>JAUMIR010000005.1:238428644-240928644 GCA_030847615.1 Gambelia wislizenii
CCCATGGGAATGAGACATTTTCTACCCTGAAATACACTGGATTGCCCATGTAGTCCTAAAATATCCCAGAAGCCACTCAGTGCAAGCTTTTTCTTCTTCCTAGATGAGGATTAAAAGAAGTTTTAAAACACATAACTAGTTTCTTCAGTCAGCCAATTTAATTGGAAAATCATTGTTAATTGAATAATACCTGTGATCCACCCCCACCAGCTAGAATAAAGAACATGGCCAAACAT
This sequence comes from Gambelia wislizenii, assembly GCA_030847615.1. Classification (NCBI taxonomy): domain Eukaryota; kingdom Metazoa; phylum Chordata; class Lepidosauria; order Squamata; family Crotaphytidae; genus Gambelia; species Gambelia wislizenii. Next base: position 238,428,881 of record JAUMIR010000005.1, read on the forward strand.
AGCAGAACTGCTGTAGAACCCAGATCTTCACCCCTCCAGACTGCCTCTCTTCTTTCATCCCTGCCTCATGACTCAGACTTAATTAGGTTAGCTAGGTACCTGTAGGAGCCACCTGGATAACACTTGACCAGATCCTTCAAGGTTATTGATAAAGTTTGGATTTCTTTCTCTGGGAGCTGCTTTTGGTTTTGCATGACTAGCTGAGGGTGAAGACTTGACTGAGTCCCATGTGTCATCCCATTGACTGCTTTGATGACTTATTCCTAAGGATTCAGGGTCCTACTATTAAAGCCTTAGGTAGCTGGTTGTTTGTTTTTAGCAAAGCCACTCATTCTGAACCTCTGCTTTGATTTTTAATCAATAGAATGAATTCAAAATTGGAATGGATTTTGTTCCCTGACTAGTATTTAGTCATGCACTGGATTGCTTCACAACCACATTTACTGTTTTGTTAGGGATGTTAAAGGTGACTCTGGAAGGGCTCTGTCCTTCTCCATGAGTTTGTGTGTAGGTTAAGAGCTATTAACAGTGTGAATGGCTGTGATGTTTTGTTGTTATTTGCTGTCAATCTGGCTTTTACTTATGGTGACCCTAAGAATGAGAACCATGGTCATTGACAGCTTTGCTCACGTCTTGCAAGCTCTTATCTTTGGCATATAAGCACCCTCTAAACAGAGGTGGGCAAAGTGCCACCTCTGGGCTGCATGCAATCCCTAAGGCCCCCACCTCAATTTTTTAAGCTCCCAGAATGTTCAGTAAAGCCCCTTGAAGCCTCTACAAGATGTGACAAGCATGGTTGCTATGTTTTTGCAGCCTGAAATTGTTTTAGGGTAGGAGGGGGTCCTCTCAAAACTTAAAGTCATTCATGGACACCTCTGGTTTTGAAAAAAATACCACAAAAAACCATAGCAAAATTGCCTCCCATACCCCCTAGAGAGTCTTTTTGAGTAAAAACATTTCAGGAGGGCATTGTGGCTCTCTGAAGTCTGGTGGCAGGTTTGTGGTCCCTGGACAGCTGGAAATTACCCATCAATCCTATAAAATATGAGGTGGCTTGCTACCACAAGGTCTTATGTTATGCTTATGGAGGTGCAATCAGATAGTTTGTCACATCAGTGAACCAGTGTTTCATCAGCTGGAAATTGATGGATTTTCGTTTTGCTTTAAGGCAAAACTGAGAGTTTCAAACCCTTTAGCTGTAGCTGGGAGCCACTGTAGTGTAGTGATTTGTAGTGAACTCTGGGAGACCAGGGTCTCCCTGCTTGGTTATGGAAACCCACTGGGTGACCTCATAGAATCATAGAATTGGAAGAGACCATAAGGGCCATCCACTCCAACCCCCTGCCAGGCAGGAATAAACAAAGCAGTCCCAACAGATGGCCATCCATCCTCTGCTTAAAAACCTCCAAAGAAGGAGATTCCACCACACTCTGAGGCAGTGCATTCCACTGCTGAACATCTCTGACTGACAGGAAGTTCTTCCTAATGTTTAGGTGGAATCTCTTTTCCTGTAGTTTGAGTCCATTGCTACATGTCCTAGTGTCTGGAGCAGCAGAAAACAAGCTTGCTCCATCCTCAGTATGTCATCCCTTTGAATATGTAAACATGGCTATCACGTTCCCCTCTTAACCTTCTCTTCCCCAGGCTAAACATACTCAGCTCCCTAAGCTGCTCCTCCTAGGGCATGGCTTCCAGACCTCCCACCATTTTGGTCGCCCTCCTCAGGACACGTTCCAGATTGTCCATATCCTTCTGGAATTGTGGTGCCCAGAACTGGACACAGTGAGGTCTGACTAAAGCAGAATACAGTGGTACTATTACTTCCTTTGATCTAGACACTATACTGCTATTCGTGCAGCCTGGAATCGCATTGGCTTTTTTAGCTGCTGCGTCATGCTGTTGACTCATGTTCAGTTTGTGGTCCACTAAGACTCCTAGATCCCTTTTGCATGTACTGCCATCAAGCCAGGTGTCACCCATCCTATACCTGTGTATTTCATTTTTAGTGCCCAAGTGTAGTATCCTACATTTTTCCATGTTGAAATTAATTTTGTTAGTTTTGGCCCAGCTTTCTAAACTGTTAACGTCATTTTTAATTCTGATCCTGTCCTCTGGGTTATTAGCTACCCCTCCTAATTTGGTGTCATCTGCAAACTTGATAAACTTGCCCTCTATTCCCTCATCCAAGTCATTGATAAAGATGTTGAATAGCACTGGGCCCAGGACAGAACCCTGTGGCACCCCGCTGATCACTTCTCTCCAGGATGAAGAGGAGCCATTGGTGACTACCATTTGTATTCGGCCCATCAACCAATTACAAATCCACCTAACAATTGTATTGTCTAGCCTGCATGTTACTATTTTTTTTGCAAGGATATCATGGGGGACTCAAGGGGGACCTCAGACAACTCATAGAATCATAGAATTGCAGAGTTGGAAGAGACCACGAGGGCCATCCAGTCCAACCCCCTGCCAAGCAGGAAATCATACTCTGCCAGCCTCAGAAGAAAGCAATGACAACCCCCCATCCCAAAAGAAATCTTGCCAAGAAAGCTCTGAGATAGTCTCGCCTTAGGACTACCGTCTGTCAGAAATGACGTGAAAGCAAACGACAAACAAATGTCCATTTTACCTGTGAACATTGTCACTGCAATAGCAAAAGTTCATTGGCGTTTCTAGGTGGTGCTTGCTCAGCTAGCTGGTAAATTTACAAACATGCTATCTGCCTTTTTGCTTTCATACTGTTTGATAGTGTATTGCATTAAGTGCCCTTCTTTTTATTGTGTGACACCAAATATTCACCTTATGACATCTTTATTTTCTGTGGGGTTCTAGGTTAAAATTATTTTATTTGTCCAGGTATTTTATTTATTTTCATGTTGAATTTTTATCATCTGTTGCAATTTGGTGTAGCTGTTAAATGTTTTTAATATTATTTTATACTTTGTGCTTCTTTCTCTTTAAGAGCCAAGTTTGAAGAATAGCTGGTTCATGTTTTAATAAAATAAAATCAGTGTTAGTAAAAGAACGGAATATGTTACCTTGTAGCAAGAGATCTATGAGAGCAATAGCATTCCTGAATCCAGTTCTTCCTTGCAGCTTCCAGCAAAAGGAAGGTTGCTTGAGGAGTGTAGCACCAGGTACAAATCTTATTGATGTGCTTATTCATCTCTGAATTTCAGCCAGAATCATTTGTGCAACTGGGGTTGCTGAATTCAATGAACACCCCTCCTCCATAGTAGTCTCTTGGCAGTATTTTGTTCATAGAAACCTTCATGGATTTCCTTTCCTGTGGTTTGGACAGATTTGGATATAGTCCAGAGAAATAAAGCAATTTGTCATCTTAAATGTGACTTACATTTAAATGTTTAGTAACATTAATTGAAATTAATGGGACTTAACCTGCAAACTGCATTTGCCATTTGCTGACCTGCAGAACAACAGTTAAATTGTGTACCACCCTGTACCCTTCCTGTCTTCACAACCTTGGCTTAAAGGGCTGTTCTGTGACTTCTGTCCCTGAAATAGATGTTAATAGAACTGTGCAGTATTCTTGGCAAAGTTTCCATTCAGTCTGACATTGAAGAACTATTCAAATGATTAGGCCAGGAAGCCAAAGAAAATTGTTCTTGTGGATGCATTCCCTGATGTGCCAGCCAAGCCTTATTTTTTTTCAGCCTTTCCTAAGCGCTTAGATGTCCAGCAGGGTAAGTGAGAAGACCCTTTAATATGAATAGCCTCTCTTATGTTTTTGTCCAGCAGCCTTTGCATGGTGGAGAGAAAAGGTGGTATTATTATTATTATTATTATTATTATCATTATCATTATCCCACCTTGCTCTCAAAATGGAATTCAAGACAGCTTACAATAATTTTTAAAAGTTCAAGTAAAACTTTAATTTACAGAAGTTAGAAAAGAATTAACTAATGATATTGTTAAACAAACATGATTAAAAAGTTAAAAACATGTAAAACATGTTTAAAACATAATTTCAATAAAAGATTAAAAATACGGCATAACACTTTGCACACACACTACTGCTCCATATTTGTCCCGTATAATGAATAGACTGGTTTGTACACAGTGGCTGTGTGCAGCATGCGTGTGTATAAGATAGAGCAGGGCTGTCCAATTCATTTGAGCACCAAAGTTGGTTTTTAACTAGTACTTAGTAAAATTACTGCAATTAGTCAGTAGTCAGCCGTTCTTGTTTTTTTTTTTTTTAATGTTCCTGCTTCTTAACACACATGATTTATTCCTCTGAATTTGAAGAGCAAACATTATGTTAAGGAGAGTGCTAATGCCTCTGAGGAAAACTTTGATAAATATTCCAATTAGCCATGAATTGGAGTAATATATTATTTATACATTCTCTCGCTTAGGAAGCGTGTTTCTATTTGTCCCATTATTTTCACTAAAGGTTTCCTATTGACAGAGTTTCTCTTGTTGCTTAGTCTGAATTTCTCTTGATTGATTCTGCATCTGAAATCAATTTTCTGTAACACAAGAAAAGCTTCTGGGCAATAATGTTAGAAAGACCAAAGAAGTTATGTGACTCCAAAGAGTAGTATAAGCAAAGAAGGGAGAAGTGTCCTAAAGAAAATGATTCTATAACAAGCCAAATAATGTGCTCTCTATTAGCAAAACCCCAGCATATTATCTAAGTGGAATTGAAATAAGTGTCATGTGGCCCTTTGCCACTCAAGAGTCTTGGTTACAGGTTTCCTTTTGCCCTGTAGCCTTTATGTCCCTGAACTCTACTTCTTTGGGGCACAAGCAAACTCTTCTTGGGCTTTTACCAGCCTGACCTTTACCCTCTGTCAAATGAAAGTGATGTTGTCTCTAAACCCAGAGCACTTCAGGCTACATGAATTAGGACAAGAATGCCTTTTCTAAAGAAAGGAGCTCCTCTGAATTACCTCTGCCAGCTCAGTCCTTCAGCTCATAACTCCATAGTTTTTCAAGTCCAATTTTAATGAAGTCTACTTGGAAAGAATAGTTAAATTAAAGAGAATCTCACTGCTGTTTCTTATTTACTACATTTATATCCCACACCTTCATTTACTGGGGTTCCATGGTGGTAATGAACTGTCATGGTAGCACACTGGTACCTCTGAGTATATCAGGAGGATCAGGCAGCAAGCGTTGTTGTAGCAGAATTGCAATCATCAGTCAAAGAAATGAGCACACAGACACAGATGTGTGTCTAAACTATTTCTCTTTACTAAAGTGTGTTGGAGTATTATTTACAATGAGTCTGAGACTCCTAGCATACAGACTGCATAACACAGCACAATGTATAGCGCAGCCCAGACTGAATGCACACAGTCTGAGAGCAAAATCAAAGTCAAGACAAGTTCAGAGACAGTGGGGTAATCTAATTAAACAGTACTGACACAGTACAGTCATGGATTATACAGTTAGTGGTTCTCACACTAACAGTTAGTGGTTATCCCATACAGTTAGTGGTTATCCCATACAGATAAGACTTCATCCTTCACATGTCCTTCCTACGCCTGTCTCCCAGAGATAATCTAGATATACTCGCCAGCTGTATTTAGCCTGCTCATTGCTGGCCACTGCAGGCCGTAGCATATTATACCATGCCGGCTCTTTACAGTATAAATTTCCAGTGATTGTATATCCCATCACCTTAACATGAACACAGAGTATAACATCACTTCTAGACTAGATGCAGACATATACTAATTTCTTTGCACAAGCTTTTAAAAAGCAGGCATGCATTCATGCTGTGGTCTAGATTGTGGGTGACAAATGGGCAGTGTTCTTGGATAAATCTTTGAATCTGATCCACTGCCTTTCCTTTGGTGCTGCACTCTGGACTTGATCTCCAAGCTTCCATGCCTTCATGGCTGCCTGCTAGCCTCGTGTTCTTGGCAACAACAAAGAGAAGGTGGAGCTCACATAAAGTTGAAGGTTCAACTAGAAAGTGCAGTGGTTAGAGTGCCTGTGTGTGAGAGAGAGAGAGAGAGAGAGAGAGAATGAGAGAGAGAGAGAAAAAAAATGGCTAGGTAGATGGATAAATGTGTGCAAAGAATAAATTGGCTACTTACTAGTAGAAGGGTTGGACAGTTGGATTGTATCACTCATGAGTAAGCCTGGAAGAAATCTTTTCAGGTTTTATATAGTGTAGACTTGGTCACTTTAGTTAATTTTGTGGGTGAGAAGTATTATGCAGTCTGAGTCTCATGACATGGCATAGTAATGAAGACATTGATAGAGAAATGAGGGATGTGGCCTCACACAGTTAAGAGCATTAAATGATATGTAGTTCTGACAAATAGTCCCATTTAAAAGTTTTACCTGCATTTTTTCTGTCAGAGTAGTAGTAGATATTTTTAATGCATCCATCTATCTTCCTTCCCTAAACCTATGTCATGTAACACCCACTCTTTTTTGTTTCTTTTCCCCAATAGTGATAACCTGCTAAGGAGAGCTGCGTGCCAAGAAGCGCAGGTAATACCATTTAACAAGATCAAATTAGATTAAAAACCCCTCCTTATCTCACCTGTGCAGGATTCTCAAGAGTCTTCCAGCAGGTCTTTTCTACATGACTTGCCTGAAATAGGGGCTGCCTGCATTTTTTCTTCAGATACCACAAAGTACTTTCACCTTCCTGCAGAGCCTCTGCTTTGCATCTAGTTGCACCTCAGATTTGGTGCCCTCACAAATTATTCAGGAGCACTATGAAGATGGATAGTTCTGATTATTCTGTATGACCATTCAGGAAACTTAATCTGTATTGTTTCTGTTATGTTAACATAGAGGCTAGAGGTGATTGAACCATGAACTCTGAAGACTGAAATCCTATTTTAGAAACTCCAGTGAAGGTGCAGCTTTTTCATTGTGAATGTTCTTGGTATTCTAGTACAGTACTTGTTCAAAAGGAGAAAAAAATCCAAGAAAACAGAAAATGCTTTATTGGCTTTCATAATAAAATGAATCCTGCTCACTATAGATTATCATATGTGCCCTTTTATACATGTTAGAGAATGAACTTCTCTTATGATTTCTAGAATCTACACTCACAACATTTATTATATTTAAGGTGTTCTTGTGTATTTGGTACTTCTTTGAACTGGACAGATTTAGGTTCTGTGTATTTAGGGAGCAAAAAATAAAAATAAAAATGGTAGTGTCTGCATTTTCTACTGCCAGGGTAGCCTGATGTGTCACGTGTCCTATACATCACATTATTTCCAACCACATGTCTGGGGCCGCTGTGTTTCCCCCCCCCCAATTTCTTCATGCATGTGAATACAGTATACGTTGTCCCAGAGTACTGTATTACAGTACTAGATAAGTGGAGATATGCTTAGACAGATATGCTAAGCAATTGAGGGGGGGAGTGCCAAAACAGAGTCCAGTCCACTGGAAGTCCTGCCCCCCACCTTTGCATCAAAGCCAATCCGTGATTGCCATATGGCCAATAATTCAGGTTTTCTCCTAAAATGCGGAGTGGATTGTGAATCTTTTAGACCTGGATTTTCCTGCAGAAACCCTGATAGAGATGTGAATTGTCACAAACATTGTGTGGCAACTGTGCCACAACTACAGGTTGAGTACGGGTTTTTTGCCCATGTAGACAAGCCCTTAATACCATTAGAGTTAGAAATGAGTGGAATAAAGATTTAGATTGTCTTATGCAGATCAATCAATGGAAAATTGTTCTAGCCTCAATCTCTTTAGATTTAAAACTAGACTGGGTTCAGTGTAAATTGTTTTGGGTATCTTGGACACCACTACTACTACTTAGAAAGAAATTGGTCATGTCAATAAATGTTTGCAACGTAGTACATATAATGGTTCCCTGTGGCACTGATGTGGATGTGCCCAGTGATCACACCTTTCTGACCGGATGTATTACAGTTGTCCCTCCATATCCATGGATTTGGTATCTATGGATTTAAGTATTCACGGCTTGAAAAATTCTTTAAAAAATAGTAATCCAAAAAGCAAACCTTGATTTTGCCATCTTATATAAGGGACACCATTTTGCTATGCCATTGCATATAATGGGACTTGAGTATTCACTGATTTTTGGTATCGACGGGGGCTCCTGGAACCAAACCCCAGCAAATATGAAGAGGTAACTGTACTATGTATTCATTTTGTATTAGAGAAACGTTTGATAAAAAGTACATACTGTACATGAACTTTAAAATTATATTGCTACCATTTGGAACTTACCTCATGGTTAAAAGTATGTCATATATGCTGGTATTGTATATAAAAGATTCATACCTCAGGTTTGGAAAGACAGATATTTACCATTCATCATTCCATGATCAGAAGGTTTTACTGCCTTAGCTATGCCTTAGTATTGTTTACAGATGCAAGCTCTAAGTACATGTATTTTTGTACAAATGGCCAGCTGATATTAAACTACAGTGAGCCCTTGGTATCCGCTGGGGTTTAGTTCCAGGACCCCCTGTGAATACTAAAATCCTTGGATGCTCAAGTCCCATTATGTGCAATGGCATAGTAAAATGGTGTCCCTTATATAAAACAAAAAAAATCAAAGTTTGCTTCTTAGATTTAAAAAAAATATTTTCAAGCCATAGATGGCGGAATCTGTGGATGCCAAATCCATGGCTATAGAGGGCCAATGGTATATGCACAGCTGATATTCATATCGTATTTATTTCTTCCTCTGTTTTTTGTTCAATTTTTTTATTTTCTGTTTCCCCCTTCCTTTGTGTTTATATTTTTAAAAGCCAATGAAAATATAAAATTAATAAAGTGTGAAAGCCTGGCCATATTGTAAACTTTTGATATTGATCAGTATGGTAGTAGTGAAAAATAGTCTGAACAAAACTGTGGGCCCCAAAGGAAGACTTCTTAATGTACATTTTGGGGAAGTAATATTTATTAGATTGTCAGTTCTAAACTTAGTTACCTGTTGAGCTCACTTAGCATACAAATACAAAATAAATTTAGGTTTGTGAGCGTTGGACTATAACTCTGGAGACCAGGGTTTGAATCTCTACTCTGTCATGGAAAGCTGCTGTGTGACTTTTGGCAAGTCACACTTTCTCAGCCTCATAGGAAGGCAAAGGCGGTCCCACTTGAACAAATCTTGCCAGAAAAGAAAAGAAACCATGATTTGCCTAGGAAATGATTTGAAGGTGCACAACAACAGCAAGGGAAATGTTTGGGAAAAGAAAATCTTAACATTCCCTCTTTCTTTTTTGAGCTGAATAGAAAATGTCTGTTTTGACAGATAACAGTAAAAATTATTGCAAAATACAAAATTTAAAATACCCTTTGAGGGTTACGTTCCTTCAAACCGCTGTGAGACACTCCTTGACTTGAGCTTTTGCCTAGTGTTCTACTAAGAATTACGCTTCAGTTTCACTGACGTAGAAACTGCTATGCTTAGTTTTGTTCTTGGCCTACCAAGGAACTTATGTGCAACTAAAATGGTGAAAGGTCTGGAAACGATGCCTTATGAGGAGAGACTTAGGGAGCTGGGTATGTTTAGCCTGGAAAAAAGATGGTTAAGAGGCGATATGATAGCCCTGTTTAAGTATTTGAGGGGATGTCATGCTGAGGATGGAGCAGGCTTGTTTTCTGCTGCTCCAGAGACTGGAACATGGAGCAATGGATGCAAGCTCCAGGAACAGAGATTCCAGCTCAACATGAGGAGGAACTTTTTGACAGTAAGAGCTGTTCGGCAGTGGAACACGCTCCCTCGGAGCGTGGTGGGGTCTCCTTCCTTGGAGGTCTTTAAACAGAGGCTGGATTGCCATCTGTCGGGGATGCTTTGATCAAGATTTCCTGCGTGGCAGGGGGGGTTGGACTGGATGGCCCTCGTAGTCTCTTCCAACTCTGCAATTCTATGATTCTATGTGCAATTGGAGACACACGCGAGTTACAATATTTTATGTTTTTAAAAAAATGGAAATCAGCTAATTGAGTGTGCTTGTCTCAGTACCTGGTAAAGCCTAATCTTGTTAAGTTTGGCTATTTCCATCTTAAAATTATGACAATCCAGGCTTCATGACTTCAACAGACAGACAGTGTCTCCATAACCCCTTTTTGTAATATTTTGGTGTAGTGGTAATAGAGATATTGCCTGACTATGAATTTTGCATTTCTTTTTCCTTACGGACCAATATTACTTACATTACTTTAAAATGGACTGCATGTTTAATAATACCTTACTGGACTTCTATCCTGAGACTGCCTTTTTCAAAGTCACCTTTCAGATAATATATTTTGGGAAAGTTCTCAGGATAGTTCCAAGGCCCTCCTTTCATCCCACCTGCCACTGCCCTGGCTTCAAAGGGAGAGAAGAAGAGGCAGGCACAGCTCCATCATGCCTAGGTGCAGAAGCAGATGAAAGGCCCTTCCTCCATCCCAACTGCCATTGTCCTGGCCTCCTAGAGAGAAAAGAAGAGGCAGTATCTGCTGGACTTAATCCCCTCCCACACTGCCATTCCCTTTTCCTTTTATGTCACCTTTGAATTAGGTGGTAAGCCTGAGGTCAAGGGATTGTTTTGTTGTTCTTTTACTTGTAAAGTGCCATGTCCAATTGAAGGGTGGGTCTGGAACCCCAGACAGTACCATGAAATCCCATGTATTCCGCAGTCTGTAGGTGGACCCTGAAACAATGGGGAGAGGAATACCAAACCCTATCTTTGATCAAAGAGCACCTCCATGGCTCAATGGTGTTTTATAAAATCATCATCATCATCATCATCTCAAGGCATTAAGGAAAAACTAAGGCCATTGGCTGTGGGATTCTAGGAGTTATAATCCAACACATCTGGTGGGCACACCATGTTGGAGAAGGCTGGAGGGAGTATGGTGTTAACTGTAAACAGAAGGAAAGAGTGTGGTACAACTTGAAATAAATTTATCTTACAATGAGCTTATTAGGTTCCTCCCTCCCCTGTTTATGGTTAGTAAGTATTTACAAAGACTGCCCACCTCCAGATTTGAATGTGTAAACACAAAGCCTCCAAAATGCCAGTCTGCCAAAAGTATTAATTTGTAGAAAAGACAGGTTTTTGGTTAGAGTAGGCAAAGACTTTGCTTCTCCCTACCAGTGAAATAATTAGATGTTTTCAACAGCCGTAACAGTTCAGAAAATTATGAACACAGTTATTTTCTTTGATTTCCCTCACAAATGCAAAAGTAATAGAATTAATCATGGACTTTTCCCATCTGTTCTTTAGACAGCATGCCAGTTTGATTTCTTATGTCCTTTGCCCCCATGAATTGCTGTCTCTCACATACCTTCTGCCTTCACTTTCCATTTACAGTAAAATAAATAGAATTTAATGCTCAACTTTGCTCTAACACATTTGAAATTCTCTGCTCTAATAAGCTCAGTGATGTTGATAATTGCTATGAGTTTCTGCTTTGAAAAGCTGTGGAGCTTTCTCAGTATGGTTATTTCAGCTACTTTGTTTTAGCTATCCTCACCAAAAGCACTGAAAATGGATTCATTGACTACTATTATTAGTGAGATTTCATTGGGTTTATTCTCATTACTCAGCTTGCATCAAAGTGAGACAGGTCAGTCACAGTAAGCAAGCAATGTAGGTACTTGGTTTACATTTTTCTCAGTGGAACTAACTGTTGGGTATATGCATTCTTTTTCAGTTCCTTGTAAAAAAAGGGTCAGCCTATCTACATCTTTTAGATTTTCAGGCATAATGCTTAACAAATGCCTGGATTAGGCTTATTAAAAACCTCAGAAAATCAGGGCTCAGTCATTGCTAGCTGTAGATGTGGAGGGGTTAGGAGTAAAGCAACCTTTATTGACCCTCATTGAGGCAGTTCCTTTGTCCACTGCCAGGAAACACCTTACTGGTAACTCCTGAAAGACCAGGGGAATATCAGTGCTGTGTCTGAGTACTCAAAACCATGGGAAATGCAATGGTTTTATAACCATTACTGTGTTTTCTTTATTATTAGGTGTTTGGCAACCAGATTATTCCTTCCAGCATGCAGATAAAGAAAGCAACTGTATTTCTCAACCCTGCAGCTTGTAAAGGGTAAGATTCTACACATTACTTCCTTTCTTCCTTTCCTAACTTCCTGCCACCCCTTTTAGCATATTTTTGTTTGCAAGGGGTGTCATTTGTGTGTCAAAAGCTTACTTCCCATTGTCCCCAAACCTACTGTTATCAAACTTTCCATTTTTGATAAGAAACTATCATTAAAAGGAACAGATTTAATATGAAACCCAAATTCTGTGCTCCTTATTGTTTTCATATTCCATATTAAGGTTATCAACATTGCTGCTGAATTGTTGAAATTTGAGGTTTACCCAAAAAAGAGGGTCTCAGCTTTTGAGCATACTATTTCAAAATCCCTAAAGACAATGTTATACCTATTTCTTTTAGGTGGGTTTTCTTGCCCTTCTGGCGTAATGATAGGAAATTGCCAACTTGTATAAAAGATGTTTTCAGATTAAGGATTTAGTGTTAGAATTGTCCATCTTTCCATAGGAAACTACAGGGCTTGGAAAAGTTTTTTAAAAATTGTACTACAGCACCAGAATCACACAGCTGTGGAATTCCAGGAATTGCAGTACAAAATTTAAGCAATGAAAAAATGGCATACTAGGAAAAAGACTGTTTTAACTTTTTTAATGGTTCAACTTTTAAAAATTATTTGTTCACATTTTTTTTATAATTTTAGATTTTAAGTTCTTTAAATGATTTATTTGTAAGCTGACTGGAGATCTTATGCTATATGGTTGAATATAAATATTTGAATAAATAAAATACAATAAGATTGCTAAACTAGCCTTTTTGTTGATGTGCCAGTTTCTGAAGGCTGCATCTGGATGAGTACCTTCTAACACTGATAAATCATTGCTTTTTGGCTGTACATTGGAACTGCAATTGCAAAGGATTTTCCACACTACTAAGGATATTAGAATCATAAAGAGTTGGAAGAGACCACAAGGCTCATCTAGTCCAACCCCCTGCCCTGCAGGAATACACAATCAAAGCATTCCTGACAGATGGCCATCCAGCCTCTGTTTAAAAACCTCCAAAGAAGGAGACTCCACCACACTTCAGGGCAGAGCATTCCACTGCCGAACAGCTCTTGCCATCAGGAAGTTCTTCCTGATGTTTAGGTAGAATCTCTTTTCCTGTAGTTTGAGTCCATTGCTCCATGTCCTAGTGTCTGGAGCAGCAGAAAACAAGCTTGCTCCAATGTCCATGAACATTGTAATGTTCACCTGCCCATCTAACTGATTTTGGTGGGTAAGAAGAAGATACCATTCTCTGCATTAGTGAGGGAAAGAATCTACGCAAAGTGGTTGCATCGATCACCACTCAGAGGGTGGCAGGAAAGTCACATGAGGCCAAAGTGGTTGGCAATCTGGGTGCTCCCAGCGGCCCCTTCCCACTTTTCTTTCTTGCCTGACTGAGAGCAGAGTTTTCCTTTTTAGCTTTGTCTTTTGATATGAATTTTCTGTGCTTTTCTACCATTTATTTCTCTTACTTTTTGTATTCTCCTCACTTGATTTAGTTTTAATAATACTTGTTTGCCCCCTTTTTTAAAAGAAAAAAATTACTTTACCTTCTGGTTTCTGGTCCTTTCCCTGGTCCCCTTTCCTGATCTCATCTGTCTGAGTAGGAAAGAGGTAAAATTTTCAGCCAAAAAGGAGAAGAAAAAAAAAGACCTCATAAAATTGTCTACTTCCCCTACATTAGTTGAAGCTGTGCCCCTCTTCTTCTCAAATAGAGTCAGCAGGCAATGTACATGGCATGAGAAGACTCAGCCTGTATGGCAATTCATGCCAGCCATCACTATGCCCAGAGTGTGGCTGCAAGGGTACTACTTTAGGTTTGTCAGGTTTGGGCAGTGAAGGCAATGGAGAAAAGATTCTGGTTCAGGAACCTCCTTTAGAAGGTCAAGATTTTATTCCTTTCCCAGAGAAACAGAAGAAATCAACAAAAATCTAGCTAAGAAAAGAGGGACATGGTAAAATTAGGTTCTCACCATATCTCCCCTATCTGAGCTAAAGGTTGCCTGCATTAGGCCATCCTTTTTGAGGAGCCCTAGAGTTCCTGCCATGGCCAGCACTGTTTGGGGACCAATTTCTATCTCCACCATTTTTATTTTCAAACCATTTTGAAACTGCATCTTCCTCGCCCTTTCCAGCAGCTGTGCTGGGAAGAGTTTGCTCCAGAAACAGTATTGGTGGCAGCTGTGGCAATTGCCCAGCTATTTCAGGAGCAACGAATAGAGGCAGGGTAGTTGTCCATCTGCCCATTGTCTCTGTTCCAATAAGATCAATGTTTTGCCAGCCTTCAAACATGATTTTGTGCCCTTCTTTCTTTGCAAGTGTCACAATAGCAGTACTTCTAGGCACATTCAGCAATAGCAGTTGCTGCATTTGACTGCTGGAAGTTTTGGTTCCTTTTAACTGAATCCTTCAAAGTGGACATGGACTAATTGTTTTGGTGACTTTGTGAAATAGTGGTTTCAAAGTACAGTATCAGCACAAATATAAGCCCACCGTACAGTCGCTTCTTTCTGTCTCTGCTTTCTGTCCAACTGACAGCTGCAGCAGCTGGCAGCGGCATGTCTGAATCAACCCCAAGACTGTCTGCTAAAGAGGGAATTACAGGCAATTGTCCCTTAAAGCCAGCAGCTTGGAAACCAGCCTTGCAAACCCACTCTTCAGCCTGTGAAGGGGAGGGTACATCACCGCCTCATTGCTCTAAGACTTCAGATGCTGAATTGGATGTGGATTCTCTAATGCGGGTTGTGTTTCCAGAAATGCTGCCTAGTTAGAAATGTCTGGAAAAAAATCATAGAGCTGGAAGGAACTTTAAACCAACTGACAAGTTCAAAAGACAGGTGTTTTAACCAGAAAAAATATGCAATTGATTGGAAATTCCTATATAAGAAGAAAATTATTCAGGTGTACTACCCATGTTCGTGGAAATTCTCCATGGTTAGGTGCCTACATAGGATCATAAGAGTTGGAATGGGCTGGATGGACAGTGTTTTGCTATTTTTCCTTTTAAAAAATATAGTCAAAAAGACCTTCAGGGTAAATTAAAATAGCCATTAAAAATTAACAGGGTTGTAAAATGGAGCATCTTGTCATCTAGATGTCGTCTACACAGGCAGGAACCAATGTGGTAGAATGGACAGGACCATTTCAAATTGCAGGGTGGAAATCAAGTTTGAAATGCTTCCCTCCCTACAGACAGAATGCCTGCACAACAGATAAAGGGCAGGACTATATCTTTCTTCCTGAGAACTCTAACTTAAATTTATTTTTGGTAGGATATAAGTCATCCACATTACCCATTTTTTACTAATGCTCCTTATTTGAAATCTTGTTTTCTATTCCCGGGGTGCTATACATTATTTTTTACACAATTTATAATTAATAGTGTGCTTATTTATTATGCTGTAACAGGCATAAAAATGCTTCAGAGCAGACCCAAAGCAAGGTCGGGTAAAGTTTTTGTTTTAATATTGTTGAATAATAAAACAAGTAATATTTCCCCTTAAAAGTAGAATTTGCATCCTATCCTGGTATTCCAGATCTCATTAGTTGAATAATAATGCATAATTTGCTTGAGGGATTATTTACAATGTCTGTGGGATACATTGCAGGAGGAAACATGAAGGTTTCTAAAGGTTGCTGTAGTGTAGAAGTTGATGGTCAGCCTGGGGAAGGGGTGTAAAAATATTCACCCATTTTCTTAACTTGACCAAAAAGGGGTGTCCCAACCATCAACACTCTCAGCTGAGAAAATTGGGACATATTAATATTCTCTGCAGTTCAGGAGTTTTTTTCATACAAAATTTGTCCTTTTCTAACCACAAGGGAGGGGTTGGCATTTTCAAACTTTGGGGTTTGTTTTCTATGGGCAGAAAAAACTCCACATGATTTTCTACACACAACATGATTTTGTGAACAGCAAATGTGACGTTCTATCATGTTTTTATTTGTGTGTGGGGGGGAGCGAAATACAAGTTTCCTCCACAGAATATATTTTCTGGGCAAAAGATTCATTTTGAACTGTTTTTCCTACAAATTACTTATTTATAAAAGTGTGCCTTTTCTTATTTCTTCTGCCAGCAGGAAGAAAGTAGTAGAAATTATTTGTTCTTGCTCTCAAGAACAAAATAAACCAAGATATGCATTTCTACTGAGAAGATGCAGTCATGAAGTTAACTGGATGGCCTTGAGTCACTTGTCATCTCTTAGCTTAACCTTACTCCAGTGTGTGGCTATAAGGATGAAATAGGGATTGAGGTGGGATGGGGTGGTACCAGATACGTCACATTGAGCATCAGGGGAGAAAGAAGAGGTAACATGAAATAGTTTATTTAGGGAATTGCCTGTGTCTAAAACATGAAAGGTATTCTTGAGTTCTCACCATGGTGTTACCTTTCCATGGCGGTGGGATTGAGGTGGTGCTCCTCTGAGGCAAGAGGCTATGCAGATAGTAGCAGTGCTGCTAGTAGGGTCTCCCATGTCAGAGAGGCTTTTGCTGAGGAGCCAGACTAAATGTGCCAAATAGCTACTGGGCAGGAGCAGTAGTATGGGTAACACTGGTGGAGGATTTCTCAGAGACAGCAGTGGCACCATAACTAACACTTTTTAGCACTGTACAGAAGGGGGCATCAATAAACCCCTTTTGAATTTTTTTTTTTTAACCATGAAAACCCTATGATGAGGCAATCCATAATCAATGAAACAAGGCATAGTGCCAGAAGATGAGACTCCCAGGTTGGAAAGCACTCAACAAGCTACTTGGGGAAGAGCAGAGGACAAGTGCAATTAGCACTGTGACTAATGATGCAACTGGACTCAAGCCTGAAGGATGTTCAGCTGTTGATGTGCTCAGAGGTGACATGAAAATCTGAAGCTGCACAACTCATATTTTAGGAGCATAGAATGTGAGAAGCATGAATCGGGGGAGGCTAGACATTGTAAACCAACAAAAAATGGAATGTATAAACATGGCAATACTTGGTGTGAGCGAGCTAAATTCAACAGGAATGGGACATTTTGAGGCAGACAATTATACAGTGTTTTACTCTGGAAATGAAAATCTAAGAAGAAATGGAGTAGCATTAATAGTGAGGAAAGATGTAGCAAAAGCAGTCAAAGGATATAATGCAAAGTCTGACTAAATCATATCAATAAGATTTTACGGGAAATCTATTATTATCACACAAGTTTATGCTCCAACTACAAGGGCAGAAGAAAAAGAAACTGAAAGCTTCTATGCTGTAGTCCAGGAGGAAATCAAGGAAGCCATGGCCCTGTATCTGTAAGACCCTGTATTCATAGGGTTGCCATTCGTCAAAGTCGACTTGATGGCAGTTAACAACAACAACAAATTCTTGAGTTGGCTAAAAAATGGATATTGCATTAACTAAGGCATGCTCATATCAAAGTAAGTGTTGCTGACTTCAGTTGGTTTCTGTGTGAGACTTAACACTAGAAAAAATAAGTATGATAATTGTTCTCACATGGTTAGTGTCATGTTGCTTTAGGCCTTAAGCTGAATCTACAACTGCTCAGAATGGTAAGGGATCACCATAAAGAAACATATTGCAAGGCCAACAGATGTTGCACCTTCTGTACAAGCCAATGTCTGGTGCTAGAACATTGTTTCCTTGCTGTATAAGTTAGTGTTTAGTAGGACTCCTAAAGACCCTAAAGGCAACAGATCCTGTCTGATCTTGGAATCTAAGCAAGGTCAACCCTAGTTAGTACTTGGATGGGAGACTGCCAATGAATACCAGATGCTGTAGGCTATATTTCAGAGGAAGGAACTTGCAAAACCACCTTGAGTATTCCTTGCCTAAGAAACCCCTATGTTTTCTTATGGTGTTGCCATAAGTTGACAGGTGACTTGAAGGCATAGACACACACAAGACTTCAGTTTGCTGGTAAATAGCTTTATTTTTGTATGGATCATCTACAGATGCTTTCTAAAAGTACCTATTATATGGTGGATAAAGCTCTGCAAGCTGGTTGCGATGAATGGCGTTCATCATCACAACTTCACTTTTGAACAGAGGAGAGACTTATCTTCATATTGCCCCTAGGAACATTGTGTCACGCTTAGGATTATCTAAAGTTTCTTGTGAAGCACTGAAAACTAGTGCAGAAGAGTGGGAAAGGGTATTGTACTAGAATCCAGAAAGCCTGAATTGAAATGTCTGCTCATCCATAAACTCACTGGATGACTTTAGGACAATTAGCATTGCAGAATGGTGTTATAATAAAATCAGGTGTGTAGAAGAGGGAGAAACCATGTAAATTGCCCCTAGACCCCTGGAGGAAGGACAGAATGAAATGTAATGCAATAAATAAAACAAGTGCATCGCTGCCCAGTGTTCTACTCTTCATGCTTTCACTCCCATTAATTTTCCTTGGTCATGAGGAAAGACATTTTCATTGCTTACACAGGTATCTTACTGCTTAAAACTATATACCGATGACTCATTCTGCATATAAAACTAATGACAGTGAAATAGCCACCTTTATACTGATAAAATAAGACTGTTCCCCCTTGGCAATGGATTTAATTTGTTTCCCTTGCCAGTTACAGTTTGCCAGAGACATTCTGAACAGCTTGTTTTTATTATGAAAATGACTTTGGTGTTTAAAGGCTCCTTTAAAGAGCAACTGTCATGAAATGATCTGTCACCTTTTACTTTCCAGCAAAGCCAGGAGTCTTTTTGAAAAGAATGCAGCTCCAATTCTTCACTTGTCTGGTTTGGATGTGACTGTGGTGAAGGTAAGACTAAGAACAGATTTCCGTTTTCTCCTCCTACTGAATATTTTCCCCTTATTGCTTGGGTTTGAATGGAAACTATTGTGGAAGAGAATAAATGTTCAGGCGGAGGAGTGCTATTTTTATTACATTAAAAATGGTGCCAACTTGAAAAATTGTTCCTATGGCTTTCAGTTTGTTGGATAAAGGTGATGGAGAGCAAGTGATATATCTTGATGAGAGATTCAGCATAGCAGCTTTGAATGTTGGCAACCAATGCACTGTAACAGGTCGAGGGGTGGAGATTGAATTGTGTTCAAGAGCTCACACATTGCGATAAGATACTTGAGGTTAATGAAAAGTAGTCATTTGCACCATTAGTGACCACTTGGATAGGAAAAGAATATATCACTGATAGGAACATTAAAAGACAGTAAGGAAAAACTTGAATGGATGAAATGGTTTTGCGATTTTGTATGTGTCAGTAACCTAGATTTGTGGTGTCTACTGGCAATGAAGGCTTTCATTATTGTACTTTGTGCTCTATTGTACATCATGAAAGGGTTTTTTCTCCCCTAAACTATAGTGGTCCAAATCCTATAACTGAACATATTGGTGATGGTTAAGATTTATACATTTCCTTCAATATGTATGGTACTGATTGAGGACTTTCTTTTAGGTGTAGATCTTTCTTTTAGGTATAGATCTCACCTATTTCAAAACTTTTGTGTTCATCAAAGGGGAATGTTTACATATGAAACACCCACAAGTTGAGCAGAATTTTGTGTCTTGGTGTTTGGGATGGAGATGGTAGCAGATCCCTTTAGTGCTTCAGGAAGTACCTGTGTGTAGTTCAATAGGTGGCACTCTTAGCTTTCTGTAGTAAGCAAGGAGAGGGATAAATAGAAAGGTGTGGTTCCCAACAGCCATCCATTTAAACCATCTATTACTTCTGCAACCTCTTCATCTTGATGGAAGAGTGATTACATATTTGAAGTGAAGTCATGTTGTTAATTTAAAAGTAGTACCGACTATATTTATTTTACTTGAGTGGTAGAACATATTGTAAAAATATTTCTGCATGATATGCTGTAAACGTAAATCACCTTGAAGCATTTCCTGTGGGGTGAGGAGGATTTTAAAAGAGAAAATTGTACATATTGCTGTATTGACCTAAGAGCACACATATGCAGGTAGAATATATGTCAGCCTTCCCCAACCTGGTAGCCTCCAAATGGGTTGGACTATAGCTCTGGGTATTCTGGGAGTTATAGCCCAGCACATCTGGAGACCACCAGGCTGAAGAATGCTGGCATACAGGTTCTGGATAGTCTTCTGAATAGGCTGTGTTAAACTCACTGCTTTTTTGTGTGTGTCCTTTTTTATATCTCAGACAGATTATGAAGGGCAAGCAAAGAAGTTGCTGGAACTGATGGAAAACACAGACATGATCATTATTGCAGGAGGAGATGGAACTGTACAAGAGGTACCATGGAAGTTCTTATTCATTCCTTTGTTCCAGCACCTAATCCACATTCCAAGTAGAGAAACGAGGCAGATTTTGTTATTAGCTGGTCAAGCATTAGCATTACATTTGAGCCTGGACAAAGATGGTGGTTTATAAAGTTGGTGTGTTTCCTTAATCTAGCCTTCCCCCATTTGAGGTCTTCTAAATTAAACCTCCCATAATCTTGTACCATTGGCCACACTGTTGCGAAGTCCAACTCCAAGGGCACCACATTGGGAACGGCTGCATCCTTCATTAAGATTAAATACAGTTCAGGGCATGGGTATACCAGGAAACAACAGTTGATTGAAAATAGAAACAAAAGCATTGTGGAAATGATGGCAGGAGCTGACAGGCTGTAATTTAGCATTACATCTACACCAGGCCAATACTTGTTCTAGAGTTTTAAGTGCTTCTGCAGGGCTTCTGCAGGGCCGATTGCATTGCAGAGGGGCGGGATATAAATAAAATTTTATTATTATTATTTTACTAGTCAATTGAGTTTTCTACCCAGCTTCCTGCTTGTAGTATAAAGAGGAAAGACAATACCTGTCTTTTCAAGTGGTACATTTGGGTTTTCCATGTAAGAGCTTTAAATTCTTCCTGGACACAATTCTAAGTAGTTTCACCACACAGATTTCATTGATACATACATAAATGTTTGGCTTTCCTACCCTCTCTGTAACTCAGAGGCCTTTTCCTAGGATGCATATTTTATGTATTAATCTGTATTAATCTAGTTCTCTGGTAGCCTCATAGTATGTTTTATGCAAGAAAGAGACACTTGTAAAACTGCATGTCATTTCAAGAAGAGCTTTATCATTGTTTGCAGTTTTTATGCTATTACTAGGTTTGGTTTCTACATACTGAGACCAGTAGAATAAATGGCAGCACTGTAGTGGGTCAGCTTAGGGGCTTATGTTTTTTGTTTCTTTTATAACTTGGCGAAAAGCTTCTTTTCTGGAGAAAGGTCAGGAAATTTATTTTTCCACACATTCAATTGGCTGGATGACTTCTTCCCTGCCAAAGAGAATAAAATGTATAATGGTAGAGCAATACTTGGCAAAGGTTTCCTCTGCATCCCAGAAGATTTTTTCCAGCAACTGAATCTTAGTTCCACTAGCTTGATTTACATTAAACCATTTGAAACTCAGATTTACATCAGGGGAAGGTAGTCAAGAGTGAAAGAAGTGTGTCTTTGCTTTGAGAATGGAGGCAAAAAATGTTGGCTTAGCTTGCCCTGGCAAATCATCATCATCATCATTATCATCATCATCATCATCCATCATCATTGTTTATTTATATAGTGCCACCTATGTACATGGCGCTTTACATTAAAACAAGCAAAAAACCAAAACAAGACATTGGGTACTGCCGAAGGTGTATAATCTAAAATACGTGTATATATAAGCACACACAGAGGGAAGAAAGGAATAATAAACATAAAACTATAAAATACAATTGCAAAACAAATTATCCAGATAACTAAAACTAACATGTTTTCTGTTGTTTCAGGTTGTAACTGGACTTCTCCGAAGGGCAGATGAGGTAAGTGTCTTGTTCTATTGCCTTCTTAAGCACCAGTGCCTAGGTATCCTGTAAATCTCTACTGTCAACTGTTATTATGCATTAGCTGTTTTTAAAAGCCCACTAGCAGTTTTGCCTATCTATCTTTGGGCCAGTTCTAAATGAGATGGAAAACCTGTGCCTAGTTTATACCACTTTATACTGCTTATGGTGGCTCCTGAAATTTGAATGCTTCAGAGTACAAAACCATTTCTCTCCACATGCAGGAGCTACATGTAAGGGAGAATACTAGAACCTTTCTCCCCAGGATACTAATTCTCTGTGTTCTGGTGGTTAGTGGAGGAGCATTGTTTCGTGTGATACACCATCTGCACTGTGAAGTGCTCCATTCTAGGCATAGGTGTGACACCCCATTGGACACATGGCATTTGTTTTGGAAATTGATTCCTAACCCATTTCTGAAAAGTTCTATCTATGTACAAGTGGAGAGTCTAAATGTAAAATATTTTAAGAGGCTCATGTTTAGCTGTGTCAAACAAATTGTATCCACCCCACATACCTCAGGTTCATGTAAGTGCAAAGTAGAACGCATCAAGACTGCCCTTCTGATGCAAATGTTTTGTGAAATATGTATACTGGTAAGGATATATTATATCAAGCATATTGGGTTGCTTTTTAGCAGAATTGTATTCCAACATGTCTTATCAGAACCTGAAAAAAAAGTAATCTTATGAAACAGTCAAAAATCTGATGAGGTTGTTCGTAAATAGAATTGTGCCTGCTATTTACTTCCTTTCAGGAAGACAAAATTATATTTCAGCATCAATGTGAAAAACTAAATTTCTTTCATATTTTAAACTCAGTTCTCTATAAGGAAGGACCAACTTTTTAGGTACCGTACATTGGACCACCCTTTCCACAACCCACATGTGCCATCATTTGGCCTCTTAACCATTAAGGGCTCGTGCAGTAGGGCATACGGTATATAGTAAGCATGCTCAGAGATCACCCAGAAGATGAGGACACGTGCAATTTTGAAAGGGGGAGGAATTATCCTCTCAGTTCTTGGTGGTGGTATACTAAAGAGCATCTTCACCATCCTCCATTCTGGTGCTTGCTTTGCATTACAGTCCTAGCTGAGACTAAGAATAAGTCCAGGCCACCTTATGCCTTGCTTGAAGGTTTTGTCTGGCTCCAGCAGACCACCTTATTGGATCTCCTGTCATCTGGCCCACCTTTCTTGGCATTTGGAGCCAGCCATGCTGCTCAACTCTGCAATTGCATACAGGTGAACTGGCTACTAGAGTAATAAATTCACACTGTCTTTAGGACTCTGCCCTTCATATTTGGCCATGTAGCTGGGATTTCTCTTTGCATGCCTTGAGAGACCATGCAGGCACACTGTCTGTTGTCTTCTCCCCTAAGAGCATGCCACCTCTGGGTCTTGCCTTTCAGTTTCCATGGAGCGTCTAGTTAGCATGTTGGTGCTTATGGGAGGTGAGTGTATGTGTTGCCGTCTGTTCAGAAACTTCGTTTATGTACCTTTTTCATTAGTAGGGGCTACTGGTTGATGAGATAGGATTAACTGGTCCCATGATAGTGATTCACTTGAATGTTCTGTCTGTTCTCAGATTTAATGTGTCACAAAATGGCATGTTCCAATGTGGTCTGCTGTTATGTGCTTTCAAGCTGTTTCCGACTTATGGCGACCCCAAGGTGAACCTATCAGGGGGTTTTCTTGGCAAGATTTGTTCATAGGAGGTTTGCCTTTGCCTTCCTCTTAGGGTGAGAGAGTATGACTTGCCCAAGTTTACCCAGCGGGATTCAAACCCTGGCCTCCAGAGTTGTAATATAACACTTAAACTACTACAGCACACTGGCTGTCTAGTGTAGTTTACAGTAACTTAAAATATCCTGCATGTAATTGCTCTGCAGATGCAAACCCATATCCGAAAGGCTTGATATGTATGCAACATTAGCATATACCTCAAGTGTAATTGATCTCTCTTGTTAGTCTGTAGTTAGTAACATAGGTACAATCAGTATGTTTGTGCGATACAGGCCTACCTATTGTAAGGTATGAAGTGACAAAAAAAGAAAATGATATGAGATGTTGGCAAAAGTGATGCAGAAGAAATGAATTGGATTTGCTGAGTCACAGTGCTACAGTACTCTGCAGAGAGCCAGGGAGTTGGGGTTGTAGAGTCATTAACACTGACTTGCTTGACACACTTTAGGGAGCACAGTGTTCACATGTGTGCACATGTGTTTATTCTATTAATGTGACCTTAGCTGTGCCCTCATCAGGAGAACAATGCAAACAGTGACTTCCAGCCAACAACTTATGGCAGACAATCTATCCAGAGAACACAGCTAAACTGCTGCAGCTAAACTGTCAAATCCGGTTCTAGCCATGGAATCACAGTGTGCTGCTTTTTAAACAAATTACTTCTGTTTCCCCAGTTTGCAAATTTACATGTGTAAATTTACATAGTTAAAATTTGGTATTTAATTGATAAATGACTGTGTTCACCCTTTGATTGCCTTGATACTTTTGAATGCTCTCTTCATTGGCAAAAGGCGTCCTTTGCAAAAGGCATCCTTGGCAAAAGGCATTACTGTATTAATTTCTGTCCAAGTGAGAAATTCTTTACTTGGAGATAAGATGAGGTCTGAATGTGGCCATGCGTTGGATGCCACCTCCATTCATTTAGTAGATGGTAGGTTGCTGACAGGATCTGTACATTGCTTGGAGAATAGGTGCCAGCCTCTGTGTGTTTAACAATGTGCCTAATAACTGTAGAAGGTTGCTTTGTAGCCAGTTGGCACTTAGAGGGTTGTCCAAAGAGCCTAATTTTCTACATCATTTATTTATTACTGCCTCTCTTTCAGGAAGTGCTGCCTGCTTCATGCCAAAGTGTGTGTGTGTGTGTGTGTGTACGGGGGGGGGGAGTGATAATGGAAACAGCTGTGCTCCATCAAAATCCACACAAAAAAGGAGGGGACCCCTGGATTCAGCTGTTGTTGACATAATTTTCTTTTGCTCTTGTTCCCAGGCAACTTTCAGTAAGATTCCTATTGGATTCATTCCCCTTGGAAAGACCAGTACCTTAAGTCACACTCTTTATCCTGGGTGTGTAAACCAAGTCCAGTAAGTTTGCATTTTCACATCTGAATATATTAAAAGGAGTAGGATGATGGGTTTGAGGAAACTAGTTTAAGGTTGGTGGAAAGACTGGCTTGTAAATATGATATATATTTATCATATATATATATGTGTGTGTGTGTGTGTGTATCCCCAAATCTATTTTAAATGCTTTGCCTTGAGATGTAATATATGTCCCTTTTTAAAAACAACAACGTCGTCTAGTATTATATTGAATATTCTGGCCTTTGGAGTCCTTTCTGTTTCATCCTCACAGCAAACAACTCTAAGATATGTTGGGCTAAGACAGAGCAACTGGCTTGGGTCACTCTGTAGGTTTTGTGGAAAGGGGGGTTGAGCCTGTGTCCTCTAGTCTACCCTGAGTTCAAGAGTTCTACCCTGTAATTCAGAATTGGGAACCTTG
This sequence comes from Gambelia wislizenii, assembly GCA_030847615.1. NCBI lineage: Eukaryota > Metazoa > Chordata > Lepidosauria > Squamata > Crotaphytidae > Gambelia > Gambelia wislizenii. Next base: position 238,454,239 of record JAUMIR010000005.1, read on the forward strand.
AGGGCTTGGCCAAATCTTATGCTTCTGGTGGTTTCTCAGTCTTTGGGGTGCCTCAGAAAGCCACACCCTGTTCCCCCTTACACCATTTTGTGGTTTCCCAGCTTTTGTACAGCTTTTCTAGATGGGAGTTGCCTCTCCCAGCAGTAAGAGCTTTAACCTAATTTCTACTGGTATTTTTATTTGTGGCTCCAGCTAATAGTGGAGTGTAGCCCCTGGTTACATCTGACATTAAATTTGGCCCTTGGACTAAAAGAGATTCCTGACCCTTGCTTCTATCCTACCACAGGGGTTCTCATTAAATGCTGGCCTGGCCTGTAAATGCATTCAAGGCAGCATTGTGACTTACTTTTGTTTAATAAAATGAAGCCCAGGAGAAGTCTTTCTCTAACAAGTCACTTCTTATTGGAAAGTAGTCCTTCCTTGGTCCTAAAATGGCCCAGAAAGGACCAAAAACATGGAGAAATTTCCCCTACACCCCATAAAGGGTGTTGTGGGGCATTTGGGGCAAAAATGGGAGGGGGGAATCAGGGAGTGCAGCCCTCTCAGGTCCCCTTGTGGGCCAGTGGGCCTTCTGACCTTCAGCAGTTGCCTACTGCTGGTGTAATGCCTAGACATTTTGAGAAGTATCAGGGAGAATAAGGCTGAAGCTCTGTAGATGACCTTGGGCCATTTACTTTCTTTTCATCTAATCTATCTGCTAGGTTTGTTAAGAGGATGAAAATGCAGTGAAGGGCTACCTTGAACTTCTGGGATGGAATATAATACTAATAAATAAATACATAAATAACTTGTTTTATACCAACCATCTCCAATCTAGCACCCTCCAGATGTGTTGGGCTACAACTTTTTCACTCCCTTGACATTATTGACTGAGAAGTTGTATTCCAGTATATTGGAATGATGCCATGTTGAGAAGACTGCCTTATGCTAATTCAGTCTCATGTTATTAACTGACTGGCAGCAGCTCTCTAAAACAATTGAGCAGATTTTTTTCAATCTCTGCTGTTTATTAGGTTTTGACTGGAGATACTTGAAATTAAACCTGGGGACTCTCTAGATGCAAACAATGTGCTGTTCTGCTGACTTGTGTGATGTTTTCACTTTTTCCTCAGATGTATCACTGATGCTACCCTGTCCATACTGAGAGGAGAGATTATTCCACTTGATGTGTTGCAGATCAAGGTATCAGCATGCCAATAGCCACTGCTTCTGTTTGGAAAGGGCATTTATGTTGCTATATATCTATCTTATTATTTAATTGCATTCAGTTCAGTTCACTTGAGAGGTGTATTAACAAACAATCCTGGGGCTGCATGTAATCCTTAAGGCTGTCTTTATGGGACCCTCCTCCCCAGGACTACCCTTTTCTTCTGGCAAGAAGGAATGAATTGCCTCTTTTGATAGCCTCCAGTAGAGACAGTTCACATTTTAGATTGGATGCAGGGCCCTTTTTGCACTGTTTAACATTTTAAAAATGTCAAATTTTCAACATCAGGAGAGAATTTTTGACTATTTCAAATTTTGTTTCTTCCATATATATTTTTTATCAGTCTTTATGGATCCATGAGAGTCTGAGGAACAGAAAATTGGCGTCAAACCTACTGAAGTTGCCCATCCATACTATAGAGATTTTTAACACTATAAAATAATTCTTCAACGAAAATAATGTCTATTGCAGGATAGAGGAATGAAGAACAAGATGGTGCTTTAAACTTCAGCTGTTGCAAGTGAAATAATATCGTGTGTTATCCATGAAGGCAGATGCAATATAAAATAGGGGTTACATTCACACAACAGATCATTTGGCAGTTCTCTGCCTTTACTGTATGCCTTTTCTCCTGTTCACACATTGCTCCACTGTTCAGGAGGATATGTTTTACAGCTGTGCATAGCTCTGATTCTAATTCCTCCTCCCTCAGCTCACTGCCCAAAACACACCTGGTCAACTCCCTTTAAGAAGTTGTGTTTGGGTATGTTAAAGAGTTCTTGGCTCAACTGCTTTTACAGTGAAAGCAGCCATCCTGGGAAAAAGAAGAACCTCTGCTCCTTTAAAATTCCCTTTTTATTTCAGCAGCAGTGTAGCAGTCAAAGATGCTGATGTCATTCTCTGCTTTGGTCCTCTAGTATTGAAATAACAATATAGCACCTGGCTAAAAAGGTACAACAAACCTGAGGAAGGTAAACATAGAATATTGAAGCATAGGAACCTGTCTTATAATGGATCAAACCATTGGTCCATCTAGCCTCATATTGTTGATATTGACTAATAGTGGTTGTCCAGGTTTTCAGATATTACCCTTGAGGTGGGAGGTGCCTTAGAGACATACCCATGATGTCAAAATCACTATTATTTTCTTGGGGAATTATTAGCTCAAATGGAAGCCTGCAAGAGGAGGGTAACTTTGGGGATCCTTTCACCTATAGATACCAGTACTAATTGTAGAGAGCACTCGAGTTAAAGTGAAATAAAGTATTTTATTGGAAATAACACAAAATGGACTCACACACACACACACAACAAATGTGCATAAGAACCACACAGGGCTATAGCAGAGTAAGACAGAAAGATTAGATAGAGGGAGAGATTTGGGAATATAGGGCGATGGTTAGCAGTCTCAGAGATAAGACCTTCATATAGCGAAGATACTCAGACAGGCATCTGAGGGTAGCACAGGAGATTCCAATCCAGGGCATGCTGAGAAAGAGAGTAGCTGGGTTTGTCCACTGTGGCACACTTTACTATTGTTGGGGGACTAATATTTATACTCTATTTCATATCCTGAAGGGTACTCTGGTTATGACAAAGCCTGGATGGTTTTCCCATGGGATAGACAAAGGAAACTGAAATTCAACTGATTGCTTCAGTTACTGGAAGATAGAAATTGATTGGTTTGAGACAACCTCACAAGGGTGGACAGGAGGGGAGTGTATAGAAAAGATTTCCATAGAAATAGATTAAGGAATGGTAACTTAATTGCTTGATTGAATCATTGCCGAGATATCCAGGACTGGAGGAAACGATTAGCACATCCTTCCTGAACAACTGTTCATTAAGGGGTTTTCTGCACAATCCTAATTTGGGCTTTCCTGACATTATATTTCTAAGACACATTCCAAGTCATTGTGACCTTCATCTGACCTTTGGTTTCCCCAGCCAACTTGACCCTGAAAAGTGTCCAATATTTCCAATTATGAGATACCATGGGGAGGGGGTAGTAGGGCATACTGGCACAGACATGAGTCTTTCCTTGCCCTAACTCCCTTGTGGAAACAACTTCACTGACTACCAGTCTGTTTTTGGGCACAAATCCATGATTGTGACCTATAAAGCCGTATACAGCTTGGATTCAAACTATCTGAACACTTATATCTTCTTACATGAGCCTGACTGATTTCTTTGTTGCTTGGGAGAGGGCTTGCTCTGTCTTACCACCCTGTAGGTGCACTTGGTGGGGACATGGGAGAGTGCCTTCTTGGAAGCTGTCCCCAGACTATGGAATTCTCTCCCACAGGAACCTCAGTTGTTCCCCTCTCAACTCTTTTTACTAGTAGGCAGAGATCTTTTTATTTAAACAGGTCTTCAGATTTTAATTGGTTGTGCAGAAGGGTTTTTAAAGAGCTGCTCTAGAAGTTTTTTTTATGTTTTAAACATATGTTAACAATATTTTTAGTGCAATTTCCTATTTTTAAAACCTTGTGTATTATGTATTGTTTTACTTGTATTTTGTTTTATATTTGGAAAAAGACAGGATATAAATTGAATATGTGATGTTGGGGGTTGAGCCTGGGACCTTCTGCATACAGAGTTTATGCTATACCACTGAGCTGCAGCCTACAGTGGTGAAGGTGATGGGACTTGCAGTTCATCAAGTTGTGGAGTGCCACCCATTCACCATCCCTGCATGAATCCTTCTCCATTGAGTTATTAATTTGTAATTTCTGCCTAATAGAGTTGCTAGCAGGTTGTTGTTTAGCCTGCTGCTGAATATTAGATGTCTTTCTGCCTGCAGGCAAAGGTCTTTTTTATGTAGGGAGGCCTTTAGTTTTTATCTTGTTGCAGCAGTTGGAACTTTTAATGGAGTGCATTGTGCCTGTATTTCGTATCCACGCGGGTTTGGTTCCAAGACTTACCATGGATACTAGAAACCGCAGATAACAGTGAACCCTATTATAATAAAGGACTTCTGATAAAAAACATGTCATAGAGTTGTGTTGGAGGACCTAGACATTTTCCAGTGCGACTCTATGCTATGTGTTCCTGTTTGCGTTCCATGGATATGGGCAGGGGCAACTGTATTTTAAATACATTTTAAAAAACTGTTTTTAACTTGTGTTTTTAAACAGAATTGGGGCTTTATAATGTATTAATTTTTATATGAATAGTTTTTAAATTTTACTTTGTTTAAATGGTTCTAAATTGCCTTGGTTGGGAGAAGGCAGGAGTGTGTGTGTGTGTGTGTGTGTGTGTGTGTATATATATATATATATATATATATATATATATATATTGTTGCTGAGATGACCACAGATTAATGTAATGTAAAGGCCCGACTGCTTTTGTATAAAAGTTCATTCCTTGTGTTGTGTTTTGTTTTACAGGGGAACAAAGACCAGCCTGTGTTTGCAGTAACTAGTTTACGATGGGGATCTTACAGAGATGCGGGAGCAAAAGTTAGCAAGTAAAGGAATAACAGTATATGCTTTGTGGTCTCTGTACTTTTGTCTTTTACTCCTAACTGTGTTCTTTTCCCCAGTGTGCTGAACAGTGTTTTGTGTTAAGTAACTTTGATCTGTATCATGTGAAGGTTAGAACACATTGCTTTCCAACTCCAGGAAGGGTTTGGTTGAAAGAACAGAGGGCAGTGTGATGTAGAGGCACTGGCTCCAAGTCTGTTATTATTATTATTATTATTATCAGACTCTTAACACAACCAGCCTGTGCACCTGCCTCTTGTCCATATTGTAAAACTTGATTTAGATTAGGTGTAACATCTTGTGGCCCATACCTGCACATCTCTCTCTGGACCTAGTTTTTGGGGGCATAGTTCTGCAAACCTGATAAGTGCTCAGCTGGAGTAAAGTATCATTCTCAAGGCACTACAACAGGAGTGGACTACCTTTTATGAGTGCTGGGGGAGCAGAATTGGTCCACCATGTAACAGAGGGTATGCCAATGTTGAGTTTACCCCAGCTAAAACTTAGCGGCAGCTTCGGTAGCTCTCTGTTGTAGGATGCTGCCAGATTGTTCTGCACTTTAGATCTCAGATTGGAATGTCTTTTCCCCTCCCTGAAGTGGCAAGAGGAAGCTGCTTAATTTTACTGATAGGGATGGGAATGTTAGGAGTCTCCTGTTTGGCAGCAGGAGTGCCATGGAGGCCTCAGAAAGAGGCTACACGTTGCCCACCCTGACACATCAGACTTTTCTTCTCTCTTCTGAGATGGTCTAGGGCAAGATTTTTCAAGATATCTGATATGGGGGACCAGCACTTATATTTTTCCATTGTGACAGCATATTTGTATCCATTAGATCCAGTTACTTTCTCTTTCCTGGAAACTTGTCAGGGATCTGCACTCAATGGCTCAGGCGCCAATCTAGGGGAACCACCACTTTGAGTAACAGTGACCTAGGGCATACAGCTGGAATCCTGGCTGATGTAAATGCCATTACACAAGTGGTTGTCCTTTCTCAAAAGGTTGAAATCCTACTCAGGATTTTGCAAACCCTTTTACTCTGATGTAAACTATTGTGCAAGCAGTTGTGCTTTCTAGAATGCTCCTTAAGTGCAGTCCTTAGTAGGGAATACATAGCCATGCTGCCCATTGTATGATTGGTTGCACAGCAGTACAACCCAGTAATTCCAATGTACCATGCTGGTCTAATATTACACTATGCACCCAGTGAGTGGGATGTTGGCTGTACATGAAACCATTAGAAAGCATTTCAACACAGTGGCCATTTTTGTGCACCTGCTATAATTACAAAGGATCTCCCTGTCCCTCTATAATTCTATGGATCTCCCTGTCATGTGAATACCTGTTTCCAAACCAGATATGGCTGACAATGATGTGGAGCTCATCCATGTATCCGAAAGGAATCATATTGTGAATTAACAGTATGTGCTGTGGACGCTGCAAGGAATAGCTTGTCCACAAACTTTCACATACCTTATAGGCAGTTCCCAAATGGTTATCCATTTCTGTTTAGTCCATTTTACATGTGTTTCTAAAGCTGTTGGGTATTTATTTGGTGCATCCTGAAGAATGAGGCTTTTGGTGAGTTGTTTCCAGGTACTCCCAACATCACAACTGAGGATTGTTTTTGAGAGGAAGGGGTTCCTTACTATCACAAAAAGCATCATTGACATTGTTCTGTAGTTAATAAAATAATCACTGAGCGGTGGGGTGGGGAGTTTGAGGTGCTTGTGTGTGAGTGAGTGAGTGAGTGAACAAGCAAACAAGCAAGCAAAGAGTGGGATGACGAGGAGGGGCCAGAGAGGACCAGCAAGAAATATATGCTGCTCTACCTTTTATAGGAAATTTCATTAAGCTTTGAGCTCTTGAACATCACATAGGTGTTGGTGCACCTTGAAGGGGACAGCAGAATTTGCTTCTGCAGCAATAAGTGGTCAGCTCAGGACACATGTTTCTGTTATCAGGAGCTGTGAGCGAGAAAGAAAAGATGGAAGGCCCGCTTCTGTAAAGATGATATGAAAAGGACAAATGGCAAGGAAGTAGTTCATTTGGGACTAGATTAAAAGCTGTGATTCTAGGCTGCTGCTCCACAGCCCAGAATTCACTTGAGAAACACAGCAGAAATCTGTTTTACCACAGATGCAGGGCTAGTCGTACTGTGCTGGTATGTTGCCTGGGAGTCTAATGTCCACAGGTTAGGATGTAAGAAACAGCTTTGGTAGAAATTGCATTGAGACATTTACTTTTCTTTTCCGTGTCCCAATTATATTTTGTGTTTCCCTTGCATTCTTTTCCAGGTACTGGTATCTTGGACCTCTGAAAATCCAAGCAGCCCATTTCTTTAATACATTAAAGGTAAGGAGAAACTGTAGTAGAAGTTACACAACGTAGTTGGGAGTGTTAGGGTGATCTGTGCCCTACTTAATATAAAATACAGCTCTGTGGTGGAGCATATTTTCCCATGCAGAAGGAGAAGAGATGGCACAAAATAGAGGGAGGAGGAGGAAGGGGGGATGAGGTTGGGTTGACGTGGGAGGACTTGACAATCTGGCTGAGGAATCATGGAGGCAAGATGGGAAAGGAGGTGACTAGTCAGGGCTGTTGGTGGGAAAAAGGTCTATAGCTAGTTTGGGAGGGCTTACAATACTGGTGTTTTTTCCACTTTTTCAGGGGTCCTGCGCCCCCTATCCTCCTGTTAATGTGGAAGGTGACACAGTACATGGGAGAGAGCCTTCTTAGTGGCTGCCCCAGGCAATGGAATTCCCTCTCTGGGGCAAAACATCTGGCCTCCTTTCTATTCTTTTTATACTGGCAGACAAGATTTAATTGGCCATTGCAAAATGCCTTTTAATTGAACTGTTCTGTTATTTTTGTGTTTTAACTGCTTTTTAAATGGTTTAAATGAATGCTTTTAATATACTTGCTTTTAAGCTTTTGTATTATTCATTGATTTAACTACATTTGGTTTTAACTCGTGCTATGAGCCACCTTGGGTCCCATATTGGGAGAAAGGTGAGCTATAAATTAAAAATAAATTAAAATAAAATATTATTGGTCCTGCACTTTTGTCTTTGGCCCCACACACCACTGTAGTGTAGCTTCTGATAACTTCTCTTAAATTGAATTTTGCCTTCAGGCTGAAAGATGCTTCTTGCTGCTGCAGTGTAGACTCCAGAGTAGTTTCTTTTTTAACATATTCAGAGCTAGTCTTCACTGCAGGGTGGATGTGAGACAACTGGGCTGTATATATTTACTTCTGGCAGAAATCCAGAACTTGTGTTAAGTAGGATCCTGGAATGTAGCTGAAATAATGTTGCAGTGCTAAAAATTACTAGCTGGAGAATATTAACAATGTTGTGGATGGGTAAGGAGAAGTTGTGATGGAGCTGAAACCCATTAGAGGCTATTCGGCTGCCTTCCTCTAGTACAGGCCTCTCTCATCGTTTTTGTTATGCTAATGATTCACCCTGAGATTTATTCAATTGACGTAAGTGGTGCCTATAAATAGAGCCTACAGGACTGTTGATAATCTGCCTCTTGCAGTCAGCCTACCTTATGTCACAAAATGAGCAGAAAGGTTAATTGCTCTAGTTTGAAAGTTCTCAAGTGCTGAAGGATTTGACATACATTAAAGGAGCTGCATTTTTTCCTCTGTGCACGCTGTTCTCCTGATTCCTTAGCAGATACTAAGCTTATAGCACTCTGCTGAAATGCTGCAGCTTCATATAACAGACATATTGCCTGGCTTGGTTTCCTGAAGAGGAGCTGGCATGGCCCATGCGTATCTTGAAAATGAGATCAAATGGTCCCTGAACCAAACCAAACCAGTGGTTAGGCCACAAGGTATACAGAAAACCCATACACACGGACAGATACCTACACAAGAACTCCAATCATCACCCAGGACAAAAAAGAAGCACAATAAAAACATTGGTAGACTGTGCATAAAGGATCTGTGAACCCCACTACCTGGAGGACGAACTGAGGCACCTAAACTGGGCCCTATAGGCTAATGGTTACTCCAGATCAAACATCACAAGAGCAGCCAGACCCAGAACAAACCACAGGAATGAAGAAGAAAAACAGCCACCCAAAAGGAAGGTATTTTTACCATACATCAAAGGAGTCACAGACAGAATAGGGAAACTGATGAGGAAACACAACCTCCAAAAAATCTACAGACCAACTAAGCCCAAGAAATGCTGCGCTCAGCAAAGGACAAAAGAGACCCTCTCACAGCTGCAGGAGTTTACCACATAACATGCAGCTGTGGACAGGTTTACATAGGGACCACTAAATGCAGTGTTCAAACGCGAATCAAGGAACATGAGAGACACTGCAGACTGGGCCAGTCAGAAAAATCAGCAGTAGCAGAACATGTTATAAACCAACCTGGACACAAAATGCTATTTGAAAACAGAGAAATTCTAGACCAGGCCAACAACCATCATCTCAGAATGCATAGGGAAGCTATTGAAATCCACAAACACCTGGACAACTTCAACAGGAAATAGGAAACCTTAAAAGTAAACAAAATCTGGCTCCCAGTTTTGAAGAACAATAGAATAAAAACCAGCACTTACAAAGGAATTCCACCCAGGGACAAGGGGAGTCCCAGCAGATAATGGCCCATCAACCCCCTCTCTCTGGCTTTTCTTCGCAAATAAAGATTCAGGAAGGACTCATCCCACACTTTCTGCAAGCGTGCTGATGACTAAAAAGGCCAATCCGAGATAAACAAGTCCGGTTGCAGAAAGCACAGCAGAAGGTCTCCTTGGATGATGTTTCTGGGTTGTGATTCTTTCTGCGTTGTCGTTTCTCTTCAAGACTTGTTTAGCGTGAGTTCTCAAATAAGGCTGCAGCATTGTGGATAGTGCGTCTCCATGCCTCCTGATGTGAGGCCAGGGTGGACCATTGTTGGCGATCAATTTGGCTGAGACTGAGATGTTGTTTCAGGGAGTCCTTGTATCGCTTGTTTGGAGCGCCCCTCTTACGCTGACCCATGGCGAGTTCACCGTAGAGTACTATTTTTGGGAGGCGATGATCCTCCATCCTAGAAACATGCCCTGCCCAGCGCAGCTGTGTTCTCAATATCTTGGCCTCAAAACTGGTGATACCTGCTTGCTCAAGGACAGCAACATTCGTCACATAGTCAGTCCAGTGTATATTTAGGATTGTGTGTAAACAGCGCTGATGAAAGCATTTGAGCAGTCGTAGGTGGTGGCGATAGGTGACCCATGTTTCAGATCCATAAAGGAGGATAGACAATACAATGGCTCTATACACACTGATTTTTGTGCTTTGCCTCAGGTGTTTATTACTCCAGACTCTTTTGTGAAGTCTTCCAAATGCGCTATATGCCTTTGCTAATCTGTGATCGATCTCTTTGTCAATCTTGGCATCGGGGGAGATGATGCTTCCCAGGTAGGTGAACTGCTGAACAGACTTGAGCACAGATTTGCCGACGGCAATGTGGGGATGGTGGTGTTTGTCCTGTGGTGCAGGCTGGTAAAGAACTTCAGTTTTCTTAAGGCTGACTTCCAGCCCAAACAGCTCTGTAGCTGTTGCGAAGCAGGATGTTAGGCGCTGCAGAGCTGCTTCTGTGTGGGCAACAAGGGCAGCATCATCAGCGAAGAGCAGCTCACAGACTAGATAGTTTAGAGTCTTAGTGTGAGCCCTCAGACTGGCTTAAGTTAAACAAGCTACCATCAGTACGGTAATGTATGTAGATGCCATCGTCTTCTTTAAGCTCTGCCGTAGCCCTTTGGAGCATCATGCTGAAGAAGATTGTAAATAAAGTTGAAGCAAGAACACAACTTTGCTTCACTCCATTAGTTATTAGAAAGGGTTCTGAAAGAGCATTGCCGTATCTGACTTGACTGCACTGGCTCTTGTGTAGCAAGATAATCATTTTAAGGAATTGGGGGGACATCCTAGTCTTTCCAGGATCTGCCACAGACCTTTTCTACTCACAGTGTCAAAGGCTTTGGTGAGGTCAACAAATGTTACATAGGGACCCTTGTTCTGCTCCCTACATTTTTCTTGCAGTTGTCTAAGGGCAAATACCATGTCTGTAGTACTCCTATTGGCTCTGAAGCCACATTGGCTTTCAGGAAGAGGTTCTTCTGCAATAGCAGGAACTAATCTGTTCAGAAGTATCCTTGCAAGGATTTTTCCAGCAATAGAGAGCAGTGTTATGCCTCGATAGTTTGAGCAATCGGATTTTGCTCCTTTTTTCTTGTACAGGGTGATGATGACTGCATCTCAGAGATCTGATGGCAGTTCCCCTTTTTCCCAGAAAATCACAAGGAGTTTGTGGAATTTATCGTGGAGTGCATGACCTCTGTGTTTCCAAAATTCAGGTGGGATTCCATCAATCCCAGCTGCCTTGCCATTTTTCATCTGCGGTATGGCCTTAAGGGTCTCTTCCAAAGTGGGAGCTATGTCCAATTCGTTTTTCATCTTTGTATCATATGTTGGATAGCTGAGCCTTGGACTACTCGGTTGGCACTAAAGAGACTTTGAAAATGTTCAGCCCATCGATTCAGGGTGGAGGTTTTATCAGTGATTAATGTTTGACCATCTGTGCTGTATAAGGAGCTTTGGACCTGATAAGTAGGTCCAAACACTGCCTTAAGAGCTTCATAAAATCCTCTATGGTCACCCAGATCTGCACAGCATTGTGTCTTTTCTGCTATATTGATCCACCACTTGTTCTGAATGTCTCGGAGTTTTTGTTGAAGTTTACTACATGTGAGGCAGAAAGCTGCTTTTCTTACATGGCAAGTTGGCTGGGCGAGGTATGCCTGGTGAGCAGTTCTCTTCTTTGCCAACAGCTCCTGGATCTCTTGGTTGTTTTCATCAAACCAGTCTTGATTTTTCTTGTGGGAGAACCCAAGGGATTCTTCTGCAGTCTGGAGGATACTGTTTTTGATATGTTGCCAAAGCACTGTAGGAGAAGGATCTGTAGGATGGTCTTCAAGTTTTGTTTGTAGGTGTGCCTGGAAGTTGTCTCTCATGGTAGCTTGTTGAAGATTGTTGACTTGGAGTCTCTTCTTTAAGATGCCACCCCTCTTAGGTTTGAACTTAAGATGAAGATTTAGTTTACATCTGACGAGGGGATGATCTGTTTGGCATTCTGCACAGGGCATCACTCGGGTATGATGGACATCGCGAATGTTTCTCTGGCGGACTAGAACATAGTCAATGAGGTGCCAATGTCTGGATCGGGGATGCATCCAGGTTATCTTCAAGCTATCTTTCTGCTGAAAGATAGTGTTTGTAATAGTCAGCTGTTGTTCTGCACAGAACTCTAGCAGGAGGCGTCCGTTATCATTGCAATTTCCAACACCATGCTTGCCTAAGACACCTGTCCAGGCTTCAGAGTTCTTTCCTACTCTGGCATTGAAGTCACCAAGCCTAATAATGTTATCTTCTACAGGGACTTTTTGTATGAGTTGGCGTAGGTCTGTGTAGAATTTGTCTTTCTCTACAGGGTTGGCTTGCATAGTTGGGGCATATATACTAAAGAGAACAACATGTGGGAAGCGTAAGGAAATAATGTGATCAGAGTGTCCTGTTGGCAAGGTTTCAAGTTTGGAGGCAATGGAGTTTTTAATCATAAAGCCTACTCCTGAAAGATGTTTTTCAGTTTGGGGTTTGCCAAACCAGTAAAGTGTGTAGCCGGTGCTATGTTCTTTAAGGCTGCCTTCCTCAAGGAGACGAACTTCACTAAGAGCAGGGATGTCAATATTAAGTTGTGATCAACCAACCATTAGCCAAACAGACACTAATGAGCCTTGCATTTCTATACCCAGAAACTAACCATTACATTACACAAATTTACATGCCCTACCCTACAGGGGTTGACAGCATATAAGCTCCACATACACTCCTATCCAGCCATTCTCTGAAGATGCCAGCCACAGATGCAGGCGAAACGTCAGAAAGAAACTATTCCAGAACACGGCCTCACAGCCCGGATAAAAAAACAAGGAAAATCCCTGGTCCCTGAACCCTTTGTAGTTGCCAACACTGGTATAAACCAGCTAGTTCAGAATCACCTGCCTGGATGCAATGGACTGCAGAAGAGAGTAGTTTTCTTCCAGCCTATTCCCCTAACAAGTCTGGAGTGTTAATATGTTGTGAAACAGGATAGTAGACTGCTTATTATGTCTCTGCCTCTTATAGTGGTTGTTTATTATTCAGAACTTTGTACTGTATAATACTGCTGCTAAGCAGTAGATCTTTCTTAGCAGTGTTCTGTGACACTGAGTTCCATGGGTTAGTTATATGTGGCTGACTAGTAAATGATTAGTTTTTATTACTTGACCTTCCTCCAAAAATCCCCCCTCCCTGCTTGTGGCACTCCTTGTGGAGTCAACTGACCTCTGTAACTTTTGCTGAGCAAGATCTACATCTGTTGGTGGGGGTGGGTGATGCTGTGTTTAGAGACTATGTATGCTTTTCCTTATGATAATAATGGCTCTTCCTCATGGTAATAATGGTTGGCAGGGGTGGAAAAACTGGAGGCCACATGAAGACCCAGCCCCTCTCTTGTTCTTCCTGATTGCTCCTGAAATTCCCCCATACATCAAATTTGGGGGAGGTGGAAAATCGTCTCCTCCCCCCCCAAAAAAAGTTGAAATAACAACAAGTGGCATGCCTGAATGCCTCCAGCAGCAGTGAAATAGATAGGAAACTGTCTTCCATGCCTGAAAAGGCCACTAAATCTTTAGATGTTGCAATCATGATATCCACTGTGAGGACGTCTGCCCAAAAATCAACCAGTGCAGCCTGTCACAGGAGCAGAAATTGAACCCTGCTACGTTTTCCCACTGTTGTTCTAAGAGCTGATTTATACATTCAGTAAGTGAGGTTCCCAGTTGTTACCAGAAGTGGCTGCAGAAGGGACCACCACCTTTTTCAGGAAAGAAACAAGAAAAGTGTACTTTTCCAGGCAGAAGGAGAGTCCCTGTTTTTCCTTCTACTCGTTGCTATCCTTCTTCTATCTGCTGGATGTTTTTAATTCATCTGGAAAAGATACTTGTTTGTTTCATCACACAGGAGAAAGCAGAATAGTTGTAGAGGGGTGGTAGAAGAGTTGTTGGGAGAAGCATCTGGCAGCCAAAGAGTTAAGTAGCCCATCTGCAATCTATGGCCTCTCTCCTGCCAGTTGTCCCTTCTGTTGTCCCAGTTGGGTAGGCAACCAGGATTCTCATGTCTGTATTTGTTGTCACAAAACCCTGTCAAACTGGATATTTTGATTTCTTTCTGGTCCAATTCCAAGGAGTGGCCTCAGAAACATCTCGCCTCCCTTGCCTATTTGGGTCCAACTCCAAGGCCCCCTGAGGAACCAGAGCAGAAGACTTCTAGACCTCCTCTGTATGTCAGGCTTTATAAGAGGCTTGTACATTATTGGGCACCTGCCCCTACAGGTAAGCTAATGTGCAACAAAGTTACCTTTTCAAAAATGGTGTCTGTTAGAAGAACACTTCCTTCCCACGCTTTGCAGGTAGCATGACCTTTAGAGATACATCAGCTGATTCAACAAAGTGCATATGCTTTACTCTTCTTTTGCTTTGTGAATGTACTTTCCCCATTTCTGCCACTATATTTACTCTTCAGTGGCAAGCATATAATGTGGATTGACAGAAGCCTTGTGAAGTAACTAGGGGAGGAACCCATCTAGGACTTTGCTAGTCTTACACTATACTGCCTTGTTTTGCATTCATCTTAATGGTATCGTGGCTCTCTGATCCCAGAAACCCCCAAGGAGGTGACCCCAGAGGCCTGGCAAGAAATGCAGCTGTCAGCCATTGAATTCTCTGTCACTACTCAGAACAGACATCTTGACTTGAAAGTAAGAATACAGACATTAAAAAATAATCCTAAACCATCCTTTCTACTCCATAATGTTACTGCTTTGTAAGTAGAAGAATTATGCCTGCTTTAAGTATGTTAGGTCTTATATGTTGGATTGAAATTGAAAATGACAACAAACTATTACTGATATAGGGGAATATATGTGTTTTTTCTTTTCAAATTCATGGAGGTCTGTTTGCCATGTAAATCACACATGCTCACATACAGTATGCACACCCAAGATTCTGTGTGTCTGTTACAATTCCATTAACCTAAAGGATGTGTATTTCAGAGCAGAATCCTCAGGAGGGAGAAGGGAGACAAAAGTTCCTAGCAGTTTGGGGTCTTTTAAAAATAATCTTAAACATGGAGAATGTCTGTAAAATCTGTAAAATCAAAGGGGAGTCTAATTAAGATTTCCAGTGAGGAGGGAGTTGGCCCTCAATGTCCCACACACTCCCCCCTCCTTTATAGCAGAAGTAGAATAAGTAAAGCAAACCTAGTGTAACTGGCAGACACCATTATGCAAACTAAAATAGGCCATACGTAGGTGTTAAATCTGCAAAACATCCCTGATCCAGCTTTTTGTGGAGCAGAATTTTTATTTGTGTGTTCAGCACAAGAATTTACATAGTGTTTTCTGTAGTCGAGTCCACAGGAAAGGAACATGGGTCACTGCATCTTCCATTGTCTCTCCCCATTGGGTGTGCTAGCAAGGACTGATGGGAGTTTTAGTCCAAAAGCATCTGGAGGGCCACACATTCTCCATCACTGCAATTGCAAGAGCAGTGGCTCTAACACTTAGTTTACTTCTTAATTGTACAACACCTGTGCTGCGAGTCTTTACTGCCATTCAGCTGTGGTGCCATATATGGAATAAAAACTAACAACTGGTTCCTGAACTGAGAAATGTAATTTCACATATTATCGCTGTGCCCAAGTTTAAATCAAATGTCATGTGGACAGTGTGCTCAGTTATCAAATGACTCAGCAAGGTCACTAAGTTACACCCAGGGGCCCAGAACTCTGTCTTTTGGACCCTTTTAGGGCCTGGGATTCCTATGAGGGGAAAAAAATCCTCTGCATCAGGAATCATAGCTTAAAGTTCCATCCAAGTAGAGCTATGCCACATTGCCCCTCCTACAGGACTCACCTTTTCCCCTGCCCTTCCCCAGCTCTCCATCACAGCCATTTAATGGCCATTGGAGAGTGGGGCATATTAGAGAGCATCTAGTTATGACCTTATAGCCAGATACAGAATGACAAGAGCATCCTCTGAGACCTCCAGAGGACCCCCAGGAAGTCCTGAAGGATGCCTTTGTCATTCTCTATCAGTCTGTAGGGACCTGCCATATGGTTTTCCAGTGCTCCCCACCCTCCACTGGGCACTAAAGCACTGTGGAGGGAGGACCTATAGGGGAGGAGGATGAGTCTTGAAGGGAGGGGAGGTCATTGCACAAATGAGGTGGTGAATTCTTCCACAATGATCATAAAAAGACACAAGCAGGCATATGTTGAACTTTTGCTGGCAGATGCCACTGTGTGGATGCCAACCTCTGTTCCAAGAGGCATGTCTTCTTATATTCACTGAGCTGCCCTGGGACTACAAACAGAAAACAAACACACTCTGGGCTTTGCCATCATCTGAGGGCCAAGGAGTGCAGGAAGATTCACCTTCTATTTCTTAGGAAGGGATATCAGGGCAAAGAAAAGAGCAGCCTGGTCCCATCTGTAATGAAAGGGGTATATAACATGAAATAAGTCTTATTTCACATTTCCTCCACTTCAGAAACAATCTTTCTTGTGAGGCCATAATGAACTGGTAAAACTGAAAAGCTTATTTTTCATTGCTTCCATGATGAGGCACAAAGGAAAGAAACAAACAGCCTTAAATTTTAAATTGAATGATATTCTTAGTCCTCTAAATTTGGAAAGAGAGTGGAGGTATGCTCAAATAAAGATAAGGGATTTATGTCTGCATGTATGAATGTGCGCTCGCTTTAGTTTTTAACCTAGCAGTATGCTTTAATGGTGCATGCAAACAACTGCTTGCATCCTTCCTTCTTCCCAAATAATGGTTTTCCCCAAGGAATAGGAGAATCTGATAATTTAAAATAAAGACAGAAGAGTGAACATATTCACCTGTTAGAGGAATATTTATAATGTTCTCTGTGTGTTAGTATTATTGTATTCTTTTCCTAAACTTTTTTTTTTAGCGTACAGAAGACTTCATGAATATTTGCATTGAGCCAGATACAGTTGGTAAGGGAGACTACATAAAAAGAGGGTGAGTGTTACACAACTTGTAAAATGTCTACCTTTTCATAGTTGTGACATTTGCTTGCTTATTTATTTTTGGTTGATAGATAGCTTTTAATAGGAAGGAGAGTAAAGGACTTAACTCGACTCTAGGTTTTACTGTCATGCTAAACTCCAAAAAAGGGACTCAGCTAATCTAGTGCTCCTGCCAGAAATAAACCCTCTGAATGATTCTATTTGCTGTGTCAGACACAGTCAGTCAGAACACTGAGGAAGAGGTTCTTGTTGGTTAATCCACAGCAAATAGAATGTATGGTTTCCATGATCACTGTCAAAGTGCAGATAATCTCTCTTGTTTCCTTGAATCTCTTAAATCCCTGCTGCTGACTTGCAGTGACATTATATATCAATATGCCCATCTCTCACTTTTTTTAAAGGGGTAGAATCTAGCCAGATTATAATGTGGATGAGTTGCTAAAACATTTACTGGTATCCTTCAAAGTGGCTGGGGATCAAAAGTATTGTAAAAGACTAGAATTACATTGGCTTTTTTTGGTTGCTGCATCACTCTGATGACTCATGCTTAGCTTATGATCTAGATGTAGTACCTTACATTTATCCCTGTTAAGATTTATTTTGCTAGTTTGGGCCCAGCTCTACAATCTGTCAAGGTCATTTGGTATTATGATCCTGTCCTCTAGGGAATTCACTACCTCCTCTAATTTGGTGTCGTCTGCAAATTTGATAATTTGATTCCATTTTATAAGTCATTTTATAAAGCTGTTAAACAACACTGGGCCTGGGACAGAACCATGAGGCATCCCTCTAGTCACTTATCTCCAAGCTGAAGAGCAACCATTGGTGACTGCTCTCGGGGTTTGATCTGGTAACCATTGACAAATCCAATTTACAGTAACACTATGTAGCCTATAATTCACCAGCTTGCCTGCAAGACTATCGTTAGGGACCTTGTCAAAGCCTTACTGAAATTAAGATATACTACATCCACAGCACTCCCCTGATCTATCAACTCTTATAAAAAAATTGATGTCAAGCTGACTGGTCAGTAGGTGCTCATGTCCTCTTTTTTGCCCTTTTTGAGGATGGAGGTAACATTTGCTTTCCTTCAATTTGGTGGGAGCTCTCCTGTCCTCCAAGAATTCTCAAAGATTATTGAAAGTGACTCTTGAGTTTACATCTGCAAGTTCATTTACTCTTGGGTGCAATTCATCTGGCTCTGGAGACTTGAATTCATTTAGGATTACTAGGTATTTCTTTACTACCTCTTTATTCTGGGCTGCAGTGCACTTACTGTATCATTGGTTCTATTTTTATCAGTTAGAGCAGTTTTCCTTTGGGGAGAAGACTTAGACCAAAAAACAAAGTGTTGACCAGTTTGACCTTCTCTCTTTTCCCTTTTTAGCATTTCATCATCTTCTGTACCCAGTAGCCTACCATTTCATTACTCTCCCTCCACCCTTGAACATAGCAGGAAACAAACAATACAACTCCTTTTTATTATTTTAATCTGTCTGAGCTTTAACTTTTCTGACTTTCTCCATACAAGTACTGGCTATTTGTTTGTATTCTTCCTTGGTGATTTCCCCCTTCTTCCATTTCTTATACATGTCTCTTTTACATCTCAGCTCATCTGAAGATTCTTTCTACATCCTCCTGGTTTCTTTAGACATCTCCCACTTTTCTTCCTTCTTGGAATTTTTTGCAACTGTACTTTCAGTATCTCACCTGTAAGGAACTCCCATGCATCATGAACTCCCTTCCCTTTAGGCATTTATGACCATGGGATTTTACCCAGTATTTCCCTAAGCTTACCAAAATCAGCTTTCTTTAAGTTCAGAGTGAGTGTCTGACTATGGATTTGTAATTGGTTGACCAGCCAAACCCAAAGGGTGCTCAGCAGTGGCTCCTCTTCCTCTCGGAAAGAAGTGACCAGTGGGGTGCCACAGCGTTCTGTCCTGGGCCCAGTGCTATTCAACATCTTTATCAATGACTTGGATGAGGGAATTAGGGGCATACTTATCAAATTTGCAGATGACACCAAATTAGGAGGAGTAGGTAATACCCTAGAGGACAGGATCAAAATTCAAAATGATCTGGATAGACGACAGCTGGGCCAAAGCTAACCAAATGAAATTCAATACGAAGAAATGTAAGGTACTGCACTTAGGGCAGAAAAACAAAATGCATAGATACAGGATGGGGGAGACCTGACTGAACGAGACTACGTGCGAAAGGGATCTAGAAGTCCTAGTAGACCACGAGTTGAACATGACTTAACAGTGTGATGCGGCAGCTAAAAAGGCCAATGCGATTTTTGGCTGCATCAATAGAAGTATAGTGTCTAGATCCAGGGAAGTAATAGTGCCGCTCTATTCTGCCATGGTCAGACCTCACCTAGAATACTGTGTCCAGTTCTGGGCACCACAATTCAAAAAGGATATTGACAAATTGGAGCGTGTCCAGAGAAGGGTGACTAAAATGGTGAAAGGTCTGGAAATGATGCCTTATGAGGAGAAACTTAGGGAGTTGGGTATGTTTAGCCTGGAAAAAAAGATGTTTAAGAGGCGATATGATAGCCCTGTTTAAGTATTTGAAGGGGTGTCACGTTGAGGATGGAGCAGGCTTGTTTTCTGCTGCTCCAGAGACTGGAACATGGAGCAATGGATGCAAGCTCCAGGAACAGAGATTCCACCTCAACATGAGGAGGAACTTTTTGACAGTCAGAGCTGTTCGACAGTGGAACACACTCCCTCGGAGCGTGGTGGGGTCTCCTTTCTTGGAGGTCTTTAAACAGAGGCTGGATGGCCATCTGTCGGGGATGCTTTGATCGTGATTTCCTGCATGGCAGGGGGTTGGACTGGATGGCCCTTGTGGTCTCTTCCAAATCTACAGTTCTGTGATTCTATTATTCTATATTTGGCTTCCACTTTCCTCTGTATAACAAATCCCAGGATGACATGGTCACTCCCACCTAAGGATCCTGCTATTTCCACCCCATTGACCTGTTCATCTCTGTTGATCAGGAGCAAATCCAAAATAGCTTATCTCCTTGTTGCCTCCCCCACTTTCAATACAATGCAAGGCTGGTGAGGAATATAGCCCCTTAGCCTCTGATAATTGCACACCTCTGTTTTAGAGCTTGTGTATCTGCCCAACCACACAAGCAACCACCCGTTGTTATTGTTTTTGTTGCATGCTGCCGTGAGAGCCATTATGGCTGAAAGAACGTTGGCAAATATAATTAGCAAGTAAGTAAATGAATACAACTGACAAGTTAAAAAGAGAAGTAGAGTACAGTGGGGTATCAGATGTTCACAGCAATCTACAAAAAAAATAAAATACCAGTGAATATAATGTAACTCAGAGACTTTTGCTGATGGCTCCAGATGTTCTGCATCTGCCACTGGAATGCATGTAATGAGTGCATTGGATTCTTCATGCCTCATATGAGCCTGCAATGCTGAGAATATTGAGTAGCAGACCCTCTTGCTGTAATTTCAGCAGTTGTGTTTTGTTTTTAAGAAACCAGCCATTTCCAGTTCAGGCCTCCTAGAGATAGAAGGGAGGGCAAGGAAGCAGAAAGAAAGATGCTATGCTGAACTCTGGTGAGAAGATTAAATATAGAGATTAGCCAGCCAAGGCCCCTGTGGAGACATTATATGTGCAAAAGGATGCTAAAGAATGCCAACAAAAGGCAGTTCCCCTTAGACTTTGCAGGAAACATATGCATTATGCATTCAAGTTTGCTTCCCCTTTCCCCAAATCCCAGTAGATCTAAGGAGCTGTACTTTGCTGTGAGCCATAGTGGGACTTGGACTCTGTGAAGTCTCATGCCAGTAACAGCATGAAAGAGTGCTAGTAAGTCAGATATAAAAGAAGGAAACATTTAGCTACTATTTTTCTTGGTGACTTCTTCTATACCAGGATCTAAGGAAGAAACATTTCTCTGAAGATGCCAGCCACAGATGCAGGCAAAACGTCAGAAAGAAATTATTCCAGAACACAGCCTCACAGCCAAGAAAAAAACCAAGGAAAATCTATAAACATATGCATGTGTACTTTGGAGTTTTCTTCTGCTTCTGATCAGTTTTAAAAGTGTTTTGTTTGCAGCACAAACAAGACATCAGCCTCCAGTTGCCTGTGAGGGAGAGGATATTGTATGATGTGTGCCACTCCCTTACTGGAGCTAAGCAGGTTCATTCATTCAGTTAATTGATATCTTGCTTTTCTCCCAGCACAGGACCCAAGGCAGCTTACAACAAAGGTTAAAACAAAGTACAGCTAAAAACCTAATAATAAAGAAATTTAGAAACCATTAAATAAGCAGTCTTACTGAAGCATTGGTTTAAAAGTTTTTAAAACACTCTTAAAACCTAGGAAAAATGATTAAAAAATACAGCACACCCTATTAAAAGACCCTTCTGCCACAACTAGTTAACAGCTAAAGACCTTTCTAAATAAATAAATAAATAAGGCCTTTGCCTGCTGGTGGAAAAAGGGGAGGGAGAAGCGTCTGATCAGTGCCTGGATAAGAAACCACCTGAGACTCTCACAGAATCATCCTTAAGTTCCATGGATCCAAGGCAGGAAATTAGTTGTTGCTAATTGCCATCAAGTTGACTTTGACTTACTGATGGCAATCTTATGAACGAGAGACCTCCAAATCACCCGGTTATCAACAGCTGTGCAAACCCAGTGCCATAGCTTGCTTGCTTGAGTCTATCCATCTGGAATGCAGTCTTCCTCTTTTCCTACTGCCTTACCAAGCATTATTGTTTTTTCGAGTGAGTCATGTCTTCTCATGGTACGTCCAAAGTATGGCAGTCTAGTTCAGCCATCTTGGCTTGTAGAGAGAGTTCAGCCTTGATTTGCTCTAATTCCCATTTATTTGTCTTTTTGGCAGTCCATTGTATCTGTAGTACTCTCCTCCAGCACCACATTTCAAATGAGTTGATTTTCTTCCTATCAGGTTTCTTCACTGTCCAGCTTTCACAACCATACATAGAAATGGCAAATATGATGGCATGGACAATCCTAACTTTAGTATTCGATGATGTATCTTTACACTTCAGGATCTTGTCTAGTTTCTTCATAACTGCCCTTCCAAGTCCTAATCATCTTCTGATTTCTTAATTGCAGTCTGCATTTTGATTAATGACTGAGCCAAGGTACAGGAAATCTTTGACCATTTCAATGTCTTCATCATCTACTTTAAAGTTATATAACTCATCTATGGTTATTATTTTTGTTTTGTTTTTAATATTCAACCGTGCACCTGTCTTTCTGCTTTCTTCCTTGACTTTCTTCAGTAGTTGTTCTAAGTCTTTGCAGTTTTCTGCTAGTAGTATGGTGTCATCTGCATATCTTAAATTGTTGATGTTCCTTCCTCCAATTCTAACCCCTTCCTCCTCCAAGTCTAATCCAACTTTACATATGATACATTCACTGTACATATTGGGTCTCCTGATGTATTACTGATTTATTTATTTTTTAATGCAGAATATCTGGGAAAGAAGACATTTAGATATCCAGACAGAAAAATGACTTCCATTCATTTTGAATTTGCTAAAGGGTTTATTTCTCCATAATATCTCCCTGTGTGAGCCCAGTAGAGCTCTAAGATCATCTAGAGAAGCTCTTCTCTCTGCCCCACCACCTTTTCAGGCTCATTTGGTGGGAACAAGGGAGAGGGCCTTCTCGGTGGCTGCTCCCAGACTTTGGAACTCCCTCCCCAGAGAGGCCAGGATGGCTGCATCCTTACTTTCCTTCAGGTGGCAGTTTAAAACATTTTTGTGCTGCCAGGTTTTTACAAACTGCTAAGGGCTGATCTTCCTAAGGCTGTGTGGTGCTATTTCAAGGGTCTTTATAGAGGTTTTTTTAAAAATGTGCTTTAATATTTTTAATGCTTAATGCTTTAACTTATAAATTACTTGTTTTTTCAAATTTTACATGTATACTCTTATTTTTACTTTCATATTTTTTGTAACTTATATTGTTTTAAATATGTTGTTAACTGCCTTGAGTCCCATTATCAGGAAAAAGGCAGGATATAAATGAATAATAATAATAAGAAGAAGAAGAAGAAGAAGAAGTGTCCAGAGAAGGGCAACTAAAATGGTGAAAGGTCTGGAAACAATGCCTTATGAGGAGAGACTTAGGGAGCTGGGTATGTTTAGCCTGGAAAAAAGACGGTTTAGAGGCGATATGATAGCCCTGTTTAAGTATTTGAAGGGATGTCACGCTGAGGATGGAGCAGGCTTGTTTTCTGCTGCTCCAGAGACTGGAACACGGAGCAATGGGTGCAAGCTCCAGGAACAGAGATTCCACCTCAACATGAGGAGGAACTTTTTGACAGTCAGAGCTGTTCGGCAGTGGAACACACTCCCTCGGAGCGTGGTGGGGTCTCCTTCCTTGGAGGTCTTTAAACAGAGGCTGGATGGCCATCTGTCGGGGATGCTTTGATTGTGATTTCCTGCGTGGCAGGGGGTTGGACTGGATGGCCCTCGTGGTCTCTTCCAACTCTGCAATTCTATGATTCTATGATTCTATGATTCTAAGAAGAAGAAGAAACCTAAATCCTAGATTTCTATTTTAGACACTTTATTTTTATGCATATTTATTGGAATCATTTTGGTACTGCCCTTTGCCGTATTAGATTTCCAGATAGTAAGCAAACATAAGATGCAATAAAGACCTGAAATTATCTGTGCCATAGACGGAGCTCTGCATGGTTTATGTTGCTTTGGACTTTGTTTTTCTTTTGTCTTGCCTTAATAAAAGATGTGTGAGAACATGTGATAGATTTCATTCAGCATCATCCCTCACACTAATGTTCTCATTGCCATTTAGACATCTGGTACAGCAGTTCTGTACTGATTCCACAGTAGTTACATAAACTCATACAGTGACTTCAGATGTGACACTCTCAACCTCAAGTTTTCTCTCTTTTCATGTTTCCTGTTCATCTTGCACTGCTGTTATATTTGAAACCCTGTTGGCCAAAGTTGTTCAGAAAGGTTTTGCCATAGCTGCACTTAACTCAGTGCTGGGAATACCTAAGCGTTCCATATGTAGCTAGTTGAGCTGAGTCACAGGAATTGCATAGAAACAACAGTCACTTCACAGATTTTCTCCACCAGGGGTAGTCAGGAGCTTAACGTTTCTTTGACCAGTCATGACAAGTTTTCTTCTTTAAGAATGGCAAAGAAACATCACTTCAAGCCTCTTTGCTGTTTGCATATTTAAACGAAGCCATGTTTTCTCTGTTCTTCTGTCTTTTGTTTTGAACAGAAGTCAAAAGATGCAGGAGCCCCACATGTGCCCGGAAGGAAGCCAGTTTCTTCAGGCTAGTCGATGCTTCTTGCAGCTTCCAGAGGTGAGAAATAAAATGGGAAAGTCTAGGTGTTTGCTTTTTTCTTTTTCTCTAAGGGCTTTATGAATGCTGCACAGGGTCCTGTTCCTACCACCTTGAAAAGGATGGCTGCCCTTTTTTGAACCAGGAAGTAAACTGGAAGTTCCTAACTTTCTTGTTAGGAAGAGGTCTCTCCTGGGCCTAAAATACCCTGGGAGGAATGGGCAAGGTGAAAATGCCTCCCCTTGCTTTTAGGGGGCATGGGACATGTTTGAGAAATACCCCTTCTTTCTGAAAATGTTTTTGGAGGATGCTGGGAGGCAGCAGGTGCCTTAAAAATGGCAGGTGGATTCACTTTATCCACCCCAATCCGCACCATGTTATCATTGCAATTTCTTTGTTAGAAATAACCCTAAAGAAATTTGCTTTTTAAATGAGCAAGGATTTTTGCATTTGTCGGCTTCTCTTTCTAGCTTAATGTACACCGACTTAATTCTAGGAAGTTCCAAAGCAAAGCAGCTTTGTGCAGGTGCATATATGGGACTTTAGCGACCATGAAAGAAAGTTGAAAAGAGCCAGAAACCATATTTTTTTATATACTGACCATATTTTAAATTCGTGATTCTCGTTCTTGGTTTAATGTAAGTTTAATTCTTTGATACTTTTAGACATTGGGAGAAGAGTGCAAAGAGGTAATGTACAAACTGCTTATGTTTATATGGAACATGCATAGACTGTTTGAAGATACCCATGGCTTTCTGTTATCACCCAGAATCTCCTGCTGATGTACTGTGACTCCTAGAGTATTAGACAAACTTCCTTCAATGGACAGAGGTTAATTGGATAGACCCATAGATTGCTTAAGTCAGGTGTAATGAACCTTCAGCCCACCATATGTTTTGTATTACATCTCCCACATTTCTTATTGTTGGCCAAATTGACTACTGCCTCCAAGATTTCAAGTTCCAAACATATGGAGGGTAACAGCGTACCTGCATCAAGCGTGATTAAACACTGACCCTCCCCTAAGCCCGGAAAAAGAATTCAGTTCTGCACAAAGAGCAGCAGAGGAGCCAAGACAAAAATGAATTGTGCTCTTTCAGCATGCAGGCTGGATGGTGTCTCATGGGGTGTGGGAGGTACATTAAATGGAGAGCAACTAGTGAAGCAGGGTAGGCTGACAAAAGAAGAGATTCCTCTCTGTATGAATGGAAGTTTCTTGTCCACAACAGGATAACCTGACTCATGGTTATACATAGTAGTCCATGGTTTGAAAAAAAGCACAGTTACAGCTTCGTGTAAGTAGGTACTCCAAATACACTCAAAATAATGGTGAAAGTGGCTGTTGCAAAGGACCACTTCTATTAATTTCTCAAGAAGGTACCTGGAACCTCTGATGGGAAACATATAGCAGAATGAGACAAGAACATCAGCTTTTTTTGCTGTGTCCTGAATACTGTACTACATAACAGTGAGGAAAACAGTAGCTCAGACATCGCCTTAGGCAGCACATGTTAAGTCTTTCCTATGTAACCATTTATTGTAAACTCTGATTTCACTGCAGGATGCAGAAGGCTCACTGTCTATAGACAATGAAGAGTATGAAGCAATGCCAGTGGAGGTGAAGCTGTTACCCAGGAAACTCCAATTCTTCTGTGATGCCAAAAGAAAAGAGCAAATGCTTCACTGTACATCATAATCCAAGATGTCAGCTGTTCCATTTTAAAGATAATGCTAATTCCTGATTGCCAGGAGTTAAGATGAACTGCAGCCATGACAGTGTCAAAGGAAATAGATGTAAAAAAATTTTTGAAAAAGGTGTTTTGGTTGGTTGAATCATTAACTGTTCAGTGAATGGTCCTGAAAACTCTTTGTTCTTATTCAGTACACTGAAAGCCTTGTAAGTACAGGTTGAGTATCCTTTATCCAGAATGCTTGGGATCAGAAGTGTTCTGTATTTCAGATTTTTTCAGATTTTGGAATACAGTACAGGTACCTGCATATAAAATGGCGTAGGGCAGCAGCGGAGATGAAGGTAAGCACCGGCCACTGGGTGTGAATTCTTCAGGCTCTCCTACTTCCAGGGAGAGGAGTGGGAGGGAGATAGCGTGGCTGAGCCAAATTTTGCAAATGTGGCATTCATGATGGCAGCAGCCACTGCTCCTCTTTCTCCACAGCTAACCCCCAGTCAAAGTGAGATCTAGAATGGGACATGGCAGTGGTGGCTGCTGGTGGCCTTCTCAGAGGCGAGTCCCACACCAAAACAACAGCTCCCTTTCTCTCCCCCCTGCTTCCACTGTCAGAGGCCAGATCCCAGTCAGTGCCTTTTCTACCAAAGTCCTCTGCGGATGGGAACCCAGCAATTGCAGCCAACTCCCGACAACCGTCGTGGCCGCTGCAGCGCCCCTGCTCATTCGTTCAGCTGGAGATGCCAGGAGGTGTGGATTTCTGCTGTTTCACAGATCCTCGTGTCTCTCTCCAGCCACACAAATACAGTACAGGTACATAAGTGTTGTAACTCCAAAAGTTTCAGATTTTGGAGCATTTCATATTTTGGAATTCCAGATAAGGAATATTCAACCTGTAACTGGATTTCTGCCTTTCAAATTCTGTGGCTTGGAGAGAATAGTAATTAGTGATATACATTTGCCTTTTGTTCTGCTATGGTCATTTCATTAAGGAAGAGTTACTTCCTTTACATCAATGATGGTTGTTTGTATTTCAATAGAGTGAACAGTGACACTTACAGTCCCCCAATGTGTTTCCATTGCTATTTGGATTTGTAAAATGTAGACATTCTGTGAAAGCAATGCACTGAGAAGCCATGGAGATGATAAAGTGTCTAACATGAATATGTCTTACCTAACCTTTGTCAGATGCAACTTTCGTATTTCTCTATATTTATTGTGATTGACATTTACACCAGTTATTCCTACTCCGTTCTCCACTATAAAGTAAAAATGAAGCACACTGGCTCCTACTTGATATTACGTAAGACAGGACATTCATGCTCTCCCTTTACTCATGTAAAAAGCCTTAAAACATATCTCAATTCCAGAAGAACATTTGGTTAGGAAATGACATGTGTTTCATAAAGCTATTTGAGAATAATTAGGCAGCACAAAGCATGGATGTGTTAAAAGTGAATTTTAATAGAGTAAAAAAAACACATTTTAATATGTACATAAGTCCCTCTTGGGCTCCATGGAAGCAGTGGCAATCTACAAACAGTAGTTCCCCCTTACTGAGAAATGACAAAAGCCATTGGTAGTATTTATACTGCTCAGAAAAGGTGTTTAATCACAATTTGATAAGAAGAGGCTAGCTGCCAATCATACCATGTTCATTTTTACGAGTTTTCAGCAGACACTAAAATCAGCTGAGCCTGTGTTATCCATATGGCAACATCAAGACAGCATCTATATATGCTTGATCCTGCATCATCAAATGTTGAGGGATTTCATGGCCATTTATGCAACAAAGAATATGCATTCTTTTCCCTGGGAGGAGAGAAAAAGCACATTTGCACTGACACCAATAACTATATTCAGTTAATGTTACCAAAAAGTATTTCTACAATCTGCAGTAGCTTTAGTCCTAAACTTACAATGCTATGTGGGAGAGCTATGGTTATCTCTCCTCCTTTTAAAAACTTGCATACCTATCCGTGGTCCAAATTTATATTGCGGCAGCTCTCCTACAATGTTGCTAACCCTGATTCCAGCTCTGGGGAAAGGAGCACATGCACCTCAATTTTACTTTTTAAAGCCAAAATAAAGGAGTGGCAGGAAATCGAGCCACAGTTCTCCATGTTTTGTTGCTTGGTGGCCTTTAGTTATTACCCACAATAATAACTCCATTTGTTTCTTGTACATAAGCATCTGGCTTGAGGATGTGTGTGCATGCAGCATACTCCACTTGCTCCACAAAAAGCTCTGTCATGAAGTAAGAAGCAATTTTATAAGAGGTAAAAAGTCAAGTGAGTACTTGCAGTAGATGTTTTGACTTGATTCACAGATGTATGTTTATCATTTGACTTGCATGGGTTAAGGGGCTCATCACAGCCCAAACTTCCATATTGCCAGATGTGACATCATGCAATATACATTTCAAAGGATAGTCCACACACTCAGCTGCCTCCACATCAAATGATCTACATGCATACATGAACTACCCAGTGATAGGAACTGTGCCTCTTGTAAGAAGAGTGCACCATATACACTATACAGTGTTGATGCTAGGGTCAAGAATGTCTTTAAATATTAAGGAAAGAAGGGGCAGTAATTCACTGATAACGTGATACACCCTCGAGCCACACAAAAATACCTATTGTGTTAAATAAAGACATGTTTCACTTTCTGCTTCTATATAAGGAGCTGGAGAAATAGTAGTAACATCTGCCCATATTGAAGTAGGATGTAAATGTTAATTTCATTTTACCCAAGTAAGAACAAAAAAATTCACAAGTTTTCTCCCAGCTGGGTGAGACTACAAGTATCTGGACATTTTTCAATGATTATTTGTATTTTAGGATTTTCTGTGAAGAACATTTTTTGTATAAACAATGGGGGGGTATTTTACAAATGAATTTCTCACCAAAAAAAAGTCCTGAAATGTAGAAGGGGGAAACAAGAATCTCCAGTTGCTCAATGGAGCATTGAGACATCTTTTCTCAAAGATAAGAACATCTTCACATCCCTAATTAGCATTTACATACTGATTCGCACATTCTGGCCTGTAGAGCAGGGGGAGCATCACAGATTTACAACACATATCCAAACAAGAAATTTAATTTTCTTAATTGTCTATCCTTACATAGTCAGAATAGTGCCATTAATGCATAAGAGTGAAGTATGAGTAAGCTTGGAGGAGAACCCCAACATTTGTGGAAGAAAGCTGAGAGAATGCTGGGCTAGAATTCTGACCAGAAGCACTCCACGCAGAACTTATTGCAAGGCCCATGGTTACCTTCCATTTATGCTCATATAAGAGTTAAAGTTATGGGCTCACCAGCAGAACTAATATTCTCAAGTGCTCAGGAGTTCAGTTTACCAGTAACATATTCTATTTGATTTTTTGAAACCAGAGAAAGTCTTTTCAAGTGTTTCTTAAATGCAAGACAGACGGCAGAAAGTATTGATCTATTACTGCAGAATTTTCAAATTTTGTTAGGCTCACCAAGCCAAAAACAGCAGTGAATAGGTAGCTTGGATCCTATGAATTTTCTTCAGCTGGCACAACATGAAAGGCTAAAACTCCATCCTTAATTTGGTTAGAACAGCTATCTATCAAATTTCAACTTTTAATGATATTTCTGTGACTGTATATTTAAATGCTCCAGTGGCAATCATTCCATGTTGTCTTCGGATGAAAAATGTTATTATCTTACATTACGCAGCAGGAAAGTTGCAGCTGATATAAGGACTACACATATTGTACGTGGTTACAGCATACAATGTACCTGCACTCTCCTTTGTGTATAAAGAATAAAATACCCTTGTACATAGAGAGGAAACTGAGAAGTAGCCACTTGCTGCATACCAAGAGTATGACCAGTCAAATAGCAGCAGCACCTAGCCATGGAAAGGCCACAGAAATGGTCTTTCTGAACCTCTGAAAAAATAAGTATATAGTCTATAGCAGGAAAAACAAGAAAGGACTAATTTTAGATTTACCAGGGTTTGCATATTTCCTCTAGAGAACTTGCAACATTTGATTCTAATGTAATTTCAAAAAGTTACATATCGGTACCAATGCTATTTCCCATTGAGGCTTCTGCAACCTCCTACTGCTGAAAATGAAGAATTTTACAAAGGGCAAATTTGGCTTAGGACAGAGCTTGTCAATTTCAGGTTTAGAAGTGTTTCCTACCCTTGAAAGTTAGAAAGAAAGGCTGAGCACAGCTTGAAGAAATCTCAGAAGCCAAGAAAAAACAAGATAGTGTGCAGAATTTCTGTTACTTTCCATACATTGCATACACACCCATACCAAATTGGGATTAAAATATTCAGATTCTCTTTTCAATATACAGTTTAGAATTTATTAATTTGGCTTTGAAGCTTCAGTTTTCCATAGCAGAAGGCCCTTTAAAACAGATGCATCATCACAGGTGCTAGCTTAAGACAAGGGAAAGGCAGTTTCAAGCAAAATATTTCCAACTTTACTATACAGAGATGCTTCTGAGATGAGCCCCATGCCAGCGCTGTGACCTGGCACTGCATGTACTTCTTGAATGCACCTTTAAAAAACCTCGCTATTTGCTGTTGCTGCTTCAAGGCTTTCCTATTGTGAACAATTTCTCTTGTCTACAAAGAGAGTGTCTGAAGAAAAAAACGGACTCTCTCCTCCCTCACACAGACACACATCCTTTACTAAGTGGGGAAAATGATAAAATGCTAATCTCTTTCTCAAAAAACAGGATGTTGCATGGATTGAGACCATGGCAATAAAATAGAGCTTATCAGATGGGAAAGAGTTCTATGCACCACATTTAAAAATGGGACAGGTGGAGTACAAAGGAGCCCTATATGAGCAGGGTGTAGCATACTTTGACAGTAGTTTTGACACATCATACCTAAATCTGCTTCCACATTGCCAACTTTTTTAAAAGTGGCCATGCTCCTGCAGCTTTAACAACAGCTTTCTGCTATGCCCAAATTAAACCACAGAGATTTTTGTAGAATGACCATCAACAGCTACGAAAGTGCTCAACCTGCAAAACTTCTATATTTTAGGCAAATGTGAAAATAATAGTGCTAGTTGTCCAGAATCAGAAACTACTATCAATTTCTTCTTTTCTCCAGATGGGTGCCTTAGAACTCCCTCCCAGTCCCTGCAGTATTTTCTGTTACAAAGATTCATAGCTATTAATGACATAGGTTTATGGACATCCTCATTCAGGGGGTTATAATACATAAATGCAAGAAAATGATAGATTGCTACTCTTTTTCTCTCCATAAATGGTCTCTGTCATAGGGTCTCTAAAACTCTGGTTTCAAATCAAGGTTAGGGTCTACTCAGTTCTAAGCATGATATTCCAATAGTCAATGTCCTGCTGCACCTTACAGTTTGTGAGAAAAGTGGAACACAGGACCTGCCCTGTCCATAAATCAACGCTACTGCAATGGGCTAAAAGGCACGACCATAGGAGCTGCATGAGAGAATGATTTGCTGCTTACAGCAGCTGTAAAGTATTTCAATTCTTCTATTTCATGATATAAAATAAATTACTCAAGTCTTTGCAGAAGAAAAATCCTCCCTGCTGGCCACATAAATATGAGGTAGGAGTGAAGGGTTAAGACACAAAATGTGTCTTTCTTCCATACAGAAAAAAAGATGAATGCCATCATTACTGTGGCCTGCAAATGGCTTAACTGCATCATCCGACTATCCTACTTTTAGAATCTTTAATGTGTCTTTTTATTTTAAAAATAAATACCAAGTACTCCCTACAACTAGTTAGGGCAAAAGCCAAAGTCTACCCTAGGTGTAAAGTAAGAAAGTCTAAAGAAACAGGAATTAGGAAAAAGTACCAACAAGGCGAGCACAGTGTGGCCCTCCAGAAGTTTTTGGACTTCTAACTTCCAGCATTATCATTGGTGATGCTAGCTAGGGCTGATGGAAACTGCAGTTCAACATCTGGAGGGCCACAGTTACCTACCTGCATTACATCCATCTCTTCCGTCTACTAAACAAACAATGACTCTTAATTGAAAGAGCTGCGGAGTCCAAGCTCAGTATATGAAAAAACAACTAAGCTGGATAATCTCAAATGTCTATGGGAGACAAAAATAACAACATTTAACCAGACATATATTTTGAATTTAGCAATATTAACCCAGTGACCAAATCAAGAGTGGGGGACCTGTGACCCTCCAGGTGTTGTTGGACTTCAGCTTCAGCCAGCACAGGAAGTGGGGCAGAGATGATGGGATTTGTAGCCCAACAGTATTCCCCTATCCCACTTTAAATCACAACAGAAGGTTAACAGAGTTCTTCCCTTGTTTATGTACTATAGCAGTTCTGGAGTGTGAGGAGGGTTAAAGATCCCTGACTGTGTCTCAGAACTTGTGTAGATGAGAACAGCAGAAATACCAAAATATGAGAGTGAAGCACATCTGTGGCTGCTTATCTCCAGTCTGGTCTTCACCAGATGGGATGGATGATGCTGGCTACAGATGATCCGAGTTGGAGGATGCCAATTTGGGAAAAGCTCCCCCAGCCTATG
This sequence comes from Gambelia wislizenii, assembly GCA_030847615.1. Classification (NCBI taxonomy): domain Eukaryota; kingdom Metazoa; phylum Chordata; class Lepidosauria; order Squamata; family Crotaphytidae; genus Gambelia; species Gambelia wislizenii. Next base: position 238,486,653 of record JAUMIR010000005.1, read on the forward strand.
ATTGGAGACATTTCAAAATAGCAAAATAGCCACAAAAGCCCTTCAGCTCCAAGCCAAAGACACAGCTTCTGAGCAGTATTTACATGCCTTTTGATAATGGGTCAAGGGTTGATTCATTAAGGACACAAAACTGCAAAGCCGCTACAGAACCCAAGCTGTGTGTAGCAACAGAACTTGGATTGACACACATTACTGCCTGTGACACTATGACACAGGTTGAACTGAACTCTAAATGTAAAAGGCTCTACTAGTTAATAAAGTATTTCACAGCTTTTAAAATCTTAATCTCATATACTGCAAATAAGACACAATATATAAGCCCAGTGCTTCATGCAAGCAAAGCACATACAAAGTGTGCAGCATGATCATTCTTACCTACCTTCCTCAAAGATAAAATCAAACCCCTCGCAGCAGGAGAACAGGCTGCATGAGATTTCCTATCACACCTTACTGCTTTCTTCTGTCTTTTCAACAAAATTCCACCATTCCTGCTTTAATCAGATGCTCACACACCTTCCTGTATAATCAAACACACAAACACACAGGCCACTATCCAAGCAGTAACAAAGGTCAACAGATGCCAAGGTGATAGCCAGGGCCAACAGAGCTAGTTCAATGAGAAACAATCCAAAGACTGAGCTGGTTCAATTCTATAACTACAAACTGTGCTGAGAGATTCTGCAAAGCACTTCTGGAAATGAAGGCTGAGGTCAAATACACTGGATCTGGAAGTGAATAACTTGGCATTGTACCCTCCCCCTCAATGAGAGGGCAACTGCAAGGTTGAATGTAGCCCAGCAAGAAGTAGCAAGAGGCCCTCTCAAATGGGATCTGCTAAATAGGGCTGGAATTATGCATTCTTCCAAATCTTATTGAACTACAACTTCTGGCACTCCTAGGCAGTTCAGTGGTGCCAAAATGACAAAGCTAAAGGAGTAAAATATTCTCCTATAACCTTCTTCTATAACCCATCCCCCTGATGCCATAGAGAAAACCTAACCTTGCAGGTTGAGATGAAACACCAGGTGGATGGAATGCAAGCATTTTAATATGCATGAGGCAACTGGTAGGAATAATATAAAAGAACAAAAATACTAATGGGATTGCTTCTACCCAGTATGAAGAAGTATAAACTATAGCCAAGTCACAAACTCTCAAAGCAGCAAAAAATTTTCGTATTGGTCCTTAAGAGAATAAAGCACTTTCTCCACCCACCCAAATTCTTAGCCAACATGCCTGGGCTGGACTCTCCAGAGATGCTTATGTAGCGTTATTTATAAGCAGGTAGGGAAAAGAAGGAGGAAAACCATCAGTTTTTACAGAACTCAAAGTGGTAAAGCATGGTTGGGCAGTCTATGCTGGAGGACAGAAATCACATCTTTGTTGTGGTATACCTGAAAATGATAGTTCACAGGAGAAATATATATTTAGATAAATAACACTTTCTCTAGAGAATTCTCTTAAATAAAAGGTAATCCTTCATGATACAAGTTGTGGTTGAGTTCCAGTGAAGCTGCCCTCTTGCATCCCATAGTCTTTGAAGTTGCTGCCATCCCCTCACTCATGCATTCTCCATTTCTCACCCTTCTGGCATCCTCTGTTTTAAGTACAACAAGGGTTATCAATGACCAGCATGACATCAATGCCATAGACTTCCAGTAGGTCCATGAGGAAGCTACGGTCCCCTTGGGGGTCCAAGCCCATTCCCCGGGCATGGTCAGCTGTCAGTGTCTTGTCCTGGCTGGCTGACACCTCCATCAGTGTCTGAAATATCCGATTGTTTTGCTCCATGAAGAACCTTCAGAGAGATAATGCAAAAGACACGTGAAACCCAGAGGAGTTCTATGGTCAAAAGCCACGGAGAGTTTACTGCTTATCCTCTTTGCTACCCAAGTTAAAAGACCAAGTAGATTAACTAACCAGGAGCCAAGTTTGTAGCTATTTAAAAGATAACTGTTTTCATAGGCAGTGAAACGGTGGCCATCTGTAGCCTAAGAAGCAAATGGAGAGCTAACCCCCAAATCAGCACCGGCAGGGTAATTTAGTGATTCAAATACGCTCCTCAACATGTTTTAGCAAAATATGTTTTTCAGGGAGAAAACAGTTCAAAAACTCTCCTATTTCACAAGATGCTTCCTCAAAATTCAAATTCACAGGTTTGGCAGTATATTTGAGCTAATATATTATACCTCAGGCCCCTCTCTCTTGTGTTTTTAATGACCATTTTTGGCATTCCCCTTACCTTTTTTACACCTACAGCCACTCACAACTCCAGTCAGCTTAGTGTTACTACTCTTTCACATTTCCAAATTTCTGGGGGACTTAGCAGGTGTTGTCTGGCTTAACTGAGTGGTCGTCTGCTCTAACAAAAACACCCAGGAGACTCCCTTTGCAAACTATTCTTGACCTCTCTATTTGGAGATGCTAGGAACTGAGCATTCAGTGCTGAAATCCTGTTGGCATCACACACATGTTAGTTTCCTTATGCATGCATTGGCCATTTTTCAGCCGCTGTAGGAGTGGAGTTCCACAAATCCGCTGTAGGAGTGGAGTTCCACAAATGTGGGTAGTGGCACATTCTAGACAGGTATGTATCTCTTTATCAGTGCCTTCAATTTACCACTGGATTCACTGGGACAGCCTGGAGCTTCATTACCATCTGATCGCCACTGTGCACTCCTCAATGAACAATGGGAGAATAAATAGGCACACTGACAGACACACAATCAATTGTGTAATGTTCAGATGCACAATAAGGGTGGTGTAGATTAACCACTGCATAACTCAATGGGCACAGATTTAGGCTGCACAAATGTGATGTAAGATCTGTGCCTAGATGTGTATGTCATATAAGTTGATCATTTAGTTAGCTTGACCTCATTCCACTACCCCTCTGTTCACCATAACTAAACAATATCACCGAGACTGGCATCTCTATTATTATTATTATTATCCCGCCCCTCTGTTAAAAACAACTGGGGCGGCTTACAAAAATTAAAATACCAATACAGATTAAAATCCCCACCCTCCCCCATAAAAAGACATTAAACCAAAATACATTAAAACAACTGATCTAAAATCACATTAAAATAATAAATAAGCAGCAGACTAAAAAGGGCCAGGAGCTCCTGAGGCCAGGAACTGATTAGGAAAGGCCTGCCAAAAGAGATCCGTCTTTAGTGCTTTTTTAAAGCTACTCAGGCTCGTCATCTGACGGATCTCGTTTGGCAGGCCATTCCACAATTTGGGGGCGATAACCAAAAATCTCAAGACTTAGAATATGCATTTTTGGTGGCTTATAATATTCACACTGGATTTTAAGCAGAATTAGAATTCCCCTGCTGCTCTGCCCTTCACCTTGACTATCAAGCTGTAGCTGAAGTACTAGCAAGGCTGACAAGGGGTTCTTGCCTTCTACTCCTACTCTGGCATATTACTGAGAGGCACTAGCTATCCTTGGAAATGCAGTTTTCGCAAGGACTACTGACACTGCACAAGACCTTGAGGAAACTATATTTCTCAGAGAATACTTTGTTATCTGTGTGTACCACCAGTGTGGGTGGAAGAGAACTCAGTACCACACTGAAGCTCCAACAGCAACAGCCAACCTAAGTGAGGTTGGAGGAGGTGTGGGGGGGATAAGGATGGGGTCTTGGACATTCACAAGAGTGGGCTCCATCTTCATTCAGAAGGGCTCAGAAAGAAGCTCAACTGTTTCAGTGCTTTTGTTGGGTTGGGACTCTCATGGCTAAGTTATGACCCAATCCGATCCAAGCCCATCCCTAGCATGTAGCAATTCCTTAAAGAATCCCATACAAACAACTCACAGGATGAAAAGATCTTCTTCACAAGAACTACAGTCCCCATCCACTTCCTGGGAGTACATAAGCATCTGTCTAGATGAAGAAAACATACAGACAACCATCATATCAGCACTACAAAATCTGCAGTGGCTTCCCTATAGCCTCTCAAAAGATAATATATCCCAACTTAACTCAAGAAAACTAAGAACGGCTTCCTGGCCATTTGTTCCATACATCAATGCTGTTAGGGATGGCTAGGTTTAGACAGCAGATATTTTATTCTTGACACTTTGCATTATTATAGAATTTATTTTCAGGCAGTTGATTTTAAGATCATAGAATTTATTTTCAGCCTTCTCTGAAACTTTTGGAAGAAGAATAAAATAGTCTGAAGTTGGTAAATACAGTTTTGCTTCCAATTCCCACATTCAAACTACCCATCAATGTAGGAAACAGTTTCCCATGCTAGCCTTTGATGCTACCTCTGATCATTAAGCCTCCGGTATTTTTCCTTGTCTGCGCTATTAATCTTCAGGAGTGGTTGCAGGTGCTCGTGGTGTGTTTTCACATTCTGGTTATCCACATAGACATCATAGAGATCCCGCTTCTCTTCAAAGATTTTCTCTGTTGTGCCTGAAGAGACAACAGCAAGGAAATGGGTCTGAATCCAGGCCATGTTAACTGCACTTAGTCCCACTGAAATCAAGGGGGAAAGTATGATCAAGATCCTGCCCACAGTTATGCAGAGACAGTCTTTAAACCAGGCCAGCCTCGTTCTATAGTTTGCAATTAGAAATCCAAACCTCCTTAATCCTAAACAGAACCCTTGAATTCTGAAATGAAATGCAAATCAGGCCACTAATTCTACCAGCAATCCACTGGTCACTGGATCCCTGTAAAAGTCTGGCTGTCCTCTTAACTCATTTTCTCTACCCCTTTCCATCCTGCTTATATGTTGCATGATGCTCTTCCTAAGTGCATAAACACAGTCCTTATCACAGGCCTTCCAAGAATCCTGCAAGGTAAGTCATCTGATGACCTGAAACTCAGAGATGGCAACTTGCCTGCTTGCTTCATAATATCCTATGAGTTCACAGCTGAGCTAAACAGGAACTGTCAAGTTCTTTCTGACCACTCTGCCACAGAAGGCTTTGGCAAAGGCAGATAACCCAGATCAAGGGGCCAGAAAGCTATATTGGTCTGTCACTCAAACACAAGGATGGAAAACTTCAGCAGGTCCAGGGACCAACAGTATTCCCACAACCCACCACAGGCAGTACCCCCCTGCTAAAATTCAGCAGCAAATCACACCTCCAGATTTTGGTAGCAAACTTTTAAAAAGGGAACTGTTCAAATAGTGCAAGGAGGTGAAGGCAGAAAAGACACAATGGAGAGTTTACTCCATGTACATAATGAACAGAGGGAAAGGGCAGCAGAAATCACATTTGGTGAAGGCCTGGTGACAGAAAAGTGTTGTGCGAGTTACATGATACACTGCATTAAAAGCTTTGAAAAAAAGGGGGGGTTCCATTGGACACCCACAAAACCTCAGAGCACTTTAAATTCCACGGACTCCATGTGCCCCTTGACATAATGTCATGCATCCTGTAGCCCTTTGCAAGCAAGCAATCTAAATTCCTGGCAAGAATAATCTTTCTTCCTGGTAGCCCACTTGGAGGGAGGTGAAAGGGTAGTCACACCCATTTGGGGTTCTAGCCTTGCTCAGTGATGGCTTGGCCTCATCAACATGTGGCTCCTGACAGAAAAAAAAGTTTGCTCACCCCCACTTTTATATGTCTCAGAAGAATCAGGCAAAAAGTGGGAATGCACAGATCAGTCTACTTTTTGTCTGCTTCACTTTCACCTACATTTGTAAACCCATTCTGTTTCTATATTCTTTTTTAATTCACACCAACATTTGATGCCTGGCAGGTGTAGACCAATTCAAATCAGAATTCAAGAATTCTTGAGTAGCATCCACATTTACAAGTGGTTGAGTGGTGTGTATATTGCATGTTTGGATGTTCCCTACAAAAGGAACTAAATGCAGGGGGCGCTAAATACATACAAACAGTTTGTTATGGACAAAGATTCAGTTGCGCTTCCTCAAGATACTCTCATCTACATGTAGGCGAGATTCTGTTCTTGTTGGAAAGCCTTCTGACACTCTAAAATAATCCTGAAAGGCTTTGTTGTTGTCATGTGCCTTCATTTCATTTCTAACGTATGGTGGCCCTAAGGTGAACCTATCATGGGGTTTTCTCAGCAAGATTTCTTCAAAGGGGGTGTGCTGTGGCCTTCCTCTGAGGCTGAGAAAGTATGACTTGCCCAAGGTTGCCCACACCTATGGCCAAGCAGGAATTCAAACCCTGGAATCCTAGTCCAACACTCAAACCACTATACAATCCCAGAAAATGTTTAACATTTAATTGTTCTGACTGTATAAAGTGGCCCATGGTTGCTTCATGTTCCGTGCAAAACCTCTAAGACAATAGACAATGGCAGCTCCTGGATTTTGGCCCCAAATATTTGCCATAGCAGAAGTGCAGGAACCAACGGATGAAAGGCAACAACCCATGTACATATAGAACATCAGCATACTTACAAGCCACATAGGACACTTCAGTCTCCAACATTTCAATATCAGCCACATTGACATAGAAGAAAGGCTTAGATTCGGGGACAGTCCCACCAATTCCAGGCAAGGAGACATTAGCAAGGCAGCAGCAGCAATAAACTGAAGACCAGGACAGAAATTTCATGAGAAGGATAGACAAAGCAGCTACCAGTTCTACTACCCACCCTAAAAAGTGAAGACATTATAGAGCATAGTTTCTGAAAAGTGATCCCATGTGGGGAAACCGCAATACGTACAAGAAACAACCACATCATACTTATTGGATGAAATGGCCGTATCCTGAAAAATGTTTTTATAAGGGGTGGGTGAACTGCAGAGAGTTCTCACATTTTGCAGTTTAGGACTAGGAAAATTAACTCAGTAAGATAAAATGTATCACTCAGATGGGCAGGAGGGAGATAAGAATCCACTAAATAGGTCTTTGGATAATTTAAAGAGAATCAGTCAAGGTCCCTGGCTTCCAAACATTTTACAATAGCCATTTTTAGGTTTAAAGAAAGAATCTCTGATCTGTGGTAGTTTATCTTATATATAGGATTGTGAACACACAGTCATCACTATGGTTCATGGATTTGCCCTTCGAGCCTATGCAATGGATTTGTCTGGTGGAGCGCAGCGTGCACAGAACTGGCCTCACCCTTTAAACCAAAGGTTCATCTGCTGGCCTTGCAAGCATGGACAGTAGCAGTGAGGTCCTTGGGCCGTAGGTTTGATTAGAGTTTCCTTCTCTTAGATGGTTGACCTTACAGCGTTGGACGACCACCATCTGCCTGGGTCTGGGATTAGAGTTTTCCTTCTCCTAGGATGGTTGCCATAAGGCTAGAGAGCCCATCTTGCCCTTTGACGCTCTTTGTCAGACCCTTCGGTTTTGACCTGTCTGGCATGGGAGACCCTACCAGTGGCTATTGTGCCACCGCCAGCATAGCTCAAAACATCATTAGGGTACGCAAGCCTCTTTCCCACGACAAGCGGGCGTCAATGGAGAGGTACAGTTCATGGAGTGCCACAGATTATTTATTTTTAATTATTTAAAGTTGTTTATGGGTCCTTTTGAGGAAGTTCACAAAATTCATAAAACATCAATACTGCAAAATTAAAATCCTACTAACAACTTAATAATGAATAAACCCAAACAGTAGGTAAAATGGTATCAACTAAATGCTCCAGAAAAGTCTACAAACCAGTATGGGTGACAGTATCTAACCTATTCCAACTTATAGAGGTATACCATTTTCATCTAACGATGCAATTCTAAATGCGGTAATCTTGGGGCAAGCTTATGTCTAAATTGCATAAGATTGCATTATAAATATGGCAGCTGTATTTCTGATTGAAAAGATGTGTACTGATTTTACAGATCTCTCTCGTTGCCTGTTGACTTAAGGCAACCACATGAATTTCATAAGGTTTTCTTAGAAAAAGAATGATCAGAGGTGATTTTGCCAGTTCTTTCCTCTGAAATATAGCTTATAGCACCTGGTATTCCCTGGTAATCTCCATCCAAGTACTAACCAGGGCTGACCTTGCTTAGCTTCCAAGATCAGACAGGATCTGGAGACTTTGTATACAGAAGTATAGTTGTCCAACTTACTTTTGAGTACACTCAAGACAGAAGCTCTTAGCTTCAGACAACACAAATCTCCCTTAGTTCCTACTAAACTTATGACAGTATCCACCAATGGACATCTCAGTGCAGTGAGTACTTTTAATACCTTCCCTAAACTTTTTTAAATAGCAGATATGGCAATACACTCCTTAAGATTAACTGTCACATTCAAGCAGTGACATGTGCCTCCAAAGCAAATCATACCTTTTAAATTTTACTCATGTAAATGTATGAAGAATCGATTAAAATTCAGATAATTAGTTGATTTAAGATTTCTGTAATGGCTGACAGCTGTACTTCCCCAGTTATGGAGGTGTTAGGCACAGAGAGGATATTATACAAATAACAAATCTAGAAATGCATTATTGAGGCTGCAGTCCTATTTCTGAAGCTTCATCCTGCTCCTCCACTGGCCTGGCATAAACATCTCTTTGGGTGATCCTTTAAGAATTTACAGTTTGAAATAAGAGACAAAGTCTATCTCTTCCTCCCTTTGTCAGCACCATCCATGGCTCTACAGCTCCTACCACCTCTCCTATTCTGTCCTTACCTCTATAGCAGACCACACCAACAGGAGGTGGTGAAAATATCAAAATGCGTTTGCGAAGCAAGGCAAACTTCCAGAGAGTAAGGATCTGCTCTCCAAAGAACTTGATGAACTGAGACATGCAGCCCGCAGGGTGTGTGATCTGCAACCAGAGAAAAACAGGGAAGGGAATGAGTGAGAAAACACAAACCTGATGGCTCTGATTTTGACAGCTGAGAGGTTGGCAGCCAAAACTATACAAAAGATCCAGCAAGGGATGTGGGTGTGCCCTAGAACCCCCAAAGTCACTTTCATCTTCTCAGGATTACAGTGAAGATTTTTCTGAGTCAAGTTGTTGCCAGATTCTCTTGGATACACATTAGCAAGAAATTAGAGAAAAAAAATTAAAAGGAGTTCCTGGATTCTTATTTTATCTCTGTTATGTCGCACACATACAATTATTTTGTAATGTTAGAATTAGTGTGGGGTAGTGGTTTGAGCACTGGACTATGACACTGGAGACCAGAGTTCAAATCCCTGCTAGCCAAGGAAACCCCAAATCCCTGCTAGCCAAGGAAACCCAAGGAAACCTGAGTGAAATAAATTCTGGAACAGGTTCCAATGCTTTTATCCATTGTGATGCCAGAAACAGAAGATGCTCCAACCGGCTCTCACTTCCCACTGCTGACAGAGACGAGAGCAAATCAAGTATAGCTTCTGCAAACCATGCAAGTGGTTCCTGAAGCCACCAATTGTCTGAAAGCAGCAAATACAGAGGATACCTATATGGAGGATAAGCAAGTCTGGGCTTGATCAGTATCTGGATGGGTTTTTAGGAACCCCAGGCATACTATTCTGGGGTTTGGTAAAGAAGGACAATATGCAAAGATGATAAATAAAAGGTGCAGGTTTGGGAGAAAGGCGGGATAGAAATTCAATAAATAAATAAACATGGCAGAAAGTTGGGTGGGATGGGAGCAAGGGAAATCTATGCTTTCAAATCTCTGTTCAGCCATGAAGCTCACTTTCTTCATACCTGAGATCCATGTAAGTTACATTGAGCTGCTTTGAGGTGAAGCAGGGAAAATTCAATAAACAAAGCAAATAAATGAAAATAATTTTTTTGCAGGATAGGCGCTATGCTTCTGGCTGTGCAATTCTGGTTCTATGTGTGGTCTCCTAATGTAGTTTGGTAATATGCAACCAGGAACATTGTTGCTGTCTCACAAAAGAAGTATTTTAATTTATCCACGTTGTACAGTGCATTTTTTTTTTTTTTGGCTTTTCCTCCAAAGAGGTCAGGCGGACACACTCAGGTCCTTCCCCTTGAATAACCACATAACTTTTGGGGAGAGAGGGAGAGAGTCCACTTTGTGCTTGATTGGTCACTTGAATCTGGGTCTCCCCTGTTCTCCTCCCTTGCTTCATTATACCCCTCACATTTTAAACATCTGTATTTTGCCTTTCGTGCAAGAAGCTCAAGAGGGGTATGTGTGTGGCCACCCATCCATCCATTTTGATGCAAGTGGTCCCAAAATGGCTTAATCTTGGATCCAGGTTATTTGAAGGTCTGTATCTCCCTTTATGAGCCCATTAGAACTCTAAGATCATCTGAAGAGGCCCTTCTCTCTATCCCACCACCTTCTCAGGTTTGTTTGGTGGGAACGAGGGAGACGGCCTTCTCGGTGCCTGTTCCTAGACTTTGGAACTCCCTCAAGAACTATGATTCCTGACAGCAAGAACTACTCAGCAGTGGAATGCACTGCCTCGGAGTGTGTTGGAGTCTCCTTCTTTGGAGGTTTTTAAACAGAGGCTGGATGGCTATTTGTCAGGAATGCTTTGATTGTTTGTTGCTGCATGGCAGGGAGTTGGATTGGATGGCCCCTGTGGTCTCTTCCAACTCTATGATTCTATGATTCCCCAGATAGTCAGGTCTCTGCTCTCCTTTCGCCAACAGGTAAAAACATTCTTGTGCCATCAGGCATTTAATAATAATAATAATTATTATTATTATTATTATTATTTCTATCCTGCCCCTCTGCAATGCAATTGGGGTGGCTTACAATACAATCTGATGGCGGTTGGGCTTATAAATGCTGTGTGATTTGGATTTTAAGGTCCATATATAGTTTTGCCATATTTTAATGTTTTTAAATGTTGTTTAATTCTATAAATTGTTTAATTTTTTTTAATTTCATATTTATACTTTTAATGTTTGTGTATTGTTTTAATTTGAATTGTTTTAAACTCATTGTTAGCCACCAAGTCCCTATACTGGGAGAAAGGTGGGATTTAAATAAATAAAATAGTAGTGGTGGTAGTAGTAGTAGTAGTAGTAGTAGTAGTAAACCTACCAAGCAATATGACCAGTATGGAACATCAACACATTCTGTACTCAACACAAAGCCAAGTAATCTGAGTCTGTGCCTCACCTTCATCTCTGGGTACATATATCTATGGATGGAAGGCAGCCAGTGGATGGGTTGCTGGGAAGCAGGGGTACCAGCAGGGAGAACACCTTTCTTGTCATCATAAAATGCTTCTAAGTGAGAATAATGTCCTGGCATCTCCAGCTGGTGCCTGGAAGACAAACAGTTAAGCAAGGTATGTTGTGAAAATACCCATGAAATGGCCTTTCAGGAATCAAACAGGATGAGTTTCTCAACCTGCATTAGCAGCATATGCTATTCTCTCTCTGGGATAAGAGAAAACTCCCATTCTGTTTTACTTCGAAGTCCTCTTTGTCAGTCACCCAGTTCTTTCCCCAACAAGACAGACAATGCAAAGGCACTGGTATTGATACTGAACTCTGAACCACAAAGGAGGGATTTTTCAGCACTATCAGTATGCAATCAACTTTTGGGTGGGGGCGGTAGTGAATGTTCCATGACTTAAGTCCAAAGTGTGAGATGATCTTATTCATCAAGGAGAACCAGACAGTTGGCACCTTTCCTGCACAGGTAGTTCTTGATCTAGCAGACGGTTCCTACTTGTGCACATACCACCAGATGACTCCCATCCAACCTCCTCCATGTGGATATCTCATTTTGCACACCACAAGGAAGTAACCATCCCTCGGGGACAAAGTGACAAAATAGGACATCCCTGTCATAGCCAAAGCATTGTATATCCAGAAAACTACCCTGCCTTCCCAAAGGTGTTCTGATAACTGCTCCCAAGACACATTATAGAACAAGAACAAACAACTCCAAACCACCAATGCTCCCTTTAACTAAGGACATACCTGACTTGATTCTCCAGGAAGTGCATATATCTGTACAACAGGGTGTATGAAGGAGAAAGAATACCCACAGACTTCATGCGGGCACCACGTTCTAATTCACTCTCCACAGGCATGTTTGCAAAACAGGCCAAGCCAAAGCATAGCCCTTTCCGGAAGTAACTGGAAAGGAACACAAGACATGGCCAAAATAACTAGGCAGATGAGAAAACAGAAGCATACCAGGATAGCAAGATGGGGCAGGACGGACCATAGAAAAAGAAAAGAGGTGGTTTTGAGGAGTGCTCCTCCAGGCTGCATGCCTCAGTCAAGACCCCTCTTACTACCAGCCTCCCCCTTGTAACTGAGCTGTGGGATACAGCAAAGATTAGGGGATGTATAAGTAGGTACTTCTTCCTGGAATGGCTTAGAAAGAGGGTGTGAGCGACAAGCTGGTTCACATCCGTGGGCCAAACAGTCCCCATTCTGCTTTAGATATTCATGTTCCAAGCCATATATGGCTTTATATGAAATTATTAAGCACTGTGAATTGGGTTCAGTAACCAAGGAGAAATTTCAGTACTGGCAAGATATGTTTCTGGCACACAATCCTGGTGAGAGTCTACCAGCTATATTCTGCACCATCTTTAGTTACCAGACTAGATTTCAAGGGCAGCCCCAAACATAACATATTAGGGTAGACTAGTTGGAAAATTACCAGAGCATAAATAACTGTGGCTGCCTCTCCATGGCAGGCAGTCAACATTATTTGCAGTTAATGTTTGTGCCCACACTTCCCTTAATTACATTTAAGGGAAAAAGGGAAAATTTGCTTCACAGAGGGGTGATGGTCCCGGAACCAATAAGAAATTTGCTCCATAGAGGAGCAGTGGTCCCCGGACCAATGTTGGTCCTTGAGCCATTGGCTGCTGGTCCCTGGCAAGTTTTCAGGAAAGAAACAAATAATTGTAGCCAAAAGGCACAAATGCCTAGCACACTGGAAAACAATAAATGCCAGTCCCTCACATCAGATAACCTGAGAAGCACTGGGTTACAGCATGCATTCCCAAGACTGGCTTCTGATCCTTTAAGCCTGATTAAAAGTGGGGCAGTGGTATAGATGCACCATCCTTTTTTTAAAATGTGTTCAGTAAAATCTATGTAAACAGAACTATCCATTTTGGTTGGTTTGGAAATATTAAATATCTCCCTACAAAAGTCAGATTCCAATGTTCTACCACACTATGTACAATTAATAAGAAATGCAATATGGGACACATTCTCTCTCTCTGGCTTCTCTTCACAAACGAAGATTCAGGAAGGTTCAGGAAGATTCAGGGACACATTAGAGAGTAGACAAAACTTGTCACCTAAGACAGGAATGATGTTTAACATCTTAATCAAGGGTACCTTTTACTTTCTTTCATTGGTTTGACAGTCATTCATATAGGGATAAGATACAGTGGTAACCTAATCTTCAACAACAGAAGTAGTGCAGTGTATACCTGTGTACAGAGCATTGCCAAAGGATCATCACATTATACCAGCCCTGCCCACTATAACACTGGGCTATTTGGCTGGGCAATCATGACAAGCATCTTGTCCATTTAATCAGGTACAGCTTGTGCAGGCTCATTTCTGGACAACATAAGGATACACACAACTGTACACTATGAGCAGAACCCGGTTCTATACACTTACATGAAATCTGACTGAATTTTATGGGACCCACTGGCCATAGACTTGAACTCGACGCCTTCCAGATCAATGTCTTGTGGCAAACACCATTCAACCATGTTACCTAGGGAGAAGAAGGGAGGAAAATGCAACATGAAAAAAAATACCATGAACCAATACAAAGTCAATTGGCCAACCAGCAGGTCTCTAAATCAGTTATGGAAATGTGTACACACTAGTTACCCTACTTTATTCATTAACCTGCTTTATTCCTGTACTTCTGAGATATCCAACACGGTACTCATGTGTGTGCCTGCACCCATGTAGATTTACTCTGCTGTCTGGCCAAGGGCCTAAACGTGTTGGCTCAGACCTATCTGCATGGGGCTTTGTTCTGCCTAGCTCCTCCTTCCTATTTTTCACAAATCAGGAGTTGTCGAGAGGGTGAAAATACACCGCATAGAATTAGAGGAGAATACCTTTTGTCCCAATGGAATACTGCATCATTTTGCCATATTTGGAAGGAGAGGGGCCAAAAACGGCATATATTCCATGGGAAAAGCCTTTGCGTCTTTTCCTGACTTTAAAAAATACTGCGATGGAAATACACATTCCTGCTTGTTGGGACAACCAATTCATTTTGCTGCACTTTCCCAGTAAGAGTGGAAGTAGAAAGCTGAGTGGTCAGACATGCTGAGGGCAGAGCTTCTGGCAAGGCAGTGCCCAGAAACACCATGTTGGATTTTCACTGTAGCGATCATGCAATGAGGCGATGAAACAGCCTTTTTTTTTTTTTTTGGTCCTGTTTATTTAAGCAGAAGATCACACTTCCACACCTTGGATTTGCTTCTTTTCTTTTTTTAATACTGTTCAGCAGCAGCAAATAGTGGGAATAAAAACGCAAGTAATTCACTCACACCTACCATCTTAATTCGCAGGCAGGCCCATTTGAACATCAAACGTGTATGGCTTTGCACGCCTGAGATCTTGCCAAAAAAACATGGAGACAAATGAAAGCTGCTGCACATTGGAGTTACTGCACATCAATCCACATTTTATTGCCTCGTATAGACAACCCCTTAGCCATTTGCACACATCACCTTCTTTCCTAACTGGGAACCCCCTCTCTTCCATTACACACGTCAATCAGAAAAGAACTTATAGTGAGGAGGGGGGTCCCTGTGGTATCAAATGAAACCTTGGGGAGGCCTGGAATTGAACCCATTTCCTGCTCAGAACACTGATTTATTTATTCCCCCTTCCAACTCCCTCCCACTACAATCCACTAAGATCTGTATGCTGGAACTCCACTGTCATATTATTCTCAATTTGATTAGGTTTTATTTAGATATTGCTCATAGCATGAACAATGCAGACTGATAAAATTATATTGAGCTGTTAAAATAAATTATTTTCTGTCATGTTCTTTCAGAAGCCCAAATAAGTCCTGAGAGTCTCTGTGTCTATTTAAGAGATAAGGCTCTTTTTTGGAAAGCAAATCCTAGTACTATTTCAGTGGTTTAGATTTAGTATGGGTGTGGAGAAAGTGCAGCTTCTGAGCATTACTTTTATGGCCCCTGAAGTCCTCTCACCAGTCCCCCGAACCCCACATTAAAAAAAAAAATTAGGCATGCTTTTCAGGCAAAATGTGCTTAGAATCCATAGACCTGGAAGTGACTGCAAGGGCCATCGAGTCTAACACCCTGCCATGAAGGACACAACTAAAGCACTCCCCTCATCACCCAACCACTGTTTAAAGACCTCCAAAGAAGACTTCACCACCCTCCAAGGCAGACTATTCCACTGCAGAACAGTTCTTACAGTAACAAAGTTCCTCCTAACGTTTAGGTCAAGTTGCTTTTCTTGTAATTTGAATTCATTGGTTCATCTTCTAGTCTCTGGAGAAATCCACCTAACTGTAGCACTTCCTAGCTCACGCTTCATCAGTTTTTCTGCAAGAATATCATGGGGGACCATGTCAAAAGCCCTGCTGAAATCAGGATATACTGCATTCACAGCACTTCCCTGATCTACCAAGCTTGTAACTCTATTTTAAAAAGAGAGAGATAAGATTAGTTTATTGAAGAACACTGGGTTAGGACAGAACCCTGAGGCATCCCACCAGTCACTTCTCTCCATGATGAAGAAGAACTATTACTGAGCACTCTCTGGGTTGGTTGGTCAACAATTATGAATCCAATATAAAGCCTGCAAGGCTAACTTTATCAAAAGCCTTGCCTAAAACAAGATATACTACATCTCCAGCACTCCCCTGATTTTACAAGCTTGTAACTCTATCAAAAAAAGAAGATAAGACAAGTTTGCCATGACTTGTTTTTAAGAAACCCATGCTAGCTTTAGTAATCACAGCATTTCTTTCAAAGTGCCCAGAAACTGGTTTTTTTAATGATCTACACCTATTATAGAACCTTTCCTGGCACTAATGTCAAGCTGGTTAGTTGATAGTTAGTTGCTCAGGACCTTTTTTTTTTTCCTTTTCTCAAGATGGGGACAGCATTTGCCCTCCTCCAGTCTATTGGGACCTCTCTCGAGGGTGAATGTTGTCCCCATCTTCGAATTGCCTGAAAAACCACATACAGAGTCCTCCCAAATCTGTGCAAACAGAGAGCCCTTTCCAACCCCAAAAGCCTCTCACAAACCCTATCCCTTCCAAATAAACTTCCCCCCCCTCTGTTTCTCCTTCAAAATGGTGACAGGAACTGACAAAACGTCATGTCTGGGTGCCATTTTGAAAGAGAAATGGAGGGAAAACAAAGTAGTTTGGTGCGCTCAGGGGCGGTTTTAAGTATTCACAGCTTGAAAATATTCTTTCAAAAATAATAATCCAAAAAGCAAACCTTGATTTTGCCATCTTATACAAGGGATACCATTTTGCTATGCCATTGCATATAATGGGACTTGAGTATTCTCGGATTTGGGTATTCACGGGGGGTCCTGGAACCAAACCCAAGCGAATGTGAAAGGACAACGTATTAATATAGAGGATTGGGGAAAAGCGAGGAAAAGATCTTTTGCATTTACTGCTTGCCAAAATCTGAAAGAGAATTATATAAAAATGGCCTTAAGGTGGTATTACACACCATTAAGATTAAGCAAGATGAACAAAACAATATGAAGCAATTGTTGGAAATGTGGTAAAAACCAAGAAACATTGATACACATGTGGTGGCGATGCACAAAGATCAAAACATTCTGGATGCAAATACATGAGACAATCAAAGAAATTCTACAAATAAAGCTAGATTTTACCCCAGAACTGTATTTGTTAAATATAATTAAAGATCTAAACAAAAAAGTAAACAGATACTGGAGGTCACTGATGTGTTTTTATACTTTAATTGCATTTCTGTCTGCCTGTAATATTGTTAGCTACCTTGAGAGCTATTTTTGAGCAAAAGGTAGGATGTAAACTTTTGCAGACTTAGGCCTAATTTTATTTGCTAGAACCTACAAGAGTAGAACCAATGAATCAGTTAAATTTACATAAAGGTTGGCTTGCCTAGTTCTCATTGATTCAATGGGCCTACTCTAGGTGGGACTAACAATTAGATTTAGGTTTTAAGTCTTTTCTGGAAGCTGCACCTCAGTGAGACCAAAGAGACTCCTGGTATCCCCATTGCTATTCATCCTATTTGTAATCCCACCTTTCTTCCCAAAAAAAATTCAGGAAATCACGCATGAGATTATCCCATTTTATTATCACAACAGCCCTGTGAAGTAGGGTAGCTCAAAAGAAAACAACTGGCCCAAGGTTATCCAATCTGCTTTGTGGCTAAGGAGACAGAGGTGGGGAGAGAACTGAACATTGGTCTCTTTAATCTACCTTCAACAGTCTAATCCAGCCTTTCCAAATCTGACATCTGCCCAATCTGAGATAATAAATCTCTTCATACCCAATCAGCAGCAGAAGTATGCTGGCTGGGGTTGACAGAAGTAATAATCCAGCATGTCTGGAGAGCACCACATTGGGGGAAGGTGTTTCTAATCACTACACATAGGTTCCTGCAGCAGCTAAAAAAGCCAATGTGATTCTAGGCTGCATTAATAGTAGTATAATGTCTAGATCAAGGGAAGTAATAGTGCCACTCTATTCTGGTCAGACCTCACCTGGAATACTGTGTCCAGTTCTGGGCACCATAATTCAGGAAGAATATTGAGAAGCTGGAACGTGTCCAGAGGAGGGCGATCAGGATGGTGGGAGGTCTGGAAGCCATGCCCTATGAGGAGCGGCTTAGGAAACTGGTCATGTTTAGTCTGGAGAAGAGAAGGTTAAGAGGGCACATGTTTAAAGATTTGAAGGAATGTCATACTGAGGATGGAGCAAGCTTGCTTTCTGCTGCTCTGGAGACTAGGACATGGAGCAATGGGTTCAAACTACAGGAAAAGAGAGTCTACCTAAACATTAAGAAGAACTTCCTGACAGTAAGGAAGTGGAATACACTGCCATGGAGTGTGGTGGAGTCTCCTTCTTTGGAGATTTTTAAACAGGCTGGATGGCCATCTGTGGGGAATGATTTGATTGTGTGTTCCTGCATGGCATGGGGTGGACTGGATGGCCCTTGAGTTCTCTTCCAACTCTATGATTCTATGATTCCTCTGAGGAGGGAAAAAACACCTCTGCACATATTAAAAAAAAACCACTAGAGACTTCAAGGCTTATCTCAAGCCAAATTAAAGCAGAAAGGCAGCTGTAAAGTTCCGCCTCCCATGCTGCCTTACTGCATGACGTTGTCATTCTTCTGTTCAGGTCCCGTGGGAGACCGAAGTAAAGCAGCATCTTTTTGCTAACTGGAAAAATCATTTAACAAAACAGACATAGTTTTACCTCATTCTCCTATGGGACCCGAACACCGGAAGAATGACAGCATCATGGGGTAGGGCAGCATGGAAAGCAGAACTTTCTGGTTGCCCTGCCATTTTAATTTGGTATGCAATAAACATCTTCCAAGTAATGTACAGTGGGCCCTTGGTATCCACTGGGGTTTGGTTCGAGGAACCCACCGTGGATCCCAAAATCTGTGAATGCCCAAGTCCCATTATACACAATGGCACAGTAAAATGGTGTTCCTTATATAAAATGCCAAAATCATGGTTTGCTTTTGGGGTATACTGTACATATTTTTGGGAATATTTTCAAGCCGTGGATGGTAGAATCTGTGGATACAGAGGGCTGACCGTATGAAGAATCCAAGGCAATTGATAAGAGAATGAAGCTATTTCCTAAACTGCCATGCTTCCTACTTTATGCATCTTCCCTATATAAGCCTATTTAAACAATTACTGAACTTGACAACAAAGACCCTGAATTAATTTCTACCCATAAATGCTTAACACATCCAAGGAAAGTTGCATAGAAAAATACTGGCTTCTTTGACTTCCGTCTCTTTCATTATGCCGATTGCCATCTCTAGGAACAGGGCATACCAGATTCATCATCACATGCAAAATACCTTATATCAGGTCACATTGTTTGTCCATCTAATCCACTACTTCCTGTTCTCTTAAACTGGAGAGACCAGGGATTCAGCTTGGAGCATTCAGTGTGCAAAACCATGCATTCTATGAGTACACCCAAGCAATAGTCCTTCTCCAAAAGTCTTTGGATATTTTGGCACCAGCGATCAATTAATCTCTATAACTTTCTCTTCTCCTCCTCGACTCCATCCAAAAACATGCCTATTTGGATGTACATTTTATAGCAGCCTGGTGTTCTGAAAGGGATGCTTCTTAAAATAACTCCATTATAGTTACAGTATTAGTTTGTGTAATTAAATGTAAAAAAATCATTTCTCTCCCTTATACCTGGCCTGTCCATCAAGTTTTCTGAAACTGTTGGTCTAAGATTCTGCTACTTTAGCTCAGGCATTTGAGAGCTAACTCCCCAACAGCTTATCCTTCAAAAGCCTGAAGTTTTAGTTTGTTATATTAGCAAAATGTCTTGGGAAACAGACAGCTAGACAAAGAACATTGGGAAGCTACCTTATGCAGAATAACTTCATTCTACAGTTCCCAGAATCAACTGCCATGGGCAGTGTATTTTCCAGCCTGAAGATTTAAATTAGTCTTGTCTGCACTGCTTATGTCTGTTCTGACCATATGGACAGGTTAGGGAGTGCAATTCAGCGTCAAGCAGCAATACATCTTAGGCCAGCATTGCTAGGATCTCAGTGTTTTAAAATTGTCCACTTCTGTGCCAGTACTTGACCTGTGTTCCTTATTCTGGGTGGTTGGCTATAAGCCATCATTGTGGTTTTCATAAATGCCCCCCAGTGTAGCTTAATTTAATACCCCATCTTTCTCCAGACATGGGACCCAAAGCAGCTCCAGGGCATAGGAAGAAATTTAAATGATGGCTCTGGCAAGCTCAGATTATAAAAATTGGGAATTCCTTGTTCTGACAAGCTAGGTTGTCATCATCTTTGACTGCATTTTGCCATTATGGTGTAGACTTTCCTGCTCAGGCAGGCATTTGGTTCTAAAGCATCATATATTTTTTATTATATTTTAAAACTATACTTTACTGCTCTTAGCCAGGCCTGAGTAATGTGTGAACAATACAAGGGCAGTTTATTAGTTTTTGTGTAAATCAATACACTGAGTAATACTGCTGCCTCTTGTGTCTGAGAGCTGGTGTAGTGATCTGAGTGTCTGGCCAGGACTCTGAGTTCAAATCCCCACTCAGCCATTGAAATCCTCTGGGTGACCTATGGCAAGTTACACTCTCTTAACCTCAGTGGAAGGCAATGGCAACCCCCCCCCCCGAATAAATCTTCCCAAGAAAACCCCATGACAGGGCCACTATAAATCAGAAATGATTTGAAGGCATACAACAACCACCCCTGCGCCCATCAAGACTGATTGGCATAGGAAAGGCCAAGAGCCCACACAACACCCATGCTTATCTTAGACCCATTACATTAAAAAAAAAAAAAGTAGTGCACTACTGATGGCCAGGTAATCTTTTGTTCATTTTAAACAAGTTTCCCATTTTCATAAGCTATGGATATTTCTCACTGGCTGTTAAGCCTACAGTCTATATGGACTGTCCTCTTTGGAATGCTGCTTCAGATGTGCATGGTAGCTTTAACAAAGGGTTAGAAAATGTCTCAACCATAAATGCATCCTGTGCTATATAATCTTGGGAGAGCCTCCAAGAGGAAACACCAGTTTACAAGCAGCTTTGGAAAGAAATTTTGGGGTGAGGAGAACTTGTTTGCCTGGATGAAATGGCTCGGAGCACTGTTTTGCTTCCAAAATATTAAGTAAAACAAAGACAAGGAAAAGGATATGAAATAGAAAGAGGCAATGGGGATGTAAACCAGGGGTGTGGCGACTACCTGCTATGTCACCTGCTCGTATTTTATGCATGTCAATGTTTGGCCACAAATTAGGACATGATCTTAATGGGGGTGGGACGATGGACTTGGTGATGTCCACAATGGGCACATTGGCAGTAAACTGCAGAAAATGGGGTGCCAAAGTAGGCAGGGAATAGATTTTCTTTGGTTTTTTTGCGGGCTGTGAGGCCGTGTTCTGGAATAGTTTCTTTCTGATGTTTCACGTGCATCTGTGGCTGGCATCTTCAGAGAATGCAAAATTAATGCACCTGATTGAGATGTTTTAGTCCTCTGAGTCACTTTTTGTGCAGAATCCATGCAGAAGTAGACTTATAATCTATGCATTCTATCAGATTTTCACCTGAGCAGCTGTAATCAAAGGCCAAGATCCTACTTCACCCTGGTGGAGGATAATGCTCATCCAGCATACTTCTGCCACCCTTTTCCCTTCTCCCAAGTACAAATAACCTCATCCATGCCAGAGTATGCCCCCACAGCCAGTCAGTAACCAGGGAGATGTGTGGGAGCACCTGCGCAGCATCTGACTGTGGTTCCATCTTTGGGGAAAAAGAGAAGACATCCTCCTGCTGGATCTTCAGCAAACCACAGCCTGAAGCTGCCCAAACACCCACCTCCCCCCATCACTAATTGGTTACAAGGGAAGCTCAGGCACAACCAAGGTAATTTGCACTGGGTGAGGGGGGTGTCAGTGTAGAAGGAGGTACTGAACACCTCTTTGCACAACAACCTGCAAAGCACGTATACTGGCATAGCAGGATATTTACATGTGCATCTGTCACCAAGAGGATTCCAGACCACTGTTCCCAAACTTCAGCCACCTGCCACCTACAGTTTTTCTTCTTCTTATAAACACATAGACAAAGATATAGCTGGGACAAAGGACACCCCAACAAGCTGACTGACTTTTGCCAATGGGGTATGTGTTGTGGTCACAGTCAGTGTAATGTACTGGGATGAAAACTATCCATACAGTATTGTTTTTCAGCAAACTCTGATGCAGCAAAGAAAAAGTCATGTACTTTGGTAGTCAGTAGGTTGGCCCCATTCAGGAAAATTGAAATGTCTTCCATGAGAGAAACACAAAGTTCAATGGCATCAGGAAATACTCCACAATTTTTTTAAAAAATCATATTTAATTCTATTTTTGCTTTTATTCCACCTTGTGTGTGTGTTTTTTTTTGTTTTGTTTTTTCATGTGTTTTTTGGGGGGGGCAATGAGCATTTCAGTGGAAGATGTTTGATCCCTGCACACACTCTTCTGAACATGGTACTTTTAAATACCCAGCAATACAACTTAATACTCATTGGTGTCAGAAAATATCACACAACTCACACAATGTAAGGCAGGAGGGGTATCCTTGTGCATAAGGGTTCATCATTCCCATCTGATAGGTCCCATGGCTTCACTGGTATGGAATTAGCTGACAGGAGGCCTCAACTTATTAAGCCATAGAGCTTGTTGGAAATCATTACATCCATCTTACAGGATTTTCTTCACAAAATAAACTTTTAAAACATATAAACTTTGGGCTTATCTATATGAGGCAATAAAATGCTGGTTGATGTCCACTAACACCAATTCGCAGCAGCTACACTGAGGCCATGATATTGAGAACGCAGCTGCGCTGGGCAGGGCACGTTTCTAGGATGGAGGACCATCGCCTCCCAAAAATACTACTCTACGGTGAACTCGCCACGGGTCAGCGTAAGAGGGGCGCTCCAAAAAAAGAGATACAAAGACTCCCTGAAACAACATCTCAGGCTCGGCCAAATTGATCACCAACAGTGGTCCGCCCTGGCCTCACATTGGGAGGCATGGAGACGCACTATCCACAATGCTGCAGCCTTATTTGAGAACTCATGCCAAACAAGTCTTGAAGAAAAACGACAACACAGAAAGAATCACAACCTTGAAACCTCACCCAAGGAGACCTTCTGCTGTGCTTTCTGCAACCGGACTTGTTTATCTCGGATTGGCCTTTTTAGTCATCAACGCGCTTTCAGAAAGCGCGGGATGAGTCCTTCCTGAATCTTCATTTGCGAAGAAAAGCCAGAGAGAGTCATTTGTCTCCATAGTTTTTTTTAAGATTGCAAGCATGCAAAGCCATACGTGTTTGTTGTTCAAACAGGTATGCCTGCAAATCAAAATGGTGGGCATGAGTGAATAACTTGTGTTTTTATTGTCACCAGTTGCTGCCACCAAACACTATTTGTGTGGAAGTATGATCTTCCACTTAAATAAACAGAAAAAATCGGGGGAGAGGCTATTTCATCGCCTCAGCACAGATTGCTACGGTGAAAATCCAACATGGTGGTTCCAGGCACTTGCCTTGCCAGCATGCTCTGCTCTCTCGTGCACAAACAACCAATTAGCTTTCCACTTCCACTCTTATCGGGAATGCGTAGCAAAGCGAACCAGTTGTCCCAATGATCAGGAATACACATTTCTTTGGGTGTTTTTGTTTGTTTGTTTGTTTTTTAATAAGGGGAAAGCCACAAAGGCTTTCCCCACGGAGCATTTGGAGTCCCCCCCCCACCTCCTCCCAAATATGGCAAAATGATATGGGACCCCATTGGGACAAAAGGTATTCTTGAATTCTATGAGGAGTATTTTACCATATAGATAAGCCCTTTCCTTCATCCTGATGCTCAGAAGCCCTTATTTTAAATTCAGTAGTTAAGCACTGACCTGGTTGCCATGGGTAACAAGGAATTTTATGCAAGTGAGGAATACACACAGACAGACAGAGAGAAAGAGAGAGATAGAAACTAGGGCTGGATGCCCTATCACCTGCCCCCTGGTCACTCCTGCCTCCTTCCCTTACCTTTAGCTTTCTCTACCACTGATAATGTTGTTGGCAACTTTGGAGCTGGTAGTACCTCCCCACAGCTGCCTCTGCTGTAAATCAGATGATACTTACTTATGAATAAACCATTTGCACATCTATTCTGCCCATACGCAGGGCACCACAATTCAAAAAGGATATTGACAAATTGGAGCGTGTCCAGAGAAGGGCAACTAAAATGGTGAAAGGTCTGGAAACGATGCCTTATGAGGAGAGACTTAGGGAGCTGGGTATGTTTAGCCTGGAAAAAAGACGGTTAAGAGGCGATATGATAGCCCTGTTTAAGTATTTGAAGGGATATCACGCTGAGGATGGAGCAGGCTTGTTTTCTGCTGCTCCAGAGACTGGAACACGAAGGAATGGATGCAAGCTCCAGGAACAGAGATTCCACCTCAACATGAGGAGGAACTTTTTGACAGTAAGAGCTGTTCGGCAGTGGAACACACTCCCTCAGAGCGTGGTGGGGTCTCCTTCCTTGGAGGTCTTTAAACAGAGGCTGGATTGCCATCTGTTGGGGATGCTTTGACCAAGATTTCCTGCGTGGCAGGGGGTTGGACTGGATGGCCCTCGTGGTCTCTTCCAACTCTGCAATTCTATGATTCTATGATTCTAAGTAAATAAAACATTTTGTAGGCTAGTTTTATTTTGTAAGCTTATTTATAAGACTGTTTAGATTTTAAATTACAGGTAAGATTTCCCAGGCCTCATGCTGTTCTAATACATTAAGCTTTCTGGATAGCACTTCACGCTTCTGATTGTCTATAGGCCCACAAAAGTGCATGGTATAAATAAATTTGCTAGTCTTTATAGTATCACCGGATTTTTGTTGGTGGTGGTGGTTTTGTTATTCCAGATTCACATGACTGTTGTTGTGTGCCTTCAAGTTTCCGACTTATAGCAACCCTAAGGTGAACCTATCATGGGGTTTTCTTGGTAAGATTTGCTCAGAGGGGTTAGGAATTTTTTATTGGAATAAGACCATTCTACTGAAAAATACACCCGACCGCAAAAGGCCATAACAATAACACAAAAATAATATTGTTTTCTTCTTTTCTTACTAATACAAAAAATAAAACTATCTATCCTAACACTAATACATTTTTCCTCTTAATCTAAATGCACTATAATCACATTATATTTACACAATACCATTATACTTATTTGGAAAAGAAAAAATAATAATAAAAGATTAATTAAAAGATTAATTAAAAATAATACAAAATTATACAAAAATACACTAATAATAATAAAATATTTAAAATATCCTTTTAAGTTATTGCTGGGGTTGTCTCACTAAACCACGGCCAAAACTTTTTCCAACAATGGTTTGGCAATTTCTCTTTTTCACTCAGAGCTAAATTTTCAATTACGTTCTTCACATAATAAGCAGTGCCTTTTACATCCTGCAGATTTTGACTTTTCAGCTCCCTTTGTCTTTGGAAAACTAACCCTAACATCACATAGAGGTTGACCAGGCGCACCGTGGACCAGGGCACTTTCCAAAAACTCTCAGCCATGGAACCAGACTCCTTCCTCTTCCTCTTTTGACCCACTGACTTTCTGGGTCCCCTGACACCCTCTGGAGGTTCAGTCCCCGAAAGCACCATCTCCCAAGCCTGTTGTGCCAAATCTGGCCAATCCAGGACCCGGGCCACCTCCTCCCATGTTTCCCGGGCACTCGGGCAGTCCTGGACAAAGTGTCTGATCGTCTCCTTTTGTGCCACGCCACTCAAAATCTCAGCCTTTTTATATTTCAGACGAGGACAAGTCTGCTCATCCTCTGCGGTCCACGGTCTCCTTCCCCTCAGATTAAGAACCTGATGGTAGAGCCTCCACCTCAAGTCCCACAACTTTTTGGGGACCCTTTTGTCCATGAAAAGGGGTGTTGTCTTTGCTGTCCTCTGAGGCTGAGACACTGTGACTTGCCCAAGGTCACCCAGTGGATTTCCATGACCAAGTGGAGATTCTAACCCTGGTCTCCAGAGTTACAGTCCAACACTCAAACCACTAAACACACTGGTTCTGTCTCACATAATTAGTCCTTCAGAATTAAAGATACTGTTGCACCCTTAAGTTTTCTAGAACTGGGCATGCTACACACACACACACACACACACACACTTAAAAAAAAAACCCAGCAACCACAAATGTCTGATATCCAAGCCTACCAAGCTCTGGATTAGAGATCAAAAACATTTCCTTTTTGGACTACAATTCCCAGAATCCCCCAAACATGCAGTCATGCTGGCTGCAGAATTCTGGGAATTATCATAGTCCGTGCATGAAAAGAAGCAGGCTTCAGGTTTTATTTAATCAGCACTCACCCTTTTCCTTCTCCCCCACCTCTTCCTCCCCTTCACTCCCATTTGACCTAAGCATGAAGTCACTCCTTTGTTTGCTCTAGCCATTTGCCTGACTGATTCCTATCTCTTCCTCCCCCCTCTCAGTTTTCTGGCCACGACACCCATTTCACACTCACAAAACAAGGAGGAAAGGAGTGGGGCAGGTGGCCTTCCAGGCAAAATGCAGGTGATTTTGGCTAATGGATTTAAACAGATGGTCGGCCTCATCACGGGAGATACTGTCTTGCCAAATCATACAGTATACAGTATTACGATACCAAGTAGGAAGAGGTACAGCGTGTCTAGTAGGCTGGTGGTTTAATTAGAAGCTTGGACTTCAGCTTTGTTTCCTGCGATGCTGACTTGGCTGTTAGAAATAAAAGTAAGGGTTTCTTTGGGATTTTGTCAGAACCTCACCCCATTCTACAAACACTGTGCATTTAAAAAAAACACACACACAACCATAAACTAAATTGTTAGTACAGTTGTCTCTTCATATTAGCTGGGGTTTGGTTCCAGGACCCCCATGGATACCAAAATCAGTGAATAGTCAAGTCCAATTATATGCAATGACAAAGCAAAATGGTGCCCCTTATACAAGATGGCAAAATCAAGGTTTCCTTTTGGATTATTGTTTTTTTAAGAATATTTTCAAGCCGTGAATACTTAAATCCATGGATGCCAAATCTGTGGATACGGAGGGACAACTGTACAAGCTAAAGATTATTTGCAGGACCAATTGCTGAATGATATGTCAACACTTTTATAAATCCATTGATTCAATGGGCTTACTTTATTTAGGACTAACAACTGGGCATTGGGCTATCATATTTCCCTTCACTTCACATAGACAGTGATTAGAAACTTCTATTTCCATTTGTAAGAAACCATCATTTGCTGCTTCATTCAACAAGCAAACTATGGTTTGCATCTACCTGCAAAGCAGAATTAGAAAATATTCATTGCAATATATAAGTTGAGGGCAGAAGTGTGGAATGTGTGTCCTCCAGCTATTATTGGTCTGCAATTCCCAGAATCCTTCAATAGCAGCTCTGCTGGCTGGGGCTGAAGGAAGCTGCAGTCCAATAACATCTGGAGAACCACATATTCTCCACCCTAGCTTTGGCGGGGGCAGATATGGCAACTCCTATTATTAAATCAAAACAAATTTGTAACATGTACAGTGTGACCCCCATATCCACAGGGGATACTTTCTGGACTTACTGTGGAAACACGAACCCACCGATAATAACAAACCCTATTGAAATGAACGACTTCCAGCCCAAGCATACCACAGAGTTGTGCTGGAGAACCTAGAGATTCATAGAGATAACACCTCTTTAAACATTTTCTAGGTCCTCCAGTGTGACTCTATGGTCAACCTCTGGAAGAAGCATGCCATAGAATTGCACTGGAGGACCTAGAAAATGCCTAGAGAGAACATATTTTTTCAGATCCCAGAAAGTTAAATGGTGGGTACTGGTCCAGTGGATAAAGGTGCAGTACTATACATCCATACCTGATGGTATCGGTAACAGCTGTAAGACATAGGTAGAAGCACAGCAAAAGATCTTTCTTGTCTGACATATATGTCAGAACAGCAAATGCCTACACTGCACAGTTGAACTTTCCCTGATACAGCTTCTGCCTCTCTTTTGCACAACTTTTTAAAATACAGTCAGCCCTCTGTATCCATGGATTTGGCATCCAGGGATTCCACTATCCACAGCTTGAAAATATTAAAAAAAAAATAAATTCAAAGAAGCAAACCTTGATTTTGCCATTTTATGTAAGCGACACTATTTTACTATGCCATTGTATGCAATGGGGCTTGAGCATCCATGGATTTTGGTATCCATGGGGAGTCCTAGAAACAAACCCCTATGGATACCGAGGGCCCACTGTACACTGAGCACGGCGGAAGAACTAGAAATGTTCTGAGGAATACACAACCTCCATGCAACCAAGAAATGAAAAGAAATAAAACAATGGGGTGCCACGCATATCACTGAGAAGAAGCAACCATAAATTATTCCTCCAGTACTTATATAACTACATTCCATATAGTCCTCATATTTATTTATTTTTATTTAGTTAGTTAGTTATACCCCGCTCTTCAGCCACAAGGCTATCAGAGCGGCTTACAAATTGTTTTTAAGCAATAGCTATTTACACATCTACACTTAAACAGTTTCCAATTTGTGTTAGCTAATTGCCCCCATTGTCCCCCCAAATTCCTTAAAATGATTATCTTGCTACACGAGGGCCAGCGCGGTCAAGTCAGATATGGCGATGCTCTTTCAGAGCCCTTTCTAATAACTAATGCAGTGATGCAAGGTTGTGTTCTTGCACCAACTTTATTTACAATCTTCTTCAGCATGATGCTCCAAAGGGCTATGGCAGAGCTTGAAGAAGACGACGGCATCTATATACGTTACCGTACTGATGGTAGTTTGTTTAACTTAAGCCGTCTGAGGGCTCGCACTAAGACTCTAAACTATCTAGTCCGTGAGCTGCTCTTCGCTGATGCTGATGCCCTTGTTGCCCACACAGAAACAGCTCTGCAGTGCCTAACATCCTGCTTTGCAACAGCTGCAGAGCTGTTTGGGCTGGAAGTCAACCTGAAGAAAACGGAAGTTCTTTACCAGCCTGCACCACAGGACAAACACCACCATCCCCACATTGCCGTTGGCAAATCTGTGCTTAAGTCCGTTCAGCAGTTCGCCTACCTGGGAAGCATCATCTCCTCAGATGCCAAGATTGACAAAGAGATCGGTCACAAATTAGTAAAGGCATATAGCGCATTTGGAAGACTTCACAAAAGAGTCTGGAGTAATAAACACCTGAGGCGAAGCACAAAAATCAGTGTGTATAGAGCCATTGTACTGTCTATTCTCCTTTATGGATCTGAAACATGGGTCACCTATCGCCACCACCTACGACTCCTCGAACGCTTTCATCAGTGCTGTATACGCACAATCCTAAATATACACTGGACTGACTATGTGACGAATGTTGCTGTCCTTGAGCAACCAGGGATCACCAGCGTTGAGGCCATGATATTGAGAACACAGCTGCGCTGGGCAGGTCACGTTTCTAGGATGGAGAACCATCGCCTCCCCAAAATAGTACTCTATGGTGAACTCGCTACTGGTCAGCGTAAGAAGAGTGCTCCAAAAAACGATACAAGGACTTCCTGAAACAACATCTCAGGCTCAGCCAAATTGATCACTAACAATGGTCCACCCTGGCCTCACATCAGCAGGCATGGAGACGCACTATCCACAATGCTGCAGCCTTATTTGAGAACTCACGCCAAACAAGTCTTGAAGAGAAACGACAACGCAGAAAGAATCACAACCCAGAAACATCACCCAAGGAGACTTTCTGCTGTGCTTTCTGCAATCGGACTTGTTTATCTCGGATTGGCCTTTTTAGTCATCAGCGTGCTTGCAGAAAGTGTGGGATGAGTCCTTCCTGAATCTTTGTTTGAGAAGAAAAGCCAGAGAGGAGAGAGAGAATTGCCCCCATAATACTATAAGGCTGGCTAATATAATAATAGTTATAGACTAGCCTTCCTTAACATGGTGTACTTCAAATATGCTGGTGTACAACTTCCATCAACCAGAGTCAACAGGGCTGTCAGTGGAGGATGGGAACTAATGGCCAACACATCTGGAGGGCACCAAATTTGGAAAGAATGTTACAGACACTGAGACTCTGGGCGGGAGGAATTACATTTCCCAGACCATAATATTGCAGTTTGAGTGCTGGGGGACACAATCCTACTGCAAATTCTCCCCTTAATGAAGTCAGTCAAGCTCCTAACAAACGTACATGTAAAATAGCATAATTTTTTTTGCACCAGACAAATGATGCCAGACCTTTGTTTCTCACACCCCAGAAAAGAAACAAATGTTGCAGAATGCTGCCCTGCCTAAGAGATAAGGGAAGGCACAGCCAGCGGTGGCACTAGGGGGGTGCAGAGAGGCCAAACCACACCAGGTGGCATCCTCAGAGGGAGGGATGACACAGACCTTAGTAACCCCACAGGGCCCAGCCAAGCTAGCCTTCTTTGAAAAGCTTAATACAGCATGATTGTGGAGCATAGTAATGTTCCCTCATGGGGTGAGTAATTTGTGACATCAGCAGGACTTTCAATTAAGCCAGAAAAGGAGAACTTGAACTAACTACACATTTGTGGTCAGGGAGAAATTAGCAAGGCAACACAGACCGCAACATCCCCTGGAAATGTAATGAATTGGGCTGGGTGCGGGATAAGCTACCGTAATACAGTATTATCATTAGCTTCCTCTTAGAGGAGAAGAGGGAAAAGAGACAAGAGGATATGAGAGAACAATGCACAGTATTTTATAAATTTAAATCACCTCTCTTTCATGTTGTGTTTGTGGCATTTCATCTGTCCCTTTGTTGTTACATTTTTATTTAGAACCAGCATCTCTGTCTCTCTGTCTCTCTGTCTCTCTATATCTATATCTATCTATATATATAGATAGATAGATATAGATATTGCTTTTACATTTGCACATATGGATAGCTGTGTACTGAAACTGCTTGAGCGCAATTAGGCAGGAGAAAATTCCAGAAAAGTATAACACAGGCTTTCCCACTGGTGCTGCTAATCCATGGATACTATACCCATCACTGCACTATGCTTCAATCTGGCACCCCCAGCAAGCCTGTCTAATTCATTGTCAAGGAGAAAAGAGTTCTCAGGTATCCCTTCTTTCAAGGACTCTCTTACTCTGCAATTTTGCAGAACTGCAAAAAAATTAATAAAAACAACAAGGCCCATACAAACAAAGGAGGGGAAAGTTCCAAAGTTACTTTCAAAGCTCTTTATGGTCTCTTCAAACTCTCTTGTCTCAAATCCAGCTATATTTCTGGCTGCAATTTTTGCTGCTCCAATTCTACCACCCTAAACCATCCATCCTTTCTCCTTTGCTGCCTCAGGCACCACACCAGTGTCTTTTCTTATAAAGTCCTGCTCTTCTATTAAGACTTTGGCATATCACAGTTCCTCAACCTCGCACTGTTCAGCTGCTGGACGACAGCACCCATCTCCCGCAGCCAGCACAGCAAACAAAACAAAACAAAACCCAAAACCTTGGACTTATTCCCTCTGGAACAAAGCTTAAATATGTATACAGTAATTCATCCAGGCATGTTTGTTTTCTATTGATCTTCATCCCTCTACCTCCTCCCCTCACACCAAGTCACAGAGGTTAATGCCTTGAAAGAATGCATATACAGTACAGTACTATATGATCTTGGCTGTCTACAACAGTGGCTCTCAAACTTTGGTCCTCCAAGTGTTTTGGATTTTAACTCCCAGAATCCTTAGCCAGCTTGGCCAGTGGTCAAGCATTTGGGGAGCTGAAGTTGAAAACATCTGAAGGACCAAAGTTTGCGAATCCTTGGTCTATAAAACCTTCTTTTATACATCCTGACACTCCTGGATGTTTCCAGTTTCTTCTGCTTCTTTTTTCTTCCTAGGGCTGAATTCAAGAGACAAAACACAACTTTCAGGCTCTCCCTCATGTAGCTTTGGAGCCTGCCCAGCTTTCTACCCAGTATTGGATTAAGTCTCTGTCTCCCTTCCTGCACACCTCTCTCCACTGGGATATGACACCCAGTCCAGCACATAAGTGGGAAACAAGCAGCCCTTTGGAATTTGTTGGACTGCAACTCTCATTGTGGCAAATGGTGAGGTCCAACCACATTCAGAGGGCTACAGGTTCTGCTTTAGACCTTGCAAGGCTACAGGGATTCCATTAGGTACCAGAAGCAGGGACGTCTTAACACTAGAGGTATCCCTCAGTTATCGAAATAGATTTGTTCCTAGGCTTTATCTCTTCAACATAACATTTGGTACCAGAGGTAGAAATAATATGGAAAGACTAGGGATAGGTTTCTACACACACACCCCCAAAAAAAAAGAGGAAGAGGAAGAGAAGAAGAAGAGTTCAACATGTTTCAGCAAACATTTGATTCAAAACTAACATTATACGCATGTGAAATGAAACAACTAGGTCAGGTAAGTCTTGCATAAGTAAACAAAAATATTTTGAATCTTCTAGGGACCATTTGAAAGCTTCTTCCAAAATATATCCTAGGATTATTTTTTTTCTTTCCTTCAACAGCCTAGAGTTTTTTTATAATTTCCATTTGGGGGTCAAAAGGTACAGACCTATGCTTTTTCAATATGCCAGTTGGTGAGGGAGGCTAATCTGCTTTCCCCTTTTCTTTCCATTTTGCTCTTCACACGTGCTCAGTAAGTGATTCTGGTGGCAGCTATTTACCTTGCCTGTTGTACATAAGCACACACAGCTACAGCAGAATAACCTAAAATAGAATCCCACTCTTTCCTAGGTCAAGCTTCATTGCATTGCTTACTGCAGACATGCTACTGTAATCCAACACTGAAAGTCTGTGTCTTTTGCCAGCCCTCCTTCACCATCCTCCCAATGCCAATACTGCAAAAGAAAACCCCTTCCAGTTAGAAGACAAGAAAATGGGAGATGGGGCTAGGCTCAGTAAAAAAAGGCTTTGTATAAAAGGAGCTTGTTTGTCAGAGGCTTTGTTAACTGAGGTAGGTCTGTGCTATCATGTTGGGCATCAGAGAAAACAGCACCTGTTTTTATCAGCTCCAGAAATCTTTACTGAACTGGTTTAACGGAGCACTGGGCAAAATACAATAGGCGTCTGTCCCCTTCTTTCTATTACTGGGTCCTGATTGACTTACCTGGCTGCAATGGAAATGCTCAGAGGAGCTGGCTGTAGCCACCTCTTGCTTATACCATAACACACTTGAACAATGCTAAATAAAGGGCATTGTGGGAAAAGAAAAAGGTGATTAGATTCACCTACTAGACCGTGCTTGGGCAAACAGATCAGGCAAATCAAATCAATCAATCAATCAATCAATCAGCCTAGGGTTGGCATCAGTGGTGGGTCCTCCTAGGGCCCTAGCAAATACCAGGTGCTGGCCTTGGTTCGGGCTCAGACCAATACAAGCGACATTCTAAATTCCAGGAAATGCAAAGTGGAGGAGGAAAGCCTGAGCCAACCACCAATTACAAACCCAATTTAGTGTACCTTGACAATGATGCAGTGAGGTCTGTTTCCTTATAAGTCACCCTTGCATTCAACACCTTTCCCAGTTGCCACAGGCGACCAGAGCTTCAGAGCAGGCAAGTGAGAAGGCTGGTGGAGGAGGGACAAAGAGTGCTGTCTCTTCAGACAGCCCAATTGGTTTCTCTGTGAGCCAAGGAAGAAGGGAAGCCCTTTTCTCTGCCACTAGTACATGGACGCCTCTGCCAGTCACTCAGCAGGTGCTTTTAGAAAAACAGACATTTTTCCTGCATTCCTATGTGGGCCATGCAAGTGGGGTTTCCCCTCTTCCACAGCAGGCTCTTTTTTTTCCTGGCTTGTAACTTTTTCTAGCTTATTTACCAGGCTGCTGAAAATGCCAAGCACACTGAATATATATATGAAACCACACTGCAAGTACTTTCAGGAGAGAAAAAGGCAGCCTGACTTAGCTATTTCATCACTGAAGTCTTGTGCCTTGTGAAAATACATCACCTCACCCCACCCCACCCTCCTAAAAGCTGCCACTCAAATACTGCCACACAGCAGTTCTAGAGAAAGGTGATGCAACATCCTGAAGGCAAACAAAGAGTCATCATATACCTATTCAGTACAGATATCATAAACAAACTGGACAGACTTTGCACCATGTGGCTACTAACTGGCAGAAGTGTTTAAGAGCCCTAGACGATAAGGGCCCTTAAAGCAAAGCACTCCTTTATCAGGCTTTAGGTATGAAGAAGTCATTCAATAGTTTCCATCACAATTCAAGTTCTCCTAGCTTCAGAAAATATTATATGACTTCTTCATTTCTTGAAGCTTGATAAAGTTGCTGGCCTACAGATCCCATCCCACTGAGGACTCATGAGAACCTGCGGTCCAAGAATACCTGGAGGTTCATAACTTGTGGATATGTTTGGGCAAAAAGGCAGTCTATAACAAACTTGTTTAAGGTAAGCAAATCATGTGTGACTAGCCCCTGGAAAGAGAACTGGTTGATGTACAACCTAGTCCTTTGAGTTCAATGGGACTGACTTCCATGCAGGCGTACACAGAACTGCAGCTTCAGAATAACTACTGAACTGGAGTAGGGCCTAAAAGATTATATTTCAAAATAGTACCACCAATGAGGTTTCCAAAAAGTTTGTTGCAACTAGGAGTCCAGCTCTGTCGCAAACATGCAACATATTCATGTAATGGGTTTGTGGGGAGGAGGGAGGGATGGCAAAGCATAAAGGAACTCACATAAAAAAAGGGAAGTTATCAGATGCTGGGAAGAGTAGGTAAGACTCACAAAGATTCACATCACAAATACTCAAAAAGATTCATATCACCAAACTATCGCAATGAAGACCCTACTGAGGGAATGTGGAACCTTTAACCCACTAAATATTTTGGCCTGTAACTTCCTTCAGTCTCGCATTGCATAGTTAATAATAAGAAACTGTGGGACCTGTAGTCCAAAAATATCAGACGGACCAAAAGTTCCTCACCCTTCCCTTACTTAGGCCCCATCTACACAATGAAAAAAATCTGTACGGCGTTCGAAAGATCGATCGTTTGTACAACTGATCATCTGAACATAAACACAGCATTCGGAAGGGGGGCTATGTATTCCCCCATAAATGCCATTCTGGAGTTCGGTAAATTTGCTAGATTTCAAAAAAAAATCCATATAGCTGTTGGAATGTTTGATTGTGTGTACATGACAGATCAGATTCGAATGATCGAACATTCCAACGCCATATGGAATTTTTTTTGTCAAGTAGACGTGACCTTAGTTCTACTCACTCTTGTAAAAAAAAAAGCTGGGTACAATTCTTAGCCAAAGTCTATTTTCAACACTAAGGCTTACTCCAGGAAGTGAAAGCCCACAGGAGCTGCTAAGCCAATTCATCAACCTAGTAAACACAACAACCAATCCTTGTACAGGTAGAATTAAAGAGCAGGACAAATAGGGTGGGTAGAATATGACATAATGCCACCCACTTCTTGTTTTAACAGTTTTCCTAATTCACCAGGTTTGGAAGGAAGGTTTCCCTCCAGCACTCCCAATCAGTCACAGTGGTATGATTCCCACAATGGTCCCACTAATGTCCCTGAATCACGGAAAGATCCCACAGGTTTCAATTAACAGGAGACAGAGCAGGAAAAATGTGTTTGAGGTTTTTTGTAAATAGAAGTCTCTATCATGTGAGCAAACAGAACTGCCAACAGTTACATGACAGAAAGGCATAGGAAGGGTATAACTCTATTGGTTTTCACACAGATCCTATCTTTCTGAACAGGGATGGGAATCATGCAGCTGTCCAGATGCTGTTGAAACTGCAACTGCCAGTAGCCCTAGCCAGCATAGCCATTGTGAAGAATGCTGGGAGTTGAAGTTCAGCAACATGGGGCGGGGGGGGGGGCACACACAAAAAGTAACAAGTTTTCCTCAGTGCCTGGAAAAGCTATTCACAAGATAGGATGGTGTAAAGATGTGAAATTTCTGGAAATTTGATGCTATGGGGAGAAAACTTTTTTTTCCTATTTTTATTTTGGGGGGAAAGGACACTTGGTGGAAAAAAATCAGGAAAACCCCCAATATTAGTATCCTTTACAGATTGAAAGTCACTTTATTACTTTAGGAACATAAAACACATTATGTACAACTTCATTTGCCATGCAATTATCATGTATATTAAAAGTACTGTTCATTAAAAATAACAATTAAAAATTGAAGTTACTTAAAAAAAAATTTTTTTTATACAAATGGAGCTACAAGCTCCTGAACGACAAGGAACACTTGAACTATAAGGAACCTTTTTGATTCTGTCAAACCAAAATAAGTAAAACAAAGAAAATGGTTTTGTCCCCTCTAGTCCTCTATAGTGCCAAATAGACACAAAACATTCATTCCCACAAAAAAGAACTAAGAAAAGAAAATCAAGACCAGGAATTGCAATGATATGACATACAGTCTTACCTACAATCTACCTGATACATAGTTTTTAGAAATAACATTGGGGTGGCGTGTAAACATGTGAACACCTTGTCTTAAACATTTTATTCATCATTCTTAAAGAAAATACCCCATAATCCATTTTTTCAATTTTTCTGGGGTGGGTGGATGGGAAGGATTCAGTGAAAAACAGGAGAAAACCATTTTTGCCCCAAATATTTCCATTTCCCCCCCAGGCCTTCACATCTCTAGGATGGGGAATTTTGAACAAGATGAGAACCCTAGATGCAAATTTCTTTTGTATCTTGCATTCCTGAAGAAATATGCTTTTCCTAAGACACTTTTGTCTCTCAAACTTGCTGCCACCTGTATGGAAGGATCCAGTTTCTTCTATTAGGAAAGCACTCCTAGGCTACCCTAAACCAGTCGTAAGCAACAAAAACCCCTAAGTAACAACAAATAAAGAATTTTGGAGGGTGCTGAGGTAACTGCAATTCCTGGACACATTTTCCAAGGAAACCTTGCCACTTATACCAGTGAGAGAAAAGTAGAGGGGAGGACCAGTGCAGTATCTGGAGTGCTGGATTGTGACTAGGACAGTTTTTCTCAAAACAGCAGTCCCTTCTTCTCACTTCTCCCTCTGATACTTTATCCATGTAACTTCCCTTCCAAATATCTACCTGACTTTTGCTGGCTATTAAATCTTAAAGACGTTTCGAATTGACTAATATCGATTTAAATGTGAGATACTGTGTTGATTCTGTCTTGCACTTTTTTCTTTGTTACACACACGAAACATAACTGTTTATAGTTTAAATAATGTTTTTAATTTTTTTCTGTAATTAAATATGATTACTGAAGGATGAAATTTACTGTGTAACCTGTCATTCTCTCTCTCTCTGCCTGACCTACAGGATTACTGTGTGGAGAAGAACCACATACACCACAATGAACTCAATGGAAAAAAATGATAGGGATACAAACATAACTAATAAAGAAAGGAAAAGGGACCATCTCAATACTGCCACTAAGAGCAGCAGGGTGACAGACAGACACACCCGAGCCACCAGCACCAGCAAATTCTGTTGTGCAAACTCCCCTAAGAATGAGCACAACCTTATGTAGCTTCTTTTTGTTTCAATGTGGGCAGTGTAGAATAACTTCACATTGGTCGCCATGTTAAAGTGTATCTATAGGTACATGGATATGTGCATAGAGTACTGTACTAGCTATATTTTTGGTTCCAACATGCCCTGGGCTAGCCTTAACTAGCAACCTTTGAGGTAGATGTGGGCAACTGAAATGAGTCCAAGGGTCCAGTTTCTGCCTCTGAAGGCCACACAGACTCCCCAAAAATGCTGGGGGGAGGGAACAAGAACCTAAAATAACTGGCAAAAAGTCCACATCTGGTTGGGAGAAAAAGTATTACTTGACGTTTACACAGTCCCAGGAAGTTCTGTAATCTATTTAAAAAGGACCTTCGAGGAGAAAAAAACCCACCCCTTGAGAGGGGGCAGGAAGAGGACAATTCAGAGGTCTGGAGGAGTCAGGGGGCACAAAAGAAGCCTTGGGGGGGCACATCTGGCCCCAGGGCTGCACTTTGCACACCCCTGCTTTGAGGAGATAAGGTGACATGAAGGCCTATAGTTCAAATATTATTCAGAGCAGGTGGAGATACATATACACATGCACAGCATCCCTGAGATATGACTTTCGGTGGAACCATGGCTGTACAGTCCAAGGCACACAGACGCCAAGGCCTACCACTTCCAGCAGTTTCCTGTGACTGCAGCATCTCTTACTGAAGCGGTTTGATAGAGTATATATCACTCTGCCCCATCCACACCCCCAATTTCTTCTGCAGTTTTTCCATACCTTAGAACCTCTGACATTGAAAATGCTGGATTGGGATGATGGGAGTTGTAGTCCCCAAACATCTAGGGATCCAAGTTTGGGACAAGCTGCTTCACAACAACCTTCCCAAATAAACCTGTACGGTAAAGGCAGACCTACCTTAAGACAGAACCAGGTATCTGTGGCTCTCTAGATTTTTTTAGACTGCAGCTCTCACAAATCCACTCATACCACTGGCTATGCTAATGGGAGATTCAGTATTAACACCATCTAGAGGGCCACAGCTGTCCACTCCATCATAAGGAGAGTGTGTGTGTGTCGGGGGGGGGGTGACTGACAGAATTCAGAATAGGTTAGTCATTAGTAATCTTTCCCAACTTGACACCAACCAGGTGTGTTGGAGTACAACTTCCATCAGTCCCAGGCGTCACTGTGCTGATGGAAGTTGTACTGTACTCCAACATACTCTGAAGGGCACCAGGTTGGGAAAGGCTGCCCCCTCCTCCTGCACTACATCTTCTGGGGTAAGCCCAAAAGCAAATGGAAAAGGTCTAAAATCTTCTCTCCAGACTGGAGGGAGGATTTCTTGTTTACATTGAGGCAGCTTTGGGCATTAGGAGACAACAGGCAGAAGGTAACACATCACTCCTTCCTCGCAAACTCCAGGTTAGATTCATTCCGGGAGGTGAGGGGAAGGTAAAAGCCAGTTTACTACCTGACATGGAAACTACAGCCTCAAGTCTGACAGAGGTGGGCCGACTACAATCATGCCATGTGAAAAAGGCTAAACATTCTGCACATGGTCAGAGACATGGTGTTGCACATATTCCCCACCACTATGTTTTTTTAAAAAACAGGTTCCAGGAGCAAAATCCTACGTAGACAGAGAGCCTTACAACATAGACAAACTGTTCATAACGGGCAACTCCAAATAGCGGGGAGGAAGATGGGAATCATAGAACCATAGAATCATAGAGTTGGAAGAGACCACAAGGATCATCTAGTCCAACCCCCTACCCTGGCAGAATACATTAGGACCCCCATATCCACCAATTCATTATCTACTTATTCAATTATCCACAGGACACAAAACAGCACACCTACCATAGAGTCTTCCTAGAAAGTGTCCTCTCTAGCCATTTTCTAGGTCCTCCAAGGCAACTCTGTGGTATTTTAAACCAGTTGTTTTCAATGGTGTTCACTATTAGCCACAGTTTTCAATATCCACGGGGCCCCCGGAACCAATCCCCAGCAGATATGGGGGTCCTACTGTACACAATCAAAGCACTCCCAACAGATAGCCATCCAGACTCTGTTTAAAAGCCTCCAAAGAAGGATACTCCACCATACTCTGAGGCAGCCAAACAGCTCTTACTGTCAGGAAGTTCTTCCTAATGTTTAGCTGGAATCTCTGTTCCTGTAGCTTGAGACCATTGCTCCCTGTCCTAGTCTCTGCAACAGCAGAAAACAAGCTTGCTCCATCCTCAGTATGACATCCTTTCAACTATTTACTAGGTCTATCACGTCACCCCTTAACTTTCTCTTCCCCAGGCTAAACATACCCAGCTTCCTAAGCTGCTCTTCACAGGGCACGGTTTCCAGGCCTCCCACCATTTCGGTCGTCCTCCTCTGGACATGCTCCAGCTTCTCACTATCCTTCTTGAATTGTGGTGCCCAGAACTGGACGCAGTATTACAGGTAAGGTCCGACCAAAGCAGAATAGAGTGGCACTATTGCTTCCCTTGATCTAGACCAGCCTTTCTCAATCTGGAGGAACCCTTGAAATAATTTTCAGGTCTTGGGGAACCCCTGCCTAAAAAAAATATTATATCTATAGCTAGAAAAAATGGTTATTTTTAAAAATCACAATCTCTCAGGAAACCCCTACTGACCCTTCAGGGAACTCTAGGGTTCCAGAGAAGCCTGACTGAGAAACACAGATCTAGACACTAGACTCCTATCAATGCAGCCTAGAATCGCATTGGGTTTTTTAGCTGCCACATCACACAGCTGAATGAAAGGTTCTCCACTGATCACAACGAAAGGAGAAGAAAGAAGCAGGATGAGAGTCAGAAGACCGTTTGAAACTGGATTATATGCTATATTGGCTCCTTCCCATTGACTCCTGGGATTTGTATTTTTTTAATAATATTTTTATTGTTTTCTTATATACGTACCACATCCATTATCCATTATCCATAATTATGTTAAATCTTATCATATAGTTAACAAAATATAAAATAACAAAATATAAGATAACATCAATTTCTTTCCCTTCCCCTAACCCCCTCCTCTCTTATTTACACACTTAATTAATCCATCTAATTTACACATGTAGCTTCTTCCCTTGAGTCAATGTACCAGCTTTTATCAACCTCTAATAACCTTCTTTATCTTACTTAAAGGAGTAAGTTTTGAGAAAGAGGAATCTATTCTTCCTCATCCCACTCTTCTCCTTCTCCCCTTCAAGTTCTTCCCAGTCACTATGTATTGTCTTCATATGAATATTTCAATTAAATCTTAAGTTTTAAATCCTGATGTCATCTTTCCCCCCATATTTATTAAGCAAGCATTTCCATAATTTTTCCCAATCTTTTTTGCAAATTTGGGATTTGTATTTTTTAAAAGTTCTTTAACCTTCTCTGCCTAGGAGTCTTGCGGGCTGAATCTACACTACACAAATAATCCAGTTTGAAACTGGATTATTTGCCATGGCTCCTCCCTATGGAATTTTAGGATGTGTAATTTGGCAAGGCACCACCAGCACTCTTTAGCAGAGAAGGCTAAAGGCTTTGTAAAACTACAAATCCCATGATTCAATAGGAAGAAGCCATGGCAAATAATCCAGTTTCAAACTGGATTATTTGTGTAATGTGGATTCCATGCTGGTATCAATCCCAGGATCCCACAGGAAGGAGCCATGGCAAACAAACCAGTTTCAAATCAGATTATTTGTATGGTGTGGATGAATGTCTTTGTATTTTTCAAAGGTCTTTACTTAACCTTCTCTGCCAAAGAGTCCTGGTATCAATCCCAGGATCCCACAGGAAGGAGCCATGACAAACTTGAGTCTACACTACACAAACAATCCAGTTTGAAATTGGGTTATTTGCTGTGGCTCCTCCCTATGGAATCTTGGGGTTTGTAGTTTGCTAAGGCACCAGCAGCTTTAGCAAAGAAGGCTAAAGACCTTGTAAAACTACAAACCCCAGGATTCACTAGGAAGAAGCCATGGGAAATAATCCAGTTTCAAACTAGATTATTTGTGTAGTGTGGATTCAGCCTTTGCCATGGCTCCTTCCTGTGGGATCCTGGGATTGATTTGGTTAAGTAAAGACCTTTGAAAAATAGAAAGACATCCATCCACACCACACAAATAATCCAGCACAGTTTTACAGGATCTTTAGCCTTCACTGCCAAAGAGTGCTAGTGCACCACCAAACTACAAACCCCAAGATTCCATAGGGAGGAGGCACGGCAAATAACCCAATTTCAAACTGGATTGTTTGTGTAGTGTAGACTCAGCCTAATAAACCAGTTTCAAACCGGATTATTTGTGTGGTGTGGATGCCTTTCCCTCCACTCCGGTGCTGCAGAAGCCCTTACCCGTGCGGGGGTCGAAAGTGACCACAAACACGGCCACGATCTGGTCCTCCTCCACCTGCTCGGCTCTCTCTTGCTGGAGGTGCTGCCCGCCAGGGAGGCCCCCGGAGGCCGGCTCCCCCTTGCTCGGCCATGCCGCGGGAGAGCAGGAGCCCCCCCAGCCGCCCGGCTCGGCCGCCTCAGGCAAGGAGAGGGCCGGGCCCTCGGCCCAAAACAAGAGCGGCGCGTCGTCGGCTTGCTCCACCATGGCCCGGCCAGCTGAGGCGCGCTGAGGCGAGAGAGGCGGCGCTTGGCGGGCGACCACAACGACGCCTCCTCTCCGCCGCCTCCTCCTTAGTCCCTCCCCGGCTGGCTGGGCAGCCTCTTCCCCCGGCCAGGCCCTCTCTCTGGCCGTCAGCTGACTGGCGACTCCCCGCTTGGAGAAGGAGCCACCGCCGTCGCTTGGAAAGGGAAGCTGGAAGCTGGGCCGCCGCCGGTTTCTTCCTTCAGAAACGAAGCCCGTTTAGGCGCCACCCAG
The DNA here is from genome assembly GCA_030847615.1 of Gambelia wislizenii. Taxonomy (NCBI): domain Eukaryota; kingdom Metazoa; phylum Chordata; class Lepidosauria; order Squamata; family Crotaphytidae; genus Gambelia; species Gambelia wislizenii. The sequence goes on from JAUMIR010000005.1 coordinate 238,528,721, forward strand.
CTTGGTGCTCTCAACCCTCAGCGCCTTCAAACCCACCTAAGACTCCTAGGGTTTTCTTAAGGCCGTGAATTCTCAGAGGTGGTTCCTCCTTATCTTCTTCTGAATCATAAAATTGTGGTGCCCAGAACTAGACAAAGTCTTCCAAGTGAGGTCTGCCCAAAGAATAGACTGATCAAAGGCTTTCACAGCCGGCATCCATAGATTTTCCTTGGGTTTTTTTCCAGGCTGTGTTTGTGTAGTGTAGATTCAGAACTATTCCAGAACATATAAAGAAACTATTCCAGAACATGGCCTCACAGCCCAGAAAAAAACTCAAGGAAAATCTAAGAATAGATTTTCTATCAGTACCCTTGATCTAGATATTATGTTCCTATTAATGCAGCCTAGAATCACATTGGCTTTTTTAGCTGCTGCATCACACTGCCGACCCATGTTCAGCTTGTGGTCCACTATGACTCCTAGATTCCTTTTGCATGTACTGCCCATTAAGCCAGGTGTCACCCATCCTATATCTGTCCATTTCATTTTTACTGCCCAAGTGTAGTATCCTACATTTCTCCATGTTGAAATACATTTTGCCCAGCTTTCTAATCTGTTCAAATAATTTTGGATTCTGATCTTGTCCTCTGGAGTATTCGCTACCCCTCCTAATTTGGTGTCATAAAATCATAGAGTTGGAAGATACCTCAAGGGCCATCTAGTCCAACCCCCTGCCATGCTGGAATACACAATCAAATAATTCCCGACAGATGGCCATCCAGACTGTGTTTAAAATCCTCCAAAGAAGGAGACTCCATCACACTACGAGGCACTGTATTCCACTGCCAAACAGCTCTTACTGTCAGGAAGTTCTTCCTAATGTTTAGGTGGAATCTCTTTTCCTGTAGTTTGGAACCATTGCTCCGTGTCCTTGTCTCTGGAGCAGCAGAAAACAAGCTTGCTCCATCCTCAGTATGAGATCCCTTCAAATATTTAAACATGGCTATCATGCCCCCTCTCGACCTTCTCTTCTCCAGACTAAACATGCCCAGCTCCCTAAACTGCTCCTCATAGGGCATGGCTTCCAGACTTCTCACCATCCTGGTCACTCTCCTCTGGACATGTTTCAGCTTCTCAATATCCTTCCTGAACTGTGGTGCCCAGAACTGGACACAGTATTCCAGATGAGATCTGACCAAAGCAGAATACAATGGCACTATTAGTTCCCTTGATCTATACACTATACTCCTATTAATGCAGCCTAGAATCGCATTGGCTTTTTTAGCTGCTGCACCACACTGCTGACTCATAACATGAAGATAGCCCCCACAGCACTTGGTCTTCCTTGGCGTTCTGAATCAATGGAATCCACATGACAGAAAAGAAAAATCCACTTTGAAACTGGATTGTTTGCCATGGCTCCTTCCTAGGGAATCCTGGGATTTGTAGTTTGGTGAGACACCAGTGCTCTTTGGCAGAAAAGGCTTAACAACCCTGTAAAACCACAAATCCCAGGATTCCCTAGGAAGGAGCCGTGGCAAATAATCCAGTTTCAGACAGGATGATCTGTGTTGTGTGGATTCAGTAGAACAACTAAAACCAAACAGTAGGTAAACTGGTATCAACTTAAATGCTGCAAAAAAGTCTGCAAATCAGGATGGGTGGCAGTATCGAATCCATTTGGACTCAACCCACTTACAGAGATATGTCATTATCATCTAAAGCTGCAATCCTAAACACAGTAATCAAAGAATCATAGAGATGGAAGAGACCACAAGGGCCATCTAGTCCAACCACCTGTCATGCAGGAACACACAATCAAAGCAACCCTGACAGATAGCCATCCAGCCTATGTTTGAAAACCTCTGAAGAAGGAGACTCCATCACATTCCAAGGCAGTGCATTCCGCTGTTGAATAGCTCTTACTATTGATGCAGAAATCATGGAACAGCAGACCCACGGATTGGAAAGTGAATTTTATTACACCGGTGGGCCTGACTGGAATATATGCTGAAATTCACTGCCCTGCTCCTTTCTTAAACTCTCTTGGTATATAAAATGCATTTTTCACAATCATAACAGCATGTCAGATTATTTCTCTTCTTTCTTTTACTGCATTTGACAACTCTCACAATTCTTGGGATCTTCTCCATCAAGCCTAATCCATTCCTTCTCAATTTCAACCTTAATTATAATATGCTTTCTGGGTCACATGTTTCTGGGGGGGGGGATTCAAGGACCACTATATCTCCTGAGTCAATGTTTTTCCTACTTAATGACCACATTTGACATCTTAAAACATTACACGTTACACATTGAACAATTAACCATTCAAACAAAAAGGACACTTAAATGACTTATATACCTGACCAATAATTACAGTCTTCAAAACAAAAACAAACATACATAAAGATCAGCAAGACACCACATCTACACTCTTTAAACATACCTAAAATACATTTACACATTCATAAATCAAGCATATGACTTCCCCCTCCTTCTTCCTATCTGTTGGTCTGATTAATTCTCTGACCATTACTTCACACTTATTTCTGTTGCTGCTTATACTGTTTTAGCTAAGCTCGTTTTCATTACCTTTCTCTCTCTTTTTTAATCTTAATCCATGGAGATCTTTATTAAATCTGATTTGGATGTTCTGGGTCCCCAACATTTACAAAATACACACACCAAATTTTATCTAACTTCAAAGATCCTCCACTGGGCCATCCTACTATGAAAGAGGGCTTCATCAGGACAATTTTTTCAACAAACAACTCTAGGGGTGCAAATATTGCTTCCTCCACCACCCATATCCACCCTCCTAAAATAGACACAGACAAGAGACACAAGGGAAAAACAAAAAAAATGCATGGACAGTAGATAAGGGGTCCTATTGTCCAAACCAGGATGAAATGGACACCAGTATCAAGAACCGCAGCAGTCACGCATACAGACTCACACACACATTGCATATATTCAATTCATAGGCATTCGTTCCTATCTCCCACTTTTCCCAAATTGCCCCATATTACACTATTACCACTTTCTCAATGCTTCAATGGTACAACGGTTTCACCAGTGCGCCCTCACTGCGTCTTATCTGGGTACTCGGGTTGCCCTTTAGGGGGTGATCAAGCCCCTCTTCCACTCTTATGGAGTGGGCCACAATAGTTCCCTTGTTTACTTGCCTGTTTTCTTTGGAGGTAGGGCTCAGTTTCCTTCTCCGTTTACTGGGTTCTCCTTGTGCGCGTTGCTGTTCAGGCAGCCATGGCACAGACTCCTGTTCTTCCAACAAATGGTTGGTGGCGCCCAGAATGAGTGTGCATGCTCATGGCCCCTTCCCATCCACGGCAGTTAGAGCAGGCAAATGCCACCTCCTGTTCCATCACCTGCTGCTTCAATCCCGGACGAGCCCCCATTTATGATGCAGAAATCATGGAACAGCAGACCCACGGATTGGAAAGTGAATTTTATTACACCGGTGGGCCTGACGAATATCTTCCAAAGAGTCAGAACCCCCAGTCATGACTACAGAAAACCTTTATACAGTTTAATGACCGTATGCAAAAACAATTCCCTCCTCCTTCTCTTTGGTGTCAGCAATTTCTCTGAGACAATTGTTGATAGTTCAGAAAGTACAAGGCAAAATATCTTAGGAACATTTAGGTACAGTTCGACCGCTATTAGAGAAAGAATTTGTTTACCTCAGCTTATCATATGTTTTTGGAACATAGAGTTGATTAGTAAGGAACATTGAAAAGACTTTGCAGACTTCTAGAGTCTCATGGGCTATCTAGTCTGACCCCAAATAGTTATTGTAAGTAACAGCATTCAGCAAATAGACATTGGAGTCTACATGGCCACTACACTATTAGGAAGTTCTTCCTAATGTTTAGCTGGAATCTTTTCCTGTACTGTAGTTTGAATCCATTGCTGCTTGTCCTAGTTTCTGGAGCAGCAGAAAACAAGCTTGTTCCATCCAAACAAACTTGCTCCATCCAGTTCTCAGCACTAACCAGACTTGACTATATTTTTCGAGATCAGACAATATCTGGTGCCTTTAAGGCGCTTAAGCTGCTCCATAGTCCATTGGAGAGTATTACAGATGTCCCTCCGTATCCACAGATTCGGTATCCATGGATTTAAGTATTCACGGCTTTGGAAATATTCTTTAAAAAATAATAATCCAAAAAGCAAACCTTGATTCTGCCATCATATATAAAGGACACAATTTTGCTATACCATTGCATATAATGGGACTTGAGCATTCACGGATTTTGATATCCTATGGAGGTCCTGGAACCAAACCCCAGTGAATATGAAGGGGCAACTGTATTATTATTATTATTATTATTATTATTATTATTATTTAGTGCCATCTATGTATTATTTCTTTATTTATTTATATCCCACTTTTCTTCCTATGGCAGGACCCAAGGTGGCTCACAACATTTAAAAACAACAAAAACATAGTATAATAAATAAGAATTTAAAAGAAATTAAACCACATATTAAAATCCCAGATTGAATGAAGTCCCTTTGAAATCAGTAGTATCCTATTCAGGAATAATTATCATTGCAGTATAATCTGTATTTATACCCCACACCTGTCTTTCCTCAAAACTGGCACTCAAAGTGGCAAGTAGGTTTAGAATTGCAAGGATTTTTTCTTCTAGGTCCCAGAGGTTTTTTTTTTTTTTTTAAAAAACAAATCTTTCAGCTCTCCCAGTTCACTCACTAACACCAGACAATTGTAGCCAAAAACAAAACAAAAAAACCCACTGTTCTGCTCTTTAGTTACTCCTTCTGTCAGTAGTTTCTCTAGTGGAGCAATTGTTCTTCTCTACTAAACAGTTACAATTAATTTGAACATCTGCCTTAATTCAGAAATGCCCTACCTTCAGTGCATAATGTGAGTCCCAATTTTTCTAGTTAAATATCAGATTTTTGACTGCATTTTTTCAACTGCACATTTTGTGTCCAACTGCATATAGAAAAAAAAAAACCCACCAGCTCCAGTTTTGGGGGCTTGGGCAAGATGCCCTTCCTTTTAAAGAGAATTTATCTCTATATCCTCACTTCTGTCCACCCACCTTTGCCTATTTATATGTCTTTTCCCTTCAAACCCAATCCATACCACCACTCAGAGAGAAAGAGTACAAGGCAAGTGAGAGAAAGTACTATGTTTGCTCTTTTTATTGCTTTCCATGTTCAGAGAGGGCAGGTGATGGAGGACCTGATGTGGGCATAAGTCTTTGCAGGATAGACCATGCTAAAAGTATGGCCAAGCAGGAAGTTGCTCTTCTTAAATGCATTTGCAAAAAACACTCCCTCCATTAGGTCCACGCTGGTGGTTTTAACAGGAAGAAGATAGCAAGAAATGGTCTGGGGTAATTTTAAACAGATGATAACAGATAAGTTTTTAACTATTGCCTTTTAATGCTAGTGGATCCTCCATCTGAGTGGTTATAAATTTTGTGGGTCATTCAAAAACAACACTCCCCCTCCATGAGGTTTGGCAGAAAATGTTTGCTAGTTGGCTCAAGGCCTTTGCACCTGCATGTAGCATAGGCCCTTTTCTTCTGGGGTCTAGAGGTCCATGTAAAGGGGTTATTATGTAGAGTCTTTCTCTTGTCTAGTGTGTGTATGACCGGACTGACTTCAGCCCTTGTGTGAGACCAGATGTAGCCAGACTGATTTATTCCTAATGAATATCAAGTCTGTGTGCAGCCTTCTCTTGTTCATGCTTGCCTCAAAAAGAGATCCACTCAGTATAATAGGGCTTTCCCACTGAGTAAGGGTACATAGAATGCCAGGTTTCACATAACAACCCTGTTCTTGAAGAGACTCCTTAGAGTGTAACTCCCTCTCTTTAAAAGCCCAATTTCTTGCCTAATACAGAGCTTTTTTCTAACAGAGCTTTCTACTGACTGTTGTTAATAATAACAATAATTCTGATATAGTGAGTGTTTTCCTCACACAATTGCAAGGAAAGGACTGTTCAAAATAGATTTCTGTGTGTAATATGTAAAAGTTGAAAGCAATCTCTTAACTCCTAGTAGAGATCATCTAATAGGGGGCAAATCAGGCTTGTGAAGACCAGCAATTAGGAAAGCTGTGAGGTAAATGCTTTTAAGAATCAGATGGGTTAGAAAGGACTAGTATTTAGAAAGCAGGTTTGATGCAGTTTCCAGAGATTCATAGCTTAGATGGGCATTGCCTTTTTAATTTGTAAGCATTGAATACTGGTTTGGGTGGCAGGGGGAGCAAGGTATACTGTAGATTATATTGATAAGTCTTGTATCTACAGTTGTCCCTTCATATTTGCTGGGGTTCGGTTCCTGGACGCCCTGTGGATACCAAAATCCGTGAATACTCAAGTCCCATTATATGCAATGGCATAGCAAAATGCTGCCCCTTGTATAAGATGGCAAAATCAATGTTTGCTTTTCGGATTATTATTTTTTAAAGAATATTTTCAAGCCATGAATACTTAAATACGTGGATACAGAGGGACAACTGTACATTGCTTACCCTCCAGCGCTGTATACCCTCCAACAGGTGAAAATTGGAACCAAGGAACACCAGAGTGCGGTCAAGATGGCAAAAGTTATTAATGAGGAAGAACAAACAAGCTAGGAGAGGATGCAGCATTTTGCTTATGTCTGAGCCTACTGGGAAGCAAAGATTCTGCTCCCTTTTCTCCTCCCCTCCCCCACTGAGCTGAGTGCAAACGACTTTTGCACTTGGAACTCAGACTGCAACAATTGAAGTAATCTGAGGACAAAGCGGGAGGAAGAGTGAAACTGGGACACTCTGACAAAGTGGGACAACAAAGGAATCATTGGGTCTGTCCCTGACTAAGTGGGACAGTTAGAGGGTATGTCATTGCATGCTTTCTTTTTCTTTGTAGTTGCCATGGATGATTGGAACAGCAGTAACAAGCTCGTCCAAAGGCTGGATTTTTCAAGCTGTGGAGAAGACACAGAGTTGGAAGAGGACAACAGCATGCAAGAGGAAGAACTGAGACATGCCACCCCACAAAAAAGCTGGAAGTCTCAGAGCTGGCGGTCAAACTGCCCTGTCCCTGTTACACCACAGCGGCAAATAGATGATTTCTCACAGGATCTCCCAATGTCTTGGGCAAGTCCTGTGAGAAAAGGCAAGGAATCTCGCAGAAGGAACATCGAACCTTTGGAGAATTACCCAGAGACTCCTTTGCACTATGTCACATGGCAAAAGCTGCAGCTCTGTGATACCCCAAACACACCAAAGGTAAAGTGGTGGCAACAACAATAATGGACGAAATCTTACATTACATTAACTTTTGTAATGTTTTAGTTGTATTTTTTAGATTATTGTAGGCTACCTTGAATTTCATCTTGGGAGAAAGGCAGGATCCAATAAATAAATAAATGTCCTACCTAAAGTAGACCCATTGAAATCAAGAGGACTTAAACTAGGTATGGTTCAATTTGTTTCAGTGGGTTTACAGTATGTGGGACTGATGTTGGATTTAGTTCTTTCCTTTTGGATTTGTGCTTTCCTTTTATGTTTCAAGTATCCAAAGGACACCCTGCAGCATAATCCTGAACCTTGAACTTCAGCATGCTTGAAGTTTGATACTGCAAGGAGTTTGTTGGGGAAAGGAGTATTATACATTGTCAAATGAACTTACTCTTTCTAATGTGAATCTTTCCTAGCCTTTCTGATTACTTTCTACTCCTGTATCTCTGACTCAATCTGCCTTCTTGATGGTTTTGAACCCTTGAGGTAGAGACTTTTGGGTCCCCCAAGAAAGCTTTCACCTTGGTTGGGTTGTTAAAAGCAGGGCCAGCCCTACCTTTAGCCATGCTGAGGTAGCTGCTTCAAGGAGCAGATCTAGGGTGAAATGAAAGGTGATGGGAAGAGGTCCTTGTATTTTTGTTTTTTTTTAATTGCCTTGTGTACCTAAAATAACTTGGCTGGGTTTTGGTACTCTGTGTCTTGACTTGAGTAATTTTGAGGTGGTGGTGGTGGATTGGCTGGCTACCTCATACAGCAAAGGAGCTTAGGCCAGTCCTGGTTAAAAGTAAGTTTTAAATAGTGTACCTAGGCCACAAGCTGAAGGACGAGTCAAAGGCTACCTTCAGATTTAGCTATCAGATTAGCTACATCTACCATTCCGTTAGGAAGGTCATTTGCATACCATCCAACATTTCATAGAAGAAAACTAGGGGCTTGTCTACACTGGCCAGAATATGCCGGCTTCCCACCTCCATATTCTGGCTCCGGATAAGGCCCATTTCCCCACCCCCATCATTACCTGCCCGCAGCATGTGATCAAGCTCCATTGCATGTGATCAGCCTTGATTACATGTTGCAGGCCTCCTTTCCTGGCTTCAGAGAGTGCAACACAGATGGCAGTGGAGGCAGCTACAGATATGGGCTGATGTGCTGGTATAGACTCCTGCCTTCCTACAGGGACCAATCTGTTTTTTCTTAAATGGGACATTTTTTCTTGAATGTTAAAATATAACATTTGAACAGGCTTTACCCCGTCAATCCCTGTGTTGTTTGGACAGCAGGGCTCCAAGACCTGGGCAAGATGGGGTAAATAGCCCATCTAGACAAGCCCTAGGACATGTAAGACCAAGCAACATCAGAGAGTGGTTAAGATGTTGTTGTTAACTGCCATCAAGTTGACTTTGGCTTATTTACCTATACAGGTATTTATTTATTTATTCATTCATTCATTTATTGGACTTATATCCCACCTTTCTCTCAAGGTGGGATTCAAGGTGGCTTAAAAAATACAACTAAAACTAAGGGCACAAAGGAAGAAAAACCTGACTGCTCCACAGTAATAGCAAGTCCTAGCAGCTGCAAACTGTCTTAATGTTTTACAGCCCCCATAAACTTTGCATGCCTGTAGCTGAGACAGTCCCCTCAAGTGAATTAATCTGCTGCCACCAAATTCTTTTTTAAAAAAAACAAACAAATTATTTCTATGGTGCGCACAAGTTATATTCTACCTTTCCAAAAAAAAAAAAAAAAAAAGAGAGAGAGAGAGAGAGAGAGAGAGAAGGATAGCACAAATCCCAGTTTTATCATCTTAGCAATCACTCGCTAAGGCGAAAATCCAACATGGCGGCAGTGGGCACTTGCCCTGTAACCCAGCCCTGCCTGCTGTGCTCATCCAGCCAATCAGGTTTGCGCTTCCTCTTGTATGTGGAAGCGATTAATGTTGAATCGCTTGTCTTAATGAGTGAAGATGCTCATACCACCGGAGCTTTTTTAAAAAGTTGTGAAAAGCCTCAAATGCTTTTCTCGTGTAGTTTTCCCTCTTTTTGGCCCCCCCTCCTTCACAGTACGACAAGACAATGCAGGATCCCATTAAGACAGCTCATTTTCTGAGCTAATTCTGTGAGGAGTATTTTCACTGTATAGACAACCCCTAAGAATGAGAGACCTCCACGGCACCCTGCCGTCAACAGCCCTGCTCAGGTCTTACAGACTCAGGGCTGTGGCTTCCTTGATTGAGTCTACCCACTTGTAGTGGTCAAGATGGCAAAAGTTATTAATGAGAAATAATACGGAAGCTAGGAGAAGCTGCAGCAGTTTGAGAAGGTCAAAATTCTGTCCTTCCTCTTTTTTTATGTTTCAAATATCCCTGCTGAGTTAATTGAACGTAAACTATTTTTGCACTTTGAACTCAGTTTGCAGCAATAAGTAAGCTGAGGAGAAAGAGAAACAGTTGGACATTATGCTGTTACAACATTGTGTCTCTATTATGCCAACCAATGGATGATTACCTTATCCCGAGGGAGGATGAAGGATGCTCCAGATTCCTTGATGTAACCTGTGCTGTCATATTTGAACAGTTGACATCAACTGGGGTCTCACTGCTGATCACCAGAATTTCTTGGGCCTGCTGTTGCGCCTCCTACCATTGCCTCCTCTTCTCTTGATCTGACAAGTCAAGGAGCAAAGAAAACATGTGGGGATTCTGTTCAGAAGCAAAGAGAGGACAGCTGGGTACGGGATAACTACTAACATTATCTTGAAGCTAGAAGTTGCTTTATATCAACTCAAATTGTTGGTCCACAGAACTGAGAACTTTCTACCTACACTGATTTGTAATAGCTTGTATTCCATCACTAAGCTACCTCACTTTCTTGATAGCCCTCCCCATAAACCGAAGATGCCATTGTAGGGGAGGTTACCAGAAAGAACTGACAGAAAGGAAGACTGGGGGCCAAATTTAATGGGGGAGGCTACAGTCACAAGAAATTGTTTTCTATTATACTGAATACAACTGGTAGCTTGTATAAATGCATGATATAATCCAGAGTCTTGAAGAAGCAGAACATGCCTCTAATTCTTACAGAGGAGATGTAATTCATTTAATTATAGAGCTTAGTAAGACTAGGGGCATTTCCACTACACAATTATAGCATTTACACACCACTGAGAACTCACACCGAACAAGTCTTGAAGAGAAATGACGACGCAGAAAGAACCACAACCCAGAAACATCACCCAAGGAGACCTTTTGTTGTGCTTTCTGCAACCGGACTTGTTTATCTTGGATTGGCCTTTTTAGTCATCAGCGTGCTTGCAGAAAGTGCAGGATGAGTCCTTCCTGAATCTTCGTTTGAGAAGAAAAGCCAGAGAGAGAGACCACTTTAACTGCCATCGCTCCATTCTATGGAATCTTGGGATTTGTAGGCTGGTGAGGCACTTAGAATTCTCTGCTAGAGAACTCTAGTGCTATAGTTCAGGGGAGTGTGGTAAAGAAATCTTAGTACTTAATGGAACTAAAAAGCCAGGATTCAATAGGATAGAGCAGTGGCTCTTCATATTTTCTTTACCAGGGACCCCCTTTAAATATCATTTATTGCTGCAGACCCCCAAGACTTAACTCAAGATTTAAAACCCTAACAACAACAACAACAACAAGAATATCTAACAACAACAATAGTGAATCCTCCATTAAACTTTCTCTCAGAGGCACTGGAGGGGCAGGGAAGACTTTTCTCCTGCTTCTTCTTGCAGGTTTGCAGCTGGAGCACATTGAACAGCAAAGCCCAGGCCAAGCCAGCCAGTCTTTGCCTTGGCTCCTGTCACGTGGGCTGAACAGCCTTCAAGCCTTCGCAGACCGCCTGTGAGGACATCATGGCCCCCTAGGTGTCTGCGGACCACAGGTTAAGAACCACTGGGACAGAGCCATGGCTGTTAAAGTTGTGTCAAGCTGCTATACTTGTGGAGTGTGGATATACTCTAAAGTTAGTGGCATTCTATTTCCTTTTCCTGTTGTTGAATGCCTTCAAGTCATTTCCAATTTAGGGTCACCTTATCATGGGGTTTTCTTGGGAGGGGTTGCTCTTGCCTTCTTCTGAGGTTGAGAGAATGTGACTTGCCGAAGGTCATCCAGTGGGTTTCCATGGCTAAGCAGGAATTCGAACCCTGATCTCTGAGAGTCCTAGTTCAACACTCAAACCACTACACCATGCTGGCTATTATCCTTTTACATACTGTACTCAAAGAAAGTATGACTTTTCTATGGAATTCATATTGGAAGACCTTCTTCTTCCAAGTTTCAATGCAGAAGACCCAAAACTGTTGTATTCAGGTTATGGAAGGAGAAAGGGGATCTCTTCCTTTCCCTGAGTGGGCTCTGGGCAAGGTGAGAGTAAAGCAGCTGCCTCAAAAAAAATAAATGCTGAGAGATGGGAAGTGGTGAAAGATACTGGAGAATGTGGCCTATCGTTCATCCCCTCTGCTATTGCTTTCAGGTGTTTTGGAAGATGCTTCCCCATCACAGGTATAGAAATATGTTTCAGCTGCCATTCTTACCAGCTTGTGTACATGGAATGGGAATGGGTTGCCATCTTGTGCTTTGCTTTGGGCAGCAACATGTCTTGGGGACTTTGCTTAAGGACTTCATCACACACAGCAAAAATTGGACGATTACGACATCACAGTAGCACGAACCAGTCCCATTATCACACAACGTTATTGTGTTCATGTGGTCAAACTGTGCTCCAGCCACAAATAAGGCCTTGCTTTTCATTGAAAGGACAAGCCATCAATAGCTCTCAATATTGCTTTTTTGTGTGATATTGAAGAGCATGTGAAAACATGTCCTGCTGTAATCATAAGATTACAGCATGACTGGGTGGTCCTCTTTCCCCCCTCCCCGTTCCCAGCGAAAAAAGTCTGGGTGAGAATGTGAAAACTATCCACAGGATGCTGTTTCTTTACACATTTTTAGGTTTGTTTGAGTGTTTGTGTGTTCATTTACTTTGCAAATTAAGGGGGTTTTGGGGTTTTTAAGCACGCTCATGTCTTCTCATGAGAACCGCAGAAATCTCACCCATGCTAAATCATGGAACTAAAGTCCAATTCCTAAAGTTCTAGTGGCAGTTGTGTGATAATTCTGTGGTGGTTCTTTCACTCAATTACAGCTATGTGTGATAATAAGTGTAATAATGCCACTATGTTTCCACTTTCCTCATTGGTGGAATTACAGTGTTTTAGATGCTAGTCTGATAAAGTCCTAACTCTCCTCCTCTTGTCGCCATTGTTCATTTGCTTGCTCTCTGGGCCCAATCTGGACAACTGCAGAGCTGAGAACAGTCACCTTTGGGTTCTACAGCTCCTAGAACTCCCCAGCCAGTGTTGCTTAACAAAACACTAGGAACTGTAGTCCTGCCAAAATAAGTTTTCTAGTAAGGTGATCTGAGGTTGTTGCTCTATCTCTTCAGTTTTACTTGTATACTATGGAAAGGCAGGTGAATTTTGGAATGCCAGGAAGATATGCTTAAGTTTTCTGTTGAGCACATGGGTACAGTATGTATTTCTTCCTCCTAACCATCAAAGCAGCATTTCAGGAACAGCTTTTCTTCAAAGCAGCTTCTGTCACTTGCTCATCCAAGGCTGAGATGTAGAATCTCTGCAGGCTATAAAGACACAATCCTGATTGATTCTTTAATTGTGTTTTTGCTCTTTTAAAATCTGAAATGGAGCAATTTAGAAAATCCCCTTCATCTTCCTGCTTGTTAAGATGGATGTCTGGGAAGACTCCACTGGCATCTGCAGCTCCATATTGGGCTTTGCTGCCAAAAATATCCTGTTGTGAGAATAGCATAGCTAAAGGAAGAGCCTTTTTTGACTCTTTTAAAAATCTCTATGGCTGACAAAGTTCCTTCCTGACACCCAGTTAAGGCAGGTGATTGACTTTTGACTTTCCAGCTGCAATTTTTTTGGATTTGTCCATCTTGTGACAGTAACAATGGCTTGATTGGAAGGTCCGCGCGTGAAGAAGATCCCAGGTTCAAATCCTGACCCCAAGCAGCTGATAGGAAGCAGGGCCAGCCTTATTTTTGGGCAAAGCGTGGGACTTGTGCAGCCTTCCAGATGTTATTGGACTACAAGTCCCATCAGCCCTAGCTAGCATAGCCCATGGTGGAAAATGCTGGGAGTGCAACAGCATCTGGAGGGCAGTACTTTGCCTACCTCCAGGTTAGGTGGAATGAAGCATCTCCCATCCAGTGGTGTAGTGATATGTACTAAAGCTCACACCCACATTGTAGCACTCTCTGTAGTGATACCCCAAGGAGAGCCCAAAAATGTAGGCAGTTGTCTTTATCTGCTTAGCTAAGGATCTTTTAGCACCTTTGAGGCTAACTGAAAGAAGTTGGTAGCACCCCAAGGAGAGCCCAAAAATGTAGGCAATTGTCTTTATCTGCCTAGCTAAGCAGGTTCTACAAGTTTTCATCTCCACCAGGGACAGGTCTTTTGTAAAGCTAATGTGTTTTACCAAGTCAAAATCAAGCCATCCTAGAAAACGTTAGATCACAGTAACACAGTATTGCTGGGAAAATCCATTTTTCCTCCTGCTTTGTGGGGACTGTACATAAACTCTGAGGGAACAGGAGTGTCTAAGGGGCTGGCAGATGATGGCATAATCCTTGTTCATCAAAGGGTGCGGCTATACAATCATAAAAAAATCCGTATGGGGGCCAAAAAATACAAACAGCCTGTCGTTCGTATGCATACGAACCGGCTATACAATTTTTAAGCCCCCTAAGCTCCGTATGACTCCCTCTTCCTGAAGCTGGCTGGAGCGAGCAAGCCAAGCGGCAGTTTTAAATCTCCCGCCGCTTTTTTTTTTAAAGGTTCCTGGTTTGCGGACATTCGGTTTTCCGTATTTACAATATAAAATAAAAATAAATAAACATATAAATTCACGGACTTACCGGACGCTCGCTAGCCGGGAAACCAACATGGCGGCCGCTCCCAATTCCCCTCTGTGCTAACCCCGCCCCCTCTACTCGGCCAGCCAATCAGATTACCCTGCCTGTTCATATGTGTGCGAACGGACCGTACAGACCCGTCAGCCATCCGAACGGCGTACTGATTTCTCTTCGCGATCCGCTTTCCTTCCCGAATGCCGTATGTGTGTATTTCAGGGTGGAAAACCGCCCCCCCTCTTTTGCATTCGTGTGCATCCGAACGGCCGTTTGTACGGAAGTGCAAACTTTCGCACACCGTACGTATTATTTAAATCGTGTAGACGGGACCAAAATGTCCTGGGGCCTCAACACTATGAAGCCCTGGGTCTGCAGTACCACTACTCTCCTCCCATTATTCAATCCTATACAGGACTGGTTTCTGAAAATAAGTGATATTGCTTGAACTAGACTGTGGTTACATTGATGCATCAAGCAGCACTGAATGGTAAAGCTCATACTGACTAGTACCACTACATGCTGGAGAGTGAACATGAATTAAGATTGTTGTACTGGGAGATCCAGGTTTAAATCCTCACTGGAATTTTAAACTTGCTGGTTGAAGGTGAGCTTCTCATTCTTGCCTACCTTACAGGGTTGGTGTGAGGCTAAATGGAGCTGTCTCTGATCTTGCTGGCTATCAGTTATTGGCTTCATTCTCTCTTGTAAGCTTTCCAAAGGCATTTGGCTGGCTGACTCCATTCCTTTTGAAAAGAGAGCACTCAGTCAAATGACCTTTGTCAGTCTGACTGTGACCCACTCATATTTATAATATGCAAAGGGATCTTGTAGCACCTTTGAGGCTAACTGAAAGAAGTTGGTAGCATAAGCTATCATAGACTTTGAAAGCTTATGCTACCAAGTTCTTTCTCTCAGTCTCAAAGGTGCCACAAGATCCCTTTGCATACTGATCCATACTACACAGATATGTCTTGAATATTTGTAATTTGTTAGCATTTTAAATTCATAACATACATGGCAAAGCACATTATGCTCTTATCACTGATCTTCAGAATACAAGTATTTATTTTTAAAAGAAGGCAAACAAGTTCCAGCTGCACTAAAGCTGTTGTACGTGCATTAGATGATTGAGGTAAGGTTGGTTGGTCTTAATTTTATAATACTAAACACTTGTGCCTAATTCTGTTGTTTTACTTTCCCCTCCCCATTCTTTTTTCCTTTTGTTTAATGTCATCTTTAAACAGTCCCTGCTTCAGGTTTACAGTGTAGCTTTATGAAACTGTAAATGATTATTGGAACTTTTCTGGTTGACAAGTAAGATGTATAAATGTTTTAAATAAATATGTATTGTCATAAAGGTCGTTTTCTTTGTGGATCAGGCAGTTGAATAAAACCAATGGTTGAGAACATTCTTTGACTTACTCTCTGTCTGTTTTCTCTAGAGTCTCCTCAGCAAGACAGCTTTCCCTTCACCTGTGAGAAAATTCTCCCCCAAAGGGATGAGAAATTTGCGGTTCAGCTCATGTACAGATCCTGAGGAGTCTCCCTCAACTTCTTTGGTTAACATTAATCCTTTTACACCTGATTCATATAGGCAGATGGTTTTCCATCCCAGTGGGAAGAGGAAAGCTAGAGGGGAGCTGTGAGTGTTTTCTTACTATTTAAATAAGTGATATTTTATCTCACTTAGAATGCAAAATAGAATAGTAGAATCAAACTAGATATTAAGAGGAAGGTGTGCTCCCCAAGATTGCCCTGTTTTCCATCACAAAGTGGGATTTTCTCAGAGATGCATGTTTCAGCAATCAGACTTGCAAATTAAACTTGTGCTTTCTGTGCAATGGTTAAATCAAAGCAAAACATAGTAAGTGCAAGATACAGAGGGGAGCAAAAGGGCATAGTGTGTCAAACAGATGTCTTTCACAACTTGGGCAAAAACATGTCAAGCCTAGCTTTACCTTAATAACCTGTTGGTCTCCAAAACTATTTTACAACCAGTTCTTGAGTTTCTGGAAAGCTTAATGGGTTTTGTCATAGAGAAGTTTAGTAATAGACGCTGTTCTCCTGACTGATGGCAGCTTCTGATCCTGCACAGCTGGAGGAGAGCAATAATTGGTAAAGACACAGTCCCATTGAGTTATGGAGAGGCCAAACAGGACTAGCCAGTGGGGCCCACAGGCAGATAATGTTGTCTGTTATTATGTTTAACATCCCACCTTTCCTCCAAGGAGCTCAAGGTGGCATATATGGTGCTCTTTTGTCTGACAACAACCCTCTTAGGTTGAGAAATGATGTCTGGCTCAGGTTTCATGACTAAGTGAGAATTTGAATTGAATTTGAAAGTAGATTTTCCCAGTCCTAGTACATTACTCTAATCAATATATTTATGATGCAGCACTCTCTGCTGGAGATGCTCGAGTTCTGGGTTTCTGCTATCAAGCAGGGATTGGACTAGAGGGCCCTCCTCTCCAATTTTTCACAAAGGTCTTTATGAACAATTCCTTATGGAAAGGTTCTCTGGACGTCAGAATCATAGAGTTGGAAGAGACCAAAAGGGCCATCTAGTCCAACACCCTGCCACGCAGGAATACACTGTCAAAGCATTCCCAACAGATGGCCATCCAGGCTCTGTTTAAAAACCTCCAAAGAAGGAGACTCCACCACACTCCGAGGCAGCGCATTCCATTGCGGAATAGCTCTTACTGTCAGGAAGTCCTTCCTAATGTTTAGGTCAGTGATGGCAAACCTATGACACGCGTAGCCATTTCTGATGACACATGGGCATAGGGCTCCTCTCCCCCAGCCCGCAACCTCACCACCCTCCCTAAAGTGGCAATCAGGGCTTCAAAGCCCCAATCGCCACTTTCCTCCACCTCCCCACCCTCCCTAAAGTGGCGATTGGGGCTTCAAAGCTCCAGTCCCACTTTCTTCCCCCCTCTCACCCTCCCCAAAGTGGGAATCTGCAAATATGCAGAACCACAAATGTGAAAACAGCAAGTGTGGAGGGACACCTGTAGTCACAAATGTTTCATCCTCCTCTATGAGACACTCTGTGCCGGAGGTCTGTAGGCCAAAACAACAGAAGTCCAGCACAGAGCATCTAGTTCTGGGACTTCTGGTTAAGCCGGGATCTTTGCCCTCATTTCCGCCAGCAGAGATAATGTTTTTTCCTCAAAGTGACACACCACCTGAGTTATGCTCAATTTTTTGGCGAAGTTTGATGCACCAAGCTCAAAAGGTTGTCCATCACTTGTTTAGGTGGAATCTCTTGTCCTATAGTTTGCAAGCTTTGCAAATCATCATTTTAACCCAAAGATAGATTCTTTGTCTTGACTACAGGAAAACCTAGTAAGTACTGAATTGATCAATAAAAGCAGCTTTGGTCATGCTGGTTGGGAATGATAGGAGTTGTAGTTTGACACATCTGAAGGATACCAGTCTGGGGAAAGGAGCTTAGGATGGAGTTCAGAAAGAACCCTACTTTATTTCTATTCTGTAGTACAGTTGCCCTTCCACATTCGCGGCTTTAAGATTTGCGGTTTTGACTATTCACAGTTTTGGGAGCGCCCCCTTCGCCATCCAAAAAACTGCAACGGGGTCGCTGCTCCTCGGGTGGGTGGGAGGGGGTGGGAGGAAGCAGCGACAAGGCTTGGGTAGCCCCGTTGCTGCTCCTGGGGGGGGGGGGTGGGAGGAAGCAGCGACAAGGCTTGGGTAGCCCCGTCGCTGCTCCTGGGGGGGGAGAGAAGCAGCGGGGGTTGTGGGAGGGTGGTGGCGTGACCTAGTTTTTATTCGCGGTTTTTTCACATTCGCGGGGGTCTCATGCCCCTAACCCCTGCGAATGTGGAGGGACAACTGTATTTAAAAAAGGCAGGAAGAAGAGCATCCCCCCACAAATCAGTAATCAATGGGAGAAGTGAGAGTATACTGGTAGTAGACTTGCAAGCTAGAGCACTGACAGTGAGAGTTAGTATGGCCCAGTAGTTAGAGTGCAGAGCTTGTACTTGGGAAATCAAGGTCCTAGTCAGTGTATCCCTTGGCCAGCCCCACTCCCTCTCTCAGTAAGCTTAGCTTACAGGCTTGTTGTGAGAGTATTCAACAGATCACTACAAACAGCCCCCCCCCAACCCCAAATAATGGAATGAGTGGTTACAGGGACAACAACTGGCAAGATCCAAGGATATTTCCTGCAAAAATTTATACTTCTTTGAACCAACTTAGAAGAACATTGGGGATCTCTTATTTTTTTTTTTTTTTGTTCCAAATGCAGGAGAAATGTCTTCATCTGCATGCATAAAGGATAAAAGGTGCTTGCTGTTTCAAGGGATCTTTGCAGATCTATTTGGAATTGCATGAACATTTTCTTCCAGGTCAACTTAGGAGTCTTGGCTTTCACAACTTGAGAATTGGATTTCCTTTGTTTGAAATGCCACATTGCTACACGTCTTACGTCTTGAGATATAGAAATCTTCCAAGGCAAAGGCTGTAGCTTCTGTAGTCCTAGAGTGAATTTTCTTGTGGTTTCTGTTCACTTTACGTGCAGACGTGCCTGTATAAATATTTAATAAAGCTTGAGTAGTTCCTGAAGCTCATGCTTAAATATTTAAATGGTGAAACTGAAAGCTTGTTGACTATCTGTGAGCATGAGGAGACCACTTCATGGGATTAATATTATTGTTTTAGGGATGATCCCAGCCAAAAAGGGGGTCCAATGGAGTTGGGCTTGCCAGCCAAGGTGAGTAGTGTGTTTGCACAGGTGTATAAATACCTTTACTTCTGTGTGTAAAAAAGAAGAACAGTTTGTTAACCTACAGCAGCAAAGTATTACTGGAACATAATCATAAGGGCTCCCTTCCTTCTTTAATCTTAAAATGTGAGAGAAAACCAATAAGTATATTTTAAGAAGGCATTGTCAGATGGGGGCCATCGAAATGAAACAGGAGTACAATGAGAGAACTCATTGCCATATTACACAATTACTTATAAGGCTTCAAGCTGCAGAACCAAAACACATCTGCAGCCATATTTAAATACAGAGCTTGGAAACAAGTCCTCTTTTTGGAATAAAGTTCCCAGAATCCCACAACCACTGCAGCCATGATGGCAGGTGGATTCATTGATATGCTCTGCTTTAAGTCAAAGAGGGGCAACAAATTTCCAACCTATGAGAAATGTTCTCTCTTTTTTGCTTATTTCATACCATCCTGAAATCTAAATGTATAAAGTACTCCACCTCTTCTTCAACTAATCTTTGAAGGTGGGCAACTTCTGACTATTTTAATGCTGTTGAACTGTAATTCCCATCACCCCAAGGCCAGCATGACCAATGGTGTGGAATGATGGGAGGTGAAGTCCCAATGACATCTGGAGGACCTGTCTGGTAGAAAACCCCTCCCAGGTCTAGGTTTTATGTAGATTTTGATGACAAGTTAATAATGAGTGTGGGTGGCCGGGGTGGGTGGGGGGAAGGTTAAGGCATTTAGGCTGAACTGATGACTGCTACTGTAAGTTATTACTTGATGTTTGCTTTTTGTCGTTCTTATTCTGCTAACTGTCTGGACTTTTAAATCTTTTTTTCTGTTTCTATGACAATGTTACTTTTGCTGTTTTTATTCTTACTGTTTGTTATTGTGACCTGTTCTGATGAAAGCAGTGGGGTCTAACATTTTAAAATACAGTAAAGCATACTTACTGACTTTCTTACCTGAACACTAAGCAGACCAAGCCTACTTGGCTAGCTTTAGGTGTATGTTGAAACAGTTATTGATCTGGGATAGTAATCAATTCTGTAATGAACCTAATAATTTTATTGTGAGCAATCAAGTACTTCTTACTTTCCATGTGAAGCTCTCTGGCTGGGTTCACACACAGTGATAAACCAGACTGTGATTTGCTGGATTCTGGCTTGTTGCTCATTTCCATGAACAAACCATGGTTTGTTAGCCGGACACCAACCACAATTAGAAGCCATGTTTTGTTGCTGGTTTATGAATTCTGACTTATTTAAATCATGACTTATCATTGAAACAAAATCGATGGCTTGGTCTTGATTTGTTTTTCCCAGCTGCCTACTGTGAAACAGGAGCTTTGAAACAGGAGTCCCCCTTTCCCCCCAAGAAATAGGGAAAACAAAGGATGTTTGTTTTATTATCTGCAGAACAGTTCATAACTAAAGCAACAAACTCTGGCAAGCATAAAATGGTAGCTGAGCATGATTAAGGTTGCCAGTTCAAGATTGTCCTATGGCCAGAGGTTTCCAGGCCAAAACCTGAGACCTAGGCATGACCCCTGGTGATGTCATTATCAACCACAGTTGCTCACAGCTTGTCATTCAGATATACACACAGAGAGGGCATATTTTCCTTCTTGGAAATTTGGAAATAAGGACAGAAATCTTAATTAAAATAAAGGTGAAGTAAGGAAATTATTCCTTCTCACTTACTTGAGGAGATGGGATAAGGAACATTTAATTTAGCTTACTTTGAATCACAGAATCATAGAGTTGGAAGAAACCTTAAGGGCCATCCAATCCAACCCCCAGCCATGCAGGAATACATAATCAAATCATTCCCGACAGATGGCCATCTAGTCTCTGTTTAAAAACTTCCAAAGAAGGAGACTCCATCACACTACGAGGCAGTGTATTCCACTTCCAAACAGCTCTTACTGTCAGGAAGTTCTTCCTAATGTTTAGGTGGAATCTCTTTTCCTGTAGTTTGAACCCATTGCTCCATGTCCTAGTGTCTGGAGCAGCAGAAAACAAGCTTGCTCCATCCTCAGTATGACATCCCTTTGAATATTTAAACATGGCTATCATGTCACCTCTCAACCTTCTCTTCTCCAGGCTAAACATTCCCAGCTCCCTAAGCCGCTCCTCATAGGGCATGGCTTCCAGACCCCCCACCATCCTGGTCACCCTCCTCTGGACACGTTCCAGCTTCTCAATATCCTTCCTAAATTGTGGTGCCCAGAACTGGATACAGTATTCCAGGTGGGGTCTGACCAAAGCAGAATAGAGCGGCACTATTACTTCCCTTGATATAGACACTATACTCCTATTAATGCAGCCTAGAATTGCATTGGCTTTTTTAGCTGCTGCATCACACTGCTGACTCATGTTCAGCTTGTGGTCCACTAAAACTCCTAGATCCTTTTCGCATGTACTGCCCTCAAGCTATGTGTCACCCATCCTATATCTATGCATTTCATTTTTACTGCCCAAGTGTAGTATCCTACATTTCTCCATGTTAAAATTCATTTTGTTAGCATTGGCCCAGCTTTCTAATCTGTTCAGGTCATTTTTGATTCTGATCCTGTCCTCTGAGGTATTAGCTACCCCTCCTAATTTGGTGCCATCTGCAAACTTGATAAGCATACCCTCTATTACCTCATCCAAGTCATTGATTAAGTACTTGTGCTTATCACAAGTACTTGTGCCTAGTCAGAAGATGGATAAAAAGCAGAGTGGAGTGCTGCCACAATGACCAGGTGGGGGGGGGGGGGAACTAATAAGTGCACAGACCCCTTGGAGAGTCTTGGTAAGTTGCTGCAACAAATCAGTTAGGCCTTGGAAATTGTATCAGGCTGCTGCTCTAGTAGCTAGACTGGAAATCTGCACATAGCCCTTTCCTCTTGCCCAGAGCTGAATTCACCAAAACTGGAGGATTTGCACTCTCATCTCTCACCTGGAGATGACCTATGAAAGCTGCAGACTCAGGGTCAGACTCTGAGGCCTGGCAACCCTTAGCCTGATATCTCGATGCAGTCAGGCCAAACAGTGTATTGAATGGAAGTTAGCTTTCTGGTGGCTTTCACATTCAAATGTGATAACTCTCAGCCCTCCCTAAACTCAAAGTTAAATAAAAACTATTTACAAATGCATACTTTTAAAATAATTCCATAGAAATATACAGCTGGAAGGGACAACAGGGGTAATCACCATGCAGGAATGTGCATCTCCCCTCACTGCTTTTGTTGTTTGCCCCCCACTCCTTTTGAATACCGTGGATTGATGCGGGATCCCATTTGGACAGGGTGTGATTTCCAGACCACATATATTGCAGATATGTGTTTAAATTTACATTTTCATTCAGGTTCATAATAATAATAATTTCAGAATAATACAGAAAGGTGGGCAGATTTAGGGATGAAGATATGAGAAAGTTACATGGATTAAGAATGATTGCTTTGCTCATCCCTGCAACAGGTAAACTCTTCCTGGGACTGTACTACTTCAGAATTCCAGTGTCTTATCTGTTTCTTGCCATGTAAACCTGAGTCCTCTTGTAAGACGACAAGAAAGCTAGTCTATTAGAAATCTTTCTGTTGAATGTAGCTTTCTGTATGAAGGGGTTTATGTCTGTGTGAAGCCAAACACCACTGCCCCACTGGTATCCAGCAGTGGTACAATCCTAGTGGGATTAGATAATCTTGCTTGCTTTTTCAGCCCATGTTGATTGGCTCTAAATGTTTTTGTCTTATCATTATTACCACTGACTGTCTTGGCTACCAGGGGAGAAATTAAGCAATCACAAGCTTCTAATTGAAAATCTAATGAAGACAAAGCTTTTTACTTTTTTTTTGTGGGGTGGGGGTGAAGGGAAGCAGAGCATAGCACCTTACTGAGTGTTAGATAACTATCTCCTGCGGTGCTGCCTGTCCTTGTGTTCCAGTGTACAAATCTCTCATCTGGCTTCATTCCCCTTGAGTCAGTGCTAAGTACTGTACAATTACTATTGTTTACAAGATAGATTTTAGCTTTCCAGTAGGAATTGTTAAGTGATAAGGCAGTATTGCCCTCTTCTGGTGAGAGTCCAAACTGATTCTAAATGTTGTACCTTTCTCTCTTGAAACTAAGCAGTCTCATTTTTTTACATAGGGCTTGTCTATACAAAGCAATAAAATGTGGATTGATGTGCAGTAATGCCAATTCACAGCAGCTTCTATTGTCTTAACACAGTTTTTTTTGGAAGATCACAGGCATGTGAAGCTATCAGCTTTTGATGTTCCAACAGGCATGCCTGCAAATTAAGATGGTGGGTGCAAGTGAATTACTTGCATTTTTACTTACTTCAAGTAACTGCCACTGAACAGTTTTTTTTAACAAACAACTAAACCCAAGGTGGAATCTTCTACTTTAGTACAGAAGCAAACAAAAAAGGGCTATTTTCTTGCCTTGGCGCACAATTGCTATGGCAAAAATCCAAAATGGTAGGTTCAGGCGCTTGCCTTGTTAGCAATCTCTGCGCCCTGCATACATCCAACCAATCAGCTGTCCACTCTGAGAATGCGCAGTGATGTGAATCGGTTGTCTTAACGGCTGTTAGTGTGCATTCCTCCACATTATTTTTTAAAAATACGGGAAAAGCTACAAAGGCTTTTCCTGCAGAGTATATAGAACATTTAGCCTACCTTTTTTTTAACATGGTGGATTGATGCGGGATCCCATTAAGACAAATTGTATTTTCCTCAAATTCTATGAGGACTATTTTCGTCGTTTAGATGACCCCTTAGTGTACTCCAGATGTGTGGGAGTGGGACTCCCATCACAGCCTACATGGATGTTTGACATGTTGGCTGGGGATGGTGGGAGTTGTAGTTGCACACATCTGGAAGGCACCAGGTTGGAAAAGACTCAATAAGGGTTTAGTTAATGACATGTGTGAACATATGTAACTTTTAACCTTAGCACTTGTATTGTCATCTTGGTTAGTATCTCTACTCTACTTTCTTCTTCAAAAGACTAATCTTTTAATTGATCAGCCAGGGAGAAAACTAATTTTTCCAACAAAAAACCTGTGGTGATAACATTGTGTGTGTGTGTGTGTTTTAAAAATATGAGGCATAACCACAGAGGACCCTAAACTGAGATTTTGCATTATGGTGGTCTCTCCAAGTCTTGGAGGACAGTTTGCCTTTAACTAATCTGGTATGTTTTTTCCTTAACCACCTGTAGAGATTCCTTTTGCGTGAAAGCAACATGGTTTCCCGTTATAAGAAGGAATTCCTGGAGCTGGAGAAAATTGGCGTGGGGGAATTTGGTTCAGTGTATAAATGTATCAAAAGGCTGGATGGGTGTGTTTATGCCATCAAGCGCTCAAAGAGGCCCCTTGCTGGATCCTCAGATGAGTAAGTGAAACTAACCCATGTGCATATGTCCTGCATTTATACACATGCAGGTATGTGTATGGGCAACTGTGATAGGTTATGACTATCTGTCTTTGTAATATACATTTAGACTCAGTACTTGCTTTTGAAATCCTCATACTACATTACACATACTCTAAACAGGCTTTATTCCTGCTATGTAGATTAGTAATATTTAGCCAGATACTGAAAACAAAAAGAGTAAAGGTAAATAGAGAAAGTCGGTAAGGAGGTTTTTCTCCATGTTTCACAATACTAAAACTAGAGGCATCCAGTGAAGATAAATTTAGAGAGAAAGATAAAAAGAACTGCTTCTTCACACAGCACATAGGGGCTTTCACACTATACAATTGTAGCACAGTGATTATAGTTTAACTTCTGGGGTTCCATCTGATGGAATCTAGGGATCTTCAGTTTAGGGAGAACTATTTAGAATTCTTAGCCAGAGAGCTCTAGTGCCTCACCAAACTATTATTTTTATTTTATTTTATTTATTTGATTTATATGCTGCTTTTTTCCCAGAATGGGGCCCCGGGATGGAACCCTGGCAGTTAAAGTGGCTCTATTGCTCTATAACTGAGTAGTGTGAAAGGATCCATAGTTAAAATGATGGGATCCACTGCCACAAAATATAATGATGGCCACAGTTATTTAAAAAAAAAGACTAGGGGGTTGTATTGGAAGGAAGGGATATCAGTGCAGTGCCTATGAATCATGATGTTTTTATATTATGCTCAAAATTAAAAGTAGGGGGAGAAACAACTGGCCCTTTCCAGATATTGCTCCACTGTTAAAGTAATTCCACTTAAAAAAACACCATCCAACTTCATCAGGGGCCCTTTCACACTACACAGTTATAGCACTACGATTCCACTTTAACTGCACTTGAGCTGACTGGCTGAGAATTCTAAATACATCTCCCTAAGCTGCCAAATCCTTGTTTCCATAAAATGGAACCTTTAAAGTGGGATGGAACCATTAAGAATGGAACCTTTAAAGTGGAATCATAGATTATAGTATGAAGGGGCCTTGGGACTCTTAAGGAAGTCTGCAGCAGTCTGTCTTGTCCCATTAATCCTCTTCTATCCAAATTCCTTATAGCACAACAATATCACAGTTTGAATGGTGGCCTTTGTTTTATTTTTCTTTCTCTTTCTCTTTCTCTACAGGCAAATGGCTTTGCGGGAAGTCTATGCCCATGCAGTGCTTGGCCATCATCCTCATGTGGTGCGCTACTACTCAGCTTGGGCAGAAGATGATCACATGATCATTCAGAATGAACACTGCAATGGTAAGGAGATGTCCCACCCTTCCAATCTTTGCTCAGCTCCAAAGTACCTGAAATGCAAACTCCATGGAAATGTTATGCATTCTTTCATTTAGTCAATTACGTATATGGAATATCCATGGAGAATGAAACTACAGTAGAGGAGGACAACTGGTTGACAGATCAGAGCTTGGAAAAATAACTGATCAGGCTGGCTGGGGGTGGGGTGGATGTCAGTCCATAAAAACAGAAAGCAAAGACAACCAAAAAAAAGTTGTGAAACTGAGTACTAAGGGTCATTTTGCACCACAGCATTATAGGGCTATTATTCAACTACCATGGTTCCATCCTATGGAATCCTGGTAATTTGCAAGGTAGGGGAGGGGTGTTTAGAAATCTCAGCCAGAGCACTATAGTACCTTACCCAGGATTACCATTACCATTCCTACGATTCCATAGGATGGAACCAGTCAAAGTGGAATAATAGCACTATCATGCTGTAGTGTGAATGGGCCTTAGTTTGGGGACAGGGGAGCAGATGGTTGATTGGCAGTTCTCTGGGTGTTTTAAAGTAGATCAGCAGGGGTTTCAGCTAGTGATAACAACCTTACTTTTTAATTTCAAATTAACCTGCTGAAAACATGAAAGCTGGGAGAAAATATGAGTAGACGAGTGTGTACGTGTGAAGCAGTTTGCATGAAAGCTCCAGTGTTGGTACTGGTAAGGTGTTTTTTTCCCCCTGGGTTGAGCATCTGCCCAGAAGCACCTCATTGTATAATTGAACAAAATTGTACAAAATCTTAAGCTGCTATTTTTCACTTGGTTCCAGTTAGAGAACTTTGAATTCTGGTGAAAAAGAAAATAGGCTTGCTGGTTCGAATGTCTACCTTTGTATGCTCTAAAAAGCTGTACTTGAGGGCCAGTAAATATAACGATCCTTCCAAGAGGGTTTGTGGTGTTTGCTAACCCATGAGCAGGGACCTGCAATCAATTAGGTCTTCCTTCTGTGTGTATTTAAGTGACTTGAGACACTTACCTAACAAAGTACAGTAAACATCATCACGAGTCCATAATATCCAAAGGTCCTTTTATTCGGAACTATATTGTTTTTGTTCTGAACAATCACTCATTAGCTTGTGTGGGGCCTTTCCTATATCGAAGCTTAGAAAGTCACTTTCGTAGACTGCAACTCCCCAAATTACCAAACCCCAGGTGCAAAGTTCAGAGCATTTTAATCCAAGAAAGCAACTTTTTCCAAGCCTCTGTTCCCATGCAAGCACAACAGCGTGACTGCCAGTGCCTCAGAATTCCATTTCACATTGCCCAAGGAATGGATACTTGTCTAAAATCTAATAGGGTATATGCAAATGTGATTATACTCAATGCTAGTCCGAGAGTACTGTGACTTAAATGGGTGCTAACCGATGCTACAATGTGGAGCTATCAAGGCAGATTATACTATTTGGCAAAGTGAGACAACTGCCTCGGGCAGCAGGTGCTAGGGGACAGCAAACAGCATTCCCAAAGCCTTACTCTTCTGGAAGAGAAAGGTGTGTGTGTGTGTGTGTGTGTGTGTGTCACATAGCTGCTCCTGTTTGCAATTAGCTGCTGATCTTAGGTGTGCTGGAGAAGACTCTCCTGCTCTTGGTGTTGAAGTAAAATTCAACTGGCATTCCACTTCATTCCTGCATATGGAATGGGGCTGATTGGATTATCTCAGGCAGCAAAATGTCTTAGGCCAGACCCGGTCTTGATAGGAAAAAAAGCCATATAATAAATACATTGTGGCAGTAAAGTATGCATCTCTGAAACATAAAATATGAAACAGATATATAGATATAGACTGATATGTGCACATACATATATAATACAGTTGTCCCTCCACATGTGCGTGTTAAGCATTCACAGATTACACTGTTTTTGCCCTGCCATTGCCCTGCCATTGCTGCTGCCCTATACATGACTGAAAAAAATATGTTCTCTCTAGGCATCTGTAGGTCCTCCAGCATGACTCTATGGTCAATTTCTGCTGGAAGTTATGCTGGAGGAACTACAGATGCTTAGAAAAATGTTCTCTCAGGTAATAATAATAATAATAATAATAATGCCTATATTCATATTTTTCTACTTTTGTCAGGGAGAGGCTACACCCCCTAATCCCCACAAAGTTGAGGACTTACTATATATATAACACAGATGCATGTACAAATGTGTGTTTATATATACAGTTGTCCCTTCATATTCACTGGGGTTTGGTTCCAGGACCCCCCCATGGATATTCACCAAAATCCGTGAATACTCAAGTCCCATTATATGTAATAGCATAGCAAAATGTTGTCCTTTATATAAGATGGTGAAATCAAAGTTTGCTTTTTGGATTATTATTTTTTAAAGAATATTTTCAAGCTGTGAATACTTAAATCCGTAGATACCTAATCTGTGGATACGGAGGGACAAATATATTCCATAAATATATTTATACATCTGTATACATAAACTAGAGCTGGTGGTGTATAATGGTTTGAGTGCTGGACTGGGATTCTGGGAAATCAAGGTTCAAATCCCTGTTCAGCCATAGAAACCCACAGGAAGTCCTTGGACAAGTCACATTCTCTCAGCCTCAGAGGAAGCCATAGTAAACTTCCTCTGACTAATTCTTGCCAAGAAAACCCTGTGATAGAGTCGCCTTAAGGTCTCCATTAGTTGGAAGTGACTTGAAGGCACACAACAACAATTCACATATTAAAAGTGGTAAAAATACAACATAAAATCTATGAAACATTACTGTAATTATGAATAAAACAAATGGGCATTTGACCTACTGGGTACACTCTGAGAGCCAAGATTGGCTATGACTCCCTATTAAGTAAGTTTGCGATACCAGTGCTCCTCAGTCTTTGGTCCTCCAGATGTTATGAATTTCAGCTCCAAAAATCCCAGCCAGCATGGCCAATGATCAAGAATTTTGGGAGCTGAAGTTCCAAGTGTTGCCACGACCAAAGTTTGAGAACTGCTGTGCTACATGATAGTTCAGATACACCATGTGCAGGATACCCTCTTGAGAAATGGAGCCTAAAATGCTTTCAAGAAACACTACAATTAACTAACTTCCCCTGTTCCTGCCCCCTCCACTGAGTGCCTTTGGGTTATGACAGACGGCAGCATGAGGTACCATTTAAGTTTTGACAAACAGATACCTTAATTATAAGAATGAATAAGCTACTTGAGGAGGAGACACTGCAGCCACCGCTGTATGTTAACACTTGGTTTTCTGCAGGTGGGAGTCTTCAGGATGTGCTTTTGGAGAACTTGAAGACAGCTGATTATTTCAAAGAATCTGAGCTGAAAGAGATCTTGCTGCAAGTCTCCATGGGGCTGAAATTTATTCACTCTTCTGGTCTGGTTCACATGGATATCAAACCCAGTAAGCCTCTCTGTTCCATAATGCACTGGGTATCGAATAGTTGTGGTTGGCACTTAAGGAAAAGTAATCTGAATACACAGGGGTGGGGGAGTTTTTCACCATCCTGGTACAGAACTCTGAAACGTTTCAGCTGAATCTCCACTGAAATTGCATTGAAACTGCATCAGTACATTACTGAGCTCAATTAGACCTGCAGAGCTATTGTTTCTAAGTAATAAAGAAACAAGCCTTCCTTCTAACTCAGCTATTTTTTTTTAATTCTTGTGTGACTTCAAGTTGTTTCTGACCCTAAGGTGAAACTATCACAGGGTTTTCTTGGGAAGATTTGTTTAGATGGAGTTGCCTTTCTCTGAGGCTGAGAGAGTGTGACTTGCCCAAGGTCACCCAGTGGGTTTTCATGGCTGAGTAGGTATTTGAACTCTGGTCTCCACAGTCATAGTCCAATGCTCAAACCACTATGCCACACTGGCATTCTTCACTGATTTCCACAACATGTAGAAAACTGAAGCTATGGAAAAAGGTTGAAAGAATAGAGTATGTTAAGCCTTGAGAAAAGAAAATGGAGGAGGATACATGTGTTGTTGTTGTTGTTGTTGTGTGCCTTCAAGTCATTTCCGATTTAGGGCAACCCTAAGCTGAACCTATCACAGGGCTTTCTTGGCAAGATTTGTTCAGAGGGGTTGCCTTTGCTTTTCTCTGAGGCTGAGAAAATGTGACTTGTCCAGGGTCACCCAGTGAGTTTCCATGGCCAAGTGGGGATTTGAACCCTGGTCTCCAGAGTTGTAGTCCAGCACTCAAACCACTACACCACACTGGTTCAGGGTGCATGAGTATGTAATGAGAGCACTCTTTAAATCCATGAAGGCTGTCACATAAAAGAGGGTGACGGCTTGTTCTGTGCTGGTTGAACATCAGGCGAAATGCCTTGGCAGTAAAACTAGGTAAGAATAGAAGAATCTGCCTTATATTTAGGCTGTTGGTCCACATAGCTCAATACTGTCAACACTCAATTGGCAGAAGTTTCCCAAGGTGTCAGTCAGTCTCACTTGGACTCTACCTGAAAAAGTTGGAAACTGAATCTGAGAAATTCTCCATACAAAGCATGTGCTCTTCCACTAAGCTGTGTCCCCTCCCTAAAATTCAGCAAGGGAGCTGTTCATTTGCATTAAGGTGGTCCTTTTTAAAAGGTGATGGACACCTTGGACAGCTATCTAGCTTTGGATTTCCTGCGCTAAGTGGAAGATTTGACTAGCATGGGCAGGTTACTTTTTCTACGACTTTCAGAATCTTGTAACGAAAATTCTGCAAGTTGTCGTTCAAAAGAATACAACTTTTTCACACTCTGAGCTTGACAAGGTCTACAATGGTGCCTTCAACCTTGTGATTCTTTGAAACCTAAAAACAAACAAAAAGCAGGGCCTATAACATTCTGATCACCAGAAAGCTCTTTTATGTTTCTTATGACTTTGGGGACATGACAGAGCCATAAAATCAGCCAGAGCTCCAGCAGAAAGCAAATTCACTGCATACCTGAAAGGATCCTCCACAGTCTGCCATTTTCTGGGTAATGTTGTCAAGCATTACCCAGCAACGTGCAGATAGATTCTTGTGGAATGCAAGCTGTATTGATTGTTGCTGGTATAATTTATCTGTGTGAACCTTGCAAACTTCATGATTCTTGTTTCTTATTGGTTTCAGGCAATATCTTTATATGTCACAAGCTGGTTGGGCTTGCGGGTGAGGAGGAGAGTGATAGTGAAGATGATGGGTTTGCCTCTTCTAGTGTGGTATATAAAATTGGTGCGTAGCTTAAATTTGTCTATGCTTCTGTAGTGTATGGCATAAAGTGGTTTCCAATTCATGCTTTCTGAATGTCTCTAGAGCTAGAGCCATTCACCTTGTCTCTTAGATATCTTTCCTCTTTTCTGTAGACCTGCTACTTGCTCCAAAGTCTGTACATGGGTCATGCTCAACCGATGATCGTGATAATGGGCTTAGTGGGAGGTTGCAGTATGTGGTTCTGAATTCAGTGTAGAAAATAGGTTCGCTGCAGGACACAGGTGCATAACTGGATATGGGTCTTCTACCTGAGAATCATGTTTCTACATCCTACAGCATAAGAATTTCAGAAGAATCCAGGTGGATCAGACCAACAGCCTCTCTAGTCCAACATACTGTACCATAGTAGCTGATTCAGTTTCTATGGGAAGCCCACCAACAGAACATGAGCATAAAACCCTCCTGCTCATGTTCTCCAGTAACTGATACTGAGAACCATACTGCCTGGTATTAGAGCCAATACTGTATGTAGCTATTATGATTTGGTCATTAGGCTAACCTTTGCCATCTCTGTTTATGTTGTAGGGTACAAACCTCCTAAAGCAATAGCACTCTATATTCTACCAGGCACAGTGTTTATATTTATAGCTTGGTCTGTTGAACAATGTACATTTGTTCCTTCATATCCACTGGGGTTTGGTTCCAGGATGCCCCGTGGATACCAAAATCCATAAATACTCAAGTCACATTATATGCAATGGCATAGCAAAATGGTGCCCCTTATATAAGATGGCAAAATCAAGGTTTGTTTTTTGGATTATTATTTTTAAAGAATATTTTCAAGCCATGAATACTTAAATCCATGGATACCAAATCCGTGGATACAGAGAGACAACTGTATACGCCATGCCCGTGTGTGTGCACACATATATCTTGAGCATCCTGGAGATTGGTAACTTCATCATTGTAGGGAGTCTATCCACTGCTGCACATTACAGCTATTCCATGCATAGTTCTTATGGCCAATTGGTCATTTGGGGGGCATCTTTCTGGTGACAAGCCTACCCATCCTAGGCATCCCTAGGCAAAGACTTTTCCATTCAAATAGACCTTCAGTAATTGATTGACCGAGATGAACGCAAATAATATCAGTTAATAAAATTAAATACTTTAATTTTGTTTAATCTTTAGTATTTTATTTATTACTAAAATTCTGAAGAGTTTTAATCTATGCTTTAACACTATGACCATCTAATTTGCATTTGTAAACTAGCTCACCATTTTCTCTCTATTAGGAGACCTTGGACACGTGACATCCATAGCCACTCCACAAGTAGAGGAAGGAGATTGCCGCTTCTTGGCCAATGAAATCTTGCAAGAGGTAAGAACATAAGAGCCCTGCTTGGATCAGATGGTTGCATAGTCCAGCATCATGTTTCCCGTAGTGGCCAACTGAATACCTCTTAGAAGTCCAAAGGAAAGACAACAAGGATGTAAATGTTGACTTACCAAGTTCCTGTTGATTCAGTGGATCTACTTAGGTTGGGACTACCAGTTTGATATAGGCTAGAATATTCCAAATCTGGATTTTTAATTATAAAAACATTTATATTCATGCAAAACTTCCTGTCAGTTCTAGAATATGTTTTATAGAATGAGTGCTTCTAAAGCCTTCCCTGGCCTGGTACCCTCCAGGCAACACCTCATTCCTAGCTATCATGGACCTAAAATGGACCTGATGTAACTTGGATGCTTTATTTGTTTGTGGTGTGAAACCTCTAGTTTTTCTTGTTACTTCCTCCACAGCAATACTGCTATCTGCCCAAGGCAGACATCTTTGCCCTTGCATTAACCGTTGCTCTAGCCGCAGGTTGTGGGTCATTGCCTGCCAATGGTAGCATGTGGCACCACATCCGCAAAGGCAACCTTCCCATAATCCCTCAGCAGCTGTCACGTGGCTTTACAGAACTGCTCAAGGTGAGCTTCCTTTTGGGGAGTGTGAAAAGGGCATCAGTTGTTTCATCAGTAATATGAAACCTACCCCTTTCTCACTCTCTCTACTTGTTTTGTTTTTGGTCTCAGCTTATGATTCATCCTGATCCAGTTATGAGGCCATCAGCCACTGCACTAACCAAACACCCTGTCCTCCGCCCTTCGCTTGGGAAAGCTGCTCAACTTCAGAAGCAGCTAAATGTGGAGAGGTTCAAAACTGCTATGCTGGAAAGGTAAAGTCCTTCAACAGGGTCAAGCCAAGATGTTGTGGTGTTTGATAGGAACCAACAAATGAATGCTCAATAGCCAAACCAAAGTGTATGTAGCATCTAAAATTTTTGAAGTTATTTTGGCACACACTGAGACAGAAAAGCCTATTCACTACCTTTCTGTGCTTTCATGTTGTCCAAAATCTGCTTCTTGGAATGGCCATCACGCTCAACCTCAGAGGTTGAATAAGTGACTTTTTTCCCCTTCCAGCTTCCCAAATCACCCGATAAATCATCCCTTAAGTAGCTTTTCCAAGTTCTGTTCTGCTTAATAGTAAGGGAAGCCCTATCCTTCACTCCTAAGCAGCAAAGAAGAATTTTGCAAATGTGGAGAACTTATTATAAATGCAATTATTAAAGTTTTAAGACTGGCTATATTCCACCCCCCACCTCGCCCAACGTCTGTCTTGCCCCCATTATAGAATTCTGATGTGCTAGGTTTACATAGTCATGGGCTGATTTTCCCATTTTAATTTGACACCTTAAAGTCCTGTTATTTCAAAGTAAGGAGGATCTGTGATCTAGTCATGCTAGATCTGAGAGACCAGGCCAAAGGAAACAGACTATCTGTCTTTTGCCTCTAGACTCAACAGCCATGGCTGCAGTTTGTTTGTTTGTTCCATTTATATCCCACCTTTCCCCTCCTTTGAGGGGATACCATTGCAAGAATCCCCTAGGTATTTTTGCCACTGGCCATGTTGGCTGTGGTATTCTGGAAGCTGTAATCCAAATAAGTAATTTTTTCAACATCTGCATCACACACACACACACACACACACACAAATAAATAAGAAAGTTGGAGAGAGCAGGGAGAGCTCCCTCCTCCAGCTAAATGTACCTGTCTCCTTCCTTTCAAAGGCAGGCCTGAAGCTTATGTATGGGTGCTAGTGTTACTGCAGCATCTGATTTAACCTGCATTCTTCACCTTCAGGCTGCTTTTGGAAAGGCTAGGAGGAATGGGTGTGTCAGTTGCATGTCCCTACCACTATTGCTTCTTCTTTAGCTGTACTGCTAAATTCATGCCAAGGAGTCGAGTAGACTTTGGTTCTATATGTGCACTTGTATTCTGGTGTGAAAGATCACCGCACTGTAGGGTGTGCTCATACTTGTGCACACATTCAACCCTCCTTCATCTTGATCCTATGATACCTCCTCCCTTTGTATTTGATAAATTTGAATCCTTGTTGGGAAAATCATCACTGTGGAGTTGCCAAAATGACAAAAATACTCACAGAATGTGAGGAGAAGACAATCTGTCTTAATGGGATTCTGCATCACTCTGCCATATTCGGAAGGAGGTGGGCCAAAACCATCAAAAAGTACTTTGGAAATGCTTTCACAGCTTTTCCCATTTTTTTTTTAAAAGCTCAGTGGGGAATGCACATTCTTGCTTGTTGGGACAAGCAACCAAGCGAGTGAATGCTAAAGCGATAAAATGGGGTTGTTGGGGGTTTTTTTTGCTTTCTTGTTAAGCAAAAGGTTGGTCTTTTGCACCTTGGATAGGGTTTTTAAAAAATAAATACTATGCGGTGGTGACAATTTGAGGTAAGTAAAAATGCGAGTAATTCACTTGCAGCCACCATCTTGATTCACAGGCATGCCCGTTTGCACATCAAACATGGATAGCTTCAAATGCGTGGGATCTGCCAGCCCCCCCCCCAATGTTAAGACAAACAGCAGCTGTTGCGCATTGCCATTGCTACGGAGCAATCCTCATTTTTTGACACCAATAGACAAGCCCTCTGTGCGAAATCTTGCTTCCAGTCCTTTGCAATCTGTGGGGTGATTTTCTTAACCACTGTCTTTTCTTTTTCTCAGGGAGCTGAGGGCAGCCCGTCTAGCCCAGACCTTCAAAAAGGATCAGGCCATCAAAAAGGAGCTGTCTTTGGAATGTGCCAGGTCTCAAGAAACAGGAGCCAATGCAAAGTTTAAAAACAAGAAACGCCTGGTGGGAGGGAAAAATGCCCGGTCATTTAGCTTTACTGCTGCTGGCTACTGAGAGCCAAGTTATGGAGACTTCTCAGATTGCAGAGGCATATCCCGGAGAAAAGTCATGATAATTGGCTTTTACTTTTTCCATCATGACTGCAAGTATGATGGTGCTGAATCTCAACTTGTGATCCATCCTATTTCAAACATTATCATCTCTTTGTGAGCCCAATCTGTCCCTCCCTTTTGCCCTCTGGACTTGACAGCCATAGCTGGTTTTATGGTGAGGCCAGTGAAACCACAGGGACATCATGGAAGAACATGTAACTTTGTTTCCTTTCTCTTGCTTTTACATTTGCCTATTTTAAGGTCTTTTCATGTTAATCACTTAAAAGAAAAAGGATTGGAAATAGCTGTGTGTTGAAAGAGAATATTACTTAAGCAGTTGGCTTCTTCTCACAGCTGAGGATGGGACTGTATGAAGCTATACCATCATTCTAAGCTTTAAGTCCCTTCAGAACTGGAGAAACTCACTAGAGAAGGGGTGGTAAACTTCATCTCTCATTGACCCTAGCCAGCTTAGCCTATGTTGAAGGATCATGGGGGCTGCAGTCTTGAGATATCTGTAGGGCCACAGTGACCCAATCCCCCAAACAAAAGCAAAATATGTTCAGTCTTAACAGTTCTAAAGAATAGGATCTTTGAAATTAACAAGTAGTTCTTTTGACAATAGGTGTTGAGGCAAATGTACCCTGGTTTGGAAACAGGTTGTGTCTCTTTCCTTACGCAAGAGCAGACAAGGTACAACCTGGCTGGGGGGCTGGAGGGGGGCTTTATTCTTAATACATGATGGGTTGCTGACATACCTAATGGGTCAAGGCTTGTAAGCGTCTGTAGTGGGATGGATTTTTAAAGCACACTGGAATGGAGGTAGAAATACTTTTTGGAACTCCTTCAATATCATTTTACATTATGTAAAGTGTTCATAATAAAATAAAGTAAATCTTGTGCCGCTGTTACAGTGTTATTTTCTGATATTGTTTCATGAACCAAACTGACAGCTCCATTGACTTTTCTATTTGTTAGACTTGAGTACAGTGTTGGGGCAGTATTTTTAGTGAGGCTTCCAACATTTCCTTCATTGTATGAGTACCCTGGGCTTTCCTGGACATGATTTTAGTCCTAGCTGCTGGGCTACATAAACTTTTTTTAGCTGTTGTTTTTCATGTTTTTCTAAAAAATGAAAAAAAAAAGGAAAAAAAAGGAAAAGCGTATGATACTTTGAATAAAGCATTTAACTTTGTTTATTTAACAGTGTATGCGTGAGGGAATTTCTTTGAGATACGAATATAAGATCTAAAACATGTGTGCACACTTACTTTTCAAGACAGTGCTCCCATCCTGAGATTCTTCCTCTTCTCCCCGGGGCGGGGGGAGTAGCCAGAACCTGAGATCTGGGAACACTACATATGAAACAGAGTCACTTGGGCAATTTTGAAGAAAGCACATAGACTGTAATTATTACCTGCCACTAATAAAATTCTGTAATTTTAGAACTGGTTTTTTAAAAGACTGGAGTGTCCACAAGAGATACAAAAAGTGGATATGCAATGTGTCTGTACACCACTGATCAGCTGACAGATTCTTTACAGTCTACAGAAGCAAGAACTGCACATAGAAATCAACAGAGTAAGCTAAAATGTCATGATGGTTGTGACAGCACCAGACGTGACCCAGATCTAAACACAAGGAACCAGTAAATAAAGCACTATTACTTTTTCTAACTCAGATCTACTCAGCATATAACATATATTAAGTTTCTAAATTAAAAAAAAAATTCAACTCAAAGTTCAGATTTAATAAATGGCAATGTCTCAACACTGATAGAAATACAAAAATTGTAGAGCAAATCTGTACAAGATGATGTATACATGGAATTTAACCCTAAACAAGTTGTCAAAAATGTCTAATAGTATTTCAAACCATGGAGACGCACTATCCACAATGCTGCAGCCTTATGTGAGAACTCACGCCGAACAAGTCTTGAAGAGAAACGACAACGCAGAAAGAATCGCAACACGGAAACATAACCCAAGGAGACCTTCTGCTGCGCTTTCTGCAACCGGACTTGTTTATCTCGGATTGGCCTGTTTAGTCATCAACGTGCTTGCAGAAAGCGTGGGATGAGTCCTTCCTGAATCTTCGTTTGCGAAGAAAAGCCAGAGAGAGAGAGAGAGAGAGAGAGAGATTTCAAACCATTGTTGGCCTTGTCAAGATAAGAAAGATTCTTTTTTTTTTTCAAAGGTGGTAGACATGTAGGGTGAAAAATTATTGGTCTTATATGTCAGTTCAGAAAATGCTAAAGGTAGAATTTGTAATGTCACAGAAAACATCTTTTGTTGGGTATTATGGATAAGGAACTGGACAACAAATATGGACTACTTCTTCAATATATGAATAGTATTTGCCCCAACAGGGAAACGGACTGAACCATTGACCATGGAAGATTGGGTGGTCAAGGTTGCAGATCTTTCCAGGTTGCTAAGTTGACCTTAGAGTTTGTTATACAGAGGAAAGGGGAAGCCAAGCATAGTCAGACATGCATTCTCAACTTTCAGAAAGCTGATTTCAGAAAACTTAGGGAATTACTGGGGGTGATCCCATGGTCAGGAATATTAAAAGAGAAGGGAGTTCATGAGGGATGGGGGCTTCTTAAAAGTGAGATACTGAAGGGGCAACTTCAAACAGTTCCAATGAGAAGGAAACATGGCAGGTGTCTAAAGAAACCAGGGTGGATATCGAAAGAACTCTCAACTGAGCTAAAACTTTAAAAGGACATGAACAAGAAATGGAAAAAGGGAGAAATCACCAAAGAAGAATTCAAACAAATAGCCAGCTCATGTATGGGGAAAGTCAGGGGGGGAAAAGGCAGAACTACTTAACACCTTCTTTGCTTCAGTCTTCTCCCAAAGGGGGAACAGTGCTCAACCTGGGGAAGATGGAGCAGATGATGCAGTAGGGGAAATACAGCACAGAATTGATAAAGAGGCAGTTCAGGAATACCTGGCCAGAATAAATGAGTTCAAGTTTCCAGGGCCAGATGAACATCATCCAAGGGTATTAAAACTGGCAGACATAATCTCAGAACCACTGTCAATAATCTTTGAGAATTCCTGGAGAACAGGAGAGGTCCCAACAGACTGGAAGAGAGCAAATGTTGTCCCCATCTTTAAAAAGGAGAGAAAAGAAGACACAAATAATTACCACCCAGTCAGCCTGACATCAATAGTAGGAAAGATTCTAGAGCAGATCATTAAACAGACAGTCTAGAAAAGTCTGTAATCACTTAGAAAGGAATGCCATGATCACTAAAAGTCAACATGGGTTTCTCAAAAACAAGTCATGCCAGACTAATCTTATCTCTCTCTTTTTTTATATAGTTACAAAAGATGAGGGGAATGCTGTGGATGTAGTGTATCTTAATTTCAGTAAGGCTTTTGACAAGGTCCCCCATGATAGTCTTCCAAAAATGTTGGTAACCTGTGGGCTAGACAATGCAACTGTTAGGTGGATTTGTAATTGGTTGACTGACCAAACCCAAAGGGTAGTCACCAATGGCTCCTCTTCATCCTGGAGAGAAGTGACCAGTGGGGTGCCACAGGGTTCTGTCCTGGGCCCAGTGCTATTCAACATCTTTATCAATGACTTGGATGAGGGAATAGAGGGTATGTTTATCAAGTTTGCAGATGACACCAAATTAGGAGGGGTAGCTAATACCTCAGAGGACAGGATCAGAATCCAAAATGAAAGCTGGGCCAAAACTAACAAAATGAATTTCAACATGGAGAAATGTAGGGCAGTAAAAATGAAATGCACAGATACAGGATGGGTGACACCTGACTTGATGGCAGTACATGCGAAAGGGATCTCAGAGTCTTAGTGGACCACATGCTGAACATGAGTTAGCAGTGTGATGCAGCAGCTAAAAAAGCCAATGTGATTCTAGGCTGCATTAATAGTGCTGTAGTATAGTGTATAGATCAAGGGAAGTAATAGTGCCACTCTATTCTACTTTGGTCAGACCTCACCTGGAGCACTGTGTCCAGTTCTGGGCATCACAATTCAGGAAGGATATTGAGAAGCTGGAACATGTCCAGAGGAGGGTGACCAGTATGGTGGGAGGTCTGGAAGCCATGCCCTATGAGGAGTGGCTTAGGGAGCTGGGAATGTTTAGTCTGGAGAAGAGAAGGTTGAGAGGTGACATGATAGCCATGTTCAAATATTTGAAGGGATGTCATACTGAGGATGGAGCAAGGTTGTTTTCTGCTGCTCCAGAGACTGGAACACGGAGCAATGGGTTCAAACTACAGGAAAAGGGATTCCACCTGAACATTAGGAAGAACTTCCTGACAGTAAGAGCTGTTTGGAAGTGGAATACACTGCCTTGGAGTGTGGTGAAGTTTCCTTCTTTGGAGGTTTTTAAACAGAGGCTGGATGGCCATCTGTCGGGAATGCTTTGATTGTGTATTCCTGCATGGCAGGAGGTTGGACTGGATGGCCCTTGTGATCTCTTCCAACTCTATGATTCTATAATCTGGACCATAAAGACAAACTGAAGACTTTCTGAAAGACTGGGAAACGTTTATGGACTTCTTGAGCAATAAGACAATCAACAATGTAACAATTTGCTGTTTTGATTATTAGTAACTCTAGCAACACAGATAAGTAAATATGTAATGAAAGAATAAGATTTTTTTATATAAATAAGGTTTTATTTTTATTTTACATTACACTTTGGAGGGGAGGTCAAAGTTCTTTTACATTTTAGTTGGTCTTTTAGTTAAAAGTTAA
Source organism: Gambelia wislizenii (assembly GCA_030847615.1). Lineage (NCBI taxonomy): Eukaryota > Metazoa > Chordata > Lepidosauria > Squamata > Crotaphytidae > Gambelia > Gambelia wislizenii. The sequence goes on from JAUMIR010000005.1 coordinate 238,568,591, forward strand.
TTTGCAATTACAGGTAGTCACTTAATTTTGTGTAGCTCAGTTTTAGTTTTAAAGTTATTTAGATATTATGTATACTTTTCTTTATCTTTTCCTTTTTGGTCTTCTTTCTTCTTTGCTTTGTTTATGTATGTTGATTGGGTGAGTTTGTATGTTTTAAAATTTTAAAAATATATTTTTTCATTTATTTTTTAAAAAAACTATCTATTCCTCTGCACATTTCAATCATAAGCTGTTGGTGTTGGGGACTGATTGCATGACATATACAAAAAAGCCCTGCCTGCCATGTAGTCCAGGTTTAATTTTACAAGTTTGAAGTGTTCCTGTGAGTCGGGTTTGGCATGTGGAACAGTCCTCGGGCTACAGCAAAGAGGAGCTCCTTAAACTGCTGCCTTCAAAGAACTTCAAAACTTAATAATATATAACAATATTTATTTCTTACCCATGGATTGCGGCGGGGAACAACACATCCACACAAAACAATTAATATCAATTAAAACACATCTTGGTTTAAAATACATATATACATCAAGATATCCGTTTAAAAGAACAAATAAAGCCAGTACATATTAAAACAGTTTAAAATTCACAAAACTTTAAAAACATATTTTGGAGTAGCAGGAACTCTTCCTTCTGTTCCTTCCATTGGTTCTTGAGGAAAAGAAACTGGTGTGTAATTGTAATTAACTAATTAATTTCAAGAGACAAAATGTTGGATATTAGTTAATCACTAAAATGATTTATAATTAACTAATTACTTATTATAACTAATTAGTAATTATAATTGTGGAATTACTAATTACTAATTAATTATAATAAACTAATTACAAGAGACAAAATTTGGATTGTAGTTAATAAAACGAATTGTAATTAACTGCTAATTACAGTAATTTTTTGTAATTAACTGAAATCCAAATTTTTGTCTCTTGCAAATACATATTATAATCACTAATTAATTATAACTGTGGAATTACTAATTAGTAATTATTATTAATCACTAGTTACTAATTAATTGTAGGTGTAATTAACCAATTAGTTAATTAGTTTTAACTAATTAATTACAAGAGAATTTATTTTGGGATTTCAGTAAATTACTAAAACGAATTGTAATTAACTAATTAATTTTTAATTAAGTAATTGTTAATTAACCCAAATCCAAAATGTTGTCTCTTCCTTACCTCTAGCAGTGCTCACTCCCATCCCAGAAAAAATAAAAATAGTATACTATTTTATTTTTCTGGGATGCGAGTGAGCACTGCTAGTGGTAAGGAAGAGACAGAACATTTTGGATTTTAGTTAATTAACAATTAATTAGTTAATTACAATTCGTTTTAGTAATTTACTGAATCCGATATATATACTATATATATATATATATATATATATATATATATATACAAAATATGTATTACAAAAATAGTTGTATTGAAACAGGAAGTTAGCACTCCGTTTCCCTCTATCTTAAAAGTCTATGGTCTGTAGTGAAAGAAGGAAGAGAATGTAGTAGATGGAAGAGGGCTACAGTACTGTGCATCGTTTTAATTTTTCTACCGGAAGTTTGAACTAAGCCGGCATTAGCCTGGCTTCCAGCGCGGTGTCGCTCTATCCCACGGCCTCTCTATGATGGTCCTCCCGCTAGGTTTTTCTTCTTTAGCCTGGGGAAGTGAAGCGTGAGAATTCCACGCTGTGTGAAACCGGAAGTGTCCATAGGAAGGACCGGGCAGCGCTGTCGTAACTCTTTGAGGGCTTCCCCCTCCCTCTGCCACCATCTCCCGGGTCTGTGAGGGGCGAGCGGACGAGAGCGGAGCAGAGGCCACGCGGGGAAGGCAGGCGGTCGGTCGGGGTGAGTTTCCAACTCCTGAGAGCGGTGGGAAGTAGGGGAGCCTTGAGGAGGCTGATGCTCTCTGAGGCTCCTCCTGCACCTTTCCAACCAAGGAGCCCCATGAGGTTGAAATACAGTTGTTCCTCTGTATCCACGGATTTGGTATCCACGGATTTAAGTATTCACGGCTTGAAAATATTCTTTAAAAAATAATAGTCCAAAAAAGCAAAGCTTGATTTTGCCATCTTCTATAAGGGACACCATTTTGCTATGCCATTGCATATAATGGGACTTGAGCATTCACGAATTTTGGGATCCACGGGAGGTCCTGGAACCAAACCCCAGCGGATACGGAGGGACAGCTGGTACTTGTCTCCAGCTATTGCAAACAACAACCCCCACCCATGGGATGGATGCGTGCAACTTGATCCAAAGCCATGTAAAATATACCTTTTACTTGTTTATGGGCTATTGTGGATAAAGGGTTCTTTTCAGGCTGTTCTAGGATTTTTTTGGTCAGTTTTAGTCTATTCTAACCATGCTTCTGGTATTTGTAATTTAGACCAGTGGCTCTTAACCTAATGGCCTAATGAAGAGCCCTGTTTTCTGTGGTCCCCGGCAGGGTGGGCTGGGAGGTGCCAGGTGGTCCCAGGAGTTAGCTATACCAAGCACCTAAATCGGTGCCTCTTAACCTTTTCTTTACCAGGGACTCCCTTTAAATATCTTTTGTTGCTGTGGGCCCCCAAGACTTAACGCAAGATTTTAAACAATAATAATAATAATAATACAGTTACACCATCCATGAAACCTTCCCTCAGAGGCACTGGAGGAGGAGAGAAGACTTTTCTCTTGCTTCATCCTGCAAGTTTGTGGCTGGAGTGGATTGAATGGCAATGTGCAGGCCAAGCCAGCCAGCCAGCTTTTGTTTTGGCTCCTGTCACGTGGCCACTCCACTGCAGGGGGGAGGTGGACCAAACAATTTTCAAGCCTTCACAGACCCCCTTTGAGGACATTGCAGTCCCCCCCAGGGGTCCACAGACCACAGGTTAAGAACCACTGATTTCGATTATGGGCAATATGTGTGTACATGCGTCCTCAAGTCATTTCTGACTTATGGCAACCCTAAGAGTACCCTAACACAGGTTTTCTTGACAAGTTTTTTTTTTTTCAGAGCGGGGTTTCCCTTTGCCTTCCTCAGAGGCTGAGAGAGTGTTTTGCTCAAGGTCACCCAGTGTTTCCATGGCTGAATGAGAATTCAACTGCAGATGGCCAATGTATTCCCATAATAATCCAACTATGACTAAATGTGCAACTGGATCCCGCCAAACATTTTTACAAGTTAGAGACTTCCTCTGTCCATTCTAAATTATTGTTGCCCCCCTCCCGCATTTAGAAAGAATTGAGCACTTACAGTTTGATCCTGTGTGCATTTTCATGGAAATATATTCTTTTGAGCTAGTGGAGTTTATTTACATGTAAACATACATGTAAACATATCACAGCCTTGGTGTACTAAGGTTCAGAGCTGAACTGGGATTGCACCCCTCTCTCCTGAAAAAAATAATAATGGATATTTATACCCCGTCCTTCAGCCACAATGGCTATCAGAGCGGCTTACAATTTGTTTTAAGCAATAGCAATTTACACATATACACTGCATTAAGCAGTTTCCAATGCATATTAGCTAATTCTTCTTACCCATTAGAATGGAGTTTCTGCTGCCCTAGTCATGAAAAATTAGGTCGCATTTAAGCCTTGGGTTTTGGGAGGGTTGGCACCCAGACTGTAACTCATATTCTGCAGGACAGCTTGGGATGTTTTTTTTTTTTCACACACAAAAATTGCCCTCCCATCCGAGCCCTTTTTATATCAATTTGAGATGAGTATGTTCATTCATGGAAGACGAAGAAGAAAAAAACAATCTCCTTGTCCACACATGCAGTGCCATTTGCTGTATTTGCCCTGGTCCTAGGAAACATTGCAGGAGTCTCAAATCATATGAGGCTCTGATGTGTGAGCTTCATATGTGGGGCAACTCTTGGCAGAGTTTGTTGCTGTAAGGGCCTTCAGCTTTTTGACTCCCTTCTTTCTACAACTCACCCGAGTTTCCCCCTGCCTCAAGTCTGTGGTGTTTGTTGGCTGGGAGATGGGACCATTCATTCTGGATTGAAACTGATTCTGTAAATGGACCTTTTATCATACCTGAGAGGCAAGCAAACTTCAGAGCCTTAAGCAAGCTTCAAAGCCTTAAGAGTTGGTATCTTCTTTCTTTATTGAATTGGCTACAATACCATATTCTGTGTTTACAAGGGATGGACTTAACACAGCCTCTCTGAGCTAGTCTTTATCTACCAGAAAAATTGTTTTTGCAAAAATAGAAGTTTGCCTCCAGAAGCTTTGGGGGAACACAGTTCTTCTCTAAAAGAAGGCATGGGGCCCTTGCATATTGTTTTAGTTTCCAACTCAGTTTTTTTTAAGAAAACAAACAAAACTGCATGTGATTTTTCCCCTACTAGGAGGGACTGAGATATATGAAAATCTTGCTGGATACTCCAAAGCTGCCCACCCCAGGTATATTCTGTAAGTATCTCTCTTCACTTCAGGCTTCTTCAAACCAGTGCTGTCCAGATAGGTAGACTATTGGGAGGAAAAAGTTATGTAGAGATTCAAAATTGACTTCTAAATTGTAATTAATTGCAGATATAGTTGCAAGGATGAAATAAATAGTTATAAAGTTGTGTTTTTTTAAAAAAAATAACTTCCCATTTCTCAAATGTCATAAAAATGGATATTGCACTGTCATTTTTTAAAAACCTGGATGCTACACGTCGCTAGGCTATAATACAAAAGACAGCCCTCCATTGATTTCGCTGCCACATCAACACCCATAATAGAGCCTCACAAGCCATCAATTGAACCATTGCTGATATTCTGCCAACATTTAGTGAGACCAATAAAACAATGAAACAAAAACAATTCTTGTAACAATAAGAGCAGTGAGAAACTTAGTTATGTGGCAAAAGGAGTGAAGCCATCCCTTGCTAAATTACAATAATAATGTAGCTTTTTTTTTTTTTTTAGTCACCTTATCTGGTAGTGGGGTTTTCATTTAGCTGGTTATTTGTAACTAGTATCACTGTAGGAATAAACTCAGACACAGCTCTGAGCTAGGACTGTGGGTTAGTCACTGCCCCAGTAAGGGAGGGTGTGAAGCTGGCTCACAATGCAAGCTTGTTTGTGGGGTGATAAGGTTCAGATGTAACACTTAAGTTTTCTTTTACTGATTCCTGAAGTTACTCCCACTAATAGGAAGAGCCAAACAGACTTGACTGTGGCACGCGTACTAACACTGTTGCATCAAACCAGGCTTTTCAAGAATTGTAGATCATTCTTTTGTACAAAAGTGACCAAGGTATGTAACGACTGGGCAAAGTGTTCTACTGGTGTCTTCTTTCTTGTTATTGTTATGTGCCTTGAAGTCAACTGACTTATGGCAACCATATCATAGGGTTTTCTGGGCAAGACTTAGGCACAAAATATTTGCCATTGCCTTTCTTTCAGTCTGAGAGACTGTTACTTGCCCAAGGTCACCTTGTGGATTTCCATGACTGATGGAAACTAGGGATTCAGATCATAGTCTCCCAGAATCCTAGTCCAACACTCAAACCACTACACCACAATGCCTCTCATTCTTTCTTCTAGCTCTCTTTCAGTCTAAAGATGAAATTCAATTTCAACAAAGTTGTTGGAGGTTCCATTCAGAAATGGAAATAGCTAAATGCTAAAGGATAGGATCAAAATATCAGCTTATTTGGCTTAAAGCTGTTTCTGCCTAAAGTGCCTTAGATGAGAAATGTTGACCTTTTAGAAATGGGAGAACCTGGACAAAAAGCTGAGAAATCAACAAATAATGGTATTACAGGTTGAGTCTCCCTTATCTGGAATTCCAAAATCTGAAATATTCCAAAATCCAAAATTGTCCACGTGAGTGGCTGAGATAATGATACTTTTGCTTTCTGATGGTTCAGTATAAACAAGCTCTGCTTCGTGCACAATATTATTAAAAATATTTTCTATAAAATTACCTTCAGGCTGTGTGTATAAGGTATATATGAAACAGAAATGAATTTTGTGTTTAGGCTTGGGTCCCATCTCCAAGATATCTCATTATGTATATGCAAGTATTCCAAAATACAGATTTCCCCCTCCCCCATATCCACAGAGGATATGGCCGTGGTCTTACCGTGTATAAGTGAAACCTCAGATATTAGCAAACCATATTAAAATAAAGGACTTCCTGTACAAACATACCATAGAGTTGCATAGGAGGACCTAGTGATTCCTAAAGAGGATACCTATCTAGGCATTTTCCAGTGCAACTCCATGGTATGTGTTCCTTATTTTGTGTCTCTTGGATAACTGAAACCATGGATATAGGTTCCACGGAGGGAGGGAGCTGCCTGTATTCCAAAATCCAAAATACTCTGGTCGCAAGCATTTTGTATAAGGGAGATTCAGCCAGTATGGGGAAATCCAGAAGATGCAAATTGGACTCCCTCCAGAAGCAGCAGATTTGAAGCCCCTCCCCCAATGAATGAAATATTTATGCTGTTCTACCTACTTCCTTCCCTGTGGTTTGTTTCTGCTTCCATATTGCTGTTCTATGGAATGCACCACAGAAATGAAAGTACAGTAATATGTAATTTAACAACTGCTAGCAAACTTTCTTAACAGCTGTTTTCTCTTTCAGAGAAACCAGGAAAGCACCTAAGTAAAAATTTAAAAAATAACCAAAATGTTGCGCAGACCACTACTACAGGTAACAATCCATTTTCTTTTGCTACTGTTTTAAAAACGGATTAAGGAATTGAGGTGGCATATAATTTGGTTGTATGTTTGTGTTTGGGGCTAGGGTTTTCTTTTTAAACCGAACTCCTTCAAGGATGTGTGGAAAATTGGGCTTAAGTACCTAAGCAGAAGTGAAGAAAATAGCCAAAATGTTGTGCAGATTGGTACTGCAGGTAACAATCCACTAAATTTGAAAAAGGATCTGAGACTTGGCAGAATTTAATAGAAATGAGGGGTTAACTTTGGGTTCAAAGAGGTCATTACAATGTATAGAAAACCCTTTGATACCATAGAGTTCTGTTGCTATTTATTTCTGGACTTCAGTTCAGGATTGTTTTTCTATTAGGATTTTTTTTTAAAAAATTGGCACCCGTTCTGTCAGTAGGATCATAGTGTGTGTGGGTGCAATATGGCTGTCCAAAGATACCCTGCTTATAATAAAGGTCAGAACTCCAACATTTAAATGATGCTTGTGCTATATTTTTAACTTTATTGTTGTGTCTTTAATGGTGTTTTAATGTCATCATTTGTTTTTCAACTTGTTTATTACCTGTTTTTAGTTTATGTTGTTTTACTCTTTTGTATGCCACCTTGGGTCCCATGATGGCAGAAAGACAGTATATAAATTAAATAATAGATGGTGTTTTTTCTACGCTAATTTCAAAGAGTGGAGGAAGTGTTCCTACAGGTTCATGAGAAAAAAGGAAATCAGAGAACGGAGAGAGAAAAGTAGGTTTAAAATGATGTAAAATAATCAGGGCACAAGGCCCATCCCTATATACCCCAAGAGTGTTGGATCTTGGCCTGAGAAGTGGGGTGTTGTCATGTACTTGCATTCCCAGATGCAGTGACCAGCAGTTTCAGAGTTCAACAGAAAACTGTATTGACACAATAATCCAGAAAGCATATCCTACAAGGTTGTTTCACAGAGTTAAAACTCAGAGAACAGACAGTATCCTAAAGCAGTTTGCAGTCTATGAAATCTGGCAGGCTACAAAGCTGTTGGTGACCCAATGCCCCCTGATCCTTTCTTCCCAGACAATTGTACCTCCTCTTTTCCCAGACATTTCTACAGCTGCCTGCCACCTTATCTCCCGTTCCATAGTGACCATACACTCCCCCCTACAAAGTCCTCTTTAGCCAGTACAGAGAAATGAAAACACAATTAACAGCAAGATTACAGTAAGGTTACAGCTCCACACCAAAATGTCAGGAATAGCCATCTTCAGGGACCAATCCTGACATGTGTATGGGTACTTGTTTCCTTGTGCATCTCCCCCCTGTCTTCTGCTTTGTGCATACATTGGGGTTTGGTGGAAGGTTACAGGTCTCCTCAGCACAGGGGAACAACCCCAGAAACAAAAGAGCAGAGAAAAAGAGAGAGCTGTTTTTCTGTACCCAACTTTCCCCTTTCCTCTTTCTCAGCTGCTGCCGCTGCCTCCTCCACACAGCTGCACACACTGCTCTTTCCCCTCTCTTCTTCAGCTCCTGCTGCCTCCACCACACTGCTGTCTAGTCCTTGCCCCATCTGTCTTAACCCTTTGTTCCCCAAACGTATCTATTCCTTTTTCTTGGCTCACCTTCATCTTCTTCCTTGCTTCCTCAGGGGTGGGGACAGCTTGGGCTGTGGACTGTGTGCAACTCCCAACCCTTTTTTTGCAGCTCCCCAAGCTGACCTCCCCAAAGTTCTCCCCAAAGGTTTCTGACCTCCGTAAAGTTCTGCACAATTCCCAAATAGTTTCTTTAAAAAAAAAAAGTGATTGTCAAACAAATGTCAATTGTTGCTCTGGGAGTCCTCCACGAGTGGCAGATTTGTGAATTATACCTCCTTACACAAAAAAATCCAAGTGGGAGGAACTTGAAAAACCTGGGAATATAAAGTAGAAGTAACGTTTCTGGGTTGGATTTACTGTTGATTTTCCACCAATTTGGGGGCACTATAGTTCCCACTGTAACTCCACCTCCCTGGTCGACCCAGTCTTCAGCCTTCACTCCTCTCATCGATCACCTAGACTTTTGAACTCTTCCACTGGAATTGTGTACTGTGTTGTTTAATTTAATTTATGGATGTAAAGGTGATTGAGGAATGAGAATTAAAGAGAACTTGCTTAAACTTTGGACCAGAATCTGGGTTAGAATTATGAAACTGCTCAGCAAAAAGACCCCCTGATTTATCCTGGGCTTGCTTTTGGATTGGTGCCCTGTCAGATTTTTGAAATTCCCCATTTTTGGTGCACAAGTTGTACTCTTTTAGGTATAGGAGATGTGTGTGTGTGTGTGTGTGTGTGAGGTTGAGAGGATGCAAAGAGGGAGGGAGGGAGGGAGGGAGAGAGAGAAAGGTTTCATGAAAAATCTACCAGACGCTTTGGAATAGTCTCAGGTGGCTGCCAATTGACTGAGGGTTGATTTTTATCTGAGGCAATTTAGCTGAGAAATTAACTGGCGGGCTTTGCCTTCTGTGAACTATAAATGCATCATAGTCATTATTTCTAAATTTGCATATATTGATAGAAGTTAGGCTTTGCAAATTCCATGTGGATTTGTGTCCCATGGGCCTGACCTCAGATCTTTTACATGCTTGGCAATGCTCCTGTCTGTTTTTGCCCATTGTTCTTTTTCTCTAGGTGATGCGGCAGTTTGTGAGACATGAGTCTGAATCAACGACGGCAACGCCATTAGTACTTGAAAGATGTAAGTAGCTTTTCTTGAGCCAGGATGGGTAGCTTCTAAGGGTAACACCAGGTCACTGTTGGATCATCATGTCTGTCTATTTAACTGTCTTTACTCTTGCCACCTCTCCATTGACGCCCCCTTGTCGTGGGAGAGAGGCTTGCGTACCCTAATGATGTTTTGAGCTATGCTGGCGGTGGCATAATAGCCACTGGTAGGGTCTCCCATGCCAGACAGGTCAAAACCGAAGGGTCTGACAAAGAGCGTCAAAGGGCAGGATGGGCTCTCCAGCCTTGTGGCAACCGTCCTAGGAGAAGGAAAACTCCAATCCCAAACCCGGGCAGATGGTGCTCGTCCAACCCTGTAAGGTCAACCATCTAAGAGAAGGAAACTCTAATCAAACCTACGGCCCGAGGACCTCACTGCCACGTCCATGCTTGCAAGGCCACGGCAGATGAATCTCTGGTTTAAAGGGTGAGGCCAGTTCTGTGCACGCTGCGCTCCACCAGAAAAATCCATTGCACAGGCTCGAAGGACAAATCCATTTCCAAAAAAGCCCTGTAGCGACTGGCGAGGGACGAAACCGGCAGGTGTAAAGATGCACTGGAAGCCGCAGCCCCAACCCTGCATGCAGGCGGTTCAGGACATTGGTCGCTCAAGCCTGACCCGGGAGATGACAGTCTTGTTCGGCAGCATTCTGAACGACCAAGCAGCCTTTTTTAAGGAGAGCACTGCTTGCTCCACATGGAGAGGGGCCTAGAAAAGGTGGCCTAAAGAAAGCTCATCCCCAACTACCTGGTTGGCTAGCCGCGGCCAACGGGAATCTTCTGATGCGGTCAAACCAAGGCAAAGAAACAAAGGCACACACCGGCCTCCAAAGGTGTAAATAAACTGACACTTGCATGCTGGAACATCAGAACCATGCAAGACTCTGAAGATAGTGGACGGCCTGAGCGTCGTTCTGCCCTAATAGCTCTTGAACTATCACGGCTTAATATTGACATCGCTGCTCTTAGTGAAGTTCGCTTCCATGAGGAAGGCAGCCTTAAAGAACATGGCGCCGGCTACACACTTTACTGGTCTGGCAAACCCAAAACTGAAAAACATCTGTCAGGAGTAGGCTTTATGATTAAAAACTCCATTGCCTCCAAACTCGAAACCTTGCCAACAGGACACTCTGATCGCATTATTTCCCTACGCCTCCCACATGTTGTTCTCTTTAGTATATATGCCCCAACTATGCAAGCTGACCCTGTAGAGAAAGACAAATTCTACACAGACCTACGCCAACTCATACAAAAAGTCCCTGTAGAAGATAAAATTATTATCCTTGGTGACTTCAACGCCAGAGTAGGAAAGAACTCCGAAGCCTGGAAAGGTGTCTTAGGCAAGCATGGTGTTGGAAATTGCAATGATAACGGACGCCTCCTGCTAGAGTTCTGTGCAGAACAACAGCTGACTATTACAAACACAATCTTTCAGCAGAAAGATAGCTTGAAGACAACCTGGATGCATCCCCGATCCAAACATTGGCACCTCATTGACTACGTTCTAGTCCGTCAGAGAGACATTCGTGATGTCCGTCATACCCGAGTGATGCCCAGTGCAGAATGCCAAACAGATCATCGCCTTGTCAGATGTAAACTAAATCTTCATCTTAAGTTCAAACCTAAGAGGGGTGGCATCTTAAAGAAGAGACTCCAAGTCAACAATCTTCAACAAGCTACCATGAGAGACAACTTCCAGGCAAATCTACAAACGAAACTTGAAGACCACCCTACAGATCCTTCTCCTACAGTGCTTTGGCAACATATCAAAAACAGTATCCTCCAGTCTGCAGAAGAATCCCTTGGCTTCTCCCACAAGAAAAATCAAGACTGGTTTGATGAAAACAACCAAGAGATCCAGGAACTGTTGGCAAGGAAGAGAGCTGCTCACCAGGCATACCTCGCCCAGCCAACCTGTCATGTAAGAAAAGCAGCTTTCCGCCTCACATGTAGCAAACTACAACAAAAACTCCGAGACATGCAGAACAAGTGGTGGATCAGTATAGCAGAAAAGACACAACGCTGTGCAGATCTGGGTGATCATAGAGGATTTTATGAAGCTCTTAAAGCAGTGTTTGGACCTACTTATCAGGTCCAAAGCTCCTTATACAGTACAGATGGTCAAACATTAATTACTGATAAAGCCTCCATCCTAAATCGTTGGGCTGAACATTTTCAAAGTCTCTTTAGCGCCAACCGAGTAGTCCAAGCCTCAGCTATCCAAGATATGATACAAAAACCAATGAAAAATGAATTGGACATAGCTCCCACTTTGGAAGAGACCTTTAAGGCCATACAGCAGATGAAAAACGGCAAGGCAGCTGGGATTGATGGAATCCCACCTGAAGTTTGGAAACACGGAGGTCATGCACTCCACGAAAAATTCCACGAATTCCTTGTGAATTGCTGGGAAAAAGGGGAACTGCCATCAGACCTCCGAGATGCAGTCATCATCACCCTGTACAAGAAAAAAGGAGCAAAATCCGACTGCTCAAACTATCGAGGCATAACACTGCTCTCTATTGCTGGAAAAATCCTTGCAAGGATACTCCTGAACAGGTTAGTTCCTGCTATTGCAGAAGAACTTCTCCCTGAAAGCCAATGTGGCTTCAGAGCCAATAGGAGTACTACAGACATGGTATTTGCCCTTAGGCAACTGCAAGAAAAATGTAGGGAGCAGAACAAGGGTCTCTATGTAACATTTGTCGACCTCACCAAAGCCTTTGACACTGTAAGTAGAAAAGGTCTGTGGCAGATCCTGGAAAGACTAGGATGCCCCCCCAAATTCCTTAAAATGATTATCTTGCTACACGAGGGACAGCGTGGTCAAGTCAGATATGGCGATGCTCTTTCAGAGCCCTTTCTAATAACTAATGGAGTGAAGCAAGGTTGTGTTCTTGCACCAACTTTATTTACAATCTTCTTTAGCATGATGCTCCAAAGGGCTATGGCAGAGCTTGAAGAAGACGACGGCATCTATATACGCTACCGTACTGATGGTAGCTTGTTTAACTTAAGCCGTCTGAGGGCTCACACTAAGACTCTAAACTATCTAGTCCGTGAGCTGCTCTTCGCCGATGATGCTGCCCTTGTTGCCCACACAGAAGGAGCTCTGCAGCGCCTAACATCCTGCTTTGCAACAGCTGCAGAGCTGTTTGGGCTAGAAGTCAACCTGAAGAAAACAGAAGTTCTTTACCAGCCTGCACCACAGGACGAACACCACCATCCCCACATTGCCGTCGGCAAATCTGTGCTCAAGTCCGTTCAGCAGTTCACCTACCTGGGAAGCATCATCTCCTCAGATGCCAAGATTGACAAAGAGATCGATCACAGATTAGCAAAGGCATATAGTGCATTTGGAAGACTTCACAAAAGAGTCTGGAGCAATAAACACCTGAGGCAAAGCACAAAAATCAGTGTGTATAGAGCCATCGTACTGTCTATCCTCCTTTATGGATCTGAAACATGGGTCACCTATCGCCACCACCTACGACTCCTCGAGCGCTTTCATCAGCGCTGTCTACGCACAATCCTAAATATACACTGGACTGACTATGTGACGAATGTTGCTGTCCTTGAGCAAGCAGGGATCACCAGCATTGAGGCCATGATATTGAGAACACAGCTGCGCTGGGCAGGGCACGTTTCTAGGATGGAGGACCATCGCCTCCCAAAAATACTACTCTACGGTGAACTCGCCACGGGTCAGCGTAAGAGGGGCGCTCCAAAAAAGCGATACAAAGACTCCCTGAAACAACATCTCAGGCTTGGCCAAATTGATCACCAACAGTGGTCCGCCCTGGCCTCACATCGGGAGGCATGGAGACGCACTATCCACAATGCTGCAGCCTTATTTGAGAACTCACGACGAACAAGTCTTGAAGAGAAACGACAACGCAGAAAGAATCACAACCCAAAAACATCACCCAAGGAGACCTTCTGCTGTGCTTTTTGCAACCGGACTTGTTTATCTCGGATTGGCCTTTTTAGTCATCAGCGCGCTTGCAGAAAGCGCGGGATGAGTCCTTCCTGAATCTTCGTTTGCGAAGAAAAGCCAGAGGGAGGGAGAGGGACTCTTGCCAAGAGTGTGTCAGTTTTGGCCATATGAGCATCTAACTTAGCTCATACTAATACTTTTTCCTGTTTTCTTTTAGCACTGAACCGAATCCAGCTGCTTGGCCGGGTTGGGCAGGATCCTGTCATGAGGCAAGCAGAAGGGAAAAACCCTGTCACCATTTTCAGCCTTGCAACCAACGAGATGTGGCGATCAGGGGAAAGTGAAGTCTTCCAAGGAGGTGAGCATGTGCAGCTGTTAGGTATATAATAGTTCAAATGTATTATAAGTCTGAGGACTGTTCTGTCATTAAATTTAATTAGGAAATGTCTCATCTCCTTCACCGTTCCATAGTTTAATCAAAGTACATTATAACAATAGCTTGGAAAAGTTTCCTTTTTTGGACTATAGCGCCCAAATTCACTGACTAACATGGCCACTGTTTGTTGAAAGATTCTGGCAGTGCCAGCTCCCAAAGTGACATTTCCTGGCTCTGGTTGTAACAGTGTCAGTCTCTAATATGCCTCGTACATTGCCCCCTGCCCCACTTGTTCCCTCAAGGCCAGAGCAGGTGAATAAGAGATGCTTCTGCTCCATTTCTTGTGGTTTGGAATTGGCAGCATGGGAATGGGTAGCCTTTGACATTTCAGGAGGCTCATATATCTTTAGTTTGTTTTGGGTACTCATGCTACCTTTTCTATGGATCTCAGGTTTTGAATCCATAACATTCAGAGCTTCTCAGTTCTCCGACTCTTTCTCCTCCTTATATCCTTTCTTGATCTTCAGAAGGCCTTTGGCCCGCTCCTCTCATTCCCACTTTCCCGACCTCTGCCATTGTTGCTTCCTGTGCTTTAATCAACTCACTGTTGTGCAAGTCTTGCAGGCTTTGCTCCAAATAGGCTTCACTAACATCTACTTTCTGAGTCACTACTCACCTTTCACCACCACCACTTCACCTCCACCATGCTTATCTGCCTTAGTGTCTTAAATGCTGATTAAATGTTCTGACCCAGAATTGATTCATCTTTCTCTTCTGCACTATGTTAATGTGTCTACTAGCAAAGATGTTTTACCCAAATTAAGAAGGATCACAACAGGGTTTTAAAGTTAATCCCCATCAGATTTTCACTGGTATGTGTGTGTGGGTTGGGCTGCTTACCTTTGCTCTACCCTTAAATGCACATGTTGGGTGTGCATTTCACTGCCCAGCCTTTTGTCAGCTGTATGACCCCATAGTAGCCTTGTATATTTAAATAACATCTGACTGGGTTTGGTTGAACCCCTTCCTTTTATCTCCTCACATATGAGGAATTTTAACCTAAGTGTTAGGAACAGAATGCCTTCCAAGTGGTGCTGAACTGCAGCTGTCATTATCTTTTAGTACTAGTTGTGTTGGCTAAGGCTGATGGAAGTTGCAGTCCACCAGCATCTGTAGAGATACCAGTTCCTGACCTTTTTTTAACCCTTGCTTGAGAGAAGGCTGAATCCATGGGTGGTTTGGATGTGTTTGTTTGTTTTGTATTCAACCAAGGTGACATCTCACAGAAGACAACGTGGCACCGAATCTCTGTGTTCAGGCCAGGGCTGAGAGATGTAGCTTATCAATATGTGAAGAAGGGGTGAGTTGAACTGCAGTATGCTTATGGGCAGGAATGCTGAATAATCAGACCATAAAAACTAGACTTATTGCTCACATTCCTTGTTTAAGATAACTTCCTGTATAGCAAGATTGAGGACCCTATGCCTCTCCAGATGTTGCAGGGCTGTAACTCCCAGCTGTCCCCAGCTGTTATGTCCAGGCCAAGGGACACAGTTCACCAACCTTAGGAAAGCTACAGATTACCCACTGCTGCATACCTTGGTTAAGCTGACCTCTATTTGAAACAAAAATTATCTCCTGAAATGTCTCCGGTAAAGTTAAATAAAATATTTGGAAAAGAACAAAGAGCGTGTTGGAAGTGTGAGAAAGCAGCAGGTACACTGATACACATGTGGTGGCAATGTCCAGTTATGAAGAAGTATTGGACAAAAGTACATTTAATAACACAAAAAATACTCAGCACGCAATTTGAATTTGGCCCCAAACTGTACTTATTGAATATTACATCGATGGTAGAAAAAGAAGTTGTCAAGAAACACTGGAGAATGCTAATATATTTGTGTACAGCAGCGCGCCTGAACGCGGCAAAAAAATGGAAGAGCAAAGAAGCATTATCAATTGATGACTGGTTGGATAAAGCTTTGGAGATGAGAGACAATGATAAATTAACACACATTTTGAATAAAAAACCAACTGATAAATTAGCAATGGAATGGTCCCCTCTAACCAACTATTGTAGGAGAAGATGGAATGTCGGCAGGGATGAGGAGATTTAGGAAAGAAGCAGGTATAAAGAAGAGAGATAAAACAGTAGTGATGATAAGGAAGAATGGAGAAATAAGTGGGTAACGAACTGTTAGTATCTAGTATGAAGTATGACTAAGATAGTAAAAGGGAGGCACGGTAAATAAATTAAGGAGGGAAAATAGTCTTTGAGTTATTCTCTACGAAGGAAGTCAGTTTAATTTCAAAATTTTAAGTTTAGATTTTTCTTTGTCTTCTATAAAAAATAAAATATGACAACTGTAGACAATATGTAAATGAGAAATGGTACTATACACATATTGTAATCTTTGGAAACTTTAATAAATATATATTTAAAAAAAAAAAAAGAAATGTAGGGAAACCAGTAGGGAGTAGGAGGGATTGCATGTGCTGCCATGGATGGGATTGCTGCCATCACTTTATGATGGAAATAGACTTTCTTGGTTGTCTGGAGCAGGGGTGGACCTTCCAGTTGGGCTATTTATCTTGCTGTGGAAGTATGCAGACTGGACTTCCTCTAGATCAGGGGCAGGAATCATGTGGCCTGCCAGATGATGTTGGACAGCAGCCTCTAGCAATGGTGAGGAAAGGTGGGAGTTGTTACCCAACATTGCCTGGAAGGCTGCATGATCCCCATATCTGCTCTAGATGGATTGGAGACCAGTTCCTATGTAGTTTTATCACCACACTTCAGGCATAATAGTAAACTGCAAACATAATTATGCCTACCTTGCTATGTGTTTTCATGTTAAAGATTGGTGGCTTTCCAGTCCAGTTACCTCTTCCAAAGAAGGGGAGGAAGGTAGACATTGATCAGCAAAGCCCCAACAGCTGCTCAAGGGTGGCACATGCTGATACCCAAAGACTACCTTGTAGTCTGGGGGCTAGAGAAAATTTACCCTGGCCATAAACTCTCTGGATGTTCTTAAGCAAGTCACTCTCAATCTCAGGTGCTAATTTCCAGTGGGCTGGGGGAATGTAAATACTCCACCCCCCAGAAAGGTTACTTCAAAGACCACTAAAGTATGTCAAGTGTTTTTAATGTATGAGGGTGGGCAACATAGCACTCTCTAAACTACAGATCCCTTAGTCATATACCGTGGTCCATACTAGTTGAGACTTATGAGAATTGTAATTAAAAATGTAATCTAGAGTGCAGGCTGGCTACCTGGATCATTGCTAAGTCTGGCAATAGACAACTCTCCCCGCCCCAGTTGAGAGCCATATTCCCTTGGAAGTAATTGGTCTAAACCTAAATTGGCAAAGCAAGCTAAACCATCAAATGTTATATGCCTGGTGCTTGTACATGACTGCACACTGGTCACAATCATTGAACAGTTGGTGGGGACCTGTAGGTTCTGTTTCAGATGTCAGCCCTAATGAGGTTGAGTGTTATTTGCCAACTGGTTTTAAAACCTTCCTATCCCTGTATACCTTCTGTGATTAATGAATTAACTGTTGAGCAGCATCATTTAATGGTAGCACTTAAAGCCCTGATTTAATGATAAGGAGAGAACCTCCGAATTGAAAGTGAATATTACCATTAATCTGTATGTTTTCCTTTTTTGACTTCTGACAGTGCTCGGATCTATGTAGAAGGGAAGATAGACTATGGTGAATACATGGATAAGAACAACGTGAGGCGGCAAGCCACAACAATTATTGCAGGTACATTTTTCCAATACCAAGAATGGGCGGGTGTATCCTAATGCCCAGACTTTCTTTTCACTTGATGGATTTAGCCAGAGTATTCTCTTCAATATCTTGGCTGTTCCACTAGGTGTCACTGCTGGGTACTGCTAATAGAAAGAACTAAGCAAGACTAGATGTTGAGATTTTAAAATACATCAGCCAATTTGTGTCTCTGAGACCCTTATGAGAGATATCGGAGCATCCTGTAGATCATTGGGTTAGCTCCACCCACTCACTCCTGGTAGGCAGGTAACAAAGGACCTTTGGTAGGCCCCTTCCTCTGATGTCATCAAGGGAGGAGCGACCCACCTCTGGCCAGTTGTTTCCTGCCTACCGCTCCTGGTGGTCGCACTTATCGTTGCTCTCTGGCGGCCACGTGGCCGCTGAATAGAACAAAGGGAAAGTCCTCCGAGTGGATTCTACAGAGGGGATCAATAGAGGGGGACAAGACCTCCGTGAATTCAAATGGATCCCCAGTCGAATGAGGGGGAGAAGCCCCCCGCCTCGACCAACGAGGTTTCCCTGGCTGCACCTCAGCTCGTTTTGCCGGGAAACAGCCAGGAAGCAGCCCCCAGACCTAACCCCTCGGAGGGGGACACGGTCCCGCGAGTGGGGGCTGAGGGAAAGCCCAGCGTGCCAGGGGCTGATCCGGACCCTCCTTTAACACATAAGGAGGCAACCGTGAGTACTGCGGAACCCTCGGGGCCGGGTCCATGTGCATCAGATCCACCCGCGACTCTAGCAGCCTGGGTGAAAGACTTGGTGGCCAGAGAGACCTTGGGGGTGCTTGCCGCGGGTCTCACCCAACCAGCCCTTCTGGGCTTCTCGGGTCTCTGGCAGGGGGGGCCTTCAACTACCTCGGGGGATCGCCCAGCCAACCCTCCACAGGCCGCCCACAACTGGCCTCACCCAGCGACCCGGCCCCTGACGCCCGCGCCAGGAGAGCCTTCCCAGGCGGCGAGCGCGTCGTTCCCGCCACCCCCCCAGAGCAACGCCGCAACGCTCGCGGAGCAGGCTCTCCCAACGCCCCTCCCCAGGTCAACCCCCCTCCCAGGCCCAGCACACCCGTTTACTGGCGGCTTTACCCTGGGTCCGTTCTCCGTGCCCCTGTCGTTCGCAGCGCCTCCGCAGCCGCCCACCCTCCCCCCACAGCCAACCCCCGTACCCACACGGTCGCCCCACCTGCCTCTGGATCCGCCTGATAGTCCTCCTCCATTACGAACCAGGGCCACGAGGTCCGATGGCAGAGCTCCCAAACGCGGTCGCGAGCCCTCCCAGCGCCGGGGAGTTTCAACGCCAGCCAAGCAGGGAGGAAAGAAGGCTACATCAAAAACGCGGCATGGAACGGGCGGAAGGGAGCCAAAGAGGGCCAGACAAGACAGGGGACGCCCGCGCGAACAGAGCCAGGGGGCCAAGCGCAGGAAGGATAGAGAAGGCGAAGAGGAATGGGGGGAGGAGGAGGAAGATGACCAGTGGTGGCACTCTGAATCAGACAGGGATATCACGCCAATAGGGAGGGGGCACGGATCGGAGGAGGAGGATGTTTCTGAGCAGTCACTCAGTGAGGAGGGGGAGGTCTCAGAAGCAGACCATGAGGGGGAGGAGGAGGAGTTTTCAGCGGAGGAGGGCACCACTGAGCAAGAGAAAGTAAGGGCTTCAGCACGTCTGTTCAAGCTAGAGGAATGCAACCTGCTGTTTAGGAAGACCGTCAAGACGTTGGGTCTCCCTCTGGTTCAAAATCAAGAGCAACCTGTTGATCCGGATTTACCTAGTGTGTCATCTGAATTTTTCCCATCATCAGCTCCTGTTTCTACTGAGATGCCAGTCCCAGCTAACATCATGCAGGTGCTTAAGGATGAGTGGGCCACCCCAGCTGCTAGCAAGCCGCAGCCCTCCTTTGCTAAGAAGCTTTACACCTTGCCCAAAAAGGTCATGGGTAAACTCCAGACCCCTCTCATTGACGCTCCTGTCTCAGCCCTAGTATCGTCTGCGGTTTTTTGCCGGGATGGCGAGGATACACTCAAGGTTCCAGAGGACAGACGTAAAGACGCGGCCCTGAAGAGAACCCATGAAGCCTTATCCCTGGCTATCAGAGCAGTAGTTACTGCCACAATGGTGGCCAGGGCATCCCTGCGATGGTCAAAGGAACTTTTAGATGAGGCCCCAAAATCAAACACGAAGTTGCGTCAGGGGCTTAATAAAATATCCCGGGCTTCAGCCTTTTTGGCGGATAGTTCCTTGGATGCAGCACAGTTTTCTGCACGAGCTCAAGGCGCGGCGGTAGCTGCTCGTCGACTGGTGTGGCTCAAGGGCTGGCATGCGGATTTTAAGTCAAAGCAGAATTTAGTCTTCTCTCCTTTTGTAGGGGAGAAGCTTTTTGGGGAATCGTTGGAACCTGTCCTCGTAGAGGGCAAGGATAAAAAGAAGGCTTTGATCTCTGCCAAGAAAAAAGATGACAGGAAGTCCACTAGAAATTTTCGTCCCTACCGCTCCTACAGACCTCGGGTGGAGCCTGCCCCAAGCCCAAGCTTCCAGTCAAGAGACAACAGAGGATTCAAGCAGCGATGGGGAGAGCCCAGACATCAGCGCAAGAACCAAGGAGGCACCTCCAGCAAATCCTACCAGACCTCTGGACCAAGATCCCATGCCAAGAATCAGCAGGCATGACTCGGGGGGTCCAGTGGGGGGCAGACTCCAACAGTTCTGCAGAGTGTGGGAGGAATCCACAACGGACCAATGGGTGCTTCAGACCTTGAGTCAGGGTTACCGGATCGAATTCTCCCACTTGCCCCCCCGGATCTTCCGGCCTACACCAAGGTCCAGAGACCCAATGAGACATCAGTTAATGCTGGACGCTATCTCACATTTGATCTCATTGGGCGCGATAGAGGAGGTCCCGAGTGCCCATCGGACCCACGGCTGCTACTCCAATATATTCCTGGTGCCAAAGAAGAACGGGACTTGGAGAGCCATCCTCAACTTGCGCAGCCTCAACAGGTTTGTACGACAGCGCAAGTTCAGAATGGAGACATTGAAACACATCTTGGAAGCTCTCAGACCAGGGGATCTCCTCACGTCCTTGGATTTACAGGATGCCTATCTTCACGTCCCTATTCGTCCGGAGCATCGCCGCTTTTTGCGCTTTGCATACGACAAGAGGCACTTCCAGTACAAGGCCCTCCCGTTCGGCCTGTCCTCAGCCCCAAGAGTATTTACCAAGATCATGGTCGCTTTGGTGGCCCATTGGAGAAGGAGAGGCCTTCACGTTTACCCGTACTTGGACGATCTGCTAATACGATCCCAGTCACGGGAACAGGCACTGGAGGACGTCGACAGGATCATGTCCTCTCTTCAGATGCATGGGTTTTTAGTAAACCGGGAGAAGAGCTCCCTAATCCCAGACACAAGGATACAGCATTTGGGAGCCTTACTGGATACTCAGCAGGGTCTGATATCATTACCACAGGATCGAGTAGCAGCTCTACACCGCTCAATCCGACACATCAAGGGAGTGAGGCGCCCGGACATCATGCAATTGGCCAAGCTGCAGGGTCTGATGATAGCCGCAATAGACTGTGTTCCTTGGGCTCGCTTTCATGCAAGACCTCTACAATGGTTTCTACTCCCTTGGCAGCACCACATAGCGACGAGGAGCCACAAGAAGGTGATCCTTCCCAGGCTAGTGAGGGAATCGTTCCGGTGGTGGATGTCCACAGCAGTCACCCAGGGGAGATTGATTTGGGCACCACAGCGAGTTCAGATCACAACGGATGCGAGCCTCAGGGGATGGGGAGCGCACTGCGAGAATGCCTGGGCCCAGGGCAGATGGTCTTCGGAGGAGACTCAGCACAGCATCAATTTCCTGGAGCTCCGCGCAGCACGTCTTGCATTAACGGAATTCCTACCGATGATTCGAAACAGGGCTGTGTTGATCAGAACAGACAACACTACAACGAAGGCGCACATAAATCGCCAGGGAGGCACGAGATCCAGGAGTCTGATGAAAGAAGCTTCTCTACTCCTCCATTGGGCCGAGGAAAATCTCTTGTCTCTGGAGGCGGAACACCTGCAAGGAGAGCTCAACTCGAAGGCAGATTGGCTCAGCAGGAAGGACATCGATCAGGGAGAGTGGGGTCTCCATCCCGAAGTGTTTCAGATGGTTACACAGTTGCTGGGGAACCCCATTCTGGATCTCTTTGCATCACCAGCCAATGCCAAGCTCCCACGGTTTGTCTCAAGGTACCGGGCCGAGGGAGCGGAAGACATAGACGCGCTCACTCTTCGGTGGCCAACCGGTCTGCTCTATGCGTTCCCGCCTATTCCGTTGATATCCAGAGTCCTGACCAAGATTCGGCAGGAGAGAGCCGAGATTATCTTGATCGCCCCAGCGTGGCCCAGGAGGGCTTGGTTCTCGGAGATCCTGGCCTTGGAAGTATCGTCGATGCCCCTGCCGATTCGTCCAGACCTTCTGATACAAGGTCAGGTCTTTCATCCGGACCCGGAGTGGCTCCAGCTTCACGCGTGGAGATTGAGAGGGAGATGCTGAGGTCTAAAGGATACTCCACTGAAGTAATCGAAACCATCTTATCTGCCAGAAGGGACTCCACTCAGAGAATTTATGAATATAGCTTCAGAGCCTTCCGCAGGTGGTGCAGAAGGAAGAAGTTTAATGAACTGGATATCACAATACCCATGCTCCTTGGTTTCCTGCAGGAGGGAGTGGAGAGGGGCCTTAGACCAAATACCATAAAGAGACAGGTGGCGGCAATTGTATCCATCCTTCCTCCAGAGCGGGCCTCGAGAATCTCAACTCATCCTGATCTCCGTAGTTTTGTTAGAGGTCTGTCTAATATTGTTCCGCCAGTCGCTCACCGTTTTCCATCCTGGGACCTCCATACAGTTTTGAAGGCACTAACGGTGCCTCCCTTTGAGCCACTTAAGAGGGCGTCGTTGAAGCACATGTCATGGAAGGTGCTCTTCCTAGTAGCGATTACGTCGGCTCGTCGGGTTTCCGAGTTGGGAGCCTTGTCGGTGCGGAAGGATCTTTGTATTTTCAGACCTGACTCAGTGGTACTACGCACCCATCCTGATTTCAGACCGAAGGTCAACTCGGCCTTCCATGTGTCACAAGATATAGTGCTACCTTCTTTTTGCCCGAAGCCGTCTAAGGAGTTAGAGAGAATATGGCACACTTTGGATGTTAGAAGGGCAATCAGAATCTACTTGAAGAGAACTAGTACCTTCAGGGTGTCTGAGGCATTGTTTGTTTCTGTGCATCAAAGGTATTTAGGTCGCAAGGTATCCACGTCGACATTGAGCAGGTGGATCAGAACTTGCATTGTGACTTGTTATGAATCCATGAATGTAACTGTGCCTGAGGGTATCCTCGCACATTCAACCAGAAGTGCAGCGACATCGGCGGCTTGGGACAGGGAGGCTTCCCTGGAGGAGATTTGCAGGGCCGCCACTTGGAAATCTTCATCTACATTTCTCAGGCATTACAGATTGGACAAGTTACAGTCTGCTGAGGCCGCTTTTGGTAGACGGGTTTTACAGCAGATTGTAAAGTCTTAAGGGGTTTAGTAGCATGCCAACCCACCCGGGAATTTTAAGAGGGCTTTTGTAGATCCCAATGATCTACAGGATGCTCCGATATCTCTCCACTGGGAAAAGGTACGTTGGTCTTACCTGTGATACGTCCTTTTCCAGGGGAGAGATGAGGAGCATCCTGCCCACCCCCTTTTTCTAATGGCATGCAGATAATTGGATATGTTTTTATTCATGTACTCTCTGATATGTGTTACGAATATCAGTGTTATACAATACATACTTTTATGGAAGTAAGTTGTGGAGTACCTTTGTTTGATAGTATCTATAAAGGTTTGGTGCACCTTTTCTCTTGTTGTATGTTTTCCTCATTCAGTTTTTAGGAGCGGCTGAGAAGGCTATGGTATGAACTGGCCAGAGGTGGGTCGCTCCCCCCTTGATGACATCAGAGGAAGGGGCCTACCAAAGGTCCTTTGTTACCTGCCTACCAGGAGTGAGTGGGTGGAGCTAACCCAATGATCTACAGGATGCTCCTCATCTCTCCCCTGGAAAAGGACGTATCACAGGTAAGACCAACGTACCTATTTGTGTCTCTGAGACCCTTATGAAAGTGTGTGTTGTCTTGTGAAGTTAGGTTGGTGGGTACATGTATCAGAGCAGGACCTCAACTGTGGAACTCCCTGCCTAAGGATGTTAGGGTGGCCCCATCTCTTCTAAGCTTCTGGCAGGCAACCAAAGCAGTGCTGTTCCATGTGACATTCAGTGTTTGAAAGTGCTGTTTTAACTGTTCCCAAACTGGACTTTAGGATTGTTTTTAGATTGCTTTTAGAAGTTTTTAAAGAGTATTTTAATGAATTAAAAATGTTTTTATCTTTTTATTGTTTTAATTGTTTTAATTTGTTTATTGCCTTGGAAGCCCTTCTGGGTTGGGAGGCAATACAGAAATTCTTTAAATAATAGATAAAGCTTTCATCTCTTGGCATTGGGAAAAAGCTTTCAACAGCAGATTCTCCTCCATGCAATTAATTCATATAACTAAAAATGTGTATATTTGAAAAAATGTGCACAAACATTTCATTTGCTGGGAAGAATACGAGAAATACATACATTAAGAAAAACATCTGTAGGGGGGGAAATGCAAAGGTGCATGCTAGAATTCAGATTTCTATGTGGGATTTTTTTAAAAAGAAAGTCTTACAAGCAGAAAATGGAATCTCCTATCAGTGGGATTCTGAGTAACACTCCAAAAGATGATCTGGCAGATTCTCATATCCTTAAGTGAGCAAGTTTGCACAGACATCATATTGCCATCTTCCCCAGCTGTCATCATCCCCAGCCAGCACAGTCATGCTGGTTGGGGATGGTGGGAATTGTTGTTGTTGTTTTATTCATTTATATCCCACCTTTCTCCTACTAATGGGACCAAGGCGGCTAACAACCTCTTTAAAACCATACAAGCTTAAAATCAGTACAAAGTTAAAATTACATTATAAATATAAATTTCTAAAAAGAATTAAACAATGAATAAGTTAAAAATATTAAACAGTAAAAATATTAAGATACCTTTTAAAAAAACTTTTAATTTTTTTTAAAACCACACCGCACAGCCTCACAGCCCCTGCCCTTGTTAGTTCATAAAAACCCGGCAGCATAAAAATGTCTTAACCTGCCGCCGGAAGGAGAGCAAAGATGGGGCCATCCTGACCTCTCTGGGGAGGGAGTTCCAAATTCTGGGAGCAGCCACTGAGAAGGCCATCTCCCTTGTTCCCACCAAACATGCCTGAGAAAGTGGCAGTACAGAGAGAAGGGCTTCTCCAGATGATCTTAAAGCTCTACTGGGCTCATACAGGGAGATACAGTCTATCAAATAACCTGGACTCATGTTGTATAGGGCTTTATAGGTCAAAACCAGCACTTTGTATTGAGCCTGGAAACAAACTGGCAGCCAATGGAGCTGTTCCAACAAAGGTGTTGTGTGCTCCCTGTAAGTAGCTCCAGTTGTGCCTTCCAGATGTCTAGGGGAAATTTGGTGAAGGATGTCTAACAGACACTGATAAAACATTCAGCCAGTAGTTTCTCACTGCTGGCAGAGGCTAATCAGGTTGTGTTTGCTTTTTCAATGCAAGTGAGCAAGTGAAAGCTCAAAAATATAACCAGAAATACTTGAATGTCTGGCCATGCCACTGATTACAGGTTTCCTCCCAATTTCCTACATTCTTTGTCCACCCAGCCTTTTTCAAGAGAGACTTTACGGAAGCAGTAGGTAAGAAAAAGACAGGGAAGGAATCAAAACAAAAATAAATTCCTTGCAAAGAGGCTGGAGTATTGAAACCAGCATTGTGTTAATTAATGCAGTCTTTCCCCAATCTGGAGGTCTCCAAAGTTAGACTAGGCTGGCTGGGGGATCATGGGAGTTGCAGGTTGAAGAAAGCTGCTTTATTGCTATAAATTCTTCAAATTCTACAAGCTCATGGTGGTTGTTAAACAAAAAAAGTCGTGTGTGTTAGAATTAGGCATGATTGCCACTATTTGTAGCAGTCTAAAGATGGAGGTGCAGGATGAGTAATATTGACAGATTGCAAGATGCCCCTAATAGCTGCTGGGACCAAGGAGTTATAATGGCCTTTTCACATTTTTGAACTTAACAAATCAGCTAGTTGCTGTGTTTTGCCTCCAACACTAATTGGAACACACAGGTCTCTTGAGAGGGCAGAGAGCAGAAGTGAAAGAGAAACAAGGTGGTCTTTCTGTCAGCAAAGCTGGAGATCTATGATGTTAATAGCATTCTTTCAGATGCTTCCAGTAAATATTGCAGTTGTGTCTACTGACACATAGCCATCTATGTTGTAGTGATGTCAAGTGCAAGGCCGAAAAGAACAGTCTATTGTCCCAGGCAAGAGGCTAAGCTTTGATCTGCTGGATGTTTTGGAGTGTGGGTTCCACAATTGTTTATTGGCCAAACTGCCTGATGCTTCTGGGAGTAAAAACCCAAAACTTCTGGAAGATCAGTGATTCCCTACTGCTAGTCTAACAACTTGCATAACCATGCATAACCTGTTATACATGGCTCAGCCCCTTAATTTCAGTAGTTTTAGCCAGACCTACCTTTGCACTAGTAGCTATTAAGTGTTTTATACATTTGTTATATTTATGTCCTGTCTTTCTGCTAAAAAAAAAATGTGGCCAACAATAACTTTTAAATGAAACAAACATAATTCAAACTTGAAAGAACTTCAGAACACAGCTATTAACATAATGGAAGCTGGAAAATAGCTATTTTAGATGCTTATAAGTTCAAGGCTGTGCTTATAATGTCTGAGACTGGGGGATCCATTATATTGTTATGGTATTTGATTACCTGTACTGATTATTTTGTTTTATTTTGAATTATCTATGCTTTTTTTCTTATTGTATTTTAGCATTTTATATTATTGCAATAGTGATAATTCTGTAACCTTTTGCAAAGCGCCATGTACATTGATAGTGCTATATAAATAAACAATAATAATAATAAGTGAGAGGAGAAAGGCAGGAGTATAGTTTGTTGGTAGAGGTTACAGGTTCAATTCTGGCATCTCCAGATACAAATGTTTTTAGGACTAGGAAAGAGCCTCTCCCTCCAAGCCTAGGCAACCACTGCCAGCCAGAGTAGGCAGTCCTGGAGAGCCAGTGTGGTGTAGTGGTTAAGAATATTGGACTGGGATTTGGGAGATCCAAGTTGAAGTTCTCACTCTGTATTAAAACTCACTGAATGATCTTGAGCCAGCCAGACACACTGAGTTTGACCTTCCTCCAAGGGTTCCATTGGAAAAGAGGAGTGATGGAAAGCCTACTCAGATGGGATGCCTTGATCATAATGGGGCTTAGCGTCTTATGTACACATATGTTCAAATGTGCAACTTTTCAAACTTCCTTTCTCTCTCTCTCTCTCATATTTTTGTTTTCCAGATAACATTATTTTCCTGAGTGACCTTCTTAGAGAAAAAGAATGAGGTGGTCAGTTTTTGGGCTTGGGCTTCAGCTGTTCCTTCTCATTTTTGTAGTGTTTTTCCTAATTCTGTAATCATGTCTGCCAATAGTTTATTTTTACCCTGATTAAAAAAAAGTTTTTGTACAAACCTGAAGGCACATGTGAGTGTTCTGAGTTTATTTTGAGACCCCTTCCACCTTTCTTCCCCACTTTCTTCCCTATTCATGCTTTTGACACCTGCATGTTTCATTCTTAGCAGAAGCCAGAAGTTTGTAAGGAGAGAAAATATGGCTTATTTTTCAGTTCTCTAACATAACTGCTCCTTAACGCTGTGGGTTTATATGAGGGTTGTGACCATGCAGATTGGAAAAGTCTGGAGTCAGATTTCATTATCATATTCCTTACTGATGTTGTGACCAAGTCTTTCTCTGCCCTCAGTGGGCTCTTGGTCTTGTGCCCAGCACCTGATATGAAGACTGGGTGAGAATTATTACAGACATCTTAATGCTGCTCCTTGCTTCAACTTACAAGTTTTGACAAATCAGACAGACTTCTCTTCTTCCTTCAGCAAGCCTTTGTGGGAAAAGTCACCAGCTACTCTTCTCTCTTGTCACATGCCCTTTTTTTTTTTTACATCCATGCAATCCCACCCACTACTGTATACTAGTTAAAGGTGTGTTACTCCGTTATGCAACAGTCATAGGACCAATGAGAACATGCCAGGGACATCATTTTGACTGGCCTGCTGTCTTTACTAACCCATTAAACAAGCACATTTTTAGATACATTTATAAAAAAAAATCCGTCTTGAAAATCTGTGTGGCCTGTTCACACTGAGAAGGAACTATTCCATAACTTACTATCTTGTACCCTTGCTGCTCTACCCTAGGCAAACTATTGCTGGACCATAGTTCAATTGTCTATCAGAACCCATGTTTTGCAGATAGAGATTTCAGGTTCAGCCCCTAGTATCTCCAGTTAGAACTGAGCTTAAACTTGACCCCAACCTCTCATCCCTATTTTCGTGCTGTGAGTCAAGGTCTTCTTGAGGACACTGTTTTGAGAGAACTTCTCAACAGAAGCAAAATATTTTTGTAACTTGCCTTAGTTTGAAACATTGCTTCCTTTGGGCTTGGCTTCATGATGATGTCTCAGAGCCAAGCTAGAGTGAGGGCTCTATGCTCTGTCTGGCATTGTGTTGTACAAATGGGTGGGGTGGGGGAATATCACTGAGAAGCAGGTGAGAAGGGACTAACAAAGCTCTTGCAAAACCTTTCCACCTCTGAGCCCTGTTTTCAAGCTAAAAAAAAGTGTTGTGAAACATTTCTGTCTGGAGCCATGGGCCTCAGTCCTATTGGTGCTCCCAACTAGAACTGATTGATTGAATCAATTGCTGAATGCTAAATCAGCACTTACATAAATCCCATTGTTTCGATGGTTCTACTCCAGTTGGGACTAGCAGTTGCATTTAGTATTTGGACAGATTCTATAAGGCTAGGCAAAAGTGGTGCTCATGGATTGGCATGTCTTGATATAAGTAGTTTTCTTGTT
This sequence comes from Gambelia wislizenii, assembly GCA_030847615.1. Classification (NCBI taxonomy): domain Eukaryota; kingdom Metazoa; phylum Chordata; class Lepidosauria; order Squamata; family Crotaphytidae; genus Gambelia; species Gambelia wislizenii. Next base: position 238,597,154 of record JAUMIR010000005.1, read on the forward strand.
CCGCTTACTCCTGATCAGAACTCTGGACTACAACTCACAGAATCTGTCACAGAACATGGCCAAAAAAAGAAGCTTTCACAAACCATGTACCCAATTGCTATTTAGTCTTAGGGATTTCTGGGTGGGGATTCATGGAGTTGTAGTCTAAAATAACATTCCAGTCTCTGCCTTTGATCAAGTGCCAATCAGATTATTATTCTGTCCTCCATGCAGCTTGACCTCTGTTGAGACCTATTGATGCTGTGAATGGCTGTGGCCCTCCAAGATGCTGCTTTCTGGTATCCTTTAACTGGAGTTACTAGTGATTGAAATGGTGACCTTCAGTGCTGTGCTGTCCTCTTCCCTTAGTGTTGTGTGATAGACATGGCGATTGCAGCCCACGCTTGTCCTCAAACTGCATTCCTCTAGAAGCACATTGAGTTTCATGACCTTTTTATCTTCCTGTGAGTTTTATGTTCAATGTTTGTTCATGGATGAATTGTGCCATCCTTTCCTCATTGCCCCATGGACTTCTTCCCTTTCCCCTAGCTCTTGTCAGAAGTACAGCTGCACCCACAAAATTATTCACCTTTGAAGTTTGGGTGAGCACCTGTAGAGAAGCCACGCAGGTTGTTGCACTGACTGGCTGTATGGAACAAAAACTTACTGGCAGTGAGCACTCTCTGGCCAATGTTTGCAAAGCATTCTTGGGAAATGTCAGATTGCATTTCTGTCCATTCTGTATCTCTTTAGAAAAGCCAAAACCTTACAACAGTTTCATACATAAAGATACAAAAATGCATCACTTTTGTTTGTCCCCAGCCTTCTGAGCACAGCAGTTAAGAAGCTGTAGAGGAATTTAAATACTACCACTAAATATACATGTACAGTATAGTGTTTTCTAACATTCCAAGCACTTCATACACATTTTCTAGTTTTAATTGTAAGGCACAGATGGGCAAGATGCAGGCTGAAAGAAGATGCCATGTGATGAGTGGCAGGTGCAGAGCAAGATTCCTAGCTCTGGAGAACCCAGCACGGACCCCTGGAAGTTGTGCATTCTTCCAATAAGCTAGGTTGGCATTATTATCATACCTCATTGTCTGTAGGGAGTGTATGAGCAAAAGCAGCATAACTAAGGCTATCTGCTGAGTTCATTACAGTGGTAAGATTCAAACTAGGGACTGGGATTCACAGCTCAGCTTCTTAACTGCTGATCTCCTTTACAGGTCTGAAACATGGATCACCTATCGTCAACACTTACAATCCCTCGAATGCTTTCATCAGTGCTGTATATGCACAATCCTAAATATACACTGGACTGACTATGTGATGAATGTTGCTGTCCTTGAGCAAGCAGGGATCACCAGCATTGAAGCCATGATATTGAGAACACAGCTGTGCTGGGCAGGGCACGTTTCTAGGATGGAGGACCATTGCCTCTCAAAAATAGTACTCTATGTTGAACTCGCCACGGGTCAGTGTAAGAGGGGCACTCCAAAAAAGTGATACAAAAACTCCCTGAAACAACATCTCAGCTCGGCCAAACTGATCACCAACAATGGTCCGCCCTGGCCTCACATTGGGAGGCATGGAGACGCACTATCCACAATGCTGCAGCCTTATTTGAGAACTCATGCCGAACAAGTCTTGAAGAGAAACAACAATGCAGAAAGAATCACAACCCAGAAACATCACCCAAGGAGACCTTCTGCTGTGCTTTCTGCAACCAGACTTGTTTATCTTGGATTGGCCTTTTTAGTCATCAGCAAGCTTACAGAAAGCGCGGGATGAGTCCTTCCTGAATCTTCGTTTGCGAAGAAAAGCCAAAGAGAGAGATTTAAATTATTGGAGGTATACCCTTCTCTCAAAGGAGTGGCACTTATGGAGGTTAAACTGATAGGATCAAATAGAATGAAAACATCAAAAATTAAAAAGAAAAAAAAAAAGATCAGCAGTCACTTAATTAAAAAAAAAACACTCTTCCATAACTCTCCAGTTTAATAGTCAAAGACTATCTGAATTAAAAGTTTTATATTTGATATCTGACTCTGTAATCCCTTGATTATGGCTTAATTTTTAGCTATTGAGGTTATTAAAGCAGTTGACAGATTTCACACCCTCTGTCTAGGCAAGTTATTGTGTCTCGTTCTATAGATATTGCCATAGGCAAAACTATAGGAAAAGAGATTCCACCTAAACATTAGGAAGAACTTCATGATGGTAAGAGCTGTTTGGCGGTGGAATGCACTGCCTCAGAGTGTGATGGAGTCTCCTTTGAAGGTTTTCAAACAGACTGGATGGCCATCTGTTGAGAATGCTTTGATTGTGGCATGGCAGGGTGTTGGACTGGATGACCCTTGGGGTCTCTTCCAACTCTGTGATTCTTTGCATAAACAAAGATGAAATGGAATTGAGTGTCCAGGTATTTCCCTCTCCCTCAGGTGAGTTTTGTTCATGCAGGCAGGTTGATCTGTAAATAGGGAGGCATTCAAACCTGGAACTGCAGGCCTAGTGAATTGTTCGGCAATTGCTGTGGGCAGCATCAGAAGGTAATCGAATGCTGGTTGGTTTAGTTCCTTTTGATGGGAAGTCACTAGAAGCCCCAGCATATGAGCTGCAGTGTGAGTAGAATACAAGAAGGAAAAGCAGTGAAATAAAACAGGAACCAGCCTAACAGGGAATGGTCATTAACCTGGATTGTGTGAAGTAATGCATTCAGGGACAAAAATATCCTAGCTTCACATATAGACTAATGTAATCTGAACTGATAGTAACTGAATGGGAAAGAGGGCTTGGGGTTGTGATGGATAGCTCTGTGAAAATGAGCCAGCATGCAGTTGCTGTGAAAATGGAAAATTCCACATTGAGGATCATTAGGAAAATAATTGAAAACAAAATTGCTAACAATGCCTTTATGCAAATCTATGGAGTGACTGCATTAGGAGAAGTGCAGAAAACAGAAATCCAAATGATCAATGGTTTTGAGCAATTCCCCTATGAAAGGTTACAATGTTTGGGATGTTTTTAATTTAGGGCGGAAAAGGCTTTTAAGGCAGAATATGAATTTAGAAAGCCTTTCTCAACCTTTTTACCCAGGAGGAACAACTCAAAAACAATTGTCAGGTCTCAGGGACATAAATATTATTGTATGTACAGCTTTAAAAAGTGGTCCATCCCCCCCACCATCACATTCTCTCACAGAATCCTTAGCAAATTCTCATGGATCCTGGTCAAGAAACCCTGGCTAGAATTACATATGTTGTGAAGAAAGTCTTCCCTCCACTTTCTCCCCACACCCATTTTACAATAACTGTTGTTTAGTCTGTCTCACTTTACTGGTATCTGAGATCATCCAATGAAACTATGGTAGCAGGTTCAGGTTAAATGAAAAGTAGCCTTCTTTTTGAAAAAAAAAATAGGAGTTTTATTTGGTGTTGGGACAGATTCCCCTATCCAAGTTGGCTTTGTCACTAACTTGCACTTTTACCCTTCATACCCCCTCCAGCAGGGTTGGTTTAAAGCACCAGCGGTGTCAGCATCCGCAGGGGGCCCCTTCATTGTGAGGGCCCCCGTAGTAACCCTCCTCCTGCAAAAACATTATTAGTAATAATCTGAATATCCTGTACTGTGAATAGTTTAGGTTGAGTTAGGTTACATTGACCTGAGATAAACATATGGGGCCCTAAAAATAAAGCATTGCAGGGGGAGCCAAAATTCCTTAAACCAGTCCTGCCCTCCACGGTCTGATTCTTGGGCTCCCAGGTGACATTTTGGGCAAACGGGTGCACTAATATGTGACTGAGCCTAGTTAATTCTTAAATAAAAATATCCAAGATGTGGAAGACTGATTGTACAGAAAGTAAGTTAAGCATCTAGTCTGACGTTGACTCCAACACATCAGTTAAAACTATCACTCCCCTCTGAGCTCTTTCCACACTCTCAGTTCCCAATAAACCAAAATTCCTTCTCTCACTTACTGTCGCAATCTATTCCTAGCTCTTATTTCTCTTTTCCTAACTGGCACTCTCTTCTCTGATCTCACTAAAATTTAATCCATTCCTATCTGTACCTGGTCCCTTTCGCATGACACAGTTACAGTACTATGATTTCACTTTAATTTCCATGGCAACATCCCATGGAATCCTGGGGTTTGTAGCTTATTGAGGTATAGAGAGAATTCACAGTATCCATCCCAAAACTACCAATCCAAAGAAAATATTGGCTGGAAACATGACAGTGAAAGTAGAATTAAAATACTATAACTGTACCCCATCTCTAGTTCTAACTGGTCCAATCTGTTTAACACACAAGGACAACAGTGGATCCCAAGAGAAGTTACTTTATTGCTCCTAATGGAGTTTAAATTTTACTGACCTTTGTCTCAGTTCCCACATGACCGAGAAGGGGAATGGCCTCTGCCTGCACTGAGATCCTTCCAAACCAACTGAACTACAACAAAAAACAACATCTGATACAAAATGTAGGTCTGGGTCTCTAACATTGTCTCTTTTCTTCTCCTGTATAATTTATTAACATCTTTTGCCTGATGAAAAAGCCATTGGAGCCTCAAAAGCTTGCATGACGTTTTTTATGCATTTTGGTTGGCCAATAATAATACTATTATGTGGGTTTTGGATTTTGTTGACTTTATATTCTTTCCTCCATAGGATCTCCTCAAGTATTCTAGAAGTGTGATTGGCTAGCTTCAATCAGGCTTTCCAACCTCTTCTCTTTCAAGGTACTTTATAAGAAGTAATATTAAACATGCAAAAGAACAGAATGTTATACAAAATCTAAAAGCATAGAGACATTAGTCTCTCCTTCCCTCCCTCCCTCCCTCTATCTCTCTCTTTCTCCCACACACACACACACACACACACAGAGGAAATAACACAAAGCTAAAGTCTTTGGGAGTCCACCACTTGTCAAGTCTACCTCTCATTGTTTAACCCTAGAAGAATTTTCATAGTAAAAGGTCATCACACAGTACATACCGTATATTCCGGCGTATAAGACGACTTTTGAGCACTCAAAAGTGCCCTCCAAAATTGACAGTCGTCTTATACGCCGGATACACTTTGCTTCACCTGCCTGCCTATCTCCTGCCTCTTCGCAAACGGAGCGAAGAGGCAGGAGATCGGGCAGGGGGTGAAGCAAAGTGCTCCTCCCTGCCACCCGCCCCCCCCCCCGCGCTTCCACCCTCCCTCCCGAAAGTCGCGGAACCGCGGCTTTGGGGGGGTGGCTAGGAAGCCCCCTCCTCCCTTCCCCTGCCCACTCCCCGTGCATCCAACCCCCTCCCTGAAAGCAGCGGCACCGCTGCTTTCAGGGAGTGGGGGGGCGGAGAATCCCCCTCCTCCCTTCCCCCGCCCACCCCCTGCTCATCCACCCCCCCCTGAAAGCAGCGGCACCGCTGCTTTCAGGGAGTGGGGGGGGGCGGAGAATCCCCCTCCTCCCTTCCCCCCGCCCACCCCCCGTTCATCCACCCCGTCCCTGAAAGCAGCGGAACCGCTGCTTTCAGGGAGTGGGGGGGCGGAGAATCCCCCTCCTCCCTTCCCCCCGCCCACCCCCGCTCATCCACCCCCGTCCCTGAAAGCAGCGGAACCGCTGCTTTCAGGGAGTGGGGGGGCGGAGAATCCCCCTCCTCCCTTCCCCCGCCCACCCCCTGCTCATCCACCCCCCCCTGAAAGCAGCGGAACCGCTGCTTTCAGGGAGTGGGGGGGGCGGAGAATCCCCCTCCTCCCTTCCCCCCGCCCACCCCCCGTTCATCCACCCCGTCCCTGAAAGCAGCGGAACCGCTGCTTTCAGGGAGTGGGGGGGCGGAGAATCCCCCTCCTCCCTTCCCCCGCCCACCCCCTGCTCATCCACCCCCGTCCCTGAAAGCAGCGGAACCGCTGCTTTCAGGGAGTGGGGGGGCGGAGAATCCCCCTCCTCCCTTCCCCCCGCCCACCCCCTGCTCATCCACCCCCCTCCCTGAAAGCAGCGGAACTGCTGCTTTCAGGGAGTGGGGGGGGGGCGGAGAATCCCCCTCCTCCCTTCCCCCACCCCCGCTCATCCACCCCCGTCCCTGAAAGCAGCGGAACCGCTGCTTTCAGGGAGTGGGGGGGCGGAGAATCCCCCTCCTCCCTTCCCCCCGCCCACCCCCTGCTCATCCACCCCCCTCCCTGAAAGCAGCGGATCCGCTGCTTTCAGGGAGTGGGGGGGCGGAGAATCCCCCTCCTCCCTTCCCCCCGCCCACCCCCTGCTCATCCACCCCCCTCCCTGAAAGCAGCGGATCCGCTGCTTTCAGGGAGTGGGGGGGCGGAGAATCCCCCTCCTCCCTTCCCCCCGCCCACCCCCTGCTCATCCACCCCCCTCCCTGAAAGCAGCGGATCCGCTGCTTTCAGGGAGTGGGGGGGCGGAGAATCCCCCTCCTCCCTTCCCCCCGCCCACCCCCTGCTCATCCACCCCCCTCCCTGAAAGCAGCGGATCCGCTGCTTTCAGGGAGTGGGGGGGCGGAGAATCCCCCTCCTCCCTTCCCCCCGCCCACCCCCTGCTCATCCACCCCCCTCCCTGAAAGCAGCGGATCCGCTGCTTTCAGGGAGTGGGGGGGCGGAGAATCCCCCTCCTCCCTTCCCCCCACCCCCACCCCCGCTCATCCACCCCCGTCCCTGAAAGCAGCGGAACCGCTGCTTTCAGGGAGTGGGGGGGTGGAGAAGCCCCCTCCTCCCTTCCCCCCGCCCACCCCCCGCTCATCCACCCCCGTCCCTGAAAGCAGCGGAACCGCTGCTTTCAGGGAGGGGGGGTGGCGGAGAAGCCCCCTCCTCCCTTCCCCCTGTCCACTCCCCATGCATCCACCCCCCTCCCTGAAAGCCGCAGAAACGCGCTTTCAGGGAGGGGGGTGGCGGAGAAGCCCCCTCCTCTCTTCCGGCTGCCCACTCCCCATGCATCCACCCCCCTCCCTGAAAGCCGCAGAAACGCGCTTTCAGGGAGGGGGGTGGCGGAGAAGCCCCCTCCTCCCTTCCCCCCACCCATCCCCCGCGCATACACCCCCCTCCCGAAAGGGAGGGGGGCTTGGAAGCCCCCTACTCCCTGCCACCCTCCCACCCTCCGCCCAGCCACCCCCCTTCCCCAAAGGCTCGCTTTGGAGAGGGGGGGTGGCTGCGAAGCCCCTTCCCCCCTGCCACCCTCCGCCCAGCCTCCCCCCTTCCCCAAAGCCCCGTTTGGCCGCACAGCCTGCAGATCCCCCTCCTGCGCTCCCTCCTGGAAGGGAGCGCAGGAGGGGCATGCGGAGGCTGCGTGGCCAAACCGCGATTCGCCCCTTCTTCCCACCTTCCTGGAAGGTGGGGAGAAGGGGCGAACGTGCCCCTTTTGGGCGCACAGCCTCCGCATCCTCCTCCTGCGCTCCCTCCTGGAAGTGAGCCCAGGAGGGGCATGCGGGGGCTATGCGTTGGAAGAGGGGGGTCGTCTTATAGGGCGAATATATCACAAACTCTGCATTTTACTTTAAAAATTGGGGGGGTCGTCTTATACGCCGGGTCGTCTTATACGCCGGAATATACGGTAGTTAAAACTCTGGAAGTTGCTTCCATAACGTGTAGTTGTGTTTGCCAATTTGGGCAGCATTGAAAGTGAACTGAGAAAGTTCATGGATGGCTCATAATAAGTATATATTGCTACCAGTATCTGAGGTAAAATGCTAGGGAACATGAGTGGGAGGTTGCTATTGTATTCATGTGGACTTCCCACAGGGAAATGGCTGGCCACTGTGAGAAAAGAGTGCTGAACCAGATAGACCTTTGGTCTAACGCAGCAGGGTTCTTATGTGCAAAAGTACTATTTTTAAAAAAGCAATTTTCCATCAGCATTCTGAAATATACAGCCGTGCAAAGTGTACTGGGAGGGTTTGGTTGTTCCTGCCTCTCCCCTAATCAGGAGAAAGTTTGCAGCTGAGAGGGAGAACTTTTGCCACCCCCAGATGGTATGGGCTTCCAACTCCCATCATCCTGCACTAGTAGACCAGTTGCTTTGGGGTTGATGGGAACTTGAGTCTATCAACATTTGAAGGGCAACAGAACCCCTGGCCCTGGTTTATACAATCTTTCTACTCAACAGAAAGAGTATCAGTATCCTAGGAGGTTGTTCATCCATCTTCTGTGGGGTGGATGGGAATGAAGGATTACTAACAAGATGCATGAAAAGGTTGGCTCATTGACAGTCTTCTAAATGTGGGCTGAATATGTGGGCTGATGCTTGGATTGAATTCCCTCCCATGTTATTTCTGCATTGGTAAACAGGTAATTGCTTTTTAGAATACACATCTCTACACAACCTACTATTGCTGCAAACATGTAGTCAGTGTTCCTGTTTAAACCCTTGAGGCAAATGCAAGGAATAAGTGGTATATTATGCCATTGAGAATGATTGCAATACATAGGCCAGAGCATTCCTACACATGGCTCCACACATGCATTTAACTCACCAAGTAATCAAGTATTTCTGTACTGGAAATTACCAAGAAAGAACACAATTTGTAAGCCAAAGGTCTCAAATTCAATCCCTAGTGTTATGCATTAAAAAGATGATGGAGCAGGTAATGAGAAAGAGCAGTTGAACTGTATCTCTAAGACAGGCACAACTCCATCTTGCCTCAGCCTAGAAGCAGAATGGCCCTCCATCCATCCCAACTGCCATTGCCCTGGCCAAAGAGGGAGAGAAGGGAATGCTAGATTTAATCCCTTCTCCTATAGCCATCCCCTTTCTTTCTGTATCATGTCTTCATTAGATTGTAAGCTTGAGGGCAGGGAACTGCTTTGTTGTTCTTTTTCTTGTAAAGTGCCATGTACATTGATGGCACTATAGAAATAAAAGATCATCATCATCATCTCTGTGGTAGAGTTTTGCATACAAAACTCTACCACAAGTCCAATCCCTGTTATCTCCAGTTTAGGGGGTGGGAGGAAAACCTGGAAGAGTAGCTTTCAGTTGTTGATGAAATGACAGTACTGAGCTGGAGTGACGGATAGCTTGACCTGGTATAAGGCAGCTTCCTATGTTTCCATTATTTCAATTGTTCCATATTACCAGAAGGAATATCAGCCCTGGAAGTGGTATTAGCTTATGATCCTTCTGTACAAGGCTGGATTGACATGGTTGAGACTCTGGATCATTTCCAGAAAACCCAGGGAACCCTTTACCCAGGTGTGTAAGGTGCAGGGTTGGAGTGCCAGCTCTGTGCTGCCAAATGGAGCCCTCCCTGTGGCCAGAACCAGTCTCTTTCAGGCCCAAGGGATGAGATGGCACTGGGCATCCACCTTGAGTCATACCCTACAACATTTCACAGATGAAAACCAGGAGGCATTTGGCTAAGCAACAACAGAGTGTGATCAAGATGACCAAAAAAATTTATATGAGGAAGAACATGCAAGCTGTTTGTTTTTACCTGAGCCCACCAGAGGAAGGGCAAGATTCCTCTCCTTGCTGCTGAGTTAATTGGGTGCAAACTACTTGTTCACTTTGACCTCTGTTTGCAGCAAGTGAAGTAATCTGAGGGTGAAGGGTGAAAGGGGGATGAGGAGAGAGAAACTACAACATTTTAAAAGGAGCTGAAAAAGTGGGGTGATGGAGACTTAATTGGAATTGTCACTGCCAAATCAAGACAGTTGGAGGGTATGTTGCTGCCAGTGTTCTTGCTGGTATGACTGAGGCCAGAGTCTCAAAGGCTTCATTTTGCCACCCACCTCTTCATTTGCTCCACAGTTGGAAAACTAGGATGGGGTAGAAGGTAATTGCTAGCAACACTTGGAGAGGGTAGGGGAAGAGAAATCTACATCTACACCTCCTCCCATTAATATTTATTGACAACAGAACAGTGGAAGAGGTTTATGTGTACAGTTGTCCCTCCATATCCACGGATTTGGTATCCACTGATTTAAGTATTCACAGCTTGAAAATATTCTTTAAAAAATAATAATCCAGAACCCAAACCTTGATTTTGCCATCTTATATAAGGGACTGTAAAAGCAAAAATATCACGGTCAAATGTCCCAGCGGGTACTGCAACAGTACCGCTGGGAAGGAGCGTCGTACGAAACTGACGCCCTCTTGCGCTGCAGCGTCGCAACCTGGCGACGCTGCTAGCGTTATTTTTACATTGTCCGAAAAAGTCCTTAGTCTTCTTTGATGCTGTACTGAATTTCTGCCATGTGTAAAAGCTCTGCAACTTTGAGTAATGAAGCTTTGTACTTTTAAACTACTTTTATGAGTCTTGAGTGCTTATTTTGCTAAACAAGTAACTTGGGATAGGATAAGGGTGTTTGGTTATCCCTAAGCTGTGGGGTTTTTTTTACATGTATGCTAAGATTATTACGCTAACACTGCTGCATGTGTGTGTACTCTGCTAATTGGCTGCACCTTCCAAGAGTGAAATGCAGTGAGGAGAGTTTAAACAGGGAACACTGGAACCCTGATTTTTAAACACTTCCAATAGCTTAATCAGAGGACTATGCATGCATCTCATTAGCAGAGATGTATACATTTATATGTTGGATTTTACTCAACAAAGAACTTTTTATTCAGATAGGCCTTTGGCAATTAAACTCACTCACTGTGGAAGAGACTCTGATGTTTCTTTTACTGCTGTGTTTTTAATCTGTTTTATGTTCTCACTGTATTTGTTTTGGTATATTGTGCATAGAAAGTTGGACTACGACTGTTTTCAGCCATAGAAACCTACTAGATGACTTTGGCCATGTCACACTCTCTCAACCTCAGAAGACAAATCGTTTCAGAGTTGCCTTGAGGTCACCAAAAGTCAGAAGTGACTTGGAAGCACACAACAACAATATACTACACTGCACATTCAGTCACCAGTGGGAGGTGCCAACTCAGATTTTTCTCCCAGGCCCCTTGTTGGGGATGGGGGGAGAAAGGGCTGTTGCTTGTATGAACTACAGGGTCCCTCTTAATATATACCACACACGCATGCGTTCACACTTACACACAGGTGCATCAAATGTATTTGCTGACTACAACTCTTATCAGCCCTAGCCAGCATAATTAAGGTTGAGAGATTTAGAAGTGGCAGTTGAACAATATCTGGAAGGCTGCATGTTTCCCATCCCTGTTTGAGAAAGTGATAGACTCTGACATGTTTTTAAGTGCATCTGTGTATCCTCTCTTAAACTGAAGACCAGTATATTGCTGCTCACTTGACCTTAAGAATGATGGAGGATTTCTCAGCTTGGTGACTAGCTTGTCTTTTGTAGTTTATAAGTCAAAGAGGAAACCAAGCTGTTGCCATCTGAGGTCACAGTACTGAAAGGCTTGAAACTATTCCAACTTTCAAAGGAATGTCACTCTGCCTTCTTTGGCTTTGCAGGGCTTGCTGGTCCTTGACCTGTAAAGGTGACTCTGTTTTGATATTCAGGCCTGATGTGCAAACAATCCAAGAAGGGAGCAATCTTCTGAAATTCATATATGTCAGAGTAAACCCAAAAAGCCTATACGTGTGTGTGTTTAGATGCTTGGCCAGCACCAGGCAGAGATTATACTTCACAGGCAGCGAATATTGTATTAAAACAAACAGTGCTGCGTCTATCCGCTTTACACTAGCCAGGGTTAAACCATCCTATTTGACCTAGTGGTGGCCCATTTCTTTTAACAGTTGCCCTGATAACCCACCCATATTTATTTGTCTGCCCCTCATGAATTTTACAGCTTTCCCTCTGGCTTTTCTTCACAAACAAAGATTCAGGAAGGACTCATCCTGCACTTCCTGCAAGCGCGCTGATGACTGAAAAGGCCAATCCGAGATAAACAAGTCCAGTTGCAGAAAGCACAGCAGAAGGTCTCCTTGGGTGATGTTTCCAGGTTGTGATTCTTTCTGTGTTGTCATTTCTCTTCAAGACTTGTTCAGCGTGAGCTCTCAAATAAGGCTGCAGCATTGTGGATAGTGCGTCTCCACGCCTGCTGATGTGAGGCCAGAGCGGACCATTGTTGGTGATCAGTTTGGCTGAGCCTGAGATGTTGTTTCAGGAAGTCCTTGTATCGCTTTTTTGGAGCGCCCCTCTTATGCTGACCCGTGGCGAGTTCATCGTAGAGTACTGTTTTTGGGAGGCGATGGTCCTCCATCCTAGAAACATGCCCTGCCCAGCACAGCTGTGTTCTCAATATTATGGCCTCAATGCTGGTGAAGACTGGGTTGGCTTCTGCTTCTTAGCAGGAGGCTAACCTAGTGGAGTAGGTTATTTTTATGTGGATGCATAAGAAAAGGGAATGGGGTACGAACAGGGTAGGGGACCTTCTTTCTGTCAAGGGCCATGTTTCCCCAGAAATAATTTGTATGGGGTCTGCATGCTGACAGTGGGTGGGACAGAGCCAAAAGGCTACCACCGTTTGGTCTCTCACTCCTTTTCCCACAGCCCTTTTACACAAATGGACCGTGTGATGCAGAAGGAAAAAAGGTAATGCAATTCTAGCCTGCCTCGACAGAAGTACTATATTGCCCAGATCTATGGAAATGTTGGTGCTATTCTTTTCTGTTTGGGTCAAGCCTCACCTGGAGTACTGTGTCCAGTTCTCTTGCCACCATTTCAGGATATTGGTAAGCTGGAACATATCCCAAGAAGGGCAACGAAGATGGTCAAAGGTTTGGAAAGCAAGTGCTATGAGGGACACTTGAGAGAGTTGGTATGTCTAGCCTAGAGAAGATTGTGAGGTGGAATGATAAACATCCTTAAATGTTTGAAGGGATGCCATGTAGAAGATTAAAACAAGAACTTGATTTCTGCTGCTTTGGACCATAGGAGGCAAACAAATTGATTCTAATTATAAAAAGGAAAAAGGAAAGACAGATTCCATCTAAACATTAGGAAGAACCTCCTGACACTAAGAATTGTTTGACAATGGAACAAATTATCTTGGAGATTGGTAGACTCTCCATCTTAGGAAGTTTTTAAACAGAAGGTGGGTGGCCATCTTTCAAGAGTGCTTCAGATGTGGATTTCCATCATTGGTGGTGGATTGGACTAAGTGACTCTTGGGATCTCTCACATTTCAACAATTTTATGATACTCTCTCCTATTTCTTCCACCCTGCATTTCACAGATGAAAACTGAGACACATGTGGCCAAGCAACAATCAGAATGGGTTCATGATGGCAAAAGGGGTCAGATTCACTTTGCTGCATTTGAGGGGATTTTAGGCCCCTCCTCCATCTATTTCAGTTCAGTATGTGGCATAGTGGTTTGAGTGTTGGACTACAACTGGTGACCAGGGTTTGAATCCCCGCTCAGTCATGAACCCCCTCTCCCGGTAACTTTGAGCAACTCACACACTCTCAGACCTCAGAAAACCCTGTAATAGGGTCACCTTAGGGTCACCATAAGTCGGAAACGACTTGAAGGCACACAACAACAACAACGGGGCTAATCATGATGAGAGTCTACCTAATGCCCCCAAATAGCACTAACAGTTCCCTTGAGCACAGGGGACAAGCCATTTGGGAGCAAAAATTTGGGGAAGCACCACAAAATTTGTGGGAGTAAGGGAGAACATAGAAGGCTGTTCAAGACAGCCTTGGGGCCACATGTTCCCCATGGACTCCACTTTGTCCACTTTTGGCCTCTAAAAGACTACTTCTCCCTATGTGAGCTGGCCTAAGTTTTAAGATCCTCAGGGGAGGGCTTTCAGTCCCACCACCATCATAGGCACATTTGGTGAAGACATGTGAGAGAGCCTTCTCAGCGGCTGCCCCCTGGCTGCGGAGCTCCCTTCCCCAGGAGACCTGGTTAGGCCCTTCCTTGTTCTCTTTCTGCCAACAGATTGAGATTTTTGATTTGATCTGATTTCTTAAAATCCTGTGGCAGAATAGTGTTTATAATGGTGTGCTGTCTTTTATCCTGAATGTTTTTAGTTATGTTTTAAATGTATTTGAAACTATTTTTAAATACCTAATTTTAATAGTATTGTTGTTTAATTGATTTTTTAAAAAACTGGTAATATAACTTTTTAGCCAACTTCTATTTTAAATTATTGTAAAGATGCCTTGGGTCTCTTGGCAGGAAAAAGGTGGGGCATACATTGAATAAAATAAATAAATAAATAAATAAATAAAGGTAATAACAAGCAGGAACAGAGAAGCTGGGAGAAGCTGCAGCAGTTGGCTTTTGGCTGAGCCTAGTGGGAAGGGCAAAATTCTGCCGCCTCCTCTCCCTGTTGGGTTGAGTACAAACTACTTTTGCACTTTGAACTCAGTTTGCAGCAACTGAAGTAAGCTGAGGACAAAGAAAGAAAGCAGGAAAAGGAGAGAGAAACTGGGACATATTAAAATAGCTGAAAAAGTCGGATGACACAGAATTGATTTTCCTTGGGTTTTTCCTGGGCTGTGAGGCCATGTTCTGGAAGAGTTTACTTCTGATGTTTCACCTGCATCTGTGGCTGGCATCTTCAAATAATTGTTAGGTAAGAGTGTGTGAGGAGTTTATATACTGTGAACCCCTGTTGGGGAGTATATGTAAATTTGTGTATTTGAATGGTTAGTTTCTGGGTATAGAAATGCAAGGAGGATTAGTGTCCATTTGGCTAATGGTTGGTTGATGGCCCATTATCAGGATTGGTTGGGACTGTCCCTGCCAAATCAGGACTGTTGGAAGTTATGCCATCCCTTCTCTCTCTCAGTACTTCTAATTCTTCTTCTCTTCTGACTTTCTCTTTTTCTCTTTCTTTCTGCCACCCCGATTTTCTCTTTCCCATTCCTTTCCTTGCCCTGCCCTGTGGGCTGCCAGTGAAAGAACAGGTCATTTTTTGCCAGAGGCCTAGTCACTTGCACAGGGTTTACAGAATAAGGCAAAGGGCTGCATGTGGGCATAGGGCAACAGATTTTCCAACCCTTAAGTGCGAGAATGGCAGCTGTGTAATTTTGTGTAATTACTATGAACAGGCGCTGAGTAGAGGCTGCTGGACATGAGTCAGTAGTGTGATGCAGGAGCTAAAAAAGCCAATGTGATTCTAGGCTGCATCAATAGGAGTATAGTGTCTAGGTTAAGGGAAGTAATAGTGCTACTCTATTCTGCTTTGGTCAGACCTCATCTGAAATACTGTGTCCAGCTCTGGGCACCACAGTTCCAGAAACATATGGACAAGCTGGAACGTGTCTAGAGGAGGGCAACCAAAATGGTGGGAGGTCTGGAAGCCATGCCCAATGAGGAACGGCTTAGGGAGCTGGGTATGTTTAGCCTGGAGAAGAGAAGGTTAAGAGGTGACATGATAGCAATGTTTAATATTTGAAGGGATGTCATACTGAGGATGGAGCAAGCTTGTTTTCTGCTGCTCCAGAGACTAGGACATGGAGCAATGGACTAAAACTACAGAAAAAGAGATTCCACCTAAACATTAGGAAGAACTTTCTGACAGTAAGAGCTGTTTGGCAGTGAAATGCACTACCTTGTAGTGTGGTGCAGTCTCTATCTTTGGGTGTTTTTAAACAGAGGCTGGATGCCCATCTGTCAGGAATGCTTTGATTGTGTATTCCTGTATGGCAGGGGGGTTGGACTAGATGGCCCTTGTGGTCTCTTCCAACTCTATGATTCTATAATTGTGGTTTGAGTGAGAGACAAAGCAGAGATCAGGTGGATGTGGTAGCTACTGCTTAAAGCCATCATCCAGATTTAGCTCTATTGTTTTAGAATAGGGGTGAGAATTGGGTGCCCTCCAGAGATCATTGCACTGCAGCTCCCAGCAGACATATCCAGCATAGCCAATGGTGAGGAATGCTGGGAGCTGCAGTTCAGCAATATCTGGAAGAATCAGTCATTCCCAACTGTCTTCTATAAATTAGATTATTTGAAACAGTACTTAGTTTGTTTCTAACCCATTACAGCTACCCATCATTGTCACCACTCAGCAACACAATATGCCCACCTGGCTTGCTGCCTTCTTCTTAATCTGCCTACCCCATTTTTAGCTATCGCAGAGGTACTCTAAGTATAACTGGTAATAGCAATCATTAGCTTCATATTTTTTATTCCATTCCTTTGTAATTACATTATTTTTATTTTTATTTACATTTTCCTTTAAGAAAACCAATTTAATGTATACATACAAAGCAGAATCGCCTTTTACAAGAGTAGTTAATTCTAGGTATCAGATCCTGTCTGATCTTGGAAGCTAAGCAGGGTCAGCTCTGGTTAGTACTTGGATGGGAGACCACCAATGAATACCAGATGCTGTGGGCTATATTTCAGAGGAAGGAACTGACAAAACCACCTCTGAGTATTCATTGCCTGAGAAAACCCTAAGAAAAATTCATGGGGTTGCCATAAGTCAACAGATGACTTGAAGGCACATATATGTACACAAGAAGGCACATATATGTACACATATGTAGAAACCCAGTAAAATGAGGCCTTGGGTGTTTAAGGAACAATCGGGCTACAGAAAGAAAATAAAAAATATTCTTAAGTAAGATGTCATGGTGGCATGCTCCTCTTTTGTTCTGGAAGTGACTACAATCTTGAGCCCACTTCTACATGCTCCAGGTTCTCTGTATCAGTGGATCAGTGTGCATACATCATTGGGTGAGAGCAGGATTGCACTGTATGCCCATACTTAACCAGGGACTTTAGTCTGATAAGCGGGTTCATGTGATCTCTTTCTCTTGTTATTTATTCTTGTACTGTTCCAGTTCATTTGCGAGTAGGAGCTGAGCTACAGATGTTAATCTTCAGTAAAGAATGCAATATGCAATATATCCACCACCACCACCATGCCATTATCTCTCTGCAAAGGGCATTCAAAAGTCAAATCTTGCCCAGGGATGTTGTGGGCTAGGAATGCCTGAGGCCAACTAATTGCTACAAGCCACGGTGTACCAGGGGCAGCTTCCCAGATGGAGACCTAGTAAGAAGCAGACCCACAATCCTGAAATAATGTCCATAAGTGAGTTAACAAACCTTCCTTCTTCCTTCCTTCCATTATTTATGTCCCACTTTATATTTAAGGATCTGAGCCAGTGTATACAATAAAGCCAGTTTCAAGCACTATAAAACAACATGAATAATTTTAAAAGACTAAAACATATTTAAAAAATTAACACTTAAAGCAAGACAATTTAAAACCAGTTAAAACAACATTAAAATTAATTTAAATATAGTCGGCCCTCTGTATCCATGGATTTGGCATCCAAAGATTACACCATCCACCATTTCAAAATATATATAAAAAAAAAAATCCCAAAAAGCAAACCTTGATTTTGCCATTTTATATAAGGGACACCATTTTATTATGCCATTGTATATAATGAGACTTGAGCATCCATGGATTTTGGTATCCATGGGGGGGGGGGTTCCTGGAACGAAACCCCAGCAGATACCGAGGACCCACTATAATGTAAATCATAACATGTGCAAAATGGATAAAATCTACTAGTCCTTAAAGGCTTGACTTGTAAAAAGCAGTGTTTCGGCTTGGCACTAGAATGAAATCAGCATTGGTGCCAATCAGGCCTCTAAGGGGAGGGTATTCAGTAATCAGATGCCACAGCGGAGAAGGTCTTCTCCCATTTCCTCCCACACAGTCTGTTGTCCCCCTGGTAGACACAGAGGAGAGTTCCTATATAGTAGCTACAAACACTCCTAGCACTGAGGTCCCAAGCCATTTAGGGTTTTACGTGTTATTGCCAGCAACTTCAAATCATACTGGAAGCATATTGTCAGCCAGTGCGATTATTTTAAAACTGTGCTGCATACACCTGTGAAGGCGTGAGGGGCAGAGGTGGGGACAGAAAAATTTGGTGATTTTTCCCCCCCAGGTTTTTCTCAAATACTTTTTTTTCCTGAAAAAAATTTGGGAAAAGTGGATTATAAAGTATTTTCTTTTAGAATGATGAATATATGTTTAAGACAAGGTTTTCATGTATTTCCTGCTCAAAATCATTTCTTTAAAAAACCCTATATGTGTTGGCCCAGTGGCTGGCGAGAGGACCTCTCTCCATGTTTCAACTGCCATTGCTCTGGCCTCAGAGGGAGAGAAGAGCAGCCAGGCACAGCTCCATCATGCCTTGGCTCATTGACCACTGCTGTGGCCTCTAAGGGAGAGAAGAGCAGACAGCATCTGCTGGACTTCATCACCTCCCCCACTGCATTCCCCTTTCCTTATGTGTCATGTCTTTCTTAGATTGTAAACCTGAGGGCAGAGAACTATCAGATGAATAATTTGTACACTTCCCTAGAAGACTTTTTGGCTGATGGGTGGAGTATAAATACACTTAAGTAAATAAGCAAGTAAGAGGAAAACTTTTGTATAAGGAGATTTTCACACGGGCTATATATCCCGTGGCAGGAACAGAACAGGGTCGGGAAAGGTTTTCCCTTTTGAACGACGTTGACCCTATTCTGTCCTGTATCCATCCTGCTCCTGTGACTGTTCCAGAACAATGTAATCACGATTTTTCATCGTGAATAGACCTCACGTTCCATCACTATCACGCAATCACACGTGTGCGAACAGGAGCCCCATTCCTGTTCCGAAATTACAGCTGTGGAGGGGAGGTCTGTTCCGAGCACTTCCTGGTACTGTCTGGACATCCAGGTAAGTGGCAGCCTTTATTTTACCCTCCCTGTTTTGATTGTGTAATTTAAAGTGTGTTTTTGTGCTTGGTGAACTGATTTTACGTTTGGAGGAGTTTTATTTTTTAAATTTACTGCCCAGCTGTTATCACGCGATAACATGATAACGTTTTAGACAGCCGGTCATAAAAGCAGCCTTACAACGGCTGCATTTATAGCCGGCCAACGAGGGGAGAGGGAGCCCATTCCTGCCGTGGAATTAAGCTAAGTGTGTGAAAGATTTACGTTATTCCGTGGCAGGAACAGAAGAGGATGTGGCGGGGCGGTAATGGGGCATTTTGGCCCCGTGAAAATCTCCTAAGACTGTGTTCAATATCAGATCATTATAGTTTCTGGCCTTGGTTTACTTTTCATCTTACGTTTGCAGAGGCTGTTCTAAGATCAAATCATACATTTCTGTTATTCTTTAAGGATGATATGTATTTTTAAATCAGGATATTATATATTAGCTATTTGTTCTATTATGCTGTCATCTGGTTGGAGGGCTTGATTGAACAGCTGTCTGTAAATTTGTAAATAAAGTAACACCATTGATGACACTAGGGCTCATAATAGAGTTTAGTACATAACTATTTCTGTGTGTCTGCCTTTGTCGTTCTTATGTCTGGGCTATCTATAAAAACTAAGATTAGAAGCCTTGTGTGCTACAAATAATGCATGATGTTGAACCCTTTCCTAGACATCCTACAGCTGCTGTGTTGTTGTTTTTTTTTAATTTAAGTCATATTAGAACTAGCCACATACGCAGAAAGAGCTGCTTAGGCAAAGGGAATTTCCATAATTTGCAGCATGTCTTACTTGAGGTCTGCAGCATGAGTAGAGTAAGAAGCAGTGTTGCTCCTTATCCACCTCTCTCTCTCTCTCTCTCTCTCTCTCTCTCTGACTTTTCTTCGCAAATGAAGATTCAGGAAGGACTCATCCCACACTTTCTGCAAGCGCACTGGTGACTAAAAAGGCCAATCTGAGATAAACAAGTCCGGTTGCAGAAAGCACAGCAGAAGGTCTCCTTGGGTGATGTTTCCGGGTTATGACTCTTTCTGCATTGTCGTTTCTCTTCAAGACTTGTTCGGCATGAGTTCTCAAATAAGGTTGCAGCATTGTGGATAGTTCGTCTCCATGCCTCCCGATGTGAGGCCAGGGCAGACCATTGTTGGTGATCAATTTGGCCGAGCCTGAGATGTTGTTTCAGGGAGTCCTTGTATCGCTTTTTTGGAGCACCCCTCTTACGCTGACCCGTGGCGAGTTCACCATGGAGTATTATTTTTGGGAGGCGATAGTCCTCCATCCTAGAAACGTGCCCTGCCCAGTGCAGCTGTGTTCTCAATATCATGGCCTCAATGCTGGTGATCCCTGCTTGCTCAAGGACAGCAGCATTCGTCACATAGTCAGTCCAGCGTATATTAAGGATTGTGAGTAGACAGCGCTGATGAAAGCGTTCGAGAAGTCGTAAGTGTTGGCGATAGGTGACCCATGTTTCAGACCCATAAAGAAGAATAGACAGTACAATGGCTCTATACACACTGATTTTTGTGCTTCGCCTCAGGTGTTTATTACTCCAGATTCTTTTGTAAAGTCTTCCAAATGCGCTATATGCCTTTGCTATTCTGCGATCGATCTAATAACTATATAAAAGAACTATATAAAAGAGATGAAAGAATGATTCATTCAAGAACCAAAATTTTTAGAAAGCAAAGTGGAAGCTGCACTTGGGAGAAATAAATCACCAGGAACAGATGGCATACCAACAGAGCAGCTTTAAGCTAGTTCTAATTAAAATCTGTCAACTAATATGGAGAACAAAATAATGGCCCACAGACTGGAATTGTACTGTACCGTGATGAACTGTGTTGCATTGTATTGTGAATTCTGATGTTGTACCCCACCCCGATCCTGAGGGGAGAGGTGGTTAATAACTAATGAAATGTTATTATAATTATACGGTGT
Source organism: Gambelia wislizenii (assembly GCA_030847615.1). Lineage (NCBI taxonomy): Eukaryota > Metazoa > Chordata > Lepidosauria > Squamata > Crotaphytidae > Gambelia > Gambelia wislizenii. The sequence continues at coordinate 238,617,682 of JAUMIR010000005.1, forward strand.
CACCAAGATAGAATGGTTGCAAGCAACAAGGATGCCTGGGAGCCACTGGGGGATTTATAGGCAGTTGTCTCAAGACACCAGGTGCTTAATGAGTTTGCACCTCCAATTTAACAGCCACTGGAATCCGCATAATCTCTTCTCATCTCTTTGAAGATCTGCAAAGGATGACAGCATATCCTCAGCATCTGCCACTTCTTGCTGGGGAGTAGGCCTCCTCTTGGCCCCAGCCCCCAGCTCCTCGGATTCAGAGAGACCACCATCATTAGGAATTGCAAATTCCTGGCAACCTGACTTCTCTGTGTCTGAATCTTCCAATTCCATAGGGTGGGTTATGACAATAGGGTGACCTGGATGTCTCTCATTCATAGGGATGCCATAAACCAAAGTGAACTTGATGGCAGTTAACAATAATCCTAGAATTTTCTTGGCAAGATATATTCAGAGGAGGCTTGCCATTGCCTTTTTTTTCAGACTGAAAGAATATGATTTGCTTGAGATCACCTACAGTTTTTCCATGGCTGAGCAGGGATTTGAAGCCTGGTCTCCCAGAGTTTGAGTCCAACACTCAAAAACTACACCATGCTGGCCTCCTCTGGCATGCACCTCTGCTAAAACTCTAATGGGAGTTTCCCTCCATAACTGTAACTGGGAGATTTTAGTTAGGACTATTGCAGGTTAACATTTACTGTGCAGTCCTGGTCCTTCTTGAGCAACTTTCTCCCCAGAATGATTTAATTAAAAAAAACAAAACAAAAACACACACAACATGTTCATGCAACTGCTTACACACAAAATGAGGCTGGACCTGTATTTATACCACACGGCGTCTATTCTGTGGGGTCGGGGGTAGCAAGTTACCTTCGGAATGACAGACATTGCAAAACAACATGCTGTATTTTGCAATGTCTTCCTGAAAAAGAACTGCAGGGCTTTGAGCCAGTTGTAGTCTTTGGCCTACCTCCAGCCATTTTTGTGCATTTTCCAGGATGAGTTATGAGGAAACTTCCCTCACCTCCCACGCCCACTTGCTCTTGTGCTTCACCAGAACGTTTCAGTGAAAGGCAATTGCAGGCACTGTGCCCAGTTTGAGGCAGTTCGATAATGCATTTGGCTTCGACTGAAACTTTGGAGAGCTCTGCTCTCCAGCATATACTGCACAGGATTCCATGCGGGGCTCACCCTATCATTAGGCAGAACGAGACAGCTGCTTTAGGCAGCAAATTTTGGGTGTCACGAACAGGCAACACATTTTTAATTATTGAATTTATAGTGGCAAGGAAAAGGAGACACACTTGGGGGTTCTTTTTCTTTTTGGAAAGAACTTATGTGTCACATTATTGCTTGGTTGGTTTTGGTGCTGTGCGACTCAACTTCCTCTGATCTCTCTCCGCAGCAAAGTGTCATAGGCTGGCTCTGACTGTCCATATGAGATAACATGAGGAGAGTGGAACTAGTCATAGAGGGGACAGCATGTTTTTTGTTTCATGTCTAGTTTCTGCTTTCCAGTGTCCCATTTGAGAGAATGAAATATTCATTCAGTTGAGACTGGGTGGTTCTTCTGTTTGGCAAAGGACGCTAAGCTCTTTAAAAAAAAAAACAACGGTAACTCTCTTGTCCATGTACAGACTGGGGTAACTGCTGGGTGGAAGTTTCTTCAACTCTTCTGCAGTGTATTCTATAAAGAACAGCTATAAAAAATCTGATAGCTTGTACATATGGGTGCATTATGAGGAACAAGAATTATAAGAGAAAAGTCATATTACTCTGTGGCAAAGGGGATGTTTTATATGTAGATGCCCTCTAGGTTAGTTATAGCATCTCCGGTTCAAGGGCTTCTGTCTGAGATGTTGGGCAGCTGCTTCCTTGAAATGATGCAGCACGAGTTCTTTCATAACCTTTAAATACACATAATAGGACCTTCATATCCACTGATTCATTATCCACTGATTCAATCATCCACATGACACAAAACAGCACACCTACCATAGAGTCTTCCTAGAAGCAGTGTCCTCTCTAGCAATTTTCTAGGTCCTCCAAGGCAATGCTATGGTATTTTAAACCAGAAGTCCCATTATTTTTAATGGTGTTCACTATTATCAACAGTTTTCAGTATCCATGCCCCCCCCCCGAACCAATCCCCAGTGAATACGGGGGTTCTACTGTAGATGAATGCTTCTTTAATACAGAGATGGATAAGTGGCTTTCCAGTTGTTGTTGGACTATGACTCCCATCAGCACGGTCAATGATGACATGCCCTCCCAACATTTTTAAAGTGAAAACCAGGATATGTGTGGCCAAGCAACATCAGAGTGTGGTCAAGATACAAAAGTTATTAATGATGAAGAACAAACATGCTAGGAGTTTGCTTTTGCCTGAGAGCCTCCTGGGCAGGGCAAGATTCCACCCTCCCCCCACCCCCCGCTGAATTAATTGAGTTCAAACTACTTTTGAACTTGGAACTTAGTTTGTAGCAATTGAAGTAAGCTGCGGACAAAGGAGGGGATGGGAAGAGCAGAGAGAAACTGGGGCATTTTAAAAGCAGCTGAAAATGTTGGATGACAGAGCATTAATTGGGATTGTCCCTTGTCAAATCAGGGCAGTTGGAGGGTATGTGGTGAGAGGGGATAGGATTTGCACTCCAACAAATGTGAAGGGTCACAAGTTACCCAATTCTTTAATGTAAATGTTAGGGAGAACCTGATCCTTTCTTGCCATTATTTTTGTGTATACTAAAGTGACAAGTGTTAGAAAAGACCTATGTGTGCATTTATCACCTGCTGCAGCATACTGTACGTATATGTGTTCTGGCATTTTAGACAGAAATCAAAAGGAGGAAGAATTTATTGTGACTCTAAAAAGTCCCAGTGCTTCTTACAGACGTATAGATTTATGGTAACCTCCCCACAACTTTTACAGTCTTTTGCTTTCCTTACTCATATTGATCCGACTATCATACTTGTAATGTAATGTAATGACTATCATACTTGTAATGCACAGTGTATCAGCATTTAATTTTTTGTATGGCACTGAGCTTTTTATCAAACATATACAGTAACTGCTGGAACTTGAATAAGGCTGTTCATGATTCCAGCAACTTTATTCCATTCGCTCTTCCTCCTCCCTTTTCTATAACTTCCCCCTGCATCAACCAGCATTCGTTGGCCATTAAGCACATTAAGTTCCCATTAGGCCTTTTTTTTTTTTTTTAGAGGTCTCCACTCCTTTTGCTTCTCACAGCAAATGTTCTGTACTTCTGCAGATTTGGTTTTCCCCCAGCTTGCTGATACCTTCCTCTTTTTCCTGGGTAGCATGGCCATTTTAGCTACATAAGCAATAGCCCAGATGCAAAACAATGCAGCAGGGTGGGGGAGCACAATGCATCACATTATGCTAATTAATTACAGATGTTTTATCAGATATAGGTAAACATGAGAGCAGTGGTATACAGCAACATCCAAAATCCACAAAACAGCGATACTTTTATTATGTAATGTTCTGGCTAACTCCACATCAGCCAACATAAGCTCTCAGTAAATTCAGAAGAACTTTATTAAGCAAGCAGAGTTGATCACAGTACGTAAATGTGTAAATTGCTGTTGCTTAAAAATGTGTAAGCTGCTCTGATAGCCTTTGTGGCTGAAGAGCGGGGTATAAATACCTAATTAATTAAAAAATTAAGTAAATGTTGTCAGGACTGAAGGTATGTCTAGTTACACAGTATATGTAAAGCCTACTCAGTTCAACCATTACAAAAGCTTGCACCTCATTTGTTAGCAACTCAAAATATTCTGACTTCCCAGCACTACCCCCCTTAATCCTCTGTACCAAGCTACCCATGAGAATGAACTTGGGCTACTCACAACTCCAGATTCCTCCTCACACAGCAGTTTATTATTCCAGGTTGCAAATATATACAATCATTATTTCCCAGCACCCACCCAGCAGCATAACATATCCCATCATCCTTTATTACCAAACATAAGCCCAAGCATGAAAAAAACAAGCATGGCAGGACCATGGCTGGATCATGGTTCTGACATATTAGGTCAACCAAATGCACAAAATACATGATACAAGCTTTTGAAGCTCCACTGGCTTCTTCATCAGGAAAAGATGTTAAAAACCATACAGGAGAAGAAGAAAAAATGACTGTGTTAGAGTCACAGGCCTACATTTTGTCAAGGTATTGTTTTTGTTGTTGTCAGTTAAGATGGTCTGGAGGGATATCCAGGTAGGCGGAGACCACTTGTTTCTTTGGCCATGTAGGTTCTGGGAGACAAAGAATCGAAAAGTCTGGTAAATAAAATTTAAATTCCATTAGCAACAGAAAAAGCAACTTCCTTTGAGATCCAGGCTGTTTCTGTCCTGTGCAAGGCTACCTACTCCTCTCTTAGGCAGAGAACATAGAATTTATCAAAAACTCTCTATACTGTTGCTTTTGGAAAACCTTTAGGTGTTGTATAGGTAAAACCTGCCAAATGCAACCCCAATAAAAAATGTTTTACCTTTATTAGAGGTAGGAACCTCAAAGAGCTAAGTCCCAGTCTCTTGCAGCAGCATATTTACAGTATAAAGCATCCAATACAGTGGGATGTTATGTATTAGTGGGGATAGGGTAGGAACAAGATTACATAAAATAATAAACTTTATTAAAATCATAGACCAGATCTCTCTGGCTTTTCTTTGCAAATGAAGATTCAGGAAGGACTCATCCCGTGCTTTCTGCAAGCGCACTGATGACTAAAAAGGTCAATCTGAGATAAACAAGTCCAGTTGCAGAAAGCACAGCAGAAGGTCTCCTTGGGTGATGTTTCTGGGTTGTGATTCTTTCTGCGTTGTCGTTTCTCTTCAAGACTTGTTCGGCGTGAGTTCTCAAATAAGGCTGAAGCATTGTGGATAGTGCGTCTCCATGCCTCCTGATGTGAGGCCAGGGCAGACCATTGTTGGTGATCAGTTTGGCCGAGCCTGAGATGTTGTTTCAGGGAGTCCTTGTATCGCTTTTTTGGAGCGCCCCCTTACATTGACCCGTGGCGAGTTCAACGTAGAGTACTATTTTTGGGAGGTGATGGTCTACCATCTTAGAAACGTGCCCTGCCCAGCGCAGCTGTGTTCTTAATATCATGGCCTCAATGCTGGTGATCCCTGCTTGCTCAAGGACAGCAACATTCATCACATAGTCAGTCCAGTGTATATTTAGGATTCTGTGTAGACAGCGCTGATGAAAGCGTTTGAGGAGTCGTAGGTGGTGGCGATAGGTGACCCATGTTTCAGACCCATAAAGGAGAATAGACAGTACAATGGCTCTATACACACTGATTTTTGTGCTTCGCCTCAGGTGTTTATTACTCCAGATTCTTTTGTAAAGTCTTCCAAATATGCTATATGCCTTTGCTAATCTGTGATCAATCTCTTTGTCAATCTTGGCATCTGAGAAGATGATGCTTCCCAGGTAGGTGAACTGCTGAACGGACTTAAGCACAGATTTGCCGATAGCAATGTGGGGATGATGGTACAGGTGTACTGTTAAAAGGAAAAAAACCCCTACATTTTCCCACGTTAAGGGCAATTTTGTTAATCAAATTTGAAATAAGGGAAAAACATATCAGATCTACCTAGACATCTTGTTAAAACTGAAGTACAGTTGTCTCTTCATAATTCTCTGGGGTTTGGTTCAAGGACCCCCCGTGGATACCAAAAGCTGTGAATACTCAAGTCCCATTATATGCAAAGGCATAGCAAAATGGTGTCCCTTATATAAGATGGCAAAATCAAGGTTTACTTTTTGGATTATTATTTTTTAAAGAACATTTTCAAGCCATGAACACTTAAATCGTGGATACGGAGGGACAACTGTAATATACAGTAAAAAGAATTGATGTTCTCATACAGCAGAGTAAAACATGCTCAACTGCTTCAGCTATGCTCAACTGACAAGGGTGGACATGTTGGGGATAGGGCAATATTTGTCCTCTAAAAAGGCAGATATTAGAGCATTATGATGAGCAAAGGTGAAAGCTCTGTGGTATTTGTGGTACTAAAATCAATCATAGGCCAAGACATGGGGACATACATTTTACTAGGTCCCAGAAGGTGTGTCCAGTTATAGGTTATGGGTTCAGTTATGGATTTAGTTCAGGTTATACACAGAAATACTGACTTCCCAAGGGCACTGAGAGAGGTTCACAACTGAACCTCTCTGCTAAGGTTCACTCTATCCATTATTTCATTATTTTATAGGCGCAGCAGCAAATGGTACACATACACACACATCCCATCTCAAGTCAATATCAGCCAGGTTAATTTCTAAAACTTGAGGTAGAAAAGCCTTTCCCTGTCATTAAAAAAACCAAACAACTCCCCAACCCATAATGATAATGATGAATTAAATAGCAATTGGTGCCTCTTTTATGATGTCCCAAATCAGCTGCCTGGGGTAACTACAGTACCTCACCCTGACAGCTATTACACTGCTACCTGTACTTTTGTTCTTGTTATTTACCATGAAGTCAACTTCAGCTTGTGGCAGCCCTATGAATGAGACATCTCCAAGAGCACATCTTACTATGCATTACACCCTCTTCCACTAATATTTCATAATTCAGCAATATTGAGATGCTCCACAATGTCTAGTAGATCAGGAGGACCATAAGTGAGGTCAAGTGGTGGTCACCAGGCCCTAAGGGAGGTATCAAGTACTGGCATCCATGCCCAATGTAGGATTATGTGGAGTCCCTTAGTAAACAAAGCCATCACTGAGGTATGTGCTAATCCTCTCTTCCCTATCTATCACAAAGAGTGATTAGAACCTCCATTATCCCCAGAAATGTGTTTCCTCACACCTTTCCTACCCCACAATAAGGAGGTTGTCATAAACCCATCAACTCCAATATCCCAGCTATTAATGACAATTAACGAAGTCACAGTCTCCTTTGTTTAATGCTGGGAAACCCATCCAAACATTGTTTTACACTCAAACAGCCCTTCAGGATACAAAACTGGGTATAAATATTAGTCCCCAGACAATAGCCAAGTGTGCACAGTGTTACTGACAATTTTACTCTGCCGGGTTGCTATGTCACTCTCAGTTCCAAGTCTGAGTTTTCTTCGCTGCCACAGATTACCAGACCTCTTGCAGGCATTCATTTGAGTGAATAACAATTCCCCTAATTAATACTGCAATTTTAGTTTTACAAGTGGGTCTCCCACTGACCCCCACCAATTCAGATAACACTCTGATCATCACTTGCCCTGATCAGTCTATACAAGGGGGGAAAATACAAACACGTCCCAAAAAACAACCATTCACAACGCTGCAATCTGTCTTAATGGTCAAAAGACCCCCCTTAAACTTCGTATGACTCCTAGCCAAGATGGCAGCCACAAGTGATTTACTTGCGCTTTTAAATCTGCTGCTGCCAATTAATTTTTTTTTACCATAATGCACACATGCGATATTTTGTATTTACAAAAAGGAGAAAAAAAAGAGAGTACAGTCATCCCTTCACATTCGCGGGGTTAGGTTCCCCAGACCCCCACAAATGCGAAAAATCCACGGATAACAACTGCCTTCCCCCTCCCCCGCAAAAGCAACCACAGGGCCTCCGGAGGCCCCATAGTCACTTTCCCCCGCCTCCCTCTCCCTCCCAAGGCCTTCATGGGGGCTTCGTGAAGGCCTCCCCGGCCCTCCCCCTCCCTCCCAAGGCCTTCATGGGGCCTCCGGAGCGTCTCCGGGGGGCCCATGAAGGTCTCTCTGGCCCTCCCCCCTCCCACCCAAGGCCTTAACAGGGTCTCCAGAGGCCCCGTGCCGCTGCTTTTGGGAGGGCAGGGGCCCTCCCAAAACCTGCAAATATTCAAAACAAAACAAAAACAAAATACTGCTAAGTTTGCGAATGTGGAGGGGCAACTGTATAAGATTGCTGTTTTATCGACTTACCAGACAATTGCTTACCTAGAAATCCAACATGATGGCAGCAGGTGCTTTCCCTGTTTGTTAGCCCTGCCCCCATGCTCATCCAACCAATCAGATTACACTCCCTGCTTGCACTGACGCGATTGCGATTGTCCAAACGATCGCACATTCACATGCCATGTGGAGCTTTATAAAAAAACTGGGAGAAGCCCTGGAGGCTTCCCACACAGTTTAAGGTGGATTTGGCTGTCTCCCTTATGACTGACACGTATTTATGTGAATGTCCTTTTGTATATATCACCTTCCATTCACACCCTGTTAGAATTATTTTTACCATATAGACAAGCCCATAAACTCAGGGCCATGGCTTCCTTGATTGAATCAACCCATCTGTGATATGGTTTTCCTCTTTTCCTACTGCCTTACATTTTGCTGAGCGTTACTGTCTTTTCCAGCAAGTAATTTTGTCTCACAATATGTCCAAAATATGGCAGCCTCACTTTGGCAATCTTGGCTTCTAGTGAGAGTTCAGGCCCAATTGCTCTAGGATCCATTCATTTTTAAAAAGTAGTTCATGGTATCTGTACAGCCTGTAGTTTATATAGTATATTCCAGTTGTTTAAAGGAGTTCAAGTATACTGTCTCAGATACGAAGAGAAATTAACCAAAGTACATTCATAGAAGAAGAAAAGACCCATCCCTTCTACCCTTGGTATCCTGCCATGTTCTATCCTATACCCCTCCTTCCCACACACATTTTGAAGAGCCTTTTGGGTCACAGAAAACTGGTTTTCCATGAATGTTATTATATTAGCTGATCTGAGGAACCTGCATCTGGGATCCTTACAGCAGCCTTTTAAATTATGCCTGTATTTTTCCCCAACTGGAGATTTAGGCTGGTGCTGAAAGATAATCACTTATCTGTGCAAAGGCACCTGCTGAGCTCTTGTATGAGATTTTGAGCACTGCATAACTCTAGCTAAATTGTAATGACAATGATGCCAGTTTTGAGCATTGTTAAGTATCCAGTTAGTTTAAAATGGCTTTGGTGGGTGTGGAGAAATTGTACTTGAAACAGTACAGCAAGAAAAATCTAAAATGTGAAGGGAGGGATAGGTGCGGACAATGAACCATCCTTATGTCCAGATTTCTGGAAATTATTTCATAATGGAAGGACAAAACTACCTATTGTGTAGGATGCTTGTTAGAATGACAGTCAGAGAGAGAGAGAGAGAGAACTTGTCCAAGGAACTTATTCAGAGCTTGATAACATTTTTGGACTACAACCCCCATAGATAGTCACCAGCCTGCTTTCTTTAATAAAAAAAAATACCCTTTTCCAAGCTCTGATTAATATTCACATTCATTAAACTAGACTTCCCAAGCCCACTGCCTTCCAGATGTGTTGGGCTAAATTCTGTTCACCCACCACCAACATGGCTTCCGATTGGAGAAGGCTTATAAAACATTTGACACATATATGCAACATATGGAAACCTTTTCTCTCTCTTTCTGTGCATTATTTAGTTTCATAGAGTATAGCTTAGAGTTTTCCCATACGACTTCATTACTAAACACCATTTGCCAGCTTGTTCTGAAAGATTCCTTTGACAGTGAGACATTTGAAGGTGGTTTTACTTCAGATATCAGTCAAGTTGGAATGGGGTTATGATAGATTTTTTTTAAACAGAGCTTTAAAGTAGGGCAGCGATGGGCAGCTTGTAGCCCTCCAGAAGCTGTTGGACTCCAGCTCCCATCAGTTTTAGCCAGCATATCCTGTGATGAGGAATGATGAGAGCTGTACTCTGAAAACATCTAGGGTCATAAATTGCCTACCTCTACTCTAAAGGCACAGAAAGCCAGAAAACGGTTAACTTCAGTGCTTGTGCAGCCTGATCCCATGTATGTTTATGTGGAAGTAAATCCCATGAAGTTCAGTGACTCTTACTTCTGAGTAAACATGCACAGGATTGAAACATAGCATAGTTTTGTTTTTTTAAAAAATAGAAGAGTTAGTCCTTATCCCTAGGAAAATAAAAACGGAATATCTTCAATCTATATTGGTGTTGCTGTACTGGTACTACAACTGTACATAAAGACTACATTTATGTAGAGACTGGTTGACTGATTTCATTACACTTTTCAAGAGCCCAATAACCAAAGTTCTCTGGGTGCTATGAGAGTTAAAACAGATTGAACTAGGGATGCCTGCCAACGCAAAATTGCCTTTTGTCATTACTGCTTTTTAAAAAGTTTCTTTAATACAAACCCACTTAAAGGTCATGTGAAAGCAGCTTCAATTTTGTTTGCAAAAGGATCCTGAATGCAAACTCCACTTTTCTGCTTTTGGTCTGGCATTTCAAAATTGGTTCTTATGTCTGACTGTTCTAATCTCAGCTTTGGATGTAAACTTTTAAGTAAGTGAGGCCCAACTATTAGGCAGAGGAAACTAAGGCAGCTAGATCAGTATATGTTTTTGGTAAGGACATGAGCCAGAGCCTTCTTGGTGGCTACTCTTGGACTATGGACCTCCTTCCACAAAAGATTAGGTTGACTCTCTATCTACTCTTATTTTTGCTGACAAGCAAGGACTTTTTAATGGTTTTAAATGTTTTTTGTTTTTTGGCCACTGAGTGGCTGCTGAAGAAGGGTCTTTTAATGGACACAGTGGGTAGAAGATTCAGGTTCCACAAAAACCCAATAACTTTATTGGCCAACTAAAATGCAAAAAGACATGATGCAAGCTTTCCAAGCTCCACTGGCTTCTTCATCATGCAAAAGATGTTTTAAAATAAAGAAAGAAAAGCGATGATGTTGGAGTCACAGGCCTATGTGTTGTTTCAGATGTTTCTTGTGTTGTTGTTCAGGCCAGAGATCTCAAGCAGGCTACTCCTGGGCTTGTCTATAGGAGGCAATAAAGCTTGACTCAACTGTTTTAAATGAGCGCAGACTCCTTTGGCACTTTGAACACAGTTTGCTGCAATTAAAGTAAGCTGAGGACAAAAGGGGCAAGTGGGCTAAGGAGATAAAAATTGGCACATTTTAAAAACTCTGCTGAAAAAGTAGGAAGACAGAGGGATTAATCGGGACTCTTCCTGCCAAATTAGAATATTTGTCATGCTACCTCTATCTATCAAACTAGTCCAGCTCTGCTATTTTTTGAGTTCCTTCTGCCAGGATAACCTCATTCAAAGGAAAGAAAAGAGAGTGATTATAGTGTATTTAGATTAAGAGGAAAATGTATTAGTGTTAGGATAGATAGTTTTATTTTTGTATTAGTAGGTAAAGAGATTGGAGAGAAAAAACTGTGTTATTATTATGGCCTTTTGCAGTCGGGTGAATTATTTTGTAGAATGGTTTTATTTCAATAAAAAAAATCCTAGAAAATAAAAATCCTCAAAAAAATAATAATCAGATGACGAGTTTAAGTAGCTTTAAAAAAGCACTAAAGACGGATGTCTTTTGGTAGGCCTTTCCTGATTAGATCCTGGCGTCAGGGCTTTTTTTTTTAGTTTTGTTTATATATATATTTTTAATGTGATTTTAGTTTTAATTTTATGCTGTTTAATGTCTTTTTATGAGGGAGGGTGGGGATGGGTGGTGCTTTTAGTCGGCATTGTAACGTTTTAATTGTTGGAAGCCGCCCGGATTGTTTTTAGCAGAAGGGCTGGGTATAAATAAATTTTATTATTATTATTAAACAATAATTCCTAACCCACTTTAAACTTTCTAAAGAAAGAAGGACTTTGCTCCCAGATCCCTTCCAGGACTTAATGAACCAGGAACTACAGTGAGTTCACCCCACCCTGTATGTTTAATTAACAGAAGGAAAGAAACAAAAACCACATTTCCTTGAATTAATCTCCTCCCCTCCCTGTATAAAGCACCAGCCACTATTCTCCGCTTAATCAAGTGAACCAAAAGCTTCTCCCTCGCCCCGTCCCCTTTTTTGCTTCCAAAGCATTACAGTATTTTGATCTTGGTCTTAAGGAGAGGGCGGGGCTTCCCCCCCTAAGCTGTAGTCTTGTCGCTACTTCATTGGTTAAAATCCGTGCCAATCTCCGAATGTTGCAACTCCAGCCAGAGTCTGTGGAACTTTCAGGGATAATAAACCGCGATTGGTCAGGAGGGGACAAAGCCCGTTCGAAAGGAGGGGGCGGGGCTAAACCGAAGGTCTTTCCCGCCCCCTTGAGTGACGTCATTGGGATTTCCACGCCCACATTCCACAGCTGGAGGAGGAGAGCCTTAGGAACGGACTGGCCAGAATGGAGAGAGGGTGGCGAAGAACTGGAAGGCGGGGGCGGGGGAGTCGGTGTGTGGATTCTGATTGGGCGGGGACTTCAGGGGCAGCTTCTTTGATTGGCTGGATGGAACGAAGCTTTGGTGGGGGCTGAAGGGAGGGCTGTCTCTGGTGTCAGTCTGAGGTTGGAGGTCTTGACGGAAGGGAGGGGGTGCTGAGTGTCTCTCTGGGAATGAAGTTAAGGCGACATTAATTGCTTGTGTTGCATCCTGAGGCGAAAGCCCTGGGCCTTTGTAATTTTGGCTCTTGGACATTTTCAATTTTTCCTAAAATATTTTCAACCCTTCCCCTTATTTAGAAAGAAAAAAGTAGGCAGTACAGTACTACAGAGCCAGTACTGAGGGAAGAAGGGCATAGCTGTGGGTAGAAGAAGTAGAAGCACTGTTATTTTAATTTTATTTTAATTTTTTTTTTGCCTTATGGACCAAGGCTATTGCTTGTGACTTGATACTGAGGTGTGCTTTCATTGCTTCCCCCACCCCCACCCCAAATTGTGAGTGTGTGTGTGTGTGTTACCCCTTCCTGTGACCTCTTTGGGTCTTTGCTGTGGTTCGGACTAACCATGGAGGTGCTGGAAAGTGGGGAGCAGAACCTGTTGCATTGGGACCGAAAGCTGAGCGAGCTGTCAGAAGTGGTGGACTCCGATGCCCTGCTCTACAACACGGTGAGGGGCCAAAAAACCCACAGGTAGAGGGGTGGGTGGGTGGCAGAAGGCAGGCATGGCAAAAGGTCTTGCTTCTAAGGGCTCCCTTGCATCATCATCATCATTGCATTATTGTCTGGGATAAAATCATAAAGTTGGAAAAGACCACAAGGGCCACCTAGTCCAATAAAATTCTTGTTGATTCAAAAGAAGTTGTTTATGCAACCTTTGGTTAGAGTTTTCCTTCTTTTTTCCAATTAGGAAGTTTTTCTGATAAGTTGTCAGCAAGAAAAGAGCAGGCTCTGGGAAATCTAATACTTGCAGAACCCTATTTTCCCCAGTATGAATCCAGCGGGACATTTAAGATCAGCTGGAGAGGCCCTTCTCTCTGTGTCTCACCACCTGAAATCGCCTGTAATAATAGGATTTACTGGAGTAAACTTGCATAGGATCCTGTCCTAAGGTGTTAGTACTGTACTCTACTTTGTTGTCCTTATCTGGATAATTTGTTTTGCAATTGTATTTTATAGTTTTATGTTTATTATTCCTTCTTTCCCTTTGTGTGTGCTTATGTACACACTTATTTTAGATTGTCCGCCTTTGGCAGGACCCAATGTTTTGTTCTGGTGTTTTTTTCTTGTTTTAATCTAAAGCTTGTTTTAATGTAAAGCTCTGTGCACGTGTACATTGAGAGGCCCTTCTCTCTGTCCCACCACCTTCTCAGGCTCCTTTGGTGGGAACGAGGGAGACAGGGCCTTTTCAGTGGCTGCTCCCAGACTTTGGAACTCCCCTCTCCAGAGAGGTTTGGGATGGCCCCATCTTTACTCTCTTTCAGGTGGCAGGTTAAAACATTTTTATGCCTTTGCTGACAAATAAAGGTTGGACTGCTGGTGCTCCTGTTTGTAAGATCTATTTTAATTTTTATGGAGTTTTAAAAAATGTTTTATTTTTTATGTGGAATTTTAATTATATAAGTGGTTTAATCTCTTTAAGTTCTTATTTATTCCACTGTGCTTTTCAGCTAGTGCTGTTTTTAAATGTGAGCTGCCTTGAGTCCCACCATAGGGAGAAATGCGGGATCATAATAATAATGGGAGGGTGGGGGAATTCTCCTTGCCCTTATGGCTCTTGAATTGTTGACTGGGCCATCTCCTCTGTTTTTGTGTGGTTTGGGTTTGTTTGTTTTTTTGGAATAAAGAGGCAGAGTAGTTTAAGTATTCCCCCCCCCCCCAGTAAAGGGAGGGGAGCTTTACTTTGTTTGTGGGTGGAAGAACAGCAAGTTTTGGTCAGTATACATCTGGCTTCAGAAAGTTACCCTCCTATTAGCAGTCCTTTGGGTATTCATTAAGTAGGTGGAGTTTCTTTTGGGATGATGAGCTGATCTGGGTTTGGCTTCTCTTTGCATTCTTTTTTTTTTTTTAAATAGCTTTTGAGGCTTTTAAATCTTCCTGGCCTGTGTTCTTTTGTGTTTGTGTGTTTTTTAAAGTTGTTCTGTCTGGTTAGCAGACATATGCTTAGCGAGAAGTTCTGCAAACAGCTTTATAGCTTTAAAAAAAAAATGGAGGAGACTGCTGGAGTTTGGAATTCCAGTAGGAAGTTAGTAGAGCTGTTGACGCAATGGGGGAAATTAGCTGAATACTTCTCTGTCTCTCCCAAAGCCTTTGTGCATATCTAAGGGCTCTGTTGCATCAGGGCCACCTGGGATAATTCCTGTTAATTCAAAAGAAGATGCTTATGCAACCTTTGATTAGAATTTTCCTTTTTTCTTCAAATTAGGAAGTAGTTGTCAGCAAAAAAAAGAGCATGCTCTGGGGAATATAATAGCATGGTTTGGCTTCTGCTGTCCCATCTGCGATTATGAAAGTCAGTTTGGAAGGTATCTCCAAATAATATGATGATTCTGAAAGGAACATGGTCTTTCATAAACATCAGCAGTTACCAGTTAATACCAGATGTTTGGTTGCCCTTTTTTTTCCTTTGCTGAAAAGTGCATGCCATTGGCTTTAGCTGAACAAAGTCTCTGCGTAGAACTTTCCTCCAGTTTGTCAGCAAAAGAGGAATAAGCAAGGGAAGAGATATATTGAAATATCCCTCATATGAAGGGCAGAATAATTCAGACCATGTGAAGAATGCTCTGCCCTCATACAAGAAATAAAGGATTGTTTGTCTTAGAATGAAAAGAATTTTGAGGAAAAAGTCCTCTTTAACTGTGCTGAATAATTTTTCTTGGAGAGCCAACTTAAAAAAAAAAATATCAAGGAGATAGAACCTAAGCCAACCATTCACTGTGAGGATGAAGCTGGCTAGTTGTAGTCTATTCATTTATTAAAAAACAAGAAGCCCCCTTACCTTGGTGTCTTCTAGATCTATAGGAGCACAGCACACACCATCCCCAACAATGCTTACTGGGGATGGTTAGAACTGTAATCAACACTTCTGAAGGGGATTGTCTTGTATATATACTAATGCAAATCCACACAACACAAATCCTATCCACATAAATTAGCATGCCCAAAGGAAAGAGCAATTAAGCCTAAGAACCCCAATGCACCAGATCCTGTCTGATTGGAAGTTAAGCAGGGTCAGTCTTGTTTAGTACTTGGATGGGAGACTGCCAAAGAATACCAGATGTAGTGGCCTATATTTCAGAGGAAGGAACTGGCAAAACTACCTCTGAGTATTCTTTGTCTAAGAAAACCCTATGAAGGCATATACACACAAAGGAAGATCAACAAGTTACTTTGGGCAACAAGTTCCTGCCTAATTTGAAACAAATTTCATAATTTTCTCAGCCCTGTAGCACAAAACACTATTTCTCAGCATCCTGGGTGGGCAAAATCCAAAATATTAGTGGAACATAATCTTTTGTTAGAAAGCCAGCATGGGTATAGTGGTTTGAGTGTTGGACTAGGACATTGGGAGACCAGGGTTCAAATTCCCACTTGGCTATGGAAACCCACTGAGTAACCTTGGGCAAGTTACACTCTGTCAACTTCAGAGGAAGGCAAGAGCAACCCCCTCGGAACAAATTCTGCCAAGAAAAACCCATGGTAGGTTCGCCTTAGGGTCACTGTTAAGTTTGAATTGACTTGAAGACACACAACAACAAATTCTTCATTGGCTTCGTTATTTATCCTTTAGTTCTGTATGTTCAAGTAATCTGTGTAACCCAAAAGCTAGCATGCCCTTAGACCAAATTTAGGTGTTCCCAACAGAAGATACTGTACTTTGTCTTAATTCTTGAGAACAAACACTACATCATTTTAAAAAAGTGCTGGGAACACCCTCTTCATTGCTTCTCCTCTTGTAAGTGAACTCATCACATGAATAGTGTCCACATTAGTACCAGAGTTTGTGTGCATTATTTGTTTAATTTATGACCTTGCATTCAACCAGTTTGGGACCCATAGCGGCTCACAATACAAGATTAAAACCAGGGAATGAACTTTTGTTTGAAGAGCTTCCACCAGTGCTCTTGTAAAAGCCTGGCGGCACAAAAATGTTTTGACTTGTCGCTGGAAGGAGAGCAAGGCTAGGGAGGGAATTCTAGAGTCTGGGAGGCAGAGAAAGCCCTCTCCCTTGTTCCCACCAAATGAGCCTGAGAAGGTGCTGGGCAGAAAGAAGGGCCTCTTCAGACAATCTTAGTGCTCTAACGGGCTCGTACAGGGAGATATGGTCCTTCAGATAACCTGGACCTATGCCATATAGGGCTTTATAGGTAAAAACCAGCACTTTGAACTGGGTCTGGAAATGGACTGGCAGCCAATGGAGCTGTTGCAACAAGGGAGTTGTGGCTTCCCCATAGCCAGCCCCAGTTAACAATCTGGCTGCAGCTCTTTGGGCCAGCTGAATTTTCTGAGCATTTTTCAAGGCAGTTCCACATAGAGTGCATTACAGTAATCCAAATGGGATGTAACCAAGGCATGTACCATCTTGTACAGATTTGACTTCTCCAGGAATGGGTGCAGTTGGTGCACTAGCTTTAACTATGAAAAAGCACTCCTGGACACTGCTGAAACCTGGGCCTCCGGGCTCAGAGATGAATCTAGGAGTACCCCCAAACTGCGAACCTGTGTTTTCAGGGGAAGTGTAACCCCATCTAACAGAAGTTGAAATCATTGTTCCCAGATCTGTGTTTTAACTGATCAGGAGCATCTCTGTATTGTCTGGATTAATCTTCAACTTCTTTGCCCTCATCCAGTCCATCATATCTGCCAGGCAGTGGTTTAGCAGTACATCTCCCATCAGCCCTAGCCACCATAACTGTGGGTGAGGGGTGATGGAAGTTGCAAGCTAACAACATCTGGGGGGCCACATGTTCCCCAGCTCTAGTGGTAAGCCTCTGGTCTGGTTGCACCACTTCAGACTACAAATTGAATGCCCCTTGTTATGTGGATAAATCCCTGCATATAGAAAGTTAGATGTCAGAGTTTTCATCTGACCTTCCACTTGATGTGTTAATTTTCTCCATATAAAGTTTATTTTGAAGTAGTGTTCACTCAAAGTGTAAAGTAGAATGGCCACTTCAGAGTTAAACCATCTCGGTGTTCTCCCACCCTTTCCATAGTTATTTGCATCCCGTTGTCTGGAAGCTTATATAATTTTTGGCTGAATTAAGTTCAATAAAATTTAAAAGAGTGATGGTTTTACAGAATTTCAAACTTGTTAAAGATGTTTCAGTTTTAGTGGTACTGGCCATTAAAGGCTGGGTGTTGTAACATCAAGTGCTTTATATAATTATAAAACTGTGAGAATATGCTACTGTCTACCTTTCATCACTTGCTTCTCAGGCTATCTTTGTGCAGTATATTACTGCTGGCTGATTTGGGGAAAGGGGTACAGTGAGCTGTGTGAGTTGGCAAGGACATTAGCACAAGGAATTTTTTTTTATAAAGCATTGCCTTACAGGAAAAATGGTTGGGACTGATTTCCAACATAATATTAATCTGCTGGAATTCTCCCCTCCCCCTTTGCATGAGACTTTCAAATTCTGGAATGCAAAGTCCTGCTGAATAGTTTACCAGGCCTGACTCCCATGGGCAGCCAGCCATTAGTGGGAGAAACTTTCAGTTGCTTGTGTGTAATCCTCATTAATTTTTTGTAATCATTCACAGTTTTGTTGTATCCCAAACTCATATGACAGATTACAATGCATAAAGAAAAATGAACAAGAAGTAACATATTTTGTGTAAACCCAAACAAGACTTCAGAATGAAGTAAACCCAAGCAAAACTTTCTCCCATAGCCTTCCCTGCCTCTCCAAAAAACCCCTGTCAACTGAATTTTGACAGCTATAACAACAACAACAACAACAACAAAGATTTAAAATATTTCCAAAAAGTGTTTTGGGCCTATTGTACAACTTGAACTGTTGTTTCCTCTTTAAGTATCATTTTTGCAGTGTTTGTATGTTTTTCCTTCAATTCTGCCCTTACTCAAAGAAGCTTGCAGTAGCATGCAAAAGTTTTCCTTCTCCTAGTAACCTTGTAGCAACCAAGTGAGGTAGGTTAGCTGAGAGAGTCTGACTGGCACAATGTCAAGTGGGGTTCCTGGCTGAATGGGAATTTCAACCTGGGCCATCCCCTTCCTGGTTCTTTGTTTTGACTAGTACACAGCACACTTTTTAAATTAGTCTGGAGCTAGCTTCCCCAACCTGGTGCCCTTTGATGTAACTACACACCCCATAGGCTTGGCAATGATGAGAGTTGAATCCAGTGTTATCAGGTTGAGGAAGGTTGCTTGAGCTGAGCTGATGTCCAAGTGTTGGTGAATCTAGTATCTCCTACTTGAAAGCACCTTGCTTTCTTGGCAGCTGGCCGTATTTGAATGCCTCAGAATGGTAAACTGAAATCCTTTCCAGGCTGCAATGAATGGGACCAGTCTTCTAATATCTCCTGGCAGGTGTATCCAAGCGAGAAGTGAAATGATAGTATAATATTGGTGCATACCTATGGCCTTTCTGCTGGTCCTACATTTTGAAATAAATTATTGATGGAGTAGATAGAATCTTGCCTACTATGAATTACAGATGTTCCAGCTGTTTCATGTGAGATGCTGGTCCTGCAAAGTCATGTTGCAGCTAATAGGACTCAAGTCACTACCAGCGAGAGCTGGGAAAAATGACCATATTGGATCAGGATTATAGGAATCGTAGGCCCCCAAAGTAACTTTTCCAAGCTCTGCTAGTAACTAGCTTTATTGAGGCCAGTGTTTCTTGAAAAATAAATTTTGAAACTACAGTATGCTAAGACTGAGTTACAAATCAGCAAATACAGATGCTGTGTATATTAGTATACAAATCCTTCCCGCTCACCCACCCTGCCCTACCCGACAGAACGATAGCCGTTTTGCAGTACTAAATGAGAATCCAAACGTCATCATACTTGGGACAGTATGGAGCAGGTCTGGATGCTGTATGGGAGTAGTCTCTAGTACATGATAGCTATGTGCTATATACGAGGTATGTGCATTCATAGAATAGTTTTTGTAGACAAGAACAATGCAACTATTTGTACAGTGTGACTGCCCCATGGATACCAAAATCTGTGGATGCTCAAGTCCCATTATATACAATGGTGTAGTAAAATGCTTGCATCCCATTATATAAAATGGCAAACAGCATGGTTTGCTTTTTGGAATCCCCAACCCTTAATTTTTTTGAGCTGTGGTTTGTTGACTCTGTGGATGCAGAACCCATGGATATGGAGGGCTGACTGTAGTAGTTTTTGGACCTGCATTTATGTGTGTTCTTAAACATCATCCTTGTATGTTGAATGACACACTACTGTACTTTTAAACAAGGAAGGTCTCAGAACCATTTTCTGATATAACATTATGTGGGATTCCCTTGAACTCATCAGATTTAGCTAGATGTTAGCCTGCTGTTTAAATGGAGGTGGGGGGGAGAAAGAAAGGGGGAAAACATATATAGGTTTCACTCTTGTGAAGTACAAACACACTTGCTGGACAGGGGAAACTATCACTTCACCTTTTTCATCACAGAGTTCAAGTTTAGCTTCTGAGCCCTGAATGTCTTTTTCCTCCCCCTTGGAATGGCAGCTGAAGTCAGCAGGATAAAGAACTCCTTTATGTTGAGCTGGAATCACTGCTACCACAAAGAGGCCCTGTAGTCCCTGATGGAGATGAATCCAGGTGCAGAAAGTTAGAAGCCACTTAGGAAAGGGGGTGGGTGGCGAGCAGAGAGTTTTCAAGAAAAATAGCACATAGTATTTAATAATGCAAGTTTTCATTTCCCAGGCACTTGAACAATTTTGTGTTTTGCGTCAGTATGCCAGTGTATGTGAGAAGCATTGTATTTTAGACATATGACACATTATATTTTAAGATCAGAATCCTGCACAGAATTGAACAGTGTAGCACAAAATTGTTTTTAATGCTGTAAGTAAATTAATTGTATTTTAACAATATTTTTGTATGTTTGATCTATGTGTGTTTTTATGAGTTTTAGTTTTTGTAAGCTGCTTTTAGTTACAGTTCTGGGAGAAAGGTGAAAACCTAATAGCAATAACAACAAAACCAATAATAATACTGTGTATATTTATTCAGAAGTAAGTCCCTGACCATTCTCTGTGCTGCCCCTGAACCTGGTGGAGACCCAGCCACTTTTGCTGGTAATGCAGTTGGGCTGTTTTGGGCAGTCAAATAATGTTCTGTACCTTCTCAAACTGTGGGTAAGCAGGGGAGATAAATAGGAAGGTAATTGGTTTTCTGCTCCCATGTGCATGTTGTCACCAGTCTTGCCCCCTCCAGTCAACATCTCAGACAGTTGTTTTTGTTCAAAATGTTGCCAAAAAAGTCTCATACCCCTGAGGAATGTGGCTATATTCATAATGTTGTCTTGCTTTAAAAAAATCATTGATGGGCTTCTCATTGGTGGCTTGTATACACAATTCATATGCTAGTTCATCTAATTGGGAGGTGGAGATCCCGATATTACCTTTTTCTCCTCTGATAAAATATCTGATGCAGCACACTTGGCTTTAGACCATTGTTCTGGGTTCAAATGACATACATACTATAGGCCTTGTGAACTGATATATTTCACAAACACTAAAATGTTGGCATAATAATTTGCAATGTTGCAGAGCATATAATTTTGATGCCACAAGTATTGGAGCTTGATGGCAAAATGGAGATGTACTTCTGTGTATATATTTGAGGTGATAGTATTTAACTGTTGGGGGAAACTGGCAGAGCTGATATTGGATATATTCTGACCATCTCACTGTTGCATACCTCTTTCCAGGGTCTTTCAGAATTTTAAAACAGTCAGTTGACAATGACTTTCTACTCCCCCCCCCACCATCACCTTGTAGTCATGAGGACTAGCAGCATACTTTATAGATTACAAATCCCTTAAAGCAATAGTATAACTGTCAGAGTAAAATATATTAATGACTGTTTTTGTAATGATTAATCCTTTTGTTACTTTCCCTTTGCTTCTTTTCATTGCATCTGTGACCTAATCTAATTTCACAGTCAGCCTTTTAAAGCATTGCTTGTGAATCTGGTAAATCTTCATAGTTGACATCTAGATGTCCATCCTTCAAGGAAGCACAGATGCATTTGTTTAAACCCTCCCACTTTAACACTGAACAGGCAGTCTAGGACTCCATTGTTCTTTTTTGGATTCTTTTTTACTTGAGTTCTTTTTTTAACCTATAACTAGGGTCCCAAGGGATCCCATATTTGTGGACTTGAAGTCTGGTCTCATATTGTCACCATAGAGGATTCCCCTCTTGTATTCCTTGATTTGTCGAGAGTAGACACAGGCCATGTTCATGAACCCCAGATCATTAGGTACACAGCAAAATGGCCTCAGATGGGGCGGGCGGGTGCTGTGAGTGCACCTGGTACCTTCTCTTCCTGCTCTCATCTCTACAGAAAACTGAGAGAGTTTCATGTGAGTAGGTCTGTATAAAGCCCACCTCAAGTCTTGTGAGAGATCATATGGGAACTCAGAACTCCTGCAAGAGGGCTTCCTTTTGTGAGACTTCAAGTGGGCTTTATATAGGCCTGCCTCATGTATACTGGCCAGTCTTGAGCTGGCTGAGCAACAGGGTTATTCCATATTGGTGTGTGAAAAACATGGCAACCCTACCTAAAACATTTAAGAACTGGATTTTTAATACCTACATTAACCATGGCATACCTTCCATTAGCAGGGACAGTCCTGATTAATCTTCTGTTGTCCCACTGAGTTCAAAGTGCAAAGATTTTTTTTTGGTACTTGATTAAGATAGCAGGGGGAAGAGGAGTGGGGGACGGATGGAATCTTGTCATTCCCAGTAGTTTCAGGTGAAAGCAAACTGCTGAAGCCTCTCTTAGCTTGGGTGTGTTCTTCCTCATTAATAACATTTGCCATCTAGACCACACTCTGATATTGCTTGGCCATATGGCTCCTGGAATTCAGTTGTGAAATCCGGTTTCTCTGTGCTATAGATTAGAATTAGCCAGCTGGTGAAAGGAAGTCTTATAACAGGTGGCTGTCATACTTTGTTACTGGTGTGCATTTAAATTACTTTATATTCAATTGTTTAAGTATTTGGTATCTGTATCTTTTAAAAATACATTAGTGAGCTTCCTTGAGTCCCAGTTTTGGGATAAAGTTTGGATACAAAGCAAATAATAAACAAATGGAAGGGTTCTGTGCAACCTAAATTGGCATGGGGGTAACAATTATAATTCTAAATTATCTGTACCATACAGTGTGCAGTTTTATCCACTGATTTCAAAGCATCTGTTGCAAGCCTCATTACCACAGCTGACTAATGACATCCTTTCCTGCCCTCTGCACTGGTAATGAAGTGAAACAGCAACTGCACTTGAAGTAATACAGTAACGTCCCTCCATGTAACCTGCCAACTTGCATTAAGTAAATTAATTATAGAGCTTTTTTGGGCTAAAATGTGGAGAATCCTTCAGGCACTGACCATCCTGGGTGGGAAGTTGCAGTCCCAAAAAAGTAACTTTCCCAAGCTTTAGTTTTATGCTTTATTAGTCTTTTTTTTAAATCAGTGGAGTTAGGAATTGGGAAAACTGGCATATTTAGCTTTATATCAGCTGAATTGAGAATTGTAATTTAGTAAGTTCTGTTGGACATACTGTATTTTTGGGAAGCCTGTAAGCAGGACATGAACACAATGGTCTTTCCTTATTGTCTGTCCCCTTATCTTGTATTTAGGGATAGACTGCATCTGGTTATAGAGTCTCCATTTAGCTATCACATAGGTACTCTGGTATAACTACTAATAGCAATCATTAACTTCATATATTTTATTCAGTTCCTTTGTAAAAGGTGAAAGATTTATACAATCTGAAGAGAAACCAGAGTATATTATTCAGTTCCTTTGGAATTAAATTATTTTTATTTTAATTTAACTTCTTTTCCTGTAAGACAGCCAATTTAACGTATGCTTACAAGCAGGGTCAGCCCCAGTTAGTACTTGGATGGGAGGCCACCAATGAATACCAAGTACTGTAGGCTATATTTCAGAGGAACTGGCATTCCTCTGAGTATTCCTTGCCTCAGAAAACTATGAAATTCATGAGGTCACCATAGATTGACAGGGGACTTGAAGGCGCGCGCGCGCACGCACACACACACACACACACAGAGTTCTGTTACAGATTTTTAGGTCTCCTTTCCTCAGAAGAACTGTACTTTTCAGGGTTCACTGAGGAAAAGGAAGACTGTTCAAACCAGTTTTAAAATTCGCAATGATATGCTCTCTAGAGTGGCAAAATTGGCTAGTAATTCAAGTCTTTTCTCTTCAAATAATAATAAGAATTATGCTTATGTACGTAAAATAAAGGATCAGCACACCTTTAAATCCTTTTATAGTGTTGATCCTGTGCTGACCAACCAATGTCAACATATTGATACGGATGGGAAACTCTGTTCTTCCATTGCTTTAAGGCAATGGGAAGGTCAGGTTCCTTGTAATCAGGAACTTGTAAATGTCAAAGGATTACCTGGGTATTTGAGTCAAACTGCTTCCTCCTGATGTGGTTTTAAAAAATTGAATCTGTTTTTTTTTAAGCACAGCTTCTGTACTTCAGTTTACCTTTGTATAAATGCATTGATAATATGCTGGATTTGGCATATTAACCAAAGGGTGTGCATCTCTGTGTGTGTATCTTGTCAGCCCTGCCACTAGGCAGTGTGGGACAGGTGATCCACAATGTTATGAAAGGGATGCAAATTGTTAATTAATCAGGGCTAAATCCAGTGCTAGTTCTACTTAAAGAAGACACATTGAAATGAATGAGACTTATTAGTCACAACAATGCCCCATTGACTTCAATAGATCTACTTTAAGTAGGAACAATGTTGAAGTTAGTAACTGCTGCATTTTTATTGCCAAGTAGAAGGAGAGATATTTCTGGCATTTTCTGTCTCAGGTGCCAAAAAGCACACCTGGCCTTGGGTATTATAGGGGTTCTCCAAAAAAACGATACAAGGACTCCCTGAAACAACATCTCAGGCTCGGCCAAATTGATCACCAACAATCGTCCGCCCTAGCTTCACATCGGGAGGCATGGAGATGCACTATCCACAATGCTGCAGCTTTATCTGAGAACTCACAACGAACAAGTCTTGAAGAGAAACGACAATGCAGAAAGAATCACAACCTGGAAACATCACCCAAGGAGAACTTCTGCTGTGCTTTCTGCAACCGGACTTGTTTATCTTGGATTGGCCTTTTTAGTCATCAGCGCGCTTGCAGAAAGCGCGGGATGAGTCCTTCCTGAATCTTCGTTTGTGAAGAAAAGCCAGAGAGAGAAATATCCCATCTTTTCCTTAGCCCTGGGACTCAAGATGGTTTACAAAAATTAAAAAACATACAGATAAAAACTTACATTGCTAAAAACGTACAGAGGTTAAAATATAATTACATTATCAATATAGAATTAAAAGTAGTTTTAAAACATATCCATTAGTACAGCACCCTTTTTGCACTCAGTTAACTCACCATGGAGAACAGGAGGCAGAATCTTGCCCTTCCCAGTAGGCACAAGCAAAAGCAAGCCACTGCAGTCCCTCCTCGCTTGTGTGTTCTTCCTCATTCATGACTTTTGCCATCATGATCATGCTCTGATGTTGCTTGGCCATAATGTATCCCAGTTTTTCTCTCTGAAATGTTAGAGAGTATGCAATCATGAGTCTCTTTTCAAGTTATCTAGTTGCTCTGTGAGGAAAGGAATTTCGAAAAGGAGGTCACAGAATACTCCTTGAATGCAAGGTGTATCTATATGATGAGAGAAAGAGAGAGAGAGTCTGTTTTGGAAGACATCTGGGGTCACATCTCTGCATTCATAATGTTGACATGGCCATCTTGAAACAGTCTGTCTCATAGAGTTGCTGTGAGAAAGTAGATCCAAGTATCATATAGCCCTGAGCTATTTGAAGGAAAGGTAGCATACCATAGCTGCGTTCCAGGATTTCGAGTCGTCCCATTTGAATCTTTCCTTAGGTTCAGCCATCTTTAGAGACCCTTCTTTACTATGCCACTACCAAAAGAAGTTCTGTGACTGATGCAAGTCAGACCCTTTTGTCAGAGGCACCTTAATTTAGTGCTTGTCTACACGAGGCAATAAAATGTGGATTGATGTGCACTAATGTGCCAATTTGTAGCAGCTTTCATTTGTCTTAACGATTTTTTTGACAAGATCACAGGTATTGTTCAAATGCGCATGCCTGTGAATCAAGATAGCGGGTGGGAGTGATTCACTCATGTTTTTATTGTTGCCAGTTGCTGCTGCTGAACAGTATTTTTTTAAAGCATATCCAAGGTGCAGAAAGTTTGTAATTCCACTTAAATAAATATGAAAAAAGGCTGTTTTGTCACCTGAGTGCATAATTGCTGTAGTGAAAATCCAACATGGCAGTTTCAGACTCTTGCCTTGTTAGCAAGCTCCACCCCCTGTGCACATCCAGCTTTTGATTTCTGCACTTATTGGGAATGCGCACCAAAGAGAATTGGTTGTCCCAACAAGTGGGAATGCACATTTCCTTTGGAGCTTTTTAAAAAATACAGGAAAAGCTATGAAGGCTCTTCCTGCAAAGATTTTGGTATTTTTGGCCCCCTCCATCTGAATATGCCAGATTGATACGGGATCTCATTAAGACAATCGTATTCTCAAATTTTATGAGGAGTATTTTTGCCATATACACAACCCCTTATATTCCCTTGACCTTCATTCAGACTTAATTGTGCTATGCAGTTCTAACTTCCCATCTTAATCTGGTTATTCTCAGTTTTTAATTCTAGTTCTGATATGTTAGTAATTTTATTGGTTTGGATTATTGTAAATAACCTTAGGGACTCTTGTTAGTCCTGAATGTTGATCTACAAAGTTTTCCACTGACTAATTCAGGTGGGATCTAAGAACTGTGTTCCATGGGTGGAAGACTGTGAACTCACACACAGTATATCTGCCCTGTTTTGGGAGAGCCTTGTGCCCTGAATTTGATAAAGTAAATATGGTATTGTTTTGGATTAAAAAAAAAATCCTGCAGTCAGTCTGGCCACTGATATGACTGGGGGATTCTGGGAGATCTCAAAAGTCTAAAAGAGTAATTGTTCCTGTTTCCAACCACAGTTCATTGCATTTGGTTGGGTCACCTGATCCTCTGTGTTATATTTGTAGCCAATAATTCAGGGGTTGTAGGGAGGAATGTGGAAGTCAGCTTCTGCCAGCTCAGTTGCACAGGCTTGTATCTGGATCTGATACTCTGTATTTGGACACAAGAGCATACATGGTTAGGATGCATGTGACAAAGAGTCCATGGTTCAGCTTCCAGCAGGCCTTATAGCTTTCTTGTTATAAGTGTTTTGGCACCTAATGTTCAGAGCAGAGAGGTTGGTCTTTGGGATGAGCTGGGGAAACTTTGAGCCCTCCTTATCTCTACAGATAAACTACTCAGTAAGACTGGCTAAACTTAGGCGCCAACTTGCATTGCCTTAATTTCCTGTTTTTCTTATAAACACCCTCAGCCTTTCTTCAGATAAGATCTGTCAAGGGTAGAGAAAGATTTCCAGCTGTTTTGGTCTACCATTCCTATCAGCCCCACTGAAACTGGCCAAGGGATGGAAAGAGTTTGTGAAGAGAACATCTGGAGAGCCAAATATTCCCCATTTGTGGTTTCTCTGAATAGGGTGCCTTCTGAGTGGATTTCCTTTTCCTCCCTAAGGCTCTCTAAAAATGCTGTTTAGAATCGTGTGTGATTTCTTTTCTCTATTAAGCAGAAAGCTCAGTTTTCATAAATACAGCACACTTAACCCTCTTTCCCAAATAAATACAAGGTTCAAAAGACATACATTAAATGATTTTATAGGTTAATTGTGTTTTAACAATAATTTTGGTTATGTTTTCACTTATATCTTATTTTTTATCTCTATTTGTTTTTATTTTTGTAAGTCCTAATTCTGAAGAAAAGGTGGGATATAAATGGGAAAAAATCATTGCCTCTTGTCTTACATTCAGGCCTTTGAGCATGGGGCAAAAATTAACTGCTCTGTATGGAATTCTTTTGAGATATTTGCATGTATTCTGCCTTAACTATTCAGTGTATTGTTTTCTTGATATCTGTGCTATTTGCCCAAATAATGCTACCTATGCAATCATGTTTCTTTGAAAAAGCTCCACTGTTAGGATGGGCATCTGTCCTGTGTTATAGATGTCAGTTGTCTGCTTGAAGGGCTGTCCAATCTAAGTTTGGTTTAAAGTAAGAGAATCCTAAGAAGGGAGAGCCGAGGCTTAGAATTTGCTCATCCAACATTCTAGACCTGGACAGCAGATTGAACAGGCATACAGCTCATTGGACACAGTCTTTCCTCCTATGAGGATATGTATTGTATTTCTATTTAAATCACAAGGTCTCCTACATGCATGTTTATACATATACTGTAAATTATTGTATGCAGATCTGGACTCTGAGTGTGTGTGTGTGTGTGTGTGTGTGTGTGTGAGAGAGAGAGAGAGAGAGAGAGAGAGAGAAAGTGTGTGTGAATGTGAGTGTACAGTAATGTGTTTCCTAGTAGGGTAGTGCTGTTCTTTTCCAGTGATATTGCCACCCGGTGGCAGTGTGATATCAGTGTTTTTGGTGGGGATGAAGTCATCCCACACAGCGGGGGGCGGGGGCGAAACAAATCCAAATGCTGGTCAGTGCATTATTTTTATCTGTAAAATGCTATTACCTCATTTAGCCATGTCAGAAGCTGTTCTTCTTTATTGTAATGCATGCCCTGGGTTACCAACATGCTTGTCGCTTTCAGAACTGCTCAGGGATGACTCAGGAATGAAAATAGGTTAATGCAGCTTCAGGTGACACCAAATTCAGGGTGTTTTCCCTTACTCAACCCTTTCTTTCCCCAACACAGAAGCAGACAAGGGTTTCAGAGGTTCTAAAATTGATGTGCTTTTATTTGCACCTTCCTTGTTGAAATTAGGTGGCTTCCCAGCTGAAAACATTGTATACCTTTGCTATGTCATATCAGGTCTGCCACAATTTAGAACATGGGTAGGGACTGTGTCAGCCTCCAGATATTTAACTATAACTCACATAATTTCTCACTATAGGCTATTCCGGCTAGGGCTGAAGAGAGAGGGCACCCCACTAATATCTGGAAAGCCACCCATCCCCAGGATGGTTTTAGCACAAAGGAAAGGTAATAGTGTAGAAATAAATTATGAACAATTTTCTTACTTTTTAAAGAAAAAGCAATAGCCACTTTTAGTTTTTCTCACAAAAGTGAGGCCAGGAAAGGGGAAGAGCAATGTCCTGCTAATATTATTTCACTTTTTAAAAAATCAATAAAGCAGTGGCTGGTTTCCCAAGGAACATCTGTTCCTTTCATTTTGGGATAATTCTGTCTGACTAGGCAAGTTACCTGTATCAGATATGTACCTCTCTCTGGCTTCTTAAAGCTAAAATTTCCTTTCTCCCTAATAATCTGTGTGCTTTTGTCATCTTGCAGTTTGTGATTTAAATTGTTTGCAGCCATGCTTTTTGTATGTCAGACTAGCATGTGTTCTGAGGTTAAAATTGGGCACCCTTTTGAGATGCAATATGTCTCATTATCTTCATCTTGCCTCATTGCTACTTTTTGTGGAAAGTTGAAAAGGTGAGGAAGAGCAAAGATAAAGATATAGATGTGTGTTTTGAGTATAGTCCTCTATCTCTCTTAGTGGAATACAGTTTCTTTAATTAAACACGAGGATGAATTTGCTTCTTACATTAACTTCCCAAAGCTCAGACTCTTCCTGTATAAAAGCAAAGACCACCACTAGATATAGAAAATGCTTCATTCATGTGTTATATTTGTCAAGTAACAAAAGGCCTTTTCACTGAGCAAGCAAGAGCAAGCAACCTGGCGCCTGCTGGCCCTCCAGATGTGAGATTCCATTGTAAGCTAACGCCAGATTCTGGTCTTCCCTTGCTAGCTTTCTCTACCACCAGCTGGAAACTTTTACTCACTTGTAACTCCCTAAAGGCGTGCATGCACGCACACATAAACACTCCAGAAGTCAACAGCATTAAAATTAGCCAGGTTGCTTTGGTAGAATAAATGCTCTCATGTGAGCAAATGCGTTGTGTGACTAGGTGAGGCCTGGGCAGGCCCAGAACCAAGAATGTTGTGGTAAGAAGGACTTTGGGGGTTGGGAAGTACAGCTAGAATATAAAAAACAGACACTTGAATAAATTTAAATTTAGTTAACTCTCAGTACTACTCAGTGAGGAATTTGGCAGAATATTCCCTGTTAACTGTTCCCCCTCCTGCAGATAAAAGGTATATCTGCAGTATACAAGCCTTATTTGGGGGCTTGGCAGGCATGTATATTTCACATGTGAGAAGGGGACCATGCATGCTACCTCTGCCCCGTCTTTTGTCACTTTCCTTGCACAAATATGAAGCAGAGACGCTGTTAGATTTGTTGAGGTTCTCTGAACATGAAAACATTGCGTCTGGCTTACCCAGAATTTCCAGGAATACACCAGATTCTTCCCTTCAAACATGTTTTTATTTGAGGAAAATAATGATTACGCAGATGGCTTTCCAAACACCTGACTAGGGCTAGGTTTATATCAATATGATACCACTTTGACTACTATGGCTCCACCTTGTGGAATTCTTTGGTTTGTAGTTTGATGAGGTATTCAGAATTCTCTGCTAGAGAGAGCTAATTAAAGTCCCTTGAACTGCAGTTCTCAGGGTAACCTGATTTAATCCGTAACCCTTCTTCACAGAGTACCTTGGGGACTATAGTTTAGGAGAGAGCACTGGAATTCTCTTCCAGAGAATTCTAAGTACAATATGACTCCTGTATCTGTGGGGCATACGTTCCTGGACTTACCATGGATACCAGAAACTGTAGATAATAGCAAACCCTATTAAAGTTAATGACTTCTGGCCCAAGCATACCATAGAGTCATGCTGGAGGAATTGGAAGATGCCTAGAGAGAACACCTTTTTAAGGCATCTTCTGGGTCCTTCAACACGACTCTATCACCAGCTTCCAGCAGAAGCATACCATAGAGTTGCACGGGAGGATCTAGAAGATGCCTCGAGAGACCATATTTTTTGGGGGGATGGGGGTAAGTAAATCCACAGATACAGAAGTCGTAGTGTACCTCAGTGAACCATGAATCCCAGAATTCCATAGCATGGAACTATGGCAATCAAAGTGATATCAAACTGTTATAAGTGTGTAGTGTAGGTACACCCACAAGAATGAGAAACTGCAGTCATAAAGAGGTAGGACTCGTGGGCCCAATGTTGCTACAGCTGTGAGTCTAGAGTTTACTATGGGTTGACTTGAGGGCAAATTGTCCTGGTTGTATTGGCATGTAATGCTCAGCCATAACTGTATTATGAAGGCTAATGCATTCTCTCTTCTCTTCCATTATAGTTGCCAAGAAATGTTTGGTGGTAGTTGTTTTCACATTAGATTTACTGCATTGCCTACCCTAGGTCTCTTGGAAGAAAAGACTGAGCTAGTTTAATCTTTGTTCTTGTTTTGGTTTTCTATAACACAAGAGGGCTCAATATTTGGATGGGTTTAACCGTCTAACAGAACCGTCATAATTCTTAGAAGTGAATTACATACCAACTGGATTCTCTCTTCTGTACCTGTGTGTGTTTGCTAACAATGGAATGTGGAACAAAAATGCAAACATGCTTCAATAAATGAATTGCTTTTCGGGGCAAAAGGATGGAAAACACAGGGCAAACAATGCAAAATTATACTGCTGAACCAGGTGATGCTGGGGAAATGATTCAGTAAAGAAGAGGAACTTGGAAAACAGCATAACTGAAAGAAATGCAAGGATGATTATGGAAGGCACATAAGATTCTATTATAGGAAAATATTTTTAAAAAGCAGGGATTGAGACATGATACAGACATTTTAATCCTTGGTTCTATCAAAAGGTAACAGCTGTGTTTACCTCCAGGCTGCAACAAGCCTACACCTCATCATCCATAATGCTTGCATCAGTTATGTCTCAGATTATTAGACATAAATAAGTTTAGCGATAAATAAAATAAGATGTCTCAGATTATTGGGCATAAATAAGATGTTTTGGAACTATTGTAGATGGTGGCTACTCTCACCTTATTT
Source organism: Gambelia wislizenii (assembly GCA_030847615.1). Taxonomy (NCBI): domain Eukaryota; kingdom Metazoa; phylum Chordata; class Lepidosauria; order Squamata; family Crotaphytidae; genus Gambelia; species Gambelia wislizenii. The sequence goes on from JAUMIR010000005.1 coordinate 238,649,183, forward strand.
GAGTAAACTTTGTGTAGTGATTCATCTTTAGGAAAGCCATATAGGCAAGCCTGGAAGATCATGACAAATGCTCACTAATGTTGCTTTCAGTGGGGTGTGAAGGTTGACAAGTCAGATTTCTATGATGAAATGATAAAAATCCTAAAGCAGTGTCCTTAAAACGAGAAGAGACCATATCATGTAACAAATCCACTTTTCTCCTTGTAGTACAATATCTCCAATTCATATTCAGAAATCAGAAAGAAATGTGATGTCCATGTTCAGGGCACATTTCTTTCTTTTGAATTTGAATACCAATTAGACTCCTGTACCCATTTTTTAAAAAAGTAGTACAAAATTCTACAATGTAATATCTTCCATGAGCATTGAAACATCAGAGTGAAATTTTGTATTAAAGATTGGATTCCATTCTCCATTGGAAGTCTGCATGCAGTTTTAAGGGAAAGAACAATGAGTTAACCGTTCTATTCAGAACAGTCTTCCTTTATATTGTTTTCCCCTGCTCCTGTCTTAGAGGCAACCTGTTGCAGGTGTGTGTGTAATGTCCTTGGGATATAACTCTTCTTTAAAAAAAATTACATTGCCAGTACCAGTGAGGGGCCTGGAATAGATGTTGAGGTGCAGAATAAATTATAATGTGGGACAGTGTCTCTCTTTACCACTGAGTGGATGCAATAAAATTTGACTGTGAAATGAGGCCTCTGAAACTTTATTAGTACAGGTGTATACTGGATCAGTACCCATGGTTTCACTTACTCACTCTCAGGGGGCAAGATCTCTCTAGACCATAGAGTTGTACTGGAGGTGGTCTCTCTAGGCATCAGGCGGTCCTCCAGCATGACTCTACGATCAACTTCTGCTTGAAGTTGACCATAGAGTTGCACCAGATGCCTAGACAGGCATTTTCTCTAGGCATTTTCTAGGTCCTCCTGTGTGATTCTATGGTATTTATGGCAGTTCACGATTATAACTGGTTTCAGATACCTGCGGCAAGTCCAGGAACCTATCCCCTGCAGATATGGGGGATGTCTTGTACTACTTCCTTTTTTGCCCTATTCATGTGTTCGAATAACAGCTTACGGGGAGTAGAACCAGAGCACACTAGGTTCTTCCCTACCCTTCATCTCCACTGTTGCTCTCACCATATTGAGGATAGGCATCTGGTGCACTTTGTGTTATTTAAATACTTGAATAGGACATTTGTAATCTGGATATTGAAACTTTCAAACATTTTCCACTAGAGATGTAGGTCTCTCAGGGTCAAAGTGGCAGGATCTTGAATTTATTATCTGACATCACTTTCCAACTTCCCTTTTCCCTCTGAACTTAGCTGCAATGCTTACAGTATGAGACAGAGCTATGAATTTCCTGTTAGGAACTATTCCTGCTACTGTACTATGTTATGAATGGGCATTTAAGACCTTCAGCATTATAAAAGATATGCTGTTTGTCACAAAATGCTACTGAACTTCCATCTTGGCAGTTAGGCTTTGGTTGTAGTTGGCTAATGAAATTAAAAAAAAAAAAAGCCAGAGTAACTTCTGACAGTGGAGATATAAATTACTAGTGCTGGTTTGTTGTTACATATCAGCAAGGTTGCCTGAATTTTTGGACTCTTCTTGCAGGGGGGGGGGGCTCTATGGTCTGTGCTGATGAGTGCTGTACTTGAAAGTTTGCTGCTGCACCACTATGCTCTATCTAAATATCAGAAGACTAGTAGAGTTTTTTTTTAAGATGGTAAGTGATGTCTGTAGAATTCTCCTGAAATATTTAGAAAGCATGTACTGTGTATGAGACTATGGATCTGTGGGCACTTACCTGAGTGACAGTTTAATCAAACCCAGTGGGGCATGCTTTTGAGCTGTTGTTGTTGGCCTTCAAGTCATTCCCAACTTATGTCAACCCTAAAGTTTGCAGCTGGTGACCCTTTCATCTGAGGCTGAGATGGCCAGTGGGTTTCCACAGCTGAACAGAGATTTGAACCCTGGTCTCCAGAGTCATAGTCCAACACTCGAACCACTACACTATGCAGGCTGACTTGCATATACTTGTAGGTTGTACTTTGTCCATGTTTGTTGTATTAATTTTTTTAAATGTGAAGTCGAAGGCTTTTACAGCCGGCATCCATAGATTTTCCTTGTTTTTTTTCTGGGCTGTGAGGCTGTGTTCTGGAAGTGTTTAGTGGTCCCTATGTAAACTTGTCCACAGCTGTATGGTATGCAGTAAACTCATGCAGCTGTGAGATGGTCTCTTTAACCTATCTCATAGCTGAAGGAGTTTACCACATACCATGCAGCTGTGGACAAGTTTACATAGAGACCACTAAACGCAGTGTGCAAACACGAATCAAGGAACATGAGAGACACTGCAGACTGGGCCAGCCAGAAAAATCAGCAATAGCACAACATGTTATAAAACAACCTGGACACAAAATGTTATTTAAAAACGCCAAAATTCTGAACCAGACCAACAACTATCATGTCAGAATACACAAAGAAACTATTGAAATCCACAAATACCTGGACAACTTCAACAGGAAAGAAGAAACATTAAAAGTAAACAAAATCTGGCTGCTAGTCCTGAAAAACACTAAAATCAGAACTCAACACTTGCAAATGAACTCCACCTGGGACAGGGGGATTTCCAGCAGATAATGGACCATTAACCAACCATTAGCCAAACTAATCCTCCTTGCATACCTCCACCCAGAAACTAGCCATTCAAATACACAAATTTACATATCCTCCCCAACAGGGGTTCACAGTATATAACCCCCCATACACACTCCTACCCAACCATTCTCTGAAGATACCAGCCACAGATGCAGGCGAAATGTCAGAAGTAAACTCTTCCAGAACTCGGCCTCACAGCTCAGAAAAAATCCCCAAGGAAAATTTATAATTTTTTAAAAGTTGGTATTTTAAGATTTTTTGAGTTATATTTGTGCCTTTGAAGTAGTAAAACGTGACCTTTTATAAATGGACTTATCTAGAAGACAACTGCAATGTTGTGTCTGAATTGCAAGAGAAATTCTTAATCTGCACTGGTCTGGCAGGTGTTTGTAAACTGATATGCATATATGCATTTATATGACAATAGTCATGTTGCATTGACAGTGGGTGAGGAAAGGAGGTGGGAGGGAGTCTTCTCTGATGAGAAACTCAAAGGTGTTTTTCAGTTTCAAGTTCTTGTTAATTATATCATATGGGATTTTCAGTATTGATGATGGAAGAAACCAGAGTTTCTTTTTTGGCTTTCCTGACGTTGCAAAAATAGTCAGAGACAATTATGGCACGGTTCTCACTGTGCTGAAGATGCCTATTGTTTGTATCATTTCAGACAGGAGGGGAAGCTCTCCTCATGGAATACTTCACAGGAAAAATTCCTGCAGAATGAAAACCAGTAAGTTATGGGAGAAAGATTCTCACCTAGTCTCCTTGATAAGCTCACTTTCTACATGTAGGGATTCTGAGTGAGAGCACATTCCATTAAGTGCACCCTGCAGTGGTAAAGATAGGTTCATCACCTTGTTGAAAACTAGGCTGAATGCAGCAAAGACTATGGTAGGAAATAGTTCTTAACAGATAGTATTTGTCATTCCCTCTGATCGCTTTAAATGTAGGGGTGGGCAATTTGTAGGCCTCCTGAAGTTGTTGAACTGGAACTTCCATTGCTCTAGCCAGCTTAGCCAATGATGAAGGATGATGGGAGCTACAGCCAGAGCTTGGCAGTAGCCATTTACAAATGGTTAATTACTTTTTCTAATAATTAAAGTATAACTACATTACATTACAGTTGCAACAGTGAGATAACTCCACTTCTTTTTTCTGTATTGGAACTGGAACTTTAACTTACATTTATAGCTGTGGGAATCATGTCTCACTAATGATGGAGAAGGAATATCATCTGATTCATGTGCTGGCTCTTCTGACCCTCATGGGCTATTGTGTGTCTTGAGGTGATGAACAAGTAGATGGCGGGAGAGTGCTGTGGACCAGAGGTGAGCAGCTTGTAGAATCATAGAATCATAGAGTTGTAGAGTTGGAAGAGACCACGAGGGCCATCCAGTCCAACCCCCTGCCATGCAGGAATACACAATCAAATCATCCCTGAAAGATGGCCATCCAGCCTCTGTTTAAAGACCTCCAAGGAAGGAGACCCCACCACGCTCTGAGGGAGTGTGTTCCACTGCCAAACAGCTCTTACTATCAAAAAGTTCCTCCTAATGTTGAGGTGGAATCTCTGTTCCTGGAACTTGCATCCATTGTTCTGTGTTCTAATCTCTGGAGCAGCAGAAAACAAGTTTGCTCCATCCTCAATGTGACACCCCTTCAAATACTTAAACAAGGCTATCATATTGCCCCTTAACCGTCTTTTTTCCAGGCTAAACATACCCAGCTCCCCAAGTCTCTTCTCATAAGGCATGGTTTCCAGAGCTTTCACCATTTTAGTCACCCTTCTCTGGATATGCTCCAATTTGTCAATATCCTTTTTGAATTGTGGTGCCCAGAACAGGACACAGTATTCTAGGTGAGGTCTGACCAAGGCAGAATAGAGTGGCACTATTACTTTCCTTGATCTAGACACTAGACTTCTATTGATGCAGCCCAAAATTGCATTGGCCATTTTAGCTGCCACATCACACTGTTGAGTCATGTTCAACTTGTGGTCTACTAGGACTTCTAGATCCCTTTCGCACATAGTCTCATTCAGCCAGGTCTCCCCCATCCTATATGTATGCATTTCGTTTTTTTGCCCTAAGTGCAGTACCTTACATTTCTCTGTATTGAATTTCATTTTGTTAGCTTTGGCCCAGCTCTCCAGTCTATCCAGGTCATTTTGAATTTTGATCCTGTCCTCTAAGATCAGGTTTTTTGTTTTTTTTAAATGGTGTTAGTTAATTTTGAGAGATGGGGTAGTAAACAGGTATTAAAAAAAACACCCTGTAACTGTTACACTAGCTATTTTTGAAAAATATAATGATGACTATATTTAAAAGTAACTGTCTGACCTTTGTCTGTGGCCTATCAACATTTGGAGGGCCAAAAGTTGCCCGACTCTATCTTAATCTAAGGCAATCAATTGAATTTATCATGAAGCTGATATTTTAATGCTCATGCGGGTTGCCCAAGGATTCAACTTTGCTCCAAGTCTTTATCTAGCTCACTGGAAAAAGGCAGCTTTTAACTTCAGACAGGCTTTATTTAGATGATTGTTGCTGGCATTGTTTCACAACTGAGGTTTCCTTGAGGAACAGACATGAAGCACTGACTCATAGCATTAAAATAAAAATGTAGTTGAAGAACTAGGTAACTTAAAACAGAAGCTGCTTTTAAGGAGAAAAATGACTGACACAACCCACTCCCAATTCCACTGCCAATCAGAATTGGTTGTCTGTGGAGTTCATGCGGTCTCTAAGCACATCCTGTTCTGCAGATTTGAGGATCAAAGTATTTCACCTTTCCCAGAATGTGATGCTGCCAGTTAAAATTAAAATACAGTCTCTTCTCTCTTTGCATCAGAACTATTTCCTGACCTTTTCTGTTGGAGAAGGAAGAGAAGCGTGAACTGCTTTTCCTCCAAGTTTTCCTAGACATTGTTGCAGTCAGTTTACTGAGAATTAATGATGTGATTCTCTCATGAGGAAAGGAACAAATTAGACAGAATAAAACAAAACAAAAATGTAGGGATATGCATCTTTTTCTGGTGACATAATTGTATTTTGTAGAATATTGTTTTTTCTAGCCTTTAGTCCTGTTTCTAAAATAAAAGTGATAGGCTGACTTGCTTTAAAATCATGGTTCTTCCAAGTATGAGACCCACTTTCTGTGAAGAGGTGCAGTTGACTACTCGCTACTGTGTGAACACCTCTTTAACTCCAGTTTGTAATATGTGTATGTTCCTTCATTCGTCTATTGTTAGTGGGGACAGCTGCCACCCCCTGCCCCCATCTTTCCTGTTCTTCCTCTAAGGCAAGTGTTGGTGTTATCTCATTTTATCCAGTGAACAACCTTGTGAGGTAGTTTAAAGAAGAGAGTGACAGGCTCAAGTGAGCTTCATCTCTGGGCAGGAATTTGAACACCAAGGTAAGAGCCCTTTTGATGGTAGCCCCACAGTTAATGGAAATGCTCCCCCAAAAGCCAATGCAATTATAGGCTGCATTGTTGTGACTTCTACTTGTCCTACCATGGTCATCTCTTGTGACAACTCTCTTGTGATTATCTGAGTTGCTCCCACTAGAGACACCATCGTGGTGATGGCCCTTATCAGTAACTTAGTCTTAGCTGTAGCGGCCCCAAAAAGGCATGTACTTATATATAAAAAAGTATTTAACCAAAGAAGTTAATGATTCAGAATTACTTGTTTAAACACAATATAGTGTTTGATCACAATATAGTGTTCTAGTTTAGTTCCTACTGTTAGTAATATGCTTATACAGTAGTTTTCTAATTAGCTTTCTTCAAACACACCCCAAGATCCCACTCTCTACACTAATCAACTGACCCCTAATACTTCTGTTCCTGCTCTAACTCTTCTCTAATCAACTCTTAACTACTGGACTCAAATTGAAATCTCTGGCTGAATACTGTGCATCACACCAGTTTTTTTCTATAAAGAATCCCATTTAAACACTCAACCAATCACCAGTCACCTCTCTGTGCTCTCATCCCCTCCCAATAGAACACTTACCTTGTTTCATACAATATTCACAATACAGAACCATACATAATAATAGATTATCTTCTTTTATATACCGTAATATGAACTGAACAACAATTTTACAGAAGTCCAGAACATCATATGGATTCAAATTACAGGAAAAGAGATTCCACCTAAATATTAGGAATAACTTTCTGATGGTAAGAGCTGTTCAACTGTGGAATACACTGCCTTGGAATGTGGTGGAGTCTCTTTCTTTGGAGGTTTTTAAACAGACTGGATGGCCATCTGTCAGGAGTGCTTTGATTTTATATTCCTGCATGGCAGGAGGTCAGACTGGATGGCCCTTGTGGTCTCTTCGATGCTATGATTCTATATGTATCATGTCCAGTTCAAGGGAAGGGATAGTACCATTCCAGTCTGCTTTGTTCAAACTCCACCTGGGGTACTGTGTCCAGGAGATAGGAAGTTTTTGCTTCCATTTTTAACTAACAACAACATAGCATTATAGCTGTACCCAATGTAACATACAACATTATAGTAGATTTGAAAGGTTCACATGGTTCAGCTACATGCTATTATTTTAGGAAAAAATATTGCATTGTTTTACATGTGGGTGGTGATTGTCTGAGGGAGGGAGAGGCCCTTGTGAGGCTGGGGTGTAGATGCAGATTGAGTGGCAGGAGTGGATTGTGAGGTGGAGAGGGAATTTACATGTGGGCGGTGATTGGCTGGGTATGTTTCCTAAGCGGCCAAGTCAGCACATTGGGAAAGGAAACATACCCAAGTGCTAGATAGATAGATAGATAGATAGGTGAACCCTTTAAGTAGAGGTGAGCAACTGCACTGGAGGTGGGGGCCAATTTGGCACCCCTAGGTGGCTACACTGACACATTTTTGGCAAACCAAAAGTGACTAGAAGTCAATCCTGGTTTTTTTTTTTTGTGATATATATATTTATTAAGTTGTGTATTGTACAAATATATCAGATATGTTCAACAATGACATATACATATACACTTACATACTTATTCCGAGTACATCGTACCTCGTACTTATTCCAAATACATCGTACATTTTTGTTATACCTAACACACATTCTCTTATCTTTTATTATCTTTTCATTTTATACAACCACAGTCGTCTCTATTACATTTTCCATTCCGTCAAAACTATTTTCCTCGTGATTTTTGCATTCTCTTTCTTCATAAAACCTCCCTAATTTCCCTCTCCCACCCTTGACTTCCCCTGACTGCGGACCCAAAGGCTTTGTTCGCCCTTTCTTCTTTCTTTTATCTTTGATCCAAAATATATACTAATCTCTCTTGTATGCTTTATAACATAGCTCCTTTTTTTTCTTTGTTTGTTTGTGTAATTTGCCTTTTATTTTCCGCTTTTACTCATTCCATCATAGTTTTCTGGTGCCCTCCCCTTTATTCCGTATCTCTCGCATTGTTTAAATTCTTCCTCTTTTCTGCAAATAGGCAGTGATATGTTTCCACTCCTCTCTCACATCCTCTGACTTACCATTATTTATTATCCGTGTCAGTTTATCACTATTCTCCATCTCTATCAACTTATCAAACCATTCTTCTATATTTGGCACCTCTTTTGTTTTCCAAACCGCTGCTATCTTTAATCTAGCTGCTGTTATTAAGTACAGAATCACCCTCCAATATTTTCTCTCTATCTGTTTCTCTAGTATCAATGTAATATTTAGCAAGTATAGTTTAGGATCTAACAGGAATGTAACTCCAAATATCTTTTCTATGGCCCCATGCACTTTTTTCCAAAATGTTTTTGTCTTTGAGCATCCCCACCACATGTGATACAGGGACCCCACCTCCTTTTCACATTTCCAACATCTCTTATTGCTTAACTTATATATTTTGCTTAACCTTGCGGGTGTCAGGTACCATCTATTCGCTATCTTTAAGAAATTTTCTTTTTTGGTTTGCCGTAAAGCTGCTAGTTCTCTTCCAAGCGCATTCCCATTCTTCCAAGCTAATAGCTTCTCCTATGTCTCTAGCCCATCTTATCATAGAGTCTGTAATCAAGTCTTTTTCTAATTCCCTTTCAAGCAGCACCTTATAAATTTTTGCTATTTTACCTCTTCCCTGTTCACTAGTAATCTTATCTATTTCGTTTTTCTCCTTTGAGAATCCATATGTGACCTTATCTTCTCTGAATCTTTGAGTCAGCTGGGCATGAGTTAACCATTGCATATTATAACCATGGGTATCCAATTCTTCCCTAGTTTTTAAACAACAATCATCATTGGGCCATTTAATCAGATCCTTATACGTCATCCAATCTTCTCTTTTTGTCCATCTAATTTGGAATGCTTCAATGGGTGATACCCATAAGGGAATTTTGTTGTAGAATTTCTGCTTTATCTTACCCCAGATTTTCAATAGCGGTCCTCTTACAGTATGATTCTCAAATTCTTTGTCTGCTCCTATCTTGTCATACCAGAGATACGCGTGGGTTCCGAATTTCTGCTTACCACATTCCAAATTTGTTACTCTCCCATTCCTCAAATACATCCAGTCACTTATCCAATTTATCCCGCAAGCCATGTAATATAATTTGAGGTTTGGGAGACCCGTTCCTCCTTTGCTCTTATCATTGAGTAATGTTGACCATTTTATTCTAGCTTTGCGCCCATTCCATATAAAATTCTTTAGATCCTTTGTCCATTCTTGAAAGGGTTTGTCGTTGACTAATATGACCAGATTTTGGAACAAGAACATCAATCTAGGCAAAATGTTCATCTTAATCGTTGCGATTTTCCCTAATAAAGTTAGGTTCAGTTTTTGCCATCTCTTAAGATCTTCTTTTATCTGGTTCCAGGTTCTTTTATAATTATTTTCGTACAGTTGTCTGTTTCTTTTAGTCAGCCATATGCCCAGGTACCTTACTTTGGCTTCAATCTTACATCCTGATTTATCTTTTAAGTTGGCTTCTTCCAGTTTTGATAGATTCTTAGTTAACACGATTGTTTTTTCCTTATTAATTTTGAAACCTGATACCTTCCCATATTCAGTTATCTTTTCAAATGCTTTTCCCAGGTTTTTTATTGGATCTTGTACTATTAGTAATAAATCGTCCGCATAGGCTAACACTTTATATTCTTGACCTTTGAATCTTAAACCTGGAATTGCTTCGTCTTCCCTAATTTGTCGGTTCAGAACTTCCATTGCCAAGATGAACAATAAGGGGGACAGGGGACAGCCCTGTCTAGTTCCTCTCTGAATGTTAATTGGTTTTGATCTCTCTCCATTTACTAAAACTTGTGCCTTTTGCCTTTTATATATCTGGTCAATACATTGGTAAAATTCGGATCCTACCTCGATCTCCTCCAATACTGCTTTCATAAATTGCCATCTCAGACTATCAAATGCCTTTTCGGCATCTGCGAATACTAAGGCTACCTTCTTGTCGTTGTTTTTCTCATAATATTCTAGAATGCTTAAGGTTAGCCTTATATTGTTCGCTAATGTTCTACCTGGAAGAAAGCCGTTCTGGTCTAAATGTATAAACTCTCTTAGTACTTCTTTCAGTCTGTTGGCTAGGATCATAGCGTAAATTTTATAGTCGACATTCAGGAGGGAAATTGGTCGATAATTCTTAACCTCCGTGTTGCCTTTCCCCTCCTTTGGGATAACAATTATTTCTGCTTTTTCCCATGTTTCCGGGATACCTTCATCCTTTATTTTGTTAAACATCTCGTGCATATGTTCCAGTAGATCTTCCTCAAAAGTTTTATAAAATTCTGCTATGAAACCGTCTGGGCCCGGTGATTTGCCCGACTTCAAATTCTTAATTGCCGAGGAAATCTCCTGTTTACTTATCGGTTTTCCAAGTATTTCTCGTTGTTCTGTTGTTATCTTGCCTATATTGCTGTTTCTTATTCCGTTTCGAATCACCAAATCTTGGTTTATTTTGTCTTCTTTTTCGGAGTATAGATTTTCATAATATTGTTTGAATTTTCTCATTATATCCTTCTGTAAAGTATATATTTTACTTTCTTCTCTGATCAAAGTAATAAGTTTCTTATCCGATTCTTTTTTTAATCTATGTGCAAGCCATCTTCCCACTTTGTTGGCATTGACAAAGAAGTTTTGCTTGACTCTTTTTAGTTTATATGCTATGTTTTCTATTATTTCTTGGTTTAGTTCATTTTGTAAGTTTTTTATACTTCTCAGAATCTTATCATTCCCAGGTTTCTGTCTTAATTTCTCTTCATTCGCCTTCAGCTCTCCCCACACTTTCCCTGTTCTCTCTTTTCTCTGTCTTTGCAACTCCGCCCCTTTTTGTAAAAACAGGCCTCTTATTGTCGCCTTAAAGGCGTCCCATCTTACTTTACTTAGAGTCTCTCCCCGCTTGTTTATCTCAAAATAATTTTTCATTTCTCTCTTTATTTTTACTTTGAAGTTCTCCTCTCTTAACATTGTCTCTTTCATCTTCCACGAATATTCCTTCTTTATAGCAGTTAGAGTAATTTTTAGTGGGTTGTGATCCGATAAAATTTTCGGCAAAATTTCTATATCTTTGATTCTTGTGCATATTTCTTTTGCGACCCAGTACATATCAATCCTTGACCAACTCTTATGCATCTCTGAATAAAATGTGTAGCCTTTTTCCATATCCTTCTTGTATGGCCATGCATCAATCAATTTCAACTCCGTCAGGATCTCTTTGCCGATCATTGGTAGATTACCATGGCGTTTCTTTTGGTCTCCGGATCTATCTCTAGTGGCCTCCATTACTCCATTGAAGTCTCCAGTTATTATGATGTTTTCAGCTTCTAAGTTTACAATCTCCTTTTTTAACTGAGCATAGAACTGCTTTTTTCTTTCCTGGGGTGCATACACTACCACCAGTGTAATTTTAAAATCTATCAACCTTATTTCCACTCCAACATAATGACCTTCGGAGTCTCTCAGAATTTCTTTTGCTTCAAAGTTATTTTTTATGTAGAGAGCTACTCCGTTTTTCTTTCGTGAATCTAAAAAATAGAATAACTGTCCCAGCTTCTTATTTACCAAATATTGGTGGTCCCGTTCTTTTATCCTGGTCTCTTGCAGTGCTATAATGTCCAGCTTTTGGTTTTCCAAGTAATAGTTGACTCGTTTCCTTTTCTCTGGGGTGTTTAATCCTTTCACATTCCATGTTAACAGTGATATTGCCATATTGATATCTAACTAGAATCTTCTCGATAAATCCCCTCTTCGTCCGTTTCCTGTCCTTTTTCCCTTTCATCCAAGTCCGAGTCATGCCCTGATTCTATTTTCTCTTCCTGTGATATCTCCTCTATTTCTTGTTTATTTCGATCACCTTCCGTATCTCTTGCCTCCGATCTTAACTCTTTCGCACTTTGTTCCCTTTTATAAGCCTCCTCTTTCCCTTTGTTTGTACCCGGTGATGGCCTCTTCTCTTCCCCTCCTGTAGCTTTTTTCTTTCTCTTTCTCCTTTCATACTCCTTATCATCTCTACTCATTCTTTCCATGAATTCTTTGACCTTCTCCACCGTGTTTATTCTGTATCTTTTTTGGTAGTAGCTGAAAGATACACCTTCAATACGTTCCCATCTATAATTGATACCTTTCCTTTGTAATGCTTGTGTCAAGGGTCGATATTCCTGTCTACGCTTAAGTATTTCCGAAGGTGTATCTTTGAAAATCTGGATATCATTTTCTTCAATTATCAATTTCTTCAAGTAACTTTGTTGAATTATTTCATCTCTTATTGAAGATTTTGTGAATGTAATAACCACATCTCTCGGTTTTTTCCTTTCTTTCGCCACTTCAGAACTTATTCTAAATATTTTGTCTGTGTATTGTAATAGATATTCCTCTGACATGTCCATGAACTGAGCCATTGGGGGGATTATCCTTTCTAACAGGTTTTCTCTTATTCTTTCTGGAATTCCTCTCAGTTTTATACATTTTTCTCGATATCTTATTTCATGAAACAAGCTGAGGTTTTTCTCTTTTTCCTGTTCCGCCGTCAAGTTTTCAGATTTTTCTTCCAGCATTCGCGTCTTACTTTTTACCTCTTCCAGCTCTGTTTTTATCTCCTTCACTTCTCCTGTAAGTTTATCGAGTCTTTTACCCAATCTTTCAATGTCTAGTTTTAGTTCTTTCTTCATATTTTTAAATTCTTCTTTCATTTCCAATTTAAATTGTTTCATTTCCTGATTGAATTCTCGTAGCTCCTGTAAAATCTGAGCGTTCGTGTCCACCTGTTTACCTGGCATTTCAATGGACCCTCTTCTAGTTAGCGTTGTTTGTGATGTAGTGTATGCCCGTGATCTAATTCCTGATGCCATTCTTATATTTTCCCTCCCCTTTTCTGTGTTCTCCTGGATCTCTTCAAAATGCTCTTAAATTTCTGATTTCTGGTTTTCCCTTCTGAGTTCCCTCGTCCTTATCCTTATCCCAACTCTTTTCTGCTTATATATATATATATATATATGTTATTTCTGATCGATTTTAATCAGTCTGTCACTCCACAGTCTAATTTCTCATCAATCCCCCTTTAGATAGATATCCCACCTGTCATTCACTCTCACACTGTCTATTGATCAAGTCTCTAATACAATTAACTCCTTGTATTTATATATTCAGTCTCACATATATCTTTCGCAGTCCATCTGACTATTAAATCTCAAAATTAACATCATCAGTATCAAATTATAATTAATTAAATTAATTCTCGATCACTTGTGAATTACAGTTTCATCAAATCTAACCATGTCAATGACAGAAACAAGTAACTTTGCCCCACACTATCAGTGTAAATGTTTATCCTTCCAAAATAGTCCTGTTATACAAACAAAATATATACCTAAGTATAATTTTATAGTTTTGGAGCTTTTGGAACCCTTTGGAATTAAATCTCTTTGGAACCTCTTTGGAGCCCTTTAAAATTAAATCAGAATGTTCAATCAGCTCCTTCAATAAGAATATTATTATGCAATTCAATTTTAGCTATTAGTCGAGTTAATGACTTAAAGTTATACCCTCTTAAATCAGGTCACCACCTAACCCCCCCCTCCGTTCCCGAAGTTTAATGGGTTCTACTTTTCAGATTCCGTCTTCCCACCTTTACAAACATCTTACTGCAGCTTTCACTGTCCCTTCTCAGCTTTCTCTGTGGATTCGCCTTCAGTCAATTACTTGTCGCTTATTGTATCTCTGTCCTCACAGACTTCCACCATCGAGCTTTAGTGTTCTCAGTCCCCAACCCCGTCGCTCCTCGTTATCGTTATTGTAGTTCTCAGTCCTCCTTGGGGGGGGCGCTTTCGTTGTGTTGTACCTCTTCCCCTCCTTTCTCGAACCCTCAAACTTCGATCTTCGGGCTTCCGTCTCTTCCTCCTACTACCTCTGTCTCTACTGCCTTTTTTTCCTTATCCTCCGGGTGCTCGCGTCTTTTTCCTGTTGTCTCTAGTAGCTCGTCTTCTCCTCCCCTCGCTCTCGTCTGCTTTTCTGTCTCGGTCTCCGTTACACTTCAGTTCTTACAAGTTTCGCCTTCCCTCCTTCCCGTTCTCGCCCTTGCCAGCTTCTCCAAACTCTCGATACTCTCTAAACTCCGAACTCTCCGACCTTCGCCGACTTTACTATTCACCTTCTCACTCTCCTTCTCTCCGCCTCTTCACTTCTCCTCTATGCCGCTGCGCCTCCCTCCGCTTTCTTTACTCTCTCTCCGGGGAGGACTTTTTACTCACTATGCGGTTTACCCCCGCGTCGTCATCAATTTGCTGGCAAATACTATTAATAAGTAAAGATCTTTCTGACCTCTTTGAGTTCACAGTTTAAGTTCTCACTGCTTCATCTGTCACTCATGGGTCGTGGGCTTCTGGAGACTCGGAGCGTATGCTCCCGTAACTGGGACTGAGGCTACCGTACCCCTGCTTCCGCCGGTATTCCGGACCAGGGGTAACCCCCTCGTCCTGGCTCTCAGCCTCTCCGGGGTTCTCACGCCGGTCCCTGTTCCCTGTCTTCCCCGACCAGGGTATCTCAAGAGTTGCCAACCTTGATGTTAATTAGTCTGCAGCCCTCGAGCAGTCCCGTTAGGAGGTCTAGCCTGCGGAGCCTCGTCGCAGGTCGACCGTCGTCTCCGCCCACGGAACCGGAAGTCCCTGGTTTTGATTTACAGTGGGTCCTCAGTATTATGCTAGGGTTTGGTTCCAAAATCCGTGGATGCTCAAGTCCCATTATATCCCTCTGGCTTTTCTTCACAAACGAAGATTCAGGAAGGACTCATCCCGCGCTTTCTGCAAGCGCGCTGATGACTAAAAAGGCCAATCCGAGATAAACAAGTCCGGTTGCAAAAAGCACAGCAGAAGGTCTCCTTGGGTGATGTTTTTGGGTTGTGATTCTTTCTGCGTTGTCGTTTCTCTTCAAGACTTGTTCGTCGTGAGTTCTCAATAAGGCTGCAGCATTGTGGATAGTGCGTCTCCATGCCGCCCGATGTGAGGCCAGGGCAGACCACTGTTGGTGATCGATTTGGCCGAGCCTGAGATGTTGTTTCAGGGAGTCTTTGTATCGCTTTTTTGGAGCGCCCCGCTTACGCTGACCCATGGCGAGTTCACCGTAGAGTAGTATTTTTGGGAGGCGATGGTCCTCCATCCTAGAAACGTGCCCTGCCCAGCGCAGCTGTGTTCTCAATATCATATATCTAATGGTGTAGTAAAATGGCATCCCTTATATAAAATGGTGAACAGCAAGGTTTGCTTTTTGGATTTTTTTTGTTTGTTTTGGAATATTTTTGAGCCATGGTTGGATGAATCTGTGGATGTAGAATCTGTGAATATAGAGGACTGACTGCACATTGTTTTCAGTTGTTTTCCCCTGGTTGTGGGCCTCACTTGTAAACTGGCCAAAATGCTATGTTTTGGTTGCTTTGCTGACATTTGTGGCAGTTTTCAGGTGTATCTTCTCTTGATTTTTACATTTGGGAGGTGTCTTGGCAGGAAAGGGAGTTGAGGGACTGTGTCCCTGCAGAGGGAGTAACTAAAGGAAGGCTAATTCTTAACCATCAATTATTTAAATAAGCTGTCTTCATAATCCAAAGTCTGAAACTGGCATGTTTCGGTAAACTATAGTTAGGACTAACCAGAGTTTGCCTGAGTTGGGAAATAATGTTACTCTGCAATTCACTAAAAATGGAGGTGCATGCTGCCAATCTCCTCTTCTTGGCTGTGCCACAGAAAGAAAATGCACAGCCCTACATCATGGTCTGTTAAGTCTAAATGCAGCCATTAAGTGAAAATGACAAAACAGTATCATAGTCAACTCTTCATCACTTAGTGTGCTATTTTCATTTTCTTGGCACATTCTCAGATACAAGGGGTAGGGTGGGAGTGGTGGCACAAGTTTGACAGGACACTATAAACCCTTGAGCTGGCCTTGAGTGACTTGGAACTTAATAGTGTAGAGAAGGAGAGAAATGGCCCTTTTCCAGGGTGTGGTGTCAGGGCTTGCTCAAAGATGTCTTGATATCTGAACATCAGGAAGAACATTTACAGGATGGCTTGCATTAGCTGCACATATATACTGCCCCGATCCCTTTCCAGGCCGATTGCATGACAGTGAAGCTATCCTGTTCTGTTATCATAGTGAGACAGATTTTTTTTTGGTTTTATTTTATTCCTCTAAGAAGCTTGCAGTGATTTGGGTGGGATTGTCCCCTCATCCAGGTCATGTTTATAGTGCCAGGTTTTCAGC
Organism: Gambelia wislizenii; assembly: GCA_030847615.1. Lineage (NCBI taxonomy): Eukaryota > Metazoa > Chordata > Lepidosauria > Squamata > Crotaphytidae > Gambelia > Gambelia wislizenii. The sequence goes on from JAUMIR010000005.1 coordinate 238,665,577, forward strand.
CATACAGCCCCTGAACCATCTGTCTTCAAACCATTTTCTGACAATAAATCCTATTCATCCTGAAGAAAGTCCCACTGTGTTTGAATGGGCATTTTCTCCCCAGTTTGGGACTGTACTGTCTAGTGAATTTACTCACTCTTTGGGGATGGTGGCTGTTCATATTGTGAGTAATTGTAGGCTTTTTGTTATTGCTGAAGGAATATGATTCAATTCCTCTTTGGAAAATGATGATGCTTGCCATCATCTGAATACTGTTGTTGCTTACTGTTGACATACTGAATATTTCTGTCAGCTCTAATGGAACAGGAGGGAGAAATGGAGTCAGTGAGTAATTGGAATCTTAAGTGCCAGAGAAAATAAAGGGCAGCAAGTGCCCATCCAGAGTAATTAACTTGTTGTACATTAGTCCCTTTCTACTCTGTGTATCTTTAGAGAATGTGTTAAGACTTTGTTTTGAACTGGCACTCGGACTTTCAGCGAAGATTTGTTTTATTATTTTTAATATGCCTTTGAGTTGACTCTGACTTATATAGACCTTATCATAAAGTTTTCTTTGCAACATTTATTCAGAGAAGGTTTGCCATTACTTTCCTCTTAGGCTGTGAGAATGAGCCCTTTCACAATACTTAATTACAGCACTTTAATACTGCTTTATGTTCCTGGTTGCATCCTGTGGAATATGGTGAATTTGGTAGTTTGGTGACTCACTACAGCTCTCTGGCTGAGAATTCTAAATACCCCTCCCTAAACATTAAGTCCTGGAATTCCATAGGATGGAACCATGACAGTTAAAGTGGAACTGTAGTGCTATAAGGATGCAGTGTGAAATGGGCCAGGGTCACCCAATAGCTTTCCATTGCTGAACGGGGATTTAGACCAAGGTCTCCTGGAGTCCTAGTCCACCACTCAAATCACTATACCACACTGGCTCTCCAAGACTGGTTTGAAGTGTCAGTTCAGCAGAACGGGCCCCTACCATTGGGCACAGTGATGTGTTTACCTTAGATAGCAGATTTTAAGTGACCTCAAAGGGCAACAATTTGTTAGAGGCTTCTTCTGTTTTGTGGGGGTGGGTGGTTTGAACTTAACTGATTTTACTGTGAGGAATAGGGAGAGCAATTTATGACATTTTCTGTTTTCAGGTTTCAAAATAGTGTAACTTGACTAACTTAAAAGTACCTTGTAGCTTGCTTTGTTGAGGGATTGGCATTTACTGTTCATCTCAAGCACTGAAATGTCTTGGGCCAGTCCTGCATTTCAGAAAGCATGACTTACAAGTTGAACTGGGACAAAGATGACAAAGTGTGAGATACTGCTTTTTTCTTCCTCCTTCTCCCCAGAGAGCTTAATGGGCTAAACTTTCAGTTCTGACTTGTTCATCCAGTTACTCTTCTTGCTAGAACTCTGCAAGGCAGGTCCAAAAGGTTTAGTAGATAAAAGGGAGAGGAATGAACACCATTTCCATCTTTGTCTGGCAGCCAAACAAGTGACCCACTTTGTTCATGGGGTTCAGGAATGATCCACATCTTTCATGGTTAGATATGTAAACTGGAGAATGATCTCAAGTCCTCCAGTATTTAGCACTCTAAATGCAACCAGATGCTGAAAACCAGTGATGGAATGTATTAAAAACTAGCAATCACAATCCTTTGAGATATTGTATGATTGGTGGAAAAAATTGTGCATGTGAATTCCTATTTCAGTATAAAAATAGGACTTTTATTCTAGATAAAGATGCTAAGTTTGATTGCTTAGGAGCTAGAGCTGTAGAAATCAATGGGATTTGCTTTGAGGCAAATACATATACATTCAGGGATGTGTAGTATTTATAGAAGCTCAGGGATGTTTCCTTCAAAACTGAGGGTAGTCTGAGGGTGATTCTTATTCAGCATCATTCTTGCCTCTGGTCTAGTTATGTGATAACTGCCAGAGGCCCCATCTGCATATGTTAACAGAAAATACAGTTTGGAAATGTTACATTTTTGGACTACAACTTCCAGAATTCCAAAAAGTAACTTTTATGAGCTCTGTTGTCTTGAAGTACAACAAAGACCAGAGATGCCAAGAAACAGTAGAAGGGATTACTCTGTAGTGAAAGCTAAGAGGGAGACCTTATCTGAGATTGCCAGCCTGATCCAACTTTGTGTGCAATCTCCTTGCTACACCAGGCTCAATTCTTGTCAGTCCAGTATTGACTATTCTGGAAGCAAGCTCTCTAGAGTTTCAAGCCAAGGTATTTTTTTTCTTGTCACCTACCACCTGTTCCTTTTAACAAGGAATGTTAAGGACAGACCTTGCATTAAGACCTTGTGCCACTAAGTTGTGGTCAGTCTTGAGCCATTACAGCTTGAGATTTCAGACAGAGCTGTATCTTCTTCCCCACAACTGCCTTGTGCCAGTGATTTAGGAAAGACATTTTGTTAATACTGTACACCTTCATTTCTTCTTGAACTCTGTTCGAGTTCTGTCTCCAGCTGAATAACCACCTGACTATTGTTGTATGTGGATGAACCTAAGAGGTCATTCAGAATCTCCTGTTTCTGAATATTGTAGCTGGATTAAACTCAACATTTGCTGTATATAATATGGCTCCCCTGTCTCCCTTTGTTGTGGAAGTGAGAAGTTTCCTAGCACCGAAGTAAGACAAAACAGGAAAGCTGCGAAGATGTCTACTTCTCCAGTGATCCACCAGCATTTCCCAGATGAATGGAATAATTGCCACAATTGTTTTGGTTAAAAAGTCATGGAATGCAATGTTGGCCACAATTGCATGTAAAAATCATAGGCAACATTTGCATATTTTCTAGCATTTCACAGGGGAAAACTGGGGCACACAAAGCTAAGCGATATCAGAGTGTGGTCAAGATGGCAAAAGTTATTAATGAGGAAGAACACGCCCAAACTAGGCTCCAGCAGTTTGCTTTTGCTTGAGTCTATTGGGAAAGGCAAGATTCTGTCCCCCCCTCTCTTTTCTGCTGAGTCAGTTGAGTACAAACTGCTTTTGCACTTTGAACTCAGCTTGCAGCAAGTGAAATGAGCTGAGGACCAAGGGAGAAAGTGAAAGGAGAGAGAAATTGGGACATTTTAAAAGCAGCTGGAAAAAAAAGTAAGATGAATTTGGGACTATTGCTGTCAAATCAGGGCAGTTGGAGGGTATGCATTTGGTCCATGTACATATAAAAAAACACTGGAGTGATGACTGTGGAGAATGGAGCACCACAAGACAAAAAACAGTGGGACCCTTTACTAAGCTTTTTTCCAGTTTTCTTTCGATTTCTCTGTTAAGCCTAGAATTGAAACAAAGAGATCCCTGAGACCTGTATGACAATTCCTGGGATAGATTGGTACTCTTAGCACGCTCTGCCCAGTCACTGGTTGCCATAGGTCCATCAAATGTCTTCTTACTTTTATCCCAAACATGGGGACAGTGATGTGTTATGAGAATTTATTTTTTAGTTACCAGAGCATACCATCATATCTTGTTCCAAATTAGTAACCTTTATTGGGATAAAAGTTGGAAAAGAAATCATGACATATGGAAAATACAATACAGTATATTTTAAAAAATAACTAGGCTTACTTGCTAAATATTTGGCTGCTATTCTAATGATAGATTTCTGTTCTAATGATTTATTTCCAAACTGATTTGTGCATATGCAACTTGCTTTTGTTGTTGTTGATGATAATGATGAAAAACATTTGTTATAATAAAGGCACCTAAAGGGGTGACAATAAAATCATAGGCCAAAATGTTGATTTATATGTTTTTGAGAAGAAGGGGGCTGAGGCAGGAGGGTTGAGTATAGACTAATCAGGAGTAACCAGTGTCCTAGCTGCTTTTACATTGCACAGTTATATACAGGTTGCCCCCTATATCCACAGAACCAATATCAGTAGTTTCAGTTATCCATGGCTGAAAAAACAGGGATGCATACTATAGAGTCATGCTGGAAAATGTCTAGAGAGAGAGGTCATCTCCTGGAATCCTCCAACACAACTCTATGGTATATTTGAACTGGAAGTCCTTTATAGTAGGACCCCTGTATCTGGGGGGATTGGTTCCAGGCCCCATCGTGGATAATGAAATCCATGGTTAATAGTGAACACCATTGAAAATAATGGGACTTTTGGTTTAAAATATCATAGAGTTGCTTTAGAGGATCTAAAAATGGCCAGAGAGGACATATTTTCTAGGAAGATTCTATGGTAGTTGTGCTGAAACTGAAACTGTGGATAATCGAAGCAGTGGATAATGAATCAGTGGATGCGGGAGTCCTACTGTATTTTAATAGGGTTTGCTATTATCCAGGGCTTCACTTATAAACAGTAAGTCCAGGAATGTATCTCCTGTGGATACCATTGTGCCCTGTACTTTGATAACATTTTAACTGCCCTGGCTGCTTTGTAGTTTGGTGAAGCAGTGGAGCTCTTTGGTAGCAAAGTCTAAATACCTCATAAAACTACAATTCCCAGGACTCCATAGCACAGGGCAATAAAACAACTGGAACACAGGGCAATAAAATTGGTATCAAAGACTATAACTTGGTAGTGTGAAAGGAGCCTTATTGATAATGAACTTTCATAAAGTACCTTTGACAGGAGAGACATCTGATTGCATATCCTGGGAAAGGGGAATAAAGTGTGAATGGAAGAAGATCACTAGTTGATGTTTTCAACTGCTTTTAATTTTTTCATTGTTTAATTACATTGTCAACTTTTGCATACTGTGATTTTTTTAAGCCATGTTTGTTTTGATTTTTGTAAGCTGCCCTGAGTCCAGAACTGGGGGAAAAGGCAGGATGTTGTTGTTGTTGACAATGATAATGATGATAATGATAAAAAGTAGCTTCCTCAGGAAACAAGAAACGTTTGGGAAATACTCATGCTGGGTATTTGAGGGCAGCATGAACCATGTGCTCACACAACTTCCTTGGAGTATAAATCATTAAGACAGAGATTAGAATTTTTTTTTAAAAGGAACAGGTGCAGTAGTCTTAGTGCATCTCCACAATTTTTTTAAAAATTAGAGCCAGCTAGTGTTCTCAGATGAAATAATGGACAGGGCTCCTGTAACTGTAATAGTTGTGTGTGGTAGATGGAATTTCAGCAGGCATGCAGCTTGCATGACAGGCAATACTTAGGTATTTTCCCTCTTTTACTTAACCATTTAAGAGACAAGAGTCCTGTCCCTTATTTCACCAGTCAACCCTAGTACCAGCCAAAAAGTCACAAAATAGTAACAGAGTTTTTTATTCTTCCATAACTCTTCTTTAGGTGGCCTGTTAAACAAAATGGAGTTCAGGATTGTGTGGGAAGGATGGAGAAGAGAAAATAGGCCACGGGTTTTATGGAAATGGATTATACAGAATACAAATGGGAAACTTCTGGCCCTCTGGATGTAGTTGGATTCTAGATCCCATACACCCAGCAAGCATGGCTAGTGGTCAAGAAGGATGACACGTGTTATCCAGCAGTATCTGGAAGGCCACAGGTTGCCTACAGTTAGCATGGTTCTTGCTAGTACTTGACTGAGGGCAGATGCTTCTGTGTCCCCCCCACTCCCCACCATTTGAATGTACACAGCTGCAAACTAATTTTCAGAGGGCAGACTTGTGTTGTACCCCATCTTGTTTTCACCAATCACATTTGGCATTGCGTATGTGGTTTGAGTGTTACACTATGACTCTAGAGACCGGGGTTCAAATCCCTGCTTGGACATGAAAACCCACTGCGTGATCTTGGGCAAGTCACATACTCTCTGCTTCTGAAAAACCTGTGATAGCTTTGCCTTACGATCACCAAAGGTCAGAAACAACTTGAACGCATGCAACAGCAGCATTCACTCACATGGTCTTCAGTGCACCTGGTGTTAATATCTTATGACCCAAATATATATCGGCTATAACTCTACCATGGGACTTGAGGCTGGTATCAGATTTTATTTTTATCTTGCATTTTCTATTATCTCTATTTTAGATTGTGTGTTTAATTCCCATGAGAATTCTGTTGAACAGGATATAAGTAACCTAAATAAATTAAGCAGTTTTAGATAGGCTTTCTGTTTAACAGTTTGTGGGGTTACCATAGATGACTGGGAATTCTATGCAGGTGAGTGAGAGGCAGTGCTAGATTTACATAGTAACTGAGCAAGCCATAGTTTAAGGCTTCAAATTATGAGGAGTGCCTGAATATAACCTCTTTTTACTAAGTTTCAAGGTTTATGCAACTGTTAGAACAATTCAAAATGTCTGTTATGACCTATAAAGCCTTATATGGCTAAGGTCCAGGATATTTGACAGACCATATCTCCCTGTATGAGCCAGCCTGGGCTCTGAGATTGTCAAGAGGGGCCCTTCTCTCATTCCCACCACCATTGCAAGCATGGTTGGTGGGGATGCAAGAGAGGGCCTTCTCAGCAACTGCCTCTAGACTCTGGAACTCCCTTTCTAGGAAGGCCAGAGTGGCCCCCTCCTTGTTGTCCTTCTGTTGGTAGGTCAAAACCCTCTTATTCAGTAAGGCTTTTACAACTGAATTTTTTAAAAGAATGGGCTAGGGGGTGCTGTATTGTTTTAGCTGAAATGTTTTTAGGTGCTTTGTATCTTTTTAAATTGCATTTTAGTTTTTTACTAAGGTTGAATTGTTTTAAAACTGTAAGTAGTTTAATTCTGTTTTAATGTTCCCATTTTGTATGTTTTTAATTGTATTTTTTTTTTAAATTGTGAGCCACTTTGAGTCCCAATTTTGGGATGAAAAGCAGGAATAATAATAATAATAACAGAACAGTGAACATTTTTAGTAATCCTGCAAATCTTTTAAAACTTGCTATAACCTAAAGCCGCAGAATGTCTGAATTTGGCCCAGGTAGAGGATGAACAGCTTATGTTGCCTCTTCTTTATGCCACTCTTCTCTTTGTACTGGTTTTGTAGGAAGGAAATGCCCTTTCTCTTTAGTCAGTTTGTAAATCAAATGAGCTGGTTACGTGGTACACTTCACAGATTGCTCTGTTCTTCCAATGTCAGTCCACTTGGTAGAAAGTAACTTTTGTACATATCATGAGAAGACATGACTCAACAGGAAAGACAGTAATGCTTGGTAAGGCGGAAGGTAGTCAGAAAAGAAGGAGACCACATTACATATTAATAGACTCATTCAAGAAAGCCACAGCCCTGAGTTTGCAAGACATGAGCAGGGCTGTTGGCAGGGTGACTTGGAGGTATTTCATTGATTGCTGGAATAAGTCGAAGCCAACTTGATGGCAATTAACAACAACAACAACAAACTTTTTAAAAATTACACTATGTACCCAGTATCCATGCTGAAGGACCTAGAAGTTGCCTAGAGAGACCATATTTGTTCAGCTGCGGATAAGTGAATCCACAGATATGGGTCCTGTGGATATGTGGGTCATACTGTATCTGCTAAGAGCCTTGGAGATTTGTTTCTGTTATGGCCATTAAAAAAAACAAACACCTTCTTTTCCTTCACAGCTAATGTAGAAATATAGGCTACTAGACTCTTGTATATTATTGTAATGGCTAATAATATTTGTGGACTTGTATACAAGGTTGCATTCAAAGAATGTTGCCACTTTATATTAACAATAAAGCAAAGCAGCCTTCTTTGAATGTTATTTACTGTTGTTCCTTCCATTTTCCTCTCTTATTACTCATAGGATCCTGACACAAAAATAAAGTATAGTGTCCTTATAAATCTAATTTCATTTCTAAAATAGCATGATTAGAATCTTTCAAAAATTGTGCTATACCTATGGCAGGGTATTCAAAGTTTCTGGGTCATCAAGGCTTTTAAAAAAATCAGATTCAAATTGATTCAGAGCCATAATAATGCTGCAGTTATCTATGAATATTAATATTAATAAATGATAACACTACAGACAGGCTGGAATATTGGAAAGGAAATATGTACAGTAATAAGGAGACATATATGTACCTAGCAAGACATTACTTTTTGCTGAAGGACACAAGCTTTGTGTTTAAATACATCCTGGAGCCTGGCCAGTTCATCCTCTCTGTTGAATGTCTTGTCTCTAGTCTAACAGATTAATGATAGGAGGAGCACGGTATTCAGAAAGGAGTTAGTCACGCTGCACAGTTCTAGCACTATGATTCTACTTTAACTGCCATGGCTGCATCCTATGAAATTTTGGAGGTTGTAATATGGTGAAGCACTAGAGTTCTCTGGCTGAGAATTTTAAATGTTTCTTCCTACACTGCAGATTCCAGAATTCCATGCAATGAAACCATGACAGTTAAAGTGGAATCATAGTGCTATAACTGTGTAGTGTGAAAGGGCCCTAGGAGTTCTGTTCCATTTTTAATTTCCCCACTAGGAAATGTTTTGGTTTTTTGATGTCTGTTTTTTATTGTCTCTGTTTTTCCCTTTTAAGGGGTCTGAAAATCTCTGAGTTGGTCTTCATCACTGGCTTGTGCTGAATGTCTGAGGCTACCTGTTTGCATGGGACCATGTAGCCAATGTGTGGGTACAGTTCAAGGCTTGTGTGATCTACTTCATTTCTTTTGTTTTTCTTTGAAGCCTGACGGTTATCAAGTGGATTCAGGTGACAGAGACATGCAGTTAGAATTAGAAGTATTCTGAGCCTGGGTATTTGTTTTGTGTGTCAGAACTAAAGGGAGCTCTCAGTCCTTCCCCACAAAATCTACTTCTGTTTACCTAAGCTTTTTGTTTGTTTTAGCAGTATATATGTGTCTCCTTTTGTTATTCCTGTTGTTGCAGAAATCATGGAAGAGCAGACCCACGGATTGGAAAGTGAGTTTTATTACACCGGTGGGCCTGATTGGAATATCTTCCAAAGAGTCAGAGCCAAGAGCTATGATTACAGAATACCTTTATACATTAATGACAGTATGCAAAAAACAATTCCCTCCTCCCTTTCTTTGGTGTCAAATACTTCCTTGAGACAATTGTTGATAGTTCAAGGCAAGATAGCTTAGGAACATTTGGGTACAGTTCGACCCTTATTAGAGAAAGAATTTATTTACATCAGCATATCGTATGTTTATGGAACATAGGGTTGATTAGTAAGGAAGATTGACTAGGCCTGAGAGTTAAAGGAAAAAGACTTTGCAGAGTCCCAGAGTCTCATGGGTTATCTAGTCTGACCCCAAATAGTGATTGTAAGGTGACAGCATTCATCAAATAGACATTAGAGTGCAAATGGCTACTACACTGTGGCTAAACAATAGGCAGTTAGGAAATCCTTGCTATCTACTGCAAATTACCCAGAGATCTACCAGTAGATCCAAATTTATGTTTTGTTCAATCCCAATCTATTCCAGCATTTAGAAAATAGTTCTCCATAGTATCAGGCAGAGGTCTTTCTCAGTCCTGAGGTCTGGCTGGCTGGAGATGCCAGAGGTGAACCTGGGCCCTTCTGCATGCATGCATTGCATGTGCCAGAGATGGGAATCATGTGTCTCTCCAGATCTTATTTGACTGCAGCTTCCAGCATTCTTCACGATTGACTATGCAGGCTAGGGCTTATGAGAGTTGCAGTTCAACAACATGTATTGGAGGGTTGCACAATTCTAGCCCCTTTCATATGCTCTGTGACGGTGTTATCATACTTCATTTTCCTGTTGTAATTTGAATCAGCTAACTTTTGTAAAGCTAACTTAAAAAAAAATACATCCAAAGATGGGGCCTGTTCATGGAATTTTTTTTTAATATGCCCCAAACTGAGTCATTTGTTTCTGTACTGCCTGACATAGCCACTCCTGATAATAAAAGCTATTTCCATGTTTCACTTACTGAAAATTGGTGCTGATCCACAGTACTTTGCCCCAAGCAACCTTGATACAAGTCACCACTCCTGCTGTTTACTAGGGTTATCTTTGGTGACATGCATTTCCCTTCCCAGTTTCATTTGGAATTGGAGGTAGAAGATCAAGAAGTCTTTTGATTGTAGAGTGAAATTGTGTGTGTGTTTCCTGTAAAGTATATGGAGTTCCTTTTTTTGTGCTGGAATGTGTGGGGTATTTTTAAAATATGTTGTGGTAATTGCAGTTTCAATGTGAAGGAGGGAAGAGAAACTTTGCTAGGAGCCTAGAATCAATCCAGCATTTAGAAATGGCTGAGTGTGCTTCTGTGGTTATCCAGTCTGTGCTAGTCTCAAATTAACTGTTGTGCCATCATGGCTGCTTTCCCTGGTGCACAGTGGTTTGACAAACTTGCAGTGACTTGAGTGGAAGAACCGAGAGGGAGAGAGCTGCAGAAGCCTGCCCTCTCTCCAGCATGCATGACTAATCATGGTATCACACTTGTTTTAGTACATGTACACGCCAGTGGTTTTTACTCCTTACAGCCAGCTGCAGTTGAAATCTGAAGATGAATCTGAACTTTCTTCTAGTGATGTAATGGGGAAATGTTTTTGTCTAGCTGCCTGAAGGGAGAAATGTGGGGAGGGAGTGGAAGGAACACTAGCCATGTTGTTGGGCTCATTAATCAAGAGATGTCTGTATCTTTTTTTTTCTTTTTTTCTTTTTTTTTTTTTTTTGTGTGTGACACATTTAAATCAGATTTAGAAATGCTTTTTGGCATCCTCTCTGGCTAATTTTCCTTTCAAAGTCTTACTTGCCTTTGACCTTTAGCAAGTAATCAGAGCCAGCCACAGGAAAGGTTTAAAAATGTGGTTTCTTATACTTTTGGGGCCCAAATGACTAATAGAAGTATCTAGGTTATGGACAACTGAGATTTATTTATTTATTTATTTATTTATTTATTGAGATGGCAAAAGTGTGTTAACAGTGGTCCTCTTATTTGCAAGAACATTTCTTTCTTCCCCCCTCCCTTTCTTATAGCCCATCTTTTTACCAGTGTGGGATGCAAGGTGGCTTACAACAATTAAAATAACATAGCTAAGAAATATACAAGAGAGAGGAAGATGCCAAGGCCCTGAGGGTGCAACAACTGAGTAGGGCTGTTGATGACAGGATGACTTGGAAGTCTCTCATTCATTTAGGTCACTATAAGTCAAAGTTGACTTGACAGCAGTTAACAACAACAACAACAACAACAATATACCAGATACAAAAATTAAAAATATAATTAAACTATCCACAAAGTTAAAACCAGTTAAAAACCATAGGTATTAAAAACAAGAAACAAACCAAACACAGATTGACAGTACAGCACAGTTCTGCAAGACTCCGTCCTCTTAAGCAGTTAGTCTTCAAAGGCCTGCCAAAATAAAAGTCTTAACCTGCCTGTGGAAAGATATCAGGAGGCACTAGTCTAATCTCTGTGGGAATGGGGTTCCAGAGCACTGGAGCAGCCAATGAGAAGTAAGGCCCTTTCCTGTGTTCCCACCAGATGTAGCTGTGAGGTGGTGGGATGGAAATAAGGCCCTGCATAGGGGATGGTAAAAGGTGGCCTGCTCAGCTCAGCCTTTTGTATCCTTTCATTTCTTTGGGGATATAAATTATCTAAGTTAAGGGGTAGATGGTGCATCTCCTTTTCACTAAGGAACCTGGTGTTCCAACAATAGCCCCATCATCCACACAGTTGAGTCAAGCAGTTGGGCTCTCCTTAACACAGTTCATATATAATGCCCAAATAATGGTGCAGCCATTAAAATTGTCCTCAGGTTCCACATTTTCCCTCATGAATTCAGGTTCCCTTCTTCCTGATACAAGAAAATTATAGTTTACCAGTTCTAATATACGGTAAGAACAAACTGTGGTGCCATGGTTTTATTCCAAGCAAGAATCTGAAAACTCCTTCAAACCATAGTTCCTGATTCTTGTTCAACAGACATATTATTCCGTGGGCAAACCTTCATTTGCCAGGTCTAGATTTTTTTTTTATTGCAGTCTAATAAACTGTGGTTTTCTGAAAGCAAGGAATGAGGGCAGGAAGGAAGTATATGAACCCAGGGCACTGTCCCAATAATTCAAACTTAAGTCTGCCTGTGTTGTATATGAACCAACCTGTCTATGGTGTGGCGTTCTGCTGGGGTGGGGAATGAACACAGCTGGCCCTCAACTTTTGTGGGGGTCTTCTTTTGAAGATTTGATTTTTTGCAAGTTCGTAGCTGCCTCTGACGCTGGTCTACAAGCCATACCCCTCCTAAAATGACGACACTGATGCTGCGAAAATCTCCTACCGTGGCCTCTCACTCCTTTCTGTCACATTTCCTAGCCTATTCTTTGGCTCATATCTCCCTTTCCTGCCTTGGCACCATGAAGCCTCCGCCTTGGCCGAGTGGTGGACATGGAGGGGAGCAAGAAGGAAGGCCCCTCGGAAGTGAAAAAGAGGCCCACCACTGATCCCCCTTCCTCCCTCTGTCTTTCCTTTCCTTTCCTTTCCTTTCCTTTCCTTTCCTTTCCTTCCTTCAAAGTACAAGCTGAGTACCCAGCTTGTGGGGGCAATTAGCTAACACACATTGGAAACTGTTTAATGCAGTGTAGATGTGTAAATAGCTATTGCTTAAAACAATTTGTAAGCCGCTCTGATAGCCTTGTGGCTGAAGAGCAGGGTATAACTAACTAACTAAATAAAAAAATAAATAAAGCCCAACTTGGGTGGGCACAGAGATTGCTAAAAACATTGCTAAACTCAGGTAGGTTCAGAAAGAGCTGATTCTGAGTATTGAGCTAAAGACCTGTGCCCACTCAGTTCAGCTTGGAAGGCCAGCCAAGGGAGGGGGAATATTGGTAGGCAGCTGTGACCCAGTAGCAGCCCCCCACTAGGGCTCCTCTCAGGGTGTCCACACTAGTATGTTCTCCCTTCCCTGCCTCTCTGGCCAGCAAGTGAGCGAGCAATCCCACCCACAAGTGACACAAAAGCTCTGCACCCAGTTCCAAATCAGGGAGGAGGAGGAGGGTGGCAGCTGAGGGTGGAGGGAACAATTGGGGACTGTAGGTCTAGTGCAGACAGTGAATCTTTCTTGTGTTTTTATTTCTTTCTATACAGTATGAAAACAAAATGTGGAGGTGGGTGAACAAGAATCAGCTATATAAAGTATTTACAGTATTTACAAACATGAATGCGCTTTCTGCATTACATTATGAGGATTAATCTCTCTGGCTTTTCTTTGCAAACGAAGATTCAGGAAGGACTCATCCCGCATTTTCTGCAAGCACACTGATAACTAAAAAGGCCAATCCAAGATAAATAAGTCCGGTTGCAGAAAGCACAGCAGAAGGTCTCCTTGGGTGATGTTTCTGGGTTGTGATTCTTTCTTTATTGCTGTTTCTCTTCAAGACTTGTTCGGTGTGAGTTCTCAAATAAGGCTGCAGCACTGTGGATAGTGCGTCTCCATGCCTCCCGATGTGAGGCCAGGGCGGACCATTGTTGGTGATCAATTTGGCTGAGCCTGAGATGTTGTTTCAGAGAGTCCTTGTATCGCTTTTTTGGAGCGCCCCTCTTACACTGACTTGTGGCGAGTTCACCATAGAGTACTATTTTTGGAGGTGATGGTCCTCTATCCTAGAAACATGCCCTGCCCAGAGCAGCTGTGTTCTCAATATCATGGCCTCAATGCTGGTGATCCCTGCTTGCTCAAGGATAGCAACATTCGTCACATAGTCAGTCCAGTGTCTATTTAGGATTGTGCGTATACAGTGCTGATGAAAGCGTTTAAGGAGTCGTAAGTAATGGCAATAGGTGACCCATGTTTCAGATCCATAAAGGAGAATAGACAATACAGTACAGTACAGGATTTATATATATATATATATATATTAAATATACAGTTGGATCCCTGTATCCATTGAACCAATATCCGTGGTTTCAGTTATCTGCAGCTGAAAAAAATAGGGACATGTACCATAGAGTCATGCTGGAAAATGGCCAGAGAAGCATCCTCTCTAGGCATCTTCTAGGTTCACACAACTCTATGGCATGTTTGTACTGGAAGTCCTTTATTTTAATAGGGTCAGCAGTTATCCACAGTTTTCAGTGTCCGCAGTAAGTCCGGGAACCGAAACCCCACAGATACGGGGTCTGACTGTATTATACCTTAACTGAAATGATAGAACCATATTTTTTTAGCACTAGTCAAACAAATATTACAATTACTTTAATGTTTTAAAAAATACCAATTTGAAAAGGGGAAAATGCAAAATAAAATGAAAAATGTTTTTGTTCATCCTCCCGAAAGTTCTAGAACTATATCTCTAGGTGAGACAGAAGTCCGTCTATGCCTTCACTAACTATCTGTGTTTATTTATTGTGATTATTAAACTGTCATAGAGTCCTTTTATCTGTGAGATAGGTTAAGCTAAGGGATTGTTACAAGATGTGCTTTGATTATATTTGTACACCATGCTGGTTTCCATAATGTTGAGGGCCGTTTTACATTGGTAAAAATAAAGTAAATAAATAAAATGTGTTGAACTTGAGTCTTTCCTGCTTCCTCTCCAATGTATTGCTCTATATATTGTGTCACAGATGAGGCAAACACCCTTAGCCATCCTTAACTCAGCCATGGTAGTAGAAGACGATACTGTAGATTTATATGATCTAAAGAGAAACCAAAGTATGGAAAAGTTCCTTGATACTGAGGGACATATAGACTTATATTTGGACATTTGGTTAGCTTTTATAGAAGCTTACAACTAATGTTGTAACTTTCTGACAGTAAGAACTGTTCAGCAGTGGAACACACTCCCTCAGAGCGTGGTGGGGTCTCCTTCCTTGGAGGCCTTTAAACAGAGGCTGGATGGCCATCTGTCAGGGATGCTTTGATCGTGATTTCCTGCATGGCAGGAGGTTGGACTGGATGGCCCTTGTGGTCTCTTCCAACTCTACAATTCTATAATTCTATGAAATGGCAGTGGGAGGCAGGGGGGCAGCGGAGGCGTTGTCATTATGGTGCTCAGAGGTATGGGCTGAGGTGTGGGAAAGGAGAAGGAGAGGAGCAAGGAAAAGGAGGACAACACTGCAGGAGATTTTTTGATTTTCGTCATAGTAGAATGTGGAGGTGATGGATATGCAATGGAGGCAGTCTTGGAGCAAGGCAGAGATTTTTGCAGCAGGAGAATCTGTAGCATGCATGGTTACGGAGGTTTAAAATATTCACAGTTTTTCAACTTCCATGGGGAACCTGTATTCCTAACTCCCATGAAATGTGAGGGCTGACTGTACACTATTTTCATGAAGTTGGAAGGAGTTCAGAGTGAGTCATGTGAGGACAGGCTATGTATTTCAAATATTTAGGCATGATTTCCAAACAGTCCTCCCCCCCCCACAGCTTTTTTCAGGCTTTGTTGTAAGAAAATTGTTGATGGGACATAGCTAACTCACCCTCCCACACATATATACACTATAGAGAAAACTGTCATTCTCAACTATTTTCTTACATATTTACTTTAGCACAGATTTTGTTACAGAAAAACACATGTTGTTTGTATTGCCAACCTTAGCAAAAATAAGAAATAGCAAACTACAAGAAGCAATCTATCTGTAACATTATTTTTAGGATAATGAGGACATAAGAACATTCCTTTTTAAAACAACTAGAAATGCCACTTTTTGTAAATTAAAAAAGATGCTTCCATTACTTTTTCTTCTTACTCCTGGGAGGCTAAGCTGCTCTCAGACCATTTTCAGGAGTTTTTTCTCAGAATTTAGTCTATTTTCTTATGTTTTCTAATGGATTTTCTTTTAAAAAAAGAAATAAATAAAAGCAACAAGTAATGTAATGGAGCAACAATAGCAGTAGCAAGTTTATTTTGGAGATTTGTAATGAGGATATACCAAATCATTTCTTTTAAACGATATCTTTCCTAATGCTGTTCTTTAGTGATGAAATGAAGATTTTCCTATTCTGTTCCTCCACAGTCAGTATGTATGCTGAGGCCCCGCCTACATGATTAAAAAAAAAGTTTGGGAGGTAAAAAATCTGAAAAGGCAGCCATTCATATGTATGCAGTCCGCCTACATGATTTTTTACCCCCTAAACTCCGTATGACCCCCCCCCCTTGCCCAGCTGGCTGGAGCGAGCGATCCAAGCGGCGGTTTTAAATCTCCTGCCGCTTTTTTATTTTATTTAAAAAGGTGCCTGTTATGCGGACAGTTGGTTTTCCATCTTTACAGTATAAAATAAAAAGGAATAAATGTAAAAATCATGGACTTACCAGACTCTTGCTTAGCCAGGAATCCAACATGGTGGCCGCTCCCAATTCCCCTCTTTGTTAGCCCCACCCCCTGGCTCAGCCAGCCAATCAGATCACACTGCCTGTTTGTGTGTGTTTGTGCGAATGGGGGGGTATAGATGATCAATCTTTCGAACAGCTGTAAGGATTTTAGCTCGAGATCTGCTAATCCTCTTGAATGCCTCTTGAACTCCATGTAGTTTATGAGCCCGCCTTCTGAATGACACGTGTGCATCTGAACGGCTGCGTGTACACATGATCAATCTTCCGAACGCCGTACATATTTTTTTTTTTTACTGTGTAGACAGGCCCTGACTGTGAGCAAATCTTAAAAGGTGCACAGTGATCATTCTTGGCTCCACTCATGACTATTTGTAGCTATTAAAAAATAATTCTGGCGATAATGTCATCTTCATATCCTTTTCTGTGTCTCTTTCTTGGATTTTGTCCTGTTGGAATGTACAGCATGTTTGTGTCACTGGTGGTACTGTTTATGGATCACTCATGAATCGCACATGTACATCACTGCTTCACAATCAATAGTTTTCAGGTTAAAGGCTGAAGTAATATCTGGAACACTCTACAGGTTTTGTGGGGTGTTTTTTTTTGGTCCTTTGCCATTCCAGATGGTTTACGGCAGATGCGTGCTGCAACTCTGTTCTGTTCATGAATATACACACATCCTAGAATATACACACATCCTATCCTAGTTTTAAATTTGAAAAATGAAGACTACTGACCAGGAAATAACAAGAGGCCTTAGAGAACATGCTAAGGGAATTAGCCACAGCCAGCTGCTCTCCCTGATATTTCTCTCTTGCTGATGTTGTGGCCTTTGCTTGAGGCCTGTTTTGGTTGTTGGGGAGAGGGAGAAAAGATTTGACAGTTGCTAAGCAACTACTGTGTGTTCACTTGGCCTGAGAAGGCCTACAGCAGTGCTGCTCAGACTATGTGGGGGTTTGGCATCCCCCCCATGTGTGAGGGATGGGTACTATATTTGTTCCCATTTGGCAGTCACTGTGGATCGGCACTGGTCTGTGGATCACCACCTTGAGTAGCACTAGCCTTGAGCATCCTAGAACATAGCAAAAGCTAAGTTAGAAAAGACAAGTGCTAATCATGAAGGGGAGGTGCTGTGTCTTGCCACCCTATTCTTAAAATCATCTTCTCTAATATGCAGTAGGCCTGCTTCAGTTTATCTTTACTGTCCCCTAATATTTAATAAGCAATTGGAAGCATGGAAACATATGGTTCTCCCTATTATCACCCTACCAGTAAAATCCTTGCATGTAAAATGTACATGTGTCTTATGCTTGCAGTTGATAAAGGCATATGGGGGGGGAGTTTTAATTTTTTTAAAAGTTTCAGACCTAGTAACTCATGACTAAAGATATAGTTTAGTGGGTAATAATATACTAACTGTGCTGTCTTAGACAATCACTTAGGTGTCACCCACTGGTTACCCCTGCCAGTAAAGTGGGATACACATAGTTGCCGAAATGGACTGGAGAGGGGGGAAAGCCCTGTCAAAATGCATCATGCTAGGCTTTCTTAGAATTAAAAAAAAGAAAGAAAAAGATATCGGTCATGAAATAGAATTAAATCACTGGGAAAAGGCCTGGATTAATAGATAATCAGATAAGTTCACTGCATGTCAGGATCTGAAGGAGAATTTCTTTAAGTTGCAACACATATGGTATCTGACCCCAGCAAAATTGGATAAGGGCTATAAGACAGGAGAGAACCACTGTTGGAAGTGTCGAGAGGAAGTTTGGTTCTTTTATCCATGTGTGGTGGAACTGCCCTAAAATAAAAAGGAAGTTGGTTCTTTTATCCATGTGTGGTGGAACTGCCCTAAAATAAAAAGGGTTTGGAAAAAAATTCGCAGAACACTTTTAGAAATGCTAAAGGTAAATTTAGAGATGTCCCCAGAACTGTATCTATTGAATATGACTACTAAATTAAACAGAGAGATAGAAAGGATTTTTTTTTTTTACTATATATGATATTGGCCGCAAGATTATTAATAGCAAAAGAGTGGGAAAATGTGAAGTTTTGAATTTGAGGGAGTGGAAACTTAAGGTTATGGATATGATTGAAATGGATAAATTGCCGGTTAAGAAATATTGGTATTTGAATTAGTACAGAGTGGATTAGGACAAGTAAGATGGGGTTTAGGAGAAGAAAAGATAGGAAATTCAGAGAAAATTTTCAGAGAAAATAAGTACTTACACACAGACACAGACACACACACACATATGAATGAAAAGGTAGTGGACATGAGAAATGTTGTTGAATAAGGTTACAAAGTCTGCATTAACAAAGATATGAGTAACCAGGACCAATCAGTAACGATTTAGGAAAGGGGATTATATAAGAGAATAATGAGAATAGTGAGAAGGAAAAAGAACAAGTAATACATTATTTCTTAGGAAAAATTGTATTTTTAAAAAAATGAAAACTGGTATGTTATAGAAAATGTACAAATAAGTATGACTGATTTAAATGTAATATGCTTATGATACATACCATGACGAATGGAATACATTTTATGGAAAAAATGAATTAAAACAAGAATTCAAAAATAAATGCCTTTTATCTTCCTAGGGCTTTTTATATGTGGTGGGTTTTGAAACTAGGATAAGGATGCCATTGTAGTGTGACAGGCAGAATATTGGAATTAGGCCAAACTACACATTAATTTAAAGACATTGCTAGCAATGACATCTACTTTCTTACTCAAAAGTAAATGCTGAAGACCCAGAGCTTTAATATTCTCTGCTCATTGTGATTCTGGTGCCTGAAATTTCATTATGAAAAACCAGTCTAGTTTCAAATCAGTCAAAATGTCCTTTTATATACAGTAATCTCAGTCTTTTTTCCTCTTCCCATTTGTAAATTATTCTAACAATTTTTGCAATTAGAGCTACCATGGAAAAGGACATTCACCCTTGTTTTTTTTTGTTACTGTGTTTGAGAACTGTATTTTTCCAAATATTTTCTCAATGCAGCAAGAGAAAAAAATGATAATCAAAAACAATAAACCGGTAAAATTAGAAACAACAAAACTGTTGGTGTGACTTGCTGCCCTTTTTCATCTTTATGAAATGCAAACATCACCGGTCAGGAGCAGCAAGCATTTGTTCAACACTGTGGCTGCAACCAGTCTGCTGCGTGCCACAGCTTGATATTTTGGATGCATGTGGATGTGCTACTGAATTGCGTGAGCTGCTCAGCAGGCTGGTAGTAAAGTCTCTCTGGGGTTCTCTACATGACAACTCTAAGAGTTGTCAATGCCTGGTCATTCCATTCCATGTTTTTGATTCAAGA
Source organism: Gambelia wislizenii (assembly GCA_030847615.1). Taxonomy (NCBI): domain Eukaryota; kingdom Metazoa; phylum Chordata; class Lepidosauria; order Squamata; family Crotaphytidae; genus Gambelia; species Gambelia wislizenii. The sequence goes on from JAUMIR010000005.1 coordinate 238,685,044, forward strand.
GGTGTAATGACATATGTTGTCTTCTTGCCACTCTATATTGGTGAATTCTGATGACATGGAAACATGGCCTTAATGTGTACTTTTCAAGTAGAAATGACATTTCTGCAATAGTTGCACAATTAAATAGGTGACAGCACTTGTTTTTTGAGATAAGCCCAATGAATACATTATCCACACACCATGGTAGAGAGTGATAAGCTAACTAAATTGGCTGGGGAAGTCCTTCCAGTGCCAAGAGTTGACTTATTCTGAGGAATCCATTGGTAGTGAACTTGTCCTTGCAGCTTTAGGAGCAATGGCAAATTTCTCAGCTTTCTTTAGGTCTTTAAAATTTCTCTAGGTTTTCAGAAAGACTGGTTTTCTACAAATGTAGACTGCAGGAGTTTGGCAGTCAGGGTGTGTTGGAATGATGTGAGGCAGCAAATGGAAAGAGTTGCAGAGACTAGAAATAAAATAGGATGAAAGATACAATTCTACATTTGGGCTTCATCATGTCTCTCTAATCTAGCCTCAGTGTTAAGTGTCACCCAGTCATCAAATGATGTAAAGTGAAACACTTGGGTCAGATGCTTTCCCAGAGTGTACAAAGGTGTATATGTTTTTCTCTCCCTTTCACTGCAAGTTCAAGTACAGAATTATAATAGCCAAGAATCCACTGTGCTGGTACTTGCTAGAAATACAGTTTTGAGTAGGAAGCTATCTTCTCCATTGTGTTAAAGGAAACCAAGGTTAACATCACAGTTAGCTAGTTGGTAGGCAGGACTAATATGTTGTGTTGGTGAAAGTTGATGATTCTTAGCAGTTTGGGCTAGAGGAAATAGGAAGTCGAGATATTGCATATGCTACTGCTAAATGGATTCACTTAGATAGAAACAGGCAGTCTTTTTTTGGTGTGGAAGTAACTTGCTTCCACTGACAGGCCGTTAATGTAATTCCAAGCTGCTGGCTCTCAGCTGAGTGTAGTGCAAAAACAGGAATTGGAATAGTAAGCACCTCAGAGAAGAGGTGGCAACAAAATTTAGCATTTTTGTAGCAGTTAAATATATAGTCAGAAGGTTGGTTCAAACAACCTTGTAAGTTAATTCAGTATTATTCAGGGAGAAATTTGTTGGGCTTCTCATTACTGTAAAAACAACTTGTTACATTACTCATTAGTGTTGTATTACTAATGCATTGCCATTTAATTGCTTTTTAAGAAAAGACCAAACGTTTTTTCATTGCTCCCTCAAAGTCATGTTTTCAGAACAATGAGAAAACATTGCTTGTTACACTAAAAATATAATTTGCTACTGATTGTTACATTATTTTTTTTAAAAGTAACATAATTCTGAGTTGTCACTCTTCCCAGAGTAACATGTTAACAGTAAAAGTCACTGTTTTTAATGCATAACTTCCAGACTCTTGATTCCCCATGTCTTGGATAAATGCTGCTATTTGTGCATATTCAGCCATAATCAAGTATGCACCCAGTCCTAAAGCCACAAAGGCCTAAGAAGTGAATAATATCAGGCTTGGTTTGGCCCTGAGTTATTCTTTCCTGGAGGATTATGAGTGCAAAGGTTTAGTTTTAATTAAAAGATAATTAAAGGATGATGTGGACCTTTGTGCTATGCTTGCTAAATAAAAACATGGTTCCGAACTTAAGAAGCATCTTTACCTACAGTTCTGCCAGTGGCCCTGTCAACAGATATTCTTTTCAATGGCAGCTTCTAAGATTAATAATTGTAATCAGCCCTCTTCCTCCTCCTCTCCACTGTTAGTTTCATTGGTCTGTAGAATTTGTGGAAATAATAGGATAATTTTGCTCAGAAAATAGGATCTCCCGCTCAAAGCAAGTACTGGTTAAACCTGAAGTACCAGTACACATGGCATATATGCTGAGGCAAACTTTAGCTTGGGCATACTGTATAAAGTCTATCTGCAAGCAAAACTAGGAACTAGCTGGCTCTAGGTTGGTTTGTCATAGCCAAGTCAGGAGGTCACACAGTCCTTTCATTTTAAATATCAGACTAGACCTAATGTATGCTATTCTTAATTGTTTTGTACAAAAATATGTTAGTGTAGGTGGTGCAGAATTCTGTCTTAGATTTCCATAAATAGTATACATGGTGTGTGTGTGTGTTTTCAGATAGCCAAGTAGAAAAAGATCAACGTAATATGGATGGGAAATTCATTACGGTATTTCCCACCACTCCTCCGATGGTGACCTGCTTGCTACCTTGCAGTGTTAAAGTTGCAGTCCTGTACATACCTAGAAGTAAATCCCATTGACCCTGGTGTCACTTACTTCTGATTAAACTTGTATAGGATTGCATAGCTTTAAGTAGGGAAGCTCTGTGGCAAGGAAGAAAATCCCCCAAAGGGATTCAGTTCATCCCACTCTTTTCTGTGAAGCTCAGTTCTGCATGACTCATTCCCCTCATGGCTTTGGCTCTTGTGGGAAGAAGGTGGGTGGTGCCTGGAATTCCACCAGGATGAAACCATAAAATGAGACTTGCTAGCTAGTTAGTAATGCAGTGAATGCAAGACCATTAAAAATCTCTGTGTCTGGGGGCATAGATATAAGAATGAATGATGTCTAGCAGATGATGTCTGAATTACAATTTGCCAACAAACCAGGATTAGAAACTTGGACTGCTGTGTGTGTGTGTGTGGGGGCAGGGAGCAGAGAATTGTGCCTCATCTTCGATGGAGGCATAGTATAAAGCTAAGGCCAAGGGGAAGACCCAGCAGGCCTTGGTTTGGGCCAGAAGTCTGAACTTTAAGACTACGAAAAATGGTAAACTCCTGACCCGGACATTCCAAGGAACTGGATCCAGCATTTAGGTGGCTAGCTTAGGTGGATATGCAATTAATATCTAAATCCTAAAATTAAGAGTGCGGGCTCAGAAAATGAGAGGCTGATAGCTTACTACAGCTGAAATGTGGAAATAATGCTGCTTTGCTCAAATTCAAAAATTAAGAGTGGTAATAAGAGTGTAGAGCCAGAAGATGAGAGGCTGAAACACACAGGCCATTGTGAAGGAATGCAAATGATCTTGAGTATTGGCGCCAATCTGTATCATAGGCAGGGTGGCCATAGACGGTTCCCATTTGAAATACAGTATGTTCTACTCCAAATCTGTTTCAGTATAGAGGACCCTGAAAAGGAAAAGCAGGAGCCTTAAAGCTGCACATCAACAGTCAGCATTTGGACACCAGACTGAATGTCAGGCACACACATTACTGGGGATCAGTCCTTACTTTTCCCATGGTGCAGTGTAGTTTATTTCCAGTTAATGATACTAGTATTTCTTAATATGTATCTTCACATAATAGAGTTATGCATATATACAAATTTAACATGGCCTCTGACAAAGAAGCTCCTTTTTACAAAATCATAGCCACCCAGCCACCCATTTTCCTCCTTGTCCTCTGTCCAGCTAGAAGTTTTTTAAGCAGCATTGTGGGATGGTGATGGAGGCCTGGAGACAGACTTGAAGTGTCAATTTGTAGCAGTGTGTTTGCAGTAAATAATGCAAGCAGGCTGCAGTGATCCTAATGCAACCATTCCTACAACAGGCAAGGGAAGCAGTAATTGCCATGTTTTGTACTCAACATGTGTGAATAGCAAAACAGAGAGAAAAAGGGATAGCAGATAAGCCTGCCTCACCAGCTACACCTAGCATATTAAACAAAAATAGATTTGTGAGCCTGGCCAGCAAAAAAGAAACAGTAAGAAAAATGGAGGCTGGTGAGAGAAAAAGACATCTCTGGATGCATTTTGGAAGAAGTTCTCAGGTGGTCTCTGGAAGGTTCAAAATATTGTTGTTTACTTATAAAAGGTTTGCCTGACCTGGTTGTTTCATTTCACATGTGCATATTGCTAGTTCTGAATAAAAAGTCTGCTCAAACATGTTGAAATGCTCTCCTCTGTGTGATTCAGGAACCTATCCCTGTTCTTTCCATGTTATTTCTGCTTCTGGTACCATTAAAAAAAATACAGCCCAGGAGCACATCTACTTCATTAACCACTCTATTATGCTTTGGTTCAGACCTCACCTAGAATACTGTGTCCAGTTCTGGGCACCACAGTTCAAGAAGATATTGACAAGCTGGAGCATGTCCAGAGGAGGGCAACCAAAATGGTGGGAGATCTGGAAGCCATGCCCTATGAGGAGTGGCTTAGGGAGCTCGGTATATTTAGCCTGAGAAAGAGAAGGTTAAGAGGTGACATGATAGCCATGTTTAAATATTTGAAGGGATGTCATACTGAGGATGGAGCAAGCTTGTTTTCTGCTGTTCCAGAGACTAGGGCATGGAACAATGGTCTCAAACTACAGGAAAAGAGATTCCACCTAAACATTGGGAAGAACTTCTTGACAGTAAGAGCTGTTTGGCAGTGGAATACACTGCCTTGGAGTGTGGTGGAGTCTCCTTCTTTGGAGGTTTTTAAACAGAGGCTGGATGGCCACCTGTCAGGAATGATTTGATTGTGTATTCCTGCATAGCAGGGGGTTCTATGATTCTTCCTTTTGGATGATGCTAGCCAGAGGTACTGAAAGTGGCAGAGGCAAGCAGGGATTTGAGGTGGTACAATTTGGTATGCCAACAGGCCTGGATCCCTGCCCTGCTCTCCTATAGCATGCAAATGGCTGTTCCTCAGTAAATTGAGGCAAAGTGCACAACGACAGGAAGGTCTGCCCCTGTAATAAACAGTCATTCCTCCACATTTTTGCAGGTTAAGCACTCATGGATTATATTATTCACAGATTACTAAAAATACTAGGCATTCTCTAGATCCTCCAGTGCAATTTTATGGTATGCTTCTGTTGGACGTTGACCTAGGTCTAGGAGGACCTAGAGATTCCTAGAGAGAACTTCCACTGGAAGTTGACCACAGAATTGCACTGGAGGAGCTACAAATGCCTAGAGATGTGTTCTCTCAGCTAAAAATAAAATAAAATAGTGAGCTTATTATATTCATGTTTTTTCTAGTTTCTCAAGAGTCTTTTGCTTCTTATTCCTATGAAAATTGAGGGCTGACTGTATAGCGTTTTAGACTAGATTTGTTAATAACTACCAGAGCTTAGAAATAACCAACATTAATAATTATTGCCTAAATTTACAGCATGTTAATAATATTAGTAATAATCGAAGGAGGTAACATGTTTTAATTAAAAAAAAACAAGTGCAAAAATGCCTCAAATCCCTTCAAATGCCCCCTAATTTTTTTTGAAAAGGTAACAGTTTTTTGTCTGTTTAATCAAAACACTCAACATATTGGTATTAGCATCAAAATGCCAAAACCTGCACCCCCCCCCCAACTCTATTATCACGAAAAGTGACATGTTGCAAGTAATATCACTTGCAACAGAAGTAACGTCTATCTGCACATCACTTGTGATGCCTTTGCAAATAAAGTTGGCCCCACTGGCCAAAGAGTTTGTCTCAAATACTTGCAGGAAAACTGGTTTAACTGTAGAGAACAGCATAGTTATTAATTGTGCTTTGTATTTTACATAGCTCAGTAAATAGCCCTGTAATGATTCTAGATCTTTAATAGTTGAGGTTTATTTCAGGTCCTCCAACTTTTCACCCCCTTTGGATACTTCACAATACCAGCAGGTTCCAGTTGCTGATCCTGTAGTACCAGCTTTGCTTTTGTTATAAAATGGCTTATGGGGTGCATGGAACTGTTCAGGGGCCTTCATGCGGTGAAGTCAGGAGTAGAGGGTTAACTAATGTGTAAGCCCTAGTCTGTTCCATGGGGATTCTTGCAATCAGACATAAATAACCTTTTATACCAGAGGCAGGCTCAGAGAAAGGAATGTTTTGTCTGAAAGGCATGGTATGTGGTATGTAGCTGGTCAAACAGAGCTGTTGCTGGAGGCTCCAGCTGGTAGGCAGCCAAGATGTACTTTCTAAGCTTCTTTTTTCCTCCCTTGCTGTTCCAGGGGTTGGAATTCCTTTTTCTACATAATTATAGATCAATAGGATTGGTATATGGGCTTGTGGGAGGCAAAGCCCAATCTTTTTTGTAAAACAAATCTCTAACTGTAGTTAATTAAGAGGAGCATCATCTATTTTTACAAGATGTATCAAAGCTGGTAGTTTCTGTTACAGGGTATCCTCCAACTCAGCCTTCCTCAACCTAGTGCCCTGTAGATGTTGGACTATAATTCCCATTGCCCCAGTTTTGGGACTAGTAGTCCTACATATCTGGAGAGCATCAATTCAGGGCAAGCAGCTCTAATACATACTTATTTGAATGATAGAATTAAGAGTTCTACCTTCCCTTTTGCTAGTGTCATGGTTTTCTCTGCCTCCCATTCCTTTCCAGGGGTTTTCTATCCTGCCCCATCCCACTGTAGAAATGGATCAGCATAGCCAGAGATGCTTCTACTTGTTGTGATATCAGAGCAGCTCAGCCAAACCCTGAAAGATACATCACCATCATATTCTAGCGAGCATTTGCAGTATAGCTTGAGTTCTTCTTTAGGTTTTTTGGAGTTGGCAGTTCTAGGCTGGACTGACCTGGACTTTTAACTCTGGCTTTCTGTAAATAGCAACTTGAGGTGATCAAGACCTCTGTCTTAGGGCATTAACTGACAGTGATGTTTGCTTAGTGTTACAACCTCAAATGACCCTTTCAAGCTTGAGATATGGTGTATTTAATCTATTTTACCAACAACCTGCATCTAGCCATCCTGGTTAACTCACTTTACTCAGTGATATCTATCTATCTATCTATCTATGAATCATCTAGTCCTCTAGAACACTGTTATGGTGTTCCCTCACCAACCTTTCTTTCTCAGACATCCCCCACACTCCCTGAACATGCGAGAAAGGGGCTGGGGAGCCACAGTCCTAATGCATCCACTAATGACACCCCTTCTATTAGTGGGAAAAGGGCCTTCTCATGTCAGTTGTTGTATTGCTGTGGGGATTTAGGGGCCAGCAGGCATGTCAGTATTTTTGAGGGAATAGCTAGTGATTCACTAATGCATGTAGAGTGTGTGTATGAGAAAACATTCCTACCATTGTCTAAATCCTTCCACTGCTTAAGGTTGCTAGTAAAACCTGCATTGGCATGCAAGCAAACATCTCGCTGTGAACCCAATGTCTTTGTTGTTAAATTTCATAGCTGATAGGAGATTTTAATCTCTGAAACAGTTTGAGAATGTCTTTCCTTTCCACTCTGTCTCTCCTCATTTTTCCCTACCTTTTTTTGTTAAAAAAATGCTCTTACAGAGTGCTAGAGACCATTTTCATCACCTAATAAGGCTTTCATTACCATAGGCTTTCAATTAGAACTTGTACATTAATCAATCTGAATATGTTAGAACTAACAAAATACCACAGGCTGGGAATAGGCAAGTGCTGTTTGTTTTTTAAATTCTTCTGCAGCATAGGCACTGGGGAGAGTGATCCAGTCCAGAGACATGCACATCTTGGCTTATAAAGCTGAAAGAATAATTATTATTTATTAGTAGGTTTTCCGTGGGTTTTTTTCTGGGCTGTGAAGCCATGTTCTGGAAGAGTTTATTTCTGATGTTTCGCCTGCATCTGTGGCTGGCATCTTCAGAGAATGGCTGGGTAGGAGTGTGGGTTATATACTGTGAGCCCCTGTTGGAGAGGATATGTAAATTTGTGTATTTGAATGGCAAGTTTCTGGGTGAAGATAGGCAAATAGCTACCGTACTAATCCTCCTTGCATATCTCCACCCAGAAACTAGTCATTCAAATACACAAATTTACATATCCTCTCCAACAGGGGCTCACAGTATATAACCCCCCCTCCTACCCAACAGTTCTCTGAAGATGCCAGCCACAGATGCAGGCCAAATATCAGAAGTAAATATTGGGATATATAGAACATACATGATGTTCACCCACTGTACTTCACTGGAAGAACCTTCCAAAACAGGCTGCTATGGAAACGGATAGCACTTAACCTCCTTCGGAATCACAGTAAATTAGCAGAGTTTAACTGTTTAAACACATTTGCAGAAGTTGAGTGTATGATTCCAGCATGTAAGCTTAGATAACCACACCCTTTGTTTTCCCCAAGTTACACTTCTAGAATAATAACGACTCAGAAACACTTAAAGTAGTTTAAAAGTACAAAAAACTTCATTACTCACATTCTCAGAGCATGTCTTACGGAAGAACAGCAGCATAATGATAGCTTGTAGTTTAAACTACTAAAAATAACTAAACACTACATTATTACAAACAAAATAGGTGCAGGACTGCAACGTGTGTCCTGTTACTCAAAAAGGTATCATGGCATCAGACCTCATGGCAGTGTTTCCAGACAAAGGAAAGCATTTGGACACACCTCATTCTCTGGAAACACCAATCACATTTTAGTAGGAAGTTACATCAAACATTCTGTTTGCCTCTATCAGTTAACCCTTTAGCAATCAAAAAACATCTCAACTTATTAGATTGCAAACTACATATCCCAGCAATAAACTCTTCCAGAACATAGCCTCACAGCCCAGAAAAAAATCACGATAAACCTATGGATGCCAGCCTTTGACTTTACATTATTTATTTGACTTTTATCCTGACTTGTATCCATGTGCTCCACTCTCATAGTTTCCTTCCTCCTTCCTTCTTGGTGCATTGTAATTTAATACTTCATTTAATTAACCCCAGTTTCCTGCTGTGTCTAAACTGTCAAACTATGGTTACTGGGATAAGAAGCCAGGATCCAAAACAATAGTTTGAAGTGGAATGGCAGTCATATGTTTTGACTCTGGGCAGTTACAATACTGCTCAATTCCTGTGAATCAGGCCTTAATGCAAATAAAGGAGGTTGAAAAGTGATAACTGACAGAGTTGGGGTAAAGCTGGGCATATATTTGAATTCTGCTTATCTTTTTTTACAGTCTTAAAAGATACAAACTAATGCTAATAAACAACTTTTAAAAAATCCCTAAAACTGATAAACAAACTAACTGAAACAAAACTACTGATTTCCTCCTCCCTAACTCATGATTATATTCTACTAAAAAAGATTCTTCCATTAAGTGACAAAAAAATCCAACTTTACATTTAATTGAAACTATTAAAAAAAAACACCCAAAGTTGATACATATCCCTTACTTGGTTGCAAAAATAATAAACAACTCTCAGTCTTTTAAAAAAGTTAACCAAAGATTATCATCTTGTAATCAACACTGTCAGTTTATCCATTTTAGCCAATTCATATGTCTTTGTCAACTAGTCTTCTTGTGAAGAAATGATATGTCTTTGCATTTCTGAGCATTTAAAAGTCTTGAAACCATAATCATATACTGTAATGCTTTCCTGTACTTTCTCTCTAGGTTTCTTCCAATATACCAAGTAAATAAGTCTCAGGTTTCATCTGGAATATAACTTTAAAAATATCCTCCAAAGTTTTATGGGTTTGAATTCAGTATTTCTGGGCTTTTTCACAAGTCCACCTAATATGAAACAATGACCCAGTTTTCTGTTCACATTTCCAACACTTATTAGAGCAATTCTTGTGCATTTTAGAAAGTCTCTGAGGAGTCAAATACCATCTGTGTATCATCTTGTAAAAGTTCTCTTTTAAATCATAACAAAAAGTAAATTTTAAACTTTTTGTCCAAAGTTTCTCCCATTGCTCCATTTGAAGTTATGAACCTATATTTTGTGACCACTTTACCATACAATCCTTTACCTGCTCATCTTCTGTCTCAAACCTCAACAGCAGTTTATACATTTTACTGTAGTTACGAATTGTTCATCATTTGTACATAACAGTGATTCAAGCTCATATACATTTGTTTCAAAGCCCTGCATCTTTTTATCCACCTTGTAGCTTTCATTCAATTTCCTATAGGAAAACCAATGCAGAATACAACCTTCTACTTCTAATTCATCTCTTGACTTCAGTCTAAAGTGGCTATTTTCTAATATCAACAAATCTTTATAAGTAAACCATTCATCTTTCCAATAGGCTTCTCTCCTAAACATTGCTTCATGAGGTGAACACCACAAAGGCAATTTTAAATGCAATCTACTCTTATATTTACAGTAGGACCCCTGTATCTGCTGGGGATTGGTTCTGCCCCCCCAGTGGATACTGAAAACCACGGATAACAGCAAACACCATTGAAAATAATGGGACTTCCGTTTTAAAATACCATAGAGTTGCCTTGGAGGACCTAGAAAATAGCTAGAGAGGATGCATTTTCTAGGAAGACTCTGTGGTCGGTATGCTTTTTTGTGTCCCGCGGATAACTGAATCAGTGGATATGGGGGTCCTAATGTATTCCATACACAAAGTAGTGCCCTCCTCACATAGTGATGATTAAAAATTGAATCAGCTTTTTTCTACCTATACCAAAGAAAACCATGAAATCCAAATTCCAAATCAGACCCCTCCAGTTGCAATAATCTCTCATTTTTCAGTGAAATCCAATCTTTCAGCCACACCAAACATTAGAATAATATGCTTCAAAATCAGGCAGGCCCAAACTTCCTCTTTTTCTATCATCTTGTAAAAGCTTAAATCTGAGTCTAGGTCTTTTGCCTTGCCAAATGAAAGTGGATAAATCTTTATGCCATTGTTTGAAAGGTTTGCCATTTAATATGATTGATACAGCTTGTAAAAGAAATAAGTACTTGAATTCTGCTTATGTGCAAATGCTGTCACTCTGGGCCTATTAAGATCAATCATTCCTGCCACTGATGATAGCATCAGCGTTACTCTCCACGGAGAGGTAATGGTACAAATACTGCTTTGTTCCAGTGAGTTGCAGGAGAGATTGTAGAGAAGGTCCCAAGGTGCAGAGCCTTTTTTCCAGTCCTGGTACTGCTACCTTCCACTTCTCAGTTGTATTCTTCCTACCCAGCCCCCGCTACCTTCTGTTTGAATCTTTTGTTGGCCACTTTTTCTAGACCACTACACAGCTGTCTTTCAGGTTGTTGCTATATGGCTGTCACTGCAAAGCTTGTTTGCCTACTTTCAGCTTAATTTTCTAATGAAATGTAGGAATGGGCAAATCCATTAGGTGTTCTTTGGCTGGTTAATCAATTTTTTACAGTAAAATTTAAGTCCCATTACTACATGGATTTAGGAACATTTTTAAAGTTTGCATGAAAGCATGTTTTCATGTACTTTTCTTTAGGCTGTATGTTTTTGTAGCTCATTTCCCAAATATGCCCATTTTTATGCACTTTTTAAAGAATGTTGCCTTTCCTTTCCAGATGATAAAACAATTTTGTGTCCATCTCCCCATAAATGCTCATTTTATGTGCAGTTTTGCTGAATATGGATTTTTGTGCATACTTTGTAATTGACAGATTTGACTACAACATTCAAAGAAGCACACCTTTTGGATCACAGCTGTGTTCACACCTATGGTTTGCTTTTGTGAATGTGGGCTAGTTAGGTTTTGATGAAAATGGCTTGGTGAATTAGGTCATAGAATCATAGAGTTGGAAGAGACCACAAGGGTTATCTAGTCAAGCCTTGCAGGAATACCCAATCAAAGCATTCCCAACAGATGGCCATCCAGCCTCTGTTTAAAAACCTCCAAAGAAGGAGACTCCACCAACAATTCTTTTCTGCAAATGCTTTAACATCTCTCTTCACTTGCTTCTATCTATGTACTATAGCTCTGCTGGTTTCTTGAGTGGCCTAACAAGACAGGGACCTCACATGTACCCCTAGGCTATTTTCAGTTCAATGAGCAGCAGATTATAAATTCTCTCTCTCTCTCTGGCTTTTCTTCGCAAACGAAGATATAAATTAAGCAAAAGCAAAGAGGTCTGTTTGCATTTAAGTAATGATGTTTTAGAAAATAAAATACTCCCCACAAGGATTTGATGAATCTGTAATTTAGGAAAGGAAGTGACAACACAGGCTCAGACAACAGATGAAGGGATAGGCAAAGAGAATTGGGGAAGAATATGCACAAATACAGTTATATATCCTTAAGCTTGTAGGGACAAGGATTTGATTATTGGTATGGAAAATTGGGACACGTTGTTATTACATGTTATCTTAATGGGTGCTTATATATGTGCCCTTTTTGTTTGCTTTCATTATAAAGTAAGCTGGCCCCAGGCTGTTGTGGTAAACATATTCTACTTTTGGGACATGTGGGTAATGAAAAACTAGACAAACATGTTTCCCCTAGAGCTGAACTTCTGAATGTCCACCCTTCTGCTTCTCAGAGGCCATTGACCCTATGATACATATTGTGTATGTGGAGAATATGGCATTTTGACAGCACATCCTGTAGTATTTTGTACCGCTTGGTTGGATGAAATATGCTTCTTCATTCATTTTGACTGTCCTCAGACAATTTTGCAGCTTCATAATTTGCTTCATAATGTTGCTGCTGACCTGGTTTTGTGTCTGTATATGTGTGTGCATGAGCACATTTGACATGAATTTGGCCACAAGCTATTTCTCATCATCTCTGCAGTTCATGCATTTTAAACAAGGATTTATTTTTTTAGTTGAACACAGAATTACAGGGTTTACTAGGAACTTAGAAGGAATCTTGGAAGAAATTTAGCTCAATCCCCTGTTGATTGCAGGAATCTTGTACCACATCCCTGATAGATGTTAAACTGTGTGCACATGCCTTCAAGTCTACTTATGGTGACACCATGAATTTCATAGGATTTTGTTAGGGAAGGAATACTCAGAGGTGGTTAACCATTGCCTGCCATTGTCTTCCTCTGAAATATAGCCCACAGCACCTAGTATTCCTTGTCAGTCTTCCGTCTGAGCACTACTCAGTCTAGCTGCTGCTTAAAAACCTTCTGTAAAGGAGCAGTCAGTTCTACTGTCCAAGGTTTTTTGCTTGTCAGGAGGGTTCTAATATTTTGCTAAAAATGGCTTCTCTGCTTTTTCTACCCATCGTTGTCCTGTCCTTTCTGCTGAACAACAGAAAACAAGTCTGTTCCTCTTTTTCCACATGTGATATGGAAGGTTAGGTCAGTGTATGCTTAATGAGTTTTTGGTAAATAAACTTAACCAAATACTGGAATGTGTACTTTTCTTGTAAGGTTACTGAAAACCAAGGGCAAATTCTTAAAAAAGAAAAAAAGAAAGGAAGGGAAAAGTTGCAAGCAATTATTTACAATGTGTAGCTTGGCCACAGAGTTCCCACACAGAATTTTCAGTGACAATTAACACGTGATCCAGGTCACCTCTAGATGCTGCAACCATAGGGTGTTCAAAATGTGAAACATATAGTAGTGAGGTTCAGAGAACTAAAAATTATATAGGCATATGCAGGTCATACAGGTTAAAAGTATTAAAAGTCTAGCATGTAGTACTGTGGGTATACATGCTTCTCTTTTGCAAGTTAACCTGTGTGTACTGCACCATTTTGGCCTGTGCAGAGTGAATTGAGAACATGCATTCTCTCTCCTTCAGTGCTAGAACTCTGGCTCACCTAGTTAAACACACAATAGGTTAAGACATGGCAAAATGAAATACAGGTAGACCCCTGTATCCACAAAGGTTATGTTCCAAGACCCCCTGTGGATACCTGAAACCATGCATCATACAAAACCTTATTATTTTCAATGAGAAGAATGCCAGAATTTGACCCTAGAATCACTTTGGAGGACCTAGAAATGCATATATTTTTGAATGTGGATAAGTGAAACCACAGATACTGAATCCATGGATGGGGGGGGCAACTTGTATTTCACACAGTCTTCAACTCAGGTCTAAGTAGCTATAATTCTCCAGATGCTATAGGAGAGCAGCTCCCATAATCCTTCATCATCGGACATGTTAGAAATAAATAATGGAAATTGTAGGTGAAAAACATCTGGAGTGCCAGAGATTGCTTACATCTGGTCTAGCATATGGTGGCTGGCCATAGGCATAAGGTAAATTTTAAGGAAGATTGATTTATAGAACCCTTAGTCACTGCTCAAAGTGCATAAGCTAAATGTACATATGGGGGACACAAGCCCTTGGTGACAAAATTTCCTGGCCTACGTTCATTTAATTTAAACTGTCAACAGAGAACTTGTGCATGTATCACCGCATGTAACTCTTCAAAATGGGAGGATCCTGCATCACACTGATAAGTCTGCAAATAAACAATTGGCATGCATGTAGGTCAGGATTAGGGCCTGCTGCCATGAATGTCCTTTGAACGAATGAAGAAGGATGCAGTAATAGAGTAAGTTTAACAATTCAGAGAGCTTGGAAAGACTAGGGTTTTTTTTGCACTACAACTCCCAGAATCCCCCAGTCAGCTATAGTTATGGTTCCCCTGTTGTAATCCAAAAAGTAGCATTCCCAACCACTGTTGGTTCTGAGTAGCTAAGAACGTAATTCAGGAATTGAAGGCAGTATGCTTTCAATATTTATATGTGTACTGTTACATACTTTGTCTTTTCTCAAAGTAACATAAGCCCATGTATATTATGAGTTTCTTCCCAACCCACCCTAGTTTTATCCTTAGACCCACCCTGTGAGTAGGTTGGTCACCCAGTGAGCTTCATGGCAGTTCAAAATGGTGGGGATATTTATGTAATAATTGTGAATTTTCTAAGCGAGTGGGGGTTCTGATCCTGCAAGATAGTTCTTATCTTCTTAAACAGGTTGCAGTGAGAGAAGTGACAGCTAACCATGTCAGTGGGGTGATGAATCAACTCTGGGTTTTAGTCCAAGCTTTAAAAGAGCCCTCCAAGGTGATGAGTCCTGGTCCCAAAATAGGTTCAGCATCCTGGATAAATAAGCCCTTGTAAGTGCTGAACCTCTGGAACTTCGCACCACACAGAGAAGTGGGGTGTATGTAAGAAGGATGGAATCCCACCTGAAGTTCAGATGGAATCCCACCTGAAGTTTGGAAACACGGAGGTCATGTACTCCACAATAAATTCCACGAACTCCTTGTGAATTGCTGGGAAAAAGGGGAACTGCCATTAGATCTCCAAGATGCAGTCATCATCACCCTGTACAAGAAAAAAGGAGCAAAATCTGATTGCTTAAACTATTGAGGCATAACACTGCTCTCTATACAAATGCAGATAAGCATTGATCCAGAACCTAACTAGTCCTGCTAATGCACAGAAGCATATCCTCAATATCTCAATTTGATTGTGTGACTGAGGCTACCACTGCCTGTAAAAGCTATATATGAAATGACTGCTCAAGGTTTGGTACCAAAAGATTCTGGAATCAAAAGATCTATGGTAGTGGCTTTATATTTTTCTGTTGCTTTGGCACCATTTGAGTGATTGCCTTTGTACCATGTTGGAACACTTTTTCAGATTCTTTTTCTTTTTCATTCTTTTCACAGCATTTCACAGAGCTCCTTGATGACTTTTCCCAGGAAGTTTTGGGGCAGCTCTTGAATGACCCTTTCCTGTCTGACAAAAATGAGATGATGGAAGTGGAGCTGTCTCCGGCTTCTCCAGCTCCTCTCATCCAAGCTGAACACAGCTACTCACTTTGTGGCGACTCTCGACCCCAGTCCCCACTCACCCACATTTCAGCCGATGACAATTTCAATGAAGGTAAAAGAGGAAACAAGTTTTGCTAGCAGATGTCTGTGAATAGGAGTGTTACTGTGGATTCTCTCAGGGTAATACTTGGCCAGAGTCTTAGACTTGGATAAAGGAGGGCTAATAGCCTGGGATATTGTGGTAATGTGTTTTGTGGGAGCTAATTGCCAGATACTTTTCTTCCACCACTCCTAGTTAGGAATTACGAGATCTATTTGTTTGTCTGTGAAAGATAACAATAGAAAACACAGTCTGAATCAGAAGCTGGTGAAGCTGAGGCTGAACACAAGATAAATACAAGTTAACAGTATTTGGGGATGTTAACTGCCTCTCAGGACAGCTGATCTCTGGCTGTGAATGGGCTTGTCTGTTTTTTAAAGGTTTGCCTGTGCTCCACCAGTATATTTGGAAATAAACATAAATGCTAAATGATGTCATAAGCTTCCAATGGTGTTTACCCACAGGAAGATAAGCCCTTGTAAGTGCTGAACCTCTGGAACTTCACACCACCCAGAGAAGTGGGGTGTATGTAAGAAGGAGGCTGGGGATAGACTTGAGCAACATCATATAAGAATTGCACATTTTGAATACTGAGTGGTAGGTTGCATGGCTCTTTCACGCAATGTATGACCGTTAGGCATCTGGTTATTTTGCTTGGCTGCTACCGGTGCATGATTTTTCATGGTGGAGAAAGGCCACTTTATCTTAGTTGAAAGCTGTCGAGGTTTGCATTCTGTTAGTAGATAAAGCCAGAACCATGGTAGTTTAAGATTGAAACTAGGTAGAGATGAACCTGGAAGTAAGCAGAGATCTGCATGTAACCCTTGAGCTGCAGATTCCCCACCTCTACTTAATGCATATTGAATTCATGAGGTATCCATTTTTTTAAAAAAGCCAGGTCTACAGTGCAGTGTGTGTGTGTGTGTGTGTGTGTGTGTGTGTTGGTTCCTAACCTATATATTGTGCCATGGATCTCCACTGCAAAGTGTTGTATGGGAGGAAGATGGAAGATGTACAAATTCAGATTTGCTGAAGTTAAGGCCTGAATTAAGATTGTGGGAAGGATCAAGTTGATGAGCTGCATAAGGAAAGAAATCAAAGTGTTATAAGGAAGGAGTCTGAAGAGATTTGTTTTTGCATGATCTCCTCCAGTTCTGTGGCCCTCGTGGGCACCTGTGAATTTGTACAGAAGTGTGAAACTAGCCATATGTGCTGCTAAAAAGTAGTTCAGTCCAGCTTTATATAACAAGATGTTTCTTTTAAAAAGTACACACATTCCTAATGTTATCTTCCATTTATCTTATCTTTCTTGCCAGAGTTCTATGATTTACGGTATATTGCATTTTGGAACAAGCAAAAATGCATGTAATGTTTATACCTGAAACATTTTATGTAGGTCTTCATAAAGCTACATCAGCTTACAAATGGCAAGTGCAAAGAACTAGAACCTTAATGTACTTACATAAACCTTATAGTGCACCCAGATTGAGAATACAACATATATTTTAGTTGTGTTATCTGAAAAACTGATATCATGGCTCCAGACAAAGGCAGACTTGGGTGGGGGGCGGAAGCAGCAGAATTGATCAGTGACTTGGAGCACCTTTCCTACAGTGTTTGGAGCTTTACATATTTAGGAGAAAATGATCTGAACAGTGGTGGGCAACTAAGGATGCAGAACGGGGTTGGTTTACAACAGTGAAAAGAGAGAAATTTATTTCTCCTCATCCTAACACTGGAACATTTCACACACACACACACACACCAGTGGATATGACCATCTGTTCAGGAGGGAGAACTACTTTACACAATGTATAACTATCTTTTGGAATACCCTGTTGCATAATGCAGAGAGAGTAACTAGTTTAGATGGCTTTAAAATGAGGTTAAACAAACTTGTGGAGGAACAGTTCACTAGTTAACTGACTGTGAAGGCTCTCTGTTTTATGTACATCATGTGTGGACTAGATCAGATCTGCAAAGGCATGCAGATATGTGGTTTTAGTGTTTATCCCCTTAGGATCTATGGCTCTATAGATTCTATCATCTAGTCCCTCTGGAGCTCTTAGAATCCTTACCTGATTGAGAAAGACCTTGCAAGCCTGGGGTATGTTATCAGCTGCCAGAGACCGAAAAACATGTCCTTCCATTTATATATATGTCTAATTTATAACTGCATTTTTGTATGCATTTTATTTTGAACTTATGTTTTGGGAACCAATCTTTACTGAAAAGCTGGATATATAAATATAATAAATGTTGGAGAGCAAAATGGAACCACCATGTTCAGAGAATGACACCTCACAATGGTAGTGGTGTTATTCAGCTGGTTTGCACCAGTTCTCTAGAACTGTTCATTAAAATTGTCAGGATGAGGAGGTTAAAAGGAGAGCCAGGAGTAGTGAAGGGGAGGGGTAGATAGAGACTGATGAGGAGGATGGAGAGGTGAGGGAGGCGGAGGGAGGGAAAGAATGGATCCTCTGGAGCCATGAGGGAGAGCCATGATGGGAACTGATTGTTAGCTATTTTGAGTGGCATCACTGATCAATAGGAGATATTGGAAACATGCAAAGATGGGCAGGTTCTGAGGGTCCAGGAGCCGATTTTCTGCCCCCCTCCCCACATGGTGTAGTGGTTTGAGTGTTGGACTACAACTCTGGAGACCAGGGCTCGAATCCTCACTCAGCTGTAGAAACCCACCGGGTGAGCTTGGGCGAGCCACACATTCTCAACCTCAGAAAACCTGATGATAGGTTTGCCTCAGGGTTGCCATTAGTTGGAAATGGCTTGAAGGTACACAATGTCCACAACAGTAGTACCCATAGCAGGCTGTATCACACCCCCAAATGTAAATCTCCCAACTTGGAAAATACTAACTATACCATCAATGACCAGATGTCAACATCTCAGTTTTTGAGAGCAAAGTTTAGAAGGCCTGGACCTTTTGTTAATGCAAAATTGCTGTTCCTGCAGCCTTGCAGGATGAGTAGTCCCCCCCACTTTCCCCTGGAAAATGTTTTTTTAGAGGGCTGTAGGACTTGGGAGGAGGGCTGGGAAGCTTCCAAAAAAGGGTCCTAGTCTGCATGTGGCCTATAAATCACACTTTGCCTTCTTTCAAGGAGAAGTTCTGGATAGCCACCAGCCTGTCTTGTGAATATTCAGAAGCGTCATCCTAGCTGCTGTTGGGTAGGGAAATGATAGATAGGTAGATCTAGGTCTGAGTAAGGCACTTCTTCTCCTAAACCGAAGGGTCTTATACTTTTCTTTACCAGGGACCCCCTTTAAATATCTTCTGTTGCCATGGACCTCCAAGATTTGATTCAAGATTTAAAACAAAAACAACAATACCACCTGATGGTAACAGTAATACAATTATGCCTTCCCTCAGAGGCACTGGAGGGGGAGGGAAGACGTTTCTCCTGCTGCTTCCTGCAAGTTTGTAGCTGGAGTGGATTTAATGGCAATGTGCAGACCAAGCCAGTCAGCCAGACTTTGCCTTGGCTCCTGTCACATGGCCACTCCATTGCAGGGAGGAGGTGGGCCAAGCAACTTTTCAGCCTTCGCGGATACCCTGTGAGGACATTGCAGACCCCTGGGGGTCCCCAGACCCCAGGTTAAGAACAACTGACCTAAACAGAGGTTTGGAGAATATTCTCTCTCTCTCTCTCTCCCTCTCTCTCTCTCTCTCTTTATTTACAAAATTTGTTTTTAATGTTTTATGTTTTATGTTCAAAGCAGTTTATGATAAGATATGATAAAATAAAAAATACAGTAAAACTGGTTGAAAGGCAAATAAAACCAAAAACATAAAAACAACAACCAAAGCATGCTGAACAAGGTGGTGAAAATTTCAGACCTAAACTGAAAGAAGGAGCAGATCAGACCTCATCTTGGGTGGAGTTTTTCACTCTGTCTGACATCCCAATCAATCATGCGTCTGAAGGTAGTGGGATTCACAGTAGAGCCACTAATCTTAAATGCAGTGGGTGGGGGAGATCACATGGATAGAGGCAGAACTTCAGATATCCTTGTCTTGTACTGTTAGGACTTTATTTTACAGAAAAAGGGACCAGCACTTTAAATTGTGCCTGGAAATGGAGTGGAAGGTAAAGCAGATGAAACACTGAGATGAGCTCAGTTGAGCATAGCTCCTTTAAAAATGTGTTTGGGGTTGCAGACTTTGGTGCATCAGCATGCTAAGGAATGCTGATAACACTCTTGATGTTACTGCTAGGAATACAGAATCATGTTTTGACTGTATTTATTTATTTAATTCATTTATATCCTGTCTTTCTAATAATCGGAGTTGAGGTCCAGCTTAAAATCATACAGAAGCATTAGTAAAATATATTTATTTCATTTCATTTCATTTATTTGTCGCCTTTCTCCCAAAGTGGGACCCAAGGCAGCTTCCAAGAATCATCAATTAAAACAATTACAACAAAATTTAAAACAATTAAAATCACAGATAAAACACCTTAAACAAAGTTTGAAAAGATAAATAAAACATTAATTAACCTCCCCCCACTCCACTTATAGATTATACATTAAAAGCCTGCTTAAATAACAATGCCTTGACTGCTGGCGAAAGGAAAGCAGGGAGGGGACCAGCCTAGCTTCCCATGGAAGAGAGTTCCAGAGGGTGGGAGCTGCCACTGAGAAGGCTGTCTTTCGTGTCCTCGCCAGGCGAGTTTGTGATGGTGGTGGGACCAAGAGAAAGCCTTTCCTTCTGGATCTCAGAACTCTGGTAGGTTCATATAGGGAGATAAGGTCTTTTAGATAGTCTGGACCCAAGCTGTATAGGGCTTTATAAGTCAAGACCATCACTTTGAACTGTGCCCAGAAACTTTATATAGAACAGTTATTTAATTTAAAAACAATTGAACAATCTATAGAATTAAAACCACTTAAAATTCATTAATAAAAATCAACAGAGTAGCATAGCATTAAAACTCTATCACAGTGAGTTCCTAAAAGCCTGACAAAATAGAAAAGTGTTTACCTGCTGGTGGAAGGAGAGCAAGAAGGGAGCCATCCTAGCTTCCCTAGGAAGTGAGTCTCAGAGTCTGAGAGTAGTCACTAAGAAGGCCCTCTCCCTTGTCCCCACCAAAGATACCTGGGAAGGTAGTGGGAAAAAGGAAAGGGCCTCTCCCAAATGTTTTAGAGTTCAAGCAGGCTCACACAGAGAGAGAAAACAATCCTTCAGATAGCCTGGACCTGAGCCACATCTATATAGAATGAGTACAATCTTGCAGAAAACCTTTATTGTTCTTTTTTCTTGCTCACCTAATCCTGGCAAATTATACTTTAAAAGGTAAATACAGCAAAATAACAGGGTGTCTGAAAATTATCTTTACAATTTCAATACTATCTATACAATTGAAATTGTAAAGATAATTTTCAGACACACTGTATTGTATTCATTATGTTAGTTAATAGTGTAAGAAAATCAGATAAGCCCTGCTAAATCAGACCAAAAGCATGCTTAGCCCAGTATTGTCTTCTGACAGTGTCCAGCTAGATGTTCCTGGAAGGCCATGATCAGGACTTGAGCTGATCCCTCTTGTGTTCCCTGGAACAATGCTTCCCAAGTTCTCTGATGTGAGTGGGGGGCGGGGCTCTTTCCCTACTAATGTGCCAGAGATCAGTATTATATTTTTGCCTGCCATTTTCTTTGAAAGCTCTCCAAGGACCACCACTTTGAGTAGCACTGCCCTAGTCAACCATATTGAGAGGGGGAAAAGCCTCTGATGTAATAGACCGTCTTCTTCTGCTCCCTTTTACAAGGTCTGCCTATTAAATAATGAGACTGTGTTTCTACCTTTCAGACAAATCAGGGAGAACTGATTGTGAACGCTTAAGTGGTGACCTTGAACATGTCTAAACCTGCATGACAAACATCAACACTCTCAGCCATTCAGTTAATTGTCAGTCATTGTTTAAAGCAGCTGTGTTGTCTGATGTGTGCCGGAAAAATATTAAGTTAAAAAGTCGAGCAATGTCACATTCTGCAGCAACATGAGGTGGACCCAAACCTTTTTTTTTTTTTTAAATCATCATTTGTGATGAAATCTGGATCTTCCAGTATGATCCTGAGACAAAACAACCTTCAATGCACTGGAAAACACCATAATCACCAAGAATGAAAAAAGCATGTCAAAGCAAGTCCACATTCAAAGCCATGCTCATTGTTTGTTTGTTTTTACATCAAGGGTGTAATTTTGGCAGAATGGGTTCCAGAAGGCAGAACAGCAAACCAGCATTATTATAAGGAAGTTTTGACAAAGCTGAGAGAAAGTGAAAAATGGTTTCATTCTTCATCAAGACAATGCGCCTGCTCATACAGCACTTTCTGTAAAGCAGTTTTTGGCTGATAAACGCATTATTACACTTGAACCTCCTCCATATTTGCCAGATTTGGCACCATGTGACTTTTTTCTTTCCCCTAAAGTGAAATTGGTGCTTAAAAGAACACGTTCTGAGTCAATTGATGCAGTAGAAAGAAAACGTCAGATGTGTTGACATAGCTGACAGAAACTGACCTGTTCCATGCCTTTGACCCATGGAAAATGACTGCATCAGTGTGTGAGTGTGAACAAGGGGTACAGCATATTGAAGGGGACAAACATTTGAATTGTAATGCATATAAATAAAGATGGGTTATTGTATATCAGTCTTGTTATTTAATAGACAGACAACATATATAGTTGACTTTAAATTTAGTGTGCTTTTAGTTATGCAGCCACTAGGTAATTTTGGTACTTAACCTTCAGTTACCATTAACATGTTTCTAGCTTATGCTTTTGGGGACTCACTTCATCAGATGCAGAAATGGACTGAGTACATGAAAGCTTATACTAGAAATATCTTCTTCTCAGTCTCAAACTAACTGCTACTAGATTTCGTTATGTCTTTTTATGGTAAAACAAACTAAGACAGCTATCTCTTTGACGACATTTACATGTTGTTTTCTGTTGGGAGTGGACAGGTATTCACTCCATCCACATTCTCCCTCCCACCCAAGTTTTACAGTGAGTCATAAGTATGGTGAATCATTAAACATCTTTTTGCCACTCGGAGAGAACATGCCTGCATTCCAGGCCTGCTGAGGCTAGAGGGTGTATGTGGGTTTAAAGTAGTGATACACAACTCAAGTGTTATCCCTCTCTTCTGCCTCCCACCTCCATGGATTCAGTTTCTCCTAAAGGGCAATATTTCCTTTTTTAAAAAAAGTAAAATTGGAGACTGATTCGAGTTCCTATAGTAACAGGGAATCTAATTGGTCTTTTCATAGAGAAATTAGCTTGTTATATAGAAAGGATGACAGCCAAATGTTAAATCCAGGCTGGGATTCTCTCAAAGCCTTCTAAGGTCACTCATACTACCATGGGGTGAGGTTTATATTTTCATCTACAGGGATATGTCTGCTTCTGATAATGGATCGGGGATAGAAAACCTGATGATACTCTCAGGTGTTTTTTGGACAAAGCTTGGAAAAGTTACTTTTTGGGGCTAGAGCTCCTCTAATCCCCCTATTCACATGGCCATTGCCCATACCTGCTAGGCTCTCTGGAAATCACCGTTTTCAAGCTTTGGTTTGGACTACATCACCACTAAGTATAGGTTCTGTTGCTTAGGCCAGTGGGAACTGTTGTCCAAAATATCTGTGTCCTTATGCCTTGAATCCCATGTTGGGAGAAAGTAGGCTATACAAACAAAAATGAGTGAGACAATACATTTAAGGATAAGTTAAACAAATGAAAAATAAAATATGCCTGTGTGCTATCACAAAAGACGCAGGTTGTATAAACAACCTTGCAGAGAGGAGACTTGATTCTATGACCTTTATGCCATTTCTGGGCAAAAGCTAGCAATGTGAGGATAGGTATTTGTGTGGAGTGCATGGTGTTAATAGGCCCATGACTTGTATATTGTATTTAGGAAGTGGTTTCAGAGAATGTGATCTGACATTTTGATGTGCCCTTAACTTGTGATGATCTGGACTAGCTGTGCTCCTTCCCCTGTGCGTTTACTCTTCTCATAAGGACACAGGAAGAACCTCACTAGAATCTTCATAGTGTAATGATTTGAGTGTAATTCTATTATTATTATTATTATTATTATTATTTTATTTTAATCATGCCCTGCCTTTCTCCCAATATAGGGATTCAAGGTAGCTAACAACATGTTTAAAACAATACAAATTAAAAAACAATACAAAAGCATTAGCAAGTATAAATATAAGATGTAAAAAGCAACTAAACAATTTATAAAGTTAAAAATGTTAAACATTAAAAATATTAACATGTTTTAAAAGACTAAGCCATCCTAAAATCTTAATTGAGCAGCACTTAAAAGCCCAACCCTCATCAGTTTGTAAAAGCCTGATGGCACAAAAATGTTTTGACCTGCTGACAGAAGAAGAGCAAGGATAGATAGGGCCATCCTGGCCTCTCTAGGTTGGGAGTTCCAAAGTCTAGGAACAGTCACTGAGAAGGCCTTTTGTTCCCATCAAACAAGTCTAAGAAGGTGGTGGGACAGAGAGAAAGGCCTCTCCATATGATCTTAGAGCTCTAATGGGCTCATCTAGGAGACCATAGTTCAAATCTCCACTCTGCCATGGATACCATTGGGTGACCTTGAACAAGTTGCACTCTCTTTGCCTTTGAGGAAAACAATGAGAAACATCCTGTTATTAAATCTTTCCAAGAAATAAAGAATCCCACTAGATTAAACTAAACATCTAAACACCTACTGTGGCAGCCAGATGCTTCTTGAACGTTCCCAAGGGGGCAACAATTGCTCACCTTGTACTGTGGCAAATGGTGTTATTTATTTAGTTAGTATATTTATTATCTTTCTTTTGTTCCCTCATGGAATACAAGGTAGTGCATACTGTACATAAGGCTTCCAGGTGGTTTCCCCTCCAGATGCTAACCACACCTGGATCTGCTTTAGTGGAATGCTTATACTTGGATCATGCTACTGAACATGGACTTAACATTTAGCTATTTTAGTAAAATGGTAAATACATTTACACATGTGGTTTTGGACCAAAATTGCCCCAAAGTTTTACTATTTAAATTTTTTTTGGGGGGGGGAGTGTTGGGATTTGAGAGACTGGTGGGATGCTTCAGGGGCCAAAAAAGTGGGATCCAGAGACTCCCATGTGACCTGCAGGCTGCACTATCCCTGCTCCTACCTACAAACTGCAATGTACGGGTACTCTTTTCTACCAGGGCCCAAGGCCAATGCAAGGGACTATCTTGTATCTTCAGTATTAGAAAAGTTCACTGATTTCCTTATTAAGTTTGTTTCAAGACTAAATCAGTGGTGTGAGTTTCAAACTTTAAATGCTCTTTTAACAGCCTGGATTTGTAATGTATGACAAATTCCTCCCTACTCCAAGCTGCCAGCAGGAACTTCTGTTGTAGCCTTTGCCATATCAGAAACAGGATCTGCTTCCCAGTGGCTGCTCCTGTCCTCCAATTTGTGGGGTTCTTTCCACAAAAAGACCCATGAGATGAATGTATTTGAAAAGATATATATGTCATGTTTGAACAATGCTTCTAGGGCAGTTCACAAACAGAAGCTAACTAACAAAATATAATAGTTTACAGCCAATTAAAAACAATACCTGGGAAAATAAAAGATCTCTTTGCCAGCTAGCCATTAAAAGGATTGTGGTGTTGGTACCAAGTAAAGGCACTGTTACTTTCTTAGGCATTTGAACAAATTGTTATTATTAATAATATCATAATAAATTACATTTTATTTTGATATTTGTATTTTATCCTGCATTTGGAATTCCATAGGCTCTTTTCTTGAAGGCAATAAAACCAATTGCTTGGTGGTGGTTGGGTCTTTCAGTTGGGTTATCAACTCTTACTCCCACCTCTTACATTTCCATATCCTACAAGATTTCACAGATGAAAACCAGGACACAAGTGAAGCGATATCAGAGTGCAGTCAAGAAGGCAAAAGTTATTAATGAGGAAGAACACACAAACTACAGCAGTTTGCTTTTACAGCAGCCTACTGGGAAGGGCAATATTCTACCCTCTCCTCTCCCCCTGCTGAGTTAATTGAGTCAATGTAAGAGGGGCGCTCCAAAAAAGCGATACAAGGACTCCCTGAAACAACATCTCAGGCTCAGCCAAATTAATCACCAACAATGGTCCGCCCTGGCCTCACATCGGGAGGCACGGAGACGCACTATCCACAATTCTGCAGCCTTATTTGAGAACTCACGCTGAACAAGTCTTGAAGAGAAACGACAACGCAGAAAGAATCACAACCAGGAAACATCACCCAAGGAGACCTTCTGTTGTGCTTTCTGCAACCAGACTTGTTTATCTCGGATTGGCCTTTTTAGTCATCAGCGCGCTTGCAGAAAGTGCGGGATGAGTCCTTCCTGAATCTTTGTTTGCGAAGAAAAGCCAGAGAGAGAGAGAGAGAGAGAGAGAGAGAGAGAGAGAGAGAGAGATTGGTAGCTATTTTTGGGAACATGTGGATCAGAAAGCACAGATGGGGTGGGGAATACTGCGTAATATAATGTAGCTAGTTTACTATTTACTTGCACAAGTTTGTGTAAGTGTTCTTCTAGTGGTTCTAACATAAAGCAGTAAGCAAGAGAGTCTGCACGTAGGTCAGTGATAGAATACACACCGTAAACACAGAAGGTTCCAAATGCAATCTGTAGTATGTCCAGGTAGGCCTGGAAAAGCTTCCTGGCTGAAATCCTCTGAAGCTGTTACCACTCTTTTTAAACAGTGGTTGGTATCCTGTTGGTAACTGTGCTGGCTTAGCAGTGTCAGTTGGAGGGGAAAGGCTACAGGCACAGTGACTGTGAAGGGAGTGAAGCAGTGTAGAAACGGTTTGCTTGGAGCCTCCAAATTTTGCTTATCTTTCCTCACCTTTACTACAGCACTTCTGGAAGCACTGCAACCACTAGCCTATGGCTTGTCTACACGAAGGAAAAAAAACCCTGGACTGCTCCATAGTAACAGCAAGTTGCAGTAGCTGCAACCTGTCTTAATGGTTTTACAGCACCCATAAATTTTGCATGCTTGTAGCTGAGACAGCGGCTGCAAGTGGATTATTCAAGTTTTTAAATCTGCTGCCGTTGAACCTTTTTTTTTTTAAAAAAAACCCCCTATTTCTATGGTATGCACAAGCAATATTCCACCTTTTCAAAAAAAAAAGAAAAAAAAAAGAAAGAGAGAGAGAGAGAGAGAGAAGGTAGCACAAATCTCTGTTTTATCGCCTTAGTGATCACTTGCTAAGGTGAAAATCCAACATGATGGCAGCAGGCACTTGCCCTGTAACCTGTGTCCAGTCAATCAGGTTTGCACTTTGTCCTTTATGGGGAAGTGATTCATGTCAAATAGCCTGTCTTAATGAGTGAAAATGCATATATCTCTGGAGCTTTTAAAAAAAGTCCAGAAAAGCCGCAAATGCTTTTATCCTGTAGTTTTTCCTCTTTTTGCCCACCCCCCTTCACAATACGAATAGACAGTGCGGGATCCCATTAAGACAGCTCGTTTTCTGAGCGAATTCTGTGAGGGGTATTTTCACCATGTGGACATCCCCCTAGTATCCTAAGAGAATTCTGTCCAATATGGGCTAGTTGGACCTCCTGTGTCCATGTGTAATCTGAAGATTTGCAGTGCTAACAAACCTTTTGGTGTGTTAATCCCCATCCCATCCCATCCAGCCTTCCTCATAATCTTAGAAATAAGAATAATTAACCACTGTTAATAATAAAAATGATGAGTCTTTAATCGTTAAGTATGGCTTTCTTTGCTGTGCCCTCATGAGTGTACTGAACTGTACAAGAAATTTCTAGAAGTGTAAGGAAAAGAAAATATGTGTTATTGTGCACTCTCTTATGCTACTTCTCTTGAGGTGTTGGTGGCAAACATGCACGTCAGACTTCACATTAATTTGTCCAGCTGCTAGTCAGTTTAAGAAGTGAGACCGGTATAGGCTTGCAGGATGGATTATTTTACTTTAGGGTGGGAGAGAGCATCATATTCTTAGCGAAAGCTCCAAGGACATCAAGGAGACAGCTTTGCAATCAAAATGCATGTTTTATTACAGTTTGTGGCGTGCTGGGCCAGGTGGCTGTACATCCCTGCATCCCACCCCCAATTGGCCTATGGCAATGGGCTTGTGGTTTACCTTGATCAACACCTGCTGCCTTTTGTTGCTGATGTGTTTTTAAATCTTGAAGCAGTATTGAGGCCTGACATAGCTCATCTTTTAAGAAATCTCTTCTGGATGCAGGCAGTTAAAAATACTAAACCTTCTGTTTCTGTCTATCTGCATGCAACATACTTATTTAGTTAGCAAGCTTAAATAAGGCTTAGATGGTGCCATGGGCTTTGGCCAAGGAGTGCTTCAGACTGGAGCCCTCTTAAAATGAGTGGTGTCCCTTCAGAACCTCTGTTTCCCCAGGTACTGTACCGTTAAACCAGAAATGGCCATCTGGTGGCCTGCATGTTGAGGATGTTACTCCAGAACTTGCCAAAGTTTCATTATGCTCGCACACAGTGGTGTTTAACTTATGAGAAAAATAAAATCTTTAAAAGAGGGGCAAGAGATGGTAAGATGGATGTTTGTCTTTGCATGGAATTGTACAAGTGGCTCTAATGTCAACAAGGTGGTGAATGCATTCCAGATTTTTAGTCCAGACTTTAGAGGAGTTATCCAAGATGCTGAACTATTTTAAAGTTTTATTGATGCTGAACTTTTAAAGTTATGGAACTCCCTTCCCTGGGAGATCTGGTTGGCCCCCTCCCTGCTGTCTTTTACCAGCAGGTAAAGAACTTTTTAGTTAAAGGAAGCTTTTGGTTTTAGTGTGTTGCAACAGATGGAGCTTTTAATGGGGGAGGTAGTGTTTTATTTTCTTAAGCTTTACGTGTATTTTAATCTTGTTTTTAACACTGTTTTTAACTTGTGCTTTTAAAATAGAAATTTAGTTTAATTGTGTTTTAAATTTTGTATTAAGGGGTTTAAAATTGTATTGTGTTTTTAAAATGTTGTACATCGCCTTGGATCCTGTGCTGGGGAAAAGGCGGGATATAAACAAAATAAACAAAATAATAAAATAAAATGGAGTCTTGACTAAAACAGGCAGCACATCTGGCCTAGTGACATTAGAACCATCAGCTGCCACTGCGATTTTATCTCTGTTTTGGCTGTGGCTCTGATAATTCCTTGTGTGTGTGTTTATGCCTTCAAGTCACTTGTTTACTTATGGCAGCCGCATGAATTTCATAGGGTTTTCTTAGGCAAGGGATTTTCAGAGGTGGTTTTTCCAGTTCGCTCCTCTGAAATATAGCTCACAGCACCTCATATTAATTGTTGGGACTTTTTAAAACAGGAAAAAAAACCCGCTGAGGTCAGGAGGAGGATGGCTCTGTCTCACTTACAGTGCTCCATTTCAGATGACGCCATCCTCCTCCTGATCTTCCCTCGTGCTTCCTCCATGCTGCAGGCGTAAGAAATGCACCATTTTTATTAGCGGAGAACCCCTGTCAATAAAAAGTGGCACATTTCTCTCTCCCCCGGCATGGAGGAAGCACGGGGGAAGGTTGGGAGGAGGACGCAGTCGTCTGAAACGGAGCACTGTAAGCAAGACAGCGCAGTCCTCCTCTTGACTTCAGCGGGTTCCCTTCACCCATTTGAAAAAGTCCTCTGTTTCCGATCCAAGTATTAACTCTGCAAGATCAGAGAGGATCTGGTGCTCTTAGGGTATTTAGACCCTGATAATTCCTTACCTGTGATGAAATGGCATTGTGCTCTCCAATGTGCTTAGTTCAATGGGTCCGGCAAAACTGCTGAATCACACAAACCTATGGTGTTGCCTGATCTTGGACCTCATTATTGTTTAATATGACCAGCAGCGACTCTCCAAAGTCCTGGATAGAGAGGCCTCCCATCTCCCCTCCAAAATCTCCCTGCTAACTAAAAAGCTTTTGATGTCAGGGACTGAACCCAGAACTTACCCATCGTCTTTGGCTTTTCCCTTTTAAAGCTCCATGTGTAAAGCTAAGTGGATATAATCTGGAGCAGTGCTTGGATTGAAGACCTTTGGATTGAATGTAGGGAAATATTGGAAATGATGGAGCCAAAGCACTTGCAAGGCAGACTGGGTATATAAAAAGGGGTGGGGAACCCCCCCCACTTTTTGAGAGTAGTTTATTCCCTGCTCATTCATTCCCTGAAACCTAACAAGAGATATAAAGCTCTCCAGAAGCCCTTATTTTTTATCAGACACTGAAGGAGAAGAACAGTTCCAGTTGAATTAGTGAACATATTATTATGTGAGGTTTGGGTTTTTTTTGGGGGGGGGATGGGGAGGATGAGGGAAATATTGGTGCCTGTTCAACAACCTTTATTGCTGTCCTCCAAATGGGGAAAGCTACTTTCCATACATTCATTGGATGGAGGAAGCAGAAATGAGATCACGTGACAATGAAGCAGGCCACGGCTGTGAATCCATGGTGGCGTAGTGCAATATTTGCAGCTGAGTATATCTTCTCTGATTAAAAAAGCTGCATGTTTGTGCAGCATTTCTTGACTCGATAATCAAATACAGTTGTCCCTCCTGTATCCACAGATTTGGTATCCATGGATTTAAATATTCATGGCTTGAAAATATTCTTAAAAAAATAGTAATCCAAAAAGCAAACCTTGATTTTGTCATTTTATATAAGGGACACCATTTTGCTATGCCATTGCATATAATGGGACTTGAGTATTCACAGATTTTGGTATCCACGGGAGGTCCTGGAACCAAACCCCAGCAAATTATGAAGGGAGAACTGTATCTCTAGTGCATACATTTCTAAAAAGTGAGGTATGTACCCCACAACTGTCCTGATTTGGCAGGTATAGTTGTGCTTAATCTTCTATCATCCCAGTTTTTCAGGTGCTTTTAAAATGTCCCAGTTTCTCTCTCCACCTGCCACTCCCCCACTTCTCAGCTTACTTCAGTTGGTGCAAACTGAGTTCAAATGCAAAAGTAGTTTGCACCTAGTTAACTCAGTCCAAGGAGAAGAGGGAGTGGGATCTTGCCCTTCCCAGTTGGTTCAGGCAAAAGCAAATTGCTGCAGCCTCTTCTAGCTTGTGTGTTCTTCTTAATTAATAGGTTTTGACATCTTGACCACACTTTTATGTTATTTGATCACATCCGTCCCAGTTTCCATGAAACATTGAAGGGTACAGAGGTAGATTTGGGGGCTCCAGTATCTTTAGAACTTTGACCCTCAGTTCTAGAAACCTTAGAAACATGCTGTGGTTACCCAGTCCTGAAATGAGAAAGCCACTGTTCATGTGTTCAGAAGCTTTTCGCATATGTGAAGAATAAGCCCTGATGTGGAAAGCAAGTTCTAGGGTCGGGCCCTTGCAAACACTGAGCTCTGGGCTTGCCAGTTGGGTTAGTGACTATCCTTTAAAACAAAGAGAGCTTTTAAAAGTGGCAGTTTCACTCATACCCTTGTACTCCGCCTCCCCCCCCCCACTTTCTGTGTAATCATTCCACACTGATGGTCTTAAAAGGTTTCAGTGTTTGGTTGCTGTACAGTCCTTTCTTTGTTGGGAGCAAGCCAACAGCTTGTCTTTCATTATCTGTGGTGGTAGCCAGAGCTGAAAGAGGGGAAGGGGTGGGTGGGAGAGGTACCCCTGTCTCCGGACAACAGTTAGTTTCTTTATAGATGAATGCTGCTTCTCACCTGTGGGAGCTGAGCTGTGAGGCTAGCATTGCAGATGCTGTAAAAAGATTTTCTCTCTGCTTTGGCACATACATAATGTGAAGATGTTGGGAATGGCACACAGAGCAAAAACAGTATGTTTCAAAGAAAAAAAAGGCTGCAGCTGAGGACAAGATAAGTTATTTATTCCTTAGGTGACTAACAAAAGGAAGCAAAGTGGGATTTGTATTCTGGTTATCAACTTGTACCAGAGTTTGGAACATAATTCCTCTTCTTCTTCTTCTTTTTCTTCTTCGTTCGATTCCAAAGGGCTCCAAGGTTCAATCAGCCTTCCATCCTTTCATAGGCTGGTAAAATGAGTACCTGGCTTGGGGGGCAATTCGCTAACACACATTGGAAGCTACTTCTTGCAGTGTAGATGTGTAAATTGCTATTGCTTAAAACAATTTGTAAGCTGCTCTGATAGCCTTGTGGCTGAAGTATAAATAACTAAATAACTGGTATAAATAACTAATTTTTAAAAAATTATTATTATTATTTAAAGTGACACACTGTCCTTTCTGGCTAATGAGATTTATTACTGCTTCTTTTACTAAGCACTGAAAAGATTTGGGGTTCAGACCCCTAAGACTTAAATTTGTATAAAATTTGCATATGCCAATGTATAACCTAGATTATGTGTGTGTGTGTGTGTGTGTGTGCATGTGTGTGTGTGCACCTTCAGGTTGCCTGCTGACTTATGGCAAACTCATACATTTCATTGGAGTCCTTTTACACTACACAGTTACAGCATTGTGATTCTACTTTAATCGCTATGGCTGTGTCCTATGGTATGTTGGGGTTTGTAGTATAGGGAAAGCCATTAAAATACCCATCCAGAGAGTTCTAGTGCCTCACCAAACTACTAACCTCAGGATTCCATAGGATGCTGTCATGGCAGTTAAAGTGGAATCGGAGCACTATAGAATGCTGGGATTTGTAGTTTAGGGAGGAGTTTTTAGAGCTGTCTGCCAGAGAGCTCTAGTTCCTCAACAAACTAGAAACTCTAGGATTCCATGGATGGCTGCCATGGCAGTTAAAGTTGAATCATAGTGCTATAATTGTGTAGTGTGAAAGGTATTCTGGTCTAGGTAGACTGACAGTTTGACTTGGTATAAGGCAACCCCATATGTTCTTAATAAAGCATCATGCACATGGAACCAAGAATGGGGCCATTGTGATTTAACTTGTAGACAAGGCTGGTTAGGGGGAGGGATGTTAATAGTAAATGAGAAGAGTTTCCTAGTGTTCGCTGTCATGTGTTTAACATACCCGGTGTATAAGACGACATTTTCAGCCTGTAAAATCAGCTGAAAAGTCACGGGCCATCTTATACAAGTCCGAGATGGGGCTGTGCCAGCACCATCTCGGACTCAGAACGACGGAGGTGACTGGCTAGGGGGGAAGCTTGCTAGGCACCTTATCCCCCCCCCCCGCCCAGCGTGGCTGCATGGGGGGGTGAGCCTCACTGGGTGGGAGGGTCTTCTGAGTCATGGAGAAGATCTCCTCCTACCCAGCGAGGCTGCATGATTGGGGGAAGCCTTGCTGGGCGGTAGGGCTGAGCCTCTCCCCAGCCAGGCAGCCATCCCCCGTGATTCCCCAACTTGCGAGGAGGCTGGCCAGCCTCCTCGTG
The DNA here is from genome assembly GCA_030847615.1 of Gambelia wislizenii. Taxonomy (NCBI): domain Eukaryota; kingdom Metazoa; phylum Chordata; class Lepidosauria; order Squamata; family Crotaphytidae; genus Gambelia; species Gambelia wislizenii. The sequence goes on from JAUMIR010000005.1 coordinate 238,717,924, forward strand.
AGTTGGGGAATCCCGGGAGGTGGCTGAGCCTCTCCCCAGCGAGGCAGCCATCTCCTGCGATTCCTCAGCCAGTTTCAGGGAGGCTTCAGGAAGGGTGGCTGGCTGGAGGTGGGGAAGCTTTCCAGTCACCACCCACCCTCCCCGAAGTTGCGATGGGGAGCCCGACCATGGCTTTTGGGAGAGCGGGTGATCCAGGGTTGTCTTATATGGCGAGTATACCCTAAACTCTATATTTTGACTTAAAAATTGGGGGGTCGTCTCATACACCCAGTCGTCTTATATGCCGGAATATACGTACAGAAAAGTTGGCTCTTCTGAGAAATTTGTCTACTTATATATATTTTTAAAGGGTCAAGTATCTCTTGAACATACTGGCTATATTAAAAGAAATTATAGTTATCATTTGTTATGCTGTTATTCTTCTTGGCAGAGCTTGGATTACTGTTTTGAAGTGTTTGGTTACAGGATGTGTACATATTTATTTTTACTCATAATCTTTTTGGCGTGGCCCATCGTTATTCAAATTACATCTTCCCTTGCCAGCAGGGAAGGTTAAGATTACACCACAAAGTAATTACTAGCATCAGATATACACACAAGTCCCCTTCCCTGTTGCTCAATTGAAGGCTGCCGGCACAGGAGGCTGTGGGGGGGGGGCAGGAGGAAGCACAGCAATTATTTTGCTCTTGATTTTAGTTTTCGGTACTGCCTCTGTAGCTAAAGCTTTGTGTAATTGCATTCTGATGCAATAAATGTCTCCTGGAAGTGGGTGAGGGTATTCATCAATTTCTGTGTGTTGTGTTTCTGGTGAAGGGAAGTTGTTGGCTGAAAAGGTGACAAACAAACTGCCCTGATACAGCTTTTTGGTGATATATTTTGGCAGAAGTCTTGGACAAGAGGGCTTTTAGTGGCTGTTGGCTTTTGAACAGTACAAATGAGCTTCCACCTTCAGGGACAATTTATCTCCAGCTAATATGCTTGGGTCTATAGTGGTGAAGGGGACTGTAGCATTCACTTCCTGCTTTTGACAATCCTGAAAGAAAAAGGATATTGTACAGTTGGAGAAGATGCAGAAAAAAGGACAAGGGAAAATAATCAGGGAAGTGGAGTAGCTTCCTTATGGGGAAAATTTACACAGATTTGAGCTGGTTAGCTATCTGTTGTTATCTATTGTAGAGAGCACTGTTGTTGTGATGTTTCATCAAGTAGTTTATGACTTATGGCAACTCCAAGGTGAACCTATCCCAGGGTTTTCTTGGCAAGATTTCTTCAGAGGGGGTTTGCCATTACAGTTTAGGGGGGAAAAAAGGGGGGGGAGACATGATAGGGGTGTAGACAGTTATGCATACTGTGAATAAAATGGACGTATGGATAGATGTTTTTCTTCCTCTCTCATAAGAACAGATCTTGGGGTTAATAAACTGAAACTGAAAGGTGAAAGACTCAGGACAGAGAGAAGGAAGGATCTCTTCACACAACATAGTTAAACTGTGGAATTCACTGCCACAAAATGTAGTGGCAGCTGTCAAATGGGATTTCACAGTATCATAAAGTTGGAAGAGACCTCAAGGGCCATCCAGTCCAACTCCCTGGCATGCAGGAATACACAATCAAATCATACCTGACAGATAGCCATCCAGACTCTGCTTAAAAACCTCCAAAGAAGCAGGCTCCACCATACTCGGAGGCAGTGTATTCCACTTCCGAACAGCTCTTACTGTCAGGAAGTTCTTCCTAATGTTTAAGTGGAATCTCTTTTACTGTAGTTTGAACCCATTGCTCCATGTCCTAGTCTCTAGATGTAATGCTAGACTTCCATTACTGAAAATGAAAGAAAAAGTTTCTCACTTCCCCATGACCACTCCAGAAAAGAATGGGGGAGCATGAGACCAAGGATAGCCAGGTTCATTCACAAACACTAATTCATGGGAGAGGGGGTTGAGCACATCTCCCAGACTGAATGAAGCCCCTCATGGGCCCTGGCCTCCAAATGGTAAATTGTACCCCCCAGAAGATTCTGTGACGTCAAATTTTGCCCCCCAAATATAATCCCTCTAGGCTTTTTAGGTTAAAACAAGAGACCAGGAGTGAAATTACATTTAAAGAGCAAACATCACACACCTGGAGGCCTGGGCGGGGGGGAGGACTGCCATTTTGGGGACATTTTCACCCAGAGCTCGAGGAGTCTGTGTCCACAAAGATTCAGGAAAAGGTAAAAATGGCTCCTGGAACCTCAGATGTTGCCCCATTCCTGACACTGTTTCAAAGGGGTTTGGATGAATTCATGGGGAACTGGACCATTGATGGTCAGGATGGATATGCAAGTCACTTCCAGTAATGGAGACGATATGCTGGGGAATGTGAGATGAAGCATGCAATTGTATTCCTGTTTGGCTAGTGGGCTTCCCATACATAACTAGGTGGCCACTGTGTGAACAGAATTCTGGACTAGACTGGCCTTCAGTCTGGTTTAGCTGGGCTTTCCTTATATTCTGCTAGGGTACTATTGGGAAAAAAGACCCTGTTGGAAATAGCCTTCCCCCATTTGGCACCTTTTCTATGTGTTGGACTACAACTTCCACCATCTTTTACCATTAGCCGTGCTGGCAGCACCTAATGGATGTTTTTGTCCAAAACACCCAGAGGACACCCAATTGGAGGAGGCTATAGTACACTGATTTTTATGTAGTTTCTGTAAAAAAATAGTTTATTAGTCAGCCAATAACCAACAATAATGTAGAAAGGTGGGAGATCTTAGGAGCTGTGATACTATTCATTTGCTGATGAATGAACTGAGTTAAAGAACCAGCCTGATTTTCAGAGAGCAAAACTGTCTTACTTTTTAAGTAATTTTCATTCAAATATTGGGAATAATGTGAAGGCACAGAGGCAGGAATAGAAATTAAGAAGTAAGCTATTCATTCTGTTACTCTTGTATGGGCCCCCGGCTGCTTTGTCTAATGCCTTGTTTAGTCTTGTTTGCAGCTTTTGCTAGCAGCTTTCAGTAATTACCTTGTTTTCTGTCCTCAGTCAATCCACCTTCACCCCAGGGCTATGTTTAGGCTACAGTTTAAAGCCCCAGGTTTCTTTGAGAAGTAATAGCCTGGGAGGGGAGATAGAAAGCTTTACTTAATGAGTTAAATGGTATCTCCCCAGGTCTCTTGTCCTTGGCTATGATTGCTTTTGTTAGTCTTCTCTCTGTACCTCCCCACCCCCCTTTCTGTGAAAGTCTGTCTGTTTTGGCTGCTGATTCCTCATACATGTGTTTGTGTGTTTGCTCACCTTCTAGCTGACCTGGAAAATGAAGACTGGTGCTTGGGCTCAGAACTTACTTCAGCCACTGTAAAGACAGAACCATCTGTGGGAGAAGCACCGGGTCTCACTCCCTCAGTCAGCCTCACTGCCACCCCCACTCCAACAACTCTGGAAGGAGAAGAGACCCAAATACAGGATAATGGCATGGTACTGTGTGTATTTTGGAAGTCCATCATTGAATTGGGCAAGTTGGTGATGTCATTAAATAATGATGAACCTAAGGAAGTACTTCCTCCTAGGACAGAGGGCTTCTCCATCTAGACCAGGGATTGTTTACTCTGGCAGTGACTGCCCACTGTTTCAAACAGATATCTTTCCAGTCAGCTGGTTGTTGTTGTTTGCTCTCAAGTTGTTTTCAACTTACAATGACTCTAAGGCAAACTTATCATGGCAAGATTTGTTCAGAGCAAGTTTGATATTGCCTTCCTCTTAGGCTGAGAGAATGTGACTTGCCCAAAGTTATCCAGTGGCTTTCCATAGTGGAGTGGGGATTCGGATGCTGGTATTCTGGAGCGCTCAGACCACTAGACTACCATGCTGACTCCTAGCCACCTGTCACTTTACCCTTTTAATTGGAGATGCCAGGGATTGGACCTTGGAATTTTTTGCATGGAAAACATGTGCTATCACCAAGCAAGAGTCCTTCACCTTGATAAGATTCCAGAACCATCTCAGTCTGTATACATGCCACCAGCATCAGTTGGTGGCTTCCACATCAGTAGAATGGTGAATCTAGTCTAAAATTTGAAGGAATTGTCCAGTGTGCTGAACCCATGTGAGGAATAGGGTTCAACACACTGGATAGCTCTACCAAAGTTTAGATAAAAACCAAGAGCAGATTCATTGCTTCGTGGATGTAGAAGCTACCAGCTTCCATTGACCTGAACAATTTCATTTTCATGTTTTTGGAAGTGTCAGGGTTAGGCTGTTTTGCACTTCAAGCATTGTCTCTGACCATTGATACAAGGTATGGGGTCATGTGAGAGGAAGCAATGGCCAATCTCAGATCCCTGGCATGTCTGTCTTTAATGAAACCTTAATAAAATGAAAATTAACATTTCTTCCCACTCGATCAGGGAAGAGAACTCCCAACCTACAGGCCTAATCTGACGTTCAGAGGGTCTGATGCTATTTCTCAAAGTCCCAGTCCTTAGGAAGATTTCCTTTTTCATTGCTAACCTTCATAGTTGGGATGGCATGGCAAGCACCATGTGGGACAGTCCCATTGTTATCTATGAAAACACCTGGGACTGCTTCCCCCATCTCATGATTTCTATATATGTCAGGAGACAGGAAATGTGTGGTCTTCCAGATGTTGGACTGCAACTTACTTCATCACATAACTATACTGGATAGGGCTGATGGGAGTTGTAGTCCAACAACACAGATAGGCCACAAGTTGCCCACCTCTGTACTGCTGCAGATGTTTCCATTATGGTCATCAAGTTTATTTGTTTTAACAAAGTGAAAAGGTAGAAATCAAGCAGATTATTTCCTAATAGCTAGTAGTGTTTTTAAAGACTGAATTTTAAAACATTATACCAAATGTAAATGAACTCTTTTCTCCCTGCACATTCACAGCACATCAATTAATACAACCATAGAAAGATAAAATTGATATGGGTCTAATTCTTACTCAAATCTTGTATCATCATATTGATTGATAGAACTTGCTACTAATATAAAGTTCATAATCAGAGAAAAACGCAAAATATACAAATTAATTGTTGCTTGTCACACTGCAAGTACAGCCATCCCTTCACATTCGTGGGAGTTAGGGGCAGACAACCCCAGTGAATGTGAAAAAAAAACGCAAATAAGAAATGAGCCTGCGGGCGAGCGGCTTTCCACCCTAGTCCCTTCCCAAGGCAGTGGGGTGGAGCACGAGTGTGCCAGCTGCTTCCCACCCCCCCTTCCCAGGGCAGCAACGGGCTTTGTGAGAAGCCCCTTGCTGCCTTGGTAAGGGAGTGGGTTGAAGCGGGAGGGCGTCAGCTGCTTCCCACCCCCACTTCCCAGGGCAGCGACGGGCTTTGTGAGAAGCCCCTCGCTGCCTTGAGAAGGGAGTGGGGTGAAACAGGAGGGCGCCAGCTGCTTCCCACCCTCCCTTCCCAAGGTAGTGATGGGCTTCGTGAGAAGCCCCTCGCTGCCTTGGGAAGGGAGTGGGGTGGAGCGTGAGCGCACCAGCGGCTTCCCATCCCACCTTCCCAGGGCAGCGACAGGCTAAGCCCTTTGCTGCCTTGGGAAGGTACGGGGTGTTGAGTGGGGGGGGGCAGGCGGCTTTCCGCGAATAATCGAAACTGCGAATGCAAAAGTCGCGAATGTGGAGGGGCAACTGCACAGCCATTCTGCTCTGTATTTATCTGAAATGATAATGTTTACATTTTCATCATTGACATATTGAATAAAAGCATACCAGCTTGAATAAAAGGCAAATGGTTTGGCTTTTCCTTTACCTAGCAAAATAATGTGAGACAGATGTTTTAATACCATTTAGATAGTGAATAATCTTGATTATTTTTCCACCCCTGAGCTATTACTAGACAGACTGATGAAATATAAAACATTGCAAAATCTTTATATAAAATAGTGTGTGTGGTTAATCCCCTTGAAAGAAGCACAATAGACACAACTTGGGATCTTTCACTGTCAACTTCTCCAGTAGTGGAAAACTTGAATTACCAGTTCCCAAAAAGAGATGATATCTGAGTATTTCTACCACTTACACCAGTTGATGCCTGAGACAAAAAACTTTCCAACATAGATCTGGTCCTAAAGTGGGGTATACTATTTAAATAATAATATCAATGAGTTTCCCCTAATGAATTGAAAAAGACTGAGAAGGCTCTGGGGACAAAATTTTGGCCCAAGTATTATCTGATACCTGAAAGTCAGGTAGCTCATATTGAGTCTTTTATGTTAGTTGTTTTGATGCTTTCCACTTTTGGCACTTAAGTTGGAAGAGAATAAGAGAACACGGGTCCAAATAGAAGCCCTGAATGGACAAAAAGAGCCAATGTGGTGCAGTGATTTGAGTATTGGATTAGGACTCTAGGAGACAAGCGTTCAAATCCACTCTTAGCCATGGAAACCCACTGAGTAATCTTGGGCAAGCCATACTCTTTCAGTTTAAGAAGAAAGGCAATGTCAAACCTCTTCTGAATAAATCTTACCAAGAAAAGCAGTAATTAGAGTCAACCTGAAAGTAAATAACAACAAAAATGGACAGAAAACATAACTGATACAGTTGATAATTCCCTAAACTTTTCAAACCCCCCCCCCAACCCTACCCTACAATCTCTACTAGATCTACACTGGATGCCTGGCAGATGTGGCAGTATGAAATACCTTCAGCTATAACACTACAGATATATGCTATGGTATTTTCAAGCCCTCTCTGCTTGTATAGATCAATTGATTGGGCAGTACGGAAAAAGGTAATTTATACAGACTGAGGGATTTCTACCCTTCAGGTAAAACCTATATCCTTAGAGCAGTTCCAGTAACTTTTTGCACCTAGACAGGGTAAAAAAAATCCATTTACTTTCCCCCACTAAATTAATAGCTTTATAGAACAAGCACAAGCAAAACAGCCACATTTTAAAAATGACAGATCTTGATTGATTGGCTCTGGATATGACAGATAACACTAAGGGACTTATATCTAGGCTCTATGACCTTTTCTTTAATAAAACAACTGATGCCTAGAAGTTTGATTTCTCTTTCAACTCTTTGTCCTTCAGGCTAAACCGCTGAGTCACAAAGCTCTTCCGGAGATCAAATTGGAACCACACGAAGTGGATCAGTTTCTCAACCTTTCTTCTAAGGAAGGTATGTCATTTATCATCAATTTCCTGACATATTATGGACAGCAGATGAAATCACTCTCATATAAAGAGAATGTGTTAGAATTTATAATTACCATTCAGATGCAGGCACTGGGAAAGCTGCGTTTAGAAGGAAGCTGGTGTAATACAGAAGCTAAGTCAATTCACTGGCACAGTTCCTTTGGGCCCAAAGTGCTCAGCTACCCAGAGGGAGTGTGTCTCTGGTAATTGGAACATTCTGCTCCTTCCCGTCCTTGCCAGAACCAGGATAGAGTTATAGCTATGGGAGTGAGGGGCAAAATGAGGGCACTGCCCCCAATAAGAATTCTGCCCTCCCCCCGAAATGTTCCTTCACTCCCCACATTTCTAATATTTCGGGAACTTAAAACTTTAGTTTAACATCTAGAAATAGAGTTTAGGCACCTGAAGAAAAGGGACAGACAATGTGACCAAGAGAATGCAAACACAGCAAACATAAGAGAACTAGGTGTGAGTTGTTTTCAATGTTTCACTCTCTGCAATGCTAGAATTTTGGGGATTGAAGGAAAATTCCATGCTGGGGTGTGGGGAGAGGCAGAATTCTTATTTGGAGGGGCAGTGCTCTCTCTACTTTACCCCCCGCAACCATCCCCACCCCATAGCAACACTCCTGGGCCAGGCCAAGATGTTGTGTTGTTTCAGGTGGAAGACAAAATAGCATTCACCACCATTCCATCAGCACATGTAGAAGGAGTAGAGAAAGTGTGACCCTCATGCAGTCCCCAAGACCCTTTGTGGCCCCCAAAGCTCCTGTACCCCCATTTTGTGGACCACAAAAAAGGCCTCCCAAAGGTCAGTCTCATTCCTCAAGGCCTCCAGATGTGACACCTTCCACCCTCCACAATGCCTAGAAAAACCCAGAAGTTGCAACTTGAAATGGCTTGTAGTTAACAATTTTCAGCTGAAAATAAGGGTGGCTCACTGTGGGTGTGTTTGATGGAAGTTGGTCCCCAAACTTTCTGCAGCTGACCACCCCAATCTATAGAAACCAATCAACCAGAAATTGACTGATGCATCCACACTGCTGACAGAATACCAAGTTGGTCTGCAGCCCTCAGAAGAAATGGAAGTTAAGGGCAGGGTGTTAGGAATATACAGATCTTTCCTCTAATGGAGGGGAATGGCTTGGGCTGTTACTTGAGGCAAATGTCTCATCTTGCCTAGCAATGGGGCTGGTTCCTGCTTATTTTGGTCATTGGTCATATGCATGGGGAAGACAGATAAAGAGGAAATGGCAACATAGCCAGAAGGCCCTGGGGGTCATAAAGTGGCCTCTTTTCTGGGATATACACTAGAACTTGGAAAAATTACATTTTCAGATTACAATTCCCAGAATCCTTCAGGCAGCAAGGCCATGGTACTGCCCTTGTTTGGATGTGTGCATGTGCCATGGAGAAGTAATTCTTCTTCACCTAGCAGTTTCAGCTCAGAAATCTTGGCTTATATTAAGTCTGTTTTCCTTTATTATGTCAGATCCAAATCTAACAAAAGCAGGATACTAAGCCACGGTCAGGGTAGGATAACTGATCTGTGGTGTTGTGCACTTGTTGAGTTTCCCTGAGAAGATAATATTCATTGATATACTAATGCTTATGTCTGTAGCTGCTGCCTTGCCATGTTTTCTGTGGATGCTAGTAGAGAAATTGATGTGCTTTTAATTGCATTATTAAACTTTACCTAGTTAGGATGATTTTAAATCAACAGAGAATTCATTGACACATTTGTAAAACATTTTCAATACAAGGCTCTGGCTAAACAATAAAGTGAATTCATAAAACTGTGGTTCCCAGGGTTTCTGGGAGGGGACAGGGAAACTACTATAATGACATTGGTTTAACTGTTTTTCTTGTAGGTATGCCAGTTCTCTGGCTTCTATGCTATGTGCAGGTGATATGTATTTGGAATATTAGATGGCTGTGGGCCATATAGATTCATTATTTGCTTTTTTGAATTTTTGAAACTTGTTTACTTTTTGTTAAAGTTCACACACTGTGTTCTGGTTCTGGTGTAAAAAGCTCCCCACCTCATTTTCTTTCCTTCTTCCTTCATGTGCTTGACTTTGAGAAAGATATTGCAGTTTGTTAAACTGGTTTCCTTTGATTTCCAAACAGAGAAACTGTGTTTAGACATGCTAGTGCTTAAACCACAGTTCCCTGCTTCAGTTGTCACAGGGAAACTGCAGTTGAACAAACCACAGTATTTCCCCTCAAGACCATGCCTGTGACAAGAGTGAGAAGGGAGAGGAGGGCTTAGGAGTGCCGCTTTTTGGACAAACAGTTTCCAGAATCCTCCAGTGAATGGCTATGCTGGCTGGGGAATTCTGGCATTTATAGCCCAAAAAATAATGTTTCTAATATCTGGGAGGGCAACTGTGGTCAGATGGGACTCATTTTGTATCCAATGAACAATATTTCATGAGAATAAGGTTGCTAATCATCTGAACTAGGCCACTGTTTCTACTAATGTTTAAGACAAACTTTCTGTTTTTCTTTTTATACCTGTTTTGTCTCTCTTGCAGCGGTGGATACCCTGCACATGCCTCCAACCCCTCCCAGCAGCCATGGCAGTGATTCAGAGGGCGGGCAGAGCCCAGTCAGGTCCCTCCCACCATCAAGCCCCACACAGTTGCAAGCCACTGTCAAAGTGACATCACGCACGGCTTCAGCGCTCACCAATTCTCCTCTCTTAACAGCGCCACATGTAGGGGACAGTGGTCTCTTTTTTTTATTTCTCTTTTTAATTAATGCAGTGCCTTTGATTTTTCACACACCTTGGGTAATAACAACAGAAACAATAACAATAGAAATATAGTTAAAGCTCTTTCTTAGAAGGCTAGCTTTTTTAGCAGATTAAATTTGGGGCTTTAATGGAAACCAATTATCCTCAGGAATGCCAAAATCCAAGCTCACAGTAGCCTTTGGCATCTAAAAGATGTGAGTCTGGCAACTGACACCTGAGGGTAAAAAAAAATGCTGCTCCCACTTGCACCTTGCATTTGCAAAATATTTTGCACACCTGGGGAGTTGCACAGTTCAACAGGTGGATATTTCCAGCTGAGGGAGACTTTGCATTTGATCTCTTTTGCTATTTTCAACACTGTACTTGCATGGAGCTGCCTGCCTTCCATGCACCTCATCCTTGCTGTTTATACAGATTCAAGAGTTTAACCCAGAATGATGCCCATCTGTTTGCAGGGCAGATGGGAAATAAAACAGGATCAGTGGTGTTTGTACTGCCTCCCGATGCCAGCCTGGTAGCCTTCCACATTTTGGCCCACAACTCCCAGCATCTCTAGGAAGCATGGGAGGGTTGCAGTTGGCATAGCTGGAGGCTGGGAGAGGTACCAATACAATCAATATGGATTTATTTGCATAAGGAGGAAATTTAGTCCTAGAGACAGCAAGTTCGTGATGGCAGGATCAGGATCCCTAAAAGGTAACACACAGAAAGTTTCTGTTTGATTCAAACAGCTAGAGAGAAGGAACAAACCAAGTGGACAAAAATAAGCAAGAAATATGAAAAAAAATAGGCTTCCCCATTTCCTAAATGTCCATATTCTGGCCATTGGAGAGCTTGGAAAAGTTCCTTTTTCTGGATTGCAACTCCCAGACTCTCCCAGCTAGCATGTCCATTTTTTCCAAGCTCTGCCATAGAAGTCAAATCTGACATGGTTATTTAAGGGAGCTGCAATGTTTGGTTGAGTAACTGGTAAGATTAATATTTTGATTGACTAATGATAGCCTGATTAGGGGCTTTAATTGTTGGTTGTTGCTGTTGTTGTTTTAAAAGGCATGGATAACAAAAGATATCTTAAGAGTATTCCTGCCTGAGAGAAGAGGAGGAGCAATGCCTCTTCTAAGATTATAATAATAATTATATTTATTTCTTTCCTGCCTCTCCCTATGGATTGAGGCAGGGATCAACAACAAATTAGAGACATAACACCAGTTAAAAGAGCATATGAAACCAGTACATATTAAAAAGAATCAATACATACTTTAAAATTCATAATTTAAAACTCATCTGGATAAGCCTGCCATTTACTACTATTTTAAACTCAAACAGCATATCTACCTAATGAGTCTCCTCCAGCAAGTCATTCCACAATTTGGGGGCAGTTAAAGAAAAATGTCCTCTGGGTAACAGTGGTCAGCCTAGCTATGGTGATGATGTATGCATGCATATCTAAAAACGTAATAGATCTGTTTTGTCTTCTTTAAAACTATTGGTGTTTTTTTAAAACTAGTTTTAATCAAGCAGTTTCTCTGTTTTCAAGATTTCAAGCCATATTCCCTTGGAGAAGAGATCTGCTCTCTAGCTGTAGTGTTACACAGGCAGTGTCATTCTTTTTTTTACATGTTCAGGGAGCTGGTAGCAGCAATGGGATGAGAAGAATGACAATTTTGAGTTGCTCATTTCCTGGGTGCTTGGCTTCCAATTGGGTCAGCAAGCATCATCACTGCATTTCGCCTCCTTCCCTTAATGCTGATGCCATCTTTTTCTTGCCACCACTGCTTTCAGTGCCACTGTTGGCATAACTATGCTAGCAGAGGTGTAGGATCTTGGCCTCTGTTCTCTGGAGCTCTGTGCATGCATGTATAATGCCAGAACTTGAGTTGACTAGAGAAGCTTTTGATTTTAAGAAGGCAGGTTTTCTGTTTCTGTAAAGATATATTTTTTTAAAATCAACTACCCCCACCTCTGTGGCTTTTGTAGAAACTGCAGGGCACAGGGCCTCTGATCTTGACAGAGGAAGAAAAGAGGACATTGATAGCAGAAGGGTATCCTATCCCTACAAAACTGCCCCTCACGAAAGCTGAAGAGAAAGCACTGAAGAAGATCAGGAGGAAAATCAAGAACAAGGTACAGTGTCATTAACCAATTTTGCTAATCTTTATGGTGACATTATTATGGGGTTTTCTTGCCAAGATTTATTCAGGAGAGGTTGTCTTCCTCTGGGGCTGAGAGATTGTGACTTGCTCAAGGTCACCCAGTGGGTTTCTGTGATTGAGCAGGGATTTTCATCGTTGTCTCCTGGAGTCCTAGTCCAACACTCAAACCAGTACACTGCACTGGCACAATTGGCCAGCTAGTGTCTCTTATTTCTAGCTATGGAGCAGAAAGTTGGGTCTCTTGGACAAAATAGGAGCTTTGGGGGAAAAAAGTTTTGGATTACAACTAGTAGATTCCCACAATCCAGCTAGTAGAGAATTTGGGGACTTGTGGTCCTGAAAAGTAACCTTTTCAAGCTCTGATTAAGGTGCTTCCAGTGGGTCTGACATTGTCACTACCACTCATTTGCTTGCTTTCATCCTCTGGAATCAATTTGTATGGCTTCCCAGACAGCAAGGACAAGTCAAATGGGCTGCTCCTCATTCTCTCTGCCCCTTCTGTTGTTCCACCACTTACTTAAGTGATCAAACGGCACCAAGTAGGATCAGTAGGCTCCTGGGCTTGGCAGGGGGCTTCTGACTGTGGTGTGATCACTGATAATGCTGGTCCTCCTCATACCATAAAACTATGCTACAATCCCATGGCAAACTATGCTCAAAGCATCTCATAACATCAAGCAGAAGAGTACAAAAATGCTAAAACATATTGGTCAGGGTTGATGGGTGTTCTAGTGCAACTCATGTGAGTTGGGAAAGGTTGGGGGAGGCTGCTCTAATATCACATCTCACAAAGAAAGAGCTTTCCCCCACCCCCAATATGGTCAACCCAATTACATGCAAAACGTACACTGATTTAATTGATAAACACAAACCTTATTTGATGTTTAAAAATTTAAGAACGATGTTTCTAAATGGTTTGGATTGTATGCATTTTCCAGTACTGTTTGTCATTCTGCTTTTATTGTTGGAGCTTCTACTTGCTGTAAATGGTGTCTTGCTTTCATTTGCAGATTTCTGCCCAAGAGAGCAGGAGGAAAAAGAAAGAATATATGGACAGCCTGGAAAAAAAGTAAGCTTGCCAGAATAAGTCATGTAATCAGATTGCCCTGAAGACTGTGGAGAGAATAGATGGAAATGGAAGAGCCTATATATTTCTCAGTGATAGAGCAGTTTTTTTTTAATGCAGAGATGCCCAGGTTCAGTCCCTGACATCTCTGGTTCAAAGTGTCTCTTTGGGATGCTAGGAAAGCTCACCTGAGCTGAGGCCCTGGAGAGCTGGGTAGATGTGCCAGTGATCTGACTCATTTTAAGGCAGCTGTGTATGTTCACTAAGATGTCCAGGGGTTGGTGAGTAGTTGCTTTGCTTGTTTTGGATGCCTGCAAGGGGAACCAACATGGCTACAAGGACTTGGAAGCATGTATGAGTATGTGGTGTGTCATGCCCTCTAGTGGCTGTAATGGGGAAAAAAGCCTTCTGTCATTGACACAACAACCCTCAGAGGTGATACCCAGATGGTATTTATTCAGAGACACGGAGGGAAACAAAACTTGGGAAAAGTGACTTTTTAAGACTCCTATTGCCTCCATCCTCTGGGACATCCTCCTACTTTTTAAAGACTCCTAACCTCTGAGCATGGCTGGGGAATTCTGGGACTGGAGTAAAAAATGTCACATTTCCCAAGCTCTGGAGGTAATATTGTAGAGCTGGCACTGTCTGCAGTACTCATGCTATGACCACAACCTAGAGTGCAATGAAACAAGATTTCTTTCCCAGTTGGTGTGTGGTTCCATTTTCAGAATAAAGGGCTGGTGGCAAATTTTTGTGTCTTGACAGCAGCCCAGGAAGTAAATATCATCTTTTTTGGTCAGTCCAAATTCAGATCTTTTCACATTTGAAATTCTTTATGTGTTTCCTAGGGTTGAGACCTGCTCAAATGAGAACAGTGAGCTGCGCAAGAAAGTGGAAGTCCTGGAGAACACAAACAGGTAAGAGTATAAAACTACCAAGAAAGATATTAGACTTTCCCACCCCAGGTCTGCCTTCCTGAACAATACTTGAATTACCAGCAGTATTAACTAACCAGTTGACATAAGCTTGTATGAGCATGATTTTGAGTTGGTAGGGAAAAGACAGCCTCCCTAATGGGGGACCAGACCCCTGCTGCTGTTGATTTTTTTATCACCAAGGAGAAGGGCACAGCCTGTTTTTAAAAAATCATTTGTTTTATTATTATATTTATATCTTGCTTTTTCTCCAAGGAGTCTAAGTCAGGTTACATGCTCCTCCCCTCCCCCTCTTATTTTATCTTCACAACAGCTCTATGAGGTCGGTTATTCCAAGAGATTGACTGGCCTGAAGTTACCAAGTGAGCTTCATGTCTCACTAGGGATGGGAAACCAAGTCCCGAATGCAGTTGCCAGCTAATGTAGTTCCAGAAATTTTTATCAATTTCTGAATGATATGTGAACACCTAGGTAAATCCCATTGCTTCACTGTTTCTGCTACAGTTGGGATAAGCACTCGCATTTAGGCCCAAATTATCCCAGTCCTGGGTCCAACTACTACACTACATTGGCTTTTTAATTGTCCTTTTAAAAATCTAGCTTTTTACCACCTTTCCAGGGAGTGATCAGAATGGCAGCAACAAACGCAAAACAAACATTATAAATATCAAAACATCAACTCAATAAATACAAAGAGTAGCTCTGTAGTTTTGTAATGACTTATTTTTTATCTTCTTGGGTTTTTTAAAATAGAGATTGGCTTTTACAGAGATATTTGAATCTTATGTGAACGTCATAGATTGTGGCATAGAAATATTTCCTTTAAAACACTGTCACAATGAATCATGTAAAAATTGTAGAGTGTGGCATACACCTACTCCTTCTCATGGCATAGGTGGCCAGTGAAGTATTACACACTAACGGGGCAGCTAGAAATGATCCTGTCATTCTGACATGAAAAGTGTTAGGAGTGAGCAAATTCTACCAGGAATGGCTTTGCTCTTTGATTGTGTGTGTGAGTTTTGTCAGCTTTCTGCACTGTGACAGACTTAAGAGTAGGGAGTGAACCTGGCACATATTTTAAACACACCTAGATAACAGAATGCAGTCAGGCATTTTCTGGATGAATGTGATAGCAGTGAAGTGGTAGTGATTGGGATTCTCTTTTTGATGATAAAAGGCCTTGAAGTGGTTTTAGAGTTTGACTGGCAGTCAGCATGTATTACTAATTGGATGGCAAGCATTGTTTCTAATCTCTGGATCTTGTATCACAGAAGCAGTACCAGAGTTCATTGTTTCCCCCACGCAACTTATGTGCTGAAGGCAGAACTCAGTGTTACCATAGCAAGCATAGGTCCCTATACCTACATTTGCTGAAGTAGTGTGGGGGCAGAAGAAGTATTTGTAAGGGGAAATTGGCAGGTTGAAGGGTAAGGTGCTTAAATGTTCTTGCATCTGTTGATTCCTACCTTGCTGATTACCCTTCGCCTGACTGCCTTTCCCCACACCCGGCTGAACTGTTTCTTTGCGAACCTGGTTGGACCTAAGTATTTAAAACAGCCTAGGAGGCCCTTGCAAGGGAATATTGTGATAGTGAAGCCAAAACACTATCTGCTAATGTTCCCCTGTAGAGGATGGGCCACTACTCCATGACAGCACACTGCATGTATATAAGCAATCTCACACTTAATCCCTGATATCCCTACCACTTCGAAATGAGATCTGGTAGCAGGGGATGTGAGAACTAGACCTGTGTGAGTTCTTGGAGCTCTTTTCTAAGCCAGACAGAAATCAAGTAGATGGACAAATTGGCCTCATGTGGCTTAAGGCTGTTTCCATATTCCTGAACTGCAGAGCTTAGAAAAGTAACCTATTTCAGCTACAACCCTGAATCCCCCAGCTTGGCCATTGGCTATGGTGAGATTCTGAGAGTTGTACTCAGAAATGTTAACTTTTCCAGCTTTGCTTAATTGTGGTTGATAGTCCTCCCTTGAAATAAATGTCAGTATGCTTGGTGAGGCCTCACCATAGAACTTCAACTTGTTTTTAAAATAGTTTTTAAAACCACATTGGTTCTTGGTAAAATAGTTTTTAAATATGCCTGCAAAAGATTGGTATTAATGATAGCTTCTCTCTCTGGCCATGAGTATTTTTTTTTTAAATCCCTTCAAGAAAAACTTCTCCCGATTTTTCAAAAGCAGCTTTAACTGATCCTTTGCATTGTGTGAAGTTTTATATGTTTAGCACAATAATCAGAGAAAATCCAGAAGTTTTTTTATATATATATATATATACAGTTGACAGACCACCTTAATATCTTTAAATTTTGTTACTTGGATTGGGATTTGTCAGCAAAATATTCCAGGATAATTTCTGCATATGAATGCCTGCCCCATTCCCATTAAAATAGAATAAACATTGCTTTTGAGGTTTTCAGTGAAATATAACTTTCAGGTTACAGTTGTCCCTCCATATTCACAGATTTGAGATTCATGGATTTAAGTATTCATGGCTTGAAAATATTCTTTAAAAAATAATAATCCAAAAAGCAGACCTTGATTTTGCCATCTTATATAAGGGACACCATTTTGCTATGCCATTGCATATAATGGGACTTGAGTATTCACAGATTTTGGTATTCACGGGGGGTCCTGGAACCAAACCCCAGCAAATGTGAAGGGACAACTGTATTTTCTCTCTATCAAGTCTTTCCACAGATCAAACTGTGAATTAAATCTCAGCAACCGTTGACCTTTGTTGTATTAAGAAATGCTGCAGAAATACTTGTGCTTTTCTAGCAATGGCCATGTAAATAATGAGTTGTTTGTTTTCTGTGCTTCTTTCTCTGTTGTACACAATCGTCCTGATTCAGCTATGTTCTTATGTACATGGAAACAGATGCATAAAGAATAGTGTAAGCCAAGGATGGGCCATCTCACTGATTCCACTTCAGCAGCACTCTATACCCTGCTACCAAATTTGTGGTCTCACTACCACATTTCAATATCATGGCCATGACAACACACCTCTCCTCCTGTCACACACCTTGGTTTTGTTTTGTTTTTAGTAAAATTGCCCTTCCATTACTACAGAAGCCACTATGAATGGCCATCCAGTCTCTGCTATAAACCTCCAATGATGGAGAGGACATCCTTTACTGAGTCTGTTTCAGTGTCAATCACTTCATATTCCTAAGATGTTTTATTTGGTCAAAGAACACTCATGGGATGATCTTGTTCAACAGTGGACAAGACTCCCTTGGCAAATGGGGGACACTCCCTCACTGGAGGATATAATCAGAGGCCGCTTTAGCTGTGGATTTTCTGCATTGCCAACAGGTTGGATCAGATGACATTTAAGACCCTCTTCCAAATTTAAGATTCTGTGAAGGAACAGATGTATTAGTAGATGGAGATATTGCACATTTTATGCACTGAACAATCTTGTGAAATATGTTTTTTAGGGTCAGAGTGATTACAACAGGGCTGCTAAATGAACTTCATGCCTGGAAGGAAAACTGAACCCAGGTCTTCCCAGTCCATGTCAGGCATTGTGTTGAGTAGATAATACTGGTCTTGTTTGTTGAACTTTAGTTGTAAGTCCTTGAGCAGAGGCTGTCTAAATCCTGTGCTTTGCACTTCAACTAGCACACCCACAGAGTTAAATGAAAATGTTAAATGGAAGGCCAGGAGACTTATCTTCACACTGCAAAGCTGTGAAACAGCTGGGCTTCTATTGGTAAGGGAAAAGGAAAGCTATAGTGCCTTGGAGAAGGTGATTCTTAAATTGAATTGCACCCATAAAGTGTGTTGGACCAAGAGTGAAAGGATGTAGTTTCTGCAGATGCAATGCATCAGGGCCTGTTTTACACTCTTGCCTCATTAATCTATTAATGTATTTACTCCACCAACACCTTATTGACCTTCAAGAAGGTGTATAGTTGGGTCCTCTTAGTGTATCATCCATTTCCGCTCTCTAATGGCTTCTCACTCAAACGACCCCTTCCATTTTCAGTACACAGCTGCCAAAATAAAATGTTATTAATAAACTGCAGGGAGTCTTCTCTGTGGAAGAGCAAGGCTTCTGACCTTGAGTTATCTCCTCCCACATTTTATGTCCAAACAAAACATTAAGAGTTTGAAAGAGCTACCATTATAAAAGTGTAGGGTAACCACAATCAGGTGCATGAGTTGTCATTTCAGTTTCTTGTTATTGATTTGGTGATAGTCTGTAAGTATTTTAGGAACACAGGAAGCTGATTTATACCAAATTAGTCTATTTATTCATCTGACCCAACATTGTTCTTTCTGACTGGTTGTGGCTCTTCATGTTCTCGGTTAAACAGCCTTTCCCAACACTATCTACCTGATCATCTTTAATTTAAAGAGGTCCATGACTGAACCTGGGATCTTCTGCATAAATACAGGCATTTGCTATACCACTGTGTTATGATATTTCTGAACATCTAATGTGATAGAAACAGCATAAACTGGAATGGTTGCTGGCATAAAATCATTAGCTGGGCTTGAGAAAGTTGCTTGTTTGGATTTCATTTTCCAATATTCTTCAGCCAGCATGGACGTTGACCATACTCGCAAGCTCTAGCCAGTAGTTTTAGTAGGGATCAAAAAGACTGAGTTGTGGAGCTCATAAGAAGTCCTTTCTGTGGGAAGTCTGCAAAAGCAAGTTTTTGGCACCTGGCTTGTACTTCCTGGTTCAGACCTTATGCACCAAACCAGATAGACTTCCTATATTTGTCTCCAGATGTGTCAATACAGAAACTTCTCAAATGACTTTATATGTTATGCCTATAAAGAGGCATGTAGCCTCACACAGGACAGATATGAACTAGATCTCAAAGGAATTGCCTTTGTTTCTAACAATGGAGAACAAAACTTTACTGCCTTGCCATGCTTTTGTGTCCTGAATACCTCATGGCCAGCAAGGAATATAGACTTTACCTGAATCAAAACTCCCTCCACCACCATCTTAAACTCAGCTTCAACATCTCAAAAAAGGTGCAGCCCTTGACCCTCCATCATCACATTTCCTCCCTTAAATTGACTTTTAACATCCATGCCTGATGAAGAAGCAGTCTGTGAGCTCCAAAAGTTTGTGTAATGTTTTTTTTTGTGCCTTTTGGCTGGGCTAACAGTGGTATCACCACTGTAGTTTTTAATTTTTTTTTCTAGACTTCCCTTCCCTTGTGTCCTTTTCCAATCAAATTCCAAGCCAATAGGGGTCTAAGCAAGGCCTGGTATGGGAGCTGACCTCCAGCAGAACAGCAAGTATAGGTAACAAGAACCCTGCTGGGTCAGACCAAAGGCCTGTCTAATCCAACCTACTGTTCACACATTGGCCAACCAGGTGCCTTTGAGAAGCCCAACAGCAGGTGTCATAGTTGTAAGAAAAAGTTCAGCTTGTCCACATAGTCCTCTGCTGGGACCATTTTGGGTGCTAATTTAAGCCTGAACTTCTAGAGTCCTTGGATTCATTTATACTCTAATTAATTTTTTTAAAAAAAATCAAAAGGCCAGCAGATATAAATGCAGCTATAATGATACTTTTGGGAATGTATGTCCTACAACTAGGCTTAAAAAGTGTAAAAATAGGTAGGAGTATTAGTTCCCTTTTGACATTTTATGTTAATCATTATTAAAAGAGCATGGTGGTGATATGTGGGGACCCTCCTGGTTTAAAACATAGTACTAAGCATGTGAAGAAATCTTGTGTACCATTGTAAGTGTTGAGTATCTTTTAGGGGTTTTTTTTTTTTTTGCAACTTTTCATTTTTACCTTGTCATTAAAACTATAAGGCCACAGGATGCTGGATAAAACTGCTTAGGTGCTCAAGCCATTCCATGTATGAACTGTTGCTGTCTCTCCTCTCTTGTGTGGGTGGGCGAGTGTGTATCATCACTGACAGGCCCCAGTGAATTGAAATCTTAAAATATCCTATAAATCTGACAGAGCATAAGGACAAAGAATAGGAGTGATATGAGAGGGAAGGAGGGGTGCGGGGAGTGAAAAGCAACTTCAACCACACGTTGCATAGCTACATTATGGAATATGCTGTTACAAGAGGTAGAGATGGAGGCTGGTTTGGACAGCTTTAAATTAGACAAACTCATGGAGGCTAAGGCAATGAGAGACTGGTAAGGACTACTACTCCAGTATCAGAGGTGGTATCCCTCTCAGAGACAAACGTGGGCATTGGAATGTATTCCTTCCAACCTTTCACAGATGAAAACTGGGACACATGCAGCCAAGCAACATTAGAGTGTGGTCAAGATGGCAAATGTTATTAATGAGGAATAACACACATGCTAGGTGAAGTTGCAGCAGTTTGCTTTTGCCTGAATCTACAGGGAAGGGCAAGATTTCACCCCTTCCTCTCTCCCCCTGGCAGAGCTAATCGAATTCAAACTACTTTTGCACTTTGAATACAGTCTGAGCAACATGGAGTATGCAGCAGACAAAGTGAGAAAGTGGGTGGAGGAGAGAGAAACTGGGACATTTTAAAAGCAGCTGAAAAAGTGGGACGACGAGGATTAATCGGGACTGTCCCTGTCAAATTGGGACAGTTGGAGCATATGAGAGGATGCTCTTGTGCTCATGTTCTGCTTGGGCTTTCTGTAGGAAACTTGTTTGGTCTTAGGACTGATCCAGCACACCTCTTCTTACCTTCTGATATATTTCCCCAATATATTATGATTCCTACGGCTGTTTCACTTACTTTCAGAACACTCCTGCAGCAACTGCAGAGACTCCAAGCCATGGTGGCTGGCAAAGTGTCGCGCTCATGTAAAGCCGCAAGCACACAGACAGGGACCTGCATTATGGTAAGCTTCTTCCATTTGTGGCATTTCTTCAGAACTTGGAAAATGTCCTGGTTTTTTGCACTATGGCTACCAGAATCCACCAGTCCCCATGGCCACTCACTAAAGGTGTTTGGGAGCTGTGTTGTATCAGTGTTCATGCTAATAGGGGGATTCTGGAGATTGTGCAAAAAAACGTAACTTTTCCAAGATTTGCTTTCTCCTTCACTGGCTGTTCTTATTGGTCTAATGCAGGAGTATGCAAAGTGTAGCCTGTGTGCTTCATGCAAAGTGTAGCCTGTGTACTTGACCCCCTTTTTGCAGACCCTAGCACATGCTGAGGATGAGTACCAGGACAGAATTTGGCAGTTTGAGGCAGTGTTTAGTTTTGTATGGGACAGAACTTTGAAATGTTACCTTCTTAGACTACCACTCCTAGAATGTCCTTACCAGCCTAGCTACAGTTAGACCTTAACTTTCTTAGGTGACAGAATATGCTGGCTTGGAGACTGGCAGCTCTGAAAAAAAGCCAATTGTGGTGAAGAAAATTGCCTCATTAATTTCAGTTACCTGTCTATTTTCCCCCCGTCCCTTTCTGTCCTGAAATAATTGTCTTGTATTTATTTTGTGGGTTTCCCCTCTCCACAATTACATGCGTGAATGATTTCTTTTTTAAAAAAACAGTAAATAAAAGTTTTAGTTGTGCTCTATATGAAAAGCTGACTTGGAATAATCCTGCTAGACTGAAAAACTTTTTCTTGGTGTCTTTGCTTTTCTTAGGTGGGGAGTATTCAAATATGAGATTCCATCAGCTGCATTATGAAGTGTTTTGTCCATAAGCTCTGTTCCATCTTCCCATAGATTAGCTTTACATATTAGATCAAATCTGAATGTGCTTCTATTTCCTTGCTGTGTTAATCCAACAGGAGAAATTGCTTTAAAATGGTTGTTCCTATATCTACCAATCAAATACCCTTCATGTTCTTATTATTCTTTCCCTCCTGCACAAGCCTTCACACTTCCAATTTTTTAAATACATGGGTGTCCATCAGCACAAGTAGCAGGGAAAGCGCCCACTGTGATGTTATGAAACAGCATTGAAATTCACATCACAATCTAGTCTAGCCGAGATGGATTTCTTACCTTTTAAAGTTTTGTGAGCAAGTAGCTCATCTGAGCAGAATGGCTGCAGAGCTTCCAGGGCTGCCATATTAATGTAAGTGTGGCTCTTGCTAGACTGCATTTGTGCAAGAAGACTTACAATTACAGCCATCATATCAAATGATGAATATACCTCAGCACAAGGGGAGGAAAACCCTTTGAAATGACATGTTACTTGCCTGGATTTGATATGAATTTTTCTGTATTTATGTTCAAACAAAGAGGCTTTCTATAGATCAGTGTGGTATAGTGGTTAGAGCATTGGGCTACGACTCAGGAGACCAGGGTTTGAATGTCCGCTTGGCCATGAACACCCACTGGGTGCCCTCCAGGCAAGTCACACTCTCTTAGCCTCAGAGGAAGGCAAAGGCAAACCCCTTCTGAACAAATCTTGCCAAGAAAACCCCATGATAGGTTTGCCTTAGGGTCACCATAAGTCAGAAACTTGAAGCACACAACAAGAATGAAGAGGCTTTGCTCCCCCGCCCATGTCTAATTGTACATGTATATCCTTTCCTGCTAGGTGGTGGTATTATGCTTTGCCATTACTTTTGGCAGCTTCTCCCAGATTTATGGACCTAATTCCTCCATCACAAAGGCGGTACTGCCAACCCAACATTCCACACCAGAACCATATGCCGCCTCTATAGGTGAGTAAGCAGGCTACCATTCCTCTGTGGTTGTTTGGTTCCTCATGCAGCCTTTCTCTAGTCTTGGGTCTTCTAAGATTGTTGGACCAGAACTCCCACTACCGTCAACACATGAGGACAGTGGTCAGAGCTTATGAGAGCTGTTGTCTAGTCCAACAACATGTGGGGACCAAAGGCTGGGAAAGCCTGGTGTCCTAAAGGAAAGGATGATAAAGTTTGTCTAGGATGCTAGAACTCCTTGAGAAGTGGCTTAACAGGATTTTGGGACACAAGCTAGTTGTGGGATAAACAGGAAACAGAGGTGAATCCTGCTTCCTCTTTCTATGTGGTTGATTCAATAAAGGGCATGAGAGTTGTGTAATCAGGGATGACTCACTCTGGGGTTGTTGTTGGCCAACATATGGCTGCCATTTGTCACTTCAGGCCTTCAGAATCCATGGCACCAGCAGCCATGAAGAGACAGCTCAGCCTGTTTTGGGAGGAGATTGCAAAGTTTATTTCTGAGGTCCAGTTCAGACACCTTTCAGGGACGGCTCATGGTTCACTGGTGGGGTAGATACTTGTCACACAACATGTTTAGTCTTTGTCATTATCCAGTTACAATGCTGTTGAGTAACAGAGCCAGGAAGGGGGAGAGCCCTCCCTGAATGGTATAAGCAGCAGCTTATATATTCTATTTGCAAATTCCCCACAAATGCAACTTTAGGGTCATCACTCAGTGGCTCTAAGTACAGAAGATTGCTGATGTTCCATGGCTGACATTTCCACTTTCTGGTTAGAAGGACTGAGTAAGAGGTTTCCTTCTCTGATACTTTGGAGACTTCATCAGTTTATGATCAACCAATGTAGAGGCCTATATGTCTGCAAGGAACCATGTTAATGAAGGCTAGACCGGTATATAAGACAGTTTCATAAGTTCCTATGTTGGCAGCCCTAAGCTCAAGCAGACTCTTTTCACTCCACTTAAATAGCTGTCTTGAAAATGATGAACTTCTCTGATATCCCAGCACCATATTGATATCCCATATGTATGCCTCTGACTGCTTGTCATCCCGTCTCCCTCCTTTTTTCTGCACAGTGAGGTCAAGAAGCCTGCTAATTTATGATGGGGCTCCCCTACTGGAGGAACAGCACTTCTCTGATCGGAGCAGTAGCTGGGACAGGCGCTTGGAGGCCTCCACACATTCAGCCCTATCTTTGGAATCTGTGGCCAGGTCTCATCATGACCAAGTCATGGAGATCATGATAGCTAATGAGACAAGGCTAGAGAAATCCATGCTGGTGGAGCTGCAACAGCACAGGTAAGCAAGAGGGGCTCATTAACCCAATTTGGATTGTGTTGTGGAACTTTCCCCATTTGCTCTGGAGAAAGCAGCCACTGCTCTAGTAAATGGGAAGAAAGTGGGGGCCAGTGCACCTCAAAATTGTCTCTTTGCTTGGAATACAGTGGAAAGCTGACACGCTTAGATGCAACTTGCAGCTGACCAGTATGGGTGATGAAGGGAAAGGTCAATGGTTCACCATAAGGCCAAAATAAGATAAAGCCATGCTAAAGGAAAAGTATTCTGAATCAAGGACATTTTTTGAAGCTGCAGAGTAATTATGTTAAGGGCAGTGCGCTGGGTTTACTGGTTTTGGTGGGAAAGCCTCCCAGGCACTAACTCTCTGCAGGACCTTATATGCTAAAGGTTTTAAAAATGGAAAATTAACCAGAGTGACTCCGATTGAAAGAAATTAGGTTGAGGATGAGCTGATTTTGCAGCAAAAACAACTATTTTTTTAAAAGACAGAAAAGGATAACAGTAGAAACCAGCAGAAGTCTATATTTAATACAAGCTGTTTCTAAGCTGTTTCTCAAAGTAGAAGGGGTTTTTATACACAGTTTTATACACAAGTGCCAAAATACTACTTCTGACCAATCTAAGTGAGCAAGCGGGTGACTAGAGGGCTGAGGGTGCAGCTATGCTTAAGGGTCTACAGGATTTTCTCACCCTTTGTTGCAAAGAAGATTCCAGGTCTGGGGATAGCTTCTGAGGGCTTCTTATAAGTGTGAAAAGAGAGAGTCTTTCTTTCTGGGTGGGGAATGTTATTCTGTTGGAAGGTTTGAAAGGCCCCATATGCTTAGAGTGATGTATGCAAAGCCTGTGGCTTGTGTGCAATGGGCAGATGTGAATGAGACCTCTGCCTTTCACTCTCTTGGCATGGTAATGACTCGTCTGGGAGACAAACAATGGAGCTGCATACCTTGAGACAATGCCAATCAGGTATAGACCTTTGCCCTATTTAGGGTTGCCCAGTATCTCTGGAAACTGACAATATCTTACAGTGGTTGTGTGTGTGTGTACCAGTCTGAGTCAGTTTGGCAGAGTGTAGGTAAGCACTGATTGCTGTCAGTTAGACCATTTTCTTGTCAACAGGAGGGAAGGAAATTCCAGTTTGTACAATAAAATCAGGCATGACTTTCCAAGATGGCCAGGGGATCCAGGCTTTTCACTGCCCTACTCTTCCAATATATGTATCTTACAATGTGTGCAGACTCAGGCAATAGACAGCCCCCTGCATTAAGCAGCATAGTCTACTTGTAATTCAGATTTGTTGAATTAACTCTTAACAATCAAGCTCTTAAGAATTTCCAGGAAAAGTAGATTAAGCATTACCAGAGCCTTCTGACTACGATTGACTAACTGGCACTTCCTGCTAATAACAATAACAATGTGAAATGTAAGGAAAAGGTTCAACATGAATTATTTTTAGTCAGTGCTTGCTTGATAATTCCATTATGGCTTAATGGCTGCTGTTTTGTGATAGAATAATATCTCTCCAGTATCCTCCTGTGATTTGATATGTGTTGTTGTATGCTGTTGCTAGATACATTTCAAAACTGCTATAAATGGGAAAGTATATATTAACTTTGGTGCCAGATTGCTCTGATTGAGTGCTGACATCTGGACTGGGACTATGTTGTTAAATAAGCTGCTGTCTTCAATTCACTATCACTCAGTTCTTGAAGCCAAAACTGGACAAGTTTCTCCTTCAGTGTACAGAACTTGGTCTCTCTCTCTCTCTCTCTCTCTCTCTCTCTCTTTTTTTTTTTTGGTCCAGAGAGAACATATTTCAGTGGTCAAGATAAGGCTCTCGTGCAATTTAAAGACATTGTAGTCTAATTAATTGTATTAATTTGAGTTGATCAGCCAATTGAATCTACGTGTATTTACACATGAGGGAAAACTATGGTACCAAGTGAGGAGAAAAGTGTATCATTTTTAAGGTTTGCTTTTTGCTCTTACATGGTGCATAAACAACGTCACGGCAGGCATTTCCCTTTTTCTTTCATGTACAGCTGGGATGTTAAATCTGCCATTTTAACAGAAAGTGGTAAAAAACCCAATAATAGTAATAATTAGGATAAAATAAAATATGTTTTAATTTTTAAAACAGTGCAATCCTATGAATGACTACTCAGAATTAAGTCCTCATTGAGTTCAATGGGACTCACTTCCAGGGGCAAATAATTGCAGCCTAATTGAGTGAGTTGGGTGCATGCTTTGCACTTCAAAAGTCCCAGGTTCAACCCTGGCATCTCTGGTTATACAGAGATCTTGGGTACCAAAAGTGGAAAAGATGGTTCAGTGGTTAATGCCTGTACTGCAGCCACAATGTTATGAGTTCGAGCCCAAAGGGCTCCAAGGTTGACTCAGCCTTTCATCCTCCGTAGATCAGTAAAATGAATGCCCAGCTTGTTGGGGACAATTAGCTAAACACACTGTAAACTGCTTAGGGAGTGTTTGCACTGATAAGTGGTATAGAAATATCAATGCTATTACTATAATGCTGTGCTGTCTTAGACCTGTCTGCTATGCCGTGTAGCTGTGTTAAATACAATAAAATGTTAGTAATAATAGTAGAAGCTTTCTGTACAGATCAGTTTCTTTGGCTGCAAATGCTTCAATGTGCAACGTAGTAACCAGACTTCTTTTCCAATCTTTAATTATTATAGGGTCAACTCAGAGCTGGATGCAAATGAAACATTAAAGATCATCGAAATTGACAGAAGAATGAATGCTACATCTTAAAAAGAATTTTTAAATGGGGCGGGGGGATCTTCTTTCCAACCAAAGGTCTGAGGAACTTTTCATTGTCAGTTGATCCAAAGCACTTGTCTGATCCCTGCAATGGTTTACAGGAAAGTGACTTTGTTCTGGAGTTCCTATTCTTTTTCTTCCCTGTCCCCCCAATTTTACAATTTACACCATTCACTTTGACTTTTCACTCCTACCACCCCAAGGGAAGGAGTCTAAAGGCAGCAAGTGCTAAGAAAATGCTTGCTGGTGAGGATAGGATGGGAGTTGGCACGTCTCCTACTTGAGGTACAGAATGGATAACCAAGCAGTCTTTGCATCCCTGTAAAAAGTTGTAGATGTCTTGTCTCTGTTCTCTTACAGTGTAATAAAATCTGTTAAAAGGGTAGAAACCAAGAACTGCCTCACACAATTGGGCAAAGGGTGACTTTACATGATCAAGTGTTTGTTTGTTTTAAACAGGGAAATGTAACTACAAGATGAAAAATATCTAAAATGTTTCAGGGGTAGTTTATTCTTAACTATGGAGGTCCCAATTTGATGAAGTAGAAACACAATCCCAGGAAAGGCTATTTTGTTCCTTCAGTAGAACCATATAGTATCTCTGTCATATTTTAGTTGTGAAAGTGGATACAAATGGACATCTAATAAAGTTCTGGCAAAACATAATGGCATTTCATGGGGGAAGGGAAAGATCGATCTACCTTCACCCATAATTAACCTTAATAGTGTAACAGTATGAGAACATCAGGAACCATCACTAGGTATGTTTTTTTAAAAAAAAATCTCATAAGAATTAACAGTTTCAGAATTATTTTCACCTCATGGTGATATCTCCCTGTAAATATTAGGAAAATGTACACTTGCCTTGTATTATGTTTTAGCCAATTGACTCTGATAGTGTAGGAAAGGGATATAATAAACATAAATGATTTGGCTAAAGCCCTGGTATGTATAATGGTGCAACTTGAGTGTATCCTTCAAATAATATTACATTTTATTAGATGGACCCGGAATGCCCTGGCCTCACCAGGGCCATTAACAACTAGGAGATGGGATTACTGCATATTAGACTGCCAAATTCTCCAACTAGGAAAGCTAAATGCTCTGAATTGACTGTGAGTGCGGGGATGGGGTGGGATTCATGCCTTTTGACCAATCCTTTGACGGTAGACAGGGACTATGATAAATGAAAGCCAAAGTAGCGGACTAGCTAGAAGGTCGGGCTTGAACTGTAGAGACCAAGCTCAGATCTCCATTTGGCCATGAAGCCCATTTCCCTCTCAGCAACCTTGGACTAGTCAGCATCTCCAAGCCTCACCTACTTCACAGGGCTTTTGTGAGGATAAAATAGGTAGGGAGAGAACCTGTGTACACTGCTTTGAACTCCTTGGAGAAAAGGTGGGATACACACAAGAAAATTTAAATGAATACTCTATTCAGTGTTGGTTAAAGTTGTCCCTCTTAAGACAGGGCTGGATATACTTGGCTGAGTCCCCAGACCTAATTTCAGAATAGCAACATGGCGGGGGAAAGGAAGATGGTGACATGAAAGGCACATGAAATGCTTCTTAAGAAGGAGAAAGAAACACAGGAACATGAGGTCAGTATTACTGAACGTGGTCTCGTAGCTGTGCCTCTTTCTCTTCCTTTACATTTTCTGTTCCTTCATACTATTGCAAGTCTGACATATTTCCCTGACTTTCCCAATATACCTTTTCATGAAAAGTGGGCAAGCTCAGTTAGTCTCTCACTGCCTAGTTTGCCTAAGAGAAGGTGGCGCCTGAATCAAAACTGTTTGCAATCCAGTGGTCCATTTTTGCTGGTTTATCATCTGGTCAGGATTTCTGGTTGCTAAGATTCCCCTGCCATCCCTACTCCCTTCTGTTGTAAATAGTATTTATTAGTTCTTGTTGTTTTTGTAACTTCAGCTGGCAGCTGGAATGACCAGCTGAAGTGGTAAAATCCTTCATAAATAGTCTTGGTGATCTTTGAGAAACCTCCAATATTTGTGTTAGGCTCCTGGCATTAATTTTTTGTAATAGGAAAAGCGATCATTTTTCTCCAAGTTTCTTTCCATCCCCATATTTCCCTCCCTCCTTTTTTTTACTATTTGTGCTTGTTTTTCAAGCACTTATTGCAGTGAAAGCCAGTAAAGGTTTCATTCTCCTATTTTATTTGCAAGTTCCAAGCCACTATAACCTGAAATGAGCACAGCATCCACACTGGTTGCCTGAGGCCAATTTTGTGATTAGAAAATTCAGTAGACATCTGCTACAATTCCCAAATAACTGGCAGTGGAGACGGTTTCTACAATTGCCTTTGTGTGTGTGCTCCTTTCTGTATCAGTCATCATCCCCTTCACACTATTCTGAGGGGCATAACTGGAAGAATGGACTAATCTTTAAAAAGCTAAGAAGAGAGCCCCACCTCCTGTATCTGAAGTATAGTTGTCCCTCCACGTTTGCGAGTCAAGCATTTATGGATTTGATTATTCACAGATTACTAAATACTGTATATTATTTCTAAGCATTTTCTAGGTCCTCCAGCATGATTCTATGGTATACTTCTGTCAGAAGTTCACCATAGATTTGCTCTGGACAACCTAGAGAGAATGCTACTCTAGGCATTTTTAAGCCCTCCAGCATGGTTCTATGGTCAAGAATCATGTTGGAGTATCTGCAGATGCCTAGAGAAGTGTTCTCCCTAGGAATCTCTCGGTCCCCCAACAGCACCCTATGGTCAATTTCTGGTGGAAGCATACCACAGCATTGCACTGGAGGACTTACAAATGCCTAGAGAAGTGTTCTCTCAGGTAGAAAAAAAATAAAATAATGGGCCTATATTTGCTGTTTTCCCACTTTTGCAGGGATCCTCCACCCTAACCTTGGTGAAAGTTGAGGGCCAACTGTAAAACTGCTGTCAGGGGCCTCTGATAAATACTTAGCTGTCTGCTTAGCTCTTTCTAAATGATGCTCTCAGTCACCCTTTGATGGGATGTTTTGGGAATGGGATGTACATGCAAGTGTCACTCTTAGACAAGCCATGCTAATTTCATAACACAGTCATTGATTCTACATGTCTATAAACTGTTAGATGCTTAGAAAGCTGGTGGGTGAGTTACGCAAGGAGAAGGCATTGTTTTGAACAGTGTATTTATGGAACTCAAGCATGAGGTCAGTTATGCTTCTTAATGAGTCACTTTAGTCCACGACTAAGTGACTAAAATATGTAGATAGGTTGTTTCCTTTGCCATGTACCGTATATACTTTAGTTCTACTGCTACTTTCCCCTTACCTTTTCTGCTTTTTGCTGTGCAAATGCAAAGGTATTTTATCCAGCATGGGCTTGCAAGACAGATTTCAGCTGACATAAATTGGTGATTTTTCCTTTTTACACCATGCTGGAGATCTAACTCTTTTCTTTGGCTATATTTAGAAACATTGTCCAATTTTTTTATTATAAATTGAGGGTTAATGTCAAACTTTTTTTAAAAAAGCCCAACATACCCTTTTTGGAATAATTCAGCTTATGGGGTTTCTTTTGTTTCATTTTGTTTAAACCTTCAATTTTTAGGAGTCTAGACACAGTTTGGTTGTCAGTCAAATGAATGAGTAACATTAATTGCTACACTGGGCAAGATTTTCACAAAGAACCTGAGATCTTTAATGTCAGTAGACCATTGTGTAACCTCCCCCACCATCACTGTGCATAAGAGGCATAAGGTGTTGTATATTTAGCATTCTTCCCCCAACCAGTGACAAAAATAATTTGCCTGTAATTGGTAATTGGAAAAGGGCCATTTTTTCCCCTTGGAATTTTGAAAGTGAAACAGTAGGCCATTGAACAGGAGCAGCAGTCTACTGGAGAAAGAAGCCAAGCAGCACATATTTAAAGTTCCTGCTGAGGTCTTGCACCAGGGTTTTCATGTGTAAAACTTGCATTCAAGGCCCTGGGAACTATTGGTGCTCATATGTGGAGTCTTTTCCTTTCTTCCCAAATGTGTGGATTTATGGGAGGGACAGAGAATTTGTCATCCGAACAACTTCTACATTTATATAATAATGTTCCAGGAGAGGTGTTGTCAGAACACTGAGAGAAAAGAGAAGATATGAGATCTGTGTTTTATGCATCTGAGAGAGGCAATTTGTACCTAGCAAGTTCTATTGCTTAATGAAGTCCTACTGGATATTCTCTTCTTGTCCTCCTAAAAGGGAAAAGAAACAAAGAAAAGTTGTAAAAAGCAAAGCCCTGAAAAACCTTTTCTGATTAGCTTAGTTTTAAATACCTATAAATTAAGGGAAGATAATCCAACTTTTTCTCACCAATTATTTTTTTAAAAGATCATTTTCAGAGTCTTTTTCTTTCATAATAATTCTGAAAACAACATTCTGGTAGCACCTCAAAGGTGAATTAATTAATTATGACATGTAGAAGTGGAAGAATGGTAAAACTATGGGGTCAAATGGAAATGCAAACAGTACCATTTTGCTTAATAATTGAATTAATACTTAAATGTCTACAAAATAAGCACAGCAAGCAGTCACTACAGCAGTAATTGGCAGCAGCAAAATCATTGAAAGCCAACATTCCAGTTTTCCAAATGTAGTATCATGAGTCAAGCATGTAAGAAACTATTTAACAACCCAATTGGGGAGGGGGAAATCAGTGTATAATTTTTTATTTTTTTGCTTTCATAATTTCTCTGTGTAATTTGAGAGTTCTTTTTCTACTTTACAGTATTTTCCAGAACTATGGAGGTCCCTGGTGCAGAATTTTCAGTTAGCAACTCAAAATATTCAAATTAACCATGCTAAAATTCAAAGCTTTGTAGATCTATCCCATCCCAGTTCTGGTTTGCCAGTCAATTGCCTGCTCCTGTCTCTTGAGAATATAGGGCGAAGGCAGGAGCAGGTGATATTCACTCTGTACACAAAATGGTTTAGACCAGGAATGGGAAGAACTATAGCTGCACATTAGATAATGTTCTCCATTTGATTTGCTAAGTTAGGAGTTTTCAAAATGTTTGCCTCATAGAACACAGTTAAAACCCCCTGTGCTAATGCAGATTTTTTTTTTTTTTAAACTAGGTCAGATAGTTTTTCTTCACACACTTCTCCCAGTTCCTCTGCAATTATTACATGCAGGACTATGGATGGCTCTCCCACTTCTCATGATCCTGTATATTTTAATAGAAAGGAATGGGGACAAGAAAATAGTGATTAGTAGTGGATAGTCCATAAGTGTCTCTTTAAGAAGTTTTTGGTTCAGAATCCTCATCTATGATGCTGTATTTCCAGGACTGTTTGATCATAACATGAGTTGCAAATCTGAAGTCACAATATCCAAATAATTAACCCTTCTAGTTGTATAATAGTATACACCAATTGAGCATGTTCTTAATTTGGCTTGCTTCACTTGATGATATATATATTAATTTGTAACAGTAGCTGTGATGAAAATGTTTTTGTCTCTTTTTGTATGTAGAAATATGTGCTACTTATTTGAGTCTCTCTCTCTCTCTGGCTTTTCTTCGCAAATGAAGATTCAGAAAGGACTCATCCCACGCTTTCTGCAAGCGCACTGATGACTAAAATGGCCAATCCGAGATAAACAAGTCCGGTTGCAGAAAGCACAGCAGAAGGTCTCCTTGGGTGATGTTTTTGGGTTGTGACTCTTTCTCCGTTGTCGTTTCTCTTCAAGACTTGTTCATTGTGAGTTCTCAAATAAGGCTGCAGCATTGTGGATAGTGCGTCTCCATGCCTCCCGATGTGAGGCCAGGGCGGACCACTGTTGGTGATCAATTTGGCCGAGCCTGAGATGTTGTTTCAGGGAGTCTTTGTATCGCTTTTTTGGAGCGCCCCTCTTACGCTGACCCGTGGCGAGTTCACTGTAGAGTAGTATTTTTGGGAGGCGATGGTCCTCCATCCTAGAAACGTGCCCTGCCCAGCGCAGCCGCGTTCTCAATTTCATGGCCTCAATGCTGGTGATCCCTGCTTGCTCAAGGACAGCAACATTCGTTGAGTCTAATCCCCAGTAATTTTGGTAACCTTTCCTCAACAGCTTCTCTATTAATTCAGGCTTGGTATGTTCAGATAAGATTGATTAAACCCAGTCTTTACCTTAGGTGCTATTCATGTTACCCTGTATTCCACAAACAAATGCCTTTTACATACCCACCAAATGTCCCGATTTGGCAGGGACAGTCCTGCTTAATGTTATATTGTCCCATTTTTTCAGCTGCTTTTAATGCCCCTGTCTCTCTCTCTCTCTCTCTCTCTCTCTCTCTCCATCTACTGCTTCCCTCCTTTGTCTTCAGCTTGCTTCAGTTGCTGAAACCTGAGTTCAAAGTGAAAATGTAGTTGCACAAATTTAACTTAGCAGGGAGGAGGGGACAGAAGGAGGCAGAATTTTGCTGTTCCAGTAGGCTTAGGCAAAGGCAAACTGCTGTAACCTCTCCTACCTTTTCATAGCTCTTCCTCATTAATAAGTTTTGCCATCTTGGCCACACTCTGATGTTGCTTGGCCATACAAATGCAGTTTTCATCTGTGAAATATTGGTGGATATGCTTTTGAAGGGCTATAGATTAAATGGCCCAGCACAAAGATCCTTGCCTATTCCCCCATCCTGATTAGCTTAAGATCATATTTATTATGTGCTGAAAAGGAGGAGGCCTGAGCTCTTGAAGTTATTCTACTGAAGGGAAAACAATGGGCATCATGGATTTCCATGGAAGGTGGATTTCTGTTTTTAAGTTTGGTTCTTGATGTTACCACTTTGAAACAGCTGGCAAAGCCATTGGAATCTGTAACTTTCCAAAAGCTCATAGGTTCTTTCCCTGTGAAGGAGGGAACTCTGCAGTATTTACAGTACAGTAGTCTCAAACTGCAAAAGTTGTACATGGCTTGGCATCTGTTCCCATAGGAAAGCAGGATGAAATTTCCTGCTGAACTCAAAGGTGCTGACTTGGTACTTCTCTAGACTGCAAGCCTGGAGATGGTTCATAAATGGAGTTTAATTGATCATGGCAGGTAATCTTGAAGGTGCCTCCCCCTCCACCAAAGATGACTCCTACCTCACTTTGCACCATAATACTGAATGTGTTCATCCAGACTACATGGTAACTACAAGGTGTACATTGCAATGTCCACTGAAGCAAAAACTTTCTGATTGTCTTAACTGTCAGGACCAGCTGTGTGATTGCATCCAGTGTGTATAGAGGTAATATAGCTTAGACTTATTGCATGCCTAAAGACAGTAGCATCTAGACAAAACACTTAAGTTCCCCTAAGATAAAGGTTGTAATCTTATCTGCACTTGATCCTATTAAGGTCAGCAGCAATGAGGCAGTTGTGAACTGGACATAGGGTTGCAACTGCCATCTGCAGGCACAGAGCAGAGGTGTCACAGAGCAAATGACACTCGGCCATTTAAATTTCCATCTATCTGCCCAAAGTTTTCAGTTATTCTTTCTGCTATGTGAATATGCAAATGTATTTTGGATGGTTTGCATTTAGATGAAATTGGCCCTGTAAAATGAGCAAAATTCATTAGAAGAAATTAGGGGAAAAATGGTAAATTATTAGACTGCCCTTTTTGACTTAAATTGTTGAGGTTCTTCACTGCATTGTTTAACTTTGTACAGCTTTTTTGGTATTTGTACTTTTTCTATATATGCACTGCTTTTCTAAGAGTGTCCTCATAAGGATCGCGCATATTGCAAACTTGGGGGTCAGGAAGATTTTTTAATGTAAAGAACCTTTTATTAAGCAGACAAGTCTAAAACCAAATAGCAACTAAGTGCTTTTTTATATGTAGCTGAGTAAAGTGAATGTATGTAATGCTTTATCTGTTTCTTTGCAAATAAATATTTTCCTAAAGAAAAATGAAAAGGCTGTTTTGTCATTCTGTACTGGGTTTTCTCCCCCCCCCCCCCGACATTTATTTTAACCAAGCAGTTGTCTGCTTTTAAAAAAATCACTACCACACTTCAAAGCTTAGAGTATTTCTAACTTTTTTTTAAAAAAAAATACTGACAGCTAATTATCCAGCACCCTCTAAACTGGAAGAAAGATCAAAAGCAGAGATATGTCTGGTAACAGCAGACTTGTCTTTTGCTTTATAGAAAACACTGGACTGAAATGATTGGGTTTCACTGAAAAATGGTTAGGGTGATTGGAGGGCCTGTAATCTAGAAAACTGGCTGTAATTGAACTGATGGGTGGTTAAGCATGCATTAATTTCACTGAAGTCTATTGGTGGCACCTTTTCTTTTTAACAAGACTAGTCATCTCTAAAACACTTGCCACTTCAAGTTTTCCTGAAGCCAGGCATTATACAGAACAGGTCCTCAATGCCTGTGAAAGTTCCCATGTGCATGTTGTATTTGCTTGCCCAGCCATCTATGGAATGAATGAAACCATGTCCTGAAGGACCATGTTCTGCCCAGGTTTTGAGATCCTTTGGTGCAGTCACTCTCAGAAGCACATTTGGTGTGGTTGCAAGCCAGGGTTGTCTAAGTGATTGCCCCCAGGCTATAGAACTCCCTTTGTGGGGAGGCTAGGCTAGCGCCCTCCACCTTCCCATTGTTCTTTGAACAGCAGGCAAAGACCTTTCCTTTTAGCTCTGCTTTTGGCAACTGCCTGGTTGCTGAGAAAGGAGCGTTTAAATGGGTAAGTGCTGTACTTTTTCATCAATGTTCTTTTAAGTTGCTTTTAATATTACAGTACTATGTTAAAATGCTATAATTTAACTGCATTGTAATATTTCAACTTTTTGTGTTTTTTAAAGTATCTTGTTCTGAGTGCTTATCTATCCAGCATTCATTCACTTCACAAAGTAGTCAACCATTTGTCTCTGGGAGACTCATGTACTCCAACAACTGATGCACAGAAGCATAGTGAAGTTGCCCAGAAATCATACAATCAAACATCTTGCCCCAAAATATAGTAATAGCAATGGGGTGGTAGTTCTCACATGTCTTTGCATCCAGGAAAGGCCTCTTCAGTAGAATGTACATTACAGCTTCCTGTCCAAGTGGCATCATAGTGACATACTGAAGCATTTATCACGCCCAGCATCCACCTGGGGCTGGAGTTCACAATTCTTTCCCAAAATATTTCAAAAATAGTTTGTTAGTTTACTGCAATAGGGAAAACAAATAATGAATAAACAGATTCCTTTAAATCTCTCTGATCACAATCCCTAAGGAACATACGTCTTACTACTCTTCTTGTTTTCCTCCCACGTTTCAGCCAAGCATGCGTTTGAAGAATCCTATTTGCAAGCTTCCCCCAAAACTGTTCTCCTACAGAACAAGCCTTACACTCTGGCAATTTATCTGCTTTTCTCTCCATTCCTTGATTCCGTCTTATTGGCCTTTCTTGTCTCTCTCTGCTCTGCCTTCTCTCTTCTCCACTTCTGCTTTAACTTCAGTTTTAATTCCAGCCCTATTTTCACTGCTTCAGCTCAACCTCCACTTTCAGCTGTCACATCCACTACTGAACTCACTGATAGGCCTACCCCCTTTCACTTTTTGATCTCTACCAACCTCTTGTATCTCTGAAGAAATGAAACTTAGTTGTTACTCTTGTGTGCCTTCAAGTCATTTCTGTGTTATGATGACCTAAGGTGAACCTATCATGAGTTTTCTTGGCAAGATTTGTTTCAGAGAGGGTTTGCCTTTGCCTTCCTCTGAGGTGGAGTGTGACTTGCTCAAGGGCACTCAGTGGGTTTCCAAGGCTGAGTGGGGATTTGAACCCTGGTTTCCAGGGTCGTAGTCCAGCACTCAAACCACTACCCGGTAAACTTAAGCTCATATACTGTATATCAATATAGAATAACCTAAATCACTGTTTCTTCATAGAGGTATCTTCTCAGCACTCCTGATGGAGCTTCACTATTCCTGTACTTTTCTTTCCCTCACTTTGTTGCACCTTTTTCTCTCTGTGTCCTCTTAATTCTCTTTACTCCCATTGCTACAGCCTTTGCTGTTATGTATCTGCTCCTGCTCCTGTTTTATTAACTTCATACTCATATTTCATATCTTAGTGCATTTTTTTTTGCAAGTTAAGCACATTGGGTGCTTGCTCTTTTTTGGGATAGAAAAGCAGACCAAAGATATTCTAGTATTTTTTTTTTAAATAAGATTAATAGAACCCCTAAGAGCGTATGTCAATTCTCAGTCTTTTACTTAGGTTTTGCACACAACTATTGCCCTTATGAGACAAAAGGTGTCTTTGCTTCCCTTCTGTGCTGTGTACATGAGAAAACGTGTGCCCATGAAAATGTGTGAAGAGGTCCCTGTTTATCTTTTGCAACTAGGCCAGTTCACTGATGCAGCGTTTGCAACATAAGCATGTTCCAGAATATCCAGATGAGATTCTTAAGGTTCATTGCACTTGGGCATTGCATCTTTGATTTGTTTCCATGGTTCTTCTAGCATTTTTACTTTGCTTGACTCAGGTGATGGGAGAATAACAGATGGGGTCCAAGTGGTACTCAATGCCCTAGTGGTACATTTCCATCAGAGTAGGTTGATTTCAGCTGATACATTTAAACAGATATTTTCCCAAAGGTTGGGTTTGTGGTTTTGGTGACTTTGAAGCAGTAACCAAGGCTGTACCCTAATAAGTTTGTATCCATATCAGAAATGTATAGCACTCCATACACTGGGAAGTACTAACAAAAGTTATTATTCATTTACTATAACAGATTTATTTTGTATAAAATTATATATATTTACTATCAACATAGCTGACAGGGAAGTGTTGGTTGAAAATCTCTTCATTTTAACAGCGTGTAGCATCCTGACTTTTACGAACTTTTTTCTTATCCTACCAAAAGCTGGCTATCGTGGGATGTTTTTGAGGCCAGCAATTACCTTTGATATTGTTCCCACGCTTGCTTGGTTCTTATCCTCATACAGGTCTAGAAACTATTTGTTTATTGGATTATGATTTATAACATTTTTTATCCCACCTTTCCACTAAAAATAGCTGTAAAAGTGGCTAACAAATCATCATAATGACCAGTAATCTTTGCAACAATTTAAAAAGCCTGATTAAAAAGGAATAACTCCTTTTGACATGGTGGTGGAATTTGCCTCAAATGTTGGAGGAGGTTCCCCCCCCCCGCCATTGTTGCCCTAAATACTATTCTGCTAGAGGAAAAGCAGATATCAGTCTTGTACAGCTAAGGAAGACAAAGAGTTTTGTGGGATTAGACAGCCTGTCATCAGATTTGATAGTAATTCTTTTGCCTCTCAAAACTTGTTATGAGAAGAAATGAGAAAATGTGTATATCTGTAAGGCATTTTGGAGCTATAAAGTACACATAAGACAATGTGCATATTTTGAAATGCGAATGGCCAAAATACAAAGAATCGAGGAAAAACATGCAAACATGCTTCAGTAAATGTGTACATTGGGTAAAATGCATACATATGCACATTAGAAAAAATACATTTAAAAATACCCATGAGTTTTCATGTGATCCCTCCCCCGATGTCACAATCCAGTATGAAAGAGGAATTTGAAGAAAAAGCAAACGAGATTCCAAGAAACACAAAACTGGGACTGAGATAAATTCACATCCCTGGACCAAAAACCAGAATAGGAGTACAGTGTGTGAACCTAGCTAGTGATCTAGTGAACCTAGCTAGGTAGCAGAGGGTCCTTGTAAGGTATTTGGGTATAGACAGAGGGATAAATAGAGCTGAAACCAGAGCTTTTCCAAAAACTAAATTATTATTGGGTAAAATAAGGATAAAATTAAATAAAAAGTAGGAAGAAAAGTAAAGAAAAAGCAATCCACTAGTTGGCTGTTGAAGGCATACCCAATGGAAAGTGATGAGAAGCTGTGTTACTAAGGCTGGTGTCACCCCTCCCTCTTACAGTGTCACCTGGTGCAGTTTGACCTCCCCCCTCTTCCTGCCCCCCATGCCACAACTGATGAGAAGTGAGATAGTACAACAAAGCAGGCTGTACAGTGATGCCTTGGTATTTGATAGGCAGGAGTTGCAGTAATAAAAGTTGGAAAGCTAGCAAGAGAGAGGGGGATAGTTATGGTATATTTTTCTTTCCTTGTGTTTTGCCTAAAACTGTCTAGACTCAAAGTGGTGGTCCATCGACTGGTTCTGGTTCATGAGTCATCAGCTGCTGGTCTCTGGACAGTTCCCAGGAAAGAAAGAAACAATTGTAGTCCATGGGCACAAATTTGGTATCGGTCCCAGCCACATTGAAAAAGATAACTGCCAGTCATCTATATCGGATAGCTTAAGAAGCACTGGTCTCAAACACAGAGGGAAAGTGGGGCCTTTAAGCATCAAGGTAAATCAAAATAATGCAATACAAAAAAATGGCTGGTCAGCACTACAGGAACCAGCCACAGTTCATTCATCCTAGCAGGGCCAGTCTCTGGAAATATCTGTAAAACTCATTGCCGACTCTTCAAAGACTTGCTTAGTCTTAAGACGGTTCTAGTCCTAGGGTGCAAAAAGACTCACAAAAGAGGGATACATGGAGAACTCCCACTTGAAAGGTCTCCTGCTTGATCTAAGGGGTCAGTCTGGGTTCTAGGTAGGTGTCTTTGTGTGAGAGCATTTGGACACTCATGATGCTCGTCACCAATGAATAGGTGATATAGTACTGCCTTGATTGAATTAGGGAATTAAGGAAGTCTGGAATGAATGATTCAAGAGATTCCAGACTCAGGTACAGTGGACACAGATACTCCGTTATCCATTTCCATTGTCCATTTTGACAGAAATTGCAATGCTTAAAAAAAAACATGTATGGAAGTTAGTCGTTAATGGCTCTTGATGTCTATCTATCACCTCCAGTATCAGAGACAGTATCCCTCTGTATATTAATTGCTGGGCTACACAGGACAGGTGATATGGTTAGGCTCCCTGCTATTAGGCTTTCCATAGGCAACTGGTTGGCCACTCTGCAAACAGAACACCAGGCTTCAATACATTATTTATATTTCATCCACCTCAGGGCTGGACAACTTGTGGCCCTCCAGATGCTGTCACACTGGAAGTCACCTAAGTCCTAGCCAATGGCAAGTGATTATGAATGCCTCAGTCCATCAACATGTAGTGGGCCACAAGTTGCCTATCTCTGCTTTAGTATTTTATCTTCCCCCTCTCATTGCACTTTAAAATAGTACATTTAAGTTATCTTTGCAAGGTCTTATTTGTTATGAGGGTGCAAAACTTGCAGTTCATCCAGCTTTAGGAACTAATATGATTGTCTGCTCAGAAGGAAAAATTATTGTACTCGTACAGTCTTGATTTTAGGAAGTAACCAGCTCTGCTAAAGACAGATACCCATCATGCTTTGGACAGATCTAATGAATGGCTAATCCCCTCCGTCTCTGAAATCTTTGCATCAAATGATGACTCGTAAGAGCTGAGCATTTGCTTTTGCAATAAAAACAGACTGGGATTGGGGTGGGGGGTGGAAATTAGAGGAGATTAGTGCATAAATAAATGCTGTATGAGAGGATTTAGGGCAGCATCAATGCACTGACCTACCTCTTGTGAATAGATGTTTCTATGACTGGGGCTAAAAAGAGACAGCAAATCTGTCAAATGGCATAGGTTGTATATTATATTAATTACCCTGAATGTATATTTGAAATTCATTGCAAAGATGGATAATGTTTCTCAAAGTGCTATATCAATTTACTCACATATTTTAAAATTTATATCCTCACTTTCCTTCTTTTTAAAATACAAGTGATGCACAGAGTATATTTAAAATAATGTTACAAAAATGTGGACCAAATTTGTAGGTTCCTGTTGTTTTTCAAAACTATCTGCACCAGGGGCTGATTCACCTCTCTAAGTAATGCCATATGTCTGACAAAATAAAACATTTTTCTATTCCTGGAAGTTCAAGGGTTGGATGTAGTGTTCCTTGGAGAAGGGATCTGAGTGACTTGGCATGATCACTTGGCATGATTACTTTAAAGGTAATGCTATTGGAAACCACTGTGTGCACTTCCAAATGAACAAAACATGCAGCAGGGTCTGGCCATAAGATCTTAGCAGAGGGCTAGAGATCTGCTTTAAGTTTTGTGTTTTTTTTTTTTTAAATAAGCTATTCATTCAGATCAGGGACTTTAAAAAGGACTTGAAGTGGTGAAAGGACTAGATGTAGGGAATGGGAAGAGTTGCAAGCATTCTTTTAGGATGCAGTTTCAGGGCAGGGTCACAGACTGTATAAAAAATATGAGGTTGCTGCTGAAAAGGATCACTCTAGGAAACAACCTAATAGCAAGAGAAGCTATTACCGGTAGCTCAGTAGTGATGAGCAACATGCAATTCCTGGACTTATCTCATGCAGCTCCTGCACTCCCCTTAAAATCTCTTTTCAAGTGTTCAGTATAGATCTCTGCAAGAGCAATCTGTCTCCAACATTTCACAGATGAAAACTGAGATGTGTGTGGCCAAGCAATATCAGAGTGTGTTCAAGATGGCAAACATTATCAGTGAAGAAGAACACTCAAGCTTGGAAAGGCTGCAGCAGTCTGCTTTTGCCTGAGCCTACTGGGAAGAACAAAATCCTGCCCCCTCTTCTCCTCTGAGTTAAATGAGTACGAACTGCTTCTGTACTTTGAACTCAGTTTGCACCAATGGAAGTAAGATTACAGCAAAGGGAGTAAATGGGAAGAAAACTGGGACATTTTAAATGCAGCTGAAAAAATTGGACAAAAGAGGATTAAACAGGACACTCCTGCCAAATTGGGACAGATGGAGGGTATGACTTCTTCAGCAGCCTGCTAAACAGGAAGGGAGAGTAAAAGAGAGGAGGAGGAAGGTAGCAGAAATAAAGGAGAGAGGCAAGAAAGGGTGATATGTGGAGGTGGAAAGTGGGCTGGTCTTACGTATGTTTATCTCTGGTTCTGGTCACCATGTGCTTCAGTGCAAGCATGCAGCCCCTTACAAATTGCCACCCAAGGGAATGCAGCATCTTCCAGAAAAAAGACTGCCACCTATATGATCTACATTTACTGTCTGGCTCTGGTGGGTTTCAGCCCCTTCCTGGAAATGGCAGAATTTAAAACAGATTTTTGCTGGTAAAAATTCCTTTAGCAGGGAGATAGTTGTAGTAGTCTGCTGCATCTTATGGTATGGGCTGGGGACCATGATGAAAGCTTAGGCCAAATAAAACTTGTTAGTCTTTAAGGCAGAGGTAAAAAAACTACAGTCGGCCCTTTGTATCCATGGATTCTGCATCCACGGAGTTGACCATCCACAGGTCCTGGAACCAAACCCCTGCAGATACCAAGGGTCCACTGTATGAGGACTGGGAGTCAATTTTTCCCTCCCCTGATCCCCAAGGCCTGCACTATCTCATCAGCATGGCAAAACACAGGTTTTGCAGGTCACCATTTTGGGAAGAGCAGAGATGAAAATGGAGGTATTAGGGTGGGGGGTGGGTCTGTGCGTTTTTTTGTCTATGTGTGTGGTCTTTTGTGTGTGTGGGGTGTTGGCACATGGTTTTTCCATGGTTTTTGATTGAAAATAGCCCTCAAATTGCACAAATTGCATGGGGGGGCTTTGGGGGACTGGTGCTGGGCTTCAGGGGGCCACAAAGGCAGGGCTTGGGGGCCACATGCAGCCTGGATTTTTCCCACCTATGCTTTCTGGTGCCACAAAACTGTGCTGTACAAACAATGATAGCCATTGTTGTTGTGTGCCTTCAAGTCATTTCCAACTTATGGCGACCCTCAGGAGGACCCTATCATGGAATTTTCTTGGCAACATTTGTTCAGAGGGGGTTTGCCTTTGCCCTCTCTGAGACAGAGAAATCATGACTCACTCAAGGTCACCCAGTGGGTTTCCATGACCAAGCAGGAATTTGAACCCTGGTCTCTAGAGTTGTAGTCCAGCACTCAAACCACGACACCACACTAGCTCTCAATGGTACCATACCTGTTTTTGTTTTCTTCTGGAACACACTCAGTGTTCTAGCATCACTGATGTGCTTTTCTCTTCACAGTGTTCTCTCTCTATCTCTCTTTACTTAAAATATTTAAATCCTGCCTTGTATGCATACTGATTTGCTAGGCAATGAATAATACAAAATACAATTTTAAAAAATGTGTTTTTTAAAAATGTGATTTAAAATGGGCAAAAATCACAACAGAGTAAAACACAAACCAACAGCAGCAGCATTAAATTATATTTATCACTGAGGAGAACAACAATGATGAGTCCTAACTAGAATAGATCTATTAAATCAACTGCTTCATGATGTGTCAACACATAGGTAAATCCAATTGATTCAATACGTCTACTTTAATCAGTACTTATAACAGGGTTTGGGCCAGCATTTTCCATCCTCTTTCTTTGGCAGCTGTTGGCTGGTGTGGAGAAATGCATAATGTAATTACAGTTGCCCCTCCACTTTTGCGGCTTTCACATTCGTGGTTTCGACTACTCGCGGTTTGCTCAGGAAGCACCTCATTTAAATCAGCTTCACTCCCTTGCTCACAAGGGAGAGGAGCCAATTTAAATGGAGTGCTCCCTGACCAAACCATGCTGCCTAACTCCCCACTCTCCTGGGGCTTGGCTCCGTTTGGGGTGGAGAGTCAAGCCCAGAGAGAGCAGGGAGTTCAGGGCAGAGGCGCTTTTCAGCCTCCTCCCCGCTCTTCCCAAAGCAGCGATGGGCTTTTCGTGAAGCCCATTGCTGCCTTGAGAAGGGGTGTGTGAAGAGCCTCCCTCCCACCCCTCCCTTCCCTTCCCAAGGCAGATCCCTGCCTTGGGAAGGGGGGGTGAAAAGCCTCCCACCCCCAGTTTATTTCTTATTCAAGGTTTTTTCACATTCGCGGGGGTTGGCTGCCCCTAACCCCCATGAATGTGAAGGGATGACTGTATCTTCTAATACAGGAGAAGATGGAGTACCAGAAAGAAGACCTTTCCTGTGGTGGCACTCCATAGTTGGGGCTCCTTTTCCAGAGAAGTTCTCCTGTTTTTGTTTTTGTTTTTGTTTTGCTATTGTGATTTAAGACACTAGGCTCAGTCTATTCTGTTTCATGAAATTTCAATTAATGAATTTATTTTTCTCTTATATTTTGTAATTTAATTAGAGCTGTTTTAGTTGTTTCATTGTGGCAATGCATGCATGTCATTTAAAAAAAAACTTTTTAAAGCCATTTTGTCAATGGAAAAGCAAAAGCTAACATACAAAAATATTATGTTAGAATACTGCCCTTCTCTTCTTTCTCCTTGAAACATAATGTTTTACCTGGATTCATATGAGTACAT
The DNA here is from genome assembly GCA_030847615.1 of Gambelia wislizenii. Lineage (NCBI taxonomy): Eukaryota > Metazoa > Chordata > Lepidosauria > Squamata > Crotaphytidae > Gambelia > Gambelia wislizenii. Next base: position 238,761,988 of record JAUMIR010000005.1, read on the forward strand.
AGCAAAAGGAATTTAGCTATTTTGACCTAGACCATAAATTCAAAGGAAGGTGGTTAAAGTAAAATTGCTCTTCCACCCCTATTTAACTAAGTAAGCAACCAAACAGCTAGTAAGCACAACCTGAACTATTCTATTCTTGGTGTATTTAAATAGAGGGCAAGCATCATTGGCCTTATTATTTATTACATCATACACTTTCTTTTTTGTTATTTTGATCATAAAAAGGAATGAGAAATATGTAAAAGAAGATGATGTTGAGACATCCTGTTTGTATGTGTTAAGAAAGAGAAGATAAATTTTCATCTTCTGTTTTATAGTAAAAGCATTTGCAGTGGGGTAAAAATGAACTGATGAGGATTTTTGTCCTTTCTTTTTTTTGTTACCTGGATTTCTGCTGCACCATTTACTGGGCAGGTAGGAAGATAGTGCTTGCAAATATATATGTATATATACATACACACATACACATTTATACATACACACAGTATGTGTGTGTGTGTGTGTGCACATGCATGTGTGTGTGCTGTTGTTAACTGCCTCTGAGTTAACTCTTTAACTCATGGCGACCCCATGAATGAGACACCTCCAAGACCTTCTGTCTTCTACCGCCCTGCTCAGGTCTTGCAGGTTCAGGCCCATGGTCTTTCTGATTGAGTCTATCTGTCTGGTGTGCAGTCTTCCTTTCTTTATTTTTCTGTCTACCTTTCCTAGCATTATTGACTTTTCCAATGTCTTCTCATGATGCAACTGAAATACGACAGCCTCAATTCAGTCATCGTGGCTTCTAGTGAGAATTCTGGCTTGACCTGTTCTAAAACCCATTTGTTTGTCTTTTTTGTCCATCCATGCTATCCTCAGCACCCCTCTCCAACACCACATTTCGAATGAGCTGATTTTCTTTCTATCAGCTTTCTTCATTGTACAGCTCTCACATCTATACAAGGTGATGGGAAAGACGATGGCTTGAACAATCCTGACTTTAGTGCTCAGTGTTATATCTTTGCATTTTATTATCTTGTCTCGTTCTTTCATAGCTACCCTACCCAGACCTAGTTTTTATTTGATTCCATGGCTGCAACCTCTGGTCTATGATTGGGTCAAGGAATGGGAAGTCTTTCACTATTTCAATTTCCTTGTCATCTGTTTTGACTTATGTAAATCCTCCATGGTCATTATTTCCCCCCCTTAATGTTCAGCATTAAGCCTGTTTTTCACTTTTCTTTGTCTTTCTTTAGTAATTGCTCCAAGTCTGTGCTGTTTTCAGCTAGTATTGTGGTGCCATCTGCATATCTTACATTGTTATTGTTCTTTCCTCCGATCTTCACTCTTCCTTCCTCTGATTCTAAACCTGCTCTGTGCATGATGCTTTCTGCATACAAGTTGAACAAGTAGGGTGATAGAAAGCAACCTTGTCTTACCCCCTTTCTGATTGGAAACCATTCTGTTTCTCTGTATTCTGTTCTTACGGTGGCCTCCTGTCCTGGGTACGCATCAGGACTATCCAGTGTATTGGTACACACATTTCTTTTAGAGCCCTCTGAAGTTTCTTGTGGCTTTGCTGTAATCTATACATCACATGCTGATTTTCTTCTAGAATTCCCTGCTGTGCTCCATTATCCAGCATATGTTTGCTATATGATCCCTAGTGCCTCTGAACCCTGTTTGCACCTCTGGAATCTCTCTCTGCATGTATAGTAGGAGTCTGTTGCAGAATTTTCAGCATGACTTTGCTAGTGTGAGAGATTAATGCAGTGGTCCTGTAATTGCTGCAATCTTTTGTGTCTCCTTTTGGGGGGATGGGGATGTATACTGATTGTTTCCAATCTGTTGGCCACTATTTTGTTTTCCATATTTGTTGACAGATTGTAATTAGAACTTAGGTTGATTCTTTCTGTGTAGATGGTACCAGTTCTATTGGAATATCATCAGATCCTGGTGATTTATTCTTCCTCATTGATCTGAGTGTATCTTTTACTTCAGTTGCCAGAATCTGAGGTTCATCTTCGTATGGTTCTTCTTTCCAAGTATCTTTCATCCTTTAGTCTCTTTTGTATAGCTCTTCTGTGTATTGCTTCCATTCTCTTTTTATTTCCTCTTGATTGTGTATTATGTTTCCCTGCTGATCATAGAGCATCACCCCTCTTGGTTTGAATTTTCCTTTAAATTCCTGGATCTTGTAGAAGAGGTCTCTTGTTCTTCCTTTTTTTGTTGTTGGCTTCATTATCCCTGCATTAGGTGTTATAATAATTCTCTTTGTCCCTCTGCACTAATTGTTGTACCATTGCATGCATTATTTTGTACCTGTTCCTGTCTCCCTTTTCTTTTTCTTTATCTCTTTCCTTTACTGCTTGCACCCATCTGTCACCCATTGTTTCTTCTCTTTCTTTTTGACCACTGTTAATATATTTCTTCATTCCTCTTTGATTATGTTCCTAGCTTCATAATAATTCCTCTGGTTCTTGGCTGATTAGGCTCACTAATGCAAATCTATTTTTCACTTTGTCTTTGAATTTTGCTGGAATGTTCTTCAGATTGTATCTCGGCATGGTGATTGATTTTGAGTTTTTCTTCAGCTGTATTCTATTTTTTTTACATTAAAAAAGTTTTTATTGACATTAAAGTACAAGTAAAAATGACAATAAAAATATACAAGTGTCCAGTTGTTCTTTCAACACATACATGGTACAAGTGGGTACAAATTGTTACAGAGCAGGAATACAGTTGTGGCGCTTAGCTTAATTACCAGACAAAACACGAACAAAGGAATTAACCAAGAACTAGTGCATGGTGGGTCTGTGTGGGAAGGAAGGGGGAAATGATCACCTCACAGTATGATAAAGGGGGGCGTGCTCCATGAGATTGAGTTTTCAGTGATCAGTCAGAGAGGGGGGTCTGAGAAAATATCATTCCAAAGCTTGCCATGGTGTGTGTGTGTGTGTGGGGGGGTTGTATGGCTTTGCTAACCTCAGATAGATAGTCAATTGTGGGTAGCCATTTCTCAATAAAATCAGTACAGTCTTTCTGGCCAGTGGATTTTCGCATAGTGTCTTGAGCCATATCTCCCACAGCTTGGTCCACCATATATTCATATCAGGCATATCAATCTTCCAACGTTTAGCAATTACAATATGGGTAACAGCCAAAAGGAATACAATAACCTTTTTATGCTTCAGATTTCTATTGGAGTTTATAAACAGCGACAATAATAGAAGCTCTGGAGTTTTTGTTATTAGTAATTCATGGTTTGAGCCATAACCTGGACCTGGTCTTGTTTTTTCTGCAAGAATAGAGCTTCTCCACATTTGTTTCCAACTATGTAGTCTATCTTTTTTTTATACTGACCATCCAGTGATGTCCATGTATACAATCTTCTCTCTGGTTGTATGAAGCAAGTGTTCGCAATAAATAGATTGTTGGCTTCACAAAACTCTATCGGGTGCTCTCCTACTTCATTTCTTATTCCTAGTCCAAATTTTCCTACAGTTTTTGCCTCTGCTCTGTTTCCTATCTTTGCATTCCAGTCGCCTAAGATTAACAAGAAGTCCTGTTTTGGTGAATTGTCAATCTCTTTGTATATTTTATTGTAAAAACTCTCTATATCTTCTTCATCTGCCTCTGTGGTTGGTTCATAGACTTGTATTATTGTAATGTCAATTGTGGGGTTTTTTTACAGACAGACAGACAGACAGACAGACAGACAGAGTATTCAAATTATTTTTCAGCTACTATGCCATCATTTCTAATTACCTACACCCTAAAAATAATTACTCACCCTAGTAAGTTAATTCTACATCATGACTACATGCATTTGTAGAATTGATGAGGGAATGGATGGCAGCTGTCAGGAAGGATTTATCAAAACGTAAGTTAACTGCAATAAGTTACACTGTACCACCACTAGATTTTTAGGCACATGCGTCTACAAATATAAGTGGACACTGTAGAACCACAAAGTTAAAAACACTTGGACATTGAATATTGAGTACAGAAATGGTTGCAAGGCCAACCATGTTTTGGCATCTGTCAAGCCCATAATCTGACAAAGTTACTTTTTTTTGGAATACAACTCCCAGAATCCTCCAGTCAGCATGACTATTGTTTATAGTCATTACAAGATCAGTGTCCATAAGGGGTGTGGGATTCTGTGAGTTACAGACCAAAAAAGTAAGATTTCTAAGCTCTGATCAAACTCATTCAAATTTGCATGAGGCTCAGCCAATATACATCCTCAGTGCTTTCACTCGTAATAATCTATAACTATTAGATCAAGTTTATTTTTTAAAAAGTTTTTTTTTTGCTTTTTTCAGATGATGCTATGATCCTAGGGGTGGCCTACTAACCTTCACCCCCCCCACCCCCATATATGAGATTATGAGAACCCAGTATATGACCAAAAACCTGATTTTTTTTTTAAAAAAGGTTTCCCTGCAATTTTATTTGTGTATTTAAAATATTGTAAGGCCACCTTTAAAAGTAAAAGCCCTTTCAAGGTGATTTCAAAGATAACAATACAAATAACAATAAACTTCAAATAAACATATCAATGATAATTCAAAATTCCAGTCACAAAATATGCAAAATGCAATAAATCATAGCTAAAAATCATCAACAGTCCAAGCAAACACACATATTGTGAAGAAAGCAACCAAAACCAAATGAGTCTAAGGTATTCTAAAGCAGCCTTATGTAACTACAGTTTGTAACAACAAACAATAAATAGGAAATTTTAACTCTGCAAATTCATGATAATGCTTACTCATAGTATCCCAAACTTTGGAATCCACTTGCGAGCCAGCACTGCTTATTTTTTAACAAGCTTACCCAAGTCAAGTTTATCACCATGAAAAGACAGGAAAACACTTTAAATCCAGCTTGAAAATGAAATGCTAGCCAGGGAAATTCTCTTTTATTCTGGCATAATGCAGTCCTAGCAACTATTACCCATTAACAATAATGCTACCATGCTCTGGACACATTTTGGGGCTGTTTTCAGGGCACAGGCACATTCCAATATAAATGTTACCAAAATGTATATGACAGTGCTGCAGGATCAATTTGCCAGGAGGAAAAGCCAGCATAGCTGGCAAATCAGAAACAACTAATAAAATGCACCTGGATTATTACTGCCACCATGAGCAGCTGTGTGAAGGCAGTTGAAAAGTGCAGTGGGTAAGAGGGATTATCCAGAATTTGGTGCCTACCACTGCATGAGGAATCAACTTGAATACTTTCCACCAGTGCAGCCTTCTCCAACTTGGTGCCCTCTCTAGTTGATTTGAGCTATAATGCCCATCAGCACAGCCAGTGTTCAGGAATGATGGGAGTTATAGTCCAAAACATCTGGAGGGCACCAAGTTGGGGAAAGCTGCACTAGTTCAACACCACAATCAGATAAAACTTACTGCACCCATTCTTTTCTTTCTTAAAAAAAATACTCTCCTCCCTTTTAATGTGAATATTTGGTCAGTGGAAGTGGTGAACAAACTCCAAAATATTTGTAAACAACCTCCTGAGATGATATTTAAGAAAGTAGTCTTACTTCAGGTCCTATTCTACCACTGACCACCATCCCCACACCCCCTCTGGCAGCCATGGGGTTTAGTTGCGTGGGAATTCTTAGGCTTTATATTGTATGCAAGTGGAGAGCTATGCTGAGGAGGATGACTCTCTTCTTCCCTCTTTCGTCATTTCAGACCAGTAATAAAGTCATTGCCCCCACATCCTGAAGTGGGCCCCCAGGCCAGGATCTTTGGCAGGCTCCCTACCTACTGTGAAGGTTAAGGGCAGCAAGATGCTCTACAGGATCTAGGATAAAAATTAAAATAAGTCAGTTTAAATGATGACATCAAAGTAATATTTATATTTATTTTTAAAAAAACTAAATGGATTTACATAATAAAAACCTACAATAATATGACACCAGGCCCCCATCTTAATCCCGGGCCCTCAGACTGCCAGGCTAGAGCCTGGTTACCCCCCTCCCCTTGTGAGGGCCATGAATAAAGTTGCTTGGGCACTGAACGCTGAAGTGCCCATGATGCTTGAGGGGCCACCGTTAGTTCAAACCAAACTAACCACAAAAAAGCACTGTGGTGCCTACAACCTTCCAGTAGTGCTTCCTCAAAGCCTTTACTCCTCCTGTACCAGAATGAACCCTTCTTCCCAACCAGGTTCCCCATTTATCTCACTTAACAAATAATAAAACAAACAAAACACAACCAGCCTACTCTTTCCCCATGAACACAGGCGGGCAACATTTGCCCCTTCAAATGGTAATGGACTTCACCTCCTCTCAGCATTGGCTATGTTATCCATGGCCCCTACAAGGGGAGGGGAGCTGAACTGACAGGGCTCTAGCCTGGGGGTCCAGGATTAGGACCCCCCGCATGATATTATTGTAAGTTTTTATTATGCAAATTCATTTAGTTGTTTTTTTAAATAAATATAAGTATTACTTTTGGTGTCATCTTTTAAACGGACTTATTTTAATGTGAAGTCGAAGGCTTTCACTGACGGCATCCATAGATTTTCCTTGGGTTTTTTTCTGGGCTGTGAGGCCGTGTTCTGGAAGAGTTTACTTCTCTGACGATGCCAGCCACAGATGCAGGTGAAATGTCAGAAGTAAATTTTTCCAGAACATGGCCTTACAACCTGGAAAAAAACCAAGGAAAATCTATGGACTTATTTTAATTTTTATCCTAAATCCTGTAGAGCATCTTGTTGCCTTTAACCATTGAAGTAGGTTGGGAGGCATGGAGATGTACTATCCACAATGCTGCTGCCTTATTTGAGAACTCATGCTGAACAAGTCTTGAAGAGAAATGACAGCACAGAAAGAATCACAACCCAGAGTCATCACCCAAGGAGACCTTCTGCTGTGCTTTCTGCAACTGGACTTGTTTATCTCAGATTGGCCTTTTTAGTCATTGGCCCTTGCAGAAAGTGCGGCATGAGTCCTTTCTGAATCTTCATTTGCGAAGAAAAGCCAGAGAGAGAGGTAGGGGACCTGCCAAAGATCCTGGCCTGGGGGATGTGGGGGCCATGATGTTATGCCAGTACTGCAAGTCACCACGTTGCAAGTTCGATTCCAGAGGGCTCCAAGGTTCACTCAGCCTTCCATCCTTTCATAGGTTGGTAAAATGAGTACCTGGCTTGTGGGGGCAATTAGCTAACACACATTGGAAACTGCTTAATGCAGTGTAGATGTGTAAATTGCTATTGCTTAAAATAATTTGTAAGCCGCTCTGATAGCCTTGTGGCTGAAGAGCGGGGTATAAATAAATAAATAAATAAATAAAATCTGGAGCTGACAGAAGTTGCAGTCCAAGTACAGCTGAAAGACTAGGAGTTGCCTACACCTGTTATGGAAAGGTTGTTAATTTTGTAAAGGGGTGGTGGTGGTCTAGAGTCTCATTATACCTCAGCCAAGTGCTGAGGTGACTCCCGCCCAAACGCTGCTGGAGGCAATAAAGCAACACCTTCCCGCCTTTTTTTGGGGGGGGGTTGGTGTTGCTGCCCCCGCCCCTGGAAAGCTCCTTGGCCAGGCACTCAGGTGGACCTTCTGCTTCCCTCTGGCAGAAGAGGCGTGGCAGGCGGAGCAGCAGCAGGAAGGGAGGAGGCGCTGATTGGCCGGAGCGGAGGCGGGAGGTAGGGAGTTTCCCACAATGCCCCGCTGCAGCCAGTGCGGCCGCCGAGGGATGCTGCGGGAAGGTGCTGCCATTTGCAGCCGCCTGGACCGCTGGGTGGCTGAGAGGGGGGGCCCTGCGTCGGCAGCGAGCCCGCCAACCCGCCGGCCCTTGTCCTAATTCTCCCCAGCCCGCTCCTTCCCGGCTGCCTCGCCTCCCTTTCCCCCGCGGGTCGCTGTCCCTTCAGCACCGCGATGAACCCTCCTCCGGCAGCCGGCGAGGAGAAGGGAGCTGCGGGAGGCAGCGGCAGCCACCCTTGCCGGGGAGCCGAAGGCGGCGGGGAGCCCAGGAGCCCAGCCGCCGGTGCCGCGGAGCCGGAGGAGGAGCAGCAGCCTGGACTCGCCGCGCAGAAGGACGAGTCCCTGGAAGAGAAGCTGAAGAGTTTAACCTTCAGGAAACAGGTGTCCTACAGGTGGGTGAAGAGGGCGAAGGAGGAGGAGGTGGTGGTGCTGGTGGGGCGAAGCTGTGTTTTCTCGGTGTGCTTTGACCCACATGTGAAGGGATTGGTGTTTGTGTGTCTCCTCCAACGGGTACATCGTCGGAAGTTCCCCCAGAGAGCAATCTCGGAAAGAAAAGAGCACAGAAGTCCTCCTCTGTCTAGCTCAATCTCATCAAGTTTCCTTCGCCTTCGCTCTGGGGATTACCTGAAGTGCAGGGGAGTTAAGGGCATGTTTGGGCTAAGTTCGTGCCAACATGGTAACTATCCTCCAGCTTTCACCATCAAGGCTGTAAGGTTTCACATCCTCCCTCCCGTCCATGGCTGGAGAGGGGATCCTAAGTCTATACTTTGTGTGTGTGTGTGTGTGTGTACATTCAAGACACCTATGGATTTTATGGCGACCCCATGATTTCCCTAGGGTTTTCTTAGGCAAGGAATACTCAGAGGTGGTTTTGCCAGTTCCTTCCTCTGAAATATAGCTACAGCACCTGCTGTTCATTGGCAGTCTCCCATCCAAGTACTAACCAAGACTGACCCTGTTTAGCTTCCAAGATCAGACTGGATCTGGTGCCTTTAGGGTATTTAACCCCCCTAGTAATATTTTCTTTCTGGCCTCATATTCACATTCATTCTATACTTTATTGACGGTGAATATGATGCCAGAAAGACACTTTTGTTTCACATTAGTTAATCCAGATTTTACAAAGGGGCTGTTTTTATGGGGAGGAGAGCTTCAAGATGTTAGAGTTCAACCCTTTGACAAGTCAGGATCTATAGGGAATTTTTTTTTTTTATAAAAACCACCTTTGAGATCTCTTGTAGCTATTTTGGATGGCTGGAACAGTTTCTTAGGAAAATCTAACAGTTTTGCCTTCCACATTCTCCACTAACAGCCTCTATACTCTATGTGAGCATGCCTAGACTGAGAGAGATAATCTCACAGTTAAAATCAGTGTAGCCAGATCTGTGTATGTAGTGCGTAATGTGTGTTTCTGTGTCAGGTCATTACGCATATATACAGCAGCAGAACATCTGCTGCCCCAAATATTGCATTCTTTTTGTTCTTTTTCTTCTTTTTCCAGACCTGAGAAAAAGAGACAGTTGATGTATTCATACTAGCACTTAGGTTAGGACAGCAAAGGACTGCACGATCTCTCACACGTTCTTTGATGACAGGGTTATGTGTTAGATATTGATACCAATATGTCAAATATGTGATGTGATTGTGATTTTTAATGGGATTGTATGTGTGTGGCATCTGTCATCAGGATCATGTAATACATGTGACAGCTGTTAAAGAGTTAACATTGCACACTAGAGCCAATTTGTTATTCCAGTATGTATGTGTAGGTAGCCCTGTGACAGCAGGATGTGGGAGTTATATTTCCAGAATAATGTTACAAGCAATGCTGGGGATTAGGGTGAGGGGAGCACCATAATTGTCTGCTGCTTTCTCTCTCTTCCTCCCCTCCCAACCAATCTGGCTTGCACGAGAAAAGAAATCCTGATCTTGTTTACAATCCCTCTCCAAACAGACAGCACTTTAGCAAAGATGGTGCAGAGTTGAAAAGGTCTAGTTGGATTCATAGGATTCAGGGTTACGTAGAAAGGAGTTTAGAAGTGCTGCCTGATTGTCTGGGGAAGTAAGGTTACCACTGAGTTCTGATGCTTGAATTAAGAGAGAAAACTGAATCCACTGGCTACGTTGTTGGGAGTGGGGTGTGTTGGGTGGGAGTGGGGAGGGTGGGGATGACATATTTCCTTGGAATACCTTTAGTTTTTGGCAACATTGATATAACTGTTCATGTCTTGAAAATTCTTCTGAAGAATGTACCTTTGCATCAATTTTCAGTATTCCAGTAAATAATTATGCACGTGTTAGTGCCAAATTGTGTTGTTGGCTATATATTGCATGCTCACATTTTTGACATCTGAAGGTTTAAGTCAGAAGCCACATGGATTCAGCAACTATGACATTTTTTTCCAGTCTTCTTGAGCAATTAATTACATTCCAACTGCAATATATGGATGTCTTAGTTTTGTAGTAAGGCTGTATCTGTTTCACATGAATCATATATGAAAACTATGACAATAAAGCTTTCTGTATAGAAGCAACTAGTTATTTTGGGGGAAAACCCAATCCCTTGCCAATTTCAGCTTGTCCACACAATCAAAATTAACAGAATGAAGCTTAAAAACAAGATAAAGATCCCCTGAATAACTCGGGGCTTCTTCCTTTACCACAGTTTCACTTTAGGAAGAGTCACAGTTTGTAAAAGTAGGGATACACTAGAGAAGAGTGGAATTAATACAGAATAACCAAATGCATATAGATGAAAATCCCCCACAGATTATCTGAGCATATAAATAAATCTTGCTTAATATGGGAGGGCAGAGGAAGAGGAGAAGGAAATAAAAATTCAAAAGCTTCTTTAAAAATCTCTTGGTACCCAAATTATGTAAGCAAGCTCTAGTATATGGTAGTCATTTTTGCAATAAATAGAACAATGTACACATAGTTAAATACCAAGATTTGAATAGATTGCTTCTAGTTTTCATCAGAGTATTTCGTGTTTCACTATATTCTCTCCAAACGTGACAAATTATTATCTCTGTGCATAATTACAAATATTATTTTTCTGTTGATTATAGAGGAGAGGGAGAAACCTGCTTGCATAGACAATGCTAGCAGAGTGCAACTGTTTTGAGCCCTACAGCCTCCTTCTGGGTTTTGCACTCATCACCCTCCCATTCCCGGGAAAAAGATGGTGAGCCCAGAAAGGATATTTTAAAGTTTTGGGAGAACTAGGCATTCTAGTCAGCTTCTGTTATGTGCCTGAAGGTGCAAGGAGAGTATTTTCAAACCATACACTTACATGTGGCTATGATTTGAAAGCAGCCTGCTTTAAAAGCATTGCAGGGAGATCTGTTCCTTTCTGAAAAGTAGCCACCAGTGGACTACTTGGCATGGTGTACATGCATGGGCTATCTCTTTTGACTTTGTAAACAAGAGATGACAGCTTAGCTGATGGGTGCAAAACCCAGAATGATTCATTCTCCACTGACCTTAGTAAGCAATGAAAAACAATACATTCAGTGACCAACCATCTCCAAAATGTAGTTCCCTGCCTCACCTTGCCTTCCCTTCCTTTCTTTGTATCTTCTTTCCTTCTATCCTTTCCTCCCTCTGTGATTCTGAAAGATAAAAGTTAATACAAGGCTTTTTAGTAGCAGTCTGTGGCAGCCAAAGCTGTAGAATTCTGTAGGTGAATTCTACAGTTAACCTTAGACAACTTGGTTTTTACAATAGGGATGGTGAATAGGGCCTGCTTCATATACAGTTAGCTCTCCATATCCACAGGTTCTGCATGCACAGATTCAACCAACCACAGCTTGAAAATATTCAGAAAAATAAAATCCAAACAGCAAACCTTGCTATTCACCATTTTATATAAGAGGCACTATTTTACTACACCATTGTATACAATGTGACTTGAGCATCCACGGATTTCGGTATCCTTGGGGGTTCTGTTCCAAACCCCAATGGATACTGAGGGACCACTGTATTGCATTGAATTTTGTTTTAGAGCAATTAATTGAGGACCAATTAATGAAAAAAATCAATCCTCTAGTATTTTAAGCTGAGATGGGGGAATGTGGGGCCCTCCAGATGTTACTGGACTGCAGTTCTTACCATTCTTCACTATTGACTGTGCTGATGAAGACTGATGGGAATTGAAGTCCAACAAAATCTGGAGGGCTACCAAGTTCTCAACCCCTGCTTTAATGTGTAAAATGAAGGATGGTTTCTAGAGCACCCTGCATTAAAGAGCTGGTGTGTGTATTTGTATAAACCAGCCTTCCGCAACCTGGTATCCCCAGGAATAGTATTCCTCAGATGTGTTGACTCCTTTAAACTGGCTGTGGATCCTGACAGTCACAATCCAACACTTTCTGTTTTGTGTTATGCTTATTTCTTGTAGTGGCCAACAATCATAGCATGAAGACAACAGATTTTCCCAAATGACTCCAGCAGAGCAGCTGGTATTTCAAGGTATATATTGACCCTCAGTTTGGAGGTTCTGTTAGCCACAACAGCTGTATGGCACCTCCATGTTAAGAAACACAACTCCAACTTCAGATTGAAGGCATGTTGAGGCCCTAGCAGTTATCAGGTTTGAGACCCTATAGCATTGGCAAACAATTATTCTTATACTCATAGAAAACTTGAACCGAACATGGTGTGTGTGTGTGTGTGTGTGTAAAAAGCAACAGCACCTTTCACCAATGGCCAAGGTAGCTAGAGCACTCTGGGAGATATAGTCCAAAAAAGTATTTCCCCCCTCAAGCTCAGCACTTTCACAAATAAAGACTGGTGCTCTCTGTCTGTAAGGACCACCACATTAGGGGTGGTTGCAGGACCAGAAAAGACCCCTGCTTGAGATGGTGGTGAGTACCTGTCAAATGGAGTAAAGAGAACTGGACCAAATGGACAAATATAGGATCCATCTAAAGATAAAGGCAGATCCCTATGTCTGCATGCTTTGTGCATCATTTAGAACTCTTATGCCAATGAAGTTATCTATATTAGGGATGGGCAACTTGTGGCCCTCTAGATGTTGTTGGACTGCAACTCCCCAAATTCCTCACCATTGGCAATGCTGGCTAGGGTTGCTGGGTATTGCAGTCCCACAACATCTGCTGTGCTTTGCTTGACCCTGATATAGGTAGAGCCAAAAGAACATTCATATAGCACACATCCTGATCCTACCATTAGGCAGAGTGAGTCAGTCACCTCAGGCAGCAGTGGTTGGCTATCACAAAATGACAATAAATTATTAATTTATTATTATTGTATTTTTACTGACAGGGAAATCGAGTTCTTCCTCAGATGCCAAAATAGTATCATTGGCCTGAAGGTACTATAAATCTTGGTGCCATTTTCTGCTCTACCTCAAAGAACAAAATGTCTTCTGTTGACCATTGTCTATGTGTGCACACTCTCTCTCTCTCACACACACACACACAGACAGAAAAGGCAAGATCTGAAATATATGTTTATGGTTGTACAAGTGTTTTTACACACAGATGCACACACACATACAGTGAAAGGGAATAATAGCGGAAGCTGTTTGTCTTTCCGTTGTGTGGGCATGCAGTAAATTTCATATCTTTAGACACAGAAGGCATGTACAATAACCTTTAAATAACAACTTCCTGAGGTATATCATTAATTCTATTTAACTTGCCAGTGTGCAAAGGGGAAAAATAAATACTTCCCTGCACCTTTTGATTTCCACTTCTTAGTTTCTTTGAAACTCATCTATCCCACAAGGAATTTACGCTTTGTTGCACTTACAGCAGAGTCTCAGTAGATACCTAGATTTGAACACTTTTTCTTCCCTGAAAGCACTAATGCTAAATTGAAATTCCTCCCACAAATCCCTTTTTATTCTATTCGTTTTTTTTTAAAACAGCCATCACTTTAAAAAGGTTGATGCTGTGATGCCTTTACAAATGTACATAACTATAATGTTCAGGAAGCTCTATTTGAAGTTGCCAGCAAAAGGTACCTCATGGACCAGCATAATAGCAGTTACGCAATGAACCTTGATAACTTGGTTGGCTTGCGGGTTCCACTCTTTGTATATGTTCTGTGTTAACATCTAACACATACCACTCTATATGGATACATATTAAGAGCAGGCCCCTGCCTATGAAAATAGCTCAGATTCTCGTTAAAAAGCTTAATAAACTCAGTGATGAATGGGAAATGGGACAAGGCTGTGAAAAAGTGAACTGCTATTTTAAAAATAAGAAGAAACAAGACTCTTGTACCCCTTACTTGTTTTTAGGGCCTAAAATGAGCAACAGCTCAGAAGACTCCAGCTCCCAAACATGTTTTGAGCGTCACTGCTCATCATTATATACAGAGAAAGAGAGACTTAGAAAGAGAGAAAGGGCTGTAGCTCAGTAGTGTAGCATATGTTTTGCATGCAGAAGGTCTCATAGAATAATAGAATCAAAGAATTGGAAGAGACCACAAGGGCCATCCAGTCCAACCCCATTCTGCTGTGCAGGAATACCCAATCAAAGCATTCCCGCCAGATGGCCATCCAGCCTCTGTTTAAAAACTTCCAAAGAAGGAAACTCCACCACACTCCAAGGCAGTGCATTCCACTGCCGAACAGCCCTTTCTGTCAGGAAGTTCTTCCTAATGTTTAGATAGAATCTCTTTTCCTGTAGTTTGAACCCACTGCTCCATGTCCTTGTCTCTGGAGCAGCAGAAAACAAGCTTGCTCCATCGTCAGTATGACATCCCTTCAAATAGTTAAACATGGCTATCATGTCACCTCTTAACCTTTTCTTCTCCAGGCTAACCTTCTCCAAGCTTAACCTTCTCTTCTCAGGCTCAATCCCTGGCACCTTCAAGTAAGGCTAAGAAAAAAAATCCTGCTTGAAATCCTGGTAGGTCACTGCCAGTCAATGGCTGGCATCCTGTTAGTGACAAACACATGTGTAAATCAAGTCATGCATGCAGGGTGAAATATTCACCATGGCACAACAGATATTTTCTGCTGAAAGTGCTGGAAGTGGAGTTGCACCTACAGTAACCTTCTGCGTTGTGGTTGTGCATTACACAAAAGCACACATTAACACGTGTTTCACAATGTTGCTATTCTGTATGGAGCATAATGCTGGCACAATGTATTTCTGCATGAGGATATTTATACTTTTGCTAAGGGGGTGTTGGATTGAAGCCAATGTCAACAAGACTAAACTAGATAGACTAATGGTCTGACTCACTATAAGGTAGCAATTGCCCATTTCCCTAAATATATGCATAGAGATGCACACATTTTCTGGGTTCTGTCTCTCTATCACATAGTGGTATGACTAAGGAATTGAACCTAGCGCTGGCTGAGGCACAGATGGGTTCCATTTTTAGTGTCTCACCCCAAAAGTTCCAAAAGAATCAATGAATCCCAAGAGACTGTAGTTTGGCATCGTCATTGTCATCGTTGTTGTCATCATCATCATCATCATCATCCAAGAACAGCATTTTTCTCTCTTTCAGGTATGACTACACAGTTGTAGCAGTTTGATATCACTCTAATTGTCATTGTTCCACCCTACAGAATCCTGTAGTTTGGTGAGATAGTTAGAATTCTGTGCCAGAGAGGTCTAGTCCACTCCCATGAACTGCTGCACTAGAGCTCTCTAGTCTATCTGCAAGACAGCAAAGTGCTGTACTTGGAGAGTTAAAGTGTCATCAAATTGTTATAATTTTGTAGTGTAGATACAGGAGATTATCAGAGGCCCTAAACATACCAGCACGGGGATTCCAGGAGATCGCAAAAGGGCTTCCCTTTCAGATGACGTCATTAGCAGGTCATCATGTCCCCGTGCTGCTCCCGTTCTGCCAGTGGTTATTTTTATTGATGGACTAAGCAGTCAATAGATTGCCCGTTCCGTTTCTGTAACGGAATCACGGGCGCGTGAAAAGGTGCCCCATTATGCTGGTGCAATGCCAGCAACACTGAGAGGTCCGTACCGAACACTCCTGGGTGCGATTTGGACAAAGAGGTATGTGACACACTTTTTGTACCCTCTCCAGGTTACTTGTATTTTTTTAAAGTGTATTTTTCTGCTTGGTTTCAGTTTTTGATATCTATTTTTCTTTTTCTTTTTGAATTTCCCACGCGATCATCCTCTCATGAGAACGGCCGGGATTTGCATTCCAGGAAGTGAATGGTGCTCCATTAGAGCTCCATTCACTCCTGGACTGCCAATGGGAGGCGTGGACGTGGAGAAGGTAGGTCTGAAAAGTTTTGCACTTGTAGTGCTACAGGGATGGGAGGGGGTGGATTAGAATGTAGTGAGATGGGGATGCTATTTTTGTCCCCGTTCAAGAATCTCCACAGTCCACTGGGGTATTTTCAGGTAGTTACATTTCATATATTTGTGTTTCAACTATACAGGAACCAGTCAAGTGCTGCTATTGTAGTAGGGACTAAATTTGTTTACATCTCTATAAACCTGAAGCTTGATTAACACTGTCAATGTACAAGACAGTATCCTTGACTGCACTTGAGGACAACAGGATAATTTAGTAGTGCAGGCCAGACCACATGGCATATATGGCTCTGGTTCACTTCTGTTCCCTGCCCTCAGCGTTTGTTGCCACCTCACTTTATCAAACAGCGGTAAGGACTAGCATTTGTTGGAACCAGATTTAGATGCATACAACTTGGCTAGCTCAAGGGGAACTTCCTGCCCCCTTCCTCTGTAAAAAGCTCTTCCAGCCTCCATAAAATACTGCTTGTTGAATGGGGTAGATTACAGTGGAGGGAAAAAGAGGGATACCTGGTAATTGAGTGGAATCATCTTTCATGAGTGGATCTACCCATAGAAAGCAGATCCTGGATCCAATCCATTGTACTGTGATGCACAGAATTCCTGCATTGCCATTGCCATCCATAGAATGGTTGCTCTATAATAGGGCTGGATTAGGCATGATAATACAGTGGGCCCTCTGTATCCATAGGGGGTTGGTTCTGGATCCCACTGCAGATAGCAAAACCATGGATGGCTGAGTCCCATATTAATCAATGGGTGCCACGGTTTTAGGTATGTGGTGATGCCATTTAAGTATGGACGGTGCCATTTTAGTTATGTGGCAGCACCATTTTAGGTATGCAGCAGTGCCATTTTAGGTATGGGTGCTGCCATTTTAGGTATGCAGCGACGATCTGTGGATGCTTGAATCTGCGGATATTGAATCTGCATATATAGAAGCCCACTGTATTGGCAGTAGCTTACTGCACTAAATTTTAAAATCATTGTGGCACACACACACACACACACACAGAGAGAGTAAAATATCATAAAAACTTAACAGTACCTATACCCCCAAACCTAAAAATACCACCAACAATGCAGAGACAGGAATAGCAAAGAGAATCCTTAAAAAAAAAAAAAATAGACCAGCCTATTAAATGCTATTAATCAAACTAGAGATTAGCTGGAAAAAGTATGGTCACAAAGGAGCAGGACAATGCTATATCCAGAGGAAGGGAATTCCGTAGTTTTTGGTGCAAACACAAATAAGGCAATTTCCTGTCCCTAAACTCATCATGTCCCCCCACTGTGAGGATATGAAGAAGAGCCTCCTAAGCAGACCTTAAAGAGCTGGCAGGCTTGCATAGGAGATGGTGGTTTAAGATACGGTATGCTGTTCCCATGCCATTACAGGATTTAAAGATAATAATGAGCATTTTAGATTTTAGATTAGATGTTGCCTGGAAATGAACAGGACGCCAATGCAGCTGTTGTAAAATGGGTATCAATTGTTCTCAGGGGTGAGCAGACAACAAGTCTCTAGTTGCTGCATTCTGAACCAGATGACATTTCTGGAAAAGCAACTTAATGTAGTGTGCAATATATCAGCCAGGCACCCCACTCCCAAAGCTGCTATCAGCTTTAGAGGAGATATTTTCTTCAGGGGGGGGGGAGAATATATATATATATATATATATATATATATATATATTATATATATATGATAGAATCATAGAATTGTAGAGTTGGAAGAGACCACGAGGGCCATCCAGTCCAACCCCTGCCATGCAGGAAATCTTGATCAAAGCATCCCCGACAGATATAATTCTCTTGGGTATGTTGCTGTTTCCAGTGTGCTGATTGGCTGCTTAGGGACCTGACCAACCAATCACAGGTCTGCTGGGCAGCCAATCAGCACACTGGGGGTGGGACCATGTAGATTCCAAACATGGCCACTGGAGAGGGAGAGTGAGTAGCTTGGGGGTGGATGTGGTGTGTGCTAGAGTGCAGGGGGTGGGGGGCAAGGGGCAGAATGAGTGGAGGAGGGTAGAACAAACAGGGGGGGTGGCAGGGGGCCAGAACAAATGGAGGGGATGGCAGGGGGGAAGAACAAATGGAGGGGGTGACAGGGGGCAGAACAAATGGAAGGGGGATGGCAGGAGGGCAGAACAAACGGAGGGGGTGGCAGGGGGGCAGAACAAATGGAGGGGGATGGCAGGGGTGTAGAACAAGCGGAGGGGGTGGCAGGGGATAGAATAAACGGAGGGGGGATGGCAGGGGGCAGAGCAAACGGAGGGAGGATGGCAGGGGGCAGAACAAACGGGGCTGGCAGGGGGGAAGAACAAATGGAGGGGGTGGCAGGGGGCAGAACAAACGGAGGGGGGATGGCAGGGGGCAGAACAAATGGAGGGCGATGGCAGGGGGGAAGAACAAATGGAGGGGGGATGGCAGGGGGCAGAACAAACAGAGGGGGATGGCAGGGGGCAGAACAAACGGAGGGGGGTGGCAGGGGACAGAACAAACGGAGGGGGGATGGCAGGGGAGCAGAACAAATGGAGGGGATGGCAGGGGAAGAACACATGGAGGGGGTGGCAGGAGGCAGAACAAACAGAAGGGGGTGGCTGGGGGCAGAACAAACGGAGGTGGGTGGCAGGGGGCAGAGTTTTTTAATGGCCTATGGTACGCTGGGATCCAGCTAGTCTGTATATATAAAACTCCTGGGTATGTTGCCTTTCCCAGTGTGCTGATTGGCTGCTCGGGAAACACACCCAACCAATCACCACCCACATGCAAACTCCCTCTCCACCTCACAATCCACCTCTGCCACTCAATCTGTGGCCCAGATTGGAACCCAGACAGTCAACTGGCAGTGGCAGTTGTGGTGGGCTGCTGCCACTGCGATTGGACCCAGACAATCAACTGGTGGTGGCGGATGGCTGCTGCTGCGATGGAACCCATGCAGTCAACTGGCAGTGGCAGTGGATGCAGCAGCGGCAGGGCAACAGAGTGCCACCTGCAGTAATTACAGGAAAAGTGTGGAATGCTGAGAAGGGGGGAGGAGGAATTTTAAAACCCATCAACCTATCTTACATGATTGTTGTAAGGTCTCCTAGGCATTTTTTGGGAGATTTTTTAACAGCATTTGTTACGCTGGGTACAGCTAGTAGAGTTAAAATGCTTTTTCATACCTGCTGCAATCTCTATAATTATCAAGCTGTCTCCACTCTACACACGTGCGCGCGCGCGCACACACACACACACACAGTTTGCATTTTTTTAAAACCCTGCATGTTAAATGGCCCTAAGATGCAGGGACAATTCCCTGACTATTGTGCAGGATAGCAGTGATTGATATTCCAGATTGTAAATATCAGATAGTAAGAGTTTAGTCCAGGGCTAGGCATTGTATGACTCTCTAAATGTTGTTGGACTGCAACTTGCACCAGTCCTAGCCAGTACAGCCAGTAGTGAGGAGTGATTACAACTGCAGAACATCTAGAGAGTCAGGAATTCCCCTTGGTATATTTAGAGTTATTAGTTATTAGAGTACTTGTATGTTTGTCATGCTGATCTGTGTGGGTCTGCCCTTTAGTATAGGTACTGGCAGAGAGACAAAAGTGATTTAGTTTGTTTTATAGGTCATGGTAGTACATGGTTATCAAAATATGGTTCGGCATCCCATTATTTTCTGTAGCACTGTTTCTACAACACATGGGGTGTATCCACCCTGCAGTTACAGCAGCAGATAGCCCTTTAATTGCACAGGATGGACCCAGGATAGTGAAAGTGGTATCAAAGTGCTAATACCATGTAGTGTAAATATACCATCTGCTGCATTTGTGCTTTTATTCCATTGACAAGAAATTATAGAAAGTTCCTGTCTGTGACTTCAGAACTATTCCAATTGACTGAGTGCCAAGCATATTTTAAAACATTTCTTCCTTTTAGAATAATTGTTTCTGGTTTGCTGTAAATAAATATTTGTAATATTTGTACAGTAGCTGCCCCTTATGTACCTCCCTGATCCCAGGGGGACCATATTCTAGTGCTACTAAATAGTATAGTTTGGATGCAAACAATCATGCTGTTTGAGCCAATGTAGCATGGCACGTAATTTGAGTAATGAATTCCCCAGTGTATCCCTGCATTGCAAGCATAAAGAGGCAGATAGTCTAGATGTGTAGCGAAAGACAATCAAAGCATGTGATTTAGAAAGTGCTTCGTAGCCTCTTTCCATTGAAGCAAAAGGTGTGTTGTGCCTAGTAGACTCAAATCAATTAAATGTATTGTGTTGCCAGCAATCTTACATTGTATCGAGTCTATGCTAAACGGATGTTTGCAAAGTAGCTAAAAGGGTGCTGCATTTAATAACATGTTTGCATTTCTTTGCTTCCTTGCAGTGTCATAATTATAGTCAAGATATGAGCTGGGTGGTGTATATCAGGGCTTCTTAAACTTTTCCCACTTGTGATCCCTTTTCGTCTGAGAAATTTTTATGTGACCCTGGGTATATAGGCATATCAAATAGGTATACAAATCAGATTTACTGTTGCCCAATTTTTTGTGACCCCTACATTGTTGCAGCCCACAGTTTAAGAAGCTTTGCTGTATATGATGGTCAGGCTCAGTAAGTTAACTGGGCATTGCCCCCTTAAGTATAACGTGGCTTCTCTAATTCGTGCCCCCCAATCCTTTTTCTCCCATGGGGGTAAAAAACTATGTTAGGCTCCATTTACAACAATGATCTCCAGCAGCAGGTGCTGGGATGGGAGACAGCAGGAGCTCTCATTCTCGCAAAGCACCCCATCCTCAGCCGTTCTTTCCTTTTGGAACTGTGTATGTCACATGGCCTGTCCTAAATCTCTCAAGCTAACCTTGCTATCATTGGTTGCAGTGAAGAATATGATCTTGCCAGCGTTGAAATAAGATGTAACTCCAGCGGCTTTCAGATTCTGTTCACTGAATGGAGGTGATGCCCTGCTTGCATTAAGAGCCCTGCTGGAGAGCTCTATGAAGACTTGTTAAATAAACCTATTAAGTTTACAACATCTCTGTGCTACTAAAATCCCACAGTCAAGATTCAACAGTCAATACACTGGACAGGGTTGTGTGTGTGTGTGTGTGTGTGTATTTTGTAAAATCCAGCACTCATCTAAAGGTTCTGTTCTAGTAGAATCCATTTTTTCAACTTCTATGGCAGATGCAACATGAGCAAATTTGCCCCATGCTTTTTATTCTGCATAATTGATTTTATCTGTATAATTTCTTCTGTTTTGAAATCCACCTTTCATATTCCAGAATGAAGAAGTATTAACGACTACTATGAACTAAGAATATTGCTGACAAACTATTGCTGCTGCTGGAGACCCAAGGTGAAATCCAGTAGCAGCAACTATAGCCTCAAATTTTATCTCCTCTATTAAAGAGCTGTCACTACAGAGGTTATCTAACATGACTGCTCATAAATCAGACTTGTGGCCAGAGGGAAATAATGCTTTCAGACAAATTTAGAAAAGTCAGGATCTCTAAGAACCTTAAACACAATGTCGCTTTTAAAACAATTATCCAAGGGCAAATGGAATTAGTTTAGATGAGTTAACATGAAGAATAAGCGAGGCTAAGCATAACAGCAGGGTTGGAATCATGTGCCCCTTCAGATGTTGTTGGATTGTAACTCTTAGCAGTACTAACCAGCATAATAGTCAATGGTAAGGAATACTTGGAGCTGAAGTCCAATAACATCTGGGTAACAGCATGATTCTTAACTCTTCTCTACATCATGATTATTCAGATTCATCATAATTATTCTGCTGTTTGGGCTCTAGGTGTCATCCCAACAGCAATCCAGAAAATCAAGAGTTACCCTCTTTCTTGCAAGCAATGCATGGTATCTAGGCAGTATCACACTAATGGTCCAGGTCAGTTCCGTATTCCAGACATTGAGTGGGATTTTAATAGGAAAGATTGGTGATATGATTGGAATCATCTGGATTTTAATGGATCCTCCACTCACAGCCTTACTATTAGGCAGAATGAAGTGACTTCCTTAGGGAACAGAGGTGTCATGTGCTTCATTGTGACATTGGTGAGGCCAAAGGGGGAGGAGGAGTTTTTGGTGGGTGGGTGGAACAGGCTGGGAAGAGTCAGCCTGGGCCGGGCAATCAGCTGAACCTTTCTGATGTTTCAATTTCACTTTTTAGTGGTTCTTTTATTTTTTTTTATTTTTATTTTTATTTTTTTTTTGCATATGAAGCACTTGTTCGGAGAAGCACATGCTAGCATACCCATATCATTAGCTGGCCAGTATCGTGGCCTAATAGGATGTCTGAAACCCCTCCGAGCCATGGGAAAAAACATACATACATGCACATGTGTGGCAGGGAGGGAAAAAAACCATCTTGAGTGGCCACGGCCATGTGGCAGTGTGTACTGTGATTTATTGGACTGGGGTGATTTTGGAAGTGGGAAGTGTATGTGGATAGTTCCCTGGAACTTGCCTCAGTGTGTGTGGTAAGTGTGCAGACAAGCCTGTGGACACTGCAGACCAGGGAACCCTGAATGTAAGCTGGGTTTTCCTGTCGGTGTAGGTGGGTCACAGACTTCAAATAACCCACATTTCACATATGAAAACCAAGGCATGTGTGGCTAAGCAACATTAGAGTGTGGTCAAAATGGCAAAAGTTATTAATGAGGAAGAACATGCAAGCTAAGACGGTGGAGCAGTTTGCTTTTGCCTGAGCCTACTGGGAAGGGCAAGATTCTGTCCCCTCCTCTCTCCCCTGCTGAATTAATTGAGCGCAAACTACTTTTGCACTTTAAACTCAGTTTGCAGTAATTGAGGTAAGCTGAGAACAAAGGAGGAAAGTTGGAGGAGGAAGAGGGAGAAACTGGGACATTTTTTAAAAAACCCAAAAGTGGGACACCAGAGGATTTAATGAGGATTATCCCTGCCAAACTAAGACAGTTGGAAGATATGACTTCATTGTCCTGACATGTTTTCAGACAGATTTAAGACAGATAACCAGGATAGTTGAGCTTAAAGAAATCTCACCCAGGGGTCACTGAGGGTTTGCCACAGGT
The DNA here is from genome assembly GCA_030847615.1 of Gambelia wislizenii. Taxonomy (NCBI): domain Eukaryota; kingdom Metazoa; phylum Chordata; class Lepidosauria; order Squamata; family Crotaphytidae; genus Gambelia; species Gambelia wislizenii. The sequence continues at coordinate 238,785,034 of JAUMIR010000005.1, forward strand.
ATTTTCCTGCCAGAATACACTGCCTTTCTGACAGCATATTCTCACCCTGTATCTGTCCTGTCTCCTCCCTGTAACACAACAAAAATGGGAGGAAGCCTGCAAGCACACACAGGCTCATACCGGGGGTGCCTCCGCTGCTGTCCGTGTTGCACTCTCTGAAGCTAGGAAGGAGGCCCTAAGCACAAGATTAAGGCTGGTCACATGCATGGGGCTTTGATCATCTACTGGGGGCCCTCTTCCCAGCTTCAGAGCAACACCAATGGTATCGGCGTTGGCATTGGCAATGGAGCCTGGCATGCAGGTATGGACTCCTGTGTTCCTGTGCTGGAGCCATCTGGGTTTTTCCTGCATAACACAGATTTTTCAGGGTGCTTTGAAAAACATTTTAAAGAGCTTTAACCTGGCTTCCCCCCCAGCTTTGCCTCAGGTGTCACCAGGACTGCCCAGAGGCAAAACGGGGCAATAATCCTGCATTGTTTGGACTGCAGGGTTCCAAGACAGAGAAGCTGGGGTAAATAGCCCATCTAGACAAGCCCTGAGACTGTTGCAGCAAAGGCCCTTCAACTGACTGAGCTTCCACAGCTAACTTTGTAGAAACCAAGGGCCTTTATGACTATTATAATTCGGAAGACTGTGGCTGTGAGCCAGTGTGGTGTAGTGGTTTGAGCATTGGACTACTGCTCTGGAGACCAGGGTAAAATCCCCATTGAGCTGTGGAAACCTATTGGGTGAACTTGGGCAAATCACACTCTCTGCCTCAGAGGAAGGCAAAGGCAAACCTGCTCTGAACAAATTTTGCCAAGAAAACCCAGTGATAAGTTCACCTTAGGGTCACCATAAGTCATAAATGATTTGAAGGCACACAACAACAACAACAACAACAACAACAACAACATTGAGATTCATAAAGAGCAGGACTGGGCTAAAGGCTGAATTGCTTCTCTTGAAAATCTGCAAAAAATCTCTTTTTTTCTTCTTTTCTATTTAATGTTTGTAATGTTTCTTTGTATGTATGTTTTATATTTTGTAAAATATTATGTAAATTAAAAAAAAAAAGAAAATCTGCAGAAGTGGCGATTCAACTTTTAAACAGGTTGCAGCCCACCCCCAACTGCCCTGTTTAACAGGGGAACCCCCCCCCCCATTTTTCAATAGAAGAAGTGGATTTTGGTTCCCTTTCCAGGGTTTCCTTTTTAGTACTTTTAGCAGTCCATGTATCTTCCAGAGAAAATAGGTTGCCAGACCCACTGAAGTTGTCCACTCCCAATAAGGGTAACAAAGTACAACACAGGTGCTGCATTTGCCCCCATGCCTCTTTTAACAGTCCCTGAACCACCAGACTCTTCTGTATTGTCCCTTTTCTGTCAAAAATGGGCGAATTACCCTTTCTGGAAGCTCCCAAGAGCAGTGATTCATTCGTTACATAGGTTGAAGCCTGCACTTGCACTGTATTAACATAAAAAATTGCATTTTTCCCCCAAACCATGATGGCTAATGTAACTGTCTAGGTTGTTTTTTTTTTTTTGGTAGATAATATAGCCTCCATGGACAGAAAACTGCCCCTTAGCCATACCAAACTTGGCCATCCCATGCCTTATAACACTGTTTTGCCCACAATGAAGATGAACAGAACAAAAGCAAAGCCTAGAAGCAAAAATGTAAAAGTGGGAGAAGCTCCCTTAAAATCTGACATCCTTGTCAGATAGTGGGGATGTTGGTAGGTCTGGTGGAGACCTGCTTGTGTTTTGATAACAATAGGTTTTATGGAACCTTACACAGGCATTTCTGAGGTGAGCCTGGCAGTCCTGTCATGACACAATGATGATCTTATCCCTATCTACATGAAAATGCAGAGTACTTAAGGCTGTATAAATTATTTTAGCCTCTGATGGAGAAAACATTCCACAAGCACCTCTTCCTCTTGGCAACAACACTAATAAATTGAGTAGCTATTTGTTGCCTATTCATGATCATCCAAATCATCAGCTTGAAGTGGTCACTTCACTCAGCCTAATGGTAGGGCTGGCCCTGTACCTGGCTTTTAAGGAGTCCATTATCAGATAGGCAATGTTGACAAGGAAGGCAGTAATATGGATTGGCCTGAAGCCCACTGAGAGTTTCAGGACAGTATTGGGCCTTGATTGATGTTGACTCCTTGGCAGGCATGGCTGGGGATCTATGCCATCCATGAACCATTACTGCCACAGTGCTTCCAGTTAATTGGCTGGCATCTTCCTCTTACTGTTAATTCAATGAAGTTGAGTCATAACACATTGATGCTCAAACTAACACTTTCCCATATATTAAAAACATAAAGTAGTTTTTCTTTTCTCCCAGATATTAAAAAACATACACACACACTCAAATTAAGACAGGGGAGCCTATAATTCTACTCCTCACCCCCCAAAAATCTTTACTTGGTTGCTGTCTCAGCTTGGAAGAAGGTTAGACCATCCACTGATAATTAAATGAGGAAAGGAAAAGAATCCCACTTGGTCAGAGTCACACCAAGGAGTTTTTCTTTTGCTGCCTTTGAGCCTTTGTTATTTCAATTTCATTAGCCACTTGAGTAGCTTGGTATTCTCGTACCTCCAGATTCTAGTGTTTTTTGAAATCTTTTATGAGGCATTTTGGAATTCACTAGTATCTCCTGTCAGGAAAGACTGGTGCTTAGGAAGACAGATGAAGAAGAGCAGACCTTAGATCCAGGATGTTATAGGCTTTATACAATGAATATTCAGTGGATCTTTGTATAATTGGTCTCCATCTCCAGCACTGAGGTGGGAGACGCAACTGGGACTATTGAAGATTTAGCTTTACTTTACTCCCAGAACCTTCTATTTGCATTGCTCTACAACTTGGAATGGTCACTCTTAAATCAGCCATTTACACATCACATCACCAAACAAAAACAAAAGCCACCCCCCAAAGGGCACAGATTTGCATAACATTTACATATGCAAATACACATGCAAAAGTATATGTGTATATATTGGCATGAATCCTATTGGATAATCTCAATTAGAGTAGACCTATTGAATTGGTTGAATGATTAGCCAACACATAGGCAAACCTCATCGATTTACAGGTCTCCTCTAGTTGAGACTAATAGGATTTAGGTCATTGTTCTCTGTTTGTTACATTTACATCCTGTCTTTCCTCCAGTGAGCTCTAGGTATGACACTCCTCCTCCACAGGACATCCTTGTGAGGTTTCATGGTTCAATTAGTATTCACAACCTTGTGAGGTGGGCCAGGTCACAAGAGAGTGACTGGCCCAAGTGAGTTTCATGGCTCAATTAGTATTTGAAACAGTATTTTCAAAGTCACCATTCAACACTAATCACTACACTAAACTATATAAACACATGTGTAAAAAGAATCAGTATAATTTAAGTACAGTATGATTTTATTTACACTACATAGTTAAACCTCCCCATTGACCCCCCTTGTCATGGGAGACAGGCTTTTGTACCCTAATGATGTTTTGAGCTATGCTGGCGGTGGCATAATAGCCACCAGTAGGGTCTCCGATGCCAGACAGGTCAAAACTGAAGGGTCTGACAAAGAGCGTCAAAGGGCAGGATGGGCTCTCTAGCCTTATGGCAACCGTCCTAGGAGAAGGAAAACTGTAATCCCAAGCCCGGGCAGATGGTGCTCGTCCAACCCTGTAAGGTCAACCATCTAAGAGAAGGAAACTCTAATCAAACCTACGACCCGAGGACTTCGCTGCTACGTCCATGCTTGCAAGGCCACAGCAGATGAACCTCTGGTTTAAAGAGTGAGGCCAGTTCTGTGCATGCTGCGCTCCACCAGAAAAATCCATTGCACAGGCTTGAAGGACAAATCCAGTTCCAAAAAAGCCCTGTAGTGATAGGCAAGGGACAAAATGGCAGGTGTCAAGATGTACTGGAACCCTGCATGCAGGCGGTTCAGGACTTTGGTCGCTCGAGGCTGACCCAGGAGATGTCAGTCTTGTTCGGCAGCATCCTGAATGACCAAGCAGCCTTTTTTAAGGAGAGCACTGCTTGCTCCATATGGAGAGGGGCCTAGAAAAGGTGGCCTAACGAAAGCTCATCCCCATCTACCTGGTTGGCTAGCCGTGGCCAACAGGCATCTTCTGATGCGGTCAAACCCAGGCAAAGAAACAAAGGCACACACCAGCCTCCAAAGGTTTAAATAAACTGATGCTTGCTTGCTGGAATGTCAGAACCATGCGAGACTCTGCAGATAGTTTATGGTCTGAGCGTCGTTCTGCCCTAATAGCCCATGAACTATCACAACTTAATATTGACATCGCTGCTCTTAGTGAAGTTTGTCTCCATGAGGAAGGCAGCCTTAAAGAACATGGTGCCAGCTACACACTTTACTGGTCTGGCAAACCCCAAACCAAAAAACATCTTTCAGGAGTATGCTTTATGATTAAAAACTCCATTGCCTCCAAGCTCGAAACCTTGCCAACAGGACACTCTGATCGCATTATTTCCTTACGCCTCCCACATGTTGTTCTCTTTAGTATATATGCCCCAACTATGCAAGCTGACCCTGAAGAGAAAGACAAATTCTACACAGACCTACGCCACCTCATACAAAAAGTCCCTGTAGAAGATAAAATTATTATCCTTGGTGACTTCAATGCCAGAGTAGGAAAGAATTCCGAAGCCCGGAAAGGTGTCTTAGGCAAGCATGGTGTTGGAAATTGCAATGATAACAGATGCCTCCTGCTAGAGTTTTGTGCAGAACAACAGCTGACTATTACAAACACTATCTTTCAGCAGAAAGATAGCTTGAAGACAACCTGGATGCATCCCTGATCCAAACATTGGCATCTCATTGACTATGTTCTAGTTCGCCAGAGAAACATTCGTGATGTCCGTCATACCTGAGTGATGCCCAGTGCAGAATGCCAAACAGATCATCACCTCATCAGATGTAAACTAAATCTTCATCTTAAGTTCAAACCTAAGAGGGGTGGCATCTTAAAGAAGAGACTCCAAGTCAACAATCTTCAACAAGCTACCATGAGAGACAACTACCAGGCAAATCTGCAAACAAAATGTGAAGGCCATCCTACAGATCCTTCTCCTACAGTGCTTTGGCAACATATCAAAAACAGTATCCTCCAGTCTGTGGAAGAATCCCACGGGTTCTCCCACAAGAAAAATCAAGACTGGTTTGATGAAAACAACCAAGAGATCCAGGAGCTATTGGCAAAGAAGAGAACTGCTCACCAGGCATACCTCGCCCAGCCAACTTGTCATGTAAGAAAAGCAGCTTTCTGCCTCACATGTAGTAAACTTCAACAAAAAGTCCGAGACATGCAGAACAAGTGGTGGATCAATATAGCAGAAAAGACACAATGCTGTGCAGATCTGGGTGATCATAGAGGATTTTATGAAGCTCTTAAAGCAGTGTTTGGACCTACTTATCAGGTCCAAAGCTCCTTATACAGTACAGATGGTCAAACATTAATTACTGATAAAGCCTCCATCCTGAATCGATGGGCTGAACATTTTCAAAGTCTCTTTAGTGCCAACCGAGTAGTTCAAGGCTCAGCTATCCAACATATGATACAAAAACTGATGAAAAATGAATTGGACATAGCTCCCACTTTGGAAGAGACCCTTAAGGCAATACTGCAGATGAAAAACGGCAAGGCAGCTGGGATTGATGGAATCCCACCTGAAGTTTGGAAACACAGAGGTCATGCACTCCACGATAAATTCCACGAACTCCTTGTGAATTGCTGGGAAAAAGGGGAACTGCCATTAGATCTCTGAGATGCAGTCATCATCACCCTGTACAAGAAAAAAGGAGTAAAATCCGATTGCTCAAACTATCGAGGCATAACCCTGCTCTCTATTGCTGGAAAAATCCTTGCAAAGATACTCCTGGACGGATTAGTTCCTGCTGTTGCAGAAGAACTTCTTCCTGAAAGCCAATGTGTCTTCAGAGCCAATAGGAGTACTACAGATATGGTATTTGTCCTTAGACAACTGCAAGAAAAATGTAGGGAGCAGAACAAGGGTCTCTATGTAACATTTGTTGACCTCACCAAAGCCTTCGACACTGTGAGTAGAAAAGGTCTCTAGCAGATCCTGGAAAGACTAGGATGTCCCCCCAAATTCCTTAAAATGATTATCTTGTTACATGAGGGCCAGCACGATGAAGTCAGATATGGTGATGCTCTTTCAGAGCCCTTTCTAATAACTAATGGAGTGAAGCAAGGTTGTGTTCTTGCACCAACTTTATTTACAATCTTCTTCAGCATGATGCTCCAAAGGGCTATGGCAGAGCTTGAAGAAGACGACGGCATCTTTATACGTTACCGTACTGATGGTAGCTTGTTTAACTTAAGCCGTCTGAGGGCTCACACTAAGACTCTAAACTATCTAGTCCATGAGCTGCTCTTCACTGATGCTGCTGCCCTTGTTGCCCACACAGAAGCAGCTCTGCAGTGCCTAACATCCTGCTTCGCAACAGCTGCAGGGCTGTTGGGCTGGAAGTCAACCTTAAGAAAATGGAAATTCTCTACCAGCCTGCACCACAGGACGAACACCACCATCCCCACATTGCCGTTGGCAAATCTGTGCTTAAGTCTGTTCAGCAGTTCACCTACCTGGGAAGCATAATCTCTTCAGATGCCAAGATTGACAAAGAGATCGATCACAGATTAGCAAAGGCATATAGCACATTTGGAAGACTTGCGACCCTAAGGCTATACTATCACAGATTAAAAAGCTGGGTCAAAACTAACAAAATGAATTTCAACAGGGAGAAATGTAAAGTACTACACTTAGGCAGAAAGAATGAAATGCACAGATATAGGATGGGGGACACCTGGCTAATAGTAGTGCATGTGAAAGGGATCTAGGAGTCTTAGTGGACCACAAGCTGAACATGAGTCAGCAGTGTGATGCAGCAGCCAGAAAAGCCAATGTGATTCTTAGCTGCATCAATAGGAGTATACAGTCTAGATTGAGGGAAGTAATAGCACCACTCTATTCTGCTTTGGTCATACCTCACCTAGAATAATGTGTCCAGTTCTGGGCACCACAGTTTAAGAAGGATATTGGCAAGCTGGAATGTAACCAGAGGAAGGCAACCAAAATGGTAGGAGGTCTAGAAGCCATGCCCTATGAAGAATGGCTTAGGAAGCTGGACATGTTTAGCTTGGAGAAGAGAAAGTAAGAGGTGATATGATAGCCGTGTTTAAATATTTGAAGGGATGTCATATTGAGGATGGAGCAAGCTTGTTTTCTGCTGCTTCAGAGACGAGGACATGGAGCAATGGTTTCAAACTACAGGAAAAGAGATTTCACCTAAACATTAGGAAGAACTTCCTGACTATAAGAGCAGTTCAGCAGTGGAACATGCTTCCTTGGAGTGTGGTGGGGTCTCCTTCTTTGAAGGTTTTAAAACAGAGGCTGGATAGGCATCTGTCGGGCTTGCTTTGATTTCGTGTTCCTGCATGAAAATCTTCATCGATAAAAAGCGGTGTCTGCAGCACAGGAGAAGGTCAGGAGGAGGACAGAGGAGAATGGGGCTGTCTGAAACGGGGCTCTGTAAGCATGACAGCCCCATTCTTCGGTTTTTGGTTTTTTTACCACATTTGAAAAAGTCCTTGTAGATAGGGACAAAGACAACTATTATAATAATCAATGCAAAGAAATAGAAGAATAGGATGAAACGAAGAAGAGACCCTCAAGATCCAAGAAATCAAGGGGAAATTCAAACCCCAAATTGGGGTGCTATATGATCAACAGGAGAACACACTGTATGATTATGATTTTTTTTAAAAAAAATGATAAAAGCAATACATGGAAGAACTATATAAATGAGATGACAGGATGACAAATTCATTCAAGGAAGACTCTGTTGTTGATGAACCCACATTTGATGATGAAAACATGAAAACACTCAAAGACTTTCTATATTTTGGCTCTGTTATAAATCAAAATGGAGACTGTAGTCAAGAAATCAGAAGACAAATAGGATTTGGAAGGACAGCTGTAAAGGAACTAAATAATATCCTCAAGTGTAAAGATATATCACTGAATACTAAAGTTGGGATCGTCCATGCTATAATATATCTTATTTCCATATATCTGATTTCAGCCCCACTGGACCATCCCCTTGGCTTCCTTACTGGCCAAGGAGCTCCATGGAAAGCCTGCCCGGCATGCTATTGCTTCTGCTGAGGTCAGAATGGGCACCTGGACATGAGATCAACAAGGAGGGGGTTGCTTTATTCCCTCCTTGTTGATCACACAGGTGTCCCATTTGGACCTCAGCAGAGGTGATGGTGAGCCAGGCCAGGCTTCTGCAGAGCTCCTCAGCCAGTGAGGAAGTGGCTGTGGTGGCTCCAACAGGGATCCTCTTCCTTGTGTTGCTCAGTGCAAGGGTAAGGAGATGGTGCCACCTTTGCATGTGAACAATTGGATTGGATTGAATCAGACTCTGTCCAGCTATCCAGACAGCAAAAGACCCTGAGGTCACTCCAGAGTTTCTGGGAAGCCCCAGGGTTTTCCCTGATTTGCTTTATTTCAGACCAAAGTTAAGGGTTAAGGGCAAAAAAATAAAAAAATAAAATAAAAATTGCAGATCCTCCCTGGAAACAGCTATATGTTGTCTAGACTGCCATTGCCAGATCTGGAATGAGTCTGCATTTATTTTTTTGGGGGGGGGGGCTGGTGTAGACAAGCTCCCAATGGCCAAATTGAGGCTATCATACTTTGGTCATATCATGAGATGGCTTAGAAAAGATGATGTTTGGTAAAGTGGGAGGCAGTAGGGGAAAAGGAAGGTGGCATTACAGCTAGATAGATGCCATCAAAGAAACCACAGTCCTGAGTTTGCAGGACATGAACAAGGTGGTTGATGAAAGGGTGTCTTGGAGGTCTCTCATTCAAAGGGTTACCATAAGTTGAAGCTGACTTGACAGCATTTAATCACAACCACATTTAGCCACAACCACTGTAGAATGCTGGGAGGGGGGAGAATTATTCACAATTCAGCTCGAATGTACACCAGAGATGACAAATGGTACCAGCAAGTCCATGAGAATACAAGCATCTATCTATCTATCTATCTATCTATCTATCTATCTATATAATTCTCTTGGGTATGTTGCCATTTCCAGTGTGCTGATTGGCTGCTTAGGGAACTGACCAACCAATCACAGGTCTGTCTGTTGGGCAGCCATTCAGCACACTGGAGGCAGGACCATGTAGATCTCAAACATGGCGGTTGGAGCCGGAGAGTGAGTAACATGGGGGTGGATGTGGTGTGTGCATGTGTGTTCTGGAGTGTAGGGGGTGGGGTAGGAGGGGCAGAATGAGTGGTGGTGGGGCAGAATGAGTGGTGGGAGGGGCAGAACAAGTGGGGGAGGAGAAGAATGAGTGGGAGGAGGGGCAGAACAAGTGGGGGGAGGGGCAGAACAAGTGGGGGGCAAACCAAATGGGGGGAGGGGCAGACTGAGTGGTGGGAGGTGCAGAATGAGTGGTGGGGGCAGAACAAGTGGTGGTAGGGCAGAATGAGTGGTGGGAGGGGCAGAACGAGCAGTGGGGGCAGCAGGGGGCAGAACGAGCAGCGGGTGGATGAGTTAAACCCACCAGCCTACCTCAAAGGGTTGTCATGAGGTCTCCTGGGCATTTGGGGGGGGGAGTTTTTTAATGGTGTATGGTACGCCGGGTCCAGCTAGTTTATTGAGAAGTTTGAAGGAAGGTGTGAGGAAAGAAGTCTTGCCAATCAAGGAGAACAAAAAGGAACACACATTTGCATGGAAGAAATGCAAGTAGACAATATGCAATGCAATGAAGCATTCTGATGAGTGTATCACTAACAGTGTTATGCGGAATGTTAATTAATTTTCTTAAATATATCAGAAACAAGCTGGGAAGGCAGTTGGACCAGTGGATGAGAATGGAGTTAAAGGAAAATTGAAGGTGGGTGAGGAAATTGCAGAGAAGCTGAATGAATTATTTTCTTCTGTCTTCATTGCAGAATATATAGGGCATATATCCATGCGAGAACTGACCTTTTCAGCAAAGCTTTCTGAGAAGCTAAGTAAAAATTGTAAGAGATGACATTCCAAACCTAATTGACAAACTTTGCTTTCAATAACCTTTGCTGAGAACAAACAAGTCACCAAGTCCAGATGGTATCCATCAAAGAGTTCCCAAAGAATTCAAATGTGAAATTACTGATGTTCTAATAAAAACATGTAACTTCTCCCTAAGAGCACCATCTGTCCCAGGGGACTAGGAAGTAGCCAGTATCATGCTGGTTCTTATAAAGGGATCCATGTGTGAGGAATGCATGAAATCAGAGATCAATTAGCTTAACGTCTGTTCTAGTTAAGTTGGTAGAAAGCATTATTAAAAATAGAAGTATCAAGTGTACAAAAGAAATCTACAGAAGAACATTACTTTGAGATATTGTTAGATATGGGAAACAGTGTGAACAGTGATTAAATAAATAAATAGTTTTTTTCTGAAGAAGAGTCAACATGATTTTTGCAAAAGTAATCCCTGTATCACTAACCTTTCTGAGTTTTCTAAGAGTGACAACAAGCATGTGGGCGAGGAGGTGATGGAGCAGATACTATTGACTTTGACTTTCTAAAGGCTATTGACAAAGTCCATCATCAAACATTACCGAGCAAACATAACAGTTCACAGGACACAAGGAAATGTAGAGTTCTGGGTCAGTAACTGGTTAAAGAACAGACAATAGGAATAAGTTGACAATATATCTTTTTGCCACAGAAGGTAGTACATATCTCCATGTTCATCCTTCCACTTAACTGTGGCTGTATATATATAACACAAGTACTCCTTTACCATTGATAATGAGGAGGCAGGTCCTAAGTCTTCTGAGTGTAGTCTCATTTTGACTATGGTTGCATGACAAGAAAGAAATTACAGTTCTAACGAATTAGGTTTCCATTGGTTCTTCCTTTACACAATAAACTTTCTTCCATCTTTCCTGTCACCCTCCATCCCTGCTACCATGTATTGTCATACAAAAATGTGAGCTGGATGTTCAATACTTTAGCAAGGGATCAACAAAGAGAGATCCAGGCTGAAACTGGCCCCCTGATGAGTAACACCTGCATTTTTGGTCACCTACATAGTGGGAAAAGAAAGCATAGCAGAGGTATGATCAGAGCTTGGGAAAGTTACTTTTTTGGACTGTAAATCCCATTGAAAATGCTGGCTGGTGGATTCTGGGAGTAGTAGTCCAAAAACTAACTCCTGCCAAGTTCTGGCTATCATTGGTGGTGATGAACATAGAAAATTGCCCTTTACCTGTTTGTTCATCCAGCAAAGCAGATGGAATCACTGGCAGTGGTTCCCTAAGGGTTCCAGTGGAGAAAGATATTTACCTCCTTCTCCAATGTGATCTTTTAAACTGCTTGTACCAGGGACTGAACCTAGGAGTGTCTACATCCAACGTTAGCTACAGTATGACCCAAGACAGGGGTAGTCAACTGTGGGAGGCTAGTGGGCCACATTAGCTCCCAAGGAGACTTTGGGATTTGCATCCCCCACTCTGCAAAAAGCAAACCAATTTTTGTCCCCCCATGTTCTCTATTGGCTGTGGGGTAATTTTATCATGTTTTAGGCCTCCCTGGGCTATTTTAATCCCCAGAGAGGACTTTTTAAAAAACAGGAACAGGAGGTGACAAGTCACTTCTGGTTTACTTTTGGTTTTATAAAAAGATCTTTCCTGGATCTAAAATTGGTTAAGAGAATGAGGGGGGGTGTGTGACAAAAATACTCCCCCCCCCATTTTATAAATTCTGGACACTTGGTGGAGAGGGTTGCTGGGGGCCACAAAAACAGGCTATATTTTTGTGATAAGTAAAAAATAGGTTATGATGGTGTAAACTGGACTTATGGCATCATAATTCACTAATAGAAGGCCACCCAGACTGTTTTCATTTTACTTTATTTTTATTGCTGTACATTGTTTTGGAATCTGTTGTAATGATGGGTGGCCTAGAGGGTTTTTTTTTTAACAACAATAAAATATTTAATACACTTCTTTATGGGATAAAATAATTTCTAAATTATGAACAAAGAATATCAAAAATCCTTCTGAATACATATATATTTAGCTTATTCACCTTCAGATTGCCAGACTGTAACTATGACATAGTACAGATTGCTTGGGCAATTAAGCTTTCTCTTATATTCATGAGTGTCACAGAAGCATTTTGGAAGAAGATTCGTCTCTAAACTGATGCTTAGGACCTTTAGAGCCATAAAAGAAGAGAGAATCAATCCTCCAAATCTACTCAGTTTTCGGCCTAACTTGCTAAGCCTACTTGGTATAAAGCATTTGTGCCAAGTGTTGTGCTGAGTCCATTAAGGACTGGAGCGGACCCAAGAAAGAATACAATGTACTCCATCCAACAGATAATTCTATTAGAGGAAATGTAATTTCATTTTCCAACCTTTTCTCTTGCTGCTCCTGTTTTCTTATAGGACAGCATCATTTGATGGGTTTTATGGCTGTTTCCCCCCATAAGAGCCACACATACAAAATATCTTACTTCTGTGAAATGAAATGGCCGGCATTAAGATGAGCAGCAGAGGATAGGAGGGGCCCTTACATTCCAGGGCGCATAACAAACAATGTCTGGAGTAGCGGTGGTTCTCTGGCAAGCAGGAATCATGGAAGTTGTCCCACCATCTGAGGTGGGAGGCCACCTCTACCCTCCCCACACACATCTCCTTTTCCACTTCCTACCTCTTCCTGTTTCCTTCAACTTCCTCCCTCTACTCAAATGCCTTGCCATGAGAGAATCTTCCATTGTGGGAGGGGTAGCCATGGAGACAGCCTCTGCCAAATTGGCACAGGGAATCTCCACAGTCACCCTGCCTGAATGCTTTGCTTTAAGGACTCCCCAGAGGAAAGCATCTGCTATCTGTCAGGATCTGGAGAGCTGCAAGAAGGCCATTTCTCTACTTCAGCATTGCCTTAATGGCAAAGTGGCCACTGTGTTTCTCCAGAGCCCACCAGTGCCTTGCTTTAGAGAACTGGGATGACTGCTTTCATGCAACATTCCCTCAAACTGTCCCTGTTTGGGTGGGATAGTCCCGATTAATCCTCTGTTGTCTTATTTTTCAGCTACATTTATGGTAAAATGTCCCTCCTCTTCCTACTGTTCCTCTTTGTCCTCAGCTTACTTCAGTTGCTGCAACCTGAGGGCTGGTCTATACAAGGGAATAAAATGTCGATTGGTGTGCAGTAACGCCAATTCACAGCAGTTCACAATTCATCTGTCTCAATGCTTTTTTGGCAATGTCACTGTTGTGTGCAGCTATCTACATTTGCTATTCACACAGAGGCATGCCAGCGAATCAAGATACTGGGTATGAGTGAATTACTTGTGGTTCTATCCTCCCCAAATTGCCTCTGCCAAACAGTAGTTTTTTTAAAAGAAAACTAAATCCAAGGTGCAGAAGAGAAATTGTCTGCTGAAACAACAAAAAGAAGAAGGAAAGAAAGCCTGTTTCATTGCCTCACTGCACGATTGCTACGGTGACAATCCAACATGGCGATTCCGTGATCTGCTGTCTTAGTGAGCTGTGCCCCCTGCGCACGTCCTACCAATCAGCTGTCCTCTTCAGCAATTCACTGTGATGTGATTTGGTTGTCCTAACATGTGGGAGTGCGCATTTCCTCCGCAGTTGTCAAAAAACTCAGGAAAAGTGCTGGAGGCTTTTGCCACAGTCTTTCCCTGACTTTTGCTTCCCCCCCGAAAAGGACAGACTGCTGCACGATCCCATTTGGACACATGGGACTCCCCACAGATTCTATGAGGATTTATTTCACCATCTGGACTACTCCTGAGTTCCAGGTGCAAAAGTACTTTGTACTCAGTTAACTCAGCAGGAGGAGAGACCAGGAGAGGGCAGAATCTTGCTCTTTCCATGTGGATGGACAAAAGCAAACTGCTACAGCCTTTCCTAGCTTATGTGTCCTTTCTCATTAATAACTTTTGCCATCTCGACTGTAGTCCAATGTTGCTTGGCTACATGTGTCCTCATTTTCATCTGTGAAATGTTGGAGAGCATGATGCGATGCTATATTAGTTAGAATATGATTGGCATGGCTCACTGGAGCAGGGGGAGGGCAATTGGCCACCTGTGCTCTGTTACCTGAAGTGGGCACGTTACCTTAGGACATTTTCAGATGCCCCTTACCGCGCAAGCAGCCTCCAGAGCAGTAACAAGGCTGCTGCGTGGCAGGGGGTCCTTTTCGGATGCCGCCATCCCTCTTCTGGGATCATTTGTGGCTCATACATGAAGCTTGGGAAGCAGCCGTGCCATATTTTAATCACGGGCAACTTCCATGATTAAAATATGGTGCGGCTGCTTCCAAAGCTTCACTGACATGCCACGAATGATCCTGGAAGAGGAACAATGGCATCAGAAAAGGACCCTCTGCCACGCAGCAGCGTCGTTACTGCTCCAGAGGCTGCTTGCGCGGTAAGGGGTGTCTGAAAATGTCCTTAGTTCTGATCCTCAGCCTCCCATGTAATACCTTGTCTGGCACTAAGTGTGGAAAGGAGATGTTGGAGGAATATTTGATAGCTCGCATTCACTTGTAGAACCTTTTCACCCGTATTTTGATGTCAGCAAAAGAGCTTCTTGACTGGCTTTTAACAGGTGGCAAAGTGTGGTATTCACCTGAGTTTACATATAATTTTGATAATCTTCTTGCACTACATGTTCAATTGTTATCCCCCATCCAAAATGATAGTAGGGATACATGCACGGAGGTTGAATGTGTGACTCATGGAGTAGGGACAAGCAGCAGTGTCAGCAGAGGTGCCACAATGCAGATAACAGATATAATCCTGTGTTATTAGCTACTGTCCAGGCAGAGCATCTGTAGCATGCAACTACAGTTTGCTCTTACTACAACTAAGAAACATCCTTCAGCAATACTGTAACCCCTACCATGTTAAGTTGCCACTCAGTGACAATAGCTGGGTATTGTATTAATGAGAGCTTGGAGACGTTATTTTTCCCCCTTTTTTACTGTAGCTCCCAGAACCCACTAGCCAATATAGTCAGTGACCATACTATCTGGGTGTTTGGGAAGCTGTAGTGCAAAAAGTAACTTTTCTAAGCTGTTTTATTAACTCACCTCTCCAACACACATCTGTTGCCTTCAGAATGAGAAGGGTTAAATGAGATATGTCACAGGCATGCCTTTAGGTTTTCTGTAGGTTTTAAAATGAAAACAATATGATTTTGATATAGTTTATTAAGCCAGACTTGCAGGACTGGGAGAATTTATGGAGGGGGGGGGAATAGGCTCCAAGCTGCCCATTTTCATCCTGTTAATCAAATCTAAGAAAGATGCCAGAGAAGACTATTCCAATGAAGAGAATCTAATCCACTAAAGAGCTTCCCTGTTTTTTACTACGAGAAGGAAGGGTAGCCAGATGCAGATTTTCTGTTGGTTTTGATAGGATTAGGGAAATCCTGTTCACCTGTTGGACAGTGACTGCTGTCTAACTCTGCAGCCATGTCATGCCGTCCAGTTTTCTGGGAACTGCTATGTTAAACACTTGTTCTGAGTCTCTGATATATTGAATTAAACAGCCATAGGACTTTATCAGACTACCTCCTGTAAAAGTTTTTTTTTGCTGACATAAATTGTGCTGTTTTTATGTCTGCAAAAGAACTCCCCCCACCAGACCTTACTTGTTCCCATTAAAGAGGCTTCCAGGCATCAATGGGAAGTGAATGGAGCTCCGTTCACTTCCTGGTTTCAAATCTCACCTAATCTCACGAGAAGACGTCTGCATGGGAAATTAAAAAAACAAAAACAAAATAAACACAAAAAAAGTTAAAGAAAGCACCAAAACACACTTTAAAAGTTCTAAGTAAATGGGTGTGTGTGTGTCATAAAAAGTGTCCCCTACCTGGCTGTCCCGATCACACCCAGAGGTGTTTTCCCATTGATGCTGCATTCATGTGAGTACAATGGTGCATAGATTCAAACACCAGCAATGCTGGCAAAAAATCACTATGGGGGATCAATTGACAGCCTGAGCTGCCAATAATAACTACAGTTTTAAAACAATATACGATCATGAAAGGGCTATGTCATCTGGTACGCGTGCCCTTTTGTGATCATTAGGTGTTTTTACGATGCCTTATTTGATGAGTTTCATAAAGTCCATAGTCATGCATGATAAATTAGAGATGTGAAAAGCAAAAGAACAAACACCCTCATCACCCTGCAATGGAATCCTTGTGTATATTTTGCAGCCTTGAATGGAACAGAGTTAAATTGCAAAAAATTAATTTCTAAAACCACCTATCCATCCTCCACCTAAGTGAAAATAGCCAAGGGTCTGCCCGTGACCACGGGAATCTGCATTCATCACCACTTTTGTTTCTCTTCTACTTACTTGCTGTTTGCTTGCCAAGTGAATTCTTAAAGCTAATAAAATCCTGCCAGAGATTTCATGTCCTTCATCATTCCCCACATGAAAATCAGGGTACTTATGTATTTGTAACACTTATTCTTACACCAGCTATCACTGCTTTGAGTATTACCTCTCCATAACTGCACACTGCTAAAAGCTCTTCTCTGCTCAATGTACATTTAGTCTGGAAAATGACATCCTGATCTTAAATTTTCTTCCTGCAATGCAATATAATCACATGACACATTTCCTCTGCCAATAGCAGGGAATGATGTAGTGCAGGGAGAGTGAGGATGTTATGCCACACAGTATGTTTTGCCATATTTTGAATAAACTTCAGGATCTCTTTTAGTTTTTACAAGAATCTTTAAATCAATCAATTTATTCATGTCTGAATTGTCCCACTGATTTCTTTGCATCTACTCCAAGGATTTTATCAGACATGGCAAAAATTGCAAGATTATAACATCATGGGAGTGCAAATGGGAGCGGCTATCACATAACATCGTCTTCTTCGTGTGGTAATTCCGTGCCCCAGCTGCGAATAAGATGTTGCTTTTAATTGATGAGACAAGCCATCAATAGATCATCAATTTTACTTTTTTTGGGGGTATTGAGAGCATGCAAAAACATTTCCCATTGTAATAACGAATTTACAGCATGAATGGGTAATCGTGAGCGAGAAAACTTCTGTGTGAGAATACGAAAATGAAGCACAGGACACTCTTTTTATGAACTGTTCCATCTAGGTTCAATGTTTTTAGGTTTGTTTTAGTGCTTTGTGTTTTCATTTACTTTGTTAATTAAGGCATTTTTGGAGCTTTAAATGCACTTGCGTCTTCTCGTGAGAACCGCCAAAATCTTGCCCATGCTAAACTGCAGAAGTAAACTCCTGTTCTTAAAGCACTATTGGTCATCGTGCAATAATTCCATGGTGGTTCTTTCATGTTATTACAGTGATGTGCGATAATAAGTGTAATAATGCCATGATGTTTCCATTTTCCTCATTCACAGAATTATAGTGTTTTTACATCCTAGTCTGATAATGTCCTTAGAACTGAAGAATTCTGAGCTAAGTAACTTGTTTTAAACAACAGAACTAGACTGAATCATTCAAGAATCCACTCATTTTTGTTGCAAGATTATTATTTTAATTTCAGCACTCTAATTTGGGGTGAAGAGGGGACTCCAACTGCAAATCACCCAGAAATCTACAAGTAGCTCCTGATTTACGTGATACTCCATGTTATATGTTATATTGTATGTTTTTCTGTCAGGCTCCAGGGAGAAAAATTGCTATGGGAACTCCAGCCCATATCCCTGGTAATATATAGTACCTTTCTTAGTTCTGGGAGAATAAATACTAAATTTTGTCACTAGATGTCACTAATTGTAATGTGCCTCTTCTAAGCAACCAGCACTGTTTTCTGTCACTAGATGTCACTGTTGCTTGCTTAGGTCTCTTGTTTGTAAGAGCTGATACTATTTTCTACCTACTCTCTCTCTCTCTTAATGTCTCTTCCTCTCCCCCTTTCTCTTCTCTCCCCAAATATACATCTTCGCTTCTAGAAGAGGAAAGTTCACCTCCACTTTTACATTTTAAAATCAAATGGCCTGTGCCCATGCTTGAGTAATCAGGTGATGCTAAATGATGCTATCTTTTTCTTAAAAGCAAAAAGAACACTTCTTAGAGCAATTAAAATATAAAATAACACTAAAAAAAGCAATATAAAACTATACACCCCCCATTAACAGATAACAGCAACAATCCTTTGTCATAGTACTAATATTTAAAGATTGGCCAGTCACATCCCATCAAATGGCTGAAAGTGGACAAATGTCTTAAACTTGACAATGGAAGCATACAAGTTGGGGGCAGGCAAATCTCCTTTGGAAGCACTTTCCATAGATTTCTTTTTTAGGGGGACATACAACCAAAGATGTCCCTTGTATTATCATCACTTCCAAGCTTCTTTTGAACCACATGCTTAGGCCTCAGCTATTGATAATACAATATGGGCAGGTTCATGATGGGAGATCTAAAACCATCCTACCTCTATTTTAGCTCCATATCCTTACTTTATAGGTGTGACTCTGGTTTTGTTTGGCTTTTTACAAAAGCAATCTGTCAGGCACCAAGTATCATATTTGCTTTGATAGAAATGTTTGGCCTCTTACAAAACAGCTTTAGCAATTTCTCATGTCAACACTGTAAACAATGAGCAGAATTTGCTACTTGTAACCACACAAACTGCTTTGATTGTGTACAACAGCATAAACAAAGAGGGGAGAATCAATGGCAGGCAGTGAGATCGTTTCACAATATCTCTTCAGTGTAGCATTTAAACACACAAAAGCACATTAGAGGATGTCAACTTTTAGCTTTTCACTGACAGTGTAACAGTGATGAGTGAATAATAGTAAAACAAGTAGGTAATGGGAATTTGTTTTCAAGGATTAATTCCAAATAAAGTAAGAACCTTTTGCAGTGCATTTAAGAGCTTGCATAATGATCTGTTTTAGATACAGAAATGATGAGAAAGAACATTAGGCTGAAATTCTGGGCTTGTCTACATAGGCAATTTAACTTGTCTTGCCCCATCTTTGAGCCCTGCAGTCCTGAGGATGCAAGGCTTTTGCCCCATTCTGCATCCCGGAGCAAAGATGGGGCTAAGACAGGGGTGGCGGGTGTGGGGACAACAGGTTAAGACCCATTACAGCATTTTTTTTAAAAAAAATACCCAGTAAACTCCATTGCAGCAAGCAAAATCCAGATCATGCCCTGCATGGACCACAGGAGGCTGTTCCGGCATGCTGGCTTGTCGCTGCAGATGCCCTCTGCCTCGCACTTCTGTAGCCAGGAAAGAGGTCTTCAGCATGTGCCAAGGCAGACTACACTGGCACATTCTGGCCCATATATATGAGCCCTCTTGTCATCAGTGCATAGATTCTTGCTGAAACCTGACTGGTGGAAATCAACTATGGGATGGAGAATGGATGGGGATGCTGCAGAGAAAGACTGGCAGGAAGAGGAAAGGTGCTTTCTTTCTTACCTACAGTATATGACTTTATTGGAAACCATTTCTTCCCAATATTGCTTTGCTGTTGAAAAGTAGTAAGCAAAGTTTGAAAATTCAGCTTCACCACATACTGTGCACTTTTGGCCTTACCAAGATGCAGCAGTTTTTGTCTTCAGATTTTGTTGCTATAAAACAATATATGCTGAGGTTCTTCTAATGCTCCTGACACTTGAGCTCCCATGGGATATAACAGCCTCTGGAGAAAGGACTTGAATGATCTTAAGATGGTTGCTACTTAGATTAATAAGTTCATTTCAATACATTGAAAAAGTGAGCTGGGAATTCTTATGCCCCTGGCATTTATAATATTTGATGATAGGAATGCCATTTCTTCTCATTTCTCTTGATGTCATGCACCTGTTGCATCAAAAGAAAGGGAGAAGAAGAAACATTTCAGTGACTTATTTGAAACCTAGTACAGGCAGGTCTCAGGTTGCATCGTAGTTGCTTTCCTGGACTTGCAATGTAAACTGAAACTTATGTGAATGAAGGGAACCAGTTCCATAGAGAATCATTGGAGACTTGGGGGATGTGTTCCAGTGGAACTGCAGTAGCCACAAAGTTAGCAGTTTTACTCAACCTATCACCAAATTTCAAGAGGTTTAAAGGATAAAATATCAGGCTTACTTTTTCTAGGCAAGAGAAATGTGCAGATACTCTTCAAAGGGACCAGAAAATGCAGCAACTTCTGATTCAAAGAGGACTTGGCTGGGGTGAGCTAGCTTGTCATTAGACAATACTGTCTCTTCAGAGGACCACACAGACATAGGGCAACTGGAAAGAACTATCTTCTTCTGCAGTGCCATCTCCAGAAGTCCTCCCAGGTGGAGAAGCACATCAAGAGAGAAAGAGAACGGGAGCACACCTCCTGCTATGTCTTTTGCAGCAGGTGCAGAGGGCACAGCAAGAAGAAAGGCAGCACATCTACTATGGCGTAACCAGCAGCAATAAAAAAAGCAAGCAAACAAAACAGTCCTTGCACAAAACTCCCACTGATTTTTCTCTTCCTACTCAGTCCTCAATGATAAACCGGCTTTAAGATCTCACAAGGTTCTTCTCATTTTTACTGCAGTGTGCTTAGTAGAGTTACCTTTTGGCATTGTTACTGTTACTTGTGTCCTATCTCCTCACCTATACAGGAAGAGGAAACCCTTTACCTCCAACCACTCAAAAACTCCAATTCTAGTTTCTTCCTCTCCCTCACAAAACCCCTTCTAAGCAGGCAAAGGAAACCCCTTCTTTCCAGAAATGCCAATATTGCTTTCTCTCCCTCCCCACTCCCCCAGTTTAGGCAGGTAAAATAAACCCAGACCAGTCAGCTTTTCATGCACCAAAACTTCAACGCACCTCACCCTCCTCATTCTCTGGCCCCGCTCAGCTGCACAGGTGCACTGGGAGACCTATGAGTTATGGGTGAGATTTTCATTTATTTATTTCTTGAGAAAGGTGGGAATGTAAAATGGAATATCTCTTCCTTGGGGTACAGAAACAGGTATCTTTGGGATGTACCTGCAGTCACAATATGGTCCATGATATGCTCCCACACAACTGGGGAATTCAGCCAAATCATGTACCCTTGTGGATGAAGCTAACTGTGTGAATGTCTCCTATGGAGCCAGCACTGCTATGACTGGCCCTGTCCACATGGTAGCATTATTCCAATGAAGCCCCATAGCTAAGGAGGAAGAGTGACTTCCTCATGGATATGGTTGTGTTTGAAAGGTTTACACAGATTTGTATAAGCCAGAGTCAACACTTAGAGAGCCACTATATGACCCCATTTTTAAATACGAGTTGCTTGCATTTTATGCTATCACAGTCCCAATTTGAAATTAAGAATACATGAGTAACCTTGAAAATCATTATGCTAGGCATCTTCTTTTCTTTGAGGCTTCACAAATATAAATATGTGTGATTTCTCCTTCCACCACAACCCCAGCCCCAGTGTGTTATAGGCTTGCCAATTTACCATCACCACAGCCCTACTTGGCTTCATATTCCTTTACCTTGTCCAATTTATATCTAGGCACTAGAGAAATAGCAGTATTTCAGACTTGGGGACAGATGGACAATAAAAGATAAAAGTGGGTGTAATCAGCACCTTGATGACACCGCTGCCAAAATCTTTGTATGGTGCTACCCTGTGTATACTTGGAAGAGGACCAAGTGTCAAACAGTAACATTTAGAGGAATCATCAGGGGTTTGCTGCACTTCAGGAGTTTCTCTAACAGGAATGAAGATGACTGCAAGAAATGACTCATAACATCCCTTCAGATATCACAGTTATATTGCCAGTTCTTTATGTGAATTGGCACCAAAGATTTAATAGGTTTAAGAACTTTAATATTGTGATATTTTTGGCCATCAACCAGTGTATCCTCAGTGCCATAGGCAGGTAAGGTCTGATGGGAATGGATCCAGAAATTGGATACTTTTCAGATAATCAAGTTGATTTACACATCACTCCTAAAACATGGATGGAAATGGAATATTTTGCTAGAATGTAGTCCAAAGGATTATCTGTTCTTCCTACACTGCATCTTATGGTGGCCATCTAGATAGCTATAGGTAGCCTGCAGCCAGGACATGAGGGCAAATAGCCCTTTACTCCTGCTGTTTCTCAGCAACTGGTATTCAAAAGCATACTGCTTCTTTCTAGGAAAAATATAGTCAACGTGACCAGAAGGAAAAGATTTGTCTTTTCCTCCATGAATTTGTCTAATCCTCTTCTAAAAACAACCAGGGTTCTAATCCACCTCCCATGGAAAAACACCGGGTGACCTTGGGCAAGTCACACTCTCTCAGCTTCAGAGGAAGGCAAAGGCACCCCCCCCAAACAAATCTTGCTAAGAAAACCCTGATAGGGTTGGCATAAGTCAGAAATGACTTGAAGACACACAGTGGCAACAACCTGGCAAACATCATTGTATCAAGCAAATCCTGTAATTTAATTATGTGTTATATGAAGAATTAGATGTTCTTTGTCACATACTTGTAAAAACTCTATTTTTTTCAGATAACTATATATGTATAATTTTGTATATTAAAGAGCAGAGAACAGCAGATGAATCTAAAAGAGAAGGAAGCACTAAGAACACTATCTTTAAAAGCTGGCCACCTAGAATATATCCCTTAGGTACACTGTTGATACAAGAGAAAAAGAAGACCTAGTTTTATATTCCATTAATATGCATTCTAGCCAATGTAGCTTTTATACTGTGTTTGAATTTCAGATGCTGGAAAAGGAAGACAGATGTTAGCATTGCTTATGCAAATGGCCCTGGGAGGAGAAACCCTAGAAAAAAGAAAGAAGCCATCCATTTCCCATTATAAACCAGAGTATCCTGTCTATTTTTCTGTTTTCAGCTTCTGTTTGGCATGCTAAACATAATTTGTTTGGTGTTCTCCTTCCTTTTGCACAGTGCTTCTCCTTTACTCCTTGTTTTCATTAATCTTGAGGTACTAATCTAGCAGAAAAACTACATGCTGTTTCTGCAAATGGAAGAATATAACATCCAGATTTTTGTGTTTTGACTGGCAGGGTCTTATGGAGAGAGCCAGATCATTTTCATTGCCCATACCCACTAAAACAGTGAACTGTGTGCAAAGCAGGTGTATGCTTTGTGAGTGTGTTTTATGTGTAGACACTTCCATATGTGTTGGAATCTGTTCAGGAAGGAACCTAACAGTGAGGCTGATCCAAAGCTTTGGGGAGTTACTTTTCAGGCCTACAACTCTTACAGTTCCCCAGCCGTGCTAGCTGGCTTTGCTGGCTGGAAGATTCTGGGAGCTGTAGTCCAAAAAGTCATTTTTCCAACTTCTGCATCATTTATCTAACTTAATTTATTGTGGATAAATCCAGAACGCTTTATATAAATGTCTATGGACCCAGTGATAAGACAAAGTAAGAAGAATAAAAATAAATAAATAGCATCCAGGGCTCTCTTGGACATTCCCATCCAACTGAGGAACATTCAACTAGGGTTGTCTTTGGAGCTCTGTATTTGAACCACATCTAGATAATGGGGCAACAAATTACAAAATTAGAATGCATATTTTCCCCATTAGCTTTGTTACATAGTAAATATTCTGTTGCATGTTGACGATAGGGTCTCTGTCATCTGTGCAGATCAGTGCCATCCCAGTACATTTTGCTTTCTGAAAAAGACTCCAGATAATGCTTCCCCATTTGCTGGATTTGTTGCTGTTATTATTGTTGCTGTGTGCCTTCAAGTCTTTTCCGACTTATTGTGACTCTAAGGTAACCATATCATGGGGTTTTCTTGGCAGATTGTTCAGAGGGGGCAGGTTACCATTGCTTTCTTCTGAGGCTGAGAGAGTGTGACTAGTCCTGCACTCAAATCACTATGCCACCATTGTTCTCTTGCTAGATAAACATCTTGCTAGTTAAACACTTGCTAGATAGACATCTTTTAAAAACTTGTTGGACTCTCCAGACCCCAGTTCCTGCCTTTATCTATTCTCCACTCCATAGTGTAATCTGAGGAAGGTTTTCTTCACCGTGCTGCATGGCAGAGGCCAGTTCTTGTAAAAGTAGGCATGATTTGACAGTTTGTTCTGTGCTAAAATACTAAATACCAGTGATATTAAAACTAAAGTATTTATTTTGAGGAACTGTTCAATCTCCCACAAGTGGCTACTGTTGGATTATGGGACATGCAGTGTGATAAATTTATGCTGTAAAGAGAAAAGTGTAGCATAAGCAGCCTACAGGGGCTAGCAGAGAGAGCAAACTGCAGCTGGTCTCTGTATCAAGATTAGAGGCCTGAGAACCTAACCTTGAGGTGAGAGCTATCTTTCTAAAAGAATCTGGTCTAATCTTCATGGGAACTGAGTGTCTCTGTAAACTGTGTATTATTTTGCTATGCAATGTGACTTTGTATCAATTCATGTGCTTTTTCTGGGTCTTTGCAGTACCAGAACTGTTTTTCTAGGGAATGCTTAGGGATGTAGTTCACTTCTCTGTAACACTGTAAATATTTTAAATATGCTATAGTAAAGACAAGTAGATTTAGACACAAGCCTGTGTCTGTGTACTTATTTTCTTTGCCTGGATGATAGATAACTCTGCTAACATTTTTTGCTGCCTGGACCTCTTAACATGCTCAGAGGTTCCAGTGTGCTAACGTGTGAGCTAAATGATGGTCAAATCAAACATGGCCATAGTTTTAGTTATCCATGTGTGTGGGTGTATTTTATTTTCAAAAGAGGTCCTTGGAGTTGCCATCTAGCTGAAAAATGTATGATCTTCGCAAACAACTCTTGGTTTTGCAAGATATAACAGGGGAAATGTGACCTTCCATCTCTTATAATAAGTAATATACAGGAAGCCCTCCTAAAATGGTCTTATTTGGGGTTTGGCAGAGGCAGAACAACTGAAAGTCCATGAAAACAAGATGATTAGTGGATACCACACCTGCAACACTAGGAGTGGGCACTATCATGGAGGTGGAATTGGTATCTATAACGTTTCACACTCCTGTGTCATTGGTAAATAACGCTACCAAGGCAATGTCTTCTGGAAAATAAAAATAAAAATCCAAATCTAAAACACAATAGGCTATTCCAGTGTCAATGGAGGTTCCTACACACTGGCATCCAGACCAGAGAAAAATATATTAAAAATATGCTGAGGGAATGTTTCTGTAATCAAGGTATGAAACCAATTTGAATATCTTTCTTTTCATCACATCTCTTCTTTATTAAAATTAATCATACACTTGAGAGCTGTTCTCATGATTTCACTATTTTTTCTCTGCAATTTTTTTTTGGAGGGGGGGCACTGAAGTTTCAAATTATTCCTCTTCAAGTGTGATACCAGAAAAAAATTATTGGAGTTCAGGCAATCAAGAAAGTTTGTAAGTACTCATTCTATTGTGTTGTAAATGGAAGGAATTCATTGAGATAATGTGTCAGAGTCCAGCAAGCTTACAGGCAAATAGTATGCCCCAGACAGGCAGTTGGTCAAGTTCCTGAGGAGGTGAGATGAAGCAAATCTGCCTACCATGTTCTCGCACAGGCATTTTGCTCAGATAAATTGAGAAGCCTAGGTTTGGAGAGTTTGGGCTTCTGTTGGTTCCCTGTTTGTTGTGTTGTTGTGAGCCTTCAAGTTATTTCTGATTTATGGTGACCATAAGGTGAACGTATTGCAGGCTTTTCATAGCAAGATTTGTTCAGGAGTTTCCTGTTGCCTTCCTCTGTGGCTGAGAGAGTGTGACTTGCTTACGGCCACCCAGTGGGTTTCCATGAACAGGAATTTGAACCCTGGTCCCCTGGAGTCCTAGGACATTATCAGACAAGGCAAATAAGTGCCTAATTATCATGAAAGGACATGCATATCACACAACATTGCCCTTTCGCGATCATGTCTTGTTCAAAAATTGTACTTTTTTTATTGATGGCTCAAGCTGTCAATTGATCCCTGTGGCACTTCTGTGCTGGCATTGCCGATGTTTGAAACTTTGTGCCATTGTACTCACGTGAATGCAGCGTCAGTGGCTGGCCTGGTGAGAATACTTCCAGGTGAGGTAGTGACATCCAGGTAGGTGATACCCCTTTTTATGATCCTCTGCAGTTTACTTGGGACTTGGGATTTTAGTGTGTTTAGGTGCTTTTTGTAAACTTTTTCTCTGTGATTTTTGTTTTTGTTTTTGAATTTCCCATGCTAGAAATTCTTGTGAGAATATGTGAGATTTCAACGAGGAAGTGAATGGAGCTCTGTTCACTCCTTGTCCATTGCTGAGGAAGCCTTTTCACTGGAGGGAAGATAAGTGTGGCATGGGAGTTCTTTTGCCACCATAAAAACAGCAAAATTATGCTGGCAAAAGAACGGGTTTAAGGGTGGTGGTGGTCTGATAAAGTCCCTAGTCCGATACTCAGACCACTATATCACACTGGCACTCTGATTCCCCATATTACATGCTTAATTCCAGGCTGACCAGAGTGGGGTAGCACACCTCAGGCCAATCTCTCCACAAATAAGCTTATTGTTTGGGTCACAGGAAGAGTGAGGTAATTCCCTCAGTCAGCAGATACTAGAGGGCAGCAGTGGAAAATGCTCTACCTGATCTCCCTAGCTGTTCTCCTCTGCTGGAGCTTTTGAGAATAGAACTGTATACAGTATGCAATCTATCCTGGATCTTCTAAACCAAAATTGAGGTATGGCCCATGGGCCACATTCAGCCCAGGGCTATTTTTATAGTTCCCAGGCCCCCTTTTTGTGCCCCAAGTTCCCTCTAAAGTGTTTGTGAGGCAATTTCACTTTATTTTTGAATCTCCCGTGCTGCTTTAAGCCTAGCAGAGGACTTTTTTTTCTATCAGGAAGTGACCTGGAAGATGACTTGCTGGTCACTTCTTTTAAGAAAAAAACACACACCTCCTGGAGTCAACAAGGCTCAGAGAGGGCCAAAAACAGCAAAATTGCCCTCCAAGATCCCCCTTTTTGGGGGAAGTTCATTTTTTTCAGGGGATGCAGTCCTCCAAGGTTACAGAGGGGACAATGCAGCCCCCAACCTCCAACAGTTGCCTATCTCTTCTATAAACTATCCTGCTGCTTCAGTTGTACTGGGGAACACTGTCCTATTACTATTGCAGAAGTAATATTCCTCTTCCAGAACTCTTCCAGAACATGGCCTCACAGCCTGGAAAAAACCCAAGGAAAATCTATAATATTCCTCTGTTGAACAGAGTTTGGAATAATGACTTCTTTAGACTACAGCTTCTACAATCCCCAGCCACCATGGCTATTGGTTGAGAAATTGTGAGGATTGTAGTCCAAAATAACTTTTTGAAGCTCTGTTACTGAGCCAGATTCTGCATGTGGACATGAGAGCATCATCTTGTCCTTTGCCTCATACAGCTAATTATCTTCAGTTGGCCCTGCTGCTGTTATATAGGGGCCTGTTTCCAAATTTTGTAGGTTGAGTCTGCTTATAAAATGTTAAAGCGAGCTTGGCCAACTGAAATGAAAAGATGAAACAGTTTATTTCCTATCCATTTGAGAGATGTTTGTTACATGCAATCTTGGAAGATTCACTGTGGCTGCAAAGAAAATGGGAATGAAATCTATTGGAACAAATGCAGTGGAGTGTAAAAAGTGCAGAGGCACTGATCTTCTTCTTTTCTTTAGAGGAAGTTTTTTTTTTTTAAATATTCTGGGCTTTATGTCATTAGTTATAACGAATGTTGAAGTTTTGTGATGACCCAGCTGGTTAGGTTAGAAGTCTGATTATTCTCTCCATATCTAGAGAATAAATATATATTGCTGTAAATTATAGATTTTCCTTGGTTTTTTTCTGGGCTGTGAGGCAGTGTTCTGGAATAGTTTCTTTCTGCCATTGTGCAAAAAAATGAAAATAATCTTCTCTGAAGATGCCAGCCACAGATGCAGGTGAAACGTCGGAAAGAAACTATTCCAGAACATAGCCTCACAGCCCAGAAAAAAACCAAGGAAAATCTATGGATGCCGGCCGTGAAAGCCTTCGACTTCACATTGATGTAAATTGGTTTCATCTCTCCTGTTTCCCCAGCCACAATGAATTAGGAGTTTCTTCTCATTCCCTTCAGTGTGTTAGCAATTAGCTTTCTGGACTTGTGATGAGCAAGACAAACATGATTAAGGAGTTATCCTGAAATGCGTTCAACTTGAGGAACATTGTGCTGTACTTCCATCCTTCCCAAGTCATTGTTGGTGTTATTTGCTGTCAAGTTGGCTTCAACTTGTGGCAACTCTGTGAATAAGAAGCCTCCAAGATTCCTTGTCATCAACTGCCCAGCTCAAGTCTAGCCAGTTCAGGGCTGTGGCTTCCTAGATTGAATCAATCCACCTGTAGTGGGGTCTCCCTCTTTTCCTATTGTCTTCACTTTATTAGGCATTATTGTCTTTTCCAATGAGTCATGTCTTCTCATGACATGCTCAAAGGACTACAGTTTCAGCTTAATCATCTTTGTTTCAAGTGGGAATTCAGGCTTGAATTGCTCTAAAGCCCATTGATTTGTCTTTTTAGCAGCCCATGATATCCATAGAACTCTCCTTCAGCACCACATTTCAAATGGTTTGTTTTTCTGTTGGCTTTCTTCACTGTCCAGCTTTCACAACTTACATAGAAATTGGAATCACAATGGGATGGATGATTCTGACTTCAGTATTTAATGATGCATTTTTACACTTGAGGATCTCTTCTACAGTAGTTCCTTCATGGCTGCTTTTCCAAGTCTTAGGCTGAATCAGCACTGTAGAAATAACCCTGTTTGACAGTGCTCTAACTGCACGGCTCAATGCAATGGAATCCTGGGATTTGTAGTTTGTTGTGACACCAGAGCGCTCTGACAGAGAAGGTTAAATATCTCACAAAACTACAGATCCCAGAATTCCATAGCATTGCACCATGGCAGTTAAAGTGTGGTCAAACTGGACTATTTCTGCAGTGCAGATGCAGCCATGGTTTTCAATGTCTTCGTTACCTACTTTGAAGTCATGTAAATAATCTGTGGTCACTATTTTTGTATTCTTAATATAGGATGGTAATGCATTAGCATCAGGAATTGTCAGGGACAGAACTGGTAATCTTTGGCTCTGTGGGTGTCTGCCCCATGTTGGCAGCTAAACTGAACTGCAGCTTGGAACAGTCACCTGGCAGTGAAGCACTAAACCTATCCTATGCCATTTGGTATAGCCCACTTATCCAAGTCAAGCTGTACATGAACAAAAGTCAGCCAAGTTATTTTGGCACATGAGGCAGGAAATCCCACAAGCACCTCTCCCTTTCCCTGGTAGTAGGAAACACAAGAGCAAATTAAATAACTAAACATTAGCTGCCTTTTTTTTATAATCCCCCAAATCTGCTGGCTGAGAGAGTCACCTGGCTCTGCCTATTCATTTTATTATTTATGTACTGAAATATTTATATCTTGCCGTACATCCAAGGATCTCAGGGTGGCACACAATAAAATCAATTTAGGGCAGTAAATAGCATGGACGATAATTTTTATAAGGCTAAAAATATATTAAATTACTTAAAACCAGTCAATTTAAAACCAGTTAAAACCATCTAAAAGAGTATCAACCATAGAACATGTGCAAATCAGATAAAACCAATTAGGTCCTGAAGATTTTAATAAAAAGCCATGACTTGACTTGGCACCAGAAAGGACACCAATATTGGCACCAATCAGGCCTCCAGAGGGAGAGTATTCTATAACTGGGCTGACACAGCAGAGAAGGCCTAACAATAGGGTAGGCCCATACTCTACAACTGTTCCAATTTGGCAGGAACTGTCATGATTAATCCTTTGTTGTCCTGCTTTTTCATCTGCTTTTAAAATGTCCCAGTTTTTGTTTCCTTTCCCCCTTTGTTCTTAGTTTACTTTAGCTCTGCCAACTGAGTTTAGAGTATAAAAGAAATTTGCACTCAATCAACTTTTAATAAGCAGAGAAGAGGGAGAAGAAAGAAGGGGTGGAAGAAGTTAACAGTTGCCCAGTTAATTGAAGCAAAAGCAAATTGATGTAACCTCTCCTAGTGTGTGTGTTCTCCTACATTAACAACTTTTGCCATCTTGACCACACTGATCTTGCTGGACCACAGTTTTCATTTGTGAAATGTTGGAGGGCATGTTGGCCCTGTACAGTACTCACAAGCTCTGAATCATCTCTGGCTTCTCACACCAGCTATTAAATAGGAAGGACTTTAAGCCCTTCTTGTATGTGATCTAAGTTCTTGCTAAAGCAATAAACTCTTCCTATTTCTGTGGTGCTCAGGCTCTGTTCCTCAGCACAGATTTGTTAGCTTGATCACTGGGCTCCGATTCCCTGGATCACCTCAGTCCAGGGTCTACAGCTCAGTAGTCCTAACAGCTTGCAATATATTCAACAGAAACTGGTGGCTCTCATGTTAGTGAGGGACTAAATCTGGTCTGAGTTTTAGCCCAAATTTTAAGGAGTGACCCAAAATGCTGAATCAGTTTTTGGGATTTGGGTTCAGCACCTTGAACAGCTTCATTAAATTCTGTATTAAAACCCAGGACAGATTCATGGCCCTACTGATATGGAAGCCATCCTCTGCCACCGCTTTTAGGTATTGCTCTGGGTTTTAGTCTGATCTTTAAAGGGGTTGTCCAAGGTGTTGCTGTGTGCCTCCAAATTGCTTGACTTATGGTAACTTAAGGTGAACCTATTACAGGGTTTTCTGAGGCTGAGAGTGTATGACTTGCCCAAGGTCAACCAGTGGGTTTTCATGGCCTAATGGGGATTTGAACCCTTGGTTTCCAGAGTCAAACCACTACACCACGTCAGTGTACTGAACCTAGTTTGGGTCAGCATTTTGAATACTCCTTTATAGTTTGAACTAAAACCCAGAACAGACTGATCAACCCACTAATTCTTGAGCCAGTAGCCTCCTCTGGGTGTATGGTGAAACAGTTGACTGAGCCATGACTGGCTATGGATCTGAACACTCAACATAAGGGCAGTAACATACATAGTGACACACTAGTAATGTTGTGTGAATGAGCCTTCCATTATGGTTGGTCAACGGTCATACACTGTCTTGTTCTAGAAATGGCTGTGGTTTCAGGCCTCTCCAAGGGTATTTTTGGTGTTGGACACTGACACATGTTATTGCTATAGAATAAACTTTGTGGGTGGTAAATGATGCAGCAGATGGCATACAGCTGAGAAGCACTCCAGCCCTTTTTCTCACAGGGTCCATCATCCTCTCACAGCCAGTGGTAGAACTGGGCTTCCAAACAAGTTATAGCCTGATTTATCACTTGGCTGATAATCAAATCAAATTCATATCGCTGGACATATGAGGAGCCCTTGCTCTGGGGTTCAACCCCTCCAAGATGAGGCCAATGGAAGATAGGCTCCCAAGGGTTTTATACAGTAGGACCACTGTATCTGTGGGGGATTGGTTCAGGCCCCACCAGGGATAGTGAATTCCATGGATAATAGCAATTGCCCTCACTGCTGCCACCTTCTCCCTCTACCCCCCCACCAGCCAAACCATGCAGCCAGACCCCCCCCACCCCGAGAAGGGACAAAGGAGGTCAACTTGCCTCTTCTCGCCCTCCCCTGCCTGCCAGCTCCGCTGTGCCAGGATCCTCCTCCCACCCATGCTGGCCAACCCATTGGAGCCCTCCCACACACCCTGGAGAAGGGATGGAGGAGGCGAGCTTAACCCTTCCCTCCCTTGCTCACCACGCTGGAACCCTCCTCCTGTCCTCCCGCCGTCCCATCAGCACCCACCCTGGAGAAGCGAGGGGGGAGACAAGCTCGACCTCTCCCTCCTTTCCTCGCCCGCCAGCCTGCCTGTCATGCCGGAACCCTCATCCCACCCTGTTGGAACCCACCCCGGAGAAGGGAAGGGGGAGGCAAGCTCAATCCTTCCCTCCTTCCCCTGCCCGCCATGCCAGAACCCTCCTCCTGCCCTGTCAGAACCCACCCTGGAGAAGGGAGGATGGAGACAAGTTCGACTCCTCCCTCCCTCCCCTGCCTGCCATGCTGGAACCCTCCTTCCTCCCACCCCATCAGAACCCACTCCACCACCCCAGAGAAGGGAGGGAGAAGGCTAACTCGACCCCTTCCTTCCTCCCCTGCCAGCCATGCCGGAGCCCATCCACCCCCCTGAAAGCTTGCCTCCTTCCTTCCTCCCTCCTCCTCCCACCCACCCTGCCATCACCATCCGTGGATAATTGAATCCACAGATGGCGAATCAGTGGATGTGGGGGTGTTACTGTAATGCAGAAGCAAATAAAGTAAATCAAAAGTGTGAAAGTGTAACCTATCATCCCTATAATAGCTATGAGAACTGTACAAGCAGGTTAGCAACAGAGAAAAATTCACTCTCTCATTTGGTTCTTCAGGTATCATATCTTTTCCCAGCTTCCAACTGCAAAGCAAATGCAAAGAGTATCCAACAAGATAATTAATCCAAGATAATTCTTTCACAGCACTGAACAGCTGTCATTGCTTGGCCATGATGCCAACAAGGACTCCAAAACCCATCTGCCTAATGGCAGATGCTCAACTCACTACCCACACAACTGTGATACATATTCTTACTTTTGGAGAATTCCCTGATGTAAAAAGGAAGTGTCACAATGATTTTAGCTGCATATGTAGTTCAGAAGCCCTCCCTGTTCTATGGAATTTGATCATTCAGAGCATGCATCAGTTGATATGCTTTGGGGTGTACATTTTTGCTCACAGAAATAAGAAGGAAATAATTTCTCACTGATGGATGCAGTTTTCCACAATTGAATCAGCTGTGTGCTAGTTTTGTGTATTACAGTACTTAAAAAAACTCATACCAGATTGCCACTCATAGGCATATTGTCCACTGCTTATGGCCAGAGATTACTGTTGATGGGTCAGTTGTTGATCAGCTGTGACAGCTGCTCTGGACTTAAGAAAGAAATACAATAAACAGAAGCTAATTCTACTGAGGCTTCCACCTCAGAATTATAATCCTATTTATGGCATCACAATTCATTGCTGTGGGAACAATATTGGCATCATGAGGAGAGACTTGCAAAGTGCTCAAGCAGGGAAATAAGCAGCTGGAACAGATGACCTTTCCTTCTTTGTCCAAGAAATTAAAATAAATAAATAAATAAATAAATAAGGATCCTTGTTTTCATAAAAAGGTATGGTTTGGGGATAGGGGAAATAAAGGAAAAGGGGGAAAAAAACAATTAAGGGAAGTGCAGCAGAGACACATTCTTTCTAGAAAAAGAAAAAAGGATTGCTTGAAGTTTTCTACTAGCCAACATGACAAAGCAAAGCTACACATAGAAGAAATGACTGCATGTGTGATTCATGGATCTCCAGTTTGGCATGTTTTCTGCTTGCTCTCCATTCATGAATGAATCTATACCTTCTTTTCCTATAAATATTGCTGTTCTTCTGTCACTCAAAGTGACTCTTTCCTTAGACTTGTGGCAGAACAACCCATTATATGAAATAGGGGCCTGTCAATGAAAACTGAAGCAAATACGCAGTTCCCCTCCACTTCTCTTCATAATGTACAGTACAAACTTACCTTGAATGCTTATGTCGTTGTTGTGTGCCTTCAAGGACTTTATCAGACAAGTCTCTACAAATGTTCTTTTGCCGCCATATTTTGAACCATTTTTCTTTTGCATAAAAAGCAAAAGAACCCTTTTTATCAGACCTACCTTTACTAACATGAAAAGGCAGCCCCAGCATTACCAGAGGATGAATGGAGCTCTGTTTACTTCCATGTTCATGATCTCGTCAGTTCTTGCAAGAAGATGTGAGTGCGGGTTAATTTAAAAATACAGCAATAAATAAATAAATAAATAAATAAATACAAAAAGTACACACAAGCACAGAAACACACTCACTAAGTCCCAAGTAAATGGGAGGTTCATAAAAAGAGTGTCCCCTATCTGGCTTTCTTAATTTCAACCAGAAGTGTTCTGCCCATTGACGCTATAATCACGAGAGGATAATGGCATGCAATTTCAAACACCAGCAATACCAGCAAAAAACTGCCACAGGAGATCTGTTGATGGCTTGGCTTGTCAATAAAAAAGAATGCCTTATTGCCTACACATAATTGCCAAAGCACAATATCGTCTGATACGCACACCCTTTTGCGTTCATTAGGCTTTGTTATGATGCCATATTTGCCACATCTGATAAAGTCCCAACTCATTTCTGACTTACGGTGACACTAAGGTGAACCTATCATGGAGTTTTCTTGGCAAGACTTGTTCAGAAGGGTTTTTCTTTTGCCTCCCTCTGAGGCTGAGTGAGTGTGATTTGCCCAAGGTTAACCAGTGGGTTTCCATGGCTCAGCAGGGAATTTTTACCCTGGTTTCCAGAGTTGTAGTCCAGTGCTCAAACCACTACACCATGCTGGCTGTCTTGCTTATCTCATTGCCCTCAATGATTCTCTAGGTCAGGGCCAGCTCAAGGCATTTGGATGCCTGAGGAAGAGCAGCAAATGCTTGCCCCCACCCCTGCAGATTGCTGCCTGAAGTGGCTGCCTTACTCTGCCTAATGGTAGGGCCAGCCTTGGGCTCATGGGAAAGTATGGACCATTAATTGCTTTTATCTACAAGCCAGTTTGCATTGTAATGTTGCATGCATCATCCTGGGCAGGTGCTGTGAATATTTTGTTTATTTTAAAACTCTACTTTCCTTGGTGCCAAGAGAACTGGGAATAAAACTGGGGACTGGAAATTGTCCCAAGTTTATTCCATTGGAAGAATGGTGTCTGGGCCTGACAAATCACACACCCAGTTGCAGAACTTGAAATGGCTAGGTTTTTTTTTTACTATACCACCCAGAATCCACCACTGGTCATGCTGGCTAGGAGATTCTGGGAGTTAATTGTCCAAAATGTAACTTTCCCAAGCTCTACCAAGGTGCAGTAGGTGAAGGAAAGCTAGTCCCAGGAGTTCCAGAATCCGGGACTGACCAAGGAAGGAGTGAAATTTTAATATTTTGCCAAGAAGATCTAATGCAAGTCTTGAAAATACAGGTTAAACATAATAAGAAAAAATTATTCCATAAAAAGCTTGAGCATTCATAAAAATCACCTAATGCTGTCTGGAATTATAAAAATATACTTAGTATGCTTTGTACAAGTACTTTACAGGAAGGAATTATACCTTCTCAGACCATGATACTTGAAAACCTCTCTCATTTAAAAATATAAATGCATTTTCGCTTAAGCTCTGTTTCCATCTTGACTCCAGTTCTGAAAACAGTTGGATTTGTTTCTGTACATAATAGGAATGTCAGCTGCTGGTGCTCAAACCTTTCTTATGATACATAGGTCATTTCCCCGTGCCTCCCACAACCCTGTTTACTACAGGTAGAACTGGTGTCAGTGGTGGGGTACCCAGAACTTAGAAAGTTAACATTGTTAGATATTAGTTACATGTATAGTTCAAAGATCTCCCCAAGTAACTAGTTACTGCTGTTCTAAAAAGTAACCCTTTTGTTTCCTGTTTCTCAAAAGTAATTGAAAGATATACTTTTAGGCAGTGGCAGCTGGTGGCTTTTAGGTCAATGGGTTTGCGAATCTGCTCTTAGTTTTATTTCAAACTTTAAAGGAGCTACCCACTATACTAAATCAATTTGTGGGATAAGATTGAGCACCATAGACCTCTTCTTTGGAGTCTGGACTAAAACCTGGAACAGCTTCTCTGCCCTACTGACAGGGAAGCCATCAGCTGTCACTGTTTTTTAGGCACTTTTAATTCTTGATGCTGCAAGATCCTGGCCTGTGGAACAAAACTTAATGTCCTCTGTCCATCTCATCATTATCTTAGAACCCTACAATAGATCATGAGGCACAGTCCTTGAACCGTGTTATATTTCTCCTCTACCATTGGTAAGGCCAACCCCTGTACCATAAAAGTAAATAAAAAATATATTATACACCTAAGGAAGGAGAACCCTCTAGAAGGGACTTTGCTGGGAAACGCTTTAAACATGGAGCTGACCTTGTCAAAGTGGTTTTCGCAGATTTTTAAAGCTCTGTACAACCAGCCAATTCACACATCCCTCTCCTTAATGTCTATATAAATGGAAACAATCCCCTGTGGTGACTGTGTATTTGACATTGTCTAAAGAAGGCAGCAAGCTTCCAGCAGGGGATAGATAGGAGCTGGTGATCAGTGAAAGCTACCTGTTTTCCTACAGGGAGGACAGGAATTATTGGAACCACTCTTTGCAGCAACCACAACAGACTGGTCTCTCTCCCACTCCTAGCAGCCAAGAGATTTTTAGCCGATCACCCACTTTTAGCATTTCCCCAGGGTGATGAATAATGGGGTCAATACTTAGCAACTGTCACAGGTTCATAATTACCATGAATACCTTAAAGTGGTGGCGCCTGGTGATTCTCATGTTAGTGAGTGTGAGAGACTGAATTCACTCTTAGGTTTTACTCTAGGCTTTAAAAGAGCTTTCCAAGGTGGTGAACCTTATTGCTAAATAGGTCCGGTACACTGGACAGTGTCTTTAAAAGCTAATCAAAACCTGGAATGGATTTACTGCCCTATTGACATGGGAGCAGCTGCCACTGCTTGAAGTGGTTTCATTGATATGGGTACTCTGTTCACCAATGCGAATTACAACTATTCTACACAGGTTCTATCACTCCATCGACAACCTTCTGGTGTTCATCCTCAGTGTACTTGGCTGGTCTGGTCCTTGGACAGGAGAAACATAGTCTGCTACTGGGGCAATACTAAGAGCCTTACCAGCTTGGTAGAACCTGCCAGAGCTTATGTTCTACTGTTATAGCCTTTGAGAACCTGCAGTCACTTCAATGCCGTGACAAAGCATCAGACCAGGTTTCTGTGGACGTATCCTATCATTAGTGAAGGAAAACGATTCTTTTTCTTATGACTTGCAAGGACTGCTTAAAACTCTTACAACATGGGTAGAAAAATGTGATACCTACAAAATGCTATGCCTGGAGACTGCAGTATATGACACTTCAGTATTGATATTAATCAGTGTAGTGCAATTTAATGCATCTTTAGTTAGATCATTTCCCATTTGCCTAAGCTGTATGTGTACAGTTTCTAGGACAGAAATATAACTTCCAAGTAGTTTGAGTCCTAGAATTCTCATTTCAGAAATGAGTCACTAATATCTTTTTTTTTTTCATGGGGGTTTGGAATCTCAAATTGCAAAGCTCCTAAGGGTCTGTATGACATTTTCATATCTTGTCTTGATTTTTGTTGGTCTCCCAACTAATCTAGAACCCCCCCCCAAAAAAAATCCTCATCAGAGTTACTGTGAAATATATTACACTGTGGTCCCGAGCCAAGTGGCCACCCCACTCTCCACACATACTGTTTGGCTTTGATTTTAAAGTGATCTGTGCTTTTGTCCTGTGCCAGCTTCCTTTCTTCTCTCTGCATTAGTAAGTGGAGTGCAGTGTTCAATGAGCCACAGAAACCAAAGTGTTAAAAAAATGAGTCACAGAATATGCTGCATAAGAGGGTGAGTCAGCTTTCAATTTTTGAGAGCTGTTTGGGAACAAAAAAAATGCTGAATGGAAAGATTTTTGAAAAGTCTGTATTTTTATTTTTTTTTTCACAAGAAAGTTTTGAGTTGTCTATCTGTCTGTGGCTTATAGTGGTGATGTATTATGAGGGAGATTTAGATAGAAAACGAAGCCTGTTGCTTGACCAGTGGAGTGGAAGGCCTATTGTAGCAGATGCAGCACTTATTCAAGGTGAAAGGAAAGGATTAAGGTCAGCTCCAATACTAGAGGTCTTAATGAACTTGGGACAGCTGCATCCATAAAAGTGGTTGATGGGCCAGTTCAAGATGATAAAAGAAATAAATGCCAGCCAGCTGCAGCTGGGTCATCGGCCTTCAAAGTGGCACTATCATGTTAGCAGTTAGCAAGAGACAGATGAAGGTTTCAGAGGGTAATGGCTTGATGTCCTACCTTTACTTATACTGTGGTGGGGATGTTCAGGACTACTATTTTTGTTTTGCTGTTTTAGTGCTTTTCAGGTATGTATGGAGATCATGTTTGGACATAAACACATCAATTCTCTTTCCCTCTTACTCTCTCTCTCACATGCTTAAATGAGAAAATCCACATACTAGAAAAGCAATTACAACAAATCAGAAAGTGGACACAATCCCTTAGAAAAAGCAGTATTAAAGACCAGCCTCTTCTGGCATGCCTATCAAGATGATTTTAAAGTGTGAATTTTAAATTGTGTATTGATTATTTTAAAATGTCCTGGTTTTACTTGTTCTTTTAAATTGATATTTTTTTTTAACGATGTGTTTTTAACCAAAGTTATGTTTATAGCCTCCTTTCGTAGGCTGGTAAAATGAGTACCTGGCTTGTGGGGGCAATTAGCTAACACACATTGGAAACTGCTTAATGCAGTGTAGATGTGTAAATTGCTATTCCTTAAAACAATTTGTAAGCCACTCTGATAGCCTTGTGGCTGAAGAATGGGATATAAATAAATAATAAATTTATGTGTTAATTTGTTGTTCCTCGCCTTGATCCATACACAGAGGTTAATAATAATAATAATAATAATAATAATATCTCTGCTGTTTCTTCTGCAGTAATATAAAACAACACATACATGGGTTCCCAACTTTAGAGGGGAAAAAGAAGAAAACAAAACATTAAAACATGCATAAAATAGTAGTACAGGAAAATATAATATGGGGGAAAATATGCTACATCTTCTATCCTCTCTGGTGTAAAGATTCTGTTGATTTATCAGAAAGTGGTAGGAACAGTGTGGAAAGGAGAGGGACCAGATAAATTGTTGTCAAGTAGTTCCCAGCCTATGGCAACTCTAAGGTGAACCTATCACAGGGTTTTCTTGGCAAGAATTGTTCAGAGGGGTTTACTTTGCCTCCCTCTGAGGCTGAGAGAGTGTGACTTGTCCTAGGTCACCCAGTGGGTTTCCAGAGTTGACTATGGCCTCCAGAGTTGTAGTCCAGTGTTCAAACCACTACATCATGCTGATTCTCAATGATAGTCATACCAGTTTGCTTTTCTCTTCTGGAACACATTCCATGTTCTGGCATTACTGTTGTGCGTTTCTCTTCACAGCATTCTCTCTCTGTATCTCTTTGCTTAAAATGTTTAAATCCTGCCTTATATGCATACTGATTTCCTAGGCAGTGATTGATATAAAGGACATATCTAGTCTTGCTGAATAAACCCTATTTCTGCCTGAAGAGTACCCTCCAGCCCCACTCCTGTCCCTGCCATGGAATAATTTAAAAACGTTTGCACACCTACCTTCTTGCAGGAGAGAAACCGCTCCCCCTCCCCTCGGCTTCCCTGCCGTAAATGTAGGCATTGTAAAGCTGCATTTACTACAGGGAAACCAAATCCCACCTGTTCTCGCAAGAGAACAATCACACGGGGAATTTAAAAAATAAAAGTAAAAAAAAAAAAAGAACTTAAAAGTACACAAAGCATAAACACACATTAAAAAAAAAACAAGCAACCAGGGAGAGGAGGAAAAAAAAGGTGCCATTTACCTTGATGTCCCAATCTGGACCAGAAGTGTTTGGAACAGACCTCCCTTTGTGGCCGGCATTGCGCCAGCATAATGGGAGAGGAACTTTCAGACCACTCATGATTCTGTGACAGTAATGGAATGGGTGGTCTCCTCATGATGTTTCCCCATGAATAAAATATCATGGGGGCAGCACGGGAACAGCACAGGAGCAGAACAGACAGGGTCGACGTTGTCTGAAAGGGTAGCCCTTTCATGACCCTGTTCCATGTCTGCCACAGAATAAATAGCCTGTCTGAAAAAGTCCAAAATTACAATAAAACAAAATGTGAACAATTAATTAAAACGGGCAAAAATGACAGCAGAATAAAACAAAAACCAACAAGCAGCAGCATTAAATTACATTTAATACTGAATACAGCAACAATGACTTGAATCCTATTGGTGAGTTCTAACTAGAGTAGATTTATTAAATCAACTGCTGCATGGTGGGTTTCCATGGTCAAGTGGGAATTCAAACACTGTTCTCCAGAGTTGTAGTCCAATGCTCAAGCCATTACACCATGCTGGGTCTCACCAGATAAATTAGTCCTAGTCAAAACACTAGAATTTGAAGACATACAATGAAAATGAGGTATAACAGCATAAAACAAGATAACAGAAAAGTGCTACTATGAGATTATCACACTAGACTGTTATAGTGCTATTATTCCACTTTAACTGCTCTGGCTGCCTCCTGTGGAATTCTTGGGTTTGTAGTTGAGTGAGGCCTAAGAGCTCTCTGGCTGAGAATGCTAAATGCTATTCTCTAAACTGCAAACCCCAGAATTCCACAGGAGGCAGCCACAGCAGTTAAAGTGGGGTAATAGCACTGTAACAATGCAGTGTGATAAAGTCCTATGTCAGTGCTGTAGTGGTACACTTGGAAATGTGTGTGTGCTCTTCATGGCACTTCCCATAGCTGCAACCCAAAGAGAAGTTTAAACGCACAAGTGACTGTGTTTATTCTAGTGTTTTATATTTTAGTATAACATATAATAGAAAACATTTAGTTTAAATATAATTAATAATGAGTACTCATGATATAGGGCTGAATATAAACATTTAAACAAACATTTTACTTAATTTTCAATAATATATAAGTATATTTATATCTATAATGCATGTAGCGTAAGAGGGGCGCTCCAAAAAAACGATACAAGGATTCCCTGAAACAACATCTCAGGCTCGGCCAAATTGATCACCAACAATGGTCCGCCCTGGCTTCACATCGGGAGGCATGGAGACGCACTATCCACAATGCCGCAGCCTTATTTGAGAACTCATGCCGAACAAGTCTTGAAGAGAAATGACAATGCAGAAAGAATCACAACCCGGAAACATCACCCAAGGAGACCTTCTGCTGTGCTTTCTGCAACCGGACTTGTTTATCTCGGATTGGCCTTTTTAGTCATCAGCGCACTTGCAGAAAGCATGGGATGAGTCTTTCCTGAATCTTCGTTTGCAAAGAAAAGCTAGAGAGAGAGAGAGAGAGAGAGCGCATGTATAATAATTATTAATTATATCTCACTTTCCCCCTGGAACTGGGACTCAAGGAGGCTAACAACATAAAATAAAAACAGATAGGAACAGGTTAAATATTTGTGAATCAGGGTATAATAATAGAATCTTAAAGTTGGAAGGAACTCCAAGGTCTATCTAGTCCAGCCCCCTGTCATGCAGGAATACACACTAAAGCACTCCCAAAAGACGGCCTCTGGTTAAACAGCTCAAAAGAAGGAAAGTCCACCACTCTCCCAAGTATCCTATTTCACTTCTTTTACAGTCATGACATTCTTCTTAATGTTTAGGTGGTGTCTCTTTTCTTGTAATTTAAATCCTTCAGTTTGTGTTCTATCTCTGGAGCAGGAGAAAAGAAGTTTACTCTATCTTTCACATGACATTCCTTCAGATATTTAAAGATGGCTATAGTATCACTTCTCATGTATCACTTCTCTTCTTCAAGCTAAAAGTATTCAGCTCTCTAAGGAGATTTTCACATGGGGCTAAAATGTCCCGTTACTGCCCCGCCACCTCCTCTCCTGTTCCTGCCATGGAATAACGTAAATCTTTCACATACTTACCTTAATTCCACAGCAGGAATGGGCTCCCCACCTTGCTGGCCAGCCATAAATGCAGCCGTCGTAAGGATGCTTTTATGACTGGCCATCTGAAATCCCAGCTGTTATCGCGTGATAACGGCTGGGCAGTAAATTTAAAAAATAAAATTCCCCCAAACATAACATCAGTTCACCGAGAACAAAAACACACTTTAAATCACACAATTAAAACAGGAAGGGTAAAATAAATGGTGCCACTTACCTGGATGTCCAGATTGTACCAGGAAGTGCTCAGAACGGACCTCCCCTCCACGGCTGCCATTTTGGAACAGGAACGGGGCTCCTGTTCACACACCCATGATTGCGTGATAGCGATGGAACGGGAGGTTATTCATGATGAAAAATCATGATTACATTGTTCCGGAACAGTCACGGGAGCAGGATGGATGCAGAACAGAATGAGGTCAACGTTGTCCAAAAGGGAAAACCTTTCCCGACCCTGTTCTGTTCCTGCCATTGGATATATAGCCCATGTGAAAATCTCCTAAGTTGTTTCTGACAGGGCTTGGTGTCCAGACCTTGCCCAACGTTGTCTGGACACATTCCAGCTTGCTGGTATCCTTCTTGAACTGTGGTGCCCAGAACTGGACTCAATAATCCTGTTTTAATAATACATATTTAACTGAACCAGATGCATTATTTGTCCAGGTGTATTGTTATTCACCTCTAACTCTTAGGAAGGCAACAAAAGAAAAAGAGAACTGCCTCATATCTAAATTCCCAGTTGGGAGACTCACAGATGTGGAATTTTCCTTATTGAACAGTTCTGATGGGTGAGCACCATAGCAGAGAATTGCTGCTCTCCAGGGAAGAGTATAACTGTGTTTCATGAATAAGCCAGTTCTGTTTCCAGCTGAGCCTTCAGTTCCCATATCAATGGTATGCAACTCAATTAGCCTCACTTCTTCACTTTTCTGTCTGTAAAAACTACCTTGGTAAAGGCTGAGTGATGAAAACTAGTAATGATAAAAGCTCAGGTGTGAACTGTTCAATACACCAGAGTTGCCATAAGGCAAAGTAGGGTGTCTGCCTCAGATGTCAGTCTCTGAGTGCAATTAAGGGCAGGAAGTTTGAGGGAAAAAGCCAATCTCGATGAGGATTCAATGGGAAGTTTGCTCTATTAATTCCCGGGAGGTGTCTGTGCAAGAGAACTGCTTGCTACATTGTGCCACCAATTAACGAACAGAAAGGGGATGTTAATTTTGGGTAAAGACTATAATTAAACATTATGCCATATTGTTTGCATGCAGAAGTTTAGTCCCTAGCATCTTCAGTTTAATTTTTTTTTA
Organism: Gambelia wislizenii; assembly: GCA_030847615.1. Lineage (NCBI taxonomy): Eukaryota > Metazoa > Chordata > Lepidosauria > Squamata > Crotaphytidae > Gambelia > Gambelia wislizenii. The sequence goes on from JAUMIR010000005.1 coordinate 238,828,049, forward strand.
AAGATCAGATAGCAGATGATGTGAAAGTAACACCATGAAATTTGGGAGAACTCTTGTCTGTCAGAGTAAACAATCAAGACTGGATAGATGAATAGTCTGTACCTTACATAAGATAGCATCCTACAAGCTGCCATTTGGAATTTACTGTCTGAGGTATAAAAATGTGTTCAGTCAGCCTTGATTTTCTCCTCCCAGTCCCTATTTAAACTAACACACCCAGCAGCTCTTTGTTGTTAAGGTAAGTCCTGATCCTATGTGACTTTAAATGGGAGATCTTTAAAAAGAGCCTGCACATAGTACTACTACTAGAAACTGGAGAGTTTCCATTCAGGCTTCGTGTCCCCTTGGGCTAAATAACAATGAAAAGGAACAAAACAATAAGAGCAACTCCCTTGTTTATTTCTGGGAATGCAGGAAGAATGACCTTGTTGTCCAACAAGAAGAGCTTTTTTTAAAATTACATCTCCCAGATACACAGCATGTAGTCCAAAAGAATCACTTCCCCAAGAGCTATCCAAGAGTGAGTGAGCATCTGGGCATGTGGGCTAGAAAGCTAGTGCTCTTGCAGCTTGCAGCACAGGTCCGAATCAAGAATGGAAAATGTAGATGTTAGTTTTCCTTCTTAGGTCTCCTGAGTATAAAGGCCACAAATGCTCTTGTTTGGTGGTTGAGTTTCTTTTGTGCTGGGTTCTAGAATGTCTCAGAACTTGTACAATTGTTTTTTCATATTCATGGTTTTCACAGTCGCAGTTTTGCATATTTGCGGTTTGTAGCTGCTGCCCAACTAGCTCAAACTCCAAGACCCCACCCTCTTCCCCTCTCCTCCTGTCCTGGCAACAAAACAACTCCAGGTTGCTTTCTTACTTTGCACCAAAGCATCACTGCCTGTTACTTTAAACATTACTGTTTTAAATGGGCAGTGCTGTTTTGGTGCAAGGTAAGAAAGCAAGCTGGAGTTGTGCAGTGGCAGGTATTGGCAGTCTTGTTGGCAGGAGAGGAGTATACAATACTGTAGTGTAATATGCATGTTGGGGACGGGGCTTAACTAATTTGCAGTTTTTTCACTTTTGCAGTGGTGTTCCGCTCCAACCCCAGCAAATATGAAAGGACAACTGTAGTTATTATGAATTGTGTGTATCTTTGGCTTTGTTCTGTCTTTTGTACTTGACTCAGATGACTGGGATTTGAAGAACGATTTCACATTGCATCAGGCATGTTACAATAAAGCAGGTGTAGGCCAGTCTCTGTGCCCTTTGGACTATAGCTTGCATAATTCTTGAGTGTCTCTCATGCTGGCTGAGATGGATGGGAACTAGAATCCAAAACATATGGATGACACCAACTTGCCTGCAACTGCAGTAAAATGTCTGAAATTCCAAACAGTTCCCTGCGATATTCCAAGATATAGCTTTTCTTATTGTTACCCAAAATGCTTCTTGGAAATTCCAAGAAAATATCAAGTTTCTACTATGTTGGGGAAATTAGCAGCAACTCAACTTTAGCTATGCAAAAGGGAGTAACAAGGGAATCTTGAACCTCTGTATACCAGTAGTAGTCTGGATGGAATACATACACATGTGAAATTAAGTATGGTTTTTATTAAAGAGTTCAAAAATAACACCACACACACACACACACAGTCACACAAGAAACATGCACACAAGGGTATAGAAAGGCAACTTGGATAGAGGGTAGCAAGAGGATTTGTTGGGGGTGATACAGCCTGTCCTGTAGTCTGAAATTCGTTGGTCAATCCGGCAGAGTGGTTGAAGAAATCTGGGTGGCTAACACAGAGTGACAGGGTCTCCCCTGTGACTGTGTGCAATTAGGCAGGTTTTTAGGGCCATATGTATACCTTCAAATACACCTGAGGGGAGTGGATACTTCATGGATTGGAACAATAGATTCCATGAGTCTTCATGGATTGCACAGTGAGTTTCCTGGTCTTGACAATAGGTGAGGAAGATGCTAAAGTGTTCACCAGATAGTTACGCCTACACTTTACTTCTGGTGATTCATGGGCTGCCTGCCTGGAACAACTGTTATACTATTTTTGACAGTTGTAGATAATTGGTAGGGTAGGAAAGATAGTTTTTTTTTAAACCGGGGGTAGGAATTTTATGGCCTTCCAGCTCCTACTGGACTGTAACTTCTATAAGTTCTAGCCAGCATACCCAGCAGTGAGGAAAGTTGGGTATTGCAGTTCAACAATATCTGGAGGGCCACACATCCTCTTAAAAGATACATAGATTAGATCAGGCTTCATGGTATTCAATGCATGGCATTCACCACAACATCCAGCAGACATGTCTTCTCACGCTGTCTATACAAGTCAATTTCTTAATGGTACCTCAGGTAGGAAGAGTTGCTTAGCAGCCTCATTAAACCTATTGGTATCTGGGTTTGTCCTACTACTTTTGCATTGACTCAAGCCAATCTGGGCTAATGTAGCAACAAAATAAGTCTAGAAATGAATGTAAATGCATATTCCCTTCTTACTTACTGCTTTGGTAACTAAGTAATGTCTTAAGTTTATGAGGGAGCAAACAACCACCACAATCTGCAAAACCATGTTTAGGTAGTTTCTGTCCTAGTAAAGGGTGTTTCCTACTCACATTGAACCTATTTATAGAATCCAGGAAAGGAAGTTGATTTAAATAGCAACAACAACCCATTCTTTCCATATGAGTCTTCTTTCCAATCTTCTTTTCTTTTACTCTCAAACACCACTTGGTTAGCAGGAGGAAGGTCTTGGAGCATTCCAGAGTCTGTTGTTTTCCTAAGCACATGGACATTTCAGGAGCCTCATGGCACTTGTGGACAACTAGAACAGAGGGGAAATGCCACAGAAACAGATGGAAGGAAATGGGCAACCAGTTCTGGGGGCTACCAAGATTCCTGGTATGCTGGACCGATGGAAAGGCAAACATCCTTGGAACAGAAAATGGTGGGGAGATTTTATGTTCTTTTTCTGCATTCAAGATGTTGCACTGTGGTGTGTGCTTGTACATCTGTAAATTCTTTGGCTCTGATTGTTGTTGTTGTGTGCCTTAAAGTTGCTTCTAACTTATGGTGACCCTATCATGGGCTTTTCTGAGTGTGTGACTTGCCCAAGGGGTCTAGAAAAAGTCAATTACACTGGAGACTTCTTGAATGCAATGGCATAAGCTATCTAAGTCCCACTGGTGTCAAAAGGACTTGGGAGTGCCTAATCCCCTTTGCACCAGGACCCATGTATATGTGTGAATTCTTTGTCTGGGTTATTGATATACAGATTCCATGATGTTTACTATCATCAAGAAGAATCTATCTTCCTCACTGGGACCATCAGTTTTGAATATTTGTGACAAAAAACTCTGTAGGAATGCTTTTGGAGATGCTGATATAAATCACAGAAGGTGTCTGTGTATGTCAGAGGACTCAGCTGTTCTCAGAATGCCACTGATATTCTTGTGGAGCTTCCACATGAACAGATTTATGCTGATCAGCCTTTGGAATCAGATCACTGATCACCCACAGACTATATGGTGAGGGAAGCAACTTCAGCTCTGTTTACATCTAGGCCATATGGACTAGGATCCTGAGATACTTCCAGCTGTTGGCCTTATTTTCTAGGCTGTTGTTGATCCTCAAAACATTGTGTGGTAGCAACTATTCTTCCAAGAGAGAAGTTTGGCTTGATTTTTGAAAGAGATTGATATTTGAAAGAGATTATGTTGCATTGTGTTTTGATCTGTGAATCTGGAAGTCCATGTGCAACCTTACCTCCTTTAACATGTTTCCCTTTGGTGACACATTTTCTCTATGGAGATTATCAGATGCATCAAAGGTGGTGTTATAACAACACCAGGAGATTGCAAAAAGGCTTTCTTACCAGATGACATTGTCCCTCATCGTTATGCAGTTGTTCTGCTGCTGTTCCGCAGGCGCTCTTTTTTATTGACAGGGAGAAGCTGTCAATAGATCCCCTGTTCCATTTCTGTTATGGACCTGCCTGTGTGAGACAAAGTGCCCCGTGCTGCTTTTGAGATCCCAGCATCAATGGGCGGTCTGTGCCAGAACACTTCCGGGTGAGATTGGGACATCCAGGTAAGTTACACACTTTAAAAAAAATTCCCTGGTTTACTTGGAAGTTTTAAAGTGTGTGTATGTGCTTTTTGTAACTTCTTTTTGAGTATTTGTGTTCTTATTTTTAAATTTCCCACGTGTGCGTCTTGTTGTGAGAATGGGTGGGATTTCGATCCAGGAAGTGATTGCAGCTCTGTTAGAACTCTGTTCATTTCTAGGCTGCCTGAACTATGGGACAGGAGGTAAGTGCAGTGGGGAGGGTGATTGTTGCCGGACAGGATGTTCCTGTCCGATAATCTCCTACATGTTAACCAGCATCAAAAGATCAGAGCTCCATATTTCTATCTCTATGGGCTTGTCTAGATTGGCTATTTATCCTATCTTGCCTCCATCTTAGAGCCTTGCAATGCAAACAACACAGGGCTTTTGCTCCATTTTTCCCCTGGGCAGTTCTCACAACCCCCGTGGGAAAGATGGAGCTAAGACAGGGTAAAGCTCATTAAATGTTATATTAAAATACCTGAGAAAAACTGCTTCAGCTGAGAAAAAAAATGGACCCGACCTTGCTTGACTGCAGGAGCCCATACCATCATGCCAGCCCATTGCTGCAGCTGCCATCTGCCTCACTCTCTCTGAAGCCACCAAGGAGCCCTGAAGCATGTGACCAAGGCCTTGCTCACATGCTGCACATCTGCTTCCTGGCTATGGAGAGAGTGAGGCAGATGGCAGCAGTGATGGCTGTAGAGATGGGCTGGCATGCTGGTGTGGACTCTGTCCTGTTTCGCTCAGGTAATGGGAAAGCATCTGGCCAGATCTGTGGCTACAATATATTGGCTGGGAGCCGGGGTATTCTTGCCCATGAAGATGAGCCCTAAATGTCTGAATGGATCTTTGAATGTATTTATGTTGGCAGAAGAGTTAACTCCAGTGGTAGCTGGTAGTTTCCATGTCAGTGGGATGGTGAATCCTTTCTCTGGGCTTTAGTTCAGACTTTAAAGGTTGCCGAACCTTATCTCCCAAATAGGTTCAGTTCCTTAGATAGCCTCTTTAAAGTTCAGGCTAAAATTGAGACTGAAATCATTGCTTCGCTAACATGGAAGCTGTTACTCACCATACCTTTAGCTAGCTTCAGATTCAAGTTGCATTCCATACTAGTTTAAACTGATCTATTTAACTTTCCCAATGTTCAGGTTTAACCTATGCACCCAGGCTAGAAAATTCTTTATACACATATAGTACCCCAAAAGTCTGAATCCTGGTAAACTATCAATGAAAAATCTACGGTATCTTATTTTCATGGTTATGACCTTAAAGCTGTGAAATAAAGCCTTCTAGAACATAGCTGAAATTAATTTTTGGGAAGTATACTTGTTAGGGACTGAAATTTAAGGTTTTTGCTTATGCTCATCTATCCTGTTAATGGCCATGATCCCCTGACAGTTGGCAGTGAGGTAATATCTAGAATCATAGGTATATATTGTTCTGAGCAAAAATGTGGGTGTGGTAGTAAATTTATGAACATCTTTTTTATGAAAAGAATTATCCAGAAAAAGTAGCATGGCTTCTCAAACCTGATCTGTACGTAACTCTTATTCAAGAGCAGGAATGGGAACTCTATGGCCCTCCAGCGTAGCCAATGGTGAGGAATGATAGGAGTTGCCATCCAACAACATATGGAAAGCTACATGATGTATACCCCATTCAAGAGCCCCACATGAGTGTGAAACTTCTGCTGCCAATTAAAGTATCATATATATCTGTATCTTTCCATCTTGAATACCGGTATAATACACATATATTGACAGTAAGAGCTATTTGGCGGTGGAATACGCTGCCTTGAAGTGTGGTGGAGTCTCCTTCTTTGGAGGTTTTTAAACAGAGGCTGGATGGCCATCTGTTGGGAGTGCTTTGATTGAGTATGGCAGGGGGTTGGACGATGGGTGGCCCATGTGGTCTCTTCCAACTCTATGGTTGGATGATTCTATTGAATGCTTGACTGCTGATACAGAAGTGGCAGATTTAAAGCCATAGGGGGATGAACTGAAAGTGCAATGCAGGCAAAGTAAGTGCCATTTCCAGCTGCATTTAATGGTAAATAGTTGATAAACGGCTCTTGTTGGCTGATGAGTGTAGCAACAAACAAGGAATCTAATGCCTGAATGGATGAATTATTGCAGATTATAACCTAAATCCACTTGCTAGTCCCCACTAAAGTAGACTCTGAGACAATTAGATTTAGATATTTAATTAATTAATTTATTTAGGTATTTATACCCCACTCTTCAGCCACAAAAGCTCTCAGAGTGGTTTATACATTGTTAAGCAATAGCAATTTGCACATCTACACTGCATTAAGCAGCTTCCAATGTGTGTTAGCTAGTTGCCCCCACAAGCCAGGTCTTCATTTTACTGACTACGAAAGGATGGAAGGCTGAGTGAACCTTGATGCCCTTGGGATCAAACTTGCAACATTGTGGCTGCAGTACTGGCATTTAACCACTGTGCCACCAGGGCTCCCTTTAGGTAGGTCTTGATTTACCAGTCGGTTGTTGGTTCAATAGGACTAGTTTTGGAAGGAGTAGCAATTGGGTATAGATCTATTCCTATTTTATGAAAAATTAAATTAACATATTAAAAACTCACTCAAAAATCCAAGCTGGAGCATCATAGGTTCAGGTACTTATTAAATAATGGTTCTTCTGAATAGTCCTTGCATTAGATTTCTATTGTGGCTTTGGGCAAGGGGATCTTGTAGCACCTTTGAGACTAACTGAGAGAAAGATGATGTAGCATAAGCTTTTATAGACTTGGGCTGGTGACACACTGAAGAAATAATCCAGTTTGACACTGCTTTAACTGCTATGGCTCAATGGTATGGTATTTTGGGATTTGTAGCTTTGTGATATATTTAGCCTTCTCTGTCAGAGAACTATGGTACCACAGCAAACTAGATATCTCAGGATTCCATAGGATGGAGCCATGATAGTTAAAGTGATGTCAAATGTCAAAAGGTATTGAAGGCACAATTTCAAACAGTTCCAATGAGGAGGAAAAAGGGGAGGTGTTTAAAGAAACCAGTATGGATGTCTAAAGAACTTTCAACTGAGCCAAAACTGAAAAAGGACATGTCTCCCTCCCCTCTGGCTTTTCTTTGCAAATGAAGATTCAGGAAGGACTCATCCATGCTTTCTGCAAGCGCGCTGATGACTAAAAAGGCCAATCCAAGATAAACAAGTCCGGCTGCAGAAAGCACAGCAGAAGGTCTCCATGGGTGAGGTTTCTGGGTTGTGATTCTTTCTGTGTTGTCGTTTCTCTTCAAGACTTGTTCGGCGTGAGTTCTCAAATAAGGCTGCAGCATTGTGGATAGTGCGTCTCCATGCCTCCCGATGTGAGGCCAGTGCGGACCATTGTTGGTGATCAATTTGGCCAAGCCTAAGAAGTTGTTTCAGGGAGTCCTTGTATCACTTTTTTGGAGCACCCCTCTTACGCTGACCCATGGCGAGTTCACCATAGAGTACTATTTTTGGGAGGCAATGGTCCTCCATCCTAGAAATGTGCCCTGCCCAGCGCAGCTGTGTTCTCAATATCATTGCTTCAATACTGGTGATCCCTGCTTGCTCTAGGACAGCAACATTCATCACATAGTCAGTCCAGTGTATATTTAGGATTGTGTGTAGACAGCGCTGATGAAAGTGTTCGAGGAGTCGTAGGTGGTGGCGATAGGTGACCCATGTTTCAAGGTCCATAAAGGAGAATAGACAGTACAATGGCTCTATACACACTGATTTTTGTGCTTCGCCTCAGGTGTTTATTACTCCAGACTCTTTTGTGAAGTCTTCCTAAAGCGCTATATGCCTTTGCTAATCTGAGATCGGTCTCTTTGTCAATCTTGACATCTGAGGAGATGATGTTTCCCAGGTAGGTGAACTGCTGAATGGACCTAAGCACAGATTTGCCAACGGCAATGTGGGGATGGTAGTGTTCGTCCTGTGGTGCAGGCTGATAAAGAACTTCTGTTTTCTTCAGGTTGACTTCCAGCCCAAACAGCTCTGCAGCTGTTGCGAAGCAGGATGTTAGGCACTGCAGAGCTGCTTCTGTGTGGGCAACAAGGGTGGCATCATCAGCGAAGAGCAGCTCACGGACTAGGTCATTTAAAGTCTTAGTGTGAGCCCTCAGACGGCTTAAGTTAAACAAGCTACCATCAATACAGTAACGTATATAGATGCCGTCGTCTTCTTCAAGCTCTGCCATAGCCTTTTGGAGCATCATGCTGAAGAAGATTGTAAATAAAGTTGGAGCAAGAACACAACCTTGCTTCGCTCCATTAGTTATTAGAAAGGGCTCTGAAAGAGCATCGCCATGTCTGACTTGACCGCGCTGGCCCTCGTGTAACAAGATAATCATTTTAAGGAATTTGAGGGGACAGCCTAGTCTTTCCAGGATCTGCCACAGACCTTTTCTACTCACAGTGTCAAAGGCTTTGGTGAGGTCAACAAATGTTACATAGAGACCCTTGTTCTGCTCCCTACATTTTTCTTGCAGTTGTCTAAGGGCAAATACCATATCTGTAGTACTCCTATTGGCTCTGAAGCCACACTGGTTTTCAGGAAGAAGTTCTTCTGCAGTAGCAGGAACTAATCTGTCCAGGAGTATCATTGCAAGGATTTTTCCAGCAATAGAGAGCAGTGTTATGCCTCGATAGTTTGAGCAATCGGATTTTGCTCCTTTTTTCTTGTACAGGGTGATGATGACTGCATCTCGGAGATCTGATGGCAGTTCCCCTTTTCCCCAGCAATTCACAAGGAGTTTGTGGAATTTATTGTGGAGTGCATGACCTCCGTGTTTCCAAACTCCAGGTGGCATTCCATCAATCCCAGCTGCCTTGCCATTTTTCATCTGCTGTATGGCCGGCATCCATAGATTTTCCTTGTTTTATTTCTGGGCTGTGAGGCTGTGTTCTAGAATAGTTTCTTTCTGACATTTTGCCTGCATCTGTGGCTGGTATCTTCTCTGGAAAAAAACCACGGAAAATCTATTTTATTGTGTATTCCTGCATGGCAGGGGGCTGGACTGGATGGCCCTTGTGGTCTCTTCCAACTCTATGATTCTATGATTCTATGAAATGGCATTATTTCTGCAGTATGTCAGCAGCCTTGGTCTACTTCCTCAGATGCATGGAGTGTTCACACTACAGGATCCCTTTGCCCACTAATATTCCAGATTAACATGGCTATGTTTTTGAATTCTATCTATATTGTATCTTTCTTCTTCTTCTTTGTCTTTTGTATGCTGCAGGTTTATTTGCGTGCTACTTTGGGTATTCCTTTTCTACTGTGTGTGTGTGTGTATTTTAAACACTTATACAGTATAGTTTTATATTGGTTCTTTGGCTATTGTTGTGGTGGTTTTAACTGAAATGTTGTTAGCTGTCTTGGATTATTTTGTATGTATGGTAGAATATAGATGTTTTAAGATAAATAAATTATGCATACTTCAAGGATCAAAGCAGCCCAGCCTTTTACCACTCTGGTGACAAGTACAAAAGACTGGGTTAAGGTGTCAATATTGATCCTGAGCTGCGATCTTGAGTAAACACTCAAAATCAAAATGGATGAGTTGTGTTTTCCCAAAAGTCATACCTTAATGATTTTAACTATTTGTCTATGTGAAAGCTCCTTCTTCCAATTTTTAAAAGGCCATAGTCTTTTTTTTTTCTAATTTAAAAGGACCAAATTTATAACACATTCCTTTCACAAATTGCAGCTGCTACCTTTAAATTTCAAATTACTCATTCATAGGTCCCATGAGATGGGAAGAATGAAGCAAAATAGTCAAAAATGGAGCATAAAGAAGCTGAAATAAACATGACAAACTATGACACACTTTAAAAGCTGCATTTTGACAAAGCCATCAAAATAAATACAATAGAACACCAATAATAAAGAAAACATAATCCCCCCAAAACCAACCAACCAACAACTGTAGAGCAAAACAAAACATCAGAGAGAGAGAGAATGAGAAATAAAAACATCTTAGCTGTTCAGAAGTTCAAATTAGGGCTGCCTAAGTAATAAGTAACCTTTAGAATGGGGGGTGGAGTCAACCCCTTACATTTTTTTTGTAACAAATTCAAATTCCTCCCCCATGCCCTCTGGTACATAGGGGCATTTCCACTACATGTTGTTCCTTGATGGACCAATTTAAGCACTGGGAAACATTTTTTGAAACAGGAAGTAAGTAGGGAAGTGATTTTCACTCCCTTTTGCTTAAAAAAAGGCCTATTCTGGGCCAAAATTGCCACATTAAGGCCAAAAACATAGTGCAACTGCCCCCATTCCACCTATAGGCTGTTTGGAAGTGTATAAGGGGGCAAAAAACCATTTTTTTTTTTGCAGAGGTGCATGTAGTGGGGATTGTGCCCCTCCAGGTTCTCCTGAGGGACCAATGCAGTCCCCTAGCTTTCCACATAGAATCATAGAGTTGGAAGAGACTGCAAGGGCCATCTAGTCCAACCCCTGCCCTGCATGAATATCCAGTCAAAGCATTCCTGACAGATGGCCCTCCAGCCTCTGCTTAAAAAACTCCAAAGAAGGAGACTCCGTCACACTGCGAGGCAGCGCATTCCACTGATGAACAGCTCTTACTGTCAGAAAGTTCCTCCTAATGTTCCTCTTTTCCACAGTTGCCCACTACTGCTCTAAAACAATGGTTATCCATCTTTGGCCTCCAGGTGTCTGGGATTTCAGCTCCACAAGAGGTATGGTTATAGTTGAGGGATTTCAGAAGCTGAAGAGCTGAAGTCCAAAGGCTGAGAGCCACTGCTCTAGAACTGCAACCTTCCTGATGCACAAGACAACTCCTGTCACAGGAGTTCCCAACCACAGGGTTGTATCTGACCAAATGCAATTAAAAACAATTCTTCATACCATCATTGGAGGCATTCAGGGGTGGTATTATGCAGCTACCAATATCCCTGTCACCCATTTGGCCCTATATAGTTGAAAGACTTTGAGTATTGCCATAAGCCACTTCTGTCTTCAGTTTCCTGCAGATTAGGTCAGTGAACAAACAGATCAGTAACTTCAAATGTGTTCACATAGCATACCCACATCATTTGAATATGCTGAGAATTACCAAGTTGAAAAATCAGTCCTGGACAAACATTCTGGACTCTTGGAATAGGGAAGGCTTGTAGTCATGTTTTGCTTCCAACCTCAGCAACCTGTTCCAGATGGTCTTGTAGCAGACACTTGTTTGTTCTGTCCACCAGGCCAGAAGTGTATTGTTAAAGTGTCCCTTCTTTCTTGGCAAGAGTTTCTCTAAGGATGCAATTAGCAAGGGACAATGAGCTTGCTTCCCATGGATCCATTTGGTTAGGCACAGGACAGCATGGTTAGGCACAGGAAAGCACAGGTCAGCATGGACTCTACTAATCACTATTTTATTTTCTAAGTAAGGAACAAACTACCCATAACAGCAGATAGATTCAAGCATGTACAGAGTATGAAAAGAAACTGTCTGTTAGGTGTGGATGTCCAAACGCTGGCCAGTCTGGAAGTACAGGAGGCTAGCCTCCCACAACAGTGAGTTACCTGGATTGGAAGAATGGGATAGATCTAGGAGCTAGATTGGCTCTGAGAACACAGGTTTTTTTTTAGAAGTAAGACTAGGTTGTGATGCATGCCTTAGCTGACTCAGAAGGGTAGTAAACTCAGGTATTTGCCATAGCTCCTAGATTAGCAGAAGGTCCATTGTCCTAAAAGTGCTACTATTCCTACTTTGCATAGAATCTCCAAGAAGAATTCATCCATTCAAATATTCATATATTGCTTGATACTGGAAGATCTTCCAGTAGCCTACATTTTTAAAAAAGGTATAAAATGATTTACAATACTTTAAAATATATATTTAAATAATTGTAAATATTCCAAGATAAAATGAAGCCTAACAGAATTATCGTTTGCATGCCTATCTCTTCCAGGTTATAAAAGCTTTGAGTGCTGTTCTAAAATACTTGAGCCAGCGCTGTTTGGAGTTCCATCAGTTCCTTTCTCCACCTAGACATACCCAGTGGTGTAAGGAACAGGGAGTCTTTATCTGACTCCAGGTTGGAGTAAAGAGAGTGAATTTACTGTTTCTGTCATCCCACCACCTGAGGCTACCACCTCACTGAGGATCATGGCAAAGCCAGTCTTGCACTTCAGACACCATCAAGAAGACAGGCAGCACCCAAGCAAACATGCCAAGCAGAACTAAGGGCAGAGAATGAGCCGAGTAGATGACAATTTTAAGCCCACATCTTCTGTACCTTTTAGGTGATAAAATTCTTCTTACAAGTTGTCAGGGTGATAATGATTACCAAGTGGTTACTAGGGATGGGTGAGAAATTTCATTCTAGCTCTGTTCCGATCAGAACTTACCAAAATTCACAAAATCTGAATGTGGTAGAAAGTGACAATGACAGATTTGCCCTTCTCTAACATATACACTGTATATGTTTATACTGTAGTAATTTAACACTTTGTAAATGGCTGTTTATATACATCCACAGCTACAGAGAAGTTTTAGACAGAACAAAGAAAATGAATAAGCAGTTTCAAGGCACAGCTAAGGAGTATTAAGCAGGAATGATCAACTCATTTGCTAGGTGTCTCTTCCTGCTTCCTTATAGAGGACTTGATGAGAAGTAGGAATCAAAAGGCTCATCTAAATGGGCCAGAATATGTCAGCTTCCTGCTGGTGCATTCTGTTCATGGATTCCCCTGTTCCTCCCCTGTTGCTGGCACAAAACAGGATGGAGTACAGCCTGCCATGCCAGCCCATTGCTGAAGCCTCCAACTGCATCCCACTCTTCAAAGCCATGAAGACAGCCTGCAACATGGGAACAAGGCCCTCTGCATGTGACCATCCTGTGGGCCTACTTCCTGGCCTCGGAAGAGTGACAGCAGATGGGAGCTGCACTGAGGGGCTAGAGTTGCAGTGTGGGCTCCTGCAGTCATATGGGCCCCAAACTGCTTTTTGGTTTTCTTCAGGTATTTTTTAAAAGTGGTGCAAACTTGTAAGATGTCAACTCGTAAGATGTAAACTAAATCTTCATCTCAAATTCAAACCTAAGAGGGGTGGCATCTTAAAGAGGAGACTCCAAGTCAACAATCTACAACAAGCTACCATGAGAGACAACTTCCAGGCAAATCTGCAAACAAAACTTGAAGACCATCCTACAGATCCTTCTCCTACAGTGCTTTGGCAACATATCAAAAACAGTATCCTCCAGTCTGCGGAAGAATCCCTCGGGTTCTCCCACAAGAAAAGTCAAGACTGGTTTGATGAAAACAACCAAGAGATCCAGGAGCTGTTGGCAAAGAAGAGAACTGCTCACCAGGCATACCTCGCCCAGCCAACTTGCCATGTAAGAAAAGCAGCTTTCCGTCTCACATGTAGTAAATTTCAACAAAAACTCAGAGACATGCAGAACAAGTGGTGGATCAATATAGCAGAAAAGACACAATGCTGTGCAGATCTGGGTGATCATAGAGGATTTTATGAAGCTCTTAAAGCAGGTCCAAAGCTCCTTATACAGTACAGATGGTCAAACATTAATTACTGATAAAGCCTCCATCCTGAATCGATGGGCTGAACATTTTCAAAGTCTCTTTAGTGCCAACTGAGTAGTCCCTCTCTCTCTCTGGCTTTTCTTCGCAAACGAAGATTCAGGAAGGACTCATCCCGCGCCTTCTGCAAGCGCGCTGATGACTAAAAAGGCCAATCTGAGATAAACAAGTCCGGTTGCAAAAAGCGCAGCAGAAGGACTCCTTGGGTGATGTTTTTGGGTTGTGATTCTTTCTGCGTTGTCGTTTCTCTTCAAGACTTGTTCGTCGTGAGTTCTCAAATAAGGCTGCAGCATTGTGGATATTGCGTCTCCATGCCTCCCGATGTGAGGCCAGGGCGGACCACTGTTGGTGATCAATTTGGCCAAGCCTGAGATGTTGTTTCAGGGAGTCTTTGTATCGCTTTTTTGGAGCGCCCCTCTTACGCTGACCCGTGGCGAGTTCACCGTAGAGTAGTATTTTTGGGAGGCGATGGTCCTCCATCCTAGAAACGTGACCTGCCCAGCGCAGCTGTGTTCTCAATATCATGGCCTCAATGCTGGTGATCCCTGCTTGTTCAAGGACAGCAACATTCGTCACATAGTCAGTCCAGTGTATATTTAGGATTGTGCGTAGACAGCGCTGATGAAAGCGCTCGAGGAGTCGTAGGTGGTGGCGATAGGTGACCCATGTTTCAGATCCATAAAGGAGGATAGACAGTACGATGGCTCTATACACACTGATTTTTGTGCTTTGCCTCAGGTGTTTATTGCTCCAGACTCTTTTGTGAAGTCTTCCAAATGCACTATATGCCTTTGCTAATCTGTGTGAGGGAGTAGTCCAAGGCTCAGCTATCCAACATATGATACAAAAACCCATGAAAAATGAATTGGCCATAGCTCACACTTTGGAAGAGACCCTTAAGGCCATACAGGAGATAAAAAACGGCAAGGCAGCTGGGATTGATGGAATGGCACCTGAAGTTTGGAAACACGGAGGTCAATGCACTCCACGATAAATTCCACAAACTCCTTGTGAATTGCTGGGAAAAAGGGGAACTGCCATCAGATCTCCGAGATCATCATCACCCTGTACAAGAAAAAAGGAGTAAAATCCGATTGCTCAAACTATCGAGGCATAACACTGCTCTCTATTGCTGGAAAAATCCTTGCAAGGATACTCCTGGACAGATTAGTTCCTGCTGTTGCAGAAGAACTTCTTCCTGAAAACCAGTGTGGCTTCAGAGCCAATAGGAGTACTACAGGAGTACTTACAGACAACTGCAAGAAAAATGTAGGGAGCAGAACAAGGGTCTCTATGTAACATTTGTTGACTTCACCAAAGCCTTCGACGCTGTGAGTAGAAAAGATCTGTGGCAGATCCTGGAAAGGCTAGGATGTCCCCACAAATTCCTTAAAATGATTATCTTGTTACATGAGGGCCAGCGCGGTCAAGTCAGATATGGCGATGCTCTTTCGGAGCCCTTTCTAATAACTAATGGAGTGAAGCAAGGTTGTGTTCTTGCTCCAACTTTATTTGCAATCTTCTTCAGCATGATGCTCCAAAGGGCTATGGCAGAGCTTGAAGAAGATGACGGGATCTATATACGTTACTGTATTGATGGTAGCTTGTTTAACTTAAGCCGCCTGAGGGCTCACACTAAGACTCTAAACGACCTAGTCCGTGAGCTGCTCTTCGCTGCTGCTGCTGCCCTTGTTGCCCACACAGAAGCAGCTCTGCAGCACCTAACATCCTGCTTCACAACAGCTGCAGAGCTGTTTGGGCTGGAAGTCAACCTTAAGAAAATGGAAATTCTCTACCAGCCTGCACCACAGGACGAACACCACCATCCTCACATTGTTGTTGGCAAATCTGTGCTTAAGTCTGTTCAGAAGTTCACCTACCTGTGAAGCATCTTCTCTTCAGATGCCAAGATTGACAAAGAGATCGATCACAGATTAGCAAAGGCATATAGCGCTTTAGGAAGACTTCACAAAAGAGCCTGGAGTAATAAAACACCTGAGGCGAAGCACAAAAATCAGTGTGTATAGCGCCATTGTACTGTCTATTCTCCTTTATGGGTCTGAAACATGGGTCACCTATTGCCAACACTTACAACTCCTCGAACGCTTTCATCAGCGCTGTATATGCACAATCCTAAATATACACTGGACTATGTGATGAATGTTGCTGTCCTTGAGCAAGCAGGGATCACCAGCATTGATGCCATGATATTGAGAACGCAGCTGTGCTGGGCAGGGCATGTTTCTAGGATGGAGGACCATCACCTCCCAAAAATAGTACTCTATGGTGAACTCGCCACTGGTCAGCGTAAGAGGTGTGCTCCAAAAAATCGATACAAGGACACCCTGAAACAACATCTCAGGCTTAGCCAAATTGATCACCAACAATTGTCTGCCCTGGTCTCACATCGGGAGGCATGGAGACGCACTATCCACAATGTTGCAGCCTTATTCGAGAACTCACGCCGTACATGTCTTGAAGAGAAACGACAACGCAGAAAGAATCACAACCCAGAAACATCACCCTTGGAGACCTTCTGCAGTGCTTTCTGCAACCGAACTTGTTTATCTCAGATTGGCCTTTTTAGTCATCAGCGTGCTTGCAGAAAGCGCGGGATTAGTCCTTCCTGAATCTGCATTAGTGAAGAAAAGCCAGAGAGATACATATAATGGGATTTACCCCATCTTGGCCCCATCTTTACCCCGGGGGTTGTGTGGTTTTACCCGGGGGGTTGGTTGCATCAGGCCAAACATTAAGGAACATCAAGTCCTGACTCTCACTGTGTCTCTAGGTAAGAACTTGGAAAAATTATTTCTGGACTGCAGGTCCCAGAATCCCCCAGCCATCATGTCAGTGAGCCTGCTTACCAAGGATTCTGGGAGTTGTAGCTGAAAAAGCAACATTACAAAGTTCTGTTCCAGAACTACAGTTTAAAGCTTGGACTTTGGGGGGAATCATTCAGTTATCTCCTAGAAAGCCTGACAAATGATGGGCAGCCCTGCTCTAGGATGAGGAAAAGAAGAATGGAACACTTTACAAGGTTGATATGATGTTCCTGGAAGGGAGAGAATCCAAAAGCAAATGAAGTCTTAATCCCCCCAACTGTCATGGCTGACAGAGTGCTGGATGTGTGGGAAAACCTCACATTCAGCCCCCATACTATTACATCATTAACACACATACTGAGTGGGATTATATACTGCAAAGAAGATGTCCCACACACCAATCAATCTCTCTCTTTCTCTTGCTCACTCACTCACTTTCTTTTCTGTGTATGCATGCATGGTGTGGGCCCATGTGGAGGGCTGGCTTGAGCAGCATGCTGCAGTGGGAACTGAAAACTCAGTTTTAGTACTACTTTCAGAACTTGGAATCTGATGAAACAAATGTGGGAGGTGTCAGGTCAGGATGCAGTAGAAGGAAAATAACTAAAAGGCAGAAGGCATGTAGATAGAAATGTATAGGTTATGCATTAGAATGTGTTAAGATGTAATATAATTGTGTTGGAGGTAATGAACCAGAAAAGTGAAGATGTAAGAGAAGTCTGAGTCACTGAAAGAGCTGATGGCATAATGAGGGGGTGGAACAGAAGAGATGCTCTCTTGGGGCTCATTTGCATATTAAAAATCAGTGGTAACTTACCGTTGGTGGCTAATAACCACATTAGATGATAAAAACGGCAAGGGCTATTACCATGAGACTTAATCAAACTTCCATTTATTTAGGGATGTACATACATGAGATAATCATGACCAATTCTTGTTTTTAGAATATATATATATATATATATATATATGGTTTCAATAACTTGCAAAAGAAAGACAGCTTTGAACAAAGGAAAATACAATCACATATAATGTGAATAAAAAGCTCAGCTATTCTTAATCTGAAATCCACTGGAAAGCTGTTGTGGAGCAAACCTTGTAGAAATCATTGGGATGTGCTTCTCGCTATAGGATCAGGCTCTGAAAGACACTATATGTAAGGTGTCTTTCAGAGCCTGATCCTATAGCAAGAAGCATATCCCAATGATTTCTACAAGGTTTGCTCCACAACAGCTTTCCAGTGGATTTCAGATTAAGAATAGCTGAGCTTTTTATTCACATTATATGTGATTCTTTTTATTCACATTATATGTGATTCCAATTTTTCAGGGAATATTTATTATTTTGAAAGTTGCACAATCCTGTGTGGCACTGTAGCCCTCTGCACAATGCTTGGAGCTCAGCTCCTTCTGGCCCTTAGGAGCTCTTTAGGGTACTGAAGGTTTCTCTGAGGAAATTCTTGTAGGCTTTTCTGAGGAAATTGTGAGAAAGTTCTTAGAAGATTCTGAAGAGAGTTGGCTGAAAGGATTCAGAGAGGCAGAACAGAAGATTTGTGGAAAGACAGCAAGCCTGAGGAAAGTGCAGAGAAAGGGGGAATTTGAAAAGAAAAATCTGTCCAAAGAAGACAGTAGAGGAGAGAGCAACACAGTAGTCATCCAATCATCCCCAGATCTCCCCTAGCAGTGACAGAGACTAAGGCCTACAGATGCATTCCAGCCCAGCTCTGTAGCCAGTCGGATAG
This sequence comes from Gambelia wislizenii, assembly GCA_030847615.1. NCBI lineage: Eukaryota > Metazoa > Chordata > Lepidosauria > Squamata > Crotaphytidae > Gambelia > Gambelia wislizenii. The sequence continues at coordinate 238,846,294 of JAUMIR010000005.1, forward strand.
CCAGTCACAAAGGGACTTTATCAGATTACCATGTAGATATTACCTTAAAAAAAAGGATTAAAAGAGGATGCAGACTTTCTTAATATTTGCATTCAATATTCAGAGGAAGGCAAAGACAAACCTCTTCTGAACAAATCTTGCTACGCAAACCCCGTGATAGGTTCTCACCTTAGGGCAGTCATAAGTTAGAAACAACTTGAAGGCACACAGCAACAGCAACAACAGCAACAAATACTTTTCACCATACAAATTGGAAAGATAGTAATTAGAGAATCTGTGTGCTCACACAGTTTGCTCTCCAGGTGGTAATTGTTGATGGGCAACCTCAAGACCAGTGCTCTCCTTGCTCAGAGTTCTTTATATTGGTGTTGGACTGGACAGCTTTTGAAAGAGTTGTAGGTGCTCTGTAAAAGCAGGATGTACTGGCCTCCTCCCTCTTTCCTTCTCCTTGTTAAAACAACCTAGTTCTTGTTTTCTTACTTTTCTGATTACTAATTCTCCAACTCCTTTGAGGAAATTTTGGAGGGAGGCATGTGTGCTGGAGGCATTGCAGAGTACAGTATTTTGGATTCCTGACATTTCCCCCTACCCCATCTATTCAACTACAGTTTGGCTTAGGTCCTATAATCCCCTCCACAAAGAAAGGTTGCTGGCAGGAAAAATGAAGTTACAATGGATACTGTCTTGATTCAGAGGTTTGTTTGTTCGTTTGTTTTACTACCCAAATACCAGAACTTGGGAAGTTAACTTTCAAAAAGAAATTATCTACACTTATAATACCAAAACACACCTCTCTCCCATCTAATCTCTCCAATATCTCATTGTTGCCTCAGTACCCACAAAAGAATGCAAAACAGCAGCATGAGAAAGATCTTGAACAATCTGATATGCTCCCTGAACTATTTAGTGAGGCTACACCTTGTAGTTATCAAAGTAGCTAAAGTTACAAGTGGAGGAACACATTTATTGCTCATTAATTTGCAGTGGTAATGGGATATGGTTATACCTTACTTATTTGGAAAAGGAATGAATTACAGGTAACTAATTATTTATAATGAATTAATTTCAAGCCCTAAACTATAATGATGAGACTAATGCTATGCTATGGGTGTCACAGATTTGGCTATGATGTATTATATACAGTTAGCATAGCTTATGGAACCCTTACAGCCTGACCTGGCAAGGATCTGGTATTTATTACGGTTCTGGCTGATTGAGATACTCCATGCTGTGCCTCTGTTGCAGGGGTCAATATTGCTTAGCCTGTAAGCCCTTATGTGCCTAAAGCATATCCTCCAACTGTCCCAATTTGGCAGGGACGGTTCTTATTAATCCTTTGTCATTCCACTTTTTACGCTGCTATTAAAACGTCCTGCTGGTTTCTCTCTCTTCCTGCCACTTTCTTCCTGTATCCTCTGTTTAGTTCAGTTGCTGCAAACTGAGTTCAAAATGCATAAGTAATTTGCATTCAATTAACTCAGTGGCAGGAGAGAACAGGAGGAGGCAGAATCTTGTTCTTCCCTGTAGACAGGTAAAAGCAAACTTCTGTAGCCTCTTCCAGTTTGTGTTTTCATCCTCATCAACGTTTGCTATCTTGACTGCATTTTGATGCTGCTTGGCCACATGTGTCCTGGTTTTCTTTGTGACATGTTGGAGGGTATGCTAAAGAAGGTTTTGAGGGCTTAGCACAAGGTATCTCACTAAGCTAGGTCCTAACTTTACGCCACTTGTAATGAAATGTAGTACACATTTCATCACCTTTAATTTATGAGGTACTATATCAGATCGTGAAAAATATTTGCTTGTCTGAATGCAACTAAGTGCTGGAGCTCAGTTCAGTCTTCTTTGTTTGGATAAGGTTTCAAGAGGAAACTTAAAAAAGAATAATGTGGCAGGGAATAGTCCCAATGGGGACATCTGAATTTCACATGAAATGATAGCTGTGCCTCTGTTGTGACAAAGAAACATGCAATCTGTAGAACATTTGTATGTTAAATTGGTGATATGAATAACATCGTGAAGTGTCCATTAATTATAGTCAGTTGTTTACACTGCAAAATCTAGTGGGAAGGAAAATAATGTGAATAATTATGCATTTAGGAGCTCTGTTGATATACTTAATTGCAGTTATGAATATGACCCATCCCTTGAAAGAATATAGGGCTGCTGCTATTTATATGTTTAATATCTAATTGCAAATATAATTCTTGAAACAGGCTTTGTTTTGGTCTTCCCTCCTCTGGGATATTCATGTACAGGGAAAATACTCACATGCTATCACAGTTTATTCCCTGGACTGGGCTATTCTGTTTGTTTGTTTGTTTTGTATTATACTTTTAATTGTATTTTAAACAAAGACTATATGAGAGTACAAACCACTACAACAAAAATATTAAATCTTCAAAAATTGAAGAGATGAAGAAAGGAAACAAAGAAAAAAAAATGAAAGAAAAAGATTCTCTCTCTCTGGGTTTTCTTCACAAACGAAGATTCAGGAAGGACTCATCCCGCACTTTCTGCAAGTGTGCTGATGACTGAAAAGGCCAATCTGAAATAAACAAGTCTGGTTGCAGAATGCACAGCAGAAGGTCTCCTTAGGTGATGCATCCGGGTTGTGATTCTTTCTGCGTTGTCGTTTCTCTTCAAGACTTGTTTGGCGTGAGCTCTCAAATAAGGCTGCAGCATTGTGGATAGTGCATCTCCATGCTTCCCGATGTGAGGCCAGGGCGGACCATTGTTGGTGATCAATTTGGCTGAGCCTGAGATGTTGTTTCAGGGAGTCCTTGTATCGATTTTTTGGAGTGCCCCTCTTACGCTGACCCATGGCGAGTTCACCATAGAGTAGTATTTTTGGGAGGCGATGGTCCTCCATCCTAGAAACGTGCCCTGCCCAGCGCAGCTGTGTTCTCAATATCATGGCCTCAATGCTGGTGATCCCTGCTTGCTCAAGGACAGCAACATTCGTCACATAGTCAGTCCAGTGTATATTTAGGATTGTACGTATATAGTGCTGATGAAAGCGTTCCAGGAGTTGTAAGTGTTGGTGATAGGTGACCCATGTTAATACATGAATATACAATTAAGACTAACCTAACGCTAAACTACACTAAGACTAATATACCACACTAAGGGCTCATCTACAAGAGCCAGGATATGCCAGCATATCCTGGTCACAGATCAAGCCCGTTCCTCCTGTTGCCACCTCTAAATGGGCTGAAGTCCAGATAGGGACATCGTCTCATTGTTTCAGCCATTGCTGCCGCCATCTCCCATGTTCTCCTGGAAGTGAAGAAGCCAGCCTGCAATGTGAGCAAAAACTGCTGCATGTGACCAGCCTTGGTCACATGCTGTGGGACCCCTTCCTGCTTTGGAAGAACAAGGCAGACCAGCAGCTGCAGTGATTGGCCAGCCTGCTGGGACAGGCTGCTGAGGACATGTGGGGCCTGATCCATTTCTTCCCGGCAGGAATGGATTAAAGGAGGTATTAAAAAAAATGGTAGAGTGCCCTTCCCATCTTCCGCCCATCTTAATCCCATCTTTGCCCCAGGGGTGGTGAGGACTGCCCAGGGGCAGAATGGGGCAAAAGCCCTGCATCATCAGGACTGCAGGGCTCTAAGACGGGGGCAAGACATGGTATATTGCCAGTGTAGACAAGGCCTTAGACATTAAATTAGATTAAACACTAAATACTAACACACCATGGGACTCTGTGACTCCCCCAATCCAAACTATAGGGAATTATTTTTAAAAAAATCTGAAAAGGAAGAGTATTACTCTACCACTATAGATCTAACTAAGGAGATTTTCAGATGGGGAAATTATTCCCTGGGGAGATCGGGACAGAATTGTTTCTGTCCTGGAAGCAGCACCGCGTTTCGCATGCCCACTTCCCTCTCCCGATCTCCCGTCGTCCTGACACTGTCCTTGTTCTAGTTCTTTTTATTAACAACGAACTCTCATTAATAAAATATACTGGCAGGGAACTAGAACAAGGACAGCGTTAGGGCGATGGGAGATCGGGAGAGGGAAGTGGGCATGCGAAATGCGGTGCTGCTTCCGGGACAGAAACAATTCTGTCCTGATCTCCCCGGGAATAATTTCCCTGTCTGAAAATCTCCTAAGTAATCCAACTAAGATTGTTAATATCCATAACCAGAGAATTTTGCATCGTTACTGTTCTTCTTGCTCAGAAAGTCCATAAACGACTTTCAATCTTTCAGAAAATCTTCATTGGCATTTCCTTTAAGATCCACATTAGCTTGGCAACTTGAGCTAACTTAGCAACTTTAGCAATCCATTCTTCTGTTGTCGATACTTCAGTCTGTTTCTAGGTTTGAGCAAATAATATTTATGCTACTGTTGTCACATATCAGAGAAGTAACCCATATTTGTTATCTAGTTCTTTATCCAAAATACCGAACAAAAACATCTCTGGTAACATCTCTGGCAAGTTCCACCTTTAGTTTTATCCTGGACCAACAGGTTTTCACTTTCTTGCAAATCTACCACATGTGAAAGAAAGAGCTTTCCTTCTCTTGACATCCCCAACATAGATTTGATACATTCTTAGACATTTTGACAAATTATTTGGGTGCCGTTTACATGATGAAAATGTCCTGGGAAGAATTCATGTCGATCCCTGGCAGTTTACACGTACATCGGGTCAGGTACGTGATTTTCGGAAGGGGGGCCACCTTTTATCCCTCAACCTGCGGGACTTCCAGTCCCGTGGTTTGTGCCGGTTTTTAAAAAAGTCACTGGAGGATTCGGAAAATTGGAAATGTAAACAGCCTGGGACAAAATATCTCGGTACTAGGGGATGACCGGAAATGGTGACTGGGGGCGGGCTTAGAGATCAGCGACCAGAAAAGGAGGGGTCAGTTTCCCATTCAACAGATCCAGCCTCACCAGCCGAAAACAAAGGCATCCCTTCCAACTGCACGAAGATTGATGTCTCTGTGTGTGCATGTGCGTGTACTCAATCACCTTTTAAAATGGATTTCAACACTGCAAACCCTTCAGCTTTACCTTTTCCTCAACTGCATGTTACAGAGAGATCGTGGAGGGCAGAGGGTCACCCATTCATCCCCTGCCTTGATCTCCTCCCTGGGTTTGAACGGGCACAGTAAAATATTCCAGCCTCTGAGCGAATGAACACCCTTTAATTCCCCCTCTCTGTGTCTGTGTCTTTCAAAATGCCTGTCTGTAGATGGCTTGAAACCTAAACTCTGCTGCTAAATCTCTGCTGTAAGGGTTAACATTTTAAAGAGGCAAGGGAAATACGAAGCCTCCCCCCCCCCACTCACTCGGCTTGATTTCAAAAGGAAAACAATTGTTCCTGCGTCTGAGCGAAAGATCTCAGTCTGGGTCTTTCAAAATGCTTTCTGCCTCTGCTTAAAGGGTTAACATTTTAAAGAAGCAAGGGGAATACCAAACCTCTGCCCCCCCATCTCCCCCCCCCCCAGCCAATAGCATCGCTCGTGGTGCGGAACTCTAAAGGAAGTGCGTCACCGAGGTTGTGAAAACACGAGTAACCTCATCCTTGATTGACAGTCCAACCCCCCCTAAAACCTAACTCCCCCCCAGAACTTTGGATGTGTAAATATCAGTCACGGGACCACCCGGGATATCCAGATCAGTGACAAAAATCATATAAACAGCGAGGGACGGATTCAGGATCACAATGTCATGGTCGTGACAATTTTTGTCATGTAACTGGCACCCTGGAGTTAAATACCATCTATACAACATCTTGTATGCATTTTCTCTGAAATTACTACCCTATGTAAATTTTACATCTTTGATGCACTATTCTTGACCTGTTTGTTCTCGTTCCTGACCTTATTCTGTTTCTTGTTTTGTTCTAGCAGGATTAGATACTAGGGTCTTGTCTGGCTAATGGTGGGTTGATGTGCCTGCATGAGCTCCATGACAAGGAAAGCTTAAATGGCAAAATAAGCCATCTAGGAGGCAATTTATAACCAGAACACTTCTCTCCAGACAAAGAGAGAGCATGAGAGAAAAAAAAGAAAAAAACAGAGACCTGCTTCTTGCTTTTAATCCTGTAACTGCTGGAATTTACTTAGTATCTACTGAAAATGGAGCAATGTCCTTCTCCAGAAATGTTACAGAAGTTGTTGGAAGAGATTGGATCTTTGAGAAATGATGATATGGTAAAATTTAAAGAAGGGCTGAAAGAAAGAGCTGTGTGGCAGTGGAACACACTCCCTCGGAGCATGGTAGGGTCTCCTTCCTTTGAGGTCTTTAAACAGAGGCTGGATGGTCATCTGTCAGGGATGCTTGGGTTATGATTTCCTGCATGGCAGGAGGTTGGACTGGATGGCCCTTGTGGTCTCTTCCAACTCTACAATTCTATTATTCTATGATTCTACACCAGCCAGAATACTCCACGTTCCGGCTGGAGTATTCCAGCCCCGGGCCTGTAGCATTTCCCCCCATTACCTGCCCTTTCATTGTGGCAACACCCCTATGGCCCATGCACAAACCCACACTTCTCTTCCCCACACTGGCACTACTTCTGAGGCCAGGAACGAGTTGCCCAGCCGTGGTAACATGGCTGGGCACCTCACAGTGACCTCAGCAGACATGATGTGCATGACCCACCTGGGAAATGTCTGTGCTGGGCACTGTGCAGGCCATGTATATGGACACCCCCTTGCAGTAATGGAATTCAGTTTTCTTCAGAAAAATTGCAGCAAACTGTGAGTACAGCAGTTTTTACCACATGTCCATTATGGTTTAAGGACTATTTGCCCTGGATTCTCACTGAAACTGCCCAGACATCATCTGTACAATTCATACCAGGATGCTGGGTGTGGGAATGTGGTGGTGGTGCGGGGGAGGCCATTTCATTTGGTCCATCTAGACAATGCCCAAGACTCTTGGAAAATCCAAACAAATATTGCATCAAAAATCCATGCTTCAGAAATCCAGGTATCAGAAATCCATGCTTCTCTGGCTGTCATGGGCTATTGGTTTATGTTTCTAGGTTAAGGATGAGTACCTTGTGGCAAACTGTCATCTCCATTGGCCAGGCTGGTAGGGGGTGATGGAAATTAGAATATATCAGCCATAGATTGCCTAGCCTCTCTCTAGACTGTTCCTTTTTTTGTTGTCACTCTCTATCCTTGTGACTAATTTGCTTCCTCATCAATTTGCTTGCCTAGAGATTTAGGATCATGTCCAACAGACTGTGTGGAGTTCTGGACCTGGCTTCCTTGTCTGGTGTTTTTGGCATACCATACTGCAGAGGTTGGTGGGTACACTAAGGGATTCTGGTTAATGTCCCTTGGTTTTAGCTTTGCTTCCAGGAACAGGTTTGGCTGATGGCTCCTGAGCTTAGTTCTGCCAACATATAAACCCTTTGAATTCTTGACTAGCATCTAACTCAGTCTAGTAAGCTACCTCAGAGACAGCATAGGCTGAGGCTTCAGTCCCCTTTAGCAACGGAGATGAATAGGTATGTATGATACTGGCTAAAGGAACAAGACAAAAGTTGTACAGAATAGTAGTATCTCTTTTTTTATATGCTGGTCTGAATGTTTTCTTTACTTCTTAAGCCAGACACACACCTCCAACAGATGGACTTTGTCTGAATGCTACTGAATTATCAGTCAAGGCCTCTTGTCTAATGAAAGACTTCCATAGCAATCAAAAAATTTGTATAGTAAAATACAAAAAATATATCTACAAGGGCAAACAGTACAGCAGACAGCATTTTCAAAAAGAACCTGCTAGTACAAAATCGTAGATGGAAATGGGATATCTGCAGCTACAGTCTTCAAGAGTATTGTAGTTTACAACAGCATTTTCTTGCTTTGTGTGCATGTGCTTATTTTCTTAATTTCTTCAGGCTTGTGTGAGTTACTGAAGAGAGTGTTTGTACATTACTCAGTTATTGCTGAGACAGTGCTTTCTTTTCACCTTGCCGATAATAACCAGCAAGAGGTAACCAAAATTATGAAGAGCTTTGTCATTTTGCACTACAAGCTAACTGTGCTATGATTAGGAAAGGGGAAGAAACATTTAATGTTTGTTATATGTCAGTCACTTTTTTTTTTTACTCTTGTAGCCAATGTTGTCTGGTTTGAGAGTACTGGACTAGGACTGGGGGCCCCAACCAGAGGTGGGAATCATATGTCTTTCCAGATGTTCTTGAACTACAACTCCTAGCATTCCTCATGGCTATGCTGATAAGGGCTTGTTGGGGTTCCACGGTCCAAAAATATATGGAGGCATGTGTGATTCCCATCCCTGGCATAAACAAAACAAGAAAGCAAATAAGTAAATAAATAAATATTTTATGCCCACCAAGTACAGTTTGGGGGACTTGAGAAAGTTTTTTTTTTTTAAGTTAGGACTTGCCAGTCTAGCATTGCACAAACACTTTTCTTGTGACATTTCTGACATTTCTAGCATGTTTATTTCCCTTGGTTCCCCCTTTAATAGTTCTTATTCTAAAGCATGCTTCATTGCTCTCCTCTTCTCTCTCTCTCTCTCTCTCCCTCTCTCTCTCTCTCTCTCTCTCTCTCTTTTAAAACCAAACAATAGCTAATTTTACATTTAAGAGTTTGGGACAAGGCAAAACCTGGATACAGTGCTCAGAGGCAACAGTAATAGAAAGTGACTGACTGTCTTTACCTGGAAAACTGACATTACCTACTCAGAGAAACCTTGCACGTCTTCGGCTGCTGTGCTGTTTGGTTTCTAAATAGCCAACCCTTTCTGTTCCCATCTGACCCATCACCCCCTTCCACACTGGTGAAACCCTTACAGCACACAAATTTAACATACCTCATTGCGCAGCCTCGGTTGCTGAGAAATAGTCTTAAGAGATCTGATATTGTTTGAAGGGGGAAGGCAGTGAGGATGATAGGAAGGAAGGGGGCAGAAAGAGACAGTAGGTAAACTGCTGTATTCCATTCCTGGGGGAGGAGGACAGTTAGAAGAAGAGAGGAATGCAAGAAGGATGAGAGAGAATGGCATTGATACCAGATCATTTAGCAAGCAAAGCAGATAAAGATTAGGGTTCCTATGGCAACTGGCTCAGCCTCAGTGGGGATTTGGGGAGAGGCAAAATGAAGAGTGAGCTTGTTTAACACATACCCCAACATGAAAGAAAACAACATCAGCCTGAGTTTTAGTCTTGGCTCTCCTTCATTGTTGGAAGGAGATGTTGTTGCACTGTCTGTCTTCAAGACTGGAAATAATTATCCTAGGTGTGCTTATGGGGGTGGGGGAGGTTAAGCAGTTGTTGTTTTGTCATCTCTCCAAACTTCTAAAATAAATTTACCTTCCCTTTTGTTGCTCAAGGTGGTTTATATCAAAATACAAAATAATCAATAAAACAGGTGATAAGGAAAGATTGTAACTGAAAGGCTAGACCATATGCTTTTGCATGTAGACATTATCAGGTCCAGTTCCTTGCATTTCCAGTTGGAAAGATTAGGTAGCAGGTGATGTGAAAGATCCTGTGAAACCCTGAAGAGCTTCTCATAGGCAAATTAAATGCTACTGTGCTAGATGTGGACAAAGAGTCTAGACCTGCTGGTATAAGGTAGATTCCTATAATATATATGTTGTAAGCTGCCTTGAATCCTGTGCTGGGAGAAAGGTGGGGCATGGCACAAACAAAAAACCAGACAACATTAGGAAAGCCCAGACAGCAAGAGTGTTAAAAATAATAACAACACCACTCAAACTGTCAAGCAGTGTTGCTAAGGGATGAAAAATTGGGTGCTCAAAGGTGTAGGTGTCAAGCTATGTATCTTTGAGGAGGATGTTTCTTAGCAGGAAAGACCCTATTTTGGGCAGCTAGCTGCCTAACCTCCAGTGGCAGGGCACTTAGGACAGGGCTTCTGATGATAATTTTAACAAATAGGCAGAAGGTAGCCCTTCAGGTAGCCTGGTGCAATGGAGTGGCCATGTTCCTACTTGTCTTTGAAGTGCTTTCAGAAGACAGCCTTTTACAGGGCTAGGGAATTTGTGGCACTTGAGATGTTGTTGGACTCCAGCTCCCGCCATCCCCAATCATGGAGCATTTTGGCTAGGGCTGATGGGCATTAGAGTCCCTCAATATTTGGAGAGCCAGAGGTTCCCCAGACCTGTTCTGCTTGGATGTTCTTTCTTTGAAGACAGAGGGCACTTTGCTGGGGGTCCCCTTAAACCTGGAGCCAGTCCTGGTCTATACCATATAAAATGATTCACAAGACTATTCCAAGAGATAAGGGTCACAAGCTTTTATTAAAGATGACATTCAGTCATTATAAAAAACAAATCAAAATGTGGTGCTTTTCTCATAGTGTCCATGATCTTATTGGTGATCTTACTGGCTTAATTTAAAATATGGTCTTGAGTTACAGGGAATAACATGTCAGTTGAATTTTTTAGGAAGAATTTCTTAGGTATAAGAGTGTATTTGAGAGCCAGTGTGGCATAGTGGTTTGAGCACTGGACTGCAGCACTGGAGACCAGTGTTCAAATCCTTGCTCAGCCATTGAAACCCACTGGGTGACCTTGGGCAAGTCACACGCTCTCAGCCTCAGAGGAAAACAAAAGCAACTCCCTTCTGAACAAATCTTGCCAAGAAAACCCTGTGACAGGTTTGCCTTAGGGTCACCATAAGTTGGAAATGACTTGAAGGTACACAACAACAACAAGACTATAGACTTTATCAGACCACACCCCAATAAAAGTTCTTTTGCTGACACAAATTGTGGCATTTTTATGCTGGCAAAAGAACTCCCCCCCCCCACCTTACCTTCTTCGCATTAAAGAGGCTTCCCAGGCACTAATGGGGAGTGAATGGAGCTCCATTCACTTCCTGATTTCAAATATCATCGAATCTCATGAGAAGATGTTCGCAGGGAAATTAAAAAAACAACAACCAAAGACACAAAAAGCACACCAAAGCACCAAAACACACTTTTAAAGTCCCAAGTAAATGCGGGGGGTGGTTTCATAAAAAGAGCATCCACTACCTCGCTATCCCAATTGCACCTGGAAGTGTTTGCACATTGACACTGCATTCACGTGAAGTACAATGGTGTTTAAATTCAAACGCCGGAAATGCCGGCAGAAAATTGCTATGGGGGAATCAATTGACAGCTTGGCCCATCAATAAAAAGTATGTTTTTAAAACAATATATGATTGAGAAAGGGCAACATCATCTGGTACGTGCGCCGTTAAGCAAACATTAGGTGTCCTTATGATGCCTTACTTGACTGGTCTGATAAAATCCTATATCTACAGCATGCAGTTCTATAACAGTATGATATCTTTTAAAATGCCATGGCCCCATCCTACTGAATCCTGGGATATATAATTTGTTGAGGTACTTAAACGTGTTTGCTAAAGAACTCCAATTTTATAGAGCAGGCAAATGCACTTGAACTCTTTACCAAACCCTCTGAATAATTTATCAGACTATGAGCCCCAGGATTCAATAGGATTGAGCAATGATTGTTAAAATGGTATGAAACTGTTATAATAGTGTAGTGTAGATACACTCTAGGATGGTTCTATATAGAATATTCCCAAAGTGGCTTCAGATTTCTTTTCAGTTCAGTCCCAGAATATGTATTCAGTCCCTTGTGTAGTTCTTTACCTAGATCCTGAGATTTTCTTCAGAGATCTTTGTCAAGGTACTGTGAATTGCTTTTCAGTGCGAGACCTACAGGGCCATTTTGGTGAGGGCATCCTGGCTTAGAAATGTTTTGTTGCAAGCACACGGTTCTTACCACTGGAAGAACTCCCTTCCAAACCACTTAAAGTCTGTTCTATTCTTTATAAAGAACAACACTGGTATTGTATGGAGCAGTTTGGTGGATCTACAGCTTCATCCCAGAAGGTGGCCATGTTGCTGTGCTCTTCACTAGCACATATCTGTATCTACATTTTTGTGCCAACCATCCCTGAAACCTGCTGTGCTCCTTTTCGCTGAACCCTTCTTCCTTGCCTGAAATTGGACTCCATTGTTTTGTGTGGAGAGCTTTTGGCTCAGCACTAGCGCAAAAGCTAATCTCTTTACAAATATCTTTCTGGCTTTTCTTCACAAACAAAGATTCAGGAAGGACTCATCCCACGCTTTCTGCAAGCGCGCTGATGACTGAAAAGGCCAATCCAAGATAAACAAGTCTGGTGGCAGAAAGCACAGCAGAAGGTCTCCTTGGGTGATGTTTCCGGGTTGTGATTCTTTCTGCGTTGTCGTTTCTCTTCAAGGCTTGTTCGGCGTGAGTTCTCAAATAAGGCTGCAGCATTGTGGATAGTGCGTCTCCATGCCTCCTGATGTGAGGCCAGGGTGGACCATTGTTGGTGATCAATTTGGCTGAGCCTGAGATGTTGTTTCAAGGAGTCCTTGTATTGCTTTTTTGGAGCGCCCCTCTAGCCGGCAGACAACTAGCTCATCATCCTCATGGTCCAACAGCCAACCTTTAGGTTAGGGTGGCAACTTAATGCTTCACATCTGTCTCCCGAGAACTACATAAAATTTGCATGTGCCAATTTATATGTAGAGATGTGCAGCTGGAAATAATTACTATAATTTTAATGTAAATAAAATACATTTCAATGCAGTGGAAAAGACTGTTACCAGGAGACTTGTGTGAACACTCAGTTTGCTGTCCAAACTGTATTGTCTCTGATGTTGAGAGGATGAGCAACCTTAAGGCCCCTGCTCTCCTTTTGTTGTGGTTATTAATTAGAGTTCGGAAAGATAATTTTGTCTTTTATAATTCCTAGAATCCTTGAGCTACCATGGCCACTGAGAGTTGTACAACCTCCACTAATGTTTCTAAGTTTTGTTATCTTTGGACAGGGTTGGACAGGAGGGTCTTTCAAACAGAGCAGTGGCTCTTAACATTTTCTTTACCAGAGACCCCCTTTAAATATCTTTTGTTGCCATGGACACCCAAGACTTAACTCAAGATTTAAAACTATAATAATAGCAGCAGCAACAATAGCAACAACACAATTACAACATCCATTAAACCTTCCCTCAGAGGCACTGGAGGGGGAGGGAAGGCTTTTTTCCTGCTTCTTCCTGCAAGTTTGTGGCTGGAACAGATTGAATGGCAATGCACAGTACAAGCCAGCCAGCCTTTGCCTTGGTTCCTGCCATGTGGCTGCTCCACTGCAGGAAGGAGGTGGGCCAGGCAGCTTTCAAGCCTTTGCAGAACCCCTGGTGAGGACATTGTGGCCCCTGGAGGGTCCCCGGACCACAGGTGAAGGACCACTGAAATAGAGGACTGTTCTCTGCTGAGTAGGATGCATGGCCATCCTACCGTCTGGTCATGTCAGTAGAGCAGGCAACTCAGTGCCTTCCAACCTTGATTCTGTGGTTTTTGTTCCCTGTGTAGCAACTCTGCATTGCTTTATTTAGCAAAAAAGGTGAGGCTGAGGTTTTTCAGATGCTACTGTCATATACATAATGGAAACTAGGCATATTCCTGTCAGAACTCCCCTGAAACACACCCACATCAGTTCAGCTGCTTGGATCCCAGGGCCCTTTGACAAGAGTCATTCCATTTCTATACATCATTTTGTGAGAACTCCACCCCCCACTTTCCACTGAAATGAGCTGCTTCATTTTCTAAACTGATATTTAAAAATGAAATTATGAAAGCCTAATGACTTAGTCATTTTTTTTTTGTTCTGAAGGTGAGAGAAAGATGAACGAGATTAAGTATAGTTTATTGTTGAGATCAGCACAGCATGGAAAATAACCAGATTTTTAGTGCAGCCTCCACAGTGTATATTGAGAGACCCACTGAGTGGCACCTTCTCCAGCCTTAACATTGGGGGAGTTTGAGTGAGCAATTTGCTTAGCTGGATTTTGTTTGTTCTTGTTGTCTTGCCTCATTTGGCATAAATAAGACAATATAATCCCATGCATTTACATCTGGGGGTGGGGTGGGGGGAGATATCCTCAATGACGGGAAAAGAGCATTCTTCCTTTGCAGTTGCACAGCCATTGGTATGCAGCTTAAAGGGATAAATTCAGAGTTGCATTTAATCCTGGGCTGCCACACAGAGAATGTGAAGATAAAATTGTCCAGTGTCTGTCCAGTGGCAGCTGGTAGCACTCTGGGTTTTAGTTGAAACTTTAGAGGAGATAAACAATGGCCTGAACCAATTTGGGGGATTGTGTTCAACACGCTCCTTTAACGTTCAGGCTAAAACCTGAAGAGAATTGCTATCCAAGAGAGAACTATCCAAGGTGCTTGAGAGCCAGCATGGTGTAGTGGTTTGAGCATTGGACTATGACTCTGAGTCACATTCTCTCTCAGCAACAGAGGAAGGCAAAGGCAAACCCCCTGTGAAGAAATCTTGCCAAGAAAAACTCATGATAGGTTTGCCTTAGGGTTGGCAGAAGTCGGAACTGACTTGAAGGCACACCACCACTGCCACTACGGGGCTTAATTCTACCCTGGAACAGGTTCAGCAATTTGGATAACTCTTTTAAAGATCAAACTAAAGGTATGGGTCAAATCACTGCCTCACTAACATAGAAACCACCAGCTGCTACTGGCTATATGGACTAAATTTCCTCCTGATGAAAAGCTCTATCCTACTTTGTGCCCAGTCCATTCATTAAAAAAAAAAAATCTTGTGCACAGGACAAGTCCCTGATGAACATTCCTATGCCTACCATTGCCACCTTTCATTTTCTACTGGCTCCTTTTCCTGTGCTTTTAAGACAGACATGTGTTAATGTTAGCAGGTGATAATGTTTATCTGCACGTAGTAAAATATGATTTTCTAGAAATGTCTGTTCTCCAAATATACAATAGGCCAGGCTAGGTTTTTCTGGACAGCTGACCACCCCAAGAACTGTTTAATAACCTGTCCTGTGACACCTCTGATGAAACTAGACTGAATTGGGATACAAATGAAGATTTTTCATTTTCTCATGAAAAACCCCAAATGACAAGAAGCCCAACTTGATACTGTGAACCTTTGCTAACAGCTACTCACCTATTTCTGCTCTTTTAAATGTTGCCTTAAATCAGGTTTCATAAGAGGATTAGGCAAAGACAAAGAAGGTCAAGCATTTTCTCCCTTATCTCTCTGCTCCACTATCCTGTAAGATGAACCTGCATTGTCTGATCTTTAATGGGCTTTTACTTACTGCTTATTAGTATGGCTGACAGTAAATAAACCCATTTGTTTTGCCCAGAAACAACCCAGCATTGCTAGAATATATAGAACTGATATTTTTGTTTGGAGAAAATTATAATGTTGGTTTTTAAAGCATTAAATATTTAATGCTTTCATTTTGACATGCATTTGCTTCACTTGCAGAAAACAAATTATGGTTTAAATTTTCTCTTTCTTTCATCCCTGTTTGCCTCTGGCATCTAGAAGGGTTGAATTCATTTCTTATACTCTGGAATTGGCTTGTTTGGATGTCTTTGTCTAAGAGCTTTGCAAAATAAGACTGGCAACTGAAGCAGATAGATATAGAATTAAGCTCCACCCAATTTTAATCAAAATGCAGTATATATTCAGAAGAACACCGAGGGACTTCTAAAGCAGTTTTGTTTGAGTGATAAATGAATCATAGGATCATAGCAGCCCTATTCAGGTATATAGGATAGCGTTAACCAGAATGCATGAGGAGAGGGAACAGGCTAGGTTCTTTTCTCTCTGTCATTGCTTTTTTCATCTGGAAATCTGAAGAGGACAGTGTCCACACAATCAAAATTCCTGATTTGTCAAGGTCATGGAATGTGCACATGTGCTTCTGTGTGTAAGCAGAAGTTCTCTATTTTCAAATGGTCACTCTATGTTTTAGGGGAATGATAAAGAAAAGGGATGGAACTAGCTTCTTCTTTCTCATGTGTCCAAGTTAGCTCTATTCTGAATTCTGGAATAGAGCTAGAACCAGGAGGTAGTCTCAAAGGACATCTAGAAGAACACTGTGTCAATGTAGGAAATTCACAGCATACCAGGTTAGTGGGCCTTTAGGCTCTGCTTAAAATGTTCCAATGAAAGAAAAGCAAGTTGTTCCTTTATCAGACAAACCAGGGGGTTCTCCCTAATGTTTACTCTAAAGACTTTATTGGACAATCTCCTTTAAACACTCTTTTGCCAGCATAAAAAATCCACCTTTATGCTAGCAAAAGAACGCCCCCCCCCACCACACTTACCTTGCTTTCCTGGCAAAGGCTTCCCCAGCAATGAAGAGGAAGTGAATGAAGCCCCATTCACTGCGAGACTTCATTGTGCTGGAATTTCAAACCTAAAACAAAAAATAAAACATTAAAAGTGACAAAAAGCACACACACACACACTTTAAAACTTCCAAGTAAACCAGGGAAAGTTTAAAAATGTGCATCTCTTACCTGGATGTTGCAATCTCACCCGGACGTGTTCGCACCAGACCGGCCATTGATACTGCATTCATGTGAGCTAAATGGCCTGAGGTTTCACTTGCTGGCAATGCCAGCACCAAAACGGGATGGGTGATCTATTCATGGTTTGTCCTGTCAATAAAAAGAAACACCAGAATAACAATAGTGGAACGCAAAAGGATGAGGCCATTGGTTCCTCTATTATTATTCTGGAACCACATTAGCTTCGTTTGATAATCTCCTAAACCTCTTTTCTTGTAATTTGAACCTGATGGAATGGGTCTTACCCTCTGGAGCAATATATTTTCTCCCTTATCTATGTGATAATATTTGAAGATGGCAATTATATCACCTCTTAATTATCTCTTGTGAAGGCTAGGCATACAAAACTTTAAACTTTACTCTCAGTGGATCTGGTTTAAATTTTCTCACTATCTTTTATCACAATCCTCTAGACTGAGATATTCTTTCTTAAACTGTGTTTTAAGTTTATTAATATCCTTCTTAAACTCTGTTGCCTCAAAATGGACACAATACGCCCGGTGAAGTCTGGCTAGAGCAGAATAGAATGGTAGTTACCATGACAACTCATGATCTGCACCCTATACAGTAGGACCCCTGTATCCACTGGGGATTGGTTCCGGGGGGGCGTGCGTGCATACAGAATACCATAGATAATAGTGAATGCCATTGAAAATAATGGGACTTCTGGTTTAAAATACCATAGAGTTGCATTGGAGGACCTAGAAAATGGCTAGAGAGGATACACTTTCTAGGAAGACTCTATGGTAGGTGTGCTATTTTGTGTCCTGTGGATAATTGAACCAATAGATAATGAATCAGTAGATACAGGGGTCCTACTGTACTTCTATTGATGCAGCCTAATGTTAGCTTTTTCTAAAAACTTGCCACATTGCGCTACTGACTTGCTTAGGCTGGCATGCTATTCGTAACATATGCAGGCATAAATCCAACTTACGCCTATGTATGTCCTTTTTTTGGTCATTATGAATGTTGGTATTGTTTTCCACTCTCCACAATGGTCCTCCCGGCCCTGACTCACCCTTTAGCTGATGCAGCTCCTCCACAGCCATTCGGTAGCTGGGGTGTATGTGTGGTGTGTGTGTCAAAAAAATGCCTAGCTTAGTCCCTGTTGTCAGATGCAAAATGATGACATCATATCTTGAGACCTCTGGAGGACCCTGGTGGATCTTGGCAGATGATGTCACTGTCATGCTTCTGGCTATGGGGACATGGCCTGGTGCTTCTCTGATTCTCCTCCCCACTCACTCTCTGTCAGCCACTGAATGGATATGGGTGTGGGGCTACAGTAGCTAAACTATATAGGGAGGGAGGTGTGTAGTGTAGTTCCACCTGCACCTTGCTTAGTATGTGATCTACTAAAACTGGAGATCCTTTTTCAGTACTCTGGCTGTCAAGCCAAGTGAACCTGACTCTTCTGATCTAAATACCGAAGTTTAGTATTTTCCTTGGTTTTTTTCTGGGCTATGAGGCCGTGTTCTGGAATAGTTATTTTTATTTTTGAGATACATTAGTGGATCACGCAGAGCAATAATAATAACAGGACCTATGAGTGTGTCCAAAGTAGCACTATCCTGCATCATGTAGTGCCTTCCTTGTAATGTATTGTAAAAATTAAGTATTTCTTGGGAGGTTCAAACTGTACCGTTGTGGCACCTTTCTGAAACAGGTGCACTCCTTGACTTTTCTCTAAAACAGAAATAAGGGTTTTTTTTTGGTTTTTTTTTTTACAAATAAGAGGATCAAAATACTTTGGATCAACAAGGAAGATCTAACAATCTAGTATAACAGCAACATATGAGATTAAAGCAAAGCTTAAGAAAGATCACACCTTTAGACTGCACCTTCCAGAATCCCCTGGACACTATGACCACTGGTTCAAATTAGAACTAGGAGGAATCCAGGAGATGTAATGTTAATTTGGCCACTAGTCTAAAATGGAAATTTGAGAAATCAGCAAGATGCAATGTTGGCTCACATTAACATTGCAGCTCCCAGATTTCTCAAATGTTTCCCTGTCTCTGCCAGCTGCCCATCTTAACTTACTTGACCCTTTCCATCTCAAACATTCCTTCCCACCCCTGGATTACTAGCCATATTTTCTCCATTCTGTCTATGGTTACCAGGTTAGCAAAATCCTATTCCATGAGATTTCAGGTCTAAAACATGAGACTGGTGTGGCTGGGTGAAGAACCCTTCTGATTTCACAAGGATGAGTGGGCAGTTGTTGAGAGATGGGCTGGAACAGCTTCTGGGCCATGTAATTGCAGAAACAGGTAGAAGTAGAATCTGGGCACATACCAGCTAACCAGGTACTAGGGCAAGCCAAAACCAGGGGGGGAATCCATTTTTGAAGGAAAAATGCATGCAGAAATTGCAGCAGTGGATGTCATTTCCACTCCTTACATCGCTAATGGCCTTATCTAGGGCACACATGATACACAGGGAGTTTTTCCAGGCACAACACGCTGGAGCTTGAGAAAAACTGACTGGTAGCCCTTAGAGAGTTTTTTTTCTGGCCCAATATGGGTGATACCAGGGCGTAACAACAAGAAAGCTCACAAGTCATGTTGTGTGGATGTGTTCATTGGCTCTCTTCCCAGTTTCCTCTTATTTTGGCTACTCTGGCACTGAACAAGTGCAATACACATGCAAACACCTTCAAGCTAGACCATTCTGATTACAGATGGGAATGGAAGGAGGTGAATGTCTGGGTTTTAAAGCCAACTCACAGACAAAAATCAAATTTTATTTTCCTGCCTGGCGACATGGGGAAGTGCAATAATTCCATGAAACTCCAGCCAGTATCCTCCTATTCTCCAATATTTCACAGAATGTGCTCAAGATGGCAAAAATTGTTAATGAGGAAGAACACAGCAACTAGGAGAGGTTGCAGAAGTTTTCTTTTGCCTCAGTTTACTGGGAAGTGCAAGATTCTGCCTCTCCCCTCCCACTGCTGAGTCAATTGAGTGCAACCTACTTTTACATCCAATTCACTTTTGTACTTTAAATTCAGTTTTCACTTTGATTGCAGTTTACTTTGGCAACCCCTCCAACCTAACTAGTCCACATAAGATTCATTGAACTACACAATATAGGTACAGTAGCACCCCTGGATCTGCTGATTTGCCATCCACTGATTCAATTATATGCGGATGGTGGTGGTGGTGATGGGAAGGGGAGGGTGGGAGGAAGTGAGCTTGCCACCTCCTCCCTTCCCTGGGACAGTTCTGGTGGCACAGGGCCCGGCGGCACATGGAGCTGGAGGGTGGTAGAGGGGGAGTGTGGGAAGAGGCAAGCTTGCCTTCCCCTCCTTTCCCTAGGACTGTTCCGGTGGCTTGGGGTCTGGTGGTGCTGAGAGCTGGTGGGATCTGGGCAGGAGAAGGCGATCTCACTTCCCCCTTCCCTTCCACAGGACAGTTCCGGTGGTATGGGGTCTGGCGGCATGTGGAGGTGGTGGTGGGGAGGGCGGGGTGAGGCAAGCTTGCCTCCTTTCTCCCTTCTCTGCAGGAGAAGTTGTCCGTGAGTAAAAAACAGCGCGTCCGCCTTCAATGCCATCTCCTTCCAAATGGCTCCTGTTAAACAAATTAAACTAACCATTTTGGATGCTTATCGACATATGCCTAATAAAATGATAGCCATCTAAATTCAAATAGGTTTCAGGCTAAATGAACACTCTGGCTAAATGAAGCACTAGTTGGAACTGATGTGCCCCAAATTCCTCACACTTCCTCGCTGACCCCTGATGTATGCCAGTGATATTCTTTCACATATAAAAAATTCAAATGCATTAAGTTAAAGGACCCTCCCCTCCAAAGCGATTATCCAATATTTGCTCTAAAAATGTAAAGCTTTTTAAATGCACCTGCAAAGCTAACTTTAAAGTTTAATAGCTGGGAATATTTTTAGGTTCATCTATAAAGAATGTAAACTCTCAACTTTCAGAATTAGCTGGTGGCACGTATACCTTACTTTCCCTTGCATCCACTGTGGCTGTCAAAAAACAGCTTGCATTAGGACCCAAGGGAAAACTGGAATAAGCTACTCATGTTTTGCTTCTATTTATAGTAGGCTCGTGTCTACCCTCCTTGTCATTCTTTTCTTAGCATGGGCTGGACTGGCTCAGCTATCAATTATCCATGAAGCTAATGACAATATGAGCCAAGCTAAGGGAAGCAGGTGCTCAGAGGAGGAGTGTGTGTGTGTGTGCATATGGTTGAGAGTTTAGGGAGACAAAAGGAGGAAAATCTGGTTGAGAAGAGAAAGCAAAATGCATTTCTCTCCCACAACTGATGCCTTTATTGATTGTCAATCACAATTATTAATTTAAACAATTCCAGAGCAATGTTGCGTTCACTTTCTTTGATTTTTATTCCTCCCTTTGGCTTGAAATCTTTATTATTTATCTTGATTATGAAAAGCAATCAGGAGATATCATCTTTCAATGCCTTCGCCTTCTCCCTGTCCCATGTTAGCTTTAAATTCAGAAAGCCTTCAGCAACAGCCACAAACCCACCCCTCTGTTTTCAGATTTTGCATTGACATTTTGAATTTCAGTGTTATATTTGTTTCAAATTGTTTGTGAGCAAAGATGTGTTCAGGTTTCAGTCTATGCCAGGATCCGGACAGAGGGAGGGTGCCCCTATTGGTTATGCTAGATTAGAAGGCCTCTTTCCATCCAATTAGCCATGCTACCTTTCAAAGATGGGACTTGTGGGAACTGTTTTATGGTGATTTCAGCCTTTCCTGGAGGGGCTGAATTTGGACAACGGTGCTGGGAGTCTCTTCTTTGACACCCTGGTTGTTGGCCTGTTGGGGTCTTTCAGGTCTGCATCTCCCACTCCCCCAGGTATATCAAACTGCTGTGAGAGGTTGCCTGGAGTTTAGGCAATTGGAGCCAGCAGAATGCTGGTAACACCCAGTGCACTCTCTCTCTCTCTCTGTCAGACAAGCCTCCTCAAACGTTCTTTTCCCAGCATATTTTAAACCGTTTTTCTTCCGGCAAAAGAACTCTTCCTATCAGATCTTACCTTGAGCAGCGTTCAAAGGCATCCCCAGAATTGATGGAGCATGGATGGAGCTCCATTTACTTCATGGTTTGAGATCTCAACGATGCTCGCAGAAAGATGCGAGTGCAGTAAATTTGAAAAATACATCAAAACAAAGGAGATTATCAGATACGTCAAAAGTGGCATTACAACAATGCCAGGAGATCGCAAAAGGGCTTCCTTACCAGATGTTGTTGTCCCCCATCATTATGCACTCATTCTGCTGCCATTCCATGGGTGCTGTATTTTGTTCATGGGGAGAAGCTGTCAATAGATCCCCCATTCCATTTCTGTTCTGGATTTGGCTGTGTGTGCCAAAGTGCCCCATGATGCTTGCGAGATCCCAGCATCAATGGGCGGTCCCTGCCAGAACACTTCCAGGTGAGATCAGGACATCCTGGTAAGTGACACACTTTTTAAAAACTTCACTGGTTTACTCGGAAGTTTTAAAGTGTGTTTCTGTGCTTTTTGCAACTTATTTTTGAGTATTTTTGTTTTTATTTTTGAATTTCCCGCACTCGCGTCTTCTCGCAAGAAAGGGTGGGATTTCGATCCAGGAAGTGAACAGAGCTCCGTTCACTCCTGGGCTGCCCTGTTGACAGGAAAGAATGTAAGTGCGGTGGGGAGTGTGATTGTTACAGGACGGGGGCGGGAGCGGAGATTGTGAGACAGGGATGCTTTTTGTGTTCCTGTCTGATAATCTCCAAAGACACAAAATGTAGACACAAGTGCAGAAACATACTTTTAAACTTAAAAGTGAACCAGGGAGGTTCATAAAAAGAGCAGTCCCTACCTGGTTTTCATGATCTCACCCAGATGTGTTCTGTCATTGATGCTGTATTCACGTGAGCACAATGGAACACAGTTTCAAATGCTGACAACGGTGGCAACAAAGTGCCACAGGAGATCTATTGATGGCTTGGCCTGTCAATAAAAAAGAATGAATTTTTCACAGTACAGAATCATGGAAGGATGACGTCATCTGATGCGCATGCCCTTTTGTGTTAATTAGACATTGTTATGACACTGTATTTGCTGTGTCTGATAAAGTCCTCTCACTCTTTTTGGTATAATTCTAAGGAAACTGTTCTACTGCTAAATCAGGGTCCGGTGTCACTAATAGATTGGTTGAGGGTAAACACATTAAAACTAATGTCAAGCAATACAGAAGTGTTCTGGTGAGTTGAATGGGAGAGCAGGAAAGAGGGTCCCAACCTATACCGGATGGAGTTTCAGTCTCCTTGAAGGCTCAGGTTCACAGTTTCAGTGTACTCTGGAATCCAGCCCTGAACCTGGATGCCCAGGGTTCTGCAATGGCTAGGAATGTATTTATATACCCAAGGCTAGAACACCAACTGTGTCCATTCCTGGATATGTGGGATCTCCCCATGCTGGGATCACACTCATAATGTAATGTACTCTATGTGGAACTTTCAGTATTCAGAAACTGTTGACAAGCTGCAGAATGCTGTGGCCAAACTGAGGGTATATCTACACTGTAGGAATAATGCAGCTTGACACCACTTTAACTGTCATGGCTTCATCTTACAGAATCCTGGGATTTGTAGTTTTATGAGGCACTGGCACTCTTTGGCAGAGAAGGTGAAAGACCTTGTAAAACTACAAATCCCAGGATTCCTTAGGACAGAGCTACAGCACTTAAAGTGGTGTCAAATGGCATTGTTTCTACAGTGTAATTGCACCCTGATGGAGGTCAGTTGTAGGAAGTATGTAACTTGTTACAACAGCTTCACTAGTTGTACTACTACTACTATGTATTACATTTCAATCCTGCCTTTCCTCTAAAAAAAAGTGGTGCATCACTAATAACACCATTAAAAACAAGTTAAAACTTTTTTTTTAAAGTCATCATTAAAAATAAGTGGTAAAACCATTAAAATCAATACGAAATAAGTATCAGAACAATTTCCAAGGTCAATATGAAACCAAGTGTTTTCACGGCCTTTCTAAATGTGAAAAAAATGGAAACTGATCACAGCTCTGTGAGGATTGTATTCCATACTTTGGAAGCAACCGAGGAGAAAGCCCTCTCCCATGTACCCTTTTACCCATGAGCCTCCATACTTGATGATGGTCTTAAGAGAAGCTGTCTTGAAGATCTTTGCATCCTAAAGAGATAGGTGGTGCCCCAAAATAATCAAGCCCCAAAATGTCCAGGGTAGGCCACGGGAAGGGAAAGTGTGGCCCATGGGACACATACAACCCCTAGACTCCATTTTATAGCCTCCAAAAGTCCCCTGAACCCAGATTGCCTCCGAAGATTTTTGGCCAAATTTTTGGCCTCAAATGGGTCCAAACTGCCACTAAAATGTGTCAGTGTATGGTCCTCCCCCTCCCCACTCCACAACCTAAGAAAATCAGCAAACTTGTCTAAATCCCACAACTAGAAGTGACACAATGTCACTTTTGGTCACTTTTGAAAGGATGGTACAACCTTTTGGCAGCGCAGGGTGAGAAATGGCCCCTGCCCCCTTTGCTCACCCCTGATTTTAGTCTTTACAGGTTTAAGACTAACACTTCAGTTCAGCCTCCCCTGGAAAACAATCAGCAGCCACTGCAGGTCTATCAATATTTGAATAATATGATCTCAGTGTTGTGTCCTGATTAACTTCATTTAGCTTAGCTGCTGCATTTTGTACCAATTGTTCTGTTCCTAGGAACAATTAGAAGTTATGGTAGAGCCATGCATAATTGGGGCCAGAGGCTATTTGAAATATGTCTTCTCTCACATGAGCCTGCTTTGAGCATTTTAAGGAAGGTTCTTGTTTCGTTCCTGCCACTTTCAGAAGCACCAAGGCTTTCTTGGTGGTCACTCCCAGGCTATGGAGCTCCCTACTGAATGAAGCTAGGTTGGCTACTTTCCATTGTCTTTCTGCTAGTAGGCAAATACCTTTTCATTGAGACATACTTCTGACAATTAAGCAGGGTTTTTGTGGAAAGGGTTTTTAATCAAGCAGGTGCTCTTATATCTTTTAGGGATGTATTTTAAACTGTTCTTTTAACTGGTGTGTTTGATACCTCATAACCACTCAGTTCCCAAAGGCCAGTTGAAACAGAAAAGTCATTAACTGCAACCAGAAAGACACCAAGGAGGGGAACAGTCTAGCCTCTCTAGCAAGGAAGTTCCAGAACATGGGCACAGCCACCAAGAAGGTACTCATCCATGTTCCCACTTGATGTTCTAAAACTTGATGAAGCAGGACTAGCTAAAACATTTTGTGGCCTGAGGTGGATGGAATGGTGCCCTCTCTAGGTGACTAGATTGACAGTTAAATTTGTTAGGCATTCAGCTTGCTTTGGTAGGGCCAGGTGAGCTGTATACAAGTCACAGGCTTCTATCACAGTAAATAATCTATGATTCTATGATTCTAAGCATACACCTTCAGGATTATCTTGCTCCAAAATTCCATTAGACCCTTATTCATGCAGATTTTCCAAGAACAAAAGACAAGGGTGACGCCAAGAAAAATACAAAATCCATTACAGCTGAGTATCTCAGTAACAGGAGATTGGGGCCAGTGAAGAAACTTTCTCAGCAGCGAGTGAAAAGTGATTTTAGCCGCTCAGTTTCACCCGAAGATTGGAATTGTTTCACAAAAGGAGTAACCAAGTGGACTTCTGTTGTGGCTGGCAACATTCTGCTGCTCCAGAGACTACAACACAGAGCAATGGACACAAACTACAGGAAAAGAGAGTCCACCTAAACATTAGGAAGAACTTCCTGACAGTAAGAGCTGTTCAGCAATGGAACATGCTGCCTCGGAGTGTGGTGGAGTCTCCTTCTTTGGATGTTTTTAAACTGAGGCTGGATGGCCATCTGTCAGGAATGCTTTGATTGTGTATTCCTGCAGGGCAGGAGGTTGGACTAGATGCCCCTTGTGGTCTCTTCCAACACTATGATTCTATGATTTATCAGTGTGTTTGTTTAGATATCCTTCATTTCATGAGTCCTTCTGCTCCTATTGTAATTTTTTTGAGGGTAAGAAATACTTTAATTTGATAATTTTTAGTTTTTTGGCTTAGTTTTGTGCAACAAATTGTTTTAACAGAATTTGTTTGCAGTGATAGTAATCAAGAGGGTTAGACATTTTAATATAATTAATACTGTTAAAGGGATTTGAGAAAGAAAAGGGAGACACCAGCAAGTCAGTCAGAATTGTGACAAGTATTTATCACTTGGATCCTTTCTTTTTTTTCTTGCTGCCAGGAGTCTTAAAAGAGATGCACAGTAGAGATGGAAACAAAAGATAGTTATGGCTAAGTTTTTCTTTTGACAGCAAGCTCAGGTTGCATCACTACCATCTGCTACTTTAATCTACTTTCCAAGTGAAGGGTTGTGACTGACATACATATACATGGAACACTCACTGGCTGGCTCATTTAAAGAGAATCCTTCCTAGCCCCTGATCAGCTTGTTGTTTCTTCCAAACAGTGGCCTTGGATGCTCTTTTGGATGACTTGGGAGAGTTTTTTTTTACCACTAGTTTTTGCTCTTGTTTATATCATGCTTGCTAAGTTCAGTCTGAGGGGTTAATCGTGGGGTAAAGCAGGCAAACAGGAGGGACACTCCATTTGCCCTTTGTTACAAAGCTAACCTTTGTAGGATCTTTTTTTTTTTTATCCCTGCTTGCAAGATATGAACGCAGGGTGCTTGAATTTTTTCCACAAACATGGAAAGAAGCGGAGCAACTGCAAATTTGCCATGTCGAGCTCTTTGGATGGTTGGTAAGTGATTCTCCCTCCCTCCCTCTATATTTTTATCTTTTGTCACTCATCTTAATGACTTGTATGGTTGCCAAAACAATTAAAAATATAGGACACACTGGATGCCCTAAAAAAGGACATCCATTGTGTTCTGAGGAAAGTGAAGTGTGGCAGTAGAGGACAGCAGCTACCTACCTTGGTACTGAAATGTTGGCATAACAACCAATGCTTCATAATAAAGGGGATTCTTTGGAAAACAAGAGACACTAAATGATGTATTAAAGTATTAAGACAAGATTCGTCCAGGCAGGTCTTATTCTGGGGACAAGTAATGAGACTGCACTGAATGAGAATCTCCATCATATATGTTCTAAGAAGTTCCAGAATAAAGGGAATCACTTCCAAAGGAATGCATACAGTACTTTCAAACAGTGCTGGCTGCTGCCTTCCATGTTTGTGGGGCAATGAATCTGTTCTAGGTTTTAGAATAAATTTTGAAAGAGCTGTGCAAGGTGCTGAATCTATTTTGGTGAACAACTTGTAGCGTATAGCATGTTTTGAAGTTCAGATGGAACCCTAGAACAGATTCATGGCTAAAACTTCATTAAAAGAAAACTTAAAAGAAAACTTCATTAAAATATTTTACAGGTTGTATTTAACACCCATTAAATTAAATACTATGTACAAAACAGGGAGCATAGAATGCTGGAAGTGTGGAGAAGCAACAGGGAATTTGATTCATATGTGGTGGAAATGTTTGTTAGCAAAAGCATTCTGGAAGAAAATACATTCCAAAATTAAAGAAATCTTGAATATTAAATATGCATTAAGCCCAGAAATATACCTACTAAATATGATAGATAGAATAAGGGATCCAGAAATGGAAAAGAAATGGAGAATCCTATTATATATGATAACGTGTGCTAGAACTCTATAAGCCCAAAAGTGGAAAGAGAAAGAAGTACCAACAGTAGAAACATGGATTATTAAGATGTACGAAATGTGGGAAGCGGATAAATTGACAACACTCCTGAGGGGAGAATTGATGAAAAAAAGGGAGAAAGAACGGGTAACATTCACAAAAGTTTGGAGAGTAAGAGGTAAAATAAAAAGACAGTAATGAAATAATAAATCCTTAAAAGATATAAAGCTGAATAATATAAAAGAGACCATTGGAAAGATGTAACAAAAGATAGTTTAAGAATAGAAGAAACATGGATAGAAAAAGTGAAGCAGAAATGAAAAGAAATCAGGAAGATGAAGACCTCCTGGCAGTAAACAGGAGATAGGAAGGTAAAAGTGGGAACAGAGTAAAGTAAACAATGACTTATTGTGAATTTGGAGTTTTGATTTATGTTTTATGAAATTAAATAGAGTTACAACTTAATCAGAGAGATTTTGAAATTATAAATAAAGCAAACTATGTGAGTAGTTATCTAATGTAAGGTAATGAAATGTATATATGAATGTATGTATATATAAATGGTGGAAAATGAGATACGAATGTATCAGATTTTGTAAAC
Source organism: Gambelia wislizenii (assembly GCA_030847615.1). Classification (NCBI taxonomy): domain Eukaryota; kingdom Metazoa; phylum Chordata; class Lepidosauria; order Squamata; family Crotaphytidae; genus Gambelia; species Gambelia wislizenii. The sequence goes on from JAUMIR010000005.1 coordinate 238,874,006, forward strand.
ATAATAACTGTGACCAATAAAAAGTATATTAAAAAAAAAGAGAACAGATTCATGGCTTCACTGAAATGGAAGCCATCAGCCACCACTTTCTTTAAAAGCTGAACTTTACCTCCATGTTCTCTCTGACAGAACAGGGAGCTCCTATATTTCCTTCCCCTCCCCACAAAGGAGAGGTCTGTTGTTAATGCACAAAGGAAGGTGTGTGGCTGAGGCTACTCTTTCACTAAGACAAGTAGGATAGACCTTGTAAGCAGATGAAGGTCCGTAAGGGAGAATTTAAGATGCTCTGTTGTAATGACTGCTTACACCCATAGTTAATTGCCAGATCAGGATTGGACCCTGTATATTTATCATATATTGTAGAATCATATACCCTTTTCCTGGATCTTGACATAGATATTCCACTTCAGTAAAGTCAATTAAATCCTTTCTATAGCTAAAGAAATTAATGAGTTGCCTGCTATTCTGCTTGTGGCTATCTCTTAAAATATTTGCAAATTTGCCTTTTAAACTTCTCCATATCCCCTTCATCTGGAATTCAGTCAGTTCTTCTGTGTTTCTCTTATTAACAGAAAAAAGCTTTTAGAAATGATAAGAGATATTGATAAGAGGTCATCAGTTAGAGGGCCTGACTGCAATGCAACTGCGTTTGATTTTTCCAACCCTTTACAATGAGATATTAATAAGGTGGCTCTCATATTTGTTGCTCTATGCTGTAGTCTCAAAAATGGTGAGAAGCTCTTGAGGCATAAAACGTGAAGGCTACAGTATTCCCCCCACCCGGTACTGTGTTATCCCCCTTTCCTGGTTGCAAACGTAATATTGCATCTAGATAGCGACTCCTCCTAGTGAGGTTGAAGGCTTTCACGGTCAGCATCCATAGGTTGTCTGTGGTTTTTTTTCCCCTGGGGTGTGAGGCTGTGTTTTCAGTAAGGCCTTTGAAAAGGTTCCCCATGACATTCTTGCAAACAAGCTTGTAAAATGTGGGCTAGACAAGTTAACTATTCAATGGATTTGTAATTGGTTGACTGGTCGAACCCAAAGGGTGCTCAGCAGTGGCTCCTCAGTGGAAAGATGTGACCAGTGGGGTGCCACAGGGTTCTGTCCTGGGCCCAGTGATATTCAACATCTTTATCAATGACTTGGATGAGGGAATTAGGGGCATACTTACCAAATTTGCAGATGACACCAAATTAGGAGGAGTAGCTAATACCCTAGAGGACAGGATCAAAATTCAAAATGACCTGGATAGACTGGAGAGTTGGGCCAAAGCTAACAAAATGAAATTCAATATGGAGAAATGTAAGGTACTGCACTTAGGGCGAACAAATGAAATGCATAGATATAGGATGGGGGAGACCTGGCTGAATGAGACTACATGCAAAAGGGATCTAGGAGTCCTAGTAGACCACAAGTTGAACATGAGTCAACAGTGTGATGTGGCAGCTAAAAAGGCCAATGCGATTTTGGGCTGCATCAATAGAAGTATAGTGTCTAGATCAAGGGAAGTAATTGTGCAGCTCTATTCTGCATTGGTCAGACCTCACCTGGAATACTGTGTCCAGTTCTGGGCACCACAATTCAAAAAGGATATTGACAAATTGGAGCGTGTCCAGAGAAGGGCGACTAAAATGGTGAAAGGTCTGGAAACGATGCCTTATGAGGAGAGACTTAGGGAGCTGGGTATGTTTAGCCTGGAAAAAAGACAGTTAAGAGGCGATATGATAGCCCTGTTTAAGTATTTGAAGGGGTGTCACGTTGAGGATGGAGCAGACTTGTTTTCTGCTGCTCCAAAGACTGGAACACGGAGCAATGGATGCAAGCTCCAGGAACAGAGATTCCACCTCAACATTAGGAGGAACTTTTTGATAGTAAGAGCTGTTTAGCAGTGGAACACACTCCCTCGGAGTGTGGTGGGGTCTCCTTCCTTGGAGGTCTACAGAGGCTGGATGGCCATCTGTCAGGGATGCTTTGATCGTGATTTCCTGCATGGCAGGGGGTTGGGACTGGATGGCCCTCGTGGTCTCTCCCAACTCTGCAATTCTATGATTCTATGATTCTATGATGTGCTGGAAATCCCCGTCCCTGGGTGGAGTTCATTTGCATGTGTTGAGTTTTGATTTTGGTGTTTTTCAAGACTGGTAACCAAACTTTGTTTACTTTAAGAGTTTCTTCTTTCCTGTTGAAGTTGTCCAGGTGTCTGTGGATTTCAATAGCTTCTCAATATATTCTGACATGATAGTTGTTGGCCTGGTCCAGAATTTCAGTGTTTTTAAATAAGATTTTGTGTCCAGGTTGGTTTATAACGTGTTCTGCTACTGCTGATTTTTCTGGCTAGCCCAGTCGGCAGTGTCTCTCGTGTTCTTTGATTTGTGTTTGCACACTGCATTTATTGGTCCCTATGTAAACTTGTCCACAGCTGCATGGTATGTGGTAAAATCCTGTGGCTGTGAGAGGGTCTCTTTTGTCCTTCGCTGAGCATAGCATTTCTTGGACTTTCTTGGTTGGTGTGTAGATTGTTTTGAGGTTGTGTTTCCTCATCAGTTTCCCTATTCTGTCTGTGACTCCTTTAATGTATGGTAAAACACCTTCCCTTTGGGTGGCTGTTTTTCTTCATTCCTGTAGCCAGACCCAGAAAAAACTACAGAGACAACAGCAGCAACATAGTATCATAAATATCATAGAGCTGGAAGTGGCCGGTTGCAAGATGGTGGTCCTTCCACCTCTTGAGAAGCAGCAGCACCACCACCACCTCCATTACCTGGAAGAATATAGATAAGCCAATTAATTTTGCTTTTTGGATTCCATGTAGGAAATCCATTTATTTGTAACAATCATAAAGAATCACAGGTATGTAGTAATTTACTGAAATAAACAAAGACCCTTTTACTCAGCCACACTTATTAAAACACCTGAAGTTGAAATTAATAATTAGGCACACACTCACATATGATTAGAATGTGGGTCAATTGTATTTATTTTTAATCTTGTATTTATTTTTAGTAATAGTCCTGAGGAAAACAAAATACATGGGGCATACCTATCTGCAACTGCTAAAAAACACTTTTCATACTATTCTCTGTTTCAAACCCAAACACACTTGGTAAAATGTTGAAAATTAATTATATTGCCTCCAAATTAATCCCTGATTTTAAGAGTCCTGCTATTTTTTGCTCAAAATACTGTGAACTCATCATCCCTCATGCCTTCTCCCCTGCCCCTATAATCCTCACTTCTTTGAAAGTATTTTTCCTCTTTCATATTTTCTGTGACATCTCTGTGTTTGTTGAAATACATTTCTGATGCTTCACTTCCTCTTCCCTTTTTTTCTTTTAAGTATGTTATACTGCTTGACTGTGGACGTTATCAGACAAGGCAAATAAGGCATCATAAGGATGCCTAATGATTGCAAAAGAGCACATGTACCACACAACATTGCCCTTTCATGATCATGTCCTGTTAAAAAAAGTTCTTTTTTATTAACGGCTCAAGCCATCAATTGACCCCTGTGGCACCTTTGTGCCGGCATTGCCAGTGTTTGAAACTTTGCACCATTGTACTCACGTTAATGCAGCTGGTCCGGTGAGAACACTTCCAGGTGAGATCACAACATCCAGGTAGTTGGCACACTTTTTATGACCCTCCTCAGTTTACTTGGGACTTTTTTAGTGTGTTTAGGTGCTTTGTGGAACTTTTTGTGTGTTATTTTTGGTTTTATTTTTGAATTTCCCATGCTATGTATTCTCACAAGAATACATGGGATTTCAAACGATGAAGTGAATGGAGCTCCGTTCAGTCCTCGTTCATTGCCGGGAAGCCTTTGGATGGAAGGTAAGGTAAGTGTGGCATGGGGAGATTTTCGCTGGCATAAAACGGCAAAGTTATGCTGGCAAAAGAAAGGGGTTTAGGGGGGTGGTATGATAATGTCCTGTGTGTCATGGACAGCTTTCCTCTTTCTCACACCGTTCATGCTTTCTCCTCCATGTGTCTCACTCTCTTTTTACTTCTATCCCTCTTTCTCCTTCTTCCCTCTGGTTCACCCCCCTCCGCTCTCCTTCTTTCTCTTTTTAGACCTCATCTCTTCCCCACCCATTTCTTTTACTCTTACATACTCCACTGCTCTCTTCTTGTGTGCACATTGCCTCATGAGACAACACATCACAGACTTCCTCTTCCTGCTCCTCCTCCCTTCCCTCATTTTCTCTGCTGCCCTGCTTGTTGCTCATGCTATTTGCAACTACCATAAAAGCAGCTCCATGGAGGCAGCAAAAGAGAAAGAAAGTGGTAACTGAAATACCAACGCCCTATATCATTCCCCACGAATACCCTCAAAATTACATTAAGTTTCATTTGGAGAAAAGGTACTTTACATTCTGATATTCAAAACTGTGGTTGATGGAATCCCACTCCCTGGGAGCTACCATTTCAAGTGGTTGCAATAGCTGCTGATTGGGTATGCCACCTGCATGGATCCTGTTAATCCATGTGGATTATCAACCTTTGGGTGATATTGGGACAGTCCTTTTTTCACTTGCCTGTAAATACATATGCTCCCCAAACACTCCATCTAGAAGCACCCTAAATCAAACGTCTCCTAATTTAATAAAGCCTACATATCCTCAGGGCATCAGATCCTGTCTGATCTTTGAAGCTAAGCAGAGTCAGCCCTGGTCAGTAATTGGCTGGGAGACTATCAGTGAATACTAGGTATTGTAGGCTGTATTTCAGAGGAAGGAACTGGAAAACCACCTCTGAATATTCCTTGCCTAAGAAAACTCTTATGAAATTCATGGGGTCATCATAAGTTAACAAACAACTTGAAGGCACATGCACATGCACACACATATGATGATTATATCAGAATCTTTTTCTTACGGTACATAAATGAAGTCAAGTACCACAGTTACTTGGCAATCACTGTTTTATTTACAGTGAACTGCTCATTTCTGCTGTTTATCTCTGCTACTTCTTTATTTATCTATTTAATTTATATCTTGCCTTTCCCCCCCAATATGGGACCTATAGTGGCTTACAACAAGCTTAAAACAAGATACAACTAATAGTCTGATGGGGGAAATGCTACAAAACAAGTAAATTAGTTCTCATGTTCAAAAAACAATAATTGGAAACAGTATTTTTTTTTTAAAAAAGTAACAGTCTGTTGAAGTAGACAAAGATATTTAAACCATCCAAGATTTTCCATACCTTGGCTCAGTCATTAATCAGAATGGAGACTGCAGTCAAGAAACCAGAAGATGACTAGGACTTGGAAGGGTAGCTATGAAGAAATTAGACAAGATCATGAAGTGTAAAGATATATCATTGAATAACAAAGTTAGGATTGTCCATGCCATTATGTTTCTCATTTCTAAGCACGGTTATGAAATCTGGACAGTGAAGAAAGCTGATAGGAAGAAAATCAACTCATTTGAAATGTGGTGCTGGAAAGCAGTTGTACCGGATACCGTGAATTGCTAAAAAGACAAATCAATGGGCCCTAGAGCAAATGAAACCTGAGCTCCCACTAGAGGCCAAGATGACTAAACTGAGACTGCTGTACTTTGGCCATATCATGAGAAAACATGATTCACTAGAAAAGACAATAATGATTGTTAAGGTAGAAGGCAGTAGGAAAAGAGGAAGACCACATTCCAGATGGATAGACTTAATCAAGGAAACCATGGCCTGGAGTCTGCAAGACCTGAACAGGGCTGTTGAAGATAGGGTGACTTGGAGGTCTTTCATTCATGGGGTCACCATGAGTTAAAGTCAACTTAACAACAGTTAACAACAATACTTTGTTTCAGCTGGAAATGATATTTATTCAGAAATTTTAGCAGTAAAATGAAACAGTAACATAAAAACAAAAACAGGAAAGCCTTTGGAAGGATTCAGGCCTTTACAAAATTATATCTTATTTTTTTCTCTTTTGTATTTCTGCTGTCAGGATCCTGTCTTTGTCCAGGCCTTGTTTAGCCTGGCTCCAGCCAGTTTCCTGTCATGCACTGTAGGGCAGTGAATTGTTTATGGATGGAAGGGGTCTGGAATGTGAGTACCTTGAGGTTCCCAGAAGCCTGGAGAGAGTGGGTATCTCATCTCCAAGGTCACATCTAGCTGAGCACTTGGAAACAAAAGACGGGGGAGGATGGGCCAAGCCTCATTTTAAACCCTGTACTTTCTTTCTGTGAAGAAGTTCTGCCAGTATCCCTGGACCTGTTCACTTCTTTACCTCTGCAATAAAATGCTTTAACTAGTAGCTATTGTCTGAATGAACTGAAGTTCTGACTGGAGCCTTACATCTGCCTTGCAGCCTGAAAGTATAGGATGTTTTCCTCTACAGTTTGCTAGGAGTTTTGGCAAAGGCTTTGAGGAAGTAACAAAACACTCCTGTTATTTTAACAGAAAACTATTAGGAGAATTGAAGCTCCTTCTGTTTTGAGAACAATTGTAATGTTGGCCATCTTGTGTGTTGCAGGTGCAATAGGTCTGTAATTTATCATTCTGACAGATCTCTTCCCAAGAACTTTGGAAATAAAAAATGTTTTAAATTGCAATTGCTCCTCCACATTGGCCATGCTGCTCAGAAGTACCTTTTATAGCTAATAAATGAATGAAAGATATGAAAGTATTGAACTCTGTGCTTTTAAGGAAACAAAATATAAACCCTTCCCCATTTTTAGGGTGTTGTTGAGAAAGAAATATTATTTATGAGTAAACTATAGAGATAGAAATGCTTGTTTCCCCAGAGCTTTTAAATAAAGCTCTGTTTCTTTTTCCAGTCTTCTATTTTCTCTGTAAATTGCTTAAAGAAAAGAAGTTAACTGTGTGAGTGCACATTAATAATGAGAAGGAAATGTTTTACCCTTTTCACTCCCTGTTGTTTTTGTGTTCCTTCAAGTCATTTCCAACTTATGGCAACCCTAAAGTGAATATATCACAGTTTTCTTGGCAATATTTGTTCAGAGGAGATTTGCCATTGATGTTCTCTGAGGCTGAGAGAGTGTGATTTGCCCAAGGCCACCCAGTGGGTTTTCATGTCGAAGCAGGGATTTGAACCCTGTTCTCCACATAGTCCAATGCTCAAACCACTACACCACACTACCCCTCCTTTTTTGCTCCCTACTGAAGTTCCAAGATGAGATAGACAGACAGACAGACAACTCAGAAGCTGGTAGCTAGTGTTTTGAGGTCAAAGTAAGCCTCTGCTGATCCTACTACAGTTCTTAACCTAAATCTGTACTTCATCAACGTCTGGTTGTCTCAGTTTTGAGTAAAGCTCTGTTCTATTAATTTAGCATTTTGCAGCATGTCATATCACACACATTGAACATATTTTGATATTGTTTGTGCATTCCTCTTTTCCATACATTTGTGTGTAATTTTGTGTTCTATCTGTTTTTGTGTTCATTTAGTGTTTTTGTGACCTTGGGTTTTGCATATCATGATTTTGTAATTACATAATGTATTTCAACTGGTTTGCAGTTGTGTGCCTTTTGGTTGTTGATTCCTGTCTCCTTTGGTGATGTGTGCCTACTACATAGGGCCAAAATCCAACATGATCAAGCATAGTGTTAAGAGTTCCACAACTTCCCCATCACAACCAGGAGGGGTTTGTTTCAGCTTCTTGTCAGAGATGATGGAAATGCTGGATAGCTAATGGCCTTGGTTAGGGCATCATTGCAGCTGGAAGCAAAATCTTTACCTGCTTTCTGGAGCTGGTTGTGCCATGAGCTCCTTTTCCATTATTGCCCTCTTCTCTCTTGTCTTGGGAGGATGGTTTAGCCTTATAGGGCAGAAAGATTGTCCTCCTTTGATCTTTTTTAAAATCAGTCTTGTTTGGCAACTTGTTTGGCAGTTACCAACCATTCCACAATTGTCTTCTTTTTGAAACAGTACAGCCACTGAAGAGAAGGCTCCTTTCTTTTGGCCACAGTTGCATCTGACCAGGAAAAGTTAGGTGGCATTTGTCTTCCTGGAGCTGGTGATTGCTGTGGGTGGGTCTTGCAGGGAGATGCAGTCAGCTGAAAGCCAGCTAGGAGGACTAGGAGAAGCTTCCTTTTAAATGCAAATATCCGCTTTGGAGTTGCAGTTTTTGTTCGGATAGGCTGCCCAGTCTTTCTTGTGGTTACAATTTATGTATCACGAAGGTACGTGATAATTTCATTCATGGTATTAAAATCATATCTAGTTCCATACACAGTTTTGCATGCAGGTTTAATCTCTGGTATCTCCAGTGAAAAACATAGAATCATAGAATTGTAGAGTTGGAAGAGACCACAAGGGCCATCCATTCCAACCCCCTGCCATGCAGGAAATCATGATCAAAGCATCCCAGAATTATAAATTCATAAAATCATAGGGTTAAAAAGGACCATAAGAGCCAATTTAATCAAACCCCCTGCCATAGAGGAATATACAGTTAAAGCACTTGTGAGAGATGACTATCCAATATCTTTAAAAATCTCCAAAGAAGATTGGTCCACCACCCTCTGAGACAGTCTATTCCACCATCAAATACCTCTTACAATAAAGAAGTTCTTCTTGGTGTTTAGACAAAATCTCTTTTCTTTTAATTTGAACCCACTGGTTCATGTTCTACTCTCTGGAGCAGTAGAAAACAAGCTTGTTCTATCTTCTACATGACATCGCTACAGATATTTAAAGATGGCTATCATCTCACGTCTCAGTGTTCTCTTTTCCAAGCAAAACATACTGAGCTCCCTAAGTCATTCCTCATAAGGCTTGGTTTCCAGACCTTACTGAAATCAAACTATACTGTATCCACAGCACTCTGATCTACCAAGCTTGTAACTCTATATAAAAAAAAGATTTGTTTGGTATGACTTACTTTGAAAAATCCATGCTAGTGCTTCGTAATCACAGCATTCCTTTTAAGAAGTGCTCATAGTCTGATTGTTTAATAATCTGTTCTAGAACCTTTTCTAGTATCAATGTCAATGTCAAGCTGCCTTGTTGGTACCGTATATTCCGGCGTATAAGACGACCCGGCGTATAAGACGACCCCCCCAATTTTTAAAGTAAAATGCAGAGTTTGTGATATATTCGCCCTATAAGACGACCCCCCTCTTCCAACGCATAGCCCCCGCATGCCCCTCCTGGGCTCACTTCCAGGAGGGAGCGCAGGAGGAGGATGCGGAGGCTGTGCGCCCAAAAGGGGCACGTTCGCCCCTTCTCCCCACCTTCCAGGAAGGTGGGAAGAAGGGGCGAATCGCGGTTTGGCCACGCAGCCTCCGCATGCCCCTCCTGCGCTCCCTTCCAGGAGGGAGCGCAGGAGGGGGATCCGCAGGCTGTGCGGCCAAACGGGGCTTTGGGGAAGGGGGGAGGCTGGGCGGAGGGTGGCAGGGGGGAAGGGGCTTCGCAGCCACCCCCCCTCTCCAAAGCGAGCCTTTGGGGAAGGGGGGTGGCTGGGCGGAGGGTGGGAGGGTGGCAGGGAGTAGGGGGCTTCCAAGCCCCCCTCCCTTTCGGGAGGGGGGTGGATGCGCAGGGGATGGGTGGGGGGAAGGGAGGAGGGGGCTTCTCCGCCACCCCCCTCCCTGAAAGCGCGTTTCTGCGGCTTTCAGGGAGGGGGGTGGATGCATGGGGAGTGGACAGCCGGAAGAGAGGAGGGGGCTTCTCCGCCACCCCCCCTCCCTGAAAGCGCGTTTCTGCGGCTTTCAGGGAGGGGGGTGGATGCATGGGGAGTGGGAGGGGGGAAGGGAGGAGGGGGCTTCTCCGCCACCCCCCCTCCCTGAAAGCAGCGGTTCCGCTGCTTTCAGGGACGGGGGTGGATGAGCGGGGGGTGGGCGGGGGGAAGGGAGGAGGGGGCTTCTCCGCCCCCCCACTCCCTGAAAGCAGCGGTTCCGCTGCTTTCAGGGACGGGGGTGGATGAGCGGGGGGTGGGCGGGGGGAAGGGAGGAGGGGGATTCTCCGCCCTCCCACTCCCTGAAAGCAGCAGTTCCGCTGCTTTCAGGGAGGGGGGTGGATGAGCAGGGGGTGGGCGGGGGGAAGGGAGGAGGGGGATTCTCTGCCCCCCCACTCCCTGAAAGCAGCGGATCCGCTGCTTTCAGGGACGGGGTGGATGAATGGGGGGTGGGCGGGGGGAAGGGAGGAGGGGGATTCTCCACCCCCCCACTCCCTGAAAGCAGCGGTTCCGCTGCTTTCAGGGACGGGGTGGATGAACGGGGGTGGGCGGGGGGAAGGGAGGAGGGGGATTCTCCGCCCCCCCACTCCCTGAAAGCAGCGGTTCAGCTGCTTTCAGGGACGGGGTGGATGAACGGGGGGTGGGCGGGGGGAAGGGAGGAGGGGGATTCTCCGCCCCCCCACTCCCTGAAAGCAGCGGTTCCGCTGCTTTCAGGGAGGGGGGTGGATGAGCAGGGGGTGGGGGGGGGAAGGGAGGAGGGGGATTCTCCACCCCCCCACTCCCTGAAAGCAGCGGATCCGCTGCTTTCAGGGACGGGGTGGATGAATGGGGGGTGGGCGGGGGGAAGGGAGGAGGGGGATTCTCCACCCCCCCACTCCCTGAAAGCAGCGGTTCCGCTGCTTTCAGGGACGGGGTGGATGAACGGGGGGTGGGCGGGGGGAAGGGAGGAGGGGGATTCTCCGCCCCCCCACTCCCTGAAAGCAGCGGTTCAGCTGCTTTCAGGGACGGGGTGGATGAACGGGGGGTGGGCGGGGGGAAGGGAGGAGGGGGATTCTCCGCCCCCCCACTCCCTGAAAGCAGCGGTTCCGCTGCTTTCAGGGACGGGGTGGATGAACGGGGGGGTGGGCGGGGGGAAGGGAGGAGGGGGATTCTCCGCCCCCCCACTCCCTGAAAGCAGCGGTTCCGCTGCTTTCAGGGACTGGGTGGATGAACGGGGGGTGGGCGGGGGGAAGGGAGGAGGGGGATTCTCCGCCCCCCCACTCCCTGAAAGCAGCGGTTCAGCTGCTTTCAGGGACGGGGTGGATGAACGGGGGGTGGGCGGGGGGAAGGGAGGAGGGGGATTCTCCGCCCCCCCACTCCCTGAAAGCAGCGGTTCCGCTGCTTTCAGGGACTGGGTGGATGAACGGGGGGTGGGCGGGGGGAAGGGAGGAGGGGGATTCTCCGCCCCCCCACTCCCTGAAAGCAGCGGTTCCGCTGCTTTCAGGGACGGGGTGGATGAACGGGGGGTGGGCGGGGGGAAGGGAGGAGGGGGATTCTCCGCCCCCCCACTCCCTGAAAGCAGCGGTTCCGCTGCTTTCAGGGACTGGGTGGATGAACGGGGGGTGGGCGGGGGGAAGGGAGGAGGGGGATTCTCCGCCCCCCCACTCCCTGAAAGCAGCGGTTCCGCTGCTTTCAGGGACTGGGTGGATGAACGGGGGGTGGGCGGGGGGAAGGGAGGAGGGGGATTCTCCGCCCCCCCAGTCCCTGAAAGCAGCGGTGCCGCTGCTTTCAGGGAGGGGGTTGGATGCACGGGGAGTGGGCAGGGGAAAGGAGGAGGGGGCTTCCTAGCCACCCCCCCAAAGCCGCGGTTCCGCGACTTTCGGGAGGGAGGGTGGAAGCGCGGGGGGGGGGCGGGTGGCAGGGAGGAGCACTTTGCTTCACCCCCTGCCCGATCTCCTGCCTCTTCGCTCCGTTTGCGAAGAGGCAGGAGATAGGCAGGCAGGTGAAGCAAAGTGTATCCGGCGTATAAGACGACTGTCAATTTTGGAGGGCACTTTTGAGTGCTCAAAAGTCGTCTTATACGCCGGAATATACGGTAGTTTTCCCTCCTGCAATCTGCTGGGACCTCTCTTCTTCTCCAACAATTCTCAAAGGTGATCAAAAGTGGCTCTGAGATTATATCTGAAAGTTCCTTTAGTACTTTTGGATGCAGTTCATCTGGCCCTGGAGACTTGAATTCCTTTAGAATAAGATAGGTATTGTTTTACTATCTCTCTACTTATTCAGGACTGCATTCCCCTTACTGCATCATTTCTTCCATTTTTATCAGGTAGAGTACTGTTTTCCTTTTGGGAGAAAACTGAGGGGAAAACAGTGTTGAACAGTTCAGCCTCCTCTTTGTCCCTTGGTGGCATTTCATCATCTTCTCTCTGCAGTGCACTTCAGTTGCCATATCCCTTATGCTCCAAACTTAGACCAACCCCCCTTTTAAAATTATTTTTAACCCCTTAGCAAGAAAAACATTTTTTGAGAAACCCTGAGAGAATATTCATGGAATAATGAGAATCTTTGCAATTCAGGACTTTTTCTGCACAAAATTTGCACCTGGTTGTTTTGTACAGAAAACAACATTTTCTGTGCCAGAAACAGTTTTTCTATGTAGAAAATGAAATTTCTGCACAGAAAATGCTACAGTTGGGGCATTCCATGAAAAATTTGCATGTGGTTGTTTTGGAAACAGCATTTCTGCATAGGAAACAGCATTTTCTGCGCAGAAAATAATATTTCAGCACATTATTTTCTATGCAGAATGTGCTGTTTTCTGTGCAAAACATCACGTGCAAATTTTGTGCCGAATAAGTCCCCACTTGTGAATAGGCTTTGAAAATTGTGTGATTTTTCACATCTTTCTCAGAGCGGGAAAAAGATTGCTGAAATTACTCATTGATTCCTTTGAGAAGAAAATTAGTAACAAATAGAGAAAAGTATAGACAAAGAAAATGAATGATCTCCTTAGTGGTCTTGCTGTCATCAGGGGACAGGGGACCGAAGGGGACAAAAGGGGTCTTCCAGACTGTAAAATGTACTGCTTCCATCCTGGCTCTTCTCTCAGACCAGTCCCTCCATCCCTGGCTGCTTCTGTCCTTCCTGGCTTGACATCTAGCTTGCCACTGGATTGCTAGTTCTTCTGACATACCTAAGCTAGTGGCAATGACTTCCTTGATTAATGGTGAACTCTTTTCATTGGAGGCTTTTAAGCAGAGGCTGGATGGCCATCTGTCAAGTATCTTCAGCTGTAGAATTCCTGCATTGACAAGTGTTTGCATGAGATGACCTTTCAGGTCCCTTATAACTCTATCATCCTGTGATTTTGTGATCTTTAGGTAGAAAATTTGATTTGTCATCCTTCTGCTCCATGAAAGCATTGTATTTAGTGAAAAAGCTTCATTGTGTGATGTGGTTAAGTATGAGGTGTGATTTTCAGGAATAATGGAAAATCCACAGGTTCAGTTGCTCTCTGTTTTGTTTGCTTGCTCATTTATTCATAGGATCTCTCTGTCAGAAACACTCAAGGTGATGTATAGTCGTTAGCTTACTTATTTTAACTCATAAATTTGCTTCTAGCTTGCCGCTGTGAAAATGAATATGATTCAGGTAAAATAAATTTCTGTACATTTAACATGAGAAGGGCTTGATTTTTCAGAGGATGTTTAATTACTTTTTTTGTCTTTTCATGCTGGCTATCACACATCTCTTGGGAATGTGGATTTCAGTTGCATAAATAATGCAAAGAGTCAAACTTGGATTTAAACCAATTATTTTGAGGTAAAACAGTTAATAAAAACAGTTGTGTAGGATTGTTGACAGAGTTCTTACTTGTAGAAAAGTTTAATCTTAGGGTTAGTCTAGTCCCAGTTTGGTGAAGATGTATGAACTTTTAATGTTTATTAATTTTCATTTGTATCCTGCCCTCTCTCCAAAATGTTTAGAGAGATAAACATGATCCCCAGTTTTATGTTTACAACAGCCCTGAAATATCTCCCTTATGCTAAGAGATAGTGAGCACTCTAGTTACCAAACAAATTTTGTAGTAGTTTATATGGATTTGAATTCAGGTCTGCCTAGTCAAAGTCCAGCATTCCAATCATGATATCATCCTTTTTTCTTCATTAGAAGAATGAGAAAAATGTAGGCCACTTTGTGTTTCAGATCCTGACTAAAACCAGGTCAGTTTTCAGCATATGCCCTTAGGGGAGATTCATGCAGTTACACATGCTGTTGATTTTTAAAGACCAAAATACTGCACACTTACGGTTCATTGGCCAACTATGACCAAATCCAGACCCCACTGGGAATCTCTATCAGAGATTCAACCCCCCACCTTGAATCAGTATCTTTGTAACCAGGTAAGACATAAAGAATAAATATGTGTCTACCAGTAGTTATCACAGTTTTGCACGCAGCAGGTTTGGTGGTAAGCTACATGGTTGGGAAGAAGGATATTCTTACCTCAGAGCTACCTGACCAGGGACTGTCTGCACCAAAGCATAGGAAGTAATTAGCTATGATTTTAATCCCGGCGCCAAAACTAGTTACCATTATCATTGCCTTCTTCAAAAGTCTTTGCTTTATCAACTAACTAACCTGTGGTGGCACTGGGAGGGGGGTGCGGAGAGGTTGAACCACACCAGGTGACACCATTGGAGGACAAAGTGACACTGGCCTTAGTAATGCCACAGTAACTAAGATAGTTAGCCAGAATCCTCTATCGTGGTCTGAGGCTGCATTTGTACTGCAGAAACAATCCAGTTTGACACCACTTTAATTGCCATGGCTCAATGCTATGGAATCCTGGAATTTGTAGCTTGTTGTGACACCAGAGCTCTCTGACAGAGAAGGCTAAGTATCTCACAAAACTACAAATCCCAAGATTCAATAGCATTGAGCTATGGCAGTTACAATGGTATCAAACTGGATTATTTTTGCAGTGCAGCTGCAGCTGATGTTATGTAACTTTATGTATACTTAGCTATGTAGCAGAGGTGCTAAGAAACCCTGTTATTGAATTGATGAGATGTATAATGGGATGTCAGCAAGAGTGTCCCAATGTGCATCAGGGTCTGTACTCCTTAGCTGGTGTCCTGATGAACAAAGGGACCAATGCACATCTGTTCTAATGCACATTAAATGAGTATTGTTCATCAGTCCCAATGTGCTTCAGTCACTTTGTGGGCTCCCCTATGTAATAATGTAGCAGCAGCCCCTTATTGGATACAGATGCTACAAAACTGCCCAATTCCGATTCCCACAGATGCAAGTCCCCAACAGGATTCTGGCTATTGCTTTTAATTACATAAAAAATCTGAATGCTTCCAACAACTATCCAGGCCAACAACTATCATGGCAGAATGCATAGGGAAGCTACTGAAATCCACAAACACCTGGAGAACTTCAACAGGAAAAAAGAAACCTTAAAAGTAAACAAAATCTGGCTCCCAGTTTTAAAGAACAATAGAATAAAAACTCAACACTTACAAAGGAATTCCACCCAGGTACAAGGCAAGTTCCAGAAGATAATGGCCCATCAACCAACCATCAGCCAAACAGACACTAATGAGCCTTGCATTTCTATACCCAGAAACTAACCATTCAATTACACAAATTTACATATACTCCCCAACAGGGGGTCACAGCATATAAACTCCGCATACACTCCTACCCAACCATTCTCTGAAGATGCCAGCCATAGATGCAGGTGGAATGTCAGAAAGAAACTATTCCAGAACACAACCTCACAGCCCGGAAAAAAACCGAGGAAAATCTATGGATGCCAGCCGTGAAAGCCTTCGACGTCAGATTTTAGAAGATTTGGGAATATCTTACTGGGCTGGATGGCCCTCTGTCAGGAATGCTTTGATTGTTTAGTCCTCCATGGCAGGGAGTTGGACTGGATGGCCCTTGTGGTCTCTCTTCCAGCTCTATGATTCTAGGATAACCTGAGACGTTCCAAGGCAGGAAATCAATAGGACTGGGTGATATTTATGTGAAGCTTCCACAGAGAATAAAGTGTGAAATATCTAAAGTACTGATGAGGCAATGTGATATATCCTGACAAACAACAGCTGCTCCTGATGACTGGAAAATTGCTAACTTTATGTCTGTCCTCAAACAATAGCCATGAGAGAACTTGGAAACCCCAGACAGGGAATTCTCTTGCACTTCTGGCTGGGATTACAGCTGTGAATGAGATGAAAAACTCAAAGAGGGCAAAAATAATACAGTATTTCAAAGAAGAGCTTTTTGTTTGTTTTACAATCTTGACTTCTGTATACTGTTGTAATTCATGGCCCTGAACAGTAATTAACGTATTGAAGATATACATGCTCTTATATAATTCCCATTTCAGGAGTGTCCAAGGCCATGGACTCCAAAGGGACAAAAGAAGCTGACAGAAACCTAAGCCAAAACACTGAAATCTGGCAATCCTATACAAACATAAACGACTGCAGGGAGAAGTGCGCCACTACCTTTTCATACAAACTCCACACTGCACTTCCCAGTCTCTTCCAATGGCATTCTGCATCTACTGAAGATACTATGTTTCATTATGCTTTTTTAATGCATCTGAAATGAGGGAAGAGGTCTTACATCTAAAGCCTCTTCTTCTAGCTTCTTCAGAGGCTCACAGCTCCTGTTCTACTATCCATGTTGTTTCACTTGAAAGAGAGTGCACAACTTTATTCAGCTTAGTAGAGAGAGAAGTATCCCCCTGAGAGGCTTGCAACAACTTCTTTCCAGCATTCTGTCCTTTCCAGATGAACAGCCACTGGAGGAGGTTTTTCTCTTAATGACCCCAGGGAGTGGAGAAACGGATTTGTTGAGAAAGCTCTCCTCTCCTTCCAAAGATTTGCATCTTAGCACTCTGTTGGACTTCCAAATCCTTTCAAATTGATGGTAGAGCAGGACAAATTAAGGGGAATAAGGACAGGAAGGCAACACTGGAGTCTAAGGACTTTGGAGATTTTCAGACAGGTATGAAAAAAGTGTTCTCATCTCACAATCTCTTCTCCTACCCCCCTCCCATCCCTGTAACACCCCCAAATAAAAAGTTTTCAAACCCACCTTAATTGTGGCTCCTTGCCTTGGCAGGAAAGCCCAGGAGTGAATGGAGCTCAGATGAAGCTCCTTTCACTTCCTGGATTGAAATCCTGGCTGCTTTCGCAAGAAAACTGAGAGTGCGGGAAATTCAAAAACAAAAATACTACAGTAAAAGTAACACCAAGCACAAAAACACAGTTAAATCATTACAAGTAACCCAGGGAGGGTACAAAAAAGTGTGTCAGTTACCTTGCTGTCCTGATCTCACCCGGAAGTGTTTTGGCACGGACCTCCCATTGATGCTGGCATCGCACCAGCATAATGGGGCACCTTTTCAGTCACAGGGCATTCTGTTACAGAAACAGAATGGGGAATTCATAGATGGCTTAGCCCATCAATAAAAACAAGTACCAGCATACTCAGAGAGTGTGACTTGCTCAAGGTCACCCAAGTGGGTTTTCATGGCTGAGCAGGAATTTAAACCCCACTCTACCTGAGTCCTAGTCCAACACTCAAACCACTCTACGCCACACTGTCCCAATGTGAAAAGAAGAGTTGCCCAATTGCTCAGCCCATGAAGCCAAGGCTGATCTGGAGCTTTGTTTTGTAAGGATTGAGAAGGCTTTCCTCTTGGCCATTGTTGTGGAAAGGCTGGTTCTTTTTTACTTTGCTGCTTTGCCTAAAGTTGTGTAGTGGCTGGGAAGCTGAATGACATTTTTCTGGTCTTATGTAGATGTGACATTAAGTGAACAAATTGTGATTCATGTGCATGCTTTTTGTGATGTAAATAGCAGTTACAAGGGAAAACTGCACATTCTCAGGATTGTGGAAGGTGGGATAGGGAGGGGATCCTTTCTCTCCCTGGCACACTCTGCTGGATGAAATAAAATACTATCTTTGAAGCAGCTGTTTGCATTGCAAGATGCTATTTGCAACTTCAAAGCACACAACCAGACCAATACATTTTGCATCCTGAGGCAGAGTGGCAAATGTTGCCTCTCACCTACTGAAGTTATTTTGGCGCATAGGATAAACTCCATAAGCACATCTCTACCTTTTGGCAGTAAAAATGCAATAATCACAAATTATTTATGATCTCTTCTTGTGTCATCATACCCAAATTCCGCTGGTAGGGCTGGCTTAGTCATGAAGCACTTCAAGCTTCCATTTGCATTTTAAGCATCATTTCCATTGGTGCTTAATGCAAATAGCAAAATACAAAAAGCAGCTTGGGGGAAATTGTTTGTGAATTGTTGCTGACTAGATGCCATGGCCCTTGAAAGAGTATTTCCCCAAGGGATTTGTGCAGATAGTTAATGCCCATGGAGGTCCTAACTCTGGAGGTTTGCAAAGAACTACTGCCTCCCTGTAGCACCTTAGTGTTCTCCTTAAGAGTGAGAGACACATAGAATATACATTTTACATCTAATTATATCTATTGATAAATCATATGTCTAGATGCATGTAATAGGGCCCTCAAATATTTGTTTTTAAAATACAATCTGTTTCAAGGAGAATATGGAGGGGAGAATAAGCAGGAAGGCTGGGATATTTACGTAGCTCTCTCTCCTAGTCTCCTGTTTTTCCTGCCTGAATTCTGTATCTCTGCTGCTTCTCTCTGCTGTATGTTTTAATATCTGTGAATGTGTCTGGAGAAATTGGATTGGAAAGCCAGGGAAAGGGTCAAGCAGCCATTCCCCCCAGATATTTTTCATAAGGCCAAATTAAGGTGTTTGGGGCTCTGGAGCGACCCCTCAAAGAGGGCCGCTTTTCTGCGGATGGTTGCTGTTGGCACAGTGGCTTTGCACTGCAGTAAATCAGGCTTGAGAGTGCTGTGGGTCCCTGAGCCAATCCTGTTCATGCCCAAATGAGGGGGTGGCTCCATCAATGAGGAAAAAAAAACAGTACCTGTGAGTGAAACAGCAGAGAGACAAACTGAGGTTTTCCAAGGACTGAAGAGGGAGCTGCAGCCAGTCACACCTCTCTGATGATTACACAGAAGTGTATTTGCTTATTATAGGTATGTGTATGAGCATATATAGACATATATGTACACATCCATATACACATGCACATAAACATACACACACACATCTAGATGTATAAAGAGGGCGAAAGAGAGGTCAGTGGCCCCCCCTGATCCACAATCTCTGGATCCCCGATTTTGAGTGACCATGGATCATTACTTCCAATAGTTAAAATGGCAGTGACATGAACACAGTGCACTCAAGCATTCATGTGCACATTCCCAACATTTAATAATATGGAATGCAATCATCTGTGGGGTTTTTCTCCTCCACAGGTGGTCCTGGAACCAAACCCCCACAGACCCAAAGGGCCCATTCTATATAGATATATGCCGGAATACCTGGAAGTCATCAGATCCCATAGGATCTTGAAAGCCAAGCAGGATCAGGCCTGGTTAGTACTTGGATGGGGGACAGACAAGGAAAACCAGATGCTGTAGGCTATACTTCAGAAGAACACAATGGGAAACCAGCTCTGAATATTCCTTGCCTAAGAAAACCCTTTAAGTCAACAGGAGACTTGAATAGGAACCCCCCATATGTATACTAGAACCCATAAGTCACACACAAAAAATAATGCCTTCCCTGCAATTCCTGCGCAGTGCAAACTCTCTGATATGTCTTGTGGCTGGTGCACAATCCTAAATATACACTGGACTGACTATGTGATGAATGTTGCTGTCCTTGAGCAAGCAGGGATCAACAGCATTGAGGCCATGATATCGAGAACACAGCTGCGCTGGGCAGGGCACATTTCTAGGATGGAGGACCATTGCCTCCCCAAAATAGTACTCTACGGTGAACTCGCCATGGGTCAGTGTAAGAGGGGTGCTCCAAAAAAGCAATACAAGGATTCCCTGAAGCAACATCTGGAGACTCACTATCCACAATGCTGCAGCCTTATTTGAGAACTCACACCAAGCAAGTCTTGAAAATATACGACAACGTAGAAAGAAGCACAACCCGGAATCATCACCCAAGGAGACCTTCTGCTGTGCTTTCTGCAACCGGACATGTTTATCTCGGATTGGCCTTTTCAGTCATCAACATGCTTGCAGAAAGCTCAGGATGAGTCCTTCCTGAATCTTCATTTGAGAAGAAAAGCCAGAGAGAGAGAGGTGACTTTGTGCATAAGGAACCAGACTATCATGGCTTCCAAGCTGTGAGTGTAACAGTGAAAAGGAGCTGTGGTGGAGTCTCCATCTTTGGAGGTTTTTAAACAGAAGCTGGATTGTGTATTTCTGCATGGCAGGGTGTTGGACTAGATGGTCCTTGTGGTCTCTTCCAACTCTATGAGTCTATGTTGGCATGTAGCTTTCGTCTGCTAGGTCTTCCAGACCTGGCAGGGTATTGCACTGTACCCTATGTGTCTTTTTGGTACCCTACTATAAGGTGTTCCCCACTTCCTACAGTTAAAGCAAAAGGAGAAAATAAGGCCCATTATGCTGTTAGTCTACACTGGATGGGGAACCTTTGGCCTTCTAGATGTTTTGAGCATCAGCTCCCATAAGTTCCAACCAACATGGCCAATGATAAGGAATTGTAGGAGTTGTAGTCAAAAATATCTGGAGGGCAAAGGTTTACTCACCCCTGCTCTACAAGCAAACTTCCTTATAAACCAATGGAGGCCCATGTATACAGGAGGATTCCAGTGAGGGTATCTTGCCATGGAGCAAAACTCATATATACACCTATATACAAACCCTGGTGTTTAGTAATAGCCTACAGATTCAAGACTGGAATAATATTCTAGTACTTATTACAATGGAATCAAAAGAAAGTACTTGAACTGGAAATAAAGTTTAATATCAGCTGATCAGCAAGGCCTTGAACTATGCATTACAACTGGTTAAACCTTTATTAAAACCATCTATTAATTGCTTATCAACTATGTATAAGCTGCTAGAAATGAGATCCTTCAGATAAAAGTGTGACCTTAAATAATTTAGTGAGCAATAAAGAGAAATTACAGATGACATCTGCAAAGAGCAAATGTGGAGGAAATGGCAGTGAAGTTAGGGGATATTGGTCATCTGTTATGACATCACTTCGGCCACCTTCTTGTTGTACAGTTGTCCCTCCACATTCATGGATTTGGCATTCACGCTTTTAAGTATACATGGCTTGAAAATATTGTTAAAAAAATAATAATCCAAAAAGCAAACCTTGATTTTGCCATCTTATATAAGGGACACCATTTTGCTATGCCATTGCATATAATGGGACTTGACTATTCACGGATTTGGATATTCATGGGGGGTCCTGGAACCAAACCCCAGTGAATGTGAAGGGACAACTGACCTTAGAATCTCACTGGCATCCTTTTTGTTCTTTACTGTATTATGAGACTTATTTTCCCCTTCCTGTATGGAAATTGGTACATACTTTTGTGCACATTCCCACCCCCCACAATAGATCTTTTTACACAGTTTTTTATGGTGTACATTTTTCATTCACTGGTAACTCCGTGTCTGTATTTTTGTATTCTCTGGCAACTTCATGTTTTGTGTTTATTTTTCAAATGTTTGAATTTTTAGTTGTGATCATTGTTACCTACCCTGATAACCCCCACCGTGGAATATCTAATAATTGGCTATATTTTTTTTGCCATCCATGTGGTTAGCAGGTAAACCAGGAATTCCTAATACCAAGGCTGGATGACCAAGGGAGGGACCTTTGGAAATTCCCCCAAACCACATACTCAGGTCAGAACTTAACACCTAGAGATGAGTCATTCATTGATCCACTCAACGATAGCAGAGTCCTTGATACTTGTAAAACAGATTCTTCCTTCCCTCATCCCCTTCCAACAAATGACCTTGCCTGTTCCTATTCAATTCCAAAGACAGCACCCATTAACGATTGTTAACTCTTCTGGAGCACCCATTGCCTAGCCCTGGGAACCTCCAAGAAACATTGTATTCGACTCAAAATCCTATCCCTTCAGGGGAATTGTTCCATATAAATATCACCCCAAAACACCACCCAAGTGCACACAGCTCATCTTTCTCTTGACTTCACATGAGACTCTGTAGCCATCCTGTCTCCCGGACCTCCTTGCTGTTGGTGCACTTTGCTATCTCAGCTCTGCAGGATCAGTATAGTACAACCTGCAATCCTCTTATTCTATTCCTCTATCCAAATACTTCCAACTATCTTCAATAGCCTTGTGTGAGTGTCTGAAGCCTGAGTGTTTGCATGAATGCTGTTGATATTAATTTCCAATAAAGATAATGTAATTGTAACTTTTGGCTTAGAGTCTCCTCCATTACTACTGGTATACATAGGTTAAAGATCCCACCATTGCCCAGCCTCTCACATGCCAAGTTGAATTAATTAAATTCCTTAAGTTAATATTAGGATATTAGAGCAATTTGGGTAACAACATTTCTGAAAGATGCACATGTTTCCAACCTTCATAATGTATTGCAAAGTTAAAAAATGCATGGATTTCTAAGACAAGATTTTCCTTTCATTACTACAAATCTCAGGAGACAACATTGCCAGTCTCAGGTACTGCATGATAGACATTTCTTTAGGAAAACATGAACCCAGCACAATTCTTCCCAACCCTAGAGACAGGGATGGACAAATCTGTCAGACTTGCCTTTTCCCCACGTTCAGTTTTTTTTTTAAAAAACTCTCAAGTTCCTTCCATACTGTATATGAAGAAAATTAGAAAAGAAACTAAATAAAACTCTCACCTAGGACTTTATCAGGTGAAAGTCCAAAAATGGTGTAATTCTGTGAATGTGGATAGCAGACACATCCCCGTTTGAAAATCTCCTCAGTCTCAAAGATGCTACAAGATCCCCTTGCTTACTGTGGTAATATTTATGTGTGTTCAGAAGACTACTTCTTGTAATACAAAGATTTAGGGAATCTGCATAAGTGAAGATTTAGGAAATATAACGAGTTGCTGTCTGGACTAGAAATTTGATGAATGATAACAGTTGTGCTACCTGCCAATAGGAGGTGTTTTTTTTTGCCTCCACCATACTTGTTTCTATATTTGCATACTAGCGAAATATTACAAGGTCCTCATATGTTTTCAGTGCTCTCTGCTATAGCATTGACCCTAGAACTTTTCACTGCTAAGGGAAGTATGGAATGCATAACAATATTTACAGGGCAGCCTTCAGCTAAATAACCTTTTTGCTTGTTTGTTTGGAAATGGCAACTGTCTTCTATAGAGAAAAATTGTAGATGTGCAAACTTAGTTTTGCTCAAGATAAAAATAAATCTGCAATTCTCCTCTGTTTTGACACAGCAGGACCTGTCTGTTGAAGTTCTAAGCTGCACCATGTGCATTTTATTTCTTCCTTAAGTGCAGAGGGCAAGATACAGCATCAAATAGCTTGTAATTTATGTCCTTTTCTCTCTTTCCCTCTCCTTTATGCAACTTTAAGAACCCAATCATTAAAGTCATTTCTCTTAAGGAGATGAATTCTTATTTCCATGGGAACACCCCAAAGACAGCCAAGTTTAGATGTCCTTTATTTATCTGGCAACATTTGGTATCTTATTAAGCTAATCTTTTAAAAAGCAAACAAGCAATAGAGGAAAATAGATTTTTTTTTGTTTTAATGTGGTAAAGGATGATGTTGGTTAGAGTGGTGATGCTTCATCCATTAACTTGTAACACTGATCTTTTAACAACTGTTTGATTGAGTTAGAGGTGCCTTCAAATTAAGCAATAATAGATTTTCTAAAAAACAAAAGTGTTATTTTAAAAACAGCTATATCCAAAGCTTCAGGTAGAAAGTCCATTTTAGAAGGGGCGTTCTGTTGTTGTTGTTGTTGTTGTGTGCCTTCAAGTTGTTTCTAACTTACAGTCACCCCAAGGCTTTATCACAGGATTTTCTTGGCAAAATATCTTACTCAGAAGGGAATGACTCTCTTAAAATGGTGCCTGCATAATGTAAAAAGAAAAAGTATCTGGTGGGTTGTTTATGTATGTATGTATGTATGTATTTATTTATTGCATTTGTATGCCACCTTTCTCTCAGGATGAGATCCAAGGTGGCTCCCAAAGACAATCTTAAAAACAACCGAACTAGATAAAACAGTATAAAAACATTGTAAAAACAAACACAAATTTAAAAAGATAGATAAAACATCCCCATAAAAAATTCCTCTGCTTAGATGTTGAAAACATGCTTGAATAAAATAAACGCTTGAATAAAAATGTTGGTGAAAGGAAAGCAGGAAGGGGGCCAGCCTAGTGTCCTGAGGAAGGGAGTTCCAGAAGGTGGGAGCAGCCACTAAGAAAGGCTCTCTCTCATATCCTCCTTGCCTAGTAAGCCTGTGATGGTGGTGGGGCTGAGAGAAAATCTTCCCTTGATGATCTTGAAAGTTCTGGCAGGTTTGTATTGGGAGATACAGTCTTTCAATATGGGCTACTGATCTTTATAGTTCAGTAAATCAAAGATGAGACTGAGCATGGTGTAGTTGTTTGAATGTTGGACTATGAAGGAGATTTTCAGACGCTTCTTGCCGCCTCTTGCCATGCAAGCAGCCTCCAGAGCAGTAACGAGCTGCTGCGCAGCAAGGGGTCCATTTTGGGCGACGCCATTTCTCTCTCGGCGCCGTCCATGACTGTTGCGGCTAGCATTGAAGGCAGCCGCGCTGTTTTTTACTCATGGACAACTTCTGTGAGTGAAAAACAGTGCGGCCGCCTCCAATGCTAGCCGCAACAGTCATGGACAACGCCGAGAGAGAAACAGCGTCATCCAAAATGGACCCCTTGCTGCGCAGCAGCCTTGTTACTGCTCCGGAGGCTGCTTGCGCGGCAAGAGGTGTCTGAAAATCTCCGAAGACCAGGATTCAAATCCCCACTTGTCCATGGAAACATACTGGGTGACTTTGGGCAAGCCACACTCTCTCAGCCTCAGAGAAAGGCAAAGGCAAACCCTGTCTGAACAAATCTTGCCAAGAAAACCCCATGATAGTTGCACTTTGGTGTCAGCATAAGTTGGAAATGACATTACAGACTTTTTCGGATGGAAGAAAAGTAACGCTAGCAGCGTCACCAGGTTGCGACGCTGCAGCGCAAGAGGGCGTCCGTTTCGGATGACGCTCCTCCCAGAGGTACTGTTGCAGTACCGCTGGGACATTTGAGCATGATATTTTTCCTGCCCAGAGTCATATTTACAGCTGATCGCGAGTAAAATATGACGCTGGGCAGGAAAAATATCACGCTCAAATGTCCCAGCGGTACTGCAACAGTACCGCTGGGAGGAGCGTCATCCGAAACGGACGCCCTCTTGCGCTGTAGCGTCGCAACC
This sequence comes from Gambelia wislizenii, assembly GCA_030847615.1. Taxonomy (NCBI): domain Eukaryota; kingdom Metazoa; phylum Chordata; class Lepidosauria; order Squamata; family Crotaphytidae; genus Gambelia; species Gambelia wislizenii. The sequence goes on from JAUMIR010000005.1 coordinate 238,899,037, forward strand.
TGGCGACACTGCTAGCATTACTTTTCTTCCATCCGAAAAAGTCCGAAGGCCAGCAACAACATCAACATCAAATGCAGGGCTATTTGGTTGACTTATTATCGGTTTATTATTGGTTATTAATTGGTTGACTTATTATCCTTCAAGACTACATCTGTACTTTACAGTTTATATCAGTTTCATGCCACCTTGTTATGACTCAGTCCCATGAATTCCAGGGTTCGTAGTTTGCCAAGGTGTTCAGAATGTTCTGTTAGAGAGCTTGAATGAACTCTTCTGTGTTGTTGTTGAGCTCTGTGCAGCTGTAGTTGATGTTTAATGTGTCATGCATAATGATATTACTAGATACTGCCCCTTATAACATCACACTTGCAACATCACCAGGACACCCCCCACCCAAGGTTTCTCAGTTTTTGGCCCTGAAATTTCAGAGCCTGGGATAGTCCTGATCTGGCAACCCTATCTGTGTTTCTGTCCCTTCCTTCACACAGAGCACAACTGTGTGAAGTAGAATGTTTTCTCTATGCATGGAGGCTTTCCATGAGATCCAGAAAATCAGGATTCAGCATTGCACAGAAAGCTTCTATATGTTCTTCATGTGAAGAAAACCATGGGAAAGCAAGCACAGTCTTCCTCCTTCTCTATTTACTCTTTAGCAACTGAACAGGGCTTTCTTTGAAAGGGGATGAGACTAATTCATGGTGATTTTATCCATAATAATTGTTTGCGATTTCCAGGTTCAGAGGCAGAGTGCCTCTGGCTAGCACCTGCTGAGAAGCAAAAATGGACTTTTACCTTTTCATGACCATTTTTGCCTACCCTTTCCATTGCAAGAAAGCAATTACAACATTTCTCCAGAATCTTTATTGAAAGCCTTTTGCCACATTCACAGCCATCTTAATGTTAAAACTCTCTCACTCAGGACTTTCACCTATCATGCTGAAACACAACCACACTGGCCCTAAATTGGGTTGTGATGTTCCATGTTGCCTTCTCTACCCCAAAACATGTCACTCAGGATTGTTGCCAGTACTGATTTTTTACAAGAATATGGGGAGGGGGATAATCACTTGCACTCAAAGGGCGAATCCAGACTGATTCAAAAGTCCCAGATTTTGTTCCTGTTGTTTCTGATTTTATACTGGGTTAAAGTAAACTAACCTGGGGAGCTGGTATATATATTTAAAAAACTCTGATTGTACCAGGAGCTGACAGAAAATATTCTGAGATACACAAAACATGTATAAACCTCCAAAATAAAGTCAGAAAGAAGAGGAACAAAATCTGGGACTTTCTGGTCTTTTAAATCACTCTGGGTGTACCCAAAGCTGGAGTTCTTGTCATCTTAACTTCCACAAGTTTGTGAAGTCAAAGGCTTTCATGGCTGGCATCCATAATTTACCTTGGGTTTTTTTCGGGTTGTGAGGCTGTGTTCTGGAAGAGTTTATTTCTGATGTTTCGCCTGCATCTGTGGCTGGCATCTTCAGAGAACGGTTGGGTAGGAGTGTGTGTGGAGTTTATATACTATAAACAGGGGCATATACTGTTGGGGAGTACTGTATATGTAAATTTGTGTATTTGAATGGCTAGTTTCTGGGTGGAGATATGCAAGGAGTATTAGTGTCTGTTTGGCTAATGATCTGTTGTCTGCTGGAAATCCCCCTGTCTCTGGGTGGAGTTCATTTGCATGTGTTGAGTTTTGATTTCAGTGTTTTTCAAGACTGGTAGTCAGATTGTGCAATGTGAAGTCACAGGCTTTCATGGCCAGCATACAAAGGTTTTCCATGTTTTTTTTCCAGGCTGTGAAGCCATGTTCTCTGAAGATGCCAGCTACAGATACAGGTGAAATGTCAGAAATAAACTCTTCCAGAACACAGCCTCACAGCCTGGAAAAAGCCCAAGGAAAATTCCACAATTTTGACACCTAATCTCCAACGGTCCCAGTTTGTCAGGGGCAGTCCCAATTAATCCTCTCTCATCCCACTTTTTCAGGCTCAGGCAAAAGTAAACGGCTGCAGCTTCTCCTAGCTTGTGCCTTCTTCATCATTAATGACTTTTGCCATCTTGACTGCACTCTGCTGTTACTTGGCCACATGTGTCCCAGTTTTCCTCTGTGAAATGTTGGTGGGCATGAGACATGACCAAGGACTTTTTCAGATACGTAAAAAGTGCTGCAGAGGGCTTGGGAGAGGTACGTGCCTGTTTCACGGCAGGGGGTCCTTTTCGGACGCCACCGTCCCTCTCGCATTACCCTCTGTGTTCCTTCTGTGTCGCATGGAACGAAAAGGTGCCACTTTTTACTCATGGAAGTTCTTCGTGAATAAAAAGTGGTGCCTTTCCTTCCATGCGACACAGAAAGAACACAGAGGGTAACGCAAGAGGGATGGTGGCGTCCAAAAAGGACCCCCTGCCATGAAACAGCCGCATACCTCTCCCGAGCCCTCCGCAGCACTTTTTATGCACCTGAAAAAGTCCCAAGTGATGCTAGCATTTAAAAACACATGGACACCATGGTTGATTGGAATAACAGCAATGAAAACCTCAAGAAAAATCAAACCATGACTACATGGTATGTGAATAAATAAACAAGCCCCTTTAGATCATTGCCCAATTAATAAAAAATGAGGAACTGTTCCTTTTGGAAAATAAAACTGCCATGAATTTGTAAGCAAATACTGAAATTGATTACAGAGTAATGTCTGACAACCTCGGAAACACATTTTTTGACAAGATTGCAGTGCTCCCTGCTGTGGACTGTCTGGAAACCATCTCTTCCTGAAAGAACATAAGAAAAACAGCTAGGATCTTGAAATTGGTCTTGGTAGTTTTGCTGAGTGGCAGAGAAAGGAACTCAAAGCCAGAAATCAGCTTGAAACAGATAGAGGGACTTCTAAGAATTATGGAACAGTTGTTTAGATCTGCTTTTATTAAGAATAGGTAGTTAACAGTAGTCGGAGGCAGAGCTCTGAAAGATACTTCTAAAAATAACTGATTACACTTACATTTCAAGGAACAAAAATGTAGTTAACTACTGCTATAGTTCCATTTACAAACACAGTTTACCATTTCCAGAAGAAGCTAAATAGTTATCTTTTTAGCAGTTTCTTAAGACAACGTCTGAATAGTACAAGGCACTGAATCTGTGGTAAAAAGCACACTCTGTCTTTATTAACCTCATTGTAACCCACAAGAAAGCTTGGGGCAGCTGTACAAGGCACACCAAAACCAGCACTCGAACCAGGTGCAACATTTTGTAAGGCCTCACTCCTCAAGTTAAAACAATTAGACCTGGTCCTATTTTGAGGGGCAATAAAAAAACAACCCTGTCCCTTCCTCTCTATGATAGAACTTGAGGAATTTAAAGAGTGAAATCATGTCACCCCTCAGTTTTCTCTTCACAAAGCTGAACCTGTCCAGCTCCTTCAACCATTCCTCATGTTTTGTTCTTCATACGTTGTGTCATCCTTGTTGCCCTTCTCTGAACCCACTTCACCTTGTTGGTATTATTCTTAAAATGAAGTGCCGATAACTGAAAGCAATACTCCAGATTAGGCCTGACCAGTGTAGAATATAGTGGGGCTATTACTTCCCTTGTCATGGAAACTACAGTTCCATTAATGTAGGCCAAAATAGTATTTGCCTTTTTTGCTGCAACATTACACTGCTGTGTCATGTTCAACTAATGATCAACAATAATCTCAAGGTCCTTTTCACATGTAGTACTGCCAAGGCAGGTATGCCCTATCCTATACCTGTGCATTTAGTTTTTGTGGTATAAATGTAGAGTTTTGTGATTGTAATTTACTTATAGTTTTGTAACTGGCAAAAGAACTTTGATCAAATTGTTTGAGAACAGTACGACCAGTAATTATATTTTGAAATGTGGATTACAACCAACATTTGTAAAGTGAGGACATGGGCTCGGTGTGTGTGTGTGTGTGTGTGTGTGTGTTGGAACAATTTCAAGTAAAAGAGGAACAGACAGCAGGAAATTCTGAGTCCTTGTTCCTCTGTTGCTTTGTCTTGATGAGGGAATTTTCTTCTTCTTGTTAGGTTCATTTCTGGTCCCACATATGGCAGGGGAAGGGTATACTTCACTGGAAACTAGAAATCCTGAGGGGTATTGATCAGGCTGCAACCCCATTATGCTGAGGGGGAAAATGAAGATAAACTGTAGATTTATAGAAAATTATCATTTCCTTATATGTAAGTATCTGTTGTCTATATCTGGGGAGAACTGCTGGACCAATCAGTGGCTGTGGGTGGCAGATCAATCCCATTCAACATTCAGACCTGCTGGATTTCTTACACTAGTATCTAACCTAAGGTTGTTCTTTAGAACAGGACTGTGAGAAATACCAATGACTTTGACACACCAGCCTGTTTTCTCACAGCAATTGCATTAGTGAAGCAAATGGGAACATACTGGTTTGAAAATGTTCAGTATCACACTTCTCTGCAATTGCACAATTGTGCTGCAGTTGTGCTGCTTTGGCAATCCATGGCCCCTTCTGCACTGGCTCTGTAACCCTGTTGTATGGCCTACTCAACACATGTGTGCCCTTTGCTTTTCTTATTTTTATTTTCTCCACAATTTCATAATTATGGGAAAATGATAAAAAATTTATTTTATCTTTTGTAACTATGCAATCACAGCAAAAATAAAAATTTAAAAAATGAAAGGCATTGAATAAAAGCAATCTTAGCTTGCTTGGGAATAGTGAGGGGGAGGGGAGGGGAGGAGAGGAGAATCATACCCACTCATGCTACATGACTGCCATCATATCGTTACTGCAGTGGAAGGGACCTATTGCACCAGTGGGACTAATGGGATAGCAGAATATTGGAAGCCATTAACAGAGGTCCTCCATCTATGAAAAGTTACGCTACGGAAATGAATGAAATGCAAAGCAGCAACAGGATAGACATATTTGTTTCCCACTGACCAAATCATAATGGTGCTCATTTTTCAAATGTATGATTCCCCCCCCCCACGCTCATTTTTCAAATCACAGAGTTAAATCGCAAATTCTGAAAGATACAGACTTCAGACTGCAGAGTTGTTTTGTTTTGGGGAATGCAAATCGATAAATTCTGGTTTGCAAACTGAAATGAATTAAGTAGAAGAAGAGAGGCTTTTTGGATCAGACCAGAGGTACATATAGTTTTGCATCGTGTTTCCCATAATGCCCAACCAGATGCTGTGAGTAGTCCCTAGGCAAGGAATGAAAGCAATAGCTTTCTTTTGTTCTTATTTTCCATCAGAGAGTATTCAATGGCATATTCCGAAATGTGGAGGTTTCATCCCTTGACAGTCTTGGCATCCTTAATTTTTTTTATTTTGTCTCTAGAGCCATCTAAGCTAGTGGACACCACCCCATTTTGTGGCAGCAAATTCTAATAGTTGCTCCCCTTTGTTTAAATAACACTTGCTAGCTCTTTACACGTAGAAAGCCAACATAGCAGGGCAAGATCTGGACTGAAGCCTTTCTCTTTGATGTATGGTTTTCTTCTTTCAGTCTGTTGCTGCTTATTTGGGGAACAGCATTTAAAACTGGTAACCTTAACTATACAAAATGCAGTGGTTTAAACTGGCTTACAATGAGTCAGGGCTTAATCCCCCCTCCCATGCAATTGTATCCCATGGTCCTAAACATATGCAAGGTTTATTTTGCTCTTCAATGAGTAATCACATTTCATCATTCTTAGGTGCTGTTTTCAGTTCCAGGTCTCAATCCCATGGCTGATGAAGTGATACCCCTGAGCATAAGTTTATTTTGCTTCTCACAGAGCACATTTAAGCATCTATATTTGTATGTGTATATGTGCATGCATGCACAGGGTGGGATGTGTCCAGGTGGGGTTTTCTTTGTGGAGATGAAATTCTGCCTTTGCTGGGATAAGCAATTTCTTTTGAATCATGCTTATTTAGCAGTTCGGTCTCAGTGATGAAAGTAATGTTTGGAAAGAGTATGGAAGAATGTACAAATAGTGAAGTCAAATGAAGGATTAGCAAAAGTAGAACAGTTTAGTATTGTGTTCTTTTACTGAGGGCTTTGGTCAGATTAATTGCAGACAGATGCATACACTGAAGAAATAAACTCTTTACTGAAAAATGTAAAAGGCTTGGTTCAGAGCTCAGAAAAGTTGGTTTTTTCGGACTACAATTTCCAAAATCTCCAAAGTAACTTTTCCAAGCTCTGGATTCAAGCCTTGCTGTGCTTCGGTAGTGTCACCTTTAATGGAAAGTGCTGTCCCTTAGGTCGTTTCTGAGTTTGGTTTGTGTCCAAGCTGACTATAACTCCCTTCACAATTTTGGATTTAACTAATGAGGTTATTCTGTTTGTGGAGCCTTCTGAATCCAAGCCAATCCATTTATGAAATCAGAGGCTAGAAAATGTAATTTGGTCCAAAATGTGCATGGACATGTGCCTTCAAATTGCCTGTTGACTTATGCCTGTTGCATATGCCTTATGCAAATTGCCTGTTGACTCCATACATTTCATAGGGTTTTCATAGGTAAGGAATACTCAGAGATCGCATTGCCAGTTCCTTCCTCTGAAATATAGCCTACAGTACTTGGTATTCACTGGCAAATCTCCCATCCAAATAGTAACCAGAGCTAACCCTGCTTATCTTCCAAGATCAGATGGGATCAGGTGCCTTCTATGTATTACCCTAAAATATGACAATCTGATGTACTGGAAACATCCATGAAGAATACCCCCCTATCTACCTTTAGGCTGGCCTAGGACATTTTGCTGCCTGAGGCAAATGCCCCCCCGCACCCCGAGTCAAGGTGTGTAGGGCCCAAAGCTGAGGCAGAACATCCCATAAGCATTTTCCCCCTGTGCTCTGTGGCAGAAAAGTAGATAATAACAAACAAACAAAATAACAAACAATTTACTTAGTGTTTATGACATCCCAAAGCTGTTGCCTGAAGTATCAGCCTCACAGGCTAATATTAGCACCAGCCTTATTTAGTTGGATAGACCTGAGTGGAGAAGTGTTCCTCAGGATCAATCACTGTGTTCACTTTTTCTTGGGATATGTCCTGGGAAAAGACATCTCATTCTCCTGTCCACCTGCACAGAGAAATAGGGATGTTGTACTTGCTAATTTGTAGGCAATGGCTTGTTTAACAACTCCATGGAATTACAGTAGTTGTCTGGAGTATTTGCAGATATTCCCTTGAACAGTTGGCTGGAGCCTGAGAAGAGGTGGCCCATCAAGTCACAGAATCATATGGAACGGATCCCATAGTCCACCCCTCTCTTGCTCAATGCAGAAAATCCAGCTGGAGTATCCCCAGCAGGTAGTGGTCCAGCCTCTTTTTGAATGAGACTCCACTACCCTTCAACAGATTGGTTTCATTCATGAATAGCTCCTACTGTCAAGAAGTTCCTTCTAATGGTCAGTTGAAATCTACCCTCCTTTAATTGAAAACAATTAGACCTGGTCCTACCCTCTAGGGGAGCTGAGAACAAATCTCAGCACTCCTCTCTGTGACAACCTTGAGGTATTTAACGAGTACAATTATGTCACCCCTCAGTTTTCTGTTCACTAGGATGGACATAGAGTCATGGAATCATAGAGTTGGAAGAGACCATAAGGGCCATCCACTCCAACCCCCTGCCAGGCAGGAATAAACAATCAAAGCATTCCCGACAGATGGCCATCCAACCTCTGTTTAGAAACCTCCACAGAAGGAGACTCCACCATACTCTGAGGCAGTGCATTCCACTGCTGAACAACTCTTACTGTCAGGAAGTTCCTCCTAATGTTTAGGTGGAATCTCTTTTCAGTTTGACTCCATTGCTCCATGTCCTAGTCTCTGGAGCAGCAAAAAACAGGCTTGTTGCATCCTCAGAATGATATCCCTTCAAATATTTAAACATGGCTATCTTGTCACCTCTTAACCTTCTCTTATCCAGGCTAAACGTACCAAGCTCCCTAAGCCACTCCTCATAGGGCATGGCTTCCAGACCACCCACTATTTGGGTCACCCTCCTTTGGACATGTTCCAGCTTGTCAACATCCTTCTTGAATTGTGGTGCCCAGAACTGGACAGAGTATTTCAGGCAAGGGCTGACCAAAGCAGAGTAGAGTAGCACTATTAATTCCCTTGATCTAGATACTATACTCCTATTTGATGCAGCCTAGAGTCACATTGGCTTTTTTAGCTCTCGCATCACACTGCCGACCCATGTTCAACTTGTGGTCCACTAAGACTCCTAGATCCTTTTTGCATGTACTGCCATCAAGCCAGGTGTCACCCATGCCCAGCTCCCTTGACCTTTCCTCGTGTTTTGTTCTTTATACCTCTTATTATTCTCGTTCTTCTTCTCTGAACCTGCTCCAACCCATCTATACTCTTCCTAAAATGAGGTGCCCAGAACTGAACCCAGTACTCCAGATGAGGTCTGACTAATGCAAAATAGAGTGGGACTGTTACATCCCTTGTCATGGAACTACAGATCTATTAATGCAGGGTAAAATATTATTTGCCTTTTTTGTTGCAACATCACACTATTGGGTCATGTTCAAATTATGATCAACAATAATCCCATGGTCCTTTTCAAAGGTATTCCTGCTAAGTCAAGTATCCCCCACTGTTTAAGTGTTCATTTTGTTTTTGTGGCCTAAGTATAGAACTTTGTATTTGTCTCTATTGAATTTCATTCTATTAGTTACTAATTTCTAGTTTATCAAAGTCCTTTTGAATTCTTTTCTTATCTTCCAATATATTAGTTACCTTTCCCAGTTTTGTATCATCTGCAAATTTGATAAGGATTCTCTCTAACCCATCACCTAAATCATTGGTAAAAATATTGAAGAGCGTCAGCCCCAGGACAGAACTGTGTGGCACTCCACTCGAGACTTCCCTCCAGTTTGAAGTGAAGCCATTGATGATGACTCTTTGAACACAGTTTTCAAACAAATTATGGAGGCATCTGACAATGTTCCCATGTATGTCTCATTTAATCAGTTTGCTAATCAAAATATCATGGAGGACTTTGTCAAATGCTTTGCTAAAATCCAGATAAATGGCATCTACAGCATTCCTACAATCTACAGAAATAATGGCCTGATTAAAAAAAAAGATGTAAAATTAGGTTGGCAGGATTTGTTCTTGATAAACCCATGCTGGCTCCTACTTGTTCAAAAGTCATTTGTGTTTCTTCATGTGGATTGCATTGGTGCAAAGAGAAGCATAGTCCCTTAAAAGGGAGTGTCAGGAAGGAAGGAAGTGGGGGGAGGGAGAGAGAGAGAGAGATGGTCTCTATAATCCTGGGAAGAGACAGATCAGATCACCCTATCATAAGATATAGTAGATACTGTGGCCCTCCAGATGCTGTTTGACTCCAGCTTCCATAAATCCCAAGACAGCATGGGCAATGGTCAAAGGTGATGGGAATCATAGTTGAAAACATAGGGAAAGCAATGGGTATATGCCCACTTCTGGTATACAGCATGTGACATTAACAATACAATCCTATCCACATTTGCTTAGAAAACATGTCTGACTTGTGCTCATTGAATCTTACTCTGAGATGAGTGTGCACAGGAGTATAGCCCAATGCAGTAAGTATTGCAAAGCCTCTGAGTTCAATCCTGATCCTGCCACTGACTCACTCTGAAAGTGAGGATAAATAATTCTGCTTTGAGCTTTATAGACAGAAGACAATATGCTGGGCTGATCAAATGCCAGACACAAGAAGCAGATGCTGGTATCCTAGGCTGTTTTGGAAGGAGCTGAGCACATATTTGTCAGTGCCATTTTGCCTACTCAGGGAATTTTGTGCCAAAATTTGACTCATTGTGTTAACCCTCCTTCCTGAAAATATTAGGCAGCATGATATCCACAAGGTGCTGGAGGAAGTGAATTCTATCTCAAATGGGAGCCCTCCCTCCCCACAATTCTTCTCCCTGAAACCCTGAGAATGACAATGACAATGCAAGTTAATATCAAATTAGCACGAGATGAATTTCATTTCTAATTAGTAAAAAATGAATTTCAGCAAAAGGATTGTATTCAAATTTATAAAATTACATATATTGAAGATTTTTTTTTAAACCCTGCACACAAACACCAACAGACCCAAAGTTAATCAAAATAAGCCCCAAGATAAGACAGCCAGCTGTTTGTTTTTCTGGTATGGAAATTAATGTAATGTTTTGCTAATGTAAGACAAAGGAATCCTTCTCCCTTAGGTGCATTTTTATAGTACTACCTGACAATGTGAAGGATGCCTTTGATATATAGACCAAAGCCTGGGTTTTAGGGCATACTTAAAATACATATTTAACCAAATACATTTCCATTTACATACGTGGGTGCACATATACTGGGTAGAACATTTCCCAATTCTATTAAAGCTAGGTGATAACTCAAGGAAGCCAAAGTAGGGTAATACCCTGGAATCTGAACGTTCTTTTGCTGTTCTTCAATCATATATATATATATATATATATGTATATGTGTGTATATATATATATATATATATATATATATTGGTATGTGGAATATCTTCTACTAATTATCTCTAGAATTTAAGTATCTGTAGAGGATGTTACCTACACACATTTGTAACAGATTTCAACATACACTTTGGATTTTCACCCCCTCATCTTTCCTCTTTCTAGCTCTCTCCCTCTTTCTAGTAACTTAAACTTCATTTGAGCATTTTAAATAGAATCTCCATATCCAAAGAAAAGGGACAGGCAAAGTTACCAAGGGAATGTGAACATAGCAAATGTAAGAATTTTTAGTGTTTTACTCTCTGTTATGCTAGAAAATTTGGGCCATGATGGAAATTTTTACTTTGAATGGCAGAATGCTCTTTGGAGGAGCAATGCTCTCATTGTCTCTCTGCACCTTGAAGCTACACTCATGAAAATATAGTTTGACAAGACTCTGGCAACACCACATTGTGCTTGTGGACCATCCTCTCCCTCCATGTCAACATGAGAGTCCCACATCTATAGAGCTCATCCATGTGATTAGAAAACCTTCTAGTCCAGCATTCCTGGTCATTTAATATTATTAATGCTCATTAACGTATGTATCGATCATTTCTCTCACAGGGATACCACAGGCTCATGAGAAAAAGTCCTATAGTTGCAAGATTTTTAATTTTCGTTAAAAAAACATGATAACTAACATTGAACAAAAATCACATATTTGGACTGGAATAATCATAGGAAGTGACTAATCCAGGCTAAAAGGAAATTATGTGGGTTCACATCCTATGAAATTCATCACTAGAGTTTGCTACTGAAATGGGTTTAATGTAAAGTTCCTTCTGCTTGCTGGGAGTCCATATGGGGAGTTCAGCCTAGTCACAAAATTAATGAAATGGCACCAGATTGATTAAAATGTGGCAGTGCTAGTTTCTCCCTGTAAATCTCAGGGTTTCCCAGTTAATTTCTCTGCCAGTGCAACCGTTCAGTCTCTGTCTGTCCCACCCCCGCAAGGAAAATCCTTCCAAAGTTTTCCATCATGCAGTTATCTCATGACTTGCAGCAACAAGGGGCAAATTAATTCTTTGTTCTGTAGGGATGAGCTAGTACCTTGAAACAGTGAGCTTTCTCATTAATGCCTTATGCATAGTTGCCAGAGAGAAATGTCTAATGGATGAGTCATCAAGAGCAAGGCTAACCCAATACATCCACTAAATTTGTGAGAGAAATTGTATTGAACACTGTTCTAGACAAGATATGGCAACCTGCAGCCTAGAGCTGCATCTGTTTGTCTGCCTGATGCAGGACTGTTCCTGCCAAATTGGAACAGTTGGAGGGTGTGCATCAGGCAGACAAACATATGCAGCTCTAGGTTGCAGGTTGCCATATCTTGTCCTCAGCTTACTTCAACTTCTGCAAATTGAGCTCAGATTGCAAAAGCAATTTGCAATCAATTTACTCAGCAGATGGGAAAGGAGAGGAGAAGAGGAAGTCTTGACCTTCCCAGTAGGCTCAGAGAAAAGTAAACTGCTGCATCTTTTTGTAACTTGAATGTTTTTCTTCACTAATAACTTTGCCATCTTGATCACACTCTGATGTTGCTTGGCCACATGTGTCCTGGAGCTTGTCTTAACATTCCACAGTTGTTCCATATTGAAATACCAATCTGGTGCACATACTGAACAGTTTTTTTTTTTTTAAGTTCTGTGGCAGCAAAAAAAGGCAGGCAGAAAAAAAGAGGAAATCACTCGTGGCTGCCATTTTGACAGGCAGCCATGCAAAGCTTTGGGAGAACAAAAAAACTCATTAAGACAAATCGCAGCTGCTGCAATTTGCTACTACTGTACTGCGGAGCAATCCGTTTTTGGGGGGTTTATACAGACAAGCACCTGGTTTTTATCTATGAAATGCTGGAAGGTATGGATATATGCCTGAGATCTGCTCCATGTCTCATCAGTGTGAGCAACATCCTGCATGAGGAAGTGGGAGCAGGCCTTCTACTCCATGGCACATGAGTTTGGGGATGATCTCTCCTCGGGAGCCTGATTAGCTTCAACACTGTTTTTATTCTGGTACCAAGTTAAAACCCAGCTTTTTATAAAAGCCTTGGGTGCTGAATGATTCCATTCAAATTTATGTATAAAATACACTTTAACTTTTAAATGAATCAGTTTAATAATTTTTATTTATTTTATTAATTTATTTAAGTCTGGGGAAAGTCTAAATTATTCTTCTTGTTTAAATTTTTTCTTGTGTTATATTTTACATTGTTGAGACTGATTTTAATATAGGCTGGGGTGGGATATATGTATTTTTTAAAAAATAACTTATTTGTTTAAAATATTTAACAGCAATCTGCAGGTTCCTGGCTTCTCTAAAGCAGTCTACTAGGTGGGGTGAGAGAGGGAAAGAGAGAAGGAGAAGGACAATTGGTGCAGTGGGGAATTTTGAAATACAGGCCTTCATCATGAAAGCCCATGTAGCAACCCTCACAAGAAAAGTCCAAAAATGCAGGTGTCTGCATAATCTCTATGAAAAATAAAGCAATTGACACCAGCTTCCATCTCTACCAGGAATAGATTTTTTGTAAAGCTAATGAGTCTTGCCCACTCAAAACCAAGCCATCCCCCAAATACTTTAGAATACAGCAGGGATGTCTCATAACAATACAGGTCAATCCCTGTATTCATGGGACCATTATCTGTGGTTTCACTTATCCACATCTTAAAAAATGTCCTCTCTAGGCATTTTCTAGGTTCTCCAGCACCATTCTATGGTATGCTTCTGCTGGAAGTTGGTCCGGAAGTCATTCATTTCACTAGGGCTTGCTATTATCAATTGTTTCACATGCATATTCCAAAATGCAGCGTAAAGTGTTGGATAGAGGAAAAGCTTCACCGCTTGATTCTACTGAATGTACTAACTGGCTCTCCAGTAATTAGACTAGTGGAAGACATCTGCCTGAAACCTTGGAGAGCAACTGTCTGTCAAACAACCTGCTAGCCTTACATGGTCCATTGGGCTAACGCCAAGCCACAAAGCTCCCTTACATCCTTATTATCTTCATACTTTACAACAATGTTTGTGGAAAGTCTTTAATGTCTCTTCAGTCCTAATGAGGTGAAGTTACTTTAAAAGTGGCTACAGTTGTCATGGCAACTGGACCCAATGGAGATCTATCAGATAGGGATGAGTCTTATGATGGTATTGGGTCAGGGAATGTTTGGCTTTCAAAAATTGAGAAAAACAAGTTTCTGATACAGATCTAGGCAAAGTTTATCTCAAACATGTATATCACCCTATTCCATGTTAGTTTTGGTCACACTTTTCTAAAACAGCCTCTTCTATGCAAATAGCAGGATATTTTGTTGGGTGGAAGACTATCCATTTCTGAATCAAAACTTCATTGAAATGCAATGGGTGGACAGGTTAGATAGTGTGTCAGAATGAATTGTGTCAGATTTAGGGAGTTTGAATTTTTGGTCCGGCACAGTGCTTGCTGGATGTCTTTGGCACAGGGATTTTTTGCCCAGCCTAACCTATTTAGAAGGACTGTTGTGAAGAGGGGGAAAAAAAGGGGATTGACAACTTTGTGTATCACTTTGTGTATTTTGGATGAATCCAAAATGTGGTTAATTATAATACAGAGCCAACCCAAGACATTTTGCTACCTGATGAAAAGGACAAGATAACGACCCTTTTATTCATCCAGCCTACAGAGTCCAATAGATCTAGTGGTTGACTCTTAATTCTCTTTAGTGTCTTTAGCAGCATGTGGAAGGCAACAGCTGGGTGATATCTGTGTGAATTGAGGTTTTGCAAACATGTCCCAGTTATCATTTGTGAAAAATGGGAGGGCCTGCTTGTTTGTAAATGTTCCCCCCTTTCCGCTTAACTGTTTAATTTATCTGTCATCAGGATGGCTTAGAATGTCCTTTCTAGGGAAGAGGAAATCAGCCACAGTGACTCATGCCTTAATGACCTTTCTGTTATGGTACTGAATGATATTCTATGCTGAGCTACCCTTGAAAACTGTTTGGAAGCTGCATATAGTGCACAGTGCAGTGACCAGAAGGTTGTCTGGTATTTGCTTTAGAGACCATGTATCACAAACCAACTGTACTGGTCTTCAGTTTGTTTCTCAGCTCATGGCAAGGTACTGGTTTGTACTTATAAAGCCCTAAATGGCTTGGACCAAGGTATCTAAAAGAACATCTCTTATGTAAGCCTGCCTGGAATTGGAGATCTTCAATGGAGGCCCCATTATGCATTCAACCACCCTGCAAAGCTAGACTGGTGAGCACCCAGTATAAGGTGTTGGTTATTACCTTTAAAGCCCTAAATTGCTTGGGTCCAACTTATCTCTGGAACTGCGTCGTCCCATACAATCCTCCCTGTGCACTCTGGTCCTCTGGGAGGAATTTGCTTCAGCCACAAAAATCTAGGCTGTCTGCAACCTCCCAGAGGGCCTTTTTGGTAATCGCCCCCAAATTGTGGAATGACCTGCCGAATGAGATCCATCAGATCACAAGCCTGAGTAGCTTTAAAAAAGAACTAAAGACAGATCTCTTTCGGCAGGCCTTTCCTAATTAGATCCCGGCCTCAGGGGATCCTGGCCTCTTTTAGTCCGCTGGCTATTTATTGTATTTATTATTTTTAAATGTGATTTTAGATCAGTTGCTTTTAATTTATATTTGTTTAATATTTTTTTATGGGGGAGGGTGGGGGTGGGGAGTGTTTAGGGATTTTTATCTGTATTGTATTTTAATTTTTGTAAGCCGCCCCGATTGTTTTAACAGAGGGGTGGGGTATAAATGATTATTATTATTATTATTATTAGACAGCTTTTCAGTTCTGGAACTGTCTCTTGAGGGGAAATTTGAAGATGGTTCTGTAGCAACATTGGTCTGAGCATATTTTTAAAGTTCCATGAGTGGGAACCCAACCTTATGAGGGTTCCTGCTCATGGGTGATTTGTATTGACATCCAGGTGAACATGCTTACAGAGCTCTCTTCAAGACTTTCATGCTCAGTGCTCAAAGGTCTAAAATCTGGCTGTTTGGGGACATTGGGGGCAGGTGTTTTGTGCCACACACACCTCCACTCCCAGATTTAGGTCTACACATGACCAGGAAAATACAGAATACTAACATTTGGTTGATTTCCTGCTCCATCATGATATGCTTCAATATTCTGTGCGAATCCTGTCATGACTCCCTATTGGCCAGGCTTCCAACCATGAAAAGGCATAGTGAGAATAGAAATAGATGTCTCTTTCTTTTTACTCCAGCAGATGGTGTGGGAGAGTAGGGCAGGTACTGGTGGCAGGGCAGGTGGAAGCAGGTAGTGCCCATTGGCTCAGCCTTGGAGCAATGCTTCTTCTAGTCCCATGGAAACTATTCCACTGTTTAGGATGTTATGAATAGAGAAAAAAGATCCAGTGATCCTGAGATTTGGGTAGAGGGCATATCTTCTACCCAGGTTTAAGGACAACATATTTTAGTGCTCTCTCTGTCTCTGTTTCAGTCTCTGGACATCATCAGACTAGCATCTAAAAATGCTGTAATTCCATGAATGAAGATAGAGGAAACATCATGGCATTATTACACTTATTATCGCACATAGCTGTAATCATGAGAAAGAAACACCATGGAATTATTGCACAATGACCACTAGCACTTTAAGAACAGGAGTTTACTTCTGCAGTTTGACATGACCGAGATTTCGGCAGTTCTTGTGTGAAGACGCGAATGAACTTAATACTCCCCAAACCCCTTAATTAACAAAGTAAACGAACACACAAGCACTGAAACAAACCTAAAAACATGCAAACTAAACAGGACAGTTCATAAAAAAGAGCATCCTGTGCTTCATCTTCACATTCTCACCCAGAAGTTTTCTTGCTGGGAATGGGGAGGGGGAGAAATGAGACCGCCCATTCATGGTGTAATTACAATGGGATGTGGTTTCGTACAACATCAATAGTGAAAAAAAAAGTGCTGTTGACAATCTATTGATGGCTTGTCCCTTGGATTGTAAATAATACCTTTTTCATGGCTGGAGAATGGTGTAAGAATGCAAAGATGATGACGTCATGGGATAGTGGGGCCCATTTGCAGTAGCCTGATGTCATAATCCCATAATTTTTGCCATGCCTGGTAATGTCCTTTCTCTCTCATTCTCTCTCTCTTTTTGGGTGTGTGTCTGTGTGCATATGTGCCTGAAAGTAGGCAGGAGGGAGCTGAGTGTTTTGGTCTTTATGCACTAACAGCATCAGCAAGTGCAAGAGTGTGTTTGTCTAGAGAATTGATGCAGGGCAGTGCATTTAACTTTCAATTGGAGTATTTAAATGGCATCTCTCTGTACTGTAAATGAATGTTACAAAATGCCATAAGCTCTCTGTGACCTCCTTTGAAAGTGGAAAGTGTGCTTAGCGTTGCAGTCTGAAAACTCAGTTCTGCTTAGGGGCTCTATTATCAATGAATAACTTCTGGGAGAATTGTACCCTTAAAGATGCCCACTCACAAGTGGAATTTGGCCTTAGAACATTTGAATGCTACCATATTTTGCAGATGTGCATCAGTGAATGTTGACAGATACGTAAGCGTGACTGTCAGCATTGACTGGTCTATGTCCCTAAAATTGACAAATAGAATGTCCAGTGTGCCTAGCTCCAACTCTGGCTGCTAGCAACTGTCCTTCCCTGCTAGAGACTGTCATCATTGAAGCCACTATAAGAATGAAAAAAGCAAGCTCCTTCCAGTTCCAGCTGAGAAATCTCCTTTGGGATGAGCATTTTTTTACATTAGTTTCTATACTGAATTTAACTGAATTTACAGAGATCATACTAAGTCCCTGTTGAAACAGCTCCATTGGTTGCCAGTTAGTTTCCAGGCACAACTCTACAATTCTATGATTCTATGAATTCAAAGTGCTGGTTATGGCCTATAAAGCCATGTATGGTACAGGTCCTGGCTATTTGACATTTCGTATTTCTCTCTTTGAGCCAGCCCAGCTGAGGTCAACAGGAGAGGCCTTTCTCTCAGTCCCACCACCATCACAAACACAGTTGGTGGGGACTCGAGAGAGGGCCTTCTGGGTGGCTGCTCCTAGACTGGGACTCTGAGGGAGGCCAGAGCAGCCCTCTCCTTGTTGTCCATCCATTGGCAGACTAAAACCTTTTTTATTCAGAGAGGCTTTTAAAACAGAATGTTTTAAAAGAGCGGCCTAAGGGGTCCTATACTGTTTGAATTGAACTGTTTTTAGAGCTTTTTATCTTTTTAATTGTGTTTTATTCTTTTATTGATGTGTTGAATTCTTTTAATATGCTAACTAGTTTAAATTGTATTTTAATATTTACTTTTTGTTTGATAATGTTGTTGTTAGCTGCTTTGGGGGAGTGAACTTTGGCTTGAATGATGGGGAAAAAATCCAACAAACAAACTATTAGATGTCTACAAAATGCATCTAGGATTGTCTATATTCACACATAAATACCAACACTTACTGCTTTTTGAACACTCACTGTAACATATTTGGCGTCAAAGATAAAAGTCTAGTTGTTAGGAAGTCTGGTAAGTTTCCCCTAGACTTATTCCAGTCTCCCCCTCCCTTTAAAAATAAAAATAAAAATAAAAATATAAACCTTCTTTTTCTTTTAGAAAAGAAACCGATTATCTTGATCCATTTCAAACTGGCTTCAGGACAGGATATGGAGTAGAGACTGCCATGGTCGCTCTAACCGATGACCTCCACCTGAGCATTGACAGGGGTAGTGTGACCCTGCTGGTGCTCTTGGACCTCTCAGCGGCCTTTGACACTATAGATCATTCCATCCTCTTGGATCGCCTGAGAGAGTTAGGAATTGGAGGCACTGCTCTGCTGTGGTTCTGTTCCTTTCTCTCGGGCAGATCCCAGAGGGTGAGGCTCAGGGATAGTTGCTCTTCCAGAATTGAGCTTAATTGTGGCATCCCTCAGGGTGCCATCCTGTCCCCGATGCTATTTAACATTTATATGAAGCCGCTGAGAGAGATCATCCGGAAGCATGGAGCTTGGTGTCATCAGTACGCTGACGACACTCAGATATATTTCTCCATGACCAGATCGTTGGCTCAGACTTCAGATGGCGTCCCTCCTCTCAATGACTGTCTTAGAACTGTAATGGATTGGATGAGGAAAAACAGATTGAGACTAAATTCAGACAAAACGAAGGTACTGACAGTCACAGGCCCGAAACCAGGTCTGGGAATACAACTTCCAATCCTGTATGGAGTCACACTCTCCTCTAAGGCCTGTGTTCACAGTCTGGGGATACTCCTAGATTTGTCGCTTCACTTGACTAGTCAGGTGAGTGCGACGGTCAGAAGTGCCTGTTATCAGCTTTGGCTGATACGCCAGCTGCGTCCTTACCTGGATACAAGGGATCTGGAAACTGTGGTACATGCTTTGGTAACCTCATGTCTGGATTAATGTAATGCTACATGGGGCTACCCTTGTGCCTAACCCGAAAACTTCAACTGGTACAAAATATGGCAGCCAGGTTAATTACAGGTACATCTAGGAGAGAGCATATAACACCTGTGCTTAAATCTCTCCACTGACTGCTGATCAGTTTCCGGGCATGGTACAAGGTGTTGGTTTTAACCTTTTAAAGCCCTACATGGCTTGGGTCCATCTTATTTCCAGGACCACCTCATCCCATATGATCCCCCCTGCGCACTTCGGTCCACTGGGAGGAACCTGCTGCAGCCTATGAAAACTAGGCTGTTGCAGACCTCCCGGAGGGCCTTCTCTTCTATGGCTCCCAGACTTTGGAATGGCCTGCCAGATGAGATCCGTCTTATCACTACTCTTGATAGCTTCAAGAAAGCATTAAAGATGGATCTCTTCCAGCAGGCCTTCCCAGAATAACTTCCTGGCTCAAGTGGAGTTGACTGCCTACCCTCTCCCCTGCCGCCACTGCCATTTCCCCCCACATAATTTGTACATTTTACTGTATTTGATGTCTGTTTTACTTCTTCACCAGTTTAATTTAGTTTTAAGGGGTGGGAGGGTTAGGATTGGGAATGATTGTTTTAACTTCCTGTTGTTTTAATCTTGTTGTACGCCGCCCTGGTTGCTGAGCAGAGGGGTGGGTTAAAAATAAAAAATTATTATTATTATTATTATTATTATTATTATATCTCAGCAGACTTAGCAGCAACCCATTCTCAAGAATACTCAACACAGAGTGTTAGGCTACCATGACTTAGCAGTTGTTTGGCCATTTTCTATGGAGTTCAGTCTCTTACTCCTGACAGTGGCATGTTGGCCTGTTGTTCCTGCCTCAATCCATGGGAAGAGGTGGGTAAGAAATAAATTTCCTCCTCCTCCTTAGACAACACTTTTTCCTGTTTGCTGGACAAGAGGCCAAGAAGCTACTCTGATACTCAAAGGGAACATATTGGGGCAATAAAAGCATGCAAATGGCTTGGATAATAACCTGGCTTGGATAATAAACCGAAATGTAAATGTTAAGTAACAGGGATTGTAGTTTGTTAAATGTAGGTGATACAAAGGCAGTAAGCCTGCTTTCTCCCCACCTCCGATAATATT
Organism: Gambelia wislizenii; assembly: GCA_030847615.1. Classification (NCBI taxonomy): domain Eukaryota; kingdom Metazoa; phylum Chordata; class Lepidosauria; order Squamata; family Crotaphytidae; genus Gambelia; species Gambelia wislizenii. The sequence continues at coordinate 238,919,092 of JAUMIR010000005.1, forward strand.
AATCCGAAGGGGATATTTTAATGAGATTAATGCTGTTGGTGAATTGCTTTTTTAATCTCTCTTGGAGATTCAGGAACAGTTCAGTACTCAAAGGGTTCCTTTGAGGGTTACTAAATGCCTGAGTTTAGGAGAGGGTTGAATAAGACAATGCTTACGTGTGTGTTTGTTTTTTAAAAATAACATCCCTCTTATTCTCAAAATCAACTGTGTGTTCTTTGATGCAACAAATTGTATCTTGGGTAATTTGTACCATGAAGTGAAGGAAAACGATGCTGATATAATCTGATGTTTTGATCTCAAAGACTGACTAGTTGCTATTTTTGTTGTTGGTTTCTCAGTTGTATGAACTGTAAGTATCGTGTCAGATCTTCCTTTCCCCATCCCCAGTGCATGGACTGTCTAGTGAAGTTTCCTTGCAACAGCCTAGTCTGACTTGATGCCCTCCAGACATCCTTGACTACAGATCTCATGATCCCCAACAGTATGGCCATGTCAGGTGGGGATGATGGCAGATGCAGTTCAACACAACTGGAGGGGGCCAGGTTGGGCTAATCTAGATTATCACGTTAAGGACTGGAAAAGACCAAGTCTATGAAAATTTATGCTACAATTTCTTTCTCTCAGTTAGTTTCAAAGCTGCTACAAGATCTCCTTGCTTACAATGTTAATATGTTACACCTATATACTGCACATAACGGCTATTATGATTAGAAGCCACTGATAAATTTAGCTTCTCCTAACACTGAAACTTCCCCCACTTTCATTTAATAGCCTGAAAACAGATCAAGTTGGAAGGGGAATTTAAGCTTGTCATTATCCCCAACAATACTCCCCACTTGCTATTCTAGGATTCCTTTTACACTTGCACTTTGGCCAAGATCCTGATCACTTAGTGTAGTATAAATATATAGTGGTGTAGCTACTCTGGATCCATAGTTGAACAACTGGTTGCACAATGAATACCATGATCTTGAGTTCATTCATTTTACAATGGGTGATTGGCTCCTCACCCACCAAGTGTGTGAAAGAGACTCTGGATGTACTTGTAAAATGATTGGCTGCACTTGGGATTATACTTACACAACCCCTGAAAAAGTGAAACCTCCTCCACAAGAGAGTGTAGTGCCTTGACAGGATTCCAGACTCTGTGATAAAAAGCTTTCAAGCATCCTGAACAGAACTCTGCAGAACCCTAGAAACTGTCCTGTCTAGCTATTTCACAGCCTCCCCTTTTTGGTGAAAAACTTTTGGTATCATCATTGCAAAGAATAGGGTTTTGCCCACCAAGCATAATTTTCCATTCTTAGGCAGCAAGTGAGTTCTGGGTTTAAAAAGGCAGCTCCCGGGAACCAGTTAAATTAAAATCACTGTGTTCGCCTCACACATATGCCTATATATGTACTCTGCTTCCTTTCATTCCTGGTGAGATTTTGACATGAGAGCCACTGATGGGAGAACTGACTCTGTTTCATGTATGCTATTTTTGTCAGTGTGTTTCCTAATTAGCAGTTCTTATGACAACCTCCTAAACTGCTTTTGTAACAAGTAGCAGTCTGAGAAGTCACTGGAAAGAACAGCTTATATATAACAATAATTATATGCAACACCAACTTCTGATGTGTACTTTCTGATACCTTTGGCTCATACTTCTTCCTCTGAAGGGTCTTCCTCCTTTTGTTGTAGTTAATATGCAGCCAATATCTAGGGATTTTACAGTTCACATTATTATAAAAGTCCACATATCATTTAAGCATTGTGCTAGCCAGGCCATAAATACCTATTTGGCAGATCTATGAAAGATGTTTTGTGAGAAACAGAGACAAACAACTTCTTGGAAGCATCACCGTAATTTTATCGCTACAGCATCTTGGCCAACGTTAAGGTCTTGTCACAGGAAGTTTACCCATTTCTAATCCCAATTTGAAATTGTATCCAGGGTCTGACATAGGACCATCTGTAGCCATTCATCAGGCATGTTGACGTTATAAGCTGGTGATGGCTGATTGATGGCTATTGTTGAAGAATACATGGCTAGGCAGTTTGACACCTAGCAATAATGTCAATGTGAGTAAGATTACAGAGGTGCATGATATTGAGAAAGTAGATAGGGAGAAATTGTGGGGTTATTCACTAAAGCTGAATGTTGGAAGATTCAGGACAGATAAAGGGATAATATATTTAATGCTTTTTTCTTGTAGTGCACAGTTAAACAGTGGGATTTGCTACCATAAGAAGTAGTGATGTCTGCCAATTAAGATGGCTTTACAAGAGGACTGGATACATTTAATGGAGTTTAGGGCCATCAATGAGACCCAGTGTAGTGCAGTGGTTTGGGTTTTGGAGTAAGACTTCAGAAGAGCAGGGTCCAAATCCCCACTCAGCCACAGAAATTCACTAGGTGACCCTGGGAAAGGCATACTCTTGCAGCCTTAGAGGAACATAATGGCAAACCTCTTGTGAAGAACAACTGCCAGGAAAATTCTGGTTTTAATTGCCAGAAAAATTTTGGTTTTATTAATCTTTTAAAATTACATTTTATTCCTTTAACTTGATACTATGTTTTAATACTGTGATTAGTTTAATTGTATTTTAATGTTGACTTTTTGTATATTTTAATTGTTTTTTTTAAATTATAAGCTGCTTTGAACCCCAATTTTAGGGAAAAAGCAGGATACTACTACTACTACTACTACTTATTCTGTGCTAGGGTTGCCATAAACTGGAGTTGTCTTACAGGCACAAAACAACAACAACATCCAGTATCAGAAATGTTAGCGATGGTTCTGTATCACCTACTTAGCTATATAACCACCTTATTTATATATCTAAATAGGGTATCCCAGCCTGACTCCATCAATCCTCACTTTCTGGGTAGCAGTCACTGTGAGCAACAGGGGTCTGTTACCTTGTTGATCATGAAGCAACTCACTGATGTTTCCACTAACTTCCATGAGCATCTGCAGTAGGACAGCCAGAAGAAATTTCCCCCCCCCACCACCAGAGATCACTTGCAGGAGAGAGGGGTGGAAACATCAGTCAGCTACTGACTGATCAACAGGGGAACAGATCCCTGTCACTTGCAATGACTGCTGCTTGGTAAGTGGGGATTGTGGGGACTTTCACAGTCCTAATATAATCCCTAAACTAATGAATATGTAGGGATTGTGAATACAAACCAGTCATACATGGGTAACTAGGTTATGCATTCATAAGTGCTTTAGTGAATTTCAGCCATTATTCCTCTTAATATTGTTTGCTGGGGAATTTGAGATGGAAGTTGCAGATGCACTGACTGCAAAGTTTACTATGATACTATGTATTAATTGTTCATTCTTTCCCTGCTGTTATTCATTCTGTTGTGGCTGCTGCAAGAATTCCAGACTTTATGTATAGAAATGGATTTGTTTGGCTTTAGACACTGTGACAGCCAAACCTGAGCCATTAATTTTCTTAAACACTCCATCGTTTTACACAACCAATTTAAATTTTTTTTGGTAAGTTTTAATTTTCTAATTAATTGGTTGATAAAGCTATACACCCCCATTCATATACAGTTAAATATACAGTTAGTTTTCAGGAAAAGGATGTTTAGATGATGTAAACATTTGTCACAGCAAGCACTATCTTAGAAACAGCATCTCCCAAATTTATGAGAGTGATAACCTCTTCCAAGAGAGTGCCAGTCTGCAGTTTTAGTTAATATTTATATTAAAAAGATAGGTGTATTAACCCATAAGAAAAATGGCAAATCTGCTCTGAACAAATCTTGCCAAGAAAATCTCATGATAGGTTTACCTTAGGGTCACAAATAAGTCAGAAAGGACTTGAAGACATACAACAACAATAATATCGATAATCATGCAGTTTGCACACACATAAAACCACACATTATTATATTTATTCATTTAGGTTTTTCCTTTTTTCCTAAATTAAGTGTATAAATCCAGGGGTTTCCCTTCTTAAAATACTATAGGTTTATGTGTTCTTCCTCATTACTAACCTTTGTACTTGATCGCACCCTTCCGATGGCATCCTCATGTCGCTCAGCCATTTATCTTGCAAATTCACACAGGTGTCCCTGTTTCATCTGTAAAGTCAGTTCTGGTTAGTACTTGGATGGGAGACCACCAATGAATGCTAAGTATTGTAGGCTATATTTTAGAGGAAGGAACTGGCAAAATCACCTGTGAGTATTCCTTGCCTAAGAAAACCCTATGAAATTTGTGGGGTTGCCATAAATCAACAGGTGGCTTGAAGGCACATTGACACACACATGGTATAGTATACTCTTCAGGTACTGTATCAGATGTCTTGTGTGTGTGTGCATGTGGTGTACGTTCCAGGCAAAGTACAAAGTTTTGGTTATGACCTTTAAAGCCCTACATGATTTCGGTCCAGGTTACCTTCAGGATCACCTCCCCCTGTACAATCTGCCCTGTTCCCTCATGTCCTCTGGAGGATATTTACTTCAACCAGCCAGGACTAGACTGGCAACTGTCACTCAGAGGACCATTTCATCAGCTGCCCCCAGACTGTGAAATGACCAGCCAGAAGAAAGTCAACAGCTAAACATGCTGTAGGAATTTAAAACAGCACTAAAGACTTATCTCTTCTGGCAGGCCTACCCAGTTGATTTTAATCTATGAATTTTAAATTGGTATTTTCAGTCTATGAATGATTTAACTGTTTTAATCCTATGTGTTTTTAAATGATTTTATGTCATATATTGTATTTTAATTTATGTTGTACCCCACCTCAAGCCTTGGGGCAAGGAGAGTAAGAAATAAAAAAAAATATTTATTTTATAGTCTATTACATTATTGCATTTTATACTGTGGTGCTGGTTAATACTCTATGCACAAAGCCACAGAATCTTTCATGAATGGAGCACATGGAAGTTTAGGAAATCCTTGTTCACAGAAACTGCTGCTGCTCACTCTGTAAATCCTCTCACATTGACATTTAATTGCATATTTCAGAGACAATTCATAAATTATGAATTGGCTCTCACTGCCCTCTTTTGGTGAGTGTATTTGTAGAGATATTTTTTTTAAAAAAAGATGAATTGATTTCCAGTTACAACCATAATGATCACTCGACAACATTCCTTGTTACAGTAAGCAAGGCAACACTGCTTCTACTGAAATATCTGTCTACTGTAGTTAGATTTACAGAAACATTTAAACAGTGGAGAGTAGGCTATTTATATGATACTCATTAGGGACACCTTAATTCAGCATAGGGAAATGCTTTCAGTTTTTCCAATTGCATGTACTAATAGAAAAAGAAGAAGAAACAGGTATAAGCAATTAAACATCACCAAAAACAAATAGATAAAGAAAAAAAGACCAAGGAGATTATCACACAAGCCTTCTACAGAGCAGCAATTACATTTTTGAAGCAAACAGAAACATACCGGTATTGAAGCAATCTTTATCGCACCTCCACTCCACTTCAATACCAGTATGGTGCTGCACAATCCCGTCTGTTTCTGAAGCAGAAGAGATTACCACATGAGGGGGACTACTGGGATAGCAATGCTATTGGGGGTCATTGACGGGTTTCCCCCATCCAATGACAAGGTATGCTTCAGAAACAACTGAAGTGCACACCAGCAATGGGATGAAGACGATGTTGTGTGATAAGTACAGCCCATTAATGCTACTGTCTTGCTCTAGTCCTGCAAATAGAAGCCTCATGTGATAATCTCCCAAATATCTATATGTTTATATTCCACATGATAATTTATATGTATAGATGCAAATTTGGAAATAATTATGGGAAGCTGGAAAACAAAGAAAGTAAATATAAATATAATTCAGCAACAGTGGAAAGACTGTAATGGGAGAACCTGTGTTTTTGCTTAGTCTGCTGTCCAGGTACAAACTGTTGAAAGTCTCTGCCCTCCTTTCTTATGGTTGTTAACTTTTAAACTAGGCTCACATTCCTTCAAACCAAGCACTGTCCTCTGTAAAGCATAGCACATGGGCACCTTAGATGAAAGATATGCACAACCGTGCATTGTAAACTGGATGGGTCCAGGGTTTTTATAATGTGGACACACTGAGCTTCCATGAGAGGTGTTAGAGGCTGAAATTACTACCCTGGCACTCTCTCCTAGCTTTGTTGGAACTGCCTTTGGATAATGCTTCCACAACAGCATTTTTGGCATTTCCAGAAAGTCACATTTATCCCAGTTGAACATGAAGCAGAATGTCTTATATGTAAGGCTGTAGCCTGAGTATGGGAGAGGTATAGGTATGCTTTTTTGGGGGGGCGGGGTATTTCTATGTAGTCACATACATATGTATCATGAGTGTGTGTGAGAAAGAAAGGGAGAACACAATTATATTAGTTATTTTAGTATTTTTGGTGAATGTGTTATTGTAGTGAATGGTAACCATAAAAAGAATGGCTATATTTGAACTGCTGATGCTCAATACGGGATGACCCCCATATCCATGGATTCAGGATCCATGGTTTCACTTACCCACATCCAACAAATATGTTCTCTCTAGGCATTTTTAGGTCATCCAGTATGATTCTATGGTCAACTTCCAACATTTGTCTCATTGAAAATAATAGGGCTCCCTATTACCCACAGTTTCAGGTATCCAGGGTGTATGTGTGTGTGTCTTGGAATGCCTCCACTGTGGATGTGGGATTTGTTCTATAACTTACTTCTTACTGTTCTGTTTTTGCATCCATCTTGGACACTATTTCACTGTGTCATAGCAGTTTATCCATTTTGATCATTTAGACAATGATAATGAATCCTTACTAAGACTAACAAAGATATTCCTAGAGATATACTTTCCTTAGATGATTCCTAAAGTAAACCTTATCCCTCTTTCAGCATGGATGTTCTGCACCCCATGTAGTGGGCAAGGCCCTAGCATTTGTATTTGCACCCTTCAGCTAATACTATTTGACAAGCATGTACCTAAATATACACTGGACTGACTATGTGACGAATGTTGCTGTCCTTGAGCAAGCAGGGATCACCAGTATTGAGGCCATGATATTGAGAACGCAGCTGCGCTGGGCAGGGCACGTTTCTAGGATGGAGGACCATCGCCTCCCAAAAATACTACTCTACGGTGAACTCGCCGTGGGTCAGTGTAAGAGGGGCGCTCCAAAAAAGCGATACAAAGACTCCCTGAAACAACATCTCAGGCTCGGCCAAATTGATCACCAACAATGGTCCGCCCTGGCCTCACATTGGGAGGCATGGAGACGCACTATCCACAATGCTGCAGCCTTATTTGAGAACTCACGCCGAACAAGTCTTGAAGAGAAACAACAACGCAGAAAGAATCACAACCAAAAAACATCACCCAAGGAGACCTTCTGCTGTGCTTTTTGCAACCGGACTTGTTTATCTCGGATTGGCCTTTTTAGTCATCAGCGCGCTTGCAGAAAGCGTGGGATGTGTCCTTCCTGAATCTTCGTTTGCGAAGAAAAGCCAGAGAGAGAGAGAGAGAGAGAGAGAGAGAGAGAGAGATCTACAGAGCAGTCAAGGCACTGCCTTGATTAAGGTGGAAGCCAAATCTGCAAAATTTGAACTTCTCCATCTGGTTCTGGTCATGTATGGTAGCCCATAAAGGGCTTGATAAGCCTGTTTTGTTCTCTGCCTAGAACTTCAAAAACATTGGGTGTGGGATCAGGCACCTAGCCAGCCACAATATGTAGTTTGGGTGTGTATGTGCTTTTGGCTTAGGCAGTCACCCACTGTGAAGACCTGCTCTTCCCTGCAAATGGGAGGGCTAGAGATGGAGATGGCATCAGGTACGTAGATGGGCCTGGAGGAAGGGACAGGCTTCTGGGTTGCCAGCCAATCAGGGCTGCTGGAGGCCCCTTGCACTATCCCTTGTCCTTGCCATGGAAAGAGTGAGGGAGGAGAATGTGGAACACAGTGTTAGTGTCTAGCAGCCCTTGCATGCTGAGATAGAAGGACTTTGCTGCCACCACTTTCCACCTTCCTCCTTCCATGGCATGAAGGGCACAGATATAGAGGGGTGGGTGTGTATGTGTGTGCATACACTTGTGCATGTGTGCATGCAGGTGCATATTTCCATAGGGATGGGCATCCAGCACTGAAGAGTGGTTGTAATGGCAGCACTGATATTTTTTAAAAAGGGGCCTATCTTGAGCAATAGTGGAGGGGTGTGTGTGGGATCAAGGAGGCCATTTCTACTTTTTGCCTGTAACCCTGTTTCCCCCCGGGTATCTTCCTAGGGGGCTAGGGAGGATGGCAGGGAGTGAAGGTGTCTGGAACTGTTTTTTTTCTGGGGGGGGAGTGGTGGTGGTGGCGGCTTGTGTTAGCTGGTTTGTTTGTTTGGGGATGAAGTGTATTTTGCCTATCTGCATGTTTCCGATTTGTGAATTTGGTACTTTGTTGTGATTTGTGGGGACATATATGTGATTTCTGATTTGGCCTTTTGGAGCTAATGCCCCATGTCTACTTCCTGCTCAGTTCATTTTCCAAGTTACTTATCCTTGAACATCATCAGTTTGCTTTCTATGAAATGAGTTTGTTATTATGGGCTTTCGAGTCAACTCTGAATTATGACAACCTGTCATAGGGCTTTCTTGGCAAGATTTATTCAGAGGAGGTTTGGTATTGCCTTCTTCTTAGACTGAGAGATTATCACACTACACTGTTATAGCACTATTATTCCATTTTAACAGCTATGGCTGCCTCCTGTAGATCCTGGGATTTGCAGTTTAGGGAGGGGCATTTAGCCCTCTCAGCCAGAGAGCTTATAAGCCTCACTAAACTACAAACCCCAGAATTCCACAGGAGGCGGCCATAGCAGTGAAAGTGGAACAATAGCACTATAACGGTGTAATGTGACAAAGTACATGACTTGCCCAAGATCATTCAGTGGATCTCCAGGGCTAAGCAGGGCTTTGAACCCTGCTCTCTTGCAGTCCTAGTCCAACACTCAAACCACTATACCACACTGGCTTTCATGAGTTGGATACTGGAGCAAAATAATGATGATGGTGATGATGATGATGCCAGCTCAAAAGTGTGATTTTATATTTTGGAGATTAGGCCTGGTTTGTGTTAGAGTTTTTTTTTTTTGGATAAGTTACTTTTCTTTTATTTACAATTATTTACCTTCTTGGTATCTCATCACTGGCATGCCCCCATGCCAGCCATTTTGTGAGTGGACGAGTCCTCTGGCAGCCATTTTCTAAGAGCACTTTGCAACACACTCAAAATATATGTGTTCTGATGTAAGTGCTGAGTGCTTTAGCAGAAAATAATAAAAAGAGCATGATACACAGACTGACTTAGCCTTGAACCTCTCACTTGGAGAGACATGGACATAGCAAAACACTACACAAAATAGCTTGGAAAGTTATACTTGTTGTTTACTGAGAAATAAGGCCCAGTAGGTACAATCTAGGTCTCTCTCAAGTGATCATGTGCAGCAGTGCAGTCTTAATTAAAAACATTGCACATCCAAAGAATTCCATGGAAGAGAGGCCCTGCTGTTTATGAAGTGATGATTGGTTAAATTGTACTTTTTCTTAATCACTTTCTGCATACAGATTAATAAGGGAAAATAAGCTGAGTCTAAAAACATTTTCAATTTCTTCTTAATAATCTTTTCCAGGAAAGCAATCTCCAGGTCTGGCCTTCAGCATTTGGCTCCTGTTCAAAACCTCAATATTGCCATCACGAATGGACCAGTGAAGGAGTCAAGAATGGCATTAGAATGGACTGTAGGTGTTTCTCTTTCTTTGTAATCTTAGATATTTGGTTAATATCACAGGTGGAAATAATAGTATTGGTAGAATTAAAAATAACCACAGGAAAATTGCTGATATGTGTATTAATAATTATTATTGCCTACAAAGCTGCATGGCGGCCAACCTTAGAATCTCTTCTGTCTGCAGATAGAGGCCCTGCTGAAGATAGTGATTCTGTTTACATATTTCAGTGATGTGTAATGAATTTGTCATGGATATTATGAAAATATTCTTATTATACAGTAATATTAATCTAGAATTGTTCCTCTTAAATGATAATTTAAAAGTTTTACTTATTAATATTCACCTCTTATTTTCTGATTCTTCAGTATCATTTCAGACTTTTCTTTACAACAATGAGGACCAAATATTTTAGTTGCTTAAAACAGATTCTGATAGGCTCAAGATTCATCACCTGGGGCATATTCATTCATTCAGGGGCATATTCAGGGTTTCTTTCTTCTAAGCAAGATTCCTTAACACATTGATACAATGAATGAACTGCACCAGATTCCATAGTATTAAATACAAACATTCCTTTTGTTGATTTATTTGATCTTGTGTGTAGCAAGCAGTTCTATGTACCTGGAAGATCTATGATATCAGAACTAATAAACTAATACCAGAGTTCTAGGTCCCAATGAATATGCCATTGGATACTAGTAGTTGTGGGAAAATGTTTATTTCCCTTATGCGCTGCTTTGGGACATTCTAGAGGCATCAGGCTGGCTACTGCATTGGCTGCCAGGATTCAGGATGCTGGACTAGTCAGCTTTGAGCCAGCATAACCAATGCTGAGGGATTATAGGAATGAGAGTCCGCAAACAGGCTAAAGCAGAGCTGTTTTTATGTTCTTCAAATGACATTCATGTAAGCAGCGGTTTTCCTTACAGCACATAATACTGTATAGACGTCAACTTCTTTAGCATGACACTGCAACCAAGAGTGCCTTTCTGTGCTTTCCTATCATTCCGATTTGGTGTATGGATACCATTGCTGATAGGTCACTCTTGGCTGATCATAAGACAGCCAGAGACTAAGGTACACATTTAGATTTCTCCTGGCTACAAATAGCACCTTGCATTATGCCTACAGTGCCCTATGAATCTGTAATGGACACTTAGAGGACCAATGTGATGCGCTCTTGGCAACAGACCCTTTTTGGTTTCTACTCATGGGAATAGTGGTGTAATTTATAAGAATCCAGCTCCATCACCCTTTCAAGGACACAGATAAGAAAAACTAGATGTCTTCCCAAATGGGTTCTAGAAATAGGCCATTTTTATCTTTAGAAATCTAACTTTGGAAGTCATAAAGAAAGTATGTGAACTGTGACAGAGAAAGGCAGGGAAAGAAAGCAGATGTTTTTTTTTTTTAAGTAATATTTTTTTATTTAAATCTGAAATAAAACCAGAACCAGGTTATAACTTATATTTGAGAACATGTTATATATAAAAAAATGTTTTCCTCTTTGAATAATTTTTTTGGTCTGACTCTCTTTGAACAAAATCTTGATGGTCTGAATTCTATGGAAGCTCCAAAGAGAGAAGATCTAACTCCATTGAACATTTTCTCGAACAATTAGGCAACACTTATCCAAATCCCATTGATTTAACAGATCTACTCTAAGGACATTTTCAGACGCCCCTTACTGCGCAAGCAGCCTCCGGAGCAGTAATGAGGCTGCTGCGCGGCAGGGGGTCCATTTTGGATGACGGCGTCCCTCTCTCAGTGTCGTCCGTGACTGTTCCGGATAGCATTGAAGGCAGCCGCGCTATTTTTTACTCATGGACAACTTCTGTGAGTGAAAAATAGTGCGGCTGTCTTCAATGCTAGCAGGAACAGTCACGGCCGCCGCCGAAAGAGGGACGGCGCTGTTCAAAATGGACCCCCTGCCACGCAGCAGCACTCGTTACTGCTCCGGAGGCTGCTTGCGCGGTAAGGGGCGTCTGAAAATGTCCCCTCTGGGATTGTCAATAGGACTCAGGCCAATATTTCTGCAAACGGACTACTCGAAATTACTTTGTTATGTAGGCTTTACTATCTGGTAAAAGAAAGAGTGGAGATCAGAATTCCTGAGTACAACATTTTTTTTGTGTGATTCCCAACAAATGATGTTTTTCAGTCTAGAAATACTTCCCCCTTCCATCTGTATGTTTATCATAGAATAGTTTAAAGCACTGAAAAACAATAACCCATACTAGAACAATTGCAGTAGTTGTTCCAATAAAACCAATAATTTTAAGGCATGCGTACACTAAATGTATGATGTGGAAAGTGGGACCACAATTGCTGGGCCTATCCCCAATTTTGCTGCATCTCACTAAGAGCCAGTGTGGTGTAATGACTAGAGAGTTGGAGTAGTACTAAGGAGACCTGGGTTCTCACTTGGCCATGAAACTCATTGTCTGACAGTGGGCCAGACTCTATCTCTCTACCTAATCTACATCACACACTACAGAGCTGTCATGATAAAAATGGGGAGGAGGACAAGGTTTGCTATCTCAAGCTCATTTGACCAAAGGTGGCCAGGGCCAGTTTAAGCACCTGCAGCTGCAGGGGGGGGCATCATTGTGGGGGGGCATTGTAACCCTCCTCCTGCAAAAACATTATTAGTAATAATCTGAAGATCCTGTACTGTGAATAGTTAGGTTACATTGACCTGAAATAAACATATGGGACTCCCAAAATAAAGTGTTGCATGCCCCCCCCCCCAATTCCTTAAACCGGCCCTGAAGGTGGGATAGTAGCAACAGTGGCAACCACCATGGCCTCAGATCTTCATACATTAGCCAGAAGATATGAAATGGTAATCAAGGGACCAGGTGACAACAAAGGATCTGTTCTGTTCTACAAGGCACATTTTATATAGACATGGAAGCAACTTCTGAAAAGTCCTATAGTTCTAGATTCTTCTAAAGAAGCAAAGTTTTAGATTTAAAAATGGAAAAATTGATCCCACATGACCTACATACAAGAGCAAGCTAATGTAGAGCAGGCTTCAGCTGATTACTCTTCATGTATGACCTCATGTTCTCCTTCCATCTGTGATCCATCAATAAGAATGCATATACATGACACATGTGATTTCTTAGCCATAAATAACTGGTGAAAATAAATGCAATTAATTAAAATTCAGTTTGAGTAACTTTTAGTTTGCAAAGTTCAAGTTTGCTGTAATCGTTTTTTTTTAATTGTTTCATCTCTAATTCTTTTTTTAAAGAAAACAAACAACCCCCACCCCTTTTTGGTTTTGGTTTCTGTTGCTACAAACATATTAAAGAATTCTAAGGGTGCAGCCACAGGGAGCGAGGAGGGACCCCAGAATGAGAGCATTGATGCTCCAGATGAGAATTCTGCCCATCCAAAGAAATTTTCCTTCAGTTCCCAAATTTCTAGCATTCCAGACAGTGAGGCTTTGAAAGTTGTTCACACCTAGAACTCTTAAATTTGCTATGCTTGTCTTCCCTTTGTACCTTTGCCTGCACTTTTCCTTTGGATGCCTAAACTGTATTTCTAAATGCTTGGCTGATGTTCTAGGTAACTGCAACGCTACAAATTTGTGGTCTGAAGGAAAATTTCACAGGGAGGGGAGAAATCTTACTTGGGGGTCAGAGGGGAGAAATCTTACTTGTGGGTCATTACCACCACAACCCCAGCTATACCCATGCAGAGGTCACACTCATAATTTGGTATTTCTCAAGTAGTGCCAGCTAAAGTAAACCCATTGAGCAGCCTATTTTGTAGTGCCACCTAAAGTGCCAGCTAAAGTAAACCCATTGAGCAGCATATTTCTCCAATGGCATATGTCCTTCATACACATTGCCCCCATGACCTTTCCCCTCTTGTCTCTGCCACCTCTGTTGGTGTAGTTGTGACAGTGTAGTGCACCAACAGGATTCTAGCCAATAAGACTTAGTTTCAGAGCTTGGAAAATATTACCTTTATGGGCTACAAGCTCCAGAATGCCCTAGTGGTATGGTCACAATCACCATAACAGGGGATTTTGATATCTATAGTGCATAAAGGTTTTCCAAGCCCAGTTTACCTGGGTGTCAGTGTGAACAGGATTTTTCTGTAAGTAGGAAAGCTCAGATTTGTTGATCCACGTTTTGCTATTTCCCTATTTTCCTTATGAGAACTGGAGTGTATTGACCAAAGAGGACAGATTTTTTTCTTAATATGGCTGCTTTAAAACACAGTTTTTTTTTCTTGTTTTTGTTCATTATTACATTCCTTTGGCATCACCCTCTTTTATGACTGACTTCCATACTGAAAAGAGAAGTGTTTTCTGTTTCATTGCATTTAAACTGTCAGGGAGATTGAAAATGAGAAACTAAGAAAAAAAGTGTTGACTGTACAGGTGATCTGTAAGCTGTCTGCTGTTGGACACCATCTGGCTTTAAAGCAACAATATTATTTGTGATGTTTTCAGCACAGAAGGCAAAATGTCAGTCATAGTCAATGCATTTTCCATCACACCAGAGTTCTGGACTCCCTTTGCTTAAAGCAATATGTCATAAATTGTCTCTTTGCAAAAGCCAGAATTAGATCAGGATGGAGGCCAGAATCCTTTTGAAACTGCATTGATTTGGGATGTGGTTTGGTTGTAGTGACCATGTTGGCTGGGGGATTCTGGGAGTTGTAGTCTAAAAAAGTAACTTTCCAAGCTCTGTTCCAGATGTTGACAGTCTCAATCTCTTTGTCTTCTTCTAGTCCATTGCAAGGCTTGCAGAGGAGGCTGATTTGAAGCAGTAGCACTTGAGGGAAGAGCCCCAGCCAACAGGGTAGAGTCAGGTCAAGGTATGAGGAGTTTCAACAGGCAAGGCCCATCAGGACCTTGGATAGATCACTGTGGCAGACACTGGATGTATGTCATAGAGGAGGAACTGTTGTCTCCTGAAGTTAACTCATCATCCCTAACGCTGGCCCGCAGGAGTAGGAATGTCAATTGTCAGATGTATTGTTCTTGCATCCAAGAACAAACATGTCAGATGTTTTCTGGATGAAGTTAGAAGAGTTCATATATAGAATCCTGGATAAAAGATTTGTGAAGACCTTTTTGTGCAAATTGTAATTTGTGCAAAAATGAATTTTCTACAAAATAAAAACTTTTTTTTTTGTACAAAACCCAACAAATATGAGTAAAGGGTTGGTGTTTCCACTTGACACATGAGATGGTCAGAACTTGACAGTGTTTTCAATGGAGTATTGAGACACCTTTTCTTGTTTTTCTATTTTTCTGTTTTTAAGTACTCTTTACGCCCCTTTGTCCTCCCTGTTGAGAAGCCATCAGTGCTTCTTTAAAAGGTGCTTTCCCAGTTTTTCAACTCTCAGTTTCTATGGTGTGGGGGCAATGAGGATTGCACCATAGACTCTGCATACCTTTTGACATAACTGATGCCTCCTCTCCCTCTTATGTCCTTATCACATCACAGTCACACTGCTATATTCCACTTTAACTACCATGGCAACATCTCATGGAATTCTAGGGTTTGTAGTTTAGTGAGGACCAAGAACTCTCTGGCTGAGAATTCTGAACGGCCCTCCCTAAACTGCAGATCCTAGGATTCCATAGGATGTTGCCACGGCAGTTAAAGTGGGATATAGTGCTATAACAGTGTAGTGTGATAGAGGGCTTTCTCTGAACGAGTGTGTGGATTGAGACCAGAACACAGGACTCTCCAACCAGCTTGATCTATAGCCAAGAGTGATGGCAGTGTAGTCCAACAACACCTGGAAGATCACAAATCATCTTCCCTTGCAGTATAGGCACACTTTCTCCCCAGAAGCTCTCTCAAATTCCAAACAGAGAAATTTCCATTCAGTGGTGGCTGGTGGATCCACCTTCAATGGGATGGTGAATCTATGCCGGGTTTTAGCCTATATTAAAAGGAGCTTTCCAAAGTGCTATATCTATTTTGGGATAGGGTTAGTGCCTTGCATAGATAATTTAAAGTTCAGGGGGAAAAAACCCCAGAGTTGATCCACTGCCTCACCAACACTGGAGTCATCAGCTTCCACTGTCACTGCCTATGTAGATGCACAATATTTCTGAAGGCATTGACTTGCTGGAGTTGCCATCTGTCAGTTTTGAGAACCAAAACTGTAACTAGTTTTGATCATTAGCAATCCCCTTAGCACATCTCAGAAGAATACCATGTAATGCCTTTGGCAAATACTGTTTACCCATGAATTTGATCCTGCATTTAGAGTTAGACATGATAACAGTATTTCATGCTTTCTAATCTTCCTTTTGGGTCTGCAAAGGTGTGAAAGCTTGCATACAAATTGAGTTCCATGTTCCCCAAAGCAAGAGATTGTGATATTATCAGCTAAATCCTAGCAGACATATTCCATGGATACCTTTGAGCCAGTTACATTGCAGTGAGTTGTGAGATGTCTTCTGACCATTTGAGCCTAGCAGCCAACAAAGCTCTTTAACCCTTATAGGATGTTGTGTTTGGCAACTGGAAAGTGTGCAAAAGGATCCATGAATGTTAGGACTACTGGGGTACATGTATTATTGAATGCAATCATAATACTGAATTGTTCAAGACAACAAGAGAAGTGCTATGCCAGCTCAGATCAAAAGCCTATCTGAGGAGTGGAATTTTTGTGATATCTGGGCTGCATCCCACACACACAGTCATTTTGCAACCCCAGGCCACTCCTGCTGCCCTGAGATGTCCCCCACACCCATACATTGGCCAAAAAGTGAGAATGGCTCTTCAGGAAAGCAGCAGGAGCATAAATTCTCATTTAAAACAAGCCATAGCCTCTGCATCTTGTTTGCCCCAATACTTCTCCAAAAAGGGGTTTTACAAAAGTGGAAGTAGACCTCTGGTCATATCCCATTTTATTTGAGGGGGCTTCTGCAGGCCATGATGGTTGCTAGAGGCTAAAATTTTTCTTCTGAGGCCCAAAAGCATTCCTATCCCTAGTATATTTATTCCAGCATTTGTTCATACATTCACCCACAAGTTACCCAGAGGAAATCCACCAGCAGGAGGTGAGTATAGCTGCAGCATGTTGGGTCAAGAGATGAGTGGTTTGGATAGATGACTGCAGCCCACTTTATCAGATGACACTCAGAAGTAAGAAGTACTGTGCTCACTGGACCTTACTCCCATGTACGTGAACAGAGAACTCCAGCCAAAGCCATATTGGTGGAGAGAATTTGGGCCATAATTTGGAGAAACATCTTTACAATTTTATCTTGGATCTCCATGTTAGTAACAATACCAATTTCTGTACAGAGTGTTGATCTTCAGTAGCCAATTTAAGAGATAATGTATGTATAAATGTATTCCTACAGGAAAACGCAGTGAATGGAGAGCATCTCTGGTTGGAGACAAATGTTTCTGGGGACCTGTGTTACCTTGGGGAGGAGAGTTGCCAAGTAAAGTTCTCAGTAAGTACTGTGTTTTCATAATATCTATACCTTTTCGATGATCATATCTATGTACTATGTACAGTGGACACACTCAGTGGGAGGATGGTGACATAAACAACAACAACATTTATTTATAACACCCTTTCCACCAAAAGCCTATACAGTCAGAGACAAAGACAATAAAACATAATACTATAAATATACATGAACCCTCCAACACCCCACCAGCCACTACCCACCCCAGCAACCTCAGGCACAAATCAGCAGCTGAATCCAGTGAATCAAGGAGGAAGATTTTCAGCCCCTTATGAAAATGGATGAGATCCTTCTCCAGCCAGAGGCCCAAAGGAAGACTGTTTGACAGATGCAGAACCAGATCTTGAAAGGCTTGCAGCCTTGACAGAGCTGTGTGCATTGGTGGAACAGCAATAATCCTTTGCCGGTGGATCTTAAATTCCTAGATGATGCAAAACATAGACGTTAAGTTCAAATAGCTGATGCACGCTATGGATCCTGGGCTGTAAATTCACTATGATGCACATGTCTTCTGTATTTTGACTCTATAGGATGGGTCCTTAAGCATCTCCAACAAAGGGGGAAATCATGACCCACAAAAGAGAGTGCAGATTTGCATTTGAATAAGCTAATTTATGTGTAGAGAGGCAAATTCAGAAATAATGACTATACAATAATCTCCTCACTGTGGGGAAGACTGTGATCAGGTGACTCATGTGATTGCTCAATTTTTTGTTCTGGTGCTCTTAATGCTCCCTGCTCTCCATTCTTGTGGTGCGTTTTCTTCAAGCTGGATTGGACAGCCGTTCAAACAGTGGAAATCTTGAAGGAGAAGACTGTTCCTGACAAGCTTTCAAATGGAGGAGGGATGAGCAAATGGAGGAAGGATGAGCAACATGTAGTCACCTGCAGGTTCCATCTGTTTTTGTGATCCCTGGACCGTCTCAGATCCGTGCTTAGTGAAAATAATTTTTCCACTTTTTTTTTAAAGGAGTGTTCTCTAAGCATGGCTCACCCAATCTTGTTTTGACCCCAAGGAATTGTAAACAAAACAAGAAATAGGTTTCTGGGTTACTTCCGATTTTTGTTTGGGGTTGTTGTAGCCTGTAATGGATCCAGTGGAGAGAACTTGCCAACTTTTGAAAGAAAGGGTTTACCCTGTTAAAGCTGGACACATGTGCTCTCTATCATTGAATAAGCACATAAAAATAGCAGCATAATGTGTTAAAGACTTCTGTTGTGTGCCTATACAGGTATGGATGTGCAGAAGCACAAGGGACCATGTGTATAGGAGGAAAGCACATTTATTTTTTACACATATAAAGGCTGGAAAGCCTGTTATGTGAGGCTGGGGATGAAGGTTTTGTTACTACAGTCTCACTTCTTGGCAAAATGTACAATGTACCGTATGTGAATGGGGTTGTTTAGGTTGTCAATATCAACTTGAAAAAGCATAATGAGCAGTCACATATCTCCAAATTCTGCAGTCACTGCTCAGTTTTCTCTTTCTTAATTTAACCTCTGGTTGTTGATTCTTCACAATATGCAGAAACACCAGTTTTGTTTCAATCAGGATAGCTACATTTTTTTCCTCATTTGTTAATTTTTAAATGATTTTGAACTGTTTTTTAAAATTCTGTGCTATTTTTTAGTACGGACATTTGTTCAATTGTTTTTAATTGCTCTTTAATATTATAATTGATCTTCAGCTGTATCCTGTTTTAATGTCCATTGTAAATCGGATTCAATCTGGTACTGGGACAAAGACAGGAAATAAAATAAAACATTACCCCCCGCCAGCCCAGTGCCACTGAGCACTGTGAACTCTGCAATTCTGCATCTTAATCTTGGCATGGAGGTGGGAGGTGGCACTGGGACAAAGACAAGTAATAAAATAAAATATTAATCCCCCCTTCAACCCCATGCCACTCTGCACTCTGCAATTCTGCAGCTTAATCTTGGCATGGAGGTGGATGGTGGTGGGAGTGTTTTGCTAAATGGCAGCTTCTGTTCATAGCTAACTAAGAAATGGCTGGCTATATGCCATGGGTAGGATGCTTCAGTTTATGTTTGCAATAGTGATGGAATGAATTTGGCAACACACATCTTAAAAAAAAAAGTTGCCTAGCTCATCTTTGCTTGTGGATCTAGCAATGCTTTAAATTTTCCTCAGGGCTTTAGTCTTGCTCTGGGGCAGTGTGGACAATGAAAAGAGTAGCTGCATCTGACCATGCAGCACTGCTTAGATGAGTGGTGAGCCTATGGATGCTCAGATGTTGATAGACATCTACAATGCCTAGAATCCCATACTTGCTGGGGAGTTGAAGAATGACAACAACTGAGCACCCACCAAAAAAGAGCTTGGAAAATTACTTTGGACCAGAGCTTGCAAAGCTACTTTGAAAAGAGAAAGAATCGAATAGACTGATCTGATAAACAGACCTGATGCAAATCAGATATGACAACCACACACAAAATATAATACTAAGCTCCATTAATATATAATAAATCTCAGTTTTAAATTCATTGCGTAGCTTCTTATGAACCGTTCCTCCCACCCCCAAGTACGGTAACTCATTCCTGTTAACACTGTGGATTTTTAAAGTAACTACACATTGAGGGGAACTAATGGGTAAATCCTAGAATCATAGAATTGTAGAGTTGGAAGAGACCACAAGAGCCATCCAGTCCAACCCCCTGCCACACAGGAAATCATGATCAAAGTATCCCTGACAGATGGCTATCCAGCCTCTGTTTAAAGACCTCCAAGGAAGGAGACCCCACCACGCTCTGAGGGAGTGTGTTCCACTGCCGAACAGCTCTTACTGTCAGAAAGTTCCTCCTAATGTTGAGGTGGAATCTCTTTTCCTTGAGCTTGCTTCCATTGCTCCGTGTTCCAGTCTCTGGAGCAGCAGAAAACAAGCTTGCACCATCCTCAATGTGACACCCCTTCAAATACTTAAACAGGGCTATCATATGGCCCCTTAACCGTCTTAACAGGCTAAACATATCCAGCTCCCTAAGTCTTTCCTCATAAAGCATGGTTCCCAGACGTTTCACAATTTTAGTCGCCCTCCTCTGGACATGCTTCAATTTGTCAATATCCTTTTTGAATTGTGGTGCCCAGAACTGGACACAGTATTCTAGGTGAAGCTTGACCAAGGCAGAGTAGAGTGGCACTGTTACTTCCCCTGATCTAGACACTAGACTTCTATCGATGCAGCCCAAAATCACATTGGCCTTTTTAGTTGCTGCATCACACTGTTGACTCATGTTCAACTTGTGGTCTACTAGGACTCCTAGATCCCTTTCTCATATAGTTTCGTTCAGCCAGATCTCCCCCATCCTGTATCTATGCATTTTGTTTTTCTGCCCTAAGTGCAGTACCTTACATTTCTCCGTATTGAATTTCATTTTGTTAGCTTTGGCCCAGCTCTCCAGTCTATCCAGGTCATTTTGAATTTTGATTCTGTCCTCTAGGGTATTAGCTACTCCTAATTTGGTGTCATCTGCAAATTTGAT
This sequence comes from Gambelia wislizenii, assembly GCA_030847615.1. Taxonomy (NCBI): domain Eukaryota; kingdom Metazoa; phylum Chordata; class Lepidosauria; order Squamata; family Crotaphytidae; genus Gambelia; species Gambelia wislizenii. Next base: position 238,939,790 of record JAUMIR010000005.1, read on the forward strand.
AAGTATGCCCCTAATTCCCTCATCCGAGTCATTGATAAAGATGTTGAATAGCACTGGGCCCAGGACAGAACCCTGTGGCACCCCACTGGTCACATCTTTCCAAGACGAAGAGGAGCCACTGAGGAGCACCCTTTGGGTTCGGCCGGTCAACCAACTACAAATCCATTTAACAGTTAACTTGTCTAGCCCACATTTTACAAGCTTGTGTGCAAGAATGTCATGGGGAACCTTGTCAAAGGCCTTATTGAAATCCAGGTATGCGATATCCACAGTGTTCCCTTCATAGAATCATAGAATTGTAGAGTTGGAAGAGACCACGAGGGCCATCCAGTCCAACCCCCTGCCACGCAGGAAATCACGATCAAAGCATCCCCAACAGATGGCCATCCAGCCTCTGTTTAAAGACCTCCAAGGAAGGAGACCCCACCACGCCTTCATCTACCAAACTGGTAATTTTATCCAAAAAAGGGATCAGATTAGTCTGGCATGTTACTTGTTACAAGTTACAAGTTACTTGTAACACAGTAGAAAGTAACAATGTTACCAGTCATTACTTGCAGGGGTAATATTGATGTGTCCTCTTTAGCCCCCCAAGAAATATGTTAACTGGTAATGTCATATTTGTAACATATTATAAGCACATTTTGGCCTGGGCTTTTTAAAAACTAGATCCTGTTCTGATGCCCTTTGACACTACATAATTATAGCATTTAAACTGCCATACTGCATACTAGGATATCCTGGGATGTGCAGTTTAGGGAGGGGTATATAGAATTCTCGACCAGAGAGCACTAGTACCTCCCCAAACAACAAAGACCAGGATTCCCTAGCCTACACTCATACTGGTTAAAGTGGAATCATAGTGCTGAAAGGGCCGCTGTATGCATTAGTTAAGCTTCCCTGTATGCATTAGTCAAGAATACATTCAAACATGAGTTCAAAGATCTACTTGTCTAAGCTTTGAAAACATTTACTATAACTTTATTTTAACCTATGGTAATTGTGATGAACTCAGTAAAACTTCAGTTACGCAAACAACAGGCATTAGTTGAAATACTTTTATTGCAAAGAATCAAAGTGAACTGCATCAGGTCATTGACTGATCTGAGGCAAGTGCGCCAAAAGCACAGCACTAATATCTAACTTAAGTTTCATTATCCCCCATCCGCCTGGCTAATTGAAGTCTGTATGTACCAAGCTGTAACTCCCTAATTCCTTCCCCAGGCTCTAAATGTCCTTGAACTGTCTGCAGATAGTACCCATCACATTCCAGCCCCAACCAACCTTTCCCACAATGCACTCCACTCATGTCCAGACTCTGGCTAACAAGCAGGCCTTACAATATCTAACTAATACAATAGCAGACAATACCTAACTATATAGCTAATAGCCAGAGTCCTGACAGTGATTTAGACTGCCTAAATACCATAAAAACATCAGATCCCATCTGATCTTGGAAATTAAGCAGGGTCTGCCCTAGTTAGTACTTGGATGGAAGACTGCCAACAAATAACAACAAAGTGTTGTAAGCTATATTTCAGAGGAAGGAACTGGTCAAACCACCTCTTAGGTGCTTACCGCACTCCAAAGAAAACTGGCAGGGCAGCAAGAACATTCCATCTTTTCTGCTGCCTTACTGCACAGCGTCATTGTTTTTTTGTTCTGGTCCTGTGATGAAAAACCCATTAGCAAAACCCACAGTTTTAGCTCAGTCCCACATGGGACTGGAATGAAAGAACACTGGAAGAATGGTGACATCATGTGGTAAGGCAGCAGGGAAGACAGAACATACCTGATGCCTTGCCGCTTTTCTTCGGAGTGTGGTAAGCCCTTAAGTATTCCTTGCCTAAAAAGAACCTCTATGAAATTCATGTGTTGCCATAAGTTGAGAGAAGACTTGAAGGCATATACACATACATGATGACTTATGAGCCACATGACTAGTTACTGATATTTCTTTTTCTTGCTCTGCTTTTTTATTACTTTTATGCTATTTTTAAGGGACCCTATATAGTTGGAAAGGTAAGATGTAAGCTTTTCTGTTTGCAAATGGACAATATCTTTCACTTGTCCTTTGCTTTCTGGGGCAGAAAATCCTGGAATACAGAATAATAAGAAAAGGTTCTAGCAGCAACAGTCCCTCTAAGAAAATTTACACAACTCCAAGAAATGCCCTGCTCATATGATATTTTTTTTTATAAAAAAAATGTTTCAGAAATCAGCTCTTCGAAGAAAGTGTGCTGCTTGTAAGATTGTAGTCCACAATGCCTGCATGGAACAACTAGACAAGGTAAGATGGTGCCACCTACTGGAATGTTTATAGTAAGGAACAAACACATTTTTAAAAAAATGTAATAGAGTCTCTCCCAGGTTTCTTATTTATCATGTTAAGTCTGAGCCCCTATGACCAACCTTACTCTCTCTCCAAATCCTTCATTGTATTTTCTGTTGGGATTCTAAGATGGTTCAAAACATGGATAGATGTCTAATGTACTTCAGATTTCTCATTTGCTCGTGGCTTAGACTTAGAGGGTCCACTGATTGAAACAATATAGGCATAACTTTACCAACCACAATGAACAGTTTCTTGATTAAAGAGCTTTTTTTCTAAATAACAACAAGCACCTAGCTGGTATGTGGCTTTCTACCAGTGTGTTATAATTTTTATCAATTTCTAAATTTCCCTGTACTCTACCCAGTGCTACTCAAACTGGTAGTCCCTGGACCAGTGCAGGTCCATGAGCCATTGGCTGCCAGTCCATGGAGAGTTTCCAGGAAAGAAAGGAATGCTTGTGACCAAATGGCACAAATATGGTAGTGGAACCTGACACGTAACGAAAGAAACTGCTAGAACTTTATCAAACCAGGCAAATAAGGCATCATAATGATGCCTAACGAATGCGAAAGGGCACGCATATCAAATGATGTCATCCTTTCACAATTTTGTACTGTCCAAAAGCTCTTCCTTTTTATTGGTGGGCCCAGCCGTCAATAGATCACCTTCTCGCGAGAATTCGCAAGATCTCAGACCAGGAAGTAAATGGAGCTCCGTTACTGCTCTGTTTATGCTGGGGCTGCCTCTTTAAGGTAGGTCTGATAAAGGGGGTTCTTTTGCTGCCGTAAAAACAGTTCAAAATATGACGGCAAAAGAACGTTTCTGAGGGTGGTCTGATAAAGTCCTTAGTCTCCTACCTTGAATAGCATGAAAAGCACTACTCTAACCTAACCCCTCCTTCCATCTTCCTTCCACACACTCCTCACTTGGAGTTCCCACTTCAAACTCCAGATACAACATGTGAAGCATCAACTCTTTTCCCTTCCAGCCATCCCTCCCAACATTCCAGGGGAGTGTCTATAGGTTATCTCACAGAGTGGCAGGCCCTTGAGCTCTGCTCTCCATCACAAAATCACTTAAGTCATTTATAAGTGGGACCTGTAACAAAATGTTGCAGCATAGAGTGTTGTCATCAGGATCCAGCCACTCCATTCCATTCCCACGTTAGTTTTCCATTTGCCTTCAGTTAGCATTCCATGGCCACTGAGCATGCTTAGGCTTCATTGGTCTATTTTGAGCCCCCTTCCCCAAAGTGGTACTGTTTTGATTGCAAAAATAATAACACTCACAGTCAGAATATCAGAAAATAAAGGGGCCTAAATTAAATTGCTAATCCCAGTTGGGACTAATAGATGTAGGCCATGGAATATATACACAATTTGATGCAATTGTATTGATAAAATATATAAGATATTTCAGCCTTTAACGCCACTGCCTGGATTTTTCAACTGTCGGCCAACACTGTTATAACACTATTATTCCACTTTAACTGCTATGACTGACTCCTGTGGAATCTTGGGATTTGCTGTTTAGAAAGGAACATTTATCAGTCTCAGCCAGAGAGCTCTTAGACCTCACTAAACTACAAACCCTAGAATTCCACAGGAGGCAGCCATAGCAGTTAAAGTGCTATAACAGTGTAGTGCAATAATATTGTGCCGATAAACAACAAGAGGAAGAAAAGGGAGTAAAGAAGATAAGGAATTGTGATGTATCTCTTTGTAGGGATGAGTTCTAGGAGACTAGCCAAGGCTTATTTGTTGCAAAGAAAAACAATGTTCCAAAGACGAACACAGTTTTTTTGACATGACTGTCACATATCCGCCAACTATCCTGAACATGCTGACTAATCCTCTGTCAGCCCACCTTTTCAGCTGCTTTCAAAACGTCCCAGTTTTTCTCTCCTCCCACCACTTTTTCTCTTTGTCCTCAGCTTATGAGTGTACTTCAGCTGCTGCAGACAGAGTTAAAAATGGAGAAGTAATTTGTACTCATTTAGCAGAGGGAAGATGAGAGTATGGATACAACTTGCCCTTCCCAGTAGAGTCAGGCAAAAGCAAACTGCTGCAGCCTAGCCTAGCCTGTATGTTCTTTCTCATTAATAACTTATGCCATCTTGACCACATTCTGTTGTTGCCTGGCAATATGTGTCCTGGTTTTCATCTGTGAAATATTGGAAGGCATGCTGTTATGATTAGATTTATTTTTGTCTTTGTGAAAGAGTATGCTTATCTGTCACACAGAAATCTTTGCAGATTAGAATGAGAGTATGTATGCATGTACACACACCTACACACCACTTTTTCAGAGCAAGTAATCCAGGAGAGAATGGATTCATGCCAATGTATTAAAGCCATCTTATGAGGAATTCTATTTACCAAGAGGGATATTTGCATTATTTCAGTTAAACAGAGAGACTTTAAAGATTAACACACTTATTGTGACATAAATCTCTGCAGTCTAGAGCTAACTTTTTCAGCTGCATGAATTCTAAGCTGCTAAGTGTAGATACATCTATCAGGAAAATATAAATAGCTTATTTTAAAAAATAATGAAGTGAGAAGGCTTTATCTTATTCTAGCAGAGCAGAGACTTTTAAAAACACATACTGGTTAGATCTTCTTCTCGACCTTTACCAGAAATAATTATTTTCTCCCGCAAGTCTGTTATTGATGGCATTCCTATGTGTGCCACAGTCAGATGGATCTAAAATACCCCAGAATAGCCAGGTGAGTTAGTTTATAAAGGAAAGAACACTCAAGGTTAATCCAGCATTCAAATCAAACTTTGTACTGTGGTAGGAACTAATCCCTCGCCTGGCTCAATGCCTGCAGACTAGGTATAATGAATTTTAAACAATATGATTCCAGTTGAGGTAGCTTTCATATTTTTGCAAGATCTACACAAGGGTCAAAAGCTTAATGACAGCATATGAGGCAGCTTAAACAGCATATGGTGTGTGTGTGTGGGGGATGACACAGATTCTCCAGAAAACACACAGGTCTAGAATACTTATAATTTGCTTGATTACAGAGCCCCAACTTGCATTTAAAACCAGAGCCTGAACTCTCATTAGGCAGAGTCAGTAGATTTTGGATGTCAAGAAAGGGCTGCAAATCATTACAGTAGTTTGGTTATGACTGTATTAAAAAAAAAAAAACTGGTGGGGCTGGGGAGAAGTGTTTGTGTCTTCCTGCCTCCTGTGCTGCAAAAACCTGACTGGATTTACTATGCCCTTTGACTTATTGGAATGCGGGTGAAGGTGACATGGTCTCTTTGACTTCAGGCAGCAAAATGTCATAGGCCAATCTTGTTTAGGAATACACATAGAGAGACACAAAAACACACCAAATACATGCATTATGCAAGTATGTTTTATATATGCATCTCCAAACACACACACACACACACACACTACGGAAGCCTCCATTCACTATACAGTTGGCCCTTGACATTTGTGGGTTTAAGTTTTGCGGACTTGATTATTTGTGGATTATTTGCTGCCACCTCCACTGCTGTCCTATGCCATTTTTAATAGGGACTACAAGCCTCCCAAGACTGAGAGAGACTGAAAACATGCTGTGAGGCTTGTAAGTCCCTAATAAAAAATGAGTAGGCCAGTAGGGGAGGTGGCAGTAAGTGCTGCCAACCACCTGCTTCTGCCTTGCGAAGGAACCCCACCACCTCAAAGGCATCTGTGGTTGGTTGAATCCATGGACTGTACTTTTTGTGTGTGGTAAATATGGTTAGAAATACAGTATTTGTAGTTTTCCCACTTTTGTGGGGAATTCCTGTGCCCCTAACCCCAGTGAATGTGGGGGGTCAACTTGTATTTTTCTTTATCCCTTTATTTAGTCTTATTTTTTTAAAAAATAAATATTATTTATTTATTTATTTCAACACAGACAGTATAATTCACCCACAAAGTAGAAGAAAGAACAGAAGCAAAGAGAAAGAAAAGAGGGGAAATACATATATAAATATACATATACTTATATAGAAATATATATTCTCTAAAACTAACCTAAAGCTAAAACACAATACTAACACACTAAACTAAAACAATAAACAGTAGCTAACTAGAACACTAAATACTAACTACAGCACAAAAGGTCTCTGACTATTGGTAAATATGAGAGGTTGTAGTGGATCTTTCAAATGGAGCATCTCATGCGCTAGGCAGAAGTTTGAACAGCTCACCAGCCCACTCCACCCAACATACAATATCTAGCAGAGAAAGAAATCAAAGTTGGTCTTCTTCATAATGTATATAAAAGTAGGTTTACTAATGAATACTAGGGTATAATCAACACAGGTTCATCTTGTTTAGGAAGGTAAGGAAAAGAAAGTTCTACAAGACATGGGCTGGATAGATCTCCACAAAGAGGACACCCTCAAATTGAGGACTGCCTCTGCAAAGTAGGACACATGGCTTCCCTAGATGGAACCATCCTTTCCCCATTTTTTCCTACTTAGTGATGACCCATAGACAGAATTGGGGAGTGCCTCATCGCCAAAATGGTGGGAGATGCTCCTCCCAAATGGCCCCAAAAGATCTCCCAAAACATGTTAGAAATGATGACTAAAGATCAGACTAAATAAAATAATATTGTCAGTTGTTACATCCCCCCCCAAAAATAATATTGTTGGGTGCTCTGTACCCCCAAATGTGTTACAGATTGTGTCATTGCTGTTTATTAATGTACTTCATTTATATTCCACTCCTCAGGCCATAGATACTCAAAACTGTATATATTTGTCCCTTCATATTTGCTCAGGTTTGGTTCCAGGACCCCCCATGGATACCAAAATCCACAAATACTCAAGTCCCATTATATGTAATGGAATAGCCAAATGGTGCCCTTTATATAAGATGGCAAAATCAAAGCTTGCTTTTTGGATTATTATTTTTTAAATAGTATTTTCAAGCCGTGAATACTTAAATCTGTGGATACAGAGGGACAACTGTATAATGGATTTAAAACAAAAGCCAATACATAAAAACACAGTAAAATGGCAAAAAGAGAGCAGCTAGAAATAGTCAAAGCCATATAGAACAGTCTGTTAAAAAACTGAATGCACTGAAAAGCCTAAGGATGGAATCAAGATGTCCCCACCTGCCTCTGAAAATATATCAGATTTAGGAAATCTGCTTGAGGAGAGCAGTCCCCAGACCAAGAAAGCCTTCTGACGGAACATCACTTCACATTAGATTAGCATTGGAACACAGAGTGCTGCTTCATACCAAGGACTTTATCAGACTAGATTCTAAAAATGCTGTAATTCCATTATTGAGGAAAGTGGAAACATAGTGGCATTATTACACTTATTATCACACATTGCCATAATCGTTTGATATTACCACCACAGAATTATTGCATGACCACCACTAGCACTTTAAGAATAGGATTTTATGTCCATGATTTAGCATGGGCGAGATTTCGGCAATTCTCACGACAAGATGCAACTTCAGTTAAAAACATCAAACCCCCCTTAATTTATATACTAAATCAACACATAAACACTTAAACAAACCTAAAAACATGCAAGCAAGGTGGGACAGTTCATTAAAAGAGTGATTACAGTGGGATATGTTTTTGCACACTCTTCAATACTGTGAAAATAGTGATATTGAGAGCTATTGATGGCTTGTCCCATCAATTAAAAGGGATGCATTATTGATGGCTGGAGCACACAGTAACCATGGGAGGACAATGATGTTGTGCGATAGCAGGAAACCATTCACACTACTGTGACATCGTAATCGTGCAATTATACCCTTGTCTGATAAAGTCCTTAGTCAGACCTCTGGTCCATCTAACTCAGTATTGTCAACACTTATTGGTAGCATCTCTTCATAGTTTCAGGAAGGATTCTTTACTTTCCTGGTCCCACCTAGAAATAACAGGGCAAGCATATGCTTAACCATGGATCTGTGGCCCCTTGCTGAAGTGCTTGGTGAAGATGTTAAAGTTATAGTATGAGTGAGGAGAATACAAAAGGATACTGTTTTGGAGGGAGTCAGAGTCCTGCCATTCATTCACTGAAAGTGAAGGGAGGGAAAGGAGGTCCATGTCCAGCATCCAGGCCAGCCGCCTGTTAATGTGGCAACTGGCTATACTCCCCAGCACCCATGCTTTTGTCTTTAATGGGAAATGCATAAAGACTGTCTTGTGTTCTTATTTGTAGTAAGTAACTGTTTGCATAAATATCTCAGATTCATCCCTTTTCACATTATTTTTGAATGTGCAGCCACAAGGAATATGGGCAGCAGATGCAATGGCACTGGGAGATATGTCAACAGTACAGGAGCTCACTTCCCCTCTTGTATTAATTCAGTGAGTGCGATGATGGACTTTCCCCCATTTTTCTCTCATAACAACTAATTCTGGCTTGAATATCATACAAGATGTGCAGCATTAATAACATGATAATAGAGGACACATAACATATAGGAAGCTCTATTTTCTTCTATGCTACATGCGTCACAAAAGTGTGCATTTGTAATAATTTCCAGCAATGTGCTGAACCTTAACATGCCCCTGAAAAGACATAAAGTACCCAGGAATATTCTTTTCACAGAAGTATATATGCTTTTTGGCACCATATCTGTAACAGCGTTTGAATTCTGATCATATAAATGCACACCTGAAAACCAACCAGAGCACATACGCTAATTAACGGAAATGATTTATACATTATGCTATCTTAGCTAGCAGTCTGTGGCCTTTTCCTTCAGTGTCCCTTATGCTGATTTTCAGTATTTTTTATACTTCATAATCAAAGCTTAGTCAAGTTACCTTTGGGAGCTCTAGACAACATTTCCAGGTTCTGTTCATGATATTATGGCTTATCATTTGTACTATGATGACAGGTTTAAATTTCTTTGTGAAGAATGGGACGTCTAATGATAAGCAAGTGAGTTTGCAGAATTATCATAGTCTGTTCTAGTTTTCAGGCGTTTGGAAGTTTGGTGTGGGGAAAGGTCTACAATTACTACTGCTTGGCTTCCAGTTTTATTTCTTTGTGTACTTCTTACCTGGCAGATAAACTTCCGATGTTTGGAAGTTTTCAGGTGTTTGGAAGTTTGGTGTGGGGAAAGGTCTACAATTACTTCTGCTTGGCTTCCAGTTTTATTTCTTTGTGTACTTCCTACCTGGCAGATAAACTTCCGATGTAAGCCAACTTTCAGAGAAGGCAGTTCTAGATCTCCAAGAGAGGTGAGTGGTTTGTGAATGTTGTGCTGAGTCTCTCTGGAGAGTTGTGTTTCATGTATTGCAGCACTGTTTTAAGTGGAGAAAGGGGATATTTATTCATTTATTGCTTTTTGCTTCTCGGCTGCCCCCTGTTCTCTAATGGCCAATAAATGGCTGTGTCCAGGGACGTCTGCTGGCAACAGGTAGGTCCTGCAGGAGGAGAGAGGACAAAACTTTATGTGCTATTTCCTCTTGTAGTCTCTCTCTCTCTCTCTCTCTCACACACACACACACACTCACTCTCTCTCTGTCTCACACACACACACAGAGAGAGAGACTTGGAAACAATTACAGTACTGTACAACCCCTTTCCCCATAATGGGGAAGACTTTGACCAGCTGAACTGTATGTTAGCTCTGTTTGTTATTTGCAGGTGTTCTCCCAGTGCAACTTTAAGGCCTTCATTTTTAGAATGCAGACTTAGACAAAATTGTCCTCTGATAATCCTTAACATAGAGGGCTGTCCTATACAAGTAGATTATATGGGCACGCTGGTCTCCAGTCTGCTTCCTGTACCACTGGGAAAATGTTTTTTTTAAGCTGTGATTTTTCATCTCTGCAATCCAAAATGGTACAGTCCTGTTTACCATCACTTCATTCCCATTGTAATGTGCTGCAAAGAGCAAGTAAAAAGCCTGCTCACAGGAAGGTATAAATAAGTGTTGTCTGGGAAAAGAAAAGAGAATGTAGCAGTTACAGAGGGAAAGGTTAAAGCAAAGCAAGAAGAAGAGGTGGAGGAGGGAGAGGGAGAAGTAAACTAATTTAGAGCAAAAGCCTGTCATTAACAAGAACATGAGCAGGAGTAAAGATGTAGGAAAAGTAGCTCAGGACAGTCTTCACCAGTAGATCCATTAATGGCTTTCGGTGTTTGTGATATATGTTGTAACGGGGTGTAGAATTCAAAAGGTGGTGGCAGCTAGAGAAAAGGGAGATTTTCAGGCGAATCTTGGCAAATATAGCACGGCAGGCTCCAAGCCTTAGTGTGAGAGGGACCAACAATCTCACAGCAGCGACGGCGTCGTCCGAAATCGAACCCCTGCTGCGCTGCTGCGACGAAACTGTCCTGGGCGATCCTTGTGTGGCAAGAATCATCTGAAAATCTCCAAGGAGGCACAATTAAGGAATTCCCAGGCAGAGGAACCCCAAGATTGCATCTCACAAAGGCAGCAGAGTCCTCAGAGAAATGTGCATGAGCACGCACTGAGGCAATGGCTGTATCACAGTGCTGGTAGCTGTATACCAACATATCTGGAGGGTCTTGGGTTGTATAAGGCTAAGGTTAGGAGATAATTCAGGGAATAGCACAAATAATTTGGAAATCACCCAGTGCAGACATGGTCCATGAACATAGGACCAAGCAGTATTGCAGTTTGAATTCTAAGCATCAAAGTTTCTAAAAACATCCCTGACCTTATTTTAATTTTCCACCAGTGTACATTTTTCTTATGTACACTTCAGAACAGCTGGCTGTCTTTACCCTTTCTTTCTTGATTGCCTTCTAGCAATTCCAGGGGCTATTTTTAGGATGCCATATGAGAACTGGTTTGGAATGCAAATGTTTTATTTTTTATGTAGGCCTCTTTTCTTCATGTCTTTTAATTGTTTTTTAAATCCTTCCTTGTGCTGCTTGCCCATGCAGAATTTTGTCCGACATCACTGGGTTCACAGGCGGCGGCAAGAGGGGAAGTGTAAGCAGTGTGGAAAGGTAAGGCTAAGATCCCCCAAAATTTAAAGGTTTGTGAAGCATTTAAATGTTCTCGTCTCCATCTGCCTTTTTCACTGGCACCTTACTAGTTCTCTTCCAGGATAAGACTCCCCTTGGCCCCAATTCTTCTCCTATATCATTCCATATCATTCCATGAACACTGTAAAAAGGCAGTCGCTGTCAGATCATACGTATGATTGAATCACGCTTTTTGGGCAGTGTGTACAGAAGAAGAGAGGTCAATGGCTTATATAGTCTAGTAATCTGTTCCCACAAAGGCCAACTGGAGGCTTTCTTGGAAATCTACAAGCATGTGATGAGTACAATACGCCTGATTGGATTCCATAACCTGTGCAATGAGGCATACAGTTTTTGACTCTGGATATATACAGCCATCATGACTAGTAGTCATTGATAGATCTCTCCTCCATCAGTCACTGTATCTTGTGGAAGTGCATTCCATAGTTTAACTAAGTTCTCTGAGAAGAAGTCCAATTTGAATATCCCTCCATGTCATTGGCTAACCCTAGATTTTAGTATAATTAGAGAAGAAATTCTCTTTATCCACACCATGCATAATTTTGTGCATCTCGATTATGTTCCCTGTTTACTTGCCTTTTTCCCTACTAATAAACTCAAAATGTAGGGGAGTTCATATTTTTATTGAGCTATCCATTACGCTTACACAATCTGGTTGCCCTTTCTGCACCTTTCCCAGATCTGCAATACACTGTATTTCAACTGTGGCTGAACCACAGATTGATAGTAAGGCCCTTTGGTTTTGCCAGTCTTATTTTCCATTCAATTCCCAGTCAACATGGAAATTTCCATTTTCACAGCAGCCATAGACAGGGTTCATGTTTTCATTGAGCTATCTATTACACCTACAAGATGTCTTTTCCTGCTCAGACAATCATGTGAATGTATGTGTCCCCCCTCCCACAACTTGATACTTGGGAGATTATCAGATGCAGCAAATATGGCGTGATAATGATGACAAGATTCAAGATTTCATTTATTATGGCAAACAGCCAGCAGTGATATCAAGATACTGGGAAAGGGCTCCCTTACCGCACGATGTTGTCCTCTCATGTTCTCCTGCTGTCTAAAAGGAATTATTTTTTATTAGTGGCCCACAGCCACCAATTGATCTCCCATGGTGTTTTTTCTTGGTATTGCTTGTGCGTGAAGTCGTGTCCCATTCTGCTGGTGTGATTTTAGAGTCAATGGGTGGTCCTCGCTAGAGCAGTTCTGGGTGAGAACAAGAAAACTAGGTACAGCACACTCTTTTTATGAACTTCCCCATTTTCCTGGCAAGTTTTAAAGTGTGTTTCAGTGCTTGTGCGTTTGTTTTGTTTGTTAATTTAGGTGTTTTTAGACTTTTAAGCATGCACGTGTCTTCTCATGAGAACTGCTGAAGTCTCACCCATGCAAAAACACAGAAGTAAACAGCATGAGTCATCGTGTTTCTGAAATTCTGGGGTGGCTCTTTCTCATGATTACAGCAACGTGTCATAAGAAGTGTTATTATGCCAGGATACTTACTCTTTAAAATATAGTGGGGAAATGTTTTTCGAAGCTTGTCTGATAATCTCTTTGGTTACACTTTGTCATTTTGATGTCCATTCCTCCAGTTTGGAGAGATCCCTTTGATGTCCCTTTTTTTGTACCCCTCCACCCCAAAGTCAGCAAACCTCACTGCTTATTACCACTGGGGGATAGGGACTGTATACATCCATGCCCTGAGAGAATTATCTGTTTATTCCTATCTGCTTCCAAGTCTTTAAATGTATCTCTCCATTAAAAAGACACATCTTATCCCATGACTACAACATATATTAAAGAGCCTCTGGTGATGGACTTTGTCAAATGGTTTTGGAAAATCCAAGTACACAGTGTTTACTAACTCACCCCATTCACATAGTTGTGGATATTCTTTGACAATCTGTAGTCCAGTGAAACACCACACAACATATCTTGAGGTAGTCATACATATCACCAGCAGAGTTTTGTCAGTGTGCATGGATACATTTGGAGTGAGTGAGTGAGTCAGTCTGTCTGTGAGAAATATGAATGAATTGAAAGCTTTGAAAACAGTACATGCATAGTACTCTTTCCAAAACTACAAATAACATTCTGAATAATGAAGGTTTGTGCATTTGTTCCTTTGGAGACAAGACCAACTAATTAAGAATTCCAGTATTCAGAAAGAAGGGTGGAGTAGGACAGTTTTGAAGAATCTCCAATTTCTTTTCATTCAAAAGGGGGAAAAAACTATGATGAAAAGAAAAGGAAAAATGCAACATATGTTTGTCGTGGGGACGGAAAATAATTTTGTTGGATTTGACAGACTCAACAGAAGTAGTCTTCCCGCATTGTTGCAAGAAATGCACTTCATTTTGAGAATTCACATATTTGTAAGGCCCACAAATAAAGTGAGCCATGGATACCTTTTAAAATTGCTGTAAATATACACAATTGGGGGGGGGGAGCTTATTTTTAGCCAATGAAAAAAATTCATACAGCAGATACAATGTATACATAATGTATACATATATACATAATGTATACATGTATACATAATGTATACATGTATACATATAATCATAGAATTGCAGAGTTGGAAGAGACCACGAGGGCCATCCAGTCCAACCCCCTGCCATGCAGGAAATCTTGATCAAAGCATCCCAAACATGTATACATAAATATGTATATTACACAAATTCCTAACCAATATGCATATTTTTTCCTGCAAAAATATCCCACAAAGTCTCACAACCTGATGCAAAATAAGGATGAGAAGTACATGCATTAGGAGAAACTCAACAAATTGAAACAAAGAGATTTTTGTCATCTTAAGCTTCTGGCATTTTTCTTTTTACCTCTTTTGTCTCATACTACCAACCAAATCACAATACTGTCATGGTCATGGACCTAGAAGCATTTTTGTCTCAAACAAATTATAATTTAAATTCAAAAGTTTTGAGTCGCTTTAGAAGGATTCTGCAGGAACCCAGCTGGTATAAAATAAACCCTGGGACCTTAAAGGCAATGGGCCAGAGCTAGTTCCAAGAAGAGTTCCAAGGCCAATCCACATTATCATTCAAGTTCCAAAGTGTTTGCAAGTTTCTTTACAGAATGATGTCAGAGGCACTTCAGATATAGTGCAAGATTATTTCATAGGAAAGCAAGCTATGCAGGGTTCTGAATGGGATAAAGTGTCCAGACAAAACAGACAAAACAGACAAAAAGAGTCAAGCAACTTCTGCTGCTGTTATTGTTTGGACCTCTGGTGCAAAATGTTCCTCTTTGCCCAAGAAGAAACTATTTTTCACCAAAGGTGAAAAGGTGACCTGGATGCACATGAAACCATCTGTGCAGGGATGGCTCCACCAATAGGCAGAATGAAGCAACTGCCTTAAGAAACTAGTGCCAGGGGACAGCAGTGGTTCCTTCCATGTTCTTGGCCATTTATCTTCTTTTAAGGACAGTAGTTTTTTTGCCAAGAGGAGTCAACCCCCTAAGCTAGCCTTATGTGCTCAGGTATGTCACAGGATCTTACCCCATTGCCTTTATGGAAGTAAGACTCAATTGCTAGTCCATTTGGCATTTCTATGTGAAATGGCGGTGGGTCCCAACTAAATGACTTGGGCAGGATATGCATCAGTACTAGAAAAAGTCCGGGCCAGGGATTCTCAGTCCCTTTTTCAGAAGTCCCTTTACTGAGTTTATTTCTCATTTATTTAGTGACCGACAGGTAGGATTCAGCAGCACCATAGCAAGGCAAAGACGTACTGCAAGGCCCAATCATTCCACACACGACAGACTTCAAGATTACCAGAGTCTTATCTAGCTTAAGATCACAAAGCCTTAATAAAGCCTTCCTGCCAGAAAGCAGTTGAATGACACAATATTAAAAAAACACACACATCATTACTTCTACAGTTTTCAAAACTGCTTATATGTCCAGCTCATCTTTTAATATTCATTGTAGCTCCAGTTCTCAGTTTAGCAAATCTGAAAAATCAATTTCCAAGTACTGTAGAGAAGAATAAGAGTCCAATTATCTCCAAGGAGCATTTTTATCTCTCACGTCATCCAATCCACTCTGTTCTGAATTATTACTTTTCTCTGAAGCCAGATGATTTTACAATCTCTTTCTTTCTCCTCCTTCATCTATTATTTTTTTAAAGGGGAAAAAAATCCACAAACCTCTTATCTTTCAGCATGTACCAACTGAACAGTTCATGCAATTTTTGAAGTTCACCCTTCACTGAGTCCCTGTAAGGAATCATCCTGTTACATATTGTATGGTTATAGGTGTTTGCTTATGCCAGGTGGGGTTATGGTGGCTTTAAGCATATAGGAATCTAGATAAGGCTGAAGGAGGGATTCCAGAGAGTATCTGTGTATATGAAGTTCATATTTCAATAAACATTACTTCCAATTAAAGCCAGGGCAACCTGAGAGAATGAAAAGCTTGGGTATTCTCCTGAGACCCCAAGCCTGCATAGGAGCCACTGCATCAAATTCTTACCACTTCCACTTTGCAAAGAGCATCCAAGAAGAACCTAAAAGAAATCTTAGCTTACCTGTCTTTGTTTATAGGGTATCATGATTTCATCAATGAATTAAGGCAAATTACCTTTTTATTTAATAGATACATTTATATTGGGAGTATAATATAATTGGGAGGAGTAGCTAATACCCTAGAGGACAGGATCAAAATTCAGAATGACCTGGATAGACTGGAGAGCTGGGCCAAAGCTAACAAAATGAAATTCAATACGGAGAAATGTAAAGTACTGCATTTAGGGTGGAAAAACGAAATGCATAAATATAGGATGGGAGAGACCTGGCTGAATGAGACTACATGCGAAAGGGATCTAGGAGTCCTAGTAGACCACAAGTTGAACATGAGCCAACAGTGTGATGCGGCAGCTAAAAAGGCCAATGCAATTTTGGGCTGTATCAATAGAAGTATAGTGTCTAGATCAAGGGAAGTAATAGTGCCACTCTATTCTGCCTTGGTCAGACCTCACTTAGAATACTGTGTCCAGTTCTGGGCACCACAATTCAGAAAGGATATTGACAAATTGGAGCGTGTCCAGAGAAGGGCAACTAAAATGGTGAAAGGTCTGGAAACGATGCCTTATGAGGAGAGACTTAGGGAGCTGGGTATGTTTAGCCTGGAAAAAAGACGGTTCAGAGGCGATATGATAGCCCTTTTTAAGTATTTGAAGGGATGTCATGCTGAGGCTGGAGCAGGCTTGTTTTCTGCTGCTCCAGAGACTGGAACACGGAGCAATGGGAGCAAGCTCCAGGAACAGAGATTCCACCTCAACATGAGGAGGAACTTTTTGACAGTAAGAGCTGTTCGGCAGTGGAACACACTCCCTCGGAGCGTGGTGGGGTCTCCTTCCTTGGAGGTCTTTAAACAGAGGCTGGATGGCCATCTGTCGGGGATGCTTTGATTGTGATTTCCTGCGTGGCAGGGGGGTTGGACTGGATGGCCCTCGTGGTCTCTTCCAACTCTGCAATTCTGTGATTCTGTGATTCTGTGATATTCTATAAGCCCCCCTGGGAGTTCAGGGTGATGTATGTTGCTCTCTTCCTCCTGCTTTATCCTTGCTACAATTCTGTGAGGTTGATTAGGATGAGAAAGAGTGTGCAACTGGCCCAAGGTTACCAGCTGAGTTTCATGGCTCAGGGGGATCTAGAACTGGGATCTTAGTAATCCAAGTCCAACACTTTAACATCTATACCACACTGATACCACAATAAAAAGCTTGGAAAGTAAAGCATCTGAGACTTTTGAAAGCTAGGTTGAAGATGCATTAGTATTAGGGGTGAACTGATGGTTGAATCTGTTCAGAAAATTACTCTTTTATATATTTGTGACACCATTCAAGATATATCAGCAGCTCAGCAGGTTTTACTGTATTACCATATCAATATTGCTGGCAGACATTCGATATTGCTGACAGACAAGGTTGTCTTTACCCTGCAGCTGAGAACTGTGAACTTATCAAGCTCTGTGAATGACAGGGCAGTTCTCTCAATCTCCAAAACATGGGATGTGGAGGCTCAAATACAGGACAACTAAAAGCTTATTTCTGCTTCCTAGATGGCCTTCTCCACTGTAAAGTTTTCTGATATTTATTGCCACAATCACAGTGTTGAAGAGGTGGGGGGGAAGTGCTGTTGGCAAAGCCACCTGGGATGGAGCCAGGGGCTGTCTAGTATCCAGGAATGGCCATGGTTCCAGCTGAAGTACTATAGCTTGGAAATTTCTTTGGGGAAGGGACTGCCTTGGCCTCCCTGAACTCACCAGGGTCTACACCAAACTTGGGCTGCCACTGAATTTTAGTGGTGTGGTTGCAGAAGTGAGAAAAGCCATAATTTACCTATAAAACAAAACACATGCTCTGCACATACCTTGTAAAGTTAAAATGTGCCTTTCTCCTCCTATCAACATGTGGACAATGTGTTTCCCACCTTTGATTTACATGCTGGATATGTGGGACTTCTCCGCAGGGCTTATACCATGGTTTATTTGAGTGGCTGGTTACTTCAGTAGATACTTCCTGATAGGGAGGGAACTCCCTTCTCTAGGAAAGCAGTTAGAAGCAGTTGTTAATATATAATCCAGCAAACCACACTTTGGTTGATCACATAGGGGTTGTCTAGAGGATTAAAAAAACACAAAAAACCTCCTCATAAAATTTGAGGAGAATACCTTTTGTCCCAATGAGATCTTGCAGTGATTTACCGTATTGGGAAGGAGGGGAGCCAAAAACTCCAAAAACTGCAGGGGAAAAGCTTTTGCAACTTTTCATGAGGTTTTGTTTAAAAATACATGGAAAAGCATATTACTGCTCATTTGGACAACTGATTAGCATCACTGAGCAGGGCGGAAGTGGAAAGCTGATTAGTCGGACATGCATGCGGGGGTAGGTTTACCAGCAACAAAGTGGCCGGAAGTGCCATTTTGGAGTTTCATGTTACTGATCATGTGCTTTTTCACTGCACTGAGGTGACTAAACAGCTTTTTTAAGCACAAGGTCACACTTGTACACCTTAGATTTACAGTTAAAAAACAACTGTGTAGTGGTGATAACTTGTGGAGATTAATAACATGAGTGATTCACTCCCAGCCCCCATCTTGATTCGCAGGCATGGCTGCATATGAACTTCAAACATGGATAGCTTCGTATACCAGCAATTTTACTAAAGGATTGTGGAGAAAAAAGAATGCTGTTGCAATTTTGTGTTAATACACAGCATTCCGCGTTATATCCTCTCATCTAGACAAGTCCATAGACTATACATTTTCTGAGGTATAGATTTTATACAGCCAGAAGGGTCCACCTCTTTAGAAAGTAAAGAATAAAAGACACTGTAATAATAACAAAGGGACTTCATACATCAGGGCAATCTTCTCCACACCCAATGCTTGACTTCCTCTTTGCTGCTTCTCATTCCTTCAACTTCCATCTTTCAAAGGATGAAGGGGATCGCTCCTGAGAGGAAATAGCATCCAGATGAAAGCAATGAAAAAGCATTTTAAAATGTCCTGCCTATAAAACTGCAAGCTTTCTGTGCTGTCAGAAGGTCATCAGTCACAACTGTGGCTGTAATTGGAATGGCTAAATATTTTAATAGACATGAATAACATGGACATGATTAATGTCTACAGAGCTGCCAGCCAAACTTGTTAGGGGTCAGTCTTGTGACATGATTCAGGCTAAGAATGAATTACCATTAACCTTGTCTACTTGGATTAATTTTACATTTTACTTCCCTCTCATGTTTCACTGACTAATGCTCAGAAGAAAAAAAGAAAAGGGATTATACTGGTGTGTGTGTACTATACATGCATGTATGCACCAGGGCTTTGGTCCAATATATCGCTTTAATGACAATGGCAACAATAATGTGAATAATTATATTTTGGAACAAAAGCATTCTCTTTTTGCCCCATTTCTTCCACAAGCTATAATTATATAGCTCTTGTTGATCATGCCAAAAAATTGACCAAAATTTGGTTTAAAGACAAAAGAAAAAAATCACATTCAGTTTCACTATAGGGGAAAATAAAATGTTACAAAGCTTTTTGTACAGGAGAGAATCTACACTTAAATGTTACATCTTTCTCAATGGTTTTATAGTTTGGAAAAAAGAATTTGGACTACAGGTTTCAGAATCTGCCAGTGCCCAGAATGGTTTGGGGTATTCTGTGAACTGTAATAAAATCTCTACTATTTTGCCTATTTTTCTTCATTTTATTATGTCCTCTAAGTATAAGCAAGGTTTCTTCAGGTACCCTTGAGAGATCCACTATTTCAGTGTCCTGCAAGAACAAATGGAATGTCCCCTCATTTAAGGATGTGCCATTTCTTCACAGTTTGAATTAAAGGAATGAAGAAGAAAATTAATGATTCTTACATCTCCATAACCATCCTTTGTGCTCTTTAACTCCTGTTATTATGATTCGGTTCACCTGAAGCATATTGTTCCAGACAAATCAAATGAACAACTTTAGACACTTTGAGGTGAGGTTAGATGGATGTGGTTGTTAGTAGGTAGATATGAACTCTTCTTGTCATTACAGGGTTTTCAACAAAAATTCTCCTTTCACAGTAAAGAGATTGTGGCTATCAGCTGTTCATGGTGCAAACAAGCGGTAAGTAACTTTTGCCCAAGGTAGTGTATAAATAGTGTATAAATGCCAACATGGCTTTAGTGGTTCTGCTATGATGCCACCAGTAGCATCTCTACAGCTTGAAAGTAACTGGTTACTTTCTTTTTAGTGAAACATGTCCTTTAAAAGATAACAAATATAATAATAATTACTTACTATGCAAAAAGTAACAAAATTCCTACTCACCATCTAAATTTTTGAAATGTAACATTGTCAGTCCTAAAAAAAAAAAAAAACAGCTAAAAAGTGTTACTTGTAATCTGTCACTTCCAAGTAATTATAGTGTCATCTACAATGCTGAAAACATGAACTTTGGAGGCCTTGTTTTGCTCATCTGTTATATGGGGTGTGGCCTTTGGAATGTAATTAGCATGCAGATCAAAGGAAATATGTGTACATCCTAGTCTGGAAGAATGTTGTATTGTAGGATGGAGGGGTTTGGGGTGTGATGATGAGGGAAAAGAGGTGTGTGAAGTATCACACACACTAAATGTAATGGAATAGTAGTATTAGAAGTGATCTGGGCTTGAAGGACATTCCAGTAAGGTAGTACAATATTATTGGGTGGTGGAGGAGGTGATGTTCAATTCCTCCTTTTCTGTGTTCTCCTATTTCCCACTGGATGAAAGTGAGTGTTCTGTTTAACCTGAAGATTCTAGAGTGATGGAATAACTGAATACTCGAATTTGTTTTTTTTTCTTTTCTTTGCCCTCTTTCCCCAATCTTCACATTCATCTTCTGGAACTCCCCTTCGTACTGATGCCTCTTGTTTTGCTCCATCAAGTTTCACAATAAAGTCACTTGCTTCATGCTGCAACACATTGAGGAGCCATGTTCCCTTGGGGCTCATGCGGCTGTTATCGTACCTCCCACCTGGATCATTAAGGTGAAGAAACCTCAGGTAACTGCATGCCAATGTCTGTATTTGACACTGTGGGTCACCTTGCTTGGCTTAAACTCCTTCAGGAAGGCATGCTTCACTCCTATTGGTCCACAAACTCTTTGCCAGTTGCACTCATAATTGTTATAAGAAGTCATTATGGTATGTTTCTAGTTACTCCTTTGAAAGAATAAAGGACTCTGGTAGAACCCATGCTTTGCATGTAGAAGGTCCATGGTTCAATCTCTTGTATCTTCATCCCTTGTAGGAAAAGAAAGGATCCTCCCTGAAGTCCTGGAGAGCCACTGTCAGTGTTGCCCACAGTGGGATGGATGGGCCAATTGTCTGATGCAGTATAAGGCAAGGGTGGGCATCTGTGAAAAGTGTGGGGGCCAGTTTTGGCCCTTGCAATCCCCAAAGGAGCTGTATTGCAGACCACATCTCCAGTTTCTATTTCTGGGTACTTCTGGCCAGTTTTCAAGGTTGTTTTTTGTAAATGGTATTGTATTTTAACTATCTGTGGCAATTTTAGACAGTTATTATCCCTGATACAATACAACTTCCCACATTCCTAAATTTCTTTTATGATATTATTTTGGATTGTGGAATATCAGAAGGCTAGGTACCAGGTGATTGTGGGTTGCTAGCAATGGCTTCCTTCTCAGTGGGGCAGGTAACTGTGATGTGCAGGGGATTTTCGAATCCCAACACTGCCACCAGGTTTGTGACATGCAGGTACACCAGCCGAATTTATGTCACTGTTCAGCCTGGCTGCCTCTTCAGCCATGAAATAAATATCTGTGGAGACCACAGTTCCACAGTTGTCACCTTTATGTCAGACTTTCCCCTTATCCCTTCCTCAGATTGGGGTTTCACTAATCTGGATAGTACTTTTATTGGTGTGTGTTTAATTACAGGGTTAGTGTGCCAAATAAATACTAGTAAGGGAAGTAATTCATGAGGAATCTGGATTGGATAAACAAAACATAAAGATTGATTTATTGCGTAAACAGTGTAACAGAAACACTTTGAACTTTGTCTACAACTTGGTTAAATTCAAACTGGTTGCTAGTCCTACTCTATGGTGACCATAAAACTTCAGAATCTGCCCTACTCACTAACAACTTGTGAGGTTCTTTCTTTCCTCTTACTCTGTATTCCAATCAGCCTCTATTCCTCTTGACACTTATTCTCACTGCACATACATTCCCTCAGCTCCACTCACAACCATACACATATTCCAGCCCTCTCCCCATCACATCACAACTTCAATCCCTCTTTTCACTCTAGGAGACCCTCCCATGCCAGTTTCCTGCAACAGGATTGACTCCTTGCTTTCTTCACATTCACTCATCAACACTCATCGCATGCTCTCCACAGTAATCTACTCAGGATTTTATTTCAAAATTCAAAGGAATTTTAAAGGAACTATCCAAAGTCCTGAACTTCTTTTGGGGAGATAGAGTAGAGTTCAGCACCTTAGCCTGCTCTTTTACAAGTCAGACTAAAACCCAGAGCAAATTCACCATCCTATTGACACAGAAACCACCAGTTGAGGAGAAGTAATCATGACATTTCCCTGCATTTATAGAGAAATGATGTGAATGTAGTTGGTGGAAGTATGGAAAGACTGGAAACTTAATCTTACAAGCTGATGACCCTGTCTAGGTCTTTCAGGTAGCTGTGGGAAAACATTCCCCTGTCAGAGTTCAGTACCACTCTTTAAACCTGTTAGGGTGTATATTGAGTCTATCTATCTGGAATGTGGTCTTCCTCTTTTCCTATTGCCTTCTACCTTACCAAGCATTATTGTCTTTGCTAGTGAGTCACGTCTTTTATTGATATGCCCAAAGTATGATAGTCTCAGTTTATTCATCTTGCCTTCTAGGAAGAGTTCAGGCTTGATTTGTTCTTGGACCCATTTACTTGTCTTTTAACCAGTCCATGGTAGAACTCTTCTCCAGCACCACATTTCAAATGAGTTGATTTTCTTTCTATCAGCTTTCCTTACTGTCCAGCTTTCACAACCAAAAATATGGAAATATGATAGCCTAGACAATCCTGACTTTAAAATTGAGTGGTATATCTTTAGACTTGAAGATCTTGTCTAGTTCCTTCATAGCTGCCTTAGGGTTTGTTTAGCCTGGAGAAGAGAAGGTTAAGAGGTGACATGATAGCTGTGTTTAAATATTTGAAGGGATGCCATACTAAGGATGGTGCAAGCTTGTTTTCTGCTGCTCCAGAGACAAGGACACGGAGCAATGGACTCAAGCTACAGTAAAGAGATTCCACCTAAACATTAGGAAGAAATTACTGATAGTAAGAGCTGTTTGGCAGTGGAATGTGCTGCCTTAGAGTGTACTGGAGTCTCTTTTCTTTGGAAGTTTATAAACAGAGGTTGGATAGTCATCTGTCAGGTTTTGATTGGGTATTCCTGTATGCCAGGGGGTTGGACTAGATGGCCCTTGTGTTCTCTTCCAACTCTATGATTCTATAAGTCAATAGTTGTGTAGAAGAGGGAATTTCAGCAGGTGCTTCTTTTTCTGCCAGCAACACCTGCTGAAATTCTCTTTCCTACACAACCACTACAATTACATGAGTCCCTGTTTCATATTTTATCTAACAACCCTAGCCTTGTCCTTTGCATTGATTCCCTGTTTAGGATGTGTATCAGTATGCAAAACACTTACATTGGATGTTAGAAGGGACTGTTGGGAGGTGAACCTGACTGTCTAATTTGTTGGTATTTTACAAGTGTCTCATAAATGATTAACATGGCTTGTGTGTAGCTTTGCATGCCAAAGGGAACATTACTTCACAAAAAAGAAAGAAAGAAAAAGAAAAAAGGAGCATTATTATTTGACCTAGGTGAATAACAATGCTCAATTCATTTTATAGTGTAAATAATAACCATAACCAGTACTCTTACTTAACACATTACTTTTTTTGCAATGTGATATGGAGTACTGTATATATAAAAAATGGACTTTTAGCTTGTTGGAGAATTTTACTTCAGTATGTTGAAATCTCTCCCCCACCCTGACCCTGAAATATGAAATGATGTTCCTTCTGGTGGTGCAGTGGTTAAATGTCAGTACTGCAAGCCACAAGGTTATGAGTTCAATCCCAGAGGGTTCCAAGGTTGACTCAGTCTTCCATCTTTTCCTAGGTCAATAAAATTAGTATCCAGCTTATTGGGGGCAATTAGCTAAAAACATTGTACACCACTTAGGGAGTGCTTTGGCACTGATAAGTGATATATAAATATCAGTGCTATTGCTATTGCTTGTTAGTCATAGAAACAGAAAAAATGTGGTTATAGGAAACCACATTCCATATGTTTCACTGAGTTTGCAAAGCTGTGTGGACATAGATACTGAGGAGGAAGACATAATCAAACACATATCTATGTTCCAACAGGCAGGATACACCTTGCATTCTCAAATTCTCAGGGACTCAAATATAAGTAGAGTGAGGGAATCTAATTCTAATTCTTAAAAAGAGAGTAGAAAAATGATTCACAAAACTATTCAGTAGGTAGAGTTCAAGTAGTTTGGTGAATGAACAAAGAGTCTATGTGCTCTGTTTTCTTCCTGGCTGTAAAGCCACATGCTACAGCTTTAAAGAAATATGATAGACAGATTTTAATTTTAAGTGGCATCCAGTTTGTATGATGTACAGAGCAACAGTACCCCTGGCAAGATTTATATGACCTAGAAAAGTAAAATGTTAGCTTTTATCTGAAATTTCTTAACCTTATCTAGGATGTCTTATAAGGCCTTATATGTTCCTGAAATATTTAGGCTACAGTCTAAAATGCACTTAGTGTTTAGCAAGCCCCATTAACTATAATGGGGCTTATCGCTAATCAAATAAACAGGCTTTTGGAAAAAAAATTAAGCCAACATGTTGGCATTTCTGTTTCAGGAAAATAATAAGTTATCTATTACTTGTTGATGTCCAAATAACACACTACAAACAAGTTTAGTGAGGTATATAAGAATATTTGCAATTTTTCTCATTCATAGAATCATAGAATCATAGAATTGTAGAGTTGGAAGAGACCATGAGGGCCATCCAGGCCAACCCCCCTGCCACGCAGGAAATCTTAATTAAAGTATCCCCAACAGATGGCAATCCAGCCTCTGTTTAAAAACCTCCAAGGAAGGAGACCCCACCACGCTCCGAGGGAGTGTGTTCCACTGCTGAACAGCATTTACTGTCAAAAAGTTCCTCCTAATGTTGAGGTGGAATCTCTGTTCCTGGAGCTTGCATCCATTGCTCCGTGTTCCAGTCTCTGGAGCAGCAGAAAACAAGCCTGCTCCATCCTCAATGTGACACCCCTTCAAATACTTAAACAGGGCTATCATATAGCCTCTTAACCCTCTTTTTTCCAGGCTAAACATACCCAGCTCCCTAAGTCTCTCCTCATAAGGCATGGTTTCCAGACCTTTCACCATTTTAGTTGCCCTTCTCTGGACATGCTCCAATTTGTCAATATCCTTTTTGAATTGTGGTGCCCAGAACTGGACACAGTATTCTAGGTGAGGTCTGACTAAGGCAGAATAGAGTGGCGCTATTACTTCCCTTGATCTAGACACTATACTTCTATTGATACAGCCCAAAATCACATTGGCCTTTTTAGCTGCTGCATCACACTGTTGACTCATGTTCAGCTTGTGGTCTACTAGGACTCCTAGATCCCTTTCGCACGTAGTCTCATTCAGCCAGGTCTCTCCCATCCTATATCGATGCATTTCATTTTTCCGCCCTAAGTGCAGTACTTTACATTTCTCTGTATTGAATTTCATTTTGTTAGCTTTGGTCCAGCTCTCCAGTCTATCCAGGTCATTCTGAATTTTGATCCTGCCCTCTAGGGTATTAGCTACTCCTCCTAATTTGGTGTCATATGCAAATTTGATAAGTATGCCCCTAATTCCCTCATCCAAGTCATTGATAAAGATGTTGAATAGCACTGGGCCTAGGACAGAACCCTGTGGCACCCCACTGGTCACATCTTTCCAAGACGAAGAGGAGCCACTGCTGAGTACCCTTTGGGTTCGGCCAGCCAACCCATTACAAATCCATTTAACAGTTAACTTGTCTAGCCCACATTTTACAAGCTTGTTTGCAAGAACGTCATGGGGAACCTTGTCAAAGGCCTTACTGAAATCAAGGTATGCGATGTCCACAGCATTCCCTTCATCTACCAAGCTGGTAACTTTATCAAAAAAAGAGATCAGATTAGTCTGGCATGACTTGCTTCTCTGAAACTCATGTTGACTTTTTGTGATTATGGCATTGCCTTCTAAATGTTCACAGACTCTCTGTTTAATGATCTGCTCTAGAATCTTCCCTGCTATTGATGTCAGACTAACTGGACGATAATTGTTGGGATCCTCTTTTCCCCCCCTTTTGAAGATGGGGACAACGTTTGCCCTCCTCCAGTCTGCTGGGACTTCTCCTGTTCTCCAGGAGTTCTCAAAGATTATTGCCAATGGCTCTGAGATCACATTTGCCAACTCTTTTAATACTCTTGGATGTAGTTCATCTGGTCCTGGAGATTTAAATTCATTTAGATTAAGAAGGTATTCCTGTACTACCTCTTTGCTTATTCTGAGCTGGATTTCCCCTATTGTGTCATCTGTTCCATTCTCCTCAGGTTGGTCCTCCTTTTCCTTTTCTGAAAACACTGAGGCAAAGAAGGTGTTGTGTAATTCTGCCTTTTCTCTGTCCCCTGTTAGCATTTTGCCATCTTCTCCACGTAGCGGCCCTATCATTTCCTTCTTCCTCCTTTTGCTGCAGACATACCCTAAAACCCCCTTTTTATTGTTCTTAACCTCTCTAGCAAGCCTGAGCTCATTCTGCACTTTAGCTTTTCTGACTTTACTCCTACACGTGTTCGCTATCTGTTTGAATTCTTCTTTTGTGATTTCCCCCTTTTTCCATTTCCTATACATGTTCCATTTAAAACTTAGCTCCGTTGAAAGTTCTTTAGTCATCTATCCTGGTTTCTTGAGACACCTCCCATTTTTCTTCCTCAATGGTACTGTTTGAAATTGTGCCTTCAGTATCTCCCTTTTGAGAAAGTCCCATCCGTCTTGAGGTCTCTTCTCTTTTAGTATTCCTGACCATGGGATCATCCCCAGTATTTCCCTGAGTTTATTGAAATCAGCTCTCCTAAAGTCAAGAATGCGTGTCTGACTATGCCTGGCTTCTCCTTTCCATTGTATAACAAACTCCAGGAGAACATGATCACTCTCACCTAAGGATCCCACCACTGAAAAGTTGTAAACTGCCATGAGATTTTTTTTATCCCCTGCCCAAGGGTAAAAATACTACTACCTTTTCCCTGTTAGAGGCAGAAACAGCAAATATGTTGTTTTTATGCAGAAATGTATTTGTTAAAAATGTATTTTGTGCAAAAAGCTTACATTTTGTGTAAAAAGTCTTTGCACAAAAAATGTACAATGCCAAAAAAGGTTGATAAGGTGTACACATTCTCATGATCTTGTACAGTAATGATTGGTATATTCTCTTTCTTGCATGCAAAAGTAAAATCAGCAAAGATTTGTTCTTTGCTTTTAAAAAAAGTTTAAATATAGAAAAATGTCCAAAACTGACCCCCCAAAAGAACATTTGAAAAGTAATAAATCGATGTTATTCATTACACCAAAACCATAATGCTACTAGCAGTCATTTTATTATTTTGTGAAATGAATACACAGGTATCACAGTCAGCTGTCCATATTTATAGGCTCTGCAGCCATGGATTCAACCAACCACAGCTCAAAAATATTTGGGAAACAAAATTCCAAAAAGCAAATCTTGCTGTTCACCATCGTATCTAATGGGACTTGGTATCCATGGGAGGTCCTCGAATCAAACCCCAGTGGATACTGAGGGCACACCGTATAATTATAACTATAATTGTTATATTTACATCCCACCTTTTCCTCAGTTTGGTACTCAGGGTGGCTTATGACACATAGTTAAAAATTCACAAAATACAAAAGTTAAAAAGTGATTGCACTATAAAAATAAATAAATAAATAAAATAAGTTAACAACACAAACCATTTAAATAAACCAGCACAACAGAAATAACAAATAGAAATCCAGTACACTGTTTAGGTGGGATGGGCCTTGTACACTCAGTTCTCAAAGACCTGTGAAAACAGAAAGGTAGTTATACCTTTGTAGTTATGTCCTTCCTTTTGCAAAAAGTGATGTGTCACCAGATAACATGTTTACCTGTAACAGGTGACTTCCAGGCTCGGAATGTACATTGGATTGCACTATTAGAAGACACATGTCTCAGTTACAAGGGCTGAAAAAAATGTGCATGTGTGGATGAGTAAGGCTGAGATTTGCTCATTTTCATACCTGTTTTTGTTGTTGTTGTTGTAAAACAAGCCTGTGCTAGGTCCTTTGCTTTGTTGCATTGGATTGATAAAACCAAAACACAAGTCAAAAAGGCCCACAATTTAAGAAAATACATATTATTGAAATATTGTTACCCAAATTACTGAGGTCCGTGGAAATTCCACACATGTCTACCAAAATCAATATTTCTATGGGGAATTTTAATTAGCTCAAATAGTGGCTGCGAGAGGTCGGGTAACGGTGGGATCTTTTGACATATCTATACTGTTAGTAACTGACAAGACTCCAAACCAAGGCTGGGGGAGAAAACAGCTGTATTGTGAAGAATTTAGGACTAAGAGGGACTTGAACAGAAGATTGATTTTTGTCCTGCTGCTACCTTTTTGGGAGCAGCAGGCATGAGAAGCCAAGATGCACAACATGGACAGTGGCCATGATCTTGGGCTACAAAAGGCAGCCACCCCCCCCCTCTACAGTCTTAGGGCAAGAGAGAGGAGGGATTAGTCAGAAATGGGGTGAAAGCAGAATTGAGACAGTGGGGTGTGCCTACTGTGATTCCATTTGTAGTCGTCCATCAATGGGCATTTCCATAGTTCAGGATCCCTGGTTTGACTGCATGCTCCATCTCTAACCCACATCATAGGGTTATTGTGAAGATTCAGTGAGCAGGAGGGATTAAACCATCTGTACTACAGTGGAGGAAGTGTGGAATAAGAATGTAATCAGCAGCAAGGCATGTGGTTTGCATTCATAAAATCCCAGATTACAGCCCTGGCATTAAAAAAAAAAATGATTGTCACATTCACAAACTACATTTTTAGGTGTACCCTTAAGATGATAATGTGTACACAGATTCTTAAAAATCTGAATAATTGACACTTTATGTTTAGAAAATCATGGGTGACTTGGTATGCCAACTAACTTCAAGGGAATGATAGCATGCACAGCTTTGGCACATGCCTTAATCTTAAAAAGAAAATTAAACAAATCCCATGAAGCATAGTTCGTTTTATCTTGTTCTCCTTAACCCTTTTGTATAGGTGGTCTCCACATCAGGAGACGAACCTGATTGGGCAGGAGACTGGAGCCCCGGAAGGAAAACGGGCGTCTCCTACCTGAATTGGGAGGGTTGGCAGGTACAACATGTGCTGTTATGTGAGTCTATGGGAGCATCTAGTTTTCTTCTCCCGCACAGCATTGGAAAGTTCCCAGTTCTGAAAGTACCAGTCTGGTCTCAGTGTGTGGCTTTCTCCATAACTGGTGGTGTAAAAGTGTAAAGCATGAGACGCATGTCTTTTCAACTCACGCATGTGTGCCAGATGGTGTATCATTCTCCAGAGGTACTGTCACAGTCACAGAGGTGTTTCTTGATAGAAATATTTTCCCTTAGAGTGCGTTTATTTTAAATGCTCTTCCCCATCCCTCCTTTCCCCTTTTTCTTTTAATAAATACAGAATTCACTGAAAAATTCAACTAGGCGGAAGAAGAGGACATCTTTTAAAAGGAAAGCCAGCAAAAGAGGCAATGAGGTAAAACTTTAAAAACTACGAATACTAATACTAGTGGTGTGAAGTTAATTTGTATTAACCAACCAGGCTTTTGCATAAATATCA
This sequence comes from Gambelia wislizenii, assembly GCA_030847615.1. NCBI lineage: Eukaryota > Metazoa > Chordata > Lepidosauria > Squamata > Crotaphytidae > Gambelia > Gambelia wislizenii. Next base: position 238,969,668 of record JAUMIR010000005.1, read on the forward strand.
GTACTAATACTTCATCAGAATCTGCATCAGCATCACTACTATTAATTTATGAAGCGAGAAAAGGGTAATCATATTAACAACGTAAGAGTAAATACAATAAAAATACTATCCTTTCCCTTGGGTTCTCTAAATGGTGTAAATACTCCTCATAGAATTCAAGGAGAATGCCTTTTGTCCCAGTGGGATCTCACATCATTTTGGCATATACAAAAGGAGGGGGGGCAAATATTCCATATACTCCAGGTAAAAGCCTTGGTGGCTTTCCCTAAAATTAAAAAAAAAAAAAAAAAGCACATGAAATGCACATTCCTGCTCATTGGGACAAGTGACATGAATTGATGCACTTTCCTGATATGAGTAGAAGTGGGAAGATGTTTGGTTGGACATGTACAGGAGATGGAGCTTGCCAGCAAGGCAATATTTTGGATATTCACTATAGCGATTGTGCACCACAACAAGAAAATAGCCTTTTTTTGTTTGCTTGTTAAAGTGGAAGATTGCACCTTCGATTTAGATTTTTTTTTTTTAAAAAAAACACCCTGTTCACTGGTGGCAACTTGAGGTAAATAAACATGTGAGTAATTCATTTGTACCCACCATCCCTTTATTCACAGGTATGCCTGTTGGAACAGCAAAAGCGGATAGCCTTGCATGTCTGCGATCTTAAAAAAAACCCAGTTGAGACAAATAGAAGCTGCTGCGTAATACTGCGCATCAATCCACATTTTATTGCTTTGTATAAACAAGCCCCCTGTGTGTTTCCCTTGCTATGGGTGTGTGTGTGTGTGTGTGTGTGGCTGAGTGATGGCCCCCAGGCTAGAAAGACAAAAAACTGGACAGCATACAACAGAATCCATGGGGAAAAAACAGAGACACATCTCAAAGTGCTCGATAGATGGCTGTTTCATTTCTTCAAAAAGCCTATGGCATTTTGGCCTGTATATATTTTATGGCCTTCAGGGGTTATTTGAAATCTGACTGTAGAAATTTCTAAAGCTGAGAATCTCATTCTGTTTACTAGACAAAATGAAACCCTAGGCTAGGCTGTCCCAGAGTACACCAACCTCCAGGATTCCTTAAGGGGGCCCCCATAGTGACAGAAATGGGCATACATGCTTCCATCACCTCTGAAAATAGATCCAGCCCAGTGCAAACCCTGAATGTGACAAGAGAGAGGAACACAGACTTGTAATCTTTATCATAATCATATATAATTCACAAAAGCCTGAGTGCATTGCTAAACTGAAGGAGGGAAAACAGAGGAGGCTGTTGAAAAAAAGACAAGAAAGTGGTATGGCTGGGAAGTTTTTATGCGTCCCCCCCACCCAGTAATCTGGTGAGGAGGCTCCAATTCCCACATTTGCTCTGGAGAGTCCTGATTGGCTGGCTGTTCCTCCCATATGCATGGATTTCATGCAGGATATAATGCTTGTTGTAAAGAAGCCATGTTTTTTTTTGTAAGCCGCCCCGATTGTTTTAACAGAGGGGCGGGGTATAAATAATAATAATAATAATAATAATAATAATTATTATTATGCTGCCTGGTGAAGAAGAAGGTATAGCCTCTCTTTTCCATTGCCCTCCCACATCTGAAAGGCAAATCCAGAACCCTTACCTTTACCGATTACCTCACACATTTAAATTATCAGTAGTTATCTTCTGTGCATGGTAGCTCATTCCAAAGTAAACAAACAATCCTTGTCAAATTGTTATTTAAAAATGAATGCCCTTATACTAATACCCATTTCCCTGCTTTCTCTAAATTGAATGTATACATTTCATCATATGCATTGTGGTTTTTCTGCAAGAAAACATTTCTGGACAGAGAACAAAATTTCTGTGCAGAAAACAAGCTTCCTGCAAAGAAAACAGGAGAAAATTCTATTTTCTATGCAGGAAACTTGGGTGTTGTTTTTCTTTGAACAGAAAATTTTGTGTGTGTGTACAAAAATCCACATACATTTTCCATAAGCCCCAAACTATGCTCATCTAGGATTCTCTTCTTCAAGGTTTCCCCATACTTGAGGAAAAAAACTTCTATCATTTTTTGGAATATTTTCAAATATTATTTCCATTCTTACTGGCCATAGGCTTCCACACTAGAGTGACATGCCTTCAGTTTTTAATTAAAGTATAGTAATCGTCCCCAAATCTCTAAAAGCAGATTGATAATATAGTATTGCAAATATTGTATAAATCTGTGTCCTCTTTATTTGGTTATACATAAATGGCCATCCCTTATATGCTTATAGACCCTTTCATAGAGCTACAGGATTTCCTCAGGAAAGGTGGGAAAATATAGGTGATAAGTCTTGACTCTAGCCAGCCCACAGGCTCCAGATAGGTTCCCTCAGTATAAATATGCACAAAGACAAAAATGTGATCCATGGTTCAGCATTATTTTTTATTGATGGGTCAAAGAATAGGGTAATGAATAGTGCCATTTTTAGGGTTCTTGAGGAGGAATTTTTCAAAAGAGAAAAGGCCATGACAAATGTAGTTCACCCTCCATATCCACAGGTTCTGCATCCATGAATTCAACCAACCATGGCTCAAAAATATTTGGATTCTCTCCCCCCGCCAAAGTGAATCTTGCTGTTCACCATTTTATATAAGGGACACCATTTTACTATGCCATTGGGAGAGCGGATACTGAGGGCCCACTCTAAGTCATTATAGTATTTCCAATCAAACTAGGAGATGATACTGTGGTATTTGTAAGATGTGGGATTAGGGATGGCACAAAGTTTCAATTCAGTTCATTTTAAATAAGAATTTATTCATGAATATCTTCATGTCTGGGATGGGAAGAGTTAATTTTTTTAAAAGAATATGAGAGATTTGAAATTGACAGATTTGTTCTCCTAAATGAAGGGCTCTGAGTGCTTTACTCTTAAGAGTCCAGGTTTGAACTCCTGTGTATTCAGCTATACTATGTTGAATTGGATTTGCCACCTTAAAAAAAAATAGGCTCCTCAACTGTGTGGTGGTAGGCAAGTACAACATGGTGGTCTCCATGTTGGAAATAGCTATAGCAGTTGAATTTGGCTAGTGCAAATGGGGGGAAATAATTTTTAGCTTGTTTTTGAAGGATTTATTTGAAGTTGCAGATTTCTTCATGTTCAAGATGGAAAGAACTCAAGTGTTAAAAAACATGAATGCAAGAGAAAGCAAAATTTTGGGAAGTTGGGTGTTCAAGGTAAAATCCATGCAGCCCCTCTGATTTAATAAGTAGACCATATGCCCACATCTGTCCCATTCTAATCAGACAAGCCAATACCAGCAAGGTCAAATTACCCCTAGTAACTGCCCTTACCTTTTCACAGACAGCAAACTCACTGTTTGGAAATCTTAGCCTGCATTTGAATTTAGGTAAGGAATGAGTGAAAGAGCCAGTGTGGATTATTGGTTTGAGTGTTGAACTAGAGCTCTGGGAAATCAGGGTTTGAATCTCTTCTCACCCCTGGAAACCCACTGGCTGACCTTTATTCATTTATTTATTCATTTATTTATTTATTTCATTTGTATGCCACCTTTCTCTCAAAATGGGACCCAATGCAGCTTCCATAAAACATTATATATATATAAAAAAATCAGATTAAAACATATACAATCTGAAACATACCAATTAAAACAAGCCCTATGGCTTATATGTTGAAGGCCTGCTTAAAAAGAAAAATCTTTGCCTGCCAGCAAAAAGAAATCAGGGAGGGGGCCAGCCTAGCCTCTCGCAGAAGGGTTTGGTTCACACTTTCTCATGTTTAAATTCTCGCCTAAATTTAACTGTGAGTCCCAGCTAGTGCAGACCTATTGAATCAAATGCTGAATGCAGAGGCAACTGGCAGCTCTAGGACTGCAGAGTGGAGAATACACTCTCAGGAGGTTCTGTCAATGAAAAGTGACGCCTTACTCACGGCTGCAGAACAAAACCAGCACGTGATGATGACAGCATTGTCTGAAACTGGGATGTGTTTGTGGGACCGTAACATCATCCTCACATGCTGCTCTTGTGTTTTTTGTGATGTGTCTGATAATCTCCACAGTTTTAAAAAAGAGCTCTTCAGTTTTAACAGCAGCTCCTCCACAGCTGCTCTCGGTTGTACAGGAGCAGTCCAGGTGCTGAATCCTATTCCCAACATCCAGTACCTGGACAGTTTACATTAAAACCAAACAGTTTGCATTGAAACTGAGAGTGAATTCTCTGCCCCTCAGTTCCAGAGCCACCATCTGCCTCTGGCTAAATGGTAAGCAATTAGAATCTAATTAAACTGTATGCCAGCCTTTTCTATTTATTTATTTCTTTTTTTTTCTTCCTCCAGGAGAACAAAGGCCGACCTTTTGTGATAAAGCCCATTTCCTCCCCTCTCATGAAACCGTTGCTTGTATTTGTAAATCCCAAAAGTGGAGGGAATCAGGTAAACATGGGACAGTGAACACATTAACAGGTTTTCTCTGTATTTGTAACAAAAGAGTGGATCTAGAACCAAATTATGTCAGAAAAAGAGGTAGTGCTTATGACTTGGACTGATGTGGCTGGAGTGGGTTAACTTGGAGTAGATTATTTTTAGTGCCCTTTATTGGCCTGAATTAAGAATTCCTTTTCTATATATAAAAAGTTCATTGATGTTCTTTGTAAGACATTATTTCAAGAATTGTATTTCAGAGAAATCAACAGTTTTCTTTTTCTTTCGTTAAAGGGCACAAAGGTTCTCCAGATGTTCATGTGGTACTTGAATCCACGGCAGGTCTTTGATCTCTCTCAGGAAGGACCAAGAGATGCGTAAGTTCTGAGGTGTTTGATACAGCTGGCCATTCCTTATTCCTTTCATATGGAATAAATAAATAAATAAATAAATAAATATGGGGATAACTGGACGAATATTTGAGGCATGCATTACATGTATAAACTGACATCATTGCTTGTTTCATAATGCACACTTTCTTGTCTTTAGTGCAGGGGTGGGTGACATGGCCTTCCAGAGGTTGTTGTATTACAGCTCCCATCATGCTCCTTATTATTTGCTGTATTGGTTGGGGCTGATGAGAACTGCAGTCCAGCAATATCCATAGGGCTTTAACGTGATATATAAAGATTTATTGGTGATTTGAAGATCCAACATAATTTTTTTTTTGCCTTAATACAAGGCACCCCAAAGCAGAGTGGGAGGCCATGTGATCCTCCAGATGATGTTGGACTGCAACTCCTGCATGTTAGCCAACATAGGTAATGGGGAGAATTTGTAGAGGCTGAAGTCTCTACCACTCAGGTGCAATTATGAGTGCAGTTATGGACACTCAGCTGCAATTATGCCATGAGTTGGTCACATGTGGCAGTCTCTTTATATTTGTTTTCATTTCCTAAGGTGTTGGTGGGGAACCTGTGGCTCTTCAGATATTGTTGAACTCTAAATTCTATCATCCTCTACCATTGTGGTCAGTGGCCTGGAATTATGGGACATGCAGTTCCACAATATCTGTCAGGGATTGTAGAAACCATGTGTGGTAATTTTATAGTATAAGGAGCAATGACCAGTGGAGGTCAATAGAGAGGGCTGTGAGCACAGCTGGAGTGCTCAGAGCCTGATGTGTGGGAGTTGCTGCAGTACTGTCTGTACAACTCATATCTTCATGGGAAGTAATTGTACAAACTGTGAGCTTGGGAACAGCTATGTGGGTAGAACCCATAATGTTATGTATAAATAGCAATTCAATCTTTTGTCCCAGTCTCTTCAGATCTCTTCATGTATGCTTATATGGATCTGCATGAATCAACTCTGTATATACTCTGCTATGCTGCAGTAAGGGCTTGTAGTTAAGACACACATTGTTTCTGAGTGTTTTTTGACAACCTTATGCAGGCCACATGCACCTACAGCTATAGTGCAGCTTGGCCCTCTGCACATGTTCAGGAGGGACTTGCACACATGCCCAGACAGTATCTGGAGAGCCACAGGTTCCCCACCACTGCCTTCAAGACTGTACTAGTTGTACCATGGAATTCATGTGCTTGGTTTTTGTGATCAGCCATGGGACACTGTGTGTGAGAGAGACAGCTCATTCCAAAGGCAGCTGGCAACTCTGGAATTGCAAAGCAGGGAATTCAACCTCTGCTTTCATGGCAGCTCTTTAGTTTTTAAAGCAATTCTGCCACTGCTGCTCTAGGTTGCATATGAACTGTCCTGGTGATGATCCATTGTTGAAAATAGGGCTTAGCACCTGAATAGCTGTCATCCAGCATGGTGTAGTGGTTTGATTGTTAGCTTTGGTCTCTGGGAGACTAGGAATTGAATCCCTGCTTAGCCATGGAAACCATGAGCAAATTACAAACCATGAGCATGACCTTGAGCAAATTACACCCCCTCAGCCTTAGAATAAGGCAATGGGAAACTTCCCCTGAATCAATCTTGCCAAGGAAACCCTATGATTGGGTTACCATAGATCACAGTTGATGTGAAGTCTCATTGCAACACCTGGATAACTGCTGTACAACCCAAAGCAGACAGGGCAGAGCTGTCTCTAAACTGAGGGTGTATCCTCTGACTTGTAATGCTGGAGTGACCAGCTGCTTCTGGCTCAATCTCTTTATGCCTCGATATGGGGGGGGGGGGCGGGAATCACTTCCCCGGAAGCTGCATTTCTGTGGCGCCAGTGGTGGAGGCTTCCCTTGAAACACAGAAGTAAATAGCAGCTTCAGAGAGATGATTTTTGTGCGTATGTGTGTCAAGACTATAATAGAGGGAGAAAGAGTTAACCTCCCAATTTCACACTCTCCATGGGCCCAGTGTTTCCCTGTGGCTATTTAAGAATGCAAAAGTTCAATTTTTAGAGCTTCCTTTATCTCAGACCCTAAGCATATTTTTCAATGCCACAAGATGGTGCTCTTGGACAGATTTTCTCTTAAGCTTATTGCATTCCTAACATTTTCAGTTGTGGACTATTCTGCACTTTGTTTAAATATGCATGAAAAAACTGTCAATTAAGATTGACATAGCCAAGACAATTATTGGCAGATATCCTCCCAAGTTTCATAAAGGAATACAAGCTTTTTTTTAGCTAGTACACCTTACTCTACAACTTGTTATTACTGAAATAGTATGAGTAACAGTTTGCAGATGCAGATAATGTCATAGAATCATAGAATTGTAGAGTTGGAAGAGACCACGAGGGCCATCCAGTCCAGCTCCCTGCCATGCAGGAAATCTTGATCAAAGCATCCCTGAGAGATGGCAATCCAGCCTCTGTTTAAAGACCTCCAAGGAAGGAGACCCCACCACGCTCCGAGGGAGTGTGTTGGAGATGGTTGACCTTACAGGGTTGGACGAGCACCATCTGCCCGGGTTTGAGATTAGAGTTTTCCTTCTCCTAGGACGGTTGCCATAAGGCTAGAGAGCCCATCCTGCCCTTTGACACTCTTTGTCAGACCCTTCGGTCATAGTCCCTGATAATCAAAATATCCTGGGGTTTTGACTATGCAAGCCCTGGCTTCACTGCACTTCTGGCTATGTCCAGTGATGTTACTGAATATATGGAGCATGTAGCATTTCTTCTCTTCAATACTAACTGCTGGGTTATTGTCATCTACTAGCTTCTTCAGACTCAGTAACCAGCAGCTTCAGAGGGCTTGTCTAAACAGTGAAAATAATCCTAATGGGATGCAAATGGAAGGTGATCTGTACAAATGGACATTCACATAAATATGTGTCATTCAGAAGGGGGGCAGCCAAACCCACTGCAAACTCCATGTGGGAAGCCTCCAGAGTTTTCCTGGATTTTTAAAAAAGCTCCTTACGGCATGCAGATGTGCGACCATTTGGACACTTGCATTCATGTTGGTGCAACCAGGGAGCATAATCTGATTGGCTAGATGAGCATGGGGGCAGGGCTAGCAAACAGGGAAAGTGTGTGCTGCCACCATGTTGGATTTTCGGCTAAGCGAGGGTCCAGTAAGTCAATAAAATGGCTATCTTATACTCTCTCTTTTTTCTTTTTCTAAATAAGAAATATTGCATGTGCGCACCACGTTAAACTGTTTTTTTTTTTAAATGGTGGCGGCAGATTTAAAAGCACACGTAAATCACTCGTGGTTGCCATCTTGTCTAGGGGTCTTGTAGAGGGGCTCTTTTGACTGTTTAGACAGGTTTCAGCACTGCAAGTGGCTGCTTTTTAGGATGTGTTCGTATTTTTTCCACCTTGTATAGACAGGAGCAGAGTTAAAGCAGTAAGCTATATTGCTACAGAAATCTAAAGAGTGAACTATACAAAATTGTTGCTTTGAATGAAAGCTGTTGGTAAAGCAGTAATATAAAAAGTATTTACAGTCAAAACATTTTGGCAGGTTATACAGTCATTGGGGATCCCCTTTCTCACACAGAGTGGGCTCCACTTTCCATTCTCACAGGCCTCTGCAGGTGCAAAGCCAGTCAAATTCCAGACACATCCCATCCTCCCATGTCCCTTCATAGTACACCAACCTCTAACAGTTCAAAAGAATGCAAAACATCAAATGGTATTACAGAAATGAAAGCACACAGCACAAGCTACTTTGGCAGAAGAAGGTCACTTTGGAGACCAATCCTAACAGTTATGTCATTAGCAAGAGTTCTTCAGTAGTAAGGCTGATAATTGTTTACCTTTCGTTGGCTGTCATATATGCCAGAGTTTATTTATTGATTACAAGCTGTATCACAATCTCTCTTTGTAAACCTTCTTTACTCCATAAAGTTATTTTTTTTTAAAAAAATACTTCAAATATACTTTTAAAAATATAATACCTTTTTTCCTTATAGACTTGAACTGTACAGAAAAATGCCAAATTTGCGAATTCTGGCCTGTGGTGGGGATGGAACGGTAAGTCCTTTCTATTTGTTATCAGATCCCCTCATTTTAGGCTGGGCAGGTGAGATAGGATAGGAATTACCCCAGACTTCATATATGGTGGGGGGGCACTTCAGCTTGAATAAAGACACATGCTAACTGTGAAAAATGTAATGCAGATGAACAAATAGTCTGTCCTTGTAGGAAGGTAATGAGTCTAAAAATAAAATTGCAGGATCTAGTCCTTTAAAAACAACAAGAATTATCTCCTTTTTAAAAAGGTAAAATCATTCAGTCACATTTGACTTCACGTTTTATGCAGAGTGCGATTAAGAAGCAGACTTAAGCTCTATTATCATTTGAAAGTGTATTCAGAGATCTGGGATCCCCCAGTTAAATTAGACTCATTACAAAACAAAGGAGTCAGTTTAAAATGCAAAACAAAGTTTACTGAAGGTATATCAGTCTCAATCTACATACTAAAACAAACATAAGAAAAAGTCCTTAACTGACTAAGAATGGGTAAGAGAGACTCACCAGCCTTGGCTGGGTTCCGATGCATCATGGCATGGTTACAGGAAAGCTTAAGATGCCTCCATTCTCATGGAGAGTCAGATTCAGAAGAATAAGCAAGTTACACAAAAGCAATAAAATTCAAATTAGGTCATGTGTGAATCATCCAGCACTTCTAGTTGGCTAGAAGTGCCCAGTGAAGTAAGAGAAGGGAATTTTGGGAGAACAAAATGCATGCAGGGAAAAACCCTAGACTTATCTAAGATTGTGAATGAGGTACACAAGATTGCTTTTACATTACAATGATTATTTCCCCACATACAACAGTCCTGCTATAAGGCATCTTGGTATGTGCGTATGTATGGCTTTGGGGACTTGATGGCTGCTGGTACAGCATCACATCTAGAACCAACTAACTTTCTTTCAACATTTCTATTCAATTCTATATCAAAAGATCTCAGGGCGGTGTAAAGGCAAAATCAATATTAACAGTTTAAAACAATTTAAAAGAATCAAAATAATTCAAATAGACTAAGGGCTTGTCTACACTGGCCAGAATATTCCATGTTCTGGCCAGAATATTCCAGCCCTGGGCCCGTGGCATTCTCCCCCACCCTTTTACCTGCCCTTCTGTCATGGCAATGGAAGGGTGTCCACACACTTGCTGCCCTCATGCAAACAGGCGCTTCCCTTCCCTGCTCTGGTCGCATCTTCTGAGGCCAGGAATAAGGTGCCCAGCTGTGGTCAGCTGGCTGTGCACCTTGCAGTGATCTCAGCTGACATGACACACGTGACTCAGTTGGGAAATGGCTGTGCCAGGCACCACATTGACCATGTGTGGGGACACCCCCCTGGTTGTGGTAGTGGAATTCACTGTTTTCCTAGAAGAACTGTAGCAAATGGTGAGTTTTTTTTTTTTAACCACATGTCCACTCCATTTTAAGGTCCCTAGATTCTTGTCAGAACTGCCTGGACATCATCTGGACAGTTCGGACTAGAAAGAGTTCAGACTAGAAACCCCTTCATTGTCTGGACAGTCAGGCACAGGAACAAGGGGAGGCTGTTTCATTTGGCCTGTGTAGACAAGGCCTAAAAACACATAAAGCACATTAACAAGTTAAAAACAGGTTTAAAAGATTGAATCACTTTAAAAAACACTATGCATTTGAAATAAATCAGTGAGGCCCAAAACGTTTACTAAATAGCCATTTTTTTACCTGGTGCTTAAATAAAACAAGTGTTAGCAGCAATTGGGGCTACAAGGCATTCCATAATTGGGGTGCCATTGCTGGGAAGGCCCTCTTATACTTCTGCACATCACAGTGCACAGAGGTGAGACACAGAGAAAGGGCCCTCCAGAAGATCTCAGTTGTGAGGCAGGCATATAAAGGGAGAAGTGTTCCCTCAAAAATTGTGGTCTTAGGCTGTTTATATCTTTAAAGGTCATCACAAGCACCTTGAATTCAGACCAGAATTCAGACCAGCATTGGCAGCCAGGGCAGTTCTAGGATGGTTGTTATACAGTTGTCCCTCCACATTCACAGATTTGGCATTCACGGTTTTAAGTATTCACGGCTTGAAAATATTCTTAAAAAAATAATAATCCAAAAAGAAAACCTTGATTTTGCCATCTTATATAAGAGACACCATTTTGCTATGCCATTGCATATAATGGGACTTGAGTATTCACAGATTTGGGTATTCACGGGGGGTCCTGGAACCAAACCCCGGTGAATGTGAAATGCCTGTCTATATCGTATTCCAGACAGCAATCAAGCTACTGTATTTTGCACAATTTATTTATTTAGTGGATTTATATCCCGCCTTTCTCCCAAGATGTGATTCAAGGAGGGTTATAATAGTTAAAAAAATACAACTAAAACCTCACAAGTTGCAAAAGTTAAAAAAGTATTACATTAAATTTCCATTATTAAAATATAGTTAAAACGCATAATTAAAAACATAAAATTGATACAAATACAACATTAAAAAACAGCACACCAAATAAAATTCACATTTCAAACACCTGCCTAAATAATAAGGTCTTCAACTGCTGACAAAAAGAGAACAGGAAAGGGGCCAACTGGATCTCCTATGGAAGGGAGTTCCACAGTCTGGGAGCAGCCATGGAGAAGGCTGTCTGCTGAGTTCTCACCAACCATGCCTGTGAATGTGGTGGGACTGAGAGAAAGCTCTCCCCTGCAGATCTTAACACTTGGGCCTGCTTGTATAGGGAGATACAACCTGCAGCTTCCATGTCACCTTCAAGGGCAACCCACATAGAGTGCATTACAGTAATCGAATAGAATAAATCTTGACAACAAAACCCCTTAAGGCTGCTATACACTGGAAATGACTATTACTACTATGGCTAGTTTTCTCTGTCCAGGAAAGGCTGTAGCTGGTGCACCAGTTAAAGCTAGCACCAAATACTCCAAGCCACAAAGTCCACTTGGGCATCCAGGGACAAGGATAGTTCCAGGAGCACTCCCAAGCTATACACCTGCTCCTTTATGGAAACTGCTACCCCATCCAGGACAGATTCCTGGACACCAATCCTCCATCTTACCAGGATTCAGTTTCAGTTTATTGGCTCTCATCCAGCCCATTAGAGCATCCAGACATTAGTCCAGCATCTGCATAGCCCCAGCTGGCTCCAATGGCAAGGGGAAATAGAACTGCCATTTGAGTACCGATGGCACCCAACTCCAAAACTCCTAGTGCCCTCCCCCAGCGGCTTCATATAGATGTTGAAGAGCATGGAGGATAAGATGGAACCCTGAGGAATCCCACAGTTTAATGGCCCTAGGCTGCACAGGAATCCCCTAATGCTAGTGTCTAGAACGGGCCCTGTAGATAGGAGTGGAATCACTGCAAGTCAGTGCCCTCTACTCTCATCCCACAGATCCAGTCCTGTAATATACCATGCTTGACGCTATCAAAAGCTGCAGAGAGAGCCATGGTAGATCCACCATGTAGCACTCCATCTGTATTTCTCCTGAAATAGGTTGTCAGAGCAAACAAGGCTGTTTCAGTGCCATGCCCTGGCCTGAAACCATCCTGAATGGGTGCAGATGAGGGTGCAGAGTTTTTAAATTTGTTGTAAGCCACTTTGAGTACCAAAGTGAGAAAAAGGTGAGGATAAAATAACAACCACCACCACGTCCTCTTTATTTCCAGGTTTTTTGTGTGTGTGTGTGTGGGCATTTTTTGAGGTTCCAGGGCAGAAAATTGGCCCTAGATCTGATTGCCCACCTGATTGCCAAATGAAAATGTTTGTGTCTTAGAATGTTATGTATGCGTATTGCTGTTCCCATTATTGGTTGCGTAGGAGACATTTATGTTGGTCTGGGTCCATCTATATAAAAAATTAATGAGTTTGGCTTTGCTGTTTCCATCTCCCTTTCCATTTCTCATTCTGATCCAATGGGGGCAGCATCTTCTCATTAATATGAGTGACACATGACTTGTCTTTGCTGAGGTTATGTTTGAAGCAAATTAACGCCTCGTTGTTCCAAAAGCCATTAAATCTAGAAATGAAAATCTTGCTCAAATGGGTTTGGTGAATATTCAATGAGACCAGATATTACTTTCCATTATTGAAAGGAAACAGAAAGTGAGAGATTTTCCAGTGGCCCTGCTCAATGTTAATTTTTTTTTTTTTAGTGATGGTGGGGAGGGCTGGTGATAAATGGAGGTCTGTAGTTGTAGATTCTCTCTAGCCTAGACTCAGCCTTTGATATCAGAGGCTATTCTTAACAGAAATCTGGCCAAGCATTTGGTATTTGTGTTAATGTTCATAATAATATACTTCATGTGAAGAACAGAAAAGGTTCCATCTTATCTTCACAAAGACATGCTGAGAGGCAAAGCTATCCACCACTAGAAGTCCTCCTGTATTCATTTTTCTTGGTTCCAAGGATGGAAAGGGTGATTTGGATTGGGGCTGTAACATGATTGTGGTGATGGTGGTTTGCACACTTATCCTTTGTTTTGATCCCTTATTTAAATCCCCTTATCCCTGAAACTTCTGTTAGCTATAAACTGGGGAAAATACAGTCCTATTTGTAACTCAAGACTGCATGTATGGTTCTCCACATTATTTTATCCTCTCAAAACTCTGTCCAAGCCTGTCTTCAGATCACAAGTTTTCAGTGTCGACAAGTATTGGCAGCCTTTTTACAAACAACACACTAGGAGCAATAAATTGTATGGTCTAGAGTATCAAGAGTGCAATCTCAGCAGCTTCTGCTCTATGTGAATTCTATTATCTCATTTCCTTTCATGATGATGATGGTGATATTTATTTCTTACCCACCTTTCCTTATGGATTGAGGTGGGGAACAAACAGATTAACATAAAACATATGGCCCTTGTGGTCTCTTCCAACTCTATGATTCTATGATCCTATAAAAACACATAACATCTATTAACACACATAACATAGATTTAAAAACCAAATATTATAAAAGCCTATTAAACAATTTATACTTATTTAAAATTCATAATTTATAATACACAGTTTAAAAATCATCTGCATAGGCCTGCGGAAGAGACTGGTCTTTAATGTGGTTTTGAATCTGGACAGCATATTCAGCTGTCTAATCTCTTCTGGCAGGTTGTTCTGGAGTCTAGGGGCAGCTGATGAAAAGTCCTTTGGGTGACAGCTGCCAGCCTAGTCCTGGAGTAAATGTCCCTGTGGATCTTAGTGTACAGGGTGGATTATACCTGAGGAGGTGATCCTGTAGGTTACCTGGACCCAAACCATGTAGGACTTTAAAGGTAATAACCAACACTTTGTACGTTGCTTGTTTAGGTGGGCTGGATCCTTTCCATCCTGGATGAGTTGCAGCTGAATCCCCAACCTCCTGTCGCTGTGCTTCCGCTTGGCACTGGGAATGACCTTGCTCGCACCCTCAACTGGGGAGGGGTAAGCAGAATGCATACTATGCTTGGAGAGACCTATTAGGTGTAATGCCTGGGTGTTAATATGACTTTCTACAGAAGTTATGGGGCCTGGCTAAAGCAAGAGCAGAAGGAAAGGTCTGAAACTTTTAACTTACTAGCTAGTGCCTCCTCCATTGTTTTTAAGAAATCAGGGCCAAGGTGCCTTTGGTTGTCCAGATGTGTTGGACTACAACTCCTACAATTCTTTATCAGTGACCATGCTCAGTGGGACTGATTGGAACTGTAGACCAAAACATTTGGCAAGCCATATGTTCCCTATCCCAGTAGTTGCCATTTTCTCAGTGTACACAAAGTGCAACTATTAGCCTCTAGCCACCTCTCCTCTGCTCCTAATCAAGCTTTTCAGTTTTCTTTTTCATGGAAAACAACAGGAAACCTTTAAAATATCTAGTTTGTCTTTGAGATTTAGGCCTGTTCTTACCCAGTCTTCGATAATTTGCTTTCAGTCCAGTTTCTGGAGTATTTTTTTCTGTGTCTCTTGAAAGATATTTGGAATAATGGAGACCATGAACCATCTTTGGATAGTGATGCTCTCCATTCTGGTCAGGTCTTTGCACTGCAGCAGTTACACACATGGATATCAGTTATTGACTCATGACTATTGTTCTGTTCTCTCTTCAGGGATATACAGATGAACCCGTTGCAAAAATTCTCTGCCATGTGGAAGATGGAACCATTGTCCAACTGGACCGTTGGAACCTCCATGTGGAGAGAAACCCTGATCTACCCCAAGATGAGCTTGAAGATGGAGCACGGAAGGTAAGTGTGGGATATCCATTATTGGAACAAGCTGGTGGAAAAAAGATTAGCAGTTTGCAGGCTGGCAGAACAATTTTTTTTCAGTTGGGGAAGCTAATTTATTTTTCACCAGCTTCTGTTTTGTATTTAGTCAATTTTTGTGGTTCAGATAATCAATCAATCGTTTTTCTTGTTCTACTACCAGCTACTATGACATGCCTGGTCAATAGTAGATTAACTTTACAGTAATTTAAAAGAAAAACTAGAGGATCCTGTCTGATAGTATAGTCCAACAATTTCTTTATTCATGGTTCTTGTTTTCCTCTTGCATTTACTTCCTTCCTTACTCACTGACTTACTTGTTTGTTTAATTTAGATCCCACTTTTCTTGCAATATAGGGCCCAAGGTAGTAGTTCATAATATGAGTTGTACTGTTTAGTGCAAGGATGGATGCCTGTGAAGGGCTGTTCTCTCTCATGGCCACTCTTGATGTGACTGGAAGTGCTGCCACAAAATATGGCCAATTTCTGCATTTTTGGGGTGGTAGTGGAGGGGATTTGGGAGACTAGTCAGGGGCATGAGAAGCGAAGGTCTGTGTGTTGTGTTTTTGGTCATTTCTTTCAGCTGAATAAATAAATGGAGGGGGGACTCTAGAGTTCAGGGAGCTCTCCACAGGGGCTTCAGGGGGTGTCTGAGGTGATTAATAATAGAAACATAAAATACTAAAAAGGAACAGTTCCAAAGAAAGCCAATAAAATATGTACATTGCTATAAAACAGGTGAGATTTCTAAAATCAGAGTACAGCATGAATCAGTAAAAAGCTCAGTGAAACACTATGGTTTTTACTACTAGCTGTCTGTGAGCCAATAAAGAGGAGAGCAGCCTAATCCCTCAGTTTTGTTTTTATAACAAGTACTGGAATAATATTTATGGAATGTGATAACGCTTGCAAAGTCTCTTTTCAGTACTACTAATTTGTATGTAAATAGATTCATTATGACGACCCCCAGAAAATATCACTTGGCACTTTCCTTGATATCAATTTGGCAGCAGGCCTTTCTATTTTCTGAAGCCTTAGAATTTGTTTTGACATTTAAATTGATTTGCCAAATGATTTTATGCTGCTTTCATATATTGGTATTATAATCATCATCGTCACCACCACCACCGCCACCACCAGGGCAAGATATAAATAATTAGAATTAAACACAATAGGAAGAAACGTGTAAACACTTAGTCATTGTGGCGGGGCACAGGAGGTGTCAGGGTGCCTGTTGCCACCAGCCTTGATGCTGTTAACTCACTCAGCCTGGTGAAAGCCCCCACCATTGAATGCCAGAATGAAGGAAACCAGGAGAAAAGAGAAGCGGAAGACACAGCATGGAGGGAGGAGGCTGAGAGGAGTGATAGGGAAGTTAAAAGGGAGACAGACAAGGAAGATGGAGGGTGAGTTAGAGGCAGGAGAGAGAGCACAAAGCCGGAGGAAGTCACTTTGAAGGAATGAAGGAAGGGAGAGGACAAGGGGAAGAGAAGAAAACAGGGCCAGGTGGACATGGTGAGCAGGAAGGAGGGAGGAGATGATCAAGCTAGAGAGGTGGCTGGGGAAAGGCAACAGGATGATGGAGGACAGGAGAGGGAAGGGGAAGAGAGGAGTGTGAGCAACAAAGGAAAGGGGGAAGGATCTGGAGAGGTGGAAAAGAGGGAGGGAACGGAGTTTAGAGAGTGGTGGTCGGGAGGAGGAATGAGTAACAGCTGGGGACTTGAGCCTAAGGGGGTGGGCTGGCGGGTAGCAGGACAACTTCTTCATGACAAAACAGTTAGTACGACAGAGAGTGACCCTGAGGAATGGATAGCACCGACCATAGTCACTGGGAGTGGGGAATGTGGGCAAAGACTTACAGGAGGGCAAATCTTGAGGAGGATAGCGCCCTGGTCTTGGGGTCAGGTTTACAGGAGCAAAGAGAAGGAAGAGTGGGAGAACTGGGAGAAGGACAGTGGTAGAGGGTGGAATGTTTGCGGTACAGTGGCAGAGGAGGGAATGTTTGAGGGAGTTCCTTATTACTTCAGGTCCCAAAGAAAGTGGATACCTTTATGTTCAGAGCCAGTTGGGGAGTAATTTTTTCAGGCACATGCGCAGGCCATCTCAAAGTGTTAATACTCCATCATTGCTATGCAATGGGAAAACTAGTGTTACTATAGTGCAAGCTTCAACCCCATTTTTAAAATGCTAGTAGGTGGTTGTGCGATCTTGCATTAGTGGTATTGTTGCGCAGTTATGCAACATGAAATATTTAATGTATTAATGCCACCATAATTCTGCTTTCCTCAATTGCAGAATCACAGTATTTTTAGATGCTTGTGTGATAAGGTCCTAAGTCACCACACATATAAATCCCATTGAGTCAGTGAGTCCTCCATATTCTCCCACATTTCACAAATGAAAACTGGGACACATGTGGTTAAGCAACATCAGCATGTGGTCAAGATGGCAAAAGGTATTAATGATGACGAACACACAAACTAAAAGAAGCTGGAGCAGTTTGCTTTTGCTTGAGCCTACTGGGAAGGTCAAGATTCTCCCCCCCCTGCAGAGTTAATTGTGTGCCAACTACTTTTGCACTTTGAAATCAATTTCTAGTAAATTGAGGACAATGTGGGGGGAAATAGTAGTAGTAGAGAAAAATAGGGACATTTTAAAAGCAGATGAAAAACTGGGATGATAGAGGATTAATCAGAACTGTCAAATTAGGAAGGCTTGAAGGTATGGTCTACTCTAGTTGGATCTAGCAACTGGATTTAAGCCTTCGGCTTAAATTAATTGTTAGTTCCTGAACTAAGTTGTAAGTTCTAGTTAGAGAATACCTACTGGATCAATGATAACATGTCAGTTCCTTTGTAGCAGTGATAACACTGGTTATAGTGGGTATTCAATTGTTTTAGTGGGTCTACTCTAGTTTGGAGTAAAAATAGGATTCGGGACTTTTGTTTCCTGCAGCAGGCCCCGTATGGGCCACACCTTTGTATTGCAAAAGGGCAGGGGGAAAGGCCTATTCATCTTAGTGCTTTTTTCCCCCTGGAAATTTCAGTGTGTGTATATATGTTTGTAAGCTAAAGCACACAGTCTAATGAGGAGGCAAAGGGCTAAAACCTATCCTGCACCAAGACCCCAATATGTATCTATCTTTTAACTTTTTGAGTTTAATATTGTTTTATTCTCTTGTATATTTTGATTATGTGTATCTGGCCATTTCCTTTATTTTATATTGTATTGTTTTTTGGATCCTATCTGGATAATTTGTTTTACAATTGTGTGGCACTGTTTCATATTTGCATTACTCTTTCCTTTCCCGGTATGTGAGTGTATATATGTTTTAGATTGTACACCTTTGACAGGGCTGGATGTGTTTTTGTTGTTTTACTTGTAAAACACCATGTAAATTGATGGTACTATATAAATAAATGGTGGTGGTGGTGATAATGATAGCTTGTTTTTTGAACTGCCCAATTCAGATTTTACATGCTAGCTATTAAGAGAACCTAAATACCCTAAGGCACCAGATCCTGTCTCATCTTGGAAGCTAAGCAAGATCAGCCCTGGTTAGTATTTGGATGGGAAACCAGCAATGAATGCCAGGGGCTGTAGTCCTTATTTCAGAGGATGGAACTGGCAAAACCACCTCTGAGAATTCCTTGCCTATGAAAACCCTATGAAATTCATGGAGTCACCATAAGCTGACAGGTGGCTTGACACCATGTACACACACAAATGATGGTTAAGCAAAGCATTTTATGAGAAGTCATAAGTCATGGAAAAGAAATTGTGATGAAAAATAATTTTCTAGGATCCTAAGGCACTTGAAATAGATTTCTATTTCTTCCTGAATCTTGGTATTCATTTGCCTTTAAGGAAGCTTTTCCTAGTCTTTTGTCAGCAAGTGCTCTAGGTACCTGCCTCTGATGCTGGATTAAGACACAACAATATCAAGTTTAGGAGGTCCCATTATAACCCCCCTCCCAAAGCGTATCACTCAGACATATTGTACAGTGTAGTTAGCCTCTCTCTCTCTCTCTGTCTCTCTATCTATCTATGCAATTTATATGCTGCCTTTCTCCCGAAGCGGGACACAAGACAGTTCACAAGACAATTAAAATCACAGTTAAAAGCAATTAAAAACATACAAAGTAACCCCCCCCCAAAAAAACAGCATTAAAAACACACCCCAATAAAAGCTGCAATTATACATCAAAGGCCTGCTTAAATAAGAACATTTTTTCCTGCTGGTGAAATGAAAACAGGGAGGGGGGCAGCCTAGCCTTCCATGGGAGGGCGTTCCAGAAGGTGGGAGCAGCCACTGAGAAGGCTCTCGCTTATCTGCTCACCAAGCCAGCCTGTGATGGTGGCGGGACTGAGAGAAAGCTTTCCCTGAGGATCTTAAAACACTTGCAGGTTTGTAGAGGGAGATACGATCTTCCAGATAGTCTGGACATAAGCCGTGTAGGGCTTTATAGGTTAAGACCAGCACTTACTTAATTTACTTACCAGTTTACTTAGCATGTGCCTCAATCTTGCCCTGTTTGCTTTCCTGGTGGCAAAATTATCTGGGTTGCATCTTTCCAATGCACACTTCTTTTCATCTTTATTATATATTATAGATAGTCCTTTCCCATGTGTGGTCTAAGTTAATGCCAGGATTTTTTTTGTGGGGGAATGGAGCTTCTGTCAAGACATTCTGTGTCAAAAGTTTCCCACTGTGGGCCCACTTTTCTTAGGGCAGCAACTGAGAAAAGCTAGGTATTGACTGTAGTTCCTATGCCACTCTACTGGATTTTTTTTTATTGGATTATAACTCCCAGAATCCCATGGCCAATATGACCAGTTGCTGCTCATTTTTGTGTTGTAGAAAAATGGAAGGCAAAGCACACAACAGAAGTGTGCACGCATGTGTGTGTGTGTGGGGGGCATGTTTACCTGCAATTTAGCTTCCTGTTGTTACAGAATTGGAACCAGAAACAGAGATTTACTGCAAATCACATGGAAATCTGTGTTATTTTCAGTAAATCTGTAAGAGTCTCTGACTTTCAAACCTTTAACAATTTACCTTCTGTCTACCCCTGTAGAAAAGATTGGCCTAAACAGTCTAAGTTGGTATAAAGTTATGATACCTATGAGCATTTATACTCATATGTACCTATGAGTATATGAAAGAAGCATATCTCAGCGGTCTTATATTCTAACTCTCCTTTCTTGCACAACATGTTCCTTTTGCTTCTGGTCTTTGTATTGCAGCTTCCCCTCAGTGTTTTCAATAATTACTTCAGCCTTGGATTTGATGCTCACGTCACCCTGGAATTCCATGAATCTCGAGGTAAGAGAACTAACACCTAATTTGGTAAAGTGAAGATGAGCTGGGGAACGCTTGCCAGAAAGGTGGCCTGTGTGTCTTTACTCCCTGAACAATAGATAGGCCTGAAGCCTCTGCTGTGGCTTCCTGTGTCACAGTATACTGTAGGACAAAAATGAGAAGGAAACTAGGCTGCATCAATAGGAGGCTAGTGTTTAGATTGAGGGAAATAATGGTACCACTCTATTCTGCTTTGGTCAGACCTCACCTTGAATACTGTGTCCAGTTCTGGGCACCACAATTCAAGAAGTATACTGACAAGCTGGGATGTTATAAACCAACTCGGACACAAAATGTTATTTAAAAATACAGAAATTCTGGACCAGGCCAACAACTATCATGTCAGAATGCACAGAGAAGCTATTGAAATCCACAGACACTAGGACAACTTCAACAGGAAAGAAGAAACCCTAAAAGTAAACAAAATCTGGCTTCCAGTTTTGAAAAACAATAGAATCAAACTCAACCAACCATTAGCCAAACAGACACTAATCCTCCTTCATTTCTACACCCAGAAACTGACCATTCAGTTACACAAATTTACATATCCTCCCCAACAGAGGTTCACAGTATATAAACTCCACACACACTCCTACCCAGTCGTTCTCTGAAGATGCCAGCCACAGATGCAGGCGAAACGTCAGAAAGAAACTATTCCAGAACACGGCCTCACAGCCCGGGAAAAAAACAAGGAAAATCTATGGATGCCGGCCGTGAAAGCCTTGGACTTCACAAACTGGAATGTGTCCAGAGGAGGGCAACAAAAATGTTGTAAAAGGTCATGAGGAGCAGCTTAGGGAGCTGGGCATGTTTAGCCTGGAGAAGAGAAGGTCAAGAGGTGACATGATAGCCATGTTTAAATATTTGAAGGGATGCCATATTGAGGATGGAGCAAGCTGTTTTCTACTGCTCCGGAGACTAGGACAGGAGCAATGGAGTCAAACTACAGGAAAAGAGATTTCACCTAAACATTAGGAAGAACTTCCTGATGATAAGAGCTGCTTGACAGTGGATTACTCTGCCTCAGAGCATGGTGGCATCTCCTCCTTTGGAGGTTTTTAAACAGAGGCTGGATGGCCATGTGTCGGGAGTGCTTTGTGTATTCCTGCATGGCAGGGGGATGGACTGGATGGCCCTTGTGGTCTCTTCCACCTCTATGATTCTATGGTTCTATGATTCTATTTCCAAACTTAAGAAAACAATAAAGGTGTGAAAGGAGGAGAGTCTATGCTCTAATTCTCTTTGGAAAAGGGTTATTCAGTAATGGCTAGGGTTCCCATGTAGGTGGCGTGGTGAATCCATCACCCTAAAGGACTTATCGAAGATGCTGGACCTATTCTGGGGAAAGGCTGCAGCATCTTGGATAGTTTCTTTGTTAGCTGCCTGAGTCCCTATATTGGGAGAAAGGGGGGGGCAATAAATAAATAAATAAATAAATAAATAACAGTTTCTTTCAAGTTCAGACTAAAACCAGAATAGATTCACCATACCACTGAAAGCCACTCGTTGCCACTGGGTCTGTATGTTGTTACTTTTGTACTGTTTGTTCTTATGAATAATATCTGAGTTTATCCATCTCTACCCCTTCTTAGGTTGCCATCCCAAAGGGTGATGACCAACTCTTTTCTGGCAGTATCCTTAGTATCAGCACAAGAGACAGATATTAGGAGATGGAAATTTTCAGAAAGTTTCAGAAAATAAAGTTCTGTCTAATGCAGTGTTCAGGAAAGCAGCTTGCTGCCAGAAATAATTGGCAATCCATCTGTGCTGTGGAAAGAAGGAGCACTTTAACCACAGAAAGAAAAAATAACAATTTCCTATCTAGAAAACAGAACAAAGCAATATCTTTGCCTGAATTTATTCACCTCATTGGAAGAGGGTGAGGCATGCATTTCTGTAAACAGAGAACATGTGTGAATATTTCAGGAGCAAGTTTATTCTCTTCAGACATTCCTACAGAAGTATCTAATGCTATCTGCTTTTATTCATATGAATAGAGCCCTCCTATGTCCTTCTACTCATGGAATTACAAGCAGAACTACCAAGCCAAGCACTAATGAACAATCATCACAGTGTATGCTTGTACACTGTGCAAACACACTGATCACACCCAAATTGTTGTTTGATTTGCCTTATTTGGCATCCAGCTGATTTATTACAGTTGATTTTGAATGGCAACCTTACTTGTCATCATTTTCGTATTATCACAAAACCATGTAATTTTTTTTTCTTCCTTCCTTCATCTTCTTTTAAAGAAGACCATTGTAATGCCAGGCTAAATAAAGATCTGAATGCCTGATGGAAAGACCTAATGCATATTTTAGCATGTTTAAGATGGCTGCAAGCAACAAGAATAATAATGAAGGGCCATGGAAGGGCAAAGGAATGAAGTGATGACAGCAGCGCATTCATTTCTTTATGTTCATGTGCTGAGATGCATGCCAAATGTGCCTGTGACTATACAGTATGGATGAGGTCCTAGGCTGCTTTCTCACTTAGTGGAAGCATTACTTAGTAATGAAGTCACTGCACTCTATAAAGAATGGATGGATGTTATCCCAGAGATGCCACTATGAGTTTAAAAAAATGAGGAGGGGGAAAATACTTTGGCAAAAGGAAGATGTATGTTATAGGTACTAATTTGGCCAGAAATATGTTGAAGGAGCATCTGTGTTTTCTTGTTAATGCCATTCCTCCCTCTACCACTTCCTTCATATATTTTTTAAATGCATTGGGGCACATAACAGGGGAGGAATTTTGAGAGTCTGTTTTCATATCCATATTGCTTATAGCACGGTGGAGGGTGTCAGAGCTTGGGAAAGTTTCTCTTCTATGGACTACAGTTGGCAGAATTCTGCAGCCAACATGGCTGAGGCCTTACTTGTTTTTGTGGACAGAAAAAAAGGAGAAAGAAAGAAGTGGCATATTCAGGATTAAATGCACTGATTGAAGAACAAGCTTTATAGGAATATGCTTTTATATTATTACACAAAGATGTCTCATCCCATTTTTTTGAGTGATACCAAGCTATGTTTCCTTGTAATGAGAAATACAGTACTAGAGACATATTTTAAACCCAAGTATATTACTAAAGCATGCTGTACAATCAAGCTCCTCTATTAGATTCCCCAAAAGCAAAAGCATGGATTCCCCCCTTCTGCAATTCTGCACCCCAGCTGTTTCCATTCAGTTTACTTCTGCTAAACCACTTTTGTCTCACAAAACTGAAACCATAGTGAACTGTTGAAAGCAATATGTTCTTTTGCCATCAGGTGTCAGGTAATTCAAAGCAATAGTTATCGGCCCATTTGAGACAGTCAAATGCATAATGTTCTACTAGTTTCTCTATAAATTATGTGTGCCAGGAAATTTCCTTTTGCCCACAAAGCATCATGGTTCAATAATATATTTAGTCTTTGAGATGTAACTACTCATTCTTTCTCTTTCTTTCTTTTTAGAACTGAATTTGGGGGAAGGGTGTCTTCCAATAATCATGGAGTGGTGCTTCATTCATTAACTCAAATTAACTGTGCCATAGGAATTAATCTAAATTAAAACATCTTGATTCTAGGCAAGACCAATTCATGACTTTGAACTGTGGCTTCTAGAAGAATTTTTTGTGATTTCCTGTCACCTGCTTAATAATAGACTGATTGCACATGTATATGCTAATTCATTTTGACTATTTTATCTAGGAAGGACCAAAAATTTAATAATCTTCCTTTGCTGTCTTTCTCTTTAGTAAATATTCAGAATGGCTAGAAATACAGCTATTTGCCTAGCAGAAGGAAAAGTAGGAACTGAAGAAGGAAGGACAATATAATATTTGATTTAGTAAAAACTTTATTTTTTTTTATTTATCTGCTTTCTTCTTCTTTATCACAGAAGCAAATCCTGAAAAATTCAACAGCCGCTTTCGAAATAAAATGTTTTATGCAGGGGTGAGTTGAAATGTATTTTTTCCCCTACCTGTCGCCATCTGATTTTTTAAAACTTGCTTGTATGAAGATTTTCCTTGTTTCTTTCATTGCATTAACTTTTAAAGATCATCAGTTTTGTGCACAGTAAAAGTCCAAACAGCAAATACAGTTGTCCCTTCATATTCTCTGGGGTTTGGTTCCAGGACCCCCTGTGGATACCAAAATCCATGAATACTCAAGTCCCATTATATGCAATGGCATAGCAAAATTGTGTCCCTTATATAAGATGGCAAAATCAAGGTTTCCTTTTTGGATTATTATTTTTTAAAGAATATTTTCAAGCTGTGAATACTTAAATCTGTGGATACCAAATCTGTGGATACGGTGGGACAACTGTATAATGAAAAAGGCACCAAAACTGCTTATAAATTTTCATGCCACCTTTTTTTTAAAAAAATGATATGTTTCCAAAGTGGTGTGAACTCAAGCCAAATTGAACTTAACATTTGAGGAAATGAGGAGTTCAGCAAAGCTGAAATATGTTGATTAGCCCATCCTTATTTTGATATATTTTGGACTCACCTCCCTTACTCCTGTCTATAGTCCTTCACATTTGAGAGATTTTTTGACAACTGGAAGCAGTAAATAGCATTTGGGCACTGTTGCTGTGCTGTTTCTGTTAGTGGTGACAGGGAAAAATGAAACACAATCTAGAGAATATTAATTAACATTAATCTGAATTCTACTTAATTATGCGCTGAAGCGCGGTTGCTTTCTATGAGACAAGCTCATTTAACCCAGCTTTGTTTTCACTTCAAATCTTAGAAGTAATGTAAAGGAAATTCAGATATTAACATTGCCTTTCTTTCCCTCTTACTCTTCCCTGTATAATTTAGGCAGCCTTTTCAGACTTCCTTCAGAGAAGTTCCAGAGATTTATCCAAACATGTGAAAGTTGTGGTAAGTATAAGAAAGGAGGCTGTTTTTTAAAAAATACGTATGTGCGAAAAGCAACTGGTAAAAACAAACCTAGCAAATTACTTGTGTTTACTTTTCATTTGGCATACCCCCATGCTGTTTAACATCTACCTGAAACCACTAGGAGAGGTCATCTGGAGTTTTGGGGTCTGGTGTCACAAGTATGCTGATGACACCCTATCTCTCTATCTCTCCTTCCCATCTGATTCCAAGGAAGCTGTCTTGGTAATGAACTAATGTCAGTAAATAGACTGCATGAGGACAAACAAATTTACAGTTTATCTGGAAAAGACAGAAGTGCTCCTGGTTAGTTGAAAGGCAGTTCAGGGAATAGGGGCTCTGCCTGTGCTGGATGGGTTTACACTCCTCCTGAAATCTCAGGTTCGCAGTCTGGGTGTTCTCCTGGACTCAACTCTGAGCCTGGATACCCGGGTTTCAGCAGTGGGCAGGAGTGCATTTGCACAGCTTAAAACCAGCTGCACCCATTCCTTGAGAGATCAGATCTGGCTATGGCAACTCATGCCTTGATGACATCCTGTCTGGACTACTGTAAGGCACACTATGTGGGGCTGCCTTTGGAAGCTGTTCAGAAACTTCAGCAGGTCCAGAATGCTGTGGCCAGAATGCTGACCAGGTCCAGCTATAGGAAGCATAATACTCCCTTATTAAAACAGGTTCACTGGCTACTGGTTTGTTTCTGGCACAATTCAAAGTGCTATAAAGCTCTATATGGCTTAGGTCCAGACTATCTGAAAGACTGCATCCTCTTATACAAACCTACCAGAGTTCTGCCATCCACAGGGGAAGACTTTCTCTCAGTCCCGCCACCATCATAGGCTCACTTGGTGAGGACACAAGAAACAAACCTTCTCTCTCCTCTCATGGGTGGCTGGGCTGCTTTCCCTTCACTGCTTTCCCTTCACTGGCAGGCAAAGGTGTTTTCGTTTAAGTAGGCGTTTAATGTACAAGTGAGGTGGCTCTTTATTGGATATTTTATTTATCTTTTTCAACTTCTGTTCATCGTTAAAATGATTTTTAAATGTTTTATTTGTGATTTTAACTGTTTAAAATCTTATTGTAATTTTTTTAAATTCCGGAAGCTGCCTTGGGTCCCACTCTGGCAGAAAGTTGGCATACAAATACATACATACATACATACATACTTGGTTTTAAGATGGGTGTGTGTGTGTTTTTTATTCATGCTGACCCAAGTCTAAAGTTGTTTTTCTTAATTTGTTAAGTAGAGAACAAGGCACCCATGCCTTCAACTTTAGGTTAAGCGATACTTTTAAAACTGAAGGCAGGTGCACAACACTGGTGGTGCATAAGGCTAAAACCAAAAGCAGATGGGACCAAAGCCAGTGTGGTATAGTGGTTAGAGTTTTGGACTGAGGTCTAGAAAATCCAAGTTAAGAGTTCTTACTGAGTCAGTAAATCCCCATATAGTTTTAATACCAAAAGTACTCTGTTGCAAGCATGCAGACTGAATCTTAAGGTTTCCTTCTTGGTGTCTACCACCTAGTAGTCTAGTAACTCAGAGTCACCTTGTAACTCAAAGTGATACTACAGGCTACAAGCAGATGACAATGCTGATGATGGTAAAAATATGATAATCAAACAGAGTGTACCTCCACCATACCTCCAATACTGTGAAATCTAGCTATCTGAAGGTTGAGCCCTTCCACACTACAAAAATATATTGCTATTCTTCCACTTTAAGTGCCATGGTTCCATCCTATGGAATCCTATGATTTGCAGTTTAGGGATGGGCATTTAGAAAGCCAGAGAGTTCTAGTTCCTCACCAAACTAGAAACACATAGATTCTACAGGATGTTGTCATGACAGTTAAAATGGGATGACAGCTTATGTTTCTACCCTTTTCAGAATCAGAAGGGTAAGCTGAAATTTACAGTTAATATTCTGTTTAACAATTCTGCAAGAAATGAACTGGCTACAGCTTTTAGTATGTTTAGCAATGAGGGAAGGCACAGCTATGATTCATATCACAGTTTCGGATCTTACAGATTTAAAATTGTACAGTGACCCACTAATCCCTGCAATGCAGTGGTCATGCTGGCAAAAGACACAAGAGGTCTGTGAGAAGAAGATGTATTTGAAGTGATGTGGTCATGGAGGGAACACAAGACACCTTGGGTTGCAGGTTGTGACCTCCTTATCGCATTCAAATGAGCTAAGAAAATCCAGTTTTTATAATTTCCTGTCTGAAAAGCTTCTGAGCAGGAAACGTGAAGTATGGGTGTTCGTGCATGTGTCAACCCTTTCATGACCTGCCATGAGATTTGCACAATGAACAAATAATATGCAAATGTGGCTGCCTAGATTTAGGGAACTGGAATATGACAAATCAGATAGCATGTGTGTGCATGAGAGAGTGTACACATGAGAGAGAATAAGAGAATAAGAGGGGGAGAAAGAGAGAGAGAGAGATTCCTGATACCTTCTACGGGGGGGGGGGCTGAGAGTTGGATGTGGGGAAGTCTGAGTAAGTATGGCTGGGATGAGGAAGAGAAAAACTAACAAAAAAGAGAAATATTTAGGATGTGAGAGAAGAGAGAACAGATGTGAAGAGAAAAAGCAAGGCAGAGGGGGGAATGAAAGGGTTTCTAATTCAGATGTAGCTACTACCAGCTAAACAAAGAATGGGCATGAAGAAATCGTACTGGATGAGATAGTGGATCTGAATCAAAATAAAGCTGGGTACGTTCAATATTAAATAATTAAACAATCCATTTTGAAGACAAAATAACCATGGGATACACAAATGTGGAAGCCCTTTAGTACGAAGGTTGTATATACATCAAGTTTTAAGTATCTAGATCTCACAGTACCTGTGTTAGTCTGGAATATCAGTATGCAAATGGATCTTGTGGCACCTTTGAGACTAACTGAGAGAAAGAGGTTGGTGGTATAAGCTTTTGTAGACTTAAGTCTACTTCCTCAGGTGCATGGAGTGAAGTGCCTAGGAACAGATCTTTATGAGCAGTCTGTATGTGTGAATACCTACAGAAATGCAAAACATGTGGGTATGGTGACAGATTCAGTTTTAACTATGGCCATTGAGGGACATTGGGAGGAGGAAAGATGTTTCCTAAAGTGAGGATGAGTAGGTAATTCTTTTTTAACGTATATAACTTGTGATTTTTTAGTTGTATTTTTTATATTATTGTAAACCACCTTGAATCCCATCTTGGAAGAAAGGTGGGATGTAAATCCAATAAATAAATAAATCTTATGAATGGTGGAGGGAGTTATTGGACTGTAGTGTGATGCTGGCTGGAACAAGAAAGGAGATGTGTTAAACTGGCCAAGATAGCCCTCATGAGGCTAGGGTGTTAACTGGCATTATAATTTGTGTAGTGTGCCAGGAGACCATTGTCTCTGGAGTTTGCATACTGATAGGTCTCACAGTGTTAGAGTTATGCCAGAGAAAGGTACACACACACACACACACACACACACACTTTTTTATTATAGAATATACTTTGTATAAGCTTTAATTCCTCCTTCCCTCCCTCTGTTTGCCAGTGTGATGGCACAGACCTGACCTCAAAGATCCAGGAGCTGAAATTCCAGTGTATAGTGTTTTTAAACATACCCAGGTAAGGACTTAAATGATCTACTTTACATGTTTTCCAGGCTGGTCAAAAGGCTTCCCCACATAATTGAAAAGGACAAACCTGAATGTATTAGTTTGGGCAGTTGTTGACCCAGTACATTGGGCCTCCCACCTGTTTATTTTTTTTAAAATATGGCCAGAGGGTGACAGTGATGCAAACCCTTCCACTCCACATGAAGCATATTCTTTTTATCATATAGAATAGGTGAAATGGACTGCTCATGGGCTCTTTGCCCGAGAGTCTTCAATTGCCCTTTCCATAGAAGAAAGCAAACAGAATCTTGTGTACCAGGTTATCAGAAGCTTAAATCTCAAAGAGGAATGTGACTGAAGATAATATTTGCACTTCTGCTTAATCTCCCTTGTGCCAGTTCAGCCTAGGTAGACCCAAAGCATGTTTTAAGCTCCTTGGTGTGAGGGAACCCTAGGAAGGTAAATTTTTTTTTGGGGGGGGGGGAAACAGTAGTAGATTATCTCACTGATCTATTTTATATTCATAGCAATTATGTCACAGCCCTCCCTATTACTCTGATCTAAGAGCAAAAAACAGCCTGCAACTGTCTTATCAAATATCTCTTTCCTTGCTTAGAAGGTCGGACTCACAGTGTGAGATTCATTGTTGTTCTCCAATATTGGGCAAACCTGAAGATAAAGGGGATGATGAGTGAAAGACTTCTGAGATTTGTCATGTGGACCATGAGTGCCCAAACAATGTCTGGGCAACCAGCCAAAGGCTGATTACTACACAGCTAATAGTAGAGACACAGAACAGTCAGGCTAATTACAGGCAAAGGAATCAAGGCATTGTGAAGTCAGACACTTACTTTACTAGCAAACAAATACAAGTTTATAAGCAAAATCCTAATAACAAGGTGTAGGTGCAGCAAACAGAGTTCAGAGTAGCCCAGCAGAATCCAATCCAAAGTAACAAACACTCTCCAGGTCAAAAACAGTGAGCAGAAACACGATGAGCAGGAACATGACAGATCACCAAGTAGGCCAGATAATCTCTGACAACGTGGAGTCGAAGGCCACAGATGCAGGCATAATGGTCCGAAAGAAACTATTCCAGAACATGGCCTCACAGCCAGGAAAAAACCTAAGGAAAATCTCCGACAACACTTGGCAGTCAGGGCTGAATATTTATAGCTCAGCAGCTAATGCAGCTGCAGCCAAGCTAATCGCTGCTTGCTATAAATATTCAGAGACTGCCTCAGGCTCTCCTTTTGTTGTCTCTGTGCTTAAAAGGGGGGTATAGGTAAGTTGTCCTCTTTGCCCCCTTGTCATGGGAGAGAGGCTTGCGTACCCTAATGATGTTTTGAGCTATGCTGGTGGTGGCATAATAGCCACCGGTAGGGTCTCCCATGCCAGACAGGTCAAAACCGAAGGGTCTGACAAAGAGCGTCAAAGGGCAGGATGGGCTCTCTAGCCTTGTGGCAACCGTCCTAGGAGAAGGAAAACTGTAATCCCAAACCCGGGCAGATGGTGCTCGTCCAACCCTGTAAGGTCAACCATCTAAGAGAAGGAAACTCAAATCAAACCTATGACCCGAGGACCTCGCTGCTACCGTCCATGTTTGCAAGGCCACGGCAGATGGACCTTTGGTTTAAAGGGTGAGGCCAGTTCTGTGCACGCTGCGCTCCACCAGAAAAATCCATTGCACAGGTTCGAAGGACAAAAATCCAATTCCTCTTTGTCTGAACAGGCAGGACCCTCTGCCAGAGCTGGTACTGCACTATTATTTGTCTCTGAGGCCTGTGGCTATGGAACATCCCCCTGCTCTGGTTCAGCAGGTCCTGGCATACCCACTGCTTCAGTCTCTGAGTCGGAGTCCATTTCCAAGTTCTGGAAGCAAGGCATGACACCGAGCTACAAATAATGTATTTCTCTGTTTTTCACTTTCTTGGATTTTAGTCACTGAGCTAGAAACTGGGTAACTGCAGGAGCTTCCTTCCCAAGGTGTAAAAATAACCATCTCACTCCATCCATAAATTAGGTAACTTTGGTATAAAGGAAGGGTGCTGGAACATAGGGTCAGAACTATGTGAAAGACATAGGTAGAGGTCAACGTGATGCACATGCATGAGGAGTGACTTTTCTGCTAATGACGCGACAGGCCATTCATTCAATCTTAGCTTAAGTACCCATGTTCTCTCCCTCCTTCTACAGGTATTGTGCTGGCACAATGCCCTGGGGGAATCCAGGAGACCACAGAGAGTTTGAACCTCAGCGGCATGATGATGGTTACATTGAGGTTATTGGATTCACTATGGCCTCTTTGGTGAGTATTTTTATAGACGGCTTCCTTCAGTCAAACTCTCTGTCAGACTAAAAACTTGCTGACTCAAAACATTGTTGGATTACTTAAGTACAGAGTCTCCTCTAGCAAAGAATGTTGCTCTGTCCTGTGTGGGCAATTCCTTTCATTGATTTTTTTTCCAAGCAAGATCTTCTTCTCTACACTCTTAAGTAGTCACATTTCCAGTGCTTTTCAGATTTTCCTATCTAGGTTTTATAACAAAATGTGTGTGGCCTCTGGATGACACTCCTAGTTTCTGTGTAGTATTAATTTCCTCATAAATTATAATCTCTGCTGCATATAAATATTATGAAATATGCTATTTTTTTTGCAAAAGCATTTTCCCCGTAGATGATTTCTTGTGTTGCTCGACATCCGTTGCATCTTCACTATTTTCTGCAAGATACTCTCATTTGCCTTTAAATATTCCTCTTAATTAATGTGCTCATCATTGCTAATCCAAAGAGCTCAATATTATGAACACTGTTTTTATTACTACTGTTACTGCTGTTTCTACTCATTATTTTATTTTGCATTTGGGAAACAAAAAGTTTATCTTTTCCATGCTAGGCAAAATTATTTCTCTTTTTCTTAGCATTTGAACTGTTGTAATGGTCCAGGCTTGGGCATGGGGATTTCTGCTATTCATCCCTGCGTTAAATAATGGATAGGTTTAGGTCATCTTTGGTAGTATACATTTAGTACACATTTAGTGCCTCTGCGTGGCAGGGGATTGGACTGGATGGCCCTTGTGGTCTCTTCCAACTCTACAATTCTATGATTTTATGAAAATATATGGAATACTACTACTACTACTACTAATAATAATGCTAACAACAATAATAAATGGCAATTGCAAAGGAGAATTAAATCTGTGGTATGGATTGTACTGAGCTACTAGGTTTCCTGGGGTATCATTTTGAGGAAACAGCGGGGCTAATTGGTTACCACTCCTTCATACACTTGAAACAAAAAATTGCAGGCTAGGATCAGTTTCACCCAGGTTCTTATTTTTCTACTGTTAAGTTCATTTTGCACCATTTCAGCACTGGATTGCCAATTTTTTTCCCAGTCTGCATAAAATTTGAACACATTTTTGTACCCATAACTTTTTGTAATATAAGCATTTTTCTATGAATATTTTCTATGAAAGCATTTTTATGGGCATTTTTTCAACCATACACATTTTTTCCACATGGTTCCCCCCCCCGTCCAATCAAGTAAAAGCATTTTGTGTATGTTTGTCAAGGTATGTATATCTTTATGTGCACTTTATTAAAAGCATTTTATGCATGCTTGTCATAATGCACAGAAAATTACTGCACACATAATTTTGTGTGCATGTTTCCAAATTCACAATTTTTTTTACACTTTGTTTCTGCAAACAGAATTAGGATCTTTGGAGAAGTGTAGCTTTCAAGTTCTCTGCATTTAGATGCTTCATGTTTAGCTTTGGGATCTTTGAATTGGATAACTTTGCACTGAAATGCAGATTACTCACCCTCTGCTACTATAACACTTCCTTTTCTTATATTCTTGTCTTGGCCAGGCTGCTCTTCAAGTGGGAGGTCATGGAGAAAGGTTGCATCAATGCCGGGAGGTGACGCTCTTGACTTACAAGTCCATCCCCATGCAAGTGGATGGGGAGCCTTGCCGTTTGGCTCCCTCTCTCATCCGAATCTCCCTGAGGAATCAGGCCAATATGGTGCAGAAGAGCAAGAGGAGGACATCCATGCCTTTACTCAATGAGTGAGTTAGTTGCATATGCTTTTTGGGACAGGGAAATGGTGGAACTGAGACATCAGGGTAAGATTACAGATCAGTAAAGTGAGTGATGGATTAGGTCAGGGATGGGGAATATGGGGCTGTCCCGTTATTGCTGGAGCATAGCTCCCATTAGCACTAGTTAGCATAGCCAGTGATGAGGGATAATGGGAGCTCCATGATCCATAAAACCATCTTGAATTTTGAAATGTTGCTGCAGCACTATATCCTGCAATTTATTCCCTGTGTTTACCAAGTGTCTTTAGAACGTTATCCTTCAGCCCACTTGTGTTATTTGTGGGAATGAAGTGTATCTTTCATTCAAACTACTATCAATTAGCTCAAAGATTAGAAGTTTTTAAATTGGTAATACTTGGGGTTTTCAGAGTATTTCACACACCTTATCTCTGATAATTTGTAGAACAACCTTGTAAGGTAAAGCAATGATACCTATGCCATAGATTGAAGTTGCTTTGAGAGGTCTGGGAAAATTTAGATTTGGTTCCTGCACTGCTATAAGGAACTTCAGGATGTTTGGGCAATGTGTCAGTGTACACAATGTGTGCCCCCACACACCAGGTAGGCCAGCATAGTCCTGCTAAAAAAGTAACTGGTATATCACAGTTACAAAAGTAACCTGCCCCCTGTAATGGGTTGGACTAAAACTTCCACCTTCCTCAGCCTGGGGATAATGGGAATTATAGTCCAAAACACCTGAAAGGTACCAGGTAGTAGAAGGGTGCCTTGTATAACTTAGACCTAATAATTCTTAAAATCCGAATTATCTTGCCTTCCCTTTGAATGAGAAACAAAATATTCTACAATTTGCCACAGTTTTGAATGTACAAGATACAGACTTTCTTTTCATGCCTGCCAGGTCTTCTAAAAGAAGCGTCTTCCCCTCTTTAAAATAAGTTAATAAAATAAAACAATATGTTTGCTGTCACCATGAATGAAATTCCTAGTATTTGGGCGCTCTTATTTAATATAGTCTCTTTACACAATCCCTGTCCTTCCCCTGAATCAAAGCTGCTGAGATCTACAATTATACAAGTCGACCCCCATATCCATAGATTTGGTATCCACGGTTTCACTTATCCACGTTCCCCCCCCCTCCAATTTTCTCTCTAGTCATTTCTAGGTCCTGTAATGTGATTCTTTGGTCAACTTCTGATCCCCCAAGAATACACGGGTCGACCTGTATTGACAGATATTTGTTCTTTTTTTGTTTGTTCTCCATGAGGGGAATTGATTTAAACCATGGGCTAGGAAATAATGAATCTTTCTCAGGATGATAATGGTGTATGGTCCTCTGGGCTGATTCAAATACCACTGAAAATACCATCACTGAACAGGTTGTAGCTGCATTTGGTTTTCATTAATTAAAAAAAAAAGAGCTTTTAATGCATTCAGAACACAAAGATAATACATACTCTACACAGCATATTACCTGCAGGAATGTCATGAAGAAAAGATGCTATGCTTCTAGTCATGCATCAGCTCCACATACCTTAATTTCTTTTTCCTGTCAGAAATACTTTCCAGAATACCCAGAAACAAGGAGAAATGATGAGAGATAATAAGGCCTCAATTTGAGGACCTCGGTATACAGCACCTACAGGTTAATTTTTACCCATAAAGGGAGGTTGTTGGTTGGTTGGTTTGTATCTCATGTTTCCTCCAAAATGGGATGGAGGGTGAGCACATTAAGAAGTCTGAAGATGATATTATTATAGAGCTAGAACAGAAAACACTTTGGATATCAAAACACAATTAAATAAAACACAATTTAAAATATATCAGTAAAGAAATCAGCCAGGCAAGTGTGAACACCTTATCAGTTGCTAAAGTCAATCTGCTAGTGGAGGGAGAGCTGAGGTTGGGAATGGGCCTGACTTAATCTTGCTTGGAGGGGAGTTCCATAGCTTGGGAACAGCCAGCAATAAAACCTTTCTCACATCTTCATCAGTCATGGTACAGAAGATGGCAGGACCATGAGAAGGACTTCTCCTAAAAGTCTCAAAGCCTATGCTGGCTGATATGGGAGAATATAGTCCTTCATTCATGCTTGTCAGGTTTTTATGTGCACTTACTCAACTGGCCTGTGACAGGGAATGCTTACGTGTTTGCCAGAGGAGAGGAAATGCATCACCAGAAGAAAAGGGCAAGATAAATATTAGATCTGCTGCCTATGTTTACATGTGCTAGATAGATGCAAATTTGGAAGTAATTGCTACAAAATAAATAGAAATACAATACATCCTGATATAATAGAGAAGAATGAGTCTGGTCATTTTTCTGTCCCAATGTTAGCTATTGTCTCGAGATGGGAAGAATATTCAAAATATTCAAAAAATGGCTGAAAAACATGTTTTCAAACTTTGTTGACAAACTTTGATGAGAAGAATCCTGGCTTGACAATCTTCACAGTTCAGGGTTTATTCTTTGCAAAATTCACATATATTTCTTTTACATGGATTTTTTTTTTTTTGCATAGAAATATTTTGTGAATAGAAAATGCTGTTTCCTGCACAGAAGATGCTGTAATTAGGGATTTATTCTGCACAAAATTTGCAATGGTTGATTTGCATTTAAGGCAACATTTACCACACAGAAAACTGCAAAAGAAAACTTTTGCATAGAAATTTTATTTCCTCTGCAGGAAATACTGTTTCCTGCACAGTAAATGCTGTTTATCCAGTGAGTTTTGTGCAGAATAAGTCCTGAATTGTGAGTAGCCTTAAAAAAACTGCATTGTTTTTTGAAGACTTTGTCACACCAGGAAGAAAATTGTTAAAATTACTTGTTGCCTCCTTTGAGACAAACTTAGTTCCCTGTTTTTGACCAGCAGCTTCTCCCCCACAAAAAACCCAAACAAAAAACAAAAGCAAAAAACCCCCCAAAAACAAAATACAAAACCCCAACCAAAAAAAAAAAAAAAACAGCCCTGAAACAAATAAACTTTAAACTTAAACTAGACTTGAACTGGACAATCCTTCAAGTAGAACTCTGTCTTCTAATAGGATGAGGGGCTTAGGAGGAAGGGAATTTTTCTCCAATGTTTGTTACCACAGGCAGTTGTATCATTCTGCCTAATGGCAGGGCTGGCCCTGGGTTATGTTTTTCAGTTCACTATGTGTGGTTAAGTGCTTTGTTCCAGGTACACACTTTACCCTATTTGTGTGCATTTTGTACATGTATTATTATTATTGTAATAAGAAGAAATTATCCTGCTTTTTGGTCCAAAGACCCTCAAACGTTGCCCACAATATGATTTTTTTTAAAAAATCCAAAATAATGATTTAATGATAGTGGTGATGACAATAACAATAATAATAAAATGATAAGATACAATAAGAACAGAAAGAAAATGTCACAAGACAGAGCAGAAATATGGTCAGGGGGACATTACTGAAGGTATAATGCAGTAGTATGGCTAAATGCTAAATGCCAATAATTGTGGAGTGGGGGATTGGGCCAGCTCACATTTCATTCACTTCTCTTATTTCATCCTTCTCAAATAACCTCAAGTGATGAATGCAGCAGGTGGATTGGTTGATGAAAGTGAATAGGGTCCTTCAAACAGCTGAGTCCCAAACAATTTTTAAAAAATGGTTGAAGCAAGATTGTTCTCTCCCTCATATTATATTCAATGGGGTGCACACTTTACATCCCTAGACTGACTGCCAGGCTCCCATGTACCAAGGAAATTGATGTACAGTCAGACCCCTGTATCCATGGGGGTTAGATTCCCAGAATTTTCCAAGGGTACAGGAAACCATGGATAACAGTGAATCCTATTAAAATAAAGGACTTCTGGTAAAAACATACCAGAGTTGCATTGGAGAACCAAGAAGATTCCTGGAGAGGATGCCTCTCTAGGCATTTTCCATTGTGACTCTATGGTATGTGTCCCACAGATAACTGAGACCATGGATATTGGTTCTGCGGATACAGGGGTCCAACTGTATTATGTAAAATATATCGCAATATAATATCCAAGTGGAGGAAGTAGGAACTGTTATGTATATGGTCTCCCACAGAGGCAGCCTTAAGTGAGATGAGGCATCACATTTCTCCTGAATCAAGAAATATCCCATCATACATAGACAGGGATTCAATAGACAGGGATTCAATTGGATCTAGGATTCACCTCTAGAAAGGTATGGAGTAAGAACATGTTTCAACTCAAGAAAATAATGCATTTCTCTCACCAATGAGCACCTGCAAGGACAAAGAGAGTATGCCTGTGTCAGAGTGTAAGAAAATGACTCTTCCACTGGCTATGCTGTCTAGAGAATTATAGGAGTTGTAGTCTTAAAATCCTGATCAGAGGGCGTCATTGGCCCTGTCTAGTCAAGAACATTGTCTAGAGAGCTGCATTTTTCTACAATGGATGCTTCCTTCTTCTGCACTTCATATGCACACACACTGTGAGCTAAATTAACTTAAGGTGTTCCTACTTATGGGTTGGACTGGGGTTTGCTTTGTTGGCACAAGATATGAGATGGTGATAGAACTGACCCTAAGCAATATGAATTTGAAAATTATTTTCTATCATCTACAATATTTGTTTGAAATGTTTTCCTTCTGCAAACATTCTCTTCAAAGTTCATCCTCAAATCTTTGCAATACACTAATGTGAAAGATAAGTGCTCACAGCTAAAGCAAATTAGTTTAAAATTTTAGAATAATATTTGCAGGGTGTTTTCTTTAATTGGCAGTGTCAACATTTAAAATATACTTAGGAAACGTGAAAACTTTCTTCTGGTTTTACTTATTTTCCTCCTATTGTTGGACCATTCCAGGTTAACATAAAATCTCCTTTGCACACTGACATCTCTCAGAACTCTGTGGAGTTCTGAATAAGTAGGAATTGCTCCATTCTCTATAATAGTGTGGGAAGGTCATTGAATGTAGAGAGGAAATGCATGCACAGAGTATTAAGTTCTACTGAATATATTGTGGCAGCTCTGTTCTGCTTTGTGCCTCTGGAAAAAGCTCTATTTCCCCTTTGTGTAGAGACACTTGAAGTCACCGGTGATTTCACTGATGGAGGCATCAAATAGGTTGAGATATTTTGATAGGACGCAGAAATTCGGAAGTACACATCTTCCATGACTTCTTAATTATGAGAACAGTTGCAATATGGGGTGTTTTGCTCTTCTCTCTTTCAATGAATAGGGTTCCTATATTGCAGTTTCCCAAATTCTGGTAGTACAATTTGAGTATTGTGCAAATTTTTGCAATATGCAAATGAAATCAAATGTGAAAATTTTCATATTATGTAAATGAATCCCATTAATTTTTATGCTTGGCTATTATTGTGTTTCACCCTTGACACCATTTATACAGTAAGCACTGACTTGAGAAAGCCAGTTATTGAAGAGTTAAGAGTGCTATGCTTGGATCAAGGATACCTAAGTTAAAATTCCTCCTTGGTCAGAAACCTTACATCAGGGGTGGGCAACTACCTGTGTTCCAGGGGTTGCACTTACCCCTCCCAATGCCATGAAAGATAACATCCCCCACCATCCTTGTAACATACCCACCCCCATTTTACTTTGATTTTTAAAATTCAGAATGTTTCCTGCTTCCTCTAGAGGTGGCATTTCTGTCATGTTTTTAAAAACATCCCCAGTTTGTTTTAGACCAATGAAAAACCTTTCAAACCAAGAAATAATTGGCAAGTCCCTTCTAATTTTAACCCCCCCAGGCCTAAAACTGTAGTGTGGTGGAGCAAACCCCTTCAGAATTGGCTCCCATATCCCACCACCCTTTGCAAACAAACTAAGCTTGAATTGGAGCATTGATCTTAAAAGGGTCCATTTACATCTCAAAGATGCTGTGATACTTATTTATTTATTGGATTTATCCCTTTCTCCTGTGATGGGAGTTGATAATAGCAGGTTCTTCTCCCACACCAAAAAGGAGGGGGTCTGTCCTTTTTATAGTCTATTTTTGTCTTCTAAAGGGGTAGATACTCTTTTTTTAAAAGGAAAGCTTAAAATCAGAAACAGCTAGTGATCCAAACAGGTATTGGGTAGAATAAGTAGAATCTGAATACAACCTGGCTATTCTGTGGCAACCTTAAATATGAAGGCTACTTCATTATAGTGGCCATTGCCAGTGCCAGCTTGTGATTCCTATCTCAGTAGGATGGTGAATCCCTTCCAGTTTTTAAACTGAACTTTAAAGGTGCTATCAGATATGATGAGCATGTTTGGGAGATAGTGCTCAGCATTCTGAAATAGATTAACTATCCTACTGACATGGAAATGATCAGGGCTACTAGCCAGCACTTGCACCCCAGATAAACCAAGGCCATCTAAAAATCTAGCTTAAAGAGGCTATCACAGAAAGCCAAAATGCCTGCTGCCCCTTAGCAACTTAAACATTGAAGTCAGCATACCAATCCCTTGTAAAAACTGGGCTCACAAGTATGGTATATAATGAAAATGATAGGAAACGGTTTCAGAGGTGGCAAGTAAGGTAGTGCTGAGGATAAAAGTTTAAGCACTACCAATGTGTCAACATTGTTTGTATCTTGGCGGTGAAGGGGGGAGGTGCAGGGGAGGTTGAAATAGAAGGTACAAATCCAAGCAAAAAGACATTATGTTTGTTTATGACTCTTATCTTTTGTCTATTTGTCTTCTGAGTCATGCCTGTTAAATCTGGTGGTGAGGTTATACTGAAGTTAATCTGAAAGAGTCAATTTTGCTGTAGAAGAGTGAGCTATATTTCACTCTACCTCATGCATCATTAACAGAATTGCCTGCTAAACTTCAGTTCCAGAATCTCTAATAGAAAGCAAGGGAGGGAGAAAAACCACCCTGGTGATAAATGAAAGAGAGGGAAATTGGCAAGATAGTGACAATACTGCAGTGTTGGCAGATTGGAGAACCAGGTCTGATATGTAATCTGAATGTCAGTTTGAAGAGAAAAGTGCTATATAATCATCCTGCAGTTTCCCAACCATTGCTTTCAGGTCCAAAGACAACGCTTAAAATGTGGTGCTGTGGTAATGTAGCCAGTGAGGGGCATCAGCATAGTGAATGTGAGGATGTGTATTTCCAATTTCCATTGGACCAAAAATCCATACAAGGAAGCAGAGCTGCAAAAATTATTCTTATTATTATTTGAATGGTTACTTGATTCCAAGAAACTCAGGCAGGAAAATCAACAGTTCACAAATGATCTGGAGTTATTGGCTAGGTCCAATAAACTAAGGGGCCAGCATGGCCAGAGTAACCCTTCCAAGCTCTGATCCAGATCTGCTTTCCCATCAATTGTCTTTAGGCTCTACACTGGGCAATGGCAGCTGGTAGCACCCATGTCAGCGGAGTGATGAAAACACTCTTGAGTTTTTGTCCAAATTTTAAAGGAGCTATCTAAGGTGCTGAATCTTAGTGCTGAACAAGTTCAGCACCTTGGTTACATCCTTTACACTTTGGGCTATAACTTGGAATGGACTCACTACCCCACAGACATGGAAGCCAGCAACCACTACTCGCTCAAAGCTCAGTTTTGGACTCAGGCATCTTTCTTGGGTGGCTG
This sequence comes from Gambelia wislizenii, assembly GCA_030847615.1. Lineage (NCBI taxonomy): Eukaryota > Metazoa > Chordata > Lepidosauria > Squamata > Crotaphytidae > Gambelia > Gambelia wislizenii. The sequence continues at coordinate 239,010,260 of JAUMIR010000005.1, forward strand.
ATGATGTGAAACCTCAAGGGCCACTTTGGCAGAACATCACAGAGAAGAAAATCACATGTGAAATAAATTTTATGCTTCTACTGTGCTCTTTTGGAGTATTGGACATGAGATCATAGCTTTAGCCCATAACCTCTTGCTTCCTAAGAAAGGTGCCCCCGTCATTCTACCTACAGAAATAAACTGAACTAGCATGGATAGCAATGTTATTCTGTTGCAGCAAAACCAACAAAGTATCTTGAAGTACCTTGGAAACCAGCCAGGTCTACCTGGAAGAAGCTTTTTTACTTCAGGAATGGTGATGAGTGCAGCAACGGCAAGATAGCAACAGCAAGTTTAGAGTTGTGGGACAGGCTGTGTGTAACACACACCTCTGTCCTCCAAGGGAGGTGAATGGCTGTGGACAATCCAGGAGGAATGGCTTGAAGGCTGTTCCTGGCATTTGTTGCCTGACTCTACCTAATGGAACTGCCTTAGGTACTGCCTCACTCTACCTAATGGAAGGGCTGGTCCAATGAGACAATTGGTCCAATTGTACATATCAGGCTTGAATAACTCTTTTGCTACACACATGGAAGGCTAATCATTGTTAATTGAAAGAGAAAGGGGAGGAGACACATCTATAACATGATTGACCATTCCCTCCATGGATTTTGTATTTGCATTACAAATGAACTGAATTAAGAACTTCGTACTACAAATATTACCTATTACAAATATTACCATTACTACAAATATTTCTTACTTTTTCAGAAAATATAATAGCCCGAGATTAGAACAGCTAGGACCCAACTCTGTCCTGCCAGAATTGTTACAGAGCCTGTCAAAAATGATAGTTTTCTTTCTCAGACAGCTTTCTTTGCATCTTGCCTGATGAAGAAATCTGAAGACCTCAACATGTTACAACATTTTTGTATCCCTTTGATTGATCTAATAACAGTATCCCACTGATGTGGATTTTGAATATAAAAACATATGATGCTTTTTTTCCAGCAGCGTGGGGAGGTAGTCCTTTAGACTGGGTTTGGCTTCTACTCCAGCTCCAGACAGGCAGGGCAATAATCAATAGAATAGTAGTACTAGCATCCAGGGAGGAGAGCCAAACCAGCCTTTCCCAGTGCTTTCCTGCCTTGAATGGCAAAGTACAGGCTTGGGCATTGTTCCAGTGCTCTGGATAGAGTTTCAAGAGGATGACTAATCATAGCCTGCGTTGCTCCTCTGAGGAGGACCAATGGGCTCATGGAGACTCTGCTGCTCTCAGGACAGATGGCTGGAAGGGAGTTGCCTATCCTCTCCAGAGGTTCATGGTGGGCTCCCTGGAGACTGCATAAGTGGAGGCAGAGTGTAATGGGGCCACATTTTCTGAGCCGGACCATGCTGGTGCAATCAGTGAGACTTCAGACATGGCAGCCATTATGGCTCGCACATGGGTGAGTCTTGCTTCCCCTGCTTTCCCCTGGAAACTGCAGTGGCAGTGGTGAAGTGTGATGGGGCCTCAATTTCTGAGTTGGACCTCATTGGTACGATCAATGAGACTTCAGGTGCAGCAGTCATTATGGCTAGCATGTGGGTAATTTCTGCTTCCGCCGCCTCCCTTCCCCTGCTTATTTTGGACAAGAATGAACTCCCACCCCAGCTGGCCAGCTGGATAGCCTTAGTAGCCTGGCACACTGTAGCAGTGGGCCAACCAATTGAGGAGGAAGGGATGGGCTTGTTAGGCCTCAGTTGAGAGGCTGTGGGGTCTTCCTGCCAAAAGCAATGTCCAGGGGGAGGAGCCACACCATTGCTCTGATTGCCTGTGGCTGCAACCCAGAGTCATGAAGGGAAGGAGAGAAAGAAGGGAAGGAAAGAAAGAGAGCTGCCTTGGTCTCTCACACAACACTGGGGCAGGGAGTTAAGGATACTCCCATTCCCCAGGATAGAGCAGACCCTCCACCTAAAAAGGTGAAAAATGAAGCAATGCTCTTCTGTTGTTACTTCATGGGAGTATCAGAAGTCAGAAGTCTCTGTTGAGGTTTCTGATAGGGAGGGGGAGAGTTGTCATCAGAGGAATGTGACTTGCTGGCTGATCAGGTCTCACTGAAGCTGTATGATGCCAGTGCTTTTTGGATATTGGCAGGCAAGGTTGAAAAAAACTTGGGCCTCTCTGTGATGGCCCCTGAGTCTGAGGAGATTTTCAGACCGCGTTTTTACCGTGGCAACCTCCGTGATTAAAATATGGCTCTGCTGCTTCCGAAGCTTCACGGAAGTGACACGGATGGTTTCGGGAGAGGAACAATGGCGTCCGAAAATGACCCTCTGCCGCACAAGACCTCCGTCCCTCTCCCGGAAGCTCCTCCCGCATGAGCCACGGTAAAACGCGGTCTGAAAATCTCCTTAGTCTCAGACTAAAGGGATACCTGAATTGAGATCCAAAGGCAAAATAGACCATCATATTATTCCTTTTCTTGAAATGTTTTCTGAAGTGTTGGAAGGCAAATGGCTGCACCCTGGGACCGCTTGCCCATCCCCTACAGTGGCCAAGTCATTTTACACATCACCTACAGAGGTTATGAATAAGTTTAAATTACCCCCATTGATGCTCCTGTTGCAGGATTGGTCTCAGGCTCTCTTCTTTCCTCATGATGATGACAACAACCTTAAAAGCCCTAAGGGTAAGAAAGTGGAGATTTTTCTGCGCAGGACACATGAAGCCTCAGCCTTAGCTATTAGGGCGGCCATCAGGTGGACCAAGGACATTCTGGCTGGCATCCCTGAGAGGGCGAGCAAATTCAAGCAGGGTGTTTATAAACTCTTAAGATGCTCTAAAATTCTTTTCTAGATCCTTGGCAGCAAACGTTGCTGCACATCACCAAAAATTTCTTGGCTGTGTGTGTGAGAGAGGGGGGTAGGGGGGAGATTGAGTAACGATCGGCTCCTCCAGCTGTTCGCTTACTCACTCGCTTGCTCGCAGACAGCATGCTGGATTTTTTCCGTGGCTGAAAACAACAGGGGCTGGATCTTTTCATTTCAGGCTCCTCCATCTCTTGCAAGCCCACCCCCTCCTTGGACAGCCCAACCGATCACAGTGCAGCTCTGCTGTGACTGTATTGGGAAGATTGCTGGTAGTTCACATAGCCCTTGGCGAAATGGCAGTTCACACAATTGATAATGTGCTAAGTCACGCTACTTTTCAAAAACAGTCAGGAAAAGTAGCATAAAAGTAGCCCTTATTATGCTACTTTTGCGTTTTTGAGCTCCTCCCCTTCTGAATGAGGTAATATTGTGGCGCGATGTGTGTGAACTATTAGGAATCTTAGCAAATTCTTCATGGACTTATTTTGCCATGTAAACGTGCCCCTGGACTAATGAGAATCTTTGCAGCTCAAGACTTACTCTCTGCAAGATTTGTACATGCTTGTTTTGTGCAGGAAACAGCATTTTCTGCATAGGAAACAGCATTTTCTGTTCCTATACATTCCTATACAGCATTCCTATACAAAAATATTGTATTCTGCAGAGAATAAGTTGTTTCCTATGCAGAAAATGCTATAATTGGGGGTTTGTTCGATGCAAAATCTGCATGTATAGGTCAGCCCCTCCCCTGTATCTGTGGTACCGGTACCCATGGTTTCAATTATCTGTTGTGTGAAAAACATGGTATCTCTAGGCATTTCCTAGGTCCTCCAATGTAACTCCATGGTAACTTCCACTGGAGGCTGCCTCTCTAAGCATTTCCTAGGGCCTCCAGTTTGATTCTGTGGATTCACTATTACCCACAGTTTTTAAAAAATATTCATGGTAAGTCTGGAAACTGATCCCCCAGAGCCTGCACTTGATTTGCACAGAAAAGAGCAAGCACTGTGCAGGAACTGAACTGAACTGTGAATAGGTTTCCTGAACAGCAAATAGGCTTCAAGAACTGTGTGGTTTCAAAAACCTTCTAGCAATGGGAAGAATGTTGATAAAATTACTCATTGGTTTCTTTGAGAAGAAAATTAGTGAAGAATTATATTCCTACTTCACACTATAGTGAAAGAATTTGAATTGGTTATTAGAGATTAGAAATCATGAGAGGAAAGGAAATTAGGTGACTGGACTTGCAGGCATTTCAGCAGATGCAACTGCTCTGTGGCTGCCTCCCTTTGGCTGTTAATCACTAAATATGATGACTAAATGTGTGGCTGGGTGGGCAGGGCTGGGGGCATGGAGAGTGGCTGGCTGTGGCACCAAACAGAAAATATGGTGGTGGGTGGGTAGACAAGCAGGGCAAGAGACAGGTAGCAGCAACAGCAGCACAAAAATAAAAATGTGGTGCCAGGTGCAGCAAAGAAGAAAGTAGCAGCAACAATAGTAGTAAGGCGTTTAGGCGCCATTGGAACAAGGTGATTTGAACTGGTTGCACTCCTTCTATATTTGTAACTCTGACACTTTCCAGAGTGCTATAGGGGAGAACGCTCCAAGAACCTCCTGCAGCCCAGCTAATATATCAAACCCAGCCCTTGACTTCTTTTTAATCTGAAAATTCCATCATGTCACTTCACTAGGCACCATCTTCTTTCATTGTGCTTGCTGGTAGCTGCCATTGGCTTTTCTGTTGAGGCGTGTGCTGCCATGGAGCTTAGCATACATCTCCATTTAGCCTTTATGTGATGCCTTCCTTTTGTTTCTGTTTAAATGTTATTGTATGTCTTCTCTCTCTCTCTCTCTTTCTCTCTCTCTCTCCTTCTTTTTTTCCCTTGTCTGTCCATGCTGTTGTGCTGACCCTGTCCTGGCTGCTCATTTTGTGCTGCCAATAGCATCCATAAAGTGCCCTCTGCTGACCTGAGGAGAGTTTCAGCTCCTCCCGATACCTTCACTGTGTAAGTATTTGCCTTTTCTTTCCCTACTTTTTAAACACCCTCTGTTTGCCTCAGCTCTGCCTCTTCTTATGCTGCATGGTGTATGTAGTACTAACCCTTCCAAGTGCTTGGCCCCAAACTTAGGACATTATCAGATGGTGCCAAAATGCCCCGTTATTGCCCAGCCATCTTCTCTCCCATTCCTGCAACAGAATGGAGGTCAATGTTTGCATACTTACCTCCATTCTGCTGCAGGAATGGGCTCCCTTCCTTCTTTGCCAGCCAGCTGTAAATGCAGCCATCATAAGGCTGCTTTTATGACCAGACGGCTGAAATCCTGCTCGTTCTTGCAAGAGAATGAGTGGGAGGGAAATTCAAATATACCCCCCCCCCAGCTGTCAAATAAATAAATAAAAGGCAAAAATAAAAAATAAAAATAAAACAAGCAACCCGGAGAGGGGGGGAAGGGTGCCACTTACCTTGATGTCACAATTTGTGGCCAGAAGTGCTCAGCTTGGACCTCCTCCCCCATGCCTGTCATCTCAGAACAGGGACAGGGCTCCTTTTCCCACATCCCTGATTCTGTGACAGGCAAGGAAGAAAATGGAAAAGGTCTTCTATTCACGATGTTTCATCATGAATAGAATACCCCAGGAGCAGGATGGGGGCAGGGTGGGGGCAGGATGGAGGGGCTCAACGTCATCCAAAATGGTGCCCCTTTCTTGCCCCTGTTCCGTTCCTGCCCCGGAATAATTGACCCATCTGATAATCTCCTTAATGTGTCTGGCAATGCAGTAACATGGGCCTAGATTTTTTTTTTAATTGGGAAAGGTCATGTGGCGTTAGGGTTGCTCCTTCCCACCCCACAGAACCAGGGTAGAATCTGTTGACAATCTGGTGGGTTAAGGACCAAGCCAGAATACCATCTGTTATGTTTGGGAGAGACCAAAGGTAAAACTGGTAGATTAGAGATTGGCAGAATTCAGAATATGTTGGCTTTTCAGAACATGGGTGGTTTTGTGGACCAGCTGGGGACATCTCCCTTAACCATTCTGGATGAGGCACTGCTTCCCTACTTAGTCAACAAGGTGACAGGACACAGTTTTATTGTTTAGGCAGCAAAATACTAGGTGGTGTGGTCTGCTATTCGTTCTTCTCTCTCTCTTTTGATGACCTTCTTAAAACAAGATCTCAATAAAGGGAATTCATGAACAACCGGGCCTAGTATTCTGCACTGTGTGAACTGAAGTGTACACTGAAATCAAGATTCCAGAAATGAAAATGGAACTAAACCTCATTTGTTCTCTACCTCCTGGAAGAGAAGTTTAAATTCAGGAAGGAGTGCAGACTTCTTTTTGAAGCAGAACATAAGCCATGGCTTGGGAATGGGCTGCAGCCACATTGTAGAAGACAGGCTTTGCATGCAGAATTGTCCAGCTTCATGTCTTGGCATCTCTGGGGAGATTAGGAAAGACCCCTGTTTGAAATCTTTGATAGTGCTGCCCCTCCGTGTGAACATGACTGAACTAATGATCTAACTCAGTATAAGAACACATATCATGTTTCTCCATGAAGCTCAGAGAAGCATTTTAGGCTCTTCCCCAAACCCTGTGAAGTATGTTAGTTTAGATTAGGTATAATGAATCATTCACACTTTAGAAGGTTTGGACTGCAATACTTACATTTTTTCCTATTGTCCATGCTGCCTGGGGCTTCCGGAAATTGAAGTCCAAAACGTACAGAGGGCCCAAACCTCCACACATCTGGTTTAGAGCGAATGAAAGGCAGTACATCCTCCTTTATGTTTTCCAAGTATGCTTGTGCCCATGACACAGAGGGACATTATTTCCTTTCTTAAATGTACAGCGGAACAGAACCCAGAGTTACTCTTTCAATGCTCTTGAACATGTACTTTTCTAAATTAAAACTGCAGGAACCGTAAAAGCAAAAATTAAACCTAATTGAATAAGAATCCCGATGTTGTTGTCTCTGCTCTGCTCAAATTCTATTCCATCTTGGCCATCTCTTGCTTTTCTTCTTTCATTTCTTCTGTTGTCTCAGCTTGGTCTCCTGATCCAGATGCCTATTTCTCCTATTATATTTCTGTGTTCTCTTTCATGGTGCTTAGAGCAGGGCTCTGTACTGTTGTGAAGAACCATGCTCACTTTAAGAATATATGGTAGGACCCCCGTGTCCACAGGGGATTGGTTTCACACCTCCCCCCATGGATACCAAAAACTGCAGATAACAGCAAATGCCATTGAAAATAATGGGACTTCTGGTTTAAAATACCATAGGGTTGCTTTGGAGGACCTAGAAAACATCTAGAGAGGATACCTCTCGAGACATTTTCTAGGACAACTCTATGGTAGGTGTGCTGTTTTGTGTCCTGCGGATAACTGAATCAGTGGATAATTAATCAGCAGATATGGGGGTCTTACTGTACTGTAAAGAACTCACGTCTCTGGTGATGGTATAGAAGGGGTGGGAAATGTGTGGCTGTCCAGAAGTTGTTGAACTACATTGCCTCAGATCCTTGACCACTGGCTGCTGCTAATTGGAGTTACAGTCTAACAACGTCTGGAGGACTACATGTTCCACAGCATTATATCAACAAACGTATGTGTGTGTGTGTATGTGTGTGTTTCTAGATGATGATACAAGAGTATTGCTACCTGGATGTGGACTACAGCACTTGAAGATGAGAATTAGATGTAAGAAGAACAAAGGTGCTGTTTTATAATGTTAGACTCCAAACTTACAGTTTTATACCCTCTTTAGATTGCAATGTGTATTATTTCACTAAGTTGAATATATGGTAACACAGCCCTGCTGTGTCTGGGGACTCTGTATTTGGAGCTCTGGCATACTCTCACCCCCCCCCAACATATCCTGCACTGAAGGAATACGGTGTTTGCTCCCAGTTGAAATTTGCTTGCCAAAGTGACAGCTCCATTTTGCTTCACAATACAGCTTGCCCTGGAACTGATTTCTGAGCCACTTGACCTCCCTGTTTGGTTTCTTGAACATTTTTAACATCCCTGTTTATTTCAGATGTTGGGTCAATGCATGAAGACAGTAGCGGGTTTTGGTTTTATTGCTATTTTTTTACAAAGGGACCTAAACTAATTTGTTAGTCAAAGATATTCTGTATCTCCAGATCTGAAAAGAATAGATTAATCAGGCAACTGTACAATGACTGACAATTAGTATGTCTGATAAATTAAAGCACAAACCCAAGGGGCACTACAGAAATTGGATCTGAAATGCTTGTTGCTTAGAGATTGAAATTCCAGCTTGGCAATGTGTGTTGTTTCTGAAATCCTGTTTGGAACAATATGGCAGATTCAGCTCTGAGGAAGAGGAGTGGTGGTAGATAACCTTCAAATGTCAAAAGTCCACATATGGAATTAGCCTTACATTTTGGACAATGAAGGCTTTAAATCATTGACCAGAGTTCTCTTTCATTAATTGGCATGTCTGAATCTGAAATTAGGCTGGCATTTCAAGTTGGCATGAAAAACACACACATCATATAAAGTTATTTACCTATGGATCAAATGCTTGTGCATCCATTTTTCTCAAGTTTTGGCTGATAAAAGACAAAAACAATCTTATTCATCATTGCTGACCACACATGAAGAGCCTTGCTACACTCACAAAAATGTGATGTGCATGCTAGCTCAAGGTGCTAATTGTTTCATAATAAACATTTATCACATACATGTTTTCTTCTATTTACATTCTAGGCAGGGAACAGTAATGGGTTGTATCTGGTCCTATAGAGACTCTGGGAATTGGAGATTTTAATGTGATTTACATCTCAAAAGGATGACACAAGAAAGGAAATTACCACTAATTTCTGAAGTAGACAATATTAATTATTCATATGAATGCCCCAAGTCCCCCAAACACATGATACTTTGCTACCTTGCTGAGGTCACTATTATTCCCAAGAGACCAGCCAGGATAGCTACAAGATAGATCTATTGGTGGATCTCTGGGGATTTGCAGTAGATCACCCAGGATTTTTTTACTTCCAACAGTTTAACAGACACAAAAATATTACCTCCCTTTCTAAATTTGGTTGCTGAGTTGGAACAAATGTAAGGGCAGGAGGACCAGAAGTAAGTTTTTGTGTCTGAAAAGATTTCTAACTCAAGTTTTGTACTGGAAAACAAATTTCTGGGCTGAAATATGCTCAAAGGCTCTCTTGGTCCTTAATTTAAAAAGTATATCTCTTGCTTTCTCCTGAGCCACTCCTTAGTACCTGGCTCCAGTTGGTGGATCTTAGAATTCTGGTAAAAAGCAAAATAGATCCCAGACATTTGTTGTCTGATCATCTTCTGGCCCCACATATTTGTTATCTGTAGAATCATACAGTTGGAAGAGCCCACAAGGGCCAACTTGCCCAACTCCCCTTCCTTGAAGAAATACACAAGCAAAGCACTCCCGACAGATGGCCATCCAGCCTCTGCTTAAAAACCTCAAAAGAAGGAGACTCTACCACCAGAAGTGATGAGAATTAACAAGTATTCATATCTTACCCTAGGTAGCAAGGAAAAAGCACCAGAGTAGTGTAGCAGGAGTTCCTTTAGCCAAAAAATGTGTTGAAACCACCTACAGGGACAGGGCATAATTGCAGAGCATCCAGTACGTAAATACACTGATGATCCAAGAAGAGGGGAAGCTTATCCTGAAATGGTGGTATGAGCCCTCTCGCCCATTTGAATCTTGAGCCGCTAATGGATAACAGCTTATGTTTAAACAAATGTAATTATATTACATAAACAGAACCTACAAAAATGTTGCAGCATGGAGTGCAGAGGTCAGGGTTCCTGCTGTTACCATACTATTATAAAATAATATATCAATAGTGTCCCCTGAAAATGTTTTTCCTTCCTCATATGTTTTTCCTTCCTCATATTTGAGGCTTCTTGACTATCTCCATGATTCATGACCAGTGTTTCCATGACCCATTTTCCCAGGTTGGTACCTTCTAGGTGAGTCCAATGATAAATACCACCATCCCCAGCCAGCATGGCCATTGGGTAGGTGGGTGGGAATGATGGCATTTTCAGTCAAACACATTTGGAAATCTCCAGATTGTCAGAGGCTGGTCTAATTGAAGGATGGAGGAGAAGAGACTCTGTAGTAGTGGGTGTATTCTCTGTGGGAATTTATATCTACCAAGTTCCATTTAGCCAATTCATGTAAGATGTATGAGTGATTAGATAAAATGAGTGAAAATGATTGTTTTGAAAGGGCTACTGATGGTTTTAAAATGGTAGGCTATATAGAATTCCATTACAAACTAAGTACAGCACCACAACTCAGTGGTAGTAATACACTCTTTGTAGTTCTGCGTAGCATAAATTTACATACCTATGAACTGGTAATCTTTCATTGTTTATTGTTTTCTTCTTTTATTTCACTTGTATTTTAATATTTAAATGTTGTATGCTATTGTGAGAGTCTGTTTTTAGACAAGCTGGTACAATGGGCTTTGGGGACAAATTTCCAGAAGCACTGGTTTGGAAGCATCGATTTTAAAAAATACCTCCTTCTGAAATGTAATGTTTTTTACCCTTTGAATTCCCTTTGAATTTCGCCATTCTTTTCTTGAAGAATGGTGATTTTCAGCTCAGTAATATCTTCAGAGACTGAGATGTTCTTTTTTTTTGGTTGTTCTCTGCTGCCATTTTTTTTTTAAATGTCAGGCTTTTGTGACCATTTATTATTTTTGTGGGGACTGACCTGTTAGCCTTATATAGACTGCTGAAATTGTTGGCAATCTGGTAATATTCTTCAACAAGCGTGTCAAAACTCTTGTATACAAAGCAAGTTCAAAAAGAGTACTCATGCATGAAATTTTCACACTAGAATTGATAAAAAATGATGAAGAGTCCTGTGTCACCTTAAACTCTGCAAACTCTTTTTTCTTTTTGATGTAACAGACTCTCTCTCTCTCTGGTTTTTCTTCGCAAATGAAGATTCAAGAAAGACTCATCCCGCGCTTTCTGCAAGCGCGCTGCTGACTAAAAAGGCCAATCCGAGATAAACAAGTCCGGTTACAGAAAGCACAGCAGAAGGTTTCCTTGGGTGATGTTTTTGGGTTGTGATCCTTTCTGCGTTGTTGTTTCTCTTCAAGGGCTCTGAAAGAGCATCGCCATATCTGACTTGACCACGCTGGCCCTCATGTAGCAAGATAATCATTTTAAGAAATTTGGGGGGATGTCCTAGTCTTTCCAGGATCTGCTACAGACCTTTTCTACTCACAGTGTCGAAGGCTTTGGTGAGGTCAACAAATGTTACATAGAGACCCTTGTTCTGCTCCCTACATTTTTTCTTGCAGTTGTCTAAGGGCAAATACCATGTCTGTAGTACTCCTATTGGCTCTGAAGCCACATTGGCTTTCAGGGAGAAGTTCTTCTGCAATTGCAGGAACTAATCTGTTCAGGAGTATCCTTGCAAGGATTTTTCCAGCAATAGAGAGCAGTGTTATGCCTCGATAGTTTGAGCAGTTGGAATTTGCTCCTTTTTTCTTGTACAGGGTGATGATGACTGCATCTCGGAGGTCTGATGGCAGGTCCCCCTTCTCCCAGCAATTCACAAGGAATTCGTGGAATTTATCGTGGAGTGCATGACCTCCGTGTTTCCAAACTTCAGGTGGGATTCCATCAATCCCAGCTGCTTTGCCATTTTTCATCTGCTGTATGGCCTTAAGGGTCTCTTCCAAAGTGGGAGCTATGTCCAATTCATTTTTCATTGGTTTTTGTATCATATGTTGGATAGCTGAGCCTTGGACTACTCGGTTGGTGCTAAAGAGACTTTGAAAATGTTCAGCCCATCGATTCAGGATGGAGGCTTTATCAGTAATTAATGTTTGACTATCTGTACTGTATAAGGAGCTTTGGACCTGATAAGTAGGTCCAAACACTGCTTTAAGAGCTTCATAAAATCCTCTAGAATCCCCCAGATCTGCACAGCATTGTGTCTTTTCTGCTATATTGATCCACCACTTGTTCTGCATGTCTCGGAGTTTTTGTTGTAGTTTACTACATGTGAGGCGGAAAGCTGCTTTTCTTACATGGCAAGTTGGCTGGGCGAAGTGTGCCTGGTGAGCACTTCTCTTCTTTGCCAACAGCTCCTGGATCTCTTGGTTGTTTTCATCAAACCGGTCTTGATTTTTCTTGTGGGAGAACCTGTGGGATTCTTTTGCAGACTGGAGGATACTGTTTTTGATATGTTGCCAAAGCACTGTAGGAGAAGGATCTGTAGGATGGTCTTCAAGTTTCATTTGTAGATTTGCCTGGAAGTTGTCTCTCATGGTAGCTTGTTGAAGATTGTTGACTTGGAGTCTCTTCTTTAAGATGCTACCCCTCTTAGGTTTGAACTTAAGATGAAGATTTAGTTTACATCTGACGACGTGATTATCTGTGTGGCATTCTGCACTGGGCATCACTCGGGTATGATGGACATCACGAATGTCTCTCTGATGGACTAGAACATAGTCAATGAGGTGCCAATGTTTGTAACAGACTAACCCTTGAGAAATTATCAATAGGTTCCATTTTATTCTTAAGAGCTCAATCAAGGCTGAGGTTTTCTTTCAAACCAGAGGTGATAAAGTAATATATATGTTTGCATAGATATCAACTGTATATCTTGCATTTCATTCATGATGTTTTGTACCCTGATTTATTCTCTCTCTCTCCCTCTTTCCCTCCCTCCCTCATGCATTCCATGCATCTGATGAAGTGGTCTTTAATGCATGGAAGCTTACAACACAACAAATCTTCTAGTCTACAGGGTGCCACACACCATCCCATAATGGTATCTCTTTATGCTATGAATTAGTAAAGTGTTGTCAAATAAAGCTTCACTTTTAGTGTGTATCACATCCAAGCTCTGACAATGAAATCTAACTGCAAGGTTAATTATTTTTTCTTTTGTCTGCTGTTTCCCTTCTCCCTATTGTTCTAAAGGCATGGCATTTAATTAGTTTTGCATGTTTATTCCTTCTTCAGGAGATAGGTAATTCATTAATCTGTCACAGTAAACATGCCACAAGGGGTTTTCAAATTTCTGATGTTTAATTTTGGGGGGATTTTTTAAAAAGTAGACAGATTTCTCCATGAATCATAATAGCGATGTTATAAATTCAACAGTGTGGTGTATGTGTCTCTTTCCCCTCCCTCTGAATTTATTTTTAAATCTGTCAGAAATCTGTGAGTGGATTCTTCTCCTGTATTTTCATGTACATGCAGAGAAGATAAGATATGGTTCACAGGACTTGTAAATAATTGGAAGGAGAATAAGGGTGTGTTTTAATTAAAAGTTCCCTTCCAGCTGAATCAACCTGCTATGGTGACAGGTTTTTTTGAGGGGGGGGGTTTGGGATGTCAGATTAGTGCTCTGGGGTCAACTGCTGGCATGGATGCCCTCATTTTCTTTTTGCCTGTCACTGTAGGCATAGCCAAAAATCAAATGGTGTGAGTTTTTCTGACAGGTCTATATAATTAAACCGCCAGTGCTTGCAAAAACTACTTTTGTAAGGTTACAACTCCTGGAACTACTTCCAGTGAACATAGCCACTGAGAACTGTAATCCAAAAATGTAACTTCTCTAAGCTTGACTAAGCCATATAACCCCCTTGCCAATGTGTACATATTGTCATAGCTTATTATCAGCCTTCAGTCTTGTGACCCCAAGGTCAGAAGCAGGAGCTTGGCCCCTAAAACAAAGTAAATTCAGGTTATTTTGTCTTGCTACAGTCCTCATCTGCCATGGCTTCAGATAAGAGGAGATGAAATTCAAGGGCACTGCGGCTTTCTGCACTGTCTTCTGGTATTATGGGTGGTAACAGCCTCCTCAAATGGATCCATCTCTTCCTTAGGGCATAACTACCATTGGACTAACTGGGGAATTGACCCTGCACCTAAAACCAATGGGGGCTGCACCATCATTGGTTCCACTGACAGATGAGATGGAAGTGGCTGCACTTGGTGGAGGGCCTCCTTGCCCTTGGGTCCCCAGGCACTAAATTATGCCCCTGCCCCCTCCAGAGCTTTCCTCTGAGATTTCAAACTCTATCTTTCTTCTCATTGGAGCCTGGCTTAGAACTGTAATGGGGTCCAAAACAAATGCATATATTGCAGTAGCTCTTGGGGTGCTCATTCCCTTAGCCTTGTATATAAAAAAATGCACCTATATGGCTTTAACAATTCTGTGTGTGTGTGTAGAATGGAACCTGGATACTAGCACTAGGCCATGTTCCTTACTTTGATTCTCAGCAAAACAGAGAAATTGATGCACATGCAGCAATTTTTGATACATCTCTTGAAGAGTTGCACTCCCATACTCTAGAAGATACTGCTTTATAAGGCTTTTCACATTAAGAAGATTCAGGGCAGCCCCAATAATCACTCTGCCATTATAGCCATTGGCTTCAGAACATAAACTCCCTAGAGGAGAAGAGGACCAACATAAGTATTATTCTGAAGAACTACCCAAGAACCTTTGTGACTAGCATTTATAGGGCCTCAGAAGGGCTGTGCTCTAACAAGGTCATTTCTTCTGAGCTTGAGCAAGCAATATCCTACAGCTACCCACCTTGACTTGACCAGAGCTTATTGGATATGCTTCTACTTTCCCTGCTATTAGGTTGCCATTTAAGTTAGGGCAATTGCTGCAGCCTACTTTTCCTTTAACTGCAGAGCCTGACCAGAACAGGACATATTAAGTGCATGAAGTTCCCCATTTAGAAGGTGAGGTTAAGCTGCTTCAGTTTGCATCCCCTGCTGGCCTGAAAATCTAGATGGGAAGCAGTTATAGCTAGTTTAGAAATTGCTACAAGGGAATGTAGTGGTATTATTTGCTGGGGCAAAATCAGCTTCATATTGCAGTATATTCCCCAAAAGGACCACAGCTGTAGCTGGGAGAGGGGGTAAGATTGGATATGGCAATGTTTCTGTGGACCCAGGAAGATGCCTTTTGTGACCTAGAAGGCTTGACAGCTCTTTTTGTTTTGCCTGTTACTGGAAGACAATAACCTGACCAATACCATTCAAGCCTTGGTAGCCTTGAGATTGAAGTATTGTCATGGGCTCTGCCTGAGGCTATTCTTGAATATGGTTTGTAAATTTGCTCTAGATACAAAATGGGATTACAGTACTCAGTGGCTGATGAATTTCAACTGATTTTCTTTTATATGTTTTAACAGAACTTAATTAGTCATCAGTCCTTTCTAGTCCATTCACACTTCAAATGGCTTGAAATATATATATATATATATATATATATATATATAAATGGCTTTTCTTCGCAAACGAAGATTCAGGAAGGACTCATCCCACGCTTTCTGCAAGTGCACTGATGACTGAAAAGGCCAATCTGAGATAAACAAGTCCAGTTGCAGAAAGCAAAGCAGAAGGTCTCCTTGGTTGTTTCTGGGTTGTGATTCTTTCTGCGTTGCCGTTTCTCTTCAAGACTTGTTCAGTGTGAACTCTCAAAAAAAGGCTGCATCATTGTGGATAGTGTGTCTCCATGCCTCCCGATGTGAGGCAACTCGAATGCTTTCATCAGCGCTGTATACACACAATCCTAAATATACACTGGACTGACTATGTGACGAATGTTGCTGTCCTTGAGCAAGCAGGGATCACCAGCATTGAGGCCATGATATTGAGAACACAGCTGCACTGGGCAGGGCACGTTTCTAGGATGGAGGACCATCGCCTCCCAAAAATAGTACTCTACGGAGAACTCGCTACGGGTCAGCATAAGACTCTCTCTCTCTCTGGCTTTTCTTCGCAAACGAAGATTCAGGAAGGACTCATCCCGCGCTTTCTGCAAGCGCGCTGATGACTAAAAAGGCCAATCCGAGATAAACAAGTCCGGTTGCAAAAAGCACAGCAGAAGGTCTCCTTGGGTGATGTTTTTGGGTTGTGATTCTTTCTGCGTTGTCGTTTCTCTTCAAGACTTGTTCGTCGTGAGTTCTCAAATAAGGCTGCAGCATTGTGGATAGTGCGTCTCCATGCCTCCCGATGTGAGGCCAGGGCGGACCACTGTTGGTGATCAATTTGGCCAAGCCTGAGATGTTGTTTCAGGGAGTCTTTGTATCGCTTTTTTGGAGCGCCCCTCTTACGCTGACCCGTGGCGAGTTCACCGTAGAGTATTATTTTTGGGAGGCGATGGTTCTCCATCCTAGAAACGTGCCCTGCCCAGCGCAGCTGTGTTCTCAATATCATGGCCTCAATGCTGGTGATCCCTGCTTGCTCTAGGACAGCAACATTCGTCACATAGTCAGTCCAGTGTATATTTAGGATTGTGCGTAGACAGCGCTGATGAAAGCGCTCAAGGAGTCGTAGGTGGTGGCGATAGGTGACCCATGTTTCAGATCCATAAAGGAGGATAGACAGTACGATGGCTCTATACACACTGATTTTTGTGCTTTGCCTCAGGTGTTTATTGCTCCAGACTCTTTTGTGAAGTCTTCCAAATGCACTATATGCCTTTGCTAATCTGTGATCGATCTCTTTGTCAATCTTGGCATCTGAGGAGATGATGCTTCCCAGGTAGGTGAACTGCTGAACGGACTTGAGCACTGATTTGCCGACGGCAATGTGGGGATGGTGGTGTTCGTCCTGTGGTGCAGGCTGGTAAAGAACTTCTGTTTTCTTCAGGTTGACTTCTAGCCCAAACAGCTCTGCAGCTGTTGCAAAGCAGGATGTTAGGCGCTGCAGAGCTCCTTCTGTGTGGGCAACAAGGGCAGCATCATCGGCGAAGAGCAGCTCACGGACTAGATAGTTTAGAGTCTTAGTGTGAGCCCTCAGACGGCTTAAGTTAAACAAGCTACCATCAGTACGGTAGCGTATATAGATGCCGTCGTCTTCTTCAAGCTCTGCCATAGCCCTTTGGAGCATCATGCTAAAGAAGATTGTAAATAAAGTTGGTGCAAGAACACAACCTTGCTTCACTCCATTAGTTATTAGAAAGGGCTCTGAAAGAGCATCGCCATATCTGACTTGACCACGCTGTCCCTCGTGTAGCAAGATAATCATTTTAAGGAATTTGGGGGGGCATCCTAGTCTTTCCAGGATCTGCCACAGACCTTTTCTACTTTAAAAAGTGATACAAGGACTCCCTGAAACAACATCTCAGCCTCGGCCAAATTTGATCACCAACAATGGTCTGCCATCTCTCTCTCTCTCTCTCTCTCTCTCTCTCTCTCTGGCTTTTCTTTGCAAACGAAGATTCAGGAAGGACTCATCCCGTGCTTTCTGCAAGCGCGCTGATGACTAAAAAGGCCAATCCGAGATAAACAAGTCCGGTTGCAAAAAGCACAGCAGAAGGTCTCCTTGGGTGATGTTTTTGGGTTTTGATTCTTTCTGCGTTGTCGTTTCTCTTAAAGACTTGTTCGTCGTGAGTTCTCAAATAAGACTGCAGCATTGTGGATAGTACGTCTCCATGCCTCCCGATGTGAGGCCAGGGCGGACCACTGTTGGTGATCAATTTGGCCAAGCCTGAGACGTTGTTTCAGGGAGTCTTTGTATAGCTTTTTTGGAGCACCCCTCTTACGCTGACCTGTGGCGAGTTCACCGTAGAGTAGTATTTTTGGGAGGCGATGGTCCTCCATCCTAGAAACGTGCCCTGCCCAGCACAGCTGCGTTCTCAATATCATGGCCTCAATGCTGGTGATCCCTGCTTGCTCAAGGACAGCAACATTGGTCACATAGTCAGTCCAGTGTATATTTAGGATTGTGTGTAGACAGCGCTGATGATATATATATACATATATATATATATATATATATATATATGAAGGAATGACTTCTCCAGATACAAACCCATGCCATGATAATGCTCTGTCAATGAGAGTTTGCTAAAGATTTCATTACAAGTGAAGACTAAATTAGCTTGCACAAGAAATTGTTGGAGCCCCAGAACTTTGGAGGTTACTTAATTTGGATGCTTATATGGCTGTTTATATATCACTTTGTTTTTAGCTGGTATGTTTTAATTTGTCAATGGCCAACAATGTGTACTTTTAAAAGTAGTAAATCCACATATAATGTTTTCCAGATAGGTTGTCATCAGTCTTATTCTTCTACTTATTCTTCAAATATTTTTTTTTTTTTGCCTAAATGAAAATGGTTACATTTGTCTTGGTTCAAAATCATTTTCAATTGGCCCTCTTCTCTATCCTATCAAGATAATCTTGAATCCTTTCACCATCTTCTAGACTTTAGCTACTTCTTCCAATTTGATGTTAATTGTATATTTTATGAGCTATTCCAGATCATGCTGAACAACACTTAGATCAATGCATAACCCTATGACACTCCACTTGTCACTTACTTGAGGGGCTAGGACTCTAACCAATCAGTTCAAATTATAGTACAAGAAAATATATTATTTTTCATATTTATTGCACAGCTGAAACTCCAAGCAGCCCACAAGATGATTAAAAAAAACCCAAGTACAAATAAAACATAGTAAGTTACATCATCAAGACAGGTTTTAAGAAGTTAAAATATTAAAGCATAATTGAATTATTAACAGTTCTAAGCACATCAATAAAAATAAAAATAATTAAGAAATACAGTATACCCAGTTGTTATACACCCTACCCTTAACAGCTAGTCAGTTTTTGGAAGTCTACCTGAATAGAAAGAGATTTGTCTGCTGACAGAATAGGAAGGGGCCAACCTAGTTTCCTTTGGAAGGGAATTCCACTGCTTGGGAGCCACCACCAAGAAGACCTTCTCTCTCGTTCTCAATAGATGTGCCGTGGAGGATGGCAAGATCTCAATTTCTGGAAGGGGCTATATGGCAGAATGTAGTAGTTGTGATGGCCTGAACCCAATCATGCAGGGCTTTACAGGCCACAATGAGCACTTTGAATTGTGCTTAGAAACAGAAGGTGTTATACTAAAGGATGATGAAACTAGTGCTGGTCAGAAATCTTGCTGCAGCATTTTGGACCAGCGGAGAGCAGCTCCATCTAGAATCTGTACTGTAGTACAAAAGAATTCTGACTAAATATTTAGGAGAACTTTTATGGTGGCATAAACTGTTTGACACTGCCTCAGCAGGTTATGGACTGCACTTCATTAGAGGCTTTTAAACAGACTGGTTGACTACATATCAGGGATACTCTAGTAACAGATGTACAGTACTGCATTGGCAAAGGATTGGACTAGATGGCTGTTGAGTTCCCTCCAAACCCCAATTTTCTAACATTGACTTAGATAAATAAATGAAAAGTGTACAGCATAGAGGAAAATGTGCTTAGGGACAATTTTTAGAGTATCAACTTTGCTCATGTACAAACTCATTATGTGCCTAATTTTCATTCTACTCATCAGTTTTTGATGCTGATGGCCAGAAAACATGCATCTAGGGTTCATGCTGTGCAGAAAGTTATTGAAAAAAGGGAATGAACAGCTGAAAATCATTCATTTCTGTACTCTGAAAATTCAACCATTTAGCACAGTTCTTGGCATGCAGGCTGGAATTCCTGCAGTGCTCAATGCTATTAGTACTACCTAAATGAGTATCATTTTTGCTGTACACATGTTCCTTAGGAGGCAATGGAGCAGAAACTCAGAGACAAATACATAGTTGTAGTATTCTCCTGTTGAAGTAAATGAAATGCATTTTTCTGGTCTGAGGTTGTGTTTCTTCTGCAGGAAGCCTATAGGTACAAGAACAAGACATAGGAAGCTTTTCCTAATAACATTGTTCACCTTACCCTTTGATCATCAGCATCCGGGAGTGAGTGCCCATGATCTTCTAGACTACAGGTGGGCAAAGTGCAGCCCTGGGTAAACATGTGCCTTGTCAGGCAGTTTTAGTGGCCCTTCACTCTTATAGGCTCCCTTGACCTGCCAGAGTTATGGTTAATCTTTTAAATCAGTTTTGGGATCACCATGGACTGTTTAATATTAACTATTTTAACCTATTTTCAAAACCAGAAGTGGCTGTCTGGCCATATTTGGTTTTGTCCTTTTTTGGGGATGTGGGGCTATCTGTGTGGCCCCAGACCAGCCTCAGTTGCTACTCTGACCTAGACAAAATGGCACCATCTACATACAAGAATGCACACAGACCTGAGGGTAACCTCAAGGTTTTCAGAATTACATACAATTGGGGAGGGGAGGGAAAATGAAACTAGGAGAAATACCAAAGCAGCCTAGTGAGGACTGAGTGGCCATGGATTGACATTGGAGCAAAACCTGGAGATGATGGTGTTGTAATGAAATATCATAGTGAATGGCATGGCTGGCTGACTGGAATGCTAACAATGAGAATTGTTGGTTGCAGACTCAGTTTGTTGAATAGTACATATCAAAAAAAGAAAAAAGACACTTCAATTAGATATAAGTCAAACTTCTACCTCTCAGATCAGTATGATGATGAAGTGATCTGTGGACTAGGATCTATTTGGTTGGGGGGGGGGAATCCTTGGCTAGAGCATAATTGCCCATTCAAGGCCAGTCTGCACATTGCACTCACTCTGTTGAAGTCACCATTGCATTACACCTCTAATTTGTAGAGTGGTTTATTTACATCATGCAGGGTACTTTCCCCCTCTCTCCCTTTTCATCTTTGTCCAGTTGATTATTTATTTTTGATGTCTTTATCCTGGTGTTCAAAACAAAAAGACCAGATTCTCATACTGTCTTAAAACACAGTAACATTATTCAGACAGTAAGACTAAATTTATAAGCAATCAAACATGGACCCAGAAAAAAAAGAAAACAAATAATAATAAATTCTATAATAGGATTTTCATACAGTTAATGGATACAAAATTGGTCTATATTAACTGAAGGAATGACATGACTTAACTGATGCAAAATTTGTTAGATACAAAAGAAGAAGGCCCTAACCACCTATAGAGGATGTATGGAGTGAGGCATCAGTCCTCTCCCCCTGGCTGCCACTGGGGCTGCTGTGAGGTGATTTGTTGCAGTGGTACCTGAGAGTAATGCTGCAGCTAAACTGTGCAGCAAACGTACCTTACCTAGCAGGGTTGCTGACATAGCTGTGGAATGACAGGGCTGCTGACACAGCTGTGGAATGGGAGGTGGCATTGCCAAATGTTGGCAGGAGGGGAAGTTTCAGATATCCTACCAGTGCAGACAACCCCACAGCTGAGAAAGAGAAAAGAACAGCAGTTGGTGAGAGAGATGATTCCCTGATGGACCTATAAGCAGAGAAGAAGTCAGGAAGGTTGGAGGAGAGCCTTGCAGGGCAGTAGGAAAAGCTAGGTGTGGGCTTGGAAGCATTCAGCTGGGACAAACCCTAAGCAATCCTAAACTAAACAACCAGCTTCTTTCCCCAAGAGAAGCTGAAAATGTGTGTAAGACAGTGCTCCCTCTTCCTCAACTAGCCGGTACTTACAGGCTAGACTGCTTGGACAAGTGAGGGATACAACAGCTAACATTTGAAGTTGGTATTTTTGGCTCTCTGGAGTGTTACTCATTGTGATGCTACTTACCAGGGGGAAGGGTTGATTCTGCTACCATCAGCTAGTTGGCTGTTCCTGATCTTGGGTGAACTCACCATCAAGTCAGATATGATCCAAATGTTACCACTAGCTTGTTGAACCCACACTGAAGTCACATACCTTGTAACCAGAGCAAATCCCAGGGTGTGGCTTAGGAGCAGATTCTTGCCATGTGAAAATACAGCCCCTCCCTTTGAGGGGAAGGAACAGGAGAGAGAAGAATGATGTGCTGAAGGACCTTTGATACAAGCAAGTCTGTCTAGAAGCCCATGGCACCCATGTTTGCTGGGGCTTATTATGTGCTCAGCCTCATGTTGGTGTGGGGTAAACTACACTTGTCCAGAAGATATGGTTTCAAAATCTTTGGATGACCTTACAAATCTTCATTAGCAAATCCCATAAACAAAGTGACCCCAGTGTTCTTAATGTGTTGGACACTCTCCAAATAACCCCCCTTCCCCCCAAAATACTGTTTCCAAATTAAATTTGGACTTATATTTTAGAGCAGTGGTTCTTAACCTTTTCTTTACCAGGAGCCCCCTTTAAATATATTTTGTTGCTGTGGACTCCCAAGACTTAACTCAAGATTTAAAACAACAAAAACAAGACCACCACCAGATAATACAACAGCAACAATAATACAATCACACCATCCATGAAACCTTCCCTCAGAGGCACTGGAGCAGAGGAAAGATTTTTCTCCTGCGTCTTCCTGCAAGTTTGTGGCAATTTGTGCATTGCCAAATTGAATGGCAATGCACAGGCTAAGCCAGCCAGCTAGCCTTTGCCTTGGCTTCTGTCATGTGGCCACTCCACGGCAGGGAGGAGGTGGGCCAAGCAACTTTCAACCCTTTGCAGACCCCCTGCGAGGGCATTGCAGACTCCTGGGGGTCCCTGGACCCCAGGTTAAGAACCACTGTTAGAGAATCTGGAAGTTTTTATCTGGTCTTTTCTCTTAGAGCAAAATAATTACTGGCTATCTGAATGACCTGGACAATAGACAAAGTTTTTAGTTCATATCTGCTTTGTCAATCTGTTCCAACATTCCTTACTTGGCAGCAACAGGTAACTTTTTCTTTTTCTTTTCTTTCTTTTTTTTAAAGAGAGATACCATTTGTGCTACACTGGGTGATACTCTCCTTTCTTATTTTGTTCTTTGCCTGTTAGTGTTTAAAACTGTCAGTCTTTTAGATTTTCCCCCCAAAACATTGCTGGCATTTGTTTCCTCTCCTCAACCACTGACCATTCAATGAAATGCTCATCATCTTTGACATCTGCTTGGCTATCTGCTCCTTGCTATAAATGTGTGTATGTATGTATGTATGTATGTATGCCTGCGTATGTGTGCTTCCATTTAAATTGACAGCTTTTCAGTTTAAAAATATATAGGTAGGATAGTTATGGTTTTTATATATATATATATATATATATATATATATATACATATATACAATCTAATGACAAGAAAATATAAAATCACAAAGCAAATAGTAAAAGTAACAACCATAGGCTGTCATAAAGAAAATGAAAAAGTAATCCATAAAACTTTAAAAAGCCAGGTCATTATTTAATTTCAGAATGTCTTATTTTATTTCAAACTTTAGAGGATGATGATACCACCCCTGTTGATCTTTATTTCTCAGTCAAATATTTTTGCATGTTGAATAAATATACACTGTGTCAAGAAATAGAACAAGTCAGCTTGCATAGGGCGTGTTGTTATTCATCTGCTGCTGCTCTGCTTCCATCCCCTGTGTTCTTAGTCCCCAAGTCTACCTACAAAAACAGCAGGTAGTTTTATTGAGTAAGAGGAGATGTCCAAATGCCAGTTGAGGTAGACAGCTGTCCCCTGAAGCTGCATGGAAGTTATGTATGCAGCTGTGTCTCTAGACAAATCATGACAGCTTGCCTTGGATGTACAGAGCTTTTGATGTCAGAGAGTAGCTGGGGAGCACAGCTGCTGCTATTTACTACTAGTGATTTATTGTCTATCTGGAATATGGGGAAGAACATTATTACTTCAGCTGGGAATATGCAATTGATAATTTTTTAAAAATTCTACCTTATTGTCTGAACCTCAGAATATGTTATATTCCTCCTGATGAAAAGCTTGCAATGTTAGATACTTCCCCCTGCTCATAGTCTTAATCTACTGTTAGAGTTCATCCTTCTTGTTGATTCTAAGTTGAGACAGTCTCTGTCTTAAGGTGCTGCTTTAACAGGGAGCTCATTCTCCAGTTCTTTCTGTGTTTTTTTTTTAAAGAAATCTGTCCAGAACTGACAGATCTGTTTATAGAAACCAGCCCAATGTATAAACTAAGCTCCCTTGAAAATATTTGCTAATTGCCTTCTCAGTAGAGTTTAGTGGAAGAAGGTCAGTGGAAACATGATGCATTGGGTCTAAAAGTGTGTCTTTGTTTTAAGCTATGACAGAATGATATAATAATTTACTTGGGGCTAAATTTGTTTTTTTAAAGTTAAATGCTGTTTTGACTAAGTCTGGTGGTATAAGATTAATTTCACTGCAATATCTATTCAGAAGCAGGAATCAAGAACAACATAGTTTGGTTCACATTTTATTGCAAATGTATCTAATTTGCATTTCCCAAATGAATACAGAAAATAAAACACTGTTATGCTTCAGTATTTGCAGTTTTCTGAAATTCACAATGCAGTTACAAAATCAACAAATTCATGCAGAAATGCATATATTAGGAAAAAGTGCCCACACATTTTGATATCAGTGAAAATAATATATAAAATCATTCTGTGCAAGTTGCTTGCAAAAATGCAGGTATTAAGCAAAACAGTATAAGGAAATGTGTCGATTAGGAGAACGGTAAATTAACATATCCATGAATTTTCCACACATACTCTTTCTTAATTGGCAGACTGATGGCAAACTGAACAGCAAAAACCAACAGAATCCAAGATTAGAAAATTAAACATTTCAGCTTTAAGCTGAAATCCTATACACAATTACTTAGGAATAACTCTCATTAAACTCCTTTGAATTGTATAGGATTGCATTTTTAGGGTCATGTGTTCAGCTCTCTTGGGAGAGATGTATGGATTTGATGAAGAAGATATTGTGAGAGCATAGGTTGTTTTTCTGCTCCTAACAACTTATACTACCTCTGGCAACAAGGTGTTTGAATCCAACTAAAATATAATCTAATGTAGAACATGGCAGTTTAGAACTACCTCATTCTCTCTAATGTAGGGCCAGCTGTGGTGATTGGAAATTTTTAAACAGAGACTGGATGGCCATCTGTCAGGAGTGCTTTGATTGGGTATTCCTGCATGTTGGGTGTTGGACTAGATGGCTCTTGTGGTCTCTTCCAACTCTATGATTCTATATGCAGAGGGTAAGGCTGTCAAAGAAGGAATTACAGTAGGTGACACTTGTTACACAAGCTACAAGTTCCTGAAATTCTTTCTTGTCATTTGGGGAATATTCATTCTGCAGAGAGGTCCAGATTAATTTCCTTTCACAATGGTAGGGTAGGATGGATCCTCTTTTGTATCGAGTCCATTCTAGGGGTGGTGTGGGAGACAATGTGTCTAGGCTTATCTGCAGTATAGATGTACCCTAAATGTATTAAAATTGTATTCATTTTTAAAATAGGTATTCCTTCTTTCCATGGAATGAATATGCATGCTGATGTATCTAAAATTCAAAATAAATGCAAAATTCAGCTAAAACGTACATATACCAAACCATCACAATAATGTCATTGTCCCCACTAATAAAAAAGAAGTCAAAACCTGGGGACTTCTCATGGGCTAATGATTGACCATTGTGTGAACCAATTGTTGAACTAAAGGGAATTTTGGCCTGATCCAACATGGTACTTATGTTCTTGCGCTGCCCGAATATCTACACTGCTGTTGATAAGTCACTGAGAGCTGCTTGCAGGAGTGGGTTACTTTTTGTTGTTGTTAAGTTCCTAAGTTCAAGTGAGCTTCATTTGTGTTTGGTTCAGAGCATATGAAGATTTTTGATTTCTGCCTGCTAAAGGGGAGTAACATTATTGTAATGCTCTTGAAAAAGAAGATAGTTTTTAAAAGTCAAGATACAAGCAGACAAAACAAGTCAGTTGCATCTTAAAAGCATGGGAAAATAGGAAAGGGCTTACCTGGCACCTAAAAGACAACATAATTGGTGATAGCTATGGTTCTAAAGTCTAAGGGTCTGCACCCCCTTCTCTAAGTCTGAAGGAGAGCTGAAGAATCTCCAAGTGAGAGTGCCACTTTGATTTTTTTTTTTAAAAAAAAATTTGTGCTGCTTCAGAGGGGCCTGTAGACTCTCCAAGGGTTGATGCTTAATGTATTCTGCTTAATGACATCACCAGGTCCCCCCTGATGGCAGGTCATTCCTATGTCTCTGAATTTCTCTGTAATAACATTTGAAGTTGTGGCACTACCACTGTAAAGTCCCCATCCCTGGTAGCCATTTGCCTTATCTCAGATGGGAGGGGTAAACATAGACCCTCTGCTGAAGATCTGAATGGGTAGGCAGCAGCATTTCAAAAGTAGAATAGAAACATAATTTATGTTTCTGACTTTGCACTAAAAGGGATTTTGGGCCCCTGTGATCCACAACACCACAGGATCCCAGTGAATTAGAAGGCAATCTCCTTGTTTGCACAAAGCTTATCTTTCAAGATGGGTAACTCAGCATGTGGGGATTGTTATACTCAGGGTTCTGTTCCTTTGCTTCCGTTCCTGCTCATTCCAGGAAAACCAAATTTTCTCCTTTTTGTACCTGTACTAGCTTTGGCCTGACATTATTTTCTGACAGATCTCTTGTTTTTCTTTGTAGTCCACATGCTGTCCTAGAACGCTTACGGATCAGAGTGAATAGAATTAGTCTACAAGATTACGAGGGACTGCATTATGACAAGGAAAAGCTCCGGGAAGCTTGTAAGTTTCTTTCCTTCCTTCCTTTCAAAAGGTGATTTAGTATAAGTGTTTTTGTGGTTTCTCATATGTATATAAGTGACTTCTTGATAAGGAATCCACACACTTTTGCAATGAAGTGCTCTAATATAAAGTGTGTATTAGGAGAAAGCACTAATAAAATATATAGACTAGTAAAAATAACATTTTTAATGTGTTATATTAAGAAAATTGCTAATTAAATAGGTTAATAAAATTGCATACCAAAATGGATTAGGAGAAATGTACAAAAACACTTGTATATTCTCATGCAAACTTTTTTTTGGAGAGGAGGGGATTAGTGTTAGGCTGAACCAAATTTAAGATTGAAAAAAAATCTCTAAGTTTGGGACAAACAAAATTTTGAAAAATGAGAAATGGAGTGAAGTGAAAATGGGCCATTTTGACCATTTCTATTTCTAACTCATCACAACGTTTCAACCTTGGGCAAGATGTTAATGAGTCATTTTGAAAGAGATGCCATGTCCTTCCATTCATCTTTTTTTTAAAAGTTATTTTTCTAGCGGATTATAGTGGAAACTTCTCTGCAGATTGCCTTATCAATCTACAAACCTTTGCCACCCCACTGTGAAAAACCATATTTAATTTCTGCAGAAAAATATTGCAAGAAGTTAGTGACATTCAGTTAATAATACAGAAGTCAGTGGAAGTAGTCAGCCAAACCTGCAACACTGTTGATGACAACACTTTAAAATTAAGTTGCTTTCCTTGGTAACTTATTCTGCACCATTAATCAATGCAGGATTCAGCTGCTTGTGATAACAGTGTAATAGAGCCTTATTCATGTATCAGTATCATTATTCATGTTCAGTTACAAGAGAGGCTATTTGTTATGTAAGAAAGCTGCAGCTTCCATTTAATAATACAGGATTCCCTGGTAATTACTGAGTAGCAAATCTTCTAATTGGTTTGCTTATCTTCCTGTAGAAATATGGTTATTTTCTTTACACATCCGTCTGCTATGCACACAAACACACACACCTAGACCTACCTATCCTTTTCACTGCTTACTGATGCTCCTTTCCCAGCATTGAATTATAATTTCAATG
Source organism: Gambelia wislizenii (assembly GCA_030847615.1). NCBI lineage: Eukaryota > Metazoa > Chordata > Lepidosauria > Squamata > Crotaphytidae > Gambelia > Gambelia wislizenii. Next base: position 239,037,607 of record JAUMIR010000005.1, read on the forward strand.
AGAATGAAGGTTCTTCTAACAAGACTTCCAGATACATATTTCAGATTTTAGCATAGAAATGTTGAGTGGATTTGCCACCATTTTATGGAGATATTTGTTAGGTTTTATAAGGAGGCAGCACTCTGATTTTCTCTCCTTCTCCCACCTGCATCTCTTCTTTAAATTATTTTAACTTTACAACATTATGTGAAACACATTGACTCATAACAAAATGAGCCACCAGTTATGGTATTATGATAAATCATAGTTTATTGTGACAGGAGGGAGCTGTAGTGAACCTCAGGCTCTGATGCTTCCCTACTCCTCTTCTAGTACTCACACAAATGGGAGATCACCCCTCCCCCTTTGCTTCCATGTTTAATTTACATCAGAGTGCTGTTTCATCCAAACCCAACACACTGGCGAATGTGACATATGGCTTGTTTCGACAAATAATATCTAAGATCAAACACAGTTTAGGGTTCAAGTGTAAAGCTAAATTGCAGTTTACCCCCCCCCAAAAAAAACCAAAAAACAAAAAACAAAAACTGAAGGAAAGCTTTCAGTTTCCTTGCAGCCATGCTGAAGTGATAGAATGTACAGGTGTTCTTCCCTCTCACAGTAAACAGTGGTTTATCTTAATGACCTGATCCAATTTAATGCAGATGTCTTTCTTCTATGTAGCAGGCATTGAATTTGTTCCCAGAATTACAGTGCTGGATCTACCATTAGGTACATATAGTGGGTATATACTGGGCCAGCAGGAGCAGAAGTCTCCTGGTAGTTCCACCTGAGTTGTCTAATCAAAAAAGCTATGTACCATATGGCCCACCCCAAGCTACTAAATTGATCTGTAGTGGTAGAGGTTACTGTCCTGTGAGCAACACTGAAAGGAGAGGAAACTTGCAATCCAGAGTCTTTTATTCTGCCCTGGCAGGCCCCACCTTTTTCATATTAATTGGCTAAAATTCATATATATTGGATTATAAGTGGCACTCCATGTGATTAAAGGTAGACCAGGGACCCCCTGTCATAGTTGACACCCAAGGATTTCTGCTGCCTGAAGCTCCCAGGGTGGGCTTCTTCTCAACCCCAAACCTGGGGTATCTCTTCGTTGCCACCACCCGTTGAGTTACCCTTCCTTGTCTGGTGCAACGGGAAACCAGACAGGTTATGAAAACAATAATAACCCTTTTCTCTATCCTAGAGAAATTCTTGATAGCCTGACCAAGAAGGCACATGAGGTAAGTTATAGAGAAAGGAGATAAGCTTTACTTAGATCTAGAGGTCTATGTTACTTGGGGGAAGCAAAACATTCCCCCAGGTTCCAACTTAGGCTTTACAAAGTTATACATTCAGTACAGAGCACTTGCAAAATAAACCATAACACTAACGCAACTATCTAGACGGTCCCTAAGCTACTAAGGAAGACAACTTACAGTCTGGCAGGATATAGCAGTCTCTCTGATGGGATTCAGAGTCCAGAGTCCTGTTTGAATAAGAACTTCCTCTTGAAGTTTTGATATCATTTTGAGGCCTTGGTGTTACCAGACCTTAAGAAAGGTTGGCTCCCCCCACCTTTTGTTATCACAGTTTGTATCTTGTTGATTACTCCATGGCTCAGGGATCTCATCAGCCTCACGAGGCATTAGGCTTCTCAGTTATGTGTCCATGTGCTCAGAGCCCATGAGGCTGCTAGGCCATGTGCTCAGCTCATCCCAAACAAAGGAAAATCAGAATTTGTAAAGTCTTTGTGGTAATCTCTGATTGGCTCTGCCTTTGCCCAATCAGAGTGGCTATCTAGTCAAGTGATGTGATGTCATGTTTATTCAATGAAGTTCTCCCACCCCCTTCCCATTTCCAAATAAGGAGTGGAAGTTTCCAATGTTGTAAAGTGTAGGTTGTTGAGATGAACTCCCATGATGGGCAGGGCAGGCCATCATGACACCCCCAAACAAGGAGCTAAGGTTTGCTCAGAAAACCCAAGGAAGTAGCCTGCTAAAATTCCTAAAAGACACAGCCAGGTGAGAATTATGTGAAAATCCCCTGGAACTGGTTAGTTAGAGAGAAATGTGCTAATTCCTCCAGGGCATCTCTGGAAGTGAGTCAATCACTAATCCCATTAAGGTGGCTAAGCACATTTTGCTTGCAAAACTGTTTGTCCCTCACATCTGGTCTTAAAACAATAGAGGTTTGCCTGAGACCACTCAGTTTTAATATTCCAACCATTAATGATCGTTAACACATTTGGAGAATCCATTGTTTAATCCTGGCAAACTGCAACAGACATTGTGTTCCACTCAAACTCACCCCTTCAGTAGAAAAGTCAGCTATAAATGCCACTCTGAAATGCCACCAAGGTGTCTACAGTTCCTCCTCCTACCTACATGCTATGAGTTTACTGCACTCAGAATGATATTTTGAGCTTCTCCTACTGCACAAACCTCTGCTCTTTGGATCAGTACAGAATTACCCACTATCCCCTCAATCTATTCCTCTATCCAAATACTTCCTACTTTGTTAGTCTTGTGTGACTGCTTGAAGCCTGCGTGTATGTATGTGTGTGTTCCCTTGATTATTTGTCAATAGAACCATTTTTATTTTATCACCTGGTTTGGAGTCTCCGCAGTTACTACCGGTATGCATAGGTCAAAAGATCCCAAAGTTACCTGGCCTTTTGCTGCCATTTTGAGCTAATTAAAATTCCCCATATTTGAATTCAGACCCTAGTGGGATCCCAACAGACCCCCGCCCCACAATTCAATTCCCCATATTTGAATATTTGACCCCTGCCCCACAATTCCCCATATTTGAATTCAGACACTATTGGGATCCCAACAGACCTCCGCCCCACAATTCAGCTAACAGTCTGTATGTATAATAGAGGTGTGGGAACCATGTTATCATTTGCCTTAAGCAGCAAAATGTTTTCGGTCTTTGCTGAAGGGTATGACTCTTTCTTAATATTCCTCTGTAATCCTTCCCCCATCTAAGTAAACAATACATGACAGAAATCAAAACATGGAAACCAGTTTAAGAATGAGCCATTTTATTATCCCTTTGGGAGTAGTGCAGGAAAGTTATTAAGATTTTTGCCTGAGACATGTCTTCATGATGGAGCATCAAATACTCTGACACCAGCGTAATAACCTGGATCATCTAGACTCAGAGTAAATAAATGTTGCTCTTCTTGTTTGCTTGAAATACCAATTTGATTCTATCAGCGGCCTCATCTAAAATTGAATTTTTTCCTGCTGCATCTAAGAAGTTGTCATATGCACTGTTCAGAGAAGATTAATCTTGGCTCTCTGGAGGTGGACAACTCATTTCTGCAACTTTTTTGAGTAATTAAATGATGACATACTGGTCTTAGAAGAGAACAATCATGTTTATCTGATTCTTCTACATTTTTTGCTACTTTCTTTACTCTTTTATATAGATAATTTTAGTGTTCCATTAAGCACTGACCAAATTCTGCATTCAAACTGCAGAATGGTACAGTATTCATATAGGAGGTACATATATGCACATGTAATAGTACATGAGAGGTAATAATACATTTTCCTCTACTGAGCGTGCCTCCTGAAGACAAAAGGTCTCTGAAAGTATTGAGAGTTTCCAATTCTTTTTTGTTTTGATTGGATCTACTTATTCTTGAGTTGTATCCTATCTCTTTTTTTCAAATATGCCAGGTTTTCCTCCCTGCTTCCCCCTTATTTCTAAAAAGACTCACCATCTATCTGTGCAAGGGGGGAAAGAGATAGCAGAATCTTTTGGCCTGTGTTTACTGGTACTAAGGAGGAGACATTAAGCTAGATAGTACAATAATTGATCTTTATTTGAGAAAACAATAATAACAACATTCACGCGCACATTCAGCCTTCAAGCATTCACACAAGGCTAATGAATAAAGTAGGAAACATTGGGATAGAGGGATAGAGAATGGAGTGTGGGAGATATGAGACCTGTCCTGTAGAGATGAGGTCATGGAAGAAACCAGCAGAATGGAGGTCCAGAACAGGAACAGCTGCACAGACAGATGTAGTGGCCACAGGAAGGGGATCCGTGAACATTTGAGTGGAGTTTTGGAAGGGTTTTTATAGTCAATAACTACCTTCTGAGGATGGGATTTAGAGTGAAAGACAATTTTTCTCAGAGTTGCTCAGGGTGAGACAATAGACCCTCCAGATATGTTAATAGTATCTTAATGGGTAGATACTTTGTAACTGAACTGAGGAAGCAATTTCCTTTGTTTGGGGAAGGGTAAAGGTATGGGTATTGTTTATGTTGTAAAATATGCAGAGCGCGTTCACTCTCTGCCCATCCGAGCAGAGATGCATGCAGTGAAATAGCATGGGCTTTTGGGCAAAGCCATGCACACCTCTGGTGTAAAAGAAAGATAGACTGTTTTTCTTTTATGGTTTTATTAAAAGCAAAGCAAAAATGAAATAAACAACAGAAGGCATTCATCCATGCTTCTGTATGCTCCAAAGTTCCTCAGGAGCTAAGAGAAAAGAAAAAGAGCCCCCAAAATGCAGGAGGCACTAACTAGCTCCAAAATCCCCTCCCAGTTATATACTTTTCCAAACATTCAACTCTTCTGAGAAACAACAAGAAATCTGAAGCCTTTGGTTTCTTTTCTCACTTCCCAACTCTGAAGGACAGAGAAAACATAATGATGATGATGATGATAATAATAATAATAATAATAATAATAATAATAAAGTTTTATTTCTATCCCACCCCTCTGCAATGCAATCGGGGCGGCTTACAATATAAAACTACATAGACATAGTACCCTAGCCCACCCACCCCTTAAAATAATATTAAATTATAAAATATTAAAACATACAGTAATTAAAATATATAAATTAGATAGAAAAGACAGATTTATGAGTTCTAGTAGACAAACTGGCGTCTTCAATGCCTTGGTGAATAAAATTACCCAAAGAGGGGATAAACTTCTAATTACAATATCTATTTTCCCTGACAGTTTATAGGTTTGAGTATGGGTATTGTTTATAGGTTTGAGTATCACAGCTTTAGCTGATAGGATTAGCCAGGTGTTAGGACCTTCAGTTGCCTTGCAAATTAACTTTTCTTTGGAATTTGGGCTGGCCCCTCCTTAAGTGCATACCTGACTGAGTCTGAATACTAGTCCTTAGGATTTCTTAGAATTTTCCAGCTTTAATGGCTGCACTACGTGGAAGGCCATATTTGACCTAATTATTAAATATTGCCAATTTATTATCGATATGGGACAGGGGTATCAGGGCAGGCAACACCACAATAAGTCTGCCTTAGTTGCAATAAGTCAGAAATGACTTGAAGGCACACAACATCAACAAACTAATTCTGGCCCAAAATGCCTATGCTCACCACTGCATAGGCTGGTGGAGGGATTCTGTGGTTTGTAATCCAAAAATGTAATCTTTCCAAGTTGTAGATTTTCCTGCACCTATCAGCATCTGTCGGTTAAAATGGAATGAATGCTTTGTTTTCGGTATAACGGTCCTATGCTTCTGACAAAGGCATACTCCTTTCCCTGATTGAAAATTTCATAAAAGAGATACAACACAACAGCATGGGAATTTATGGAGCAGAATGTATTCTTTTAACATGGTGGTTGCCTTCTGAGGCATACAGATTTTATCATCGCTGATGTACTTGTTATTGTCCTGAGAAAATAGAAAACATCTTCTAAGCCATGACTAATGATGGACTTACTAAACTACAAGTAGGAAATCCTTAAATATATTCAACATAGTTGTTGAAGGGTTTTTATTTATAAAACGTTGGCAAGGCATGTCAAACATGAATAGAGAACCAGCAGATGCTATCTCCTCAAAGAAGCAAATTAAAGGCGTTTTCTTTGTTTTCCTGTCTTAACTTTTCTTTTTATTCAGGGCTCAAATTGAAATTGAAGCAGCATCATACACATTCTCTTTTCATCTAAGCATTACATTTCTAGATATGAGTGGGCTTTGAAATGGGATAGATACTACCTTCTAATTTTGCACTAGAAGATAATTCATTGAGAGGCAAACATTCTCAAGTTGTGTCAAGCAAGGAAAAGTTACCCCTCCTTCCCCCATGTTTCAGCTTCTGTTCTGGCCACAATCATAAGTGAGGAGGCCAGGGCCAGGGCCAGCCCTGTCATTTGGCAGAGTGAGGTGGTTGTCTCTGTAGTATTTAATCCATGTGTAGTATTTAAGCCATTATTCCTCGTCTGTTCAAAGGAGTGCATAACCATGCTGTATCTTTGGCTCTGCACCAAGGGTTGATGTAACCCATGCAGGGGGCAAGGGATGAAACATGATATAGGGTCAATGAAAAGACCCTTTTCTCAGTGGCCCTTAATTAATGTTTTAGAACTTTCTGTGCTGCATTTCAGAACTGAAATGTTCTCCCAAAGCTTCTTTCTGTCATCACATTTAATGATCTGCTATATTGTAACAAAATTCTTTTTATGTTGCTTTATTATCAAGGTTTTGCTCTAATGTTTCTATGTACTGTTCTTAGCATATGCTGCCTAAATTGTTTTGGCAGAAAAGTAGGATATAAATGATGCAAAAACATAGTTTTTTCCTTTCTCCCCACCCCAACTTTCTTAGTAAGAGTAAATAATAGCTGACAAAACTTTATCCAGGTTTGATTGCTGAAATAAAAATGTGGCTGATGAATTAACCAATGGTGGTACAGTGATCTAGAGAAAGAGTTGCCAGGTTTTCAAAACAGCAATAAGGAATGGTTGAAATTCATAACATGCAGAGTTGGTAATAAGAAAGTAACTGTTAACAAGTTCCTGGTCTTTCAGTTTACATAGGAGATTTTCACACTGGAAAAGTAATCCCCGGGGAGATCGGGAGAGAAACGAGGCTGTTCCGGTTGCAGTACCCCATTTCACATGCCCACTTCCTTCTCCCAATCTCCCGTCGTCCTCCCAACATGCTGCTTCCATTTCCCTCCCAGTATGTTTTACTAATGAGCGTTCTTTGTTAGTAAAAAATTGCAGTACATAGCGGGAGGGAAATGGAAGCAGCATGTAACATAATAAATATTGGTAACAAATGTAACATAATAAATATTGGTTAGTATGCCTAAACTCTACATTGGGCTTCTTTGCCCAACATCATCCTTGATAATGTTGGAACACCTTGGGAAAAAAAAAGTCAAACCAAGTGTCCTTTATATGATAAAATATAAATAGTGTTGTTCCAGTATGGCTCACCTGTATTTATTGGGGATGTTCAAATATTTATATAATATAAATGGTGTTATTTAAAAATCAGAATGACTCATAGACTCATAGAGCTGAAAGGGGCTTCACGGGCCATTTAGTCCAGCCCCCAACTCAGTGCAGGTCTCCAGCTAAAGCATCTCCACCAGGTAGCTGCCCAGCATCTTTTTGAAGACATCCAGAGAAACCACCACCTCTCTAGGCAATTGGTTCCATTGCCAAACAGATTTTGATGTTTTCTTGTCAATAATGGTAGGACAACTTTCCTTAAGAGAATTATTAAAAAATTAAGATCAGCTGTATATTAAAATGCCATAACCCTATGCACATAAGTCCCACTGAATTTAATGTAACTCACATTTGAGGAGAGACATTATGTGTTGTTCAATGCCTCCAATGAACTGAAATGAGATATAAATGTGAATTGCTTGCTTTGTTGTATTTATTCTTAGTTCATTTTATGCATTATTTATTATTCTTGTAGCCATTCCTCTGGGAATTATAGTTGTCCGAGGAGACTGTGACTTGGAGACTTGTCGTATTTATGTGGATCGCCTAGAAGAGGTGAGTTGCTGCAAATGATGTAGATTAAGGACACATGAGTGTCTTCACAAATTCACAGAGGAGTAGTATCATTTTTTTTTTTACATACTAATTCTGGCTTCCTCCTTCTTGCCTATGATCTCTCTGCTAACCTTGTCTTGCTTGATGCTGTGGGCACCATGCAAAAATAAATAAATAAAAAACACTTATCTCACCACTGAGTGACACCACCAGCTTTGAGCTGGAAATAGGGTTTGAGGAAAGTGCCCAGGCAGATGGTTTATTATCCCCAGGCCATTTTGTGTTCCAGCATCTTTCATTTCAGAAAACAAACATTGTCCTTGCTTCCCAGGCAGCTCCCTCAGGGCCGGTAGGAAAATATTGGATCACATTTTAGATTAAATGATGTTTCAGTCATCTCCACAGTGGTGGCTCCAATGTCAATGGGCTGGTGAATCTGGCCTGGGGTTTAGTCTAAACTTCAAAGAAGCTGTTAAATGCACTGAACCTAATTGTGGTATGGGATTCAGCACCTTGGATAGTTCCTTTAAAGTTCAGACTAAAACCCAAAGATTATTCACTGCCCCTCTGACATGGTAGCCCTTAGAAACCACTGCATCTCTGTGCACCATAATTCTTGTATGGAATTGACTGAAGCATACTTTGGGGTTTTTTGGTGTGTGTGTGTTATCTTTTCCCTGTTGGCTGGACTTTTTAAAAGAAGTTTGATGATAAACACATTTGTGGTATGCTTTGCATGGAAAGGATTCATCATTGTTTTAATTAACCATTTTTAACAGTCTTTGGATTAATCATTGTTTACCCTGGACTTTCTCCCTATAGGATTTGCAGTCAGTCTCTTCAAATACACAAAGAGTTCACTACCAGGTAAAAATATCTCTTGCCTCTTTCCCTTTTAGAAGAGTAACATATGAAGGTCTTTCATTGTTAGTTTAGACTGTATTCTTTTTACCTAAAAGAAAAATGTAGCTGGACTTTATTGGCTCAATAAACAATTCAGTCACCTGTGAATGTTTACTGAAGGATACAGTATGTTCACCCCTCCCAAAAAATTAAATAAAACATTTTTTTAAAGAGCCAACCATTCAAGATTTGTGGTAATACTGATTCATTGCAGAGTTTAGTATTGTAGAAGTTTAGCAAATATCATTTAGACTTTGAGCATGCAAGATTAGTGTCCTGATCTCGACCCTAATCTTGACAGAGGAAGGCTAGACTTGGCTGGGTTCTTGGCATGGTACTATTGGCTGGGCTCCTGCTATTTGCTCCCTCCCCCCAGATAGCTGCCAGTGTCACTTGAGTTTCTAGGAAGATATGGTGCAGCCAATGAGCTACTGTGTTTCTGCATCTATACACACACACCTCTGTTTGAAAGATGGTACTGGTTTGAACATTGGACTACAACTCTGGAGACCAGGGTTTGGATACCTGATCAGCCATGGAAACCCACTGGGTGACCTTGGGCAAGTCACACTCTCTCAGCCTCAAGGACAAAGACAAACCCCCTCTGAACAAATTTTGCCAAGAAAACCCTGCCGTAGGGTTAAATTCCGAATCTGCTGCCTGCAGTAGATATTTCACTTTGTCCAGTGGTAGGGCTGGCCATGGAAAGAGTGTAAATCACTGGAAAAGGACTGTGCAGTTGGAGGGCTGAGGATGTCTGTTCATTTATGTGAGACTAAGGACTTTTTCAGATGGGGCCAAATGCCCCATTCCTGCCCCACCACCTCCATTCCCGTTCCTGCCGCGGAATAAGGTAAAAACGTTCACACACTGACCTTGATTCCATGGCAGGAAAATCCTCCCCCTCCCCTCGCTCTCTGGGAGTAAATGCAGCCATTGTAAGGCTGCATTTATGACCCAGAAAGGAAATCCCGCATGTTCTCACGAGAGAATAATGCGAGGGAATTCAAAAATAAAACTTTAAAAATGCATTTAAAAAGTACACCAAGCACAAAAACACACACACAAAACCCCCAATTAACCCATGGAGGGGGGAAAAAGGTGCCACTTACCTGGATGTCCCGATCTGTGCCCAAAAGTGTTCAGAACGGACCTCTTCCCGCAGCCGTAATTGCGGGAGAGGAACAGGGCACCTTTCAGACCACCCTGATTCCACGACAGAAATGGAACGGGTGGTCTAATAACGATGTTTTCCCCGTGATCAGAATATCATGGGAGAAACTGGAATGAGGACAGGAGAGGCATGGAATGGGGTCAACGTCATCTGAAAGGGAGACTTTTTCTCAACCCTGTTCTGTGCCTCTCATGGAATAAATAGCTCATCTGAAAAAGTCCTAAGATGACGCTGTGGTCTGCAAGACTGCCGGGAGAAGACAAAGCTGCCTTGGATCTCATTTTATATAGTATTTCTAGTTCAGTGCACACAATCCCCTGTAGCACTTCTAGTATGCATTTACAATCTAGATGGCTGTTTTTGAACATTTGTCCTCCAGCATGCATTTTTAATCTTATCACATCTGATACATAAAGCTGCATTTTCTAATTTGATTTCAGGAGTATTCTCTGGTTATCATTTCCATGTACTTTCTATATCAATCTCTACCATGCACACACTGTCAACCCCCTCCCCCCTTCCACATATAACATTTAAAGTTATTCAGAGAGATTTTGATCAGCTACAGTATAACACTGATGTGGGTACCTGTCCTTTAAAAAAAAATGTTTCTTTTCACTTTTCAGTGGGGATTTCTCATGGGGAATAAGGGTTCATATTCATGAATATAAGTTGAGATTGACTGGCATGTTAGTAACATGCGCATGTGTAGTTTATGCACACATGTCCCTTTTTGCATGGGTCACAAGGGCTATTCTTTTGCTCTTGGACTCCATCCCAGTTCCCCACACACCCCCACACAAACACACCCCACACACAGGCAGATGTCAAGGGGGATGATTGGGGAGGCAATTCAGACCATGATCCCTCCAAACTGAGTTCAGCTGCTACTTTATAGTCTGGATCACCTTCCCTCTCTATCCCCTCCTCTCCACACCTGTAAACACCAACAGTAGCTTTACCTAGGGCTTGACAGCTTCCAAGGGAGTTGGAAGGATATGGAATTGCTTGGATCAAGCTACGCTCCAATGTAAGATCTTGACCATTGTGTCCAGAGCTTTGAAAGGTTATTCTAAACTAGAACTCCAGAAACATGCAGCCATCATGGCTACTCTTGGGAGCTGTAGTTCAACAAGAAATGCAGGGCTACATGGTTCCCATCCATGGTTTATCTGCACTATACAGTTATAGGTACTGTTAAGTACCTTGGCTTTAACATGTAATTCCTGAGATTTGTAGTTTGATAAGACACATAGAATTTTCTGTTTGACTGCTCTATTATAGTCCTGTGAACTAGAGCAAAACATTCTGAGCACCTCATCAAACTACAAATCCCACGTTACTATGGACAGAGTCATGACAATTACAGTAACATCAAGCTGCTGTGACTGTGTAGTGTAGCAAAGCATTTGGCATTGACAATGTTTCCCATTGTCAGTCTCTGCCCTCCCCTTGGATCATCTGCTTTCTCACAGTTGTTGTCGATGTATTTCAGTTAATTACCCAACCAATTCTGCGAATAAGCCTCTTTGAAGCCTTTCATGTACCATCAATACTTTATGATGTTTCATTTTGAATGAAATGTCTCTTTTGTGTTTTATTGGTTCTCTCACATTGGTTGGATATTTATATATTCTTCCAGAGTCCTTCCACAAAAAATGCCTTGCTGAGTTTCATTTGCAGAATCCTCCCCCGCCCCCATAAGTGATATTACCTTGTGAGCAACTTAGTACAGTATAAATTATGGGAGAAAAGAGCAGGCTCATGACAGATTCTTGCCATTTAGTAAATAAAATCATCTTCATGTCTCACTAATAAGGTATCTGGGGCACTTTTACATTTTATAAACAAAGCACATTTCTCTCTTGGGTTTCCCTAGGATTTGGAATGGGAAGAGTCAGCAGAAACCATTTCCGTGAACCCAGCTGCAAATGAGAACCTTCTTTGCAGATGTCACTTTGTGCTGCTTCCTTTTTAAAGTAGTAGTTGCTCAAATATATAGGAATGCATTCTCCTGCTAGATCTACTTCCCTCTGTTTTAGCTGCAATGTTGGACTTCCCTCAACAAACTACACAGGGAAAAAAACAGCCTTACTGACAAGCTGCAAGGGAGCGGGAATGTTCTGTCTTCCCTGCTATCTTATTGCATGACGTCAGTGTTCTTTCATACAGTCCCATGGGGGACTGAGGTAAAACCATGTCTTTTTGCTAACCAGAAAAATCCATTTGCAAAAAGACATTTTTTACCTTCGTCCCCCATGGGACTGGAACAAAAGAATGCTGGAAGAACACTGATGCCAGAACATTCCTGCTGCTTTCTTCAGAGTGTGGTAAGGCTCAAACACATTCTTATTTCAAGTAGATGTCCACCAATGGCAGTTAACCCTCTCTTTGAGATTACACACCTAGGCCCAGAAATCTTGTTTATTTAATTCAGCATATTAAACCACCTTCATCCAAGTTGCTGTTATTTATAACATTTTTATCTTACTTTTTCTCCAAGGACCTCAAGGCAATCAATAAAAATGAGCCTCCACCCTATTTTTATTCTATAAACAGCTCTTTGAAGTAGGTGAGGCTACAGTTTGCCCAAAGACACCAAGTGAGCTTCATAGCCTTAATGCAGTGGTTTCCAAACTTTGGTCCTCCAGATGTTTTGGATTTCAGTTCCCAGAATTCCTGACTGTTGGCCAAGCTTGCTAGGGCTTCTGGGAGTGAAAGTTCAAAAATGCTAGAGAACCAAAGTTTGGAAACCACTGGCCTTGTGGGACTTTGAACCTGGATCTAACCCAACACTAACCACTACATTCTACATTTCTGTCTTTTACCCAAGGCAATGTTTTCACCCATCTTACTTTGTTGGTTACCTGAGCACCAGCTGCATTCCATTCTGCAATTCAGTTGAGGGATCTAGGGCCCATCTACACAAGGGAAAAAAGCCTGGAGTACCTTGTAGTAATGGCATCTCGCAGCAGCAGTGACATGCCTTAATGGTTTTTGTTGAACTCAGAAGCCCCCATAAGCCTCTAATTTCAGATGGCAGCTGCAAGTGATTTACTCACATTAGTTCTTCGCTGCTGCCATTTTTTAAAAAAGTCATCCAAGGTACGCTGGAGCGATATAGTGATTTTCTGATTTTACAGGAAAGCAAAACAAAAAATAACCATCCCATTTTATCACCTTAGTGAGCAATCTCTAAGGCAAAAATCCAACATGGCGGCAGTGGGCGCTCACCCTGTTAGCAAGCCAAACCCCCGCTGTCACCTAGCCAATCAGGTTTGTGCTTCCCTTTGAATTGCTTGTTATTCAATTGTCCTAACAAGCAGGTATAGGCAACCCCCTCACTTTTTTTTAAAAAAGTACAGTAGGACTCCAGTATCTGCTGGGGATTGGTTCTGGGGGACCCTGTGGATACCGAAAATGTGGATAATAGCAAACAACATTGAAAATAATGGGAGTTCTGGTTTAAAATACCATAGAGTTGCCTTGGAGGACCTAGAAAATGGCTAGAGAGGACACATTTTCTAGGAAGACTCTATGGAAGGTGTGCTGTTTTGTGTCCTGTGGATGATTGAATCAGTGGATAATACTGTACGGGAAAGGCTGTGAAGGCGTTTCCTGTGTTGTTTTTGGCATTTTGGGTCTCCCTCCTTCCGAATACTGTGGATTATTGCAGAATCTCATTTAGACAGGTAGGATTCCCAGCGAATTCCATGATTTTTTTTAACTACCTGAAGGGGTTAATTTCACTGCACAAGAAATCCATTCAGTTCCTGGGCTTTCAGGGTGCTTTTTTTAAAGGAGAGTTTGTGTCCCAGAATCCTGTGTCATATGATAAGAAATCCCACAATCCCTGTTGCAGATGAACGTGGAGTCTCTTGGGGGGTGGTATATTGATGAACAGTTTGTCTTTCTGCATGGGATTTGGAACTCGGTTATGGTTTCTCCTATGGCTAGTTTCTTCTTTGGATTTTTGGTTGTTTAATTTATCTTGTACTTTCTCCTCTTTGCCCACCCACACCCTGCTTTGGTATGACATCAAGACACATTGTAATCCTTAGATTAAAGAAGAAATCCACCTTAATCAGAGTTTGGGAAACTTGCTCTTTTGAACTGCAACTTCCAGAATCCTCCAGCCATCATGGCCCCTTCTGTGGGGGATTCTGGGAGTTAAAAGTACAAAAAAAAGAGTAATGTTTCTAAGGTCTGACCTCAACAGTGATGATGGTGGTACTGAGGATCATGATATGAAAAAGGCAACAAAATGTTACAGTGAGAGAGCTCCTGTTCAGTGTTACAGCCATGCTGGCTTTAGGGATAGCCTATTACAATTTACCTCATGATTATTATTGCTCTTGTCTGCTATAGGCACTCAGCATTTTGTAGTTGCAGAGCAAGTTTAATAATCACTGGGGCATAGATTTCCCTTCATAATTCTCTTCCAAAACTTTCTGTACTTCTATGAACTCTGAATTTTTCAAGTGTGTTTCTCAGTAGTCTCCTTCTGGCAACAACACTATTGATACTCACCAGCTTACTTTGCTATCAGGACTGAGAAGAATAGTTATAGTTATCCCTCTGCATTTGTGGGTTAAGTGTTTCCGGATTTGGGTATTTGCAGATTTGATTAATATGTTCTTTCTAGACATTTGTAGGTCTTCCAGCGTGGTTCTATGGTCAACATCTGGAGGAAGTTGGCCACAGAATTGCACTGGAGAACGTACAAATGCCCAGAGGAGTGTTCTCTCAGGTAAAAAAAAAAATAGTAGACCTATATTTGTGGCTTTTGCAGGGCTTAGCCCCCATGAAAATTGAGGGCTAACTGTATTCTACTTACATGTTTGTAAATAAACAAGGACATCTAAATTCCTGGTAAACTCTCTCATCCAAAGGAAGTAATCCCTCAAAAACAAAATATTAGGGATGGGCAAAGCACATAAATTTTTTTGTGAGGTGCCATTCATTGCCTGGTTCTAATCAGAACTTAGAAAAATTGCTTTTGGAGGCCTACAACTCCTAGAACCCCCCAGCAAGTGTGGCCACTTACTAATGCTGATTTTGGGAGTTGTAGTCCAAAAAGCAACTTCCCTAACCTGATTCTGATATAGAAAGTGAATTCAGGATTATTTGATGAGGAATTGTTCCCACAGTAAGCAGCATACAGCTGTATGTAAAACTTCATTTCTGAGGAAACTGTATCCTTGACTTTCATGCTTGTTTGTGTGAGACGGGTATCAGGAGCATAATTTACTCTTCCATCATGGATAATAAAAGAAAGAACCATGTGATAAATGGATGGTTTAGGTCAAGTCTAGAGACAGGAGCTAGTAAGAAGAATCTTGTAGCTTCTCACTGGACCAAAGAAAAGCCATTAACCAGTTGTAAAAGTCTTGTGCCAAATTAGTAAGCATCAACCTGCTTGAGAGAAATTAGAGGTGGATTAAATCCTAATTGCCTTAACAGTTTAATTGTAAAAATTACCTAGGGAGGCAGTGCTGAGCACTGGCTTGCTGTACACAACATATACCTGCCTGAGCCAAGAACCTAGTAGTTTTTGGAGTCTGCCACAATCCAGATGGTGCTTGCTGTTGAGTTGCATATTTTTGGCCATAGCACAATCTTTCTTCACAGCCTGCTTTTTATGGTTAGCTGAGTTAGTATCTCTGGTAGACAGTATTGATTGCTGGTTGCTGTTTTTTTTAACACACACACACACACACCCTGCTCTTCAGCCACAAGGCTATCAGAACGGTTTACAAATTGTTATAAGCAACAGCAATTTACACATCTACACTGCATTAAGCAGTTTCCAATGTGTGTTAGCTAATTGCCCCCACAAGCTGGGTACTCATTTTACTGACCTACGAAAGGATGGAAGGCTGAGTGAACCTTGGAGCCCTCTGGAATCGAATTTGCAACATGGTGACTTGTAGTACTGGCATTTAACCATATATATTCTGGATAAACCAGTGTTCTACCTTTTGTAACCTTTCTCAGTACATATTCTACACATACAGAATGTGTGTATCCTACAGGGTATCTATTTAAAACCTATCTATTAAAAGTTGAAGGGCATGGTCCAGGAAGGAAGAGGAAAATAGCTGATGTAAACAATTGGCTCCATAGATGGTGTCGCCGAGAACTATTTGGATTCTTGGATCATAGGCTGCGGTTTCATAAGGGGGGACTTCTGGGGTGCATCTCATGACAGTTGGCAGAAACGTTTCTGCCAACAGTCTCAAGAATTTGATCAGGAGGGCTTTAAACTGAATCATATGGGGAGGGAGACAGTATTCTGGAAGGCAAAAGGGCTGGAGAAAATAGTCAAACTGTCATAGAAGGAACAAACAGTGCAAGGACCCAACAGTGGGAGGCAAAAAATCTTGCACAGGCAGCAAGTAAAGGGAACACATGGTCTTAGATGTCTCTACACTAATGCACAGAGCATGGGAAATAAGCAAGATGAACTTGAACTCCTAGCACTACAAAACTAATATGAAAAGGCAGAATTACTCAACACCTTCTTTGCCTCAGTGTTTTCAGAAGAGAAAAAGGGTGATCAACCTGAGGATAATGGAACAGAGGACACAACAGGGGAAATCCAGCACAGAATAAGTGAAGAGGTAGTACAGGAATACCTTCTTAATCTAAATGAATCTAAATCTCCAGGACCGGATGAACTACATCCAAGGGTATTAAAAGAGCTGGCAAATGTAATCTCAGAGCCATTGGCAATAATATTTGAGAACTCCTGGAGAACAGGAGAAGTCACAGCAGACTGGAGGAGGGCAAACATTGTCCCCATCTTCAAAAAGGGAAAAAAGGATGATCCCATCAATTATCATCCAGTTAGACTGACATCAATACAGGTAAGATTCTAGAGCAGATCATTAAACAGAGAGTCTGTGAACATTTAGAAGGTGATGCCATAATCACAAAAAGTCAATATGGGTTTCAGAGAAACAAGTCATGCCAGACTAATCTGATCTCTTTTTTTGATAAAATTACCAGCTTGGTAGATGAAGGGAACACTGTGGATATCGCATACCTTTATTTCAGTGAGGCCTTTGACAAGGTTTCCCATGACATTCTTGCAAACAAGCTTGTAAAATGTGGACTAGGCATGTATGTCTGTCACTCAGTTTCATGGCCGAATATGTGAGATGTTGAAAAGTTTTCCCTTTAAGGTTGTGTGATGTGGGAATGTGTGACATCTCCATCTGTCAAGAGGCTGCTTTCTACTGAATCATAGCATTGGTCAATCTAGCTCAGTACTGTCTACACTGGGCTGTGTGTCTGCAGAAGATCTGGGGGCACCATTTCCCCCAAGCTTTCTGGGCCACCTGTGCCCCCTTTTTGAAACAAGAAATGGCCAGAAGTCTAGTTTTGAAAAGGGAGGCTATATTGGTGTCAAAAGTGGTGTGCCCACCTAAACAACAATATTATCAAGGCCTGTGGAGTCCTTAATGCTTTATGTAACTTTTGGGCCACATAATCTCCATTTGTGGACTTAAAGTTAATCACAGTGAAACTCCAGAATTTCAGGCAAGAGGTTTTCTCAGCCCTTTGAAAATATGCCAGGGACTGAACCATGGTGATCTCTTTCATAGAAAGTTAAGGGCTCTCCTATTCAACTACAGTTAATAGTTCTCTGCTGTTTGATCTGCTATGGCTGTTTCACACATGCAAGCCCTCCCAGTACTTGTTTACATTGTAAACTACCTAGGGAGTGCTTTGACACTGATAGGTGGTATAGAAATTCAGTAAATAAATAATAAATAAGTAAATAAATTGCTGCATCCATCAGCTCTTAAACATTTGTACATTCTTGTATTTATTTAGACATTTTTATTTATTTAGGCACTTCATTCCAAAAATCTCAAAGTGGTTGACAATATTGCATATTTATTATATGCCTACAAGTCGACTCGAGCTTATGGAGACTCTATCATGGGATTTTCTTGAGAAGATTGATTCAGAAGAGGTTTACCATTGCCTTCCTCTTAGTGTGACTTGCCCAAATCCATGCTGTGAGTCTCCAAGCCTAAGTGGGGTTTTGAACCCTGGTGTGCCAGAGTCCAAGACTCAATTCACTATACCGTTGTTGTGTCCCTTCAAATCATTTCTGACTTATGGTGACCCCAAGGTGAACCCATCATGGGTTTTTCTTGGCAAGATTTGTTCAGAAGGGCCTTCAAGGTTGAGAAAGTGTGACTTGCCCAAGGTCATCCAGTGGGTTTCTATGGCTGAATGAAGAGTCAAACCTTGGTCTCAGAGTCCTAGTCCAATGCTCAAATCACTACACCATACTGGCCCTCTGTTATACCATGCTGAGTCCATATTGCATATTAAACCTCACAAAGAACAATAAAGATCAAGTAACACAACTGTAAAACAGCAATAAAGCATAAAACATATCATTAAAGCCACTAAAATCACTAGGGGTAACTTAGTAGTTTGGAAAGCAGGAAAATGCCTTGGCAAAAGACAAAGAAGCCAATACTTAGTAGAGCAAACATGCTGTTGAAAGCACATCTGATCTGAATTGGGAAGACAGTTCTTCTTAAACATGTGGATGTGGAGCTCATTCTTCATACCAGCAGTAGCTGGTGCCTCCATTGGTGCTGGGTTTTGTAAGAGCTAGTTGGGGTTTTACAGGGACATTTCACAGGAGCTGTCTGTGGTGCTGAATCCTATTCCCTGAATAGCTCCCATAAAATGCTGCTGTAAAACTCAGCATGGGTTCTCTGCCCTGATGCTGGCCTCTGATGCTTAAAACTGGTGATGCCTTTAAGTTCATTTTGAAAGTTGAATATTTTCTCACATGTTGGAGAAGTTTGAAAGACATCATAGGTGTCAGAAGATAAGAGAATGACCACCCCATAACTAAATCCCCCCTGTCACTTCCCCATTGCTCAAGCATTGTGTTGAAGGAAAGGTACTTTTCATATAGAAATGATCACTGAATCATAAACTGGAAATTAAAATAAGGCTGAAAGGTGTAAGTGTGCTTATGTGAGTGAAATGCCATGAAAATCAATAGAATTTAAAGAAAACATGCATTGGATGGGAGCACTGATGTGAAATATGCTGCTGTTTCTCCTGGAGAAGCTTATAGGGTGGGCCAAAGCTACTCACTTGCAAATGCACTTTGCTCCATCGCTTTCAAAATACATTTTGCTCTAACTACATTCCATAGATATTGCTTCTCCATCCCATCACTTAGAATCTGAAACCTACAACATCTGCAATTCTACATTTTAAGATTGAGTCTGAACTACAAACCTCATTGCCCTAGTATCTGGCCAAACCTTGGACTTTTCCTTCTTTAGTCCTCTCCTTAGTGCCCTCCTTCACCAGCTAGCATGAGGAAGAGTTCTGGAGAGGTCAACAGCTTGTGCAATTTTTGTGCCATTGTAGGTTGGTCTGAATAAAGGTATTGCCTAACTGGATTTTCATTCTCATATTCTCAGAGGAAGTGGGAAACAGAGAGAGGGAGCAATGTATTTAACTGCTAATATGGCAAAGCTAAAACTTTTACCATTAGCTGCCTGCTTTTGCATGTGAGCAGCAAATTGTTGTGTATTTACTTTTCTTGTACTTTTACTGCCAGCAAGGAAAAAGAAGTATAACTTCACCGGCTTTAGGTCCTGTCTCTTGTCTTGTTTGTGATGGTGCTTATGGTGAAGAAAGCACCAATTGCTGTTTTTGTTTATGCAGTAAAATGCCTTCGACCAGCCCCGACTTTTATTGTAGGATTCCTCTACATAATTGGAATCTGTGATATACTGTAGATCTGCAATGCACTGTATTGCGTTCTTTAAAAAAAAAAAAAAAACTGGCACTAGGCCTAGCAAGCTCTAAGGCAATCCATGAGTTAATACTGTTCCCATAACCATTTTGTTGAGATGAAAGAAGAAATTATTGTGAAAAATTGAGTTATTTGATATTATCTGCAATTCTACATGAATACTGCTGAATTATGCATTACTATTACTGCATTGTGGGAATACATTCAGATACAGGAATACTGTTCTGTGCCTAAGATGCACAGCTGTGCATCAGAAACATAAGTGGGAGGAGAGCTAACATGATGGTTGTTCCTTTGGGTATGATGGAGTGAAAGTAGCATACGGGGAAGGGGAACATAAGTAAATAGGCTACTTTTAGTTGTAACACTATATTTAATGAACTAATCTGCTATATTTTTGCCCATCCCTCAAATCCCTCCTCAGACTTCACCTTCTCTGAGTAGCCTATGGTTTATCATCTGAGTACCCACTTCCAATTACAGCTGTCCCTCTGTAGCCACGGGTTTGGTATCCATGGATTTAAGTATTCACAGCTTGAAAATATTCTTTAAAAAATAATAATCCAAAAAGCAAACTTTGATTTTGCCATTTTATATAAGGGACAGCATTTTGCTATGCCATTGCACATAATGGGACTTGGGCATTCACGGATTTTGGTATCCATGGGAGGTCCTGGAACCAAACCCCAGTGAATATGAAGGGACAACTGTATATCCATGCTTTAAGTACATTATTCCTTCCCTCTGATTTTTCTCCACTTTTTACTTGGGAATGCAAAGCCCTTGGGACCTCCTATTTTTCCTGTATATCTCTCTACAAGGTACTCTGATAGCAGAGTATAAATTATAACATCAATGGTAACCACTGTTTAAATTGTCTCTTTCCTGTCCTACTCTTCTCCTATCCCGTTCAGGACCAGGAGAGCACTTTTCCAAGAGTATCATCAGTCCAAAGACTCTCCCCTAGATGGTGCTTCCTAGATGGTAAGTGTAAACAGTGGCTTCTTTTGTCCTTTTAGCAAAAGGACACTATTATCCTATGTATGTTTACTCAGGAACAAGTATTCACTAGGCTTACTTTTAGGTGAGTGAGCACAGAATTGAAACAGATCTTTAGCATGTATGCTGAAGGGTATTTCAAAGATGGCTGTTACAGACATCTATATATGTAATTGAGAAATACTGCAATCCACACAGCAACTATCCCAACATTCTTTCACTCTGTGTATGCTTCACAATCTCTAATATTGATGAAGCATTAATGAATGCTTGTTGTATTGTGTGTGGGGAGGCATTGGACTACAATTCTGGAGACAAAGGTTCAAATCCCCACTCGGCCATGGAAATCCACTGGATGACTTTGGGCAATTCACACTCTCTCAGCCTCAGAAGAAGGCAAAGGTAAACCCCCTTCTGCACAAATCTTGCCAAGAAAACCCCATGATAGGGTTTTTAGCCTTAGGGTTGCCATAAGTCAGAAATGACTTGAAGGCACAGAATAACAAAAAAAATTGTTGTTAAGGTTACGGCTGACCTGAGAGAATAAAAATAGAGCAATTTTCCCCAAAACTAGCTGGACCCAGTGTACCATACACCATTAAAAAACTCTCCCCAAAATGCTCAGGAGACCTCATGAGAACACTTTGAGGTAGGCTGCTGGGTTTAATTTGTCCCCTGCCGCTTGTTCCCCCGCTGCTTCTTTCCCCCCTGCTCCCCCTCTACTTGTTCTGCCCCCCTCTACTTGTTCTGCCCTGCTGCTCCCTCTGCTCTTTCTGACCCCCTCTGTTCTTTCTGCCCCCTCCACTCGTTCTTCCCCCTGTCACCTCCTCTGCTTGTTCTACCCCCTGCCACTGCTTGCTGCTTGCTCTACCCCTGCCACCCCCTCCACTTGTTCTGCCCCCTGTCATCCCCCACCACTTTTTCTGCACCCTTGCCACCCCCTCCACTTATTCTTTCCCTTGATGCCCGCTCTACTTTTTCTGCCCCCTGCCACCCCTTCTGCTAGTTCTGCCCCCTGAAGCCCCCTCCACTCTTTCTGTCCCCCTGCCACCCCCTCTGCTCTTTCTGCCCTCCCTCCACTTGTTCTGCCCCCTGCCACCACACTCCACTCATTCTGCTCCTTGGGCCCCACCCCCTGCACTCCAGCACATACCACATTCACCCCCGTGCTACTTACTCTCCCTCTCTGGCAGCCATGTTTGGAATCTACATGGTCCTACCCCCAGTGTGCTGATTGGCTGCCCAACAGACCTGTGATTCGTTGGTCAGGTCGCTAAGCAGCCAGTCAGCACACTGGAAACAGCAACATACCCAAGAGAATTATATATATATATACAGTCGTCCCTTCACATTCGTGGGGGTTCCGTTCCGCGGACCCCCGCGAATGTGAAAAATCCGTGAATAACGACTCCCCTCCCCCTCCCTCCCCAGGCCTTCATGGGGCCTAGCAAGGACCCGCGGAGGCCTCCCCGGCCCTTCCTCCCTCCCTCCCCAGGCCTTCGCGGGGCCTCCGGAGGGCCTCTGGGGGTCCCACGAAGGCCTCGCCACCCCTCCCCAGGCCTTCGCGGGGCCTCCGGAGGGCCTCTGGGGGTCCCGCGAAGGCCTCGCCACCCCTCCCCAGGCCTTCGTGGGGCCTCCGGAGGGCCTCCGGGGGTCCCGCGAACACCTCGCCACCCCTCCCCAGGCCTTCGCGGGGCCTCCGGAGGGCCTCTGGGGGTCCCACGAAGGCCTCGCCACCCCTCCCCAGGCCTTCGCGGGGCCTCCGGAGGGTCTCCAGGGGTCCCAGGAAGGCCTCGCCACCCCTCCCCAGGCCTTTGCGGGGCCTCCGGAGGGTCTCCGGGGGTCCCGCGAAGGCCTCGCCACCCCTCCCCAGGCCTTCGCAGGGCCTCCGGAGGACCTCTGGGGGTCCAGCTAAGGCCTCCCGACCCCTCTCCAGGCCTTCGCGGGGCCTCTGGAGGGCCTCCGGGGGTCCCGTGAAGGCCTCGCCACCCCCTCTCCAGGCCTTCATGGGGCCTCCGGAGCGGCTCCGGGGGCCCAGTGGAGGCCTCCCCAGGCCTCCCCGCTCCCTCCAGGTCTTTCACGGGGCCTCTGGAGGCCCCGTGTCGCGGTTTTGGGGGGGCCCGGGGGGGGGCCCTCCCAAAACCGCGAATAACCAAAACCCCGAATGTCAAGTTCGCGAATGTGGAGGGGCAACTGTATATATATGTATATATATATATATAATATATATATATATGAGAGAGAATATATACATATATATATATATATATATGAGAGAGAGAAAGAGAGAGAGAGATGTTTTTGTTCAGATCTTCCCTTCAATGACATCTTTTTCTCCTTACTTTCAGCAACTTCCGCTGATCGCTTTTACCGCATTGACAGATCTCAGGTATAGTATATATATCTTATCATTTGGTTACTTTTCTTTTGGAAACATTAAAGCAGCTGTGGGAATGATGTGGCCCTTGGCATCCACACCATTTCTAAGGCCCTTCCACACTGTGCAGTTACACTGCAATGATTCAACTGCCAGGGCTGCATCCATTTGAATCCTGGGTTTGTAGTTTGGTGAGGCATTAGAGCTCTCCTGTTCAGGATTCAAAATATCTCTCCCTAAAGTACAAATTCACATAGGATGGAACCATGGCAGTTAAAGTGAAATAATAGTGCTATAACTGCGTAGTGTGCAAGGGCCCTCTCTATTGATTCCCCCTTGTCGTGGGAGAGAGGCTTGCGAACCCTAATGATGTTTTAAGCTATGGTGGTGATGGCATAAAACCACTGGTAGGGTCTTCCATGCCAGACAGGTCAAAACTGAAGGGTCTGACAAAGAGCGTCAAAGGGCAGGATGGGCTCTCTAGCCTTGTGGCAACCGTCCTAGGAGAAGGAAAACTCTAATCCCAAACCCGGGCAGATGGTGCTCGTCCAACCCTGTAAGGTCAACCATCTAAGAGAAGGAAACTCTAATCAAACATACGACCCGAGGACCTCGCTGCTACGTTCATGCTTGCAAAGCCACAGCAGATGAACCTTTAGTTTAAAGGGTGAGACCAGTTCTGTGCATGCTGCGCTCCACTAGATAAATCCATTGCACAGGCTTGAAGGACAAATCCAGTTCCCAAAAAGCCCTCTAGCAATAGGCGAGGGACGCAATGGCTGGTGTCAAGATGTACTGGAAGCCACAGACCCAACCCTGTATGCAGCCGGTTCAGGCCATTGGTCACTCGAGGCTGACCCGGATGATGACAGTCTTGTTCGACAGCATCCTGAATGACCAAGCAGCCTTTTTTAAGGAGAGCACTGCTTGCTCCATATGGAGAGGGGCCAAGAAAAGGCATAAAGAAAGCTCATCCTCAACTACCTGGTTGGCTAGCCACGGCCAACGGGCATCTTCTGATGAGGTCAAACCAAGGCAAAGAAACAAAGTCACACACCGGCCTCCAAAGGTGTAAATAAACTGACACTTGCATGCTGGAACATCAGAACCATGTGAGACTCTGAAGATAGTGGAAAGCCTGAGCATCGTTCTGCCCTAATAGCCCATGAACTATCATGAATTAACACTGACATAGCTGCTCTTAGTGAAGTTTGGCTCCATGAGGAAGGCAGCCTTAAAGAACATCGCGCCGGCTACACACTTTACTGGTCTGGCAAACCCAAAACCGAAAAACATCTTTCAGGAATAGACTTTATGATTAAAAACTCCATTGCCTCCAAACTTGAAACCTTGCCAACAGGACACTCTGATCGCATTATTTCCTTACGCCTCCCACATGTTGTTCTCTTTAGTATATATGCCCCAACTATGCAAGCCAACCCTGTAGAGAAAGACAAATTCTACACAGACCTACGCCAACTCATACAAAAAGTCCCTGTAGAAGATAAACTTATTATCCTTGGTGACTTCAATGCCAGAGTAGGAAAGAACTCTGAAGCCTGGAAAGGTGTCTTAGACAAGCATGGTGTTGGAAATTGCAATGATAACAGATGCCTCCTGCTAGAATTCTCTGCAGAACAAAAGCTGACTATTACAAACACAATCTTTCAGCAGAAATATAACTTGAAGACAACCTGGATGCATCCCCGATCCAAACATTGGTACCTCATTGATGTTGTTCTAGTCTGCCAGAGAGACATTTGTGATGTCCGTCATATCCGAGTGATGCCCAGTGCAGAATGCCAAACAGATCATTGCCTCGTCAGATGTAAACTAAATCTTCATCTTAAGTTCAAACCTAAGAGGAGTGGCATCTTAAAGAAGAGACTCCAAGTCAACAATCTGCAACAAGCTACCATGAGAGACAACTTCCAGGTCAATCTGCAAACAGAACTTGAAGACCATCCTACAGATCCTTCTCCTACAGTGCTTTGGCAACATATCAAAAACAGTATCCTCCAGTCTGCGGAAGAATCCCTCAGGTTCTCCCACAAGAAAAATCAAGACTGGTTTGATGAAAACAACCAAGAGTTCCAGGAGCTGTTGGCAAAGAAGAGAACTGCTCACCAGGCATACCTCGCCCAGCCAACTTGCCATGTAAGAAAAGCAGCTTTCTGTCTCACATGTAGTAAACTTCAACAAAAACTCTGAGACATGCAGAACAAGTGGTGGATCAATATATCAGAAAAGACACAACGCTGTGCAGATCTGGGGAATTCTAGAGGATTTTATGAAGCTCTTAAGGCAGTGTTTGGACCTACTTATCAGGTCCAAAGCTCCTTATACAGTACAGATGGTCAAACATTAATTACGGAAAAAGCCTCCATCCTGAGTCAATGGGTGAACACTTTCAAAGTCTCTTTGGTGCCAACTGAGTCGTCCAAGGCTCAGCTATCCAACATATGATACAAAAACTGATGAAAAATGAATTGGACATAGCTCCCACTTTGGAAGAGACCCTTAAGGCCATACAGCAGATGAAAAACGGCAAAGCAGCTGGGATTGATGGAATCCCACCTGAAGTTTGGAAATACAGAGGTCATGCACTCCATGATAAATTCCACAAATTCCTTGTGAATTGCTGGGGAAAAGGGGAACTGCCATCAGACCTCTGAGATGCAGTCATCATCACCCTGTACAAGAAAAAAGGAGCAAAATCCGATTGCTCAAACTATAGAGGCATAACACTGCTCTCTATTGCTGGAAAAATCCTTGCAAGGATACTCCTGAACAGATTAGTTTCTGCTATTGCAGAAGAACTTCTCCCTGAAAGCCAATGTGGCTTCAGAGCCAATAGGAGTACTACAGACATGGTATTTGCCCTTAGACAACTGCAAGAAAAATGTAGGGAGCAGAACAAGGGTCTCTATGTAATATTTGTCGACCTCACCAAAGCCTTCGACACTGTGAGTAGAAAAGGTCTGTGGCAGATCCTGGAAAGACTAGGACGTCCCCCCAAATTCTTTAAAATGATTATCTTGCTACACGAGGGCCAGCGTGGTCAAATCAGATATGGTGATGCTCTTTCAGAGCCCTTTCTGATAACTAATGGAGTGAAGCAAGGTTGTGTTCTTGCACCAACTTTATTTACAATCTTCTTTAGCATGATGCTCCAAAGGGCTATGGCAGAGCTCGAAGAAGATGACAGCATCTATATATGTTACCGTACTGATGGTAGCTTGTTTAACTTAAGCCGTCTGAGGGCTCACACTAAGACTCTAAACTATCTAGTCTGTGAGCTGCTCTTCGCTGATGCTGCTACCCTTGTTGCCCACACAGAAGCAGCTCTGCAGCACCTAACATCCTGCTTTGCAACAGCTGCAGAACTGTTTGGGCTGGAAGTCAACCTTAAGAAAACAGAAGTTCTTTACCAGCCTGCACCACAGGATGAACACCACCATCCCCACATTGCCGTCGGCAAATCTGCGCTCAAGTCCGTTCAGCAGTTCACCTACCTGGGAAGCATCATCTCCTCAGATGCCAAGATTGACAAAGAGATCGATCACAGATTAGCAAAGGCATATAGTGCATTTGGAAGACTTCACAAAAGAGTCTGGAGCAATAAACACCTGAGTCAAAGCAGAAAAATCTCTGTGTAAAGAGCCATTTTACTGTCTAGCCTCCTTTATTTATTTATTTATTTATTTATTTATTTATTTATACCCCGCTCTTCAGCCACAAGGCTATCAGAGTGGCTTACAAATTGTTTTAAGCAATAGTAATTTACATATCTACACTGCATTAAGAAGTTTCCAATGTGTGTTAGCTAATTCCCCCCACAAGCTGGGTACTCAGATCCAGTTTATGGATCTGAAACATGGGTCATCTATCACCACCACCTATGACTCCTCGAACGCTTTCATCAGCGCTGTCTACACACAATCCTAAATATACACTGGACTATCTATGTGATGAATGTTGCTGTCCTTGAGCAAGCAGGGATCACCAGCATTGAGGCCATGATATTGAGAACACAGCTGCGCTGGGCAGGGCACGTTTCTAGGATGGTGGACCATCGCCTCCCAAAAATAGTACTCTACGGTGAACTCGCCACTGGTTAGCATAAGAGGGGCACGCCAAAAAAGTGATACAAAGACTCCCTGAAACAACATCTCAGGCTCGGCCAAATTTATCACCAACAGTGGTCCGCCCTG
Source organism: Gambelia wislizenii (assembly GCA_030847615.1). Taxonomy (NCBI): domain Eukaryota; kingdom Metazoa; phylum Chordata; class Lepidosauria; order Squamata; family Crotaphytidae; genus Gambelia; species Gambelia wislizenii. The sequence continues at coordinate 239,064,868 of JAUMIR010000005.1, forward strand.
GCCTCACATCGGGAGGCATGGAGACGCACTATACACAATGCTGCAGCCTTATTTGAGAACTCATGCCGAACAAGTCTTGAAGAGAAACGACAATGCAGAAAGAATCACAACCCAAAAACATCACCCAAGGAGACCTTCTGCTGTGCTTTCTGCAACCGGACTTGTTTATCTCGGATTGGCCTCTTTAGTCATCAGCGTGCTTGCAGAAAGCATAGGATGAGTCCTTCTTGAATCTTCGTTTGCGAAGAAAAGCCAGAGGTGCAAGGGCCCAAAGCCTCCAATTTTAAAGAAAAACCTATTTTTCAGCTGAAAATTTTCTCTAGGGTATGATTTCCCCCTAAAGGCTGGTTTTTGCTCCCTTCCTCCAAACAGTGAAAAATGATTTGAAAATGTTGTTACAGCCCACATATGGTTAGGAGGAGAAAAAAATGGCCCACCAGCTTTCAGTGTGTGATCACCCCAATTATATCGGTTTCACAGGATTAGGCCCATCACTATGTTAAAATATATGAGGATAGCCACAAGATTTAAGCTGCCTGCTATTGTATTTAATGGTTTGTGTTCTGTTCAGTGTAGCTACATACAGATGGAGCTGATGCTATGCACCACACTGCATTTGTAATTCTATTTTTTGTGATTCTCATGCGATGCTGAATTTCCATTATGGGTGTGCAGTACATGCAGGTCATTTCACAGTATAAAAAGGACTCAGGACTTTGACACACTGAGAGGCAAACCACACAGAACATTTAAAATGTGTCTTTCAGTTTAAGATGATCTTTTTACTCAAAGGTATGCATGTGGCTATCATCCAGATTTGGTCCACTGTGGGTAGAGCAGATTTGGACCTCCTCCATATGTTTCTTAATCTAAAAATCCCCCCCCCCATGACTGGGCTATGAAAAGAAAGATAAATCCCATTGACAGTGATGGAGTGTGTGTGTGTGTGTGTGTGTATGTGTGCATACACAGAGGTTGAGTTTCCTATATCTGAAATGCTTGGGACCAGAAGTGTTCCGTATTTTGGATTTTTCCCTGATTTTGGAATATTTGCATATACATAATGAGATATCTTGAAGATGAGACCCAAGTCTAAACATGAAATTCATTGATGTTTCATATACACCTTATATACATAGCTTGAAGGTAATTTAATGCACAATATTTTTAATAATTTTGTGCATGAAACAAAGTTTGTGTACATTGAACCATCAGAAAAGAAAGGTGTCACTATCTCAGCCACCCATGTAGACAATTTTGGATTTTGGAGTATTTTGGATTGTGGAATTCCAGATAAGAGATACTCAACCTCTGTGTGTGTGTGTGTGTGCATGTGAAATTTTCTGATAAAAAAACAGATGAGGAGAAAGTTTAAACCTCCATACTTCTCAGGATCTGGGTCTGGATTGATGGCATGGGTGCTTATTCTCCACTAAAAATAAAGATATCCTAAACTTCAGAATATTTATTTAATTTATTGTGTCATCAGACTATAATGTGAGCCCATTATTAAGTACAAGAAACTCAAATAAAAATATATAGAACTCCAAAGCATTTTCTCCATCATAAACATGAATTTAATTTGATTTTACATTCAGTAGGGTGTAAATTAAAAAACACCCTGTGTAAATTGGCACAAGGCAACCATAGTCAAACAATGAAAGGATAGGCTCTGCCCTTGTGGCTTAAACAAGTTTGAAGTCTAATAGCACAACTTTCTTCTCCTTTTTAGCTTATCTCCTTATGCCTAGGACTGCTGCATTTAAAAAGAAAATCTCGTAGAGTTTATCTTCTCTGGCTGTTTACAGTCCTCCTAAAATCCTAATCCCCTGTACGTGAGATAAGATAACTCTGGAAATTATGATAATACTATAGGCTTGTAAAAAATATCCGCCAAGCTTTAAAAACACATCAAACTGAAGGGATGACAACTTGTCAAAAATGTAGCACTTTTTGTTTGTTGGTCACATACAGAAAGTTTTGCAAACATGGAGGGCATTCCCTTTGGGTTGTTTTTTGTTTATATCCAATTAATGGGTATGTAGCTACAATGTACCACATAAGTGTGTGTTCAACCCTTTCTGGGAAAGTTAAGAAAAGTCTGCTGTATTACGTCAATGATCTATCCAGTCCAGCCTCCAACATATATTTGCATGCCTCTGATCTATAGAGTATTTTCAGCTTCATCCTATGGACATAACTTGGAATTATGCCACAGGGACTTACCTGCCAAAGAAAAACAATAGTGCAGCAGGAAGCTTCCATCTTCCATGCTGCTTTACTGCATGATGTTGTCATTCTTCTGGTGTTCTTTCATTCTGGTTCTGTGGGAGACTGAGGTAAAACTGCATCTTTTTGCTAATGAGTTTTTTTCCAGTTAGCAAAAAGACATAGTTTTACCTTGGTCTCCCATGGGACCAGAATGAACGAATGACAATGTTGTGCAGTAAGGCAGCATGGAAGACAGAACCTTTCTGCTACACTGCCACTTTACTTTGGAGTGCAGTAAGCCCCTCAGTGATTTCAGTGGAATTTATTTCCAAGTCAATGTGCATGTGTTTGCAGCATTGGGAGATACATATATTTTAGAATCCCCTTATCCCCAACAGTGCTGTGGTTACCCATCTCATTTAACAGATGGAAACTATGCCTGGGAGATGGGGGAGTCCAAAGCCCACTAATGGCCCAATCCCAGCACATTATTCAACTGGATTCCATACTTTTTCAACAAAATCACCCAGCTCATCATGGTGGTCCATCAGCACACACAAGAGCCAGTTTCTGCATTATATGGCAAATGCTGGAGAAAAAACAAATGAAGTCTGTACTCTTCCCCCAAACCAACACCTTAGTGTGATGTTTTGGCACCCATGTACAGTTACCTATAAACAAGGAACTAGTGCAGGGTGGATTTTTAATTGTTTTCTTTCCCATTGATGATGGTTCACATTTTTCTGCCCCATTGCTCTACAGCAGCTTTTCAAACCTGGTCTCCTCTAGATGTGTTGAACTGGAATACGTATCATTCTCAGTCCTGGGGAATGATGGGAGTTGTGTTCTTTTTTCTTTCTCTTTTTTCTATTTTTATTAAGAATTTTCAATACATTAAAACAGAAAAAAATAAAAACTACAAGAAGACAAAACAAAATAACAGATAAACAACAACAAAAAATCAACACTATCAGAAAAAACATATAAAAGAGAGAAAATTGACTTTTGGCTTTCTGTGGTTATATATGATCAATAAAATCTTACTTCTCCAACTAAGAACAGTTTCATAAGCTTTTTCAACATAACTAAGCCTACTAATATTCACAGCCAACAGTTAGCATATTGTCCTCATACTGCTTCAAAAAAGCAATTAAAGATTCTGAATTCCAAAAGATTATTTCACAAATGTCACCAATGATTTTTCTCTAATCAAGGTAGATAACTTATCCATTTCAGTGAACTCAGACAGTTTTAGGAGCCACTCCTCTCTTGTTGGATTCTTCCAATTCTTTGCATAGAGCATTCTTACTGCCATAGTCATATATTGCAGTACTCTTCCATATTTCTTCTCGATCAGATGGTTGTCCATCAGCCCCCACGCCTACAAGCAACTCAGGTTTTGGTTGAATATTAGTCTCCAAAATTTTCTGTATCAAACTGTGTATTTGATTCCAATTTTTTTACTTTCCCACAAGTTCGCCACATATGATAAAGTGTCCCTCCCTGTTGCTTACATTTCTAACATAAATTGGAGGCTCCCTTGTATATTTAACAGTTTTTTTCAATGGTACAGCATTTTATAAAAGTTCTCCTTAAGATCATAACATAATGTAAATTTCAAACCATTTGACCACATTTTCCCCATTGTTCCATCTATAATGTAGATTGTATCCAAAAGTTTGAGCCCATTTTATCATACAATCTTTAACCTGTTCCAACTAGGTTTTCAGCAGCTGTTTATACATCCTACTAATCAAATGTTCAAAATCCATTCATAGTTGCAATTCAAATTCAGAATTATTCTGTTCAAAATCATGTATTTTTATCCATTTTGAATCTTTTAAATAACTGTCTATAAAGGCACAATTGAAATCTGTAGCCTAATTCCTTATTTGACTTAATTCTGTACTATTCCTAGTCAAACACTAAAAGGTTTGGTAAGTTGCCCAACTTTCCTTGCTATAGTCTCTTTTCTATAAAAAGCTTCTTCTGTTGAAACCCGTAAAGGCATCTTAGGGCATAACCTTGGTTTGTATCTATTCTATAGTCTTAATAAGACACATCTGACCAAATGATAATTAAAATTTACATTCACTTTAGCTTTATCATACTATAGATATCCATGCCAGCCAAACTTTGGGTGTTGCCCTCCTAAATCCAATAATCTCTTATTACTCAACACAATGCACTCTTTCAACCAAACCAAACAACATGCAGAAAAATACAATATCTAGTCTGGTACACCCATCCCCCTTCTTTGTTTTGCATCTTGTAAAACTTTATATTTAACTCTTGGTTTCTTGCCTTGCAATATGATTTTCAATAAATCTTTCTGTCATTGTTTGAGTGGTGCATCATTTGTCAAAATCAGTATAGTCTGAAACCAAAATAGCATTCATGGCAAAGCATTCATTTTTATCACTGAAATTGATAAAATTTCAGCAACCATTTTCAATACCCAACAACAATTCTACTTTCTCCCATCTTTATAAGTCTTTTTAAAATTTCATTCCAAGTTTTAATATAATTATCCTGAAATACCATGCAATTCATATTTGTAACCATAATATTTCACCTTTTCCTCAACTTTAATGCCTGACTTATTAGGAGTTGCGTTCTAATACATTTGGGAAGCACCAGGTTGGGAAAGTTTCTCCAAAGCATTGGTTCTCAAGCAGGTGAGGATCCAGATTTTGTTAGTGGACCATCTCCCAGAAGGCCTAGCTGGCATAGCCAGTGACTAGGGATTCTGGGAGCTGAAATCCAACGTCTGGAGCCTCTCCAGTTGAAAATCACTGTTGCCATGTTGCGTTCAGTTCCTAAAGCTGCAATCTTATAAGCAATTATCTGATAATAAGTTTCAAGAATAAATATGTACAGCATTGTTCTTTTGATGGCAATGACCTATGACTGCTTACTTTCATGCTTGGTGGTTCATTTTACTGTTCATTGTCACTTTCATGTTGCTGCAGGAACATTTGCACTTTGTGACGGAAATTTCGCAGGACGAGATTTTTATCTTGGACCCAGAGCTGGTAGCAACTCAGCCAGCAGGGACACCACCAGGAATGCCTGATCTGGTAGTGGAGCAGGCCTCTGGGTAATAACTCTCTTGCTAATGCTGAGATTTGCAATGTTGATTTGCACAGAAAACAACATTTTCTGCACAGCAAATAGCATTTCGGGAAGAAAATGCTGTTTCTTGTGCAGAAAATGATGCTGTCTGTGCATAACAAACATGTCTGGATTTTATGCTGAACACGTCTTGAATGTGAATAAGCTTTAAAAATGGTGTGGCTTGCGAATACTTTCTCACCGTGGGAAGAAAATTGCTAAAATGTCTCATTGCTTCTTTCAAGAAGAAATTCAGGGAAAAATTACATCCCTAATCCCAGCTAGACCCATTGAAGCAATTGCAGAATGGTAGGCCAGTACTTGATTCAATGAATCTACTGCAGTTAGGACTAGCAATTTGAGTTAGGCCACAGATACTTTTTTGTTGCTTTAAAAATGCTACAGTCCACTATCCTATGGTGTAACATATACTCTCTTGTCTCATCATCTCACTGCTGCCTCAATACCCACAACAGAACATGAGGCAGCAGTCTGGGGTATAGCATGAACCAGCCTTTGAATCATGCTGTACTCTTTCAGCACCATTTAGGGACTCCATAACCCCATAACTAGAGAAGTAACTCAATAGTTACAGTTAATAGTTACAAAAGGAGCAAAGTTATCATTACTTATTTATCTTATTTCCCATATTAATTGTTTTTGTTAATCGGACCAATGGATTGTGTGCCATGTCTAGTGGTGCAGTTCTATTGAAACTCAGTGCTTATTTATTTCATCCTTTCAGGATTAGCCCAATATATTTTGCTGCCTGAGGTAAACAAATGCCCCTTTGATGCATGTCAAGGGGCATAGCACCCAAGGTCAGCCCAGGTATTTGAGCAGATGAAGCACAAGAGCCAGCAAACACACTGCCCTGTGTTTTGTAGTAGAAAGGCAATAATAAATTGAGTTACTAAAATTTTGCTGCCCTTTACAACATTCAATATTTCCTGCCTGATGCCACAGCTCTGCTCTGCCTGACTCTTGGATAGAAGCCACTGTGGCACTCATGAAAGATAAGTAATTACCTAAGTATAACCTAAGTAATAGATAACTCCTTTTTTAAATGGACTGATTAATTTTAGTATCAATCGTGAATTGGCACAGTGTCACCATTTTGGAGAAGAAATGAAGGTGGCCCCAAGGAAGGCTGGAGGTGGAAAATTGGCCACTCACCCCCAGACAGTTGCCTACCCCCAATTTAAAGCAACTTGGAATCTGTTTGTCTGGCACCTCCAAAGAATCTGGGGAATTGTATTGTATGAGGATGTTGAGGATTCTTTGCCAGGGATCCCTATCTGAAGTCTGACTTCAATTCTCTCACATACTATAATTTCCAAGGTTCTTTGTTTGGAACCCTTGACAATAAAATAGGCTTATAACTGATTAGTCTTGGTAGTGATGGTATCCTCCAAGACAGCAACACCCAACCTGATGCCCTCCAGATGTGTTGGACTGCCAGGATAACTCAGCCAGCAAGTTTTATTATATGACGTCCATGTAGTGACAAAATAATAATATAGGAGCAATTTCACATTACACAGTTTAAATGGTATGATTCTACTTTAAGGGCCTTGGAGATATCACAGGGAATCTTGTCATTTGCAGTTTAGGGAGGAATATTTAGCATCCTCAGCCAAAGAGCTCTGTTGCCTCCCCACACTACAAATCCCAGGATTCCTTAGGATGCAGCCATGACAGGTAGTGAAATCATAGCACTATAATTGCATGGCATGAAAGGGCCCTAGGACTAGTGGCAGAAGCAGCAGCAGCCTATGGAACACAAGACAGAAGTTCTCATGCAACTCCCAGAGACTGGCGCATAGATGAAATGGTTAATCAACGACACAGAGAAGCAAGGCATCTTCTGGGTCTAATCTTTTGGAAATCTTTTCTTCAGATTATCAGATCGGTGGAACCCTGCAGTTCGAAAGCGCATGTTGAGTGACAGTGGCCTAGGGAAGATGTCCCCACACTACGAGGTACCTGAAAAACAAAAGGAGGCCAGCCAGACGCACATGCTGCCGTAAGACCCCTCTGCCTTTCTCTGCTTGATGCTGCATTGCCACCATCACCAAAGGCAATTTTACCTGCTCTTTTACCATGCATTTTTGATTCACTGTTATGATTTATTGCGTTTTCTGCTTCCCTACTTCTTTTATGTCAGTCTGCCTTATACTTTTTGCATCTTGCATCTTGTAGATTTCTCTTAAGAAATGTTTAGTGCATGCTAAGTGGATATAGCTGCACAACAAAGAATTTGAATGTGGGAGAAGAAAATATAGGAAGCTGCCTTGTTAGGCTGTTGCTCTGTCTAGCTTAGCATCTATGCTGAATAGCAACAGCTCTTAAGAGTCTCAGACAGGGATGAAACTAAAACATAACACAGATACAATGCAAGATGTGATTGGAGTAACATATTACAAGTTTCAAACTGTAAAGACAAATTAAATATGAGGCATAATAAATATAATAAATACAAGGCCGCAGTTAGTGTTAGGTCAGTTGCTGTGGAAGTGGAGATCTCATGTGGATGCTGGTGGGGTCTGAACTTCTAAAGGGCAGGGACTATTGTTTGGTAGTCCCACATTCAATTCCTGCTATCTCCAGTAATAAAATAATAAAAAAGAAAGAAAAGAAAAGAAAAATAAGAGAAGAAGCAATGTTAAATTCCACTATCTGTCAGAGTAGCAGAATGTTCTGGACTCAGTAGACAAATTGATCTGGTCTCACCTCCCTAATGTGTTAATTCTTGCCAAATGGCATGCAGCCTTCACAAATTGGAGCAAAGTTTATGTATTAAACAAAGAGGAGGCTACATTTTCTGAATTGCCAATGCTGTTTCTTTCAATACTTTCTATCTAAAGTTTTCTATGTACTTTGGAAGGTTTTGTCTTTGAAGCACTCACTAGGCTATCATGACCTTTCTTGGATGGTATGTACAGAGCAGATCACAGCTCCAAGTCACCTGTCTGGGGGCAATATAGAGCACCTGAGTTATAAATCTATGCTGCAGTACTTTCAAATTCTAGCCAGAGGCCACAAGTGACTCTAGTCACAATGAAAAGAAAATGAAAAGGACAAATCTGAAAAGCAATGACTTTTTGGTTTGTCACTGATCTGTAGTCTTCATGCTGGACCCACTTGCTGATCCTGACAGCATTCCATGTGTGTGCTACTATTATTCAATAGTAGACTCCATCCTAGCTTTTGAAGGAAGACACTGGAACACTATAGGGATGTGGGGGTTAGTTTCAATGCATTTTTTATTAGATTTATCCAGATTGCATCTCCTGGACCCTTGTTCTGTTTATGATCAGACAAACTGTGTGTTTTTTTAAATCCAGTTCATGCATTTCCAAACACTATATTAGATGAGTGTGTTTGTTTGAAAAATGTATGTGAAAACTATTTCTATTTTTAAAATGGACACAAACACACTATTGTTAATGGGAGAAACTTGTGCACAAGCATTTCTATGTGGATTTTAAAAAATAGCAATCTACTTTGTACCTGAATTATGACATGGCTTGAAGTGGAAATTGGAGGACCTTAATGAGCTTGAGCTTTGCTCATGTTTACCTCCCTAGGTAAAAAAGAGATTAGTGATGAGTGGACCAAAAAAGTTTAATAAGAAAAGGATGCTAATTTGAGAACACAGAGAGTAAAAAAGATTATTTACTCCATCCTAAATTTACTTGCTTTTTTGTTTTTTTGCATGTAAATAAGCCAGGAACCCAGGCAATTGTGCTTATGTTATGCATGACAACATCTTGCACCATTATCACTATTGTATATTTTTTACAATGACTATATTTAATGAACTCAGGGTAACAAGCTAACTTCTCTCTCCAACTCTGTGAAGTAAGTTAGGCTGAAGCAATCCACTTTGGGGACTAATAAGGACCTGAAACAGGTTCTCACTGATCCTAGCTAGATGCTTAGTCCAGGAATGAACAAAATATAGTTGATGATGGACTGCAGCTCCCAACTAGCCAGCATACTCAGTGCTGAGGAATGCTGAATGTTATAGTCCAACAACATCTGGAGGGCTGGTCTTTAGCCACTTCTCTACCAGCCAGTGTCTACCAGTGCCTAATTGATGACTACTTTGTCCGGTGAATTTTTAAAAGGGTGGACTAGTTGTTTCCAGAAAAGGTTGCACCACTCTCCAGGTGGTTAGATTTGTAAGTTTTTGTTTCCTTAAGAAACTTGAATAGTTTTTGTAAAATTCACATTTAGATGGTGGTGGTGATGGTGATGGTTTTGATCTGGTTCACATATGAGTTCTTCTGATTTGTACATTTCTGGCCAGATTGACTGTTGAACTCAGGGCTTAGGAGCTAGGGATTGTTTTGTGTGGTGTGTGTGTGCCTAAAATCTAATCAAGTCCATTTTAGCAATTACATTCCTTCTAAATTGTTCTGGTGCATGGTTTTGCATTGTTGCAGAACCATGGGGAATGTAGGCTGAAGAAGTTAATATAGCACTTGGTGAGCAACCATATGATGCCTTGGCTACCTGCTGAATAACTTCCGATCTCACTTCTCAGTATGCATGTGTGGTGATGTGAATGGACGCTAGCCTGCACAGCCTACAGGTATAGGATGAGGTTGTGTACTTCAGTGTCAAAAGCTGGATGCAAGCTAATGTCTGCATCACCAAGTAATACATCTTCTGTAATGAGAGCCAGTGTGGTGTAGTGGTTTGAGCACTGGACTATGACTCTGGAGACCAGGGTTCAAATTCCCACTCAGCCATGGAAATCCAGCAAGTGACCTTGGGCAAGTCCCACTCAGCCTCAGAAGAAGGCAAAGGTAACCCCCCTCTGAACAAATCTTGTGAAGAAAACCCTGTGATAGGTTCACCTTAGGGTCATCATAGGTTGGAAATGACTTGAACACACAATGACAAAGAGAAGTAACCACACTGCCTCGCCCTACTTTGTATAAAAGCTGCATCAGAACTTGGAGGAAATTTATTTCGTTAAGGACTATCATTCCCCAAATCCTCAGCCAGCATGGCCAGTTGCCACTTTTGCTACTATTTTTTAAAAATGGGAGTATAAAAAGGTTACATTTCTGAGCTCTGTGCTGTAGTCTTTATATAGATGCTCAACTGCTGTCCCTGGAAAAAACAACAAACAAAAGTAAGGCATGAAACATTTCTAGCAAGCATTTGCTCAGATTTGTTTGCATAAATGATCCCCAGGCAAATGGAAGAGTTCTCTGAATAAGGATCTGCTCCCCACACACCCTTGTTGTGAGGGACAGACTCACAAAGAATTGGAATAAAAGCTGCTGCTTTTGATGAGAAGAAGAATATTTTTCTGGCCCTATCCATACATGGTGAAAATACAGCATGCTGTGACTGCAAAAGGCTGGCTTGCCTCCACCTCTTTGTTCCAGTTTTGAGTGAATAATTGTATAATTCAAATTCGCTAGGGTGGAAGCAAGATTGCTCTTTCCCCTTTCTTTCAACCTTGGAAAGGGAAACTCTTAATTATGTTTTTGTAGCATCTTTGCACCTGATGCATCACGGAGGAAATTTGCCCTGCTGACAAATTGTTCTGGCAGGTAGTGACACGCAGAATGCACCCACCTGCCAAGAGCTTACAAATTGGCATCTTCCAAACAAGATTGCTGTTGACTAGCACTTCCTTGCCTCCCCTCCTTGCCCCTGCTTGCCAGCTAGCCTGCCAGCCAACCAGCTTCCCTCCCTCCCAGCCATCTCTGAAATGAAATACTGAACATCCAAATTCTTAGCCCCTTCTCTGGGACTTATTTCTAGAGACACAGTGAATGTGCTTGATTGGCTAAAGGTATTGTCTTCCCCTGGCTTAGAAATGCTTTGCTGTGATTCAGGTTTTCAATTCTCATCCAGTATTACCACTCAGGGAGTATGTAAGACGTGCCACAGTGGCTCTTGTCCAGCATTCTCTCTTCTCAGTGGCTCCAAAAGGCCCCAAAGTAGGACTTCAGTTCATCAGAACCCTCCCACTCATATTTCCCAGGTATTTAGGGGCATACTGCTCTGATGGAAGAAGAAATATACTAGCCATTGTAGCAATTGGTGACTAAGCTTCCAAAAAGGCTTGACTCCTATTGTTTCATCAAAAGCAGACCCATTGAATCAGTGGGATTTATTTACCTACAAGAAGAAATATATTAGTCATCATGACTCATGGCGATTGGTGAGTAAAATTCCAAAAAAGATAAAGGCTTGACTCTTATTGTTTCAACAAGAGCAGACCCCTTGAATCAGTGGGATTTACCTACATATTGACTCATCACTCCAAAGTTGATTCAGTGGATCCATTCAGGTTGAGACTAACCAGTAAGATTCAGACCAAGAGTTTTTGAATGTGAAATATAAGATGTTTTAAAAAAGAATTTGAATATATTTTAGGAGACAACATATGTTGCTAGAACATACATAGTGGTGAACATCTCTTTTCTGCTCCTCCCATTGCTTGTTACCAATGGTATCTATTTCCTCCCTTCCTTTCTGGGCAAGCTCATTGCCTTAAGAGAAGAAGTGATTTGTTTTTTTAAAAAAAAATAAAATGAATCCTGTTCCTTCCTCCCATCTTTCCTTCTTCCACTTTACTCTTTTCTGCTGATCTCATTTGAACAAAATATTAGACAGCCATATTGTGTAAAGGCAAGGAATGAGCCAATATCAGGGTGATGAACACACGTGTGATGGATTTCCATTTGGATACTGATGAGGAAAAAAAAACATGCAGGGATCTGACTGCCTTAGAAAAAGGGAGGAGCATATATTTAAAGCAGAAGGATAGGGCCTGGAAAATTGTTCACATTCTATTTTTCACAGGTGTAGGTATTTGGACTAAAAATAATGTCCTCTTGTTGAGCAGCATGTTAAAAAAAGTATATTCTAGATGGCGTGGCCCTGTCTATATGCTTCAGAAAGGAGAGAGGAATACACAAAATCTTACCTATAATTGAAATGAATTTCTGGAAAACTTTGAAAGGCTGCTTTTTTAAGCATCCTCTCATCCCTACCAAGCTTTGAGATTTTAAGCTTCTTCTCAGTTATGATTGTAATAAAGGATACATTTTAGCAATGCTGTTATTTCTTAGGTTGGGTGGCTACTTTTGCATCACCATAAAATGGGGAAATCCATCACCAATAAAGAGATTTGCATATAATTTCCATTTGATAACATATTAGTTTTGTTGTTGCCTGCCTTCAAGTCATTTCCAACCTATGGTGACCCTACGGAAGATTTGTTCAGAGGGTACAGATTCTTATTTCAAAATAATTATAATTTAAATAGAAATATACGGTTGTCCCTCTGTATCCATGAATTTGGTATCCATGGATTTAAGTATTCACGGCTTGAAAATATTCTTTAAAAAATAATAATCCTAAAAGCAAACCTTAATTTTGCCATCTTATATAAGAGACACCATTTTGCTATGCCATTGCATATAACGGGACTTGAGTATTCATGGATTTTGGTATCCACGGGGGGTCCTGGAACCAAACCCCAGAGAATATGAAGGAACAGCTGTATCACATTTCAGTGATGACTGTGACACGGTGAATTGTGTGGCTGTAGTTTCATAAGAACTCCTCTAGGTGGCAATAGAACATCAGGATAGTAGCTTATACAGTTTTTAAGTTTTATAACTTGGCTCAAACTTTATGCAGAAAGATAAAACTTAAGTAGATAAGAAAGGGATAATGGCAAAAAGAAAAGACTGAACAAATGGCAATCCAAAAGGGAGAGGGAAAAGTAATGCCAGAACTACTATACAGTACTTTTTATTAAGATGTTGTGTCAGTTTTACATTGTTGAAATCTTAAATCACATTGGCCTATAAACAAATATGCGCAGTGAGTTACAAGTGTATATGCTTAACTGATAGAGAGAAATTAAGTGAGCCAGGTGCAGTCTCCATAGACAGTATCCTCACCTATTGCTCCAACCAACGTCAGGCATCCTCAGAGTGGGAAAGACATTGCTCTGTTGGATTACAACTCCCATTGGATATTGTTGGACTATAGCTCCCATCATCAATAATGATGAAGAATGCTAGGAACTGCAGCAATATCTGGAAATCTGTAGTTTTCCCACCTTTGATCTAGAAGCAGATACCCAGGTCTCTGATACTCTGAGCTGTTTGCTGCTGCTGGGTATGCTCACCAGGGCTCACATACACAGCCCACTATCACAGAAGAGGATCCACTGCTATGTATCTTAAACCAGGGCTGAAGTGGAATCAAAGGGGACTTTTATGTTTGTCTCAGATTTGCAGTTTAGAGCAGATAACTGGCAACCTGGTTTAGGGCTATACCTCCCATAAGTCTGAGCCACCATAGCTAATTATCTGGGCATTATTTCAGTTTTGGTCCCAAACTTCTCCCCAGGTTGTCTACTGATAATTTAGAAAATGGATAGAATTCCATGAATCCCAAAAGAGGGTTTATGGTACATGCAGCATTCAGCATGAATATCCTACTTCTTTACCCACAGAATACCTATAAACCCTTGGCCGAATCAGCATTCACTGAAAAGATTTTGGCATTCAAAATGTTCTTGTTTGTACTGAAGGACAGCATAATTCACAATGTGAGACATTTTGATGTAATATTTCCTTTGATCATGGCCTGTTTTTAGCCCCCAGTCCTCCATCACTTATTCTTCATCATTCTTTTATTTATGGGATATGAGCCATGCACATGAATATCCCTTGAAGCTGTGGGTAAGCTTGGATTTCAGTACACATCTTGGACCTTTGACCCCTCAATCAATTTTGTTCCTGCCAAATTTTGTACCAGGCTTTCAAAAACTCTGGTCACCTTACTAAACAGCAGAAGTACTCTGGAGTGAACTCAAATGATGGCACTAAGATGGAATAAGTAATGTTTGGTTTTTGCACAAAGACAAGAAAACCTGTTTTGGGAAGAAGAAGGTATTCTCCTTTATCGGGGACCCCAGTCCCCATGTTCACATATCATCCTGGAGAATTCATAGAAGGAAGTTCAATTGCTTTATTTTTTACTCCTTTTCCAAAAGTGAGGAATGAGGAATGAGAAACTAGTAGCATATGTGGTTTGCAGGGCTAGAATCAGATGTACTTGTGGACTACAGTAACCAGTAGCCTACGATTGGCATGGGACTCTTTTGTAAGAGGTGAGCAAAATGCAGCCCTCCAGATTAGGAAAGAAATTTCAAAAATATTTCAAAAATGGTTGAAAAACTTATTTCTTTATTATTGGGAGATTATGAATGAGGAGAATCCTGGACTGCTGGGAAGCCACAGTTTGGGACTTATTTTGTGTAAAGTTCACACAAAGTTCTTTTGCACAAAATATTTTCTGTACAGAAATATTATTTTTTGCATGAAGATGCTGTTTCCTGCATAGAAAATTCCTTGTTTTGGCATAAAAAAAAGTTGTGAATTTTGTTTAGAATAAATCCCAAATTGTGAATACTCTTTGAAAACTGTACAGTTTTCGAATATTTATTGCAGTGTGAAGAAAATTGCTAACATTATTCATGACTGTTTTTGAGAGCAAAATTAGAAAAAGATTACATCCCCATTCCAGATGTTGTTAGGCTATAGCTTGCAGCTTCCCTCATCAATGGCTTTGCTGGTTGGGGTGATGGAAACTGCAGTCCAAGAATGTCTGAGGAACATACTTTGCCGCCCTGCCCCCAACTGTGATAACATTTGAAACTCTTGTGCTAATCTTACACTAGAGAAATATGATTTGTATTTGTTATTTTGCAGAATTTAGGGTGATTTGCAGAAAGAGAATGCTGATTTACAGATTTCCTTTGTTTCAAAGACCTACAAATACATGTTTGAGTGGAAGAGCAAACAGAGCAAAAGAAATGTATGTATATGTTCTCTTTTCTTCTTCTGGCTTTTCTTCGCAAACGAAGATTCAGGAAGGACTCATCCCGCGCTTTCTGCAAGCGCGCTGATGACTAAAAAGGCCAATCCGAGATAAACAAGTCCGGTTGCAAAAAGCACAGCAGAAGGTCTCCTTGGGTGATGTTTTTGGGTTGTGATTCTTTCTGCGTTGTCGTTTCTCTTCAAGACTTGTTCGGTGTGAGTTCTCAAATAAGGCTGCAGCATTGTGGATAGTGTGTCTCCATGCCTCCCGATGTGAGGTCAGGGCAGACCACTGTTGGTGATCAATTTGGCTGAGCCTGAGATGTTGTTTCAGGGAGTCTTTGTATCGCTTTTTTGGAGCGCCCCTCAGTGTGTATAGAGCCATCGTACTGTCTATCCTCCTTTATGGATCTGAAACATGGGTCACCTATCGCCACCACCTACGACTCCTCGAGCGCTTTCATCAGCGCTGTCTACGCACAATCCTAAATATACACTGGACTGACTATGTGACGAATGTTGCTGTCCTTGAGCAAGCAGGGATCACCAGCATTGAGGCCATGATATTGAGAACACAGCTGCGCTGGGCAGGGCACGTTTCTAGGATGGAGGACCATCGCCTCCCAAAAATACTACTCTATGTATATGTTAAGCAGATGTGAAACCTCTCTCAAATAACTTTTACCTCTCTTAAGAAAGCTGCTGTCCATAGGCATCCTGAGAAAACAACTTTCTTTTTAAGATAGAACTTTCTTGCAGTTACAGATGAGGCACAAGGGAGCTCATGAAAACAGAAAGCATTAAAAGGGTGGGGGAGGCAGTAATTTCAGGAGTTCTTTTGTTGGCCAGTTAACTGGTAGAAGATTTCCTTTCAGAGGAAGTTAGCAAGTATGTGGAAAGTGCATGACTTGATCAGCAAAAAGAGAAGAGGGGCCATAAAACTCCATGGAGGTGCTGTAAAGGTATTGTTTTTTTTTTTTAGCACTTTACATTTTTAAAGGGTTTGCTTTGAAATACTCTGGGCAGCAGAGGGCTTCAGTTACAGGGTTATTGATAAAAACAGCCGTTTTACATCAGCCTATCTGTTTTCTAGAGCCTTTTGTCTTTATGAATAATGTACCAGTTGTGGGGAATTTTGCTTAGAATGTGCCTGGAGGAGGCTAGTTGAATTTCCATGAATCCTCAAATCCCATTAACCAACCTCTGTGCTGCAAATCTCTTTCCTTGTTTCCTTTAATGCAAATGAAACTACCTTGCTTTCCTCCTCACCCAAACCACCTCCTGCATTTGTTAAAAACACACACACACACACACACACACACACCTTCTGAAAGGTCTGGTTAGCCAATGTTTTGTTTTGATGTGGGAACTTTCTTGATCAACTAACAGGTCCTTAAGAACTCACCTGAGTGCTGTTGTTTGGACCTAGAATTTCAGGTTCTGAGTTTGGGACAAAGGGTGCATCTACACTGTAGAAATAATGCAGTTTGACACCACTTTAAGTGTTGCAGAACCATCGTATGGAATCCTGGGATTTGTAGTTTTACAAGATCTTAAGCTTTCTCTGCCAGAGTGCTGGTACCTCACAAAACTACAACCGCAAAGATTATGTAGGATGGAGCCATGGCAATTACAATGGTGTCAAACTGCATTATTTCTAGAGTATAGACGCACCCCTAGTCTAGTGAGCTACAGTGAATCATGTAGAGGGGTATTGGGTAAGATTTCCTGAGCACTAGGGATCAGAAGCATGCTTCAGATGGTCCTAAATAATGGTCAAATGACAGAAAAGCTTTACAAGCCTCGAAATTCTTCCCTGAAGATTTCTAGCTTCTCTGACTCCAATTTTGCATGTCTATGAGAAAGCTCTTTCTTGCTCAGTAAAACTTTTTTCAGTCCAGGATGTAGTGGGGACTTAACAGTTTACACTAGCAGCTGATTCAGCATTCATGCTTACTATTTTGTTGCAGCATATGATCTCCAAGAGTGAGGAAGAATATTCTCTATTATTCCTTTCCTGGTCAAAAAATGGGTTTCCCTGACAGTCAGGAAACCTGTCAGAAATAATAATAAAGCAGCAAGGCTTTCACACAGTTTTCTCCTAGTACTTGAATATCCCAAAGGGTTCCTGAGAAAAATGAATATCGTCAGCCCTCCATATCCATGGATCCTTTATTCACAGATTCAACCAACCTTGACTTGAAAATATTAAAATAAATAAATGAATTCCAAAACACAAACCTTGCTATTCACCATTTTCTATAAGGGATGCCATTTCACTGTGCCATTGTATATAATGGGACTTGAGCATTCACGGATTTTGGTATCCACAGGGGATTCTGGAACCAAACTCCAGATACTGTATTTTTGTGTGGCATTCTCCCTACCTTGAAGTGTTCTGGAAGAATTTCTGTGCTTTACGCAGGAAACAGTGTCTTCTGTGCTGGAATGTGTGTGTGTGTGTGTGTGTGTGTGTGTATAGGAAAAGTGGTGGGGGTGCAAAAAAAATATCCTCCAGACAAAAATATTTGTATTCTCCCACAGCGAGGAGAAAAGTAGAGTAATGATGTATCCTTGATTCAAGAACAAAATAATCAAGGGCTTATATCCAAACAATGGAATACCTTCTCTTACCCAGACGGAGTGGTTTTCCTCTGCAGTGTCTTAAATCACCCTTTGGTGAGTTCAGTGGAACTACATTTATTCCCTATATTGAATTGGGTGAAATTTAATAGGTCAGAGGGACAAAAACTGAAAGGGAGAAACCCCAGCACCTCTGTGGAAGGCGAGAAGGCTTCCATGGCTTCATGAGACCCACACTTTTCTTTAATTTGATTTATTCATTCATTTATTTTTTTAAAAAATATGTATACTGCACATAAATCCTAGAATGGACTTCAGGTTAATGTACATAAAAATTAAACATTCAATGGACTATCTGTACCTATATGTCATCATAGAATTTGTTTATATAATTTGTTTTTAATGGTCGTACAAATAAAACCTCTTTGACCTGGTGCCGAGAAGAATACAGTGTTGGCACCTGGCAAACATCCTGTAGGATTGAGTTGCTACCTACCTTGACACCCCCAGCCCGATGTCTATCTTATTAATTGGTAATATTTAATAATTAGGTGGGGATGACGGTGTTCGTCCTGTGGTGCAGGCTGGTAAAGAACTTCTGTTTTCTTAAGATTGACTTCCAGCCCAAACAGCTCTGTAGCTGTTGCGAAGCAGGATGTTAGGTGCTGCAGAGCTGCTTCTGTGTGGGAAACAAGGGCATCAGCATCAGCGAAGAACGGCTCATGAACTAGATAGTTTAGAGTCTTAGTGCCCTCAGACTAGAGTCTTAGAGCCCTCAGACAGCTTAAGTTAAGTCTGTTCAGCAGTTCACCTACCTGGGAAGCATCATCTCATCAGATGCCAAGATTGACAAAGAGATCGATCACAGATTAGCAAAGGCATATAGCGCATTTGGAAGACTTTACAAAAGAGTCTGGAGTAACAAACACCTGAGGCGAAGCACAAAAATCAGTGTATATAGAGCCATTGTACTGTCTACTCTCCTTTTCGGGTCTGAAACATGGGTCACCTATCTCCACCACTTATGACTCCTCAAACGCTTTCATCAGCGCTGTATACACATAATCCTAAATATACACTGGACTGACTATGTGACAAATGTTGCTGTCCTTGAGCAAGCAGGGATCGCCAGCATTGAGGCCATGATATTGAGAACACAGCTGCGCTGGGCAGGGCACATTTCTAGGATGGAGGACCATCACCTCCCCAAAATAATACTATATGGTGAACTCACTACAGGTCAGCGTAAGAGGGCTGCTCCAAAAAAGTGATACAAGGACTCCCTGAAGCAATATCTCAGGCTCGGCCAAATTGATCACCAACAATGGTCTGCCCTGGCCTCACATCGGGAGGCATGGAGACGCTCTATCCAAAATGCTGCAGCCTTATTTGAGAACTCACGCCAAACAAGTCTTGAAGAGAAATGACAACACAAAAAGAATCACAACCCAAAAACATCACCCAGTGAGACCTTCTGCTGTGCTTTCTGCAACCGGACTTGTTTATCTCAGATTAGCCTTTTTAGTCATCAGCACACTTGCAGAAAGCGCAGGATGAGTCCTTCCTGAATCTTCATTTATGAAGAAAAGCCAGAGAGAGAGAATAATTAGGTCAAATGTGGCATTCCATGCAGTGCAGCCATTAAAGCTGGAAAATTTCAACAAATTACAAAGACTAGTGTTCAGACTCAGTCAGGTATGCACTTGAGGAGGGGCACCTAAATTCTAAAGAAATATTAATTCACAAGGCAGCTGAAGGCATATACACTTGGCTAATCCTATCAGTCAAGGCAGGGAGATGCAGACCTGTAAACAACCCTCATTCCTTCACCCGTCCCTAGACAAAAGAAGTTGCTTCCTCTGTTTCAATTGCAAAGTATCCGCACAGTAAGATGCCATTAACATATCCAGAGTGCCTTTGTCTCACCTTGGGCAACTCAGAGAGGTATTGTCTCCTACTATTCCACACCCTGGAGGCAGATATTGACTATAAAAACCCTTCCAAAATTCCACTCAAGCACACACAGTTTGCCTTTTTACCTACTTCACATCAGACTGTGTTGCCATTCTAGCTTCAGGACCCCCATTCTGCTAGTCTCCTCCATGATCTCATCTCTACAGGATAGGTGTCGTATCTCCCACAAGCAATTCCCTTCTCTATTCCTCTATCACAATATCTCCCACTTTATTCGCTAGTCTTGCATGAATGCTTAAAGCCTTAATGTGTCTGTGAATGCCTTGATAATTGCTTTTCCCAAATAAAGATCAATTTATTGTTGTATGTAGCCTAACGTCTCCTCCTGCTTACCGGTACACAAAGGTCAAAAGATCCACTATCTGTTGCCCTTTCTTGCATAGCCAAGCCAAGTACATTAATTCTCTAAATTAATGTTGATATTTTTAGGGTCCTTAAGACCCCTCAGTGTAAAGGGTAATAGAGTTCCAAAATCTGGGTGCCAGTACAGAGAAGGACCTTCATTTGGAAGACAATAAGTGTTCTTCATAGTGGGTCATAGATAATGTGATGATCTTAATGCTTGAGATAGGTTGGTATGGGAAGTGGTCCTCTGTTAGATATTTGGGCCTCCGTTTTTGCCTCTGCATTTTACATGGCCATGAGAAAATAATTCTGCAATAAATCACTTCCAACTTTCACAGGTGAACACCATAATAGCAAGACTGTAAATATTATAATTTTCTTAGTAGCAGTTATCATGGTGATTTTCTCCCCTGCTACTTTTGGTCTTTTCATATTTAGGGCTAATTACCTTTATGTGTCTAACTGTGATAGAAAGGTTGCTGAGACATGTTTTTAAAAGATGCTAAAGAAAATGCTCACTTGTCGCAGCAAAGTGGATAATTGTTTGCTGTTCCTTTCCGAATTCCAGCAATTTCAAGTGCCAGTGGGTAGCCCTCCTGTCTAACCGTTGGATGCTAAATTGTAGGAAGGTGTAGGCAGCATACTGAAAGGAATGGTTGCAGCAGAAGCTTGGCAGATACCAATATATTAATATGTTGGTTGACTTGATCCCTGTCCACTCACCCACAGAAAATAGGTCCTTTGGAGAGGCGTATGGAGGAGGCAAATACAGGGGGTAAGGGTGAACTTTCATCCCCTAACATTGGGGTGGGACTCATACAGCCCTCATGCCCAATGGACCCTTGGACAGTTTCACACCCTCTAGAGAAAAAGCTTTCCCCCACATATTTTAATCCACCTACTGAAATGAGAGAATTTTGCCTCTAAGGTGCATGATTCTCTTCTAAAATTGATTCTGAAACTTCAAGTGAACCTCTAGTGCTGCCCCTAGAGTGGCTTGGAACAAGAATAATGGTTCCCAGACTTCCAGAGCTCACCCTCTTCCATACACAGGAAGCTGCCTTATGCCAGGTGGGCCATTTATGCATCCAGGCCAGTATTGTCTGCTCTGATTTACAGAGGCTCCCCGGAATATATTTTCAGTTTCCTGCTGCCTGATGTTTTTTTCCCTGGGTAGGCTAGGGATTGACCTGCTGGGATCTTCTGCATGTAAGTGACTGAGTATTGCTGAGCTAATATAGCCCCTGTTTTTGTCTGTGTCCCTCCTCCAGTTTTCTCCTCCTTCTCCCCAATAGCAGCTGCTAAAATGTCACTCTTGATGGACTTCTAGGTTATCATGTCACCTTTGGCCTGATCCACAAAAGCAATTATTTGGTTATTTTCTTACTCTGTCTTGAGATAGCTGAAGCTAGAGGCTGACTTTTCAACTGCATGCTGGAATTGGAAGACTTTAGAAAGAGAAGGGGATCACATTGATCCCTGGGACTTCTGCAGGGGAGAGGGCAGGAGCTGGTTTACTCTTGTATTACTTGCCTAGATACATAAACTTACATCTTTGCTTTAAAAATACTTCAATGTTTTTGGCTGCATATGGACAATAGTTTTCATTTGCATAATAAGAATAATACTACCAGTAAGTGCTATATATCTTCTCAGAGCCTGGGGGAAAAAACTTTTTGGGATATCTTTGGTGGGTTTTTTTGCTAGTGGCTGGGGGATTCTGGGAGTTATATCCTTCAAGTATGAAACTTTCAGTACCTGTTCCTTTGGATCTCAATCTTGTACATATAGTTTCACATTATTATGAGTACAGGGGATGAATATTCTTGCTACTGAATGCAAGGGTACTTGAAGGAGACAATGAGCAGTGCCTAGATTTTCTCTCTTTCTCTAAGAAGAGCACGCTTATTAAATGCCAGGCCTACAGTGATTGATTTGGTGGCAAATATTTATGCTACAATTTCATTTCTGATTTACTCTCTCATTTAACTTCGCAAAAGCTTCATACAGTCTGAGAATGTTTTTATGGCCTCTACGAATGTTTGTGGGAAGAAAATGGGCTACAAAAGTAGAGTTGATGGCAATTCCATGATAGAACTTGGTACATACCTCCTCAGGCCTTTGCTCCATGTCATTATTAAACCAGGCAATTTTAAGGTGTCCAAAGGCCAATTTTTAACCTCCAGGATCCACCAGAGCCCTCACAAGGCCTAGAAATGCTTTAAAAATGATCAAAACCCAGAAATGGACAGAAATCATCTAGGTTTGGGAGAAATAGGGTTCAGGGGCCCATGTACCTTTTTCTAAGTCAAAAGGTTTACTGCTGGAGGCCTTCAAGAGCAAAACTTTCTTTGGTGTGTTAGATAGCAGCATTAAAAGACTATCATATGAACTTCATGGCTGATGAGAAAGGACTTGAACTTCCTTCTCCAAACCACAGTGTTTCACAAAGCTCATTTGAATGTAAACTCTGAGGTGACGATGAAGCTGGGGGTTAGGTTGATCAACAACCAGAGCTCATCATCACCTAACCCATAGATGTCTTAGCATCATTTGGATGCTGCTTTACAAAATGCTCCTTCAGAAATTCCAACAAGTGCATTGAACTCTGCTTCTTTTTTTTTTCCATCATAAAGCAAAACCAGAACAAAACAAAAAATAAGTCTGATGGGTCTTTACTCTTTATTTACAGATCCCCAGTTTCTTCAGAAGATCAAGGTAAGAATCCAATTTTATTATTCTTTAAATGGTGAAAAGGGAAAAAAAATGATCTGTTTAAGGTACAGTTACAGAGATCACTTTGCAGGGAGAGTTAAGAAATATCTTCTACAGACCTGTATGTTTCTTCTGTGATTTCATTCAAGTATATGTTTGTTCAGTTTGGTTGTTCAAAATCCATGCCTGTGCTTCAGTCCTATTTTCAATTCAGCTCAATACACCATGAATTTTGTTCAGGTAAATTGGGTAGGATGTAATTTAAAGATGGGAAAGAAATTCACTTGGGTCACATTTTCCTGTGAAAATATCTGTTCTGCACCTCTTGAGACTGGCAACAGAACAAAGCATTTCTTGCCTAAGAAAACTCTGTATTTCTGGTGCTTACGGTGCAGTTTGATGAAGAAAATTGTGTACAAGCCATGTATACCTCTGAAAAATGTGCATGACGAAAAATGTGTGTATTTGAAAAATATGCTTTAGTCAATGGGAAATTGTATTCAATGCATACTGAAAATGCACAGGAATTTCCATGTGAGAAGAACAATATGAACCTGAGACAGAATAAAAAGGTTGGTTGGATTCTTAAAAAGACAACAAAAACAAAACAGCAGTAATCTTTGGTTAATGGCAGATTTTTTATTTATTTTTTTTTTTTTTTTAGCATTTCATTACTTGTTTAAAATGTTCAAAGTCCTTCTCATTTATGTTACAGCAATTGATAAGGAGAGAAATTATGGCTTCATGGCCAAGACATGACTCTGAGCAAAGATAATTTATTCCACTGTACAATTAATATCAAGCATTTGTTGTACACCAGTTTGTCACATGCTGTTCACAATAAACCTCAAAATTTCCATTGCACTGTTACATAAGCAACTATTGTGTGGCAATATTAACATTCTCAATTCAATGTCTGCATGTACAAATGAATTAGGCCCTTTTCTAAGCCTGAATAGTGGGTTACTTTGGCCAGTTAGGGGTCACATTGGAGCATATTACCTATTCCATAAAATGAGGGAGGGATGATTTTCAGGAGAGAGCCAATTAATTAAATTAATTGGTTTGAGTTTGGGTGGGGAAAGGCTGAGTGCTGCATTTAGGTGGGGAAAGGCCCAGTGCTCCCATAATGTGACAGGCAACAGCAGAAGCTTCCTGTTGACAAAGATTTGCAGAGTGTGTTTATATAAGTGAATAGGGATAGAGGAATTCATAGCTATATTTATAGGGTGCCTTGTGCTAGAGCTCAAGATTGGCATAATAGCAATCCTACATGGCAAAAGATGGAGTTGTGTCCCCATAGGCTTTAGGCAAGAAGCCTATTCCAACTTTGGATTATGCACTACAGTTCCCATATTCCTTAACCACTGGCCACATTCAGAACATTTAGCGTGAAACTGGCTTGCAGAAAAGTGTAACACAGGAGTGGGCAACTTGTGCCCTTCTAGGTGCCGTTGGACTGCAATCCCCACCATTCCTCAATCTATGTTAGCTAGGGATGATGGGGCTTAAACTGTGAAAACATTTGGTACACAAGCCTGGTGTAGCAGCATCAAAGACAGGGATTAAAAATGTATATATAAATATAAAATGAGACACTAACTTATCTTCTACATGAGAAATACTGGGAAAAAACATCAACGGTGGTGTCCTCAGGAACAGAAGAATGAAATTTGTGTAACCTAATTGTGTTTACTCTTACATTGTCTAAACCAGCACTCTCAATACATATTGTACTAAGGAGATTTTCACATGGGGGAAATAACCCCCATGGAGATTGAGAGAGAAACAGGGCTGTTTTGCTGCCAGCGCTCCATTTCACACACACCCTTCCTTCTCCTGATCTCCTGTCATCCTCCCTCCGTCCTGCTTCCATTTTCCTTCCGATATTTTCCACTATTTTTTAACTAACGAAGAACTTTTGTTAGTAAAAAAAATATCAGAAGAAAAATGGAAGCAGAATGGAGGGAGGATGACAGGAGATTGGGAGAAGAAAGGGGGTGTGCAAAATGGAGTGCTGGCAGCGGAACAGCTCCGTTTCTCTCCTGATCTCCGCAGGGGTTATTTCCCACGTGTGAAAATCTCCTAAGACTGTATTGGCTGAGATCAATAGGAGCTGTCCTCTGCAGCATGCTGTCTTGGAGGAATCTGGTTTAGTTAATCAGCAGCTTCCCAAGAACTCCAATCAGATTTTTTTAGGGGGGGGGGCGGGAAGCAAATACATGTCTACTCCAAAATAAGACCCACTGATTTCAATGCTACTCACTCTCAGGAAAATGAGTTTTTGCATATAACAGAGCATTTAACACAGAGGCCTGGAATTTAATATAGGACCTTCATGCAAATATCTTAAGCTGTTTTTTCATGACTAGATCTGAGGTCCATTAACAACGAGGCAAACAAAAAGTGATACTGAGTGCCCTTGTATCTGTGGTGTAGCTACCTGGGGGATGGATGGACTTAGGGCACTCCCCAGTAAGAATTCTGCCCCCCCCCGATATTTTCTTTCATTACTCAACTTTCTAGTATTGCAATGACTCAGAACTTCAGCTGGGCATTTAGAAATACAGTTTAGGCATCCAAAGAAAGGGGCAGGCAAAGAGAGCCAGTGTGGTGTAGTGGTTTGAGTGTTGGACTACAACTCTGGAGACCAGGTTTCAAATTCCCACTTGGCCGTGGAAATCCACGGGGTGATCCTGGGCAAGTCACACTCTGTCAACCTCAGAGGAGGACAAAGGCAAACCCCCTCTGGACAAATCTTGCCAAGAAAATCCCGTGATAAGTTCACCTTAGTGTTGCCATAAGTCAGAAATGGCTTGAAGGCAGACAACAACAAAGTTGCCAAGGTAATGTGCAGATGTAAGAATCCTACTTGTGAATGATTTCCCATGTCTTACTGTTTACAGTTCTAGACATTTAGCGACTGAAGGAAAATGTCAAGCAGTGTGGAATTCTTATTTGGGAGGGGCAATCTACTCACCCCCCCCCCGTACCTACACTCCTGTTTTGTATGCCAAATTACTTGGTGCCCCAGCTGTCGAAGAAACAAAATTCTCCTTTAAGCCTGTGAGAAGTCATTTTGCAATGTCAGGAGAATATGTCCTGTTCTCTCCCATACTATCATAGCTGAGTGATAAGATTATTTCATTTGATCCTTGCAGGAACCTGACTCCATTGTTGCTTATTCCCACAGTTCAGATGAAATATTACTGTTTAATAGGCTGTCTAGGATACTAGTATCAAGCTACATGCTAATGGGCAGTGATGTAGTGCTTATAGGTTTGCCTTATGTTATCTTATTACTCTGTCATGTTATCTATTAATGAGTGTCAGGCAGCATATGAGTACTTTCTTATGGGTTCTCTTGATTTTAATCTTAAGTATCAGCCCCTGCTCTCTCTCTTTCTTTCTGCTTCCTCTGTTTTCCTCCTTTGTATGCATTCCTCTCATGTTCCATTTGCCACCTGTGCCTCTGTGACCAAGGACTGGCTCTACGGTTTGATCAATATCCCTAACCACTGCAGAACTATAAAAGCATTTATGAGCTTACTTTGAAATGGAGAACCAAACCTGCAAGCACTCTTAACCTATCATACCAAGGACATTAAAAGCTTCTGTTTAATGACAGTGAAATAGCTGATTGAGAAAATGTATTCCCACATATACACATGGTTATAGGCTAGAGCAAGAAGGAAGATTTTTCATTCCCGGTGTCTTTTATGAAGCAATGGGTTCAGAATCTTTAGTACTTATGTTTTAGTGACTTTGTTTGCATGGGAAAGAAACCTATCTCTGCCATTTGCTTAGAAACAGTGCAGAGCTACTTACAAATAACATAGCATTGCTGTTATAACTTAACAGGGGATAATTGTCAATCTTTTTACCATGTAACTGTAATTTTATTTTTATTTTCCGAAACTGAAACAGAACTGCACCCAGGGGTATAGCTATGGGGGAAAAATTCATTCAAGGGGCTGAATTCTTATGGGAGGCTATGCTCTCATTCCCGGTCCCCATAACTATACCCCTGATTATACAATACATTTTAAAATAATATGTAGTTGATCCCATGTGGCTCTCACTCCAGGATAACAGAGCAATGCTAAGTAATTGCTATTCTTAGGTTTTTCGTGGTTTTTTTTTCCAGGCTGTGAGGCTGTGTTCTGGAAGAGTTTATTCCTGATGTTTCGCCTGCATCTGTGGCTGGCATCTTCAGGGAATGGTGGTGTAGGGGGTGTGTGGTACACCCTTACACCACCATTCTCTGAAGATGCCAGCGACAGATGCAGGTGAAACATCAGGAATAAACTCTTCCAGAACACAGTCTCAGAGCCTGGAAAAAAACCCATGAAAAACCTATGGATGCCGGCCGTGAAAGCCTTTGACTTCACAATTGCTATTTTGCTTTCACCCAGTGCATGCAACTTCCCCTTTAGTTCTTCAGCTGGCTGAGGCTCCTCCAATGCAATTCAAACAGGCCCCAGGAGGTTGATGGTGACAGATGGTAGCAGAGCCATTTCTGGACATAAGAGCATCAGAACAAAGGCCCATCCAGTCCTCCATTTACTTATAAACATGGCTAACTAGATGTCACTTGAAAGCTTTATCTGATACGATTGAATCTACTCCTGAAGGTTCTAAATTTGGCTTTGAACTTCAGATTGAAATCTTGCCACTTTGGAAATTTATCTCAGGAGGAGCTAAAACCTTTGTGGTTTTCTGTGCTGCACAATGAAGCTTCAGCCTTGGAGGAAGAGATCAAAGTCAGATTCTCTCTTTTTGCTCCTCCTGCTTAGCATGGGTGTCCCTACTGTGCTCACAGCTGCCACATGTAGTTCCTAATTCACAGGAGGGCAAAACAGGAGTTTCAGGGGTGTGGCGCTGGATGGAGAGGGAGAAGATGTGGATTCACCAGATTGAATCCACTCTTAGCATCTCACCATGTTGTTAATATGGAAGGAAATTTAGAGGCTCTTCAAAATGCATCTAAACGAATTACCTCATTGCTTACAATGGAAGAGGGGTTTTCCTCCCAGTTAAATGTAAAATCAAGCTGTATAGAAGGGGAGAGGGCCCAGAAATGGATTCCTCTGACACTTCCACCCTTCTGGCAACAGCCCAGCAGGCCTTTGGACATGTGAGAGCCTCCAGGAGTGGAGAGACCCTTCTCTGTCTCCCCTTTTCAAGATAGCAGCCCTAACTGGTAGATTAGTAAACTAAAAATGTAGGTGATTAAGAAGCTGATTAAGAAGTGGGTATGAGTTTTTATCAGTGAGGCAATCATTGTCTAGTGGTTTCTTCTATACTGTTTTGTAAGACATGCTGTGCTACGCAGTTTAGCAACAGAATTGAGATTTTAATCAGTGGAACGGAGCCTTCAGGGCACTCTTGGTTTTGGTTTGGGGTTTGGTTGTTGTTTTTTGTTTGTTATGTCTGTGCATTTTTAAATGTCTATGCATTTTTGCACTAAGAAAGACTGTGCATCTGTTTTGGATCTGATATATTACAGTGGGCCCTCAGTTTCCACTGGAGGTGGGATCCAAGACCACCCCGATGGATACCAAAATCCATAGATGCTCAAATCTCATTATATACAATGGCATAATAATATGACATCCCATATATAAAAATGGCAAAATCAAGGTTTGCTTTTCTGGTTTTTGGGGGGGTGTTGGGGGTGCTGGATATTTTCAAACTGTAGTTGGTTGAATCTGTGGATGCAGAATATTTGGATACAGAAAGCCGACTGTACTCCTATAAGGAATTAAGAAGCAAAAACTGGCGTTGATCAGTTATACAGGTGGTGAGAGGGAGAAACTTGTCCTGAGAGAATGAAAACCCTCAAGACCACAATGCAGTTTGATTTTAAAATGTTTCTCAGGGGGCAGATGAGAAAGATACAATTTTGGTGCTCCTCCTTCTGAGAAACATCCACATTGTGAGCCATGTTCTCCCACCCATTTTCACTTCAAAAAGGGTCCAAATAAGAAAATCATGATGGTGAAACTTCCCTTCTGTTAGTGAGGAGTTGGGTTCTATTTATACAATTTCCTTCTCTTAATGAGTAGTAGCTTCTATTTAAGCAATTGTTCTGTTTATGAAAATGACAGTTTTTCCATTTCTTTGGTATGTTGTACTGATGCCAGTGCTGAGATTATGACCAATATACTGGTTTATGTGAACAATTAAAAGACACAATTCTTTGTGTTGACTTGATATAAAAATCTCACTGTGTTTAAAGAAGACTTGTGCTTAGACCAAAGACTTACTTAGTCTATTATTCTGTTCCCATAGTAGCAAGTCAGCAGTTCATGGGGTGAGTCAAGCAGGGGGTGAGTGCAACAGCACCCTCCTACTCATGTTCCCCATTGGGAGATTAACTGTATCCATTCCTGGGGGTAGCACATACTCACTGTAAGCCAAAACTATAAGAGGAATTGTGTGTGCAGTTCTCAAAGGTAAAGTATTACAACAATGATGCAACAGTATAACTTTTAAGTATCTGTGTACTATATATACTTATGATGATCTACAGAACATATATGTTACATGCAATCACTTCCACAAAACATCTGTATAAAGCAAACAACCACATCCACAATAATAAGTCCCGACACTTCCAATCCAATTCCTCTGGGTCCTTGCAGGGGGTAGCACATACTCATCATAAAAATATAGAAGAGCAAAGGCATATCGTGTCCAATGTTCTGTTTTCACACCGACCAATCAGTTGCCTATGGGACACTCACCCCCAGAACCTCAGTGCAATCACACTTTCTTCTTCATGTTTCCCAGCAACTCTTACACAGAGGCATACTGCCTCTGATAGTGTAGGTGATAAGCTATTTTGATTCATGGCCTTTCATGGTCCCATCCTCCATGAATTTATCCTCCAGTCCATGCAGGCAGGCAGTCATTAGGCAATGTGGCAATGACTTCTTGTGGCAATGAATTCTACATTTTCTTTGCTGTATGAAGAAAGACTTCCTGTTATCTATCCCAAATCTCCTACCACTCATTTCCAGTGGGTGATCCTGGGTTTTTGCACTAAGAAAGACTGGGAAAGGCTTCTTCTTGTCTATTTGCCCTACCCTCTGTGTAATTTAGAGAGGCAGTATGGTGCAGTGGTTTGAATATTGGACTATGACTTCAGAGAACAGCCTTTGAATTCCTGCTCAGCCATGGAAACCCACTGGGTGACCTTGGGCAACTCACTCTCTTTCTCAGCCTTAGAGGAAGACCAAGGCAACCCCCTCTGAACAAATCTTGCCAAGAAAAGCCTGTGACAGGTTCTCTGTAGGGTCTCTATAGGTTGGAAACAACTTAAATGCTCACAATAATAAATGTGTAATTTTATCCAACTATATTATGTCCCTTCTTACTCATCTCTCAGCTCCTTTTCTATTTATGCCCAACTGGTATTCGAGGAGGGAGGCATCACCAGTAGGTACTGACTGAGTCAACATTTTCATCAAGCTATCACCAGGTGGTATAGTGGTTTGGGTGTTGGACTATAGGACTCTGGGAGACCAGGATTTGAATTCCTGCTCATTCACGGAAACCCAGAGAATGACCTTGGGCAAATCCCCCTCTCTCATCCCAAGAGGAAGGAAATGGCAAACCACCCCTGAATAAATCTTGCCAAGAAACCCCTATAATATGATTGCCCTAAGTTGGAGTCGACTTGATGGCATATAACAACAATTTGACATCAGTTCATATATGAAGTTAGGTTTTTTTGTCCCAATATAGATTGATTCTTGTCTGATACTTTAATATCCATTCTCCCAGTCTCTTGTTCATCACTTTTCAAACAGTTTTTGCTTTTTGCTTTTATCACTTTAAATAATTTACTGTTATCAGCAATGTTCACCTCACAGGTCACAGGCCATTAATTAACATTTTTTAAAGCACCAATTTTAATAAAGATCCACAATGGTCACATCCTCTCCATTGAAGCATTGAAACTGGTAACCCTTGGTAGCCTTGTCTTCCTAAAATTTTAAAGCTATCTAAGTTGGCACCACTGTAACATCATTACACCATCTACTCACCTTGGCTTTAGGCAATATCTTTCTTCTTGCATTTGTCCCCCAATATCCATAGTTAAAACTGAACTTGTCACCTCATCACCATAAGGACAAATTTTGCATTTCCATTGTTTTCACACATATAACCTGCTCATTCATAGCCATAAAGGTCTGTTCCTAGGCACTTCACTCCATGCATCAGATGAAGTAGACTTAAGTCTATGAAAGCTTATGCTACCAACTTCTTTTTCTCTGGAAGTCTCAAAAGTGCTACAAGATCCCTTTGCATGTGTGTACATGGTGGAAGTTGCTTTTTCATATCAAATCAATACCAGTGAATCATTCAGCAGTGTACTCTACAATGGAAGTCTTTCTGCTTGCAATTTGTATCAGTCAAGTGAAGAGCCCTGACTGGGCCTTACATTTGCAGTCAGAACAGACATGACTTGAATTCAGGTTGCAGCATCCACTTGTCAGAGCCATTGACAGAAAAGATAGAAGATAGGCTGCATAGACTGCAATTCCCACAGGGCTTTGGCTGACAAAGAAACAAGTGTCAACCTCTCTATTTAAGCAGGGTCTGCCATGTGGGATGTGTGGTACTCAGAACAGGTGAGTGAAGTGTCGCATGCCCAGAGGGAGAACAGGGATGGCAATTGGTTATGGCTTATTGTTTGAATCTCCTTCATGGCAAAATCTGTAGTTTGAGGAGGAACGAATGAGGGTCAGAAGTCTTGCTACAAATGTTGAATGACAATTCCTTTCCATTCCAATGTGAAGATGTGTCATGATTACAGTTATATTTTGGATGCTGTGTTATATACAGGAGCCAAAATCCTTCCCTCCCTGTCCCCCAAAATAGTTTCTACAAACAGCTGTGATCCTAAGTTCTACAAACTGGTATCTCAGTATTTTTTTTAAAAAATGCAGTCATTTAATCTTATAGAAATTGATACCATGAAAATATGAGCCTAACACAACCGCTTATACGGATGGACACAATAACGATACAAACCAAACATGTTTCAACAATGACTTCATAAATGCTATAGAATAGATTTGTTAAAAAAAACAAACAAAAATGATGTAAAAAAGAATGTTACCTTTTGCAATCTGAATTATATGAAAGGTAGATTTTGGGCCTCTAATAGTCTCCAAAGCATAGGATTAAGTGGCATGACAAAGCTACCAGTTATAGCTGAAAGAATCGTAGAATCATAGAATCACAGAATTGTAGAGTTGGAAGAGACCACGAGGGCCATCCAGTCCAACCCCCTGCCACGCAGGAAATCACAATCAAAGCATCCTCGACAGATCGCCATCCAGCCTCTGTTTAAAGACCTCCAAGGAAGGAGACCCCACCACGCTCCGAGGGAGTGTGTTCCACTGCCGAATGACTCTTACTGTCAAAAAGTTCCTCCTAATGTTGAGGTGGAATCTCTGTTCCTGGAGCTTGCAACCATTCCTCCGTGTTCCAGTCTCCGGAGCAGCAGAAAACAAGCCTGCTCCACCCTCAACGTGACACCCCTTCAAATACTTAAACAGGGCTATCATATCAACTCTTAACCATCTTTTTTCCAGGCTAAACATACCCAGCTCCCTAAGCCTTACCTCATAAGGCATGGTTTCCAGACCTTTCATCATTTTAGTTGCCCTCCTTTGGACACACTCCAATTTGTCAATATCCTTTTTAAATTGTGGTGCCCAGAACTGGACACAATATTCTAGGTGAGGCCTGACCAAGGCAGAATAGAGTGACACTATACTTCTATTGATGCAGCCCAAAATTGCATTGGCCTTTTTAGCTGCCACATCACACTGTTGACTCATGTTCAACTTGTGTTCTACTAGGATTCCTAGTTCCCTTTCACACGTAGTCTCGTTCAGCCAGGTCTCCACCGTCCTATATCTATGCATTTCATTTTTCCGCCCTAAGTGCAGTACCTTACATTTCTCTGTATTGAATTTCATTTTGTTAGCTTTGGCCAACTCTCCAGCCTATCCAGGTCATTTTGAATTTTGATCCTGTCCTCTAGGGTATTAGCTACTCCTCTTAATTTGGTGTCATCTGCAAATTTGATAAGTATGCCCCTAATTCCATCTGATGCTTGGAAAAACCCATTTTTCAGGTATTCAGGTATTATTTCCAGACCTAATACATTTACATTGTATGTTGAAAAACACTCAAACAATACAAAGAATTCTCAATACATTTCAAAAATGTTGACAAACACACTTTAGTCAACGGGATTAGATACCTATTAATGCATTAATTTGACAAAATGCACACACACACATTTCAAAAATTTCAAAATATCAGCATGAAGCTATCATGGTATGGACTTGGAGTTAGGGAAAGAAGAAAGTGTATGGGAATTGATTTGGCTGATCGATTCATTCATTTCCCAGTGGGGAGGGCTACAGAGCATCTGACTTGCTTGGGTAGTTCCTCCCCACTTGCTCCTAGAAGGCAGGGATCAAAGCTTCTTTAGGACCGCCTACCAGTGAGGTCATCTGGGATGGATGACCCCCAGCTACCCAGTCTGTTTCCTGCCTACGCTCCTGGTAGGACATAATTGTCTGTGCTCCAGTGCTCTCCCTTTCTTCCTCCATATGGCTTTAGCCATTTTGGATCCTTTGTTTGAAAAAAAAAAACCTTTAAAGGGACAGTGGAGGAAGAAAAGGCTTCTAGTCAGGATGAGCAGCAACAGCAGTAAAAGCAGCAGCAGTGGCAGCAAGAAAAACTCAAAAAAGGGGGAGAAGACCCCTACCTTGACCACTGCAGCTACTCCCCCAGCCTCACTCCACCCAGATGGGATAGGAGCCAGCTGGGAGGTGGATGCCATGTGGACCCTCTGGGAGAGGAGGCATGGCTCATTCCCTGATAGTGGGGAGTCCTCCCATGCTGTGGAGCCCCCTGGATCCAGAGTTGGTTACCTGCTGCCTTTGGTTGAGGCATACGTGAGTCCTGGAGGGATCCCTGGGGAGAGGGCGCATGGGGGCAGAGCAGCACCAGCCATCCTGGCTTGGCTTAGGGAATCCTTGGCCAGGGAAGCAGCGGGCTGGCTAGTGGCAATCCTCGTCCAGCCCGGCCTGCTGGAACTCAGCAGGCTCCTACAAGGGGGCCCCCCAGGGAGGCTCCAGACCATAACCCCCCTCAACCTCTCCTCCCCAGCCACCAGTGTCCCTACCAGCCTGGCCACCACTGTGTTGGGCACACGTGAAGCAGGGAGCGCTGGGAGAGAAGAGGGTGACCTAACATCCAGGCAGCCAAATGGCAGCTCCAAGGGGAGGGAGGGAGACTGTGGAGACAGCAGGCTCCAGCTGCACTAGTGGTTCCTGGGTATGCACGCCATCTCCAGCAGCCCAATCCAGGGCTAGGGACAGGGAGGAAGAAGGGGAGTAGGCCAGATACGGAGACTGAGCACCCTCCACAGAAGCGTGCACGCAAAGACCACCAGGACCAGGCCATATCTGAGCACTCCTCTGAGAGGGAGAGGGAGGACTCATCTGGCAACTCTGACCCCAAGGAGGGAGAGCTGTTGGCAGAGGAGGCAGAGGAAACCAGCAATGCACTATGGGCCTCTGCCCACCATTTTAATGTGGAGGATTACCCTGTATTACTAAGGAAGGCAGTGAGGACCTTGGGCCTCAAATTGCCATTGTCCCAACAACCTCAGATGAACCCTGGCTCCTTTAGATCTCTGGGGAGTTTTTCCCTGATTCTCAGCCAGCAGCCTTAGAACTGGGAGTCCCAGCTGCCCGCATGCAAATGATTTGTGATGAATGGGATCACCAGTGGTGCCCAAGGCACAGCCTATCTGTGCCAAGAAGCTCTACTCTTTCCCTAAGAAAGTAATGAGCAAGCTACAGGTGCCACTTGTTGATGCGCTGGTCTCGGCCCTGGTTTATGATATTTTGCTGTGATGGCAAAGAAAGGTACCTGAGGATAGCCGAATGGACATAGCCCTAACAAAGGCACATGAGGCACTGTCTTTAGCCATACAAGCCTACATAACTGCTACCATGATGGCCACAGCTGCCATACAGTGGACCAAAGACATCCTAGCCAACATTCCATCATCTGAAATTAGAATCAGACAGGACCTCAATAAGTTGACGAGGATACCTGCCTTTCTAGCTGATAGTACATTGGATTCAGTACAGTTTTGCGCTAGGATGCAGGGAGTGGCAGTGGCAGCCAGAAGGCAGGTATGTCTCAAGTCCTAGAGTGTCAGCTTTAAGTCGAAGCAGAACCTGGTTCTGTCTCCCTTCCTGGAGGAGAAGTTGTTTGGGGAGTTGCTGGAACCAGTTCTTGTGGAAGACAAAGAC
Organism: Gambelia wislizenii; assembly: GCA_030847615.1. NCBI lineage: Eukaryota > Metazoa > Chordata > Lepidosauria > Squamata > Crotaphytidae > Gambelia > Gambelia wislizenii. The sequence continues at coordinate 239,100,047 of JAUMIR010000005.1, forward strand.
AACAACAAGAAGATACTTGCCTCCTAGGAGAAGGGAGAACAAGAAGTTTTCAAGGAACTATCATTCCTTTTGACCCTCCGGGACACACCATGGTGGTGCCTCATCTTTGTCTTCCTTTCAACCCAGGGATTTCAGAGGTCCCAGGCCATGCTGGGGAGAGAACAGATACCAGCGCAGGAACCAGCCCGGAGCCTCTGGAAAATCAACTCAACCTTTGGCTTCCAAGAACCACCAGAACAGTCAACAATGACAGTGTCCCCATGGGGGGGGGGAGGTTTCAGGCCTCTGTGGAGACTTGGGAGAACTCTACTTCAGATAAACAGGTCCTGCAGTGAATCCATCAGGGCTACCAGAGAGAGTTCTCCTGATGACCTCCATGTTGGTTCATCCTAACTCCGAACCACAGAGACACAGTAAAGCATCAGCTACTGAAAGACGCCATACAGCAACTACTGTGGTTGGGAGCCATAGAGGATGTTCCAGACACCAGCGGAGCCAGGGATGTTACTCAACCCTGTTTCTGATACTGAAGAAGAATGGTACATGGAGAGCTGTGCTCAGTCTAAAAGGCCTCAACAGATTTGTCCGGAAGTGGAGGTTCTGCATAGAGACGTTGAAACATATACTGGAGGCCATCTGTCCGGGGAACTGCCTCTCCTCCTTGGACTTGCAGGATGCATAACTTCATGTACCAGTTAACCAGGGACATCATCACTATCTATGTTTTGCTTATGACAGCAGGTATTTTCAATACAAAGTGCTCCCATTTGGTCTCCTTGGCACCCAGGGTGTTCACGAAGATAATGGTGGCTTTGGTTGCACAATGGAGGTGATCAGAGCTGCATGTATATCCTTACTTGAACAACCTCATGATTCAGTCACCTTCCAAGCAGAAGGCAGAGAGAGATGTACATTTGGTCCTCAATTTCTTGCAGAACCACGGGTTCCAGGTCAACTTTGAGAAGAGCGTCCTCATGGCAGGCCAGCAGATCCAGCATCTGGGGGCCGTTGTGGACTTGGTGGGGGGACAGGTGTCCCTACCTAAGGAGAGAGTTGAACTGATCCACAGGGTGGTCCAGGAGGTGAGGAGAATGCATTACCCAGACCTTGTGTACTTGGCTCATCTCCAGGGTCTCACGATAACAGTAATAGATTGCCTCCCATGTGTGTGCTGTCACGCCAGATCATTGCAGTGGTTCCTGTTTCCATTCCAGCAGGGCATAGTGGACAGGCACCACTTGAAGGTCCAGGTCTCCCGAGAGCTCTGGAGATTGCTGCATTGGTGGACCTCACCAGCCCTCCTCAGAGGTCCCCCCCTATGGAACATAGAAAAAGTACAGATTATATCGGATGAGATTCTTCAAGGATGGGGAGCACATTGCGGGTTTCGTCTGGTGCAAGGCAGATGGATGCTGGCAGAATCCACACACAGCATCAATTGGCTCGAACTCATAGCGGCATGCTAGCACTTCTCACCTTCCGGGACCTGATACTGAACAAGGCGATCCTGATCCGCATGGACAATGTCATGACAAAGGCCCACATAAATCAACAGGGAGGTACGAGGTCCCGCTCCCTCATGGCAGAAGCAAGCCTCTTGTTGGAATGGGTGGAGGAGAACCTAATTTCTCTGGAAGCGGAGCACCTACAGGGCTCACTCAATCTCAAGGCAGACTGGCTCAGTTGATCCAACATAGATCAGGGGGAATGGAGCCTACATCTGGAGGTATTTGACAGTGTCACACAGTCTCTGCGCCAGCCAGTCTTGGACCTCTTTGCATCATCCACAAATGCCAAGCTGCCCCAGTTCTTCTCTCGCTTCTTGATGGATGGGGTGGAGGCCATGGACGCACTGACAACACCTTGGCCACGGGAACTGCTGTACACATTTTCCTCTCTACAACTGATTCCCAGGGTTCTCACCAAGGTCTGGTCTGAAAAGGCAGACCTCATTCTGATCAGCCCAGCGTGGGCTGGTTTTCCGATATTCTCAGCATGGTGACAGCCTTTGTCACTCTTCCGATTTGACTGGATCTCCTCACCCAGGGCCAGGTTCATCATCTAGACCTGGACTGGCTTCAGCTCCATGCTTGGAGGTTGAACGGCAGATGCTGACCTCAAAGGGCTGCTCCCAGACGGTGTTGAATACCATCCTGGCCTCGTGACACAAGTCTACACAGAGAATCTATGAGTATATCTTCAGAGTGTTTCATAGGTGGTGTAGGCACAGGGACTATAGCTTTCTAGAGGTCACAGTCCTAGCCTTATTGGAATTTCTCCAGGATGGTGTGACCACAGGACTATGTCCTAACACCATCAAGAGACAGTTTGCAGTCATCGTCTCCTTCCTACCACCAGAGAAAGCATCTAAGGTGTCCTCCCATCCACATACCCACCGTTTTCTCCGGGCTTGAGTAATTTAGCACTGCCGCCAGCGCATAGATTCCTGTCCTGGGACTTGCATAAGGTTCTCAAAGCACTGACAGTGGCTTCATTTGAACTCCTTAGGGAGGTATTCCTAAAGTTCCTTTCGTGGAAGGTCCTTTTCCTGGTAGTAATTACTTCAGCATGGTGAGTGTTGGAACTGGTGGCCCTTTCAATGCGGAAGGACCTCTGCCAAATCAGGCTGGACTCAATAGTTCTACGCCTGCACCTGGACTTAAGACACAAGGCTAACTCCATGTTTCACAGGTCCCAGGAGGTTATCCTTCCTTCATTCTGTCCCCACCCTACAAGGAAGTTGAAGAAAATATGGCACACCTTAGATGTGTGTAGGGCCATCTGCATATACCTCAGGAGAACCAGCCCTTTTCAGGTCTCAGAAGCAACCTTCGTCTCAGTCCATGACAAGTACCTAGGGAGAACCTGGTATGTCTCGTGCCCGAGGGGATTTGGCCCATTCCATGAGGAGTGCTGCAACTTTTATGGCCTGGGAGAGGGATCCCCCCATGGAAGAAATCTGCAGGGCGGCCATCTGAAAGTCATCCTCAACATTTGTCAGGCACTATAGATTAGATAAGCTGCAGTTGGCAGAGGTAGCCTTTGGCAGAATGGTGCTGCAGCAAGTGTTCAAGCCTTAAGTAGACTACCATCGCCAGACTCACCCTCAGTTGTAGGGCTTTAGTACATCCCAAGCAAGTCGCATGCTCTGTAGCCTTCCCCACTGGGAAAAGGAATGTTGGTCTTACCTGTGATACGTTCTTTTCCAGTGGTGAGGCAAAGCACATCCAGAGCCGGCCGAGTTGCTGGCAATAGAGAGATACCTTTTTCTTACTGGAATTGACTTGTGCCTGTCCTGGGGATCCAGGGCACATATAGCAAACCTGTTGCCTTTAATACTATGATGGAACTTAACTTTCCCTTCACCTGTAAATAGGAGCACGTAGCGAGGCTGTGGTATGGACTGGCTAGCCAGGGGTCATCCCTCCCAGATGACCTCACTAGTAGGCTGTCCTAAAGAAGCTTTGTTCCCTGCCTACTAGGAGCACGTGGGGAGGAACTACCCAAGCAAGTCAGATGCTCTTTGCCTCACCACTGGAAAAGAATGTATCACAGGTAAGACCAACGTTCCTTTCTCAGGGGCAGGGCATGGATGTAGCTCACCTCACTGGAAGCCCATGTGCATTCACTTGAATGCCTGGCTAAAGCTCTTGGTATAATTTTTAGAGTGTAGGACTGAGAATGAGTAAACCAAGGTTCAGATTCCTATCTTGCTATGATGCTTCCTGAGCCTGCCTCACTGACTCGGGGTAACCTACTTTACAGGACTGTTGTGAGGATTAAATAGGAGCACAGAGATACCATGCATACCATGAGCTCCTTGAAGAAATGGTAGGATAATCTCTCTCTCTGGCTTTTCTTCGCAAACGAAGATTCAGGAAGGACTCATCCCGCACTTTCTGCAAGCGCGCTGATGACTAAAAAGGCCAATCCGAGATAAACAAGTCCGGTTGCAAAAAGCACAGCAGAAGGTCTCCTTGGGTGATGTTTTTGGGTTGTGATTCTTTCTGCGTTGTCGTTTCTCTTCAAGACTTGTTCGTCGTGAGTTCTCAAATAAGGCTGCAGCATTGTGGATAGTGTGTCTCCATGCCTCCTGATGTGAGGCCAGGGCGGACCACTGTTGGTGATCAATTTGGCCAAGCCTGAGATGTTGTTTCAGGGAGTCTTTGTATCGCTTTTTTGGAGTGCCCCTCTTACGCTTACCCGTGGCGAGTTTACCGTAGAGTAGTATTTTTGGGAGGCGATGGTCCTCCATCCTAGAAACGTGCCCTGCCCAGCGCAGCTGTGTTCTCAATATCATGGCCTCAATGCTGGTGATCCCTGCTTGCTCAAGGACAGCAACATTCGTCACATAGTCAGTCCAGTGTATATTTAGGATTGTGCGTAGACAGCGCTGATGAAAGCGCTCGAGGAGTCGTAGGTGGTGGCGATAGGTGACCCATGTTTCAGATCCATAAAGGAGGATAGACAGTACGATGGATAATAAATAGTGTGAAAAAAGGATTATAGATAGCCGAGCTGGGGGAAATCCTTTCTCAAGATTCTGGAGAGCTGCTGCCTGTCAGCATAGACTATACTGGGCAAGATAGGTTCAACCCTTATGTTAAAGAACTTGGGTTGATGTGCATTGAGGTGACAGTCACTTGTTTTGTGGAGTCCAAATGAATTTTGTTACGGTAATAAAACTGGTGAATGAGAGGAATGAAGCTTTTCACTCCTTGCAAGATTTAGAGTTTCAAAGAGGAATGAGTAGTTTCCAAATGAGGAACCTTTAGGCTTTAGAGCGATGGTGTTATGGGATCCAATCAGACAGTAAGAAATGAATATGTCTCTGAATGTTTTCTTTTGAGTAACCTGAGTTTCCAGCAGAAGCTTCTGCTGCAGGTCTTTATTTTGTTTAATTAACTACTTAGGTTAGAAACAGCTCGCATATTCTCTTTACAAAGAACATTTCAGACCAGGCTTCCTCCAGAATGAGATTGCTTGGGATGAGAACTTGATCTTTCAAATTCTTTCCTCACCCCAGTGGAGGATCTATCTCAAAATGCACATGGTTTTAAAATGGCTTTAAACTTTTAAACAGGTTTTTTTTTACTTGTTAATCATATTTAATATATTTTAGCCTATTCATTGCTTTAAATTGTTTTAATTTGTTTACAGTGATTTACTTATATGTCACCCTGAGATATTTTGATATAGAGCAGGATAGATATATTTTAATAAACAAATAATTATAAATAAGAACAAATGAAATCTCCAATTATCAAAGGTAGAACTGTATGGTGATGTTTTAAGAGATGATTATTTTTTAAGAATAGAAATATTCTTTGATGTATGGTCTTAATGTTGGGGGATGATAGGACACTCAATCCCCAGCAGAGGCCAAAAAATATCACAGCAGACTCAGCAGCAACCTGTTCCCAAGAATATTCACACACAGAGTGATTATTGTCCAAACAATAGGAGGTACTTTCTCTTCAAGCTCAAGGCAATTGCAATAGGTACAGATATATACAGCAGAAGGACAAACTGCTATGCCAGACATCAAAGTTTATCAAGAGAGAATGTGCTCTGGACAGAACCTTCTTTTATAGAGTTTCACAGGGCATTGGCTCCCTCAACCACATGAGTGCATTACAACAGTTTTTGCACACCAGACTCAGTTGTGTACCCCACACTATAGCCTGATGCAATGCCCTGCAGTAACCTTCTTGTGCAGCTGTGGCCTCAAGGCTTGTTCCTTGGCCTTGGCCTTGGCTAGCATGACAAACTTGGCAGTTGTCTGGCCATTTTCTGAGTTCAGTCTCTGACTCCTGACACTTAAAACAATGTCTTGCACCTAGAAGTTATCGTAGCCCCCGAAAGTGTAACTTTCTTTGGTCAATTCTGTTATTATTAAAAGTTGCATTAGAACAATTTTTCATATCTGCTAAGTAAGGAAGAGGAAACCAGCCATCCATGCTTCTAATCATGCCCACTCATGTACTAATATAGTGCTTCTTCGTGTCATTTTCACTGGCGTACACATTTTTGTAAAGACTTTCCCTCCTGTAGTGGTTTGAGTGTAGGACTACAACTCTGGAAACCAGTGTTTGAATCACCACTTGGCTGTAAAAACCCAGTGGATGACCTTGGGCAAGTCACAAACTCTCAGCCTTAGAAAACCCAATTATCGGGTCGCCTTAGGGTTGCCATAAGTTGGAAACAACTTGGAGGCATAGAACAAAAACATCACGTTTTTGCTTATACTAGAAACTGAGCATCCTTAAAAGCAGTTGCCTTTTGGTTCATATGTTGGTATGAACCTGATAGGTTTATGTTAAAATGAGAAAGGAACTCAATTCTCTTCCATCTCTAATTAAAAATAGCCAAGATTCTAAATCAGTTATTTAGATTACTTAACTAAGTAGTGTCTTCTGACCTGACCCCCTCCCCACAATCCTGACTTACCAGGCAGCGGTCATTATAGGAGATGGTGTCTGTTCTCCTGTTGATCAGAGCACAGCAAACTGATGTTTCCACATACACCCATGATACAAGGGAGAATTGTGACAGGTATCCTGCTTCTGATTGTCACACCAGAGATTGCTTACGGGTGGGGGCTGGAAACGTCAGCCTGCTGTATCCCGATTGACAGGAGAACAGACCCCTGTCACTCACCGCTGCTGGGTAAGTCAGGACTAGGGAGCTATTATGATTCCTATGGATTCCTTACACTATTGAATACATAGTGATTGTGAATACAAATAAGTTACAAATGCATAACTCTAGGTTACACATTTGTAACTACAATCATGAATTCCAGTAAATATTTATAGGGGCTATTAGAATCATATTTGTAGCTATGCTGGTACAATGGTAATTCACTGGTTTAAAAGTGTCCAAAGCTTACTTTGTTACTTAGAAAGCCTGCTGCGCAATATCATAGAGACTGAATTTACTTGTCATTCTCAGTGGCTTTTACAGAATGTCTAGATAACAAGAGGAGAAATGAGGAAGGAAAGCTATGATGGATTTACTAGTCTTCTATTCAGCAAATAAGTAACTGTGAAAGCAGTTCTTAATATCTAAGCAGTATAAGGCATAACTCTCCCTCCCCCATTCCTCCAAAAATGTACACTTCCCAAAACATCTTTAGGGCACTGGCTTGTTATAATCCACAGTGAACAGAACTTATTATTTCTGTCCAGCCGTGGTTGCCAGTGTCCCAACATTTATGAAGGAAAGAGTCTGTTTCTTCACAGTGTTAGTTGTGCAAGATTTACTTAATTAACAGTTTTTGCTGGCAACTGCAGCAAAGAGCAAAAAGGTTCAAAGATACATAGAAAGCAGGTTACCACTTTTATCTTCTGGCATCTCCCAAACAGGAGAATGGAGGTCTATTGATATGCCCACCCACCCAGGGGAATGCATTATGCTGCCAGCTCACTGTTTTGCCAGTTATCTGGGTAGATGTCTAGGATCTTCACTTCTGTCCATCTTGCTGGGTTGCATTTTCCCATCTTTGATCAAGAACAAATCCACATACCCACTCAGAGAGCAATAAAAGATGTCTACATTTTGCCTCAAATGTTCATCTTAGGAAAAGTCAAGAAAACAATTATTTGGCTTCTGTGTTTATTGAATGGAATAATGCTTTGGGACATATTCAAGGCCTTCAGATACTTTATGGCATGATAAAACCTGTACATAATTCATGTTGTGTATCCTGCAGCGGTGACACTTGTCATCCTGGGAATAAATCCATTTTAAGGCATTCTTGGACCATAATTGCACATTAATAGTGCCAGCCAATTTCTTCTGCCTACAGATGAGCCAAGCCAAAACAACTTGTCTCATTTCCTATATGTTCATTGCTGTGTTTAAAACTGTCTTCCATTTTCAACAATTTCCAGCATTAGTTGCAAATATGTTTATAAAGTTAGGATGTTGTTCTTAATGTCACCTACTTTATCTTTCCCTTCCTTCTCTTTTACTGCTGCTCTCTTTTCCCTATGCTGCCATTTAATCTGATTGGGAGTAGCAATATAGTGGATATATATGCACATATCCACACTTTTAAACTCATCTGTATTAGACTGTATCTAATCTAAGAGAATCAGCGGTTGCAATGGAGTGGGGGCAGTGTGGTCCTCTAGATATTTTGGACCACAGCTCTCACCAGCTTCAGCCAGCATGGCTAATGGTCAGGGGCCTTGTGAATATTTCGGAGTCCAAAATGTCTGGATGGCCCCAGGTTGCCTATCTCTGTCATAGCCAACCAACGTAATGGAAGGATGGACAGATGAAGTTGATGTCCGTAAAGAAGGAAAATGCTATCAGGGGGGGAAAATAGAGCCAAAAAGCATTAAAAATGCCAGCGTTTGTGTGTCAATTAAGTAATTTATTCAGCTGTATTGTTTTGAGGCAAATATTGAATTGGAAACATATTCTCTGTTTGCCTTACATGCCCCAGCCCCCAGTGAGGAATGAGAATAGGGGTAAATAGCCAGTGTCATCCTAGTGACTTTTACAATACATTTTTCATTTGCATTTTTTTTAAAAAAACACACAAATACTAAGCCAAGAATAAATTCACATCCGTTTTCCAAATAATATAATAGCAAAAGCAGCAGAAGCAATAAAAATAACTTCTGTGGTCAGCTTGAAAGGATGAGGAAATCTTATACTGGAGAATTTGGGCTGATTTCCTAACTGTGGATTTAACACACATTTCACAACAGGTTGATTCAATAGATTCAAGGACAAATTAGACATTATGGCATGAGGCGGTGTATTTGTTACAGTTAGATTGCCATGATATTCCTCCTAGGCATTGTAAGGCCATTTAAAGTGCTGCATGTGTGAGGACGGAGGAGTGCTGAACTCTTCCTTTGGCTATGCTTTGTTTCTGAACCATTTCAACTGTTTTTTGTGGGGTTCCATGAGCAGAAATGAATGCTGCTAGGATAAAATGTAGAGGGGAGAAGATGGGGTGGGGAGGGTGGGAAATGGCATGTTTTTTCCCTCCTCCTGACTGTATGTCCTGATGCACTTTACATTGTTTCCAGCATAATTAATAGGAATTATGTGTGGCTTTACATATGGAATGAGGTATTTCTCAGCCTTAGCAGATGTCAATGGCAAAGTCCCTCTAAACAAATCTTGCAAAGAAAAATCTGTAATAGGTTTGCCTTACGATGACTTGCAGGCACACAATAAGACATGACTTGCATCCTGCTGCATGGAACTGTGCTGCCATAGTTAATGAAAGAAGGACAAGTAGGGGCAACTAGTTTCCATTGTTTGTGGTCAGAAGAGAGACAAAACTAGCACTTTCTAGAACACTCTCATTTGGTAGCTGTAGCACTGCTCCGCTTCCAGACAGGAATGTCAAGGGGGTTGTTTAATGGTGAAAATACTCCTCATAGAATGTGAGGAGATTATGGGCTGTCTTAATGGCATCCCACATCGTTTTGCTGTATTCAGAAGGAGGGGGGCCAAAAACTGCAAAGGGAAAGCCTTCACAGTTTTCCCCAGAGTTTTAAAAAAATGCGAAGGAAATGCGCATTCCCACTTGTTGGGACAAGTGATTCAATTTGAGTCTTGTTCCAAACACAAAAGATTTATTGTAGAACTGGCTGTTAAGAGGAAGAAATTACAATAAGAAGTATTGTTATCGGGAAAGAAGCATATGGAGTGAGTGTTAATTATGTGGGGGGAAGCATAGCAGAATGTAACTTAGGAATTTATAATCTTATTTAGTTTATTAATCTTATTATTAAAATCTTATTAAGACATGTAACGGGGAACAAGAAAATAATAATATTAAGCTGATAACGTGACCCAGGATACGATAAAGGAAGTCATAGAAAAGGAGTAGCTTTATTTCAAACTTGGTGTTTATAATTATGGTGTTTATAATTATGGTGTTTATAATTATTTATGGACAGTAACATAAATACTATGTTTATGAATCTTTATGTGAAAACTTAATGTGATACTTTTTTGTGATAAGCTTAATGTGATACTTTTTAAAAATAAACAACAACAATAATAAAAAGATTTATGGTAGAACAGCCATGTCCAATTTTTAACCTATTTTTTCCTGAAAAAGGCTTCTTGCAGTGAGGTGGTTAATGTTATCTCAGGAAAAAGTCTCTGTTCATATTTATACCATATTTGCAGAAGGGCCCTTCTAATATAATGTTTTCAGATTCAGCATGTGCCTTAACTTTATAATACCAAAAAAAATCATAACTTTATCATACTCATGCCATCCAGATCTTATATTATCAAAAGTCTCTCATCTTTAAGTTTCAAAAGTCTCTCATCTTTAAGCAAGATCCATTCTTTCAGCCACAGAAAACAGACCTCATAATATAGTTTAGTATTAGAAAATCTCAGACCATCCCTTTCTTTAGTGTCATATAATATCTTAAGTTTTATTCTAGGCTTCCTTGCCTATGTTACCTACCCTGATAACCCACATCTTGGAATATCAAATAATTGGCTATGTTTAATAATTTGGCTTAATGTGGCCAGCCACATGTTAAACCTGGACTCCCTAATACCAAGGCTGCAGTCATGTGTAAACAAGGGAGAGGCCTTTGGAAATTCCCCCAAAACAAATACTCAGGTCAGAACTTAACACCTGGAGATGAGTCATTCACGAATCTACTCAACAATAGCAGAGTCCTTGCTGCATGTAAAACGGGTCCTTCCTTCCCTCGTCCCCTCCCCAAAAAGACCTTGCCTGCTCCTTTTCAGTTCCAAACACAGCAGCCATTAACAGTTGTTAAACTCTTCCGGAGCACCCATCTATTCCTGGGTACACCTCCGAAAAAGACTGTATTCCACTCAAAATCCTTATCCCTTCAGGGGAATAATTACATATAAATATCACCTTAAAACACCACCAAAGTGTGTATAGACCCTCTTCCTTCCAACTCCACATCAGTCTATGTCACCATTCTGCCTTCTGGACCTCCTCAATGTCAGTTTACTTCATGATCTCAGCTCTGCAGAATCGTTACAGTATAATCCACAATCCCCTTCCTCTATCCCTCTATCCAAATACTTCCTACTTTCTTTGATAGCTTTGTGTGATTGCCTGAAGCCTGAGTATGTGCGTGAATGCTGATACTGTTAATCTCCAATAAAGATAAGTTAACTGTATCTTTTGGCTTAGAGTCTCCTCTGTTACTACCGATACAGTACATAGATATCTATTCTAGAGAAGATTTGTGATGATATAGTCTCTGAAATTTGGGTACAAATATCTTCAACCATCTATTTACCTGAAGTGCTCTGTATATATATTTTTAAGTTCTGGGTAGTCTCCCTTGATCTTGTTTAATTCCTTTGCTACATTTATGTGAATTAGAGTCCACCACAACATTCCAATCCCCCATGCACATTAGATTTTGTGAATCCAGTTAAGACGTCTTTCTTAAGCAATTTTCATATAATGATGATTTCTCATTATTTGGGGCATAAATGCCCATTTAGATGCATTATCTTGCCATTCCAGTTAATTTCCACAATTAGATACTTTGTTCACCAAATGCAAAATGTTTTTTCTTGGTTGACTCCCTGCACCCAACAGGGTGTCCCAGTGTGTCAAGACATTGTTTCTCTAGGCAGATGAGAAAATTTGCAATTATTCCTTACACTTCTAATTTCTTGAATTTTAAATGGTTTTTAAAACTTTTTGTGTGCGAAAAAAGTGTACTGTCTGTCCCAGATCTTTGGGATTTGTGTATGTCTATGTGCCTTTGTCATGATGGAGTGGCTTCTGCACCTCCATCATGGGGAAATATCTCATCTGCAAAAACTACAGTTCACATCTTCAAGTCGCCTGTCCACTTATGGTGACCCCATGAATTTCGTAGGGTTTTCTTAGGCAAGGAATAATCAGACATGATTTTGATAGTTCCTTCCTCTGAAATATAGCCTACAGCACCTGGTATTCTTTGGTGGTCTCCTATCCAAGTACTAACTAGGGCTGACCCTGCTTAGCTTCCAAGATTAGACAGGATCTGGTATGGGATGACCGGCTTTAAATTTAATACAGATTTGAATTGTTAAAAAGTTGAATGTCAAGCATGACACAACAGGAGAGAGTAAGAGATGATCTAGTTAATAGAACTACACTTGGAGGAACTGTTTGGCATAAATTGATGGAACTGCAGAGTGTGAGGCATGGAAGAAGAAATTTTCCCCAACTTTTGCCTTGCCTGAATTTTTTTCTTCATCTTGCTTTCCTTTATTTCTATTTTTTAAATATCCAACAATGCTTGCATTTAAATTAAAATAGCTTCTGGGTACATTTCAGAACCATATTTCTGTTGCTGTGAAGTCTACCTTCGGAACTACAGTAGGTTTAAATCTCTTACAGAATTTTGCTGGTCATCAGTTACGTGTAGGATTTCTTGTGCTGCACAGAAGATAAAATAAGGAATTGTCTCCAAGTCTCCCTCCGTGTAACTGAGGAAGCAGAATAAGTCTATGGAGATTTCCAGACACCTGTTGCCGTGCAAACAGCCTCTGGAGCAGTAATGAGGCTGCTGCGCAGCAAGTGGTCCATTTTGGATGATACCGTTTCTCTTTCGGCGGCGTCCGTGACTGTTGTGGCTAGCAATGGTGGCAGCCACGCTGTTTTTCACTCATGGAAGTTGTCCGTGAGTAAAAAACAGCGCGGCTGCCTCCAATGCTAGCCGCAACAGTCACAGACGCCGCCGAGAGAGAAATGGCATCATCCAAAATGGACCCCTTGCCGCGCAGCAGCCTCGTTACTGCTCCGGAGGCTGCTTGCGCGGCAAGAGGCGGCAAGAGGCGTCTGAAAATCTCCTATGAAAGCTTATTCTCCAACTTCTTTCTCTCAGTCTCAAAGGTGCTACAAGATTTCTTTGCGTATTGATATTCTAGACTAACAAAACTATGTCTTTGAATTCTGTCTCCAAGTGTGTAATTTAAAGCACTGATGCAATAATTTATATAGTGTACTTAATGTACACACAAGGCATTTTTTAGGTTCACTATGTGAAATACATTTGTTAAGTTTCTTTGGTTGCATCTTTCCTTTTGTCTTTTAGTTCTATCTCTGGTGATTTTAACCATTTGTAGTGTTATTTGAGGAGTAATAATGAGGTTCTTGTGGAATTTTTGCTATGGAGGTGCCAACCTAGCACTGTACAGTGAAAAGGCTTTGCCAACTTGTTTGTTCTTCTTTTGTCTTCAGAGTCCTGTTGATGTAGGGTTGCCATATTCCAACCTCTCAAATCCAAGCATCAAATTTGCATATAATGTAATTCATTATAATTATGCATAACTATGCATTTTAATTAAGTAAATTGAGCACAATAATGATTGGATTTCCCCCCTACTTCTATGTTTCAGCCTTGGTAACTTTTGTAATAGTAAATGCTCTTCTGAGTATTTTTTTTTTAATTATTTATTTATTTATTTATTTATACCCTGCTCTTCAGCCACAAGGCTATCAAAGCGGCTACTTATCTTCTTGTACTTATCTTCTACCTACTGTGCATCACCTCAGGGACTCTGGTGGGCTGGGAAGCAATAAATAAATACAGTTGTCCCTTCACATTCATGTGTTTCACATTTGCGATATCCGTGGTTTGTAGCTGCTGCTCAACTAACTCAAACTCTAAGACCCTACCCTCCTCCTCCTCCCCTGTCCTCCTGTCCTGGCAACAAAACACTTCAGCTTTCTTTCTTACCTAGCACCAAAACAGCAGTGCCTCATTAAAACACTCAGTAAGGTTGTATTGTTGGCAGGGCAGAGGGAGGGAGAGCTTGTGGGGAAGTGAGTGTGGGTGAGGGATGTGATTTTGTGCGTCTGGGGGGTGGGTGTTGCTACAGTTGCAACTTTTAGCTTCGGTTTGGGAAAGGAGTGACCTTACTGTTTTAAATGGGCAGCACTGTTTTGATGCAAGGTAAGAAAGCAAGCTGGAGTTGTGTTGTTGGCAGGGCAGAGGGAGGGAGAGCTGGCAGGGAGGCAAGTGTGGGTGAGGGACATGGTTTGTGTGCCCAGGGGTGGGTGTTGCTACTGCAGTGGCAGGTATTGGCAGTCCTGTTGGTGGGAGAGGAGTCTACAATTCTGTAGTGTAGTACATATGTTGGGGGGCGGAGCTTAACTTATTCACTGTTTTTTTCACTTTCACTGTGGTGCTCCACCCCTAACCCAGCAAATGTGAAGGGACAACTGGTACTTTAAATTGGAGTGGGCAACTAGGGAGACACATTAGCCCCCCCAGGGAGGGCTGCACCTCTCCAATGCACCTCTTCCTGCAAAACAAACAAACACCAGCCAACAAGTCTTTTTGCTTCCAAACACTCTTTAGTGGTCATGAAGGAATTTTCACTACATCTTGCGGCCTTCCTGGGCCATTTTTAGGCTCAGGAGAGGCCCCCTTTTTAACACTTCCTGTTTGACTTCCTCTATATCTCTTGTTTCAAAAAAGGCTTCTCCTGGGCCTAAATTGGCCAAGGGTGGCCACAGACCATGGTGGAAATGTGCTCCTTTCCCCCATACAATGTTTTGAAGCAAACAACCTTTTGAAAATTTTTGTAAAAATTGTTTTTGACTTCTAGGAGGCCAAGTGGAAATGCCATCTACACTGCTAGGTAGCATTTGGGGTCATTTTGGAGCAAATTGGTGTGTGTGTGTGTGTGTTTAATTTTTTGACTCATTAATGGCCCTGGGGGGGAGCACAAAATGACTGTGAGGGACAAATAAATAGAATAAATGTTCAAAATTCTAGACTTGAACACATGCACCCAAATTGCTCACTAAGGCAAAAATCCAACATGGTGGCAGTGGGTGTTCACTCCGTTAGCAAGCCCCACCGCCATGCTTGTCCAGCCAATCAGGTTTGTGCTTCCTCTTGTATGGGAAAGCGATTCAAATCAAATTGCTTGTCCCAATGAGCAGGAATGCACATCCCCTCACTGTTTTTTTAAAACTCTGGAAAAAGCCACAAAGGCTTTCTAAACTTAGTTTTTGTAGTTTTTTGCAGCTAGCTCCCCCTTCCTAATGTGGCACATTGATGCGGGTTCCCATTTAGACAGCTCATATTCTCTGCAAATTCCATGAGGATTTTTTTCACTGTTTAGACAACCCCATAATAGAAGGCTCCTGAGAGTGACTGCCATCTGATTTACAGGGGAAATGCAGAAGAAAGTAAGGGTAAACATACAAATTCTACCACCTTCCCTTGGATTTTGACTCACTTTCTACCTACTTGTTCCTAGTACGCCCTCACTGCACCCCTCACCTTCTTTCCCCAGCTTTTCTCTCTCTCTTCCCACCTTTACCCTGTGGATGCTCCTCTCTCATTCCTTACCTCACCTTGCACCTTTACCATGCTCCCCTCCCTTGCTTCTTGCGGTCCATCACTTGCATTTCCCACTCTCCCTTCCTTCACCTCATCTTGTACCCCACCCTCCATATCTTTCACTTTCCATCATCTGATACCTACTCATCTTGCTCCTTGCACCCTGCCATTTCATTTCTCTCTCTCTCTCTTCCTTCCTTTCTTCTTCCTCCCCCAGCCTCACACTTCCACCATGCTTCTTTCCCTTGCTTCTTGCAAGTGAACACTTGCATATCTCACTCTTCCTTCCCTCCTTCTCCTCCATTTCTCCTCTGTTTGTGCTGCTGCAGTTTCCTTCTGTCAGGATAATATCCCTTTAAGTGAAAAGGGAAAAATCTTAGAGCAACAGACCACTCAGAAGCACAGACGAAGTGGGTTTGTTCCCAGCTGTAGCTAGGCAGAAGGTGACTAGCAAACACTCCTATATAGGCAAAGCACAAGATGCATTGTGTTGTGGGTTGGTGTCAAGGAGTATTGGATATTTGGAGTATTTGCTGTTGGATTTGTTCTTGAGGTTTGCTGTATACAGTATAATGTTTGTTTTGTACTGGAATTGAAGATGAAGCCTCCAGAAGGATCTTGCTGCTTGTAAGTCTTCTTATTGTAGGTGAAAGTGGGTCAGAGCAGTGATAGAGCCTACTAGCTGAAGCCTTTGTTTTTCAAGCCCTATTCTGCTGCATAGTTTATCTGCTGTTTTGCTACTCCTGTGTTTAGTTTGTCTGCAGGCAGTGCCAGGTACCTCTCAGTGAGCCTATACTGAGTGGACACTTTTTCTTGCACCTTGCATCCACCTGCTGTACCTCACACCATTACTTTCTCTACTTGTTTCATGTTGCCGCTGTGTCATTCTTCTCACTTCTTACTGCTGCCTGCCTGCTCTCAAAAGGGTTTTTAATAGAGAGGAACTTTAAACAGAGGACAGATAAGCTGGTAGGTGAAAGCAGTAATGCCACTATTGCTATGATACAAAAAGCAGTGATGCCACTGCTACTATGATAGGAGGAAAGAGAAATACAAGGGAGGTAGTGACAGGTGCAGCAGTGAGGGTGAGGACAAGAAGGCTATAGTTGTGATGGCTTTTTTCCCTCTCACATCAGGGAATGGGTGAACCGTTACTACCCTTCATAAAATGACACTTGTCTATTTTTTCTTAGACATCTACTAATAATGCATGCAACATAATATTGCTACATGAAATGATTCATGGAAAACAACACTCTATATAAACTTCAATACTGATAACGGTATTGCTGCTTTTGTCCTACTTTGTGGCATCCCTCCTCCTTCACTCCAATGGCTCCACTGCTTTCTGTGCAGTCTTTGCAAGGAACTCTGCAAAACAGATTTCAGCTAGACATCTCTGCACATTTTCACCCAGAATTGTAACACTGACCCAGGGAACTGAGAGGGAACAAGTCATATTAAATGTCAGTTATAGGTGTGAGACTTCACTCACTGACTAAACACACTTAAAAACAGGGGAAGGCAGGACTATTGGATGGAAAAGTGACTGCAAATTTAATTTAGGGCAGAGCTAGTGTAGGGCAGAGCTAGTGCCAGGCCAGTTATCTCTCACAAAACTTCTGTGGGGTTTGTTGTTCCTTGCAAATGTATGTGGAGATTTTGGGCCACTTTGGAAGATGCAGTGGCTAACTATTCTAATTTGGGGGCAGCAAGGAGCAACAGTATATTATGCAAAGAATTTTTTTTAATCAACATATTGACATTGACAGTATGTGTTACGGTGTTATTAACACAGCCAAGCAACATGAGTGTAACTATGCATATACAGTAGTGACTATTTTTGCTGGTTTTTAAAAAGATATGTTTATATGTAGTGAACATGCTGTTATTTTTTTATGCTTTTGTAAATGATTTGAGGACTTGTTTGGGGGCACAACAATTCATACATGTAGTAAAGTGTTACCGCAAACAATGTTCTTTCTCCCCATTTTTTTTCTTTGCAGCACTTTTACAATCAGTAATAGCTGGTGATTTTTTAAAAGTAAGTAAAAGGCCTGATGACTCTTGAATATCTGTTTGCTGTCCTTCTTGATATCTCTTTCATAGTATTTGTTTATTAGCTAAATTACTATAACTATTATCTTTATATCACCCAAGATAGTTAATTACATCATATGACTATCAAAATGTTTGTGTGTGTACATTTATGGAATGAAATAAGCAAAAGGCCACGAAATTATAAAAATAGTGGCCAAGATACTACATGGTCATGTGTAGCATAACAGTTCTGCATGTGGAATTCTGCTATGGCTCCCCTCTCACTAGCTCCAGGACTACCGTGTTGCTGCCATAGCCCCTCCAATAGCTATTTCATGGCTGTTGGGGAGTGGGGAATAGGGAATTGAAGAAGCCAGATGAAGACCAAGAACATCCTCTGCCAAGATCTGCTTAGCTCCTCCAGAGGTCTCAGTGGATAGTCATTGGTCTGTATATTCAGATGCTTCTCTCATCCCCTCTGCTCCCCACCAACAATGGAATGGCTATTGTAGGTAGCTATCACAGTGATATGGAAAGTCCTGGAGAGAAGGGTTTGGTCATTGCAAAGGGAGGAAGGGAGTACAGACCTCTTGAATGACCAATAATAATAATAATTTTAAAAAAATAAAAAATACATGCATATGTCACTAACCAGATAGCGGCTATATTGAACATGATTAAAACGGTTAATGCTTCATCTAAAAAAGTTTGGGAACATAAAAAGGTCTCTGATTGATGTCAAATGAACAATAAAGTGGTGCCAGGTGATCCTGTTGGGGTGATCTGTTAGCTATCTCCCCCACCACAGATTGTGGGCACACCCACAAGAAAGTCTCATGTATGGTAATGGGTGGTCCTTCAAGTGAGCTGGTTCTAAGCCATGGAAGGTTTTCAAGGTCAAAACCACATTTTGAACTGACCAGGAACCACTGAAGTCAGCACATAGTAATATAATCATAATGTCCAGCCCACTGTAGATTAATTGCAGTTTTTGGACAGTCATCAAAGGCAGCCCCATGGACAGCATTTTACAGAAGTCCAACCTGCAGTCTGTCAAATCGTGCTAAACTGAGCCAAGACGATTTGTCATTTTTCAAATTTCAAATGGGTAAATATACTATGGTAAAGAGTCATAATCAAATTACAATTATTGCTTTGAACTGAAAGTATAGCAATGACTTGATTGGACTCCTTGCCAATATACAAGGGAACCATAGGTACTGATATGGATTTGAAAGAAAGAATTGCCTGTATGGTCTTTTGCAATATGATGATTGTTATTCTTAGAGCTTCTCTATTATGCTGTTGGTTTATCAAGATACTGCACAAGTTGGCAAACTACTCATAGTTAAAATAGTAAGCAAACACAGCTACTTCAGATAATAATCTTAGCAATACTACAGCTTCAAACACTCCAAATGGATAGCTCAGTTTAGATTCAACCAGCCATCAGAGCAAGCAATAGGCACCATAGTCTATCATCTCTTGATCTGATGTATAACTAGTTTCACAGTACATTAGTTTCTGTTCCATTTTTTACTTCATTGCAATTTCAGTATTTGATGTGAATTCAGTTCAGATATTAAGCAAGTTCCTGGAATGCTAAGAGTATCCTTCTGACTGTCACGGCAGAAAAGGGAGGCTCCCCCTCACTCGACTCTGTAAATTATACAACTGTAATTGATTCACTTGTTTTTCAGCCATAAAGCCCAATTCAGACCATTTTTTTAGTCAAGTGATAACTCCCATGCTGGATTTGATTTTATGTTTCACTATTTAAAATGTATATGCCATTTTTCTCACTGTGCCCAGCATGGCATAGTGGTTTAAGTGTTGGGCTACAACTCTGGAGACCAGGGTTTGTATCACAGCTTGGCCATGAAAGCCCAGTGGGTGACCTTGGGCAAGTTATACCCTCTCAGCTTCAGATAACCCCACCATGGGTTCACCTTAGGGTCACCATAAATCAGAAGCAACTTGAAGGCACACAACAACAGCAATGCTTCTTTTCGCACTGTCAGAATTCAAAGCAACAGCTGTTTCTGGGAGCAATTCTTATTTCTGCACAGAATGAATTAGGATCAGTTCATGTAATGCTCACAGACTGATCCTGGAGACACATTTTTGTGAAGCATGTGGTGTGTTACCAGGGCCATCTTTGGATACAGCCAATTCTTCCTGCCAATCTTCCTTTCCAGGTGGTGGCAGAACATTGCCCCCTCTGACTGACTGATCTGTCATTTCTATGTAATTTGAAAGTACATTTGTGTCACTACTGAAAGTTCATGTAACCACATGAGGGTGTCGTAGCTGTTTTAAACATATGTAGACTGGCTTTCTTCTTTATAGGCCAGCGTCTTGTTAGTGACATGTGCATGTGAAAGTGAGGCTTATGGACATGTATGTTCCTTTCTGGACAGGGCTCAGGAGTCTGTTTTCATGCCCTTTTGCTCTGTCCCCAAGCCCCACCCCACAAGGCAGCTGACTTGCCCTGGGATGAGCCGCTGCTGGTGCTTACACATGAGGAGGGAGAGGAGAGGCATTAGAGATCATGAAGATACCACTGTTATTGGCTCCAGGGGGAAAGAAAAAGAAGATGCACTTCATCCATGAGTGCACCCTTATTTCTCCCCATCCTTTACATAAAGCTGAGAGCAACTGCTTCTTCATGGTCTGGATCAACTTGTCTCCCCACTGATAAGAAGCAGTAGGGGCCACTCCCAGGGCTTGATAGTGGCCAGGTTGGGGGAAGGACATGGGACTGCATGGGCCAGCCAATGTGAGCCAGTTGCATGTGGATATCACTCCCTACAGTATGTCCTACATCATCAGACAACTCATATATTAAGAAGACTACTAGAGATGTGTAGACAAAATAAAATTAGGATAGTCACAACTGGCATGGCTATGTAAGGCAGCATGATAGCTACAGACTTGGTGATCACCAAGAATGGGGACTACCAAGGCTCACCATAAATGGCTTGGGGTAGGGTATAGGTCCACTGAACCTATCTTAATTTCTCTTGCCCAGAGTTGTTGGCCCTAGGGAAGAGTAGTCAGACAGGAACTACCTGGGGGCAATTAGCTAACACACATTGGAAACTGTTTAATGCAGTGCAGATGTGTAAATAGCTATTGCTTGAAACAATTTGTAAGCCGCTCTGATAGCCTTGTGGCTGAAGAGCGGGGTATAAATAAATAAATAAATAAATAAATAAATAAAAATAAAATAAATATCTTAAGTATCTGCAAGTATGTGCCAGTTGAGATGTTCCAATGTCTAGAAAGAGTGCAGGGAATGATCCAAATAACTCACCCAAATTTTTATTAAACTGAATCACCACCCAGTTGCAAAATTGCCCATGAACTATTTATTTATTTATTTAAATATTTATAGCCTGCCATTTATCTGAAGGTCTTAGGATGGCTTACAATAAAATCAACTTAAAACAATAAATAATTGTACAAGTTTAAAAAGATTTAAAAGTTTCTCAATGTAAAAACAGACCATTTTAAACTGGTTAAAACAAACCTGAATAATAAAACCATAAAACATGTGCAGTCTGGATAAAATCAATTGACCTGAAGGCTTTAATAAAATAGGGAACGTTCTATATAATTGAAATTTTGATGGAGGAGGGGGATAGTACAATGTTTTAAATTTCATACCTTTGGGATTGAGGGTGACAATGCTATAGGCAGAAAACAACTGGATCTTCCAATGAAAACTGAATGGATTAATATTAATATATTAATTAAAAAGCGCAATTCAACCCCCTCCCCCGAAATGATTGAAACCCTTCTTTAGGCGGCAGAAAAGAAAAGTGCATTGCCTCATAACCCATTAATCCCCCTTCTGGTTTACAGTGTTCCCTTTCCATCCACAGGGGTTTGGTTCTGGGTCCCGCTGCAAATGAGAAAAAAATGTGCATGTCACTATAATTGGGCAGGGTGATCCACGGATGCTCCAATCCACAGACGTGTAGGCAATGTATAGGGAAGGCCCACTGTATAATGTAGAGTAGTTTGGTGAGCAGGGAACCAGTGAGCTAGACCAATTGGTTGCAGGGCAAAACATTTCTACTTGGTCTTAACTTGACCTGGAAACTGTATACTGCTTTAAAGAAAAGAATGATAAATGTCAGCAAACAAGTTTCGAAGTACCTGCTGGTATGCACCATGCTATGGGTTCCACAGCTGTCACCATTGGCATATAGCTGATAGGGTGAGCTACCAAGTGAACTTCTTTATGGCCACCTCTGTTAATTAAGATTGCTTTGCCTTTTCTTCATGCATTTATGTTCCAGTTCATAGAATGCTGTACAAAGGGAGCTAATCTGTTAATCCAGGGACCTGACCACTGTTCCTTACTTCATCATGCTGCCAAGACTGGGCATGGTGAGATTGTGAAGTACATCCTAGACCATGGTAAGTGAGCTAATGCTGGCATTTCAGGTTCATGTGGCATAATGGTGGCACTGTTCAGAAGGAACATTAGAAATGATTGCTTAGTCTACCTGTTTCATTAGGACTGTGGACAAACAGAGTTTATCAGAGAGGTGTGGAAGTCTCTTTGGAGATTTTCAGACTACACTGTTGTAGTGTTACTATTCCACTTTAACTGCTCTGGATTCTTTCTGTGGAATTCTGAGGTTTGTAGTTTAGTGAGGCCTAAGATCTCTGGCTGAGAGTTGTAAATGCCCCTCCCTAAACTGCAAATCCCAGGATTCAACAGGAAGCAGCCATAGCAAATAAAGTGGAATAGTAACACTGTAACAGTGTTGTCTGAAAATCTCCTTTCTCTAAAAGTCCTCAAAAAGAGGTGGACAACTATCTGCTGGGGATGCTGTAGCTGGAGTTTCTGCATTGACATGGAGAAGGGACTTGATGGCCTATGGGGGCCTTTTCAACTCTATGACTCTGTGATATACACTGGGTTGGTTTGGGCCTCATTAAAGCCCCATTCTTGTGTTAAAAATACAGTTAAAATGAAATTGTCCTCCATTTCCACCTGCCAAATACAATAGGTACAGATCTTCCCAGCATGGAGAGAAACAGCAACTCATTAGTTCAGTTGTGTTAACATGTAATATATGCATGGGATTATCACCATGGAGAAATGCCTCCCCCCAATAGTTTTGAATCAATGTGGAAAGAAGTTCACCAAGGGACAGGAGGATTTCCAGCAGATAATGGACCATTAGCCAAACAGACACTAATCCTCCTTGCATATCCTTCCACCCTAGGAACTAGCCATTCAAATACACAAATTTACATATCCTCTTCAACAGGGACTCACAGTGTATAAACCCCACACACCCCTATACTACCATTCTCTGAAGATACCAGCCACAGATGCAGGTGAAATGTCAGGAATAAACTCTTCCAGGACATGGCCTCACAGCCTGGAAAAAAAACCACGAAAAACCAAATGTGGAAAGAGTCTGAGTAAATGCATTAGCCTGAGTTGAAAGAGGAACCCTCTGTATTACATGCACTAAAAATGGCAGGATAGGTTGGAAAGGGGGAGATTGCAATTATGACTAGCTCTGGTTAGTACTTGGATAGGGAACACCCAATTAATATTAGGTGCTGTAGACTATATTTCAGAGGAAGGAAATGGCAAAACCACCTCTGAGTATTCCTTGCCTAAGGAAACCCTGTGAAATTCATAGAGTCACCATAAATCAACAGGCAACTTGAAGGAACATGCATGCACACATGCACACACACTATTTGCTTACCAAAATTGGGATATTTTTGCTCTCCCTTTTGTCTTGCTGCAAATTCAGGGAAGCAGTGGCTGTCTGACTTCTAACATCTCCCTCCCCACTTGCCTTATACACACACAAAAGCCATCATAGACACTCAAGCTGCTTTGCTTCCTGGGATACCACTAGAGAGTATGTTTTGTGTAGCTAAAAGCAGGAGAGGAGGGGAGAAGAGTCAATAATTTGAGACAGACCAATGATTATAGACATAAAGAATGGACAGAGGTCCCCATGGGGGCAGCCTCCCCAATGTTTTCCACTTTTTAGCTCTTTTCAGTTGTGATCCCCCCTTCCATTCTCTCTGTATTTCCCAGAGCCTTTTATTTATTTCTTCACCTCCCTGCACATTTCTCTTTCTTGCTCTTGTTTTGTTTTCATCCCCCCACCCGCCGCTGCCCTCCCTGCTGTTTTCCTTGATAGAAATCTCACTCAAGCGTTTCCCTTCCGGATTTCTCTTGGGTTGGTTGGCACTCTCTGTTTCTGTGCCTTGGTCCCCTTTTCTTTCTTTTTTGCTTCTTGTCCTTGGGTAAAAGAGCCAGCTTCCCGCTGTGGCAGGATGACAGTACCATTAGCTTTCCCAGTTCCAGCCTCTCCCACATCTGTGTGGCTTTTGTCCTTTGCCAGAGGGAGATTTGGAATGGTTGCTTGGCCGAAAATGGGAGATTGATATAATTCTTTTAAAAAATGTTCAGTAAGAGGGAGGGTTATATGGAAGTGGGCATGAGAAGGTGCTGGAGAAGTACATACATTTGAATAATACTTGTAACTCCTCATTTATCTTCCTTTCCTGATTACTTTCCTTTTCTTATTACTGCATTACCTTCCCTTTCCTTATTACTGCATCTTGTCTTACCTTTAGTTTGTAAGGCTATGCTCATTGTTTCATAATCAAAGGCACTTTATAAGCAAGAACAAGAACAAGAAATAATGGTAATGGAGATACTGAATGGCAGGAGATGAAATCCTAATTGATCCTTCCCCACACCAAACTCAGTTCACTACAAAAATTCCAAAGTTCACACTGGTGTGCAGATCAGTGAATACCATTCCTAGAAATGTGAGAAAAATGTTTCCTGTTATTTACAGAAAAAGGCTAGAAAGAAGGATGTTTTTTAAGATACAGGTTACATATGTAAACCACCTTTCTCTACTATCAGAAAATATTTCACAAGACTTATTCAAATTAATTTCCTTCAACATTTCTACATTTAGTTTCACCAGAAAAGGACCCCCTAAATTTTCCTCAAATGAAACTTACAGTATTTAAAACTAATTGAAGTGAGGCATTTCTGCTAAACCAGGGGTAGGAAAATTCTTAGGGTTTAGAGCCATTTTTTTCATTCCAGCCTCAGAACCCTCTGTGAACCATACCAGTCCCTTCCAATTTAACAGGAAGTGATCAGAAGGATATTTCCATTCTTTATAGCTCCCTTATTTCTGGTTTATTTTATTTTGTGAAAATAAAGTATGTCCCACCTTGCTTTAAAGGAGAGCTACACTTACTAATTGGGGAGGGGGAATCCCTTTTTTGAAAAATAAGATTTTTTTTTTCCTTTTGGGGGCTATGTGGTCCATAAAACAGGCATGGAGTTCCACATAGGCTGCATGAGTCTGATCCCTATGGTAAATTAAATGGAGACCATTTAAATTTCTCTAGCAATCTATCCACTGGGCAGGGGCCTCCAGTGTTGGCCATACAATATATTTAGTGACAATTTGGGATTCCTGTGGGGAGAAAACACAAATGGATTGACTGAGTGTCATTCTGAGGGGCAGCTTTTCTTCTTGTTTATCTTATAATAATAAGCTTCCTACTGACATGAAAAATGAATAGATTTTGCCAAAAGCTGCCCCCACCAATTTTCATGAAGGACAGATGACCAGGGTGAAAGCAGATATAGGGTGATGATATGGCCAGTTTTACAGAGGACTGTTCTATTTTTGAAAGGCTGTCAGGGGACAGCCCCTTGTTTGAGAACATCCTCATAGCTGCTACATTTTGATCCAACTGAAGTTTTGTAAAAGTCTTCAAAGTTAGCTCCATGTAGATAGTATTTCAGACATCTAGTCTGGATGCTATTTGGACATTGGTCCACTTCAGCCCAGTACAGTATTACCTACTCACCAGCAGCTCTCTAAAGTCACAGACCAGGGGTATGAATGTGGATATCATCTGAGAAGTGCTGCTGCAAGCCCTCCAACATTTCCATGATGAAAACTGGGACACGTGGCCAAGCAATATCAGAATGTAATCTGGATAGCAAAATGTATTAATGAGGAAGACACATAAGCTAGGAGAGACTGCAGCAGTTTTCTTTTGCCTGACCCTATGGGGAAAGGCAGCATTTTTGCTCTTCCTCTCCCCTTCTCTCTCTCCTCTGTGTTGAGTTATCTGAGTGAAAACTACTTTTGCATTTTGAATTCAGTCTGCAGGAAATAAAGTAAGCTGAAGACAACAGGGGAAAGTGGGAGAACAAAAGAGAAAGTGGGACATATTAAAAGCAGCTGAAAAGTGGGACGCAGAGGATTAATCGGGATGATCACTGTCACTTTGGATTAGCTGGAGGGTATGGAGGGTATATTTTATTGAATGGAGTAGGGAGCATGAATCTTTCTGGTGCCTCTGTATTTGAATCCATCTTGTGTTGTTGAACATGAGTGTGACTTGTCTTCTTTTCTTTGACAGGTCCTTCTGAATTACTGGATATGACAGATAGTGAAACGTAAGTCCTGCCTTCTTGGCTTCTTGATTCCTTCCAGGTCACTTTTTATTGTGTTCATTGGTGTGCTGTCAGTTACAAATTAAATTAAATTAAAATCAGTGTAATATAAAATTACATGGCCCACAGGCAGCATGAGGCCCCTGAAGGGCCAAAGGTCCCTTGTGACCCACCTCGACTGCTCCCAGTATTATTGTAAAACCACTCTGGAAGCCACCAGGAAGTAAAATTGTGGTCTAAAACATGACACACTTGCTTGCACCTTGTGTGTGTGTATATGCCTTCAAGTCACCTGTTGACTTATGGTGACCCCATGCATTTGTTTTCTTAGGCAAGGAATATTCACATGTGGTTTGCAAGTTCCTTCCTCTGTAATATGGCCTACAACACCTGGTATTTGTTGGCAGTCTCCCATCCAAGTACTAACCAGGGCTGACCCTGCTTAGCATCCAAGAGCAGACAGGCTCTGGTACCTTTAGGGTATTTATCCTGAAAACAAACTTTTAGAATACAGGAGCTAAGCTTTCCAGTTTGCATGGAAAGGGGCAAATGTCAAGATTATTTAGAGTTATTCATAATTTGCACCTCCTGGACCAAACTTAGAAGTGGATGTCATTTTTGCTCAGAAATCCATACATTTCTGGGCTTGCAGTGCTTTTTGTGAAAGGCAAAAATGAATATGACAACATGTGCATTTAAAAATAAAATAAAAACAATAACTTCATAAATTTCTAACATGTGCATGAGGACACATAGAAGCATTCATCCAGTGCATTCATTAATGTATCAGTTTGAAGTATGTATACAAAAATGTGTGCATACTCCTTGATGCCTCCCACCCTTAAACCAGCATCGAACTGCCATGGAAGGTGGGAAAAGGAGAAAACCATAGAAAAGAACTTGCCAGATTTGGCCTTGACTACTCACAACTTCACTGATTCAGATTAAAGAACCAGATATTAGGCAATTAGTGTATTTACACTACACATGTATTTTGCAGTTTGATACTGCTCCAAATGTCATGATTTCATCCTACAGAATCCTGAAGTTTGTAGTTTAGTGAGGCACATAGAAGTCTCTGCCAGAGAGCTCTATGGCTGTTTTTGAAATAATTCTCTAAAAGAAAGCAAACTACAAATGCCAGCATTCTCTAAAATGAAGCCATGCAGATAAAATGGTATGAAATTGCTATAACTGTGTAGGTTAGATACATCTTGGGAAGCTACTGCATGTAGCTGAAATGGCTTATCTGTTCCCTAACAGTGCCCAGTCTCAGGTTATAATGTGAAAGCAGAGAATAAGCAATACCCTTGTTGAAAGAATGCATGTCTAGCTTTTGATGGTGCTTGGATGCAGAAACTTCCTGGGAATCCTATGTATGCTACCTAGAAATCCATGGAAGAAAGGCAAAATTCCAGTGCAATTAGTCAAACTGATGTAATAAACAAACTGTCGTATATAAATTAATGTAATAAATAAAGTAAAATAGGTGAGCAGATTCAATAACGTAACTTTGAATTTGTGAATAGGATCTATTAATTTTCCTATTAAAGATTTCAGTTTGTCTGCAGCAACAATAATAACAGGTAGCCCATTCAGTCCCCTTTAAAGTTTATCAGACAAGCTTATAAAAGCTACGAATCAGGTACTGAAAATCCCCATGTGAAGTAACTTAGCTTAATGGGTGCCTGCTGGTTACTTTCTGAGAGCTACTTGAAGCCAGAGTGTGGGGAGGATTAACTTTTTTGTAAAATATACCAACTGTGCCAAACTATTTTGCCATGCGTTGCTTAAAAACCTTCCCATTATAAGACATGGAATGGAAGAGGAAAATATTTTCCTGAATTCTGGAGCTCCAGCCTCTTTGTACAGTATAAAGTTTGCCAGTAGACTTGGCATCAGTTCATTTCTTGGGTTCTCCTTAGCCTTTGACAGCCAGTCTGGACGCAGCTGATGCAATTTCTTCTTTTCTGTACCTGCAAAAGGAATGAAGTATCATAATCTGCCTGTTAGACAGACTGTGGGGTCACAGTTTGTATCTGAAGTCACTGCTACCGGTAAATCCTTTCATTCAAGTCCAAGCAGAGATGTGGCAGACCATTGCCTCTAGATATTTATTTAAACTTCAGCACCAACCAAGCTTTCAAGAAGATGCACATCTTCAAGGGTGACTTAAAAGAAGGTTCTTGTTGAGGTTCTGTCTCACTTTGCCCATCCAAAGAAGATCCAAAGAAGAACATGGTATAAGCAGAGATTCCAGGCTTAAAGGGTTTTTTTCCTCCCCCCCCCCACAAAAAAACCTATATATACATCCTCCTAGAAGAAGCCAAATATCTTATTGTTCAGACTGAACGCTACGGGAAGTAACCTAAAGGCGGGAGAAGGGGAAGCTCACCAGTGTTTGCCCAGCAATGGAATTCATTCAAATGACATTCATTCAAATACAGCAAAATAAAGCATTCTTGTGGCTGGTTTATAATGGAGCTCCAGTCTAGATGAGAACTTAACATTCAGTATGTTGCTTGAAGTCTGGTAATTGCAGGCGGGGGGTGGGGGGATGAAATCTTGGAAAACCCTTAAATCCATCTGTTGATGCTCTGAGGAGTCAGAGGGTAAAACAAGAAAATATGTCTGTGTGAGAAGCCCTAAAATTATATCCTGGTGAATTTAATTAATTACAATAAGGTGGTTCTTATTGATAGTTTTCTCTATTGAACACACAGGGGTGAGACAGCACTTCACAAGGCAGCATGCCAGCGCCACCGGGGTATCTGCCAGCTCTTGGTAGAGGCAGGAGCGTCACTGAGGAAAACAGATTCCAAGGTAACAAAACCAAACAAACTCCTTTAGACAAAGTTGTGGGCAAGTGGAACCAATATGCAGCTAATTAAGCTGCTGTGAAGACATGTTGGGAGTCCCTGCTCTTACCATTTTTCACTTTGATCTTAACTGTGTTTGTTTGAAGATAAGCTCCATCGATTGTATTTATTTATCTTCTGCCTTTTGCCACCAGCACTCTCAAGATGGTTTACAACCATTGTCAAGGCAATAAAATACAGTAAAATATAATATGAATTGGCAATGAAAAAATCAAACAACAACAAAAATAACACAACAAGGCAGAACAACTAAAGATATTTGGAAGAATATCAAATACTGTCCAAGATCCTGCATCATCATTGTAACTATGAAGATGGAGCTCTATCCTCATAGTTAAAACAGACAATGCCCTTCCTCAATCTACCTTTTCAGTCTAGCAGTGCCCCGACTGAATTGCATCCAAGGTGTTGGAGACTGGAGCACTGGGAAATGATGCCTGCAGCGCTCTCCAGGCAGCTGGAGAGGACCCTCAGGGTCCTGCCAAGACTGCTTGTCCCACAACACCCTGTGCGGATGTCAGTTCCCAGCACCCAAATCTCCAGCACCTCGTAAACACTTCAGTCAGTGTGATACCAGGATGCATTCATGACCGTAAATGTGAATTCCCAATTCCAGCTTAGGATATGTAACTGTTGAACTAGATTCCAGCCACCATTTACAGAATGGAAGAACAATGCAGATAAGGAGCCCAGTAGTTACATGCCAGTACTGCAGCCATAACATTGCAAATTCGATCCCAAGGGCTCCAAGGTTACTCAGCCTTTCGTAGGTCAGTAAAATGAGTACCTGGCTTGTGGAGGCAATTAGCTAATACACACTGGAAACCATTTATTTATTTATTTATTTATTCCCCGCTCTTCAGCCACAAGGCTATCAGAGCAGCTTACAAAGTGTTTTAAGCAATAGCAATTTAACACATTAAGCAGTTTCCAATGTGTGTTAGCTAATTGCCCTCACAAGCTGGGTACTCACAAGGCTTAGTGCCTAGCATGCTATAAAGTAATGTAGATGTGTAAAGTGCTATTGCTTGACAATTTGTAAGCCACTCCGAGAGCCTTTGTGGCTGAAGAGCAGGGTATAAATACCTAAATAGATAAATAGATAGATGGCACACAATCTTGTAGAAGAGGGATAGGAAACTGCTAGGGATTGGGGAGCTGCATTGCCCCCCCCCGCAACATCTTAGATGGTCATATAGATGGTCATATCCCACCGTTGCACATCCACTTTCAGAATCATTAGAAACATTTTTCTATTTTATTGACCGAAACATCACCCACAGCCCCTAAGGCATGGAGCAATTTTGCAGTGCTTTTAGGAATAACCTCCTTGGCTGTTTTAGTTCCATAATGCCAGGAAGTAAACCAGAAGTCAGCTTCTGATTTACTTTCTAGTTAGAAGGGCTCTCCTGGATCAAAACAGCCAGGAGTTGGGGGTGATAAAATTGGGGTAAATATTAGCCAAAAAAGATTTTTTTTTCAGTTTGGGAGAAGGTTGCTGAAGGCCCAAGGGAAGCTAAAAATGACCTTGAGGCTTAAATGCAACCTTCCCCAAACCTGATCTAGACAAAGAGGCTCATAATTTAAGAGCCACATGGGAAAAACTCCTAGTAGCCTGATAATTTAATTGATCTATTTGCAAGTATTATTTATGTATTTATTCAAGAGGTTTATTTATCACCACTTGAATCATCAGGTCCCACAACATGATGCACAATTGATAAAAATGTTAAATAAATAACTAAAAAACTAACTAAAAAACACTCCAACCTCCTCTTTAAAAATTGTTCTATAAACAGACATAGGGTTTTAAAAACAGCCAGAACAGTCACCTCTCATCTTAAGAGCCAAAGGCAACACAAAATAGCACTGTCTTTAGGGCCAGCCAGAAACACAGAAGGGATCAAGCCAACCTGGCTTCCCTTGGGAGGGAGTAGCACAGGTGGGGTGCTACTATAGAAAAAGCCCTGTCGTGTACTCACAAACCTAGCTTCATGGGCGTGGTGGGATATGTAACAGGACCTCTACCTGTGATCTTAGACTTGGGGCAGGCTCATATGAAGGAAGCGGTCTTTCAGATATGCTCTATGCACAGAATTATGCTTTAAAATAAGTCTACACACTTTCATCAAACTAAATATAGCTGGACAGATACATATGATGGTCCTTCCAACTTGCTTAGAGCTGCAAAAACATCCGTTGTTGTTGATATAACTATGCTGAGTTTTACTATAATTTTGATGTTCATAGATAGATAGATAGATAGATAGATCCCCAGAAAATTACTAGAAAAAGACTCATCTCACAAAACATCTGTGTTGTTTTCAAGCTGCTTGGAGTTCTTTTATCTCCTTGCCTACTCTTAAGATTTACTTTTCTCTCCCTTTCTTTGTCTTATCAACATAGGGTAAGACACCCCGAGACAGGGCCCAGCAAGCTGGAGATCCAGATCTGGCTTCCTACCTGGAGAGTCGACAGAACTACCAAGTGGTTCCCCATGAAGACCTAGAGACTGCAGTGTGATAATTGTGGTCTGTGAAAGAATAACGTCGGCGATAACAAGGCTGAACCCAAGGCACACTTGGGCATCATAAAAGGAGGAAGCAAATGGAATCAACACGTCTCTCACTCTCGTGAAAAACATCTGAGAAGAAGCCACCAGTTTCTAAGGGCTACAGAGACTTGCCACGGGACTCTCGTGTTGCCATATGTTAACCTGTGAGGATAAAGGAGGAGATTCAAATGTCTGTGGAATCCATGGGCCAAGGACATTTACCGTTATTGCTATCAGCAAGTAGCATGGACATCTCCTGTGTTCCTCTGTAGAATTTATTTGAACAATAACAACAAAAGGTGCAGCGGAAGAAAGAAAAAACAAGATGAATATTCAAAATCCAGCCAAACCTTTTCCCTCCCCCCCAAATCCTTGCCATAAAACTCTTGTGTACCAGATGTTAGCCCTAGCTGCCTTTTCCTTCAGTCTTGTGTTCCATATTCTTCCTACTTCAGTCCCCACAGTGGCACATCAGCAAAGTGGTGTCTATTTATCCCTGTACTAAATCTTCATAGCTACTAAAGATGGAGTCAGCATTTTGAGGAGAGCCCTGAATGCCCTTGGCAAAATGATACCTTGAAATAACAAATTATCACTTGTATTCCCCCAAGAGCTTGTATTCACAGATGCTTCTCCTATTGATCATATTTCAACTCCTGTCTTACTCAGATATATAGCAGAGTTATTGCAGAACCAATCAGAAAGAGAGGGAGTGGGTTTCATGTGGATTTGAGAGTACAGAAGCAATTGGATGTTGGTAGTCCACAAAGAAACAGGCCAGTTGGTAGAGATGTGCCTAAACTTCTCTCAGAAAATGTGCTAGTCTTATTCAAAAGTCTCCTGGCCTCCCACCAAATTTCTCAGATTTTGGATCTGAGAAGGTCCTCCACAAATTTGTTTCAAATTTTGCTTTTGGCAAAATATGGAGACAACTTATGGATGTGTCAAATTCACTCAAGAAACTATGTTCATCATAGTCCTTCCAGTGACTGCTCTGGCAAGATGTCTCAGTTGCCTCTTTGTCCACCACAACAGATCATCTGTGTTTAGCCATAAAGTTTGTCTTCAACTGACTACCTTTGGATAGCTAAGATACATTTGAGGTTCGGAGACCAGAGTAACATTATTGCACATAATGTTTTATGTTTGGTCAAAGGACTTAGCCTTTAGGTTTTCTCTTTTGCTTTTGAAGGTCATGTGAAACTAAACTAAAAGTGTCTGCAGCTAGATATTGGCTTGTTGGTATAAAGTAGGGGTAAGGAAAGTTTTGCCCATTGGTTGCACATGATACCCAATGCCATTTTGTGGGACTCTCAACACCCACAATTTCCCCCTCCAAAATAACCCCCAAATGGGTAGGCAATTTCATCACACTCTCCCCAAGTGAATTTCACTTCCTGTTCAAGAGATCTATTTATGAAAGACTTCTCGGGCCTAAATAAAAAATAATTAAAAACAGTTTGACAATGCAGCAATAAGCATACAGTGGACCCTCTGTATTCGTGGGTTCAATATCTGCACATTTGAATATCCACGGATCATCACTGCATAACTAAAATGGCAGTGCCCATACTTAAAATGGCTTCTCCAATTGATTAATATGGGACTCTACCATCCACAGTTTTTGCTATCTGCAGGGGGAGGGGGGTTTGGAACCAAACCCCCATGGATATGGAGGACCCACTGTATTTATTTTGTCCAAATTCAGTATATTCCCTCTGGTAATTGTCTTTAGGCTTGCATCTTAAACTCCCATTGGATGGCAAATATGAGCTGCTGGAATGGCATGAAATTTATGTCAAAATTATGGCATGAAATGGCACGCAGTTAGTCTTTTAGTCTTCCATTGAAGAGTTACTCTTGCTGTTACTCGTCCATTGAAGCTGTTACTCTTCCACTGAAGAACCTAGAGGGTTCTTCTAGGTTCTTTTCCCACCCATTATGTTCTTTTAACCTCCCTCCCCAATTCTCAGCCTGAGTTGCTAGCCAATAAAATAAACAGTCCTGGAATAAAGTCAAGGTGACCAGCTGCAAAGGTTTGCAGTTGCATCTAACTGCAGTTCAGGAGGAATGATCACCCATAAGTCTAGGGATGTAAAT
Source organism: Gambelia wislizenii (assembly GCA_030847615.1). Taxonomy (NCBI): domain Eukaryota; kingdom Metazoa; phylum Chordata; class Lepidosauria; order Squamata; family Crotaphytidae; genus Gambelia; species Gambelia wislizenii. The sequence goes on from JAUMIR010000005.1 coordinate 239,133,449, forward strand.
CCTTGCTTGTTTTGTTCTTGTACTCCAGAACAAAAAATGTGAAAGTTTTCTCTTTGTTGGATGAAATTTTGTACATTTTATTTGAAATTTTTAATTTTTTGCATTTTGGGACTTTTTTTTTACTATTTCACAACATTTTTGCATTAAATTTAATTTAGCACAAAAACAACAGGTTTTGCACAAAAAAATTAACATTTCTCCTATTTCTGCTGCTGACAGGAAAAAGCACTAGTCTTTTTGCTTGCAAACGAAGGTGCAAAATCTCAGTATGGTACACAGTTGTTTTTCCCAGTGGGATCACCCTTTCTAATTTTATGGAATTACTCTATGAAATTCACTTGCTGTGAAGCCAATTTCAGTGGCACAATCTTGTTTATCCAGTAGAAGGTAGTACCCTTTGGTATGGCAACAAAAAGGAACCATGAAAAAATGAATGTGCTCAACCTACCAAGCATAAAAAGACTGTAACTTTGTCTACAGAAGGTACATGCTCCATCACATCCTAATGTCCTTCCTCTAAGGTGGAAGCAGACCTTGGGGAAAAATACTTTTGGACTACAATACACAGAATCCTCCAGCCATGTTGGCTGAGGAATTCTAGGAATTGTAGTTTTTAAAAAAACCCTTTTGCTAGCTTTGTGTAAAAGTTCATAAAATAGCCTGGGGCTGCTGTTAGCTTATGGTAGTTGGCTTTTATATTTGTGAATTTGGTTTCCCATAAGCATACTCCCAGCTTGACCTTAACTTCTCTTTGTATAACTTTCCATCTATATATCCAATCCAGGATCCTATTATCTATTATGACCATTGGATACTATGCTTTCTCTCCCCCCTGCTGCCCCCTGCTCCCCAGCAGTGACTAAATATGAAGCAATTCTTAGAAGTAGAGCATTGTGCTTTCTTTCCAAAAGGCCACCTTCCACCACATGGAGCTGTCCCTCTCCCCCACGGAGCTCAATCAGGGGCAATGATTGTGTGACAGTATCAATGCCCAGCACAGAAGTTGAAAGAGAAATGTGCATTTAATTGTGCCTTTTAATATTCAAGGTGTCCTGAAGCACTTTCCAAAAGCAATGTGTCAGTGGTTGGCAGGCAGCACATCAACTGTGTGCTACTTAGAACAGCCATTATGCTCTCAAAATAGCTTACAGGCAGTCTAGGGTATCAGAATCTGCTTTTTCACCAAGGAGGAAGGACATGAGGCCAAGACTTTATTTTTCTTTTCTATCTCAAGAGAAACACAAATCAAACAAGCACTCCAACATACAGCTTGAGTAATATATTCTGTCTCCACTACTATCCCACTGAAGCAGATAGGAACATCAGGTCATTTGGGATGAAAGCACTGGGTGGATGCATATGCTTGTTAAGAGTCAGATTACTAGAATGAACATACAAGCAAACTGGGAGACAGTTGACTATGATGTCTACCTCTCTGGTGACAGATGTTTCACAACTGAAATGTGGGGAAGCATGGATGGTAAAACTAACACCATCCAAATCAACAAATTTATGGTAGCATAGTTTTGGAGAGTGAAACCTACTACAGGTCAACCCCCGTATCTGTGGGGGATACATCCAAGACCCTTCCGTGGATACCTGAAACCATGAATAATAGGGAACATTGTTATTTTCAATGAGATGAACGCTGGAAGTTGACCATAGAATTGCACTGGAGGACCTAGAAATGCCTAGAGAGGACATATTTTTTCAGATGTGGATAAATGAAACCATGGATACCAAATCCATGGATGCATGTGTTGACCAGTATGTCTAATGCTTGAAGCATTTCAGTTCATTGGCTAGAGAGAACCTGTGTGTAAAGGGACAATGAAAATCAGGGTAACAGTTTACTCAAATAGCAATATGATACAAAAAGTATATTTTGTGACCATTATGTTAAAGCTTCCATGCTTGCAAATAAGCATGGGGACCATTCATTACAGCAGTTAGTAGGGAAAACAGTAGAAGTTGCTCTGGTAAAATTAGCACAGTAGAAATGGCCACTTACAAACACATTATGCATGTCTCTACTTGGAGCAATAGCAAGTCATCACTTCTGTCTACTTAGTTCTCTGTCAAATATCTTCCACTGAGCTTGGGGAAGCATGTATGGCTTGATTTACCCAGATAATCCCTACTAGAACTGTGAGATATGTGTTGCTTAAAGCCAACCAGAGACCTTTATGGCCAAATAGGGTTTCCACACTATCTCCCTGGTTCAGGTTAAGTATGCTGTTTACTACATCATGTTGGTGGTTCTTACTTAACTGTCTGTATTTTCCCATTTCTGTGATTCTGAGATCATGTAGGGAGATATAGGGAGAACAGTTGCGCAAAAAATGTATATGCATCTCATTTTCATTCCAGTGTAGCTTTCTAAACCTGGTGTAGTGCTAAAGGAATGAACCAGCAATATGGGAAGTTGCTTCAACTCATGGATATGTGACCATATATCTCATGCCTACATCTAAGATAAGAAACAAACAGGACAATCTGCATGCACATGTTATTAGGAAAAGGATGCCATGCTGAGAGTCTAGCTTGAGATTTTCTGCATACCCCTGTCTTTATTTGCTGAGACACATTTAGGCTTCCCAGGCTCTAAATGGAGTATAGGTTGAGTCTCCCTTATCTGGAATTCTGAAATCCAAACTATTCCAAAATCCAAAACTGGAAATCTGGTCCCAAGCATTTTGCATAAGGGAGACTCAACCTGTATTCCCCAGCCATAGAATTTGTATCTTAATTTTCCAAGCAGTTTGGGGTACTTGGGATTATTTGAGGTGTTATGTGCCAACTCCTCTGGTTTTAAAAGCATTCATTTCTTAGTGGTGATAAGAAGTGAAGTTTCTAAGATTTCTATACATTTTACAGTGTACACTTTTGCTAATCATATTGTGGACTGACTGCAAAGAGACACCACTACGCAGGCATTTTATTGCACTTGCATGTGGACTCTCTACACCAAAAGATCCACCTCCTAAACCTGCTATAGAAGACTTTTGCTTAATATTTGGTGCCCCTCCTTACTTTGTATTTCTGTGTAGAGCCAGACAGCCACTACGTTGGTTACAAATTTAAATTAATTGTTCTTTAGACCCACTGAATCCAATGGGTCATGAGTTATTTATTTATTATTTTTATGCCACCTTTCTCCCAGAATGGGATCCAAGGCAGTTCACAACATATAAAGTTAGCTATGACTACCTTGTACACCTGACAGCATTGTTGAATTTACTAGAGAACAAACCCTTACTTATTTCAATCCCTCATACAAGAATAATAAATATCAAAAGTTTGTCTCCCAGCTAGACAATACTACAAGAGTTCATTTTTCAATGATTTTTCACATTTGGACACTTTTTAAATACAAATTTTATGAAGGGTTTTCTTTGTTCTCTCAAAATGGGAGTTTTTGTGAAAAACAACACTCTTGTGCAAATATATATATATATATATATATATATATAAAATATGGCATTTTGTGCATAATGAAGTTAATGTGAAAAATATGTTTTGCAAAAAGAAAAAAAAGCACCACATTTCTCTTGCAAATTTTCAGACACAAAAATCCCAACATGCAAAAAACCTTTCAGCAGTAGACATTTTATCAATAGAATGTTTGTTATATTGAGGCACCCTTTCCCACCATGGGTGAGAATATTTTTGAAGATTCTTTGCATTCCTAGAATTCAGTATTGCTAGGTTTTATGGCTACAAATCTAAATGGCTTTAAAAGTGATAAGGATTTATTAATGGAAGGTTTTGAGTTATAAATGGCTACTTATGGCTGGAAAGCACATGTGGAAGGGTGCAGTTTCACTCCTATCCTGCACCTCTGGGCTTCCTGCACACAGCTGTTTAGCTGTGTGCTGGACTAGATGGGCCTTTGCTCTGATCCAGCAGAACTCTTTTTACCTTTCTTAAGGAGTGACTAAGGTCAGTAGGGAAAGAGGAAAACCACATTACAGATGGATTGATTCAATGAAGGAAACCACAGATCTGAGTTTACAAGCCCTGAGCAGGGCTGTTAATAACTGGCAATGGTGGGGTGGGTGGGTCTTGAAGAAGAAGAAGATGATGATGATGATAATAATAATAATAATAATAATAATAATTTATATACCGCCCTTTGGTAACCCAATCAGAGCGGTTCACAACATCTCTCATTCATAGGGTCACCATTAGTTGAAGCCAACTTCACAGCAAGTAAGAACAAGAAATCATTAATTTGGATCCAACTTAATATTTTCTTCCCTCAATAAGAAATTCTTCACATATTACAATATTACTACACAGAAGGCAACTAACACAGAATGAGCATGCAACACACATGTAGACTGCAAGGCATGTAGGATGGAATCTTCCATCTATGTAGATGGAACAGAAAGGCCCAACAGTATGACGTTGCTCAGCGTAGATGCACTACTTAGACTTAGAGTTGCATGCTATATGTGAACATGCACAAGATCATTGTTTTGATCAGACTTTAGCATGCCTAATTCTGTTTAGGATCAGATTGAGAACATGGGCGGGAAGGCGTGTCTGTCTGTCTCTCACTCTCTATGTGTGTGCATGCACAAGAGAAAGAGAAAGTCAGCAAGTTATTATTGAGAAGCGTACTCCTAATTCCTTTGTAAATGATGAAGGTGCCTGTGTACTTTTTTTGGTAATGTGTGATGGTGCTAAGTCTACCTAGGTGGTAGTTATAAGTGGAACACTAAAGTGTTTTAGTGTGTGATGGGCAGTTTCCACATATTTTATATCTTGCACGGGGTCTGAAAGTAGACATTACAGGAAATGTACTAGTCTCCTTCCTAGTAATGTGTAATAAAGTAAAAGGTGTGCTATAACAATGTCACACTTTGCTAGATTATGAATTTGTCTTCCTTAGCTCCAGTACATTGCTAGTATTTTCAGAAGCATGGAAGTCCACAATATGATTACATAATCTGTCACTTTGTTGTATTATGAGTTTTTTTTTTCCTGTGCTCCAACAATACATAATATGATTATATAATATCAAGCATTTTCATTTATTTAGACATTACTATGGGGGCAAGTATAACACTTTGAGCTACTAGGGTTGGTGGTTGTTCCTGAAACATTTGTTTATAGCTAAAGTCGGTAGATAAGAAGAGCACTGCTAGTCTTTTCACCCAGGTTTCATCCAGTTGCCCACTGGAAGCTCACCAGTAACACATGAATGAAACTCCACACTTCACTTCAGATTCCCCAGCAACTGATATATAAAGGTACACTGTGTCTTCATAGTGGAGATGATATACATGCATGATGATGAGGCTGCCAACCATGGTAGAATGTATAAGTGTGAGATCAAGTAGTTTGTTTCTGGGAAATGGGTCATTGGCTCATGGAGCATCTACCATAATTCCCCAAAGAGACATGAACTGTGGCATATTCAGCTGGACCTCTAGCGTATGGTGGAATCCTCACAATGTTCTTAGCTAGAAATAAAAGAGCTATCGTGGACTGAAGCCACCCTCCCTTCTTCCATTTACTTCTTGTCACTCAAGACTGAATTTCATTTCAATTTTGTGCATGCCCAAGTGTATGTGCCTTGTCAAGACTGAAAGGTTCATGCACATTTTTTTCCTCGTGACATTTCTTTTTAAAACACGCACAGTGGAAAAAAGAGTAAACACTGGCATATTTTTAAAAATATGACAACCCCATCCCCCAAGCACACACTCTTCATGCTTGACAAGTGTGTTGTACTCTGGCATGCATAACTGAGTTCAAAGCACCAAACAAGAATTAGCAAGTACTGAAGTCTGTGCAAATTTTCAGAAAAGACATGTAGTCTGATGCCAGTAACAGTGTTGGCCCTGAGCAGTGCCCTGAGCCCTGAGCAGTGCTCCATATTCTTGTGTGGGGCTGGAAACCCACTCAGCTGAAATGTAAACAATGTGAATTAAGTTTAATAATATATTTGTTTTGGTTTGTTTTTACAAAATTGGTGCATTTAAATAAGAATGCACATATAGAAAGAATATACTTCCTAGAGTGGTGGGATCTAGAGTTCAGCCATCTAAAAAGTCTGGCCTGGTCAGGACCTGGTGATGTGAAATGTGGCTACTCCTGGATTGTCTTTGTTGCATTTTTGGTTCCATTGTAACTCTTAAAAATGATTGTCCCGTTCTATGGTAAAACCGGGACAACAATATTTCCTGTTATCAATAAATCACAATAAATGTGATTCTCTTTTTGGAAAAAAAGGAGCTCTATATTTCATTATTACTACCATCTGAGAAGCACTGCTGATCATGCATACTTGTGGGCAATTCTAGAACAACAGCAAACTGCATACCTCTTTAATCTATATTACAATTTAAACTGAGATGTACTGTGGTGCAGTGGTTTGAGTGTTGAGTGTCTAGGAAACCAGGGTTTGGATCTCTGTTCAGCCATGGAAACCCACCAGGTGACCTTGGGTAAGTTAGGAGCTCTAAGACTTAAAGGATGGCAATGGCAAACCTTCTCTGAATAACTCTGACAAACAAAATCCTATAACAGGGTTGCCATAAGACAGAGGGCTTGTCTACATTGTCCAGAATATTCCACTTTCTGGCTGGAGTATTCCAGTCCCAGACCCGTGGTGTTTTCTCCCATTACCTGCTCTTCCATTGTGGTAATGGAGGGGTGTCTGCATGCCTGTGGCCCATGCATGAACCCATGCTTCTCCATGGTGGTTGTGTTTTCTGAGGTCATAAATAAGGCCTCCAGCCATGGTCACATGGCTGGGCACCTCACGGTGACCTCAGCAGACATGACCCGCAGAGGAAATGGCTATGTTTTGTGTATGTATGTATGTATGTATGTATTTATTTATACCCTGCTCTTCAGCCACAAAGGCTCTCAGAGTGTCTTACAAATTGTTTAGCAATAGCACTTACACATCTACACTGCTTTATAGAGCTAGGAACTCTCTAAGCAGTTTACAATGTGTTAGCTAATTGCCCCCAACAAGCTGGGTACTCATTTTACCAACCTACAAAAATATGGAAGGCTGAGTCAACCATAGAGCCCTGTAGGATGGAACTCACAACGTTGTGGCTGCAGGACTGGCATTTAACCCTGCACCACCACTGTGTGTGTGCATCTACTCCTTGCAGTAACAGAACTCACTATTTTCTCTCAAAGAACTTCAGCAAACAGTGAGGTGTTTTGTTTTTTTACCACATGTCCACTCCATTTTAAGGGGTATTAACCCTGGATTCTCATCAGAACTGTCTGGATGTCATCTGGACAATTCACACTAGAAACAGGGCCAAAGCCTTGCATTGTCTGGACAGTCATGCACTGGGGAAGGCTGTTTCATTTGGCCCGTGTAGACAAGGCCAGAGTCAGTTTGAAGACATATAACAACAACAAATAATTCAAGGTGTTTTGTCTGTAATACTATATAAATATGCATGCTCGATCATAATATCATTAATCCTCCCATATTATCTAATGGACCTGATCCATCAAAAGCTTCAGGTACTGCAAACAGGGAGAGAACTGAGATAACCTCCCTCTTCCCACACATATACTGCTTGCTAGAGAACTAGGAGAGAGACCTGAGCTCTCTTTTCCCAGCTGCAAAATAGCAGCCAGGATGAGTACTGCCTGGTTGTCTCCCCACTCTCCCTGAGCTGTAAATGGATCTGGCAGTTCCCCTGTGGCTTGAATCCTGTCTTGAAGAGTGTTTGGATGTTGAACAAGGAGGCAGTGAATTCCCTCTTGCTCAACATCCAAAAAAAAAACCAACAACAACAAAAAACACATGCATGTGCATAATCCCAATTTATATATACATATGTCATCAACAGGATTCTAGATGATAATTTCACTTTGGTTGGCATCCCAAGCATTTTTGTACAAAGTGAGAACTGATTGGCAAGCCCACTTTTTCCACAGGAAATTTCTTCTTTGGTGGCAACACGGAGCTTAGTGTAAAATAGATTTTAAGGTTTGTAGGTGCTACCATTCAAATTTTTGTTTCTTTCAAATCATAACCAAAGCCATCACATCAGCCTGAGTGCTACCACCAGATAAATGTCCTAGCAAGCTATATTGAGACAGGTGGGCTACAGCCTGAATCTGCTTCTTATGTTACAATGGCAGGTTCTTCCCATAGGGTTATGGAAGTGCTTAGAAGCAGGAACCAAAGGGCTGGAGTCATTCATGTGGTTTCTCTCCCCCTGATGTTTACCATTTCTTCATATGAGGTAGGCAGGAGGAAACAAATCACAACTTAAACTACTATAGTAATACAGCTGATGGAGTCCTTAGTCTGTCCTGCAAAAGGAATCCACTTATACATTGCCTAAAAAGAGGAAATGCATTACCACAAAAGAGGGCAAAGAGTTGCATATAAGTTGCATGTACTAACACATTTGCATAGATGCACATTCATACATATTTTGGCTGGCATCCTGTTCAATAATTAAGATGTTATAATTATTCAGATTTATTTTTAATAGTCATTTTCCCAATGCAATGACTGAACGTGCCTGCCCCTAAAAGCTGTCTTTGAAGCCATGCAACCTCCACTCCCAACAGAGGAATTTATGAGGCACTGGAGAACAGGGTGGTGGGCAGTGATGCATTCAGCCCTCTTCCAATAACAGTGGGCAATGAGACAAGCAGTTGTGACTGAACTCTGCATGGCTAGTATTGTCTCTTTTGCCTGACAACATCCCCTGGGGTCCAAGGTAGATTATGATCTTCTTGACCATCTAAGATAGGCTACTCTTTTTTAATAGGAGATGCCAGAAATCCAAGATAAAACTTTATGTATGAAAAACAGTTTTTCCATTTTGAGCTATGATCCATCTGCATGATGGGGGATGACTGGGTGGCCCCATCCCATTACTTGGCTTGGCAGAGTACACCTTTCCAAACTGAATTTTCTTTGTATATCTTCAACTTATATCCAACAAGACGCCTCACAGAGAACATCTTTATCCCTATAAAGTGGCAGCATGTGCAGTGAATAAAGCCTTCTTCTCTGCACACATTGCATCTGAGAATTCCAGCTGAACTATTTAAGGTGGCGAGGGATCTAATCCAGGTACGTTACCCTTGAATCCACATCTACAGCCTTCTGCAGTTTGCTGTGATGCTTTTAACTATCATTTTACAGATAAACTCTCTTGGATAAAAGCAAACTTAGATGCCGTCATTATAGCAGAAGCTGACAGTGGGCTGTCCAGCAACTCTGTGTGTAGGATTACACTGGATCAATTTCAGTTGGTGACTACCACAGATGTGGACAAACTACTGGGGCAAGTAAGGAGGACAACCTGTCCCCTTGATTCCTGTCCATCTTGCTGATTGTCCATGGAGGAGATGCAGTTAAATCTTGGTGGCAACATATTATGAATGCATCTCTCAGGGAGGGAAGTTTTTTATCTTGTTTAAAAGAAGTAGTGGTATGACCTCTTTTTAAAAAGCCCTCCCTGGATCCTCTGGATTTTAACAATGATAGACCAGTATCAAATCTTCCTTTTTTTGGGCAAAGTGATTGAGAGTGCAGGTGCCTTCAAACTCCAGACAGTCTTGGATGATAAAGTTTTCTAGACCCATTTCAAACCAGCTTCAGAGCATGATACAGAGTTGAGACTGCTATTGTTGCTATAGTAGATTATTTTCATCTAAGAATTGATGGGGCAGTGTGTCCCTGCTGGTGATTTTAGACCTCTCAGCAGCATTCGGTACAACTGACCATGGTATTCTTCTGGAATGTCTGAGGGGTTGGGGCATCAGGGGCACTGTGCTTTAGTGTTTCCAGTCCTATCTCTTAGGTAGGTTCCAGATGGTGGTGCTTGGGGACTGCTGTTTCTCAAAAAAGGAGCTGTTATTTCATCCCATAAGGTGCTATTCTATCCCCAATGCTGCTTAACATCTACATGAAACCATTGGGAGAGATCATCCAGAGGCATGGGGCAGGGTGCTGTCAGTATGCCAATGATACTGAAATACACTTCTCCATGCCTTCAAAAATAGCATCAGCCAAGGACTGGGTGTCTTCTTTGAATGAATGCCTCGAGGAGGTAACAGGGTAGATGAGGAAAAACAAAGTGAAACTGAATCCAGACAAGATGGAGATGCTTACTGTTAAGGATCCTAACCTAGGTTTGGAAGTGTGTCAACTACTCCTGGATACACTCATCCCATTCTCCCTAAAAGACTGTGTTCACAGCTTGGGGAAGCTTCTGGGTTCATCACTCCAAATGACAGCCAAGAAAGATATGACAGCCAGGACTGATTACTTTCAGCTTTGGCTCTTATGCCAGCTGCACCCCTTCCTAGAGCTGGACAACCTAAAGATGGTAGCACACACACTGGTAACCTCAAGGCTGGACTTCTGTAATGCTCAGTACATTAGGGTCACTCTGTACCAAGTTTAAAAACTTAAATTACTCCAAAACACGACAGCTAGATTGGTTGCTGGTGTATCTAGAAGTGATCATGTTACACCAATATTAAAATCACTTCATTGGCTGCCAATTAGTTTCCAGGCAAGGTACAAAGTATTGGCTGTTGCCTTTAAAGCCATAAATTATTCGGGTCCAGCTTACCTATGGGACTGCCTTCTCCCAAATAATCCACTCTGTACACTCAGATCTTCTGGGGCACATTTACTTAAGTTAGCCAGGACCAGGCTGGCAACTGTTAACTTTTTCATGAATCGCCCTCATATTGTGGAATGACTTGGTGGAAAAGATTTGATTTCTCGATATGTTGTCTGCATTTAAAACAGCATTAAAGACAAAACTCTTCTGGCAGGTCTATCCAGATGGTTTTTAAATTACAAGTTTTTAAATTATGAATTGATTGTTTTTAATATTTGTGCTTTTTTAAAGTGATGTCATGCTCTTTTAACTGATTATTTTTAATTGGTGTTCATGTTTTTAACTGTGTTATGTGCCTTTTTTTCTTTTCTTGTTTTGCTGTATTTTAATGTTGTTCCCCACCTCGATCCATAGGGAAGGCAAGGAAAGAATAAATATTATTATTATATAGAAACTACTTTTTGATAAACATCAACATTTCAGTGGCCACTTCAAAATAATTTGCATATTGAGTCTTGTAAAATGTGTCTGATTAGGGTCAGAGGATCTTCAAACTCTCTCTTTGGCTTTTCTTCGCAAACGAAGATTCAGGAAGGACTCATCCTGCGTTTTCTGCAAGCACGCTGATAACTAAAAAGGCCAATCCGAGATAGACAAGTCCGGTTGCAGAAAGCACAGCAGAAGGTTTCCTTGGGTGATGTTTCCGCGTTGTGATTCTTTCTGCGTTGTCGTTTCTCTTCAAGACTTGTTTGGAGTGAGTTCTCAAATAAGGCTGCATCATTGTGGATAGTGTGTCTCCATGCCTCCCGATGTGAGGCCAGGGCGGACCATTGCTGGTGATCAATTTGGCCGAGCCTGAGATGTTGTTTCAGGGGGTCCTTGTATTGCTTTTTTGGAGCACCCCTCTTACGCTGACCCATGGCGAGTTCACCATAGAGTACTATTTTGGGGAGGCGATGGTCCTCCATCCTAGAAACATGCCCTGCCCAGCGCAGCTGTGTTCTCAATATCATGGCCTCAATGCTGGTGATCCCTGCTTGCTCAAGGACAGCAACATTCGTCACATAGTCAATCCAGTGTATATTTAGGATTGTGTGTAAACAGCACTGATGGAAGCGTTCGAGGAGTCATAGGTGGTGGTGATAGGTGACCCATTGTTCAGACCCATAAAGGAGAATAGACAGTACAATGGCTCTATACACACTGATTTTTGTGCTTCGCCTCAGGTGTTTGTTACTCCAGACTCTTTTGTAAAGTGTTCCAAATGTGCTATATGCCTTTGCTAATCTGTGATCGATCTCTTTGTCAATCTTGGCATCTGATGAGATGATGCTTCCCAAGTCCTGCTGAACGGACTTGAGCACAGAGTTGCCTATGGCAATGTGGGGGTGGTGGTGTTCGTCCTGTGGTGCAGGCTGGTAAAGAACTTCCGTTTTATTCAGGTTAACTTCCAGCCCAAACAGCTCTGCAGCTGTTGTGAAGCAGGATGTTAGGCGCTGCAGAGCTGCTTCTGTGTGGGCAACAAGGGCAGCATCATCAGCGAAGAGCAGCTCACGGACTAGATAGTTTAGAATCTTAGTGCGAGCCCTCAGACGGCTTAAGTTAAACAAGCTACCATCAGTACGGTAACGTATATAGATGCCGTCGTCTTCTTCAAGTTCTGCCGTAGCCCTTTGGAGCATCATGCTGAAGAAGAGTGTAAATAAAGTTGGAGCAAGAACACAGCCTTGCTTCACTCCATCAGTTATTAGAAAGGGCTCTGAAAGAGCATCACCATATCTGACTTGACCACGCTGGCCCTCGTGTAGCAAGATAATCATTTTAAGGAATTTGGGGGGACATCCTAGACTTCCCAGGATCTGCCACAGACCTTTCCTACTCACGGTGTCGAAGGCTTTGGTGAGGCCAACAAATGTTACATAGAGACCCTTGTTCTGTTCTCTACATTTCTCTTACGCACAGTGAAAAACCTGAAGGATACAAGACTTTGAAGACAATAAATGTAGCTTCACTAAAGAAATTAAGAATTCAGAACGTTCACTCAGGTGTGAGAACATGGCAGTCAATTTCTGTTTCCTGACAGGATCTTGAAAAAAATATATGAGTGTACCATTTCTGACAAAAAAATCTAAAAGATGTTCTTGTTGACAAAAGATTCTGTTTGTAATTATGGGTACCAGTAACAAAAGAGAGCAAATATGAGGATTTTATATAGGGATCAAGACAAAATGCACCTCCCAGATGGACCTAGAAACAAAGAACCAGAGACTATGTACGCAGCTGAAATTTGTATGTGCATGTAGACTTACATTTTTACCCATTTTGTAATGACTGGCCACATCCTGACTTGAGCCCCTTTCACACTTCAATATCTGCTTTGGATCATAAGCTTTTCTGCCTTGGATCATAACTGGAACTAGAAAAGAACTTCCTAGTTTGCCCTTGAGGATGCCTTCTTACTTAGCAGGCCTAGTATAAGTTTTCCTTCACCTGACTGAAAGAAAATGCACTTCTAAAGCAAAATTATACCTCATTTAATATCCATATAGAAAATGTCACTTGAGTCAGATCATAGACACACAGACCTGAATCCAAGGGCAGGGTGAACACTTGAAGGCTGATGGTTTAAAAAGGCTATAAATATGGCATAGATATGAGAATAATCAATATTTCTGTCCACATTAAAAGTCTTCCTTCCATGATATTTCAAGGCAAATCTCAGAGGGAAAAAAAAATATGAATGATTGGTTTCCTCACCAAGTATTTTTTGAAGTTGTTTCTCAAAATAATATGTTCAATATTGCACAAGCCACCTAGCAACCTACTTATCCCACAAATCCTTTAAGTCTAAAAATACGATGATTCACATAATGCAAACAGATGGAGCAGGAGGCCATTTTGCTCATTAGGTTATATTGTTTTTCTGCCTGATTGCCGCTTGGGTATTCTGAAAACAGCTTAACAGAATAGGGTTGGCCAGGGCCCAAAATGGGGGAGGCTAAACCACTCTTTCATATACTGTGCACAAAATTTCAAGCATCTTTCAAACTGATAGGTGCACCAGCCCTCCACCCCAGCTTGGCACCAGACCCTTCACACTTGCAAAAGTGAAGAGGGTCTGGAGAAGAAGCTGGCAAACTGAACAGGTAACCTCAGAGGACCAGATTCAGACTTTGGGCCCAAGTATTTGATGTATACAAAAGACCAAATGTTCATTTATTTCTAGTACCCTCCCAAGGAAACTCGCATAAACAATTAAAAAAAGTGGAAAATATTGCAGCTTAAAACTTGAATCTAAAAAGAGCATGCAGCCCAGAAACAGGTACAAGCCAGGTTATAAAACACATCAACATGCAGCGGTTAAACCAGATAAATACACAACCTAGAACCTTGTTTAAAGGCAGATTAAAACAAAAAGGCTTCCATAAAGGCTATTAAAGATGGGGTCCAAGGTACACACCTGCCAACATTATAGAGATTAAAACCAGGACATATGTGGCCAAGCAACATCAAAGTGTGATCAAGATGGCAAAAGTTATGAATCGGGAAGAACAGACAAGGTAGGACAGGTTGCTGCAGTTTGGGCTTGTCTGAGCCTATTGGAAAGGGCAAGATTCCACCTTCTCCTCTTCTCTCCTGCTGAGTTAACTCAGTGCAAATTACTTTTGCACTTTGAAAAAGTTTGCACCAATAGAAGTAAGCTCTAATGAGCTCTGGCAGTGCAGTGGTTAAATGCTGGTACTGCAGCCACAAGGTTGTGAGTTTGATCCCAGAAGGCCCCAACGTTGACTCAGCCTTCTATCCTTTCATAGGTCAGTAAAATGAGTGCCAAGCTTGTTGGAGTCAATTAGGTAACACACATTGGAAACCTCTTTGGCTCTGATAAGTTGTATAGAAATATCAATGCTATTGCTATTGCTGTTGTACAAAAGGGGAGAGTAGAAGTAGGGAGAAACTGGGACTTGAAAAAGTAGGATGATGGGTTTAACTGGGACTTTCCCTGCCAAATCAGGACAGTTGGGGGATATGATAATGTATTCTTTGGAATGTCCCATCAAAAAGATCCTCTCCCCAGTGCCTGCTAGTATAACAGCTTCAAGCAATCCTGCAAATAATCGTGTTCAAAGCTCTAAAGGTCAGTATCCACACCTCAAATTCAGCCCAGAAACAAGCATAACAAGATATAACTAGGACTCGAAATTCAGTGCTGCAGTGTGAACACCTGTTCAGCAGTCTGTCCTATCCAATCTATTCCCCTCCGCCACAATACTGGTCACCCCCTCCGCCACCCCACCCCCCTGGCAAGTCAGGCATGTTTCTGTGGTCATTGAAGATGCACAGTCTTCATTTTAATTTTTAAAGCCCATGCTCCTCCATTTTTAAAATTATTTTTTTACTAAAGAGTTTTTGCACAGCTGAAACCACAGGGTTTCCCTGGGCCTGGTAAGACACCCCACCCCTCACTTTTTGGCATGATTGGTGCTATTTTCCTCCTGCACAAAACCACTAGCATTCCATTTTAAACATTAGATAAGGGAGAAAGGTCTTCAAAAAGGAGGAAGGGATGGATGGGAAGAGGAAAAAAAAAAAGAAGAAATGTTAGTTCCAACTTTGAAGTTAAATATCTTTTTTTATTTACAGGGTTGGGAAAAGTCCAAAGGTTCAGGTTCTGTATCCCTGTGGAAACTCAGAGGGTTGCACTCCTTCCTATTTTCCAAAACCCACCTCCCCATTAAAAAAACATGTTAACCTCAAAATGGCCAATATGGCATTTTGTTCCTTCCCCACAGCCTGTTGGAACTCCCCCCCCCCACAAAAAAGCTGGAATTAACCAAATGTTCCAGTTTGGAAAAAGGGTATCAAGATCTAAAACAAGCAAGCCCTCTCCAATAGGGCAAACATGGGGCAAAATGCTTATTGTGCATAGACAGTGCTATTGGCTGTTTTGACCCCATATTTGGGGGTTGCCTGGGCACATGGTGAGGTACAGGCCTGTGGGTACCCATAGAGGTTGTAAATTGCCCATGGACCACACTTTGCCCAACTCCTCTTACAGTGACCTACTGGAATCAGAGCAGTTCAGACAGAAAAAACAAACCCAGCATAATCAATTGGAATTGATGGGATAGTTCTTTCCCCCAGTTCCTTCTGCTAGATGGAATGGCACATTCCCAGTGACAGAAGTCCACTCTCCATCCATGTGTGTCTGTGTAAGTGCCTTCAAGTCACTTGTTGACTTACGGTGACCCTATGAACCTCATAGGGCTTTCTTAGGCAAGGAATACTGAGAGGTGGTTTTGCCAGTTCCTCTCCATATGACTGCAGCTTAAAACAGTCCCACAAAGCAACTATAGCTCTGAGGAAATCTAACCATAAGGGATCCTGTCATATCACCTTGGGACTTTCCAATTTTACATTTCATTTTGCTGTTAAAAAAAAAAAGATAAACATTGTCTTTAGAAGAACACAAATGGCTTCTCCTTCCCAATGCAATGCAAACATAATCAGTGATGGAGAAGGATCACCCTGAAACACAATAGTTGCATTGTGATGTTTCAACTGTCCTACACAAATGTTCAAAGTGTGAATGTGTACAAGGGTGGAGATAGGGACTTCATGTGTTATCTCTGTTCCTATCTTTCTTGTGTTCATCTGGAAGACTGAAACTGAGCCTACCTGTGTACATGCCAGATGTGATAGGTCTAAAAAGACTACCTGTTTACTTGCAGGCATTCTCAGAATGATCAAGAACCCTAGACAGAGATAGGGCCCCAGCCTTATATGTGGAGCCGATACATTAGATCTTTAGCTGCACTGGATTCTAAGCTTTCATTTTTTTTAAAGTAAATCTATAGCCTTTTCAGAAGTGAAGATAGCAAAAAGTGAAGCTCTGTTGTTTTGTGAGAAAAGAGCCTGCTCCTGCCCTTTAGTTTAAGCTAAATAATGTGTTCAGGGGTAGCCATGTTGGCCATGCAGCAAAATACAACCAAATCCAAAATCCATAAGCAGTGATACCTTTATTGGGCCAGCTCCAAAGCATAAAATACATTATGCAAGCTTTTGGAGGTTCACTGGCTTCTTCTTCAGGCAAAGAAGTTAAAATCATTTTTTTTTAAAAAAAAAGTAAGCATCAATATATCTTTGGCCATCAAAATGGAACTCATTTTAAAAAGCAGAGACTGGTGAAAGGAAGAAAAAAATCCTCCCTGGACGTATTTTGAAAGAAGCTTTCAAATGGCCTCTGGAAGGTTCAAAATGTTTTGGAGTACTAGTTTATTAGTTTTGAATAAAACATGGTGAACTGCAAGAGCCTATCCTTATTCTTTCCATGTTTTTTTTTCTGCCTTGGGTACCAAATTTTCTGTTAAAGAATTGATGCCAGGGAACACAACTTCTTTGTTAAATGAGATATAGCTGTTAAATGAGATAACAGACAGTTTAGCAAACCTGCCTTCTTCCAAGGGCTGTGATTGGAAAGTGTTGGCAAGATGTTCACTCCAAAGTGACAGCAACACTATACAAATTTCAGCTTCTATTGTCCTACTCCCTATTACTCTATCATGATATTTCCTTACACGGTGACATGAGATATACCCCCATTTAGCTTCTCCACTGGCCTGGATTAGTCCAAATAGGTCTGAATTGCATGGGATCAGGGCAGTCCACTATGGATCTGAAATGGTCTGATCTGACCTGCTTTGGACCTGATTCAAATTGGCCTGTATCAGCCTCATTCACTTCAGAATTCATGATTTGTCAGGAACAGATTGTCATGGTTAGCCAGGACTCTGAAGACTCAGAAGGTGTGGAGGCTGAGCCAGTTGCAGAAGAGCTGGCTGAGTCTGAGTCTAGCCCTGAAGAACCCAGGTCTCAGCAGCCTAGCCTTTCTCCAGCACAGGGAGACATAGTTGAGCAACAGCAAGAGGTAGAAGAGCAGGTACCTACCTTTAGCCAAAGACGAGCAGAAAGGGAGTGGCTGCGTCGCTCCCGGAGACTAAGAGAAAAATGCTCATTAATCACCCAGCAGCTGTGAGTGGAAGCTGGGCCAACATAAGCAGCTGGGGGAGATTCTGGATTCCTTGTCTCAGGCTATCTGCATTCCCTGGAGGAAGCCTCTGCCTTTGAGTCTCCTGGCTCTTGGAACCTAGCTTTCTTGAAACCTCAGATTATCTTGACCCTGGACTGTCTTCATTGACCCACTTGCTGGAATCCTTTTGACCTTGGATTGCCTCTTCGTTCTTTGCTCTCTCTGGACTCCTGACTCTCTAGGACTGCTATTGACAACACAAGGTACGAGTTGTTGCCGAGCCAGGCTGCCTTATCAGCTATTTGACTTGGTGGCTTTCCCAACACAGATAACACAGGGAGCATCTATGTGGGCCAGGATACACCAGCTCCCCACTGGCATGTCCTGCCTGAGGATCAGGCCCATTCCCCCCATTCCCTGGACAAAATGGGCCAGAGTCCACATGGGCACGCTGGCCCATCCCTGCAGCAGCTACTGCCACCACCTACTCCCCACTCTCCGGATCAGGAAGTAGGCCCTCAGCACATGAGCAGGGCTCCTGTGTGTGACCAGCCTGGTCACATGCTGTGTGATCCATTCCTGGATCCGAAAGAGCAAGGCAGCTGGCAGCTACAGTGATGGTCCAGCATGCTGGAACAGTATCCTGTAGTCAAACGGGGCCTGATCCAGTTTAGTTTGGCTGGAACACATTTTACCAGGTATTATTTTAAAATGTTTTATCAAGCATCTCTCTCCCCCCCCATCTTTGCCCCGGAGGTCTTGTGGACTGCCCAGGGGCAAAATGGGGCAAAAGCACTGCATTGTCAGGACTGCAGGGCTCTGAGACATGGGCAAGATGGGGTAAATTGCCTGTTTAGATAAGCCCACCATCTTGAAATCTATAATGGCTTCTTATTTTATATGTGTTAAGATGCACATGGTTTATCTGTGCCAGAATGTTTGTGTCATCAAGAGTATTGGTGAATGGCCAGTGTGCATAATGTGATTATGACTGTCAGTACTTTCTGCAGGGCCTTATCATTACCAGTGCCACTATCAAACATGTGTACTATAGGTTAACCTCAAATTCTAGACAAGACTTCATGCATCTGATGAAATGGATTATAATAAATCGGTCTTTAAAATCTGACATATTTCTTTGCTGAATTTGCTGCAACAAATTTATGCAATTACTCATCAAGATACAGGAGATTATTAGACAGGAATGCAAAAAGCATTCCTGTCCCACAATCACAATCTCCAATCCTGTCCCTGTCCTGGCACAATAACCCTCCCCATCAGACTTACCTTCTCTTCTGTCCAAAGGCAGCCCAGGAATGAACAGAGCTCTAACAGAGCTCCATTCACTTTCTGGACTGAAATCCCGCCTGTTCTCATGAGAGATGCGAGTGCAGGAGATTCAAAAAGAAAAAGAAAAATACACACAAAAAAGTTCAGATAAGCACATACACACACTAAAAAAATAACAAGGAACCCCGGGAGAGTACAAAAAAGAAGGTAGCTTAACTGGTTCTTGTGATCCCACCCAGAAGTGTTCTGGCAGGACCGCCCAT
Organism: Gambelia wislizenii; assembly: GCA_030847615.1. Classification (NCBI taxonomy): domain Eukaryota; kingdom Metazoa; phylum Chordata; class Lepidosauria; order Squamata; family Crotaphytidae; genus Gambelia; species Gambelia wislizenii. The sequence goes on from JAUMIR010000005.1 coordinate 239,152,615, forward strand.
TGATGCTGGAATCACAAGTCAAAAACAGCACGAGGTTTCAGACTCCAGCAGTGCCGGCACCAAAATGGAATGGGCGATCCATCCTCCAACCTGTCAATAAAAAGAAACACCAGAATAATGACAGTGAAACGCAAAAGGATGACGTTGTGTGATATGGGTGTCCTTTTGTATTCCACTGTCATTATTTTGTCACCACAATAGCCACATCTGATAATCTCCATAGTCAATGAACCTGCCAATACTGATTGCAAGATATAATTTTGTCAACAGAAAGAACGTGCTAAGTTTGGATATTGCAATCAAATTCCTCTCATTTTAAATTTTAGGTTTACAACATTGTCACCAAAATTCATCTTAGTGCTTATCACTGTAAATATAACAGCAGAACACAACTGTAGTTTATTTGCTTGCTTTTGCTGTTCTGTGTGATTATTTGGTGTCTGTGCTGTTCATGTGCCGCAGTGAATTTACAGCCTTGAGTGCCATTAAAAGTATTAGATTATGGGAGCAGTTTCTAATGCAGGCACATATAACTTATCGATATCAACAGTCTGTGCTACCAGAAGGACAATTTTATATGGGAACCAATAGCATTTTATTAGGCTGTCATTACAACTAACTCAGAGGGAGCATTCGTCTATTGATAATGGAAGCCAGATTTATGTGTCTGACCCACTGTTTTATTACTCACTGAGAAGAATACAGTTCACGAAGGCATTGTTCATCCATCTTATTAATTAGAAGGCTTTGCCTTGGAGCTGTTTTCAGATCTAGACTGTTGTGGATTTCATTGTGCCGCATGCTTTTGGAATGGAGCTTGCCATTACCATGAATACTAAGGATTCCACAGAGGTCCCAATGCAAAGAGAATGGATTCAGGGGCCTTGAAGCTGGCCATTAACCATTAGCACTGGACAGCAGGTTGAGCAGGAACATAAGTCACTCTATCACAGTCATAGCGACAATGTCAAGATGGATTGTGCCCAAAGACAGTCCAATAACTACTAGGAGCTGCTGGGGAATTTTGAGTGGGATTAGAGTGTGTTAGAGATAAAGTGATGCCTGAATTATTAACTGAATAACCTTTAAAAATATGATTAGGCTGATAATCACAGTTTGGTATTACCACTAGTGATGTCCTTCTCTCTTTACATTGCTGCAAAAGGAGTTCTGAACTAGGCCTGTTATTGTTTTAGGACATTTTTAAATCCTTTGCCAAAGGATGTAGCATACCCTCCAACTGTCCCTGTTTGGCAGGGACAATCCTGATTAATCCTCTGTTGTTTCACCTTTTCACCTGCTTTTAAAATGTTCCAGTTTCTCTGTCCTCTTCCAATTTCTCCTTTTGTCTTCAGCTTACTTCATTTGCTGCAAAATCCAAAGTGCAAAAATAGTTTGCATTCAGTTAACTCATGAGGGGGGGAGGGGAGTGGCCTGAATCTTGCCCTTCCCTGTAGATGCAGGCAAAAACAAACTGCTGCAACCTCTCCTAGTTTGTATGGTCTCCCTTATTAATAACTTTTGCCATCATGACCACACTCTGATGTTGTTTGGCCATACACATTCCAGTTTTCATCTGTGAAAAATTGGCAGGTATGAATGCAAGCTTGAAATGGCAACAAGAAACTATGCATTGATTAATATTTGATGAGCACCCACCAGAGTCCTAGTACTCCTAGGCTGCTGACACACTGAAGAAATAATGCAGTTTGACACTGCTTTAATGGCCATGGCTCCATCCTATGGAACCCTGGGATTTGTAGTGTGTTGTGGCACCAGAGCTCTCTGGTGGAGAAGGCTAAAGACCTCACAAAACAACAAATCCCAGGATTCCATAGCATTCAGCCACAGCCATTAAAGTGGTGTCGAACTGGATTATTTATATCATGTAGACACACCCCTAGATATCTTATTATTCAATTCCACATGTTTCAAGAGTTGTAATAATATTACAATGGGCTCATCCAGGCCATCTGACCCCAATGCCTCCTTGAGTTGTGCAACAACTGGCAGAGGGAGTCCGTACAGAATGGAGACAGGGAGCAAAGCTGTGTTTTAACCAGGAACTGGGGTTTAGAAGAAATGCAGAAGTTGGGAAGCAAACGAGGGAGAGAGATTTGGGTGTGGGTGTTTGTAACCAAGCAGCCAAAGAGCTAAACATTCTTCCTGAATTTGTCCTTTGGTTTCTGGCGTGCATAAAATCAGCTTGATCCCTAATATTGATAAATAGAACCCAAGATCTTGCATTTCACTGATGGAGTAGAAAGCTACAACTATCGTAACTGAACCTCCTTCCCATTTCCTAAACCCTTACCTGATTTCTCTGATGCTGAAGCAATCTCCCTCAATAACCATTTAGTGGCTAGGGGACGATGGGATGCAACCAAGCAATAGCTGGCTGTGCTTCAGGAGCCAGCCATAGGAAGATGATGTTATCCTTCTGGACCCCTGGAATGACAGGATGCCTGTGTTGCCCTGTGGCTAGCTGATGAAATACAGCCTGTCACTGCTTTATTATTATTATTATTATTATTATTATTATTTGGAATTTTAATTAAAGTTTATTGAATAATTGTAACATACAACAATAAGACAAAGACATTAACAAATAAGGCATTCCTAATTATCCCAACTCAAATACAAAGTCCAAAGCCACTACAAAACATAACAATCACACAAACGTATACATATATATATATATATATATATATATATATACACACACATACATTTTTAAGACTTCCCACTTGTTCTTGTTTGACTTTATAATACATTTCAAGACTCACCTCCTATACAAACCATTATCACCTTACTACCATAATTATTTGATTTTGAACCTATTTATCTTGGCTGGGGAGGGTGAGTTTTTGCTTAGGAGCCACACCCCTTCTTCCATTCTGAAGCTACAAGAACTGCTTACCAGCTGAGAGTCAAGACCTTGGCTGGGAAGGGTGAGCTTTTGCTTGGGAGCCACGCCCTTTCTTCCACCCTGAAGCTACAAAACCTGCTTATAAGCTGAGTGTCAAGACCTGGCTGGGAAGGGTGAGCTTTCCCCTGGGAGCCACGCCCTCTTCTTCCACCACGAAGCTACAAGAACTGCTTACAATGATTATTTATCATTACCACCATATAATGGAGCCGGGAATGGTCTGGGTGCAGGAATTAAGGTTGTGTGGGGGAAGGGAAGGTATGGCGGTAACAGAGTGAAGAAATGTTACAAAAGAAGAAGGGATCAATGCTTAATACCTATCCCTTCTTCAGTTCACTCTGTTTCCCAGAATAATTTGGAGAGCGTACCATCCTTTTCACGTCCCCTTACTCTGCTCCTTTGCAATACCAGGTTGGTTAAAAATAAGACCCAAATTATACATGACCTCTAGTGGATGAGACCGCCGATCTGGCATGCTTTACCGAGACCTGGCTGGGAGATGCCAGCACTGCGACATGAGCGCAGGCTCTCCCGGTTGGGTATACGGTCAGCGAGCAGATAAGGGAAAGTGGGGGGGGGCAGTGTGGCCTTGGTTCATAGAAACAACTTAGCCTTGACCAGGAAGCCTATCTGGAAAACAGCTTGCATCGAGTGCATGTACCTTAGCCTGAAAGCGAGGGATAGTTTGGGGATTCTGTTGGTATACCAGCCACCCCGTTGCTTAACAGACTCCCTAACCGAGCTGACCCAGCTGATCTCTGAGTTGTTGTTGGAGTCGCCCAGACTTTTGGTTTTGGGTGACTTCAACATTCTACTCGAGACCAGCATGTCAAATCTAACCGGTGCAGCTCGGGAGTTCATGGAAACCATGACAAACATGGGCCTATCCCAATTGGTTGACAGGCCCACACATTGTGCAGGTCATACCCTCGATGCAATCTTCAGTACGGAACAGGAATATCCGTGGGCGGAGGTTACAAAAACCTCCGCATTGTCATGGACGAATCACTTCCTGGTCAAGATGGAACTAAGAGCCACTGTCTGCCCCTCCGGGGGTGGTGGACCCATTAGAATGGTCTGCCCTCGAAGGCTAATGGAACCAATTGGTTTCCAGAAAGCCCTAGAGGGTTTAATGGTTGGTAACGCTGGTGATTCTGTCGAGGCTTTGGTCAGCATCTGGAACACTGATCTTACCAAGGCGATCAACACAATTGCTCCCAAGCGTCGTTTCCAGCCCGCCTCTAATCGTAAACCCTGGTACACAGAGGAGCTTAGGAGGATGAAGCGAACTGGACAACAGCTAGAGTGCAAGTGGCAGAAGACTCGACTCTTATTCAACAGAACTCGCCATAGGAAGCATCTTGATTCCTATCCGGAGGCAATACGTGCAGCACAGAGATCCTTCTGCTCTGCACGTATTGCATCTGCAGAGTCCCGTCCAGCAGAATTGTTTACGGTGGTGGGGGTGCTGATGCAGGCTCCTCCTGTGCCAAACCTCCTACTTAACCCGATGACAGCCTGTTGTGATGCATTTAACATCCACTTTGCAGATAAAATCTCTCAGATAAGAGCCGACTTGGATGCCAATATTCTGACAGAATCCATAGATGAGGCGTCCAACAACTCCGTTGATGGCATTTTACTGGATCAGTTTCAATTGGTGAGTACCAATGACGTGTACAAGCTCTTGGAAGAGTGAGGAAGATGACTTGACCTCTTGATCCCTGTCCATCTTGGCTGGTCATCTGGGGGGGATGCATTGAGAGTATTCCTACGGGACACAATCAATACATCCTTCAGGGAAGGTATCATACCATCTTGTTTAAAGGAGGTGGCGGTTAAGCCACTCCTGAAAAAACCTTTCCTGGACCCCCTGGACAGGAACAATTACAGACCAGTGTCCTTGCTACCTTTTTTAAGCAAGGTGATCAAGAGGGCAGTTGCTTCCCAACTTCAAGCCGTCTTGAATGAAACCGATTATCTTGATCCATTTCAAACCGGCTTCAGGACAGGATATGGAGTTGAGACTGCCATGGTTGCTCTAACCGACAACCTCTGCCTGAGCATCGACAGGGGTAGTGTGACCCTGCTGGTGCTCTTGGACCTCTCAGCAGCCTTTGACACTATAGATCATTCCATCCTCTTGAATCGCTGAGAGAGTTAGGAATTGGAGGCACTGCTCTGCTGTGGTTCCGTTCCTTTCTCTCGGGCAGATCCCAGAGTGTGAGGCTCAGGGACAGTTGCTCTTCCAGAATTGAACTTAATTGCGGCATCCCTCAGGGTGCCATCCTGTCCCCGATGCTATTTAACATTTATATGAAGCCGCTGGGAGAGATCATCCGGAGGCATGGAGCTCGGTGTCATCAGTACACTGATGACACCCAGATATATTTCTCCATGACCAGATCGTCTGCTCAGACTTCAGATGGTGTTTCTTCTCTCAATGACTGTCTTAGAACGGTAATGGATTGGATGAGGAAAAACAGATTGAGACTAAATCCAGACAAAACGGAGGTACTGACAGTCACAGGCCCAAAACCAGGTCTGGGAATACAACTTCCAGTCCTGGATGGAGTCACACTATTCTCTAAGGACTGTTTTCGCAGTCTGGGGGTACTCCTAGATTCGTCGCTGCACATGACTAGTCAGAGTGCGACGGTCAGGAGCGCCTGTTATCAGATTCGGCTGATACACCAGCTGCGCCCTTACCTGGATACAAGGGATCTAGAAACTGTGGTACATGCTTTGGTAACCTCATGTCTGGATTACTGTAACACACTCTACATGGGGCTACCCTTGTGCCTAACCCAACTGGTACAAAATATGGCAGCCAGGTTAATTACGGGTACATCTAGGAGAGAGCATATAGTACCTGTGCTTAAATCTCTCCAGTGGCTGCCGATCAGTTTCCGGGCACAGTACAAGGTGTTGGTTTTAACCTTTAAAGCCCTACATGGCTTTGGTCCATCTTATCTCTGGGACCACCTCATCCCATATGATCCCCCCATGCATTTCGGTCCTCTGGTAGGAACCTGCTGCAGCCTATGAAAACTAGGCTGTCGCAGACCTCCCAGAGGGCCTTCTCTTCTATGGCTCCCAGACTTTGGAACGGCCTGCTGGATGAGATCTGTCTTATCACTACTCTTGATAGCTTCAAGAAGGTGCTAAAGACCGATCTCTTCCAGCAGGCTTTCCCGGAATAACTTCCCGGCTTAAGTGGAGCTGATTGCTTACCTGCCCCGTTGCCACTATTGCCATTTTTAAAATTTATGTATTTATTTATTTATATACATATATTGTATTGTATTTTAGCTTTGTTTTAATTCTCTATTAGTTTAATTTAGTTTTAAGGGGTGGGACGGTTAGGGTTGGGAAGGATTGATTTAACTTGCTGTGTTTTAATCTTGTTGTAAGCTGCCCCGGTTGCCAAGCAGAGGGGCAAGTTAAAAATAAATTTTATTATTATTATTATTATTATTATTATTATTAATCTACATTACCTTCCTTCTACAGTAATTTTCACTGTATCAAATTTTGAGACTAAAGACAAGTAATTTTGTTATGTAATTACCTTTTCTTATGACTATATTTCTTTATGTATACCCATCAACACAATTCTTTTGCAACAGATGTAACAGAGAAGAAAAAAGAAAAAAGAAAGGAAAGAAATCTTTAACTGTATAAACCTTCTGTCTGACTGCCTAGCTATAGAAACCAACAATACTTATATTTCCCTCTTTCTGTTTGCAGTATTTTATAAATGGTTCCCATATCTTAATGTAATCTTTCATTGTTTTGTTCCTCACCCAGTTTGTCAGTTTGTCCAATTTAACCAAATTCTATTACTTTCTCCAGCCAATCTGATTTTGTCGGAACGTCTTCGCCCCTCCAGTTCTTTGCTAAAACCAGCCTTGCTGCCGTAATCAGATAAAGTATTAGGGATCTATGTTCCTTCTCTTTTAAATTTTCTAAATTAATCATTTTTAATAAATACAATTCAGGTCTTAGGCCTAAGTTTGTTTCTATAATTTTCTCTATTTCCTTATCTAATTTTAGCCAGAATCTTTTAATTTTATTACAGTCTCACCACATGTGGTAGAAGGAACCTATATATTCTTTACATTTCCAGCATTGTGGAGAATTGTCTTTCCTTACTTTTGCTAATTTAAATGGCATCGTGTACCATCTGTACATCAGTTTGTAAAAAAATTCCTTCAAGTTGTAACAACAAGTGAATTTCAAACCCTTCACCCAGACGTCTTCCCATTGTTCCAGTTGAATCTCATATCCAATATCTCTGGCCCATTTTATCATACAGTGCTTTATTTGTTCATCCTCTGTATTCCATTTTAGTAGCAATCTATAAAATTTACTAATTAGATTTTGGTTACCTGATCTCAATAGCTTTTCAAATCCCAAAATTTCTCCTTCGTATTGTCTTTCTTTTAGGTCCTCTTTTACTCTAGATCTGATCTTATAGTAAGTTAGCCATTGTAATTGGAAGCCTTCTGCTACTAAATCCTGCCATTCTTTAATTTCCCATATATTTCCCTTTTCACCATAAATTCTCTATACGTCATCTAATTATAATCTCTTAATTCATTTTTACAGAAGGCTTCCTGGGGGATAGCCATCCTGGAATTTTCGGGCATAATCTAATTTTGTATTTTTCCCTAATTCTAATCAGTGATCTTATTATTATGTGATTTTTGAAGTCTTTGTTTATTTTAATCTTGTTATATCCTAAGTACCCATGCCAATCTGATTTTAACTCAAATCCTTCTAAGTCTAAGTTTCTTGTGTTCGCCAATAATATCCATTGTTTTAACCAGGAAAGACATGTTGCTTCAAAATTGATTCTCATGTCCGGTAAGCCCATTCCACCTCTTTCTTTGTCATCTACTAGTAACTTCCATTTGATTCTAGGTTTCCTTCCAGCCCATAGAAATTTATTTGTATCTGTTTGCCAAATTTTAAAAACTTTATTTGAAATAATTATTGATATTGTTTGGAAGATGAACATTAATTTCGGCTGCACGTTCATTTTTATAGTGGCTATTCTTCCTAAGAGTGATAAATTCAATCCTTGCCATCTATTCAAATCTTTTTCAATACCTTTCCATACTATGTCATAATTGTTGAGAATAACTGTTGATTATTAGTTGTCAGGTTTATTCCTAAATATCTTACTTTTTTTTACTATCTCACACTTTGATCTCTTTTCTAATTCTTCTTTTTCATTCTTATCTAAATTCTTTGTCAATATTTTTGTTTTTTCTTTATTAATTTTAAATCCAGCTAACTTTCCAAATTCTTCTACTTTCCCCATTAAGTGCCCAACTCCCTTTATTGGCTCCTCTAAAATAATTACCAAATCGTCAGTGAATGCCTTTACCTTATATTCCTCCTTCTTCACTTTAAGTCCTCTAATTTCTTTATCTTTCCTTGTTTCATTGATTAGAACTTCTAGTCCTAGAATAAATAGTAAGGGAGATAGTGGGCAACCCTTTCTGGTACCTTTCTCAATTCTTAGTTCCTCCATTAGTTTCTCATTTATTATTAATCTGGCTTTTTGTTCCCTATATATCATTTGGATCAATTTGCAAAATTTTTGCCCAATTTCCATTGCTTCTAACGTTTTTATCATAAAGGACCAATTCAAATTGTCGAATGCTTTTTCCGCATCTAAAAAAAATAAATAAAGGTCCTTTGATTTCATTGTGATAATGTAGGTATTCTAATATATTGATTACTGATCTGATGTTATCTTTTATTTGTCTTTTGGGGAGGAAGCCATTCTGATCATTTTTCATATAATCTTGTAGGAAATTCTTGAATCTATTAGCCAATATTGCTGCGAAAATTTTATAGTCCTCATTCAACAATGAAACAGGATGATAATTTTTTATTTGTAAATAGTCTCGTCCCTCCTTTGGGATTAACACTATATTTGCTTCTCTCCAACTATTGGGAATTTGGTTCTTTTCTAAAATGTCCTTTAATACCATTGAGAAGGGTGCAATTAGTTCTGCTTGAAATTTTTTATAATATTCTGCTGGCAGGCCATCTGGTCCTGAATCTTCTTTGCTTTCATTTTCCTTATTGTATCTGCTATTTCTTCAATCGTTATGTCTTTATTTAGTTCCTTTCTTTGTATAGCTATAACTTTACTAATACCACATTTTTTAATATACTCATCCATCTTTGTTAGGGGAACTTCCGACTTTTGATAATTGTTTTAAAATAATTATGAAATATTTTCTGAATGTGTGTTTCATCAGTTACTTCCTTATCTCCAGTTTTTATTTTCGTTATTAATCTTTTGGCTCTTTCTTTCCTCAGCCTTTAAGCCAGCCACCAACCCGGTTTGTTACTGAATTCAAAATCTTTTTGTTTTAAAAAATCTAGCTTTTTCTTCATTTCATCCATCATGGTCATAGCTAATTGCTCTTGTAATATTTTAATCTGCTTTTTAATTTTCTTATTGTTTGGGGTCTTCACCAATTCTTGCTCTTTTAATTTGATTTCATCTAATATTGATTTCTGTCTTGCTTGTTTCTTCTTGTTACTTATTACATTCCAGTTCTTAAAGATACCCCTAATTACAGCCTTCCCAGCATCCCAGACCACATTATTACCTACCTCTTTGTTTAAATTCAACTCAAAGAATTCTTTTAATTTTTTCTTGTAATCTTCAACTACTTCTTCTTTTGCTAGCAAGATTTCATTTATTCTCCAATTAGTTATACCTTTACTGCTTTTTATTGTCATCCATACCGGGTTATGATCCAATAAAGGTTTGGGCAAGATATCTATTTTTTCACTCTATTTACTAAATTCGCACTAATCCAGATCATATCAATTCTTGAGAATGAACAATGTACATCATCTATGTACATCTTTTAAAAAAGATCATATACAAAAAGATACAAACTTCCAGTGCCAGGTGCCTTGGCAGTTCTCCAGCCAGGTAACATCAACAATGTGCTTTCAGCTTTTTCAAACACCTTGTACTTAAGACTTACTTTGGCAACTGTGACTCAGCAAAAAAAAAAAAAAAAAGAGGAAAAAAGAAATAATAGAAAGGAAAAAAAATAATGGCCAAAAATAACAGTTGAGAACTAAGGAACCAATATAGATATCAAAAAGAAAGAAAAAAGTATAATCAATTGCAAACGCATCAAAAAGAAAAAGAGAAGTGAAAATGAAGGGAAAAAATATAGATAGATAATATATATAGATAAAAAAATATGAGTATTCAACAAATAGCCTAGCAGATATTTATATACTGTAGATATATAATAATAACAGTAATAATAATAGCAAAGCCTTTAACAAGGGCTAGGAATAATAAAAATAACAACAACAACAAAAAGAATATATACTGCTCCAAAGTAAGCCCTATCCGTCATTAGTTCCAATTAGAAAGGCCAGGCAAATAAACAGACAGGCAAGCTGAGATTGCTCTACTTTCAAATTAAAGGTAATGCCTTAGAAACTGGAGGAAGATTGCTGCCTCCCAAGAGCAAGTTCCACGGACCTTATTTTTTCCTTTCTTTTCTCCTGTTCCGCGGTGTCTGATGGCTTCTCCAGTGCTTCGTGGTTATGCCTCTTGCCCCACTCTTCTCCTGGTGCAATGGGGACCACCATAGCACTCGTCATGCCCGCTAGCCCTCCATTGCCTCCTACTTCTTAGCGGGTTCCATGAACCGAGCACAAATTTTGGCGGCACCTTTTGGAGCCCCTCATCTGGAGGACCTTTAGGCAGGGGTTTTAAGGAGCTATTTGCTCCGTTATCACTACCCTCAGCCGCATCAGGGGTCTTTGGAGCTGGAACTCCTCTCGATCGATTGTCAATCGCTCCGTCTCAGACCGGAAGTCCAGTCACTGCTTTCACCATAACCATAGTCCCCTGGACGCTGAATGTACCAAGAGTAAAGTAAGGGTTTAGTGAGATACTGCAGATGGTGGAGCTGAATTTCACTGACCATTTAAAAAATGAAGGCATAAGTTTGAATATGGGCATGCATAAATCACCAACAGGATGCTAGCCAGAGATTTCACTTAGAGGTGTTCAGAGGCTGGAGAGAATGAGTGCACAAAAGTATATTTCCGGGAGGTAGCTGTGGGGGGCAGTGGCAAAAAAGAAGCAACTCTCACCTCAGTAAGAATTCTGCTACCCCAAATGAAATTTTCCTTCAGTCACAAAATTTCTAGCATTGTAAAGACTGAGACACTGAAAACGCTTCCCACTTACAACTCTTGTACTTACTGTGTTTGCATCCCCTTGGTAATGTTGCCTGTCCTTTTTCTCTGGATGCCTAAACTGTATTTCTAAAAGCTCAACTTGTGTTTTAAGATACTGCAATGCTAGAAGTCTGATGATGAAGAAAATAGCACTGGGAGAGTGTTTCCCTCATTTTTATTTGGGGGAGTAATTCCCTCATTTTCTCTCCCTCACCACAGCTATGCCCTAGTCATTTGTTTGTTTGTTCTTACCATGTTGAGGGAACCTGTGGGAATCTGCAAAATAAAAATGAAGACACATAACTTCAAAGGATTGCTTTTTTCCTTGTCCCAGCAAGAAAAGATATGGGACACTTTCCCAGGAAGGAGTTTGATAAATAAGGTGCAGGTATCAAAAAGGTCCTGTGTTGAGCACACACCAATGCATTCTCTCCAGGTAATGGGCCACATAACAGGGCATTTGATGACAATTGTAAGTTGTGGGCACAGTCATATGGAAGGAGGTAGTCTTTCTTGTATTCCACTCTCCAATCCTTTGTACATCAAATGCAGCACTTTAAATTGTGCCTGGGGAATAATGATGATGATGATGATGATGATGGAAGCCTGGGAAATTAATACAAATCTAGAAGAATGTGGCCCACAGAATATGGCAACCACGTTTTATATTAGCTGTAGCTTCTGAATAGTTTTCAAGGGCTGCCCTGAAATGATTACTGCATTTCAGTAATCTAAATGAGAGGTGGTTAAGGCATGAACTATGGTAGCCAGATTTTTCTTTTCCAAGGACACTGCTGGTGCACAGGACAAAGCTAGGCAAAGCCCTTCCTGTCCACTGGTACCAGTTAACCTTCCAGGAGAACTGCTGGATCCAACAACATTGTACCTAGGGATGTAAAGAAAACTGGTTAATGTTTTAGTTCTTAATGAGAAACGGTATTGTGACTAATCAGCTCTCGCTGTTGAGAAAGTAGTCAACTGTTCTGAGATTTATTTATTTGCATTTTTTTAAATAAAATTCATTTCTGCCAAAAAAAAAATCAAGGGGTTGTCCAGATGATGAAAAACTCCTCACTGAATGCAAGGTGAATACCTTTTGTCCTGATGAGACCCAGCGGGGATTCACCATATTCTGAACGAGTGGGGACAAAAACTCCTTCATGAAAACAGCCTTTGCTGTTTCTTGTGAAGTTTTTAAAAAATACACAGAAATGTGCATTCTTGCCCATTTGAACAATCAATTCAAATCAAGGCACATTCCAGAAGATGAAAAATGATTGGTTGGATGTGTGCGGGGGCAGGCTTGCTGGCAACAATGTGGCTGGACCCACCATCATTGATTTTCATGGAAGGGATTGTGCATGATTTTTAGCAGTAAAGCAAATATTGCTCTTCCATGTCTTGGATTTAATGAAGGGGAGGAATGTGCAATGGAAGGAGCTTTTGGAGAATAATAACATGAGTAATTCACTCATGGCCACCATCTTTATTCATGGGCATGCTCCATGTAAACTTCAAACACTGATAGCTTCCCATACCAACGATCTTGAGAAAAACTCATGGAGACAAATGAACGCTGCTGTGATGATGAGTTAATGCACAATTATCCTCTGCTTATTTTCCCATCTATCTGACCCCCAACTTTTCTGCATGAAGTACCAAAATGTGAAGTCATCAAAAATAGGCAAAAAACATATTATGTACTACATATCACTGTAATGATGGTTCTATGTAGTGGATTTTGGCCGCTGCCGCCGCCACCACCACACAAACCCCACTTGCCAGTAAGCAGCCACTGGGATCAATGGAGGCCCATCACCTTGTTGGTTGAGAAGCCTGGTGTTCCCACACCCACCTGAGATTGATCTCCCAGGTGAAAAGCAGAAAAAAGATCCCTGTCATAAATCCACCTTGCACTGGAGATCACTCTCATGAGGGGGGTGCAAATGCTAGGCAGCTGCTTCCCAATTGACAGCAGAATTGGGAATTGATTCTAGTGGCTGCTACTTTCATGGTCCCTATGTAGGCCTCCTTAACTAGGGTCCACACAGGGATCATGAATATGTAGCAGTTAAAAATGTGTAACTGTAGGTTGCATATTTGTAGCTGCCCAACAGGATTCCAGCCTACATTTCTAATTGTACCTCAGTTGTACCTGATCATTCTGAGGGATTTTTACCACATCCAGAATAGGTTGGACCCTCAATTTCAGGATGGATTATCTATTGACCAATATGATCCCTGCCTTGTCTGAACTAAACTTCAATTGCATTTCCCCCACATCTTTCAAAGTAATTGTTTTGCTTTTGTTTCACTACCCATTTATTTTATTTGAAATAACTTGTTCCATGAGCTGATCTCAGCCAATCAGGAATCATGTCTTGAAACTGATGATGTCACAGACCTATATAGCCAATCAGATTAATATCACTGATGATCAATGAAGCTACTTTCATGTTCTATGTGGTGATGATAATGCATACAAATACCTTTTAAATGTCTAGATTTAAAAGCCACGTGTTGATGTGTATTTAAAAAGATTTGAGGACATGCTCTAGAAATTCCTCACAATCAGTTCACACATTTTCAAAGAAAATTGTTGAGAATAGATTTGGAGACACACAATATTTTTAATGAAACATGGACCCAGGGTTCAACCCAGCACAAAAGCAATAAAGAAGCACTAGAATATTAATTCCACCCTGATGTGGATTTCATCAGATTAGGAACACAGCACTCTGCTTTACGTGGCATATCAGATCAGACTACAGCTTCCCAGCATCTAATAGTGGAACTGTTTACCACTGGCTGCTACCTGGCCCTTTTAGCCACAAATGTCAAAGATTGAAATGAGATCTTTTTCAAGCCAATGAGATCTCTTGCATGCCAAGCTCTACCACTGTGCTGTTTAAAGTGAGCAAGTACCCTGCTGAGTGCACATATTGTTACCCAAAATGCTGGAGGGGTTCAGAAGGACCCTCTAACACACTAACATTAAGATGGGGAATTAATATACTTGGCTTGGCAGTGCAAGAGGTGGGTCATGGTAGGACTATGTATACAGGTACTAATCTGAGGGGAAGTATCATCTCCTCAGATGCCAAGATTGACAAAGTGATCGATCACAGATTAGCAAAGGCATATAGCACATTTGGAAGACTTTACAAAAGAGCCTAGAGTAATAAACACCTGAGGCAAAGGACAAAAATCAATGTGTATAGAGCCATTGTACTGTCTATTCTCCTTTAAGGGTCTGAAACATGGGTCACCTATCGCCACCACTTACAACTCCTCGAACACTTTCATCAGCACTGTATACGCACAATCCTAAATAGACCCTGGACTGACTATGTGATGAATGTTGCTGTCCTTGAGCAAGCAGGGATCACCAGCATTGAGGCCATGATATTGAGAACACAGCTGTGCTGGGCAGGGCATATTTCTAGGATGGAGGACCATCACCACCCAAAAATATTACTCTACGGTGAACTCGCCATGGTCAGCGTAAGAGGGGCACTCCAAAAAAGTGATACAAGGACTCCCTGAAACAACATCTGGAGACCACTATCCACAAATGTTGCAGACTTATTTGAGAACTCATGCCGAACAAGTCTTGAAGAGAAACGACAACGCAGAAAGAATCACAACCCGGAAACATCACCCAAGGAGACCTTCTGCTGTGCTTTCTGCAACCGGACTTGTTTATCTTGGATTGGCCTTTTTAGTTATCAGCGCGCTTGCAGAAAACGTGGGATGAGTCCTTCCTGAATCTTCGCTTGCAAAGGAAAGCCAGAGAGAGAGAGAGAGAGAGAGAGAGAGAGAGAGAGAGAGAGAAGTCCTAAGGAGGAGACTCTAAGCCAAAAGGTACAATTAAATGATCTTTATTTGGGGAAATAATATCACAGCACTCACACAAATATTCAGGCTTCAAACACTCAGACAAGGCTAACACATAACATAGAAAGGATTGGTATAGAGGAATAGAGTGAGGGAATGATGGGTGATAGGACTTCTGTCCTGTAAAGTAGAGATAAAGCAGCAGCGGGGTCTCAGAGTTGTGTTCTGAGGGTTTAGCAGCAAAATAGCAGCATGGATGTAGGAAGAGGGACTGCAGACAATTTTGTGGTATTTTGGGGTTATATTTATATGACATAATTCCCTTACAGGGACAGGAGTTGTAGGTGAAATACAGTGGTCCTCAGAGGTTCCCAGACTAAAACAAAGGGAGCTCTGGAAGAGTTAATGATTGTTAATGATCAATACTTTGGAATTGAATGGGAAACAGGCCAGGTTTATTATTGGAGGAAAGAGGAGAGGAAAATCCCATTTACAAGCAATAAGGTCTCTTCTTATCACTGAGTGGATTAGTGATGAGTTACTTCCAGGTGTTGAGTCTCACTTCAGATTGTTTGTTTTTGGAAATTTTCACTGGGACTTTCTTTGGTGCATACATGAATCCCACCCTGGTATTAGGGAGCCTCTGCTATATCTGTAACCACGTGGATGGTCACTTTAGCCAAATTATTAAATATAGCCAATTATTTGATATTCCAAGATGGAGGCTATCAGGGCATATCACTATATAGACCTTGGAAACAGACAGTGGAAAAACCAAATCAGCCCAGTATCATCAAAACCAGAAGCATGGTTGAGGTAAACCAGTGTCTAAACACAAAAGCAGTCTTGAGCAGGGTCCAACAGCAGTCAGGGAATCAGTCAGGGAGTCATGAGAGAGTGCAATCCAGGTTACATACCAAATCAGAAATCCACAGTGAGAAGGTTAGACAAAAGCTACACAGGAGCTGTTGCTTGCTGCAAAGGAATGATCTTGACTGAGTTAATTTCTAGCCAGCTGTAAATCAGCACAGCTGGCTTTAGTGGTTCAGTGTTTTCCTTTTAAAGCAGCTCAAGGCATTTTGTGTTCCTTTTACAACTTGCAATTAAGGATTTTATCAGGTGTGGCAAATATGGCGTCATAACGATGTCTAACTAATGCGAAAGAGCATGCATACCAAATGATGTCATCCTTTCATGATCATGTAAAGTCCAAAAGCTGTTCTCTTTTATTGATGGGCCAAGCTGTCACTTGATCTTCCATGGTACTTTGTTGCTGGCATTGCCGGTGTTTGAAACCTCGCGCCACAACTTCAATGGGAAAACACATCTGTGTGAGATCATGACAGTCAGGTCAGGGATGCTGTTTTTATAATCCCTTCCCTGTGTACTTGGGACTTTTAAAGTGTTTTTGTGCTATGCTGTACTTTTTATGTGTTTAAGATTAAGAACTGGTCTGGTTTAATAAAGTCTTCAGTCTATCATACTCCATAGAATGAAGCAGCTTTGCATCTAATTTTTAATATTCAAGAGGTGAGGGAGATGATCTTGGCTTTGTTTCTGCCAGTTCCTGGGGAGGACTGTCAGTCTCCTATAGTTCCAACTGAAGCTTGTTGTCTTGGTTCTCCTTTTCCTCATCCAAGGAGGCCTCCTCCATGCAGGATATGACAACCACTGAGCTATGGCTGAACATGGCCTTGCAACTGAGCCACAACCAATCTACAGGATCAATTTGCATCTTATCTGAATTCTCACCAAAAGCATATTTGCTTTGCATGGTGACATTAATCTTGCACACTAATACATTTTCCCACTGTGGTAATGCTTTTCCAATTAAACTCCTTCTGTAATTTACTGATTCATTAAATGACTATCACGAGGAGGTGGATACAGCTTGAAGCAATTCAAAATTGTAACAGTTGAAAGTTTGATTTCAGTCCCTGGAAGGGTAGATCAGTTATTCCAAATGTATAGGGTTTTTTCTCTCTGTGTGTATCCTCTTCAGGGAAAATGTTAAAAGGTTTAACTCTAACCACTCTTGGGAGCAGTCCCATATTCATCAGTCAAAAAGTGTTATATTTCAAAACATACAAAACAGTCAAGCATCAAAAGAATTGTGTGCGTAATGTGAAATGTGCAGAGAGCATTAAAAATCCCTTACTCTAGAGTTCTGCTATCCTCAAGGTCACTTTAATGTAATGTTGTTCTGTGGTTCCCACTGAAATGCTCCCCAGTCAGAGCAGAAAAATGGCTACCTGGCATCTTATTAATGACATATGAAAGCACAGATCCAGCTTATGCCTGTGTATGTCTTGCTTTGGTCAATGCAAAGGTCAGAATTACAGTAGGACCCCTGTATCCACTGGGGATTGGTTCTGCGGGGGGCGTGGATACCAAAAACTGTGGATAATAACGAACACCATTGAAAATAATGGGGCTACTAGTTTAAAATACCACAGAGTTAGAATCATAGAATCATAGAATTGTAGAGTTGGAAGAGACCACGAGGGCCATCCAGTCCAACCCCCTGCCACACAGGAAATCTTGATCAAAGCATCCCCAACAGATGGCAATCCAGCCTCTGTTTAAAGACCTCCAAGGAAGGAGACCCCACCACGCTCCGAGGGAGTGCATTCCACTGCTGAACAGCTCTTACTGTCAAAAAGTTCCTCCTAATGTTGAGGTGGGATCTCTGTTCCTGGAGCTTGCATCCATTGCTCCGTGTTCCAGTCTCTGGAGCAGCAGTCTCTGGAGTTGCCTGGGAGGACCTAGAAAATGGCTAGAGAGGACACATTTTCTAAAAATACTCTATGGTAGATGTGTTTTGTGGATAATTGAATCAGTGGATAATGAATCAGTGGATATGTGGGTCCTACTGTATCTTCTTATGCATTGTAACAACCACAAACCCCTCATAACTCAACTTCCTCCTGCAGCCTCCCTCCCTCCATGGCCATGTAGGATGGCTGAGAAGCATCTGGCTATGTGCTATGTACTGGCTACAGGCCAATTGAAGCAGAACATTCATGCCATCCACCACAATACCCCTGTCACTCTGAGTCTGGCTATAGGGATGTAGCCAGATGTTTCACTGACACCCTCCACTTCCCACTGGGCACTAAATGACTGTGGAAGGGAGTCCTGGAGGGAGAGAAGGGGTGTTTCATAGTTCCATCATGACAGAACTTTATAAGACATCTCCTGATGCATGATCTTCAGTGGCTTATTTCTATTATAGAAGCCAGACTCCTTTTGTCACAGGCTTTGGACATAGGGAATCACCTGTTATGCTCTGAGGAATACTCAGGCATAGTCCAGATGGTGAAATAAATCCTCATGGAATCCTTATGGAATTCCATGTGTCCAAATGGGATCCTGCAGCATTCCATCCTTTTCGGAAGGAGGGGGAGCAAAAGTCGGGGAAAGTCCGTGGCAAAGGCCTCCAGGACTTTTCTAGAGTTTTTTGACAGCTGCGGAGGAAATGCACACTTCTGCATGTTAGGACAACCAAATCACATTGCAGCACATTGCTGAAGAGGGCAGCTGATTGGTTGGACATGCACAGGGGGTGGAGCTCATAAAGACAGCAGATCACAGAACTGCCATGTTGGATTGTTACCATAGCGATCGTGTGCCAACGTAATGAAACAGGCTTTCTTTCCTTCTTTTTTTCATTATTTAAACAGAAATCACTCTTCCACACCTTAGACTTTTTTTTTAAAGTACTGTTTGATGGGGGCAATTTGGGGAGGATAGAACCACGCCGTGCTCACCATCTTGATTCACTGGCATGCCTCCGTGTGAACAGCAAACACAAATAGCTTCGCACACCAGCTGCTTTGCAAAAAAATTGTTGGGACAGATTAAAGCTGCTGCAAATTTGCATTACTGCGCACCAATCCACATTTTATTTCCTTGTCTAGACCAGCCCTCAGATGAGAATCACTTCTATCTCCTCAAAGAATGGGACTTACTTCTGAATAGACAGCCATAGGATTGCAATGTCATGGTCCATTTGGTCCAGCATTTTCTCTTCAGCAGCCACAGCCAAATATTTCTAGGCAAAATTTGGAAAAGTTAGTTTTTTGGACTGCATCTCCCAGAAACCCCTAGCCAGCAGGATCAGTGGCCATATGTGCTGGGAGGTTTTGGACACTGTAGGACCAAAAAAAAAAAAAAAAAAGAGAGAGAGAGAGAGAGAGAGAGAGAGAAATATTTCCAAGCTCTGCCTCTGGGAAGTTCACAGGCAGGGCACAAAAGGACATGTCCTTAATGGTTGTCACCTCAGCATCTAGGAATTAAAGGTATTCTGTCTCTGAGCATGAAGACTCAACTTTAGAGAAGAGGAATGTATGGTCCTCCAGATGTTGCTTGACTGTAAAATGCTTCAACCCCTCACAGCAAAGCAAATTATGTGGGTTGATGGGAACTGCAATCTAACAACATTAGGTGGGCCACACAATCCTTGTCCTAACATTATCTCACCTGAGTCCTGTTGATGATTCATTCTCCATGAATGTGTCTAATCCCCTTTTAAACCCATTTAATCAAGTGTCTTCTGTATTCTGCATCTGAATATTCTGTATCTTTTGGCAGCAACTTCTGTAAACAAATTACTTCTTTTGTAAATACCTAGTTTTCTGTCTGTCCTTGAATATTAATGCTCCTTTAATATTTCATGCAACTTGTAAAGTCTGAGGGGAAATTATCCTCTCCCAAAACTTTTTTTTTTTAAAGATGGCTGGCATCTGTTATAGTGTAGTTAAGATGTCATAAGCTATACTCACAACCTTGTAACTATGTTGTATTCCACAATTGCAGCACCATTGCCACAACTGGAAATGTCCCTAAAAAATGCCTTAAAGGCCAAGCAGCCATAGTGAGTGAAAGAGTTCTGCGGCATTGGTGAGTCGGCACTGAAGGATGATGCGTCCAGCTTACTCCCACCAGCGAGCCACAGTACAACAAGGAGTTGCAACAGGACCCTGCAGGGGTCCTAGCTTTTGCTTGTCACAGCTCACTAGTTGGAGGGGGTTGGGCATGTCATCTTTCATTGTCTTGCTTACTAGCACCACAAAACCATTTTGCTTAGTATGGCTGCCTGATTTTTCAGGTGGGTTCTAGCGGGTTGGATTGGGGATGCAGCATCACTACAAAATGGTAGCAACATATCCCATACAGGAACTTAGTACTTGCAAACAAAACATACACGCATTTGCCACGTAATGAAGTTTCAACCTCACAATGAAAGACATGTTGTTATGTGCCTTCAAGTTGACTCTGACTGATAGCAACCTTGTCATAGGGTTTTCTTGGCAAGATTTATTCAGAGGAGGTTTGTCATTGCCTTCTTCTTAGGCTGAGAGAGTGTCACTTGCCCAAGATCACCCAGTGGGTTTCCATGGCTGCATGGGGAGTTGTATTCTGGTCTACTAGAGACCTAATCCAACCCCGAAACGACTACACCATGCTGGTCCCCTGTAAAAATGTACTTGCTTGTCAACTTCGATAAAATAGTCTCTTTTGAACAAAACCAAAAAATACAATGCACAGGAAAGAGCCACTGAAAAAAAGAAAGATGGCAAAATAATCAGCAAAAATTAATACCAGAGGTTTTTATTGTTAAATATTACTCTGCCTAAAAGCATTGAGCAGTAGTCCTGAAACGCAAGTATGTTGTCATTGTTGCTGTCAAATCTTTTTGACAATAGTACAATTTATGTATAATTTATGCCATCTTAAATGGATCCTGCATCTTATGAAGTTTCATTGCTGCTGTCTTACTTGTGACAAATTGGGTGAGAGATGATGGTGGGGCTAGAAAGAGACCACAGTGTTCCTCCACAGCCAGTGTGAACTGAACAGAATGGCTTTAGGAAACTGAAAAACAGACTTATTTAGAATGTTTTCAATACAAGTACATGTGATGTTATTGTCCGGTTAAAGTTCATTTGATACAAGCCTGGATGCCAAGGGCATGGTGACCCATGCAGCTGGTCCTTGGCTCAATGGCTGATGAAGCAGGTCCTCTGGGCACCCCAATGAGCCCTTGAAGTTCACTTGCTTGCATCTGAATTTGCAGCTTCTCTACAAGTTTAAAGCCTGGAGAGCAGAAAATCTGTTCCAGAGAAAGGCACACATCGAAAAACCCTCATAACATTGAAATGAATCAAAGCTATCTTGTCATAGCCAAACTGAGTCACCCCAAGAGGGCACAAAGTTTTAAACACATTTAATTCATTTTTTTAAGAGGGCACCACAGAAAAGATGTTACTTTATGGAGATAGCCTCCTGTATCAACAGAAATACTAGCAGCATGAGGTGAAAATGTTTGTTAAGTTACCCATATCCCTTTTCTCTCCTTTTTACAAAAAGGGTATTTTAAGGCAGCCACTTTTCCTTGATATGGAAAACAGCCTCAAGAACCTTAATTTGAAACATGCTCCTGATACAGACCAGAGTCCCATCTTGATTTCTCAGCCAATTTGCTGCAAAGAGCACCTTCAGTGGAAAAAAAAAATAGCTGAGCTAAGGGAGGCCTACAAATTTGTCCATCTTGAATTTCTCTAATTTCTCCTTTGGCATAGAGTGTTAAATGAAATTCTGATGATGCATAATCACCATTCCACAGACCAGGCACTTAAAGCCATCTGCTTTGTACGTGCATAGATGTCCTTTAATGCCATCCTTTTCCTATGGAACTGGCACAAGGGAGGTAAAATCAAATTACAGTTGCCAACAGCAATACATCAGCATGCATGTTCATGGTACCATCCTCATGCATGTACCAAATTGCTAAAGCTGGAGAGAAGTATTAGAAAACAGATAAGGTGTTTTATCCCCCTGAATGCTCACCAAGCAAGCTTGTGACTGCTGAGTCAATACTGAATGAAGCCAAAAGGAATTCATCCAATATTAGGGAGCTCTACTATTTCAGACAGTGTTGCCAAAATGTTGATTTTGAGGACTGTAATACCACTTGTTTTTGTTGTTTCTTCTTCGTGGTCTCTGTGAATGCACACAAAGGGTTAATCCTGTGCCTTCACAGAGCACTTGGAAACTTCTAGCTCCTTATTTAGAAACTTTTGGGTGGTAGGACCGCCCCCCTCACCCCTGGTGCATATAAGTGCATCCCTCTCACCACTGCTCAGTTCCTTTTTTTCCACCACGTGGAAAGCACTGAAGGAACTTCTCAGCCTCATTGTTCTCTTTTGTCTTGATATTTGGGCTTTTTTCTGACTTTTGGACCAGATTTCAACTCTTCTTTTGCTTATTCCTCTGGATTCTCCCTCGGATGGGACTGATTTACGGCTCTGATCTCAGATTCCGTCAATACTAGGATTAGCTCTTCACCCTTCAAATTCGACTATTATGATCTGTTTGCGTGCCCTCACCTAGGACTGGATGGTACTGGTGGTTTTTCTCTTCTCTAACCATGTCTGGGGCTGGTTTCTTTGAATTCTGCTCCCAATGCTCGGCCAAGATGACTGAGACCAATGGCCATTTCAAGTCTTATTTTGCCTCGGAGAGGCCCATCATGTGGTCTCATGTATCCCTGAAGGCAAAAGCCTCTCCAGTTAAAAAGACCAAAGATGCCAGGAGAAAGGAATTTCCTAGAAGGGGGCAATCCTGGGAGCGCAAGAAGTCCAAACAGCAAGACCGTCACAAGACAAAGAGGTCTAAGGAGGAGATGGAAGTGGGTTCCCTAGCATCCCCTCCAGTGAAGCGACGCCTCTTGATATCGCCCTTGGACCGGTACCGGGAAGGAGACTCCACATATGCAGTGGAAGTCAACAGACAAATCCTCCCTTGGTGTCCATATAATCAGAGTTTCACATCCCAGTGACTGTTGGATATCAGTACTATGGCCTGACACTGCACCCTTTCCCGGTCTCGATCTTGCACACACTCTCAAGCTGTGCATCATTTGAGGTCTTGCTTTGCTTCTGGGTCTCGCTCTGGCCCCAGACACTGTTCCTGTTCCCGGTCAGTGGAACACTGGTCTTCTTGATCCTCTCAGTCCCGCTCTCACTCTCCGCAGGCTTATCACTCACCACTAATGCAGCAATAACATTCTTGCTCACCTTGTCGGACGCCAGTTATCTCAGACAAATGGAAGACCCCTTCGCCAAGGGCATCTTCCAAGTCTCTGGCACCGGTGTTGCCGGTATGCTCTAGATCTCTGACACTGCGACCCCCAAAACACAGGTCATGTTCTAGGTCTCCAATACAGGGACATCCAAGGCATGGGTCCATTCTTTCTCACAGTCCCTTATGCCTCAACTACACCAACACCCATCATGCTCTCCATCTGGAAGCTCCTGGTACATCGATGATGAGAGGCTGTGGTATGAAGATGACTGGTGGGACCACTATGATTGGTACCGATAGAACGCACCTCCACCAAGAAGCTTCTACCACGATTGGTACTACTGGGGACATGACTTCAGGTACTGTCCATTCGATGAGCCATTTCAGTACCATATTCCAGACAGTACCGATATGACTGTTCCCCCAATACCGGGAAGATGATCAGGACAGAGGCGCCCTCAATCTCCAGAAGTCTGATCCAAGCCCAAATGGGTGGCAGCAGCAGATTTGCCCAGGAGACATAAATCCCCACAGAAAAGGACTCCTAAGTGTCCTTCTCACCACTCTCCAAATAAGAGGATGCCCTCGCCTAAACCAGCAGATCCTAGGAAATCTCCTACACCCATCCCAGTTGGGTGTCCTAAGCCCTTATCAACAACAATTGAAAGGACTCCAGACCGTGAGTAAGAAGAGTCGGATGGGGACACTCCTACACCTAGGCTGTTACCTCAAGGTAAAGGTCCTGCAACACAGGAACCCAGTTCACCAATGGATGATGTCAGATCCTTTTCAGAAATTGCTAACAGGATGGCAGCATCCCTGGGTCTTCCTACCACGTTGCCTGATGTACACATAGATGACCCCATCTTCCCCAACTTGCAGAGGCAAGCCCCTTCCCTGCCTTACATCCCCTGACACAGATTGCCAAGGTAGATTGGGGCACATCTTCTTCTGTCCCGCTGACATCTAAGTGGCTGGAATACCTGTACAGAGTCTCTGGTGAAACAGTTCCCTGATTGTCTTCCCACCCAAAACCTAACTCCATCATAGTTGATGCAGCGCAGATGTGCACATCATATAAGATCCACTCTTCGCCTATGGAACAAGAGGGCAAGAAGTTGGATGCAGCGGAAAAGAAGTTTTACTCATCAGCGTGTCTTCTCATGAAGATAGCAAGCTACATCGCGTGCATGGGGGCTTACCAGAGACATCTATGGGACATTGTGTCATCGCTCTTGGCTAAGGTTCCCCAACAGGACTTAGATCTTGCACTTAACACATGGAATGAGGGCATCGCCCTAGCTGACTACCAACGTCAGTCTGATAAGCACATCACAGATTGTGCTGGGAAGTTCTTGGCTAGTTCCAGTGCCATCCACAGACATGCGTGGCTTCACTCCTTTGATCTTTCATCAACAGCCAGGTCAGTTATTGAGGACCTTCCTTTTGATGAGGCTGGTCTGTTTTATTCCAAAATGGACACGAAGCTGGAACATATGCATAAGATGCGGACAACAGCAAAATGTTTTGGGATCCCCCCGAGCCAACACCATGTTCCAGATTCTATACCAGATGATTCCCGCCTTCCTTTCGAAGATGGCTCAGTCCTTCAGCATCACGCTCCCAGTATGCCTCGCAGTCTTATGCTCAATATCAGAGGAAATTCCCGGCTACCAACAAACATAAGTCTCAGTTCCAGAAAAAGAAACCTGAACCTGCCAAGCAAAGAGTCTGACTACCTACTCCCCTCCGTGGTGTCCTTAGGCCAGTCACCATCAGATCGCCTGTTGGCTTCATACCACCATTGGCATGCCATAACCACGGATTCATGGGTCCTCAGTATCATCAGAAATGGATATTTCATAGAATTCAACAGCATTCCATGGATTTTCGCAGATCCACCACCCCCTCTATACACCTTGAGGAGGAGGTCCAGTCCTTGCTGAGAAAAGGGGCCATAGAAAAACTTCATTGTGGTCAGTGTGGCTACCCGCTACTTCCTCATCAGCAAAAGAT
Source organism: Gambelia wislizenii (assembly GCA_030847615.1). Taxonomy (NCBI): domain Eukaryota; kingdom Metazoa; phylum Chordata; class Lepidosauria; order Squamata; family Crotaphytidae; genus Gambelia; species Gambelia wislizenii. Next base: position 239,177,732 of record JAUMIR010000005.1, read on the forward strand.
GGTTGCCTGCACCCCATCCTTGATCTCAGAGAAGTGAACAGATTCATTATCCCCAAATGTTTCAAGATGGTCACCCTTTCCTCTATCCTACCATTCCTCCATAGGAGAATGGTTTGCTACCATCAACCTCAGAGATGCCTACTTTCATATTGCTATAGCGCTGCCCCACAGAAGGTTTCTGGCATTTGCAGTAGACCACAAGATGTACCGTTTTAAGGCATTCCCATTCAGCCTCTGCACAGCCCCAAGAGTGTTCACAAAACGCATGGCCCCAGTGGTTGCCCACCTTTACATGAAAGGAATCATGATCTTCCTGTACTTGGATGGCAGATCACGGGGCAGATGAAGTGTCAATCATAATCTCGCTGCTCCAAAACTTGGGTCTCAGAATAAACATGGACAAATCACATTTAACTCCCTCGAGGGTTGCAAGGTTCAATGGGGCCCAACTGAACTCCATCAAAGGCAAACCGTTTCTCCCAATGGCATTCCCGCATGGTGTGCCACTTCTGGACATTTACAGAGTGGCTATGTGGGCTACACCACTTACTTTGTGAGAAACTATAAATTGGACTCTGCCAACATGGATGGCGCAGCCCTGGCCAGGGCAGTTCTTGCACAATCATCTTCAGATGAATGATACGCTCTCTATTCTACCTCAGTGATAATACATATTTTCTTTTGGTATAACTTGCTGTTGTGGTGTTTTTATTGATCAGGACACTGCCACCATCCTATCTCCTGAGCATGTTAATCTACCCATTGTGTGCATTCACAGAGACCATGAAGAAGAAGAACGGGTTACTTACTGTAACTATAGTTCTTCGAGTGGTCTTCTGTGAATTCACACAAACCAACGCTCCTCTCCTCTGGTGTCCTACCTCTCAGTTACTTTATTTAACGTGGCTAAAAGGAACTGAGCAGTGGTAAGAGGGATGGTCTTATATGCACCAGAGGTGAGGGGGGTGGGCCTACTGCCCAAAGGTTTCTAAATGAGGTGCTAGAAGTTTCCGAAGCGATCTGCACAGGGGCACGATTAACCCATTGTGTGAATTCACAGAAGACCACTCAAAGAACTATAGTTACGGTAAGTAACCCCTTCTTCTTAATATTCATTAGCCAGCCCACACTTAACTTCATTTTTTTGCCCAACTTCTTCCAGCACGTAAAAGCAGTGGATAACATGGAGGGAAAAAACACCTTTCACATTGAATGAGACTCAGCCAAATCTTTCCTGAGATGAAAATACGGTTTCTTTTAATTGTGGAAATTCAGAGGATGGATGGGTTTACTTACAAGAATGACCTATATGTTACTTACCTCCACTAATACCCCTTCCTGTTCTTTCCTATGATTAAACTATCAATAGAATTAAAAGCAATTAAAAACATGCCTATTAAAATAGAAAAACAACAATCACAGACAATGCAGCACATTTTAAAAGTTATTTTCCCTATGTGGAACCACTTTTCAAAACAAAAAATAATCACCTGCTTACAGAAGAAAAATGCCAGTCTAGCCTGTCTATGAAGGGAACTCCAGAATCTGGGAGCAGCAACCAAAAAGACTCTCTCTTGTTTTTCCAAGGAAAATCTATGGATGCCAGCTGTGAAAGCCTTCGACTTCACTCTCTCTTGTGTTTGTACAAGATATACCTGTGAAGGGCTATTGTAGCAGGGGGTTGTATGGTTCCTGTTGCCAGCCACAGTTAACAATCTAGCACAGCTCTCTGGATCAACTGAAGTTTCTGATCATTTTTCAAAGGCAGTCCTACATAAAATGTGTTACTGTAATCCAAAAAAGGATGTAACTAAAACATATGTCACCTTGGCCAGATCTGTCATCTGTAGGAATGGGTCCAACTGGCATACAAGCCTTAACTATGCAAATACACTTCTGGTCAGTGCCAAAATTTGAGCTTTTTGCTCAGGGTTGAATCCAGGAAGACACCCAAACTGTGTACCTGTATCTTCAGGCTGAATGCAATGCCAGCCAACTCAAGCTGAATTCCATCCCCCTCATCTGACTTTTGATAGACAGCTTCCTTGGGTTGAGGTGGAATGGAGTAACACAGAATACTGATGGCAATGGATCACCAAACTCCAGACAACCCTCTCCTGATCGCGCTTGTAAGTGTCTGGCATGGACCTCCCTCCGCGGCTGGCATCGCACCAGCATAACAGAAGAGGAACAAGGCACCTTTCAGACAACCTGTGATTTCATGACAGAAACAAAACAGGTGGTCTATTGATGATGTTTCCCCATGATTGAAATATCATGGGGTCAGCATGGGAGCAGCATGGGAGCAGCAAGGAACAGGGTTGACATCGTCCGAAAGGGAAGCACTTTCTTGACACTGTTCCATGCCTGCAATGGACTTTTGTAGCCCATCTGATAAAGTCCAAAGTCCTTACTGTCAGGGGATGATAGGACACACAATCCCCAGCAGAAGCCCCAAAATTATCTCAGCAGATTCAGTAGCAACCCTTTCCCAAGAATACTCACACAAAGAGTGTTTGACATCCAAATAAGTAGGAGGCACTTTTATATTCAAATTCAAACAGTTGCAATATATACAAATATTTACAATCCAAGGAGAAACTGCTTCACCAGGCCTCAGCATTCACAGAAAAAATAGGAGAAGTGAGCTCTGCTCTGAGCCTTCCCATATACACAGTTACAGGGCATTGGCTTACTCAATTACATGAACTTAAACATCAGTAAGAACCCTCCTTCTGTAGCTAAGGAAGACTAGGCAGTTCATGGAGTCAGCCATTTTGACAAGGCATGACTCTGCAGTTTGTTTGGCCATTTTATAATGGAGTTCAGTCTAACTCCTGACACTTACTACATTTTGATTGATAATTACTAAGGAGGTTCATCTACGTAAGAGCCCAATTTTGCCAGATTATTTCAGGAATCACTCAGACCCTCAGCTTCATCATCTGGAGGGGGGTTTGAAACCCCCCACCCATTCTGTTCCCTGTTTGGAGGTCCATGCAGTGAAACTAACAACACAGAATGAAAAAAAGAGTGAAAGCTTCAGACACTGGAAGAACATGATAGAGAGGGAAGCTTTAAGTCTTATGGCACTTAAAAAAAAATGTTTTCCATTCTTTTAAAAAAAGGATTTAAAAAAATATTCTGGAACTAGCTGTTGGCCCACAAGGCTCAGCTTTTATCAGGCAATCTTTCTAGGCATGCACTTACTGCAGAAAACACTGTGGAATTCTCATGTACTATCTTGATTATGGAAATGTGGGACTTGAAACTGTTGTGTGTCTGTATGTTTTATTCTATTTAAGCCTTCATAATTCTCTTCACCAGTGCATATGCACACAGACAAATCCCTCAAATTGCAGGGTGGCTAATTTCTAGAAAGATACGCCTTGTTTTGGGCCAGGCGTGATGAAAAAGGTAGACGGAAAGGTAACAGAACACCACTGTTCAATACTGCTGCTAAATAATTCAGTATCACTAATGGCAAACTGATCATGGTAGATGAGGTGGTGATTGTGGGCACTCAGTGCTGATGTTTAGCAGCTCAATAGCTTTGAAAGCAATGGTGGAGTAGAAGGTGAAAAAAAATCTTTAAAGTGCTCACATGTTCTCCCTCCTTTTCATTCTCTCTTGTTTTCCTGGAATTGTGTTACTCTTCCCCCATGGCTCAGTTTCATGACTAGAGCTGAAGGCTGGAGAGGATGAAATAAATAAATTGATATGTCTAGGCCATATGGAACAAAGTAATAGGATCAAGACAGGTTGGTCTGCTGATGGTCTACATTGTTTGATGTGAGAAATAATTCATTTTGCTAGAATCAGCAGGATTTTCTTGGCCTGGTGTAGCCTTGTTTCATTCTCTTTAATCTTTGATAATGACTTATGTGTTCTCATGCTGTGCAGCCTCCATAGACATAGTGGCATGGAATATACTTTGACATAGGACGTTATCAGACACATCAAATACAGCATCATAACAATGCCGCATAAATGTGAAAGAGTACACATACCATACAATGTGGATTCTAGGCTGCATCAATAGGAGTATAGTGTCTACATCAAGGGAAGTAATAGTGCAACTCTATTCTGCTTTGGTCAGACCTCACCTGGAATACTGTGTCCAGTTCTTGGCACCACAATTCCAGAAGGATATTGACAAGCTGGAATGTGTCCAGAGGAGGGCAACCAAAATGGTAGGAGAGGGTGGAACTTGCCAGTAAGGCAGCACATGGAACTGCCATGTCAGATTTTCACCATAGTGATCGTGTGCTGAGCTGATGAAACAGCCTTTTTTCCTCCTGTTTATTTAAGCAGAAGGTCACACTTCTGCACCTTGGATTTTTTTATTTAAATATTGTTTTGCGGTGGCAACTGAAGATAATAAAAATGCAAATAATTCACATACACCTGCCATCTTGATTCACAGGCATGCCTGTTTGAACATCAAATGTAGATAGATTTTCCTTGGGTTTTTTTCCCGGGCTGTGAGGCCATGTTCTGGAATAGTTTCTTTTTGACGTTTCACCTGCATCTGTGACTGGCATCTTCAGAGAATGGTTGGGTAGGAGTGTATGTGGAGTTTATATGCTGTGAACCCCTGTTGGGGAGTGTATGTAAATTTGTGTAATTGAATTGTTACTCTCTGGGTATAGAAATGCATGACTCATTAGTGTCTGTTTGGCTAATGGTTGGTTGATGGCCCATTATCTGCTGGAACTCCCCCTGTCCCTGTGTGGAATTCCTTTGTAAGTGTTGAGTTTTGATTCTATTGTTCTTCAAAACTGGGAGCCAGCTTTTGTTTAATTTTAGGGGTTTCTTCTTCCCTGTTGAAGTTGTCCAGATGTTTGTGGATTTCAATAGCTTATCCGTGCATTCTGACATGATAGTTCATGGCCTGGTCCAGAATTTCTGTGTTTTTAAATAGCATTTTGTGTCCAGGTTGGTTTATCACATGCAGGAGTTTACCGCATACCATGCAGCTGTTGACAAGTTTCCATAGGGACCACTAAACGCAGTGTGCAAACATGAATCAAGGAACATGAGAGACACTGCAGACTGGGCCAGCCAGAAAAATCAGCAGTAGCAGAACATGTGATAAACCAACCTGGACACAAAAGGCTATTTAAAAACACAGAAATTCTAGACCAGGCCAACAACTATCATGTTAGAACACACAGAGAAGCTATCGAAATCCACAAACACCTGGACAACTTCAACAGGAAAGAAGAAACCTTAAAAGTAAACAAAATCTGGCTCCCAGTTTTGAAGAACAATAGAATCAAAACCCAACACTTACAAAGGAATTCCACCAAGGGACAGGGGTAGTTCCAGCAGATAATGGCCCATCAACCAACCATTAGCCAAGCAGACACTAATGAGCCTTGCATTTCTATACCCAGAAACTAACCATTACATTACACAAATTTACATATACTCCCCAACAAGGGTTCAAAGCATATAAACTCCACATACACTTCTACCCAACCATTCTCTGAAGATGCCAGCCTGTTGGGACGCCAAGTCAAACAGCTGATAAGACAGCCCGGCTCAACAACAGCTCAGTTGCAAGCACAGTACCTGGTTTGTCAGTAGCAGTGCTAGAGGGTCAGGAGTCCAGAGAGTGCGAAGAACGAAGAGGCAGTCCAAGGTCAAAAGGATTCCAGCAGGTGGGTCAACAAAGACAGTCCAAGGTCAAGATATCCGAGGTTTCCAGAGAGCAAGGTTCCAAAAGCCAGGAGAGTCAAAGGCAGAGGCGTCCTCCAGGAAACACAGACTGCCTGAGACACGGAGTTCAGCGTCCCCCAGCTGCTTATGTTGGCCCAGCTCCCACTCCCAGCTGCTGGGTGATTGATGAGCTTCTGTCTCTTAATCTCCGGGAATGATGAAACCACGCCCTCTCTGCTCTTCTTTGGCTAAAGGTAGGTACCTGCTCTTCAACCTCTTGCTGTTGCTCCACTATGTCTCCCAGGCTTGGACCCTGTGCTGGGGGAGGGTTAGGCTGCTGAGCCCTGGGTTCTTCAGAGCTAGACTCAGACTCAGCCAGCTCTTCTGCAACTGGCTCAGCCTCCTCGCCTTCTGAGTCTTCAGAGTCCTGGCTGACCATGACACAGCCACAGATGCAGGTGAAATGTCAGAAAGAAACTATTCCAGAACACAGCCTCACAGCACAGAAAAAACCTGAGGAAAATCTATGGATGCCAACCATGAAAGCCTTCAACTTCACAGATGCAGATAGCTTTGTATACCTGAGATCTTGAAAAAAAACCTGTGGAGACAAATGAAAGCTGCTGCAAATTGGCGTTACTGAGCACCAATGTACATTTTATTGCCTCATATAGACAAGCCAAGCAGCATCAGAGTATGGTCAAGATGGCAACAGTTATTAATGAGGAAGAATTATTTGACTTTATTTGACCTAAAACCTAAAGCAATCTGTGGATGAGCAATGGAGGGGGAAGCAACTTGGTGTAGATTGAGCTGAGGCCAGGTATCATCCCAGTGACTACTTACTCAGCTTTCTCTTGGGTGAAACACCTGACCCCAAGGGGAATCCCAAGTTAATGAGGTTGCTCCCTGGCCAGTCCCGGTTGCTCCCTCCCTAGCCACATGACTTTATAAGAGAGAACAAGATCCCAAGCCAGCCCCAAGGACAGATCACTTCCCCACCACCTAGGTTTCAGAAAATGTGGGTGTAGTTCCAGAACCTAACCCTTCACCAAAAGAGTGCCAAGGTGTACACTGAACTAATAGAATTCTCCCTGTTACCTGCCAGATGGCAAACTATTTAATGACCTACCCAAGCCAATCAACCCAGTTCCAAAGATACAGTGTGGGGTAGGTGGAAAAAAACAGTAATGAGGGGGGGGATTCCTACCAGGCTCCAAAGCAACCAAATAAACTCACATTGCACAAAAGGTGAGTGGGCTGGTCACGTGATCCGACAGAGACACGTGAGGAGGGCGGCTGAGGCTTTTACCTCCTCTGCTCCCACCTTTTCACATATGATTAGCTTGATGCAAAAGTGCCAAGTGAAATGCTACCTGGTCTCATCCAGGGAGGCCATTAAATGGCCTCCTCCCCTGCAACAGCGTTCAACTGAGTGGGTACGGCGACGCTTACTAAATAACATAGTTGAAGATATCTCTGTGTACTGCTCATATGTAAAAGCACAATCTTGGTTTCCCTAAAAATGACTCTTGAGCCCTACTCTGGCTGTTGCCACACTGCAGAAATAATGCAGTTTGACATCACTTTAACTGCCATGATTCAAGGCTATAGCATTCTAGGATTTGCAGCTTTGTGAGATATTGTGAGGTATTTAGCCTTTTCTGTCACAAACTATAAATCCCAGGATTTCAGGGAGCCCTGGTGGTGCAGTGGTTAAATGCCAGTACTGCAAGTCACCACATTGCAAGTTCGATTCCAGAGGGTTCCAAGGTTCACTCAGCCTTCCATCCTTTCGTAGGCCGGTAAAATGAGTACCCGGCTTGTGGGGCCAATTAACTAACACACATTGGGAACTGGTTAATGCAGTGTAGATGTGTAAATTGCTATTGCTTAACAATTTGTAAGCTGCTCTGATAGCCTTTGTGGCTGAAGAGCGGGGTATAAATATCTAAATAATAATAATAATAATAATAATAATAATAATAATAATAAAATCCATAGGATGGAGCCATAGACTTTATCATATTACACTGCTATAGTGCTATTATTCCACTTTAAATGCTATGGAGATTTTCAGACACGATTTTTGGTAGGATATATTCCAAAATAGCTCTGTTGCTGCCGCGCGGCAGGGGAGCAGTTTCGGACGCCGCCGCCCCTCTGCCGAACCTCTCCGTGTCACTTCCGTGACAGAATGGAGGAAACTGCATCATATTTCATTCATGATTGTTGCCCGTGAGTGAAATACGACACGGTTTCCTCCATTCTGTCATGGACGTGACACGGAGGGGTTCGGCAGAGGGACGGCATCGTCCAAAACTGCTCCCCTGCCGCGCGGCAGCAACGGAGCTGTTTTGGAACACATCCTGCTGAAAATCGCATCTGAAAATCTCCTATGGCTATGAACAATTTCAAACAGGCTTTTTATTCTGTGGCAGGCATGGAACAGGGTCAACAAAACGTTTCCCTTTCAGACAACATCGACCCCATCCCATGCTGCCCCCGTGCTGCTTCTGGTATATTTCATTCATGAAAAATCACCATGAATAGACCGTCTGTTCCGTTTCTGTCACGGAATCACGGGAGGTCTGAAATGCACCCCGTTCCTCTCCCGCTATGCAGTTGCAATGCCAGCTGCAGGGGAGGGTCCATGCTGAACAGTTCTGGTGGAGACTGGGACGAGGAGGTAAGTGGCACCCTTTCCCCCCTCCCTGGGTCACTTGTAAACTTTTTAGAGTGTTTTGCAGCTTGTTTTTTAAAAATGTTTATTTTTACTTTTATTTTTAAATTTCCCACACAACTGTTCTCTCACGACAATGGGCAGGATTTGCTTTCTGGGACATGAATGCAGCTTTATGATGTGAATGCAGCTCACTCCTGGCCAGCTGAGGAGAGGGGAAGGACATTCCTGTCACGGAAAAAGGTAGGTGTCTGAATTTTTTTTTAATTCCACGGCAGGGATGGGACTGGGGTGGGAGGGTGTTTAGTAGGGCAGGAATGGGGTAAAAGTCCCCGTCTGAAAATGTCCTACCTCCTGTGGAATTCTGGGGTTTGTAGTTTAGTGATGCCTAAGAGCTCCCTGGCTGAGAATGATAAATGCCCCTCCCTAAACTGCAAATCACAGGATTCCACAGGAAGCAGCCATAGCAGTTAAAGCAATAGCAGTGTTGCGTGATAATTCCCATGATAGTTAAAGTGGTGTCAAATTGCATTATTTCTGTAATGTGGCAGCAGCCCCAGAGTCATTCGAGGAAACCAAGATGGTGGTTGCCATGGCTACATTGTGTGGCAGTCTTCTTCAAATTGCTAGACTATTAAAAAAAATGCCACCCCATCTTCCCTCACATAATGCCAGGTGGTGATGCCAGGCCCATAATGGAGTTAAGTCAAAACTAATTCTAGATCTGAGACCACGTTATTGTGGCTCATTCTTCAGAATATTACCTTTTTGGAACTCTGTACTCAATGAACTGCTTCAGGCAGCTCCAGGCCTTTTAGCCTATGGAGATCTCCAATAATCTCTTATTTTTATCACATTCTGTCCCCCTTTTCCTGTCTTCCTTGCAGGTTGTTTTCTCAGTGTATTTCAAAGTAAGGTTTGACTTCTATAACTTTTTATTGCCACTCTTTTCCTTTTTTCTTTTAAAATCTTTCTTCTTTATATATAATCCATCTGAAACTGAAGCGCTTGAAGCAAACCCTGAGGGTAAGGATCAAAACCTAAGCGTAGGAATGTTTAGCTTTCTGCAATCACCTGTAAGCAAACTTTTTTTGTGAAGAAGGTTTGGCTTCTCTGGCACATCTACTTATAGTATGTTTGAACTATACCTCCTCTCCCGAGATACCATGGTTTTCAATCCTCACAAGCCATCCACCAGACACCAGCCATGAGCAACTGATATTGGTGATTCAGCCTGACAGCTACAACAGAAGACTAAAGGAACCATGTGGAGGGGAGAGATACCTCCTTTTTTGGAAGGCAAAAGCATGGAAACTGTAATTTTCATGTCAAATTTAATATTTTTATTTCTCGTTTTAAAGTAATGGCCTACCTCCACATAGTGAAGACCCATTGAACAATGCTCTCCAACTGTCCCAATTTGATAGGGACAGTCCCGATTAATCCTTGGTCATACTGCTTTTTCAGTTACTTTTAAAATGTCCCAGTTTCTCTCTCCTCCTCCTCCTTTCCCCCTTTGCCCTCAGTTTATTTCAACTGCTACAAATGGAATTCATACTGCAAAAGTAGTTTACACTCAATTTACTGAGCCAGGGAAGGGGAGAGGAGGGGAGAATTTTTACCCCCCTCATTAGGCTCAGAAAAAAAAAAGCTACCACTTCCACTAGCTTGTGTGTTCTTCCTCGACCACACTCTGATGTTGCTTGGCTACGTACACTCCAGTTTTCATCTGTGAAACTTTGGAGGATATGACTGACCAATCTAATTTACCTAAGTTTTGATTTATTAATTTTCCTTGGATTCAATAGGTCTGCTCAAGATAAAAGCTAGCAAATGGGTTGAGACCAATGTTTCCTTCTTCAATTCCCCCACATTGTGATAAAAAACTGAAGTGGAAGGACAGAAAGCTCCTGTGTAAAATGAGAGAACTTCCCTGTGTGGTCCAGAAACTGACAATCACAGCTGTTGCTTTTAGGGGAATGAGACTACTTTCAGTAACACTTCTGTAATTGTGACTGCCAGATAATATTGGTGGTATGAAGAGAGACCTGGCCTCATACTGCATGAGATGAAAGTGAAGGAAGAAAGAAAAGTTTGGGATGAAGGCAGAGATTCCCGCCCCCCCCCGCCCCACCTTCAAAAAGCCAGATGGAGGAAATTGAACCAAAAGTATGTACAATGTCATTTACTGCCTCAAATTAGATTACTCAGCAGGGAATATTAGTAGGCAGCAGTTTTCCCTTTCTGCTTCTTTCTCTGGGAACAGAGAATAGGACTCTCTGAATTAATTGCAGGAAGGGTAAAATGCTTATTCATTCTTGCCAGAATTACCTAAATGTCATAGGACTTTATCAGATGGGGCAAATATGGCATCATAATGATGCCTAATGATCATGAAAGGGTGTGCATACCTGATGACATCATCCCTTCACGATTATGTCAAGTCCAAAAGCAGTCCTATTTTATTGATGGCCCAATCTGCCATGGTGCTTTGTTGCCATTGGGCTCGTGCGAATACAGCATCTTGACACAACCCTTCTGGGCGAGATTGTGATAGCCAGCTAGGGGATGCTCTTTTTATGTATTTGGGACTTTTAAAGTGTGTTCCTGTGCTTGTGTCTACATTTTGTGTGTTTGTTTTGCTTTAATTTTTAAATTTGCCATGCTTACATCTTCTTGTGAGAATTGGCAAGATCTCAACCCCGGAAGTAAACTGAGCTCTGCTTGTGCTCCATTCTTGCCAGGGCTGCCTTTTCATGCTGTTAAAGGTAGGTGTGGTGGTGGTGGTGTCTTTTGCCAGCATAAAAACACTTCAAAATACGTTGACAAAATAATTTTTATGGAGGGTGGTCTGATAAAGTCCATAGAATCACAGAGTTATAAGAAACCACAAGGTCCATCTAGTCCAATCATAGAATCATAGAATTGTAGATTTGGAAGAGACCACGAGGGCCATCCAGTCCAACCCCCTGCCATGCAGGAATACACAATCCAAGCAATCCCCTACCTTGCAGGAATACACAATCAAAGCACTCCATCCAGCTTCTGTTTAAAAATCTCCAAAGAAGAAGAATCCACCACACTCTGTGGCAGAATATTCCTCTGTCAAACAGCACTTACCTCTTACCATGAGGGACAGGTCTGGAGATTGTGGGACAGGAACGCTTTTTGTGTTCCTGTCTGATAATCTCCCAAGACACAGAGCAATGGACTACAGGAAAAGAGATTCCACCTAAACATTAGGAAGAACTTCCTGACAGTAAGAGTTGCTCAGCAACAGAATGCACTGCCTTGGAGTGTGGTGGAGTCTCCTTTGGAGGTTTTTAAACAGAGGCTGGATGAACTGCCATCTGTCGGGAGTGCTTTGATTGTGATATACTGCATGGCAGGGGGTTGGATTAGATGACCCTTGTGGTCTCTTCCAACTCTATGATTCTATGATCTGGTGACAAGAACAGACCTGGGTGCTCCTCCGTGCCACTTCCTTTGCTTTCCCCCAGCAAGGCAATAGCTGTGTTGGGAGGGGACAATTGCAGCTGGAAGTTGCTTGACAGAATTCTTGCCTAGTGGAGCTCTATGGTACCTCATCCTTTTTGAAGTTCTGTGAAGCATGAACATTACACTAACCCTCTCCCAGATCCAATTTGGCAACCTAATGAGTGGGCAGATTCACATACTAGAACACAGGTGAGCAAAGTTCAACCCATGGGCTGCACGTGACCCCCAGCCCCTTTTGTGTCCCTGAAGCCCCTCAGACACCCCAAAGTCCTCTGACCCCACAAGTATTTTTTAAAATGTAAAATAACCCTCAAATTGTTAAACAACCACAAAAACGGACCATAATGTGCCACCTTGGGATAATTTACCCCCAATGACCATCTCTCCCAACTAGCCAAAAGTTAGCTGAAATCAAACCCAGATGTGATTTTGAGTAACTTCTGGATCATCAGGAACTTGTCAGTGTGGCCTAGATGAGATGAATGTGAGTGTGGCCAGGGGGGAATAAAGTTGGCTGCCACCTCCAATGCAGTTGCTCATCTCTGTTCTAGAAACTAAAGTTTTCTATACAGCCATTAAAAGTTGAGGAGCTATCTCCAGTTTTCATTGTGGCAACCCTAGCTGCAGCAGTTTTAACCATTTTCTCAAGGGGTGTGTGTTTAAATTTGTCGAGATGAGAGTATTTTTTGGATCCCTAGTGGAACCAGAGGTGTGACAAAGAGGCCAAAGAAGAAATCATGGCCAGAATCCTTATGGGGGAATGATGAATGCATAAACGCTGTAGTTATGGTGCAATACAGTGACTCCCATTCTGATCTCCCCAATCCCCACTTAAGAGGCAGCATCTGCTGTGATCCATAGGGGTCTCTTCCCCTGTTGTTCAGGGAGCAGCTAACTGACAGCCAAATCCCCTCCTGTGAGCAATCTGATGCGACTGGCAGAATTCCCCCTTGTCTCAGAGAGCACACATGAGAGGGGGTTGGACCACCAGCCAGCTGCTTCCTGATTGACAGGGAAATATATCCCCATTGAACACAATGGGTCCTGCCCAGGAAGTGGGGATTGGGGATTGTCACAGTCCTTATGTATCCCCTAAACTAGGGGCTATGTAGGGAATATGAATCAGTCATGAGTGCATAACTCTAGTGGTGTATGCACACTTTAGAATTATTGCAATTTGACACCACTTTAACTGCCATGAGTCCATCCTACAGACTCCTGGGATTTGTAGTTTTGTGAGGCACCAGCACTCTTTGGCAGAGAAGGCTAAAGACCCTCATAAAACTACAAATCCCAGGTTTTCCATAGGATTTAGGTAAGGCACTTACAGTGGTGTCAAACTGCTAGTGTCATACACCCTAGGTCAGTGGTTCTTGACCTGTGGCCCACAGACCCACCGGGGTTGCAATGTCCTCACAGGAGGTCCACAAAGGTTTGAAGACTGCTTTACCCACCTCTTCCCCACAGTGGAGCAGCCATGAGACAGGAGCCAAGGCAAAGGCTTGCTGGCTTGGTCTGCACATTGCCATTCAATCCACTCCAGCCACAAGCTTGCAGAAAGAAGCAGGAGAAATGCCTTCCCTCCCCCTCCAGTGCCTCTGAGGGAAGGTTTAATGGATGATGTAATTGTGTTGTTGTTGTTTTAAATCTTAAGTTAAGTCTTGAGGGTCCGCAGCAACAAAAGATATTTAAAGACTATTTTAAAAATGTTCACACAGTATTGTTCCTCCAATGGCATCATGAAACAAAGAAATGAAGCAAGAAGAAGCTATTGGTGGCAGAAGGTGAAGTGGCGGGGGGGGGGGAATTGCCTGCTTCCCCTCCCCCTTACCAATGTTGGTTCAGAAGCAAAACTTGAAAAACCTGGAATGGCAACCCTATGATGGGAGCTTCGGAAGACAGAATCACAAAAGCCCATAATTAGTGTGACCAAATAAAAAAAGGGTGGGGGACAGTGATGTTGCCCATTTAAAATGGATTAGTCAAAGGTTTTAAACAGGTGTATGTAGCTTTCATGACAAGCTACATCTGATGAAGATCCAGGTCCTACCCCACTATTAAAGACAGGATCCTGTTGTCTTTTACATCTGGCCACCTTAGACATAAGGTGGTCCATAGCTGAGAAGCCTCTTAAGGGATGCACAAAAATGCAGCAGAAAAATTGGACAGAGAAAATTATTTTCCTCAGGGCATAATACGGAATGCAACAGGGTGAAATTGGGCTCAGAATTTGGCTAAGGGTAAATGCATCTATTTCCCTATCCCTGTAAGGATGATAATTTGTTTCTCTGAGCCTAGTTGGAGGTATTTGTCCCATTGGCAATATATTATATAGAGATGCTAGCAGATTGTAGACAGTCTTCACCTGAGACTGGCACAGAGAGGCCTTGGCAAAATACATGGGAAGCAGCAGTTGAAAAAGAGACTATGAGTTTTCCATATGGCCTAAGAACAAAGATGTAGCAATGACAGATAGTGGGGGGACTTTTGATTTTATATAAAGGACACCATTTTACTACGCCGCTGTATATGATGGGACTTGAGCATCCATGGACTTTGGTATCCATGGGGGTCCTAGAACCAAACCCGAGTGGATACCAAGGGCCCACTGTATTTACCATGATCCATCTCTCACTCTCTGCAGTGCTAGAAATTTGGGGGCTGATGGAAAATTTCATTCGAATACTTCTTGGAGTGAAAATGCCTGCATTTTGTCCCTGCCTAAGGAAGGTGATAGTCGGTACTTCTTGGATCAGAAAACTTCAGAAGCTGATTAGATGCATGCAGAATACCAAGTTGTTTATTTGCTTTACACACTGAATGTTGTTCTTGCTTTTCCTTAGTGCTGCCTACTGAAAAAAGAAGACAGAGAGCTCCTTTCCCATTTTCCCCTCTTCCTGCTTTGCCTTCGGTCTTGGTGGGAGAGACTGCCCCTTGAGTGACCTGCTTTTGATAAGCTTCCCAGTCAGATCACATGAGTGAACCGTGCTCTCTTCCATCACCACCCCCTCCTTTCTTTTCTCTCACTGACTGCCTCTCTCATTCACCCACTCACTCACTCGCCGTCTGCTTTCTCTATAGTCAAAAGCGAAGATCAGATTCTCTGCCTTGACTGTAAAAAATCTTGGTGAGAAAACTCAAAGGCAAGAGAAGGTACACCAGGAAGGAACAGAGGAACATCCGAAAGGCCAGTGTGGCAGAAAAGAACCCATCATTTCAAAGAGAGCAAGAAAAGAGAAGTGGAACAGTGCCACATTTGCTGAGCCGAGGTGTACAAAAGCTCAGGGCTCATCACTGGGAACAGAAGACAGTTGACCAGAGACGGGAGATCTTCTTGCCACTCAAAGTAAGTAGGCATGGGTTTGGTTTGTCCAAGGCTGGCATTCACTGACCCTCCCACCATCCACTCCCCCACTCCAAAAAGGGAAAGTTTTTCCAAAAAGGGAAAGGCAGAGATGCTAAAGTAAAAAACAACAACAGCTTGATGTTTCTCTTGGGATGCTATTTCAGCTTCAAATGTTTCCATGGGTGGAAGAAGTTGGTGGAGTGAAGGACTCCCTGAGTGACTTCAAGGTGTGCATATTTTGAATGGCGTATGCATGGGTGGTGATCTTCTGTCGTATGGTGAGAGAGGTTGGCTCTCCCTGAAAGAGAGATTTGCAAAGCTCTGAATGCCAAATTGTATGAGCATTATTCTTCAGTTGAGAAAGGATCTTCAGGAAAAGTGAAAATTAAGATACATCTAAAAGAAACACCAGTTTGTATCAACTCTAAGAGATTTGCATGAGGCAGGAATTGTGGGGACATTTCTTTGGTTCTTCCTCCCTCTCATCTGTTTCTCATGAGAAGGTTACAAAAGAAGTCTGAAATGTACAAAACAGGGCCCTGTTCCCTACAGGTTCCCCATATATTTTAAGCCCTGGTGTTATATAATTGGATAGAGTAAAGAGTTCAGTGATGTGTAGAAGAACCTATTTCTCCTCAACTCTTCCTTTGGAAGAGTGTGTGCCCTTGTGCCCAGCTCTAAGCAAAGGGGTGGAGCTTTCCTTACTGTCCTCGGTACCAGTTTGTGTTGGTTACTTTTGCTTCAGCTCAGTTGGGTGCACTGACATTTAGAGGCTGATGACAACATGCCTACAGATTATTGTATTCAGTTTGAGTTTTTCTGGTATAAAAAATGTTAAATCATATTGTTCTACTCTTTGGTTCTTCTTCCAGATATCTAACTTAAGCTTGACAAGAAAGTTTATATAGTGCAATCTGCTTGTTTGTATTAAAACCAGAAGTTTACTGTTAACAGGGCTTCCCCCCACATTTTCATCTCAAGCTTCCTTGAAATAACTCAAGTTAGTGTGGGTGCAGGTGTGTGTACTCACTAGGGATGTAAAGAATATTTGTAAACTTTCTTGGCATTAACAATAAAGGGTCCCAATTCTTATCCATCTCTGCAAGATTTTATCATTCACAAACAGCGAAAAGGCCAGCGCTTTCTTCCTTCTCCCTCCCCCTCATTTTAGGTTTCAGTAGTTTTTATGCAAAAAAAATTGTTGCAAATATGTATTTTATGCTAAAACAATGTTTTCTGCACAAAACCAGTGGTCTTTTTTGTACAAATGAAAATTCTGCAAAAAGTGTCTCAAATGCTCCCACCCAAAATTCATGCAGTCTCAATCCAGTGTGGAAAAAACATTTTAAATTTTTAATTCTCACATGCAAGAATGAAATGTGTGAGAAATTACATGTCTGGTGCTCACACATCCAAACATATATATGTTACTTTTTAAACACACACACAAACCCCTCCCCAGAACTCAAGAGGGCATATATAGGTAATCCAAGCACTTTCCTGTCCAGGGCATTAACCATTCCCAGGCCTGCTAACCTTAGTTAGTACGGTAGCTGCAGGTACCATCAGGCTGTGCCCTGGGAATGTGGAAAACCTGGTTACATCTTCAAAATTAACAAGGCAGCTGGAGTATGTACCTGCACCAAACATGCTACTCACTAGAAGGAATGTCAATATTGTTTCACGGAGGTTGTGGAAACAGGATGAAGGGAAGGAGCAGGAAAGGGAGCTGCACTGGCCAACCAGTCATCAACAGCCTCAATAATATTAAAGGGTAAAGTTGGGACTTGAGGGTTCCAATGTGACAACCCTACATAAATAGTGGGGCTGTTCCTTTATCTCATCATAATCGCCTTGTTATGTGGAGACAGCCTGGGAGATGGCAACTTAAGGCCACGGGTGAGCTTCTGGAGTCCAAGTGGAATATGCTAGGCAATACATCACAGGGGGGTTGCAGAATACAGTTTGTCCTGCCATTGGACTCAATGCAGTTAAATAATTACAGTAAGAACAAAATTATTTGAATGACAAGGTCAACTCAAATTGATGTTATGCAGTATTTTGTGAACCAACTGGCTCTGTGGTTTCCTTAACATGCCTCAGGATTGTGTCTAATTGTATTCTTGAAAAGCACCAAGTAAATCCAGTCAAATTACCCACCCACGCTGTGGCACTCATGTTAATTAAAGTGGACTGGTTCTTGGAAAGATCAAATATCTTAAGTTTGAATAATGGATTCAAGCTTTTTCATCCAAGAACTGTCCAATTTGGTCTGGAAGCAGATGCAACCGCAATTGCCCCAACCATTCCTCATCAAACCTCACATTTGGAATCAGTTAAAAGAAAACATTGGCACACATTTCCTGCCTACCATTGTTGTAGCTTGAGCTAATACGCCTTCTCTTGGAACTAAACAGCCAAATCAGGATGTTGTTTTTCAAGGATTCTGTTTCATCATTGGTACTCTGATTTCACAGCACACCACAAACTTCAATTAAAATCTGGTTTGATGTTTTAAAATAAGGGTTGCAGCAATTAGGGCCTGCATACATGGCTCCTACACACTGACTCAAAACTAGAGAGGAAAACCTGTCACTCTCTCTCCCATTCAGATGTTTTAAAATCTCAAATTCTTCCCATCTTATGTATGAAGGAATATGTGAATGATGGTAAGTACTTGCGAGAAACAAAACAAATGAAGTTATCAACTATCTGCACTGGCCAAATTCGACGGGTAGAGCTTATACCGAATATGGGGATGATTGTGTTGTGCCTGACTGGCATATCTGTTAAAGATGAAGAGTGAATCAGGAAAGCAAATGGTGAAGACCCTAATTTAGCACACAAATATGATTGAACGCACTGGGATCCAAGACTATAGTTTATAGGATTTAAACATCCAGAGCTCTGGCTGGATGTTCAAATTTGTCAGTTTTATTTTCTTCCACATTCAGCATTGTATAACTTATTTTTTTTCCTATCGAATTTATAAAGATTTTTTTTTTTAGAGTTCTTATTAAAAAATGAAAACAAACCAAATGAAATTTTTACCTTCAAACACATGGCTTTCAGGGCAGAGCAGGCTGTGGGGACATTTGGGACAGGACCAGGATGTTTGACCCTCTGTCCCTTTCATATATTAGTTGAACCTGTGGAGAAGCCTGAAGTGAACCCTAGTTTGGTGACCTAGGTAGAACAAGGTGTGACATCATTACCTCCCCCTTCCAAGTGGGAGTCATTTACAAGGTGTGGTAAAAGATAGAATGTAGTGATAGTGCACTTTACTTCTGTTTTAGTTATGTGGTAATGGGAAACATGGGAAGAACACATTGATTATCATTAGGAGCATCAATAGGACTATAGTGTCTAGATCAAGAGATGTAATAGTACCACTCTATTCTGCTTTGGTCACCCCTCACCTGGAATACTGTGTCCTGTTCTGGGCATCACAATTCAAGAAGGATATTGAGAAGCTGGAGCATATCCAGAGGATGACCAAAATGGTGGGAGGTCTGGAAGCCTTGCCCTATGAGGAGCAGCTTAGGGAGCTGGGTATGTTTAGCCTGGAGAACAAAATGTTAAGAGGTTATACGATAGCCATGTTTAAATATTTGAAGGAATGTCATACTGAGGATGGAACAAGCTTATTTTCTGTGGCTCCAGAGACTAGGGACTTTATTAGATGATCCCCTTTAAATATTATTTTGCCAGCATCAAAAATCCATTTTATGCCAGCAAAAGAACACCCACCACCACCACACTTACCTCTAATCCCGGCAGAAGACTTCCCTGGCAATGAAGAGGAAGTGAACTAAGCCCATTCACTTCCTTGTTTGAAATCCCACAAGACTTCATCACGTTGGAAATTCAAAAATAAAACACAAGAAGTTACAAAAAGCACATATACACACACTTTAAGGAGATTTTCACACAGGCTATATATCCCGTGGCAGGAACAGAACAGGGTCGGGAAAGGTTTTCCCTTTCGGATGATGTTGACCCTGTTCTGTCCTGCATCTATCCTGCTCCCGTGACTGTTCCAGAACAATGTAATCATGATTTTTCATCGGGAATAGACATCCCTTTCCGTTGCTATCACGCAATCACGGGTGTGTGAACAGGAGCCCTGTTCCTGTTCCAAAATGGCAGCCGCGGAGGGGAGGTCTGTTCTGAGCACTTCCTGGTACGATCTGGACATTCAGGTAAGTGGCACCCTTTATTTTACCCTCCCTGTTTTGATAGTGTGATTTAAAGTGTGTTTTTGTGCTTGGTGGACTGATTTTATGTTTGGGGGAGTTTTATTTTTTAAATTTACTAACCGGTCATTATCACGTGATAATGTGATAACATTTCAGATGGCCGGTCATAAAAGCAGCCTTATGATGGCTGCATTTACGGCCGGCCAGTGAGGGGAGGGGGAGCCCATTCCTGCTGCGGAATTAGGGTAAGAGTGTGAAAGATTTACGTTATTCCATGGCAGGAATGGGAAAGGAGGTGCGGGGCAGTAACGGGGCATTTTGGCCCTGTGTGAAAATCTCCTCAAACTTACAAGTAAGCCAGGGAAGGTTTAAAATGTGCATCACTTACCTGGATGTTGCGATCTCATCCTGAAGTGTTTGTGCTCCGGACCGGCCATTGATGCTGCATTCATGAGAGTTAAATGGCCTGAAGTTTCACATATTGGCAATGCTGGCACCAAAATGGGACAATGATCTATTCACGGCTCAGCCTGTCTATAAAAAGAAACACCAGACTAACAACAGATGAATGCAAAAGGACAACATCGTGTGATACTGGTGTCCTTTTGTGTTCTGCTGTCATTATTTTGGTGCAACATTAGCTGCGTCTGATAATCTCCTAGGACACAGCACAATGGACTCAAACTGCCAGAAAAGAGATTCCACCTAAACATTAGGAAGAACTTCCTGACAGTAAGAGCTGTTTGGCAGTGGAATGTGCTGCCTCGGAGTATGGTGGAGTCTCCTTCTTTGGAGGTTTTCATACAGAGACTGTATGGTGATCTGTTGGGAATGGTTTAATTGGGTATTCCTGCATGACAGGGGGTTGGACTAGATGCCCCATGTGGTCTCTTACAACTCTATGATTAGGGATGTGTTTAACTTTATATTTTGATACTTGGTAATAAAGCAGGTGAGATTAAGAAGTTGTTAGCTCACTAGGTGTGTCACAGTATGCCTTCCTTGTTCCTACAGTATTATATCCTGTAAATGGCCTTTCAGTTCTTTATGCCCTTTTCCACAAATATAACCCCTTTTTCTCCTTCTGAGATGCATTGTTAGAAATGGCCAATAGTCTCTATCAGCTACTCCTGGCCTGACATCCCCCAAGTCTATTGGAAAAGTCATTCACCTGCACTCCTGCTGCTGGCAGAATGGGCCTCCTTTTCCCTGTGTAGCTGATGCTTGGTAAAGTAGGTTGAGAGAGAAGTTACAATCATGGCAATATTGTCCCAATCATGAGAATTCATGATTGTAATATTGAAAAGGTACGGATGAGTAAATCTAGGTAACTGTTCCATATTGATAATCACTACGTAGTCACAGTTGTGACACTATTGCCACAATTGTACCTCTCCCCAATCTATTTTACTGGGCACCAGCTGCATGGGGAAAAGGAGGTCCATTGTGCAAGAGACACATGGCGCATGGGTGAATAATGTTTTCATCAAGTTTGGAGAGACTGGGCAGGAGTGGTCACTCGGTTAGGTGTACTTAAATAAGCAGCTGATAGAGATGACTGGCCAAGTTTAATAAACATAGCCCCATCAATCAACATGGTGCAATATATAGCCATTGACTGATCAGTAAATTTTAAAAAAAGAACAAGTCAAAAGTCCCCCCCCCCCAGTTTCTGGATGAGATAGGAGAACAGCAAATTATAGAAAGGAAGAGGGAGGATACTGGAGATAAATTCCAGAACATGAAGTTACATCTGCTAAAGCTGTAGTCTTACATATACTTTTAGGACTTTATCACACACACTAAATAAAGCATCATAATGATACCACATAAACACAAAAGGGCACGCATATCAGATGACATCACCCTTTTGCATTTATGTCCCTACCAACACCCATCCTATATTATTGATGGCTGATGCCATCAATTGATCCCATGTGGTGCTTTTGTGCCGGCATTGCCGGTGTGTAAAACCTCGTGCCATTGTACTCACATCAATGCAGCATCAATGGCCAGTTCGGCGCAAACACTTCCGGGTGAGATCGTGACATCCAAGTAAGTGATGTACTTTTTATGACCTTCCCCAGGTTACTTGTAAGTATTTAAGTGTATGTGTGTGTTTTTAAAAACTTTTTGTGTGTTGTTTTTGTTTTGTTTTTTGAATTTCCCTTGCAAACGTCTTCTCACAAGACTCTGTGGGATTTTGAACAAGGAAGTGACTGGAGTCTGTTCACTTCCTCTTTCATTGCCGGGAACTCTTTGCTGGGAAAGCAAGGTAGATGCAGTACGGGGAGTTTTTTCGCCAGCATAAAACCAGCAAAGTTATTCCAGCAAAAGAACAGACTATTTGGGGCTAGTCTGATAAAGTCAGTTATAAGGTCAATGAGTCAGTTCCATTGAGCTCAACTGAGTGAAAATATATAGGATTGCACTGTTAGGCTTTGTTGAACTAGGGAATGTGGCTAAAATATTAAGCCTAAAAATGTAAAGAAGAGGTGGATTTGAAGAGTGAGAAAGGTGACATCACCGCAGTGCTATGAGAAAGTTCAAGGTAAAAGGAGTTGCAAACACTAAAACACCATACCTTCCAACTGTGCTGATTTGGCAGGGGTAGTCCCAATTAATCTTCTGTCATCCTACTTTTTTCAGTTGCTTTTAAAATGTCCTAGTTTCTCTTCCTCTCACTTTCCCCATTTGTCCTCAGCTTCCTTCAGTTGCTGTAAAATGAGTTCACAGTGCAAAGTAGTTTGCACTCCGTTAACTAAACAAGGAGGAGAGGAGAGAAGGGATGGAACCTTACCCTTCCCAGTAGGTTCAGACAAAAGCAAACTGATGCAACCTCTCCAAACCTTTATTCTTGTTTGTGTACATGTTTTGTTTTTCTTGTGGTATCTGTTACAGCAGGGGTAGACAGAAGGTAGATCTGGATCTGTGGTATATATCTGACTGAATCCCAAATGTCTAATAAAATAATATGAAGAAATCTTCTTTCCTACCATAAAATTAAACTGATAAAACAATACAAGCTGGGCAGAGGGAAACAGCAGTGGATTTATGTGCACGACACAGGGATGTAAATCTTTACTTCTTTCATTCTCCCATGCATTTCTTCCCATGGATAAGATTAATAGATGTTTTCAACAATGTTCAGGCATTTATTGCACTTTAGGATTTCTTTAAAAAAGTGTCAAAAAACCCCTTTATTTTTGTGCAAAAATATTTTGTGTAGAAAACAGTGTATTTTACACCAAAATACATTGTTTTCCCTGTAAAAAATGTTGTTTCTTGCACTAAACACACATGCACACAATCTGGTGTCAGTTGGCTATTTTATCAGTGGGATGTCTTAATGTGTTGAGCTCAACCTCTTTTTTCAAGGATAAGAAAAACAGTATTGCTTACCTCCCTAGCAAGAAAGAAATGTGAACTCAGTTTTAAGGGTGAAAATAAAGTCCTCTGCTCATTATATGCTCAAAAACAACTTGTTGCTCACTTTTAAATGTATCATGTCCCATTCCATGTGCTTTTTTGGGGGGTGGCAACTTTGTCTATACTTGGTAGACTGTAGGGTTCTTATTAAAACTGCCAGACATTCTGCCATCCTGATGCCTGCCTATATTTGTGTTGGAGTGCCACTATACGGAGGTTGAATACGCTTTCTTCTGCTGTCCAGAAAATGCCAAGGGGCTTCAGCCAATTTACTCTCCATACAGCAAAAGTGGGCAACCATGGAACTGATGATGATTATTTTGAACAACTTTAAAATTCAGTACAGGCATAAAAAGAAAGATCCGATAAATGGGAAAAATTGCCAGCTACACGTGCCCTTTTATGACTATGTGGAAGTGAATGACTACACAGAAGTTTCACATCCTCTAATCTGACTGGAAGCAGATGCCAAAGACTCTTTTGGGACTGGAGACTATCCCAGTCCTGCTGTCTGGCAGATTTAAGCAGATATGCCACAGATTCAGCCTTGGATCTTGCTAGAAAAGCATGTGCTCTACCACTGAGTTACCTGGATGCTACCCAAGATTTTAACATTTGAATAGACATTACACTACTGGTCAATTTGTGAGCAAGGTATGAGAAGGATGGTGTTTCTGCCATCCATATTTTTTTCTTGAATAACCTCTCTTTTATCACTATATTTCAACACCAAGGGAGACCCATCAAATCTAAGGATCCTTTATGTGAAACAATTTTATGATTCCTAAACACATACACTGCCCAAGTGCTAGCTGAGCTATTGGGCACCATTTTATAAAAGGAGTGCAAAACTGTCTGCAATGGGGTGAGTGTCTGAGGAAACATATCCCTGTTGCAGGGCAACATAATTCACGCTGTCTTGCCTTGAAGCACATATGCTTAGTTGATTAATTGGGGCATAGTGGGGCTCCACATTTATATTTGGGTGGGTGTGCAGTGTGGTTTAGCAAAATTCAGGTGTTACCAAATATCAATGGCAGGAACATATGGTAGGTCTGCATTTTTTGCCTCGGCTGGTCATACAGTATAACTATGCTCAATTTAGAGCTGAATTGGAGGGGAAATTGTGCCACAGAGGATGTGGGAAGCACATAAATCACCAGTGCAGCATTATAAAATGTAGAACATTGGTTTAATTGCCTGGTTAATACTTATGCATGTACTTTTTGTTCTCCACTTCCTCAAATCAGTGGTAGATTAGAAGACCAATGCCTGGGTAGAGGTGTGGGGAAAAAAATGTGCAGGAGAGTGAAAGGTAGCAAAAAGCAACTTTTATATCACAGTGAAAATGGAGATGCACAAAGATTCAGTGCAACCCTAATTTCCCCCTCCCCCCTGCATCACATATGAAGTGTATTTGGCATGAAATAGATCTAGACACTCTGCTAGATACAGTTTAGGGAATCTTGATGAAAGAAGTGCTATTATGGAAAGTAAGCCACTGGGGTAATGAACCACAGCCAGGCAAAACAATAGAAGATTTGTCTCTGCTATACTCACAAGGCTGAAAAGAGTTAGTGTATGGGAAAAGGCTCCTTTCTCACCTCTGCTTCAGTAAAACTAATCCCAGAGATGCTGATTTCTGCATTTGGGGTGTCTGAAGGGAAATGCCCTCCACTCCACTTTAATCTGTGGCTGACTCTACAGGCTGCTTTCTTCCCTTTGCCAAGACTCTGGAGGAGCAAAGAGGAGGCAGGAAAGCCCCAGGGGATTACTTCTGAAAGCTAATAGGATAATGGAGCAAGTTCCATGATCTCAGCTAAGTGTGGATTTGATGAAACAGCAGAGAGCTCCATTTAGCATTTGGTAATAACATCGCTTTGAAATTATGGTGGATCAATATGGATAAATATTAAAAAGCTTTGAGGAAGTGGGGGGAAATGGAGAGGGAAGTATTGGGTTTCTGTCTGGACTTTTCAGTCGACAGAGATTGTACTCAGGAAACAGAAAGTGAACAGGTTGGATCCATAAGGCATAGCCCAGAAAGAGCTGCAGGATCCGAAAGATGCCTGACCATAATCACAACTGATTAGGGTCAAACGATGTCCTCTGATAAGAAGGTTAATCCTGAGAGTTCCCTTTACTTGTGTTTCATTTCACACAATACATTATAATTAAGTGACAAAGAGTTTTGAAATTTTTTTTGACCAGTTAAACTTACATTTTGACAACAATTGTATAGGGAGAGTTATGAATGAGGATGAATTTCATTCTTAGCTATAGCCATAGAAAACACCAAAAGATTTGTATGAATCATCACTGAACATAAGTATTCCTTTACAGTGGGCCGTTGGTATCCACTGGGGTTTGGTTAGGGTCCAGGACTCCCCGTGGATACCAAAATCCATGGATGCTCAAGTCCCATTATATTCAATAGCATAGTAAATGGTGTCCATTATATAAAATGGCAAAATCAAGGTTTGTTTTTTGGATTAAAAAAAAAAATCCAAGCCATGGATGCTTGAATCCATGGACACAGAATCCGTGGATAAGGAGGGCCAACTGAACTTTGCAAAGCTGTTAAGTAGTATCTATGCTGGGGGTCTTAAGTAATATATTACTAAATCTTATCTTGTCAGACTCACTAACATCTTGGCTGACAACACAGGAAAGTTGTATCGTGTTGTACAAAAGAGATGCTTCCAGATATTACAAACATTTTCTGGAACTTTGCAATTAAATAGGAACACTTAATGAATTCTGTCATTGTGAAGTCTGATACTAGCATGATCTGTACCTCCCAGTTGAATGTATTGGTCAGATGTCTCGGCTGTCTACCATCTTCCACACTTGAAGACTTATTCTGCAAAGTAACCCTTTGTGGTCTGGGCAGAAATGGATGGATAAGAAAAAAGAAAAACCACCAAAGCTTTCTGAGGAAAAAAAGTCTTCTGAATGTTAACTTGACTCTGGCATAAGTTTAATGGCTGGAATTCTTTTTATATCTCTCTGTTACCTTTCAAAACCAAGACAAAACAAACCTAGATGACAATCAATATTCATTTGAGTATGAAATCAGGTCACTCTCACCAGCAGGCACGTATGGGTAATTTCTCATGGGACTCCAATGCCCTGCTTGTGCTTGACCCAGCTCTTTTGTGTAATTGCCTTTGATTATATCTTCCTTCTTCACAGACGGCACATGCTTTGAAACCAGTCTCATGATCATTCACCTTTCTGGTCATCTTCTGGCCACCCTCCAGCTTAAATCCTAGCAACTCTCTATCGCTTTTGGTCATGCAGCCTTGTTTTTATGTGGCTGAATTTCCAGTGTTCTTTCAAGTTCTTTGGTAGATCTTATTTTCTGAGAGCAGGCTGCATTGCTACATCAATATATTTCTAATTTATGATCTGCCTTTACATGCTGCCTTTCAATAAATGTTTCCAGGACTGTTCACACAGGCATGCAGATAGAAGGATAGAATAATAAATAAATGATTAAACAATGATAATCAATGCAAATATCAGAATAAAATAGTTGTTTCAACCAATGTAATCAACAGTTAAAATTTTATCACATATAATACATATTATAGAATATATATTCATCAAGTCACATTTTATATGCTATATATTCACCAAAGACAAAGTAACTTCCACTGTGAGCTCACCAAGATTCCCTTCCAGGTAAATGTGTGTAGGATTGAATAATACCTTTAGCATCAACCATTGTTTCATAAAGTATGCCATTCAAATTAAAAATGCCAAGTCTAATAAATCAATACCACACACACTTTCAAGGCAGCACTCTTGCCCTGAGGTTCCTCCCCTGTGCCTTGAAAACCAAAGAAGAGGGTCCAAGCCATGAGATCTGAAAACCCTTGTGGGAGGGGGTTACTAAGGAAACCCTTCAAGTTCCTCTTGACCATATCCTCCAACATTTCACAGATGAAAGTCATAACACATGTGGCTAAGCAAGATTGGAGTGTGGGCAAGAGGGCAAAAGTTATTAATGAGAAAGAACACACAAGCTAGGAGAGGCTGCAGCAGTCTGCTTTTGCCTGAGTCTGCAATGAAGGGCAAGGGTCCACCCCATTTCTCTTGTGATGAGTTAACTGAGTCCAAACTACTTCTGCACTTTGATCTCAGTTTGTAGCAACCTGAAGACAAAGGGGGAAATTGGGAGAAGGCAAGAGAAACATTTTAAAAATAGCTGAAAAGGTGGGAGGACAGTGAATTCACAGGGACTGTCCCAGCCAAATTGAGACAGTTGGAGGGTATACTTGAGCTACCAGTGGAGCTACCCCTAGCTCCCAGCTATTGCCCAGCTGTAGCATAGTGCCATACCAAATATAGTGAGCCCTTAGCATCTGCTCCTCTCCATTGACGCCCTCTTGCTGTGGGAGAGAGGCTTGCGTACCCTAATGATGATTTGAGCTATGCTGTCAGTGGCATAATAGCCACCGGTAGGGTCTCCCATGCCAGACAGGTCAAAACCAAAGGGTCTGACAAAGAGCATCAAAGGGCAGGATGGGCTCTCTAGCCTTATGGCAACCATCCTAGGGGAAGGAAAACTCTAATCCCAAAGCCGGGTAGATGGTGCTCGTCCAACCCTATAAGGTCAACCATCTAAGAGAAGGAAACTTGAATCAAACCTACGACCTGAGGACCTCGCTGCTACCGTCCATGCTTGCAAGGCCACAGCAGATGAACCTTTGGTTTAAAGGGTGAGGCCAGTTCTGTGCATGCTGCATTCCACCAGAAAAATCCATTGCACAGGCCCGAAGGACAATTCCAGTTCTAAAAAAGCCCTGTAGTGATAGGCGAGGGATGAAATGCAGGTGTAAAGATGCACTGGAAGCCGCAGACCGAACCCTGCATGCAGGCGGTTCAGGACTTTGGTCGCTCGAGGCTGACCTGAGAGATGACAGTCTTGTTCGGCAGCATCCTGAAGAACCAAGCAGCCTTTTTTAAGGAGATCACTGCTTGCTCCATATGGAGAGGGGCCTAGAAAAGGTGGCCTAATGAAAGCTCATCCCCAACTACCTGGTTGGCTAGCTGTGGCCAACGGGCATCTTCTGATGCGGTCAAACCAAGGCAAAGAAACAAAGGCACACACCGGCCTCCAAAGTGTAAATAAACTGATGCTTGCTTGCTGGAATGTCAGAACCATGCGAGACTCTGCAGATAGTTGATGGTCTGAGCGTCGTTCTGCCCTAATAGCCCATGAACGATCACAACTTAATATTGACATCGCTGCTCTTAGTGAAGTTCATCTCCATGAGGAAGGCAGCCTTAAAGAACATGGCACTGGCTACACACTTTACTGGTCTGGCAAACCCCAAACCAAAAAACATCTTTCAGGAGTAGGCTTTATGATTAAAAACTCCATTGCTTCCAAACTCGAAACCTTGCCAACAGGACACTCTGATCGCATTATTTCCTTACACCTCCCACATGTTGTTCTTTTTAGTATATATGCCCCAACTATGCAAGCTGACCCTATAGAGAAAGACAGATTCTACACAGACCTACGCCAACTCATACAAAAAGTCCCTGTAGAAGATAAAATTATTATCCTTGGTGACTTCAATGTCAGAGTAGGAAAGAACTCCGAAGCCTGGAAAGATGTCTTAGGCAAGCATGGTGTTGGAAATTACAATGTTAACGGACGCCTCTTGCTAGAGTTCTGTTCAGAACAACAGCTGACTATTACAAACACAATCTTTCAGCAGAAAGATAGCTTGAAGACAACCTGGATGCATCCCCGATCCAAACATTGGTACCTCATTGACTATGTTCTAGTCCACCAGAGAAACATCTACAATGTCCGTCATACCCGAGTGATGACCAGTGCAGAATGCCAAAGAGATCATCATGTCGTCAGATGTAAACTAAATCTTCATCTTAAGTTCAAACCTAAGAGGGGTGGCATCTTAAAGAGGAGACTCTAAGTCAACAATCTTCAATAAGCTACCATGAGAGACAACTTCCAGGCAAATCTGCAAACAAAACGTGAAGGCCATCCTACAGATCCTTCTCTTACAGTGCTTTGGCAAAATATCAAAAACAGTATCCTCCAGTCTGCAGAAGAATCCCTCGGGTTCTCCCACAAGAAAAATCAAGACTGGTTTGATGAAAACAACCAAGAGATCCAGGAGCTGTTGGCAAAGAAGAGAACTGCTCACCAGGCATACCTCGCAGAGCCAACTTGCCATGTAAGAAAAACAGCTTTCCGCCTCACATGTAGTAAACTTCAACAAAAACTCTGAGACATACAGAACAAGTGGTGGATCAATATAGCAGAAAAGACACAACGCTGTGCAAATATGGGTGATCTTAGAGAATTTTATGAAGCTGTTAAAGCAGTGTTTGGACCTACTTATCAGGTCCAAAGCTCCTTATACAGTACAGATGGTCAAACATTAATTGCTGATAAAGCCTCTATCCTGAATCAATGGGCTGAATATTTTCAAAGTCTCTTTAGTGCCAACCGAGTAGTCCAAGGCTCAGCTATCCAACATATGATACAAAAACCGATGAAAAATGAATTGGACATAGCTCCCACTTTGGAAGAGACCCTTAAGGCCATACAGCAGATGAAAAACGGCAAGGCAGCTGGGATTGATGGAATCCCACCTGATGTTTGGAAACACGGAGGTCATGCACTCCACGATAAATTCCATGAACTCCTTGTAAATTGCTGGGAAAAAGGGGAACTGCCATCAGATCTCCAAAATGCAGTCATCATCACCCTGTACAAGAAAAACGGAGCAAAATCCAATTGCTCAAACTATCGAGGCATAACAGTGCTCTCTATTGCAGGAAAAATCCTTGCAAGAATACTCCTGAACAGATTAGTTCCTGCTACTGCAGAACTTCTTCCTGAAAGCCAATGTGGCTTCAGAGCCAATAGGAGTACTACAGATATGGTATTTGTCCTTAGACAACTGCAAGAAAAATGTAGGGAGCAGAACAAGGGTCTCTAGGTAACATTTGTCGACCTCATCAAAGCCTTCGACACTATGAGTAGAAAAGGTCTGTGGCAGATCCTGAAAAGACTAGGATGTCCCCCCAAATTCCTTAAAATGATTATCTTGCTACACAAGGGCCAGTGCAGTCAAGTCAGATATGGTGATGCTCTTTCAGAGCCCTTTCTAATAACTAATGGAGTGAAGCAAGGTTGTGTTCTTGCTCCAACTTTATTTACAATCTTCTTCAGCATGATGCTCCAAAGGGCTACGGCAGAGCTTGAAGAAGACGACCCCTCCCCCTAGTGCCACCACTGCATCCAAGTAGTAACCAGGGGTGACCCTTCTTAAGTTCTAAGATCAGACAGGATCTGGTGCCTTTAGGGTATTTAGACCTAAAATCTGCATACTGATGCATATATTTTCCCCATTTATTTACACTCATAAATTGCATTGCCCAAAGTATCAAAACCAATGTTAATTGTGTTCTGATGTATGGATACATCTAGGAAGTGAAATGGACCTGCAAGCTTATAATTACAGACCAAATGAAATCCCTCAAGCATCCCTAACTGTAGTTCCCAACTCACATTTCCTTTTGTCCAATTCCTGTCATTCACTTTGTATGGAATTTAGTTTTGTTGATGCTCTGCCTCCTTCTTCTGTTTCCTTCCTATTTTTACAATGGCTGTATCCAAATTTAGTACAATTACTCAGGCCAGTGCATGGTGGATGCACATCCGATGTGTGCAGTTTGTACTGTTCCATGTGGTTGGTTGCACAAGCAATGCAGAGGTGACATTTGTAAATGTACTGTAGGCTGGTAAATTGCAGCTGGGATCATGATGTTTACTATGATGGCTTTGGGTTATTCTTTGAAAGGGAAAAAGAAAGGGAGGACTCTATGGAATTAGGAATTTGACTCCACTTACTGCCAATAACACTTTACACCTGCTCTTGCTTCTTGTTGCAATTGAGACTTTCTTTGTAGAAACAGTGTTTTTATGACTCAATACATTACTTCTTGGGTGGCATTGTTTTGTTTTGTGGCACCCTGTTGCCCTTTGAAACTTGGAGGGCGACCAAAATGGTGGGAGGTCTGGAAGCCATGCCCAATGTGGAACAGCTTAGTGAGCTGGGCATGTTTAGCCTGAGAAGAGAACATTAAGAGGTGGCATGATAGCCACGTTTAAATATTTGAAGGGGTGTCATACTGAGGATGGGGCAAGCTTGTTTTCTGATGCTCTAGAGACTAGGGACTTTATCAGATGAGTCCCTTAAAACATTCTTTTACTGGCATAAATAAATCCATTTTTATGCCAGCAAAAGAACGCCCCACACTACACTTACCTTCTCTCCCAGCAAATGCTTCCTGGTAATGAGCACATTTCCATCAGAGTTTTTTTTTAAAAAGAAAAATCTTTGGGAAGAGCCGTGAAGGCTTTTCCCATGTAGTTTCCCTGAATGTTGATCCCCCTCCCTCTGAAAACAATGGGCCGCTGTGGGATCCCATTCGGAAAAATGGGATCCCCCCCTGATTCTAAGAGGATTTATTTCACTGGCTAGACTGGCCTTTTGAATTTACTTAGCTTTCCTCTTCTCGCCCAGTCATTTTGACACCAGGGTTCAGCAATGTATCCATCTTCTGGCTAAAAGCAAGTAGGCTAGATTAAATGATTCCTTCATTTCACCTTAATTTGGGAACATCCTCTTTTGATAAGTCTTCATTTCAAAACAGGAAGCAACTCTTTGGAGGGTCCTACAAAATGTACTGAGTGGACTTTTTAGTGTGGAGGGCAGAAATACGTATTGGACCCAATTCATGTGCTAACCTTTCACATTAGAAGCCAAAACCTGTGTACACAATACATATGATATACTCTAGAGCAGTGGTTCTTAACCTGTGGTTGCGGACCCCCAGGGGGTTGCAATGTACTCACAGGGGGTCCATTAAGGCTTGAAGGACACAAGGCTTAGCCTGCACATTGCTCTTCAATCCACTCCAGCCGCAAATTTGCAAGAAGCAGCAGGAGAAAGGTCTTCCCTCCCCTCCCGTGCCTATGAGGGGAGGGTTACCGGATGGTGTAATGTTGCTGCTGCTGCTGCTGTTGTTGTTATGTGTTGTTGTTTTTAGGGTTTTAAATCTTGAGTTACGTTTGGGGGACCTCGGTAACAAAAGATATTTAAAGGAGGTCTCATGTAAAGAAAAGATGAATAGCCACTTCTCTAGAGCTTTGGAAAAATGTTCTTCTTGGCCTAGAGCTCCCAGAATCCTCCAGCAACCATGACTCTTTTGCAAGGACAGGTTTGCTTGTGAAAGGTGTGCACTGACAGCAGGAAAGCATATCACAAAGCAGGCTTGATCTTTGGAGAGGGGTTCTGGCTCATCTAGCTATGAAGCTACTACCATTTCTGAAAGTGCCAGAATAGTGTGTTTCTGCTCTCTCTTCATTCTAAGAGAAGGGCCATGGCTTAGTGACAGAGCCCACAATTGTGCATGGAATGGTCCCAGGTTCAGTTACTGGCATCCCCAGTTCAGGAAATCCTGGAGAGCTGCTGTCATTTGGATTTCAGACAATACTCTAACTTGTCAAATAATGACAGAAGCAACAAAAGAGTGTGGGGGGGAGCCTGTCCTGGGTCCCTTAAAATAATCCAGTGTCCTCAGGTACAATAGAAGACTATCCTCCATTGCCATGGCTGAAGTACAATTACCTGCCAATTCAGTGAGCTTCTGTATATGTACTGAAGGGTGACCGTGTTACCCTTTGCTTCAGGCCACTAAATATCTTGCTTCACTCCTGGTAGTTGGGCTGGTCGCAGCGTCTGAGGGTAGAAATAATGCAGTTTGACACCACTTTAAGTGCTGTAGCTCCAGCTTAAGGAATCCTGGGATTTGTAGTTTTACAAGTCTTTAGCTTTCTCAGCTAGTGCTTCACAAAACTACAAATCCCACGATTCTGCAGGATGGAGCCAAGGCAGTTAAAGTGATGTCAAGCTACATTATTTCTACAGTGTAGATGCACTCTGACACAAGTTTTGCAAACTTTATTATTGATTTATGTTTGCTGATTGGCAGCAAGGAAAATTTGACAAATGCAAACCTTGTGTCTAATGGTTATATTAGTTGTACTTCATATATTGGCTGGCATCTTGTTAGTGGCCTGCACAAGCAACTTTTTTGAGTCATTGTGGAGGCAGATTGTAACTGAGGCTGCATCTGCACTGCAGAAACAATCCAATATGACACCACTTTAATTGCATTGCTAATTGCTATGAAATCCTGGGATTTGTAGTTTGTTGTGGCACCAGAGCTCTCTGACAGAGAAGGCTAAATATCTCACAAAACTAAGAATCCCAGAATTTCATAGCATTGGGTGTTAAACTGGATTATTTCTGCAGTGTAGATGCAGCCTGAGTGACTACTGGGTGTAAGGCAGATATAATAATAATAATAATAATAATAATAATAATAATAAAAATACCCAACCCCTCTGTTAAAACAATCGGGGCGGTTTACAAAAATTAAAATACAATACAGATAAAAATCCCTAAACACCCCCACCCCCACCCTCCCCCATAAAAAATATTAAACAATAAAATATTAAACAAGTATATCTTCTTGGGTCAAATTTCTACTATAAACATGGATTTGGGCAGAAGCCAATAAATAGTGTTTCCAAATGGATCATAAGAGGATTTGGATCTTCTGTTAGGCTCATATGAGGCTTATCATCAGTTGCAAAAGAATATGCCTATCAGTGATCTTTGATGATCTTTATTTTCATGATTACTTATTTAGCAATAAGAACAAAAAACCTCAGTGGGCAATCTATAAGGAATCATTTGCCTATCATTTGTGTCACGTTGAGGATGGAGCAGGCTTGTTTTCTGCTGCTCCAGAGACTGGAACACGGAGCAATGGATGCAAGATCCAGGAACAGAGATTCCACCTCAACATTAGGAGGAACATTTTGACAGTAAGAGCTGTTCGGCAGTGGAACACACTCCCTCGGAACGTGGTGGGGTCTCCTTCCTTGGAGGTCTTTAAACAGAGGCTGGATGGCCATCTGTTGGGGATGCTTTGATCATGATTTCCTGCATGGCATGGGGTTGGACTGGATGGCCCTCGTGGTCTCTTCCAACTCTGCAATTCTATGATTCTATGATTTTGCTAACTTGGAGTCATCTTCATCTTTACTTTCTGTCAGTTTCCTAAAACAGCATTGGTTTCAAAGTGTTTTAAAGACTATTGTAAGTCTCAGGGTTTTTTTTCCTCTTAAGTACTCCTGAAAGTATATTTAGAAAGTAAAGTCCCCTTCCTCTTTTGCTCTGGCTACAGTGTCTTCTTCAAAATTGTTCTGAATAAGCATAACCTTCAAGTCTTTAAAGTGAGAGGTCTTCACCACACTAAAGGGTCTATCTGTGAATACTGAAAATGTCTGTTGGTAGGCAGTGTATTTACTAAGCTGAACAGATCCATTCATATTCTATGATCTTTGGAGTCTATGGACATTATCATGCGAGCAAGATAGTAGCAGATGTGGCCCTTACTTAACGCATGACATTGTCTCTATCCTGTTGCTGTCTTGCTGTTCATTTGCTTCTGTAGAGCATGTTACTGATGGGAGAAACCCATCAGTAGCTCCCAATATCATTCTTATGGCATGATTCCCCTCTGTGTGATAAGATACTTCCATGAAAGTAGCATTACGAAAGAAGTCACATGGCATGAGGGGGGCACATCACTTCCTTTCCTCCTCTCTTCCCACTCTCCCTCGCTATTCCAAGCTCGCCAAAAATTCCTTTTTCTCTGTGTCTTTCTTTTGACCCCCCTTTTTTTTTGCTTTGCTTGCGTACTTACAGAGTAAGGATAATTTTTTTAATTGTTTGCCCATAATTATGCAATCATGGTAAAGAAAAAAGAAAGGCACACATGAGCAGAGTGGCAGGGTTACAGAGCTGGTCCGATAGGATGGAAATTGCCAAAGCAGCACAATCAAAGCACACTCATGCAAGTGAAGAAGAGGTGTGATAGTGTTGGCTTCAAAACCGGTATGTTCCCATTTGCTTCACTAACATAATTGCTGAGAGAAAGGAGGTTGGTGTGAAATTTGTCCTTGCAATCTGTATCATAGATGCTACAACCTGGTGCTGTGTGGGAGATTTTTTTATTTTTTATTTTCATCACAAGAGGGAAAAATAAGCCAAGTTGCATTTATCGTCATGCTAAAAGTCCTTATAGTTACTGGTGGAAGGTTTTTTTAGATGCCCTGATTATCTCCCAGTAGCCCAGGTCACCTGACTCAGTTGTTTGGATTGCTCAGTTCCCAGAGGTCACAACAGTGTTTGTTTAGTGTGAGAGTTTCTTGCTCACAGTCATTAACAACCTGCCTGGGTGCAGCTGAGCTGAGCTGGGCGCAGGCAGGATAAACTGAAAATAAGAACCCTGATTCAGTTTCCCTCCCTCACAAATGCATGTATGTTACCTAGCGTGCAAGGATTTTTCTCATCTTGCTTTCTTCCACTTGCATCAGAATCTCATACTGCTTGGTTTTTTAGCATCATTTCCTTGCACGGTTATTGGAGCAAGTCCTATGTGCTTAAAATGTAGAATACAGACACACAAAAGTTGCTCATGCAGTCTTCACCACAGTTCAGCATATAAGTACACTTGTTGTCAACTGACATCAAGTCAACTTCAAGTTATGGTGACCCCAGAAATGAGAGACCTCCTAGTCATCCTAACATCAATAGGTCTTGCAGATTTAGGGCCATGGCTTCCCTGATTGAGGATTTGTCTACACGGACAATTTACCACATCTTGTCACTGTCTTGGAGCCCTGCAGTCCTGATGATGCAGGGCTTTTGCCCCATTTTGCCACCAGGCAGTCCTCATGGCCCCTGGGGCAAAGACAGGGCTAAGCCGGGAGTAAGACAGGTGAGCCCCAATAAAACATTTTTAAACAATACCTGTTTTAATGTATTCTAGATGGCAAAAAATGGATCAGGTCCTGCATGATCGCAGGAAACCTTTCTGGCATGGCAGCCCATTGCTGCAGCTGCCCTCTGCTTTGCTCTTCTGTAGGCAGGGAGGGGGCACACAGCATGTGACCAAGGCTTCTTCAAATGGTTTTTCCTTGAATGAACTTGTCATCCTTTCATCTCTTTTATGTAGTTTTTCAGTGCATTGTCTCCATAGTTTTTTTTCTTTCTACTTGGTCATGTGCAGGTTGATCCCCATATCCACGGATTCAGTATCCACAATTTCACTTAACCACATCTGAAATAATATGTTCTCTCCAGGCATTTCTAGGTCCTCCAGTATGATTCTAAGCCCACTTCTAGTGTTCATCTAATTGAAAATAGTAGGGTTCCCTATTACCCACTGTTTCAGGTATCCACAGTGTGTGCATATGTGTCTTGGAATGTATCCCCTGCGGATATGGGGGTCAACCTGTAATGTGTTCCCCAGCTGGTCATAAAGTGTCCACACTCTTGATTGAAATTTCCCTTTGATTTCTTGGATCTTGTGGAAGATATTTCTTGCTTTTTCTTTTTTGTTGTCATCTTCTATTTCTCTGTATTGATTATTATAGTAGTTCTCCTTGTTCCTGCACAGAAGTCCTTGAACGTTGCATTCAGGGTTCTAACCCTATTTCTGTCACATTTTACTTCTGCCTTTTGTCTGTTCTTAACTGCTTGAAGAGTTTCATCTGTCATCCATTGAGGCGTCTTTTTCTATCTGGGTGCAGATAATACCTTTTTGCATTCTCCCCAACAATGTCCATGGCTTCAGTCCCAAGTGCTTCTGGCTCCTGGTTAATTACGCTTAATAGTCCAAATCTATTTTTTAACATTTTCTTTAAATTCTATGGGGATGTTGTTTAGGTTGTATTTCAGCATGGTGATTGGTTTAGTGTTATTCTTTAGCTTTCCTCTAACTTTTGCTATTAGCAGTTCATGGTCTGTCCCACAATCTGCCCCTGGTTGTGTTTTTGCAGGGAGAATGGAGCTTCTCTATCTTCTGCTTCTGATTTTGTAGTCTATTTGATTTCTATATTGGCCATCAGATGATATCCATGTATACAGTCTCCTCTTTGGTTTCTTGAAGAATGTGTTTGCAATGAACAAACTGTTGCCCTCACAAAATTCAATCAGTCTTTCTCCTGCTTCATTTCTTGATCCTAGGACAAATTTTCATACACTCTTTGATTTTGCTTTGTTTCCTAATTTTTCATTCCCGTCACCCATGATTAAAAAGAAGTCCTGTTTTGGTGTGTGATCCTGGACTCCTGGACTCCAGCATTAAATCTTTCCATTCCTTTTTCTTCTGCCTATGTAGTTGGAGCATAAACTTGGATTATGGTTATATTGATGGGTTTTCCCTGAAGTCTTGTTTATATTCTTTGGTGAGACTTTGGATTATATCCTTTGACTGCTTTTGCTACATCTCCCCTCGCTATTAATGCCACCCCATTTCTTCTTAGATTTTTCTTTCCAGAGTAAAATACTGTGTAAAATTCTCAGACTCAAAACATCCCATTCCTGTCCACTTTAGCTTGCTTAGCCTAAGTATTGCAATGTTTACATGTTGCTTCCCCTGATTCACGCTTCTCACATTCACGTTCCTATAATACATTGTGTGCAGCTTCAGACTTCTTTCACCTCTGAGCACGTTAACAGATGAATGTCTTTTCAACTTGAGTCCAGTTGCATCATTAGCCCCAGCGCTACTTGTAGTTGTCCTCTGCTCTACCCCAGTAAGTGGGTGCCATCCAACCTGGAAGTCTCATCTTCTGGGATTTGTTTCATTTTGTATTGTCTCACCATAGGGCTTTTGTGGTAAAAGGCCTGTAAAAGGGGTTTACCGTGTCTCCTTCTGCACAGTACTAACAAGCGTCAGCTATGGTGCCACTGCTATTTTCTTTAAGAGATCCTCTGCCAATGTTATTCCCCACTACTTCTGCTGCCCAGTAACTGTTTGGCACATTTAGTTCCTCTCCTCAGCAAAAACATCCCTGACATGGGAGACCCTACCAACAGAACTGGTGCCATCAGCATAGCCTCTAGCCTCACAAGAACACATAGTCCCAGTACCGTGGAAAGTTAGTGCCATTTTTGGACACTGGAATTATACCTACATGCAAAGCAGCCTGCTTCCAGGCATGCCATGTTAACTTATGTTCATATGAATGCATTTGCTCAGCATTCATTTGGATGCATCACACCAAGCAACCTTCCCCAATCTGTCATCCATGCGTTTGACCATGTTGGTTTGGGATGATGGAAGTCATAGTCCAAACAATCTGGAGGATGCCAGTTTGGGAATGGAAGATGAGGAGAAATCTGCAATTTGGAAAACTGTTCTTAATTCTGGCTATTGTTTTTCCTTTTATCTTATGATTTTTCCCTATTATAATGGAAATTCCCCTCCTAGCTTCTAGCCAAGTGATGTGCAGCCCCACTTGTTTGATTCCAAATCACCTGAGCATTGCTGTTGTGTGCTCAGAAAAATTTGAGGCACTCTCTGAGCATCCAGACGGAGCACTATAAAGGTGGATAGCTGGAGTGATCACTTCCTTCCCTGCAGGCTTTCTATCCTTTCCTTTAGGAAAGGGGGATGGATAATAGATAGTAGGGAAAAGTAGCTGCCATGGGCTACGACACAGTTTCTGTGGGCTATTATATGTAGTAGCCAATCTCCACAGCTCCCTGTTACCCTTCACAACTTAAGTACAGCATTGATCCACATGAGTGTTGCTATCCAATGTTTCTGATAGTCAAAGAGAGGAGCTTTGCTTCCATGGCTTGCATACTGCTAAAGAAAAGTTGGAAGATGTCCTAAATCCCATTAATTTCATTGGCAGAGATTTAAGCACATACTTTATTCTCCCATTGAGATAGATGAGCCTTAAAAGTGCTTAACTTTGGCTAGAGCATTCCTTATCATTATAATTAAATTACAGGTATAACTGATCTATCATATACTTAGCAGAAATGACAGTTTAAGTTAATGGCTTGGTCATATTTTGAAACTCTTCACTTTTTATGGTTTGTTTGTAGCATCAAATTCACAGAGTGTGTGTGTGTGTGTGTGCATGTGTGCGCGTGCATCTGAGAGCTTTGGATCTCATTGTACATTAGGGTTGCTGTTGTTACTTAGTGCTACCCAGTTGTGGCCAGTTTACTTTTAAAAGGCAGAGGTACATTTCAAAATGGGTTTTCAATTCATTTGTGTTACTATCTCCTTCCATTTAGTCCTGAGTTATCTGCTCAATATAAGGCATGATTTACAGTTAGTTCAGAATCAAGCTATTTTAGGTTGAGTATCCCTTATCCGGAATTCTGAAATCCAAACTATTCCAAAATCCAAAATTGTCCACATGGATAGCTGAAATAGTGACACCTTTGCTTTCTGATGGTTCAGGGTACACAAGCCTTTGTTTCATGCATAAAATTATTTAAAATACTGTGTATAAAATTACCTTTAGGCTATGTGTATAAATTGTATATGAAACATAAATGAATTTTGAGTTTAGACTTGGGTCCCATCTCAAATTACATCTCATTATGTATATGCAAGTATTCAAATAAAATAAAATAAAATCTGAAATATGGAATACTTCTGGTCCCAAGCATTTCAGAGAAGGGATACTCAACCTGTAGTGCCATAAGCAAGCTTAAGTCCACAGTATGACTGGTTATGTCATTTTATGGTCTTGGGCAGGGAGGAATTCACTACCTCCCTCATGCAACAAACTCCAACCTCCTCAAAACCCACCTTGTCTCAGTGGAGAACCCTTTCCATGTCTATTTAGTGACCAATAGAGAGTTTCAGAAAAGCATCCAGCTATATCCCTATAGTCAGACACAGAATGACAAGGGCGCCCCTCAGACCTCTTAGGGGTCTTCCATAGGTTCCATAGGTTGATGTTATTGTTGTGCATCTAGCTACCTATGAGGCACAGGTGGGCAAAATGTGGCCCACTGGCCATATGGAACTCCCAGAACTGTTTTTGTGACCCCAGCTTCCCTCGGGGGCACTTGTTTGGCTCCAAGCTAACTTCTAGAGGGTGTGGAAGGCATTTCTACCATGTCTGGAGGCCGCTGGGCCTCCTCAGGGGTCAAACAAAAATGTTTCAGAAATTTTCAAATGTTTGCCCCCCCTCCCAATGTCCTCTAGGGCATGTGGTGGCATTCCTACCACATTTTGAGCCCTGCAGGCCAATTTAGGCACACGAAGGGCCTTCCCCAAAACAGAAAGTGAAGAAGAAGGGATTTCTGCTCACTTCCTGTTGTTAATAAAAGGTCTCTCTTTGGCTTAAAATAGCCCAGAAATGCCCCGAAACATGGTGAAAATACCCTCATGTCCCCTAAAGGATGTGGGGGGATTGGGGGGGGACAGTTTGATTTTTTTTTATCTTTCAAGTGCAGGTGCAGCAGTGGGATGTGGCCTTCCAAGGTGCCCTGGGCATGGCCCCCACATTCTGAAGTGGGGCTCCAGGCAAGGATTTTTGGCAGTCCCCCTACCTACTGCTAAGGTTAAGGGCAGTGAGATGCTCTACAGGATTTAGGATAAAAATTAAAATAAGTCAGTTTAAATGATGACACCAAAGTAATATTTATATTCATTTTTTTAAAAAAAAACCTAAACGGATTTACATAATAAAAACTTACAATAATATCATGCTGGGCTCTCCTCCTAATCCTGGATGCCCGGGCCCCCAGGCTAGAGCCCTGTCAGCACCCCGCCGTGGGGGGCATGGTCTGAGGGGGGTAATGCAACCCCTTACCCTTCCACATTTCCCCATACCTGCTATAGGGACATAGCTGGATGCTTGTCCATTACCCAATCTCTCCAGTGTTCACTAAATGACTATGGGGGACCCAGAAGCAAGGTGGGTCCTGCAGGAGGGGAGACATAGTGCAGTTCAACTTCAGTGTAACTTTTTGCTATGTCTCCTGATGCAGGATCTTGGCCACTGTCTCAGCAGATGTGAAAACTTTACCTGTAAACCTGTACCTTTTGAAGGTAACCACTTTCCTTTTGAAAACAATGAAATGACAGTTAATAATATATATTTTTGTGAGATAATTTGCAGCAAAGTCTGCTTGTTAGTTTTAGTCACTTTTTTGGGGGGGTGGGTAAATACTTTTTTTGGGAAATTTATGTTGTCCTCCTCATTTGTGATTTAGATGGCTCCCCCCGCCCAAAAGCACACAAGTAAAAATGACAAAGTGAGAAGTAATACAACAATCAGGGGACCAAGTTAATTTAAAAAACAAAACAAAAAACTGGTAACAAGTTACCTCTTAAAATTGCATTGGGCATGAGTAACAATTCCTGTTAAAAAGCAATTTTCCAAGCTCTGAGCTAGTTTTGCTGAAGGGCCATTTTGAGGAAAGTGTGGAAACCCAAGCAGACTGCTGATAAGCCTGGCTGTACACTGCTGTCCCTCACACACTATAGGCCTCTTTGTTGGAAACTTATGGGGCAGAGTTTCCAGGAGGCTCCAATTACTGATATCTAATATATGAAAAGATCTGTGGTGTGTGTGTGTGCATGTGCAAGTATTCGATTAAGGCTTGAGGCTTTGCAGCCTCAAGGCTGCTGAGATCTTTTAAAAAGCATGTTGGAAATACCTCTTGAAATTTCATAAGCCAAAGAGGTAGTTGGATAACATTTACAGAGCTTTGGGAATGAGGCATCTGGACCCTACATAACTCCATGTCCAACTCCAGTGATTGGGGTAAAGAAATTAGACTGTGGGGGAGACCAGATGTATCCGTTTAAAATGTCAGTTTCCACATTGCTGTGATGTGTACTTTATATTCTTGACATTTTATTCTGTTTCACTCCATCTTTCCCCTCCAGACTTCCTTCTCCAAATGTTCATCTGGTTTCTGCTATGTACCTCTACCACATATTCTCCAATTGTCCCAATTTGGCAGAGACAGTCCCAATTAATCTTCCGTCATCCCACTTTTTCATCTGCTCTTAAAATGTCCCAGTTTCTCTCTCCTCCTTCCACATCCCCCCTTCATCCTGGCTTCCTTCAATGCTGCAAACTGAATTCAAAATGCAGAAATAGTTTGCACTCAATTAACTCATTAGAAGGTGAGTAGAGGAGGGGACAGAGTGTGGTCTTCCCCTGTAGACTGAGAGCTCCTCTGCACTGGCCAGACTACTCTGCATTATGGTCAGACTATTCTGGCCCTGGAGATGCCATGAATTCCCCCATTACCTTGCGCTCTGTGGTGGGAATGGGTAGCAGTCTGAACGCACATGCTCTGTTGTATCGGCAGGAGCCTGCATCACTGGTGTTGGGCATTACATACTCTGAGGCTGGAAACAAAGCACCCAGCCTTGATTACATGCTGAGGGCCTTGTTGTGACCTCAGAGGGCATGATGTGAAATACCAGTGGTGGAAGTGCCAGCCAATACAGTGGAGCACACATGTGTGAACAGCTGCCCATTCCTGCCACAGTATGTTGTGGTTTTCCCCACAGGATCTGGGTTTTTGCAGGTATTTTAAAAATCTGTTTTAAGGGGATTTGCCCCAGTTTCTTGTTGGAATTGCCCAGATGTTGTCTGGATAGTTCAGACTAGAATTAGGGCCAAAACACTGCATCATCTGGACAGCTGGGTGTGGGAAGAGGGGGAGGCCATTTCATTCATCCTGTGAAGACAAGGCTTAAGGTGAAAGCAAACTTCTGCAGCCTCTCCTAGCTTGTGTATACTTTCTTCATGAATAACTTTTGGTCTCTTGACCACACTCTGATGTTGCTTAGCCACAATGGGGGAGGATGGAGGAGACAGAAGGCAGCATCTGACAGCATAGCAAGCTTATTGGTTCTCTCCTCCTCCCATGCCTTTTGATTCATTTAGACATCTTATCTCACCTGCGTGGCTGCTGCAGAGATCTGCATCTTGTTGTCTGACATCAGAAAATCACACCAAGGAAGCTAAATTACACATACAGAGACACAGTTTGAGCCTGAGACCTTTTGTATGTGAACCATGTACCCTACTACTGAGCTACTATACCTCCTAATTATGCAAATTTTCTCACCTTCCTTAATTTATCACAGAATTCAGGTTTCTTTGAGTAGAGGATTGATTGCCTAGCCACTCTTAACTATTGGGAGCATTAGTCTGAAGAGAAGTGAGGCTGTTGTTTGCCTGGAACACCACAGGCGTGTGAGAGTTAGAATATCCCTTGATGCCTCCACCAGTTGGTTAATTCCTGTAACTCAGGGTAGTTCTTTCCGCTCATGGAAGCAGAAAATAACTGTGCTGTGGGTATTTATGGAGTGAACATCAAACAGGCTGTTACAGTACTTATGAATCTCTAAAGAACTGTTGTCAGTGTTGATGCCAAAGTAGTACTAGATTTATATGTCAGCCAGTATCAGTTGACATTCTGCTCTGGCCTGGTGCTTTGCCTGGGACTCTACTGATTGACCCCTTGAATAATTTTGCATAGTATTTCAGGCCAATTTAGGCTGTAGTGTTACCTGGCCTTACACCCCCTCCCTTCAATAATCCATAATTTGGCAGTATTTGACAGTTCACAAGGTCTCAGGTAGACCAGGGCCAGCCAAACTTAGTTCAAGTGAAGGTCACCCAAAAACCTAAAGAAGTTGTCTTGGGAATTCCCCAACAACATGTCCAGGAAGGGATTAAGCAAAGCCCTCCTCTACTCAGAGTTGTTAGGGTGGAATGTGCTAGTCTTCCCTGGATGCACCTGACAGTGACTCATACCCCAAAACAAACAGTGACTGGAACACCCATTATCCATGAAATATCTTTCCCACACACCTTTTCCCATCCACAATACAGAGCTGTCCAGAAGCCCATTAACTTTAATGTCTCAACCATTAGCGGCAATCAACGTAGCTGGAGTGCCCGGGAAAGCAGCCAACCGAAGGGCTGATAAGAAGGATACACAGGGCCGGTTTAACCTGTCTGCCAGATCCGCATTGGCGGGGGGCCTCGGGGGGTGAAGGGGGCCCCCTGGTGAGTGTTGCCCTTATCTGATGAAGGAGACAGCCAGGAGACAGCAGCCGGCTCCTCCGCTCCTTTGGAGCCCCTTCCTCCTCCCTCCTCAGGCAGGGCATGGCAATAGCACTGAGCTACTGCGGGAGATAGAGAAAGGGTTTGCTCTTGGGAAGTTGTAATTTGGAGACAGTCCCTGGCTGCATTGCTGTGAAGGAGGAAAGGCAGAGCAGCTGGTCGTGTGAGTGAGGGACTGTCTTCAGGGGCCACGGGGATCTTGGGGGGGGGCTGCCATGCACAGTGGGGTGGTTATTTTACTTTTTAACTTGTTGCTGGAGTCAAGACAGATGGCTATCCAGCCTCTGTTTAAAAACCTC
Source organism: Gambelia wislizenii (assembly GCA_030847615.1). Taxonomy (NCBI): domain Eukaryota; kingdom Metazoa; phylum Chordata; class Lepidosauria; order Squamata; family Crotaphytidae; genus Gambelia; species Gambelia wislizenii. The sequence continues at coordinate 239,221,902 of JAUMIR010000005.1, forward strand.
TAAAGAAGGAGACTCCACCACATTCCCGCCCTCCTCCAAAAAAATGTCTCCAAAACTAAAGAGAAAGTGAAAGAAACAGCAGCCCTCCGTGGCAGAAGCTGGAGGGAGTTTGCTGCTACCGCGGAGACGGTGAGTGTGTGTTTATGAGAGAGACAGGGAATTTGAGGGTTGTCTCAGAAAGGGCTCCTTTCTTTCTTTCTTTCTTTCCCTTCCCTTCCCTTCCCTTCCCTTCCCTTCCCTGCCCTTGCCAACTGAGTTCAGCCTGCATTTGTGTGTGTTTGCCTATGTGCCTTCAAGTCATTTCTGGCTAAGGCAAACCTACCATGGGGTTTTCTAGGCAAGGTTTGTTCAAAGGGTGTGTGCCTTTGCCTTCCTTTGAGGCTGAGAGAGTGTGACTTGCCCAAGGTCAGCCAGTGGGGTATTCATGGCTGAGTAAGGATTCAAACCCTGGTCTCCATAGTCATAGTGCAATGCTGAAACTTTTACAACACTCTTAACTCTTTTAACAGAAGAATACTGTATAAAGAATATAAATTAAAATTTGGAGTAATATTACTGGGAACAATGGTTTTATTGTTGTCACTAAAACACCAATATCCAGTAGTGTTATGTGAGAGGCATTGGCCTAGAGCAGTGGATCTTAACCTTTTCTTTACCAGGGACCCCCTTTAAATATCTTTTGTTGCCCCAAGACTTAACTCAAGATTTAAAACCCTAATAATAATAGCTAACAACAACAACAATACAATTACACCATCCATTAAACTTTCCCTCAGAGACACTCTTGCTTCTTCCTGCAAGTTTGTGGCTGGAGTGGATTGAATGGCAATGTGCAGGCCAAGCCAGCCAGACTTTGCCTTGGTTCCTGTCACATGGCTACTCCACTACAGGGAGGAGGTGGGCCAAGCAGTCTTCAAGCCTTTGTGGACCCCCTGTGAGGACATTGCGGACCCCAAGTTAAGAACCACTGGGCTAGAGAATGCTGGAAAAGGAACAATGCAACCAGATCTTGAGAAGGGTGCTGGCAGGGGGATTCTGGGAGGTGTAATCCAAGAGTAACTTTCCCAGGCTCTGAATGCAGCCTAGAATCATAGGGCTGGAAGGGACCCCAACAGCCATCCCATCCGATTGGCTTCTGCCCTGCAGGAACACACAATCCAAGCATTCCTGACAAATGCCCATCCAACCTCTCCTTAAAAACCTCCAAAGAAGGTGAGTGCACCACACTCCCAGGCAGCAGAGTATTCCACTGCCTTACAGCTCTTACTGTCAGGAACTTCTTCCTAATGTTTAGGTAGAATCTCTTTTCCTATAGTTTGAGTCCATTGCTCCGTGTCCTAGTCTCTGGAGCAGCAGAAAACAAGCTTGCTCCTTCCTCAGTATGACACCCCTTCAAATATTTAAACATGGCTATCATGTCCCCTCCTAACTTTCTCTTCTCTGGGCTAAACATGCCCAGCTCCCTAAGCCGTTCCTCATAGGGCATAATGGCTTCCAGACCTCCCAACATCCTTCTCGGTATCTTTCTTGAATTGTTGTGCCCAGAACTGGAAACAATATTCCAGGTGAGGTCTGACCAAAGCAGAATGGAGTGATACTATTACTTCCCTTGATCTAGACACTATTAATGCAGCCTAGAATTGCATTGGCATTTTTTGCTGCTGCATCACACTGCTAACTCATGTTTAGCTTGTAGTCCACTCTTTCTTTTCTTTGAGGAAATCTGCATCATTACATTAATTGCTAATAAACTAAAAATATTATGTTAGTGCCTATAATATAGTTTTTAAACTAAATTATTGGTGTCAAATTATGTAATACAGTAGGCCCCTCTTATCCACTGGGGATTGGTTCGGGGGGGTGGATTCTGAAAACCATGAATAATAGTGAACACCATTGAAAAAAATGGTACTTCTGGTTTAAAATACCATAGAGTTGCCTTGGAGGGCCTAGAAAACCACTAGGGAGGACACATTTACTAGGAAGACTCTAGGGTAGGTGTGCTGTTCTGTGTCCCATGGATAATGAATCCATGGATACGGGGGCCCTACTGTGATCTGAACATCCTGTACGGTGAATAGGTTAGGTTACATTGACCTGAGATAAACATATGGGGGCCCCAAAATAAAGCACTGCAGGGGGCCCCAAAATTCCTTAAACCGGCCCTGAGGATACACACACAATGCAAGGCTTTGCAGCAACACGAAAATAATTCTGAAGCACTGTACCAGTTCAATGTCCAAATAGCAAAACCAGGGGCAAGAGAGAGCAAGTCAGTGAGTCCAGTCCAGGGTCAAGAGTTCCAGTGAGTCCAGTCCAAGGTCAAGAGTTCCAGATCAATCTGAGGTCTAGGAGGCAAAGATTCAGGCAACAAGGGGGTCTGAGTCAGTTGCTTTTGCCAGGGAGTGCAGACAGACTTAGACGAAGAAGCTCGGCATCTCACAACTGTTTATATTGGCCCAGCTCCTAATCACAGCTGTTTGGTGATTGCTGAGTGTTTCTCATATAATCTCCGGGATCATCGGAGGCACACCCTTTCTGTCCTTCTCTGGTTGAAGGTAGGTACCTCCTTGTCCTGCTCCTCTATGTCTCCCAGGCGTGTACCCTCTGCTGGGGGAAGGCTAGGCTGCTGAGTCATGGGCTCTACTGCAGTTGGCATAGCAGAGTTAGGGCCTGGCTCAGCCTCCTTGTCCTCTGAGGAGTCCTCAGCCTGGCTGGCCATGACATGGAGCTTCCATTGTTTAACCCTGGTAAACTCACCTAAGCATTGTATTTCACTCAAAACACCCCATAAGGATACAACATTGGGTATAAATATTATCCTCAAATCATAGCCATGTGTGCACAGTTTCTTCATATGCGGTTACTCTGCTGGTCTGCTGTCATACCCTCAGTTTCAAGTCTGAGTCTCTTTGCTGCACGAATCTCTGCTCTTCGGACAGGCAATTATAGCCCATTTCCCAAATCTATTCCTCTATCCAAGTCTTTCCTCCTGATTCTTTGTCAGCCTTGTGTGGTTTTCCTTTGTGTGAATGCGTCCATGTTTTTTCCACAATAAAAAACATTTAATTTCATTTTGGCTTAGAGTCTCATCAGTGAGTACTGGTATACAGAGGTACAAAAGATATTGCAAGGTTACAAAAGATATTGCAAGTATTTGAAGGGATGTCACGCTGAGGATGGAGCAGGCTTGTTTTCTGCTGCTCCAGAGACTGGAACACGGAGCAATGGGTGCAAGCTCCAGGAACAGAGATTCCACCTCAACATTAGGAGGAACTTTTTGACAGTAAGAGCTGTTCGGCAGTGGAACACACTCCCTCGGAGTGTGGTGGGGTCTCTCTCCTTGGAGGTCTTTAAACAGAGGCTGGATGGCCATCTGTCGGGGATGCTTTGATTGTGATTTCCTGCGTGGCAGGGGGTTGGACTGGATGGCCCTCGTGGTCTCTTCCAACTCTGCAATTCTATGATTCTATGATTCTACCCGGCCTCTTGCAGCCATACCTTTGAACTAATTAAAATGCCCCAATTTAATGTTGTATTTTCTGTGTCATGAGTGGGCCCCATGGACCCCTAGCAATTTGGGTAATAATAGTCCTAAATTACTTGAGAGGAAGTCTCATTGAACTCAAAGAGGCTTACTAGACAGGCAATTTGTTTGCACTATTAATAACCTGGTATTATTAGAATGTTGTCAGGAACAGTTCATATGACTCAAACTATGTGACGAATCCAGCACACATTGCACTTGGGTTTTTTTGGCCAATTGATCAATTACCACAGTCTCTGGTCAGTACTATATTGTGATTGGTGAAAGAGGTAATACTTTGTTCCATGGAAGCTTGGTCGCATGGCTGTATCCTCCAACATGTCACAGATGAAAACTGGGGCACATAAAGCCAAGCTACATCTTGGTGTGGTCAAGATGGCAAAAGTTATTAATGAGGAAGAACATACAAGTTAGGAGAAACTGCAGTAGTTTGCATTTGCCTGAGCCTACTGGGAAGGGCAAGATTTCATCCCCTTCTGTCCTCTTCCCTCCTCCCTGTTGAGTTAAATGAGTACAAACTACTTCTGCACTTTGAACTCAGTTTGCAGCAGTGGAAGTAAGCCAGGGACAAGGCGGGCAAGCAGATGGAGGAGAGAGAAAATGGGACATTTAAAAACAGCTGAAACATTGGATAGTAGAGGATTAATCAGGACTCCCCAGTCAAATTGAGATAGTTGGAGAATATGCAGGACAGACAAATCACTTTACCATTTCAGCCAGTTGTAGTCTTTCTCTATTTATTAGGGACTTTTTTGGACATCTTAAATGTAACGGAAGCAGCCTCGCCATGTTGCGAGGCTGCTGCGCTGCAGGGCGTCCCTTTCACATGATGCCCGTCCCTGCTGGTACTGTTGCGGTACCACAGGGACATTTGAGTGTTATATTTCAGCAATTTTTACTCACGATCAACTTTCATGAGTAAAAATTGCCGAAATATAACACTCAAATGTCCCTGTGGTACCGCAACAGTACTGGCAGGGATGGGCATCATGCGAAAGGGATGCCCTACAGCACAGCAGCCTCGTAACGTGGCGAGGCTGCTTCCGTTACATTTAAGACGTCTGAAAAAGTCCAAAGCATCTATAATTTTCTATACTCCATAAAAAATAGCAAACAGTACATGTCCTGTTTTCAGGTTAACTATCAAACAGGATGGGGCAGAGAGGGAAAATATTAAATTCAAGCCTAAATTTTTGTAATATTCACCAACTTACACTTCCTACACGACTGTTTCTGTTGGGTGTGTGGATAAGCTCTTCCTACTAGACATTCTCCATGTGTAATTCTTTACGAAGTCTACTCCCTGCCATTATGATGTCTCTGTGTTCAAAGCTTTAAAAAAGTTCATGTGGTTTATTATATCTTTACTCCTTGAAGCATGGTGAGAAAGTCTCTCTCTCTCTCCCCCCCCCCTCTACCTCTCTCTTAATGCAGGCCTTGGAGCTGAGTCAATGCACCATAGCTGCATGGCAATGAATCAGTTAGTGTTTTCTACTCTTTGGTACTAATAAAGAAGCCAGCTATAAAGGAACCTGAATCTCTAATGTGTTACTTAGATAGCAGAGCTTAAGAATGGGCTGCAAAATGATCTGGCAAACTCTCCTCCAATATTAACCATACCCAGGGGTCATTAGAACTATAAGCAGCCCTTTTTTCTGCCTAGAACAAGTCAGTGTTTTAACCTTGCATTTTAGAATAGTTTAACAATGTTCCCCCCTCCCCACATTTTCTGTAATCTGGCTTCACTTTTATCTCTCTGAAAGAAGAAACATAAGAGTCCTCATGTAATTTTCATATGGAAAACTTGTTCAAAGAGAGAGCCATGTTAGTCTGTTTGGGTGTGAAAAGAAGGAAGGTAAAGCAGTCTTGTGGCATCTTTAAGGAGATTATCAGATGCGTCTAATGTGGTGCCATAATGACACCAGAGGAACGCTAAAGGATGCCAATATCAGATGATGTCATCCTTTTTCGTTCTGCTGGCATTTTTATGGTGCTTCTTTTTTATTGATGGGATGAGCTGTCAATAGATTGTCTGTTCCAATTTGGTGCGGGCATTGCTGGCGTGTGAAACCTCAGGCGATTTAACTCACATGAATGCAGCATCAATATGCGGACCTGACAGAACGCTTCTGGGTGGGATCATGACACCCAGGTAAGTGGCACACTTTTTATGACCCTCCCCAGGTTACTTGTAAGTTTTAAAGTGCATTTCTATACTTGGTGTAACTTTTTGTGTGTTATTTTATTTTTTATTTTTGAATTTCCCACGCTCAGATCTTCTCTCAAGAACGGGCTAGATTTTTGTCCAGAAAGTGAATGGAGCTCCATTAGAGCTCCATTCATTCCTGGGCTGCCTGTCAAAGGGAGAGAAGGTAAGCGTGATGGGAAAAGTTATTGTTATGGGGCAGGGACGGGACTGGAGATTGTGAGACAGGAATGCTTTTTTAATCTCATAAAACTAACCAAATTATTTAGGCATAAAACTTCACTGGGTGACACCATTTGTAATTATTGCAGATGAAGAAGTGGGCTTTAGTCTACAAACGCTTATGCATGAAAGTAGTAGAGGAGAGAAAACTACACCTCAAAATTGGATGTATTAGGTAATAACAACAAACAAAACAATAAGCAAAATATGCAAAAAAATGAGGAAGAAAGTTATGGTCCTGTTGGTTGTACTTTTTTAGCCGTGGTGCACTAGATGTGTTCATATCATGGTTGCATAAACAGAGTTATAAAAGAGAAGCCATTTCACAGTTTATTATTAATCTTGACCTCTCCATTGACGCCCCCTTGTCGTGGGAGAGAGGCTTGCGTACCCTAATGATGTTTTGAGCTATGCTGGCGGTGGCATAATAGCCACTGGTAGGGTCTCCCATGCCAGGCAGGTCAAAACTGAAGGGTCTGACAAAGAGCGTCAAAGGGTAGGATGGGCTCTCTAGCCTTGTGGCAACCGTCCTAGGAGAAGGAAAACTCCAATCCCAAACCCGGGCAGATGGTGCTCGTCCAACCCTGTAAGGTCAACCATCTAAGAGAAGGAAACTCTAATCAAACCTACGGCCCGAGGACCTCACTGCCACGTCCATGCTTGCAAGGCCATGGCAGATGAATCTCTGGTTTAAAGGGTGAGGCCAGTTCTGTGCACGCTGCGCTCCACCAGAAAAATCCATTGCACAGGCTCGAAGGACAAATCCATTTCCAAAAAAGCCCTGTAGCGACTGGCGAGGGACGAAACCGGCAGGTGTAAAGATGCACTGGAAGCCGCAGCCCCAACCCTGCATGCAGGCGGTTCAGGACATTGGTCGCTCAAGCCTGACCCGGGAAATGACAGTCTTGTTTGGCAGCATTCTGAACGACCAAGCAGCCTTTTTTAAGGAGAGCACTGCTTGCTCCATATGGAGAGGGGCCTAGAAAAGGTGGCCTAACGAAAGCTCATCCCCAACTACCTGGTTGGCTAGCCGTGGCCAACGGGAATCTTCTGATGCGGTCAAACCAAGGCAAAGAAACAAAGGCACACACCGGCCTCCAAAGGTGTACATAAACTGACACTTGCATGCTGGAACATCAGAACCATGCAAGACTCTGAAGATAGTGGACGGCTTGAGCGTCGTTCTGCCCTAGTAGCCCTTGAACTATCACGGCTTAATATTGACATCGCTGCTCTTAGTGAAGTTCGCTTTCATGAGGAAGGCAGCCTTAAAGAACATGGCGCCGGCTACACACTTTACTGGTCTGGCAAACCCAAAACCGAAAAACACCTTTCAGGAGTAGGCTTTATGATTAAAAACTCCATTGCCTCCAAACTCGAAACCTTGCCAACAGGACACTCTGATCGCATTATTTCCTTACACCTCCCACATGTTGTTCTCTTTAGTATATATGCCCCAACTATGCAAGCCAACCCTGTAGAGAAAGACAAATTCTACACAGACCTACGCCAACTCATACAAAAAGTCCCTGTAGAAGATAAAATTATTATCCTTGGTGACTTCAATGCCAGCGTAGGAAAGAACTCCGAAGCCTGGAAAGGTGTCTTAGGCAAGCATGGTGTTGGAAATTGCAATGATAACGGACGCCTCCTGCTAGAGTTCTGTGCAGAACAACAGCTGACTATTACAAACACAATCTTTCAGCAGAAAGATAGCCTGAAGACAACCTGAATGCATCTCCGATCCAAACATTGGCACCTCATTGACTACGTTCTAGTCCGTCAGAGAGACATTCGTGATGTCCGTCATACCCGAGTGATGCCCAGTGCAGAATGCCAAACAGATCATCCCCTCGTCAGATGTAAACTAAATCTTCATCTTAAGTTCAAACCTAAGAGGGGTGGCATCTTAAAGAAGAGACTCCAAGTCAACAATCTTCAACAAACTACCATGAGAGACAACTTCCAGGCAAATCTGCAAACGAAACGTGAAGACCATCCTACAGATCCTTCTCCTACAGTGCTTTGGCAACATATCAAAAACAGTATCCTCCAGTCTGCAGAAGAATCCCTCGGGTTCTCCCACAAGAAAAATCAAGACTGGTTTGATGAAAACAACCAAGAGATCCAGGAGCTGTTGGCAAGGAAGAGAGCTGCTCACCAGGCACACCTCGCCCAGCCAACCTGTCATGTAAGAAAAGCAGCTTTCTGTCTCACATGTAGCAAACTACAACAAAAACTCCGAGACATGCAGAACAAGTGGTGGATCAACATAGCAGAAAAGACACAACGCTGTGCAGATCTGGGTGATCATAGAGGATCTTATGAAGCTCTTAAAGCAGTGTTTGGACCTACTTATCAGGTCCAAAGCTCCTTATACAGTACAGATGGTCAAACATTAATTACTGATAAAGCCTCCATCCTAAATCGTTGGGCTGAACATTTTCAAAGTCTCTTTAGTACCAACCGAGTAGTCCAAGCCTCAGCTATCCAATATATGATACAAAAACCAATGAAAAATGAATTGGACATAGCTCCCACCTTGGAAGAGACCCTTAAGGCCATACAGCAGATGAAAAACGGCAAGGCAGCTGGGATTGATGGAATCCCACCTGATGTTTGGAAACACGGAGGTCATGCACTCCACGATAAATTCCATGAACTCCTTGTAAATTGCTGGGAAAAAGGGGAACTGCCATCAGACCTCCGAGATGCAGTCATCATCACCCTGTACAAGAAAAAAGGAGCAAAATCTGATTGCTCAAACTATCGAGGCATAACACTGCTCTCTATTGCTGGAAAAATCCTTGCAAGGATACTCCTGAACAGACTAGTTCCTGCTATTGCAGAAGAACTTCTCCCTGAAAGCCAATGTGGCTTCAGAGCCAATAGGAGTACTACAGACATGGTATTTGCCCTTAGGCAACTGCAAGAAAAATGTAGGGAGCAGAACAAGGGTCTCTATGTAACATTTGTCGACCTCACCAAAGCCTTTGACACTGTAAGTAGAAAAGGTCTGTGGCAGATCCTGGAAAGACTAGGATGTCCCCCCAAATTCCTTAAAATGATTATCTTGCTACACGAGGGACAGCGTGGTCAAGTCAGATATGGCGATGCTCTTTCAGAGCCCTTTCTAATAAATAATGGAGTGAAGCAAGGTTGTGTTCTTGCACCAACTTTATTTACAATCTTCTTTAGCACGATGCTCCAAAGGGCTATGGCAGAGCTTGAAGAAGACGACGGCATCTATATACGTTACCGTACTGATGGTAGCTTGTTTAACTTAAGCCGTCTGAGGGCTCACACTAAGACTCTAAACTGTCTAGTCCGTGAGCTGCTCTTCGCCGATGCTGCTGCCCTTGTTGCCCACACAGAAGCAGCTCTGCAGCGCCTAACATCCTGCTTTGCAACAGCTGCAGAGCTGTTTGGGCTAGAAGTCAACCTGAAGAAAACAGAAGTTCTTTACCAGCCTGCACCACAGGACGAACACCACCATCCCCACATTGCCGTCGGCAAATCTGTGCTCAAGTCCGTTCAGCAGTTCACCTACCTGGGAAGCATCATCTCCTCAGATGCCAAGATTGACAAAGAGATCGATCACAGATTAGCAAAGGCATATAGTGCATTTGGAAGACTTCACAAAAGAGTCTGGAGCAATAAACACCTGAGGCAAAGCACAAAAATCAGTGTGTATAGAGCCATGGTACTGTCTATCCTCCTTTATGGATCTGAAACATGGGTCACCTATCGCCACCACCTATGACTCCTCGAGCGCTTTCATCAGCGCTGCCTACGCACAATCCTAAATATACACTGGACTGACTATGTGACGAATGTTGCTGTCCTTGAGCAAGCAGGGATCACCAGCATTGAGGCCATGATATTGAGAACACAGCTGCGCTGGGCAGGGCACGTTTCTAGGATGGAGGACCGTTGCCTCCCCAAAATACTACTCTACGGTGAACTCGCCACGGGTCAGCGTAAGAGGGGCGCTCCAAAAAAGCGATACAAAGACTCCCTGAAACAACATCTCAGGCTTGGCCAAATTGATCACCAACAGTGGTCCGCCCTGGCCTCACATCGGGAGGCATGGAGACGCACTATCCACAATGCTGCAGCCTTATTTGAGAACTCACGACGAACAAGTCTTGAAGAGAAACGACAACGCAGAAAGAATCACAACCCAAAAACATCACCCAAGGAGACCTTCTGCTGTGCTTTTTGCAACCGGACTTGTTTATCTCGGATTGGCCTTTTTAGTCATCAGCGCGCTTGCAGAAAGCGCGGGATGAGTCCTTCCTGAATCTTCGTTTGCGAAGAAAAGCCAGAGAGAGAGATTAATCTTGACTAGATTAGACCCACTGAATCAACTGTGATGTTCACTCACCATTCAGTAGTTGATTCGGTAGGTCTACTTTGTTTGGGATTAGCTAAGAGGATTCCAGCCATGTAGTTGCACATGCAGATTGTTGTTGTTAACTGCCATCAAGTTGACTGATTTATGGCAACCTTGTGAATGAGAGACCTCCAAGTCACCCTATAAGCTTTTAAGTACACTTGAACTATTGTCATTGTTGTTAACTGATGTCAAGTCGACTTTGACTTATGGTGACCCCGTCAATGACCTCTAAGTCACCCTGTCATCAACAGCCCTGCTCAGGTCTTGCAGACTCAGGGCCTTGGCTTCCTTGTTTGAGTCTATCCATCTGGAATGTGGTCTTCTTCTTACCCTATTCCCTTCTACCGTACCAAATGTTATAGTCAAACTAGCGAGTCACGTTGTCTCACAGTATGTCCAAAGTACGACAGTCGCAGTTTAGTCATCTTGGCTTCTAAGGAGAGTTCAGCTTGATTTGCTCTAGGACCCATTTATAGTCTTTTTAGCAGTCCACAATATCCAAATAACTCTTTGCCAGTACTACATTTCAAATGAATTGATTTTCTTCCTATCAGCTTTATTCACAGTCCAGCTTTCATAACAATGCATACAAATTGGAAAGACAATGACATAAACAATTCTAACATTAGTATTGAATGATATATCTTTGCATATATATCTATCTTGTCTAGTTCCTTCATAGTTGCCCTTTCAAGGCCTAGTCTTCTTTTGATTTCTTCACTGCAGTCTCTGTTCTGATTAATGACTGAGTCAAGGTGTGGAAAATCTTGAACTATTTCAGCGTCTTCATCGTCTATGTTAAAGTTATGTAAATCTTGGTCATTATTTTTGTTTTCTTAATGTTCAGCTTTAAACCTGCCTTTGTACTTTTTAAATTGGCTTGTGAAGACACACGCAACTAAAGGTGGTGGCAGGTTTGGGTGTGCAACTCCAGTACCCTGGTGAGATCAAACTCTTACCCAAAAAGGCTCTGATGCTGAATATAAAGTTCAAAAAAGGAGGAAGTTTATTTTAAAGAACAGAAGTAAAGGTCTTTCTCCTCCCCAGCTCTAAAAAGCTTGAAATAAAAGGTACTTTACAGTTTGAGTTTCAGCAATCTTCAGGGTGTCATCTCTCTGGGTTTGATCTTGGTTTGATCTCCTCACTCAATGGAGCTGGTGCAGGGTCTTTCAGCTCCTGATTCCTTTGACTTATTTGTTGTTGGTAACTAATTTGGCTAAATGGTGTAAGAAATGCCCTTCCTTGCTGTCTGGGCCTGTTTGCCACCAATAAAACAGCTCCCTGCAAGCTCACAGCAAAGATTGAGGGAAAAAAACAAAAACAAAAAACAAAAACCTAAAAACTTCTAGCTAAAACAGTGGTTGCTGGGAAGGGACAAACCAAACCTGGAAAAATACAGGGGAATTCTTCAGCTCCTCCCACAACTCTAATACAGTGAAACATTCCTATGCTCAGACATACTAACTAAACTAAAATGAAGGAAAATGCAGGGGCCTGAACTAAAATGAAGGAAAATGCAGGGGAGATTCAAACAGTCCTGGCTGGACATCACACGACTTTCTTCAGTAATAGTTCAATGTCTTTTCTATTTTCTGCTAATATTATAGTGTCATCTTCATATCTTAAATTGTTGATGTTCCTCCTTCTTCTCAAATTACAGGAAAAGGGATCTCACCTAAACATTAAGAAGAACATCCTGACAGTAAGAGCTGTTCAGCAATGGAATGCACTGCCTTGGAGTGTAGTAGAGTCTCCTTCTTTGGAGGTTTTTAAGCAGAGGCTGGATGGCCATCTGTTTGGAATGCTTTGATTGGGTATTCCTGCATGGCAGGGGGTTGGACTAGATAGCCCTTGTGGTCTCTTCCAACTCTATGATTCTATAAATCTAATCCTGATTTATGTATGATATGTTTAGCAGACAAGTTAAACAGATAGGGTGATAAAATGCAGTCTTGCCTGACTCCCTTGCCAATTGGAAACCATTCCATTTCTCCGTATTTTGTCCTGATGGTAGCTTCTTGTGCTGAATATAGGTTACGCATCAGGACAATCTAATGTTGTGGCACACCCATTTCTTTAAGACTGATCCAGAGTTTTACATGATTTACACAATCAAAGGTGTTACTATAATCTATAAAGCACAGGCTGATTTTCTTTTGAAATTCTTTCAGGTGCATTTGGATGATGTGTAACTATTTATCAGTGACTAATTTACCACTTGATCCACCAGGATTGTAGAAAGAGCATTTGCTATTGCACAATGGGGCAGTAAGGAAGTACATGGAAAAGATATGCAATCTGTTTCACAATATTGGTACTCAACACAAGGGTGATATAGTGTGACCATGGTATACACACACGTTTGGAGATTTACACTATGCAAACACAATGTAGGAACTTAGTATTCCTTGCCTAAGAAAACCCTATGAAATTCATGGGGTTACCATAAATCAGCAGGCAAATTGAAGGCACACACGCACAGGGATTATGATGTTTAAAAAAAAAATTAGCATTTGAAATTAATCCATATTGTTTGCTCAAATTACTAAATAAACTCATTATACAATTTGGAATAATATCAGTCACCACTGAAATTTTATCAAACCGTCACTGTTACTAAATGTTACCACCTCCCTCTGCATTTTCATCCCCATATAATCCAAAGGTTGTGCATTTTTTATTTTTTCCATACATTAAATAAATAAATACAGAGAAAGCTCTAGCAAAGAAATCATTTAGATTCTGGACAATCTCTTTATTATCTCTGATTGTCCCTTCCATAGCCTAGTTTTCTGGTAGGCCCAACAATTTTCCCACTAGGCATCCTATATCTGATGTACTTAAAGAAATCCTTATGGCTTGTCAGCCTGCATTTGCCTCTTCGTTCTTCAAATTTGCTCCTAGGCCTATCTTAAATCTCCAATTTACATCTTGCCTGCCAAAGTTGCTCCTTTCCATTATTGTCATTTGGCCTGGATATCCAATTTCTTCTTTATATGGGGACCTTTTTTTTTGCCTACATATATTCTGATACTTATTCATACTGTGGGTTTGTTTTCAGTATTGTTTCTCCTTTGGAGGAGGTATGTGCCGATTCCTGACTGAATTAAGATGCTCTTTATTTTTGAAAGCTTGATCTTTTAAACATTTTCTCCTCTAACTGTGTTAATGTAATTCTGAAGTCCTTGATTTGAACATCTCCACTGTGAAGTTTTAGAATAAAAACACTGAGGACCCAGAACTAGATGCTACTTTAATCACATAGTTAGCAACTACTTTTTAAAAATTGATACTATGTATGGTGGGGAGTATTTCAATGAGATGTGCAGTACCTTGGGAGGGAAGTTTTAACACCCTCCTGCCATAATCCAAGTAGTACCACCATACCACATTGAACACAGCTTAACTCATCTGATTTTGGAAGCTTAGCAGGGTCAGGCCTGGTTACTCCTTGGATGGGAGAGTCCTAGGGAATACCAGGAAAAGTATCCTATCTGAAACCCTTGGAGCACCACTGCCAGTCAGAGCTAACAATACTGGGCTAGACTGACCATGGTCTGACTCACAAGGATGAAAAGAATATTAAAAAATATTTGAAAACTTGTTGAAAAACATGTTTTTCAAATGTTGAGAAACCCTGATGAAAAGAATTCTGGACTGATGAGAATGTTCACAGTTTGGGACTTATTCTGTGCAAAACTTGCACATGGTTGTGTGTGTGCATGTGCACATGCGTGTGTGTAGAAAACAGCATTTTCTGTGCAGAAATATTATTTCCTGCACAGAAAATGCTACAATGGAGGAATTATTCTGTGCAAGATTCATGTGTGGTTGATTTGCATAGAAAAAATGTTTTCTATATAGGAAACAACATTTTCTGTGCAGGAAAATATATTTTGAGAAGAAACTTAGTAAAGAATTAAGTTTTTTATTATGGGGCAACTTCCTATGTTGCTAACTACCTCTGTAACAGCAATTAACCTGGAGGAGGTAAGCAGGCTTCCATAACCATCAATGGCACCCCGACCCCCGGGCTAAATTATTTAAGGGAAAATTGTCATTGAGATGGTGGCTGGAAAGGGAAGGGTTAAACCTGCCCTGTACATATGCTATGCAAATTCTCTTTTACATCTCACATTAATTTTTAAAACAGCAAATTGCAAACTTTGCAATTGCAATGGCTTAATGGATGGGAGACCACAAATGAATATCAGGTGCTGTGGCTATTTTTCAGAGGAAGGAACTGGCAAAACCACCTCTGAGTATTCCTTTCCTAAGAAAACCCTATGAAATTTATGTGGTCACCTTCAAGACAGGCAACTTAAAGGCGCATGCGTGCACACACACACACACACACACACACACAGAGTGAAATAAAGGAAATATAGAACTGCCTCATTCATTTTTATTCAGATCTGATAAATATGAATTAAATTGATCAGAAATAAGTAATTCAAAATTAAGATTGGATTTAGTTTGGATTTCTGGTTTGCATTTTTTTAAAAAATTCAGAACTATTTTGCTAGAACTTAAGGAAACAGAAAAGCTTTATCCCATGCACCAAGCAGCTGCTGGTGGTGGTGATGTTCACGTCCATCAAGGATGCTTGGAGTGACAAGGGGGAACCAGTCATCACTTGTTTTCATAACTGAAATTCAAAAGCCACTTTGGGTCTCATATTGGTAGAAAGGTAGGATATTAAACAAACAAACAAATAACTGAATCTGAATTAATTAAAACTGAATTATGAAGTTTTCCAAAATAAACAATTTGTGAAAATGATTTTAAATCTAAAAACTCAATGAGAGTATATCTGTATTTGTATTTTCCAGTGCACTTCCCTATTTATTTCTAGTTTGGCCCTGTGCCCAATAAGTGGACTATCACATGAGCCAATTTCCTGAACAAGTGTGTTCTTACTCTATAACCTGCTTTTAAGCACAGCCTGTTGCTATAAAACTGTTCAAGGGAACCAGGTGCTCCAATTATAACTGAAACTGAATTGGGCTCAGTATCTTGTTCCCTTGTCTTCAAGACCTGCAGTACCAGCACTTTTGCTTAAGTTATTCTCACTTTTCCACAAATCCATCATAAGCTGTGACTTCATGCCAATGTTACAGGGACATTATTCCCACATTACTGGCAGAACCACTGGTGCTGTGGTTAAGGTCCAGGATTCCTGGGTTCTACATTTACCAAGAGCTGATTCAGCATGTCTGCTTAATTTTAAGGAAGAAATTTCATTTATTCTGCAGAAACAATCATTGATGCATTGCACTATATGTGGATTGCACCATGTGGCGTTAATGAAATGCTGAGTGCCAAAGTGCATGGTTTATATTGTGTTCTACATCTGCAAAGCCACTGTATGTGCTCAAATTACTAAGGAAAAGGCAGTAGTAAGCATTATAGTAATTACTACACTGTGACAAGTTTCCTCTTTATTCTCTCTCTGTCTCTGGCTTTTCTTCGCAAACGAAGATTCAGGAAGGACTCATCCTGCGCTTTCTGCAAGCACGCTGATGACTAAAAAGGCCAATCCGAGATAAACAGGTCCGGTTGCAGAAAGCACAGCAGAAGGTCTCCTTGGGTGATGTTTCTGGGTTGTGATTCTTTCTGCGTTGTCGTTTCTCTTCAAGACTTGTTCGTCGTGAGTTCTCAAATAAGGTTGCAGCATTGTGGATAGTGTGTCTCCATGCCTCCCGATGTGAGGCCAGGGTGAACCATTGTTGGTGATCAGTTTGGCCGAGCCTGAGATGTTGTTTCAGGGAGTCCTTGTGTCGCTTTTTTTGGAGTGCCCCTCTTACTCTGACCCGTGACAAGTTCACCATAGAGTACTATTTTGGGGAGGCAATGGTCCTCCATCCTAGAAATGTGCCTTGCCCAGCGCAGCTGTGTTCTCAATATCATGGCCTCAATGCTGGTGATCCCTGCTTGCTCAAGGACAGCAACATTCGTCACATAGACAGTCCAGTGTATATTTAGGATTGTGCGTAGACAGCGCTGATGAAAGCGTTCGAGGAGTTGTAGGTGGTGGCGATAGGTGATCCATGTTTCAGATCCATAAAGGAGAATAGACAGTACAATGGCTCTATACACACTGATTTTTGTGCTTCGCCTCAGGTGTTTATTACTCCAGACTCTTTTGTGAAGTCTTCCAAATGCGCTATATGCCTTTGCTAATCTGCAAAACCACTGTATGTGCTCAAATTACTAAGGAAAAGGTAGTAGTAAGCATTATAGTAATTACTACACTGTGACTAGTTTCCTCTAATGAAACTAGTTTCATTACTAATGAAAATTAGTAATGGGATGAAAGCATGCTTAGATGCTATTTTCACATTTGGCAATGAAGGACAAGTAAAGGCGCAATGTGGGAGATGATCACATTCATTGTTCTCTCTGGGTTCTACCTGTTGCTCTTCTATTCCTTCCTGGGGAGGAGCCCTACCTTAGTATTGAGACACTTTGCAAACAAAAGCTTCAGGTTAAAAGGAATAGCTGCCAGTGGCCAGAAAGACATCTGATAAATAACAACTGAATGCCAATCCTGGAGTATTTTGAAAACCTGTGTAGTAACTTCCAAGTATTTGCACTGGAGTATTTTGAAAACTACAACTGAACATTGGAGAGACATTGGTGAAAGAACCATATATTACAGCATGATTAATTCTAATTACTAGTCTGTTGGAGTGTTTTGAAAAGTTTATCTTTCTTTCATTGCTTGTATCTTTTATGAAACATGTTTTTGTATATTAAAAGTGTGTGGGAGAGAGGCTTGCGGACCCTAATGATGTTTTGAGCTATGCTGGCGGTGGCATAATAGCCACTGGTAGGGTCTCCCATGCCAGACAGGTCAAAACCGAAGGGTCTTTGACAAAGAGCGTCAAAGGGCAGGATGGGCTCTCTAGCCTTGTGGCAACCATCCTAGGAGAAGGAAAACTCCAATCCCAAACCCGGGCAGATGGTGCTTGTCCAACCCTGTAAGGTCAACCATCTAAGAGAATCCTACGACCTGAGGACCTCACTGCTACCGTCCATACTTGCAAGGCCACAGCAGATGAACCTTTGGTTTAAAGGGTGAGGCCAGGTCTGTGCACGCTACACTCCACCAGAAAAATCCATTGCACAGGCTCAAAGGACAAATCCAATTCCAAATTAGTCATTAGCGCACTTGCAGAAAGAGCGGGATGAGTCCTTCCTGAATCTTCATTTGCAAAGAAAAGCCAGGGAGAGAGAGACATACCACTGTAGGTTTTGAAATCCTCCATCAAGTAACTGCAGTGGAGTACTTGGTGTATCATTATATTATTTGTATCAGGCATATTAGTGTTAGGCATATGCATATGTGCATATATGTATGACTTGCTGTATATATAGGTTGTCTGATACAATTCAGTTGATTAAAGCATATGATATGTCATTACATGTAGTTTAGAACACTCCTGCTCAACAGTTTCATATTGAGCATCACAGTGTTTGCAAGACCTAGCCCTACTTTCCTCAGTTAGCAGTTGCAAGGGTTGCTATTTTTCTTGTTGAGACATGCTGCTCATCAGATTATGCAACATTGATTGGCCTTGATGTATGAGTTGATAGATAAGTTACTGTTCCTATGGGTTCATGTATATGAACCAGGATGCACTAGATCCCCACCGACACATCCCAGCCATAGATCTGGCCCATTCTTTCCCCAATCCCTACACGGAACAGGAGGAAGTCCTGACAGGCATATCAGCCCATTGCTGCAGCCATCCCCTCCACCATTTTCTTAACTGACTCAGATGGCAGTAAGAGGGCCTGCAACATATGACCAAGGCCCCCTGCATGTGACCAACCTTGGTCACATGCTGCAGGCTGGCTTCCTGCCTTCTTGGAGAGCCAGGGAGACAGCAATAGCAGCAAGGGCCAGCCTGCAGGGGGAGGCTCCTGTGGACATGTGGGGCCCTATCCATTGTTTGTCAGCAGAAACTGAGTATTGTTATAAACCACTGTATTGGGCCCAACCCTACTTCCCCCCATCTGAGCCCTGTATCTGTCCGGAGGTGGTAAGGACTGCCCGGGGGCAGAATGGGGCAAATGCTCTGCATCATATGGACTTCAGGGCTCTGAGACTGGGGCAAGATGAGATATTTAGCCCATGTAGACAAGCCCTATATTGCCTTTATTTCTTGTTGCTGTGCTACACTTGTCCCACACATTTCTCTGCCATCAACTTTCCAGCTAAAATTTTGATCAAGAGCTCCATGGAGCACAAACCAGCAACCGCCTCTTCCTCCTTGCTTATGACCTTGTAAACTTAGATTAAAACATTGCATGGAGTCCAGACCTGCTGCTATTGTCACTGCTGCCACTGCCTCTTCCTTCCCTCTACTCCATGATTTCTGCTTATGATCCTACATTCTGCTAATACTGCATAGATATTAATCACACTTACCATATCCTCCAGACTACCTTCACAGTTTCCTCTTCTCATCACAGTGATGTGTCTTAACTGCAGGTTAAGAACAATAAAAAGGTTTTTTTTGGGTATGTCCGCAGCAAAAGGAGGAAGAAGGAAATGATAGGGCCACTACGTGGAGAAGATGGCAAAATGCTAACAGGGGACAGAGAAAAGGCAGAATTACTCAACACCTTCTTTGCCTCAGTGTTTTCAGAAAAGGAAAAGGAGGACCAACCTGAGGATAATGGAACAGAGGACACAATAGGGGAAATCCAGCTCAAAATAAGTAAAGAGGTAGTACAGGAATACCTTCTTAGTATAAATGAATTTAAATCTCCAGGACCAGATGAACTACATCCAAGAGTATTAAAAGAGCTGGCAAATATAATCTCAGAGCCATTGGCAATAATCTTTGAGAACTCCTGGAGAACAGGAGAAGTCCCAGCAGACTGGAGGAGGGCAAACATTGTCCCCATCTTCAAAAAGGGGAAAAAAGAGGATCCCAACAATTTTCGTCCAGTTAGTCTGACATCAACACCAGGGAAGATTCTAGAGCAGATCATTAAACAGAGAGTCTGTGAACATTTAGAAGGCAATGCCATAATCACAAAAAGTCAACATGGGTTTCAGAGAAACAAGTCATGCCAGACTAATTTGATCTCTTTTTTTGATAAAGTTACCAGCTTGGTAGATGAAGGGAATGCTGTGGACATCGCATACTTGATTTCAGTAAGGCCTTTGACAAGGTTCCCCATGACATTCTTGCAAACAAGCTTGTAAAATGTGGGCTAGACAAGTTAACTGTTCAATGGATTTGTAATTGTTGACCAGCCGAACCCAAAGGGTGCTCAGCAGTGGCTCCTCTTCATCTTGGAAAGATGTGACCAGTGGGGTGCCACAGGGTTCTGTCCTGGGCCCAGTGCTATTCAACATCTTTATCAATGACTTGGATGAGGGAATTAGGGGCATACTTATCATATTTGCAGATGACACCAAATTAGGAGGAGTAGCTAATACTCTAGAGGACAGGATCAAAATTCAGAATGACCTGGATAGACTGGAGAGCTGGGCCAAAGCTAACAAAATGAAATTCAATACAGAGAAATGTAAAGTACTACATTTAGGGCGGAAAAATGAAATGCATAAATATAGGATGGGAGAGACCTGGCTGAATGAGACTACGTGCGAAAGGGATCTAGGAGTCCTAGTAGACCACAAGTTGAACATGAGCCAACAGTGTGATGCGGCAGCTAAAAAGGCCAATGCGATTTTGGGCTGTATCAATAGAAGTATAGTGTCTAGATCAAGGGAAGTAATAGTGCCACTCTATTCTGCCTTGGTCAGACCTCACTTAGAATACTGTGTCCAGTTCTGGGCACCACAATTCAAAAAGGATATTGACAAATTGGAGTGTGTCCAGAGAAGGGCAACTAAAATGGTGAAAGATCTGGAAACGATGCCTTATGAGGAGAGACTTAGGGAGCTGGGCATGTTTAGCCTGGAAAAAAAGATGGTTAAGAGGCGATATGATAGCCCTGTATAAGTATTTGAAGGGATGTCACGCTGAGGATGGAGCAGGCTTGTTTTCTGCTGCTCCAGAGACTGGAACACGGAGCAGTGGGTGCAAGCTCCAGGAACAGAGATTCCACCTCAACATGAGGAGGAACTTTTTGACAGTAAGAGCTGTTCGGCAGTGGAACACACTCCCTCGGAGCGTGGTGGGGTCTCCTGCCTTGGAGGTCTTTAAACAGAGGCTGGATTGCCATCTGTCGGGGATGCTGTGATCAAGATTTCCTGCGTGGAAGAGGGGTTGGACTGGATGGCCCTCATGGTCTCTTCCAACTCTGCAATTCTATGATTCTATGATTCAAATGATTTTGAACATACTTTCACTTCAATACTTGCGCTCTGTTTGTCATTCCAGAATCTAATATAAGCCTATTGGAATGAATACATGAATGTCATCTTATGATAATTTTTTTCCAAACCAGTTGCCTACCCCCCACCAATAAATAAATAAATAAATAAATAAAGGAAAAAAAGAAAAGAAAAAAAAGAATGTGGACTACAGTTCTCATCACCTGTAGCCATTAGTTGTCCTGGTGTCTGATGAGCTCGGTAATAAAAAATATTTGGGAGGACACCAGGCTGAGAAAGCCTGCTGTTAATTGCTGTATTAATACTTGGGCATTTTCTATCATGCATTAACCTTGCCCATATTATTGAAAGTGTGAATTTAAAAAAGGGTATTCCTAGTCAGATTGAGTGCATGCACATCAAAATGTGCATTAACTGAATGTTTATTGTCCCAACATTTTTCACGATTTAGTTGGTTTTGAACAGTCTTCTTCTTCCTCCCTTCATGTTTCTTGTGTATATCTGTACTGTGTATGGTCGTAATCCTGTATGGTCTAGCATAGTGTAGTACAGTGAGCCCTCCATATTGATGGGTTCTCAAGCCACAGATTGGACTTGTGCATGCTCACGTTGCTATCATTGAATAATATGGGGCTTGACCACCCACTTTTTTGCATCTGTGGTGGGTTTTGGGAACAACCCCCCCACAGTTCTAGAGGACCCACTGTAGTTCTGCCTACAGTGCATTAGTTCTGCCTGCAGAACTGCACTGCAGCTAGCCATTTCCCAACCCCAGACCAACCATAGAATCATTTCAATTCTTCCATGGCAATTCTGGACCTCGTAAGAGCAGTGGGGGGTTGGAGAAGTGTCTGGCAATGTCCTGGTAGCTTGATGTTAAATGATTACATCCTCTACTGAGGTCAACCAGAGGCTTTAGCAGATTATGTAATAGTTTTTTTGTCTGGGGACATATCCAGACACTTCTCCAATGCCCCATGTCTTTCCACCAGGTACAGAATGGCTGTGGGGGTGGTTTGCAGTGACTCTAGGGTAGGTCAGGAGGGGGCTTTTGTTGGTGTAGAGGGTTAAAGAGAATACCAGCCTTTACATCAGCCCAAAAGAGACATACTCAGGTGTAAGGGTGACTGAACACCTTACATATGCTACTAACAGTATGTCAGACTACGTGTGTTAGTTACACATGCAGAATAAACCTTAATGGCTAAGTAGCATACATATATCACACACAGTGCAGAAAGGGAGCACACATTTGCAAACTTTAAACATAATATAGGAAACTTTAATAGTAGCTTGGACAGAAAGCCCTGGACCTGCTTGTCAGAAATTTGTCAAGGTATGTCCCCCCGAAGAGGCTACAGTTCTGCCAAATTAATGCAGTTATATGACAAAAAAGTTATGGTCATTTTTGTTTTCCAAAGTAAATCAATGAACAGCACAAAAACAAATCAGAGCTGAATGCAAATTGACAAATCAGGTGCCAAACAAAATGAGAGTGGAGGCAGGATTTGCACAGTCCTAATTTTAATATACATACCAGGCAGTACATTCCATTACAGTCAATCAAACTTATTACTGAGTAAAAATGCATTGAATAGCTTATGTTTATTCATGCCATATTATATTAATCTCAATTAAGAACTAACCACCAAGCCCCACCATCTTTCCCATCTAGAAATGACAACATTAGGAGATACTAACTCACTCTTTCTAATTTTTATGTTCAGTATAAGAAGGATTTGTGTAATTTTTTTTTTAAAAAAATCACATGATATTACTAATCCAGAGTCCATTCACACCATTCTGCCTAAAAGCTGCTTAAGTTAGTCTATCAGGCACAGAAAAAAGCTGGTTCTTAAATCCAGCACAATCCAATTATCTGGCTAACAAGGAAAGGCAAAAGAGAAGATGTGAAGGACTTGTGGGGTAGGAATTGGACAATGATCCAAGTTTCCATGGTGCAAGTGATTGTAGGGAGAAAGATTTTTCAAAGATACACATCCCCATTGGGAGCTTAATTCTTGTTTAAAGTCAGTGGGTATGGAGTGTCACTGCTTAGGACTAGCCTTCAAATTTGAGAGGAATCTTATGTCAGTTCCAGGAAGCCTCAAGGACTGGTTTGTGCTAACACCAGCAATTCTGTATGTAGGGAGGAAAAACTCTAATGATCTTGTAGTATTGTAGTTAACTGCCATCAAGATGGCTTCAACTTATGGTGACCCTATGAACTAGAGACCTCCAAGACACCCTGCTATTGATAATCCAGCTCAAGTCTTGCAAACTCAGGGCCATCTTTGACCGGGTCTAACCATCTGTAATGTGATCTTCCTCTTTTACTTCTGTCTTCCACCTTACCATGCTTTACCGTCTTTTCTGCTTTCTCAAGATATCTCCAAAGTACAATAGTCTCTGGTTGGTAATTTTTGGTTTCTAAGGAGAGTTCAGTCTTGATTTGCTCTTGAAGCCATTTATTAGTCTTTTTGGCATTCCCTACCAGCATGGTGTAGTGGTCTGAGTGCTGGACTTGGACACTGGGAGACCAGGGTCGAATCCATGCTTAGCCATAGAAACATACTGGTTGACTTTGGGCAACTCACATTCTCTCAGCCTCAGAGAAAGGCAATGGCGATCTCCTCTGAAGAAATTCTGTCAAGAAAACCCAGTGATAGGTTCACCTTATGGTCCCCATACGTTGGAAATGACTTGAAGGCACACAACAACAAAGTATCCACAGAACTCTCCTCGAGCACCATGTCTCCAATGTGTTGATTTTTTTCCCCCTGTCAGTTATCTTCACTTTCCTCATAGCATTATCCTGAAATGAATGCTTAAGTATTCTAGCAGTGTGTGTGAGTGTGTGAAAATGCTTACCAAAGATTGGATTAAAATTTGAAAACAGTATTTTGTAGCAGAGAGCTTATCATTAAACATGAGGTGAGGGAGGGCTTCTTCCTTGTAAATTGGGATAGAATATCATAGTTGACCAAAGTGATCAGTCAGCTCTTTCCTCCCCAAGAATGGCATCATGATGTCATGCTACTTGTCAAAAAACTTTTTTTGAGGGCTGGAGATAAGACATTGTCTGAGCTTTCTGTAGAGGTGATAATACATTCAGCGCAATTTTCTTGAATGGTTTCTGTAAAGAATAAGTCCATCTCATATAGTGATGATGCTGAAATCATAATTGGCATTACCTGATTTGTTGTATGAATTTGGTCAACAATCTTGCTCCAATATCTTCCTTGTATGAGACGGTGTCAGTTTTTGTACTTGCCCTGTGGAGAAGGACACCAACACTTCACAGATGAAAACAGGGATGCACCTGGCCAATCAACATTAATGTTTGGTTGAGATGGCAGAGGTTATAAATGATGAAGGAGACACAAGCAAGGAGAGGCTGCAGCAGTTTACCTTTGCCTGAGACTACTGGGAAGGGCAATATTCTGTCCTCTTCTCCTCTCCACCCTGCTGTGTCAATTGAATAGAAACTAATTGTGCAGTTTGAACTCAGTTTTAAGCAACTGAAGTAACCCAAGGACAAAGGGGGAATGTGGGAGGCAGAGAGAGATATACTGGGGCATTTTAGAAGCAGCTGAAAAAGGACAACAGAGGATTAATTGACACTGTTCCTGCCAAATCATGACAGTTGATGGTTGTGAAGTTGGCCTGGCCTATCTTGTACAGTGCAAGTTTTGGCATCTCTCTTGTTATCCAGGCAGGTACTACAGATCTCTGATTAGCTGCTCTGCACAAAGTACTTTTTTTTTTTTTACATGAGTAGAAGATTTCTTTCAAGTCCAGTTCAATCAGCCAAGCAACCAGAAGGGTGTGTGTGAATTGGCCCTGAGACAGAGGACTTTTTCAGATGCCCTAAAACCCATCAGGGAGGGTGGGAGAGGTGTGTGGCTATCCGGCGACAAGGGGTCCGTTTCGGATGACGACGTCCCCCTCCCGTCATCGTCCATGTTACTTCCGTGTTCGATGTATTGCAAAGGCACCATTTTTTACTCATGGAAGTTTTTCATGAGTAAAAAGTGGTGCCTTTGCAATAGATTGAACATGGAAGCAACATGGATGATGACGGGAGGGGGACGTCGTCGTCCAAAACTGACCCCCTGCTGCGGGATAGCCATGTACCTCTCCCGCCCTCCCCTGACGGGTTTTAGGGCATCTGAAAAAGTCCAGAGTCTTCCAATTTGATAAACATTTGATCTCCTACCATTTCCACTAAATTCCATGTTTTATTATTACTCCATTTTTAATCCCCTATTTCCACCCTTTTAAAATGTGAAATTTAAAACAAAAAGGTATGTGAAAAGAGTTTTTAGAACAATACCTAGTCTTCCCTTGATTATCAGTTTTTCTAAAAATGATTTGAGCATCCTAAATGCTTAATTGAATTAATGATAGAATTCAAACAGTCCCTTGTTTCCTGCCCCTCCATCAAGATAATAATAATAATAATAATAATATTTATTTGTATCCCACCCCTCTATTAAAACAATCGGGGCGGTTTACAAAAATTAAAATACCAATACAATTTAAAATCCCCAAACACCACCCACCCCCACCCTCCCCCATAAAAAGATAATAAACCAAATATATTAAAACAACTGATATAAAATCACATTAAAATAATAAATAATAAATAGCCAGCAGACTAAAAAGAGCCAGGAGCCCCTGAGGCCGGGAACTAATCAGGAAAGGCCTGCTGAAAGAGATCCATCTTTAGTGCTTTTTTAAAGCTACTCAGGCTCGTCATCTGACGGATATTTTTGTTGAGGAAATTAAAGCATCACCTGTATTGGCTGTTGAAAGAAATGCTTGTTTTTTTGATGGTAGACTACTGTATATACTCTCTGATCTCTGTTTGGTTTTCTATTCCAAATCACATAACTTCCTGCATGAAATCATCCTTTCTCTCTCACTGTCCATCCCTCCTCCCTCACCCTCCCTTACGGATGGCTTTTCCAGCAGTATTTCTCTTGGGGTCTCTCTCTCTCTCTCTCTCTCTCTGTGTGATGAATGAGTTTCATTCATCTTTCTCTCTGGGGTTTGTGAAAAGCTTTAGACTTCACTTGCTCCCATTTTTTCAAGCCCCGTATTCATTTCCATGGTGATGGAGAAAGAAGGGGGTGGCAGAGTGGGTGGCAATGGGGTCAGAGGTCAAGAGTGGCCACTTTCTGAATTGAAGCTTTGAATTCCATTAGAGGTGGCACAATGGAACTTAGAGTAACTCTCCAAGAAATTGGCTGTCAAAGGAATCAAAGCAAAAAGGGAAGGAGGAGACCAAATGAGGAAGAGATCAGTGAGAGAGAACGTAAGCCCTTGCCGTCTCTGTCAGGATTACATTTGGTGACTTAATAGAGCAGTGATTCATTTGTGAAGCCATGCACCATGTTTCGGTGGCTCCAGTCTCAAGCCTGCTCACATGTGACAGAGACTTCTTCATCGACATCAATAATGAATCTCACCTCTCTAAGTGAAGATCAGACTGGGAAATAGGTTGTGAGGAGTTTGTATGAATTCATACCAACCACATTATTTATTCTGTGCAGATGGCCCATGTTTTAGAATCAAACTGAAGATGAACAAGGGCCCAGCACAGATAGCATGAACAAACTCAACATTTCAAAAATAAAAGAAGGCCACGGTTGGGTTTGTGTTCATTAGAGGTGGAAAGTCACTGTATACAAAATGACCTTGAATTTGACTGCGTTTGGGGCATTCCTATCCCACAATCTCCAATCCCGCCCCTGTCCTGGCACAATAACCTTCCCCACTGCACTTACCTTGTGTAGTATCACAAGGCATTCCAAGAATGAACTCTAATGGAGCTCTGTTCACTTCCTGGACTGAAATCCTGCCTGTTCTCACAAGAAGATGCGAGCGCAGGAAATTAAAAAATAAAAAGTGAAATAACATTTTAAAAAGTTACACCAATCACCAATACACATTAAAACTTACAAGCAACCTGGGGAGGGTCATGAAAAGTGTGTTACTTACCTGGATGTCACAATCTCACCCAGGAGTGTTCTGGCAGGACCACCCATTGATGCTGCATTCTTGAGAGTTAAATGGCCTGAGGTTTCACATGCCAGCAATGCCGGCACCAAAACAGGATGGACGATCTATTGACGGCTCGGTCCATCAATAAAAAAAAAAAAAAAACAGCTTTAATGATGCCAGCGGAATGCAAAAGGATGACATTGTCTGATATTGGCATCCTTTTGTGTTCCCCTGGAATCATTATGGCACCACATTAGCCACGTCTAATAATCTCCTAAGAAGAGGAATGCATATGAGAAGTAACGAAACATAGAGCAGATGCAGCAAAACACTGGTGCATCTGATTGTCTGAGTAAAGCAAATGCAAGTTGAGTCTCCCTTATCTGAACTGCTTGGGACCAGAGGTATTTTGGGATTTGGAACATTTCAGATTTTGTAATATTTGTATATACAGTACATATTGAGATATCTTGGAGATGGGACCCAAGTCTAAACACAAAATTCATTTATGTTTCATATACACCTTATACACATAGTCTGAAGGTACTTTTATAGACAATATTTTAAACAATGTTGTGCATGAAACATGTTTTTGTACTTTGAACAATCAGAAAGCCAAGGTGTCACTATCTCAGCCACCCATGTGGACATTTTGGATTTTGGAATATTTTGGATTTTGGAATTCCAGATAAGGGAGACTTAACCTGTAATGGGTAACTAATGTTGCACTGTGTTAAAAGGGGCAAACTAGTGCTGCATCAGGAGGTGTGTGGGATTCATCTGCAGTTCAAGCAAGGAGTGGACATTTGGAGCAGTGTGCTGGTCCAAAAATTTTCTTCCTGTAAAGCTGACAGAGCCAAACTGTGACCCAGCTAAAGCCTTGTTGGACATTTTTATTGTGGATGGCAAAGAAGCTAGAGTAAAAGATAACCACTTTTCTGTGGAAAACAAGTAAGAGGGTGAAGGAGAAAGGAAGTAGGGTTGAGTCCTGGGTGCCAGTTAGACGGTATTTTTTTGTCACGGAGCATCCTGGGACTTCTTGATCCTGTATTTGTCCCTCGTTGTTTACATGATTTTTGTCTCTAATTTGGATATCCCAGGAGATCCTGGGATCATTGTTTACATGGCATCACGTCCCGTGTTATGTCTCCTCTCCCACTGTATACTATCCCATTTTTTTTGTTTACACGTGTTTATGGTCCCGGGATTTTATTTTTTTAGCTGTCAATCAAGGATGTGATTACTCGTTTTTTCACAACCTCAGTGACGTATTTCCTGTAGAGTTTCCTGCCAAGAGCGATGCTATTGGTTGGCACAAATGTTTGTTCAAGCTTCTGCATTGGTCAGATGAGGAGGGCAATTTGATTTTAAAAAACCCTGATTGGTAAATGCCCACCCAAAAGTGAAAATCCATGTGAAAGGAGAATGCCAGTACAGACACACAAGGCATTTTAAAAGACAAACCTTGGCGCGATCATCTGCCCAGACGCTGGCATTTTTTACTGTGCCTTTAAACTCATGGAGTGGATGCAGGTGGTGTGTGTGTGTGTGGATGAATGTGCGATCGCACTGGCATTTTTTACTGTGCCTTTAAACCCATGGAGTGGATGCAGGCGGTGTGTGTGTGTGTGTGTGGATGAATGTGCGATCGCACTGGCATTTTTTACTGTGCCTTTAAACCCATGGAGTGGATGCAGGCATGCGGAGGGTGAACGGGTGATTGTCTGCAATCTCTTTTTAATTTACTCTCTCTTTAAAATTTAAGCCAAGCATGCAGGAGGGGGGGGATTTAAAGTAGGTTTCCCAGTGTAGAAATCCATTGAACAGGGTGATTTAATGCAGACATACACAAACCTACCTGCAGCTGGAATGGAAGCCTTTGTTTCCAGCTGGTGAGGCTGAATCTATTGAATGAGTGACTGACCCCTCCTCTCCTCTCTGAACCCACCCCTGGTCACATATATTTCTGGTCATCACCAAGTACTGAGATATCTTGTCCCGGGCTGTTTACATTTACCATTTTCTGAATCCTCCCGTGACTTTTTTTAAAAACTGGCACAAACTGTGGGACTGAAAGTTCCGCGGGTTGTGGGATAAAAGGTGGCTCCCCCTTTGGAAAATCACGTGTCCGACCCGATGTATGTGTAAACAACCAGGGTTTGACACGAATTCTTCCCACAACATTTTCATCTTGTAAACGGCACCCGGGGCATGTCCACTTTTTTTAAAAAAATCCCAAGTCTTGTTTTAGAAGGGCTTCTCCAACTGCTATTCTTTGGATGTTTTGCTTTTCTTTCAATGGGGGATGTAATTTTAATTAAAATATCTATGAACATACTCTTGGGAAGTGACTTGACTTCATTTTCCTTTCCCTAGGAAAACAACGTTATATTTATATTTATTTATAAGGTTATATTTATTTGAATTTAAATGAAGTTTGTGTGTATCTCAGTGTTCTGTTCATGGATAGATCAGTATGTTTTTTTTTTCCTAAGTAAAAAAAGAAACCCTCCAAAGACAGAAGTCTCTTAGTTATTTGCCTGTTGCCTATGCTGAGTTAAGAAAGACAATAATTGCTGTAGGTACAAGATTTGATGAATTAGATGCATATGAACCAAACTGCAGAAGCAGACTGTTTACAGGAATATCTACAGCAAAAATCACCTCAGCTCCTTTGCTGTCCAAGATGTGGGCTTTTGAGACGCTGGTGAAGTACTGTACTTTCTAATAGGCACTTCACAGAGCTCATTTTCCACAGAATATTTCCCATGCATTAAGAACTTCACCTGATGCTGTTTTTGAAGCATCCTGGACTTCAGAGGTCAGGCACATGGTGAAAAATAACACACCTTTTGTCATAGATGTGGGATTGGGGGGAAACATGCTTGCCCCTTAAAATGACATTTTGTTTCTCTGGCTCAGTGACCTGTCCTCTGGAATTGTCCTCTCACATCCCAAGCCTCTCATAGCCTAAAAATGAATTCTTTCCCATTTCACATCTCTCCCTTCTGTCTCCCTTCTTGAAAAGCATCAATAGGCCAGCTCCTCATGTATTCTTTCAGTTATATGGTGAAAGTATCAAGTTTTCGACCCACTTTGGCTGGGTGATCCTTCTCCCCTAAGAGTAGAGCATGTAACTGTGGTCCTCCCAAGATGTATTTGGACCATATCAACCATTAATCCTCACATTCTGTCCATCTCTCCTGATCTGGCAGAGATAGTCATGGTTAATCCTCTGCTGTCCCATGTTTTCAGCTGCTCCTAAAATGTCCAGTTTCCCTCTCATCCTCTCCCTTTGTCTTCAGCTTGCTTTAGTTGCTACAAACTGAGTTCAAAGTGCAAAGGGAAGAGAGGTGGGCAGAATCTTGTCCTTCCTATTAGGCTTTGGTAAAGGCAAACTTCTACAGCTTCTATTAGCTTGTGTGTTACTCTCATTAATAACTTTTACCATTTTGACCACACTCTGACATTGCTTGAACACATCTGTCCTCGTTTTCATCTGTGAAGTGTTGGAGGGTATGTCCACATCATTTGTAATGCTGGCTAGGGCTGGTGGGGGTTGCTGTTCAATATAAGTTTCATACATCTCCTATCCCTGGCTTGTGTGTGTCTCTGTGCCTTCAAGTTGCCTGTCGACTTATGGTGGCCAAATTAATTTTCATGGGGTTTTCTTAGGGGTAGTCCAGATGGTGAAAAAAGCCTCTGGGACTTTCCCTGAATTTTTTTAAAACCCCCAATGGAAATGTGCACCCTTGCCTGTTAGAACAACTGAATCATATTGCATCGCATTGCTGAAGAGGACAGCTGATTGTTTGGATGTGCACAGGGGGCGGAGCTTGGTAAGATGGCAGATTGCAGAACTGCCACGTTGGTTTGTTGCTGTAGCGATCATGCACTGGGGTGATGAAAAAGGATTTCTTCCCTTGTTTTTTTATTATTTAAGCAGAAGATGGCTCTTCCCCACCTTGGAGTTAGGTTTGTTTTTTTAATGTTTGGCAGGTGCAAGTCGGGAAGTACAAGACTGCGAGTAATTCATTCATGGCTGCCATCTTGATACACTGGCATGCCTCCATATGAACAGGAAACACAGCTTCGCACACCAGTAATCTTGCCAAAAATTGTTGAGAAAGATGACAGCTGCTGCAAATTGGCGTTTCTGCACCCCAATCCACATTTTATTCCCTTGTCTAGACTGGCCCTCAGACAAGGAATACTCAGGCGTGGTTTTGCAATTTCCTTCCTCTGAAATATGCCCTCCAGCACCTGGTATTCTTTGGCAGTCTCCCATCCAAGTACTAACCAGGGTTGACCCTGTTTAACTTCCAAGATCAGAGAGGATCTGGTATCTTTAGGGTATTTAGATGGACTTCATTCCATATGCCATCTCTTGTATGTGAGATGTAATCTTTCTACCACATAGGTGACCCTTGCACTAAAGTTATGGAATTTCTCTTTACAATTGCCTAGTCTAGGCTACTTTGAAGGTAAATGGTTTCCTTTCCTTCTTGTTTTTATCCGACTGCCTTATCCAACCAATAATTCTAATCTTAATTTTAAAATCTCTCATACTCAGAACCTGGTGCTTGACTATATACTTTGGAAAACCCAAGATTAGTCAGTTACCTTTATGCTAAATCACTTGATCATGCATGGTTTGGTTAAAGCAAGGATGGGAGATTTGTAGTCTTCCAGATATCGCTAGACTGTAACTCTTATCAGTCTTAGCCAACATGACCAATACTGAGAGGTCATGGGAGCTGCAGTCCAGCTGCATCTGAAGGCCACATATTGCCCAGCCCTGGATTAAAGGGAGACAAAGGATACTAGATTAAGGAAAGATTAGCTCTGGAGGCAAACAAGAGAACTGGGAAACCTGGAAGTATTGGTCCTGGTTTATCAGATAAAAAGCCCAAGGCCTGGTGTCCCCCTCACTCTATAGCTAAGTAGAGGGATGGTGGCAGCAATCAATAGCAAGAAATGTTACAGACTGGCCCACCCTATGGTGTGGGCAATGGTTTCTTTACAAGTGGAGGCTGTCTCTCAAATACACTTCCTAGGTAGATCTGTCTGGCACCTGCTCTGTTGTCATTTTGATGACAGATAAATATCTTTTGAAAATTAACCAGATGTTTTAAATTGAGTTTTTACTTCTCTTTCTCTGTTGTTTTTATTATTAAGCTCTATGGTTGTTGTTTTAATTATTGTTCTAACAACCCTGTCAGTGGTTTTATATATGCTAGCTGAATTGGGGACTTGTGGTTTCAAATGGGAAGTGCCTAAATTGTACAAACGATAGAGTGATAAATTAAAGTTTTTGTTTTGAATATTTTTAAAAACATACTATGCTATTATTCTGTGGCAAACAAGAAGGACATGCTATTCATGCCACTAGGTAGGAAGTGACCAGCAGCAGAATCATGGAATCATAGTTGGAAGGGGCAATATGGGACATCAGATCCGACCCCTTGCTCAATGTAGGATCTCCTGCTAGAGCATCCTCAGCATCTCCTTCTGCCCATAATCAGTGATATTTATCCACAGCCCTGCTGGTATGTCCCACCATCTATATATATAATTTTCTTGGGTATGTCACCTTTCCCAGTGTGCTGATTGGTGGCTTAGGAAACATACCCAACCACTCCCTCAGCCAGTCACCACCCATGTGCAAATCTATATATTCCAATGTCATACTGGGAGTGACCAAACAATGTGCTACAGTGTTGGCTATAGTTACTAAGGCTGCAGGCCTTTCCAGTTCACCAGTGTCTCAGGGCTGCACAATTCCTACTTATAATCTAAGTCTACACAGTAATATAATTTCTGTTACCACTGCGACAGGACCCAGGCAGTCAACTGGAAGTGGTGGTGGCAAGGCAACAGAGTGAGTCGCCCTCAACAATTCTGGGAAAAGTGTGGAAAGATGAGAATGGGGAGGAGGAATTCAAATCCGCCAGCCTACCTCATAGGGTTGTCATGAGGTCTACAGGGCATGTTTTGGGGAGTTTCATAACAGTGTATGGTACACCGGGTCCAGCTTGTCAAAGGAAATTTGTTTAGCTGGTATATGAGACCGAGACTTCTCTGCAGTAGTACCCAACTACAGACTTCCCTCCAGAGGAAAGTCAGATTCAAACCTACTGAGTTTGATAAGCAGTGAAAAACTGTATTCTTTTGCCAGACTTTGATGAGTTTAAATATAGTTTTTTTTAATTGGATTCTTTTAAATAATATTTCCCTTCTCTTGTTATTCTGCAGTAATTTTATTGTGTTATTGGATTGTTTTAAATTGTGTAGTATTTTGAGGGCCCTTGTGATGAAAAACATGATTGATAAATGCTTTTAATATTGCCCTTTGGAAAGGTGGAAAAATATTTTAGACAATAAAATTTCATAATATTCTAAATGATTTATTTATACAAACACTTAATTAATTAATTATGCATATGAATACAGACCTTTCCACATGCTTGGAATATGCTGATTCAGTGCATGAAGGGAGCAGCAGAATGGTTTGGCATATAATGTCATCTCTCCATACACTGGCTGATCAGCTCTGTGTACACAGAGTCCACATATCTACAGCTTTTGTGTACACAAGCTTTGCGAACACAGAGCTGATCCTGTCAGGGACAAGGATTCCATATGTCAAACATGCTCAAAGGGCTTAAGATTACTTTATTCAGCTGACAGTCTTAGTTATGGCCACTGGGTTTTGACATAACATGCATAATTTACCTAGTCTACATGGTGCCCTGTAGTGTTGATTCACCCTCCCCCTGCATTTGGTGGCTGGAAGACAAGGCATCTTTTGGCAGAG
Organism: Gambelia wislizenii; assembly: GCA_030847615.1. Taxonomy (NCBI): domain Eukaryota; kingdom Metazoa; phylum Chordata; class Lepidosauria; order Squamata; family Crotaphytidae; genus Gambelia; species Gambelia wislizenii. The sequence goes on from JAUMIR010000005.1 coordinate 239,255,423, forward strand.
AGAGGGTGCCTTCTGATGGAATTGGAAGTGAGCTGTAGAAGAACAGGGCAGCAGGGTACAGCACACTGGAGGGAAAACAATGTCCTGCAATGTGTATATAACACTGATGTATTGTGGCATTATTCAAGCATGGGCTGATAGCTACAAGGAAATGGCTGTTCGCTGGGTATCTTTAATGGTCTTTGCTGCACCAGAAAGAGAAAGAGAGAAAAAGAGATGTACCCTTTTCCTTCTTCTCAGCAGATGCTGGACTCAGGCTCCTCCAGATGAGGCAAATGTGCCAGGAGGTTGTGGTATTTGCTATTGTAGTTCTTGCGTTGTTGTTGTTGTTGTTTTTAAATCAAAATGACATTTCTGTTGTCTTGGTCTTTTTTCTGGCAATTCCCTACACCAGGTGCACCATTTCTCCTCCTCCTCAAGTGGATTTCTTTTTAATTCTGAGACCAATATCAGATCAAAAAAGTATCTTTCTATTAGCCTTCCTTTTTATTTTATTTTTTCATACAGTTATAGTGTATCAGTACACCAGTGAAATGGTATTATTGCATTATAACACTATAACACTAACCAAAAAAAAAAAAAATAGAAAAAAGGAAAGGAGGAAAAGAAATTGATCTCTATACCATAGGATCACCTCAGAAAACCATGTCCTAGTTTATTTACAATAAAGCTTATGCTTATGCTATAGCAGAAATATGTCTCAGTGTTTAGCACCAAAAGAACGCTTGGAGAGGCCTGGAACTATACCCAGATAAGTTATAAGGCTTCAGCATCCTCAAAAGGAAAGAGCAGTTAAAAGGCAGGTGATTAAAAATAGATTCCCATGAAGCTGAGCTTGGCCACCTCAGGTGAGGAGCAGAATTATGCTGCCACAGCAGTATCAACAACACAACTATAGTGGACTTTTTCAAACGGGATAAAAATCCCCCAAGGAGGTCAGGAGAAGAACGGGGCTGTCACGCTTGCAGAGCCCCGTTTCAGACAGCCCCGTCCTCCTCCCGACCTTCCCCCATCCTTCCTCCATGTTGCCTGCACAAGAAACGCACCACTTTCATTCACAGAGAACCCCCATCAATGAAAAGTGGTGCCCGCAGCACGGAGGAAGGATGGGAGGAGGTAGGGAAGAGGACAGGGCTGTCTGAAATGGGGCTCTGTAAACATGACAGCCCTGTTCTTCTCCTGACCTCTTCGGCCCTTTTTTAACACTGTTTGAAAAAGTCCAGTGAAATGCAATATGAAGTGAAGAATGAAGGGCTGGACACATATAGAAGTAGCTACAGAAATATTCCACTGTATTAGAACTACAACATTTCCAGCGTCTGAAATATTGGAGAAAAAGTTGAGCCTCTGGAACTTAGTCCAGATTTTAAAATGCCAGTTTTCATGGCATGAACATGTTGTATCATGTTCAACCCCATTCAACCCATTTGCTGTGAAGTCTTGCTTTCCCATGACCACAGCATGATCACATTTTCAGGAAACAGTGTCTGTGAAATCCACCCCCTCTTTTCTTAATAACCTTCTGCATATTTCTATGAGATCTAATTCTGAATTTATTTTTCTGAGTTATTTTTGGAACAGTAAATAGGGGAGGTATAAGCCTTGAGCCTTGTGAAGTAGTTAGCTTAATCATCAGAACTCGTTTTGGCAGAAATCTTCTTACAAGCCTGGCTTGTGAAGGGGAGAAGAATCCATAAATAGTTGGAGGAGGTGTAAGGATAGGATAGACTGCACAGATCTGGAAGCAGGTGGCACAAATTCCACTCCTTTGATGCTAAATGTGTACAATCATTTCTTCAGTGGCCTTTAGACCAATGTAAATGTTTATCTGCAACAAGATATAACTAAATCACATTTTGTTTGGCCCCCACCTTCCCTTTGGTAGTTAGGATTTTCTTTTTCTTCTCCAAGATTTTTTTTGGGAAATAGTTGATTTTTAAAGGAGAGATGAAGAAAATAGATTTTCATCACAAGATACTACTACAAAGCTATGAAAATATGAATCGCAGGAATGATTGAGGATTTTGTGAAGTCGAAGGCTTTCACGGCCGGCATCCATAGGTTTTCCATGTTTTTTTCCCCAGGCTGTGAGGCTGTGTTCTGGAAGAGTTTATTCCTGACGTTTTACCTGCATCTGTGGCTGGCATCTTCAGAGAATTGTGGGGTAGGGGTGTGCAGGGTTTATATACTGTGAGTCCCTGTTGGAGAGGATATGTAAATTTGTGTATTTGAATAGCCAGTTCCTAGGGTGGAAAGATATGCTAAGGGGTTAGTGTGTGTTTGGCTAATGGTCCATTGTCTGCTGGAAATTCCCCTGTCCCTGGGTGAAGTTCATTTGCATTTTGGTGTTTTTCAGGATTGGTAGCCAAACTTTGTTACTTTAATGGTTTCTTGTTTCCTGTTGAAGTTGTCCATGTGTTTGTGGATTTCAATAGCTTCTCTGTGCATTCTGACATGATAGTTGTTGGCCTGGTCCAGAATTTCAGTGTTTTTAAATAACATTTTGTGTCCAGGTTGGTTTATAACGTGTTCTGCTACTGCTGATTTTTCTGGCTGTCCCAGTCTGCAGTGTCTCTCATGTTACTTGATTCATGTTTGCACACTGCGTTTAGTGGTCCCTATATAAACTTGTCCACAGCTGCATGGTATGTGGTAAACTACTGCGGCTGTGAGAGGGTCTCTTTTGCCCTTCACTGAGAGTAGCATTTCTTGGATTTTCTTGGTTGGTCTGTAGATCATTTAGAGGTTGTGTTTCTTTATCAGTTTCCCTGTTCTGTCCGTGACTCCTTTGATGTTTTATTTTGGATTTTGTTTGATCCTTGTTTTGAAATGTACTCATGTGATCCAAACTTCCTGAACAAATGTGTATCTCAGAAAGCAGGTATCCTTTGGATCTCACACTTTTCTACATTTCAGTGTACCAAAATGTTTATTTAAAATGCACATTTTGGTATAAAACATATTTAGAAATGCATACTTTGACATTTTCATATTGAGTCAGAAATGGGGCAAAATAGGTTCATCAGTGGACCCAGGTGAAAGAGGCTGATCTGCCCATTCCTAGTTACAGATCAGTTCTGGAGCACAAAGTTTGCATGATCTGAAGTCTTGGCTCAAGTGCTGGTGGCTTTTCATTTGCAGTTTTATTTCTTTATAAATTTATATTAAAAATATAAATGTATTTATTTATATCTTGTCTTGCCCCATTACTAAAAAACAGCTCAAGTCAGTTAGCAACATCTAAAAAACAACAGACAGTTAAAATAATAGTAAATCTATTCATTGTATGTAGGGAATGTGTATCCCTTCAGATGTTGTTGGACTATAGTTCCCATCAGCATCACCAAGACAGGCCAGCTGTGATCTGGAAGGCCAGCTGTGATCTTGAATTCAATTAATTCAAAATCAGGAAAAAGAACAGTATAGCAGATTACTAAAATATTAGAGTCAGCGTTAAAACATCTTCACTAGGAGGTAGATGTTTATATGTTCTGGTCAGCTTGACTTCAGCCTGTTCTGGGAGGCAAAGAGGAAGAGGCCTTGCCAAATTGTCAGGGATTTGTCAGAGGATCTTTTAAGTCAGGGGCAGAGAAAGTGCAGATAGCCTTGGACTTGCAGCTCTCAACATTCCTCACTGTTAGCTATGCTGGCTAGGACTGATGGAAATCCAACAATAGCTGGAGGGACTATACTTTGCACACACCCTAGTTTGAGTGCTCTAAAGAAACCAAGACATACAAGGCTGCATGTGTATGTGTGTGTGTGTATATATATATACATATATATATATATATATATATATATATATATATAGCGAATTCTGCCTGGAAATTTATAGGTACCCCACTGTAGTTGTTCTTAAATGGGTACATTATAGTGGGCCCATCAGATTTGGTTCTGGGATCCCAAAAAATGTGGGTGATTATGGCCTCATTTACATAGGCCAGTGTATTCTGGTCCCAGATCAGGCCTGTTGCTCCCCTTTTACCGGCACAAAACAGGATGGAGTCCACACTCATCTAATTATAAAGGCAACTAAAATATACACAAAAAGAGTGAAGTTATCTCCTTTATAATACATATTGCATAGTTAAATGTAATTATACTTGTATTGTAATGTTATATCTGTGGTACTGGGAAAGGAGCTAACTACTAGTAAAATGCTACATCTAACTACTTACTCCAGGTTATGTTTGGGATTATTTTTCATATCCTAGGGGCTTCTGTCAACAGATGGAGCATAGCTTTTTTCCACATTGACACACAACTGTTCATCTTACAGTTGACATGTTGTCAGTCCAGATCTACAGCCAGCCTTTGAATTCCTGGGGGAGTATACCACTGATCTTCTTCCATTGGTCTGATTCACAGATGTGAACTTCACAGTAACCAGCTTTGCTGCTTTGGGACTCAGGAGGAAAGCTCCCTACTAACTGCTTGGCTGAAGTTTTAATTTGCTCATCATCTTTGGCTGATGTGATTAGCAGCCAGAGCTAATTACCTGCAGAAATGCTCCCTTGCTCTTCTAGCACACACTCCAGAAGGTGCAGTTTTTGTGCTTCTTCTGAAGGAGAGGCATATAAAAATAATGACAGGGCTGGATGATGGTTGAGTTCAGGTACAGAAAGGTTGTCCAGCCCAACTTCCTGCTTTGACTTTCTTGATTGGTCCTCTGATGGGATGGCTGGCATGAAGTGAACTTCACATTTGCCATATCCAAATATGTCTCCTCAAGTGCACTTTTACATTTGCCAGGTTTGCATTTGCCTACTCAATTGCACTTTAAATTTGCCATTTCAGTCTAGTGCCTCAAAGTTTATGTTCTTTTTGGATATGAAGCATTTATCTGTCACTTTTTTTTTTAAAGAAAGGATGTTGACTTGCTACTGTCACTATTATCTATACCACTAGGAATGGTATACTCAGTGGTGGAGATGCTCCGGTCCTTCAAGCATTCTTTCTTACAACTCTAGCATCCCTTTCCATTGGCCACATTGATGGGAGCTGTAGGCCAAAACGTTGGGAAGTAGGATTACCAGATCTCAGGGCCTGGTCCTGAGTCTCAAGTTTTTGTGGGTCATCTCCAGGCAGATGACAAGGGTGAAAATTCTCCAGTTTTGGAGGGCTCAGCTCTAGCTAAAAGAAAAGAGTATGCAAATCTCCAGCTAAGCTAGTAAAATGGCAGCTTGATACAATTGTCAAGGCTTGATTGATTTGTTCTGCAACTTACAAAGACTCTCCAGGAGATCAGCTTCCTTCCCAAACTCAAAGATAGGTATTTTTTTTCTCTAAAGCGGAGGGGGGGGGAGAGCTGGGGGTTGTCTGAACAGTCAAAATAACCTTCACAGAAATCACTGGGAACATGACCTGCCTAAATGGGATTCTGTGACATGTTGACGTATTGTGAAGGAGGGGGGCAAAAAAGGCCCAAAACGTTGGGAGAAAAGCCTTTGCAGCTTTCCCTGATTTTTTAAAAAAACAGTGAGGGGCTGTGCATTCCCCTCTTTAGGACAGCAATTCGATAGGAATCGCTGTCGTGTAACACAGGAAGCACGACCCCTGGCTGTCATCTAGCATGCAAAGCTTATGAGGATGCTGGGGGCAAAAAGACCATTAAGACAAGTCTCAGCTCCTGAGACTTGGGAGATTTTCAGACACCATTTAACAGTACCTACCACGTGAGGAGGTCCTGGGAGAGGAACGGTGCTCTTGCATGGCAGGGGGTCATTTTTGGACGCTGCCGTCCCTCTTCCGGGATCCTTCGTTGCACATCCGTGAAGCTTTGGAAGTGGCCGCGCCATATTTTAAGCACAGGCAACTTCCATGCTTAAAATATGGCTTCCAAAGCTTCACGGACGTGCAACGAAGGATCCCGGAAGAGGGACGGCGGCGTCTGAAAATGACCCCCTGCCGCGCAAGAGTGCCGTTCCTCTCCCGGGACCTCCTCCCGCGGTAGGTACTGTTAAACGGTGTCTGAAAATCTCCTTGCTTTTACTGTGGGGTGAAATGGAGGTTTTTTTTGGTGGGGGCTCATCTAGACGAGCTCCTGGACAGAAAAGTGGAGGAGGTAGGGAAGATTAAATGAGATAGAGTGGTTCAAAAATATGTTCATATTACATTCTTGTATATACAGTCAGCCCTCTGTATCAATGGATTTGGCATCCATGGATTCCACCATCCATGGAAACATCGTCTGCTTTAAAGCTATGTAAATCATTTTTTCCTTGGCTTTCTTTAGTAATTATTCAAAGCCTTTGCTGTTTTCTGCTAGTAGTATGGTGTCATCGGCATATTGTAAATTCTTGATGTTCCTTTCTCCAATTTTCATGCCTCCTTCCTCTGAGTCTCATCCTGCTTCACATATAATATGTTCAGCATACAAGTTAAACAGATAGGATGATAAAATGTAGACTTGCCTAACCCCTTGCCAATTGGAAACCATTCCATTTCTCTGTATTCTGTCTTGACAGTAGCTTCTTGTCCTCAGTACATTTGATTGTGATGTACAATACATCACAATCAAATGTCCTCCTTGGGTTCCACTTTGGGAGAATTATGGCATATAAATGAAATAAATAAATAAATGCTGTGGCACACTTGTTTCTTTAAGAGTGAGTCACAGTTTTTCATGATCTACATAATCAAAGGCTTTGCTGTAATTGATAAAGCAAAGGCTAATTTTCTTCTGAAATTCTCCGGTGCACTCCATTATCCCACATATATTTGCCATATAACCTCTAGTGCCTCTTCCTTTCCTGAACCCAGCTTGGACATCCGGCATTTCTTTCTCTATATATGATAAAAGTCTTTGTTATAGAATTTTGAGTATCACTTTGCTTGCATGGGAAATTAATGCAATGGCCCTATGGTTACTGCAATTCCTGGTGTCCCCTATTGGGACACATTGGGGACTGGAATGTGTATTGAGTGTTTTCAAACTGTGGGCTATTGTTTTGTTTTCTGCATTTGTTGACAGATTTTAGTTAGAACTAGAGTAGATTCTACCACTGTAACCTGAAGTAACTCTATTGATATTCCATCTGTTGCTGGTGATTTATTTCTCACAAGTTCCCTGATTACACCATCCCCATCACTTTCTAAAATTGGAGGTTCATCTTCAAATGGTTCTCCCTTGAATGACTCTGTCAGCTTTCATCCCCAAGAGCATCCTCACTCTTGGTTTAAATTTCCCTTTGATTTCTCAGATCTTATGGAAGAGGTTTCTCGTTCTTCCTTTTATTTGTTGTCATATTCTACTTCTCTGCACTGATTATTATAGTAGCTCTCTTTTTTCCTGTGCACAGGTTGCTGAACAGTTGCATTCAGGGTTCTGACCCTATTTCTGTCACCTTTTATTTTTGCTTCTTGTCTGTCCTTAAGTGCTTGAAGAGTTTCACTTATCATCCATTGAGGCTTCTCTTTCTATCTGGCTGCAGATAGAAATGTCCCTGGCTTCAGCCCAAAGTTCTTCTAGCTCCTGGTCAATTAGATTTAATAGTCCAAATCTTTTAAAAAAATTCTAAAGGGTTGTTCTTCAGGTTGTATGTCAGCACAATGGTTTGTTTAGTGTTCTTCTTCAACTTTTTTGATTTTTTTTTTTTGTATTAGCAGTTCATGGTCTGTGCCCCAATCTGCTCCTGGTCTTGGTTTTTCCCAGACAGAATTGAGCTTCTCCATATTCTGCTTCCAGTTATGTGATCTATTTGATTTCTATGTTAGTCATCAAATGATATCCATGTATACAGGCTCCTCTTTGGTTTCTTGAAAAATGTGTTTGCGATGAACAAACTGTTGGGCTCACAAAATTCAATCAGTCACTGCACTCCTTCTGTCAAGATCTGCCTCTCTTTGCAGGACTAGGCCCCTAGCTGCAGCACCCAGCACAGCCTCTTTGCAGACTCAGACCCTGGCTGTGGGAGTCTTGGAAGAGCCAGGGCCCAGCTATCAGACACAGCTGGCTGCAGTATGGTTGTTTGTGCTGGTTGTAGCTGCTCCTTGCTTTTGGACTTTGATCCTTTGCCTTGACCTACTATTCTGTTTGGACCTTTGCTTGCCTCTTGGAATTGTCTCTGCACCCTGGATATCTGATATGTGCTCTGATCTTGGACTGTTTTTGGACTTTGGCTTGCTTGATCTCTGTTTCCTATGTTTCTGACTTGGCACTCCCTTCCTGGACCTTGCCTTGCCTCTAGCCCTCTGGACTCCTTAGTATTTGCTATGACTCTGGATTGTTTTTGGCTTTGGCTTATCTTTGATGCTGCTTGGACTTTGGACTCTGCCTCTTATGTTCCTGACCTGGCCCTGGTAGCTCTGCTCCTAGAACCTGCTGTCAATGCCCTGGATCCTGACAGCTTCATTTCTTTATCCTAGGCCAAATTTTCCTACAGTCTTTGATTCTGTTCTGTTTCCTACTTTTGCAGTCCAGTTGCCTATGATTAAAAGCAAATCCTGTTTTGATGTGTGTTCAGTTTCTTGCTGGACTCAAGCATAGAATCTTTCTGTTTCTTTTTTTCTGCCTCTGTAGTTGGAACAGAACCTGGATTATGGTTATATTGATGGATTCCCCCCCCCCAAGTCTTATTGATATTATTTGGTCAAACTTTGCATTATATCATTTGACTGATTTTGCTACATCTCTCCTCGCTATTTATGCCACCCTATTTTTTCTTAGATTTCATTTCTTGAGTAAAACACTCTGTAATTATCTGACACAAAATGTCCCATTACTGTCCACTTTAGCTCACACACCACAAGTATTGCAATGTTTATTCATCCCATTTCTTGTTTACCATTCTACAAGGTCTGTCTATTAAATAACAAGATTGTGTATCTACCTTTTAGACAAATCTTTTCCAGTTCATGTAAAAGGAAAAGCTTTTCAACCATTAAATGGGGAGCATCCCTTATAATAAGGGACAACTGCCAGTCTCAAAGGGACAACTGGCAACCCCACATTAGACAGTTTCTTGTGAGGAATTTGTGAACTCTGTACAGGGGAGCTAGGTTGCAATCCAGGACCAATTAATGGTTAGGTGGCCAGAATTTTAATTCTGTAATCTTTGCACTAATGGCATGCATGAAATGACGTTCAACAATGTAAAGTGCAGGCTTCAGACTATTTATATAAACCTGTTGTTCACAGAAGTTGTTTAGTTATTTAAGAATATGGAGTTTCAGGTGTTCTGCCACAACTGTGAAGGCTAATTTCTCTTCTTTTCCAGGCCTATCTTTCATTCTCCTCTTGGCTGCCCCCATTCAGGTATCGTGTGTGTGTGTGTGTGTGTGTGTGTGTGTATGCCTTCAAGTCTCCTGTCAGCTTATGGCAACCCCATGGATTTCATATGGTTTCCTTAGGCAAGGAATACTCAGAGGTGGTTTTGTCAGTTCCTTCCAATGAAACATAGCCTACAGCATCTAGTATTTATTGGCTGTCTCCCGTCCAAGTACTAAGCATGGCTGACCCTGCTTAGCTTCCACAATCATACAGAATCCTTAGGATAGTTAGGTATTATGGGTTCTTCTTATTGCAGTTGATCCTGACTTGAACAGAGTTTCAAACTAAAATAAACTGACTGATAGTGTGATGAAAGATGAAAAATTCTAAGGAGGATGGGTGGGTGAGAAAGGTAGCCCATTTTAATAACACAAGAATGACACCATTGGATCAAATTCCATGTAATGATAGCAGAATTTAATTAAAATAACGTATGGGTGAAATCTAATCATGACACCATTTATTTTTAGACAGAGGCAATCACCCACTGAGAATTGTAGAACACCTTGATGTGAGGCACACTAGAGTATCTAGTGTTCAATACAAATGTTTCCATGGTGGTAAAATGTCCGTAGGAATGGCATAAAGAATAAAGAGGTTGGCAACAGAGCAGGGGGTACCTTACCCTGAAATGATGGTGAGAGGTGGGCCCCTGCCATCCGTGAGCTTCCCATGGAGATTGGGCCATAGCTGCTCTAAGGGGGGCATATGTCAGTGCAGGGGATGTGGGGGAGGGAGATAATGAAAGTCTTATTGGAGGACTACATTTTAAACTACAATCTTAAATTGTAATTAACGATGCTCTTTGTAACTGAAAACTAAAGGAAGACGTAGAGAGAATTGATCATGAAACTGAAAATTGATAATGAAGCAGTAAAATAGAAGAAGCCTATGGTAACATGGGAAATATTTAAAATCTGAATCTGGACAACTTGATGTCAAAGAGGAGAGGGCCTCTGCAACTTCTAATAGTTGTGCAGAAGAATCATACTTGCCAGAATTTTCCCTTCTCCACAGGTTTTTGTTTTGTTTGATCCTCTTTTTGCTTCTGAGCTACCTATGTTGTTGTTTCGTGCCTTCAAGTTGTTTATGATTTAAAGTGAACCTATCACAGGGTTTTCTTGGCAGGATTTCTTCAGTGGAGGGTTGCATCGCCTTCCTCTGAGACTGAGAGTGTGTGACTGGCCCAAAGTCACCCAGTGGGTTTCTATGGCCAAGCGGGGATTTGAACGCTGGTCTCCAGAGTCCTAGTTCAACACTCACGCCACTGCACTACACTGGCACTCTCTGGCCACTCTATCTGTGTCCCGGGTACAAATTGATATCTGGTCATGATGATAGGTCTTTGGTAGGATTGTACTGTGAGGATGTACGCCTACCCCACCACTGCTACCAGATGTGAGGACTTTCTCCTGTCTCACTGTTATGGCATCAAGTGTGGGGACCTTCTAGATACCCTGGTGGTTCCTATGCAAGACTTTATTCATTGGACACCACCAAGCTTGGATAACTGTGGCCACCACGGGCACTGTGGGTCTGAACTCCCTCCCTCCATTAACCCTTATGTAGTGTTTTCAGAGGCACAATGTGTAATACAAAAATAATTTATTACACAGAAATTCAACATAAAGGTAAAGATAACTTATTTAAATCATCGCGAACCTGACTGACACTAAGTCTAACTCATGTCTCTGTGCTGCCATTCGCATTACACTCTCTGGAGCCAGGAAGGTGGCCCGCAGCATGTGATCAAGACCCCCTGCATATGACCAGCCTTGATCACATGCTGCAGGCCTCCCTCCTGGCTTCAGAGATTGTGACTCAGATAGCAGTGGAGGTGGCTGAAGATATGGACTGGCATGCCAGTATGGACTCCTGCATTCATGCAGGGCCCAATCCAGTTTTTCTTAAATGAGGTGTTTTTTCTTGGTTGTTAAAACATAATGTGTTAACAGGCTTTACCCCATCTTCCCTCCATCTTTTCCCCGGGCATCGTCAGGTCAGGACTCCCCAGGGGCAAAACAGGGCAAAAGTCATATGGACTGCAGGGCTCCAAGACGGGGGCAAGATGGGGTAAGTAGCCCATCTAGACAAGCCCAAAGAAACAAATGAAAAAAGTCTCCTTGCTAGGGCACATTATGAGAGTTTTTGTGTACTTCCAATGGGGGGGGGGAGAGACTTTTGTACACATAAGCAGTAAATGTATAGAAGGCACAGTGCATAATAAGACACAGCAGAAACAAAATAGTGTTGTAACAATCTTCATAAATGTGATGTTTTGAAGATAACTCTAGAATGTAGGTGGGTCTCCCTGAGACAGGTAATCTAAATCTGGCTTGGGGGGAAGTCATGAATCTTGTCCATTGCCCCAAGCTTCCTAACAGAAAGGTGGGGTGATAATGCAATACTGAAATAAATAAATGAATCTCCCATGTATGCAAGATGGTGGTGTTACCCAAAGAGGTCTTGGAAATTCCAAGAAAATATCAAGTTTCTAATATCTTGGGGAAATTAGCAGCAGCTTGACCTTGGATATGCAAAAGGGGGCAACAGAGAGAGGGATCTTTACACCTTTGTATACCCCAACTCCTTCTGAACACACACACACACAAACACAAAATGAAGAATTAACAAGATATTTATTAAAGGCATAAAAATAATAACACCAAGCATGCACACATTCATACAAAAAGCATTCACACAAAGACAAATAGGAATGGAAGAAGAGAGGTTGCCAGAGGGATAGATATGGAGGTTTTTGGGGATATATGACCCCTGTCTTGTAGTTCTGAAGTCATTGAGCAAACCACAGAGTGGATGTATGAATTTGGAGTGGCTAACACAGAGCAGAATAGTGTCCCCAAGCAGAGAGACTATGCACAATGAAGCAGACTTTGGAGGCAATATTAATACCAAAAATATGCCCTGAGGTGAGCAAGTTTCCTGGTTTGAAACAATAGATTCCAGGAGCCTTCAAGGATTGCACAATGAGTTTCCTATTTTCAACAATAGGTGTCTGAAGATGCTAATGTGTTGCAAACTGTCCTTAATATCTGATGATTGGATTCACAAAGCTTGAGCTGCCTCTTTTAATGTCTGGGTGATTGAGGGAAGGGAAGTTCTATACCTGCAAACAAAGGCTTACTTCACCCATCTATTGTTTGTCACTTAAGTGTGTGGTGGAGACTTAAGTGTGTGGTTTGACCTCTTGATGTTTCCTCACAATTTTGGAATTTGCCAGTAGCTCTTCCTGGGAGGTGTGCACGTGTCCCTTTGGAATCCATCAGCAAGTCCCTGGCACTTCATTGCTCTTTCCCATGAAAGACCACATTAATAAGCCAAATGATTCATAAGTCAATTTTGAGGTTCCTGGGGTGGGGCTCTATTAGGGGCACTGAAAGTTGCTTCATGCTTCCTTGATCCTCTTATCCAGTAGGACTGCTGAGTCCAAATCCACCACCCACTCCCTAAACCCTAGTGCTCTCACCCATTTATTCTTAATATATCAGTTTGCCACATGAAACTGTTTAGTATTCTTTTCAGTTTTGTGGCTGATGTAGGATGATGAAACTGGGCCTGGAAAGGAGGAAGAAGAGAATTGAATAAGTCTGGCCTTTTCAATGAAGATAATAATAGGTTAATGCAAAAAACAGAAGGGCTTTTTGTTCAATTAAGACTCTTCCCTAGTCCCCAAGGACTTCTATATGATGGTTGATTTACCAGATGTCCTGATTTCTTGGCTGTCATCCCATGCTGCACAATATCAAGGCACACAGTTTGAAATGGCCTGTTGTCTCTCATTTTGCCAGATCAGCAAGAGCAGAATTACCACAGGCCTCAGCCTATGCTCTGATAGTGGATTAGTTGCAGGTAGTAATTCTAAAAGGGGAGGATTTACCTTCAGTGATGCAACAGAGAAGGCTTGATATAAGCAAGGGATTAATTCAACCAGCATCCCTGTGTCCTATTCACGTGAAATTCTCATTGATGATGATATGATTTCCCTAGTTCCACTCTGTTACTGTTCCATAGGTTTTCTATATCACAACATTCTATTCTGAATATGATCCAATTTAACTTCTAAGGATCTTCTAGCATTAATTTGGAATTGTTGCATTCACAATTATAATTTGCATCCTTTCCCTGTTGCATCTTACCACAGAGAAGCATTGCATGTGCTCATTAATCAAGGCACAGTCCCAAGGGACCTTGAACATTAGAAAGAACTTATTGACACTGAGAGCAGTTTGGCAATGGAACCAATTGCCTAGAGAAGTAAATATCTGTGTATTTTCAAAAAGAGGCTGGACAGCTCCCTGCTGGAGATGCTGTAGCTGGATATCATGCATTGAACAGGGCTTGGACCTGATGGCCCATACGGCCCCTTCCAACTCCATGATTTTATGATGATTGCACAATAACATCAGGAGTTCTTTCTCACTGTATGTTAGTAATGTACACACAAACGTGTGTGGGCATAACCAGTGTTCATGTGTGCATTGATTTAGTCACCACATCACAAAGAATCTCCTTAATGGTTTGGATCATGATAGGGATTTGACTAGAAATGATTGAGAAAAAAATGATCCAACATCTGTTAGTAGGACTTCTGTTAGTAGGATGTTGGCATTCCGCCTCCTTCGAAGGGGTTGGTTATTTACAAAGACAGAATCAGACAAAGTGAGGTGATCAATATAAGTGGCAGATACTGTCTAGCTCCATCGCAAGAGAGAACTGCACATCCCATACAACTTATTTTTTCCCTCTGTCCAACTAGCCTGCTGCCTCAGGTGTGGTGGAGAATACTACCACATTGTCAGTACTGGAGTAAAACAGGGTTGGAGTAACACAACATTCAGTTGCCAGTCCAGCCATTTTCTGCATGTAAACTGAAGGGACTACCATCTTTTCCTTTACTTTAGGTAGCAAAATATCATAGGCCATCTGTGTTAACTTGGGAAGAGAAAAAAGATATGTGGGAGTGTTATAAGTAGGGACATGAAGAATACACACTACATTTCTCATTCTTCATTTGAGGTGCTGTCGTGGCTTATCAGAGTTTGTCAACAGACCACCATTCTCTGTGAGAAGTCTTGCTTCCAGCATGAGACTCAAGCAAGTAGCAGGACCGGTTTAAGGAATTTTGGGCCCCCCTGCAATGCTTTATTTTGAGGGCCCCATATGTTTATCTCAGGTCAAAGTAACCTAACTCAACCTAAGCTATTCACAGTACAGGATATCCAGATTATTACTAATAATGTTTTTGCAGGAGGAGGATTAATATCCCCCCTGCAATGATGGCCCCCCCTGCAGATGCTGCCACTGCTGGTACCTTAAACCAGCCCTGGCAAGGAGGAATCATTTCCCCCCCATCAAAGTTTCAGTTATTTGCTCAAAAGGTATCTGCATTCAACAACAGCCTTTCCTCTTTGCAAAGCAAAGGGCACTCACACAGAGACTGTGGAAATCCACTACCTGGCCTTGGGCAAGTTGCACACTTTTGGCCTCGGAGGAAGGCCATGGCAAACCCTCTGAACAAATCTTGCCAAGAAAACCCCACGATAGGTTTGTCTTAGGATTGTCATAGGAAACAACATGAAGATGTGCAATAGCAACAAGCCTTGCATGGAAAATAAAACCCCAAAACAGCACAGTGGGGAGAAAATTGAGTAAAATATTTGTTCTTTACTGTGAGAACAAAATTAACAAATGTGGACAGCACAACTCTGGAGGCAAAGAGGACTGTGCTTTTCCATTGGAATAGAATGATAAGTTCCATTATTTATGGTAGTGATATAAATACAGGTCATCTCCCGTTTATGTGGGGCATATGATCCTGGACATACTGCAGATACATGAAAATGAGTATAATAGTGAACCACCATAGCATCATGCTGGAGGACCTAGAAAATGTCTAGAGAGTATTCCTCTTTTGGCATCTGGCATGACTCTATGGTCAACTTCCAGCAGACATTGCCCATAGAGTCATGAGGAGGACATCCCAATGCTAAAGAGAACACCTCCAGCATGACACTATGGTCCTCCAGATGCCTAGAGAGACCTTTGCACCCAATTGTGGGTGACACTGTGGGTACCGGTCCTGAGTAAATTGGGGGGAGGGGTATTGTTGTCTGTTGGGACTGGTATAGAATCATAGAATTGTAGAGTTGGAAGAGACCACAAGGGCCATCTAGTCCAACCCCCTGCCATGCAGGAATACATGATCAAAGCATCCCTGACAGATGGCCATCCAGCCTCTGTTTAAAGACCTCCAAGGAAGAAGACCCCACCACGCTCCGAAGGAGTTTGTTCCACTGCTGAACAGCTCTTACTGTCAAAAAGTTCCTCCTAATTTTGACGTGGAACCTCTGTTCCTGGAGCTTGCATCCATTGTTCCATGTTCTAGTCTCTGGAGCAGCAGAAAACAAGCCTGCTCCATCCTCAATGTGACACCCCTTCAAATACTTAAACAGGGCTATCATATCGCCCCTTAACCGTCTTTTTTCCAGGCTAAACATACCCAGCTCCCTAAGTATTTCCTCATAAGGCATGGTTTCCAGACCTTTCACCATTTTAGTCACCCTTCTCTGGACACGCTCCAATTTGTCCATATCCTTTTTGAATTGTGGTGCCCAGAACTGGACACAGTACTCTAGGTGAGGCCTGACCAAGGTAGAATAGAGTGGCACTATTACTCCCCTTGATCTAGACACTATACTTCTATTGATGCAGCCCAAAATCGCATTGGCTTTTTTAGCTGCCGCATCACACTGTTGACTCATGTTCAACTTGTGGTGTACTATGACTCCTATATCCCTTTTGCACATAGTCTCATTCAGCCAGGTCTCCCCCATCCTATATCTATGCATTTCATTGTCCCTGGCTTGGAAAACATAGTCTCATTCAGTCAGGTCTCCCCCATCCTGTATCTATGCATTTTGTTTCCCTGGCATGGAAACACACTCTCCTAGGAACTCTGGTGTGCTGCCTATGATCCTCACTTCTGCCACTCATTATCTTCCTTTCACTCCAAGGTAGATATTTCAGGTAGCAAAATGTGTAAGTGGGAAGCCTGTAGCACTCACAGTCATCTTGCAATATCTAGGATTTAGAAAAATATTTTTAAATGAAACGTAGATCACCACCCTGGTTGTGCCTCTCTGATAATGTGAAGCAATAATTCTGAACCCCCAAATTCAGATGGGCAGACTTTCAAGATTATTCCAAAATCATGCCCAGCCTCATTGTTTATGTTTGGTCCCCTTTTGTATTTCTCACTTGTACGCTGACAGTACAGTACTCTTAATTTTGTTTTGCCACATGTGTGAAAAAGTTTTCCAGTACTGTTGCAGCTGCAAACTGAAGGTATTTTTCAACTAAGTGAGAAGATGAGTAGACACCAACAAAGTCTTTTTTTTTTGGTCAGTTTGAATAGAAATATCAATTCAGTTAAGTCCCAGTTTTGTGTGATTTATGCTTTCCCATAAACCACCACTGTAATTCCCATGCTGGCTCAAAGTGGAGGATGGAAGAGAAGAGGAGACAAAGAATTACATTTCCTCGTTGAGTCTTCAAAAACAAGTTTCTATTTTTGTGCAATTTCCCAAGTCTTATCCCAGGCTGTTTTTGTAGTCATTTTTAGACTGCGCTACAGTCTACTTTCACAAAATTTCATTTGCTGCGATTGCCAAGCTAAGAATCTCATGGAGTTTATCTATATATCTTCCACCATGGCTTCTTTTCCCATGACAATTGTTCTATCTATATATATATCTATCAAAGGATGCTGGTACCAATTCAGAGCTCCTTTTTGCCTGTAAATGTATGTGTGTATATACTATAGACACATTTATTCCAGACCAAGGAGTAAAGAGGCAAGACTCAATATCTAGGATGAACAGGGACCGTGGCACCGCTCCCTCTACACTCTGTGGAAACAGAACAAATCCAGGGTGCTGTTTACACGATGAAAATGTCCCAGGAAGAATTCGTGTCGATCCCTGGCAGTTTACACGTACATTGGGTCGGGTACATGATTTTCAGAAGGGGGGCCACCTTTTATCCCTCAAGCCTGCAGGTTGTGCTGTTTTTTTAAAAAAGTCACTGGAGGATTCAGAAAATCGGAAATGTAAACAGCCTGAGACAAAATATCTCGGTACCAGGGGATGGCCAGAAATGGTGACTGGGGGCGGGCTTAGAGATCAGCGACCAGAAAAGGAGGGGTCAGTTACCCATTCAACAGATCCAGCCTCAACAGCTGAACACAAAGGCATCCCTTCCAGCTGCATGTAGGTTGATGTGTGTGTGTGTGTGTGTGCGCGCGCGCGCGCGTGTACTCAATCACCTTTTTAAATGGGTTTCTACACTGCAAACCCTTCAGCTTTAACCTCTTCCTCAACTGCATGTTACAAAGAGATCATGGTGGGAAGAGGGTCTCCCATTCATCCCCTGCCTTTATCACCTCCCTGGGTCTGAACGGGCACAGTAAAATATTCCAGCGTCTGAGCAAATGAACACATGTTTATTCCCCTCCCTGTCACAATGCGCAGTAAAAAAAAATGACAGCATCTGTGTCTTTCAAAATGCCTGTCTGTCGCTGGCTTGAAATCTTCACTCTGCAGCTAAAACTCTGCTTTAAGGGTTAACATTTTAAAGAGGCAAGGGGAATCCCAAGCCTCCCCTCCCCAGCCTTGATTTCAAAAGGAAAGCACTCATTCCTGCCTCTGAGCAAAAGCTCACATTCTGGATCTTTCCAAATGCCTTCTGCTTAAAGGGTTAACATTTTAAAGAGGCAAGGGGAATACGAAACCTCTGCCCCCTCTCTCACCCCCCCCAGCCAGCCAATAGCATCGCTTGTGGCACGGAACTCTAAAGGAAGTGCATCACCGAGGTTGTGAAAACATGACTAATCGCATCCTTGATTGATAGCCAAAAAAAATAAAAATAAAATAAAAATGCCAGTAAGCTACACAGCAAAAGCACAGGATATAAGAGTGCGGGACCAATAAAAACTTTTGTTATGTAAATATCAATCACGGGATCTTCCAGGATTTCCTAAAGAGTGACAAAAATCGTATAAACAGCGAGGGACGGATACGGGATCAGGAAGTCATGGTAAGCCCTGCGACAAAACTTGTCATGTAACTGGCACCCAGGGCTTATGGATGTTAGGTCTACACAGTCACTAAGGCTATATCTGCACTGCAGAAATAATCCAGTTTGACACCGTTTTAACTGTCATGGCTCAATGCCATAGAATTCTGGGATTTGTAGTTTTGTGGGATATTTAGCCTCCTCTGTCAGAGCCACAACAAACTACAAATCTCAGGATTCCATAGCATTGAGCCATGGCAGTTAAAGCAGTGTCAAACTGGATTGTTTCTGCAGTGCCTAAATCTGAGGTTTATGGATGTTGGGTTCACATTACCAAGGTACAGATTTCCTCTGATTTTGTATCATATGGTCTCACCAAACAAAGGAAAGGTTCCACCTTTAGAACTTAGGAAGAAATGCCTAGGACTTCACTTCAGTAAGCTGTTCCAACTGGATATGATCCCCCCTTTCCCTGGAGAGAAAGTGGATCTCACTTGTTGTGCTGAGCTTCTTAATTCCTGGCCCTGAAGTCTTAGGACTTTATCAGACCACCCCCCCTAAACCCCGTTCTTTTGCTGGCACAACTTTGTCATTTTTGTGCTGGCAAAAGAACTCCCCATGCTACACTTACCTGTAATCCTGGCAAAAGGCTTCCTGGCAATGAACAAGGAGTGAACAGAGCTCTGTTCACTTCCTCGCTTGAAATCCCACAGTCTCGTGAGAATAACTAGCACAGGAAGTTTAAAAACAAAAAGAACACTCTAAAAAGTTTCAAAAAGCACAAAAACGCACTTAAAAACTTCAAAGTAAACTGGGGAGGGTCACCTACCTAGATGTCGTGATCTCACCCAGAAATGTTCTCGCCTGACTGGCCATTGATGCTGCATTCATGTGAGTACAATGGCGCAAAGTTTTAAACGCTCGCAATGCTGGCACAAAAGCACCACAGGGATGTATTGATGGCTTGAGCCTTCAATAAAAAAGTACGTTTTTTAAACCGGACATGATCGTGAAAGGGCAACATCATCTGATATGCACACCCTTTCATAATCATTATGTGTCCTTATGTTGCCTTATTTGCCTTGTCTGATAAAGTCCTTAAGCACATGTTCTCAGACACTATCCTTCATTCCATTAGCATCATTATATTCTTCAAAAATTCTGTTCTACTCAAAATAAAAATATATTGATGCAGAATTTCTGGTTTGCCCTATGTTTTAAGGAACTGTAAATTAGAAAGAGGAGGAGATCGATTTTGTGCTGGGAGACAGCAAAATGAGAAATCCATCTGATTCCACAAGGAGTCCTCCAAACATCAGAAATAAAGAAAATACCTTAGTCGCAACCTATGTGGCACATCCTTAGTTACCCAAATCTCCAGAGTTCTGCCCTTTAAAATTTGGATGTGTGTATATTCCTTGTGTAAGAAAACCCTATGAAATTCATGGGTTCACCATAAATTAACAGGCAAAAAGAAGGCAAGTGTGTGTACACACACACATTGTTCATGCCTGGCTTTATTTCTTATATGCTATCCCATCTGGCTGTTCCCCTCTGGCAACTAATTACAAAAGGGAGGGAAATTTTAGATCTTAAAAAATTTCTACCAGGGATCTTTCCAACTCCCTGTTCCCCAAAGCACTTCTGACAGTTATTCCCTCTCCAGGGCTTATTTATAAGGCCCTAACCTCTTGTCAGCATTGACCCAAGATTTTGATTTACTGTCTATTTACAAATGATATTATTTCACCCTATTTTGCTACTGATCATAATTCTATTAAGTAGAAACAGGGTCTGTAACAAAATGCTACAGTATGGATGGAGTGCTGCAATTTAGTGTGCCATCCAGCCATGCCCTTTCCCAGGGTAGTTAATTCCATTTCCCTCACCCCCATAGTTTTCCATATTCCATGCAGAGCTCTGGCTTGCAGTGTCTCAGCCTAAGAAACATGGAGGAAGGAGTAGGATGGGAAATCTCTGGCTTTTTCTTCACAAACGAAGATTCAGGAAGGACTATACATCATTACAAATGCTATGTAAATCTTTATTCGCTCTGTTTCTGAAATTCAGCAGAATGCTTGTATAGTCAAAGTTCATAATTGATCAGCAGGTTTGAAGACATTCAAAAGCTTGATGAATGCTAATCAATCTTTAGAACAAAACCCAAAGGCAGATTCTAAAATCAGCCCAATAATTGACCATGAGCCACAAAAGGCTGAATGACTATTGGAATGTGATTGCACAGCATTGGTTTGCAGAAGGACAGAGTTATGCTGCCCTGCCAACTGCTGTGGGATAACTCTGAGTGGACAGGCCTCTCCCTGCTCAGGCTATAACGGTACACCATGGCAGTGGCTTTACTCAGATGAGATATGCTCTGAACTAGGACTGGAGTTGTTCCAGGCCTCTCAATCAGAGCAAGTTTCACTACATTAAATGAAGATCTTATTGGTGATTAATGGATGCAGCAGGAATTTCATAGCAAGGAAGGTTCACATATTTTCTTAGACTATAGGAACCCAGAATCTACTCAGAGATGATCAGCAATAGCATTTATATTTCTATACTGCTTATCAGTGCAAAGCACTCCCTAAGCAGTTTATAATGTGTTAGCTAATTTCCCCCAACAAGCTGGGTACTCATTTTACTAAGCTATGGAAGGCTGAGTCAGCCTTGGAGCCCTCTGGGATCAAACTCATAACATTGTGGCTTGCAGTACTGGCATTTAACTGCTGTGCCACCAGGGTTCCCACTGTATTTTATTTATTCATTTATTAAAATATTTCTGTCCTAACCTTTAGCATGAGATCTCAGATATAAACTATTTAAAACAATAAAATAACTTAAATAGGATAAAATCATTTTTTAAAAAAGACTAGGACCCAAAACTTTTCCTATTTTAACTTGACACCTAAAAGAAATCAACTCAGGTACTCAAGGTATATCCCATAGGGTCAGAAAGGATTTCTAGGCTGATCCATGTATTTACCCTAGAATAAGAACAAAAGCATAGTCTCAAGCAACAGGTGTATATAGCCAAAATTTAAACAAAAGAATCCTTACTGTGTAAGAGTGAGCTTTACCTCCTTCTAGAAAGCTGGAGAACAGAAAAGTTAAGCAGCCATACTAAAATCTCTCCTGCTATTCTCCATGATGGCTACAGGGTGGGCACAATGTCTCCAGCCCTGACAGCTGCATAATTTCAAAGACTTTGTTGTATTGACTTAAGGGTTATTCCAACCCTGGGCAAACTGATTATTTTTTGCTAATAATTAATAAAACAAAATGTTTAAGCAGCTTACAGCAGATAGTCAAACAAACATAGGACGAGAATAAACACTTAAACATTTTATAGAAAACAAGGTGACAGCAGGTAAAAGTACAGGTAATGCAGAATACTTGTTCTCCTGAGAATCTGTTAAGCAAACATCAGCTTGGCAAGCCAAATGCCAGCTACAAACGAAGGTGCAATTGGAAGCCCTGAAACTGGGTCCTTGGGGTGCCTTAAGACAGCCCAGGAGGTTGTGGGATGAAGATAAAACCTCTAGCACTTCATCCCACAAACCACCTACCCTGGAGAAAGCAATCATTCCATTATCCTTGGACTTAGGAGTCCTCAGTAGTCTCTCCATATCCTCAGCCTCATAGAAGAAAGAAGCAGATGACATTTAAAGAATAAGGACTTTATCAGACTAGCACCTAAAGATGCTGTAATTCAACAAATGAGGATAGCGGAAACATCGTGGCATTATTAATACCACATGTCACTGTAATCACGCAAAAGAACTACCATGGAATCATCACATGGCAACCACTAGTGCTGTAAGAATGGGAGTTTACTTCCATGATTTTGCATAGGTGAGATTTTGGCAGTTCTCACAAAAAGACACAAGCATGCTTAAAACCTCCAAAACACCTTAACTAACAGTAAAGGAACTTTCAAGCACTTCAACAAACCTAAAAATGTTGAAACTATATGAGATAGTTCATAAAAATAGCATCCCGTGCTTCATTTTTGTATTCTCAGCTGGATGTTTTCTTGCTATGGAACACCCATTCATGCTGTAATCTCGTGATTACAATAGGACATGGTTTTACATGCCTTCAATAATGCTGAAAAGGTGCTATTGACAATCTATTGACAGGTTAACCTATCAGTGAAAAGCAACGGGTTTTTCATGGCTGGAGCATGGAATAAAAATGCAAAAATGATGATGTCATGCAATAGGGGTCCTGTTCGTGCTACCATGATCTCATAATCCCACAATTTTTGCTACATCTGATAAAGTCCTAACACTTGTTTTCAGGGAGATGGAGTTGAATGCAGAACAGGCCTTACTGGCTTCATAAGGCTTTAGGCAGATTCAGGCCTCCTGAACAGTGGTGGTGCTAGGGGTGTGTGGAGAGGCCAAACCACACCAGGTGACTGTCAGGAAATGACATGGATGTGACCACAAGATGGAGCTGTAAGCTTAGTAATGAAAGTAGTTAAGCTCCAGTGACAGGTGTGTGTGTGAGTCAGCACTTGAGAGTATGCAAACTTGAGATGCCTGATATAAAAGGCATTGTTTAACTGCCTATAAAAAGGAGATGGGGATTATCTCCAGTGTGGGTTTGTTGTGGATGGTGGTTGGCAAAGCAGTTTGTTGGTTTAAGAGAGATTTATGAGTATTAGAAATGGCTGTCCTATACTCTGTATATATATTGTAAATATACTGCAAACAAAGATTAAAGCCCTCAAGTTGAGTGAAGGCTGGCCTTGTTGCTGTCTTTATTTGGCAAGCTGGAGCTCAAGGCAGTGTGCTGGGGTGAAGGAATTTTTCCTTCTCAGCCTGAAGTCTTTTGCAGAAGTATCTCCAGAAACCCTTCTCCTTGGTGTCCTGTCAACGTGGAACAACTCTGCAGGTGGTCGTAGTGGACACAGCGCGTCTTTCTACACCCCAACAAGTGTTTTGGGCCCAGTGTCCGTGTGGACAACATTTGAGAAGCTGTGGGAGATATAGTTCTGCAACTGGTGAGCTGTTTTGTGTTGCTGGAGGGCTGAAGAGAAAAGTCCTGGAAAGGAGTGAGTTAAGTGTGTCTACTCACGGACTCTGCTCTTATCTGTTTGCTTTGGGAAGCTAATTGTTTTTGGCAGCCTGCTTGGACTGTTATCAGTGTGTTTGTTTGCATCTGTTTAAGTCGCAGACTCAGTGCAAACATGGAAACAGCAGTCAGGTTTGAAAAGTTGTCTGAGAAGAACTATGCTTCCTGGAAAATTTACATAGAGGCTTTGCTAATAAAACAGGACCTATGGGACTATGTAAAGAAACCCATGGATGACATGGAAGTGAATAGAGTGCCCACAATTAACATGAAAGTTAAGATTAAAATGGCATAATGTACTAATCTCAGATTTTTATTTAACTTGGATGGTTCGTGTCCAATTTTTACATTGGCTGAAATTTGAGAAAAAGCCTCATGTTAAATATAGATATTGATAAAGGGTAAGTGTAAAGATCTGGTCTTACTTGTTTTTGAAAAATTGTGTATGTTTGGCTCTTTACTACTGTATTTGATGTTGGATGTTTGTTTTATCAAAATAAATTATGTAAAGATGTCTCTTGGTTATATTAAATGTAGAGAGAGTATTTGAATAATGTGATAAGTCAGATATATACATTTGAAAAGTGGTTAATGAACTTAATGTTGGTTGGTATTTATGCTAGAGTTGTAGAAAATTAGAAGAGATATTATCTGTAGGGAGATATACAGTATTTGGAAGAAAAGGAGGTACAGTACTGTTAGAAAAAGATGGGAAGGTTGTTTCATTATGAGAAGGAAAGGATTTAATATTTGAGATTTCTTATTATGATAGACTGCCTGTTAGGATAATAACAAAGTTAGCTGATAAAGACTAATCAGATTGAGGAGTTTACTTGATAAAGATAACTAACACTTTATTGACTTTTTGTAGAGAACAAGTATATGTTTTTGGTAAGCTTTGATTGTGCTTATTATTAAGTAGATTTTATAGAGAGGAGGAGAGGAGCTGTGACAGATGAGAGAGGTATAAATGGATTACAGGTTACCCCCGTATCCACAGGGGAAACGTTCCAAGACACACACACACACACACACTGTGGATCCTTGAAACCGTACATAATCGGGAACTCTATTATTTTCAATGAGACAAAGGCTGGAAACTGGCCATAGAATCTCACTGGGGAACCTACAAATGCCTAGAGAGAAAATATTTTTTTCGGGTGTGGATAAGTGAAACTGTGGATACCAAAACTGTGGATACAGGGGTCAACCTGTATATATTTACAACTTTTCTTTCCTCACCCATCATGTTTTGATATTATTCTATTTTATGTATCTGGAAAATCATAAAGAATTTTTAGAAGGTATTAAGAATAGATTTTATTATTTTAATAAAATGTAATAGAAATGGGAAAAAAAGAAATTCAAATAGAGACAAATGCAAAATTCTACATTTAGGCCACAAAAACCAAATGCACACTTATAGGATATGGGGAAGCATGGGTCAGTAGTACTACATGCAAAAAGGACCTTGGAATTATTGCTGATCATAAGTTGAACATGAGCCAGCCGTATGATCCTGGAGCAAAGAAGGCAAATGCTATTTTAGCCTGCATTAATAGAAGCATCGTTTCCAAGTCAAGGGAAGTAAAACTCCCACTATATTCTGTGCTGATCAGGTCTCACTTGGAGTACTGTGTTCAGTTCTGATGCCTAGCTTTAAGAAGGATAAATACAAGTTGAAGCAGATTCAGAGAAGGGCAACAAGGATGATAAGAGGTATGGAGAACAAAACATATGAGGAAAGGTTGAAGGAGCTGAGCATGTCCAGCTTGGTGAAGAGAAGAGTGATTACCCTCTTTAAATACCTCAAGGGCTGTCACAGAAAGAAGGGGGAAGGCCTATTCTCTGCTGCCCCAAAGGGTAGGACCATGTCTAATGGTTTGCAGTTACAGGAGAGTAGATTTCAATTTAACATTAGAAGGAACTTCTTGATAGTAAGTTCAGAATTAGAACCAATTGCCTAGAGAGGTGATGGGATCTCCTCCTCTGGATGTCTTCAAAGAGAGGCTGGACAGCTACCTGCTCAGGATTCTTTAGCTGGAGATCCTGCACTGAGAAGGGGGTTGGACTTGATGGCCCATGAGGTCCCTTCCAACTCTACAATTCTATGATTCTGTGACCACACTGTGATGTTCCTTGACTACATGTTCCTTTTTTCATTTGTAAAATGTTGGAGGGTATGAGAATTGGGGGGAGGGGACAGAGACAGTGGAGCTCATGGAGAATGTTCTGTGATCATGACTGAACACCAAACATTGAACCCAATCAAGTTACATCCTTCTGGACCTGACTTTACCTCATGTAGCCCTGCTTACTGTGACTTTACCTTTTATGGCTTGGCTTGCTGAGACTTTACCTCAAGTACACTTACTTAAATCAGCCTGCTGTAATTTCCTCTGTAAATCTCAAGCCTCAGCCAAAGAGCACAGGTCTTCAGAAGATAGTGAAACATCACTAGGGATGAGTGACTGTGTTTCTACAGTTTTAAACAGAGTTCAATCACTATCTCTTGCAATATGTTTTCTTCTTCTTTTTACTAACCCCCTAGAAAAGGGCTACTTTCCAGAATTTTATTTGAATATTCCTCCACACAGTTTTGTGACAGTTCCCCCCACATCCTTCAGCAGTCAAGAGCTGTGCCATGTTTGGAACACTGCAAAGTATGCAAAATAGTGCCCTGCCCATGTTGCTGCTGCTGTTACTACTAGTGGCAGCAACAAATAAGAAGAACAAACAAAACTCTTGGGGAAACAGGAAAAAGTAGTAGTAGTACTGCCACTGGTAAGAGTGAACCCAAATATGTGACAAATGGTTGGAAAAATTTCTTCTCCTATGGATAAATGCTTTTCCTTATTTCAATGCGTGAAATGCTTCCCTCCGTTTCTTCACTCATCAACAGAGAATTGCATATATATTTGATTTTAAAACTGCTTGACTCAGAATACAGCAAATCCACATGGGTGATGACAGCCAGTGCCTAAATTAAGTCCCCATTTGGTTGCACTTTTGGGATAGGGTCAGCCTGCTCATGCAGTGGACCTTTGCATGAGAGGTTTGATAGTCTGGCTGCTCACACAAGAAAATATCCAAAACTTCCCCATGAAAGCAGAAGAGCAGCAGTGGTGATGACCAGTAAAGCCCAGTCCTAGTCATCTGCTGCCCTTACACATCACTACTGGAGGAAGAAGCCACCAGGTATGCACTTCCCACAAGAGTCTGGTTGTATTTAGGGTTGTGCATTTTTGTAATGCCTGGCACTGGAGTCAAAGCACTATCTGAGGGGTGGCTTGAGAAATTGTCTATTGAAAAGGCACGAACAATTTCCCAAACCACTCCTTCTATAGCGCCCTTGTTCTGAAGACCCTTCAGACCCGAGCATTAAAGAAATAGGTATCTAGATAGAGATACCTAGCCTCTGGTAAGAGATTCATACTGGACAACCTAGTGGGACATTTGGCTCACTGGAAGTGAGTAGTATCCCAGCCATGGTATTCTCTTATAATAAATAAGAATAATAATAAAATTTATTTATATCCTGCCCCTCTGCGAACAATCAGGGCGGCTTACAACAGTAAAATACATAATATAAAACAACTCAAAATCCCTTCCCCCCCTTAAAACATTATTAAATCAATACAAATTAAAATCAACATATAATACAATTGTTATTAAAAACCCTTCCTAGCGAGCAGCAACAATTAGGAGCTCCAGAATCAACTTCCAAAGGGGGTTCCTGAGGCCGGGATTAGCTATTCCGGAAAAGCCTGCCTGAAGAGATCCGTCTTGACAGCCTTTTTAAAGCTGTCTAACGATGTCAATAGGCGGATCTCATCTGGCAGGCCGTTCCACAATTTGGGGGCGACAGCCGAGAAAGCCCTCTGGGAGGTGGTCGCCAGCCTAGATCTTTGTGGCTGCAACAAATTCCTCCCAGAGGACCGGAGAGCGCGGGGAGGATTATAAGGGAGAAGGCGGTCCCTGAGATAGCTTGGACCTAAGCCATTTAGGGCTTTAAAGGTGATAGCCAACACCTTGTACTGGGCCCGGAAGCTGATAGGCAGCCAGTGGAGGGACCTCAAAACCGGAGTTATGTGGTCCCTCCTAGATGTTCTAGAGACAAGCCTGGCTGCCATATTTTGTATCAGCTGTAATTTCTGAACCAAGCACAAGGGTAGCCCCATGTAGAGTGCATTACAGAAATCAAGACGTGAGGTTACCAGCGCATGCACAACGATCTCATCTTGATACCCTTGATACAACTCTGCAGTTGTGCCCATGGAGTGAAGAAAGAGAGGACAGTCCACACTGTAAGTGAGAGACTACATGAAATTTACCTGTTCTTGGAGAGGCATGGATATCAGTCATTTTTGCAATACAATAAAATAATCCTTAACATATATATTATTTTGTTTTATTATTTGTTAGTTTTGCATTAGTTACCTTCACTGAGGTAAAGGCCACCTACATAACTCCCTCTTTTCTCTTTTTATCCTTACAAGAACCCTGTGAAATAAGTTAGGCAAAGAGAAAGAGTGACATATCCAAGCTCACCAAAGGGATTTCATGACTCAGCGAGGACTTGAACTGGCACCTGTCTTGTCCCACCCCAGCACTCTAACCACTCTTCCTGCTTTCAGATAAATAACAGATGGGTTATGCAAAAATACTGCTTCATTTGTGGTAGTGTCCTAGCACTGGCCAAGCTCCATCAGAACCATCTTGATGCTCATGTCTTGTTCTGCCATCTGGTTTTGTACTTTTTAATTGTTTGTTGTGGATAGGGATTCGTCTAATATCTAATTAATTTGGTTTTTTTCTTTTGCATTTTATATGGATGGAAAGCATTGTTACGGTTCATAGCAGCTGAAAATTATTTTGTTTCTGCTTGTTATAATCTTTGGCCTTGGTGATCACCATCACATTGAAAGAGAATATTGGCAATCTGCAGGACAACCAACACTTGACATGAAAGAGAATTCAGGCATTGTGCAGCTTAGAACCTACGGTATTTCCATTGGCAGAATCCTGCAGTAGACTGCAATAAACAGCAGCAAAAGGATGACCACCTTTGAGAATAGTCATAGTGTGTTTCTTAAAGTGCTAATTTGAAATATCAGCCCACTTTATGCAGAGTTATTCAGTAGCTGAAAAGATCCAACCTGATCCTGATATTGAAAAAAATAGAGCCACAATCGTAAGTGTGCTCCTTATGTTGGACACAGGGGGAAATGAGAGCATCATCATCATCATCATCATAACAAAATAATAAAATTTATTTATACCCCGCCCCTCTATGAAATGCAATTGGGGCATCTTACAACAATTAAAATATACATCCCGAACCCTCAATCCCCCCCCTTAAAATACAATTACATAATTCAGGAATTAAAACATACTTTAATAATAAAATTATTATTGACTTCTAAGCATCCTGCTTAGAAGTCAATACAGCTGAAATGAGTGATTATGCATAATATCTTATATTTCATATTAAGACTAAATCACTACTTAGCTTCTCTTCTCTGGATGGCCTCATTGCTTTAAGGCTATAGAAAGTCTAGCATTAATGAAAAGCATGCTGTATTTGAATACTGGTTGGAATGAAGGAATAGTTTAATCATAAATAGCACAAACTGATTGTACCACTCTATAGTCATTCCTACTATATAGGATGCAGTCACATGTTGCTGTTCCCCCTTCCTGGTTTCCACATTAGTGAGAAACTGGTGGTGGCAGCTATAGCTTCAGGGATGGGCTGGCATTCTGTTTGGATTCCAGCCCACATTCTGCAGGTAATGGGGAGGGGGGGAACTGGCCAGCTCTGTAGATGGGCCCTACTAGAACTAGTGTAGATGGGCCCACTAGAACTGTTGTATGGATTAGAGCTATTCCAGGAGAGGGCTGTGATGCACTGTGGTAGCAGAGAAAAGTAAATTTAAAGAATTAGTTACAGGGATTCCTAACAAAAAACCGTAACTGCTAAAACTTAACAGTATGTTTAATTTACGGTGAAATGCATTTCACTTTTTTTTATTTAAATGGAACCCACAAGCTGGGATTTTGCTGTTGATGACTTCCATTGTATGGAAAACTCACAATGGCTTCTTAACATGATTTTGTTGAGTAGGCAAGATGCTTTCTATCTGCCATCTTCAATGACATTTTTTTGCAATATGTCTTTGGGGTAATGCAGGCAGGACATGCCAAACTGAAAAGCACCAATTGATGACAAACATCAGTCATGTTCTCTGGGCACAGGAAGTTGACATAAGCCTTGGATTTCTACTACTGGAAAATAATGTCATGCCATTATAGGTTTTCCCTTTTTCACAAAACCATGATGCAACCTATCAAGACAGCCCATCTGGTTGCACCAGGTGGTAATAGCACTCCATCTACACTGCCAGGTGTCAGTAAATGGTATAGGGACCATGGGGAAGACAGAATATGTATTGCTTATTTACTGTATTTTTCAATCATACTTTGCAGGCAATTACAGCTCAGACAATTTCAGTTATGATTCCCCAAAGAGACTTAGTTAAAAAGAAAAGAGAGAGAAGCTCTGCTATGAGGTTTACAAAGTAAAGAATTGTAGGGTTTGTCTAGACAGGCAATTTACCCTGCTTCACCCTGTGTTGGGATCTTTTCATCCAAATGACATAGGGCTCTTGCCCTGATTCACCTCCGGACAGTCCTGACAACATCCGAGGTGAAACCCCAGCATGTGGCCAGCCATGATCACATGCTGATACAGACTGGCATGTCCATGTGGCCTTCTGCCTGTTTCATTGTGGTAATGGGAGGGAGGAGTTCCCAGCCAGTTCTGGGGCTAGAATACTCTGGCTGGAAGATGGAGTATTCTGGCCAATGTAGACAAGCCCAAAGACACTGAGAGGCAAGGGAGTAGAGGGAAAGGGAAGAGGAAGCAATGATGTCTGGTACCTTCCATGTCAGTGGGACAGTGAATCCACATGTGCTTTCATGTGAAGATAAAATAAGCAAGGACTTACATCCCTAGCAAGTAGGCATGGATTGGATTCTGCTGTTAGGCTGTAATTGTATGCACCTCTTTCATGGGAGAAAACCCACTGGAGACAAAAAGCCACTTAGAAAGAGGAAAACAAAAGACAATAGCACTTTTATTCTGGTATTATAGTTCTTTATGGATCTCCACATTTCCTTATCTTAAAGATGAAAGCAAACTTTGAAAAAGTTATTGTTTGGACTAGAGCTCCCAGAGTCTCCAAACTAACATATTCATGGGCCTTGTAATCCCCAGATGATGCAAGGTTTTTTTGCCCTATTTTTAGCCCGAACTGTGCAGATGACATCCTGGCAGCTCCAATGAGAATCTGGGACAAATACCCCTTAAAACAGAGCAAACACATGGTAAAAAACCCGACACACCATTTGCTGTGTCTTTTCCAGAGAAAACAGTGAGTTCCATTACCACAACTGTTTGTGTATGTCTGAATGTGTGGCCCATGCAGTGCCCAGTATAGCTATTTCCTGGCCAGGTTGTACACATCATGTCTGCTGAGGTCACCATGAGATGCCCAGTCATGTGACCATGGCTGGGTGCTTCATTCCTGGCCTTTGAAGACATGACCAGTGCAGGGAAGAGAAGTGTCAGTTTGTATGTGGCTCATGGGTGTGAGGACACCCCTTTATCATAATGGAAGGGCAGGTAATGGGGCAGGACACTGCAGGCCCAGGGCTGGAATATTCCCACTGGAATGTGGAATATTCTGGGCAGTGTATACAACCCCCAAGTTTACAAAAGCTCATGCTACAGCTTCTTTCTCTCAGTTAGCACCTTACTAGAGGGCAGAAGGGACTAAGTTTTCATTTGGTTTTCATTATTATTGCCTTCTGTGCATGATTTCCAAAGTTACATGGAGGAGATTGCCAGCAGGCCACCAATGGGCTGTGGACTGCAGTTGCAAAATAAATAGGGGATATGTTGTACTTTTACTTTTCAGTGTTGTTGATTTAAACAAACTCCCTTTGTTTCATCTGGGCTAAAATTATTAATATCTTCTTCCTTTTAATTATTTGAGTTGAATTTAGGAATGCCAATTCTCAGCTGTGCAGAAACCCCAACTGATGGAGCCTGTGCATCTTCAGAATAGGAGAGCTTTTGAAGAGAAGCTCCAATAGATCTTGATCTGGAATTGGCCCAAACAGAATGGCTGAAATAATAGAAGGCCTGTGGAAACCAGCAAATGATTGTTGGTTGACATGACCCCTACACAAAGTTGTTGCCAAACGAATACTTTCTCTATTTGCCAGTTTCTTCATATAGAAAGGGGGGAAAAGTACAGTACAGCATGTCAGCACGTAATTGTGGACTGACAGACCTGGGGAAAGAGAGGTGGCCATTCTAATTATATGGCCATTCTCCAGAAAAAGATGTTTTTTTTTTAAAAAAAAATGGGATGGCTCTTTAACCACTGAGTCACACAGGCTCTTAGAAGTCCCTGCTAAGTTATGGACTCAGTACTGGAGTAACCCATGAAAAGGAGTCTGTCCCTGACTTTATTTGAATATGGGAAGCATCCCCTATCTCAAAGGGCCCATGTTGTAATTTAACCAGACACAGAATCTGGATCATGTGAGTTTGTGCATATTGTTTAAACAGCCTCTGCTATTGCTGTTCTCAGAGCCTGGAGTGGTTTGTCAGTTGCCAGAGCTCCAACCCATTCAGGCAAGGGGTTGGCCTCCAGATGTTGTTGGACTACAGTTCCCATCAGCCCTAAGAGAGCCTAATAGATGAAGGATTATGGGCACTGCAGTCCGGTAACATCTGAATAACATCAACTACAAGTTGAACATGAATGAGCTGCAGGGTTCCAGTAGACAAATTCTTGCAACACTTGTTTTTTTAAAAAATCTTCTTGGTAGGTGGTACAGAAAGACTTGATCAGGATGGGTGACTTGTTGCCTTCCAGATGATGCTATATTGCAGCTCCTATAAGTTCCCATTCACTTAGCCACTGAGGAATTATGGGAGTTGCAACACAGCATTATCGGTAGAGCCACGGTTTTCCACATCTAGAGAGATAAAGCCTGTTATTCCTCGAAGCTGGCCAGGCCATGCACCAAGTAAGAATAAGAAGTATTCTTATGGTGCCACAAAAGAATGCAACATTGTCAATTCACCTAAGAATTCTGAATGCATGAATAGGAGTATAGTGTCTAAATCAAGGGAAGTAATAGTGCCACTCTATTCTGCTTTGGTCAGGCCTCACCTGGAATACTGTCTCCAGTTCTGGGCACCACAATTCAGAAAGGATATTGAGCAGCTGGAACGTGTCAAGAGGAGGGTGACCAGGATGGTGGGAGGTCTGGAATCCACGTCCTATGAGGAGCAGCTTAGGAAGCTGGGTATCTTTAGCCTGGAGAAGAGAAGATTAAGAAGTGACATGATATAAATACTTGAAAGGATGTCATATTGATGGGACAGCAAGCCTGTTTTCTACTGCTCCAGAGACTAGGGCATGGAGTAATGGGCTCAAACTACAGGAAAAGAGATTCCATCTAAACATTAGGAAGAGCTTCCTGACAGTAAGAGCTGTTCAACAGTGGAATACACCACCTCAGAGTGTGGTGTAGTCTCCTTTGGAAGTTTTAAAACAGAGGCTGGATGGCTATCTGTCAAGAATGATCTGATTGTGTATCCCTGCATGGCAGGGGGTTGGACTGGATGGGCCTTGTGGTCTCTTCCAACTCTATGATTCTATGATTCACCCTTAGACCAACCAAATCATACTCTTTTCTTCTTCTTCCTGGCCAATATGCAGTATTTCAGTCAATCAATCACATCATTTATATCCCACATTTTCACCGAGAGTGAGACCCAAGGTGGCTTACAGAATAAAAAGAGATACAAGTAAATCCACATATAGCGACAAACATATAAAATGCTAAGATTAAAATAATATTAAACTGCCTAAATAATTAAAACCGTATCAAACATGAATTTAAAACCATAGATAGAAAACAATATGGCGCTAAAATGCAAAACCTATTATATAAAATAACCAGTTCCCAAATGCTGGAACAGAAAAATCTTCACTTAATGACAAAAGGACAGCAGGGAGGGAGCCAGCCTGGCCTCCCTTGGAAGGGAGTTCCAAAGTGTAGGAACAGCCATGGAAAAACCCCTCTCCCATATTCCAACCTTGATGGAGTCCAACTTTGATTGGCGGCAGCTTTCCACAGTTTCAGACCAGGAATTCACTACCTGGTCCTTTTAAGTGGAGATCTGGTATAGTGATTGGAGTGTTCCATCCTTTGGGACTCCCTCCCACAGGAGGCTAGACTGGCCCCCCTCTCTGTTGTTATTTTGCTGGCAGGCAAAAACATTTTTGTTTAAGCACTCCTTTGACATATAATTGTGGATTGTGTTTGTGTTTTTATGTTGTTTTTATCTTTTTTTTAAAGTTTGAATAGGTTTTAATTGTGATTTTAATTGTTCTGTGAGCCGCCTTGGGTCCCACTTTGGGAGAAAGGCGTCATAGAAATAGCACTAAATAAATAAATGGATTATGACTCTGGAGACCAGGGTTCAAATCTCCGCTTGGCTATGAAGACCCACTGAATGACCCTGGGCAAGTCACATACTCTCAGCACTGAGAAAATCCTGTGATAGGTTGGCCATAAGTTGGAAACGACTTGAAGGCACACAACAACAACAACAATTGGGACTTGAACCGGAACCTTCTATATGTAAAGATCACAGGGGTGGGCAAAGTGGCTGTCCAAGGCTGTATTTGTGAACCTCAGCCCAGACTGTCCTTTTTTCTGGTCAGTCAGAAGGTGAAGTGATGCATGTAGAAGCCTCCTTAGATGGGAATTCATACTTTGAATACGTAGCTGGGCCTCCTGCACTACTCAACATGAGGTCCCTCCCTCCACAAAAATGTGTGTTGTTGTTTTTCAAAACTACAAGTGAGCTTCTGGTTACTTCTGTCCCCCCCCTCACTTTGGGGGCCATTTTTCAAAGTCCATGTGGAGCTCAGAGGGCCTTGAGAACAATTAATTAGTCCCTGGATCCATCACAGTTACCTACCCTGGTCTAACATGTTCCACTCTTCTTTGGCACCTTTAACATTGAACAGACCCTTCTTAGTTGGGCTCCTGTTCCTCCTCCTTCCCTACCATTTCTCCAAGATAGGTAGGGGCTCAAGGCAGCTTGGCAGCTGAAAAATTAAAATGTTTACAGTATAATTAAAAACATATGATGCTGCCCTTGTTGCCCACACAGAAGCAGCTCTGTAGTGCCTAACATCCTGCTTTGCAACAGCTGCAGAGCTGTTTGGGCTGGAAGTCAACCTGAAGAAAACAGAAGTTCTTTACCAGCCTGCACCACGGGATGAACACCACCATCCCCACATCAGCAGTTCACCTA
The DNA here is from genome assembly GCA_030847615.1 of Gambelia wislizenii. NCBI lineage: Eukaryota > Metazoa > Chordata > Lepidosauria > Squamata > Crotaphytidae > Gambelia > Gambelia wislizenii. The sequence goes on from JAUMIR010000005.1 coordinate 239,290,288, forward strand.
CCTGGGAAGCATCATCTCCTCAGATGCCAAGATTGGCAAAGAGATCAATCACAGATTAGCAAAGGCATATAGTGCATTTGGAAGACTTCACAAAAGAGTTTGGAGCAATAAACACCTGAGGCGAAGCACAAAAATCAGTGTGTATAGAGCCATTGTACTGTATATTCTCCTGAAATCTGAATCTGAAACATGGGTCACCTATCACCACCACCTACGACTTCTCGAGTGCTTTCATCAGCACTGTCTACGCACAATCCTAAATATACACTGGACTGACTATGTGACGAATGTTGCTGTCCTTGAGCAAGCAGGGATCACCAGTATTGAGGCCATGATATTGAGAACACAGCTGCGCTGGGCAGGGCACGTTTCTAGGATGGAGGACCATCGCCTCCCCAAAATACTACTCTATGGTGAACTCGCCACGGGTCAGCGTAAGAGGGGCGCTCCAAAAAAGCGATACAAAGACTCCCTGAAACAACATCTCAGTCTCGGCCAAATTGATCACCAACAGTGGTCCGCCCTGGCCTCACATCGGGAGGCATGGAGGCGCACTATCCACAATGCTGCAGCCTTATTTGAGAACTCACGCTGAACAAGGCTTGAAGAGAAACAACAACGCAGAAAGAATCACAACCCAGAAACATCACCCAAGGAGATATTCTGCTGTGCTTTTTGCAACCGGACTTGTTTATCTCGGATTGGCCTTTTTAGTCATCAGCGTGCTTGCAGAAAGCGTGGGATGAGTCCTTCCTGAATCTTTGTTTGCGAAGAAAAGCCAGAGAGAGAAAAAGTATGTATTGAAAAGGATTAAAAAAGCAGTCAGTACAGTACAATCTAAAATAAAACAGCCCTCTTATGAGACACTTCCTTAAAAATGTTGAGTTCTGAAACCCTGAATAAGCCAAATCTTCACCTGCCAACAGGAAGACAACAGGGAGGCGGCCATTCTAGCCTCCCTAAAGAGAGAGTTCCAGAGCCAAGAGACAGCCACTAAGGAGGCTCTATCTCTTGTTCCCACCAACCATACCTGTGAAGGTGGTGAGAGTCAAAGAAGGCTGCTTATGCATCAATTAAAATGAGAAAATGCATCACCTAAAAAGGGTACGGAGCTGTTTGAAATTTGCATATGTTGTTGTTGTTGTTTGCTGTCAAATTGACAGAAAGTTGACTTATGATGACCCTATGAATGAGAACTCTCCACGATCCCCAGTCATTGTACCCCCTGACTGCTTTTGTTACATCATGCCTCACTACTAATACCACAATTTCTTTGATTTTCATTTCCAGAGTAGAACACTGTGTAATTAGCTGATTGAAAATATCCAATTTCTGTCCATTTTAACTCACTCACACTAAGTATGACTATGAGTTCCTTTTCTTGTTTTATGATTTCCAGTTATCCCTGATTCATGCTTCTCACATTCCATGTACATACATTGTACAGCTTCAGACTTTTCTTTCACCTCTCCATATGTTAGCAGCTGAATGACCTTTTTACTTGTGCCCAGCTGTCTTATTACTCATACTTGTCCTCTGCTCTTCCCCAGTAGCTGGTTGAGTGTCTTCCAATGTGTGACTGTCATCTTCTGGCACCATTTTTTGTTTCATTTTGAGTGGTCTCATCGTAGGGTTTTCAAGGTAAAAGGCTTCAGGAGGGGTTTACCATTGCCTGTTTCTATGCAATACAGGTCCCCCCCCCCGTATCCATGGGGGATATGTTCCTGGACTTACCGTGTATAAGTGAAACTGTGTCCCTATTAACATAAAGGACTTCCTGTACAAATATACTATAGAGTTGCTTTGGAAGACCTAGAAGATGCCTAGAGAGCATGCCTTTCTAGGCATGTCCCAGCACAACTCTATAGTATGAGTCCCCTATTTTGTGTCCTTTGGATAACTAAAACTGTTATTATTAGTTCTGTGGATACAGGAAGCAACCTGTACGAGTTCCTTTAGGTATGATGTTTTTCTTTTTTTTTTCTTTCTATTTTAATCCTCTAGCACCAAATTTTCTGTTAAAGAAGTAACACATCTACTTTGTTAACCCAGGTATACCTACAAGAGGGGGTGCCATTATTAAGCAAAACCAGGTCTGACTCCTCACTTTTCTTAAGCAGTGAGAAACAGAGCATATTTCTTGGAGGAAGGAGGAATATAACTTAAAATCACCAAAGTATGTAAAAGCTTTGGGGCCGCTGCTATTATTTTCCTCTTCTTCTCTTTCTCCTCCTCATTGCAGTGGATAATGATAGCAATTGCCATTTGCATGTTTCTACAGCTGAGTCTGCTTTCCTACCAAGTTAGACTGCTGAATGTTTAATGCAAATAGTAAGAAAGAGCATCTTAACAAGAAAAAAGAAGCTTATTTGTCCCCACCTCACCCACCCCTGAGAAGATAAGCAAAAGCCAACAGCTTGCCTAAAGACAAGCGTGTGGAACAAACTGGTTACAAACAATAAATTATTTGTATTTGCTGTAAGTGAGGCATAGCAATGTTACGTCACAATAATTTATTTTCTGGAGTGATCAAAACTGGTTTATGGCACTTTTGTACTCACATGGTGTGTGTGGACTTGTTATCTAGGGAACTTGTTTAAAATAATTGACTAAAAGTAACCATTTTGATTAATTTTGAATAATGAGAGATCAAAGAGTTACTTTTAGGAAGCTCCAACTAAATGGTAACCAGCTACATTGGTGGGAGTTGCAATAGAGCTGTAAGGGTAACTAATGGGGTTATTAGACGCAGCAAAAACTGTGTCAAAAGATCGTGACGAGAACAGGAAGGGGCAACCTTACCAGATAATGTCATCCTCCAGTGTTCTGGAGATGTAGCACAGGTGTGAGTAATGCTCTCCTTTTTATTAGTGGCTTGTCCCCATCAATGCAAAAGGGAAGCCTCTTCCACTGCAGCACTACACCCCTGGAACGGCGGAAGGACGTGGGCATCTGGTAAGGTTGCGATTTCTGTTCTTGTGGCAATCTTCTGATGTGTTTGGGAATGCAATTTTTTTGAGTATTCCCCCTCAGGTCCTATAATCTCCTAATTCTTTTTAAAAGTAATTTCTGGGCTTTACTGGATACAATTAGTTTCCTTAAGGGTATAGTAGCTTTCACATGTGTTTTTCCCACTGTTCTGTTCTGCTCCCTCCCTTGCACATGCACACACACACACCAGGAAGGGACTTCCTTATCTGAAGCAAGCATGAAATGCTGATTGACTCATTAACAGATTCCATAAAAATGTCTACTTATATTAAAATCCAGGTGAAATGAGGGGGAAGAGAGGAAGGTGACATATGGAATGATAATTAGAAGGGGGAAAGTTCACATCCAACTGCTGAAAAAATAATATCAGAATTATGCAATTAGTGTAGCTTTACCACGCCACTTACATACCCAGTCACACCTAGGCTTCTACATCAATCAAAAACAAAACAAAAAAACACCAACACCACGAACAGCAACAACATTATTTTATTATTTCTTTTTGTATCACTTCTAAAATTCCTATTACTCTCTGTTTCCATGAATTCTGCATCCACGGATTCAGCCAACAATGGTTCAAAAATATTAAATCCCCCTCCAAACAAACCTTGATCTTGCTATTTTATATACAGGATACTATTTTACTGCATCATTGTATATTGTGCGTAGGCAGCGCTGATGAAAGCGCTCGAGGAGTCGTAGGTGGTGGCGATAGGTGACCCATGTTTCAGATCCATAAAGGAGGATAGACAGTACGATGGCTCTATACACACTGATTTTTGTGCTTTGCCTCAGGTGTTTATTGCTCCAGACTCTTTTGTGAAGTCTTCCAAATGAACTATATGCCTTTGCTAATCTGTGATCGATCTCTTTGTCAATCTTGGCATCTGAGGAGATGATGCTTCCCAGGTAGGTGAACTGCTGAACGGACTTGAGCACTGATTTGCCGACGGCAATGTGGGGATGGTGGTGTTCGTCCTGTGGTGCAGGCTGGTAAAGAACTTCTGTTTTCTTCAGGTTGACTTCTAGCCCAAACAGCTCTGCAGCTGTTGCAAAGCAGGATGTTAGGCGCTGCAGAGCTGCTTCTGTGTGGGCAACAAGGGCAGCAGCATCGGCGAAGAGCAGCTCACGGACTAGATAGTTTAGAGTCTTAGTGTGAGCCCTCAGACGGCTTAAGTTAAACAAGCTACCATCAGTACGGTAGCGTATATAGATGCCGTCGTCTTCTTCAAGCTCTGCCATAGCCCTTTGGAGCATCGTGCTAAAGAAGCAAGCAGGGATCACCAGCATTGAGGCCATGATATTGAGAACGCAGCTGCGCTGGGCAGGGCACGTTTCTAGGATGGAGGACCATCGCCTCCCAAAAATACTACTCTACGGTGAACTCGCCACGGGTCAGCGTAAGAGGGGCGCTCCAAAAAAGCGATACAAAGACTCCCTGAAACAACATCTCAGGCTTGGCCAAATTGATCACCAACAGTGGTCCGCCCTGGCCTCACATCGGGAGGCATGGAGACGCACTATCCACAATGCTGCAGCATTATTTGAGAACTCACGACGAACAAGTCTTGAAGAGAAACGACAACGCAGAAAGAATCACAACCCAAAAACATCACCCAAGGAGACCTTCTGCTGTGCTTTTTGCAACCAGACTTGCTTATCTCGGATTGGCCTTTTTAGTCATCAGCGCGCTTGCAGAAAGCGCGGGATGAGTCCTTCCTGAATCTTCGTTTGCGAAGAAAAGCCAGAGAGAGAGAGTATATAATGGGACTTGAGCATCCAAGGATTTTTGTGTCCATGGAGGAGGAGGAGGCGGTGGTCCTGGAACAAAACACCAGCCAATACCGAGGGCCCACTGTGCTTCCATTTTATTGATGGGACAAGTGAAGATTCCAATTATTACTTAACCAAGCCCCTATTAAATCAATATATTCCGAGTCCCTGGTTTGGTGTCCCATATATGAAACCATGGATATGCTACTCCTGGTTGGAATCACTCCTTGCAGAGGAATGAGAAAGTTTAGGCAATTTTTAAAAGTATACTTAACACAGGAGGATCTTACCAAAGCAAAACAGGGAACAAACACACTTTTGCAAATACTTTCTGCTTCTTATGTTGTCAGGATGCTCTTCTGCAGATGTCCACTTCATCTGGTGTGTGTGTGGATTCATTACTTACCCAGAATGTGATTTAAAACCCAGTTCTGTGCCTTTGTCACTGTAATAACATCATGAGTGAAAAACAGAAGTCATTTGCAACAATACATTTGTTTTAGATGAATTAATCTTTTCCATTTCTTGTCAATTCTTTCCCTCCTCAACCCCCTAGCTTTGATTTTTTTTTTAATTTGAAAAAGGAAGCAATTTCCTGGATGAAGGGGAATAGATTGTATGTCTCTGGAAGGATTAATAGAGGGCAGAGGTGAAGGGTCATAAGCATTCATCTTAAATAGCTTTCTAATAATATTGTGCATTTTCAAGAGAGCAAACAGAATGGGTGAAAGATGTAGAAAGCATTAATGAACAAATCAAACCAAGAACAGGCTTTCATTCCTCTGAGTATACCTGAGAGTTTACAAAACAGAGAATAACTGTATTGAAGCCTTTGGTTACGGTGAAATGTATAATATGGATTAGCGATGATTTGGACAGTTAGGATGAATCAGCCTCCCCTAATTTGGCACCCTCCAAGTGTATTAGAGTAATACCACCATGATCATCAGCCAGTATGCCCACTGGATGATGGGAACTATAGCCCAACACATCGGGGGGGGGCATGTTGGGGAAAGCTGATATGACTGTTCACCGGGAAATAATTAACACTGAACTCTGTGAAACTTCTGAGTTGAAATATATGTTTACAGATTACACTGTTAGGCTGGAATGCTATATTCCTACCTTGGAGTAAGCTCCATTCAATTCAAGAGGACTTGTGTTTGAGTACCCACATAAGACTATGCACTGTTAGCTCTTGCATCTGACTTATGAAACCTATACTGCAGATAGCACAGAATCTGTTGAGACTGGTGTTAGTGAGATGGGGAATATCTTCAGACATGAGGTTATTGTTGGATGATGATGATGATGATAATTTCTTACCTGCCTCTCCCCTAAGCCAGGAAAAGGAAGCTGCAATTGTTACCCATGGCTGGCTGCAGTCAACCCTTGCTACCAAAATCCTCAGTAGAATATTGCATTTCTGTCAGTGCCATCTCAGTGGCACAGTGAATCCTTTCTGGGTCTGAACTTTAAAGAAGCTATCCAAGGTGCTGAACCGTATCTCCCCAAAAGTTTGGCACTTTGGAAAGCTCAGACTGAAACTGGGAGGAGATTCACTGATCTGCTGATGTAGAAGCCACCAGACACTGCTGTCCTAAGCCAGCAAGGTTTTCTTTATTGTTATGTTTCTACCAGGAAGCATACTTTCTTGTGATAATTTAACAGTTGTTGTTTTTAACTGCCTTTGAGTTGACTGCAACTCCTAGCAACCCTGTGAATGAGACACTGCCAAAACCTCCTGTCCTAAACTTCTCTGTGCGGGTCCTGCAGGCTCAGGGCCATGGCCTCCTTGGCTGAGTCTATCCATCTGGTATGCAGTCTTCATTGCTTTCTACTGTGTTCCACCTTTCCTAGCATTATTATCTTTTCTAGTGAGTCATGCCTTCCCATGATGTGGCGGAAGTACCACAGCCTCAATTTAATCATCTTCATTTCCAGGGAGAGATTAGGTTTGATCTGCTTTTTGTGCAAAAATATCAAAACAAAACAGAAATTTTGTACAAAACCTCCAAGTTTTTTGCATGAAAATCATGCTTTTTTGCACACACCCCATGGTTTTTGAGCATAAAATCCCATTTGTGTTTCTACGCAGAATATGAGATTTCCTGAAACACTTTGAGATCTGCAGATTCTGGGAGAAAATTGCACAAGCTTTTAGCCACTGTGTTGGTCTTCCTGAAAGGGTTTCCCAACTGTTGGGGAAAACACTTTACAGCCAGGAAATAGATAATGGTGAATATTCTTTCCGCTCTGCTTCAACTTCATGACTAAAAAGAGTACTTCCCCTTTTTCATTTATCTCCAAATTCTGTGATATTAGTAAAAGAATATTCAGTGACATGAGAGTGTGTGTTCTATTGTGAGATTCCTAGCATTAACAGCACAAGACATGTTGATTCTTTGCCTTCATCAAGGAAACTGGCATCTTCACCTGGACTGGAGGAATAACAGCAAGAGATCTTTTACATGCAGTGATGTAGTAGAATCAAGGAATCATATGGTTGAAACACAAGATTACCAGGAATAGTTACTTCATCTGCAACCTCCTCAGGCTTCCCTACTCATTCAGATCTTAGCTGCAATCCTTGATCCAAGGGTGGTATAGGAAAATAGAGCTTCCCAACAAGAGTATATTGTAAGGTACCCCTATTCTTATTGAGAGTACAGTATTTTGAGACGGCTTAATCTTCGGTGGTCAAATGAACTCATTGGGTTTAGAAAAGGCCTACTCTTTGTGCAGATGGAAGTTGCTAGATCTGATCTGTTGCCTTATTTTTGGATTCTCCTTGGAGGAATGACTTATGGGGATTATTATGATAAATGCCTGTCTATTTCAAAGACAAAGCCTTGATTTCCAGCATCTGAGGAAGTAGACTAAGGACTTATCTATACGAGCCCATAAAAAAAGGAATGCCTTTCACTAATGACATTTTGCAGCAGCTGAGACCTGTCCTAATGGTTTTTCTGCCCCCATAAGCTTCCCATGCCTGTTAGTAAACATGGCGGTTGTGAGTGATTTACTCACATTTGCACTTACCTCTATTTGCCGCTGCCGATCGTATTTTTTTTTTCAAAACAATATCCAAGGTGCAATTGAATGATTTTTCAATTGAGTTCAAAAGAAATAAAACAAAACACCATCACCCCGTTTTCTCACCTTAGCGCTTACTCACTAAGGCAGAAATCAAACATGGTAGCAGTCGGCGCTTGCCTTGTTAGCAAGCCCCACCCCTTGCACTCATCTGGCCAATCAGAATTGCGCTTCCTCTCATTTGGGCAAGCGAATCAAATTGACTTGCTTATCCTAATGAGCAGGAATGTGCACCCCCCTCCCTGTTTGTTTTTTTTTTAAAAACAGGAAAAGCCACAAAGGCTTTTCTGGCAAGGTTTTTGGCCTTTTTTGCCCTCCCCCTTCACAATGCGGCAAAATCACACAGAATACCATTAAGACAGGTAGGATTCTCCTCACATCCCATGAGGACTTTTTTCACCATTTGGACAACCCCTAAGTCTGAACAATTCTCTCTTTCTCTCACTGGTTAGTCTCAAAGGTGCTATAAGATCCCCTTGCTATTTGTCTATTTGTGCTTCTTAGACTTCCCTAAATCTCTAGTCCTACAGATGTTAGACTACAACTGTCATGTTGGGCAAGACCATCGTCTCTGGTTGCTGATGGGAGTTGATTCTGTGACAGAACCCCTCTCCAGGGTAGTCCTACGGTTCCATCCTTTGAGCTCCTATCATTCACCTTGCCCTTTTGCCTTGACGTTCCACCCCTGGATCTGGTACTTGGGTCTAAAGGTGACTGCTGTACTGGAGAAATGGCTATCTTGATCAGTGTAGTAAAGCATAACCACTTGTCCTTGTTAATTATTAAATTAAAGCATTCAGATAGAGATGTAGAAAATAAAAACAGTAAAGATGTATTATATAACAAATAAAATAAACATCTAGCCTTAGGCTGGTTCCACACACACAGTAAAACTTTAAAACAACACTTCTCCCTGGACTCATTCCACATCCCCTGCTCCCAAAGCTCTATTAGATCTTATCAGTTCCTCTCTTCCTAACATCCATAACTTTCCCCCCATAGCCCATCCCAGCACTCCATGACTTGTGATTGGCAGGCTGTAGGTAGGGTTGTCCAGCATCTTTCTTCAGGATGTCCACGAACATCTGGAATGTCATAGGTTCTCCTACCCTGCCCTTCATGGTAGGGAGTGTGGTTAGGAGAGGGACAACACACACAGAGAAATACATGGATATTTGGTCTATAATATGATCCTGCCCCTCCCATAAGTATCCCCCTCCCCAGTCTTATTGAAGCTGTGATGGACATAGCTCTCACCCTAGGAACATTTTAATCTTTTTAAGAGGCAAGTGGGTAAGTTTTCCAATTGCCTCAGTGTGGTTCCAATTTTAACTGTTGTAACAAAAGCCTCTGTGTACAACAGGGTAGTGGAACCAGAGGGTAGAGTTCATTTTCCATTTTCTATCATTTTTTTTAAATAATATAATAAAATTGCAGTTTTCCAGTGCAATTAACTTCAGATGAAGCAAAATAGAAAACTGTTCAAAAATCAATGCACAGCTATGAAGGACTCTGTCACAATCAAAGGGAGTTTTCCATTGGTTTTGTTTTGTTCCTTTTGTATTCACTGACCTGAATAAAATGCATCAGGCCATTCAGTGCAGAAATCCCAGTGACAGGATTGGACCTAGGACTTTATGAACGTCACTCAAGAAAGTAGGAGGAGTTCTATTGTTCCATATGATGTGAATTGTGAATCCATTTTAGCTGAAACTATGAACTGAATATTCGCTGGCTATGTAATGGTGAAGGCTTAAATTGTTATTTGAAAAAAAGATGATCCAAGAGCTTTTTAAAATCCTTGTGAAGGTTCAGCTTGTGATAGACAAAAGACAGCTCTGACACTCGGAGATTAATGGTGGAGATCCAAGTAGGATTTTACCAGATGTTTTCCCATGTTGATACCTGGTTGACAATTACTATAAACTGGTAAGAACACATAACAAAACCCCCACCAACCTAATTGTGACAGTATGGACCTGAGGTGATTATATACTACTTTGCTATCATTTTTGCTTTTGGCCAATATTTTTCAATACTACCTCTTTATTTCTTTATGGAACTCTATGTGGTTTATGGACTTAAATTTCTCAACAATCTGGTATATAAGTTTTAAATAAAACATTATAACATAATTGTACAAATATAATATAACTAACTGTATCTGGCATAACATATGCAATTTAAAAACTCCCCCAAAACACCTGGTAGACCTCATGACAACCCTGTAAGGTAGGCTGGTGTATTTTTAAATTCCTCCTCCCCCTTCTCAGCAAGTGGATTGTGAGGCGGGGAAGGAATTTGCATGTGGGTGATGACTGGTTGGGTGTTTTTCCTAAGCAGCCAATCAGCACATTGGGAAAGGCAACATACCCAAGAGTTTTATATATATATATATATATATATATATATATATATATAGATGGCAAACACATCTAAAACAAACAGTACTAAAATCTCAGGATAGCAGTTAATGAAACACAAACTGAATTTTTTTTTTAAAAAAAGATTTCTTTGTAAGAATTTAAATAAAAACACGTAATGATGGAGCCGTATAAACCTTGGCAGACAACAGAGGGCAGTCTACAAAAGTTTAGCCACTAATCAGAATTGACTAGAGCATTAATCTAGTATTTCTGAATTATGGGCCTAAGAGGAGGGCACCAAATATTGCTCTGAAAGTTCTTTTCAGACATTCTCTCTACATGTTCAGAGAAAGTTACTTTTGGGATCAGAATCACCCAAAACTTGTGTTTGTTTGTTGTTGTTGTTGCGTGCCTTCAAGTCATTTCTGACTGATGGGGACCCTAGGGGAAACCTCTCACAGGGTTTTCATGGAAAGATTTGTTCAGAGGAGGTTTGCCCTTGCCTTCTTCTGAGGCTAAGAGAGTGTGCCTTGCCCAAAGGTCACCCAGTAGGTTTTCATGTCCAAGTGGGGATTCAAACCCTGTTCTCCAGAAGACTTTATCACATGAGCCTTTTAAAGCAGAATTAAAACTGGATAATGACACCTTTGGCAATACTTGTCATAAATTGTGATACCTCCAAATAGTTGCTGCTGTGCCCTCAAAGCGTGGTTAGAGTGCCCCTTGCCATTGACAGGGAACACTAATCAAAAAGCTCCCAATTGCACTGCTGTGCCATGAATGCTCAGGTGCAATAAATTTCTCCAGTTGCAGTCCCAAGATTGGGCAGTCACATGGTCAGTCTCCTCCCCTCTTGCCCTCCCTCCTGCTATCTCCAAACAGGTTGGTTCCTCCCCCCCCCCAACACACACTTTCTTTCCTTTCTTCTTTGTTTCACTAAATTGCATTGCCATAATTGCCAAATTGGATTACAATTAAAAATTAAAAAACACAAAAGGTATGCTGGGTAGGGCAATCGGGTAGGGAGGAGGGGTTAAGGGAGAGTCCAGAAGATTGCTGAGGGATTGTCAGTGGCTGAAACAGCCCCTGGCGTGCTATTGAAGGGACGTGTGATACTGAGGGCTGCCAAACCGGTTTCTATTCATTAACTTTTGTGAATGCGATTGCAGAGACAATGGGGGCTCATGTGATAATGTCCAGAGTCATAGTCCAATGCTCAAACCACTGCAACATGATGGCAGTTGCATACTGTCCAGTATTTCACAGAGGAAAACTGGGTCACACATAGCCCAACAAATCAGCATGTGGGCAGGATGGCAAAAGGTATTAGTGATGAAGAACACACAGGTTTGGAGAAGCTGTAACAGTCTGCTTTTGCCTGAGCCTACTGGGAAGGGAAGGGGATTCCATACCTCCTCTCTTTTCCCTTCCACTGAGTTAATTGAGTGCAAACTACTTGTGCAATTTGGACTCAGTTTGCAGCAACTGAAGTAAGTTGAGGACAAAAGAGGAAAGTGGAAAGAGGATAAAGATACAGGAACATTTTAAAAGCATCTGTAAAAGTGGTAAAACAGATGATAATCAGGACTGTCCCTGCCAAATTGGGACAGTTGGAAGGTATGCAGTTGAATCCCAGATCCCAAACCATGGCCACTGTAGGACTGTGAAAATTATCAAACACGGTGGAATGTGGCAAAAAAAAAAAAAAAAAATGCATTCCAAACCACATCAGAAGAACATGACAGGAACAGAAAGGGTGACATTATCAGATGCCAGTGTCCTCCTGCCATCCCTGGGTTGTAGCACTGCCATGGATGAGGCTTCCCTTTCGGATTGACAGGGACAAGCTGCTAATAGAAAGGGCCGCCTTACTCACGGCCACACAACAACTCATGGACACTGGAGGAAGTCATCATCTGATACTTTTGCCTGCTCCAGTTCTCATCATGATTCTTCTGATATGGTATTTGTCATGTCTGATAATCTCCTATATCAGTATAGTTTTAAAGTTGAGTCATTTTTAAAAAATCAGGCAGTGAGGGGATACACCCTGAGCTGAAGCAAGTCCCCCCCCCGCTGCCCACCAGGGCATGTGGCCATTAGGCTTCAGGATTCATATTTCTGTTATACATAATAATAAGAAAAAGAATGGAGAGTGAGTGATTTTTTTTTAAATACAATTATTTAGTCAGGTACAAACAAACACTTAGTGTTTGTCTAGTTATAGAGCTTTTCTGGTACAAGCAAGAGAGCTTTTCTGGTACAAGCAATATGCATTCTTCCATATTATTTCTTGTTAAGCAGTTCACAACCCTGCACAGTGTTATATAACTATATATAACAACGATAACAAGGATGGTTTTTAAAAACAAAAATAATAAGCAGTTTTATAAATCTCTAGGAGTTACATTTCTGCAGCTTATATTTGCATTTGATTTCTTAAAGGATGGTAGCACGGAAAATCTAATAGAATATGAATTATATTTGCTGTTTACTTGTTTACTGTAGCTATTCTCCAAAGGGCTCCAGGGAGGAAAATGCTAGTGAAAATAGTGTAGGAAGGAGTGAATCAAAGATAAAAATTAAACAAAGAACCCGGAGGCACATACTGTATACAAATACTAGATGAAAGTTCAGTCCATGTTTTTGCTGAGCTCTGTATGGGAAAGTAGGACATTCTAACAGATAATTTGGGGTGACAGTCTGAGAGCTCATATTAAATATTGTTTGAAAGCCATTGGGAGGGTCTCAACACCCCCTGAACAGTGCAGAGTAAAGGGACTGAATGCAGCCTGGACATTTGGATGCAAGAAATATGTCAAATAGAAATAACTCAGATAATTGGACTTCTTCACCTCTAGAAGAATGACTCTAAGAGCAATTGATAAAACTGAGGCCTTGTCTAGACAGGCTATTTATCCCGTCTTGGCCCTGTCTTGGAGCCCTGCAGTCATAATAACACAGGGCTTTTGCCCCTGGGCAGTCCTTATGACTCCTGGGACAAAGACTGAGCTAAGATGGGATAAAGCCCAATAAAATGTTTCAGCAGATTATCCAGGAAAAAACATTTCTTTTTGAAAGGAACAGTACAGGCCATGGAAGTCTGCAGGAGTCCATTCTGGCATGCTGGCACATTGCTGCAGCTGCCATCTGCATCACTCTCTCTGACGCCAGGAAGCAAGCCCGCAACATGTGATCAAGGCTGGTCCCATGCAGAGGGACTTGATCACATGCTTTGGAGCCCTTCCTGGCTTTAGATAATGCAGCGCAGATGGAAGCAGTGGTGGCTACAGAGATTGGCCAACATGGTGGTCTCAGGTAATGGGGGAGCAACAGGCCTGATCTGGGGCCAGAATATGTGGGTGGGAAGCTGGTGAGTATTCTGCCCATTAGATAAGGCCCGAGTCTTTCATGCATTGCCACCCCTAGAGAGATCTTCCTTTAATACAGATACCAATGCCAGCACAATAACCTATCTCCAAATATCTCATATTCTTCACTTTTGCATCTGCACTTTCTTCTCTGATCATTCTACAACCTAAATTTGGTTTATTATTGATTTAGATATGATGGTGGAATAAGGAAAACAGATGGAATAGATAAAAAGATGGGGCTATTCTTCAAATTAGAATGGCAACCATATACCTTCTTACTTATTATGAGTAAATCCCATCGCAGTCATGTGGACTTGCTTCTGAGCAGATGCTCGTAGGATTTCACTGTCATTCTGAGTCATCAGAGCTTTTATGAAGTCTATCAAGAAAAAGTAACTTTTATGAAGTCTATCAAGACTGAGAAATATTTGTAGCACTACATCATGTAAAAAACTGGTATGAGCAAGGCGATTTTGTTTGTGTGTTTATGTGAGCATCCCTTGGGAATCTCTGAAGTGGTGTTGATTAAACTGGGTTAAATCCAGGATCTTCCTTCCCTAAATGGAAGTGCCCATATGCAGAAGGTGGGTCCACTCATTTTTTAGGTACTGTTATGTAATGTTCCTTCCCCATAACACAGTTCACCCCATTCACTGGGATACTCTGACCTTCTGAGTAGCATTTTCAGGGACCTGGAGGGGCTTCCATGGGGACAAGAGAACAGGAAAGTTCAGCACATCTGTATATGCTTAGATCGAGAGCCAGCCTATTGAGTGCATCCTTCTCCATGGATTTCCTAGCTGATCATAAAACAAAAACACCCCAATTATTTTTGAAAAGCCCAATCAAACTAAACCAGGAAATAGAAACAAAATCAGCAAAATACTGAACGTGAAATATCAGAAATCAAAGGCCTGGAAGAGAACAGCCTCCAATTCTCTTCAGAAGTATAGGAAGGAAGAGGATAAAATAATCTCTCTGTGTATCTGTCTGCCCCCACCCCCACCCCCACCATCATAGCAGGGTTGCCTTGGAAAATATGGTGCTCTTGGTGAGGCCCATTGAACCGCCTTATAAAATATGGTGTCATGTGAAATCTCAGAAGATCTTAACTGTTGGGATATGAGGAAGTGAATAGACAAGTACAAAAGAAGCAGAAACTGGAGAGTATCCAATGGAATCCACAGCAGAAACTGGAGTATTCATAGGATGAGATGTGTTGGGCTTTTGAAATAATAAAATGACTAGCCAGAATCCTTTATGGCAGTTAACGGATGTGTAACCTGGAGTTATGCATTCCAGATTACACACTCTTGACTGTAGCCTCTGATTTTGTTCCCCTGTCATTTGGAAGCAGCTCGCTGCCATCCCCACCACCACCACCACCATGCAAGCGATCTCTGGCATGGGAGAATTGCAACAGGCACCCTGTTTCTGCCTGTCCCCATTGATCACAGTGGCTGCTGCCCAATAAGTGGAGATTAGTGGGAGGGTTTGAGCCAGAACTCACTGGGTAGCAACATAATGCTTACACATAGTAAAGACCATTCAGGATTCCCACCATGATCTTTTCAGTTGCTTGAGACATGTCTCCAGTTTCTTCTCTGAAATATAGGACTTTATCAGACCAGCCTCTGAAAACGCCTCTTCCCACCATATTTTGAAGCATTTTTCCTTGGCAAAATACCCCTTCCCTCCCACACACACACACGCTGCAGTAGTAGCATGTAAAAGCAGCCCCAGGATTACTGGAGCACAAATGCTAGTGCTGTCTACTTCCACATTTGCCAGGGTGCATGATCTTGGCGGTTCTTGCAAGAAGATGCAAGAACCCTTAAATGTAAAAGTTAAAAAAAAAAAAAGCTGAATTAAAACCCAAAATGTATACCCAAGCACAGAAGCACACTTACAAACTTCCAAGTAAACCAGGGAGGTTTAATAAAAAGAGTGTCCCATTCCTGGTTTTCGCATTCTCACCCGGAAGTGTTCTAGCAGGGACTACATATTGACACTGGAATCATGACAGCACAATGTTGTGTGGTTTCAGATGCTGGCAAAACTGGGGGAAAAAAAAAGCACCAGCAGATCTATTGATGGCTTGGGCTGTCAATAAAAAGGAACACCTTATTCATGACTTAAAAACACCAAAGCACGACCTTTTGCAGTATAGGCGCTTTTTCGCAGTCATTAGGCATTGTTACGATGCTATTTTGCTGCATCTGATAAAGTCCATACAAGGACACATTCCCTCAAAAAATCAAGACAAAATATATCAGTCTGTAATGAACTTGGCCTAGAATAATTTGGAACCTACTGCATCTGCTTCAGAACTAGTGAAAGAGAAGACCATAAGTCCTGCTGGATCAGTCCAGAGGCTTATCTAATCCAACATTCTGTTCCCAAAATAGTCAAACAGCTGCCTCCTTGGAATCCCACCAACAGGACACGAGGGCAACAGCATAGCCTGACTCTTGTTTCCCAACAAATTGCATACAGAGATGTAATGCCTCTGGTACTGAAGGTAATATATAGGCAACATAACTAGTGGCCATTGATACTTACCCTCTTTGAATGTATACATAGCTCTTTCTGGCTTTTCTTCGCAAACGAAGATTTTTTCTTCAGCATGATGCTCCAAAGGGCTACGGCAGAGCTCGAAGAGGATGACAGCATCTATAATGGTTACCATACTGAGGGTAGCTTGTTTAACTTAAGCTGTCTGAGGGCTCGCACTAAGACTCTAAACTATCTAGTCTGTGAGCTGCTCTTTGCTGACGATGCTGCCCTTGTTGCCCACACAGAAGCAGCTCTGCAGCGCCTAACATCCTGCTTCGTAACAGCTGCAGAGCTCTTTGGGCTGGAAGTCAATCTGAAGAAAACAGAAAAAGTATACATAGAATGTGTTGCCAAAAGGCAAATACACCCCTATCCAGACAAGCCTGCATCTAAATTGGACTATAGTGCAAAGGGGATCTTGTTTCTTTTCACTGTGTGTTTTTTCACATCTTTTTATGCTTTAATTGTTCTTGTTTTCATTTGATTTTTTTTGTTAGCCATCTTGAGTGCCAATTGTTGTCAGAAATGTGGGATATGAATTTTATAAATAAGTAAATATGTCTAACATATAAGAAGAGGGGGGCCACAAATATCAATAAGGCAGGCCATGGCACTCTGTATCAGTTGAAATTTCCAAACCATTTTGAAAGGGAGTTGCATGTAGCATGAATGATAATGGCCTCAGTCTCCTATGTCTCCATGTAGAATTAACACTGTAGTGCTAGATGGTTCAATTTCCAGGCACACCTGAGACCCAAATTCTTGATTCAAAATCTTTTCTGTACGTTTTTCAAATATTTCAACTATCCAATAACATGACTTACAGGTAAATTTTCAACAGTATTTGATCTCCTAACATTCCTCTATGTAGAAACAAAAACAAAAACAGACAAAGGCAAAGTTTCCTATAAATCTTAGCTCCACTGAGAAAGATTCAGAATTATGAGTTACTTTTTTTTAAAAAAAAAAATATATGTATATGTGTTTGTTTTTCCCTATATACATCTGGCCATGTCTTGAGATCTTCTGGGGAAATCCTTCCTTCTACCCCACCAACCCCACAAGTACATCTGGTGGGAACCTGGGAGAGAGGGCCTTCTCAGTGGCTGCTCCCAGGTTGTGGAACTTACTTACTAAGG
This sequence comes from Gambelia wislizenii, assembly GCA_030847615.1. Classification (NCBI taxonomy): domain Eukaryota; kingdom Metazoa; phylum Chordata; class Lepidosauria; order Squamata; family Crotaphytidae; genus Gambelia; species Gambelia wislizenii. The sequence continues at coordinate 239,307,583 of JAUMIR010000005.1, forward strand.
TTCAAATTCCTGCTTGGCCATGAAAACCCACTGGGTGACCTTGGGCAAGTCACATACTCTCAGCCTTAGAAAACCCCACAATAGGTATGCCTAAGGTCACCATAAGTCAGAAATGACTTGAAGGCACACAACAGTTAACTCTCAGTTTTGTCTATCTTGTTGTTGTAGATTAAAAGTTTATTTATCTATTAATAACATGTATCATTTAGCTTCCCCCCATGAACTCATGTAGGTATTCAGGGTTCTCCTCCTCCCTACTTGATCCACACAACCTCATGGGGCACATCAGGCTGAGGGAGAATGACTGCATAGGAGTCATTCCAGTGAGATGGCCAAGAAGGGTTTTGAATCTGTGTTTCACAGATCCCAGTCCAACACTATGACCTCTATACCATGCTGGCTGTCAGTTGAAAAGATGGTACGACTCCATGTACGTCATACTGAGCTCCTTAGAGGACAAGAAGGATACAAATGTAAATGTTTTAGAAAAGTAAAGAAGAATCTCTGTTCTGATTGAACTGTTCTGAGGTTCTTATTGCTAGCCAGCTCATAAACTCAGCTAACTCAAAAGACTTCTGCTGATTACTTCATTCTTATTTTCCCTTTCTTTTATTTCCTTTTCCCCACCAGGGATCAATGGTGAAATGAACCATTACATCTCAGTAATGCCTGTCCCTCATGCTCCTCTGGAGAAGAGACTTGCTATAGTGCACTTGTCTGAGGCTGCCTCTTTCTTCTCATTATGTGTCTCACGCTTTCCTAGCTCCAACTGTTGAACTCTTATTAACTGCTGGTCCTTCTCATTTTATTTCTCGCTTCCTCTCTTTAACTGTTTTGTGAGCTCCACTCTCCCATTTAAACAGATCTGAATCCCCCCCCCTTATCCAGATCTCTGGTGCATTTGCCAAAGCTTCTTGGCCACTCTCTTTGAAGGCTGCCACATGCCTTATATAGCCTTAAACAAAGAATGCAGCCTTGAACCAAGTCAGACTACTGGTCTCTCTAGCCCAGTATTTCTGTCCTTACTGATACTAGTCTTGACTCACTGCCAGGAATGATCTCCTTTGGAGTCAAGAGTGAGAAGCCAGGCACAGAGCTTGGGAAAGCTTTTATTTTAATTTGTATGTATTGAAATGTCATACCCTCCAACATTCCACAGATGAAAACTGTGATACGTGTGGCCAAGCAACAACAGAGTGTGGCCAAGATGGCAAGAATGATTCATGTGGAAGAACACACCCAAACTAGAGAGGCTGCAGCAGTTTGCTTTGGCTTGAGCCAACTGGAAAGGGCAATACTCTGCCCTCACCTCTGCTCTCCCCTTGCTGACTTAACTGAGTGCAAACTACTTTCCCACTTTAGAATCAATTTGCAGTAATTGAAATAAGCTTAGGACAAAGTGGGGGATAAGAAAGAAACTGGCACATTTTTAGTTTGGGGAGGGAGACAGTATTCTTGAGGGGCAGAGTTCATCAAGTGCTGGAGATAATAGCCTGAATGTTATAGAGCAAACTGCAAGAATAGTACAAGAAACCAATGGTGGGAGGGGAAAAAAACCTTAAATAAGCAGCTAGGGGGAATTACCTATGGTCTTAGGTATCTCTACACTAATGCACAGAGCATGGGAAATAAATAAGATGAACTTGAACTCTTGGCATCACTGAAACCTGGTGGGATGAGTCTCATGATTGGAATATTGTAATAGAGGGATATAACCTATTTCAGAGAAATAGACCAAACAGGAAAGGAAGAGGAGTAGCATAATATGTCAAGGATGTGTATACCTGTGAAGAGACCCATGACTTAAATCCTGGAAGCCAGGTTGGGAGCATCTGGGTAAAAATTAACGGGGAGAGAAACAACAGGGATGCCATTGTGGGGTTCTTCAACAGACTTTCAAGCCAAACTGAGGACTTGGATGATGCCTTCCTGGAACAGAGGATCAAACATTCAGAAAGGAGAGATATATTAGTTATGGGAGTTTCCAACTATCCTGATATTTGTTGGAATTCAAACTCTGCCAAGAATGTAAGGTCCAACAAATTCCTCACTTGCCTTGCAGACAGTTTCATTGTCCAGAAGGTGAAAGATGCAAGAAGGGAATAAGCTATTTTAGATCTGACCAATGGTGATGACCTGGTTAATGGGGTAGGAGTGGCAGGATCATTAGGTGGGAGTGACCATGTTCTCCTGGAGTTTGTTGTACAGCAGAAATGGGAAGCCAAATGTAGTCAGACATGCATTCTAAACTTTAAGAAAGCTATAGATTTTCCTTGGGTTTTTTCCAGGCTGTGAGGCCATGTTATGGAAGAGTTTACTTCTCACATTTCACCTGCATCTGTGGTTGGCATCTTCAGAGAATGGTTGGGTAGGTGTGTGTGTGGACTTTATATGCTGTGAACCCCTGTTGGGGAGTATATGTAAATTTGTGTATTTGAATGGTTAGTTTCTGGGTATAGAAATGCAAGGAGGGTTAGTGACTGTTTGGCTAATGGTTGGTTGATGGCCCATTATCTGCTGGAAATCTCCCTGTCCCTTACAAATTCCTTTGTAAGTGTTGAGTTTTGATTCTATTGTTTTTCAGAACTGGAAGCCAGATTTTGTTTACTTTTAGGGCAGTAAGCAAACACATATCAAAGAACATGAGAGACACTTCAGACTGGGCCAGCCAGAAAAAATCAGCAGTAGCAGAACATGTTATAAACCAACCTAGACACAAAATGTTATTTAAAAACACAGAAATTCTAGACCAAGCTAACAACTATCATGTCAGAATGCACAGAGAAGGTATTGAAATCCACAAACACCTGGACAACATCAACAGGAAAGAAGAAACCCTAAAAATGATAGAACTCACAATATTGTGGCTGCAGTACCAGCATTTAACCACTGCACCACCAGGGCTCCTATAAGATAGCCAAATGCTGGGATGGGACAGAGAAAAGGCAGAACTAATCAACACCTTCTTTGCCTTGGTACCAGTAGTTTGACTTGGTTCAAGGCTGCACCAAAAAAGGAAAAGGTGTTCAACCTGAGGAAAATGGAGCAGCTGATGCAATAGGGGAAATGCAGCACAGTATCGATATAGAGGTAGCATGGGAATACCTGGCTACTCTAAATGAATTCAAGTTTCCAGGGCCATATGAACTACACCAAAGGGTATTAAAATAACTGGCAGAAGTAATCTCAGAACCACTGGCAATAATCTTTGAGAATTCTTGGAGAACAGAAGAGGTCCCAGCAGATTGGAGGGCAATCTTTTTATCTCTCTCTCTCTCTCTCTCTCTTTTTGATAGTTACAAACTTCGTAGATGAAGGGAATGCTGTGGATTAGTGTATTTTGATTTCAATAAGGCTGTTGACAAGGTACCCCATGATATCCTTGCAAAAAAGTTAGTAACAGGTGGGCTAGACAATGCAACTGTTGGGTGGATTTGCAATTGGTTGAAAGACCAAACCAAAAGGGTAGTCACCAATGGCTCCTCTTCATCCTGGAGTGATGTGACTAGCAGGGTGCCACAGGGTTCTGTTCTGGACCCAGTACTATTCAACATCTTTATCGATGACTTGGACGATGGAATAGGGAGTGTTCCAATTTGCAGATGGCACCAAATTAGGAGGAGTAGCTAATATCTCAGAGGACAAGATCAGAATTCAAAATGACCTTAACAGATTAGAGAGCTGGACAAAAACTAATTTTGCTAGGCAGAAATGTAAAGTAGAAAAATTTACATAGAAAAACACTTAGGAACAAAAAAAATGAAATGCACAGATTTAGGATGGGTGACAACTGTCTTGACAACAGTACATGTGAAAGGAATCTAGCAGCCTTAGTAGACCTCAAACTGAACACAACTCAACAGTGTGATGTGGCAGCTAAAAAAAACCACAAGTGATTCTAGGCTACATTAATAGGAATCTGGTATCTAAATCAAGAGAAATAATTGTGACGCTCTATTTTCTTTGGTCAGACCTCACCTGGAATAATGTGTCCAGTTCTGGGCATCACAATTCAAGAAGGATGTTGACAAGCTGGAACATGTCCAGGGTAAGGTGGCCAAAATGGTAAAAGGTCTGGAAACCATTTCCTATGAGGAGCGGCTGGGTATTTTTAGCTTGGAAAAAGGGAGGTTAAGAGGTGACATGATAGCCATGTTTAAATATTTGAAAGGATGCTATATTGAAGATGGAGCAAGCATGTTTTCTTCTGCTCCAGAGACTAGGGGCTTGTCTACATGGACAATTTAACCCATGTTGCTCCAGTCTTGGAACCTTGCAGTCCTGATGACACAGGGCTTTTACCCCATTGTGCCCCCTGGGCAGTCATTTACACCCTGGGCGGTGTAAAGATGGGCTAAGACAGGGGAAGATGGGATAGGGCCCAATAAAACATTTTACAAAAATACCTGTTTCAATATGTTCCAGCCCAAATAAAGCAGATAGGGCCCTGCATGACTGCATGAGCCCATTCTAGCACATCACTATAGCTGCCTGCTGCCTTGCTTTTCCAGATCCAGGAAGGGGGGATGCAGGCTGGTCACATGCAGTTGGCCTTGCTCACTTGCTGCGGGCCTCCTGCCTGGATATGGAGAGTGGGATGCAGATGGCAGTGGGAGAAGGGATGGGCTGGTGTGCCCATCTGGATTCCGGACCATTTTATCCAGGTAATGAGGGAGGAATGGGCCTGATCCAGCAGAGAGCTGGCATATCCTAGCCCATGTAGATGAACTCTTGGACATGGAGCAATGGATTCAAACTACAGGAGAAGACCTAAACATAAACCACCCAAACATTAGGAAAAGCCTCCTGAAGGCAAGAGCTGTTTGGCAGTGAAATATGCTGCCTTGGCATATGGTGCAAAATCCTTCTTTGAATGTTTTTAAACAGAGGTTGGATGGCCATCTGTTGGGAGTGCTTTAATTGTGTATTCCTGCATGGCAGTGGACTCTTCCAGAGTACCCTTTATTTTGGCCTGGGAACCTCCAAGAACCATTGTATTTCACTCAGGGGAAATGTTTCATATAAATATCACCTGAAAACACCACCCTAGCTTGCACAGAGTGCCTTTTCATCTACTCCTTATCAGTCTGTGTAGCCAAGTGCACAGTTCCACTTCCTCTCGACTTCATATCACACTGTGTAACCAGTCTATCATCCGGGCCTCCTCACTGTCAGTTTGCTTTGCGATCTCAGCTGTGCAGGATCAGTATAGTATAACCCACTATGCTGTTACTCTATTCCTCTATCCAAATACTTCATACTATTTTCGATAGTGTTGTGTGAGTGTCTAAAACCTGTATTGCATGAATGCTGTTAATATTAATTTCCAACAAAGATCATTTAATTTTACCTTTTGGCTTAGAATCTCCTCCATTATTACCTGTATACATAGGTTAAAAGGTGTCACCGTTGCCCGACGTCTTGCTACCAGAATTGAGCTAATTAATATTCCTCATAATTACTTTTGGACATCAGAGTGTCCCCACGGACCCCACACAATTCACGTAACTCTATAATGTTTCTGCAATACTCAAGTGTCTGAAGTACAAGGTCAGTTTGCCTATTATCTATTTAAGTTTCCTTTTAAAACATCCACACAAAAATCTAAACACATTTTTGTATAAAATACTCCAAGGTTATAAATTCTAAGCATTTCTTCTAATACCTGCATCTTGTACACATTCCTTCTAAAGTATGCAACAGGAGAAATGTATTCAAAATGGAACACAGAAAGAGATGCATACACAAATGCATGTATTAGGAGAAATGCATGGGAAATGAATATATTATTGTATGCATTTCTCCAAATGTACACAATTTTGTGCCCATTTCTCCTTAGGTATATATTTTATGTTCACTGTTCCCCTTGTGCACTTCAATTTATTTGATCAGAAAACTGCATTGCAAAATTCTAAGAAATGAGAAAAATGAAGAAATTGTGTTTCTGTTCACATATCAGTTTGGACATTTAATTTATTTGATCAGAAAACTGCACTGCAAAATTCTAAGAAACGAGAAAAATGAAGAAATTGTGTTTCTGTTCACATATCAGTTTGGACAATGTGAAATAAGATGATTCATATTTAAAAAGCAAACGAAATGAATGTCTTTCCCATCCCTAAAAGAATTGTTGGTTCCCAAGGTGCAGATGCTTGGATCAGTGCATTTATTGGATGAGTACTACCTTGCTTTTGGGCATTAATATTTTTTAACCTTGTACCTGAACTTGGTACTTTATGGATAGATCTTTCTTTTTCATTGATAGTAGATCTAAGGTGAAATTTATCAATAACACTTTAAACAGCTTTGACTTGGGTTCCTATACTAGGTTGTTCAGTCTTGCATTAGCACCAAGCTCATCCATTCCAGGAACAGGAACAGAAGAAAGCAACAATATTTTAACTAGGGTCATGGCACTTCTGATTCACAGCATGAACTAATTAGGCCAGTCAAGAATGAAAAATGTGCTGTAGTGGATGAACCATCTTTTTCAGGGCCAAGTACTGGGAGTGGGAAGGACCATTTCTCAAATGTAGAGCACAGGGATACATGCTTTGCAAACAGAAAGTTCCAAGGTCAAGCTCCAGCACCTCTGAATGCTGATGGAGTAAGAACTTGTTTAGGATCCTGGATATTTTTCACCTGCAATCAGTATGTAAAATCAAGGTTTGATTCAGTGTTAGGCAGCTTCCTATATTCCAATCTGTGGATGGGCAGTGAAGAAAGATGGTTGGAGATGAAGACCCATTTGTCAAATATCATACAGCTCAGGAGTGAATCCCAATTTTGGAGACAGTTGGATTCAGCACAAATGGCCATCTGTTGGACTCTGGCAGGACCCTGGTTACTGTCTTGTTTGGTCCACCTCTTCAAACAAGCTGTGCTGGTGGGGTCTCCTTCCTTGGAGGTCTTTAAACAGAGGCTGGATTGCCATCTGTCAGGGATGCTTTGATCAAGATTTCCTGTGTGGCAGGGGATTGGACTGGATGGCCCTCGTGGTCTCTTCCAACTCTACAATTCTATGATTCTATGATTCTATGATTCTAAGTGCCTTGCAGCATCCAGCATTTTAATCTCAAGTGATGCCATGGAGTGACACTATTTCAGGTACTGAGTTGAGGTTTACTTGTGGACATGACCTCCAGGTAGGCCTGTTAGAGCCCACAGAAATAAGAAGGGGCCTACCTGCAGATACTTTTTGCAGGATCTTTCAGAACAGGAGCTGACTTTGCCAGGTACTCAGGATGTACTCACTGGATATTTTACCATGTGACATCTCTGTTCAGCATATCCTCCAAGGATCCCAAATTGGGAAGGACAGTCCTGATGAATCCTCTGTCATCCCACTTTTTAAGCAGCTTTAAAAATGTCACGCTCTATGTATGTTGACTTTTGCCACAGCTTGTGCTTCTTGGATGTTAACCATCTTGTTGTAAATTGTGCATGTTGACATTCATTAGAATTGTTCTGTATTGACTGTTGACATCGGTTGAGATCCTGCATCATCATCATCACTGCAATGACGACTAATGATGTCCCCCCCGCAACTACTTTTGCTGCCTGGCAGTTCCCTGAGGAGTCTTTCCAAGGTGCTGGAGGATGGGATGCTGGGAAATGACATTCACAGTGCACTCCTAGCTACAAGGTGCCTTGAGAACAGGTAGTTGGAGAGACCTTTTGGGTCCTGCCACAACTGCTTGTCCCAAGGCAGTCTGCAATCAGGGGCATATTGTGGACATCATTTCCCAGTACTCCAGTCTCTATCCCCTCAGAAACACTTCAGTCAGGGTGCTGCCAAGCTCTGAAGGTAATTTTTTAGGATCATGATCAGTTGCTCATTACCATAAATATGAATCCCCAATAGTTAAGATACTGTAAATTCAGCTTACAATATTGTAACAGCTGAACAGAATTGTCCTTATGTGCCTTCAAGCTGTTTCCAATTTATGACAACCCTAAAGTGAACCTATCACAGGGTTTTCTGAGGGCTGAGAGTGTTTGACTTGCCCAAGGTCACCCAGTGGGCTTTCATACCAATCATTATTTTCATTTTATTTACCATTAAATCCCATTATATTCTACTATTGTTGCTTTGTTATTATTTAAGAATTTGTAATGTTTTGTTGTTGTTGTTGTTTTGTTTGTGTATGCATGTGTGTTTGTGTGTGAATTTTCCATGCATTTTTTTAAGAAGAAAAAAAAAAACCCACAGAAAAATAAAGTTCCAGTGAGAGTATGGCTCTTGGCATCATTCATGTTTCTCACACTTGGTACATAAACTGAAGCACAGGGATACATTTCAACCAGGGATCCAGACTCAGTTATCCTTTACTGCAGATCCATAAGAAATAATTGGGACTTACACTAGATCCCTAGGTTTCCACAGTCCACATCTGTAGCCTCTATACTTTCCTCCTTTCTCATGGAGAAGGGAGATCTGAATTGCATCTGCCATGTTTACATCTCCACATTTTTAATCATAACAAATGAGAAGGCGTCATGACCAAATTTCACACATGACTCACATTTTGTTGGATGAGGCTTCCTTAAAATAACTCCCATCTCTGGCTTGCTTAGTCACAGAATTCACCACAAGGCATGTCAACACTTAATTTACTCTGATGCTTTCTGCATTACCATGAGGATGGCTTATATGCATGTATCCAAATATTGTCTCTTATTGGAGGTGTATGCTTCACTGAAAATTCAAGTTGAATCAGATCAGGCCAAAACAGGGCATGCCAGCCAGTCCACTAGCCAGCCACCCTGGGCCATTTTTCTGCTTGAGGTGGAGCAATAAATGGTGTCTTCCCTCACCCAAGTCAAGGTAGAAAGTACCCACAGCTAGCCAAGTTATTTAGACAGAAAATCCCATGAGTGCCTCTCACCATCCGTAGCCGTAACAATAGAAAAGTAATGAATTAAGTAACTAACTGTTTTCTGATATTTCATATCACCTGGTATCTACTATCTGAGGAAGGGCATAGCTGGTGGTTGGCGGGAGGTGGGGTGGATGAGAGAGCACTGGTGCTCCAAATAAGAAATCTTCCCTTGCCCCCATGGCCCTTTTTTTAGTCTGCAAATTTCTAGCATTGCAGTAACTTAACATACAGTTTCGGCATCCAAAGACAAGGGGTTGGCCAAATGACCAAGGGAATATGAAAACTGAAAATACAGTGGGCCCTTGGTATCTGCTGGGGTTTGGTTCCCTCTGTGGATATCAAAACCCGTGGATGCTCAAGTTCCATTGTATAACATGGTGTAGTAAAATGTCTCTTCTATAAAATGGCAAAATCAAGGTTTGCTTTTTGCTTTTTTTGGTGGTATATTTTCAAGCTGTGGATGGTGGAATCCATGGATGCAGAATCTGTGGATATGCAGGGGTGAATGTACTAAGAGTTCTAGGTATGGATGATTTTTCAGTGTCTCACACTCCACAATGCTAGAAATTTGAGGATGGAAAGAGAATTTCATTGGGGGCAGAATTCTTAATTAAAGGGCAAAAGGGCTTATTTTTCCCTCCTCCATAGCTATACCCCTCCTCAGATAGGAAATACCAGGTGTCATGAAATGTCAGAAAATGGTTAGTTATTTAATTCATTACTACTGTATTGTTACTAGTAGGCCTGGCGAGAGACACTCATGAGATTTTCTGACGAAATAGCTTGGCTAGCTTTGGGTACTTTGGCTACACCTTCCCCATAACTACTCCCCTGCCTAGTTTGAAGTAATTATTTTATAGGACTTCCAACCCCAGAAAATAAATAAATGAGTAAATAAATCTGCATTTCTGTGTGTGATTATATTAGGAACAGGAAAGATGTTTGTTTGGTTATATTATATTGTTAGATAAACCCATCTAATTCACATTTCCAGAGCTAACCAAAATGCAATTATCCTTTTGTGTTTGTACTTTTCTGAATGGTTGTTTTACAGAACTAATATCACATCTGAAGAATAGGATAGGCTAGGGAATGTCCACTTCCCACGGAACCATACCCTCCAACATTTCACAGATGAAAACTGGGACATGTATGACCAAGCAACATCAGAGTGTGGGTTGGAGTGGCAAAAGTTTTGAATGAGAAAACACACAAGCTAGGAGAGGATGCAGCAGCTTGCTTTTGCTTGAGGCAGCTGGGAAGGGCAAGACTCCATCTCCCTTCCTCTCCCCCTTGCTAATTGTGTGCTGTTTTGCATTTTGAACTCAGTTTACAGTAACTGAAGTAACCTGAGGACAAAGGTGGGAAGAGGAGAGAGAAACTTGGACATTTTAAAGGGAGAAGAAAAAGAGGGATGATAGAGCATTAATTGGGGCAGTTGCGAGTTTGGAGCGTTGCCACTCCTGAGCAATGTTCCATCACAATTCATTACATGAGCAATGAATTATTCAAGTTTTCTTTTTTCTTTCTTTTTTTAAAAAAATTGCCTGTGGAAGGAAGGGTGCAGCGGGCTTTTAGAGACCAGAAACCTGGGCAGCCACCACATGGGTCCCTGTTCTACAACTGTTGAACAAGCCCATTCTGTCCTGTTTCCACATCAGTTTGCACATACAGAAAAAGCAAGCATATTTTCATACAGCTTTCAGAATATATTGCTTTTCCATGTGAACTTCTTCTAATAAGGATAATTTTTCACTAAGGGACATGCAGGGAAAAGTGCATGTATTAGGGGGGAAATGTACAGAAGGAGAAATGCATAGAAAAAATACTTTGTTGTACATATTCATATAGGAATAAAGGGATGGTGGAGTGGGTTAGAGGGAGTTAATTTGTAAAAGAAATGGCTATCCACTGCAGCTGTAAAACTGGAAAGAAAAAGGATGTCCAATGGAGGTGGAAGATCGTGTTCCCAATCAAGTAAAAAGCCTCCATGCATAAAGGAAACTCTTCTCTTCAGAATGTCACTCTTCACATGAGAGCACAGACACAATGATGGATGCTGTGGGGTTAGCATGTTTCCCTTCCTTCTTTGTTTAGGCTACGTTCTTACTGAACACCTGTATAAGGCTTTACTTTTTCAAAGAGAGATCTCTCATTAGGAGTTGGGATGATATTCAAGTAGTCTGAACAATCCATTGTTGTTTCCACATCAGCCTGCGGCTGTTCTTTTTAAAATGAAGAAGAAATTTCAAGTTTAAATTGAATGTGCCTTGGTAAAATACATACTTTTTCTGTGCAGTTTAGGAACTGCCATTTAGGGTTTTTTTAAAAAAAATAAAATAAGATTAATTAAGGAATCCTTCAGCTTGCCTGCATACTAGTTTGGTTTTCCCACATAGGATGTGTCCTGCCTGGTTTGTTTATCGGTGGGAGTAGTGGTTGGGTGTGGGGGGGAAGGGGGAACGAGTGTTCTTTTGGACCTTTATGCTCTGCATGCATATTGTTTTGTGGTGGGTACAACTTCTAGGGGTGCATCTACACTGTAGAAATAAAACATTTTCAAACACATTTCATGGTGAGAATTGCTTCTTCCCTTGTCAAATTAGCCACTTTAACTGCCAGGGCTCCATCCTACAGAATCCTGGGATTTAGATTTGTAGTTTTGTCAGGCAACAACACTCTTTGGCAGAAAAGGCTAAAGACCTTGTAAAGCTACAAATCCCAGGATTCCTTAGGATGGAGCTACAGCAGGTAAAGTGGTGTTGAACTGCACTACTGTATTTCTAAAGTGTACAGCTGTCCCTTCATATTCACTGGGATTTGGTTCCAGGACTCGCCATGGATACCAAAATCCATGAATACTCAGGTCCCATTATGGCATAGCAAAATGGTGTCCCTTATATAAGATGGCAAAATAAAGGTTTGCTTTTTGGATTATTATTTTTAAAGAATATTTTCAAGTCGTGAATACTTAAATCTGTAGATACCAAATCTGTGAATATGGAGGGGCAACTATAGATCCATCCTGAGTACCCAGAAATTGCCTTGGCTGTATCTGGGTACTTCTCCATGGTGTGTCAAAGCAAAATTAGGCTCTTAGATTAGCTACAGTGGAGCTCATTGGGGGTTTAAAAAAAGTCCCATTCTTTCAATATCTTAAGTTAAAGCTACAGAATAGAGCTTGAGGTCTCAGTCTGATGAAATGCATAGTATTCATACTCACATCACCATAATGGATGTCACTAACATCCAAACAGGCCTATGAATGACACTTTTTCCAGAAAACTCTAGCTCCCTCTGCTGGTTCATGAATTCATTCCACTGTGTGACCCTGAACAACCCGATTTCAGCTAATTCTGAAAGCTAAGTAGAGTTGAGCCTGGTAGTATACTTGGCTGAAGACCATCAAGGAATACCTAGAATTTCCAGATAAGGCAAGGAAGGAATCCTGACCAAAACCATGGAGACCTACTGCCAGTCAGAGTTGACAATACTGAACTGGAGAGACCAAAGGTTTGACTCTATATAAGGCAGCTTCCTGTGTTTCCTATTTCCTGGAACCACTGTATTCTCCCAAGAAACCCCTATAATTTTGACAGTTTGTTTCCTTCTATTCAGCATGCACAGAAGGATTTAATTGTCTGCTGAATTACTAGCTTTGCATTCTACTAGAAGAATATTGGAAGAGAAAGTGGAATAGCTAATTATTGGTCATTAAAATTTCTGTCAGTGTGCAGGTCACTTAGACATTACATTAAAAACACTGATACATATGCATAAGGAACTGAATGATCAAAACCTAAGTTTGGCTACTGCCCTCCCAACACAGAAATAACAAAGTATGGCACAAATTTGTGGGAAATAGTACTAGCTTTGTCAAGCTGAGTATTCAAATTGACAAAGCAGAAGCTGAACAATAACCAGTCCCACGCCCACCTGCCCACCCACTAGGTCTAACACATGCCTTGATTATATCCCATTTGGACTACTATAATGTGCTCTACGTGGGGTTGCCTTGGGAAACTGTTCAGAAAGTCGAAGGCTTTCATGGCCGGCATCCATAGGTGTCTTCTCTACCTCCTGTCTGCTACCATCCAATATATACTGTCTAAAACAACCTCCTTACTCTGTGTAATAGTAGGGATGGCCAAGGGTGTTTTTTTTTTTAAATTAAAATCTATGTATGTACAAATGTACAAATTTCTAAATTTGTATTTTCTAGATAAAATCTCTTTTTAAACCACATATTTAAATATGTATTTAAATGTGTTTTTTCATGTGGATTTAAGAGTAGTATGATTAAGGAGAGCCAGTGTGGTGTACTAGTTTGAGTGTTGGACTACAACTCTGGAGACTAGTGTTAAAATCCACAGACAGCCATGGAAACCCACTGGGTGCGACTTTGGGCAAGTCACACTCTCTCAGCCTTGGAGAAAAGCAAAGGCAAACCCTGAACAAATCTTGCCAAGAAAACCCCATAATAGGGTTGCCAATATGTTGGAAATGACTTGAAGACACACAACAAGCAACAATAGATTAATGTAGGAATGGGACAGAATGGATGTAGGGATCAATACATGCAAATGCTACATTGACTAGAAATAATTTGACTCACACAAAAGAACACAATAATGTTAAGCTATTATATGAGCTTGAGTTAAAGCACAGCACCGTATGTGCATAACCTGAATACTTGCGCCTGAAATACTGTAATGTAATAGTGGGCTTTTTGTGGTAGTGGTTGTCACATCTGGTCATATAATGAACTTGGTTACAATCAGGCACTTCAGTTTTTATTTATTAAAAAGAGCTTCTCTGCTTCTGAACAAGTGAGTGCCTCATTCTCCCCAAAATGGGGCTTCCCTACCCAGTTGTGTACATCAATAGCAATTATGTGACTTTGCAGCAAGATGGCTACCAGCAGGAGACTCTTAAAAGTGCCAAATGACATTTTCAAACACATTTCATGGTGAGAATTGCTTCTTCCCTTGTCAGATTAGAAGCAGAGTCCTTTTACTTTTCTTTCAATATGAACTTAAAACCCTCGGTTTTCCAGACTGGAGGTCGCTTTTTTATTGTGTAAAAATAACAGCTATGAAAAATAGTCTTCTGTTTCATCTGCCTAAAACATTAGATTCATGGGTGTTGGTTTTTCTGGGGGGTGGGGGGGATCCCAGCTCCAGTCTCATGGTATATATTCATCTTCTGTTTTGTATGCAATGGCACAAATCTTTTACTGCTGGATAAACCCCAGTTGGCATCCTGTCACTCAGTTAGGGTGTTGTAAACTAGGCTTATGACCTCATAACTGTTTGGTATTCACCCTTATGATCATGGTAGCATTCTTCTTCTTGTTGTTGTTGTTGTTGTTGTTGTTATTATCCCGCCCCTTTGTTAAAAACAATCGGGGCAGCTTACAAAAATTAAAATACCAATACAAATTAAAATCCCCAAACACCACCCATCCCTGCCCTCCCCCATAAAAAGACATTAAACCAAATACATTAAAACAACTGATATAACTGCATGATATGACTGCAAATGCTCCCCAAGCCCACCTTAACATCCAGGCAGCCATACCCAGGGAAGGAGTTCTGCAGTGATGGTGAAAAGGGAGCTGAAGGATGATGTGTCCAGCTCCCTCTGCCTGTAAGCTATGGTGCAACAAACAATTGCAGAGGAACACCACAGGGGTCCCTGCTTCAGCCTGTCACACCATTGCTTGCTAGTAGAAGTGGGCTGAATGTGTCATCTGTCAGTGTCACACTTGCCATCAGCACAAACACCATCCCTTAGTAAGGTTATCTGGCTTTTAAGGTCAGTTAAGGGGACTGGATTGGGAGATGGAGCATAGCTGTGACATTGCAGTTACCTGTCTGATGCAGTATCTGGGACTCCATTTTAAAAATCTTTGCGCATTTTGGGGGATCCAAAACTGTGATTCTCCTTATGCAAAGCATTATAGAAAGGTACAAACAGTTTGTGGACCTGTTGCGTAAGGCATTCCACCAGGTGTTCCATATGCCATTCCAGAAGGAACTGCATAACCCATTACAACTTAGTTAGGTCGGGTTTTACTTGAACAAGTTGTGCTCATTAATTGTTGTGCAAGCACAAGCAAAATAATACCATCTCTTGTGTTTTCTCCAACATTGTCTGCGATGTGGTGACCTGTTAGAAAGGGGCTCCACATTTATGAAATATCTCCCCCTGGTAGGGATAGAAGTGACTCTCACTTTTATTACTTTTATTCTCTTATTTATGACTGATTAACTTTATTCTTGAAGACTTTTTATGGCTGATCTCTAATCCCTGATCTTCTTACTTGTTCTGATTTAATTTTAGACTTCTTTGTTTCTCTGAGGAGCTGTTTAAGACATTTTGTTTTTGTATTCTGTTGTTTATATAATTTTTTTAAAAAATGAAGATCACTTTGAATGTTTGATATGGAATAGCAGCATAAAAATAATTCAAATAAGTAACTAAATGTAGGAAACATCTAGATCAAGTGTGTACACAAGATATATGTTAATGTAGAACAGAATGTGAAGGAGATTCATTTTATCAAATATCTCTGCTTTCTCAGTTGGGTTTTATTTTTAAAGTACAAATGGGCTCTTAGGAGATAATCTCCAATCCCGCCCCTGTTCTGGCACAATAACCCTCCCCATCACATTTACATTCTCTCCCGCTGACAGGCAGCCCAGGAATGAACAGAGCTCTAACAGAGCTCTGTTCACTTCCTGAACTGAAATCTTGCCCGTTCTTGTGAGAAGACACGAGCGCGGGGAAATTCAAAGTAAGAAGTGAAATACACCCCCCCCCCCCAAAAAAAGTTAAACCAAGCCCAGAAACACACTTTAACTTACAAATAACCTGGGGAGGGTCATAAAAAGTGTGTCACTTACCTGGATATTGTGGTCTCACCTGAAAGTGTTCAAGCAGGACCACCCATTGACACTGCATTCATGTGAGTTAAATGGCCTGAGCTTTCACACACCAGCAATGCCAACACCAAAATGGGATGGGCGATCTATTGACAGCTCGGCCTGTCAATAATAAGAACCACTATAATGATGCCAGCGGAATGCAAAAGGACAATGTCATCTAATATCGGCATCCTTTTGCATTCCTCTGGCGTCATTATGCCACCACATTAACTGCGTCTGATAATCTTCTAAGTGTTACCTTCACATCTTCATCACCACTTTATACTTTGTTTCTAGGTTTTTGCTGTTTTGTAAGCTCAGTGGAAACTGTTTACTTTGTTGATATTAATTAATACTGTACATCACTTTGCTAATGATTTTGATACTTTTGAACCTATTCATAATGCAACCAAAGGCATAAATACTCTGAAGACACCAGATCCTGCCTGATCTTGGAAGCTAAGCATGGTCAGCCTTGGCTAGTACTTGGATAGGAATACAGTACTAGGTACTGCTGACTATATTTCAGAGGAAGGCATTGGCAAACCACCTCTGAGTATTCCTTGCCTAAGAAAACCCACTGAAATTTATGGGGTCACTCTAAAGTTTGTTGTTGTTGTTGCCTTAAGTCAAGGTTGACTGGATGGCAAACAACAACAACCACACCAAATATAGGGAATAGGTGGAAAATGTGTAGCCTAGGAATTCCCCTACTTCCATTGCTTAAGTGAAGCCCCACCAAGGCTGCCTTCTCAGCTCTGTCTCCAGAAAGAAGAATCATGCAGATTCTTCTTTTACCACAGCTGCTCAGTGTGTCAGACTGGGTCCCCCTGGCAGTTGCTGCTATGTGATGCTATCATTTTCTTCTTCCCTACCTTTACTCTCCTCTTTCATGCCGTTATTTCTTCTAACCGTACTTGCCATTACTATCATTTTGGAGCTAATCCTACTGCAGTGAGCCCAGCTGAGGGCTCATCTACACAGACCAAGATATGCCAGATACCTGCTGGCGTATCCTGCCCACAGATCAGTCCCATTCCTCCCCAGTTACTTCCACAATACAGGAGGAAGTCCAGATGGGCATGTCAGCTTGTTGCTGCAGCTGCCACCACTGCAGTCTACCTTGCTCTTCCGGAAGCTAGGAAACTGGCTGGCAACATGTGACCAAGGCCCCCTGCATGTGACCAGCCTTGGTCACATGCTGTGGGACTCCTTCCTGCTGCAGAAAGGCATGATCTGTTTTTTGCCAGTGGGAATGAATTAAAGCAGGTATTATTTTAAAATGCTGAAACAGGCCCTATCCTATCTCCCACCCCCCTGCATCTTAGCCCCATCTTTGGCCCAGGGGTTGTGAGGACTGCCTGGGGGCAGAATGAGGCAAAAGACCTGTGTTGTCAGGACTGCAGGTCTCTAAGATGAGGTAAGATGGGGTATATGTTCCATGCAGATATGCCCTCAGCAAAGGGGGACATACAGCTCCCAGATTCTCCCAAATAGCATGCACCTCTGGAAGTAACTCTCCCCAGTTCTGCTTCAGGCATAAGATTGTGATTCACATTTTTTTCTGGCTCTGGAAAGCCAGAGGTCACACTGTAGGTAGGTCACACTGACTGCTGGTCACACTGACTGCTGGGAGCCTGACTTGCCATGAACACTGGACTTCTTGCCTGTTCTGCATTGTCCTGGATTGCAAGTGGCCATCAAGAAATGCTGATGATTAAATAGGTGGTTACATTAGCAGGACAGTACAAAATCAAAGAAAAGGAGGTAGGCTACTTTGTGGTAGCAATGATATCCTAGACTAGTCCATCTGAGTTTTTGGGTCTAGGAGAAAGGAAGCTCCTTGAATCAGTTTCAGTTCTAAAGCCATGAATCAGGTGAGAGGGTGATGGATGGGCTCCCCAGCACCTAAAGGACTAACCAACAAGCCGGTAGCCAAGTGACACATTGGATCTGGACTGATATTGGACAGATTTGCCCATGTGAGATGGTTACAGGCAGAGGACGTCCAGGAACAAGGTCCAGCCTCAGCCGTAAATCCACACTGCTACATGTTTGCTTCTGCAGAGATCTCTCATGTGAACAATAAATGTGACCCTAATTTACCCATCTGTTGAATCTCACTTCTTTATTTTTGGCATAATCACCAAGAGCCACCAAAGGAACAAAGATATTTTGAATCTGAACAACACTGATGCCCCATGCTTCGGGGGAGAGGTGATTGTGGCAAGCTAGGTAAATTTGGTTGCAGTGAATATGCAAGTTTAAACTGATACAGTCGGAGCCCCATATCTGTGGGGGTTTGGTTCACTGACTTACTGTGGATACCAGAAACCACAGATACCAGCAAACCCTATTAAAATAAAGGACTTCCAGTAAAAACATACCATAGACTTATGTTGGAGGACCTAGAAAATGCCTAGAGAGGATGGCTCCATGGTATGTGTCCCTATTTTTGCCATGCAGATAACTGAAACCACATATATTGGTTCCACAGATGTGGGGGACTCAATTTTATGCT
Source organism: Gambelia wislizenii (assembly GCA_030847615.1). Classification (NCBI taxonomy): domain Eukaryota; kingdom Metazoa; phylum Chordata; class Lepidosauria; order Squamata; family Crotaphytidae; genus Gambelia; species Gambelia wislizenii. The sequence goes on from JAUMIR010000005.1 coordinate 239,325,915, forward strand.
GAAATTTGAGAATATTCTGTGATGCTACAGAAGTTTTAAAACTGTAAACTACTTCGAAAGCTTGTATAGAGACTGAGTAGTGGAGATGGAAATATTAATGAATGTTATCATGGGTCTGTCTCAGCAACCAACCTGGTACTTTTGCATGGCTTGGACTACAACCCCCATAATCCTCCAGTACAGGTAGTTGGGGATTCTGGGAGTTATAGCCCAAGCTATCTGGATGGCTTATGAAAGCTTGTTGTGTGGAGTGGAGAATGAAACAAATGTGGAAGACTGGTCAATATCATAAGCATGTCATAATGGAAGGTTTTCTAATCCAAGTATGGGTTTTACAACAGAAATGGTAACAGAGCCCAATACAGGTGGATTACTATTGCCTTTTTAGAGCATTAGAAGAGACTTCCCTTAATGAGCTCATTCTGTAATTTGCTAATATGTTTGATCTTCTTGTGCATTAATATCATTTGGTCTGTTTGAACTGCACTGTGGGTAGGTACTCTAGCGCTTCTTAACCGTAGGTGAAATCTAATGGTAGCTTTCTTTTTTCTGTTTGTCTGTTATTTCCCAGAATGCAGAAACAGCAAGAACGGTGTCAAATATTTACAGCTGTCCTCTTTGCATTTATCTTCCTGCTAGCAGCTGTGAGCACTACCGAAGCTGGCAAAAAAGAAAAACCAGGTAGGGGTGCTATTGATTCTATGACCAGATATTTACAAAGGTGGCAGAAAACTTGCTTTCTCATGTTTCTTTTATGCAGAAGTTGATAGTAAAGCTATTTTTAAAAGTCAAAGTAAACCAACTTGGGGAGAGGAATATTATTTAAGTGGGTGTTATCCCACCCCTTTTATGGACAGATGTGGAAAACCAGGTAGGGGTGCTATTAATTCTATAACCAGATATTTTTTAAAAAAATCTAATACAGGGATAGGCTACCTGGTGCCTGGTGGTTTGCACTGTAATTCCCATAAGCCTCAACCAGCATGGCCAATGGCTGGGGGAGTTGCAGTCCAAAACATGTGATGGGCACCAGGGTTCATATCCCTGATCTAATCTAATACTCCACAGCAGGAGTGGGCAACTGTGAAAGATGAGGACCAATTTTAGCCCACATACTCCTGCCACTTGGCAGGCCATTCTTGCCTCAAAATTGTCCTTGTTTTAGCTAAAAGCAAAAGCAGAAGGGATTTGTGGTTTCTGTTTTCATCTGTTTGCAGCCAGGTTTTGTGCTTTGTGTATTGTGTTTCACTGCTCTTGGAGGACTCCAGGAATAGCCCTTTGCGAAAGGAAGGGTTTGGGGTTCAGGGGGACTTGGGGGTTCTGAAGGACCACAAAACCTCCACAGAAAACCACAAAAAGGACAAATGTTGTAGTTCTTAACTCCCTGCTCTGCAGCAAGGCATGGCTATGCATATCCCACCCTCATAGAAACCAACCTCTACAGGTTAAATGACAATGTGACACACAGATATAATATAAAATGAATGTCTTTAAGGCAATGGCTGTTCTTGTGTAGGCCTGTTTGGGAGTAAGTCCTATCGAACTCAGTGGGTTTCATTTCCAAATAGATATATTTGATATTTAAAATCCCATAGGATTATAAAGGCAGTCCAGCAATAATCACTGCACTGGACTCTCTCCATCAACTCAGTATCAAGAAAGACTCAAAATGGAACTTTCAGGTAAAATACATTTACTGCAGTGGAGGTGTCAGAAATGATAATCTGTCAATAGGAAACCCAAAGTCTCCTATGAGATAAGCCCTACACTCTAGACCCCACTACTAAATGTATAGGAGGGAATTTGGAAAGCCTTTCTGTTTGATTTAATTTACATATTCAACACGGCCACTATAACATCTCAGGCACAAGGATTCATGGGAGAGAGAGGGCTTGTCTATAGAAGGCTATAAAATGTGGATTGATGTGTACTAATGGCAAGTTGCATGCAAACCTATCCTCATTCATTGTTCAAACAGGCATGCCTGCAAATGAAGAAGGTGGGCACGAGTGAATTAGTCGTGTTTTTATTGTCACCAGTTGCTGCTGTCAAACAGTTTTTTTTTTAAAAAAGCCTATCCAAGGTACAGAAGTGTGATATTCTTAAATAAATGGGGTGGGGAAGCTGTTTCATCACCTGAGTACCTGATTGCTATGGCAAAAATCCAAGGTGGCAGTTTCGGGTGTTTGCCTTGTAAGCAATTCTTCCCCCTGTGCATGTCCAAGCAATCAGTTTCCACTTTTGCTCTCATCAGGAATGCACACCAGTGAATTGGTTGTCCCAACAAGCAGGAATGAGCATTCCCAGCAGAGCTTTTTAAAAAATATGGGAAAAGCCACGAAGGCTTTTCCTGTGTAGTTTTTGGGATTTTGCCCCCCCCCCGGCTTTCCAAATACGGTGGGTTGATGTGGGATCTCATTAAGACAAATTGTATTCTCCTCGAATTCTATGAGGAATATTTCCACTGAATGGACAACCCCAGAGTTTCCCTTGTATGCTGTCAAATCCACTAGTATGGTCACAAGCCATTGGAACTACATGACCTGTAGCTCTTCATGCATGGGATACTGCTGATGTGATGAAATTAAAATAGAGGTTCTTTGAGCAGGGTCTACCTATTGTGAGAATTTACTGTCAACATCTACATTTTGGGGTGGGGAGACTGGATCGCATAAAAGTTTGGGACAGGAAACTTTCCAGGACCCAGTCCCATTCCAGGAGCCCTGGTGGCGCAGTGGTTAAATACCAGTACTGCAAGTCACCACGTTGCAAGTTCGATTCCAGAGGGCTCCAAGGTTCACTCAGCCTTCCATCCTTTCATAGGTCGGTAAAATGAGTACCTGGATTGTGGGGGCAATTAGCTAACACACATTGGAAACTGCTTAATGCAGTGTAGATGTGTAAGTTGCTGTTGCTTAACAATTTGTAAGCCGCTCTGATAGCCTTGTGGATGAAGAGTGGGGTATAAATAAATAAATAAATAAATAAATATAAAAACATTCTGATAACATGATCAGGACTATGTGACTGAGATCAGGCATGAATGTAATCCAGGTCTTTGTTGAACAGAGTCAAAACATATTCCTTTTAACTTTAAACTATATCTTGTCCTATTGAAGCCTGGTGAGCCCTGACTCTTCTGCAGTGTCTATTGTTTGGTCACATGACCCATGCTAAGGACTAAAATCTACTGATCGGTTTGAACTCATTCTAAGGATGGGCAAATCACACAGAACAACAGAGTTGGCAGTCCTGTGCAGTGTTCAGGTACAGGAAAACTTGCTATCTGCCTAATTCAAAACCATACCTCCAAAATAGAAAGATTTTGTTGGCTAAACTGATTCATTCTGCCATGAGTCAGACTCAACAGAAGTAAGAATAGCGAGAAGCTTATGTTTTGTAATGAAATACAGAAATAAATTGACCTTTTTTTTGCCAAAATATCTGGGGATTTACCGGAGTGACAAAATGCCAATATTGTGTTTTATTATAAATGGCTGTGGAGGAATAAGAAAAGTTGAATCTAACAGCCCTGTAGTAGGGGGTATAACTCTTCACTTATTTCATTCTTATGTGGAAAAATGAAAAATCTTGAAAAGTTTTCTCCCCACTGGATGAGATTAGGAGACTTGTACTTTTTTTGTGCTTGAAATATTCAAATTTCAAGACTTTTTGACCAAAAAAATTATTCGCACAAGCGCTTTGTAACTTGTGGAAGGCATTATATTTCTTGCAGAATACATTATTTCTGTAAAAACATTGCAAAATAATTTTTTTATGTGTGCAAAAGATCACCATGAAAACAAAGAAGAAAAAGATGCTCTTCTTTTCTTGCTCATGGGCAAAACATTGTGACAATTGACTTTATTTAATGGCCTGTCTTCATATGCCATGATGCCAGTTCTCATTAATGATGAGAAAAGTTGTGAATATTCTTTAAATCCTATCCTTGAATTACTATTGCATTCCAGTAAAGGAGGAATAGAGCATCACAGCTACAACATTTTCCAACTCAGTCAGGTCTTAGCAAGGGCGTATCCTGGCATGGGTTGGAGGGGACTTGTCTGGGCTGTAATGATTCTGGAGTCTCAAGATCAGAATAGTTTAAATAGCTTTTTATTACCCAGATAATTTTTTAACTGGTTAAATGGTTGTTTCCTTATGAACAACCTTACCCCACAAATATATAATAGAGCATACAGAGTGAAAACCTGTTACTAACATACACATGTGTGATGCTTACACACATGTATACCTCTTTTGGGGTGGCATTCAGAGAGCTATTCTCTAACCCTTTGTACCATGTCCCATTCAGCTCCTACCCCATCAGTACTGTTGCTGTTGCTTACCAGTGAGGAGGGGAAGGAGCAAGGAAGCAATTGAGATGATGAAGATGCTGCCGATCTGAGCTCTGAGGGAAAGGGAATGAAGGTAGTGCATTTACAGTGCCAGAGACAAGGGGAAGATATAGGCAAAGTGATATATTCCACCTGCTCGATGTAGGATCTTGTCCATTATAGAGAGGAATACAGTACTAAATATTTATATATCAGTTATAAAAATTATCACAGAAAATAGGAAACTCAAATAATTAATGGTTGGATATCCTAAAAGCAGGGTAATCCCTGGTTAGTACTTGGGTGGCAGACTGCCAATGATTACCAGGTGTTGTAAGCCATGTTTCAGAGGAAGGAACTGTTAAAACCATCTAGGAGTATTCCTGGCCTAAGAAACCCTATGAAATCCATGGGGTCACCATAAGTCAACAGGTGACTCAAAGCTACATACATAAATACAGACAGACAATATCTGTCTCCTGTTGGCATAAGGACGCTCATCACATTAGGTATCTCCATCCAATTTTCAGGGATCTCTGGGCATGACAACTCACACAATTCAACAAGGCCCCCAATGTTCCATCTAACATTTGTAAGGAGCTAGAGGGGAAGCCCCCTACCACCACCACCCCCTTACATTCATATACAGTGGGCCCTTGGTATCCACTGAGGTTTGGTTCCAGGACCCCCCATGCATACCAAAATCTGTGGATGCTCAAGTCCCGTTATATACAATGACATAGTAAAATGTCCTTACATAAAATGGTGAACAGGAAGGTTTGTTTCTTGGAATTTATTTTTTGCGGAATATTTTCAAGCTGCGGATGGTGTAATCTGTGCATACCAAAACTGTGTATATATAGGGTTGGCTGTACCTAAATCTGAGTCCAATCCAAAGAGTTCCTGTCTTTATTTTTCAGCATTCCTGCAAAATTTTAGCTGGAAATTAGAATCATAGAATCATAGAATCATAGAATTGCAGAGTTGGAAGAGACCACGAGGGCCATCTTGATCAAAGCATCCCTGACAGATGGCAATCCAGCCTCTGTTTAAAGACCTCCAAGGAAGGAGACCCCACCACGCTCCGAGGGAGTGTGTTCCACTGCCTAACAGCTCTTACTGTCAAAAAGTTCCTCCTAATGTTGAGGTGGAATCTCTGTTCCTGGAGCTTGCATCCATTGCTCCGTGTTCCAGTCTCTGGAGCAGCAGAAAACAAGCCTGCTCCATCCTCAGCGTGACATCCCTTCAAATACTTAAACAGGGCTATCATATCACCTCTTAACTGTCTTTTTTTCCAGGCTAAACATACCCAGCTCCCTAAGTCTCTCCTCATAAGGCATCATTTGCAGACCTTTCACCATTTTAGTTGCCCTTCTCTGGACACACTCCAATTTGTCAATATCCTTTTTGAATTGTGGTGCCCAGAACTGGACACAGTATTCTAAGTGAGGTCTGACCAAGGCAGAATAGAGTGGCACTATTACTTCCCTTGATCTAGACACTATACTTCTATTGATACAGCCCAAAATCACATTAATACATTAATGCATTCTAAAATTAATACATTCTAGAACAAGATAATATTTTAGGCTCTATATTTTTTGCTAGGCAACCTTACCTTACCTCTGCACCCTGCTTGCAAATGGGCTAATGATATTCTTTTGCTTGCAAATGGGCTAATGGGATTCCAAAATCCTAAAAACTGTAACTGTCACTATTCCAACAGGACTCATGGGCTTACGTTGCCTGTAGAGGAGTTTTTGTTGTTGCTTTTGCTAATAATGTGTTCTGTCAAAAGTTATAACGTAAAACAAAGGTAATGAATATTTACTGCTTTGTTCCCAAGAGATCCTTTCCTCTACTACCTCCTATTTTGTGTATTCAGAGCATTTGTCAAGGACTTTCCTTTGGCTTCATAATTTTATGTTTTCCTTGTGACTCTTTCCAGAGAAGAAGTTGAAGAAATCTGACTGTGGTGAATGGCAATGGAGTGTGTGTGTCCCTACTAGTGGAGACTGTGGGCTAGGGACCCGAGAAGGCACTCGGAGTGGAGTGGATTGTAAGCAAACAATGAAAACACAGAGGTGTAAGATACCCTGCAACTGGAAGAAGCAATTTGGAGGTAATGTTGTATGGCTCTTAAGTTAATTATCACATTAAGGAGTAAGTAATGATTTAACTTGCTAGATTCCACAGTTTAAAAACCTACTGAGATATTAATCAGACAACCTTTAATATATATGCATACATGTAAATACACAGTAAGAGTGACAAACAGAGGTTTCTCTGGCTTTGCTTCACAAACGAAAATTCAGGAAGGACTCATCCCGCGCTTTCTGCAAGCGTGATGATGACTAAAAAGGCGAATCCGAGATAAACAAGTCCGGTTGCAAAAAGCACAGCAGAAGGTCTCCTTGGGTGATGTTTTTGGGTTGTGATTCTTTCTGCGTTGTTGTTTCTCTTCAAGACTTGTTCGTCATGAGTTCTCAAAAAAGGCTGCAGCATTGTGGATAGTGCATCTCCATGCTTCCCGATGTGAGGCCAGGGCAGACCACTGTTGGTGATCAATTTGGCCGAGCCTGAGATGTTGTTTCAGGGAGTCTTTGTATCGCTTTTAATGTAAGTGCAAAACTACTTCACTGCACACACAGGAAGCCTTAAGGTGCCTGTTTATATGATCAGATTACTCAGTGTGATCTTGTGATCTGAGCAGTGGCGCCCCCTGCTATGCAGATGACAGAGCAGTCCTGGGTGGACATAGTCTCTGGAGATTATCAGACACTTGAAAAAGCCCCAAAGGAGCTTGTGAGAATGACATCATTGCACCAGGAACAGGTCCTGGTTTCGCATGATGTCATTCTTCTGGCATGCTTGCTCCATCTCCCCTCCATACTAACACAATGAAAAAGGTGCTGTTTTTCATTAGTGGAAACTTCTGCTGATGAAAAGCAGTGTCTTTTTTGTCACGTCAGCATGAAGGGAGGACGGAGCAAGTACACCAGGAGGACAACATATGTGATAACAGGGACCCTTCTCAGTACAGTGACATCATTTTTGCGAGCTCCTTTTAGGCTTTTTTCAAGCATACGATAATCTCCTCTCTTTCCACCACTCCCATTTTCTTTGCTGACTCAGAAGGCAGGAAGGGGACCCATGACAGGTGACCAAAGGCCTTGGTTACATGCTGATGGGCTCCTTCCTGGCTTCCAGGGGAACCAGAGAGATGGTGGTGGCAGTGAGGACCATGCTGGATGGGCCACTGCAGACACATGGGCCCCAATCTGGTATTTGCTAGTGGTAACAGAGTAAACTTTGCAATTTTTTTTAAAAAAATGTTTATCAGGCCGTACCCCACCTTCCACCTGTCTGAGCCCCATGTCTACCCTGGGGGTGGTAAGGACTGCTTGGGGACAGAGCAGGGAAAATGCCTTGCATTGTCTGGACTGCAGGGCACTGAGATGGGAGGGGCAAGATGGGGTATTTAGCCCATATATACAAGCCCATAAAAATATCATCAAGCTGAGCCAGTGAGCTGGGGTACTAGCTGGAAATGGGTGGAGATGGTTGCTCAGGTTTTAAGGCCACTTCATGCTCAATAATCAAAAGTACTCTATCAGTGCTGCTTGTCCTAAGATTTGTTTCCCTAATTGGAGATACAGGGAAATAAAACCTGTTAACCCCATGGGCATTCTGCCCCTTACCACTACCAAAACCCATTTCATTAGTACACATTGGAATCCTGTACATGTCTACTCAATTCAGTTGGGCTTGCTCCCAGGTAAGGGGATGTAGGATTGCTGTCTTAAAGTCTTATTGACTTCATGGAATGGCAGACAGAGGAGATCACAAGAGTCTGAGGTCATATTCCTGGTGCTATTATAATATCCCAGAGAGTTTTGAAGCTCGAGTTGAAGAGGAGATCAGAGCAAAAATAAAAAGATGGCCATGTCAGACTGAGTGGGTTAATTAGCTCATCAAAGTCTCCAGGACAAAGGGAAATGTTGAGCAACAGGGAGTCTGTTGGATGAGACAGTTAAAAGGTAAAGCAAGGGTGAAACAGTAATTAGGAGCAACTGTTCTGTTGCTTTTATTTGCTGGAGATTTCAGCATGTGATCCTGTTAAATCAGGCATTTATATTCTGTCCTGATTGCACTTCTTGGAGTTCTTAGTAATTGATGCACAATTTTTTTTGGGAAAAACCTGTTGAAAATACAATATTCCCAACAGGTGGATAGCCAGATAATAAATTCAGTTTCTTATCCATGTCTTTAAAAGCCCCTGCTTAGTATAATATCACTTTTTTTTAAGTGGCTTATGGAAGATATAAAATTCAACATATGGTGCATGGAGGACAGCAGAGAAGAGATTCACACAAAGGTTCAAAGTCTGGCTCTCCAGTCTTTCAAAGAAATATGAACGAAGCTAAAGATTTTGAGAGCATTTGTGGGGTTATTTTTAATACTTCATGGTGTCTAGTGTACTAAGGACCCGTCTATACTGCAGAAATACAGCAGTTTGACACCAGTTTATCCACCGTAGTTCTAACTTATGGAATCCTGGTATTTGTGGTTTGGTGAGGCACCAGAGTTCTCTGATTAAAAAAAGGCTAAATACACTGGTTCAAATTTGACATCTGTAGAATTGTGAAGCATTCCAAATTAAATTCTAGTAACATTATCAGAATTGTGGGGCAGAGATTTTTTCACATCACTGTTACTTCCAAACAGTGCTTCTAGCATTAATTGATTCACAGGAGATGGTGATATCTGCATGCCATTTGTTTTCTGGTCCCTGTGGCAGTTCTACTTTTAGACTGAAAATCTTTACAGAAGCTGGCATCCTGTTGGTTAGTCCCAGCTAGAGTAAGACCCATTCAATCAACTGTTGAAAGATGGGTCAACATGTCAATAAATCCCATTTATTCAGTGGGTCTACTTTAGTTAGTACTGACTACAGGATTTAGGCCAGAGCCTGTTTATTGCTTCACTGTCTGCAGATAATATTCTGTCTGTAGATTTCTCTGAAGAGGGAGGCTTGAAGTCATACCAACAGAAAGAAAGATAAAAACGGTACCCCTCTAAAGCAAAATGCAAAACACTAGATCTGAAAAAGGCAAGCAAAGAAGAAAAATCCCTTACAATCCAACTTGGAAGTAATTCTTCAGGACCACATCTATTAAGGACCTGTCCTGATTCTTGTGGCAGATGTTCACATTGTACAGGTAGATGGTTGCTGATGTGTGCTACAGGTTGATCAAGAATCACTAAGATATATGAGTTGTGTAGCTTGCATAATATAGATATTAGCAGTGTTATTAAGTACCAGTAACCATTTTAAACTTCTTTTCAGCTCCTGATAATAAAATGTTATGTGCTCATTTATCCTATGCAGCTGAATGTAAATATCAGTTCCAGGCCTGGGGGGAGTGTGACCTAAACACTGCCTTGAAGACTCGAACTGGGAATCTAAAGCGAGCCCTACACAATGCGGACTGCCAGAAGACTGTCACCATCTCAAAGCCCTGTGGGAAGCTTACCAAACCCAAACCTCAAGGTAACACTCCCAGCATCGCTCCTAAGCATGTTGAAATCCTTACCTTGACAGAAAAAAGACAACAATCTTAACAGTAGAACATGGGATGTCTATGGTCCAAGGCTTAATTCTCAGCATCTCTCATTAAATGGATGTAAAATAGGGGAGGAAACTCGTTACTTGCTGCCAGCCAAAGTATCAGTGCTGGTTCCAGCTCGCTAAGAACATAAAAAAGGTCTACAGTGGAGCAGACCAAAGTCCTATTTATTTTGTCATTGTGTTCCCATAATGGTCAGCCAGATGGCACTTGGAAGCCCACCATGATGACCACAGCACCATACGGCATGTGCTTCACAGCAACTGATAGACATACTGCTTCTGATATTTGAGGCAAGATAAAGCCATAATGAATAGTACCTATTGATGGCCTATCACTACATCTTCTGGCAGTGAATTCTACTGTTCTATATTTCTGTGCACTGCATGAAGTAATGCTTCCTTTTATCTATCCCATTAATGCAGCACTCAGCTTTGATTGTTGTCAACTGAGGAAAAGAGTTTCCCTGCCTACTTTCTCGACACCAAACATAAATTTATACATCTTTATTGTGTCTCCCCTTTCTCATTTTTATAAGCTAAATATTATAACTTTTTCTGAGAAAGGTCCTTTGATCATTTTGGTTGTTCCTTTCTGCTGGTTTTACTGTGCTACAATATCTTTTGTCAGGTTTGGTGACCAAAACTGTGAGTTCTAGATGTAGTTGCATCATATATTTGGAGTAGGCAGTGTAATATTGACCATTTCATTTTTGATTAATCCTCTGATTCTGTCCAAGGCATATGTTATTGAATTTAAAGATTATCTTGTGGGCTGCCACCCGATAAAAGATTTTAATGAATCAGTTATCTGCCTTGGAACAACCAAGTGATTTGATCAAGTATACTGTAAATACTTTTGGAGGTATTCAAATGTACTTATATGTACTAAATGTAAACTGACTACAGAAAGCCCCTGCTTATCTGATGGGTTAAGGACTGCAGCCCTGTCAGAAAGTGGAATCAGTTGAAAAGTGGAACCCAGGAGGGGGTGGGTAGCTTGCAAATGCAAGGCTGAACACTAGATGTTGTCAAGATGACTGAGAGGAAAAAAACCTAAGCAGACCAAGTAAACTGAGATTGAAAGAGAGGACCAGGGGCTGAAAGTGAGGTACATGGCTATAATTTAGATCCACCGAAACAATAGAACAATGAGAAATAAGTTGCTGAAAAGTAGAGGATACCTGCAATGATGACCCCAAAGAGGTGCTGTTTTGATAGTTTAAATAAGCAAAAGCCATAAGTCTTTGTGAAAAACAAAGGGGTTTTTTTTCTTTGATCCCACTTTGATGTAAGAGTCAAAATGCCTCAAAACTAATGCCAGTCCTACCATTAGATAAAGTGATGCAACTGCTTCAAGTGGTACATTGTGGGAAAAGATGTCATGATGGCCTGCCCACCCATCATGGAGACTTCATCTACAAACTCTATAGTTCATATCTCAGTGGCATCTCACCTGAGCACTAAGAAAGTAGCCTTTCTTGCAGACAAAAGGTCTGTGTTCAAGATCAGCTGCCATATTATCCCAAACTAGTCTGCAGCTTTCAATTGTGGTGGGCCCCTTCCCTGCTAGTGTTGTTGACGTATGGCTCAATGCTCCATGCTCTTCCCATAGAATGGAAGGAGGTGTCATAATATTTCCAGGCAAGGAAATCATTTGATTCTGAGAGAAAATAATACTGATTCATTTTGTCAAGGTCCAAGATGAAAAGCCCATTGGGGAAACCTTGAGAAAGATGCACTGTTTTTTGTTGTTAAATATATGAGAATGACAAATGTTCTGATAAATCTGTATGCTTAATTTACACTTGAGTTATATTTAGAACAATTTTAATATATGAAGGATGTTACCTGTCCTTACTGTTCTCTTCCTTTAAATTAAACATGTTTTTATTTGACACTGTATTTTCTTCTATAAATTCACAAGCTGTTCTGCTTTTTTTAAATTCAGAACCTATCCCCTCCTCTCAAATTTCTCACTGTTTGCTTATTGCTTTCTTAAGAGTATAAGAAGAGCTATCCTGTATCAGACCAAAGGCTTGTGTAGTCCAGAATTTCATTCACTCCAGAGCCAGCCAGGAGACTACAGCACTCAGCACTCTCTCACACATATTTCCCCAGGAACTAGTGTATACTGCCTCTAGTACTGGCAGTTATTGACTGGTGCCTGTTAAATTTAAGGACAGACAAATCTATTGCTTTTATTTTTGATGAATTTCTCATCTCCCCAGATGAATGTTCATTTGAGCCTATGTCTGCATCAGTTTCTGAATGCAGAAACATTTATCAGACAGTCCCATTTTAAAAAATTGTATGTATTTTAGACTCATTTCTTGTAATGATCATATTTTACATGTACATTTCTTAGTCTGCAGTTTTTCCATGTAATCTTCTCCTAATATAATGGCTGGAATTCAATTGGTTAGTCCCAAATCAATAGTTGAATGGTGAGTCAACCCATAGGTAAATCGTATTGATTCAGTCATTCTACTTTAGTCAGAATTAAATGAATTTAGGTGAGGTTTTTTTGTGTGTGTGTGCACAGTTCCCCCCAATATATGCAATTTTTGCCCACTCTTTTCTTTAATGTGCACATTTTAGACAATATTTTGGGGGGTTGCAAAATTCTGAAAAGTTCAAATTTTGGCACAGAAGTACTTTCTCGTTTACTTAACTTGTAAGTGCTGATAATTAGCAAAGTTTGTGCCAAACGTTTATATGAAAATGTGGTAATGTGATAAATGTCTCCCACATCCCTTCTGTGGATCGCTTTATCCTCCACTAATTTGTTAAGTCTCCCTTTTAAAGTCTGATTTCATATCTACTCCCTTACCTTTTATTTTTATTTTAAAAACTGGGTTGATTGATTTTAAATTCTGAGCTTCCAAGCAAGAGACCACTTTTTTACAATTTTACTGTACAAGGCCATGTAATTTTGGGTGCTTTACATTAATAACCATAAAAATTGATATGTGGCACAAATTCAGAAATGCATGGTAGAACAATGTGAAACAGGCATGTAGATAACTTCAGATATAATATTCTGTTCATCTATAGACCTGTTAGATCTGAAGACTCCAGAATTCTTTGGGGGAAAGCCAAATCTTCCCCCAGCGCAATACCACCTGCCTGTAATGCCTAACATGTAGGGGCTGTTGCATACACTTTAAAGCAAAGAGCCCAGGTTTGTCATGAAAGCCCCTTCAAAAAAGGAGCCAACCCTCTCTTTTCAGTGTCTGAATGTACAGCTGAATTTGCAGAGGATTATCCTATATCAAAGGTGAGCAACTATGCCCCACCACACATTTTTGGACTTGAGGTCCAATAATCTTCTACCATTGGCTGTTGTGGCCAATGTACTAAAAGCATCTTGAGGACCTTATTTGCTCACCCCTGTTTTATATGATCACAGATACTGGGAAAATGAAACTCCCAGCTGTGAGGAGAGAGAGCTACACGTATAAAATAGGACACATGGGTATCTTTTCAGGCCTTGCAATTAGGGCCACCCCTGTCATCAGGCAGAATGAGATTGTCTCCTAATGCATTTGGTTTGAGATGCCATGAAAGAATAGTTATTACTTTTGCAATATCTTCATGTTGATTTTTTTTTCTGCCCAAAAGCAGGAGAAATAACCAAGGAATCTTCTGTCTCAAATCCCAAAATAACTTGTCAGACCTTAAGTGCTACTGCACTTAATGGTACAGGCACAAAATATCTTGTGTCAGACCTGCTTACCATGAATATAGGTTGTGGATGACCCTACTGACATAATAGTGCTTCTTTGCCCCCTATGAATGAGCAAGGGGTATCTGAAAAGGACTCCTTTGCTTGCAAATATTGCTTTGTACCCTTTTGTTCACACTTTTAAAAGCTCTATTTGGGTATTGTTGTTGTGTGCCTTCACGTCATTTCCAATGTTATGGTGACCCTAAGGTGAACTTATCATGGGTTTTTTGGGGCTGAGAGTGTGTGACTTGCCCAAGATCACCCAGTGGGTTTCCATGGCTGAGCAGGGATTGGAACCCTGGTCTCCAGAGCCGTAGTCCAACACTCAAACCACTACACCACACTGGCTCTTTTTTGGGTGTTAGATTCATGCCATTATAACCTCATGGAACAGACAAATGGAACTTCACCCTACCACCCATTTAGCTTTCCACACATGTCCATGCATGGGTGGGGAGAGGCATATCGAAAGAGAGGATCATGTATAGATTCCCCCTGTGATGTAGAATCCCATGCCATGTGTGGAGGAGAGTTTTGCTTTATTCCATATTTACACTTTTTAACAACCTCCCTCCCCATTCTTTCCATCCCAAATATGAAAAACCTGCTTTTCAAGAGTTAACTCTTTGGGGCTGAATGGACAAATCTGATCCTTTCAGTTTCTCCCATGTTCAAATTATTTCCACCCCAAATATGAAGAAATTCACATCCAAGGCTATGCTGGTTGGAGGATTCTGGAAACTGTAGTCCAAGAAGTAACATTTTCAAGTGCCACCTTCAACAGATGTGTCCACCATGTGTGGATCATGGAAGAGCCAATGGAGATATGACTTCAGGGTTAGGGATAATGGATATGATCCCGTTCTCATGTGGTTCTAGTTGTATAAGGTTTTTTGCCTGAATGGAAGTTTAATGCACAGGGTTTTAATGAACCTGTGTTTATGTGTGCTAGGGATGGTGGGGGGGAATACCACTGACATCAGACTCTTTCCCCTGACCCAAAACAGAATGAGTGAATGAGTGAACAGGGTGGGGTCACTTCCTAACTGGGTGCATATGGAGAGCTGCAAATGTACAAAAACTGCTCACATGTTGGTGTAAACCATCTTTTTTGAGGGGTAGGGTGGGGGTGGATGTATAAATATAGCCCTTATTCTTCCTGACAGGCAGTATTTTGAAGAGACAAGTAATAAGTGAAAGAGACAGACTATCTTCAAGTGTGATATGACAGGTGGCAAGAGAAGCAACATGAAAACAATAAGCAGTTAGGTGTGTCTGTGCTTCATCTAAATAATAATTTGCAATACAAAGTCCTGGCACACACAGAAAGACTTGCTCCACCATAGGCATACCTGTGCCGGCACAAGATAAACACAGTTTTTGTGTGTGTGTGTGTTCTAATTAATGGAGTCTTCTAATGAACTCTGCAGCTGCAGCAGATGCTGTGTGTACAGAGACACTGATAGTGGAAGATGAGACTGGGAGGTATATCGCTGTGCCTGAGACAAGATATCCCTTGTCCTTCACAAAACACACAATGCTCAGTTGCTTACTTAAGGCTCAGAGTTGCTGCTGTTACCTGAAAAGCAGAAGAGCCTAGTCAAATGCCAGAGGTTTCTTTTTTATTACTTGCTTCGGATAATAAGATAAAGATTATATGGAAATAGAGGGAGGTGGGAGCCCTCTAGATCAAGTTTTCTATCTTCAAAGAATATATTCCATACCTGGTGGTGCTGTCACGCAGTTTTTAACTCTGCATTTTATGGTCTTACATGCCCCCCCCCCAATTTGAAATGTGGTAAAAATGCTGTGTTTTCCGTCCCTGTCCTTTTGCCTGAATGGAGTTTCTGTCCTTCTGCTCCAAAGTCCTCCCCAGATTAGTCTACAGTTTACATTGTGCATGCCTGTATGCTCAGACACTCCTGTGTGTTGTAAATATGTGGTGGGGGGAGGTGAACAATCACTATGGTACCATGTGAACAGAGAATAGAATGTACCCAGCATTAGTGTGTCAGGGATGTAATTCGTGATTACATTGTGCTGTGATTAGTGGACAGCAGCCTTCTGTGCTTGCCTACAGAACTGCAAATGGTTGTTTTCTAGTGGACTAGCCTTTGATTACTCCACTAGTGATAGTCATGTGTCCCTCCAGATGTTCTTGGACTATAACACCTTGTAGCCAACATAGTCAAGGAGTGTTCGGTGCTTCACTAAGGCAGCAGCTGGAGAGATGCATAACTGCCACTCTGACCCTAGATTGGCTCCATCTACCCTGGCTAATTGATGCATTATTCTAGACAGTAAGGAATGTAGGGATTTTTTCCCCCAGTTGAACCTTACACAAATAACAAGGGCTTCCTGAATTCTTCCCTGTATTCATGATTCTTTCTTAACATTGATGTCTGGGTTGCTTCCCAACATGTCTGTTATTTGTCATCATGTCAACTTTGATTTATTGTGACCCTATGAATGAGAGACTTCCAAGGTCCCTGGTCATCAGCTGCCCTGCTGAGATCTTGCAAACTCAGGGTTGTGACTTCCTTGAGTGAATCAAACTACCTGTTGTGCAGTCTCTCTCTTTTCCTAATGACTTCCACTTTACCTAGCATTACCATCTTTTCCAATAAGTCACATCATCTCATGATATGTCCAAAGTACAACAGCCTCGATTTAGTCGTCTTTCCTTATAGTGAGAATTCAAGCTTGGTTTGCTCAAAGACCAATTCATTTGTCTTTTTAGCAGTCCATGATAGGCCCAGAACAATCCTCAGGCATCACATTTCAAATGGGTTGATTTTCTTCTTGTCAGCTTTCTTCACTGTAGACCTTTCACACCCATATATCTCCTCAGCATTGCTTCAAGATTTGTCCTTGAGTTCTGGGTATTTGTTCTTTGGTTCTGATTACTGTTTGGTTCCTGGATCCTAGCTTACCTTAGGTTCCTGCCCTACTTTGATACCTTTCCTGCAATGATACACATTGCAGGAGATGATCAGTAGCAATGGGCTAGTAGGATTTTTTTTAGGGAAGCTTGTTGAGCATTTTTAAATCTCCTTAAGAAAGCTCAGTCATGTTCTATGACTCTCCTGGGTTCACTGGAGCACAATTTGAGAATTAGTGTTCAGCATCACTAATGTTCTAAGCATCCTTTGTTGTAGCTATACACTACACCATGCTCGCTCTCAGGTATGTCCACATACCATGAGAAACCTGTGAGTTCCTCAACAGATAGCTGAGAGTGTAGAGTGTAGAACAAGGAATTTTCCCCAAGGTATTGAATATGATGATGTCCTGTATACAGGATGTGAGCAATGACAGTTCTACAGATTTGTACATTTGGTGAAATTATTATGCAACACAGGGAAGCTTTAGGCAGATGTAGTGGGAAAGGGTTTTTTTAAAGGACTATATAGCAATTAAGAAGATATGTTGAATCCTTCAGTATCATATAATTGTTCATTCTGCTTGCTAAATTATGTAAGAGAGGGTTTTCCAAAGAATCAGCAAGTTGTGGTTTTGAATCTGTTAGGGGCAGACAGGCATTGGAAAGCAGTTATGTTGCTACAAAGTAAGAATGTCATCACTACGGCTAAATTAATTAACACCATTTGAAATTCATTTTACTAGTCCCAGAAGTTTCCTTGGGTGTGAAGGGTTGTGGAGCTCAAGTAGTGAATATATGTCTCTCTCTCTCTCTCTCTCTCTGTGTGTGTGTGTTTGTGTGTGTGTGTGTGTATCACTGGAATAGGCTTGCCCCTTCAGGCAGTTTCCTTGTAGAAATAATGATAGGAGCAACTGCAGGTTCCACATCTTTCCCTCAGCACATTATATGATGGCCAATAGGAACACCCACATGTACATGTGATACTTGTCTATCCCACGTGCTTATTTTTGCCATGTTTGCCTCAGTGTCTGACTTCATATAACACTGTAAAAGTTCCTGTCTCATGATCTTGTGACTTCTGGGGCTCTTTCACAGGACCCAGTTATCACAGAATCATAGAATTGAAAGAGACCATAAGGGCTATCTAGTCCAACTGTCTGCCATGCAGGAATACACAATCAAAGCACTCCCAACAGATGGCCATCAAGCCTCTGCTTAAAAACCTCAAAAGAAGGAAACTCCACCACACTCCAAGGCAGTGTATTCCACTTCTGAACAGCTCTTACTGTCAGGAAGTTCTTCCTAATGTTTAGCTTGAATCTCTTTTCCTGTAGTTTGAACCAATTTCTCTGTTTCCTAGTCTCCAGAGCAGCAGAAAACAAGCCTGCTCTTTCTTCAATATGACATTCCTTCAAATATTTAAACATGGCTATTGTATCACCTCTTAACCTTCTCTTCTCCAGGCTAAACATGCCCAGCTCCCTAAACCGCTCCTCATAGGGCATGACTTCCAAACCATTTATCATTTTGGTTGCCCTCCTCTGGACACACTCCAGCTTGCAATATCCTTCTTGAATGGTGGTGCCCAGACCTGGACACAGTATTCCAGGTGAGGTCTGACCGAAGCAGAATAGAGTAGCACTATTACTTCCCTTGATCTAGACGCTATACTCATATTATAGCACTATGATTCCACTTTAACTACCCTGGCTGCATCCTATGAACTCCTGGGGTGTGTAGTTTGGTGAAGCACTAGAGCTCTCTGGTTGAAAAGTCTAATTACCCTTCCCTGTACTACAAAGCCCAGGATTTCATAGGATGGAACCATGGCAACACTATAATCAGGTAGCATGAAAAGGTGCCTCTTCCAAGCTCTTCCTCCCTCTTCACTGCTCACCTTTGGGTGCTCTGGGACTTGAGAGAGTTTCCCCCCATAGATCATTTGGGAAAGAACAGCTGCATGAATTGCCCTGAGCTTTTATGAGGAAGTACGGCCTGTCAATTTAATAAAAATGAAGAAGGAGGAGGGCTTCCCATCTGCAATGGGTCCCCCTTGCCAGTTGGTTTCTCCCTTGTGTGTGAAGAAAGTTAACGGTGTTGTCTGCAGTGCTGTGTTCTATCACCAGATGCTGCTGTTTGCTGTCAAGTCTCTTGCTGTAAGGTACAATTGTGTGCCAACCAACACCAACTACAAAAAACCCAAATATAAAACAGCCCACATCTAAACACAGATGCTTGTTTAAAAATAGAGACTGCAAATGTCTGCTCTCAAAGGCAGGTAAATAGTCACAGGGAGAAAAGTGCACATATTGATTATTTGCAGAGATTTTTCTTCCTCAGCTTCCAGCACCTGAAATTGCCTTTTCTGAATGGTGACCATCTTCCAAAAGTGACAGGACTGTACCTTTTGTGTATAGCAGTTATTCAACTGAAGAGCTGTTTATATTAGAGAACTTATCTGATGAGTTTTGATAGGAGTGGGGAACCTTCGGCCCTCAAGTTGATCTACAGCTCTCTTTAGCTCCGTCCAATATGTCCAGTAATAAATGATCATGGGAAGTGTGGTCCAAAATATCTGGAGAGCCAAAGGAAATACTTTAAAACAATGTCTGTGGCAATTTCAACAGATGCAGTGGGGGCCACAGAAGCATCAAGAGCCATTCCCTTCAACCCAAAGAGGCCATGCCAAGTGGTTCTTCTCCATTAACTTTTACTGGATATTTTGCTTATCCCAAATTCCCATGTGGAATTGCAGGAATGAGACTGGATTTTGCAGCCCATTCTGTGCATTCTTAAAGCAGTCTTCTTTGCACATGGCTGGTTTGGAGCATGTGAACTTGCTTCCTAGTAAGGTTTGGAGACATCCCCTGTTTGCACTAGGAGGCCATCTTCTATGCTACAGCCTTCTGGTTTGGTCAATGAGTGTGCTTTTATTGTTTACCGGCCACAGTAGATGCAATTTCTGTACCCAAAGTGAAGTCTGATGATGCCCCTGGAACACTTAATAGGGCCATGTTTTATTCTCAAGTATTGCCAGTGCACAGTGGCTGTGGCAGGTGCAACAGAGATGTTTGCAAAGCAAACCAAAATCCTCCACAAATCTTGAAAATGCTTTTGCTCTAGCCAGCACTTGGAATTGCATCCTACTAATTTCTGGCTATTCTCAGGATCAGCCCTCCAATCAGTTCTGTACATGATATTCAACTCAGGGTGTTCCACTGGGTGGAAAAACACTGCTGGCAGCCTACATCTTCCCTGTCACGGACACCTAAACTTGATTAATAGTTCTTCTTCTTTCTTCTTCATGACATATCTAGCCAGCTAGTGCAAACGAGGATGACACATTCTACTGGCATTACCTCTCAGTTCCCTCATTTGTGGACAGACTTCAAACCAGAAACAGATTCCCCTTTTTGGAACGTGTCCCAATCCATTTGTTTACAACTGTTTGGCTTGTTCACCTGAAGGCAGAAGACTTCAAGGATTTATTGCCAAGACAGACTGCTTACCCTTGTCATTTAACTTGTATCATAGAATCAGAATTGCAGAGTTGGAAGAGACCACGAGGACCATCCAGTCCAACCCCCCTGCCACGCAGGAAATCTTGATCAAAGCATCCCCGACAGATGGCAATCCAGCCTCTGTTTAGAGTCCTCCAAGGAAGGAGACCCCACCACGCTCCGAGGGAGTGTGTTCCACTGCCTAACAGCTCTTACTGTCAAAAAGTTCCTCCTCATATGAGGGTGGAATCTCTGTTCCTGGAGCTTGCACCCATTGCTCCGTGTTCCAGTCTCTGGAGCAGCAAAAAACAAGCCTGCTCCATCCTCAGCATGACATCCCTTCATATACTTAAACAGGGCTATCATATCGCCTCTTAACCGTCTTTTTTCCAGGCTAAACATACCCAGCTCCCTAAGTCTCTCCTCATAAGGTATCATTTCCAGACCTTTCACCATTTTAGTTGCCCTTCTCTGGACACACTCCAATTTGTCAATATCCTTTTTGAATTGTGGTGGCCAGAACTGGACACAGTATTCTAAGTGAGGTCTGACCAAGGCAGAATAGAGTGGCACTATTACTTCCCTTGATCTAGACACTATACTTCTATTGATACAGCCCAAAATCGCATTGGCCTTTTTAGCTGCCGCATTGCACTGTTGGCTCATGTTCAACTTGTGGTCTACTAGGACTCCTAGATCCCTTTCACACGTAGTCTCATTCAGCCAGGTCTCTCCCATCCCATATTTATGCTTTCATTTTTCCGCCCTAAATGCAATACTTTACATTTCTCCGTATTGAATTTCATTTTGTTAGCTTTGGCCCAGCTCTCCAGTCTATCCAGGTCATTCTGAATTTTGATCCTGTCCTCTAGGGTATTAGCTACTCCTCCTAATTTGGTGTCATCTGCAAATTTGATAAGTATGCCCCTAATTCCCTCATCCAAGTCATTGATAAAGATGTTGAATAGCACTGGGCCCAGGACAGAACCCTGTGGCACCCCACTGGTCACATCTTTCCAAGATGAAGAGGAGCCACTGCTGAGCACCCTTTGGGTTTGGCCGGTCAACCAATTACAAATCCATTGAACAGTTAACTTGTCTAGCCCACATTTTACAAGCTTGTTTGCAAGAATGTCATGGGGAACCTTGTCAAAGGCCTTACTGAAATCAAGGTATGCGATGTCCACAGCATTCCCTTCATCTACAAAGCTGGTAAGTTTATCAAAAAAAGAGATCAGATTAGTCTGGCATGACTTGTTTCTCTGAAACCCATGTTGACTTTTTGTGATTATGGCATTGCCTTCTAAATGTTCACAGACTCTCTGTTTAATGATCTGCTCTAGAATCTTCCCTGGTATTGATGTCAGACTAACTGGACGATAATTGTTGGGATCCTCTTTTTTCCCCTTTTTGAAGATGGGAACAATGTTTGCCCTCCTCCAGTCTGCTGGGACTTCTCCTGTTCTCCAGGAGTTCTCAAATATTATTGCCAATGGCTCTGAGATTATATTGGCCAGCTCTTTTAATACTCTTGGATGTAGTTCATCTGGTCCTGGAGATTTAAATTCATTTAGATTAAGAAGATATTCCTGTACTACCTCTTCACTTATTTTGAGCTGGATTTCCCCTATTGTGTCCTCTGTTCCATTATCCTCAGGTTGGTCCTCCTTTTCCTTTTCTGAAAACACTGAGGCAAAGAAGGTGTTGAGTAATTCTGCCTTTTCTCTGTCCCCTGTTAGCATTTTGCCATCTTCTCCACGTAGTGACCCTATCATTTCCTTCTTCCTCCTTTTGCTGCAGACATACCCCCCAAAAAACCTTTTTATTGTTCTTAACCTCCCTAGCAAGCCTGAGCTCATTCTGCGCTTTAGCTTTTCTGACTTTACTCCTACACGTGTTCGCTATCTGTTTGAATTCTTCTTTGGTGATTCCCCCCCCCCTTTCCATTTCCTATACATGTTCCGTTTAAAACTTAGCTCCATTGAAAGTTCTTTAGTCATCCATCCTGGTTTCTTGAGACACCTCCCATTTTTCTTCCTCAATGGTACTGTTTGAAATTGTGCCTTCAGTATCTCCCTTTTGAGAAAGTCCCATCCGTCTTGAGGTCTCTTCTCTTTTAGTATTCCTGACCATGGGATCACCCCCAGTATTTCCCTGAGTTTATTGAAATCTGCTCTCCTAAAGTCAAGAATGCGTGTCTGACTATGCCTGGCTTCTCCTTTCCATTGTATAACAAACTCCAGGAGAACATGATCACTCTCACCTAAGGATCCCACCACTTGCACCTCATTAACCAGGTCATCTCTGTTGGTTAGGATCAGATCTAAAATAGCTGACCCCCTTGTTGCCTCTTCCACCTTTTGGACCATGAAATTGTCTTCCAGGCATGTAAGGAATTTGCTAGACCTTGAAGTTTTGGCTGAGTTAGATTGCCAGCAAATATCAGGATAGTTGAAGTCACCCATCACTACTACATCTCTCCTTTCTGCATGTGTGTTCATCTGTTCTAGAAAGGCATCATCCATTTCCTCCGTCTGATTTGGGGGTCTGTAGTAGAGTCCCACAATAACATCCCTGTTGTCCCCCCCCCCTTTAATTTTTATCCAGATGCTCTCCACCTGGCTTCCAGTATTGATGTCATGGATCACTTCACTGGTGTAAATATCCCTGACATATAATGCTATTCCTCTTCCTTTCCTGTTTGGTCTGTTTCTCCTATAAAGGTTATACCCCTCTATTCCTACATTCCAATCATGAGACTCGTCCCACCAGGTTTCAGTAATGCCTATTATATCATATTTGTTTTGTAGTGCGAGTTCTTGCTTATTTCCCATGCTCTGTGCATTAGTGTAGAGACATCTAAGACCATGTGTTCCCTTTACTTGCTCCCTGTGCAAGTTTTTTTGCCTCCCACTGTTGGGTCCTTGTGCTGTTTGCCTTGTTCCCTCTATGACTATTTTCTCCAGCCCTTTTGCCTTCCAGAATACTGTCTCCCTCCCCCATTTGACTCAGTTTAAAGCCCTCCTGATCAAATTCTTGAGACTGTTGGCAAAAATGTTTCTTCCAACTGTTGTAAGATGCACCCCATCTCTTGCCAGAAGTCCCCCCCCCATGGAAGCGCAGTGCATGATCCAAGAATCCAATTTGTTCTCGGTGACACCATCTACGGAGCCAGTTGTTTACGTCGGCTATTTTCCTCTCCCTTCTTGGACCATGCCCTTCAACTGGCAGAAGAGACGAGATGACAACCTGTGCGTCCATTTCTTTCAGCTTCCTCCCCAGGGCCTCATAATCTCTTCTGATCTTGGGAAAGCTGTGCCTTGCAGTATCATTGGTTCCCACATGGACCAAAAGGAAGTGGTAATGATCCGTAGGCTTGACAAGTCTTGTCAGCCTCTCGGTCACATCACAGATCTTTGCCCCAGGGAGATAACACACCTCCTGAGTCTTGTAGAAGAATCCTAGAATATCCTATCATTGCTGCTTTAGTATATTTTTATATTGGTATTGTGATCTGAAGGATGTTATGGGTATTTTATTATTTTGTTTTATTAGCTGCCATGTGTTATAAACTCAAAGAAGGGCAAGATACAAGAAATATAGAGTGAACTAGCTGTACTCAGTGTAACATATGCTGTTATAGTAGATTTGAAAGGTTCACATGGTTCTGGTACACACTATTATTTTAGGAAAAATATGGCATTGTTTTACATGTGTTTGGTAAGTGGCTGAGGGAGTGAGAGGAGGGAGGGGCCCTTGAGAGGCTGGAGGTGTAGATGCAGATTGAGTGGCAGGAGTGGATTGTGAGGTGGAGAGGGAATTTGCATGTGGGTGGTGATTGGCTGAAGGAGTGAGAGGAGGGAGGGAAAATGTTTCCTAAGCAGCCAATCAGTACACTGGGAAAGAAACATACCATATATATATATATATATATATATATATATATATATACAGTATATATATATCATAGAATCATAGAATTGTAGAGTTGGAAGAGACCACGAGGGCCATCCAGTCCAACCGCCTACCATGCAGGAAATCTTGATCAAAGCATCCCCGACAGATGGCAATCCAGCCTCTGTTTAAAGACCTCCAAGAAAGGAGACCCCATCACGCTCCGAGGGAGTGTGTTCCACTGCCTAACAGATCTTACTGTCAAAAAGTTCCTCCTAATGTTGAGGTGGAATCTCTGTTCCTAGAGCTTGCATCCATTGCTCCAGTGTGTATGTGTGTGTGTATATATATATATATATATATATAGTGTATAGATATATAGTGTATAGATATATATATAGTGTGTGTGTGTATATATATATATATATATATATATAGTAAAAGTTATCCAAGTTGGTAGCCATCACTACATCTTGTGGCAGTGACTTCTACAGTTCAATTGTCTGCTGTTTGAAGTGAAAGCTCCTTTTGTCTCTCTTGAATCTTCCTCTATTCATCTTCAGTGAATCACCGCAGATTCTTGAGGACTTGGGTAGAAAATCTCCCTATCCACTTTCTCTATGCCATGTATAATTTTATACACTGTGATCATATCTCCACTTATTCACCTTCTTTCTAGATTACACAGCGCCATATATTTTCACCTTTCCTCATCAGAGAGCATCTGGTCACTTTGATTTCCCTTTTCTGAACCTTTCCTAGGTCAACAATATACTTTTTAAGGTGGGATGATTAGAACTACTCAAATAATTGTCCAAGTAGCATAGACAGGTAGGCAGCCACAGTTGTTCAGGTCTTCTCCCTCCCCCTTCCACTTCTCAAAGATTACTCTCTGCACCTTTCCTTAGCTTTGTTACCTTCCACAAATTGAGAAAGGGGGGCCTCCTCAATGGGGAGTCTTCTCTACTGATGGAGGTTCTCTTTGTGAGTTTGAACTGTGAAAGATCATGTTTCTAAGTCATGTAGGGAGCCTTCATGAGAACAGAATTCCTCTTGCTGGAGATGGTTGCATTCTCAACATACTGAAGGTGGCAGCATGTGACACAGAAAATGGAGCTAACCTGCTTCCTCCCACTCTCCATTATGACATGGGGGATAGAACACCTTCAAGGAAATCACAACCCTGAATTTGCAAGACCTGAGCAGGGCAGTTGATGACTGGGATGTTGCAGGTCACTCATCTATAAGGTTGCCGTAAGTCAAAGAGCCGTATCGCACACTGAAGTAAAATGGCAGGGCAGCCACAAGGTTCCACTGTCCGTGCTGCCTTACTGAATGATGTTGTCATTCTTCCAGTGTTCTGCCATTCTGGTCCTGTGGGAGACAGAGTTAAAACCATGTCTTTTTACTAACGTATTTTTCAGTTAGTAAAAAGATGTGGTTTTACCTCTGTCTCCCATGGGACCAGGATGGCAGAATATCAGAAGAATGACAACATCATGAGGTAAGGCAGCATGGAAAGAAGAACCTTCCGGCTGCTCTGCCGCTTTACTTCAGTGTCTGATAAGGCTCAAAGCTGGCTTGATGGCAATTAACAGCAAAAATATAATTGCTGAACAGGGTTCTAGTTGATCAGGCAATGTGGTTTTAAATGAAAAAAAATAATTTTGTCCAACAACCCCAATATTTAATAATTTCCTGTTTCCTACTTCATGGACCACACCATATTGAGGCCTTTCCTGAGGTACTACAACACTTACAAAAAAATGCTTTGAGGGCCCAAGCAACTGCAGTGTGGTAGAGTCAGGAAGAAATTGACTTTTGGTCACCCAACACAGGATATAACTCAGTATTCTGTGTTTCAGACATTCAGACTGTGGGAACTATTAAAGACAGCATTTCATTGGCATAATGAATAAATAGGCACTGTTTGGGTTTTTCCAGCGTGTTTCATCATTAAGGGAAATTGTTCCTAGTCTTTCATTATCCCTTTTAAAAGCATTTCAAATTAAGGTTTTGGTAATATGTAAATATGTTTAGATATGAGACCCTAAAAACTGGGCAGTTTAAAACATTTATCGTTCCTATTAAAGGCTTTACCATAATCAGGAAATAGTAGGGTTTTTTTAAAGATGCAGGATCTCCCTCCATCTGCTATTTTTATTCCTATTATTGTCTTCTGTGATGACTATGCTCCTCAGTCTTTAATGTAGTTCATTAGAAGCATGCACAAGCAAGTAGCATATTCATTAGCAATTCAGAAGGCAGAGAAATAAAATGCAATTAAGACACAGGAATTAGGGGTTTTCTCACATTATTTGTGCAAACACCTGCATCTTTTTCACCCACGTACATGTACATACACACAAATGGATAGTGGCAAGAAAGTCTTCCATCAAAAATTACAAGAGGCATGCTTGAGGAATTTGATTATCACAAATTTTAATGTGAACTGGCTAGATCCACATCTCTTGGACTAATTTGTGGATCAGAACTTAGTTTTCCACCAGAATTTGCATTGCCAAAATGTTCCAGTTCTGTTCACTGTTCAAAAAACATGTTCAAATATATTTAAAAGTAGGTAAAATCTACATTTGTTATTGTTACGTGCCTTCAAGTTGTTTCTGACTCATGACAGCCCTAAGGCAAGCCTGTCACAGGGTTTTCTTGGCAAGATTTATTCAGGGGGGGTTCACCACTCCTTTCCTCTAAGCCTGAGAGTAGGGATTCAAACCCTGGTCACCATACTTCTAGTCCAATGCTCAAACCATGCGGGCTCAAACTATTTATTACCTAGAATAAACGAGTAGTACTTAGTTTGCACCAATTTCATGTATTTTTTAAATCAGAAAACAGATTTTTCTGTGCAGGAAACATCATTGTCTGTGCAGAAAATAATACCTCTACACAGAAATATTATTTCCTGTGAAGAAAATGCTGTTTTTAATTTATTTTTATTTTTAGGTATTTATACCCCACTCTTCAGCCACAAAGGCTCTCAGAGCAGCTTACAAATTGTTAAGCAATAGCACTTACACATCTACACTGCTTTAGAGCATACTAGGCACTCTCTAAGCAGTTTCCAATGTGTGTTAGCTAATTGCCCCCATAAGCCGGGTACTCATTTTACTGACCTACGAAAGGATGGAAGGCTGAGTAAACCTTTGGGACCAAACTTGCAATGTTGTGGCTTCAATATTAGCATTTAATCACTGCATCACCAGAGCTCTATGGAACTCAACCACATGAAAATTTTGCATAGAATTAATCCTCAATTACAGCATTTCCTGTGCAGGAATTCATATTTCTGTGTAGAAAATGCTTTATTCTATGCAAAACAACCGTTTGTGAATTTTTCACGGAATCAGTCCTCAACAGCAAATCGTCTTGTCAGTCCAGGATTCCTTTTGTCATGATTTCTCAACACTGGAGAAACCATGCTCCACTCTGCTCTGATCTGCATCACCGCCACTCTGTTCTGCATCATCTTCTGGCTAGCAGCAAGTAGGCCAGATTCAAAGCTCTTTATCCCATCTCACCAAATAGGTGAGAGGAAATAATCCTCTCATTTCACCTGGCCATGGGAACAGTCCCTTTAGTTAAGATTTCTGTCCTAATTTCTAAACAGGAAAAGATGTATCTCAGTGTGTGTGTGTGTGTGTTTGAATGACAAGCTATGAGCAGCTGTGCTTGATGCTGAATGCATAACGCTTACTGGCATCCCCAGGGCTGCCTCTATAGGTCTCAGGTTTTGACTTGGAAACCTCAGGGCCTGGGACAATCCTGAACTGGCAACCCTAATTGGCAATGCAGGGAAGCTTTTCAGCTAGTTTGTTCCATGTTTGTTTATTCAATAGCTCAATTTGGCCTTGTAAGCAAAGGGCTTCTCAAAGTTCTCTACTCAATCTCTGAGCAGAGAAACTTGGGGGACCACATTTATCCATGGGTGGAGGAGTACTTCAACAGTTTCTCAAGGCAGGGAGGCTTATTATTAACACTGGCAGTAGCCTGGCTTCTTTCTTTTCCTGGTTATCTCGATAGCTCTGTAAGAGGCAGCCCCAGTAAGCACGCTGCCAGCTCCTGGATGCCATTTGTTCTTCTCCATAATGCGCTGGACCTCACATAGTTCAAGAAATGTCTGGGAGTATGCTAAAAGCACCAGATCCTGACTGATCTTGGAAGCTACAGAGGGTCAGCTCTGGTTAGTACTTGGACAGAAGCCACCAACAGATCCCAGATGCTGTGGGCTATATTTCAGAGGAAAGAACTGGAAAAACCACCCCTGAGTATTCCTTGCCTAAGAAAACCCAATGAAATTAATGGGGTCAGCATAAGCTGACAGGCAACTTGAAAGCACATATACATACATAAACGGGAGCCCTTCCCACACTCCCTCCCACTTGACGGACAGTATTCACAGGAAATTATGCAAAGTGGTTCTCTTTTTCTGTGGGTAGGATGGGCAAGGTGGTAGTGACAAAAAAAATCTCAGAAATTTCTTGTGGGTAGAGGAGAAAATGTTTTCTGAGAAATTTAATCTTACCTCTGCTTGGGTGTTTTCCAGCTTCTGTCAGCAGTGAAAATGCCTGAAGCTTTTGTACTTATTGTGTTTTTTAAAAAGGATATAGTATAAACAAATGTTTATTCCCATTTCTATTCCAATTGGGTAAATCATTTCCTTCCTTCTGTTATACCTCCCCCTCCCCTCTTTTCTTTCTCTTTGCTTTCTACCCCCTCCCCTCCATTCTGTGTATTTTCCCCCATCTCATCTCTTTCACTTTGTTCTTTTCCCTGTATAAGAGTGTCACATAAACTTTAAGAGACGGGTCTCTCACCTATGTAAACAGAGATGCATTTCTTTGTTTGTTATCTGTAGGTTGAGACCAGGCTGCATGAGATAAAATTCCATACTTCTATTTTATGAAGTGTCTGTGGGGTTGGGGTAGGGGAGAATGTCTTCTGCAAATCCCTAACATTTTTGTTGAAAGAAATACTTTTTTTAACTTTGGGAAAACAGATATTTACATCCAGTCTTTTGCACTGTTTGTTGAATTTTCTGTTGACATCAAAATGTGTTTATTTCTTTGTTTAACAAAAGTATATATGCCCTTCTGAAAAAGTTCCTAGGGTGAATTATAGAAAAAGAGAAAGAAGATGAAATTAATACAAAAATACAGTAAATAACTATATCTACCTACCTACCTATCTATCTAGTCTACCATAGAAGTCCTATGATCCATGGGAAAACATTTGGGGGCTGTAAAAATATCTTGTTACCTCTGCCAAGGGTGGAGAAAGAAGTCTGACTTCATAGGTGGAGACTGACCCCACCCCAAACCCTTCCCCTGACTGCCAGTGGTGACTAGTGGCTCTGATGTCAGTAGGACAGTATATCTGCTCTGGGCTTTAGTCTGAACTTTAGAGGAGCTCTCCAAAGTCTGAGTGTGCACATGTGTGTGTGTGTGTGTGTGTGTGTCTGTCTATCTGTCTATCTATCTATCTATCTAGTCTGTCTGCCTCCCACTGTCTCTTTCTAGGTCAGTGGCTCTTAACCTTTTCCTTACCAAGGACCCCCTTTAAATATATTTTGTTGCTGTGAACCCCAAGACTTAACTCAAGATTAACAACAACAACAGTAATACAATTACACCATCCATTAATCCTTCTCTCAGAGGCACTGGAAGGGAGGGAAGACTTCTCCTACTTCTTCCTGCAAGTTTGTGGTTGAAGTGGATTGAAGGCCAGCCAGCCTTTGCCTTGGCTCCTGTCAGGTGGGCTGAGCAGCCTTCAAGTCTTCACAGACCACCTGTGAGGACATCGCAGCCCCCTGGGGGTCCACAAACCACAGGTTAAGAACCACTGGTCTAGATGAACTATATATGGTAGGTATAAACAATACATTATGCAACATATATAAACAATATTAAAAATAAAGCAATGTTGAGATTAACTGTCATTATAATCAAACATATGGTGAGAAGGATATGTTTTCTGAACATTAAAAAGGGTTCTGACTTAAAACCTGATGCAGATTCACTGGTGCCATGCAATTGAACTCTCCATGTGATTAAGACCTCAAAAATTAGGGGGACAGGACAGGAGGGAGGAGACCTTTTATGAAACCGATCTTTTTGGCAGGCCTTTCCTGATTAGATCCCGGCCTCAGTAGCTGCATCTCCTGGCCTTTTTTAGTCTTGCTGGCTGTTGATTTTTGTATTTGTTTTTAAATGCAATTTTAGTTTATGTGGTTTTTAATTTTATACTAGCTTAATATCATTTTATGGGGGAGGGTGGGGTGGGTGGTGCTTAGGGGTTTTAGTCAGCATTGTTGTATTTTAATTGTTATAAGCCACCCCGATTGTTTTTAACAGATTATTATTATTATTATTATTATTAAACAATAAGTAATGCTAAGGCTAATGAGGAGCCCCACACATGCAAAATGGTCATAAAAATTCTGTTAAGAGAAATTCCGGGAACTGCTGTCTTTCCAATTTCTTGTCTCACAAGCAGGGCAGGAAATTTCAAGAGGCCATTGATGCACAGCTCTAGGTAAATGGATTTGAGTTAAACCTCTGCAGGCTTTTGACATTAGGCCTCCCTCGTGCCACTTTAGCTCTCACTAAACAAATAAACAACTATACACAGGATAACTTATTGTGTGAACAGAAATTGTGTGCCAGGTTTGGTTTAGCTAGGAGAGTCGCAGTAGAGCAGGGCAGGGATGATGGCTTACGCCACTGACATGTGGAAGCCAAAAGCTTTCCCTGCCCTGCTCTGTGACAACTCTTCTGGCCAAACCAAACCTGGCACTAGTCACACAATAAATTATTCTGTGAATCCACTGGGTTTTGGCTTCAGCACACACTTTAAAAGGGCTGCCCAAAGCTTTGAACACTTACCCTTCAAATTAGTTCAGCATCTTGAATAAGACAGCCAACATAGTGTAGTGGTTTGGGTGCTGGGCTAGGACTCTGAGAGACCAAGGTTTGAATTCTTGATCAGCCATGGAAACCCACTACAGGACCTTGGGCAAATCATACTCAGCCTCAGAGGAAAGCAAATGATGAAACTACTCGGAACAAATCTTGCCCAAAACATAAATAAAAATATCCAAGACAGGTTGACATAAGTCAGAAATGACTTGAATGCACACTTCCAACAGCAACCTTAGATAACTCATTTAAAGTTCAGATGAAAACCTGGGACAGATCCAATGCCCCAGTGACATGGAACCAACAGCTGCCACTGGAGCAGAGGCAAGAGACTTGACAGCTTTCGCCTCACTTGCAAATCCTTCCACTTGAATGCAAGTTAAACATAGGTCTGATGAGAGCCTGGGGAGGACCGTGCCTGCATTTGTGTGTGGCTTATTGTTACTTTGTTTTTCTTCTTTTTAAAAAGTAATCCCCCCGCCCAGGCCTTGCTCCTAAAATGTCCAATTTTAGGCCTGTCTTTCAGCAACATGGTTTCCCATCTCCACTGCTTCTGTATCTCTCAGTAACCATTGTCTGTTGTTGCTCTTTCTTCTTTCCCCCCTTCAATAGCCTCTGTCCTTAGCTGAAAGGGTAAATACACTGATAGCTTCTGGGGAGTGGTGGGCTAAGCAAGGGTGTGGGGAGAGGAGAGAAAAGGGGCAGCATGTGGTGACACAGCCTTCTCACCTTCCACCAGGGTCAAGTTAGGTCTCCCAGAGCCCTGAGGATTCCCCAGTAAATAAGAAAGGAAAGGTGGGGGGTGTCTTAGCAATGCCTCTGTGTTGATAGATATACGTATAAAATCCTTTCTTTTGCTTTCCACTGAGCCATGACCTGCTTTCTTCGGGAGCTGCCTGCTATTTTCAGGATTGTTTCTCTCCCTCCCACTTTTTCTTTCTCTCTAAGCTAGTCCCTGAGACAATAGCTTGCATGCCAAGTAGAGCTGGTTCTTGAGATAGGAAAGATTTTGCCTCAACCAGACTCCCCCACCCTCCGCCCATACACACACCCTGGCTGCTTTCAAGTCTCTTCATATTCTTTTCATTTTGTGTTCATTCTTTTAAGAAGGAACATGTGCCTACCTAGAAAGTGGCATCAAATGTACACAGGGGAGAGAGTTGCTTTTGCTTTCCCTACTTGTCTTATTACAAAAAGGGGTTGTTGTTTTCAGTACTAGATCCAGAAGTTTTTTGCAGGGGGGGGTTTAAGTGGAGGATGTTACTGGACAAAATACCTGCCCATAACTTCCAACATTTCGCAGATGAAAAGCAGGAAACATGTGTCCCAGCAGTATCAGAGTGTGATCAAGATGGTTAAAGTTGTTAATGAGGAAGAACAGACAAACTAGGAAAGACTGCAGCAGTCAGATTCTGACTGAGCCTACTGGGAAATGCAAGATTTTTCTGTCCTCTCCCAGCCTCTGAGTTAATTGAATGCAGCTACTTTTGCACTTTGGATTTGGTTTGCAGCAACTGAAGTAAACTAAGGACAAAGAAGGAAGGTGAATGGAGGAGAAAAAAACTGGGACATTTTAAAAGCAGCTGAAAAAGCAGGATGACTGAAGAGTAATCAAGACAGTCCCTGCCAAACTGAAATAGCAGGAGGGTATGTACCTAGAGATTAGGCTGAAACCTAACATTGCTGCATTTTCTGCCATTTTCTTAGGTGTTGTCTAGACGATGAAACAAATTCCTCATAGAATGTGAGGAGCATACCTTTTGTCCCAACAAGATCCCATGGCAATTCATCATTTTCAGAAGGAGGGGATCAAAAACTGCACAAGAAAAGCCTTTGTGGCTTTTCCTGAATTATTTTTTTTAAAAAAAATACATAGAAATGCACATTACCATTCGTTTGGACAACTCATTCTCAGTGCAGTGCATTCCAAAACTAGGAAGCTGATTGGCCAGATGTGCATGGGGGGGTGGGCTTGCCAGCAACAAAGTTGCCAGAACTGCCATTTTTTTAGTTTTCTAGTAGTGATTGTACAGTACACATTTTTGCAGCAGCTAAGCAAGCAAACAGCTTTTTTAAGCAGAAGGTCACCCTTGCGCACTTTATATTTAAAGTTTTTTTAAAAAATGTGAAGTGGCAGCAATTTGTTAAGAATAAAAATGTGAGTAATTCATTTGTAGCCACCATCTTCACTCACAGGCATATCTCTGTGTGAACTTCAAACACGGATAACATCGCATACCAGTGATCTTGCCAAAAAATCATGGAGACAAATGGACACTGCTCTGTTTTTGAGTAAATGTACAGCAATTCACATTATATTGCCTCATCTAGAAGACTACTTGCTATGTATATGTGGGCACACAGGTCTCTCTTTCTCTTATGCCCCATTGTGCAAAGGGGGATAATATGGTCGGTCTCCACTGCTATGGCTTCTTCTCCTTTTTCCTATCCAAAGTTTAGAAAAGTTACAGTTTTGTTCTATTAATTTTATTTTTATCCCATCTTTCCTTCAACATGGAACCCAAGGCTACATTGGGTCCCAACTCCCATATTCCTGTAAGCCTTGGTCTGACCTTTTTCCAATGCCATTGAATCTAGCTGACAGAATCTGGGATTTGCAGTCCAAAGAAGTAACTAATCAAAGGTCTCTTTCTATCACTGCTATGGGCAACCCTACCATTAGCCAGTTTATGATCTCAAGCAAAGAGGCTGGGTAATGAGAATTGCCCTATGAGGAGTGGCTTAGGGAGCTGGGCATATTTAGTCTGGAGAAGAGAAGGTTGAGAGGTGACATGATAGTCATGTTTAAATATTTGAAGGGATGTCATACTGAGCATGGAGCAGGCTTGTTTTCTGCTGGTCCAGAGACTAGGACATGGAGTAATGTGTTTAAACTATAGGAAAAGAGATTCCACCTAAACATTAGGAAGAACTTCCTGTCAGTAAGAGCTGTTCAGAAGTGGAATACAGTGCCTCATAGTGTGGTGGAGTCTCCTTCTTCAGAGATTTTTAAACAGAGGCTTGGTGGCCATCTTTTGGGAATGATCTGATTGTGTATTCCTGCATGGCAGGGGATTGGACTGGATGGCCCTTGAGATCTCTTCCAACTCTATGATTCTTTGATTCTAATTGTTTCCTGACTGTTAACTCCTAAACTCCCCAGCTGTTCCACTGTCTTTGATGACACTACCAGACCTTTAGAGATGTAAATCTTTGTAAATTTGATTCCTATGGGCAACAATCTTTTCATTTTTCTCCTTGCTGAAACAAAGTCATTAAAAACTGTGCAGTTTTCAAAGATTATTCATAGTTCAGAACTTATTCTATACAAAAATTGTGCTTTTTTGTACAGAGAATAGTATTTTCTGTGTAGAAATATTATTTTCTGCCCAGAGAAGGTTGTTTTCTGTACAGGAAACTTGAATAAATACCAAACTGTGAAGAGTCTCATCTGTGTAGGATTCTCTTCAACACCTGACACCTGAGAGCCTCATTTTTGACAATTTCCCAAATATGTTTGAATATTCTTTCACTCTCTGCTGTTACCCAAAATGCTTCTTGGAAAATTCCAAGAAAATATCGAGTTTCTAATATGTTGGAGAAATTAGCAGCAACTCGACTTTAGCTATGCAAGAGGGGTTAACAACAGAACCTGCAAACCTACGTCTACCGGTAATAGTCTGAATGGAATACATACACATTTAAAATTAAGTATGGTTTTTTATTAAGGAGTTCAAAAATAACACCAAACACACACACATTCACCCAAAGAAAGCATTCACACAAGGCTATAGGAGAAACAGTAGGAAAACTTGGGATGGGGGTAGCAAGAGGAATTGTTGAGGTGATACAGACCTGTTCTGTAGTCAATCTTCAGAGTGGATGGAAGAACCTGGGTTGGCTAACACAGAGTAACAGAGCTTCCCCCTATTACAACTATGTGCAAATGAGGCATATTTTGGGGGTGATATTTATACCTCCAAAGACACCTGAGGGGATTGGTTGCTTCATGGGTTGAAACAATGAATTCCATGAGCCTTCATGGATTGCACAATGAGTTTCCTGCTCTTGACAAAAGGTGAGGAAGATGCTAAATGTGTTTCTTAATGTCCAGTGATTGGATTTTAACTGCTTTGAGTCACTTCTTTATGGTTGGGAGCTGAGGAGAGGAAATTTCACAATCAGTAAATACAAAAGGGTTTCTCCATCCATTAACCTCCCATTTATGTGGAATGTGTCTTCTTTTGGCCTTGCAGCCCCAGGCCGCCTTGGGGTAAGACAGGGCACTCAAATGACCTTTTGAGACCATCCTGTCTTTTTACCCTTGTAAAAGGCCACAATAATGAACCAAACTTGGCCAGTTTCTAAGCCTGTAAACATGGGGTGCAGGGCAATGCTAACATTCCAGGAGTGGGGTGCCTTGGAAGTGGGGTACAAGCTTGTGCTTACACTGCCAACCCACTACTTAGAAGAAACTAACTTGCTGCCTCAGGTATAGTGAAGGATACTGCCCCACCAGTAATGCTGAAGTAAGACTGCACTGCCAGTTCAACCAGCAGTTGTATATGGAATAGGAAGGACACCATCTTGTCCCCAGACAGCATAAACCCTAACCACTGGTCACTAATGTGCTTGAGAGGACAAGTGAACAAGTAAGGAAAAGTACCAGGAGATCTGAGGTCTCCTGTGGTTGTGAGAATATTCAGCAGGTGACCAATATTCAAAGGGGCTGCCTAGATGAGAAGATATAATGCTGATTGCTGTACCTGTTCTCTGCTGCTCCAGAGAGTAGGACCATGTGTAATGGCTTGAAGTTACAGGAGGGTATATTTCAATTGAGCATCAGAAGGAAAGTCTTGATGGTAAGAACAGTTTGACAATGGAACCAATTGCCTAGAGGACTTGTGTGGGTCTCCTTCTCTGGCTGTCTGAAAACAAAAAGCTGTCAGCTACCTGCTATGGATGCTTTAGCTGGAGATCCTGCATTGAGCAGAGTGTTGGACCCAATGGCTCATGACTCTGTGATCTTCTCATCAAACTTTATGACTCTGTGATCTTCTCATCAATCTGAAGAGGAGAGAAGGATGAAATGTGTGGTGCTTATCAGAGCTCTTCAAAATTCTACCAGTCTGTTAGCCTTCTCATTTTTCTGGTGACTACCATTTCTCATCCAAAAACTCCTTTAGGTGAGGCATTCTGGGATATCTAAAAAGGTGGCCACAGCCTGATGGAGCTTTGAAGACCTCTGCTAAGTGTCACCCACCTCCAGAGAATCATCCTACTTCCTTGAAAATGAGAAAGAAAAGACAGCTTTGCCCCTTCTTTTGTCCCTATTCCCTATCCCGGCCACATTTTGAAAACTTCAGACTAGCACCAGCCCTCTAATTCTTATACCAGGGTGAGGAAGATCTGAGACTCCCTTCATCATTGACCAGGTGGTTTGAGGATGGTGCAAACCAAGGTCTAAAAATATCTTGAGGACCACAGGCTGGCCAGCCATGTCTTAACGCTTTCCTGTACTAAAAATATCATTTCCTTCTGTGTCAGAGTGCAATATTGTACCAATTTAGCTATTCAAAAAACATACACCCAGGCACCATATGTTTGTTCTTTCACTGGAATGTGGCTCCCATCAGTCCTGGTTTGTAGTGGCCCTTGGGCTCTCTCAGTGGATTCTTTCCCTTCCCTTCATACCCTGCAAGAGGTGGAAAGGCCATCTGGCAATTCTCTTAGGCTATGTGGGATGATCTTGGATACTCTGTGCAAAGATTGTACTGCTAGGTTTCTAGAAGTTTTCGAAGAGTGGTAAATGCCCAACTTTGATATCCTCTAGAGCAGTGGTTCTTAACCTCTGGTTCATGGACCCCTAGCAGGGTGCAATGTCATCAAGGGAGATCCGTGAAGGCTTGAAGGTTGCTTGGCCCACCTCCTCCCTGCAGTAAAATTGCTATGTGACAGGAGTCAAGGCAAAGGCTGGCTGGCTGGCTGGCTTGGCCTGCGCCTTGCCATTCAATCCACTCCAGCCACAAACTTGCAGGAAAAAACAGCAGAAGTCTTCCCTCTCCCTCCAGTGCCTCTTGGGGAAGGTTTAATGGATGGTGTAATTGTATTATTATTAGTATCAGGTATTATTGTTATTATTAGGGTTTTAAATCTTGAGTTAAGTCCAGTTAATGACTTAATTTGGGGCCCACAGCAACCAAAGATATTTAAAAGGGGTCCCTGGTAAAGAAAAGGTTAAGAACCACTGCTCTGGAGCCAACCCTATTTCTGATGCCCTTGTAATGCTTTCTTTGTTCTTTTTGTGTCAACAGAACCCAAGAAAAAGAAAAAAGAAGGCAAGAAACAGGAGAAGACCCTGGAATAGGGAAGCTGGGCCAGGTGGCATGGGAATGGGATGTCCTCGAATGTAATCGGTTAACAAGTTTCATTGACACCTAGGCATTTTATCCAGAAGTTATTTATAGCTTAATTGTACAGTAGGAAGAAATAAACATTCAAATACACTCCCTTTCTTTCTTTCTTTCTTTCTTTCTTTCTTTCTTTCTTTCTTTCTTTCTTCCTTTTTATTCTAGTACAGCCTCCCCAACTAGTCACCCTTCAGTTGGGTTGGATTACAACTCCTGCCATCCCCAGTGTGATGGATAGGGATAATGGGGTTTGTAGTACAGCACATCTAGAAGGTGCTGGGTCATGGAAATCTGTGCTAGCCTTTTCAGTGTATATTCTTAACCTTTGTAGAGGTCTGCAAGAAAAGGCAGTAATGTCATTTAGAACACGAGTGTTATGGTAAATGGAAACAGCATAGGTTCATTCCCAAACTCCCCATTCCTTCTCTCAGAGTCCAGTCTTTTAAGGCCTGGTCTGCATGCTAAGGGCAGGGTTGGTGACCGACACAGAACTCCCAAGCAGTATTCTGTCAGGGTTCTATGATGTCCTAAGGATCTGTCTAGATGCTGTGTAGCTTGGCCACCTTATGTGTAAAACAGACTCTTCCACCTGTTTTTATGTGTTGTTTTTTTTAATAGCAAGAGTGGGTCTTTATCCCCAGATTGTATCTGCACTGAAATAAACTAACTTGGCTGTAATTTACACCTTTTAATAAAACAATTTAAGGCTCTAGTCTATAATGATTCTTATGTGCTTCCTGAACATATTTCCATTCAGCCTGATGGACATAATGTACGGTAAGTATGCAAGTGTCTTTGTACCAGAAATTTTGTGTTCTCTCACCATAAACTGTGTTAACTAAAGCTGCAGGACATGCTTTATTTTTAAGATGGGATGGTTTGGTTTCAGACATGCTCCTAGGTTGTTATAATTCCATTTGATAGTAGATATAGTTGTTCACAGTCTAGCCAATGCGATTCTTTGCTGCATCAATAGGAGTCTAGTGTGTAGATTGAGGGAAGTAATAGTGCCAGTCTATTCTGATTTGGTCAGACCTCACCTGGAATACTGTGTCCATTTCTGGGCACCACAATTCAAGAAGGATGTTCCCACACTGGAGTGTGTGCAGAGGAGGGCAACCAAAATGGTAAAAGGCCTGGAAACCATGTTCTATGAGGAGCGGCTTAGGAGCTGGGTATGTTTAGCCTGGAGAAGAGGTGAAGAGGTGACATGTTAGCCATGTTTAAATATCTAAAGGGATGTCATACTGAGTGAGGATGGAGCAAGCTTGTTTTCTGCTGCTCCAGAGATTATGACATTGAGCAATGGACTCAAACTACAGGAAAAGAGATTCCACCTAACCATTAGGAGGAACTTCCTGACAGTAAGAGCTGTTTGGCAGTGGAATGAACTGCCTTGGAGTGTGGTGGATTCTCCTTTGGAGGGTTTTAAACAGAGGATGGATGGCCATCTGTTGGGGGTGCTTTGATTGTGTATTCCTGCATGGCAGGGGGTTGGACTAGATGGCCCCTGTGGTGTCTTCCAACTCTATGATTTTATGATATTCTTAAACCCCACCCACAGATGCATGCATCATGGTATGCAAAGCAGGCTCTACCCTCTAAAGGTATTGGTGCAAAGTCCATCTAGACGATAATCCTGCCTCTGGTGATGATCAGCTACTGATGAACATTCAGAAGTAGTGTTGGGTCTCCCTTGGAGATACTTAGCAGGACTGGTGTGTTTGGGGAGAGCCGTGGCACACCTGCAGCTCAGTTTGTGTGGCCCCATCTGTTTGCACTGAACAATCACCCTCCTTAGATAAGGCAAGCAGCAAATGTTCTACAGCCACTAGAAACAACATTGTTCACCCATTCTGTGACGGACAGCCAAGCCAGTTCAGAGATGCACCCCTATTCCTGAATCCAGGCTACTCTTCTGCATACCCCTATTGGTTTTGGTTCCCCAATTTCTGATTGATATGCTGGCCCTTCGGACTGCCAAATGACCACTTGACTTCTCATTTCCCCAAGTGAACAAGCAGGTCATGATCAGGACAGCCAATTCCTGTTACTTGGTTATTGCCATTACATAGTTTCATACATGCTGGAACTGCTATGCCCCTTATGTAAAACCTCTCCAGTGTCTTCTTTTGAAATATTGATGGCAGCTGACATTTCAAAACAAAACAACAGGGTTCTACATAAGGCAAACCTACCTCGCATGAAAGAACATAAGGCAAGCCATTTTTCAGGCCTGCTACAGCAGTGCTTCTCCAACTCTATATTGTGGCAAAACGGTAGGTTATTTTAAGGGATGTACTTCACTTATATTGTTCTTGAAGGAAGCAATGAATACTTTTAGCCATTTTTTTTTCCTGATTGAGAAAAAGTTTTTAAAGAGTGCACAGTTTTTGAAGGCTACTTGCAGTTTGGAACTTATTCTGTGCAAAATTCACATGACATATTTTTGCACAGAAAACAGAATTTTCTGGATAGAAAATCCACCCACGGTATGTTGTGCAGAGAATGCTGCTTTCCGTGCAAACATACCACATGCAATTTTGTGCAAAATAAACCTCGAACTGCCAACGTTTGTGTCAGTTCAGAATTCTTCTCATCCAGTAGGGTTTCTCACTACTGGAGAAAACTGGGTTTTGTTTTTTCTACTGTTTTTATTTTAAATTTCAAATATTTTTGAATATTTTTTCCATTCCTATCAGTTTCCCCAACATACTAGGGACTAGTAACACATTGTCCCTGTTGTTTCTTTTTTTCCCCCTGGAAACTCAACATCGACCTGGAGCTGATGGATCATGGTCAAGCACTCATCCATGGGCCACCACTTTGAGTAGCCCTGGGTTACTGGGCTCTTTCAGGAGGATACTTGAAAACATGTTAGACTTTTCCTACTGGCATCTTCAAAGGAGTGGTCTCTGCAGCCAAATGTTGAATTAGTTTCACTGAAAATGTACCTCAGTCCTTGAAAATAGCTAAAAAATTACTCTCAAAAATTAACAATGCACAGAAATTACCTCAATATGCCATCTTTTCCTACAGCCAAACAGCTGCTGCCTTGAAGGGCCTTTTGTAGTCACACCTTGAACCTGGAATATCCTCACCATAATAGTACAGCAGGCACTGATATTACAATCCCTCAGAGGGCAGTCGTGATCACAAAGTGGGGAGAAGAGCTCACTGGATGAAGGGCAAGCTATAAATGTAATTATTTTACTTTGTTCAAAACTATCTGTTATGTACCTTCAAGTAATTTCTGACTTGTGGCCACCCAATCATTGGCTTTTCTGAGGCTGAGAGTATGTGACTTGCCCAAGGTCACCCTGAGAGTTTTCATGGCCAAGTGGGGATTCAGACCCTGGTCTCCAGAACTGTAGTCCGGCACTCAAACCACTACACCACACTGGCTCTTCATTTGGGTATTAGAGTCTTGCAGGACACAGTATTCTAGGTGAGGTCTGACCAAGGCAGAGTAGAGCGGCACTATTACTTCCCTTGATCTGGACACTATACATCAATAGACGTATAGTGTCCAGATCAAGGGAAGTAATAGTGCCACTCTACTCTGCCTTGGTCAGACCTCACCTAGAATACTATGTCCAGTTCTGG
Organism: Gambelia wislizenii; assembly: GCA_030847615.1. NCBI lineage: Eukaryota > Metazoa > Chordata > Lepidosauria > Squamata > Crotaphytidae > Gambelia > Gambelia wislizenii. The sequence goes on from JAUMIR010000005.1 coordinate 239,366,840, forward strand.
GCACTACAATTCAAAAAGGATATTGACAAATTGGAGCGTGTCCAAAGAAGGGAGACTAAAATGGTGAAAGGTCTGCAAACGATGCCTTATGAGGAGAGACTTAGGTAGCTGAGTATGTTTAGCCTGGAAAAAAGATGGTTAAGAGGTGATATGATAGCCCTGTTTAAGTATTTGAAGGGGTGTCACGTTGAGGATGGAGCAGGCTTGTTTTCTGCTGCTCCAGAGACTGGAACACGGAGCAATAGATACAAGCTCCAGGAACAGAGATTCCGCCTCAACATTAGGAGGAACTTTTTGACAGTAAGAGCTGTTTGGCAGTGGAACACACTCCCTTGGAGCGTGGTGGGGTCTCCTTCCTTGGAGGTCTTTAAACAGAGGCTGGATGGCCATCTGTCAGGGATGCTTTGATCGTGATTTCCTGCATGGCAGGGGGTTGGACTGGATGGCCCTCGTGGTCTCTTCCAACTCTGCAATTCTATGATTCTAATTATAACCACATGGAACAGGCAAATGAAGCTTCTCCTTACCACCCTATTAGCTCTCCTCTATGTCCATAAATTGAGGGGCATATTTACAGAGAGGATCATGTATAGTTTCTCCATATGATGTAGAATCCCATGTCATGTGTGGGGGAGAGTTTTGCTTTATTCCACATTTACACTTTTTAACAATTTCCCTTCCTATTCTTTCCATGCCAAACTTGAAAAAACCTGTCTTTCAAGAATTAACTCTCTGTGGCTGAATGGACGAATCTGGTCCTTTCATTTTCTCCCATGTTCAAATTAATTCCATCCCAAATGTGAAGAAATTCACATCCAAGGGCATGCTGGTTGGAGGATTCTGGGAATTGTAGTCTAAGACCAGTATACTTTGAAGGAAAATGTTTTGCAACACTTTTATAAGTGACATTTTCTGTGGATATTTTTAAAAGTGCACCAGTTAATTCAGTAACAAGACAGAAAGAATATGGATGTGAACATGATAAAGTGGCAGATTCATATTCTAGGAATTTATTTGCCTCTTCTTAATGAAAACAAGTACTGTACAGTGTTGTGGTTTGAGTGCTAGACTAAGACACTTGAGAGACCAGGGTTTGTATCCATGGCCAGCCATGTCATTAGAGAAAGGTTAGAGAAAGCTGTTCTAATTTCTCATTCCATCAGCTTTCTTGTTCCACTCCTCAGCCCCCAAACAAATCAATGTCAGTGGATAATTTTGACAGCTTTTGATGACTTTGAATGTTATCTGCCCATAAACGCCTCTGTTGTGTTGGGGCAGTGCTTACTCTTAGGAGATTTTCACATGCGTAAAATACCCCCTGAAGAAATCGGGACAGAAATATTTCTGTCCCAGAAGCAGCGCTGCGGTTCGCACGCCCAGTCCCCTCTCCTGATATGCCGTCTTCGTCACACTGGGTTATTTCTTCCCTCTTCCAGAATATTTTACTAACGGGAGTTCGCCGTTAGTAAAATATTCTGGAAGAGGGAAGAAATAACCCAGCGTGACGACGACGGCATATCGGGAGAGGGGACTGGGCATGCGAACTGCGGCGCTGCTTCCGGGACAGAAATATTTCTTTCCCGATTTTGAAAATCTCCTTAGATGGTGGTGGTGGGGGCGGAAATCACTGAAGTGGCTGCCAGCATGTGTTTCTGTTCACAAAAGCCACTTCCAGGGACAAGTTTGACTTTACACAGGCCAAGCAAAGGGAGGTTTCAAAGAGTGAGTAAGTCATCCACTCAATAAATCACAGCCCCAAAGGATATGCTCTTGGTTTGCCTAGCATTGTTCTGTCTATAAGAAACAAATCCCATCATCTTAGCTTCACAGGCACAATCCTATTAGATCCAAGAAACCCCCAGAGTACTGAGTGTTGCATACTACTCCTGAGGAAAGATGATTTAATACAAAACAGAGAGGCAGCTTTTCTAGGAAAGCAGTTCAGGAGTATCACATATCCCTGATAACTTGCCTGTTAAATGGAAGATCTCATTGTGCTACAAGCTCTCTGGCAACCATGTTCTCCCTTGGAAAAGGCAGAGAAAAATATTTTATTTTTATATACACCTTCTCACCCCTGTCTTGTCCAAGACAGTTGGGTGAATCAAGCAGCAAAACAAACAATCAAAAGCCAATTTTAAAACATCATTGAATGCATCTTTCTTTAAAAGACAAGTGTCAGGTATGTGTGTATAGATGTATGGGGGGAGGGATTGATGTGGAGGAGGGAGTTTAACTATTTCCTTTCCTACTGTGGCCTTGTGAAAGAACATGCCTTTGATGTTGCTTATTTGCATTGGCACCAAGAAGAATTCTTCTACATTTGCACATAGGGGCTTTGGAGAAGCACTTTTCATCAGGTTACCAGCAGGGGAGGGACAGTTATGTCTCCTTGCCTGCTGAGATCCTGGTAATTATTAGTACACACACCCCCATCAGCTGCTATTTCCAGTTATTAAAACATAAATGCAAAGATGGATGTCATGCCATATTTATTTTTGACCTGTGTTTCATTCAGGTAAAGTCTGGAAAAATAGCTAGCTAACTAACTAGATAGATAGATAGTTGATGTGTGCCTTCAAGGTTTTCCCCAACTTACAATGACCCTAATGCCCTATCATGGGGTTTTCTTGGCAAGATTTGTTGGGGGGGGGTGTCTTTGCCTTTCGCTGAGGCTGAGAGTGTGACACGAAAAGACACGAGCATGGTAAAAATTTAAAATACAGCAAAAGAAACACAGAAAAAGTACACACAAGCACAGAAACACACTAAAAAAGTTCAAAGTAAACTGAGGAGGTTGACAAAGAGTGTCCCCTACCTGGCTTTTGCATTCTCAACCGGAAATGTTCTGCCCATTGATGTTGTATTCATGAGATCAAAATAGTACTTAGTTTCAAATGCTCTCAGTACCAGCAAAAAAAATGCCACGCTCAGTCTATTGACAGCTTGACCCATCAATAAAAAAGAACGCCTTATTTTCAAGACCTAATCGCAAAAGCATGATGTTGTTTGGTATGTGTGCCCTTTCGCATTCATTAGGCATCGCTATGACGCAATATTTGGAGAGTCTGATAAAGTCCATAGTCCAGTGCTCAGACCACTACATCACACTGGCTCTCTAGAATAAATCATGGCACAGAGAGAAATACTTCCCAAGATGCAGATTTATGGAAAGGTAAGTGCTGATTCTTAGGAACAAGAGATGAAGGAGGATAAAACAAGAGTTTCTTCATCATCTCCTAATAGATATTTATGACCATGAAAGAAAACCCAGTTCAGATTGTTATTAATTGGTATTCATTTATTTGAAGTCAAAAAGAAACCCCTACCAAGGTAAGTAGTATAGCACTGTTCCTCAGACTTACCATATGAATATAAGACACAACACACTGGGTTTAAGAGATGGAAAGGGAGAAGGGAAACAATTAAGTTCAGTGGTTATAATGAGTAGTTGGTTGGAAATGGTTCAGGCATCCTGCTGGAATTGTTGCTGCTAGTTGACAGTTGAGGAAGGGAGGCCAAAGTCTCTCCCAGTGGCATGAGATCTCAGGAGTCCAATGACAAAATGCCTTCTTAAGCTGATGCACAAGGAAGCAGATGATCCTTTCTGTCACCCACCAGCTGAGAACTGTAGACAAAGAGTCCCTGTACAGTGTCAGGGAGGACAGGTCTCTGCTGCAGCTAGGCTCAGATATGATGCACATGTCTTGGGCTCTTTTTCTTCTCTCTCTGTGGCCAGAGCAATAGTTATCAGAAGCTGGAGTGAGTTGTTGTGAATTGTGACATACAAAAGACAGGGGGAAAGACACAGGAGAGTCCAGTTCAAAGACTTTCCCACACTCATCATTTGTCAGACCACTATGGTAACCTCCATTTTACTGAATGTGTGTGTACTGGGTGCCCTACTTTATCTTCATTGTAATCTTGTGAAGTCGGCTTGCTCAGTGATTGACCCAGGGTCAATGAATTCCATGGCTGATCCAGAATGTGATATAGGTCTTCCTGGCCAAAATCCATCATGCTAACCTGTTGTTTTATCAGTATAACTGCTGTATGGCTGTCATCTGATCTTAATAAAGTAGGTATTATGTTTTGCTCTTAAGCATTTTGGCTTTATTTTCATTGAATAAATCATGGCACAGTGTAATATGTCATGTGTTGTTGTCCACCTGAGGTTGTATTTACCTAATTTTAAGACCTGCTAAGGAACAGCTGATTGTTATCCTGTCCTGATATGTAAAACCATAGAATTCAAAGAGGGTGTACTGTCTTTTTCACACAACTATCTGATTCTTAAAATGAGAACTTAACCTCCAGCAAAATCTAGGGGCTTTTGTTTTGCTTTGTTTGGCATTTGGGGGAGTTCATGTGGCATGCAGAGAATCTTGGGGTAGAAAATTGGCCTTCAGACTCACTTCCTGCTTTTGGATATGTGCAGTTGCTGTTTCTTTGGAGCGTGGAGTTCTGCAGTTTCTGCTGAGACTATTGCAGAAGTTTGCTCTTTTACTGTTTTAAAACTAGCACAGAAGCAACCAGGGAATATTAGGGAAAAGCGGTACTATTTGGGAAGCTGGAATTTTGAAAGGGAATTTATGTCTTCAATTGGACTCCTTCTGTGATATGGAGACCAACTAGGCTGTTTTTCAACCAGAATGCTCACAGGTTCCCAGCAAAGCCCCCAAACTCTGCTTTTCCAGTTGTCCTCCCTGCTTCTCTATTGCTGTTGTCAGTGGTATTTCTTGCTGTCGGTTGTGATGCTTGGCAGCCTTGGGGGCCAGAAGGAAGCAGAGAAGATGCACAGGCTTCTGTGATAAGGAATGTTTGTCAGTGGATAGATTAGCTTGTGGTCTGGGCACAATTGGCATGAATTTTTTTTAAAAAAAATATTTTTATTTATTTATTGCTTACCCACACAGCTTCCTAAACAAGCAGGTCTTTGGCCCTTTCAATAAAAGGAATAAAAGGCCATTCTCCCTCTGCACTGGAAGAATTTGTGGCTATCTCAGAAGCCATTCTGTAGCCTCTGTAGCAGGGACAAAGAATGCTAAAAGGCAGAGAAAATAAGGGGATATTAATTATAGAAAGATAAGACAACACAAAGCACTAAACCATTAATGGTATGGTGATAAATTTTAAAGTGCAGACAGTCACCATGAGGATACACACAGGAAAACCCCCAAGGAGAAATAAAAAATGAAGATATATTTCAACACGTCTGTTATAGCAGTGTTTGGCCAAATCCTTTAGGACTGCTGGCAGAAAGTAAGTAAGCTATTGTAGTTACATGGGTGGTCTTGAAACCAAAGGTTGTTCCGTCTTCCTCAGATGTCTCCACCCTTGATGCATCTTTATACTTTCATCACTGATGCAGCTCCAGTAGTGTACCAAGGCATTCTCTGGCTGTCCTTGTGACCCAGGGAAGGGAGAGTAGCTTCCACTCCTCTTAGACAAGTTCAAAGTTAGCTTCTTCTTCTCCAGGTATGCAAAAACCGGATAGCACCTGAGCACAACCCCACAACCAGTCAGTGGCTAGAAAGTGAAGGACAGAGCTACAACCAAGATCCCCTGACTGCCCTTGTACACCGAGGGTGAAGATGTTGTGTGAGGAGGTTGTGGATGCCTCCTTCCATAATGCTGACAAAAGTACTCATGCCAGTGTGTGTCACCCACAGAATCCTTGCTCTCCTCTCCATCAAGAGCAGGTCTTTTCTAAAGCTAATGGTTCTTTTAATTGTTCATCCAAGATCATATCATACCAAAATATTTTGCATTACAGAAGGGATTGCTCACAGTTACATATTGTCGCTGGGAAAATCCACTCCATCCCAGCTTATATAATAAGCTGAGATGGAACAGGGAAGCCAGGCAGGGGCAGGACGTCGTCATCCCTACTAATAAAAAAATAAGCCATACCCCTGCTAAAGTGTCAAGAAAAGATATCCCCAAGTTTTCCACCCTATCAGCAGGTTGCAATAACGGAATACCATTTTGGCAATTTAGCAGTGGAGTGTTAACAAGATGAAGTTGGCATTCCAGTTGCAGGGGACAACACTCACTTTTCTCACTGCTGCTTAGTATTAGGATCTTTTGCCTTTGTTTCAGCAGCTTTGTTTAATTGGTTGCAAGCTTTCTAGGGTCCTGTGTCAGAAGAAAGAAAGGAAATACATGTATGCATACATACATGAATACATAAGCTCTTAGGGCCTGACCATTCAGTTCCAGTTCTCAGGAAGGAGGGGAGAAATCTCAAGACAAGAGCCCTACCTTGAAAAATGTGTGTATGTGTGTGTTCTCAGCCTCGGCCTAAATTCCTTAAAGGTGCTAGATCCTGTCTGATCTTGCATCAGGTCAGCCCTGTTTAGTGCTTGGTTGGGAGACCACTAATGAATACCAAGCACTGTATGCTAATATTTCAGAAGAAGAAACTAGCACCGCTGAGTATTCCTTACCTAAGAAAACTCTATGAAATTCATGGGGTCACCAGAAATCAAGAGCCGACTTGAAGGCACACACAGACACAGACACATTCTCATCATTGCTTGGACTTCAAAACAAAACAAAACAAAACAAAAAAAACAAGAATGACATACTCTGTGCAAAGGTGGTTGATGTTTAATGTATTGTGTCCATTCCTTTTCCTCTCCAGACAAGCATTACTCTTACTTTGTTAGTGTGATTGGAAATACAACAATGTTCAGCACTTAAAAATGTCTTACAGAGAGCAGTAGTGATAATGTTAAGTACCTTCCAGTGACACAAAGGGCTTGTCTACACCAGCCAGAATATTCCACATTCTGGCCAGAGTATTCCAGCCCCGGGCCCATGGTGTTTTCCCCATGTTACCTGCCCTTATGTTGTGGCAGCAGAGGGGCGTCCACACACCCATGGCCTGTGTGCAAACAGGTGCTTCTTTTCTGTGCCCCAGTCATGTCTTCCGAGGCCAGAAATGAGGTGTCTGGCCATATGCCCTCAGCAGATGTGATGTCTGTGACCCAGCTGGGAAATGACTGCACCAGCTACTCTGCTGGCCATGTGTGCGGGCACCCCACGCCCCAATAGAGTAATGGAACTCACCGTCTTCTCCAAAAAAACTGCAGCAAACAGTGAATAGTGGTTTTTGTTTAATACATGTCCACTTAGTTTTAAGGGATATTTGCCCTGGATTCTTGTTGGAACAGTCCGGATATCATCTGGACAATTCAGACTAGGATCAGGACAAAAACCCTTTGTCATCCAGACTGCTGTGTGCAGGAACAGGGGGAGGCTGTTTCATTTGGCCATGTAAACAAGGCCCAAAGTCTCTTAATCGCTTAAAAACCTGTCCTAACTTCTCTGAGATGTACTCTGATCTTCTTAGGGATCTTTCTACTTCTGCCAATCCCCTTTATTCTCTCACTTCTACCAAAAGTGAAACTAGCTTAGTCCAGTGTTCGCTTAGCACCCTCACACAGCCCTCCTGTCTTTAATGGAGATCTTATGGTAAAGCCTTCATTTTAATGTGAAGTCAAAGGCTTTCATGGCCAGCATCCATAGATATTCCTTGGGTTTTTTCCCAGGCTGTGAGGCTGTGTTCTGGAAGTGTTTATTTCTGACGTTTCATCTGCATCTGTGGCTGGCATCTTCAGATAATGGGGTCTGCCCTGTTTGCCCAGTGCGGCGAGAAGCTGGACAGGTTGTGTTAAAATATCACCAACTCTCCTTCCTCTTCACAGGTAAATTCAGATAGCTATGAACCAAGCTTGGCACATGTTCATAGAGATTAGGAAAAACAGAAAAAGTTTTATTTTTAGTTCAAGCAATGAAACAGCATGGAGAGAAATCACTCCTCCAGGATCTCAGCTTAATCAAGTTACAGGAATACATTCAGTCATAAGATTGAAAATAAATCATAAAACTAATGCATGCTAACTAGACATTTCCTAAGCTAAGAAAATAGTAACTTACAAATTATGAAGTCCATGTAAGAGTCTCTGTGATGGGATTCAGAGTAATTGGAATGGAAGTCTCTGCCCCAGAGACTTCCATTTGGGCTCTTTTGATGTTATAAAGCCCATAAGTGGGGGTCTGCTCTCCATAATTCAGTTATCATGCCCCCTCTCTTGCTGGTCAAGCCATGTGTCTCACACAGAACAAAGGAATTCAGAAACTTAAAAGACCTTTGGTCAGATCTGATTGGTTCTGCATTTCCAGATTTGGATTGGCTCTTCAGTCAGGTGATGTGAGCATGTTTAGGAAATGAGGGTCCACTCCTTATCTTACCTGTTGCTATGGAAACCAGGGAGTGGAAAATTCCAGATGCTGAGGAGAAGAAAACAAACTCTTTCCCCATGATGCAGTTGGTCACTTGATCATGACAGTTGGGTAGGAGTGGAGGGGGTGTTTATATACTGTGAACCCCTGTTGGGGAGGATATGTAAAGTTGTGTATTTGAATGGCTAGTTTCTGGGTGGTGATATTATCTGCTGGAAATCCCCCTGTCCCTGGGTGGAGTTCATTTGCAAGTGTTGAGTTCTGATTTTAGTGTTTTTCAGGACTGGCAGCCAGATTTTGTTTACTTTTAGGGTTTCTTCTTTCCTATTGAAGTTGTCCAGGTGTTTGTGGATTTCAATAGTTTCTCTGTGCATTCTGACATGATAGTTGTTGGCCTGGGCCAGAATTTCGGTGTTTTTAAAATAACATTTTGTGTCCAGGTTGGTTTATAACATGTTCTGCTTCTCTGCTGCTAATGAGGCAGCGGCAGCAGCTCCAATGGGGATCCACTCCCCTCCCTGTGCTGCTCAGTGCAGGATAAGGAAGATGGTGCCATGTTTGCACATGGACGACTGAATTGGGCCAAATCGAACCCGTTCCAGCTGTCCAGACAGCAAAAGATCCTGAGGTCACTTCAGAGTTTTTGGGAAACCCTGGAGTTTTCTCTGACTTTGCTTAGTTCAGAGCAATGTTGGGTTAAAGTAGGGGGCGTGGTTCCTTCGCACAAGTAGCTGTACATCATCTGGACTGCCAGCACCAGTTTCAGGGCAAGTCCACAATTGTTTTGCTATGGACAAGCCCCCAGCTACACTTCTAGCCACCGAGGAGGAAGTGAGCCTTGTACAGTGGCTTTCATCAAGACTTCCCTGTAAACTGCTTTCTTTTTCTGCCTGTTATCTTGGGTTTGGAGAGGAGATAGTTCCTCAGATAGTTCAGGATTTTTCAAGGTGTCAGTCCAGATTCAGGGGGAGTCTGAGTTTTTTCTATAGTGTAGAGAAGGCCTCCAATCCTGTTTTCATCCTACAGCATCTTCCTGAGTGCAGTCTGGCAGGGAGTGAATTCACCATTTGAAATGAAAACCACACACACTATTTTCCATTGCAGGAGCATATTTCAGTTTCCTGAGCTCAGTTCTGAATGTAGACAGGGGAGTTTCACCCATCATTAACAGAAAGTCTGGCTGCTGTTGAGAGTTAGCAGTGAATTTCAGCTCCACCTCAAAGAACAGACCCAGTGGACCTTCAGAAAAAGGAACATGGTGTTCTTTAGACCCCTCCATATCCTCTCCTTTGGCCTGAACTTGACATCTCAGCAATCCAGATGGGTCCTTTTTCACCAGCCCAAGTGGGATGAGAATTCTTTTTTTTTTTCCTTGATCTTTTTTTTTCCTTCTCTCTCTTTTTCTCTCTGGCCATTTGGCCTTAAAAACAAGGTCCTGTAAAAATTCTGGACTGCCTTTGCTGCCAAGGAAAGAAGACCTCATAAATTCAGGAGAGACTGATGCAAGGCAAGATGGAAAACATGCAACCTGTGTCGAATAAACTGCTGCATTTTCAATTATTCTCTTGCATAAACATGCCATGACAGGCCAGCTGAGCCAGCTGCCTTATCAAAGGGAATGTGGAATTTGACTTTGTGTTTCTTGGTGAGATACCATCTTGAGAAGCCCCCAGACTGTCTTCAGCTATGAAGAAAATAAACATATACTTTAAATAAATGCTTTAGCTCAGCTTTGAGAACATTGCCTTCAGGAAAGTTTCCCCTCCAAGTCACTTTATGATGCCTTTTGCAGGCTTCCAGAGGAATGCAGGGGAGAGCTTTTTAAAAGCTTTTGTCCACCTAATTACAGACTGATATTTTCCTAAACAGAAACATTCTAGGATTCAAATGTGTCTAAAAGGTGACACTCTATGGTCCAGAAAGTCTTTCCTCCAAGTTGGTGTAATGAGAGGCATTATAGGGATTGATAACTTTGGGCACATCCTAGGCCAAAACTATAACTACCAATCCCAACTGACAATCCCAATGGCTGCAAGTGCTAATCTTAAAGGAAAGCAGATAAGCAGGAACTGTGGCTATCAGACCTAGGCAGTAAGGCTGGTTTCAGGGGAGGAACTGATGCAGTGGATATGCCACCCTTTCCACTCTGTTACTAAAGTGGTGCTCCAATAAAAAGTGTTGCAGACCCCAAGAGGAAGCTAGTTGCTGACCACTGGGGAGACCAGGATGTTAATGTTCACTCAAGTCTAAAGCTCACAGCACAACATTGGGCTGGTGGTTGGCTTTTAGCTTGGCCTACCTGCATAATTGCTATGAGAATAAAATAGGCTAATTTGCTTCTATCTCACTCCAAAGCTGCTCCTGACAGTCAGGGAAACCTACAATGATGGGATTTAGCATGAATGGAGAGGGTCTGCAGCTGTATGAGCAGAACTTGGGCACCCCCTCCTTTGTATACATCTCTGTATATCATTATCTTGGGCACCCCCTCCTTTATATATATATGTCTTGGTTATGTTGCCTTTTCCAGTGTGCTGATTGGCTGCTCAGGAAACTCTCCTAACCAATCATCACCCACATGCAAATTCCCTCTCCACCTCAAAATCTACTCCTGCCATTCAATCTGTGGCCCAGATTCTTGCCACTCAATCTGTGGCTCAGACTGGGACTCAGTCAACTGGTGATGGCAGTGGCAGGCCTCCTGCAACAGAACCAAGGCAGTTAACTGGTGGCAGCACCAGCAGGACACCACTGCTGCCACTGTGACAGGACACAGATAGCTAACTGGCAGCTGTGGCAGTGGCAGCACACTGCTGCTGCAGCTGAAACAGAACTCAGACAGTCAACTGGAGGTGGCAGTGGCAACAGGCCACCTGTGATGGGACCCAGGCAGTCAACTGGTGGCAGTGGAAGCAGGGCAACAGAGTGAGTCACCCTCAGCAATTCTGGGGAAAGTGTAGAGGAATTTTAAAATCCACCAGCCTATCTCACAGGGTTGTTGGACATTTTGGGGGGGAGTTTTTAATGGTATATGTTACACTGGATATAGCCAGTTTTCTAGATTCCACTTCTGTAAAGATATTTACAGTTTAAAGCCAAGATCCCAAGAGCTTTATGAACTCATGAAAAGGACTTCTTTTAATCACTATATCTGTGGAGATTATCAGACGCAGCAAAAAGTTCCTTAGCAGAACGCCAGGATAACGTTACTGTCCTGCGAAAGGGGCCCAGTTTCAGACGATGTTGTCCTCATCGCGTTCTGCTCCTGTGCTGCAGCAGTTAGTAAAGCATCGCTTTTCATTGACGGGACCTGATAATCTTAAGCATTCACAAGAGTTAAATGGCCCAAGGTTTCACATGCCGGCAATGCTGACACCAAATCACAACGAGGGATCTAACAATGGCTCAGCCCGTCAATAAAAAGAAATGCCATAATGATGCCAGCAGAATGCTAAAAGATGATGTTGTCTGATATTGGTGTCCTTTTGCATTCCCCTGGCATCGTTACGGTGCCACATTAGCCACATCTGATAATCTCCTAGGACACAGAGCAATGGACTCAGACTACAGAAGAGATTCTACCTAAACATTAGGAAGAACTTCCTGGTGGTAAGAGCCATTTGGCAGTGGAATGCGCTGCCTCAAAGTGTGGTGGAGTCTCCTTCTTTAGATAGGCCTTGTGGTATCTTCCATCTCTATGATTCTATGATGGTACTCTGAAGAGCACAGGGGATTGTCAATGATTCTAGAAGCATTTGGGTTCCCAGTGATTATTGGGCATTTGTCCTCTAACCTCCTCCATAGCAATTTCCCCATATAAACAGGAGAGAGAGAGAAAAAAATATTTTTCAGTTTTTTGTGTGAATATATAGAGGGGATGTTTGCAAAAATTAAATGTCTCTGCCAACCTAAGTCTTTCAAAGCAGTCTGGGCTAAAATAATAAAAAACGTAACAGTATAATATATATATTTTTAAAAAGTTAAACAGGGTTAAAATAAAGCTACAAAATTAAGCAAAATCAATAAATGCACCATCAAGGCACACATTACATACTGGAATGCCCATGCAACCTGTTACAAAGTAAACATCAAATTTGACCTCCAGCCCTGTTTTGTTTGTTTGGCAAGAGCATTCAACAGATTGGGGTGCTATTTAAAAAGATTATCTCCAGAGCTGACAGGGAAAAGTGATTCAATCATGATTTCATGAAATGGACAGTAAATCAAGAAGAGATGGTTTCTATAACTGGCTCTCCACCTGGTTTTGTTTCATTGATTCTTCGGCATGTTTCCCTCTGAATGAGTCCAACTTGAACTGAGGAGGCTTTCTTTCTTATTGGGCATGTATAGGATTGCACAAGTAATCTCTGAAACTGGGCATGGGATTCCTTTTCAAAATTTTTGAATCTGCTTTCAAATAAAGCCTCCTTGGATTTTTTTCATAGTTTTTGTGTATTTTGCAGCTGGAGGGATGGGGGCAAAGACTAACTGAAACAATCAATTTCAAGGTACACTGGTTTAAAAAGGATCACAGCCCTTTTGAACTGTAAACTATGGTCTCGGTTACACGATGGAAAAAACCTGAGAAGAATTTTCTAAGCTTCCTAATTGTTTACACACATTGTGCCACAAAGTCGCCTCTTTCAGAAGGAGTGGGGCACAAAAACCCATTAGTAGCGTAATAAAGGATTTCAGAACTTTTCCCAACTTTTTTGAAAAGGAGTGCAACATAGCGCGCTATCGATTGTGTGAACTACCACTTCAGAAAAGTCTGTGTGAATTACCAGCAATCTTCCTGAAACAACAATAGCAGAGCTGAGCCATGATTGGTTGGACTGACCACGGAGGAGGTTGGACTGACCAGGGAGGGGATGGAGGAGCCTTAAATGAAAAGATCCAGCCATTGTTGTTGCCTCCCGGCTTGCTTGGCTGCTGCAGCTGAAGAATCCCCAGTTAGCACCCCCTCTCTCTTTCTGTGTGTGTGTGTGTTAGAGAGAGAGAGAGAGAGAGAGAGAGAGAGGAGATTGAGAAGCGATCTGCTCCTCCAGCTGTTCGCTCCCTCACACTCCTGTGATCCCGTTTGTGTGTGTGTGTGTGTGTGAGAGAGAGAGACAGAGAGAGAGAGAGAGAGAGAGAGAGTATGGGTGAGCAGAAGGGGGCTTGAGGGGGGATGGCTCCTTGGAGCGGAAAGGCTGCCTCCTTCCTCCCACCCTTCTCGCTTTGGGAAGAAGAGGGAGCACTCCATGCTAAGGCATGAAAATTTAGCAGTCATTCCTCTGGTAATCAGAGGAGGGAAAGATCCCAGCACTTTCTCTTTCTCTCTCTTTCCCTCCCTCCCTCTTATCTTCCCTGCATCTCCCCCCCCTCATGTGCTTGGGAGGCCACGCCCCTGTGTGAACTGCATACCTTTGCCTGTGTGAATTGCAAAGTGGAAAAATAAACAGATCAACCGATTTCTCACTAAATCATGTAAACTATCCGGCACTGGTGTGAAAAAGTGCTAAAGTGCAAAACTATTGCAATAAAAACTGCTGTGTAACTGAGCCTCAGAGCACTGAGAGGTTAGTTTTTTTTATTACAACTCCTACAATTCACACAGCTGTTGGATTTGGGATGATTTAGTCTAAAAAAATAACTTTTTAAAGCTCTGTAACAACACCTCTGATAGGGTTGCCAGTTCAGAAAAATCTGAGATGTAAGGACTGGCCAGGTGATATTTTTAAGCATTGTGCATTAAGTATCAACCACAGCTGTTCACAGCTTGTCATTTAACCTCCACACACACACACACACACACACACTGTGTGTGTGTGTGTGTGTGTGTGTGAGTGTGAGTGAGTGAGAGAGAGAGAGAGAGAACTGTCATGGCCAGCCAGGACTCTGAGGAATCAGGAGATGAGGAGGCTGAGCCAATTGCAGAAAAGCTGGCTGAATCTAAATCTAGCCCTGCTTTGCCAGCTACAGAAGAAGCCATGTCTCAGCAGCCTAGCCTTCCCCCAGCACAGGGTCCAAGCCTGGGAGACATAGTTGAACAACAGCAAGAGGAGAAGGAGCAGGTACCTACCTTTAGCCAAAGAAGAGCAGAAAGGGAGGGGCTGCGATGCTCTCAGAGGCTAAAAGAAAGATGCTCTAATCACCAAGCAGCTATGAGTGGGAGCTGGGGCCAACATAAGCAGCTGAGAGAGATGCTGAATTCCTTGTCAAAGGCTATCTGGTATCCCTGGAAAAAGCATCTGCCTCTGACTCTCCTGGCTTTGGGAACCTTGCTTCTTGAAACCTCGGATTATCTTGACCCTGGACTGTATTTGTTGACCCATTTGCCGGAACGCTTTGACCTTGGACTGCCTCATCATTCTTTGCTCTCTCTGGACTCCTGACTCTATGGACTGCTATTGACATCACAGGGTACTGTGTTTTGGAGCTGTTGTTGTTGCTGAAGCTGGGTTGTTTTATCAACTGCTGACTTGGCGGCTTTCCTGGACAAGAACAAACATATATTCTTGTTTGTAAATTAGCAACAGACATCCTTAATCAAAGGGTTATCAAATCAAGGTAAAACAAGGGAATTACAGTAGGACCTCAGTATCCACTGGGGTTTGGTTCCAGGACCCCCACCCCACCCCACGGATACCAAAATCCATGAATGTTCCAATCCCATTATATACAATGGTGAAGTAAATTGGCATACCTTATAGAAAATGGCAAAAACAAGGTTTACATTTTGGAATTTTTAAAAAAGATATTTTTGAAATGTGGTTCGTTGAATCTGTGGATGCAGAATCTCTGAATACAGAGGATCAACTCTATTCCTTCTCACTTACATAGAGAGATGGGATAAGGAACAGCTAATCTAGCCTACTTGGTTCTAGCAAGAAGGTGGATGAAGAGCAGCAAGTGAGCCCTGGCACCACAACAGCTGGGTGGAAAGGAAGAAGCTTACTAAGTAAATGCATAGACTGTCTGGAGAATCTTTGCAAGCTGAAGCAACCAGTCAGTTGGTCCTTGCAAATTGTAGCAAGCTGCTATTCCACTAGCTGAGCTGGAACTATGCTCACAGCCCTTTTGTCTTGCTTGGAGCTGAGCTGTCCAAACGAGAGAATTTACATCCTTGATCCACACTATACAAATAATCCAGTTTGAAAATGGATTATTTGCCATGGTTCCTTCCTATGGAATCCTGGGATTTGTAGTTTGGTGGTGCACCAGCACTCTTTGGCAGCGAAGGCTAAAGATCCTGTAAAACTACAAATCCCAGGATTCAATAGGATGGAGCCATGGCAAATAATCCAGTTTCAAACTGGATCATTTGTACAGTGTGGGTTTGTCTGTCTGGAGAAGACCTATGAGAACAGGAGACTCAGGCCCAGAGATCTGGTAACCCTACTCCCTGGTAAAAGGTTGCATAACTTTAGATGATGGTGGGAAATGGAAGAATGGTTCAGATGAAATCCATATGGTTTGCATAGGCTCATCTTCCTGAGGTGTAAAGGGGGATGTTATGCCATCATGTCCCACAGGGCAGCAGTGAGAGAGGGGAGCTACTGTGCAAGAATAACAATTTGTGGGTCTGTTTTAGCTCATGGAACAAACTGGGTATCTGGTTTTTAAAATCCTTATTGTATGGCAGGCTGAAATGGGAGAGCAGTCCAAAAACAAACAGATTTTTACAACTGGGTGATCTTGACAATAAAATTTTACTACTGTGTGCCTGTTTTATTGCCAATGAGATCATGAACTCCAGAAGAAAGGGAATGAAAAAAAGGAAGGAAAAGAAACAAGAAGATTGGAGGGCACTTGGGCATTAAGAAATGAGATGCAGTCAGTCTCCCTTGTATTTCTGAAGTGAAGTCCAGTTTAGATTGGCAGTATGAGCAAAATGTTAGATCCTTAGCGCTGGAGTGATTTCCCATAGTTGAGAGAGTTGGTTGAGTTCACCAAGATAAATAATTTAAGAAGCACAGAACATTGCTTACTTACCACTGAGTGCATATTTGGTAATATAGCACAATTGAATTTGTCCAGATGTACAAGCTGAATATTTTTTTTGAAAAAAACACAAAAGCTTTGAGAACACGCTTCTGAGCTGGAGATGTAAACTAGGTGACAGGGACTCCTTCACTCAGACCTTCTTTTCTGGGGCATCCTCCCACATAACTGATGCAGTCATCTCCAGAGACCCTTCTGGTTGTGTCAGGCATTGACTTGGCAACAACCCAGAGTACAAGACAGCTTTCTCTATAGTGGCACTCCTGCTCTGGAATAGATTTGTTTCAAATATAAGACAATTGCCAAAAGGGTTCCTTAATTGCATTCCCAGGTCCTGAGTGTTAGGGCTTGCTCCCCTCTCTCCTTCTAAGATTCACATGGCAAGGAGGAAAAATCTCAGAATGACAGCACTGCCTTGAAAAGTGTATGTATATATAATTTTCCTCATTACTTTAGACTTAGGACTTTATCAGACCAGGCAAATATGGCATCATAAGGACGCCCAATGATCGCAAAAAGGCACGCATGCCAGATGATGATGTCCTTTCGTGAGCATGTAATGTAAATAAGTCATACTTTTTTATTGACGGGCCAAGCCATCAATAAATCTCCCATGGCGCTTTTCTGCCAGCATTGCCGGTGTTTGTATCCTCATGCCATTGTACTCACGTGAATGCAGCATCAATGGGCAAACACTTTCAGTTGAGTTAATGACAGCCAGGTAGGGGGCACTCTTTTTATGCCCCCCCCCATGTACTTGGGACTTTTAAAAGTGTGTGTCTGTGCTTTGCTGTACTTTTTTTGTGTGTGTGTGTTTTGCTTTAATTTTTAAATTTCTCACACTAGTGTCTTCTCACGAGAATCAGTGAGATCTCAACCCCAGAAGTAAATGGAGCTCTGTTCATGCTCTGTTACTGCCGAGGAAGTCGAGGAAGTTACTGCTGAGGAGGATGGTCTGATAAAGTCCTTGATGGCCAGTATTCTACATCAGCTACTTAGGAGATTATCAGACAGGAACAAAAAAAGTGTTCGCATCCCACAATCTCCTCCCCTGCTCCATCCTGTCCCTGTCCCAGCAGAAAAAGAAAACTTTTCAGACCTACCTTATTTGCATCTTTAGGGCAGCCCAGTAATGAATGGAGCTCTAACGGAGCTCCTTTCACTTCCTGCAGTGAAACCTGCTGTTCTCGCAAGATGATGAGAGTGCAGGAAATTCAAACTTTCAAAGCAAAATATAACAGCAAGCACAAAAACACACTTTAAAACTTCCAAGTAAACCATGGAAGTTTTTTAAAAAGTGTGTCACTTACCTTGATATCCTGATCTCACCAGGAAGTGTTCTGGCAGGGACCTCCCATTGATGCTGGGATCTTGGCAGCAAAACAGGGCACCTTTTCAGATGCTGTCATATCCATGACAGGAACGGAATAGGGGATGTATTGACAGGTTTTCCCATCAATAAAAAGTTGTACTGGCAGAACAGGACAGAATGGGAGCATTACAAGAAGGGAATGATGTCATCTGACAAGGAAGCCCTTTAGCGATCTCCAGGTATCGTGATAATGCCGTATTTAGAGCTTCTGATAATCTCCTATGTTACGTATACTTAAGGTCTTGCACAGAGGTGGATAGGATTAGAGCTAACTGCGTTTTAGGTAAAAGCTGGTTGTAAATGTTTTACTGTTTAGAACTTTTTAAAAATATTTTGTCTATTTTCTGCCTTATGTTTGTCTTCCTTCCCTTTAAACCACCTTTAAAATATAGCTGGGAAAACCTAATCTTGTGAGAAAAAACAGAGCGTTCCATGGCACAAAAGGGCAGCTGTCTGCACAAGTCACACTCTCTGAGGTCACAACAAGGTCCCCAATGAAGCCTCAGAGAGCATGACATGTGACACCAGTGTTGGCAGCAGAGGCAGCCATTAATAGAGCAGAGTGCATGCATGCAGACAGCTGCCCGTTCGCACCATGGAGTGCAAGGTAACGGGGGGAATCAGGGGCAGTTTTGGGGCCAGAATACTCCAGCCAGAACATGGAGTATTTTCACCAGTGCAGACAGGACCTAAGTCACTTCTCTTCTTTCTCCCCAGGCAGCTGATGCTTGGTAAAGGGCGGGGGGGGAGGATTATGGCAATAGTGTTACTATCATGACTAAGTAGCAATCATGAATACAGAACAGTTATGGATGAGTAAATCTAGATAACCAGAGTAGATGTTGTTTAGATAAGTTGTTTATGTGAATAGCATACTCCGTGCAACAAAAAAGGTGTCAAGAAATGTAATAAGCAATGGGAAAAATAAGTAATGAGTAATGCTATTAATTCCTTTGCAGAAGTAACTTTCCAAGGTCCTTTACTTCCATACTTCTAAGTCATAGAATCATAGAGTTGGAAGAGACCACAAGGGCTATCTAGTCCAATCGCCTGCCATGCAGGAATACCCAATCAAAGCACTCCCAACAGATGGCCATCCAGGCTCTGTTTAAAAGGAAGAAGGAGACTCCACCACACTCCGAGGCAGTGCATTCCACTGCCGAACAGTTCCTACTGTCAGGAATTTCTTCCTAATCTTTAGATGGCATCTCTTCCCCTGTAGTTTGGATCCATTGCTCTGTGTCCTAGGACTTTATCAGATGCAATAAATATGGTGTCATAACGACGCCACATAAATGCAAAAGGGAGCACAGATCAGATGATGTTGCCCTTTCGTGTTTATGTATCCCATACCTTTCAATTGGTGGCTTAAGCCATCAATAGATTCCCCCTGTCGCTTTTTTGCCAGCATTGCCAGTGTCTAAAGCCTCGGGCCATTTAACTCTTGTCAATGCAGAGTCAATGGCCTGACCAAGCAGAACACTTCCAGGTGAGATTGTGACATCTAGGTAAGTGACTTTTTTTTTTTTACCCTCCCTGGGTTACTTGAAGTTTTTTTAGTATGTGTATGTGTTTGGTGTGACTTTTAGATCTTTCTTTCTTTCTTTCTTTCTTTCTTTCTTTCTTTCTTTCTTTTAACGCATCGGATTTCAAAAGAGGACGTGAATGGAGCTGCCTTTGCCAGGAGAGGAGGTAAGTGCAGGTAGGGGGGAAGTTCTTTTGCTGGCATAAAAATGGATGTTTTCATGCCAGCAAAAGAACATTTTAAAGGGAATGTCTGAAAACAAGCTTGCTCCATTCCTTCAAATATTTAAACATGGCTATCATGTCACCTCTTAAATGTCTCTTCTCTAGGCTAAACACAGCCAGCTCCCTAAGCCACTCCTCATGGAGCATGGCTTCTAGACCTTTTACCATTCTGGTCATCAGAGCCATCCTTTTAGACTAGGGATACTTATGCCCACTCACAAAAAAATCTTGGGGAACTAGTTAAGGCAGAGTGAACAGAGTGGTTGATGGTGCCTTTGTTCCTGCTAATCAAAATGTCCTACTGCTTCAACCCAAAGAGCCTTGGTTCTACTGCATCACTCTGTAGCAGGTTTGTTCCCTAGGAACTGCCTTCACAGTTCTAACCCATCCATCCTGGAATAAGAGACAGAATGGTGCTTCCATCTGTAGATCAATTTCTTCTCTGAGAGGGCTTCCCCTTTTTTCTTTCCAGCCTTCTTATAGAAGGTAAGACTGCTACCAATGTCTGTTTTCCAGCTGTGCTGGATGTTTGTTCTATCTACTAATAGAAGCTAAGATCCTTGACATAGCAATGATGCTGTAGCTATGCTCCATCTCCCAATTGAGAGCCCTCAAACCCACCTTAAAATCCAGCCAGCCACACTGAAAGACAGAATACTGTGGCACCAGCAAGTGGCACATTGAAGAATGATGACTCCACCCCCCCTTTTGCCAGCAAGCAGCCGTGCATCAAGCAGAAGCAGGGACTCTTGTGGGGTCCTGTCACAACTCATTGGCACACCACTGCTTGCTGATAAGAAGGAGCTGGACCCATCATCCTTTAATGCCTTGCTTACTAGTGCTACAGAACTTGGTTCCACAGTGAAGCTGGCTGGATCTTAAATTGGGTTTCAGAGGTATTTACAATTGTGACAATAGTACCATGATCATAAATGTGAATAGGAAACAGTTATGAGGTCATAAGCCTATCTTACAGCATCATAACCAAGTCTGGAAGATAATGGAGAGGCCGTGGAATAATATGTTCCTGAAATATCACATCATATGATTTTGATTGGTCAGTGGTCTGGATGATATGTGTGTGTGTGGGGGGGGTGAGAATTCTGCCTAAAATTATCTAATCCCATTCCTCCATCCTCCACTTTTATGGATTAGGCCTCAACACTATAGGTTCCCTTCTCTGCCTTATGTGTAAAAACTTCTGAATAATCATCAAGTGTGATTTGCAGCAGTCTAGACTGGCATGAAGGCTTAAATCATGAATTTTCTCTCATTTCCATTCTGCTATGCACCAGCATTTTCTACCATTAAAAAAAAAAGCAGCCATGCTCTATTGTGCAGGGGAAACTCTGCATGTTACTTTGTCAGATGGCAAATGAATTATTTGTGCGTGTAGTTTTTCATTATTCAGTTAACACCTTTGTGAGAGAGCTGTCTGCATCATTAGAACAACCAACACAAATGGCACAGGCTCTGTGTTTTTGGCTTGTCACAGAATCTGAGCAGGTGGAACCAAGGCCCAGGGTTGGGCATCATCATACAGAACCTCATCCTTACAGCAAATCTGCCTGGAATCGAAATTAGAGCCAGTGTCAATGAGATGATGGAGGGGTTGCTTTGCATTGTTGCTACCAGCTGCAAGCATAATTAATGGCTTAACTTTCCAGGCATCTTGGCATGCACCGCTAGCACTCAACTTGTTTTAAAGAGCCATTCTATTGTGGGAACTGGACTGTTTCAGTCCTGCCTTAAAAAATTAAAAGATTCCTGCCTCTTCTATATTTATTCAGATTTTCTCTTCTGGACTTAGTTCACAAGCTCATTATACTTGCATCAGCAATCTGCTTATTTTCTTCAGCCATTCAAATCTTTCCAACAATTTCCAAAGGGTAGCTGTGCTAGTCTGTTGCAGTAAAAACCATAGAGTCTGGTGGCACCTTTAACAAGTTTATGATAGCTTGAGCTTTCCTGGACTATAGCTCACTTCATCAGCTCATGAAGTAATTCCCTTAATTAGAGATACACACACACATGCAGTTCATATCAGATCTTTTAGGGTTAGCAAACCTTGCAGGCCTATACTCGGTAATTGTTAGTTTTCATGTTACTCTCTAGATGTTTATGCACAATTTAATTTCCTGTTTGTTAGAGACTTTTCCCCACACACTCTTCCTGCATGACTCTAGCCTGCAGCCATTTTGTCTTCCTCCTCGTCCCCCCCCCCCGACCTTGTATTTGATTAAACACATATTATTTTGTAAGAAAAGTCACTTCTCCATTCTGGATCCTGTGTGGGTGTGGGCTGAATGGATGTGGCACTTGTTGTTCATCTTCTGCCCTGCCAATTTCATTACTCTGCTTGAGAGATCTCCTACTATCACATTTCTCAATAAGATCTTTTGAGGAAAGCTGAAGTCATAGTACCCCCACAATACTTACATCTTTAATTCTTTTCTTACCCATCTACCCACTCTGTAAAGACTATAAAATTGGGTTTGCGATGAGACATGTTATTGTATTGTTAACAGGTGAGTGGACAGTGACAGATAAAAGCCCTACATCTAACAGTTGGATCTTCTGTCTCAGCAATGGACTTACTTTGCTGATTTGCAATGTCATGAACAAGAATCAGATACTTAATTGATTGTCATAGGGAAGGAAGATGCACTCCTGAGATTTCCTGCCTGGGGTGCTAAAATAGCTTGACCAGGTTTGGGTATTGTCCATCTTTACTTGAGAGTCAGGTGGGCATTTGTTGCTCCACCACAGGGTCTTGGACCTCAAGTGCTAAAATAACGTAGCCAGGCTTGGGTCTTATCCATCTTCACTTGAGCATCAAATAAGCATTTATTGTTCCACCACAGGCAGGAAAAATTTTATGCCAGCCATGTGTTAAGGAAACACCTCAGAGCTTTCCTTAAATGTCAGCTGACAAAAGCTGCCTTCAGAATGCCCAACAGCCAAAATAGCTTAGCTACTTTGCAAGCAATGAATATGATGTGGATCAAGGTTATAAATCCATGCATTTTGCTTCTTTCTTTTTATGGAATATCACTTTATACAGTGGGATTATTGGGTAATCAAAATAACGAGAAGCATCTTTCCCTGCAGTACTAGATAAAAAAACGTAAGTGGTGTGTCAAATAGACATGAGTTTTTTTAAAAAAAGTCTTATAAACCTGTCAATTACCAGTACTCCCTCCCTCCTGTCTGTCTGTTGTTCTGTCTGTCTGTCTGTCTGCCGCTCCCTCCCTTCAGAGTTGGACAAAATGCAGCCCTTCAGGTATTGCTGGACAGAAACTGCAGTCAGCCAGAGACAGCAATAGTAGTCCAAAAACCTTTGATCTAATCTAATCTAATCAGTTGAATTCAGGTTATCCAAATGCCTCTGCTTCCCCTTGTCTTGATGCCATAAACCCTCAGGGCTAGAACTGGTAACCTTCCATTCCATGGGTGGAGCAAGGCCAGTATGAGGAAGATGAGGGTCCTGGGCAACCAGCCAGTCAGAGCTGATGGGTGCTGCCTTCATCCCCCACCCCATCTCATATCCCTGCAATGGAATGAGGACGAGGGGAGAATGAGGAATAAAACAGGGGTGGTGGTTCCTCTCATAGTTATTTCATGCTACTGAGAGAAAAGGAGGTTGGGTGGCATAGAACGCAGCTACTTTTTAAAGGTTTGTCTGAACTAGGGCTTGTCTACACTGGCCAAATCAAAAGACCTCACCTCGTTTTCACTGTAAGTTGTCCAGATGATGTACGGCTCAAATCTGGGTCTTTTCAGCCTCAGGGCTTTAATCCACACCAAAAAAGCTGGGATTTACTCCAGATTTGAGCAGAAAACCTGGATATTTGTGTGTGTGTGTGTGTGTGTGTGTGTGTGAATGGAGCAGCCACAGCTGTGTTGCTACACATACTGCAAATTATCAGACCAGGGTGAATTTGAAAGGGAGAATTATGTGTGGACAGTGCTCTTGAACTCGCTTCAGTGTCTGTGGTGATTGTGTAGACAAGCCTGTGGATACCCCAAAGGTAAACTGGATTTTCCTGTTGGCGTAGATGAGCCCACAGGCACACCGGAAGGGGAGGAGTGGAATCTCCCTTCCCACAGTTCCCAAAATTCAGATACACCCTGGGCTGGTTATGCAAAGTCCCCTTAGACAAGCTGTTAGGGAGGACATGGGTTTAATTAGCCATATTTGAGCTAATTAAAATTCCCCATATTAATATCTTAATTTGAGTAACGTGAGTGGGTTCCCATAACCCCCCGCAATTTGGGTAATGATGCCTCTCTAGCCATTTTCCAGCTCAACTCTATGGTATGTGTCTAACATTTTGTGTCCCATGGGCACGTGAAACCGTGGATATTGGTTCCGTGGCTATGGGGGTCTGACTGTGGTCCCGTCTACACGATTTAAATAATACGTACGGCATGCGGAAGTTCGCACTTCGGTACACACGGCCGTTCGGATTCACACGCATACAAAAGGGGGGGCGGTTTTCCACCCTGAAATACGCACATGCGGCGTTCGGGAGGAAAAGCGGATCGCAAAGAGAAATCCGTATGCCGTAATCTGATTGGCTGGCTGAGTAGAGGGGGCGGGGCTAGCACAGAGGGGAATTGGGAGTGCCCGCCAGGTGTTTCCCGGCTAGTGAGCATCCGGTAAGTCTGTGAATTTATATGTTTATTTATTTTTTATATTATATAGTAAATACGGAAAACCGACTGTCCGCAAACCAGGAACCTTTTTTTTAAAAAAAAAGCGGCGGGAGATTTAAAACTGCCGCTTGGCTTGCTTGCTCCAGCCAGCTTCGGGAAGAGGGAGTCATACGGAGTTTAGGGGGGTAAAAAATCGTGTAGCCGGTTCGTATGCAAACAAACGGCTGCCTATTTGTATTTTTTACCCCCCAAACGGATTTTTTTATGATCGTATAGATGCACACTGTATATCAGCCACTTAAGAATGTTACTGGTGGAGTGTTCTAAATTGCCACATTGGCTAAAAGCTCACTTTTATTTTAAGCAATTTAGGAGGGCAGAAGCTGAAATGTTTTCTTTATTAATTGAACTATTACATTTTTTTGTTAATCAACAAAGAATATCTGAGATCCTCCATGTGAGACATAGCTATGATCCATTCTGACCCCCTAAAACCTACCTTAAAAGCCAGACAGCAATACCAGCTGAAGGAGTTCTGTGGTGCTAGCAAGTAGGAAGCTGAAGGCTGATGCACCCAGCTCCCTCCCACCAGCAAGCTGTGGTGCAATGAGCTGCAGCAGGGTCTCCTGTGGGATTCTGTTGTAGCTGCTTTTTCACTATGGATCCCTGGTGGGAGGGGAATAGATGCTTCATCCTTTAGAGTCCCATTCACCAGCACCGCATAACTTCTTTGATGGGTGCAGATGCCTCCGTTTTAAGGTGAGTTTTAGGGAGTATTTGTGAGAGTGGCAATGGTGCCATGATTAGCTAAAACACATTGGAAACTGCTTAATGCAGTGTAGAGGTGTACATTGCTATTTAGTTAGTTAGTTAGTTAGTTATACCCCGCTCTTCAGCCTCAAGGCTATCAGAGCAGCTTACAAATTGTTTTAAGCAATAGCTAGTTACACATCTACACTGCATTAAACAGTTTCCAATGTGTGTTAGCTAATTGCCCCCACAAGCCGGGTACTCAATTTACCGACCTACGAAAGGATGGAAGGCTGAGTGAACCTTGGAGCCCGCTGGAATCGAACTTACAATGTGGTGGCTTGCAGTACTGGCATTTAACCACTGCGCCACCAGGGCTCCCTGGTGGCTATTACTTAAAACAATTTGTAAGCCGGTCTGATAGCCTTGTGGCTGAAGAGAGGGGTATAAATAAATAAATAAATGATTGTAAATGTGAATACTAACATTTATGACATTGTAAGTCTTGCTTATGACATCATAAATAACGAACAAGATGCCAGCCATATATTTTAAGTTATTAACTGCATCCTACTGGGACCTAGCACACTGCCATAGACAAATCTGTGCTTAAGTCTGTTCAGCAGTTCGCCTACCTGGGAAGCATCATCTCCTCAGATGCCAAGATTGACAAAGAGATCGATCACAGATTAACAAAGGCATATAGTGCATTTGGAAGACTTTACAAAAGAGTCTGGAGTAACAAACACCTGAGGCGAAGCACAAAAATCAGTGTGTATAGAGCCATTGTACTGTCTATTCTCCTTTATGGGTCTGAAACATGGGTCACCTATTGCCACCACTTATGACTCCTCGAACGCTTTCATCAGCACTGTATACGCACAATCCTAAATATACACTGGACTGACTATGTGATGAATGTTGCTGTCCTTGAGCAAGCAGGGATCACCAGCACTGAGGCCATGATATTGAGAACACAGCTGCGCTGGGCAGAGCACATTTCTACGATGGAGGACCATCACCTCCCCAAAATAATACTCTACGGTAAACTCGCCACGGGTCAGCATAAGTGGGGCGCTCCAAAAAAGTGATACAAGCACTCCCTGAAAGAACATCTCAGGCTCAGCCAAATTGATCACCAACAATGGTCCGCCCTGGCCTCACATCGGGAGGCATGGAGACGCACTATCCACAATGCTGCAGCCTTATTTGAGAATTCACGCCGAACAAGTCTTGAAATAAACGACAATGCAGAAAGAATCACAACCCGGAAACATCACCCAAGGAGACCTTCTGCTGCGCTTTCTGCAACCAGACTTGTTTATCTCAGATTGGCCTTTTCAGTCATCAGTGTGCTTGCAGAAAGTGCGGGATGAGTCCTTCCTGAATCTTCGTTTGTGAAGAAAAGCCAGAGAGAGAGAGAGACTGGGACCTAGAAGAAACTTGTAAGAAGTGCTGTTTGTTTGCTTTTAAATCACACACACACACACACACACACACACACACATGAACTGTTACTAAAAGTTAGTTACACTGCAAAAGATTGAAATTTAGCCCTTTTTAAGATACAACCATAAAGTCATTATGCCTTAGTTATAGGACAAACAAGTAATTATGCATTGTGAATGATTTGTAAGTACAGTTGTTATATCCAAACTCTGCTAAAGGCAGAACTTCACTCCAGCACACTATCAGACTTAACACATTCCAGCCTTTATATCCTTTGAGATTAAACCTCAGATCAATAGGTTTATGTATGTTGGCCTTCCCTAGCTAGCCTACTATTTTACCACTTAATTTAAATGGCTGCTTCATGAAGAAAGCAATTCCACTGATTTTAGCCCACCAAACTTTCCTGGCACAATTGTTATTGGTCTGTGCCTGCTTATTTGTCAGTTCTCCATTTATTTTTCAGCTAGAAGCCACTTGGCTGGTGGCCATTTTACCAGAGGCTATACATCTATTCATTGCTTTTGTTTGTGCTTGGTAAGTAACTATACAGCATTGCTCCCACAGGGAAAAACTCTAACTGATAACTGAAAGCCATAAATTGCCTAACTTTTATTCTTTGCACAAAGCAAGTGTCAGAGCAACACTTCACACAAAAGGAACCCTGAAAGAACTTCTCATCCACTCCTTCATTTCTTCCTGAGATCATCCCTTCATTGTCTGAAATAAAGGGGAGAAGATTGAATTGTGAAAGATGGAGAATCCAACATCTTAGATTACAAGGAACTTTGACACAGCTGCTTCTCTTATCACTGTGCTCAAGACCCCATTTGAATTAACCTTTTCAGAAACTGGTAGCAATAGACCAGCTAAACATGGCAACTTGACAGAATTGTCCAGCTTTGCATTGTTCACCTATCTCTTTCCATTAAAGTTACTGTCATTCTGCCTATTTCACTGCTTTGACTGACATTGTATGAAGACAGAAAACATCACTTTCCTCCCTGTAGTCCATTTAAGTTCCCCTTTGGTATATCTGAAATATTTGGTGAAGAAAGCTAACAGGCACAGATCTCTCTACGTGCATGTTGCATTTCAAGAAATGGATGCAGTAGTAGCTTTGAGCAGCTTCCCCCAGGCTAATGTCCTGAACAGCTTGTGATCAGAACAGATAGGGCACCTCACTTCTAGATTTTGGGATGAGATACCCGCCTTGTCAAATCTCCCATAGTCAAAGGCCTCAAGATGTTCTGGACTTCTAATCCCATCACATCCAGCTATTACAGCCAATGCTGTGGGATCATGGGAGTCTAAAACATCTGGAGAACACCAGAGTGGAGAAAGGCTGGGTTAAAGAGGGGTATTTTAAAGAGAGAATGCTGAAAATCTTCCCAGGATAGCTGAAAATATGGATGATGTTAAAAAATTGGTTGACGACCAGGATACTGAAGATCACAGGGTATGATCAAATTCCCTTCTGTCTAGATTCAATGTGGGCTTGTCTATCTTTTTATTGAAAGTTCAAGAGTTTTCTTTTTTAATGAGTTTTGCAGTCCTGGATTATTCTAATTATGTCCTGTGAGTCCCCCATTATATCAGGAATGGAAGAATATTTAAATTTTAGTTTGGTTTCCTTTCTGATTTCCCCAATTGCAAAGTGGTTTCAGTGCTTGTGGCTAAATTTGTCCAGGAAACGTTTGCATCAAAAAGCCTATAAATATTTGTGCACATTTTCCTCATGCACTCATTTTGTGTGTTTTTCATAGTGTGCACTTCTTGCAAATCTTTTTTCTTTCTTTAATATAATGTCATAAATCAAATTGTTAAGCAACTAGAGCAGAGCCATTTTAATTATGGGAACTTGGCAAGTTTACACTTGTGTATATTCCATTGATTCAGTTTGTCTACTTGGGACTAACAATTGGTGTTAGGCACTTTCCCTACTTATACAGGTTCTGTGCACATTTTTTTTAGTTCCATACTGAATCATGCAACCCTAAAAAGTTGAGATTTCAGTGTGAAAAAATGTTCCCTTTTACCTTTAGGTTACATTTTGGGAAAGTCTATACAAAATTAGGAATGGCGACTTGATACTTACCTCTGATTCAAGATTTGCCTGAAGCTGGTTTTCTTTTAATTTTCCACATATGCCTTTCCTCAGTCCCTATACCATATTTTCTACAAATTTACCTCTGAAGCAAACAGATCTCATGGAGCTGCACTTTATCCACAGTTTCTGAATCCTTTTCAAATGAACTATGTCTGACATTCTGTTAGTGACATAGGTATAACTGAAACTTACACCTGCATGTGGAATTTTTTATTATTGTAGAGGGACAAATTCATTACCTCCCTCACATAATTACCAAAATTCCCACAAGTTTCACCTTCCTTCTGTGCCCCTCTAGCCATTTAGTAGCTGTTAGAAAATGGGAGTACAGACAGAATCGGAGAAGCAACTTGGTATGTCGCTATTGCTAGATACTGGATGGCAATGGGCTTGTCTAGATGGGCAATATACCCCATCGTGCCTCTGTCTTAGGGGTCGTTTACATGGCAAAATAAATCCTCAAAGAATGCGACAAGAAGCCTGATAGTTCCCATGCATTTCGAAGCAACAGCGCCCTTTTCAGAAGGAGGGGATGCAAAAAATCCATAAGTTGCGCAGTATCAGCTTTCGCTAGTTTTCCGCACTTTTTTGATTAAGTTCACGAAAATGCGCATAATTTATCGTGGGAACTAACGATCGTGTAAACTGGCATCTGCCATTTCAAATTACTGTGAGCAGAGCTGAATCCTGATTGGTTGGAGAGACCATTCTGCTTTATCCGAATAGACTGAGGGGTTGGAGAGAAGAAATTCACCCTCCTTCTGCTTGCAACCCACTTTGAAAAATCGAGCCCTTCCTGTCTGTCTTTCAGGGGGTGGGGGGTGGGAAGATGCTTCGCTGCTTTGCTGGTGTGTGTGTGCGTGTGTGCGTGCTGGGAAACAGCCGATCGCATGTTCGTTCTTTTGTTTGTTTGTCCTTCCATCCACTTCCCTTTATTCAAGGCTTCGGAGGGAGGGAAAACAATTAGGAATGAGGCAAGCCCTAGTTCTGTGGTGTGTGTTTGTGTGTGCATGCATGAAGGGAAGCGAAGATTGCTCCACCATTCTTTTGCTTGTTCATGCTTTCATTGACTCCTTTCTTTATAGAAGCCTTTCGGGGCTGGGGAAGATGGGGGGGGAGTTTGACAGATCGCTCTTTCGATCCTTTGTTTGTTTGTCCTTTTTCTTTCCTCTCATTATTTATGGTCTCCATAACCCCCTCCTTGCTCCCTCCCCACCTCCTGCCTGGCTTTAATCATCTGGAGGTGATTCCCCACCACCACCTTTGCTTGTGTGAACTAAGCAAAACAGAAAGTTGCTGGATCTGGCTTCATCAGCTGAAAATGCCAGGCGTTGTGTGATTTATGCACTCCTGATGCGAAAGAACGGTAATCCGGAATCTGGCGAACTTTTTCCTGTCATGGAACCGGCCCCTTAGAGCCCTGCAGTCCATATGATGCAGGGCATTTGCCCTGTTCTACCCCCAGGCAGTTCTCACCACCCCCAGAGCAGATACAGGGCTGAGATGGGGGGAAGGCAGGGTAGGGCCCAATCCAACATTTTATAATAATATCTGTTTAAATAATTTCTGCTGAAAGGAAATGGATTGGGCCCTGCGAATCCACAGGAGCCCATCTCAGCAGGCTGGCCCTCACTGAAGCTGCTAGTCTGTCTCACTATCCCAGAAGGCAGGAAAGAGTCCCACAACATGTGACCAAGTTTTGTCACATGCAGGGGGCCTTGATCACATGTTGTGGGGCCCCTTCCTGCCTCCCAAGACAGCAAGAGAAATGGCAGTGGCTGCAGTGATGGGCTGGCATGCCCATCAAGACATCCTCCCATTCTGTGGATGGAACAGGGGAACAATGGGCCTGATCCATGGCCAGGATATGTCGGTGGGGAGCCAGCATATCCTGGCTCATGTAGATGAGACCAAAGAGATCTTTTGATACCTCCTAGAGGTCTTTCCTGTGTCTGGTTATAGGCACATAGCCAGACTCTTCTTTGACACCTCCTACACTCCACTGGCCACTAAATGGTTGTGGAGGGGGAGACTTCACAGGAGAAAGGATAGTCCTATGGGAGGGGAGAAATGTATTGCAGTGCCTCCATGGATCTTTACAATATATTACTGATGAAAGATCTTGCCCTATATAAGCTTTGTACTAGACAATGTTTTTCTATGAAGTTGTGAGACTTATGGAAGTTCTAGGAGCAAAACTCCACATTATGTCCTTCCGCTCACACCTTCACTGTAGAGTCTAAATTTTGGAGAAAGTAAAGGGGCTAATGACTTCTCAGAATTGCTTCATCTTTACTTTAAACAAAATCTAAAGTAATTTTGCTTTGTATTATAAAAAGCTTTGTGTTTCTAAACTTATCAACTGCATAACTAAAGGAAGATATCTGTAAATGGAACCATGAAAGAGCAGAATTTGGAGATGTGCACCGAGAAATGACACTGTCCTCAGTTTCCTATGATCAAAGCCCTGGTTCTCTTTCTTGGATATTCACCCTGCCAGGAGTAATTATTCCCCCCTCCACTCTCATATCAAACACTCAACCTGACAAAAGGGAGGAGGGGGGCTTTCAAAAGAATCCCCTTTGGTTTAACAATGCCTGCTTTCTTTCAAACAACCCTATGAAAGACCCTTTTGGAATCCGACAGGTCATAACAACTGAGATTTGACAGATATCTTGAGAAAGAAACTTGGGAAGATATAAATATCCACCCATCTCAGCCTTCTCTCACACTTCAGCCTACCACATCTTGAATGAAGCAAAATAATAATAATAATAGTAATAGTAATAGTAATAGTAATAGTAATAGTAATAATAACAGACATATAGTGACATTAGTGAGTTCCCACTGAATTTTGTCTAACATGACAATCTGGAGTGAGGTTAAAAGGTTAGGCTTAGACAAATTATAAGTAATTCCAAAGGCTATTATTCTAAAATAAAACTGCTACTTTTTTGGGTTTGACTCAGGTGTGTTCTCATTTACTGAGTGAAAAAGAAAGAAGAGGAGGAACCACAAGTCAGTGATAGATCACATGCTTTGCCTGAGGAAGGATCAAGCTTCATCCCCATCTCTCAGCAAAAAAGGAACATGTAGTCACTTTGAGACTTGACTGCTACAATACATCATGGCTGGTGTCCTCTTAGTGAGTTATGATACTATGGAGATTTTCAGACGCCTCTTGCCACCTCTTGCTGCGCAAGCAGCCTCTGGAGCAGTAACGAGGCTGCTGTGCGGCAAGGGGTCCATTTTGGACGACGCCGTTTCTCTCTCGCTGTCGTCCATGACTGTTGCGGCTAGCATTGAAGGCGGCCACACTGTTTTTTACTCACAGACAACTTCCGTGAGTGAAAAACAGCGCGGCCGCCTCCAATGCTAGCCGCAACAGTCATGGACGATGCCAAGAGAGAAACGGCGTCGTCCAAAATGGACCCCTTGCTGCGCAGCAGCCTCGTTACTGCTCCGGAAGCTGCTTGCGCGGCAAGAGGCATCTGAAAATCTATAAGTCCAACTTGTGGTCATTGCAGAGTTGGAATTCTTTACCAACCATGCAGCAACTGCCACAAACCCATCTGCCTTGGCCATTTCCATGTCATTGGAGAGTGGTGAGATTAGCAGGGACACATCCAGATATTTTCCTGTAGTTAGGTGTACTGCAAGAGGACCTCCCAGGCAACTCTGGAAGTCCTTATGGATGCTTGTTGCAGCATGTTTGGCTACAGGAAAACAACTGGATGCATCTCTGCTGATCTCCCTGCCTTCCAGCAACATAGAAATGTCCATGTTGAGGTGGGTGTGTGCATCGCTTAAAAGGTGGGTTTAGGGGAGGAGTAGCACTGAGAAGTGTAGTTATGGAGACATACCCCCCCCCTCTCTCTGGCTTTTCTTCGCAAACGAAGATTCAGGAAGGACTCATCCCACACTTTCTGCAAGCGCGCTGATGACTACAAAGGCCAATCTGAGATAAACAAGTCTGGTTGCAGGAAGCACAGCAGAAGGTCTCCTTGGGTGATGTTTCTGGGTTGTGATTCTTTCTGCGTTGTCATTTCTCTTCAAGAAAAATGGAGAAATGACATTCTCCATTTATCTGTAAAATGCCTCATATGTCTTTTAGCAAAATCAGGTGCCTAAGAAATGAAAATTAGGAGGAGGAGGAGGTTATTTTTTTTACCAAGTAAGTAACCAGCATCAGCACACACCTTTTAGCTCCCTCTTGATTCTACTCCCCCATGTTCTGTAGGCCAGTGGAAACCAATGGGAAAGATAAGGAGGGGAAATGTCCTTGGAACCCAAGATATGGTACTAAATAGAGTAACCACACTGCTCTCCTTTAAAGAAAGTATTCATCTTTGTATGCCCCACTCCTGTCTCATGACTGGCACCAAGTACATGCAGTAACTTGGCTTGCATCCCATCTTTCTGCCAAAAACTTGAAGCAGTCAAGGCAGCTAACAGTACGTATGGTAATATTTATTCCCTTTCTTCCTAACAGCAATCAAAGCAAATAATCTATTTATTTTTGTATGTGCAGTTTGAGAAAGCAAGGATTTTTTAAAAAAAATAGTTTTAATGAAAAACTGTCCAGTTTCTCCGAGAAGAATAGCTCAGAAAATCAGGTTGAGCAAAATCCATGATAAATCCTCTGCAAACATGTGTCTTTGCCAAACACATGTCTTTTTCTGCATAGTTTTTGTACTCCACTGCAAACCTAGCACAAAGAACCTAGCACAAGTGACACAAATAATCTAAAATGAGTGCAAGTTACAAAGACATTCATATGAGATTTGTTAAACTCTGCACAGTCTTCCTCTTAGTCTGTGTCAATTACAAGGGGTTTGTTTGTTTGTTTGTTTTTAGTTGGGGGAAGTCACTTCCTTGGGAGTATAGTGTCTAGATCAAGGGAAGTAATAGTGCCACTCTATTCTGTTTTGGTCAGACCTCACCTGGAATACTGTGTCCAGTTCTGGGCACCATAATTCAGGAAGAATATTGAGAAGCTGGAATGAGTCCAGAGGAGGGCAACCAGGATGGTGGGAGGTCTAGAAGCCATGGCCTATGAGGAGTAGCTTAGTGAGCTGGATGGCCCTTGTGGTCTCTTCCAACTCTATGATTCTATGATTCTCTCACTTTTAGCAGGAGCTTTCAAAAAGGTACAAATGTCCTCACTGAGTTTCTCATATCATTGAGCAGCCACAGTTCACTGAGGATGAATACTTTTTGGAGTGAGAGTCAGCATGGTGTTATGGTTTAGCATTGGACTACAGCTCTGGAGACCAGGGTTTAAAACCCTGCTTGGCCATGGAAACCCACTGGGTGACCTTGGGCAAGTCATTCTCTCTCAGCCTCAGAGGAAGGCAAAGGCAAACCCCCTTTGAACAAGTCTTACCAAGAAAACCCCATGATAGGTTTGCATTAGGGTCACCATAAGTTGCAAACAACGTGAAGGCACACAACAACAATTTTTGGAGTATTCAGGCTAACCTTTAAAAAATACAATTTATGAAGAACATCTTAATTAAAACCTAATACAGCATAGAAACAAATCAATTGTAACACAATTAAGAAAACAATGATTCAAGAAATAGATAATACCCGACAAGCTAAAGATGCTTTCCGCTTCACATCAGCTCACATGCCAAAGACCTGCCTGAATAAAAATTCCTTTGTATGCTGGCAGAAAAACAACGGAAAGAGAGCCAATCTTGTCTTGCCAGGCAGAGAGTTCAGAACCTGGAAACAGCCACTCAGAAGCCCGCTCCTGTATTCTCACCAACTGCACCTTGGCTGATGGCAGAACAGAGGGAAAGGTCTCTTTCAATAGTCTTTGCACCCGGGCAGTATTGGAAGCCAGAGTGTGGTCTGTCAAATAATCCGGTCCCAAGCTGAATTGGGCTTTATAGGTCATAAGTAGCACATTCAACAGTGTCTGGAAACAGAATGATTTGGAGCAGGGTGAAATTGCCCTGTTGCTGTTGCTTGGAAGTAATTCATTACAAGTATTTTATTACTTGGAATTAATTCCTCCTCCTAGTAACATCATATGGGCTGGCATCCTGTCAGTGGCTAAGTCCTATTTATGCCTGTGTATGTATTTTTATGCTCAATGCAGATGGTGAAATTCAGCTCTGCCATCTGTGCTGGTCTGCTAAGTTGTTCCCTTAGCTTTCCTGATGCTGGGGAGCGCCCCCTGGCCATTTGGTAGCAAGGCAATAACAGGAAGTGGTCAGGCAATGGCTAGCTGTACTTCAGCAGCTGAACACAAGAAGAAGACATAATGTGGAGCACCACACTTTATCCACTCCTATTTTGTCATTATTGTAGACTCACCTAACTGGTTGAAGAGAAATATCACATGGTTGAAGTGTTGGTTTGTGCTGCTGCCTCATCCTCTGTTATGAGTATCAAGGCGACAAGATGGACAGATGAAATTGTATGTGATACCACATGCCAGTGGTTGTAGCATTCAGATAATTACTTTGGAGAAGCATGAGAGTAAAGAGGTACTTTAAGAATTGTAACTTTATGGGTAACTAGCTAATTACTGAATCCTGAAGCAGCAACTAATAACTTTTTAAAGTAAGTTTCCAATCTCTGATTGTTCAGTGTTTCCAAGACACAACAGAAGACAAAAGGCAGTTCCTGCTAGTAGTGGTTATATGATGTACTTTTGTGTATAATGAAACTGAGAAAACCCAGGCACTGATGACAATTGCAGTCTCATATTCCACTCCCCTCCTTCTCTTATGTAAGCCAACATACTTTGGTCATGATGGTCCCAGCTTGTTATTCCCTGAATAAGCTGTAGAAGACTAATTTATGGCCAAAGAGCAAGAGACTGTAGCCTTCCTCTTTAAAATTTCTTTCTGTTCCCTTCAGTGACACCATCTGATCATAATCTTTGTTAAAAGTGGCCTCTGCTATGTGAACACCTGCAAGGAAATAAAATATTTTTTTATAGGATCTCATAATTCTCACTGAAACTGTGTAGAACAGGGTAGGCTTTTCTGACTCTTATTTATTTTAATGTAAGATTGTATAAATTGTTCCCAAAAGAAAGAAAGAAAGAGAAAAAGTAAAAGGAAAGAAAGAAATCAAGAAAAAAAATGAACAGATGTTTTATTAACTGGGCAAGTTCATTTAGGTCTGATTTATGAGACAGTGTTGCAAACTATTAGGAGATTATCAAATGCCTTAAAAGTGGCATTACAGGAATGCTGGGAGATCACAAAAGTGCTCCCTTTCAGGGCGACATTGTTCCCCACCTTGTTATGCACCTGTTCTGCTGCTGTTCCACCGGTGCTATTTTTTATTGATAGGAGAAGCCATCAATAGATCCCCTATTCCATTCCTGTCATGGCTGTTCCTGGGTGCAACAAAGTGCCCTATTATGCTGGCAAGATCCCAGAGTCAATGGGAGGTCCCTGCCAGAACACTTCTGGGTGAGATTGGGACATTTGGGTAAGTGACCCTCCCAGGTTACTTCTACCTTTTAAAGTGTGTTTTTGTGCTTACTGTAATTTTTTTCATGTTCTTTTTATTTTTGAATTTCCTGCACACACGTCTTCTCGTGAGATCCATGGGATTTTGATCCAGAAAGTGAAGGGAGCTCTGTTAGAGCTCCATTCACTCCCTGGCTGCTGGTACCATGGGAGAGGAGGTAAGAGTGGTGGGGAGGGTGATGGTGGCATTACCGGGATGGGACAGGGGCAGGAGTGGAGATTGTGGGATAGGAATGCTTTTTTTGTTCCTGTCTGATAATCTTCTTAATGAAGAGTGTCCACAATGTGTTTACAAAGTCCAGGAGGTGCAAAATGATTTGCCACATTTCAGATAAATTCTGCATCTTGTGCATTTGCTTACTTTCAAAATTCTCAGATTGAGATGGTTTGGGAGGAGGTGGATAATCTTTCTGCCACAAATTGGCTCTAAAAATGTATCCTTTTCCCCAAATTTCTAAAAAAATTCCTTGAGTCAGATTAAAAGAACACACAGCATTAGTAAGTTTTTATTCCCCCATCAAGAATAGGTCTTTGATACATCTAATGGGACTTATTGTCAGGGGATGATATAGGACATGCAATTTCCAGCAGAAGGAAAAAAAAAAAACCTGTCTCAGTAGACTCAGTAGCAACCTGTTCCCAAGAATACTCTCACACAGTGTTTGATGTCCAAGTAAGCAGGAGGCACTTTTTAATCTCCAAACTCATACAGTTGCAATATATACAAATATTTACAATTCAAAGAGAAACTGCTTCACCAGGCCTCAGCATTCACAGGAAGAAGGAAGTGGGCTCTGTTCTGAGCTCTCATATATTTGCCCCCTAGTGGCCTGACTAGGCATGACTTCGTAGTTCAGGCAGCATGGTTCTGCAGTTGTTCGGCCATTATATAATGGAGTTCAGTCTCTTAAACTCCTGACTCTTATATGCTGACATGAGACTAAACCACCCCCAAATACTTTGCATTGCAACCACATTCACAGCAGTATATTGCTGCAGATAAAATCCATTTCTTCCTCTGGAATTATCAAGACCACAGGTAATTTAAAAGAGGCAGGGCAGGATGATGGGGGCAGCAGATGATATCATAATGTCTACTGTGCACAAAGTCCTAGTGCTTTGCCTCTCTGAACACTGTCTCGATTACCCCACTGTACAGCCCTAGTGAACTGTGTGAATGGGGGCAGAAATGAACATCTATTTATCTCACTGTGAGTTCTTTTGTGCAATCTCTTTCTTCTTCACCTGAGTGTGTAAACAAATCTGAGAACCTTCATTAGGATAACAAATATAAATTAATCAAGCCCTAGGATTGGATCCTCTAGCACTCCTTTAAGAGATTATGCTATAAGGCAGGAAAAGCAACATAGGCTAGGCTTACCTCCTGGCAAACCACTGCTAGATTGCTCTGGGTATTCCATACATTTGTTCACGTTACAAATGCAGTCAGTCCACTAATTTCTTGCTAATATCTTGGCAGTTTACCACTGAGGTAGGCTTATTTTTTGCTTGGAGAATCTTCAGGGGCTCATTGCAATTTCTTGCAAGGCTTTGAGGCACTCATCAGAGTAATAGTCTAATCAATATTCATTCTTTTTACAATTATTAATATTAATTACCCAATTTGTTGGCTAATGGGCTGGAAATGCAGAAAGCAATTTCCAAAAGAGTCTTGCTGTATTTTCACTTTAATTTTCACAGCCTGTTGTTTCTAAATATTTGCAGGAGACTCTGAGGGTTTTTTGACAGGTAGAACACAGTACAGCTGTGGTGAGTCTTCTCAAATAGTCAAATTTGAATGCATTGTCAAATTCTGACAGTCACATTTCTGAAAGAGATATTTTGAATGTTTTTAAAATGATACCACATGTTGTGAGACTTTAGCTTTGACATTTTAATTCAAATGTTTTAGATATGCCCACATCTCCTGGCTGTGGTGATTTTGTTAAACTTCAATTATGAGGTCTTATGAGATGTCAACAGCTATGTATTCGGCATAATTTCATGTTATGAACAGCATGCCATGAAATGAAAAATACCATTGCTACTTATTTGTTAGCCTTTACCAAAAAATAAATAAAAATACTGCTGTTATATGTCAGTGCTTGAATACTAGGAACTGTTTAATATTATTGCATGTTCAACTTCAATGTTTTCATATATTATATATTCAGTTTTTTTTTTTAATCACTGGGTTCTTTGGACAAGATCCTATCTCTCCACCAGCATAGTGTCATAGAAAGAAAAGGACAAGCTGGTGGTGAGAACAGTGACAGGAAGGAAAAGAAGAAAGCTGGTGGGAGAAAAGGAGGTGGTTGGCTGTAAGCCACCTTTTCCTTGAATGCCTGACTTTGAGCAGTCCTCAGAGCCAGGGCACTATGGGAAGGATGTCTTGGAAAATTGCCTGTGTTGACTGTAGGATTTGTGGAGTTGGAATCTAAAAGCCTCAACTTTTAAATTAACTTTTCCAACTTCTGTTTTTATACCAGATGCACTCTTTCCTAGCAGAAAAAGCAGATCTAATCACACTAATGCATGCACTGCTCATATCCTACTGTCCCTAGGGTTGCCAGGTGTCTCTTATTATAAGAGATGCCCCTTATCTGAGGGCCTGGAAGCTTATCCCTCATAGAACTGGCAGGTGTCCCTTATTTTAAGAGAGATCCTCTATTTGAGAGTTGGAAATCTTATATTTGGACTCTTCAGAAAGACAGAAATATGTGCAGAATGTTAGTTATTAATGTGGACACAATGTTAATTTTACAGAAAAACACGGGCTATGTTAATTGAAATCAGGTGATGACTTGAGTGGAACAAATATCAGCCCAGGTGCTGCCGGATCCTCCATTCTGAAGTGGAGAGGAGAGCTAGATGGGGACCTCTTCAGAGTGATCTATGATGGAACTTTAATGGAACTTTAATCATTAGAGAACTGAAGCCATCTGCTAAGTAGATTTCCACATTATTGTTCCTGCAAAAGATAAAGGTTTGGAGACACCATGGAGATTATCAGACGACTCAGTTTAAAATGTTCTTTTGCCAGCATTAATATATATATATATGCTGGAAAAAGAACACTCCCCCCCACCCATACTTGCCTTCCTCTCCTGGCAAAAGCAGCCCCGGCAATAAAGAGGAAGGGAACAGAGCCCTGTTCACTTCCTTGTTTGAAATCCTGCAAGACTTCATCACAAGGGAAATTTTAAAACCAAAAACAAAATAAACACATTAAAAGTTTACACACTTTAAAGGTCCCAGGTAACCTGGGGAGGATCATAAAAAGAGCGAAACTTACCTGGATGTCGCGATCTCACCCGGAAGTGTTCATGCTGGACTGGCCATTCTCGCTGTAGTGATGAGATTTAAATGGCCCAAGGTTTTGCATGTTGGCAATGCTAGCACCAAAATGGAACAGGGGATCTATTGACAGATTCAGCCATCAATAAAAAGGTATGTTAGTATAATGCCAGCAGAACATAAAAGGACACAATCATCTGATATTGGCGTCCTTTTGTGTTCCACTGGCGTTGTGATCATGCCACAGTTGATGTGTCTGATAATCTCCCATGTGTTTTCACTACAAAGAAGCTTTTGAAAACTTAGCGGATCCCTACTTGGAGCCACTGGAGGTTGATGATCCAGACTATCATTATGATGAAACACTGGAGATCGACAGAATAAGACCTTCTGAATGGAGCTAACTGAAATCAATACTTTCATTTGGTAGTTACGTAGGGGACAAACTTGTGAACAGCTACTTCCTGATGGTTAGCCCTGCAAGTCATGAACTTCAATTGTCTCCCTTATTGCTATTTTGAAAACCTGGCAACACTACATTGTACTAGATATCCTGGTTTCAGTAGACTAGTGAACTATACAGGTTACTGGCAAAATGTAAGAGTAGAATTTCTGTACATATGAAAATTTGAGATCTTTCCCCTGAATTCTGGTGAATGAAGGTGTGAAATATGGAGAGCAGGAAAGACATCAAAGTATGGCCCTAGTGAAATGGTTCCATTGTATTGACCAATTGATTGATTGAATATATATCCCACCTTTCTCCCAAGATGGAATCCATTTTGATTAGATTCTGTTGTTTTATTCTGTGTGCTTTACTGTGCCATGCTTTGGACTTTATCAGACCACCCCACTTAATGTTCTTTTGCTGGCATAAATTGTAGCGTTTTTATGCTGGCAAAACAACCTCCTGTACCAGACCTACCTTTACTCTTAAAGAGGCTTCCCTGGCAGTAACAGCTCAAACAGAGCTCCATTTACTTCTGGGTTTGAAATCTCCCAGATTCTTGCGAGAAAAATCAGTAGGCATCCTTATGGCGCCATATTTGACCTGTCTGATAAAGTCCTTTGTCTCTTTTGTACTTTACCAAACATTATTTTGGTTTTCTGAAATGTTATGCATATATATCATCACCATTCCTAATTTATTTTTACAGTTGGCCCTCCACATTTGTGGGTTTAACTTTTGTGGATTTGATTATTCACAGATTATTTACTGTTGTCTCTGCTGCTGCCCTATGCCATTTTAAATGGAGACTGCAAGCCTCATGAGACTATGAATATACGGCGAGGTTTGCAAGTCTTTAATAAAAATGGCGTAGGACAGCAGGGGAGACAGTGGCAAGTCCCACCAGCCACACACTTCTGCCTTGGGAAGAAGCCCCACTGCCTTGAAGATATCCACAGTGGGTTGGATCTGCAGATTGTACTTTCTGCATGTGTTACATGTGGTTTGGGGAAGAGGGGCTAGAGATATTCATGGTTTCCCCACCTTCACAGAGATCCTGTACCCCTAAACCCAGTAAATGTGGAGGGCCAACTGTATTTATTTTTTAAAAAATCTAGGCTGTATTTCAGATGAACCTTCCAAAATAGCTAACAAAAACATAGTTTTTAAAAAGACTTAAAACATGTTATAATTTTTATAGTGTAATAAAATAATTATTTTTTTTAAACCACCTCAGACATGGCTGGAATTCTTAGCATGTGTCCAAGACATTTTGCTGCCTGAGCCAGAACAAAAAATGGTATCTCTGTAGGTGACAGCATCCAAGGTGAGGTAAGCTGGAGATCTGAGCCATGAAACCCCATAAATTCTTTTCTCCTTTTAGGAGGAAAAGAGCTGATGCCTGAGCTATTGGCTTAAGTCTGCCTAATGGTAGGGTCACCCCAAACAACCAAATGAGGTAGGTTAGTCTGAAAAGATCGGCCCAAGGTTACCTAATGCACATCATGCACAAATGGTATTTTGAATCTTGGACTCCTTAGTTTGACCAGGGACTCAACTACATGGGCCAGAATATGCCAGCTCTATGCTGGCATAGTCTCTCTGTGGATCTGCCCAGTTCCTCCCCTGTTACCTAAATGAAATGGGATGGAGTCCAGACTACCATGCTAGCGCATCCCTTCAGCCACCGCCACCACCTGTGTCAGTCTTTCTGAAGCTGCGAAGCCACCCAACAGCACATGATCAAGGCTCCTTGTATGTGGCCAGCTTTAGTCATACACTGCAGGACTCTTTCCTGGCTTCAGAAAGAGTGACACAGACAGAAGTTGCAGCAACAGGCTGATGTGGCAATATGGCCTCCTGTGGTCCCATGGGATCTGATTTGTTTTTTCCTCAATGAAGCAATTTTTCATGGGTGTTTTGCTGTAATGGTTTAACAGGCTTTACCCTGTCTTATTCCCATCTTATACTCAGGGTTTGTGAAGACTGCCTGGGGGCAAAATGGGGCAAAAGCTCTGCATCATTGGGACTCTAAGATGGGGGC
Organism: Gambelia wislizenii; assembly: GCA_030847615.1. Taxonomy (NCBI): domain Eukaryota; kingdom Metazoa; phylum Chordata; class Lepidosauria; order Squamata; family Crotaphytidae; genus Gambelia; species Gambelia wislizenii. Next base: position 239,408,453 of record JAUMIR010000005.1, read on the forward strand.
AATATGGGGTAAATAGCCTGTCTAGACAAGGCCTAAGACTGAAATAACTGTACTATGCTAACATTGGGAATTGCTTGGTAATTTTTAATAAATAAATAAATAAAATGTGCTTTGGATTTATCCTTGGTATATGCTCAGCTGAAGGAATCCATCTTCATCTACCCTTTGTATCAAGTATGTGTCCTTCCAATGTGTGTCTTTGACGTGACACACTAGCTGCATGCAATACATGTTGCTCTATTTACTTTGCTGCAACCTCAATAGTTTGGTCCCGGTAGGAAGAATAACAGAGTTCATGTACTTTTAGCCTTTTTGTTTGATATCTACTCAGACTTTAATCTCTATATCAATAACGAATTATAGCAAGCCAGAAGCAAAATTAATATCACACAAGGTAGAAGAAAGGGGAAGGAAGAAAAAACCCCAACCCTGACAGAGAATTTTCTTTTCTTTTCTTGAACATACAGGATTCTCTAGGGTGAATTAATTCAGGCTTTATGTTACATACATGTGTGCAAGATTTTATTTTCTTCCTCAGTTTAGTAAATGGGTTTAGTGCATAAAAGTAGGGGGGGGGAAAGGTGTAGGCTGCAATATTGTTGGAATAGGAAGAAGATCTAATAAATAGTTCTCATCCAGGGAGATTATCAGACCTCCAAAAAAGTACCTTAGAATGCCAGGATGATGCTTCTGTCCCACAAACAGGACTTGGGTTCAGATGTCCTCATCTTCATTGCATTCTGCTCCTCTGCTGCAGCAGTTAGTAAGGTGATGCTTTTCATTGACAGGGAGGTCCCGTCAATGAAAAGCGCCACTTTACTAACTGCTGCAGCTCAGGAGCAGAACATGATGAGGACAATGCCGTCTGAAACCGGGTCCTGTTCGTGGGACAGTAACATCATCCTGGCATTCTGCTAAGGTACTTTTTGCTTTGTCTGATAATCTCCCCGGACTTCTTGCTCAAAACATGGAAGGTTACATTTAAAAGTAACAGTTACTGCTATAATCCTAGGCTTGTCTACATGGACCAAATAAAATGATCTCATCTTTTTTTGACAGCAAACTCTCAGATGCCATACTGCTTGAATGTGGGTCTTTTCAGGGCTTTTAATCCAGACCAAAAAGAGTTGGGATTTACTCCAGATTTCAGTGGAAAATCTGGATAATGATGTGTATGTGTATGGACTGAGCTCCATAGCAGCATCGGTGTGGGGCCGGGGGGGGGAGGAGTTTCAGCAGATGTGCAGAAGAGGTTGGGAGGAGGCTCTCTGGGCCAGGTAATCAGGTGACATTTCCCACCAGGAAATGCCTCTTTCCCTGTTTTAACTTTTAGCAGTTCCTTTATCACCTTTTTTTTTTTTTTTGCATATGTGACAGTTGTTTGAAGAAGTACATAACAGCATACTTGTATCGCTAGCTGTGACTGCCTCTGCTTAATAGAATATCTGAAGACTCTCCAAGCCATGGGAAAAGAGGCAGAGGCAATGTGGACACATGCACATTCACATTTATGACGGGAGGAGGAAAATGAGAAGCCACAGCTGTGTGGCCACACGAACTGCAATTTATTGGACTGGGGTGAATTTGAAGGGAGAACTGTGTGGACAGTGCTCCCAAACTCACCTCAGTGTGCATGGCAATCTTGTGGAGAAGTCCATGGTCTCTGCAGACCAGGGTAGCCCAAAGGAAGCTGGATTTTCCTGACAGTGGAGACAAACTCTCTGCGACACCCCACCACCACAAAAGCAATTTGCTACCCTTAGGGATGCTTTTTTTTTTTTAAAAAAAAATTCTTTATTTCCTTCCTTCTCAAAAGGAACTAAAATAGCAAAATCTGATTGCTGTATTGCCTAACCTAATGCATATTTGTTCATTATTTACTCATTTGTGCATATTTTTCTTTTCCAAATAGTATACATTCTTGAATGGAACAGTGCAGTGCAACCCAGAAATTTTGAATTTCCCTTTAGAAGTGACAGTACAATTACAACTTTTCCCTGAACAACCTCCAGACATTATTTAACACTTTTATACAAAGAGAATCAGTGATCAAAATCTAAAGGGCCATAACATGAGAGCTGAATATAATAAGGAGTTCAGCCATAATTTCATTGAAAGTCACACACACGAATGCACTGGCAGCAGAGAAGAGAGAAAGCACCTACCATCAGTGGTGCACCACCAGCGTCAAAGTAACTCCACTCTGCCTGAGGGTCTCTGGCCAGCAAACCCTGTGTTCTCTGCACTCTCCTTGTGTTTAGAGGTAACATATTTTTTTCTAGAAATCTGCCATGCTCTTCACGTACCCTAGTGGCTTTGCTTGATGCTGTGAAGCCTGCAGCAATACAAACAAAACAAAACATTCAGATCTTTTCATCCAGCCAAGTTGGAGGCCTGAGGTTTTGGAAATCAAATCCTTCCAGCTGAGATGTCTCTGTTACGAATTCCATAGCGTGTGTTAGGGTAACTGTGATTGCTTTTGTTTGATTACCTTAAATTCTTATTTTTTTTTGTTTTGTTTTGTAGCTTCTACTCACAGTTGGCCCTATTGTTAGGTACAGTAATGCAATGGCCTCACATGATATATTATGGAGGGGAAGGGCAGTTTCCTGGCTGATCCTCTTGAGGTCACACACACACACACCCACACACCCATACCTATTGTTGGAGGAGAGAGTTGTGTGTACCATATGGCATGTTTTGATCCCCTAAAGCAGCTATCTCAAGATGTGATGGAGGATGCTGGCTGGAATCCTATTGGTTAGTCCCAGCTAGAGTACACCCATTAAATCACAGGTTGACTGGTGAGTCAACATATAGGTAAATCTAATTGATTCAATGGCTCTACTTGAGTCAGGACTACCAGTAGGATTTAGGCGCCAATCCCACTGATGATAGAGATGTAAGATCAACTAGCAAGATCACTGTTTGTGTGTGAACTGAAAGAAGGGCCAGCACCTTCTACTTTGCTTCAGGCAGCAAAATATTTTGGGCTAGTCTTGATTCTACTTCTCATTTACTTCTCTGGAGCTTCCTGAATAGTACAGGTACTCAGAATCAAGTCCCTATGGGGCTTTTTTCCCTCTCCCAGGGAAATGTTTGTAGGATTGAAGCCTAAATTACAAACCTCTCTCTTTTCCTCATATGTCTCCAACATTAAATTTCTCCCTCCCCCAGACCCATAACAGGGAGTTGGCAAGTTTGGATGTGCCACTCTGAAAGTTTCCATGGCAACCCATCAAACTGTCAGCCCAGCTTTCCAACATGCCATCATGTTGGAAATATTGGATCAGCTGTTATGCACAAAACTGATCTTATAGTGGTGCTATCTTTTATTATTTTAGTTCCCACTAAAGTCTCCAAAGACACACTGTTTACAGAACAAAGAGACAGCTCACTTATTCCATCTCAATCAAGTTTCCATATATAAAAAACAAACCTGCAAAAGCTGGTGCATTTTGTGTCATTTGGAAATGCACTGTAAGGAACTCATTAGAAACAACTGAGAGGGAATAAGGAAATCCACATCTATATGACATGGGCAATTGCACCCTGATCCATCAATACCCAGACTATTAAGAACATAGCTCCTCCCTGTGGAGAAATTTCAGTAGCAGAAAAAAAGTGGTGTTTTATACTTCTCTGTAGCGCAAAGTGTTTGGAATGATTCAAATCACAAAATTATAATAGTGGAAGCAATACCAGTGATCGCCTAGTCCAACCACCTCATAGTGCAGAAACCCACAGCTAAAGGACTCCTGACAGGGGACCATTCAACTTCTGTTTAAATACCTCCAACAAGGAAGAATCCACTACCTTCCAAGGCAGATTATTCCACTGTTTTATAACTCTTACCATCAGAAAGTTCTTTCTAATGCTTAGCTGGAATCTCCTTCTGTGTAATTGGAATCCATTGGTTTGGGTTGTAGCCTCTTGAGCAGTGAGAACCAGCATGGGGTAGTGGTTCGAGCATTGAATTATGACTCTGGAGACCAGAGTTGCAATCCCTACTTGATCATGGAAACCCACTGGTGACCTTGGGCAAGTTACAGTCTCTCAGTCTGAGAAAGGCAAAGGCAACCCCCCTATGAACAAATCTTGCTAAGAAAACCCCATGATAAGATCACCTTAGGGTTGCCATAAGTCAGAAATGACTTGAAGGCATGCAACAATGTGGAACATGTCCAGAGGAGGGTGACCAAAATGGTAAAAGGTCTGGAAGCCATGCCCTATGAGGAGCAGCTTAGGGAGCTGGGTACGTTTAGTCTGGAGAAGAGGAGGTTAAGAGATGACATGATAGCCATGTTTAAATAGTTGAAGAAATGTCATACTGAGGATGGATCAAGCTTGTTCTCTGCTATTCCAGAGCCTAGGACACACAGCAATGGACTCGAACTACAGGAAAAGAGGTTCCACCTAAACATTACAAAGAACTTCCTGATGGTAAAAGCAGTTCAACAGTGGAATGCACTGCCTCAGAGTGTGATGGAATTGCCTTCTTTGGAGGTTTTTAAACGAGGCTGGATGGCCATCTGTCGGGAACGCTTTGATTGTGTATTCCTGCAAGGCAGGGGGTTGGACTAGATGGCTCTTGTGGTCTCTTCCACCTCTGTGATTCTAACAACAACAACAACCCTTGAACAGTAAACAAACAAACAAACAAACAAAAACCTAGATGCTCATTCACATTACCAAATTATAGCACTATGATTCTATTTTAACTGCCATGGTTCCATCTTATGGAATCTTGAGACTTGCAGTTTAAGAAGAAGCATTTAGAATGCCCAGCCAGGCAACTCCAGTGCTTCGTGTTGTTCCTGTTTGCCATATAGGTCTTTTAAAAAGAGATGAAAGCCTTGGTTCAGGACTTATAGGGCTGGAGTAAGTTTAAACCCAGATTTAAAGAATAGAGGCTCTAGACCACAATATATAACTCTGTTTTCATTTTCCCCACATCAGAATATTTAAAATCTCAAGTCCTTTCCATTCCCAATATGAAGAAATTATGATTTTTCAAGCTGCAATGCAATTCACTATGCATTTTGTATTCATTTACCCTAAAATATATGTCTCATGTATCAATTTTACTTAAAATTTTGCATTATGTGCATTTTGGTATATTTTAGAGCCAAGAGGCAGAAAGTGCAGAAATTAAATTATTATTGCAGACTGATCCATTTATTAGTCCAGAAATTGCAAATCAGTTCTTTTCACTAAAAATGCAGACTGAACAAAATCCTGAAGCATCCCTGCTTGTTGCCAGTCATTTATTTTTCCCACCAGAATGATTGCTTGGAATCATCTATATTTATCGTGACTAGAGACACTCCCCAACTAAAATGTGCAGTTAATGTTGAGAACTAGATAGATACTGGGCTAGATAAACCAGAGGAATAGAGAAGGGTGTGATCTTCTTACCAGTGGAACACACATCCTGTTTTCTTAAAAGAAGTAGTTGAGAAATTGCTTGGGTTCCATACAGACTTTCCCCCACTTCTCAAGAATACCAACGGGATGCATTGCTTATTGCCTTGGAATATGTGCAGTACATTTTGGAAGGGAAAAAATATGCATGATGCCCTGTCTACGCTTACGAAATATGCACAGCTAATAAAATGTGCATCTTTTTTTTTTAAAGTGTCATCAGAAGGCTACCAATACAAGTCCCTGATGAACTAGGTCCTAATAAAATTCAGCACCCAGGAATCGAAAGTAGAAGAAAATTTATTTGTCTGAAGAGGTGTGTAAGGGGGCAAACCCAAAGCAAAACAGACCCTGTTTGTTGGAGGGTATAGAATCATAGAATCATAGAATTGTAGAGTTGGAAGAGACCACGAGGGGCATCCAGTCCAACCCCCTGCCACGCTGGAAATCACGATCAAAGCATCCCCGACAGATGGCCATCCAGCCTCTGTTTAAAGACCTCCAAGGAAGGAGACCCCACCACACTCCGAGGGAGTGTGTTCCACTGCCAAACAGCTCTTACTGTCAAAAAGTTCCTCCTAATGTTGAGGTGGAATCTCTGTTCCTGGAGCTTGCATCCATTGCTCCGTGTTCCAGTCTCTGGAGCAGCAGAAAACAAGTCTGCTCCATCCTCAATGTGACACCCCTTCAAATACTTAAACAGGGCTATCATATCGCCTCTTAACTGTCTTTTTTCCAGGCTAAACATACCCAGCTCCCTAAGTCTCTCCTCATAAGGCATCATTTCCAGACCTTTCACCATTTTAGTCGCCCTTCTCTGGATATGCTCCAATTTGTCAATATCCTTTTTGAATTGTGGTGCCCAGAACAGGACACAGTATTCTAGGTGAGGTCTGACCAAGGCAGAATAGAGCAGCACTATTACTTCCCTTGATCTAGATACTATACTTCTATTGATACAGTCCAAAATCGCATTGGCATTTTTAGCTGCCGCATCACACTGTTGACTCATGTTCAACTTGTGGTCTACTAGGACTCCTAGATCCCTTTTGCACGTAGTCTCGTTCAGCCAGGTCTCTCCCATCCTATATCTATGCATTTCATTTTTTCCGCCCTAAGTGCAGTACTTTACATTTCTCCGTATTGAATTTCATTTTGTTAGCTTTGGCCCAGCTCTCCAGTCTATCCAGGTCATTCTGAATTTTGATCCTGTCCTCTAGGGTATTAGCTACTCCTCCTAATTTATGTATGTTATGTATGTTATGTGCATTTTTTGTATGCCTTGCTGAGTTGATTTCCAAATGTGTGACCTGTCAATTGTGCCACTGTTTGCCTACTGTTTGCCTTTAAATGCAGCCATACAGCCTTAATTGCTTTCTGTCATTAGATTTGAGCATGATTGTTTTTAAAAATCATTTCCCTCTGCCTGTGGAATGCTGTTCTGTAGGGAATATTTCTGCCTAGCTAAGGAGTGCCTTGTGTTTTTGCTTAGTAATAATTAACTGCAATGATGTTAAGTTCTCTATGTCTTCCTACCCTCTTAGCAAAATGAAAAACAAACTTAGAATAGCAGGAAATAAAACAATAGCATCATCTCTTCCCTAAGGGGTAGGGAGGAAAGATGTTAGGAGGGGTAGCTAATACCCCAGAGAACAGGATCAGAATCCAAAATGACCTCAACAGATTAGAGGGCCAAAATTAAAAAAAAATGAATTTCCACAGGGAGAAATGTAGAATACTACCCTTGGGCAGTAAAATGAAATGCACAAATATAGGATGGACGACACCTGGCTCAAAGGCAGTACATGCGAAAAGGATCTAGGAGTCTTAGTAGACCACAAGCTGAACATGAGTCAGCAGTGTGATGCAGCAGCTAAAAATGCCAATGCGATTCTAGGCTGCATCCATAGGAGTATAGTGTCTGGATCAAGGGAAGTAATAGTGCCACTCTATTCTGCTTTGGTCAGACCTCACCTGGAATACTGTGTCCAGTTCTGGGCACCACAATTCAGGAAGGATATTGAGAAGATGGAACGTGTTCAGAGGAGGACAACCAAAATGGTGGGAGGTCTGGAAGCCAGGCCCAATGAGGAGCAGTTTAGGGAGCTGGGCATGTTTAGTCTGGAGAAGAGAAGGCTGAGAAGGGACATGATAGCCATGTTTAAATATTTGAAGAGATGTCATACTGAGGATGGAGCAGGCTTGCTTTCTGCTTCTCTAGAGACTAGGGAGATTTTCACACGAGGCCAACATGCCCTGTTACTGCCCCGCCACCTCCTCTCCCGTTCCTGCCACAGAATAACATAAATCTTTCACACTTACCTTAATTCTGCGGCAGGAATGGGCTCCCCCTCCCCTTGCTGGCCAGGCATAAATGCAGCTGTCGTAAGGCTGCTTTTACGACCGGCCATCTGAAATGTTATCACATTATTGCTGTGCCTTCTGCAACTGGACTTGTCTATCTCGGATTGGCCTTTTTAGTCATCAGCGCACTTGCAGAAAACGCGGGATGAGTCCTTCCTGAATCTTCGTTTGCGAAGAAAAGCCAGAGAGAAAGATTGCATGATAACGGCCTGGCGGTAAATTCAAAAAATAAAACTCCCCCAAACATAAAATCAATTCACCAAGGACAGAAACACACTTTAAATCACACAATCAAAACAGGGAGGGTAAAATAAAGGGTGCCACTTACCTGGATGACTAGATCATACCAGGAAGTACTCAGAACGGACCTCCCCTCCGCGGCTGTCATTTTGGAACAGGAACAGGGCTCCTGTTCGCACACCCGTGATTGTGTGATAGCGACGGAACAGGAGGTCTATTCATGATGAAAAATTGTAGTTACATTGTTCCAGAACAGTCACGGGAGCCAGATGGATGCAGGACAGAATGGGGTCAACGTCGTCTGAAAGGGAAAACCTTTCCCGACCCTGTTCTGTTCCTGCCATGGGATTTATAGCCCATGTGAAAATCTCCTAGGACACGGAGCAATGGGTTCAAACTACAGAAAAAGAGATTCCACCTAATCATTAGGAAGAACTTCCTGACAGTAAGAGCTGTTCAGAAGTGCAATGCACTGCCTTGGAGTCTCCTTCGTTGGATGTTTTTAAGCAGAGGCTGGATGGCCATCTGTTGGGAATGATTTGATTGAGTATTCCTGCATGGCAGGGGGTTGGACTGGATGACCCTGAGGTCTCTTCCAACTCTGTGATTCTATGATTCTTGAACAATTTGAACTTCTTCCTCAGTCCAGGTATAGTCTGTGGAAGACTCTGGAGAGGAAATCTCAGCTGCTGAACAGTGAGAAGCATTTAAAAGTGGTTTCTTGTGCTTCTTGGAGGCCTGAAAAGGTGAATTTTGGGATATATGCTAGTGTTGTTTACTTATTCACCATTAGGATTTTATAGGAGGAGGGTGACCAGGATGGTCTGGAAGCCATGCCCTATTAGGAATGGCTTAGGGAGCTGGGCATGTTTAGTCTGGAGGAGAGAAGGTTGAGAGGTGACATGATAACCATGTTTAAATATTTGAATGGATGTCATACTGAAGATGGGGCAAGCTTGTTTTCTGCTGCTCCAGAGACTAGGACATGGAGTAATGGGTTCAAACTACAGGAAAAGAGATTCCACTTAAGCATTAGGAAGAACTTCCTGACAGTAAGAGCTGTTTGGAAGTGGAATGCACTGCCTCGGAGTGTGGTGGAGTCTCTTTCTTTGGAGGTCTTTAAACAGAGGCTGAGTGGCCATCTGTTGGGAATGATCTAGTTGTGTATTCCTGCATGGCAGGGGGTTGGACTGGATGGCCCTTGTGGTCTCTTCAAACTCTATGATTCTATAGGAAAATTATTGATTTACATGAAGAAAAGTAGAATGATAAAATTAAATAAATGTAATAACATGGGTTACAGAGGCTATATTGTCATGGTACATCTTGAAAGCAAAAAGTAAAACCAAACCTGGGATCCCCAGTCCCCATGCACTCCAATAATTGGTGATATTTATTGATTTGGCATTTAATGTTGCCTTCCTCATGGACTGGTATTAAGTAGACAGAGAACCCCTGAAAGACACTCACTGAAAAGGGCTAGTCATCTATTGTCTATGGAAGAGACCATGGAAATTGGTCCATGGAGAGACCATGGACATTTCCAAATCCTAAAGTAATTCAAAGATCAAGCCAGACCTAAGGAAATGTTGCCTGAACACACCTAGTGTCAGACAATGATCTCATCATCTGTAGCTGGAGTAATCTTTTGTCTGTAAACAACCTTTCCTGCACCCCACAAAAGAAGGTAGCTATGGCTTTTTAAATCTAAACGACTGACCACACATTATGGGGCAATCAGGTCCAGTTCAAGGAATTTTGGGGGCCCCTGCAATGCTTTATTTTGCAGGCCCCATATGTTTAACTCAGGTCAATGTAACCTAACTCAACCTAAGCTATTCACAGTACAGGATATTCAGATTATTACTAATAATGTTTTTGCAGGAGGAGGGTTACTACAGGGCCCCCCACAATGATGGCCCCCCCTGCGGATGCTGCTGCTGCCTTAAACTGGCCCCCAGGGCAATTAACATCTCCAGAGGTTCATGGTTTAACCATGAAACTCTCCTGGCACATATTGTTTCCACACTCAAAATCTCTTCCCCTCAAGGCATGTTTTGTGGTATAATTAGAAGCCCCAAACTACACCACATTGTGCACAGACTCCCTTCCTGAGGACACTTCGTCCAACTGTGTAGCCACTCCTGCTTCCTCTATCCACGTTGGCAGTGGGCTTTGAGACTTTGGACTACAGGACAGGTTGTTTCACCTCAAAACTCCTCCATACTGTTCTCCTATAGAAATACTTCTCATTTCATTCTCTCTAGCCTTGTGTGAATGCTTGTTGTACGAATGCATGCATGACTGGTGTTATTTTTGAACCTTTAACAAAGATAATTGTTAACGTTTCATTGTGTGTGTGTGTATGTGTGTGTGTGTGTGTCTGTTCAGAGCTAGTAGGGGTAAACATAGGTGCAAGATCCCCTTGTTGCCCACTGTCACATTGCTAAGTCGAGTTGTTGCTAATTTCCTCAAATTATTAATAACTTGATTGTGCGTGGAATTTCCATGTCACTAGCAGCTTGGGTAAGAAAAGGAAGGAGAAGGGAATACAAAATCAGAGTATATTCACACTTCCATATATTGGTAACAACTTGTATTAGTGAAGCGTAACATGGGTGTATATCTCTTCCTCTGTATTGACCCATCTTGTGTCTAATAAAAAGTTTCATACCAAAAAGTATTTCCTATTTGTATTCCAAATATTATTCTATAAATCAGCATTTGTTGGTGGCAGAGTCCAAAGAATTTCCGTACTGATATACAGGCAAACCTCACTTAACAAAGTCTCTGACAAAGGAGCTCCTTTCATTGTCCTTCTCAATTTTTTCTTCTCAGATTTTCTCCTGCAGTGTAAAATGTTTCTTTTATTCATGCCTATCCCCTTTGCTTCTGTTTTATATTCTCAACTCCTTTGCCACTAACAAAACCAACCTAAAGCTTTTTAATTTTCTCCTCTCAAGATTAGTGTAGCTTTGGAACTATAGCCAGAGTGTGGCAGGTAGAGAAGATGGCTACTCGCATTGATGACATAGGATACCTTGCTTTACTATTTAAAAACCTATAAAGTTGTTTCCAATTATCATAGTTACCTAGCTCCTGTAGCTGTTTTTCTGAAACTTTCTCACCTAAGGATGTACCTATGTGTGTAATTTTTCTGGAAATTGTCCAAAAAGCCAGTGGAAGAAAAGAAAGAGATGCATATCTCTTTCCTGCCCAAAGGAAAAAAAAACCCAAAAACCCTTCAATATAAGCCACTGCACCTTTAATCCCCAAACTTGCATGTTTGTTACTTAGGGCAACCTCTTGTTGTCTGTCATTTTCAGATCAATACTCTACAAGGAGTACTAGGGATTCATGTACCTTCTTTAAAATACCCTCCTAATGTAAAGGCTGCTTTTGCACATAAACCCACCTATTTGTCTCAAACATGGCAGACTTGTTCCTCTCACTAATCTTGTTTCTCTTGACAACTAATTTGACATGGTATTTGCTTTTTTAAGGTACTTTTATTTTGGCTTCTTAGGAAAAGCCTCTGTGACTTGGGAGACCCTACCAGTAGCAATGCTAATGACACCATAGGGCTTATCTACACGGGCCAGAATATGCTGGCTCCGTGCCAGTACATTCTGCCCATGGATCAGGCCCATTCCTCCCCCATCACTGGCACAAAATGGAATGGAGTCCAGATCACCATGCTACCAGATCTGAAGCTACCATTGCCACCATCTGCCTTGCTATCTCCGTAGCCTAGAAACCAGTCTGCAGCACATGAGTAAGGCCCCCTGCATGTGGCCAGCCTTGGTCATATGCTCCAGAACTCCTTCCTGGCTATGGAAGATTGAGACAGACAGCAGCTGCAGTGACAGGCCAGCATGGAAGTCTGGGTTCCTGTGGTCACATGGAGCCCAATCCGTTTTCTGCAAGCTGGAGCAGATTTTACCAGGTATTATTTTAAAATGGTGTAACAGGCCTTACCTTGTCTTGGCCCTGTCTTGGCCCTGGGAGTCAAGAGGAATGCCCTGGGGCAAAATGAGGCAAAGGCACTGCATCATCTGGACTGCAGGACTCCAAGATGGGGTAAACAGCTCATCTAGAAAAGCCCATAGTCTCTTACCTCATGCTGCAGTCCCACCACAACAGAAAAGTAGTGCTATTCCAAACAAACTGACAAACCATCTGAATGAAATCACAATAGAACAACTAACAGCAAAACAAAAACACCCACACTACTTGAAATGTGCCACATTATCTCATGATACCAAAGATTCTTAGAATCCAAATCAGTGATGGTCAAAAATTCCAGTCAGTAATATCTGGTAGACTGTGAAACTGAAACAACAATAACAACACCTACATATTGGATTATAATTGTGGCTATCCCATGGGACAGCAGAACTAAAGACAAAGAAAAGAAAAGATTATGAAATATTAACACCTCCAAGTTGAGATGCAGCACCTCTAGGAAAAGGAAACAACTGTTGTTTAAATGGTGATAGGTGACTCTGGAATTTGAATGAACATTTGAATGAAGTCACCATAAATAGGATCATAATAGAACAATTACAAAAAGTGACACTATGTGGAACATGTCATATTATTCAAACATACAACATTTATTCCTAGAGTCTTGAACAGAATCCAAACCACTGACAGTCCAAAACTCCCATCAGTGACCCCTGATAGACTGTGGCTGCTGACACACTGCAGAAATAATCCAGTTTGACACTGCTTTAACTGCCATGGGTCAATGCTATGGAATTCTGGGATTTGTAGTTTTGTAAGATTTTTATCTCTGTCAGAGAGCTCTAGTGCCACAACAAACTACAAATACCAGAATTCCATAGGCTGGAGCCATGGCAGTTAAAGCAGTGTGTCAGCAGCCTGTAAAACCACAATACTTGCATAGTTTTATCTGGCAAACATGCTTTCCCTACATGAAGCTGTTATGCCTGCAAATTTCATCCAATTCTGACAAAGAGAGAAAAATACAGCTGGTTTTTGTTTGCCAGTGATACTCAGTGGATGGTCCCAACATTCAGATTTCCAAATCTCATTTTGGTTTGAGAACACAGGTTGAGGAGGATGGTTTTTGAACTGGTGCAAACAATCAGATTTTGTGAAACAGTGATTACGGTCTGAATAAAATCTTGTTGTCAACACTCACCTCTAGCAGCTATGGATTTGTTTCATTTGTTTTTGTTTCAACTTTCCAGCTTTGGCTTGCCCTTCTATGAATGTCTGATTTCCCCTAATTCTAGTACTTGGTCCTCATTATGTATCGGCTTTTCACTCCCTTGTTTTAGAGACATGTGTCAACTTCTCATTTTGGAAACTTATTTCATTAGCTTTAGCAGAATTGCCATAATTACTAGTGTATGTCACAAGATATCATAAAATGCCACAACAGCTTCAGTGTCTAATACAGTTATTAAGGGATGTGTCACAACATCATTCATCTTTGTCTTTGAAAGTTTCTCTCCTCCACCAGCTCTACTGTAGCTTGAAATTGCACAAGTCCAAGCAATATATATGATATATGATAAGCATTAAATAAATATGCCAAGGGAATCATGCAATGGATTTGGGTTGTAGTTAGAGACATAAAATAACATTGTTGGGTTTGCATTTCCTTATGGAGATATCCATTTCACACCCCTTGAGACTAGCACTTGAATGGAGCACTTCCTGCTCCACTTCCTGGAGATCGATACCTTCTCAAGGTTTGTGATGCATTTCAGAGAGGAAAAATGCACACAACTCAAAATGCATTTAATTGAAAAAAAAATGCACCCAGATGTGCTCAAAAGGAAAATGTGCACATTCGAAATATGCATACAAAAATGGACATAAAACTATACCCATATTTACACACAGGGGAAAAATAACCTTTTTTGACCCCAAATGTCTCCGAACATCCTCTCTTGGGCCTTCCCGGGCCATTTTAGGTCCAGAAAAGGCCTTTTTTAACAACAAGAAGTGAGTGGGAGTCACTTCCTGTTATTATTATTATTTTAAAAAAACCTCACTCCTGTGCCTAAATTGGCCCAATACTCCCCTCCCCAATGTGGTGGAAGTGTCCTCCGTGTCCACTAGGAGCATTTGTATGTTTAAAAATTGTTTATATATGTATGGTCATACAAGATATATATATCTTAGGTATGTTTCCTTTCCCAGTGTGCTGATTGGCCATTTATGAAACATACCCAGCCAATCCCCTCCCTGCTGTCACTCCCTCAGCCATTCACCACCCACATGCAAATTCCCTCTCCACCTCACAAACCACTCCTGCCACTCAATCTTCATCTACACCCCCAGCCTCACCAGGGCCCCTCCCTCCTCTCACTCCCTCAGCCACTCACCACCCACATGTAAAATAATGCAATATTTTTTCCTAAAATAATACCATGTATCTGAACCATATGAAAGGAACACTGCCACTCTAAGCTCTATGCCATGACTACCTCTTGAAACCCTGGTATGTTCCGGCGGGTACAGCTATGCTAGTATATGTTAAGTATAATGTAAACTTCCCCTGCATACAGTTTCCATCCCCTTCAGGCTGCTCGATGTGCCCCTGTAACTGATATTTTTTTTAATATGCACATTAATTGCATCCACACAATTAGCATCATGTCTAGCATCACCCTTAGCTACAGTTTATGGAATGCAGATATTGACAAATGTGGTGTTTTTGGTTTACGGTTTCCATCAACTTAGCCAATAATGAAGAATGATGGAGGCTGAAGTCCAAAAACATATGGAGCACCATGGCTGCAGGGTTTAATCATCAAACCCTAAGTGTTAGATCAGAGTCAGGCAACCATAAGTTTTTGGACTGCAACCTCCATCATTCTTAATGTCTTACGAAGTTCCCATTGATTCAGTGGGTCTGCTTTATGTAGCATCAGCTTTTGGAGTTAGTTGTATCTTTGCACAGCAGACACCCTGAAAAAAATATTACTTCTCCTAGCCTCAGCTGCTACCTGCAGTACAAGATAGTATTAATGACTTGCTTTACAAGGCTGTTGTAAGTGTGACTGCAAAAAGTATGAAAAGTTTTCTGAACTCTGAAAAAATTATATGGGTGATTGAAAATGATGATGAGGATGATGATTACATAACCAAAGCTATGAAAAACCTACTGAAATGCAATGCCAGCTAATTAATGAACTGCTTATGCAAAACTAAGATTTTATGGCTGTTTAATGGAAACTAAAGCAAAGGTGGTGAAAGCTATCAAGAAACTGCAATTTGAATATGTGTAAATTTTCACACATAGTAATTCAGCAGTCTGCTCTTGTGAAGCAATATCTCCTCTTATGAAGGAGGTTTCTACATTAACAGATTTTCTGATGATTTTCTTGTAACTCATTTTGTTGTTGGATTGTTTCTTTCAGCTAACAAAAATCTCAAGAGATTCCCGAGGGGACATATGTCTTTGGTGCTTTGTGATATTTTGAATAACTCAAAATAAGATGTACCCAAAAAGCAAGTCAAAGAATGCATAATGTTTTCTAGTGTTGCTTGCCTATGAGAATTAATTAAAGGAAATTACTTGAAACAGTGTGAAAAGAAGCCATATTTATGGAATTTGGTTTCCCCTTTCCTTTTATATTTAAAAAAGCAAAGCCTGGTTTAGAATGAAAAAGAAAATAAGGATCTTAATTTGTAAACTTTTAAATAGAAACTTTTTGCTTGCAATCCCGATGGTTAATCTCAACTAGAGTAGACCCACTGAATCAATTGTTGAATGGTAAGGCAACATGTAGGTAAATCCCATTGATTCAATAGCTCTAATCTAGTGAGGACTTACAATGGGATTTAAACCAATATGTTTAATATGACCCCATATTAATAAATAAATGCCTGATAAATAATTGATAAATAATATAACTAATATAAATAAATGCCTGATAATTAATTAATCAATTAATTAATGCCTGAATCTATTGGGTCGTTCCAACAAGAGTTGTTGTTTTCTGACTTATGGCGACCCTAAGGTGAACCTATCACAGGGCAAAATTTGTTCAGAAGGGGTTTGCTTTTGACCTCCTCTGAAGCTGAGAGAGTATGACTTGCCTAAGGTCATCCAGTGGGTTTCCATGGCTGAGTGGGGCCTCAAACCCTGGTCTCCAGAGTCATAGTCCAATGCTCGGATCATTGCACCACACTGGCTCTCACTCCAACAAGATTAGACCCATTGATTCAATGGCTGAATCGAGAGTAAATGAAAATCCCAGTGCAACATGATGCAAATCCCATTGATTCAATGGCTGAAATTCTGTTAGGGAAATACGTATGTATATATCACACTATGCACGTGGGGCCAAAAAGTCACCATTGTGCTAAAAATGCATTCTACTGATAGTGGCTGAAGTGGAATTAATCTGTTCCTCATCTTTGCAAGGTGCTCATTGTGCATTATATGTTGTGCATCCTATATTTTGCACTGTGGTTCTGCACTGTGCATTTTGGTTGTGCAACCTGTACTCAGCACAGTGGTTGTGCACTGCATATTGTACACAGGGCAATGGCACCTAGTCATTGAGATGTGTTACACAATGTTGCTTTTCTGTATTGGGGCTGTCAAGTGCCCATGTAGCATATCTCCACCTGCAGATATTTATGCTACACCAAGGAATTGCTGGATTGCAGCCAATAAGTCTATTTTAATTGGGACTGTGAAGTCGAAGGCTTTCACAGCTGGCATCTATAGATTTTCCTTGGATTTTTTCTGGGTGTGAGGCTGTGTTCTGGAAGAGTTTCTTTCTGACGTTTCACCTGCATCTGTGGCTGGCATCCTTAGAGAATGGTTGGGTAGGAGTGTGTGTGGAGTTTATATACTGTGAGCCCCTGTTGGAGAGGTTATGTAAATTTGTGTATTTGAATGGGTAGTTCCTGGGGGAAGATATGCAAGGAGGATTAGTGTCTGTTTGGCTAATGGTTGGTTAATGGTCCATTATCTGCTGGAAATCCCCCTGTCTCTGGGTTGAGTTCATTTGCAAGTGTTGAGTTCTGATTTTAGTGTTCTTCAGGACTCGCAGCTCACAGTATATAACCCCCCCCCACACACACACACACTACTACCCAACCATTCCCTGAAGATGCCAGCCATGGATGCAGCCAAAATGTCAGAAAGAAACTCTTCCAATACACGGTCTCACAGCCTGGAAAAAAAACAAGGAAAATCTATGGATGCCAGCCGTGAAAGCCTTCGACTTCACAAACCAATCACTTTATTTATATGCCACCTTTTCCTAAAGAGTGGGACTCAAGATGGCTTTTCTCCCTCTACCCTAAATCCACTTGGCAAAATTGTATCCAAATATTCCATATCCAAATATTCTATATCAGAATTATTTGCTGTTCTACCCTTCCCCCATATACACAGTGCACTGGAATGCTGCTAGGTCTACACCACTGTGAATTTCATAATCTACAGGGGAGGGAACATGGAGTTTTGTTGTGGAACCAGGCCCAATCAATCAATAAGGGAGAGGGAAGTCAATGCTTTCCTCAAGTAATCCTCATTAATTGCATCATCTTAAAAAATATAATTTACCGATTTGCTGCCTTTCTATTTTGCACACATGTGCACTACAGTAGTTTGGAAAGTATGTCTAAGATCCCACATGGCTTCAGACAACATAAGATGGGGATTGGAGAAGCAGCTGGATATCTTCCCATATTCAGACTGAGACATCTTCTGCCAGGATCCACCAGGGTGCTCTGGAGGTCTCAGTGGGTGATGTAAGCAGTCTGTGTCTGGCCATGAGGATAGGGCCAAACACTTCTTTGATTCTCTCTGCTCTCCATCAGAAATGGAACCAATTCCCTAGAGAGGTGGTGGGGTCTCCTTCTCTGGACATCTTCAAAAAGAGGCCGGACAGCAACCTGCTGGGGATACTTTATCTGGAGATCCTGCACTGGGAAGGGGGTTGGATTTGATGGCCCATGAAGCCACTTCCAATTTTATTTTTTAAAAAAGTATTATCTTTATTTAAAAGAGAAACACAAAACAAAACAATAAGAAAACTTCACATTCACATTATTGCCATTGCAGCACAATAGCAAAAACTGCAATTTCAGTCTTGTATTACCTCCTACAGTTCCCATGAGGGAAGTAATAAAGAATATTAGCCATAGAACAAACATACAAACAAACAGACTGACAAACAAAAAACAATACACAAATGTTTAGTTCTTCTTTAAAAAACACACATGTTGGTGTCTGAGATACATTCTCCCAAAGGTATCTATGCCTGAGAATAAAAATAAAATAAAAAATTAAATAGTAAATCATTTACTGCCCTTTTATTTTACACAAAATCCAGATGGGGCCTCAGGTGGATGCCTTACTCCACTCAATAGTAGGGCTGACCCTGGTGGAAAGACCAGCTCCATTCCTGCTCCCTGCTGGATGACATCATTTTGTCTTAACTGGCATGACTAAGGAAGGCAAATTACCTTTATTCATACAAAACCTGTTTTCAATTATTTAAGTCTATTTCAATGTTATAGTATCCCTCTGGGATTAAAATTCTCTCGGAAAACAATGATGCTCAGTTGCTTTATTCAACTAGTGTGTGTGTGTGTGTTTGGTGTAAGCTGATATGATCCTCAGATATATCATTACATACTAAAATCAGAATCATCCATGCCATAGCGGATCATAGAATCATAGTGTTAGAAGAGGCCACAAGGGCCATCCAGTCCAACCCCCTAACATGCAGAAATCAAAGCACTCTTGACAGATGGGCATCTGGCCTCTATTTAAAAACCTCCAAAGAAGGAGATTCCACCACACTCTGATGCAGTATATTGCATTGCTGAAAAGCTCTGCATAGAGTTTAATTAGCAGTGTACACACTTTTTACACACTTACCTTCTTGCGAGAATTGTTTGAATATATTTTTTCCATTGTATATAATTAACTTGGACATTGGTGAATTGTTAAAAAAATGTGAATCATTGGATATTGATATATAGATAATAATTTTGGACAATAGTGACATACATTTGGTTCTCCCCTTCTCAATTTGCTACAGAAAAGCTCTTGCCACCAGGCAGTTCTTCCTAATGTTTAGGTGGAATTTCTTTTCATGTCATTTGAATCCATTGAGCTGTGACCTAGTCTCTGGGGCAACAGAAAACAAGCTTGCTCCATCCTCAATATGACATCCCTTCAAATATTTAAACATGGCTATCATGTCACTGCTTAGCCTTCTATTTTCCAGGCTAGACTTAGTAGCTCCCTAAGCTGCTTCTCATATGGCATGGTTTCCAGACCTTTTACCATTTTGGTTGCCCTTCTCTGGACATATTCCAGCTTATCAATATCCTTCTTGAATTGGTTCCCAGAACTGGACACAGTATTCCAGGTGAGTTCTGACCCAAAGCAGAATAAAGTGATACTATTATTTCCCTCGATCGAGATGCTGTATTCCTATTGATGCAGCCTAGAATTGCATTGGCTTTTTTAAGCTGCTGTATTACACCGTTGACTCATGTTTGGCTTGTGGGCTACTTGTGGACACCAAGCTGGATGTCACTCATCCTATATATCTCTGCATTTCATTTTTTTCTGCTTAAATGCAGTATCTCACATTTCTCACTGCTGAAATTAATTTTGTTAGTTTTGACCCAGCTCTCTAAACTGTTACGGTTGTTTTGAATTCTGATCCCTCCTAATTTGGTGTCATCTGCAAAATTGATAAGCATGCCCTCTGTTCCATCATCCAAGTCATTTATAAAGATGTGAAAGCTGGACAGTGAAGAAAGCTGTCAGGAAGAGGGTCAAATCATGTGGAATGTGCTGGTGGAAGAGAGCCTGGAGGATTTCCTGGACCTCCAAAAAGACAAATGAGGCCTGAATTCTCACTAGAAGCCAAAATGATTAAACAGAGGCTATTTTACTTTAGACATATCATGAGATGGCATGACTTGTTGGAACAATGATAATGCTCAATAAAGTGGGAATTAGTAGGAAAAGAAGAAGACCAGATTACAGATGCATTGATTCAATCAAGGAAGCCATGGTGCTGAGTTGACAAGACCTGAGCAGGGCTGTTGATGACTGCGGTTCTTGGGGGGGGGGTGTCTCTTATTCATAGGGTCACCCTAAGCTGAAGCTGACTTGACAGCAAATAGCAATAAAACAACCCAGTCCTTCCCATTTCTGTAAATACCTCTCAAAAAGAGTTCCATGGGACCTTCTCTTTTCTCACTGGCAGGGAGTTGTAGTTAAAAAAAAAAAAAAGGAACGCCCTGGTGTCACTATGCTCAGTTGAATATCCCTGGATATTCATCACTACAGATTTCTCTTACAGGCACTCATGTCTAGTGGCAATTTTGCCATCCATTAAAGAGAGACTCTGGGGTAGACCAGATGGTGAAATAAATCCTCAAGGAATCTGTGGGGAATCTCATGTGTCCAAATGGGATCCCATAGCACTCTGTCCTTTTCGGAGGGAGGGGGAGCAAAAGTTGGGGAAAGTCTGTAGCAAAAGTCTCCAGGGCTTTTCCTGAGTTTTTTTTTTTTTTTTGACAACTGTGGGGGAACACACACTTCTAGGTGTTCGGACAAACAAATCGCATCACAGCGCATTGCTGAAGAGGATAGCTGATTGGTTGGATGTGTGCAGGGGGCAGAGCTTGCTAAGATGGCAGATCACAGAACCTCCATGTTGGATTGTAGCCATAGTGATTGTGTGCTGTGGCAATGAAACAGGCTTTCTTTCCTTCTTTTTCCCATTATTTAAGCAAAAGATTGCTATTCCACACCTTGGATTTAGGTTTTTGTTTTTTAAAAAATACTGTTTGGGGGGGGCAATGTGGGAAGGATAGAACCATGAGTAATTCACTTCTGCCCACCATCTTGATTTGCTGGCATGCCTCCATGTGAACAGCAAACACAGACAGCTATGCAATGCAGTGACCTTGCCAAAAAAAAAAAAAAAAATCATTGAGACAGATTAAAGCTGCTGCGAATTTGCATACATGTGCACCAATCCACATTTTATTCCCTGGTCTAGACCAGCCCTCTGTCTGAGGAATAGTCCTGAGCCCTTACCTTGAAGGAGCACTACAATAAAGCTGTTCACCCTTGAAAAACGGTGTCTGGTTAAAATGAGTATCCTCCTACATCCTTGAGAATAGCTTCTGGTGATGATAAGCAAGTTGACTGTGGGCAGTGGTGGAAGAGGAGGAGAGTTGGGAGGCAAGAGTTAGAAATATCAGAAATATACTCTGCCTTATGATATTTTAAAGAGGTTGTGGCTTACGGCAATCAAGACATTCCCTGCTTTGGAAACAAAAGGAGGTTTATGTTAATCTGTTGGGGCACCAATTGTCCTCACTCTGTCGGAAGTGATGGATCTTCAGCAGAACTGTGTGACAACAGAGTGTAGTGCTTCAGCCTGGAGGATTGAGAAAGGATTCATGAACAGAGCAGGATAACCCAGGAGCACTAATCCTGTTCTTCTTCTAATTAACTGTCAACATTCTTTGAAAGCAGGGATGAGTGAGAATTTTATTACAGTTTGTCTTCAATCAGAATTTGCCAAAATATGAAAAAAAATCTTATTACTTATGATTTATTTGCAAACACAATATTGTACAAATAGACAATACTGTTCATCAGTTAGAAGATCTGCAGTCTTGTAAAAACTGGAGATTCATGTCTATGGTTGTGAATGACTGAATGTGACCCCAAAGCACTCTTGACAGATGGCAATCCAGTTTCCAAAGAAGGGGACTCCACCACACTCTGAGGCAGCATATTCCATTGCTGAAAAGCTCTTACCATCTGGAAGTTCTTCCTAATGTTTAGGTGGAATCTCTTTTCCTGTAGTTTGAGTCCATTGCTCCATGTCCTACTCTCTGGGGCATTGGAAAACAAGTTTCTTCCTTCCTCAATATGACCTCCTTTCAAATATTTAAGCATAGCTATCATGTCACCTCTTAACCTTCTCTTCTCCAGGCTAAACATACCCAGCTTCCTAAGCCACTCCTCATAGGGCATGGCTTCCAGACCTCCCACCATTTTGATCACCCTTGTCTGGACACTTTCTAGCATGTCAGGAGTAGGGGTATAAATCCTCACTTGATTTTTCCTCATGTAGAAAATGGAATGACATGAAAAAGTTCTTCTTGATGTAAATGTGGGTTTTTCTTTGTTGATGTCAGAGCAATTTTGTGCATTTTCAAGACTGATTTTTGCTCATTTCTGTAAATGCATTTTTTTTTAAAAAAATGAAATTATTCCTTTGTTGGATAGACTAGTATCCCCCCCCCTTTTATGTGGGATCATTACCTGCAGTTTCACTTACCTGCAGTTGGAGGCAGGAAAGGTCTCTCTGGAAGCCCATAGAGGTGTTTTATCTAGGCATCAGGAGGTCCTCAAGTGCAACTCCATGGTCAGTCTCTTCTGGAAGTTGACCATAGAGTTGCACCAGATGCATAGACAGGTATCCTGTCTAGGCATTTTCTAGGTCCTCCAGTGAAATTTTATGGTATTTTATGGCAGTTTGCTATTATACGTCATTTTGCGTATATGCGGTAAGTCTGGTAACATATTTGCTGTGTAAATGGGGAGCAACCGGTAGATGAGGAGAAACCTGTAGCATGTAAATGGGGAGCAACCTGAGGTATGGGTCAGTTAAATTGTTCCAGAACAGTCACGGGAGCAGGATGGATGCAGGACAGAACAGGTCAACGTTGTCTGAAAGGGAAAACCTTTCCCGACCCTGTTCTGTTCCTGCCACAGGGTATATATCCCTTGGGAAAATTTCCCTAGACACACTGAGAAATGGTCAGCCACCCCATTGAGAAAATGGTCAGAGAGAGGAGTAAAGAAAGGAACATATTGATCTGCTATGTCTCAGAATTAAAAGGATACCCAATCAAGAATGCAAATAAAATGTGACAGGGTGTGTGTAATCAAGAACTACAGCAACAGATAACCACAACCTCCACCAACTTTCTGACACATTTGCCCATGGCCCCCACACCCTGAAGCGGGCCCCCAGGTCAGGATCTTTGGTGGGCCCTTACTTACTGCAAAGGTTAAGAGCAGCGAGGTGCTCTAATAGATTTAGGATAAAAATTAAAATAAGTCAGTTTAAATGACACCAAAGTAATATTTATATATTTTTTAAAAAAATAAGTAAATGGATTTACAAAATAAAAACTGACCATAACATGACATTGGGAGGCCCTCCTAATCCCGGGCCCCCAGGCCCCCAGAGTAGAGTCCCATCGTCCCCCCCTTTATGGGGGTCATGCATTTGCTTCATCTGGAGGAGCCCTAAACTCAATACACAGTGGTGACCATAAACCCAATCTTTGAGTGCATATGGTTCTAATTACCTGAGAGAACCACTAAAGAGACTGAGCAATATGATGAGCTTGTGCTGCCTTTAGGCTTGCCCTCATTTGCTCCTTTTTTGCCTCAGGCAGTTCACTTGTAATTGGGAGATAAACATACAGATAGAGTCAGTCATCTGTCTGCATGTTGCATCCTTTTTTATTGTCTGTGGTTATATCTCTCTTTCCTAGGGTTGCTATATGTCCTGAAAATCTGGGAAAATCCTGGATTAAAGGGACTAAAAATTTTCCCGTCTGCCTGGGCTGCTCAAAGCAGTAGATCCCAGATTCCTCCAGCTCTGGAGAGAAGAGAGTCTCTCTTCCCTCCAGAGCTAGAGGAATCTGGGATGTCTGCTGCTTCAAGCAGCTCAGCCCAATGGGCTAGTGTAGTGCAGGGGGAGGGAGGGAGGGGAATGCTCCTCCCTGGGTGGCAGTCTTTTTGGGAGCAGCACTCCCTCCTGCCTCACTCCAACACCAGCCCACTTCCTTCCCTGTGAACCCACACACTCCTGTCCGCTGGCTTGCTTTCTGCGTGGAGTTGTGGTGAGTATTTGGGTGCCTTCCTCATGGGGATGGGGAGAGAAGAGGGCTCCCTTTCCCCCCCCCCCGATGCTCTGGGTGCCCTCCTCGCAGGGTTGTGGGGGAGAGAGAGGAGGGCTCCTTTCTTCCCCCCCCAGGTGCTCTGGGTGCCCTCCTCATGGGGATGGGGGGAGAGAAGAGGGCTCCCCCCATGGGTGCTCTGTCCAGTTTTGTGGCAGAGAATTATGGCAACCCTACTCTTCCCCCCTTCATTCCACAGCCCCAGCTCTACACATTTTCATCCTAGCCAAAGTTTCCATTCCTACATAAAGCTGAACCCTTGGCACCACCAGTTTAAGAAAGTAGGCCATGAGGACAATGAGAAAGGAAATGGGGAAAACCTCTCTCCAGCTGAAACCCTGGTTAGCTGCAAATAATAAAGGCAGAACTGATTGGACAAATATGAAGAAATTCACAGATTTTTGTGATCAACACTCTTAGCTGCTTTGTTGGGATTTCCTATCAAATGAAGGTATCTCTTCTCAACATCAAAAGGTTTGGGATTGAGTGAATTTAACTGATTAATAGATAGATTGATTAGTAGCCCACCCTTCTCCTAATATAGAATGCAAAGCCTCCCATATTACTGTTTAAAACAAAATCTTTAAAAATCATCATAATAAGAAGAATATTTTTAAATTAAATATTAAGTATTTAATTTATTAAGTATCTATTAAGTACAGCACTGATTTTTAAAACAGCTTTAAAAACTTTTGAAACAAAGAAAAAAAAAGTACAGCACATCCCATTAAAAACCTTTCTAGAATAACCAATTCATAGCCAAAGTCATGATTAAATGAAAGGCCTTTGCCTGCTGGTGGGAAAGAGAGCAGAGAGGGGAGTCAACTGAGCCCCAGTGGGAGGGAGTTACACAGCTTGAAAATAGTCTCAGTGAGAAGACCTTCTCATGTGTCCTCAGCAATCATGCCTTTGATAGTGGTGGGACTGACAGAAAGCACTCTCATAAGCATCTTAATGATCCCCTGAGGTTCTTAAAACTCAAGTTCATAAAGGGAGATACATAACCAGGGAAGCCAAGCTTTCATGCTCATGTCCCTTTCCCACTTTTAGGTCTCCTGGAAGCAGGCTGGACATGTATATGCAGCTGTAGAACAGTATGGATGGTGTGAAAAATGAAGGCTTAGAATGTGGTCAGAATGTTGAACTAGAGACTCAGGTCTTGTCTATACAGTCAAAATAATACGAATGGAATGCGAACGTACAGCGATCCATTCATATGGACATGTGACTAAATACGTGTCATTCAGAAGGGGGGAAGCCAAATCCACCGCAATGTCCATGTGCATCATATCTGGGGCTTCGTCCAGATTTTTTAAAAAAAGCTCCATATAACATGGAAATGTGCTATCATTTGAACATTCGCATTCACACAGATAAGAAAAGGCAGCATAATCTGATTGACTGCATGAGCATGGGGGTGGGGCTAGCAAAGAGGGAAAGTGCCTGCAGCCACCATGTTAGAATTTTGGATAAGCGAGGGTCCAGTATGTCGATAACACAGCGATGTTATACTTACTTTCTTTCTTTCTTTCTTTCTTTCTTTCTTTCTTTCTTTCTTTCTTTCTTTTGTAAATATGAACTATCACTTGTGCATACAATGGGGAACTGGTTTTTTTAAAAAAAATTGGTGGTGGCAGATTTAAAATTGCAAGTAAGAGCATGGCGGGGTCTCCTTCCTTGGAGGTCTTTAAACAGAGGCTGGATGGCCATCTGTCGGGGATGCTTTGATCGTGATTTCCTGCGTGGCAGGGGGTTGGACTGGATGGCCCTCATGGTCTCTTCCAACTCTGCAATTCTATGATTCTATGATCACTCACAGCTGCCATCTTGGCAGCAGGTCATGTGAAGTTTACGGGGCTCTTTTAACTGTGAAGACAGGTCACATCATTGCAAATGCCTGCTTTTTCAGATATGTTCATATTTCCCCCCCCTTGTATAGACAAGACATCAGATTCAAAGTATCATTCAGCAATGAAGCCAGTGGTGGTAGAAGTTCCGTTGCTGCCTGAGAGCAGAGAAAAATGTCACTACTGACCACTTTCTTTGCCTCACAGCAACACATCCACCCTTGCTATCTTATCATGTTGCCACCCAGCTTCTGTATTGCTTGGAGGGCAAGACAGAGGATGTGCAGGCCCTATAGAGAGCAGTGCTTTGGCTTTCCACAGTGGCAAATACACACAAATACCTAGTGCTAAGGGGACTTTCCTCAAATCCAGGCATTTGGGGCTTGTCCAGCTCTAGAGAGCCCTGATCGCCAGAGCACCATTAACAATGGAGACCACCTGGAAAGAGGAATGACAACATTCAGTATAATGCACACTTCCTTGTGTTCGTTGTTGTTGTTGATGTTGTTGTTGTGTGCCTTCAAGTCGTTTTTGACTTATGGCAACCCTAAGGGGAATCTACCACAGAGTTGTTGTTTTTTTTTTTTTTTTGGCCAAGATTTGTTTAGACGACTGAGAGTGTTTGGCTTGCCCAAGGTTACCTAGTGGGTGTTCTGTTTCCTTTGAAATCTGCTTTACCTCACCTAAGAGAAAACCAAGCCTTCATCAATCTCACTGGGGGAGCTTTGTCCAGTTATGTCATATCCTCCAATATTTCACAGATGAAAGCCAGGGTACATGTGGCCAAACAACATCAAACTGTGGCCAAAAGTTATTAATGGGGAAGAACACACAAGCTAAGAGAGTTTGCAAGAGTTTGCTTTTGCCTGAGGTTAATAGGAAGGGCATGATTCTACCCCTCTGGTGAGTTAATGGAGTGCAAACTTTTTTTGTACTTTGAATTCAGTTTGGAGCAACTGGAGTAAGCTCAGAAAAAAAGGAGAAAGTGGGAGAAAGAAAGAACTTGGGCATTTTAAAAGCCCTTGAAAAGTGGCATGACAGATGGTTAATTAGGACTACCCTTTCAAATTGGGGGCAGTTGAAGGTTACCAAGCCACACAGAGTTGTTGTGATGGGGTTGGGGAAGAATTGTGGATGGCACACCAATGTTGGTAGAGAAAGGGTAGTTTATATTATCTGTCTGTCTGTCTGTCTAATGTTAAAATGGCCAGCTGATTGTCCATTAAAATAAAACATGCCCAGAAAATCTGTTGAGGTTTAAAGCTTCAGATACATTCACATTGGTAAATTACTGAGTCTTGGATATGTTTTTCACTAAAATAAAATCCAGAGAAGTTCAGACTGAGTCAGAGGGGGTATTTTGAGATGTGTATATCCACCAACAATGCCACAATCATATGTCAAAAATGATTAGTAAGAGTGGGTTGTCAATCCAAGTTTGGGGGAAGATGTACCCACATCTCTCTACCAGTCAGGGAACTTTCACAGAACACCATGACAACCCATGTTAATTTCAGCTGAGCTGCTACAAACTGTTACTGCTGAGGGCGAAGACATAAACTGAACAACTGCATATAAACCTCTTCCTAACCATACTGTGCCATGGGCAGCCAGAAGCACAGAGGGAGATGGGTGTGATACCATTAATAATAACAGTGTAAAAGACCAAATGTAAACAGGGTTTTTTGGGGGGGGGCATGAAGGGGTAAGGAAAATGGCACTTCTCAGTGTAAGTATAATAAATATTCCAGCATGACAGGTGCAACATCCTGCAGGGGTTGCCAAAAGGAAACACTTCACAAAAGTTAGGCCTTTTGTGTTTGAAAGAGTTTGAAATGGGGCAGGGGCGGGGGTTGTACTTAAAAGATTTCTATGTATGGTTGTGAAAACTGGACAGTGAAGAAAGCTGACAGGAAGATAATCAACTCATTTGAAATGTGGCTCTGGAGAAGAGTTCGACAGATATCATAGACTGCCAAAATAATCAGTAAATGGGATGGAGAGCAAATCAAGCCTGAACTCTCCCTAGAAGCCAAAATGGCCAAACTGAAGCTATTGTATTTTGGACCTATCATGACACAACATGTTGTTGTTGCTGTTGTTGTTGTTAATTGCCTTTGAGTCAAGTTTGACTCATGATGACTCCGTGAATTAGTCACCTGCAGACTCCTTGTCCTCTGCTCAGATCTTGTAGTCTCAGGGCCGTGGCCTCCTTGATTGAGTCTATCCATCTGGTATGTTCTTCTCTTCTGCCCTCCATCTTTCCTAGCATTATTGTCTTTTCTATTGACTCATGCCTTCTCATGATGTGGCCAACCTGCAACAGCCTCAATTTAGTTGTCTTGGTTTCCAGGGAAAGTTCAGGCTTGATCTGTTCAGGACACATTTGTTTGTCTTCTTGACCACCCACAGTATCCACAGCACTCTTCTCCAGCACCACAGCCCAAATGAGTTGATTTTCTATCAGCTTTCCTCACTGCCCAGCTCTCACACCTGTACATAGTGATGGGAAATACAATGGCTTGGACAATCTTAACTTTGGTGTTCAATTTGATCTCTTTGCACTTTAGGATCTTGTCTAATTCTTTTATAGCTGCTCTTCCCAGTCCTAATTTTCTTCTGATTTCTTGACTGCAATCTCCATTTTGATCAATTATTTGATCCAAGGTATGGGAAATATTTAACTATTTAAATTTCCTCCTCCTCTAGATTGAATTTACATAAAACCTCCGTGGTCATTATTTTTGTTTTCTTAATGTTCAACAGTAAGCCTGCCTTAGCACTTCCTTCTCTGACTTTCTTTAGTGATTGTTCCAAGTCTTTGTTGTTTTCTGCTCATAGCATGGTGTCATCTGCATATTGTAGATTGAGACAACATGACTTCTTAGAAAATATGATAATGCTTGGTAAACTGGGCAACAGGAAAACAGGAAGACCACATTACAGGTGAATAGACTCATTGAAGGAAGCTATAGCCCTGAATTTGCAGGATCTGAACAGAATAAGGTGACCTGGAGGTCTCTTATTCATAAAGTTGCTATAAGCTGAAACTGACTTGGTGGCATTTAACAACAAACTCAGCAGTTCTTCCCCACCACAATCACATAATCAGTTAAGAATGTTGCCAGGCCTAGGATAATCATGAGCCTTCCAGAGGTTTTTCGTTATAATTCCCACAATCCCTTACCATGAACACAAAACACCTGGAAGGCCAAAGATCTCCAGCCCCAGTCCTAATGAATAGAACTTCCCCATCCTTATCCTGCTTGTAACAACATGAGTGGCTCTTTATTTCCAGGCACCATTAGGCCATCCGACAGCAGAGGGAGGAGGTGTTGCCAGGAACCAATTTGGGATAACATGAAATGGCAGCCTATTATTAGCTATTTAATTTATTATTATTGCATTTTGACTGCCAAAGAAGGAAAGAAGTGGTTGTGGAATGTTTTGCCTCAGGCCTCCAAAATGACTCAGGTTGCTTTGGATACTGTACACTTAATTAGGGTGGCTCTGTAACCAACTGTTTGAAAGACTACATAAGCATCTTGTGCATCTTATCTTGCAGGTGTCTATCCATCTGGTGGGCCAAGCATGCCTTGTGGGCCACAAATGGCCTCCAAAGATAATTTCTATGGCCCTTGAGCCTGCACTGATTTTTGGGGGAGTGTTTTCCCAAGAAAAAGGTGAAATATGAATTCTACCTCAGACAAACTCTTTGGGGCCAGCTCTTCATAGTACCCACATACAACAAAAAAAGAAGTAGTGGGGGGAAATGACACAGACTTTGTTTTCTATACATTTAAAACATAAAGACAAAAAAAAGTGGGGGGATGGAACACACCACAAAACATGACACACCAGCTAGGCTACTAATGACCCCCCCCCTTGACTAATGATGATATCCCACTACTTGCATTAAATAATTTTATAATCTAGCTTCTGCCATAAATCAAACCCATACTATCTTAAAAAGCCTTAAATTGATATATACCCCTTACTTTGTTGCAATACACACACACACACACACACACACACACGCCCAATCTTTTAAAAAATAGCCAATGATTTCTCCTTAATCAGCACTGCCAGTTTATCCATTTTAGCCAAATCACATATCCTGATCAGCCAATCTTCTTTCAAAAGAATAGCTGGACTTTATCAGACCAGGCAAATATGGTGTAATAACGATGCCTAATTAACACAAAAGGGCGTGCATATCAGACGTCATTCTTTCACAATAATGTCTTGTCAATAAGGCGTATTATTTTATTGTTGGGCCAAGCCGTCAAAAGATCTCCCATTCTGCTTTTGTGCCGGCATTGCTGGCATTTGAAATCTTGCACCATTGTGCTCAGAGAATACAGCATCGATTGGCAAAACACTTCTAGGTGAGTTTGTGACAACCAAATAGGGGCTGCTCTTCTTAAAGAAGCTCTCCAGTGTACTAGAGTGTGTTTCTGTGTTTGTGTGAATGTTTCGTTTGTGTCTTTATAGTTTTTTTAAAAAATTGCCATGCTCATGTTTTCTCACAAGATTCACTGAGATCACAAGTATGGAAGTGAACAGAGCTCCATTCACTCTCTGTCAATGCTGGGGCTGCCTTTTACCAGGACTAAAGGTAAGTTTTGAGAAAGGGAGTTCTTTTGCTGGCATAAATACAGAGCAAAATATGCCAGCAAAATAATGCTGATAAAGTCCGATGTCTCTCCCCACTTCTAGGCATATAACAGTCTTGCAGCCATGATCATATATTGTAAATTTCTCCTGTGTTTCCTCTCAAGATTTTCTTCCAGCATTCCAACTAGATAAACTTCAGGTTTCATCTGAAGCTTTATTTTGAAAATGCAATCTAACACCTTGTGGATTTCAATCCAATATTTCTGAGCTTTCTCACAAGTCTCCCACCTATGAAACAATGTCCCAATTTTCTTCTCACGTTTCCAACACTTATTTGAATCATTTTTATACATTTTAGCAAGCTTCTCAGGAGTTAAGTACCCTCTGTACATCATCTTGTAAAAGTTCTCTTTCAAAACCTAACTCAAAGTAAATTTCAAACTTTTTACCATATTTTCTCCCACTGCTCCATTTGAATTTGTGTATCAATATTTTGTGCTGGTATATCTATACACATCTAAGCTTAGGATCTGAATACCTCAGAGATCACTTATTTCCATTCCTATTCTCATTTTGCTATCCAAAGCAAAGGGCAAAATTGCTTTCCCTACATTCTAAGAGCAGAAGAGATTGACATCTTTCTACAGCCCTGGGGACAAGATGGGATCTTCCATTGCACCTGAAGCTAGAAAGGCAGCTCTGTGGTTGTGCTTTTGCAGAGCAGGTCACAAACAGCACACACCTCTAGTTCTTCAACACTTGTTGCCTCACTCTGCCTCAAGGGAAAGCCACTGTTTTTTCCCAGATAATGACCCTTTTTGGCATTGAACTTAATTAGATATGGCAAATATGGTATCATAACGATGCCCAATGAAAGCAAAAGGGTGCCAGTTTCACACAACATCGTGCTTTCATGATTTTGTCTTGTAAATAAGGCATTCTTTTTTATTGATGAGCCAAGCCATCAATAGATTGGCTGTGTCATTGTTGTTTTTTCCATGTAATTGTGAGCATGTGAAACTGCACCCCATCCTGATGGCACGATTCCAGCATCAATGGGCAGTATCTGCGAGAACACTTCTGGGAGACAATGTGAAAACTAGGTACTAGATGCTCTTTTTATGAACCTCTCCATTTTGCAGGCAAGTTTTTAAGTGTGTTTCAGTCCTTGTGTGTTCATTTTGTTTTTTAATTTATCTGTTTTTCAACTTTTAAGTGCACTTGTGTCTTCTCATGAGAACCGCCAAGATCACATGCGTCTGCCAACATGGAAGTATGGGGCTGCTTTTTCATGTTATTATGACAATGTTTGATAAAAAGGGTTATTTTGCCGGCACACTTACACTTTAAAATGTGGTGGGAAAGAAACGTTTTTAGAGGCTCATCTGATAAACTGCATTATCTGTGTGGATCCTATTTTAGGTTCCCATCATTTGAGAGGAGATGGACATAAAATGAACTGTTAGAACAGGACTTATCTCGGGATGATCAGCCAACCTCTCCTGATGCCCATCTTCACCTGCTGCTAGAAGTTCTTATAAGATTTTCTCATAAAGGTTCCTTCATGGCTGGTTTCAGTGACTAATTTCCCCAACTGGTTTAGTAATGTGTGTTGCAATGTTACCTATTTATCTCTCATCAGTTGCAGTGTTACTGCATTTAGTACTCATTCTGCATCAGGCTCTCTGTTTTAAGAGGTTTGATCTTTAGGCTGAATGCCTAGCATTAGGTAGAATAAGGGACTTTGCTACAGACAGTTGATTTTGGGACAGTAATTTCCTTTCCTTTCCTGTCCTGTCCTGTCCTGTCCTGTAATTTTAAAACAATGAAAAACACATGAAATGCATATTATATATTAAAAGTAACACACCTAGGAGATTATCCAACATGGCAAAAATCACACCAGAAGGTTGAAATGAGAATAGGAACGGGGAATATTATCAGACGATGTCATCTTTCAGCATCCCAGGGGTGTAGTGTGGGCATGAGTAAGACATCCTTTTTTATTGGCAGCTTGTCCCCATCAATACAAAAGTGAAACCTCGTCCATGGCAGCGCTACACCCTGGGGATGGCTGAGGACACAGGCATCTGATAATGTCACCCTTTCTGTTCTCGTAGCATTCTTCAGACACTGTTGGGGATGCGCTTTTTTGGTGCATTTCCCCATGTCTGATAATCTTCCTAACTGCATGGCCTACTCAAGGCTGAAGACCTCTTTAAACAGGAAGATCTTTGCCTGCCAGTGAAAAAAGAGCAGAGGAGGAGCAAACTGAACCTACCTCAGGAGGGAGTTCCAAAGCCTAGGAACAGCCACCAAGAAGGCGCTCCCTTTGAGCTCACTGGATGAGCTTGGGAGGGTGGTGCGATGGAGTGAAAGTCTATCAAAGTTTGTAAGACTTGGGCAGGGTCATATGGGGAGCTACAGGCTTTGCCTTGTTACTAACCTTCCATACTACAAAAGTATCTCCCTCCTCAAAGATGGCACATGTGTCAAGTGCCCCATCATGCAGTGGCAGAATGAGAGTGGATGACCCTACCCCCACTCAGACTTCAGGTTGCTGGTGTGCCTCCTTGAACTACTTCAGGAGTCAAACCAAGTGGCAACAAGGAAAACAGCCTTCCCAGTGGTTACTCCCTTGTTGCACAAACTCACTCCCTAGGAAGAATGGCAAACTTATTCTTTATGAAATTCTGGAAAATGCTGAAAACCTGGTTCTTAAGTAGGCTTTTGTAGCTGTAGATATTTAAAATTGACCATTTTATTTAATTACTGCATTTTAAGGTACTTATATCTTGTTTTATTATACTGCTTTATCATACCATTTTATTTAGTTGTAAATCACATTTATAGCCTTATCTATTTGTTTAAAATGAAACAAATTGCTGCCTTCCTGCATAATTGAAGTCAGGATATAAATATCATGAATATTCAGGCACAGGAATGGCTAGCAGGAGTTAAGACCGCATCTACTATTGCCAACTTTTTATATATGATTGTCAATTTGCCAAGTGCTTTGTAATGTTTATTGCTCCTGATCTCACAGCTTTGTGAAGGTTACACATATCTCCATGGAATGACACAAAGGGAGCACTAGGAAGCCTGCAGAGATACCTAGGGCTTGTCTAGATGGGCACCCTATCTTAGTCCTGTCTTAGAGCCCTGCAGTCCTAATTGTGCAGGGCTTTTACCCCACTGTGCCCCTGGGCAGTCTCCACAATGCATAGGGCTAAGATGGGGCCAAGACACAGTAAAGCCCAATAAAACATTTCATCAAAATTCCTGGGAAAAAACTGTTTCTTTTCGGAAGGAATGGATCAGGCCCCATGGGTCCACAGGAGCTCATACCAACACACTGGCCCATCGCTGCAGTTGCTGTCCATGTCACTCTCTCTGTACCCAGGAAACAGGCCCATAGCATGTGACCAAGGCTGGTCACATTCAGGGGGCTTTGATCATGTGCTGTGGTCCAGCTTCCTGGCTTCAGGGAGCGATGCAGATGGTAGCTGCTGCTATGGGCCAGCATTACAGTCTGAATGCCATCCTGATTTAT
Source organism: Gambelia wislizenii (assembly GCA_030847615.1). Classification (NCBI taxonomy): domain Eukaryota; kingdom Metazoa; phylum Chordata; class Lepidosauria; order Squamata; family Crotaphytidae; genus Gambelia; species Gambelia wislizenii. The sequence goes on from JAUMIR010000005.1 coordinate 239,442,467, forward strand.
TCAGGCAACAGGGGAGGAATGAGCCAGATCTGTGGCCAGAATATGCCAGTGGGGAGCCAGCATATTCTTCTCATGTAGTCGAGGCTCTAGAGAAGCAAGAATGATACCTTAGATAAAACTAGAACCTGCCTGTTGTCCAGGCCTCACCTGAAAGTATTTAATGCCAAGCCAATAAAAGATGAACCAATAAGCAGCCTAGAAGCACAGCTAAGCAGGCCAGGGCTACTATTTCTCCCTTTCTTCTGCAGCCTTGATGGAGCTTGCAAGTAACTAGTTACAAATACAGGTTGAGTCTCTCTCTTATCACGAATCCAAAATACTCCAAAATCCAAAATTATCCACATGGGTGGCTGAGATAGTGACACATTTGCTTTCTGATGGTTCAGTGTACACAAACTTTATTTCATTCACAACATTATTTTTAAAATTGTGTATAAAATCACCATCTGGCTATGTATGTAAGGTGTACAGTATATGAGACATAAATGAATTTCCTGTTTAGACTTGGCACCCATCACCAAGGAGATTATCAGATGCGGGGTAATGCACCCAAAAATCACAGACACTGCATCCTTCAGCCATTCCCAGGGCGTATCACTGCCATGGACGAGGCTTCCCTTTTCTATTGACGGGGACAAGCCGCCTATAAAAAGGGACACCTTACTGACAGCCACGCTATGCCCTTGGAACCCTGGAGGATGACATTGTCTGGTAAGGTTGCCCCTTCCTATTCTTTTAGTGATCTTTTGACATAGTTTTTGCCACATCTGATAATCTCCCAAGATATCCTCTCCTCTGAATGATTGTCTTAAAGCAGTAATGGACTGGATGAGGAAAAACAAATTGAGACTGAATCCAGACAAAACGGAGGCACTAACAGTTACAGGCCCAAAACCAGGTCTGGGAATACAAACTCCAATCCTGGATGGAATTACACTCTCCTCCAAGGATTGTGTTCGCAGTCTGGGGGTGCTCCTGGACCCGTCGCTCCAGATTACTAATCAGGTAAATGCAACGGTCAGGAGTGCCTGTTATCAACTTCGGCTGGTACGCCAGCTGCGCCCTTTCCTGGAAACTAGGGACCTCGAAACTGTGGCACATGCACTGGTAACCTCCCGTCTGGATTTCTGTAATGCGCTCTACATGGGGCTACCCTTGTGCTTGACTCGGAAACTTCAACTAGTCCAGAACATGGCAGCCAGGTTGATTTCTGGCGTTCCCAGAAGAGAGCATATAACACCGGTGCTAAAAGCTCTCCACTGGCTGCCTATTAGTTTCCGGGCACAGTACAAGGTGTTGGTTATGACCTTTAAAGCCCTACATGGCTTGGGTCCAACTTACCTCCGGGACCGCCTCCTTCTGTACGACCCTCCCCGCACACTTCGGTCCTCTGGGAGGAATCTGTTACAGACTATGAAAACAAGGCTGTCAGTGACCTCCCAGAGGGCCTTTTCTGCTGCTGCTCCCAGATTATGGAATGGCCTGCCGGACGAGATCCGTCTTATTACCACTTTAGACAGCTTTAAAAAAAGCTGTTAAGACGGATCTTTTCCGGCAGGCCTTTCCTGAATAATTATCCCGGCCCAAGACTCAGCTGCCCTTTCTAGGCTACGATTGTATGTTTTTAATTTTTTTCTTCTAATTTATATATATTTTAATTAATGCATGTTTTTAATCCTTTGTAATTTAATATATTCTGGACTAGTTGAAGTTTCCGAGTCAAGCACAAGGGTGGCCCCATGTAGAGTGCATTACAGAAATCCAGACGGGAGATTACCAGTGCATGTACCACAGTTTTGAGGTCCCTAGTTTCCAGGAAAGGGCGCAGCTGGCATATCAGCCGAAGTTGATAGCAGGCACTCCTGACCGTCGCATTAACCTGATTAGTCATCTGGAGCGACGGGTCCAGGAGCCCCCCCAGACTGCGAACACAGTCCTTGGAGGAGAGTGTAGTTCCATCCAGGATTGGAAGTTGTATTCCCAGACCTGGTTTTGGGCCTGTAACGGTTAGTACCTCTGTTTTGTCTGGATTCAGTCTCAATTTGTTTTTCCTCATCCAGTCCATTACTGCTTTAAGACAATCATTGAGAGGAGAGACGCCATCTGAAGTCGAAGCTGATGACCGAGACATGGAGAAGTATATCTGGGTGTCATCAACATACTGATGACACCGCACTCCATGCCTCTGAATGATCTCTCCCAGCGGCTTCATATAGATGTTAAACAGCATCGGGGACAGGATGGCACCCTGAGGAATGCCACAGTTAAGCTCTATTCTAGTAGAGCAACTGTCCCCGAGCCTCACCCTCTGGGATCTGCCTGAGAAGAAGGAACAGAACCACTGCAAGGCAGTGCCTCTGATTCCTAACTCCCTCAGGCGATCCAAGAGGATGGAATGGTCTATTGTATCAAAGGCCGCTGAGATGTCCAAGAGCACCAACAGGGTCACACTACCCCTGTCAATCCCCAAGCGGAGGTCATCAGCTACAGCAACCATGGCAGTCTCCACTCCATATCCCATCCTAAAGCCAGTTTGAAATGGATCTAGATAATCGGTATTATCTATTTTTTAGATAAAAATGATATTTTTGTCATTTTATGGAATAAACCTAATATATTAGAATAATATAATATAATAATAATTATCTTTCCCCTGACAGTTTATGGATTAAAAATTTCAGATTTAAATAATAATGACTCCAAAACAATAATACATTTAAGACAGGGAGATATTTTTTATCTGGATTTGTCTTATTTTCATTGCAGCAACACAAAATTTTTGCATGTAATATAAGGTTTATAACAAGGATGTTACATTGTTCCTTTTCAAAGGATAGTTTTATAAAGGCTAGCTTGATTCAATTTCTGGCATAACTTTTAGTTACTTTTATAGTTACAGATGTATGGTGCTGTGAATTGGTGCAGGAGGAATATCATATGGGCCAAATGTTTATTTGTGCTGATGCCCTGTGCAGTGTAGTGAGTGTTGAGGCAATGGATAAGTGCATGGGACAGGACAGTGGCTCTCAGCATTTCTGATGTTGAAAGAAAGTAACTAAGTATAATCACTGTAGTTTCTTTCCAGAAATGTGAATGTGAAGGATTTTTTAAAAATTGTAGCTATAATGTTTTTTTTGGGGGGGGGCGGGGAGCCATGGCCCTAATTTCACAAAATCTGAGCAGAGTGATTAAAAACAGGACCTCTTCACAGGGAAAGCATAAAATGAAGCTGACTTGATGGCACATAACAACAATAATTTTGTGGTGGAGGTGGGAAGTGCTTAGAACTATAACTGTATCTAATTACAGCTTTGCAAATAGGTTCCTACTTCTTGTCCTGGCTGAACCTGACAAGGCAAGAACAAGCTACTTTCTCTAGCTTTTGGTACCAATTAAAATTGTCTTTTAAAATATGGGGAAATAAGACTGTTATCTGTTTATATGCAGATTAAATATACAATTTTGCAGTGCTGTGGATTGGACTACTGGGCCACAGCCACAATAAATTTGTTTATGGCTGAGGAACTGATTAGAAGACTGGGGAGATGTACCCACATCACTTCTTCCTCAGACAAAATATTTGTATTAACAATTTAGATGGCCACTTGCTAAGCAACTGGTTGTTGTCCACTGTGAGCGGTGTCAGTGTAACATCCTGTGAGTGTAATGAGTTTTTACCACTGATAGAGCATCTTAGAACTCTTATAGCTGTTATATAATTGGATTCCAGCTGGGTCTTAGTAGGGGAAATGTGGCTTATATGAAGCAGAACTTTGTTGTATGGAATGCACATTGTGACAAGCACATATTTCTAGCAAATTCACAATAAGGAACTGAGAGGTGTAAGGCACTAGGATGATGTGAAAGTGGACTTTGGGTCCCTAAAGGCTTTTCTGCAACACAAAACAAAACAAAACAAAATAAAAACCCATATTCACTCCGAATCTGGTGCTGGCAGTCCAGGCGATGTACATCTACTTCTGCATTTTTTGCCCTTAACCTGACTTTGCTCTGAATTAAGCAAAATTGGGGAAAACACTCCCAGAAACTCAAGTGACCTTAGGTTCTTTTGCTGTCTGGACACTGGATCAGGTTCAGTTTGGCCCTATCCAGTTGTCCACATGCAAATGCAGTGTCATCTTCCTTACACTGTACTAAGCTGTGCAGGGAAGGGGATAGATCTCCATTGAGGCTGCCACTGCCTCCTTGACAGCCAAGCAGCTCCCTGCAAAAGCCTGGCTAGTGGCATCACTTCTGCTGAGGTCAGAACAGGGTGCCCATACAATTAACAAGGAGGGGGTGGAGCAACCTCTTTCTTGCTAATCACATATTTGGGCACCCCATTCTAACCTCAGCATAAGTGATGCCATCAGCCAGGCTCTTGCAGGGAGCTGCTTGGTTGGCAAGGTGGTGGTGGTGGTGGCAGCAGTTCTGAAAACAGAGGACAGACTGGCAGGGCTGATGCAGTGTTGGCCTGGCTGGCCCATGTGGACAGTGATGGCCATCACATCAGATTTGGTCCGGTGTGTGTGGCTGCTTTTGTGGTTGATCTGGGGCCTAATGCTCCACACTGGCACAGGATTTAAGTGGCCAGTGTAGATGAGCCCTCTGCCACTTAATACATTATACTGACTATTTAGTTGAGGTTGGAGAATCTCTTTTGATCTAAGGACTGAATTCAATTTCAGGGAATTTCTATGGGCTGCCATTACAGTGGTGGGAGGGGTTAAAGACAAAGGGTGGGGCCAAAATATCAGCATACTTTAGTTTAATGCACTTGGTGCCAGTTGTGATAATGGTTAGACTCCATCTTCCATGATCTTCAAGCACACCATCTGGTAAACAAAGAGTTAACTAGGGGTCTGGAGAGGGGTGGCACCTTTGGGGCCAGCATCATTGCTGATGTCACAGGTCAGAAGAGACACTGACCAATCAAAGATTCCAGAATGGGAAACCTTCGAGAGGCTTTGAAGAAGAGGTAATAAATACTGCCTCAGGCCCATGAGGCAGGGAGGGGAACAAAGAGGCTCTGGGATAGGGAACACCTTATCTCAGAGAGAATTGAACAAAGAGATGAACAAAGGACCCTGAGATGGAGGACGGCTGTTTTGAGACTGGTCTGAAAAACAGACATGTGGCTCACAGCCTCCCCTGAAGCCAACAGATGGGACTTCATAGTGAGTGAGTAGATCAGGAATTGTATTAGATAGATTGTGTTAGGGAATTGTGTTTATTTTCTCACTTGGCTGGATGCTTAACTATATCTGTAATTTCTAAGAATGTACCTGGAAAGGGAGTGTCATGCTCATCCCTAGATTCTGGGTATTAGAGTAGACTCCATGGAAGACCATGACATGAGTTTGGTTCCTGGCCTGCTTTCCCTGCCTGGGCGTCTCTATCTCTGGACAGCAGCCAGCCCGCCTTTTGGTTCTGGGAACGCTGTTCCCAGGGCAGCTTCAAGGTCACAGCACCTGGAGGTGGCTGCCCTCCTACAGCCCTCCCCACATACCATTCTCATGCTGTAAGGGTTTATCTGGAGGTTGTACTAGGTTGTGTTTAGTTCTGGCTTTGCCTATGTTACTGACCCACCTTTCCTTGCTTAATAAAGAAATCTTATTGAGTTAATGTGAGCGTGTGTTTCTGGTACATCACAGGGAGAGCCTTTCCATGAGAATTATCTGCATGTATGAGCTCTGCTTAGAATAAATACATTTTTCTAATCTTTCTCAGCTGATGTGCACACGTGTCTGTTGCTTGGTCATTCCTCTCTTCCCTTGGGGAAAGAAAGGAGGGGACAGTAACATTTCTGCAAGGGGCAGGGAGTAGAGTATGAAACCCCATACAGTTTCCCTTTGGACTTTGTGAAGGTGGGTAGAATTCAAAGGGTGGCGATGGTGAAACCAAAAGGGAGAACAATTTAATGGAAATCCCAGTCAGAGGAAATCTCAAGATTGTATCTCCAAAGGGCAGCTTAGGGGTTCTCAGGCAGAACAACCCCCCATGAGCTGTATCACACCAGTAGCTGAGCCTCAGGAGAACATTCCAGCCTTCTGAATAGGGAAAGGCTCAGAGAAAAGCTGGAAAACCACTGAACAACAGTATCATGGTCAAAAGGTTGTGACAATCTGGGGAACCCCTGATGGCCAGAATGGGACCCCAGGAACATCCAATTTGCCCCAGGGCCTGAGGGTTCTCATGCCTGGTTTAGTTCCAAGCCTGGAACATAGATTCAAAAATCTAACATGTAAAGTACATGAGGATAAGCTAATGTTATCATGTATTTTTTCTCATTAGATAGGCACAATGTGCTGTGGCTTCCTATTGTAAGTACCTCTAGTGACAACCTTGAATACTTTGCTTCTACATCATGTAAGGGGGGCATTTTGCAGATCAGGTGAGACACAGATTTCTTTTTGTCTAAAACTTGGGATTCAGATCAGTTTCATTCACTGAGAACAGGTTGTGGGACAGAATTTGTGTACAGTCTGTACATAGGGGGAACAAATTGTTCAGCTATGAATCCTCTAGAATTGTGTTGTTCTGTGTAAATAATCAGGATAAAGTGAGGCACAATCATAAGCAAATTTAAAGGCATAATGTCTATGCTCAAAGGTGCCCTCTTCTTTGATATCATTGCAGAGATCTTAAGGTTGCTTTTTGGCAAAGAAAGCTGGTTTAGATTAGACCTTAGAACAGGATTCTCAACCAGGGGGCCTTGGAACCTTAGGGTTTCCCAAGATGTCGCTAAGGGTTCTGTGAGAGATTGTGACTGGGGGGAAAAATTAACTTTTTTTTTTGAGTTGTAGATACAATACTTTTTATGCAGGGATTCACTGAGACCTGAAATTTTTTTCAAGGGATTCATCAGGGTAAAAAAAGTTGAGAATGGTTGTCTATATATATATTCTATGATTAGATAGATATAGATATAGATATAGATATAGATATATAGATATGATTGAGACTCCCAAAATCTCTGAGCCAGCAAAATCATTGGATTAGAATCCTCCAGTCAGCTTTGGTACTGGACATTCTGGCTGGGAGATTCTGGGACCTATAGGCCAAGACAGGCCTTTCCAAGCTCTGGTTCTGGGACTAAAGCACAGAATCCTAGTTAAAAACAAGTCTTGCCTGGGGAATAATGAAAAGCTGATTGGTGTGTCTGCCTCTCATTCATGGCAAACTGAAAAGAAAAGAGCATCTAATGTGGAATTTTATCTTTTCATGTCCATTATTTTTTGTCACTTGTGAGCAGAATGCAAGAGGAACCATGCATAGAAGCCATAGGCTGCCGGATATTCTCCCTTAAGGGCCCTGTCATATTAGGCAATCCAATCAGATTAGCAGTCTCTCTCCTTTGTATGTCTCATATCATTTCAGGTTAGTATTCAGGAGCAGTAATATTATTGGAAAGTGACTTTCATAGTATATTAGCTAACACAAATGCTAATGCAGACTGATGGAGAGGAGCTAATGTGAATGGGCTGTCAGACTGCATTAGCACTGCTAATGCCATTCCCAGCTCAGGTTAGACTGGCCATGAGTGATGATGAGCCACCTGCCATGTTTCACTGTCTATCTCACCTGAACAAGAAATATGGTTGTCATGGGTCAACAGAAAAATTTTCCTCATCACACTCCATTGGGAGTTTTATCTGTTTATTCATCAGGACTAACTGTATAACTATGACTAGAAATGTATATACTGTAAAAAAAAAACAATGCTTGGTAAGTTTTTCCTGTATGCTATATTAGATTTAAAGTAAGATAATTGGGGGGGGGCATGTGGAGGTTCAAAGCTCTGGAAAGAGGTGCTTCATTTCTCTTCATTGACTTCAGTGATCTTTAAAACTCCTTCACAAATACTTTTGAAAACTGACTTATGTGCCAAGGAACATCTCAATGTCTATTTAGCAGCAGCTAAAAAAGCTAATGTGATTCTAGGTTGCATCAATAGGAGTATAGTGTCTAGATCAAGGGAAGTATTGGTGCCACTCTATTCTGCTTTGGTCAGACCTCACATGGAATACCATGTCCTGTTCTGGGCACCACAATTCAGGAAGGATATTGAGAAGCTGGAACATGTGCAGAGGAGGGCAACCAAAATACTGGGAGGTCTGGAAGCCATGCCCTATGAGAAGCAACTTAGGGAGTTTGGGATGTTTAGTCTGGAGAAGAAAAGGTTGAGAGGTGATATGGTAGCCATGTTTAAATATTTGAAGTTCATAATGAAGATGTAGCAAGCTTGTTTTCTGCTGCTCCATAGACCAGGACACAGAACAATGGGTTCAAATGACAGGAAAAGAGATTCCACCTAAACATTAGGAAGAACTTCCTGACAGTAAGAGCTGTTCAGCAGTGGAATGTACTGCCTCATAGTGTAGTGGAGTTTCCTTCTTTGGAGGTTTTTAAACAGGCTGGATGGCAATCTGTTGGGAATGCTTTGATTGTGTATTCCTGCATGGCAGGGGGTTGTATTGGATGGCCCTTGTGGTCTCTTCCAACTCTATGAATCTATGATTCTATGATTATGGAATCCCTGTGTGTTGTTTCTGGGCCATGTGATCACCCATCAAAATGCCAATTTCTCAGAATGGCTACATATCCCATGGAAAATAATGGACTAGCTGTATTACATTCCCCCCTCAACATTCGCGGCCTCCACACTCGTGGTTCCGCATATTTGCAGTTTGCCATGAGGGGAGGCCGAGGAAAGTGGTGACGGGGCCTCTGAGGCCCCGTCACCACTTTCAGGAGGGAGGGTGAGGCATGGAGAAGTGACTATGAGACCTCCAGAGGGCCTCTGGAGGCCTTGTGGTTGCCTGGGGAGGGAGTAGGGAGGCATGGGAAGGCGGCCTCAGAGCCTCCGGTGGACCTCTGGAGGCCCTATGGTTGCCAGGAGAGGGAGGGGGAGGACAATCTTTATTCGTGGAATTTTCACATTCGTGGGGGTCTGTGGAACCCAACCCCTGCGAATGTGAAGGGACAATTGTACACGTGACTGGCTCTACCATTAGGAAGAGAGAGGCAGCTGTCTCAGTCAGCAGATTTTGAATGCCATGAAATGGCAGCAAGTTGTTAGTTATTTAATCTGTTAATCTTATAGTTTTACTGCCAGGGGGTGGGATAGGAAGAGGCGATAGTGAAATACTCTGCTTAGTGCATCAGTAACTCAGCTTGTTTTGAACAGTATGCCTCCTAAGTCTTTTTGGATGGGGAGGGGGGAATCATTTGTTGCTCTGCTTCAAAATTTCTTCACCCAGTGGGATATAGTAAGGAGGATTGTCTGCCTTTATGATCTTCTATCTGACAAACTATTCATGAAAATGCAATGCCTTGGGTTCCCAATCCCATATAATACAGTTTGGACACTGAAATTAGTACACTTTTGCCACAGTTGGAACTAGAGGACATAATTATCCTCAGGCATTTGGCATTTAACAACCCTTGACTCTTCAGATGTTTCAGACCTCAGCTCCCAAAAGCTATAGCCAAGATGGCACAATCATTAGGGGTTCTGGAAGATGAAGTTTAAAACTTCTGGAGGGCAGGAGGTGAAGAACTGCTGATCTAGAACTAGGAAAAACTGGGGAGAGGGGGTGGACCACAAAATATTTCAGACTATCTTGGCTTTCTAAATAATATCTAGGAGCACAATGTTGCACTGTGTGTGTGTGTGTGTGCGTGTGCGTGTGCGCATGCACATGAGTTTTGCCTGTGCAAGCATGGGTGAAGGACAATTGCCAGAAACCCACACAAACAGTTCCTACTTTTAGTCCAATTCAGCTCATTTATTGAGGCTGTTTACAGAGCTTTAATATTCCCTCTAAAAGGTGAATAAGCCAGAAGCATTTCTTGTTAACTAGGGAGCCTCTCAAGGCATTATCTCACTCCCGTGGTGCCTTCAAAGGATGTTGCAAATAGAATTCACTAACAGTTAATCCTTATATCAAACATAGCTCCTTACATCAGGACACTTCCATAAAATCCAATTAAGTTTTAGAAGTGATTTCAAGTTGCTCTTCTTCCACCCAAATAGATATCATGGTAGACATTTTTGTGAGATTGCTGTGACATCAGTTTTGGCCAGGGAAATAATGTTATAACTTATTGACATTAATGAGGGGTACAGGTGATTATGTTACACTAGTTGGTGACTCATCCAAATAAGAGCATACCAGTCTTATATCTTCTGATAGTTTGTCTTTCTAGGATCAAACTTCCCTTTGCTGTGTTTTAGATTACTTTAAAACATGGAAATTCCATAGGCAAAGAATAGAAAAAGAAGGCAGAAGTTATAGCGAGAACCTAAATTAGAGAAAATAAATAACCTATGTAAGGGATCACCAGTCAGAACTCAGTAGAAGAGACATGAGAATGTAAAGTAGAGGTGGGAAATCATATCTTTCCAAATGTTTTTCACCTACTACTTTGATAAGCCTGAGCCAGAAGAAACTAATGTGAGGAATTCTGGGAACTGTGACCTAAAGACGTCTGAAGAGCTGTTCCTTACCCTTGGGGCACTGCCACACTACACAATTAAAATGCTTTGATTCTGCTTTAACTGCTATGGTTGTATCTCACAGAATCATGGCACTGGTAGTTTGGGGAAGCAATAGAGCTCTCTGGCAGGGAATTCTAAATACCTCACAAAACTTCTGATCCTAGGATTCCACAGGATGGAACCATGGTAGTTAAAGTGGTATGAGTGTGCTATAATTGTGTAGTGTGGAAGGGAACCTGATATAAGGAATTTCAAAATCAGTATTCCTCACATGAATATCTGTGTGCTAAAGATAATGCTGCAAGGATATGTATTTGAGACTCCACACATTTGCTTCTAATAAATCCTAAAAGGAAGAGCCTTGTTGAAAGCCCTGCCAGTAGAACAGAAGGGGAGAACAGTAGCATTTATCTTTTCTTCCCTCCTTCAGTTTCCCCCTTGCTTCTACTGTTACTCTCCGACTGATAACAGTGAGATGGGAAATAAACTATGTCAGCTCCGGGTCTGATGTAGCTCTCCTCTAACTCAAGAAGCATGGCAGGGGCACAAGAGAAAACAGGATCCTCTTGTCAGGGTAATTGTGGCCCTCAAAGACTTTGTTGAAGTATAACTCCCAGCAGTACTGACTATTGGCTTTGTGGGCTAGGGCTGACAGGAAATGCAGTCCAACAACATCAGGAGGGCCACAGTTGCTCAGCACTGTTGAAGATACATAGCCTCTCCTGGAATTTTTACTGACCATTCTTGTATCTGTAGTCCAAAAAAGCAAATTGCTCTGCCTAGAATGCCTCTAGTGTCACCCAGCCTTATACCCCCTCCATCTAATAATTCATAATTTGGCAATATTGGATAGTTCACAAGGTCTAAAGGTAGACCAGGGCAAACCAAACTTAGGTTCAAGTGAAGGTCACCCAATGACCTAATGTAGTTGTCTTGGAAATTCCCAACAAACACACCCAAGAAGGAATTAAACAAAACTCCTTAGATAAGGGTAATCAAGGTGGAATGTGCCAATCCCCTCTGGGATGCACCTCGCAGTGAGTCAGACTCCAAAAATTAACAGTGACTGGAATACCCATTATCCATGGAATGCTTTTCCCTCACACCTTTCCCTCTCCACAATATGAGGGCTGCCATAAATCATTAACTTTAATCTCTCAACCATTAGCAGCATTCAACAAAGCTGGAGTTTCCTTTGTTTAACTCTGGGGAACTCATCCAATCATTCTTTCACACTCAAAACACCCCTCAAAGGTATGCTATTGGGTATAAATATTACCTCAAATAATAGCCAAGTGTGAATATTTCTTTTCATACCATCACTCTGCCAAACTGCTGTCTCTGCTCTTTGGACAGGTAAATATTTCCCGCAGATCTATTCCTCTATCCCAGTATTTTTCTGTCTTGACTCTTTGTTAGCCTTGTGTGGTTCTCTTGTGAACATGTGTACATGAATGGATGCTTTTGTGATTATTTTCCAATAAAAACCATTTTTATTTCATTTTGGCTTGGAGTCTCATCAGTGAGTACTGGTATACACAGGTGCAAAGGTCCTGTAAGTTATCTGGCCTCTTGTGGCCATACCTTTGAGCTAATTAAAATGCCCCAATTTAATATCTTAATTTGAGTGGCACGGGTGGGTCCCCACAGAACCCAGCAATTCGGGTAACACTAGATCATCCTCAGAATGCAGAAATATTGGTATTTATGTTAAGGAGAGTGCAGCAGGGCTAATGTAATATGAACCCATATCCTCCAACTGTTCTGATTTGGCAGGGAAAGTCTCAATTAATCCTCTGTCACCCCATGTTTTCAACTGCTTTTAAAATGTCCCAGCTTCTCTCTCCTCCTGCCAGTTTCCTTCTTTGTCCTCAGCTTACTTCAGTTGGCGTAAGCTGAGTTCAAAGTGGAAAAGCAGCTTGTACTCAGTTAATTCTTCAGGGGAAAGAAGAGAGAGGAAAGGATAGAATTGTGTTCTTGCCTAAAGACACAGACAAAACCAACTGCTGCAGGCTCTCCTAGCTTGTATGGTCTTCCTCATAAATAGGTTTTCCCAACTTGGCCACACTCTAAAGTTGGTTGGCCACATATTCTGTTTTTCACTTGTGAAATAGTGGAAGGTATGTGAGTTTGTGGTGGAAACAGGAGTAATTACTCAGGATGCTCAAAGAAAGACAAGGAAAGGTAAAAGGAAAAACATGCATTATTTGGCTCCCCTTTCCCACTGATCACTTTATACAAGCATTGATGCTTCATTGCTTCCAACACACAACACCTTCTTTTTTGCTTTCTGATGTCAGAAGAGTTCTAGTGTTGGGAAGCACTGGCTGTGAACTTTTCCACAGCTTCCCTAAGGAAGTTTGGGAGGTTGGATTAGGGATGTAAAGAACAGTTTTTTGTCCTCATCAAGAAAGGTTTCATGAAATATTCTGACTTCCTGTTAAAAGAATGTCCTTTGCAGATGTTTTTGGGTTTGTTTGTGTTTTGCTCCTCAATAAGAGCAGAAAGACTGGTGTGTGTTTATTGTTTCACCCTTTAAAAAACAACATTATATTTAGTACAAAAATACAATGCCTCCCCCCCCGGTGGAAAAAAAATCCTTGGTATAAAATTTTGCAAAAAATTCCCCAAATGTGGAAAAATAATTTTAAAAACCTATACAAATTCTTCTAAAACCTTTTGATCCCCCCCTGCCCCTTTTTCACATGGGAAAATGAAACAAAGGCACATTTATATGCCTAGACTGGATCTACTCTCTGAAGGGAAGGGGACTTCCTTTGCCTTTGGACAGTGTCACAGGGGATGAAGCCTTCATTGCAAGGAGTACATCAAACCCTGCAGCTTGCATGACCTTTCAGTCAAGCCCAGAGTCATTCATATAGAGAAAAGTGTTTTTATTTTAAGTTTAGAGAATCGTCAGATGGCCAGTTGGGCAATGTACCAGTGAAAGTAGGTGCAGGACAAGCTGTGCTATGCTATTCTCTGGTTAAGGACCTTGGTAGGACACAAGTAGTTAGTTGCAGAATGAGGAACTCAGGAGCAAAGAAAACACAAACCAATGAAGAGAAGGTATCTGCAAAAAGGAGAAAGGGTGCTTCACACCAGTTGTCCCAGTCTTCTCTTTACCTTGACCACTTAGCTGGCTTTCCCTTATCATAGAAGGGCTCATCTCTCAGTTCCCTCTATATCTCCCTTGGCTTTGAGCTCTCTTGGGTACCTCCTCCCAACTGTGGTAGCCAAGAAAGGCTTCAGACAAGCTGATACACAAGTCCCTTAATTCCCTTACAAAGGAGTCACCTATATCCCTTCTGCTATCTTGCAACTTCTACCTTCCAGCTTCTCCTTTGCAGAGCCAGTGAGTGGTATTTTAGTAGTCTCTTCACACCTCTCTCCTGCCCCAGGATTTAACTGAAGCCAACAGCAGGGAGCTGGCAACAGGCAAGGTTGCACCTCTGCTGAGTCCTAGTCTTCCACAGAGGGGATATCTATAAAGTCCAACAGCCCTTATGATTAGAATTTCCTCTAGCTTTCATCTAAAGAAGAATTTGAAACAAATTTGGAATGTTCAGCTCAAAGGAAACATCCATCAAAGTTTTTAAAGGAGCTAAAATGGTTTCATTCAGAGTGGAGACATGTTGCAGAAGGGTCTTTGGGTTGTTCATTACCAGCTGTGCCAAGTGGCCCCTAAAGGCACACATTTATGGCATTTCTTCAAGAAAGTGATTTGTGGGTTAGGGTGTTTAATCCAGTCAAAATGAATATAACTTAAAAAAATTAAATCAAGCCTTAAAGCCTAATTACCATCTTCAAAGGCTGGCCAAAGGTTCTGCTTTTCTCCAATTTATTCTGTGACCTTTAACAGTTTTTTAATGAGTGAATGAACAATGAAGAACCTGTTGCAAGAAGTGTGAAATAAAACAGAACAGTCCGGTGCTAGGAGGAAAGGACAACTCCCCCCCACCGCATTGCTTTCTGATGACATAAAAAGAGTGCCAGCTCACACATAGGGCTTGTCTAGACCTGCCAGAATACTCCAGTTTCCTGCTGGTGTATTCTGGCTGCAGATCGGGCCTGTTCCCCCTATCCACCCCTTACCTACACGAAACTGGCAGGAGTCAGCCCATATCTGCAGCCATAACCACTGGTGTCTCTCTAAAGCCAGAAAGGAGTCCTGAAGCATGTGATCAAGGCTGGTTGATCACATGCTGAGGGCCTCCTTTGTGGCTTCAAAGAGACATTGGTGGTGGTGATGGCAGTAGCTGCAGATACAGACTGGCATACAGATATGTATTCCTGTATTCCTAGTGGACTTGATCCAGGTTTTCCTACATGAAGTGGGTTTTCATGGGTATTTTAATAAAACAGCTTAATGGGCTTTACACCAGTTTCACCCTGTCTTTGCCCCAGGCATAATCAGGACTGCCCTGGGGTGAAATGGGGCAAAAGCCCTGTATCGTATGGACTGCAGGGCTCCAGGACAGGGTATATAGCCCATCTAGACAAGCCCATAGTTTGTAGTTATACTGGTTCTGCACAACAGAGACAATGGAGATTATCAGATGCATTAGAAATGGTGTTACACGAACACCAGATCACTAAAGGGCTCCCTTTTCAGATGCGTCGTTCCCCCCTTGTAATGCACCCATTCTGCTCCTGTTCCATAGGTGCTGCTTTTTATTAAATATATATATATTTTATTTTAATTTTCAAGGTTACAAAGTATGAGGGTCTTCTTCCACATCAAGTTAAATAAGCTTATAAAAGTTACATTTTACATTTCCCCTCATCATCAAAGTGTACGATTGTATTTTGTTATCTATTGACAAAAATAAAATCTTGACCTCTTTTGTGCTGCTTCCATAGGTGCTGCTTTTTATTGACAGGAGAAGCCATCAGTACATCCCCCGTTTCGTTTCTGTCACAGATTTGACAGTGACTGAAAAGGTGCCCCATCTCGCTGGCGAGATCCTATCATCAATGGGAGTTCCCTGCCAGAACACTTCCTGGTGAGTTCAGGACATCAAGGTAAGTGACACACTTTTTAAAAACTTCCCTGGTTTACTTGGAAGTTTTAAAGTGTGTTTTTGTGCTTGCTGACACTCCTTTTTTTGTGTGCTGTATTTTGCTTTTTATTTTTGAATTTTCCACACTCACGTCTTCTCAGGAGAATCCATGGGATTTCACTTCTGGGCTGCCCTGTCAATGCTACTAAAGGTAGGTCTGAAAAGTTTTGTTATTGTGCCGGGACAGGGGCGGGACAGGGGCAGGAGAGGAGATTGTGGGGCAGGAATATTGTTTTTGTTCCTGTCTGATAACCTCCAATTAATGAGTAGTGGGAGCACATTTTCAAAAATAGATCCTCACTGGTACACTTTCTATAGCAACACCCCAGTGGAGATTCCAAAAATGCAGGCAATTGTATTGATCTAAAACCATTGTTAGTCATTTAAAATTCTACCAGGTGCAATTTTATGTAAAGAGAATGGGTCTTACCGCCTCAAGATGAAGCCATTCCAAAATACTTTAAATTCAATAGAGATGGTTCATGAGCATATCTTTTTGGTGGGAAAACCCTTTCCTTCTCCAGCTACTGTAGATAGGGATTTTCATATCAGACTATTTCATCCTTGCAAGTGAGGAAAATAATTTCCACAGTTGTCTCCTTGCTGAGAAGAAAATGAATATTTCTGTGCTTGGTGTTCACACATTGTTCACAGAGACTTCCGGAGGACCCTGGCAGACCTCAGGGGATGATATCTGGCTAAACCATTTCACATCTGGCTAAAAGATGATAGCCAGACACTTCATTGACTGCCCCCCCTTTCCACTAGGCATAGAATGACCATAGGGGTGGGATGCAGTATCTCTACAGCAAGTCTCAGGGGTGATGAATTACAATCTGGATTGCTATACTGATTCCAGCTGGTGAGCATCCCCCCTTTTTTTGCCATGTAATTTTTTGAACACCATGAACAAAACATAGTTACACTCGATAGGTTAGTTTCCCCACAAAATGGAATGTTGAATTTACCATGAAGAAATTACCACAAAGTTGTGCACCACTATACCATCCTGGACAAACTTGATTATGTTTGATTTCAGAAGCGAAGCACTTAGATGGGAGACCACAACATAATGGCAGAGATCTGCAGGTAGGGCTAGGAAAGAATCCTATCTGAACCAAGGGGTACCACTGACAGGCAGAGTTGGCAATACTGGGCTAATTTGTCTAAAGTTTTCACTCAGGGGGCAGAATCCTATATTCTGTTCTAGTTTACATGAGGCAGAGTGGGCAGGAATAGCTGTTATCACTCAGTGCTCAATGGCATAACTGTATATTCACTCTCTAGTAAATTAAAAACCTCTCTAGAGCTATGCATAAATGGCTTATTAGAATTCTCCACCCAGGTTGTAGACAGGGAAATAGCACAGGAGATCATTTTACAGAACTGCTCCAGAGGGAATGGAGGATAGACCTTGCCTTGAGCAGTTTTTCTTTTTGTTCTCTCCCCCTCCCCATAGAATCATAGAGCTGGAGGTGACCATAAGGACCATCCAGTCCAATCCCCTGCCTTGCAGGAATACACAATCGAAGCATCTCCTACAGATGACCATCCAGCTTCTGTTCAAAAACCTCCAAAGAAGGAGGCTCCACCACACTATGAGGCAGCCCATTCCACTGCCAAGCTCTTACCATCAGGACGTTCTTCCTAATGTTTAGGTGGAATCTCTTTTCCTGTAGTTTGAGTCCATTGCTCCATGTCCTACTCTCTGGAGCAGCAGAAAACAAGATTGCTCCATCTTCAATATGAACTCCTTTCAAGTATTTAAACAGGTGTTGTGCTACTTATTAACTTTCTCTTCTCCAGGCTAAACATACCCAGCTCCCTAAGCCACTCCTCATAGGCCAGTGCTTCCAGACCTTTCACTAGTTTGGTTGGCCTCTTCTGGACATGTTCCAGCTTGTCAATATCCTTCTTGAATTGTAGTGCCCAGAACTGGACACAGTATTCCAGGTGAGGTCTGATCCAGGAGGTTTTGTTTTCTGCCACTGCAAATGGCAGCAGTAGCATCAGTTCTGGCAACCCCACTACCATTTTTGCTCTTTCCATGATACTTTGGACCTACTGTGTACATGTGAGCAGGAATGAATGACAGTTTTAACACAAAAAAAGGTAAAAAAAATGTTAGGACAATGTTTTGCATAATGGTTGCCTTCTTCTTGGGAACTGAGGAAAAGAAAACCTCAGATCTCTGCCCACCCCTCAGGTACATAAAATGCAGTGGTGCCGTTGACCATGAGGACTTTGGAAGCAGGTTGGGGCACATGAGGCCTGTTGCCTATCCATTCTAGAAGCCACACAAAATGATCCCCATTTCAAATTGCTCCATAAAACCACTAACAAAACCCAGAATGCTATGTAATGTCTTAGTTCTAAAATTATTTGCACAGATGGTAGAACTGTTCTGGCTTTGATTTAGAGTAATGAGTCCTGACTTCTCTTCTGCAAATAATTTGTGTTGTTTGATGAATTAAGACAATGGACTTCTTGCATCTTGAACACCTTCTCCTGGAACACTTGGGCTAAATTTCTTTTGAATTTCCAAGCTCATCCCTTTCATTCCTTACAAGATGGTAGAAAAATAAGCAGAGGTACCACATACAAAAACATTTTTATTAGTTGTTAGTATATGTTGCTTCTTAATGCAATGCTCAAACTAGGAATACAACTTGGCAGAGGTACATACACATATATTACATGTAGGGTTTGTTTTTTTTTAAGTTGTGTCTCTAAAATATTTCAAATTCTGTTGAGTTCAGCCCTACATGAGGTCTTTATGTTGGAGCTCATGGGTTACAGCTCCCCACATGTGGCATTACATGTTGCAGTGTTACTACTTCTGAGTACTATTAACTGTTTCCTCCATTTATGATGGATGATAAATTTAGGTACAGATTCTCAGAAGTATCCTTCTCCATCATGTTTCACTCTCCCTGTATGAATATTGTGTAAATAATATGTATATCTATACAGATTATATAAATATATATCTATAATATATGTATATTATATATGTATATATGTATATTAGTGTGGTTTGGCTTTATGAAGTCAACCATAAAATTTGTGCTTATCTTATATCTGAGATCAAATGTACCGCATTATCAAGAAAGTAGCAAGTACCTGGACGTCTTACTATAATAATGATCTTCATTCACTTTATGATCTTGCTTCTGTGTGTCAACACATCCTTTACAAGTAAATGTACTCCCTCATTCTTACAGTAATTTTTAAGACAAAAACTCCAACCTTTATAAAGAAACATCAGGATTTTTTTTTAAAAAAAAGACAACTCAAGGTCTCAGGAAGGATTGTACCCTTCCTTGTACATAGTTTGAGGAATAATCAGACATTCATTGTAGCTTTATTTACACTGTAACTCAAGTTCAACAAATATTACAGGTATTGTATTATATCTGTACATAGCCAAGTAATGGTTTGGTCATGTTGAAACACACTACCAATAGGTATTTACAGATGGATTAATTAATCTCTGGCTCAATACTGTCTTCCTTAATATGGCACCAGTAGTTAAAAGATAAATTGTTCCAAGTCCATTTATTAGTGACCCTTGGTAGCCTTGGTAGATTACTGTAATGCAGTTCAGAACAGGATGGCTATCTTTGGGGTACAACTGTAAAGATGAGATGGAACAGTCTGTAACATTCAGACTTCCTGTAACCTCCCAGAAGATGTAATGGGAGGAAACAAAAAAAAGAATCCATCTGCCCTCACTCTGTTGTTTTGACCACTTTGATAGGGCTGGGTAAAAAGCTGGATTCCTCATGTCAAAGCTTTCTGCTTCTGTTATTTCAACAACAGTTGGCCAAACAGGGAATACATGAAACACATAACAGAATACATTTGGAATTGGAATTTTCTACATGTAAGATTTCATACAGCATCACATGACAACATACCCACATCTCTTTTTGTCTTGAGCAAGGTAAGCACCTGCATTGCCTATTGCTGGTTACAGAAAAAGAGTTATCAATGAATGTCCATTTCCAAAAAGAAATGGGTGAGAACACTGGTGGCATTAGGGGGCTGTGGAGAGGCTGAACCGAACCAGGTGACACCATCGGGGAGGGGGTGACCTCAGCTTTACTAACACCAGAGGGAGAGAATTTATTTTCTGATAAGAATTAATCACACATTTCTTCACATTGAGATTGGAAAGAATATGAGATTAAAACAGTTTACACGGGGGAGAAATCAAAATGGTCAGATTTGCCAATTTGGAAACAAAACTTTGTACCCAACAGAGGTGCAATCATTCACTTATTCTTTTCATGCATGTGAGAATGAACTATTAAAAAGATTTTTCCCATCTCAGCAGCATTAGGGGAGATTTTTCAATTTTTTTTCCCAAATTCTGGGATTATTTTGCAAAAAATTCACATAGATTTTTTACATGATTTTTTTCATACAAAACTCTTATTTTTTTTACAAAAAAGAAAAGATTAAAATGTTTTTGCACAAAAATCCAATGAACATTTTAAAAAACACACTGGCCTTGTCACTCTCATACAGAGGTAAAAAAATGTCAGATAAATTGATAGGTTTTAAGGGTTTTTTCCCTTCTCTCTCTCTCTCTCAATCTCTCTCTGTGTTGAAACACTTCTTTCCAAGGATGCATTTTTCCCATATACTGTATTCTCTACATTCCTAATGCTTATCTCTTAAAATTTATAATCCCTGTGCATTCAACCATATTTGTGATGCTGAATTCAGTTTGGCACCTCTTCTGAAAAGTTTATCATCCTTAACAACATGAGCCTTGCCATGATAGTAAAAGCTGTACCTATGGAACTGAGCAAGTATAGATGGAGGAGAATTTTCTTTCCATTTGTTTTTGAAGAATTTAGCAAAAAAATTTAAAAAATCTAATATTTAGTATGGAGATAAAGTAATTTTTTAAAATGCATATAGAAGAAAAGACAACTCAGTTCACATATTTCCCCTTCCCTACTCCCATTGCATTTAACAAAATCATTTCCCCCTATAACCAACAATAGGTAACTTTGTGCTCAATGTAATTAAGTTTATATTATTAGCCCAATACAGTTGTTCCCTTTCTGCTTTGTAGCTGAAGAGTCATGTGTGTCACCTGGAAGGCCATCTACTAGAGTTAGGAAGACCACTCACATATGGCCCCTTTATACTATACAATTATAGTACTTTGATACCATTTTAACTCCCATGGCATCATCTGATGGGATCTTGGGATTTGTAGTTCAGAGATTCTGACTTAGAATTCTCTGTCAGAGAGATCTAGTGTCTAACCAAAGTACAAACCCCAGGATCCCATATGATACACCCTTAGTGATTAAAGTGGAATCATAGTGCTATAATTCTGCAGTGTGAAAGAGCCCCTAGTCTGAGCCAATCACAATTATGCCAGAGAAGACCTAAATTATAAGGATTTCCTTGACATAGTCCTGTGAGTATTCCCTTTGCATATTAACCATGTGGCAAGTCACCCAGACATTTTACCTTCCCAACACTCACAACATATGCAATGCATTTCAGTTCCCTTGAACTCAGGAATATTAAACTGGCTTATGCAGAAGTGTATTCTGCTTATGCAGAAGTGTATGCAGAAGTGTATAACAACTTTAAGTGGAGGCAGAGGGTTGACCACAGAGCTCAGAAAAAATCCCTTTTAGAATTGCAGGTTGAGTATCACTTATCTGGAATTCCAAAATCTGAAATACTCCAGAATCCAAAACAGTCCACATGGGTGGTTCTGATAGTGATACCTTTGCTTTCTGATGGTTCAATGAACAAAAACCTTGTTTTGTGCATAAAATTATTTAAAATATTGTGTATAAAATTACTGTCAGGCTATAAGTATAAAGTGTACATGAAACATAAATGAATTTCATGTTTAGACTTGGGACCCATCTCCAAGATATCTCATTGTGTATAAACAAGTATTTAAAAAAATATGAAATGCAGAACACTTCTGGTCCCAAGCATTTTGGATAAGTATACTCAACCTGCACCTCCTCCCAGCATTTTCTTGAACAAGCACAAGGCAGGATGCAGGACTGTCTTCATCCCCACTCTCTCCTCACAACAACCCTGGAAGCTAAGAGAGAGAGAGAGAGTAACTGGCCTGAGGTCACCCAGTGAGTTTCATGGCTCTGTTGGGACTAGATTGGGATTTCTCAAATCCCAATCCAAAACTCTTTAACTGCTACACAACACAGGCTCTCCAGAGTTGGTTCTGGGTGTGTTACCTATAAAGATGTTTGTCCAATTACTTTGATATGGTGCCTATCATTCACAAGGCTGCTGACTTGGGTACCCTTCGAACAGTGGGAGCTACTTTCCATCAGGCCCATCCCACATGGCTGCTACAACATTTAAAGCCTTTCAAGCTTTATCAGTATTTTCCCCACTGGCCCTTACCACATTTAGGCAAGAGATGAGCAGGTAAGGCCTGGGCAGCTGACCAATCCTTATAGTGGGGATGAGCAAAGTATAACCTACGGGCTGCAAGTGGCCCATGGACCCCATTCTTGTAGTCCATGAAGCCTCTCAACAATCCTCTAATCCCATTTTTTAAAAAAGAAAATCAACATGACTTTCAGGCTTTTTTGGGCTCCCAGACAATGCAGAACCCTTCAAAAGTGTGAAAACACATGAACACTCCACTTAAGCACCCCAGAACTGAATACTATTGCCAAGTACCTCTGCTTTCCCTCTCAAAATGGTGATAGGAAATGGTGCCATTTTGAGAGGGATTACAAAGGAAAGCAGTGCTATTTAGGCTTGCTGTGGGAAAATTGCCCCACCCCACAGTTGCCCATTGCTATGCTATAGGCTGAGGCCATCAAACATGAAGAGGAAAACTCTGGGATGAATCCCATGGTGCTACTGAAAATTAAAGGGGATGAAAATATGGAACTCTTACAGTGGGATAATTGTTTGGCAGTTATATGACTGCTTCAATTCACCCCAAAGTCTTGACACAGGGAGACATTTTACTATGCAAGATGCAAAAGCAATCAGGAATCCATTGGCAGTGCTTTGATAAAATACCCACTTGTTGGAATTTTTGTGTATGATATGATTTGGAACAGGTCAGCTTGACAGCTACCTCATTATGCCTTATGGTAGAACTGGCCCTGATTCAAACAAATTGATGACACCAGGGGTGGGGATCGAGATCAATAATCTTTCTTTTCAATGATATGTTCCTCCACCCCAATGTCTGATGTGATGTGAACAAATTAGAATGACAGTTGTGGGAACAGGAATGGTAGATTTGGATATGACAGAGAAGGAGGGGGCAGAGAGATGAGGAAAACATGAGCGAGTTGCTGATGTTTTAACCTGCCCTTGTAGCTGTACATTTAAAAGCCAGTCAATCTGCAGCAGTTTACAGGTGATCCTCTTCATTTTCATACCACAGATAGTTTGAGCTTCTTGTTTTCAGCTGGCAACCTTACCCCTCCTTTATGCTTCTGTATGACACTAGGATATCTTAAACCTTGTTAGTTTTAATATGTGGCCACCTTCTCTCAAGATGGCTTCACTCCAAATTGTTATGTGTCTTCAAGTTGACTCTGACTTATGGTGACCCTTCCATAGGGTTTTCTTGGCAAGATTTATTCAGAAGAGGTCCACCATTGCCTTCATCTAAGGGCAAAAGAATGTGGCTTGCACAAGGTTACCTAGTAGGTGGACTGTATACTCCAACCTTGGTCTCCCCGAGTTCTAGCAGTTCTTTCATTCTAAGAGACCCTTAATATGATTCCTGAAAAGAGACATCAGATGGGCAGGTGGGTGTCAGGAGCTTCCATCAGATTAGAACCTAATGGGAACTTTTCAGTGTTCCTGAACATAACACCTTTAGAATAATTTCAATGGCCATAAATTGTGCATGACAGAAGTTAATGATTTGGAACCTATTGTTAATCCCAACCAGAGCAGACCCACTGAATGTAATGGGGTGTTCCTATATATTTACTCAACATTTAGTTGATTCAATAGGCCTACTTTAGTTGGTACTACCCAATAGGATTCAGGGCAATGTCTAGAACTTAAAAATGTTCCTTAAAAATACACCTCGAATTCCAGAATCCCCCAGCCAGAATGGCCAGTGGCCATGCCAACTGAAGATTTCTTGGAGTTATACTGTAGTTGAAAGAGGTAATATTTCTAAGCTCTGTAAGATCTTGTGAGGAATGGCTGCCATTCAGTGAATGAACAATAGCGCATCTTTCTTCTGCAAGAGGTTGGAGAAGAATCGAACATACTTCTCTATACTTGTCTGAAAGAAGTATGCAACTATTCAGATTTGCTTTCCTCCATAGGATATGACTCAGGATGATAGATAGCTAAACTATGCTGTTTTTCTTGTCCATGTGCTAATGAAAAGAACACTGTGTTGGATCCAAACATGGCCACATGTAAAGTAGGACTACTGTAATCAATGGGATTTAAGTCAGTAGTGACTAACTTCAGTGCACCTGCTCTATGTATGGTTAAACCTGCATTCAATCCACTGGTGTCATGTAAAAACTGAAAATGAATCCAGGATCCTTATGCTAATTTTCTTGATTCTGAAAAAAAGAGGTAGGGTTTGTTATTGCTGTCAAGGATAATGTCCTCTATTCCAGTGCCACGCTCAGCAAGAAAGCTGGAACAAGTAATTGCTTTTGTCAACCTGTTAAGCAGTTGGGCGTCAGGTGACAAATGTGAAGCTCAAAGACACATTTTTTGGGAGGAAAAAAAAAGGAGATTCACATTTTCATCCAATGGAAGCAAACTTCAAAAGGAGAGATGACATGATGAGAATGCGAAGTGTCATGTAGGTTTCGACAACAAGGGAAACCATGAGAAATTGAGCAATTCCTTGGAGATTCTCAATGACTTAATCTTTGCTTTAAAGATGAAATCATTAAGTAGCCAGGAGGGATTTATTTAGGCTCTCCTCTAATACATTCTGTACCCCTCCCTGCACCCTCAACAACTAAATTAAAAGCTTTCAAATTTCAAAGGCAGGGTGAGAGAAGATTGAATCCTTAATGTCATAAAGGGTAAATAAAACGTAAGCATCACCAAATAGTTGTGATTAATTATCAAGCAGGGGAACAGAACAATAATTCCTCTTCAAATTATGTGGAATAAATATTGAACAATGATACAGTGGACACGTTTAGCATGTCTAGTTGTGGCTGTAATATATATATTAACTATGTGAGGCAAAGTCCTAAATGTCTTTCTGTTTGTAAAGGTGAAGCTATTGCCAGTGAAGCATTGATGGGAGTGTTGGATTGGAACGAGATGACTCTGAAAACCCTGTTAACCCAGAAAATCACTTCAGCTACTTCATGTTAACAGAGACCTGAGAGCAAGTCTTCTATAACTCAGCAAAACCTACTTCTCAGTAGAGTGCATAGGCTGGCACAGTAAGTGGCTATTGGCATACCCTTGTGAGGCCTTAAAGCCACAGAGGTTGACCCTGTGTTCATGGGATTCCCAAGTCTGGATCATCCTTAATTGTTATTGTATGCCTTCCAGTAATTTCCAACACATAGTAACTCTACAGCAAATGTATCACAGGGTTTTCTTGGCAAAATTTGTTCAGAGAGGTTTTGCTTTGTCTACCTCTGAGGCCGAGATAGTGTGACTTGCCCAAGGTCACCCAGTGGGTTTCCATGGCTCAGCAGGGATTCAAACCCTGGTCTCCAGAATGTACTCTGACACTACACCACTCTGGCTCTGGCACTGTGATTTCTGGGTCAATACCAGAGACCTAAGGACAGCCTCTGGTGATGCCACAGGGTGAGGCCTGGTGATACCACTCAGCATTATATGTTAAGCAGCAACCACAATTGCCCAAAGTCAGGACATATTTTCCTGGTTGGAAATTTAGTGTATTTGCAAATTGGAACACTTGATTTAATTGACCTTTCCATAGTGCAGTAAGCTGCACAGACAGCTAGAAGGCTCTCTGCCTGACCAGAGGTTTGCATGCAACCTCATCTCTCACCTGGAGCTAACCCCATAAAAGTTGAAGAATTTGAAGCCCTGCCTGTCACCCGGAGGCAACCCACCAAAACTGAAGACTATGGGTGGTGCCTGAGCCCAAGCAACCTTAAAGTTAGCCTTGTGCATAAATCTGTGAAATTTTTTGGCAATTGGAAATTGGCAAAAACAAAAATAAAATTACCCTACTTGAATTTTTGTGTGGATCTACTCAACCTGCTCTTCTCTGCACTTACAGGAAATAAGTGCAAAGTCATCAGGCCGACTGACAACAGCCATCCAAACCATGAAGCTCATTGGGTAACCATCTCTCAGCCTAACCTACATTACAAAGCTCTAGTCAGGATCAAATGCAGTGGTAGGGGAAATCATAAATATTTTCTTGAGCTGCTTGGAGGAAAGTAGTAGGAAGTTATCACGTACAAGTATTTTTATTTAAGTTCATGCCTATTTGCACAATCTGAGCTCTTAATTAATTTAGCTCCTCGTTGCTATGTTACTTCACAATTCCTATTGTAGGCTTGTTTTACTAAGAATGGGAACAAATTTATTTAGTTTGTTCATGAGTCATAAATATCTTTATATTTGGGAAGGAAAGAAGCTGGGATTTGAAAAAAAAATTCAAAACTGGAGGAACTGAACTGAATTGACCAGTGTGTCCATTTTTTGTGTGTGCAGAAAATAGCATTTTGTGCACAGCAACCATTTCTTCACAGAAAACAAATTACCTGTGCACAAAAAAGTATTTTCTGTGGAGAAAATGTCTTTTCTGTGCAGCAAATTCCATGAAAAGAACCCACATGCAATTTTCATGCAGAATAAGTGTTGAACTTTGAAAATTCTTGCCAATCTAGCATTGTCTTCATCAGGGTGTTCTGACACTTGAGAAACCTGTTTTTTCAACCATTTTTCAAATATTCTTTCCATGCCTAGGAAGGAGTACTCTTAGTTGCAGAGCTGTCTAGTTCAAGTTCGATTTGCTAGCAAACCATCAGAAGGGAAATCAGAGGCCTTGATCTTGCATTCCACAGCAACTAGACAGCAGACTAAGCAGGTACACTGGTCAATGTTCCCCACTATGGTGAGATGGATTGCATTTCTATTTAAATGATGTGCAAATTTATGCAAATCTTTGACCTCCCTGGACCTCTTTTTTAAGCATTGCATTTCCTTTGGGGTGGAATACACTTCCTATATCTGGCCACCTTACCTTATTGCAAGGGGAAGAAATTTTTTCAAATTTCCATTTTATTATGCACTTATCTAATTTCCAGAGTTTGGGAGGGTTCATTTGGGGAGTGGGGGTACAGTTCCTCAAATATTCCAGGCAGCCTCAGCAGTCCAAAACAGCATTTTCCCTCCAAGCTTTGTTAATTTTGTACTTGCAGACTAACATGAGAACTGAAACTTCACTGTCCTTCAAAACTCACACTTCTCCAAATTTGGTAACAGAGTTTTGAATGTAAACACCCACATGGAAAAGTATACATATATCACAGGAAAAAAATGTGCACAGAAATGTGTGAATTGGTGAAAATAACATTCACAAGTGTGTTGTATTAGGAAGACTGCTTGCAAAAATTGTATTAGGCAAAATTGCATATGAAAAGCATGTATTGGAAGAAACAGAGTGTATATAAAAATGCATATCTCAGCATTCTGGATGAACCAAATTTAAGATTTGAAGAATTTGAGATGAGCCAAGTTTAGGCTTAGAAATATGAGAAATTGAGAAAAACCAAAATTGACAGACATATTCCCCTCTACTGCCTGAAATTCCTCAGATTACTGCTCCAAGATCTATTGTGGGCCTGTGAGCCTTACACAGGGAGAACCTGAACAATGGACTCATTGCTGCAGATTGCTGCACTTGCAGAAGTTTAGACTAGATGGCGCTTGGGATTCCTTCCAATTCCATGATTTATCAGACACAAATATGAAGGTGCGGGGAATTGCTAGCTAGCAAGCTTTTGTCCCTGTGGCAGGACAAATAATATCATAATTATCATTGTTTGCATAATAGTTTTCATCTATAATGCCTGTGCAATGTATCCATTTTTAATGCTACTATAGATATTCCCTCCCCCAAGCCTGGTTCTCTGGCACTGTCAGAATTTTGGGCTGTATAGTTATGTGCTGCGAGTTCTCTAATTTCCCCTCCCCATCTTCAGCTACTTCCTATGGTTTACCAGATGATAAAGTGAATTCCCAGCTCCTATTTTTTCTCCATTCAATTTGACTACCAGTAAACGCTGACCCAATCAGAAAGGAAATTGGATATCAGCCAGAGAGGAAGAAGCAGTTAAGATGGGACACCTCTTTGCTGATCATTGCAAGTGATGGTTGCACTTTAGCCAAATTCCAGCACTTGAAAGTCCTGCTGACTTAAAAGAGGAGAGTGTGTGCTTACAAGTTTGGCTGACACCCTGCCCTATATGAGGTAAGGTACTTTTTTTTTCTGATGCAGAGTAAAGCAGCAGGAGAGAGGTAAATATTAACACCACGATCCTCAACATCACACTCCCCACACTGCAACCCCATATCACTTTTAAAATATATATATATATGGAAGCAGTTCAGCTGTTTGGCTTGCTCTGGTGTTTTGCTCTTCCAGTCATTTATACTTTTCATGTAGAATATTTATGGTTGAAGAATTTTAAACCATTGAACCATATTTCATATGAACGTACACAGAGAAGCTGGCAGCTCATATACCAGGGAAATGGACTGACAACCCACCCTAGTTGTCTCTCTGGAAACATCAGTGCTTTTATGCAGATCCCACATTTGCAAAATGCCAGCCCAAATTAGCCTTAGGGCAGGAGAACCTCACAGGGACAGAGGTTGTACCAGAAGAAGGATGGATTCAAAAGCCCTTCTGCATGGGACTACTGGACAGCAGGGGCCCTGCCTCAAGTTCATATCTTCTACTGACCCACTGGCCAATTCCTGCCTCCAAACGACACACTGACAGAGAAGCTTTGATCCTTGAAGTGCAGATGTCAGTGGTGGAGCACATAGACCCCACCCATCCCTGCCAGTGCATCCTCTAGCCTTTTTGATTTTGGACTAGAGCATAAAGTGCTATGGCATTGTTTTATAAAACATGACACTTTCTTCTCCCCCTCCCTTGCTCTGCTGTTATCGTTTTACCTTGTGGCTCCTATGTTCTTGTAATGACACATAAGAAGGTGCTTAAAGGTTTTCTTGAAGGTAGCATTGCAGAGCGCATAGCAGGCAGGATTAATGGTGCTGTTGATATAGCACAGCCAGTAACCAATCGTCCATACTGTGTTGGGGATACAAGCTGAACAGAAGCTGTTGATGAGAACCATCACATTGTATGGTGTCCAGGTAATGATGAAGGCCAGGAGAATAGCCAAGATAGTCCTAGTAACTTTTTTCTCCCTGGAAGGAGGTGTCTTCTTTTTGGCAGGCTGCTTTGTCATCTTGACAATCTTACGGGCTACAACATTCTGCTTCTCATCTCCATTTTGTTCATCAGGGCCTACAATCTCCACGGTGGTGTTGGCAGAGCTACTACAGTCACCTTTGGGGGACTTTGTGAGAATCCTGATGCATGTCAATTTGGAATTCTCCACTTTGGCATTGACTTGGGAGACAGAAGCCCTTGTGTCCTCTTTGATGGCTTCATCCTCTTTCACATTGGAAGCTACAGCACTGACAGAGGTGGAATCATTTGAGCTTTCCTTCTCCTCTGTAGTAACACAGTTTTCCACTACTGATTCCCCTGTGGCTTTACCATTCTGAATTTTACTATGTTCTATTCCATCTTCACTGGTTGGGATGTTGTTATTGTTTGGTTTTCCTATTTTACCTTGGGCCAAACTTGGAGAAACTGGATCCTGGTTTTGACCACCTTCCTTTTTGTCTTTCTTAATTCTGCTCTTGCTGGCACGTGATATTTGCCAGTAGAGAATGGTCATGATGATGACAGGCAGATAGAAAGCTGCAATAGCTGTGCCAAAGGTAACAGCTGCATTGGACAGGAACTGAATGTAGCATTCCCCATCAGGAACAGTCCTTTCCCCTACAATGAACTGCCAGAAGAGAATTGCAGGTGCCCACAAGATGAAGGATAGCACCCAGGCAGCTGCAATCATCATGCCTGCCATCTTGGTGGTCCGCTTGACTGGATAAGTCAGAGGCTTGGTGACACAAAAATATCTGTCAAAACTAATGATGAGAAGGTTCATAACAGAGGCATTGCTGACCACATAGTCAAGAGCCAACCACAAGTCACAAACCACAGGCCCTAATGGCCAGTAGCCAATCACAGTGTAAAGTGTGTATAGGTTCATGGAGAAGACACCAATGATCAAGTCAGCACATGCCAAGCTGAAAAGAAAGTAATTGTTGACAGTCTGCAGGTGCCGGTTGACTTTAATGGACACCATAACCAGGATGTTCCCAATGATGGTCACTAGGCTGAGGGACCCAGCCACCAGGACAATGAAGACTACCTCAACAGTTTTATAAGGACTTGCCAAGGCCATCACATCCTCCAAAGAGCTTATATTCGTTGAGTTATTCATCTCTGTGTCTAATAAACTGCTGAATAAATATCACTTAAGCCTGCAGAGGAAACAGAGAGAGAGAAAAGGAAAGGCTGTGAGGCATTTTCTTCATTTGTTTTGGCAAATGGAGCTGAAGACAACATAAAAAGCAGACGATTAAAATTCAAAGAAAATTAAGAAGGCCCAACACCCATCAATCGGCACTTAAATGGTCAATGTCCCATTGCTGGTAATAGGACTTAGTGGGTATACTGCATTTTCCTCTCAATTATGCTCAAGGATGCTAAATATAAATTAAGCTATAGGTGAAAAAAGCACAGAGATAATATGAAAAAGAAAACACAGAGAAACAGTGGGAAACATAGAAACAACATATAGCTACCGTATATTTAAAATAGTAAAATATGGAGACTGATCTTGCAATTTCCAGATGCTATTGGATTGCAACTTTCATCAACCTTAGGCAGCCTAATTTATGAGAATTGCAGTTGTAGTCCAACAGCAGTGTGAATGGCAGACACTGCACACTTGTGCTGTAGAAGTAGAATAATGCCATGTGGCATTAGGGAACTTTTTAAAATGACTTGTTACCTTTGGCTGCTTCTACAAATATTTGGAAGCTGCAAATTTTCACTGAAATTCCAAACGGTCCATTGAAATCTTCCCTACTTCCTACATATACAGTTGCCCCCCCCCCACATTCGTGGCTTTAGCATTCACGGTTTTGATTATTTGCGGTTTTTGGGAGCCCCCCTCCCAAAAATGGCAACGGGGCTTTAGAAGCCGCATCACCGCTTTTGGGAGGACGGGTGGGGGTGGAGAGGAGCAGTGACAGGGCTTCAGAGGCTCCCGTCGCTGCTTCTGGGAGGACTGGGGGTGGAGAGGAGCAGTGATGGGGGCCTCAGAACCCCTGTTGCTGTTTCTGGGAGGGCGTGGCATGACCTATTTTTTATTCCCGTTTTTTTTCACATTTGCGAGGGTCTTGCAGCCCTAACCCTTGCAAATGTGGAGGGACAACTGTACTGTTAAAAGGAAATCCAAGTTAAAACTGGAGGCTTTTTCTTATGTGGGAATTTCAAAAGAGGGTAAGGAAACTGGAAAAAGATCAAATAGGGTCTATCTGCACCTATAGGACAAGTACAATAGGACTGTATGGTTCAAATTACATAAGAAGTGCCATACAAATGTAAGGAGCAGCCCACAGCAACAGGAAAATAAGCCAGTTCTAGTGTTGCCACAGGCTGAAGTAAGTTTGCAACCCTCTCCTCTTGAGGGCAGACCCCCCCCAGCAACCCCCATAGTATACTGAGGATGAGGAACCCTGCTAAATGGGCTGGGCTGTAGTGTGGGGGTGAAAGGAGATCCCTGAAAATCAGGATGAAGCACCTGCCATGAGTGGAGACTCTCTGTGTATTAATTTCAGAGAGTTAAAGAGGCTTCAATTGAGGAGGAGGAGAATATTTTGACCAGCCCAGACCTTATCAGCCTTAATCTTCATTTTACTTCTTTTGACAAAACTGTTCCATTTCCTGAATCTCATGCACCCTTTGGAATATTCATTTTTCCATTCATTTTTCAGCATTGCTTGTGCTGCCCAATGAGCCATCAATGGATTATTCAAAGAAAACTCAAAATAGTGATATATATTTGATGTATCAGTGGTAAGTAAACAGGTGCTATTTGCTCTTTGATTTTATACATTTTCTTCCATTCCTTCAAATCAATAGAATGCAACTGAATAATGTTGACACTGCATATATATTTATTTATGAGACATGCTTGATAAGATTAAGAAAGGATGAGAATTTAAGTTTGTTAGTATGCCCTGCTACCCCCTCCCCATAGTATGTCATAACTGGAAATATTGGATACTTTGAGGTCAGGCTCGCTGAAGCAAACCAAAGGTCAGTTGGAGGTCACAGTGACCTGGGATGTGTCTAGAAATATAATGGTAAGAAAGTCCAAGTTAGGGTTATGGTGAAAGCCCCTTAGTAAACACAATCATTACAGAGGTATGTGCTGATCCTTTCTTCAAGCCTGGGCTTTTCAGTAGTGATTCAATCAAACAATTAAGTGACCATTCCTTAGTCTATTCATATAGAAATATTTCCTATACCCCCACTTGTCCAACTCTGCAAGGTTGTCACAAACCCATCAATTTCTCTCTCCCAGCAATTACAGCAATCAGCTGAGTTTCAGGTTCCTTTGTCTATCCTGTAAGAAAGTCATCCAGGCTTTGATATAACCAGAGTACCCCTTCAGGATATGAAACAAGATATAAATATTAGTTCCTCAACAATAGTAAAGTGTGCCACAGTGGATGGTCGTGGCCACTCGCTTTCTTGGCGCACCTCAGATTGGAACCTCCTCAATGCCTGTCTGAGTATCTTTGCTGTATGAAGCTCATCTCTTCAAGGCCAGTAACTATCACCCTATATTCCCAAATCTCTCCCTCTATACAGCCTTTCTGCCTTGTTATGGTTCTTAAGCATGTGTGTTGCGTATGTCAGTTCAAATAAAATACTTTATTTCACTTTAACTGGAATGCTCTCTACAGTTAATACTGGTATACATAAGTGAAAAGACCCCCAAAGTCACCCTCCTCTCGCAGGCCTCCTTTTGAGCTAAGAATCTCCCCAGAAAATAATGGAGATTTTGGCATCATGGGTAGGTCTCTAAAGCACCCCCCCCACCTTTTAGGGTAATATGTTTCCATTCATTTTTGTTATTTTTAAAAAACCAGAATTAACAAATGTTTTCAGATAGAGATGAAATGAACTTAAAGATTTTGTTAGAAAGAAAAAAAGAAAATGAAAAGGAATGTGGGAGAAAGGGAAACTGACAGATCTCCTAGATGAGGTTGATGTCTTTGAAAAACTTTGTAAAAGGAACTAATCCATGCTCAATATTGTTCCTTGTATTGATGGGGAAAACTTTTCATGCCCTCCAACATTTCATACCCTCCAACATTTCACAGATGAACACCAGGACGTGGGTGGCCAAGCAACATCAGCGTGCCCTTAAGATGGAAAATGTCATTAATTTGGAATAAGACACACACTAGGAGAGTCTTCAGCAGTATGCTTTTGCCTGAGTTTACTGGGAAGAGCAAGATGCTACCCCTCCTCTCCTCCCTCCTGAGTTAAGGGGGTACAAGCTACGTTTGCACTTTCAACTCAGTTTGCAGCAATTGAAGGAAGCTGAAGACCAAGGAGGAAAGTAGGAGGAGTATACAGACATTATTAAAATAGCTGAAAAAGTGGGATTAATTGGAATTGTCCCTGCCAAATGGGGACAGCTGGACAGTATGTGGTGTTAATCTAACTATGGTGCTGCTGTTAGAGCTTGAAACCCTTTCTATACAATTTACAGTGTTCCAAGGATTATTATTAAAGACATTTAACTGGAACATTTTCCATGACATATCCATTTATTGGTACCACATCTCCCACCACATATCTGACTGGTACATGTCAAAAGGAAAGTAAAAACTCATCTGTCTTGATAACAGTGCAACAAAGTTTGCATACCACAGTAATTACAAAATGGTATTTTGCTTCTCAACTGATGATAAATATTACATTGCATTTTTCACAACATGAATCATACATTTTCACTGCCTACTTTCAAAACAGGGTAAGAAAGGAAGTGGGAGAGGAGGGCAGGAAGCAGTGATCCCCAAGATATAGGGGGAAATCCCTTTCCAGACTGAATAACTGGTTGAAGAACATACATCAGGACTCTGCAATTTCACAGGCCAATTATAATTCACAGACCTATTGTAAAAATACCCACTAAGATTAAAACAGTGCCTGTTTTAATATGAAAATATGAATTTACCAAGCATCACACTTTCAAATTAAGTCATGAAATGATACTTGGTTATCCTCCCTAAACTTGCAGTGGAGTTCTCCAATTAAAAAATGCAGACTAAAATGTGCCTATGCAGGGACAATGTAAGGAAAATGGGAAGACTTACTATCTAATCTACTGGTGGTGGTAATGGAAGAAAATCCTAAACATGAGTCCCTGAATATTAAAGAATTTTTGAAAAGGATTTTGAGCAGAGAAAAATAAATTTGAGGACATGAGAATAACCTTGTTTAGGCATTCTAAAACTTAAATAAGACAAACATATTCAGAGGGGGGGGGCTACATGAGCCTTGCCCCCACCATGATAATCTCCATCTCCCCATGTCGAAGGTGATTTTCTGGAGACCCTCAGCTATGCACTGAAACTCCACATGTGGAGAGCCTTCATACGTAGAGGAGGTTATCCTCGTTAGGAAGTTGTCATCTGTGTTAAGAGGCTGACCAGAAATTGTGATGTAATGGACGGGGTGTGTATATTCTCCCTAACTATGCATTTCACTTGTTCAGGTTTCAGAATGCTGGTAAGTCTGTCCCAGATGTAGGATGGAAGTGTAGAGTTAGAATACCCATTATAATAAATGTTTTTCACAAGGGGGGGGGCTACACAGTGGTAAACAACCTGGTGTCATCTAGATGTTTTGGACTGAAACACCAATATTTGTTGCCCACTAACCATGATGCTGACAGGGACTTCGTGGAGTTGTAGTCCAAAACTTCTAGAGATACCTATTTGTTTACTATTGCATTAAAGTAAAATATGATACATGGGAGAGCAACATCAAGCTCTGGTTGACCCTGTCATTATGTTAATAGGCCTATTCTTATTGGATTACAATACATTAACTGTCCTGTACTGGATTGTGTAAACTTTTTCTGTTTTTCTTTATTTTTTGAATTTGCTGTGCTTGTGTCTTCTTGTGAGAATCGGCAAGATCTCTAACCAGGAAGTGAATGGAGCTCCATTAGTGCTCTGTTCATGCCTGGGCTGCTTTTAAATGCTGCCAGAGGTAAGTCTGATATTTTGAGTTATTGTGCCGGGACAGGAATGGGTTTGCTAATAGCAGGACAGGAACGTTAGTGTGTTTGGTGTCTGATGTTTGTTTACTTTCTAAAGAGATGTGTTTGTTGTCCTTAGTCTCATCTAGAATAGACCTATTGAACTAATGAAATTAACATAAGTATTGACTTACCTAGTGATCATAATTCACAGAATCTACACTATTTGGAACTAAGAATACGATTTAGGCTATAGTATATTTATTTAGGCCATACATGTTACAAGGAAATGGTACATTAGAAAACAACATTCACAATGGATTAGGCTTTGTTAAGGCCATTGATCAATAATGCTATAAGGCCAATTGCTTTAATGCACAGATTAGAGAATTTTGTAGATACCAGCCCTTGCCATTAAATCAGTTATAATTCCTTTCAAGCTTTGCTAAGATCAGTGTCTAGAAACATTTCCCTGTCTCAAAGGATTTGAAGAATAAATTCATTTCAGAATTGTCACTGAAATTCCAACTCAGGTGAAATTTGACAAATCCGTTGTGGCTCTCCTAAGGAGAACAGCTGAAGAATTAGAAGGAGAGACAAAGGTTCTTCTAACAGGAGCAAACTTTTTAATAAGGGATAGTTTTGATGAGAGCAAAAATTCTTAGAATATGTTGGCACCTTCTTTGTTTGCAGTTTACATCGTTCTGCAGAGTTTGGAAATAGCATATTTCTTTGGAGAGTAATAACAACAATTATAACAATCCTCTCCATTGATGCCCCCTTGTCGTGGGAGAGAGGCTTGCGTACCCTAATGATGTTTTGAGCTATGCTGGCGGTGGAACAATAGCCACCGGTAGGGTCTCCCATGCCAGACAGGTCAAAACCGAAGGGTCTAACAAAGAGCGTCAAAGGGCAGGATGGGCTCTCTAGCCTTATGGCAACCGTCCTAGGAGAAGGAAAACTCTAATCCCAAACCTGGGCAGATGGTGCTCATCCAACCCTGTAAGGTCAACCATCTAAGAGAAGAAAACTCTAATCAAACCTACGACCCGAGGACCTCGCTGCTACTGTCCGTGCTTGCAAGGCCAGCAGATGAACCTTTGGTTTAAAGGGTGAGGCCAGTTCTGTGCATGCTGCGCTCCACCAGACAAATCCATTACACAGGCTCGAAGGACAAATCCAATTCCAAAAAAAGCCCTGTAGCGATAGGCAAGGGACGAAACGGCAGGTGTAAAGATGCACTGGAAGCCGCAGACCCAACCCTGCATGCAGGCGGTTCAGGACCCGGGAGATGACAGTCTTGTTCGGAAGCATCCTGAACGACCAAGCAGCCTTTTTTAAGGAGAGCACTGCTTGCTCCATATGGAGAGGGGCCTAGAAAAGGTGGCCTAATGAAAGCTCATCCCCAACTACCTGGTTGGCTAGCTGTGGCCAACAGGAATCTTCTGATGTGGTCAAACCAAGGCAAAGAAACAAAGGCACACACCGGCCTCCAAAGGTGTAAATAAACTGACGCTTGCATGCTGGAACATCAGAACCATGCAAGACTCTGAATATAGTGGATGGCCTGAGCGTCATTCTGCTCTAATAGCCCATGAACTA
This sequence comes from Gambelia wislizenii, assembly GCA_030847615.1. Lineage (NCBI taxonomy): Eukaryota > Metazoa > Chordata > Lepidosauria > Squamata > Crotaphytidae > Gambelia > Gambelia wislizenii. The sequence goes on from JAUMIR010000005.1 coordinate 239,479,048, forward strand.
TCACAAATTAATATTGACATCGCTTCTCTTAGTGAAGTTCGTCTCCGTGAGGAAGGAAGCCTTAAAGAACACGGCGCCAGCTACTTTTTATTTTATTTATATTTATTTATTTATACCTCGCTCTTCAGCCACAAGGCTATCAGAGCGGCTTACAATTTGTTTTAAGCAATAGCAATTTACACATCTACACTGCATTAAGCAGTTTCCAATGTGTGTTAGCTAATTGCCCCCACAAGCCTCACTTTACTGGTCTGGCAAACACAAAACCGAAAAACATCTTTCAGGAGTAGGCTTCATGATTAAAAACTCCATTGCCTCCAAACTTGAAACCTTGCCAACAGGACACTCTGATTGCATTATTTCCTTACGCCTCCCACATGTTGTTCTCTTTAGTATATATGCCCCAACTATGCAAGCCAACCCTGTAGAGAAAGACAAATTCTACACAGACCTACGCCACCTCATACAAAAAGTCCCTGTAGAAGATAAAATTATTATCCTTGGTGACTTCGATGCCAGAGTAGGAAAGAACTCTGAAGCCCGGAAAGGTGTCTTAGCAAGCTTGGTGTTGGAAATTGCAATGATAACGGACACCTCCTGCTAGAGTTCTGTGCAGAACAACAGCTGACTATTACAAACACTATCTTTCAGCAGAAAGACAGCTTGAAGACAACCTGGATGCATCCCCGATCCAAACATTGGCACCTAATTGACTATGTTCTAGTTCACCAGAGAATCATTCGTGATGTCTGCCATACTTGAGTGATGCCCAGTGCAGAATGCCAGACAGATCATTGCCTCGTCAGATGTTAACTAAATCTTCATCTTAAGTTCAAACCTAAGAGGGGTGGCATCATAAAGAGACTCCAAGTCAACAATCTTCAACAAACTACCATGTGAGACAACTTCCAGGCAAACCTGCAAACAAAACTTGAAGACTATCCTATAGATCCTTCTCCTACAGTGCTTTGGCAACATATCAAAACCAGTATCCTCCAGTCTGCAGAAGAATCCCTCGGGTTCTCCCACAAGAAAAATCAAGACTGGTTTCATGAAAACAACCAAGAGATCCAGGAGCTGTTGGCAAAGAAGAGAACTGCTCAACAGGCATACCTTGCCCAGCCAACTTGCCATGTAAGAAAAGCACCTTTCCGTCTCACATGTAGTAAACTTCAACAAAAACTCTGAGACATGCAGAACAAGTGGTGGATCAATATAACAGAAAAGACACAACACTGTGCAGATCTGGGGGATTCTAGAGGATTTTATGAAGCTCTTAAGGCAGTGTTTGGACCTACTTATCAGGTCCAAAGCTCCTTATACAGTACAGATGGTCAAACATTAATTACTGATAAAGCCTCCATCCTGAATCGATGGGCTGAACACTTTCAAAGTCTCTTTAATGCCAACCGAGTAGTCCAAGGCTCAGCTATCCAACATATGATACAAAAACCAGTGAAAATTGAATTGGACATAGCTCCCACTTTGGAAGAGACCCTTCAGGCCATACAGCAGTTGAAAAATGGCAAGGCAGCAGGGATTGATGGAATCCCACCTGAAGTTTGGAAACACGGAGGTCATGTACTCCATGATAAATTCCACGAACTCCTTGTGAATTGCTGGGAAAAGGGGGAACTGCCATCAGATCTCCGAGATGCAGTCATCATCACCCTGTACAAGAAAAAAGGAGCAAAATCCAATTGCTCAAACTATTGAGGCATAACACTGCTCTCTATTGCTGGGAAAATCCTTGCAAGGATACTCCTGAACAGATTAGTTCCTGCCATTGCAGAAGAACTTCTTCCTGAAAGCCAATGTGGCTTCAGAGCCAATATGAGTACTACAGATATGGTATTTGCCCTTAGACAACTGCAAGAGAAATGTAGAGAGCAGAACAAGGGTCTCTATGTAACATTTGTTGACCTCACCAAAGCCTTCGACACTGTGAGTAGAAAAGTTCTGTGGCAGGTCCTGGAAAGACTAGGATGTCCCCCCAAATTCCTTAAAATGATTATCTTGCTACACGAGGGCCAACGCGGTCAAGTCAGATATAGTGATGCTCTTTCAGACCCTTTCTAATAACTAATGGAGTGAAGCAAAGTTGTATTCTTGCACCAACTTTATTTGGAGCATCTTCAGCATGATGCTCCAAAGGACTACGGCAGAGCTTGAAGAAGACAACGGCATCTATATACGTTACCATACTGATGGTAGCTTGTTTAACTTAAGCCGTCTGAGGGCTCGCACTAAGACTCTAAACTATCTAGTCCATGAGCTGTTCTTCACTGATGCTGCTGCCCTTGTTGCCCACACAGAAGCAGCTCTGCAGCGTCTAACATTCTGCTTCGCAACAGCTGCAGAGCTGTTTGGGCTGGAAGTCAACCTAAAGAAAACGGAAGTTCTTTACCAGCCTGCACCACAGGATGAACACCACCATCCCCACATTGCCGTCAGCAACTCTGTGCTTAAGTCCGTTCAGCAGTTCACCTACATGGGAAGCATCATCTCCTCAGATGCCAAGATTGACAAAGAGATCGATCACAGATTAGCAAAGGCACATAGCGCATTTGGAAGACTTTACAAAAGACTCTGGAGTAATAAACACCTGAGGCGAAACACAAAAATCAGTGTATATAGAGCCATTGTACTGTCTATTCTCCTTTATAGGTCTGAAACATGGGTCACCTATCGCCACCACCTACGGCTCCTCGAACGCTTTCATCAGCGCTGTTTACGCACAATCCTAAATATACACTGGACTGACTATGTGATGAATGTTGCTGTCCTAGAGCACGCAGGGATCACCAGCATTGAGACCATGATATTGAGAACACAGCTGCGCTGGGCAGGGCATGTTTCTAGGATGGAGGACCATCGCCTTCCCAAAATAGTATTCTACGGTGAACTCACCACGGGTCAGTGTAAGAGGGGCGCTCCAAAAAAGCGATACAAGGACTCCCTAAAAAAACATCTCAGGCTTTGCCAAATTGATCACCAACAATAGTCTGCCCTGGCCTCACATCGGGAGGCATGGAGACACACTATCCACAATGCTGCAGCCTTATTTGAGAACTCACGCCAAACAAGTCTTGAAGAGAAACGACAAGGCAGAAAAAATCACAACCCAGAAACATCACCCAAGGAAACCTTCTGCTGTGCTTTCTGCAACCGGACTTGTCTATCTCGGATTGGCCTTTTTAGCCATCAGCGCGCTTGCAGAAAGCGCGGGATGTGCTTCCTGAATCTTCGTTTGCGAAGAGAAGCCAGAGAGAGAGAGAGAGAATAACAACACAGATAGAGAGATATACATAGAAGCAAATAACAGTGATATAAATATAAAAAACTTTAAAGAAAAGCAAAGTAAACAGAATACCCTCATATTTTGCTGTAATATCCAAACTTGAGTGGTGATGGGTCATGGTGGGAAAGTAATTTGGACATTTTTCTGATTTCTAAAGTATATTTTTATTGCTGCTACTACTATTATTATCACTAATAATAAGCTAGAAGAAGCTGTATCAGTTTACTTTTGCCTACTGAGTACCCAGCTTGTTGGGGCAATTAGCTAACACATTGTAAAACTGTTTGGGGAATGCTTTGGCACTGATAAGCGGTGTATAAATATCAATGTTATTGCTATTGTTACTGGGAAGAGCAAGATTCTGCCCCTTCCTCTCCTCTCCCCATTTGCAGCAACTGAAGTAAGCTGAAGACAAAGGGGGAAAGGAAGAGGAGGTGGGAGAAGCTGAACATTGCAAAAACAGTGGAAAAATTGGGATGACAGAGGATTAAACAGGACTGTTTCTGCCAAATCAGATCAGTTGGAGAGTATAGGCTGAATCTGTGCTTTTAAATGGACTGATGTAGCTCTGTAGTCTGATAGTTGCCCTCTGTGCTATTTCAAATTCCTCCCCCCTTTCCTGACTTCCTGTCCCTGAGAATTTCTCACAGGATCCAGGATAATACTAAAGTCTTTTTGTTGACTCTGGCATTTTCTGACTAGTGCTGCCATCTACTAATGGCAGGGTTTCTTAAGAGCACAGTCAACAAACCTTTGTGCATGGCTTGAAGCAGCAAACAATGATTCACAGTTGTATAACATTAGCTGAGCAAATGTATACTATGCCTCTGGTGAGAACAGAAATAATGCAAAATCAAAGTATTCCCCAAAGAGCAGCAGGAGCCTGTATATTAATGGCTGGCTGGTCCCTGCAGCAATGTTACCTGCCCTCATTTCAGCTAGAGGGCCTAGGGAATTGCACAACACTTAATTACAACTTGCTCTCTGCTGCTTTAATTGTCTGGAACTGGTTAATATAATGACTTAAGCATAAATGACCGTAGATTAAACCTGCCACTCATAGCAATTTTAACAATAAACTACTTATCATGATATTAGTGGGCTAGGCACTAAAACCTGAATAAATGAATTGGAATGGAGACTCAGACTGCTGGCATATCCAATGGCAGTGACATTTGGGGCTCCAATCCAGGGACCCACCAATTAGCATGAGGAAGAGGGTAGCCCCCCAGGCTTGGATTACACACTTTGGAGCAAGTGAAGCAAGACTCATTACTTTCTAAAGAGGTGGGCTTCTGTAACATAGCATTACCATTTAAAGGCCACATCTCCCCTGGTACAACCATTAAACCCAGAGTCTAAAATGTCCTAACTACTTCATTGCAGATTTGTTAGACTCCCCAGGGGGTGTAGCTACAGAAGGGAGGAAGATGAAGGCATTGCCTCCTAGTAAAATTCTGTTCCACTGTTACCTTAATCACTCTGGGGTTGTGAGGACCCCCAAAATATCAATATTAAATTGGGGAGTTTATATACTCAGTTTGGCAATACAAGAGGTGGGTACCGGCAGGACCTTGTGACCAATTATATCAGTACTATGGAGGGGACATAAGCTAAATAGGATAACAATAATCTTTATTTGGAGGATCCATATTAACCACATACATACACACATTCAGGTATCAAGCATTCACACAAGACTAGTGAAATAAGTGGGAAGGTTGAGATAGAGGAACAGAGAAGGGAGTTTTCAGTGAGTGATACCTTTTCCTGAAGATATGAGGTCATGGAGGAAACCAGCAGAATGGGGGTCTCAGAGTTGCTCTCTGAGGTCAGTCAGCAAACCAGCAGCATGGATAAAGGCGAGGGAGCTAAAGGACACTGAAGGTAGTTTTCAAGGTGTTTTTATAGTAAATATTGTCCTCCTGGGGATGTAACTTTTGAGCTGAAGACAATACTTTAAGCTATGTTGTTTCCTTATTTTAATAACATATCTTTTCTGAGAACCTTCCCAACTAGTGGACTTGCCAAGAGGAGGCGAGAGATTTCTCTGCTCCAGATTGCTCTTGCACAGACAGGCCAATATGCCTCAATTTCCCTACTCTGAAAAGAAGAGAAAAGGGTCACCTTCTAGACCTGGGAATCCTGGAATATTTTGCATTAAATTAAGGCACAGCTCATCTTGCACCTTGTTTATCCCCTCACTCCACCCCAAAACAAAACTGGAACAGGGTGTTTGTCTACTATCAATTTTGGGTTGTTTTGTTTAACATTTGGGGGCTTGCGTGGCCTCTTGGGAGAGGCAAATTGACCCTTAGAATCACCAAAGTTCTGGCCTACTTCTGATCTAGACACTGCACTTGTATTTCTTCTTTTAAAGTCTCTAAAATGAAATTGTCTAACTCTCCAATTCTGTGACATAAAACTTTAAAGAAAACCATCTGCAGCAATAACCAGAGCTCAATCCTTAACCTTCTTGAAGTTTGATAGCAGATAGCTTTTTAAAAAAGTAACAGTTGCTACTTTAAAAGATACAATCATTTTTTATCACTGTTCAATCCTACCCCCACCCCACCATTCCTGCCAAAATAGTGATGAAGTATTTTCTTACACGGTAAGCTGCTTCACCACCAAACAACCCAACAACACTTCTTTCAGCTCAGCCCTTGAAGATTCTCTAATTTTAACTGGCAGTGCCTTGTAAAGGAAAGTTTGACAATCTAACAGTATGCATAAATATCCTGTTTTATTAATGCACCACATGTTAACTGACAATTGATGTCAAGTGATGGGCATGACAAAAGTGCCATAGAATCTCTTGCCACACTTCAGAAGATTATAGAATATATCTAACTGATGGAAAACAGTCTTCATTGATGTAGACTTGAGTCAATTGACTTGGACTCAAGTTGCTTCAATGATTTGACTTGTACTTGACTCAACAATAAATGAAGCACTGATTCTACTCAACTCGTTACTTGCATATTTTTTAGTAATTGACTTGTTGGCCTTGGTTCAGTAACATAACACATTCATCTGGAAATGTTACAGAGCAGAAAATGGTTTTCCTCCTTTGAACAATGCTTCCATGATCTCACTGATTTTTGCCTACTGGTCACATGATGGAAGTGGTAACAGCAAATGCGTTAGGCACTGGTCTTGAGGTGGAAGGATACTTCTAAAGCTTTTTCAAATGCTTTAGAAGGATTCTCTAATGTGCAGCAGGGATAGGCTGCCAAGCAGACCTCAACCCATTGGCTAACACATTTGCTGATACATATTTTTTTACCTTTGCATGTCTTCTTGATTTTCTAGCTATTGAAACTCCACCCCACACCCCGCCACCATCTTTCTTTTTTCTGTTAAGGTTGACCTTAACAGACTTGAAACTTGATGGTAAAGACTTGAGACTTGACTTGAGACTTGGCATAAAAGACTTGAATACATCACTGCCAGTCTCTCATATACATCCAGAGTTGTGATCATCTTCTATGGCAAGTATTAGGGGCGGGGGATTCTACTGGCTTGAAGATCAGGATCTTGAGCTCTACATCTCAATCAGATCCTGACAAAGTTATTTTTTGGGACAATAGCTCCCAGAATCCCTGGGTTACTCATCATGGTTACTCGCAATGCTAGCTTAAGGATTGTGAGAATTACAGTTTTGAAAAAAATACTCTTCCAAAGCTCTGATCTCAATATAATTAAGGGTTTGATATTGAAGGTTAAATACTGCAAATGCCATCAAGAAAGCATGCTATAATTCATGTAAATGTGATCCAGATTTTGCTTTAGCTGAAATCATATGTGAGAGAAACTACAGTACTGAGAGATAGCACCCAATAAAGAAAGAGTTGAAAACCTGGTACTGAATGGGGGAAAAAAAGTTTAATAAATGTTTGTGAACAGCTAACACATTTCAGAATAGATCATTCCATCTCCACAAGCTGATTTATTTTCTTTTTTAAAATAGACCAGTGGCTCTTAACCTTTTCTTTACCAGGGACCCCCTTGAAATATATTTTGCTGCCGTGGCCTCCCCAAGACTTAAGACTTAAAATCATCATCATCATCATCCAATTATACCTTCTAGTAAACCTTCCCTCAGAGTCATTGGGGGTGGGGGAGACTTTTGTCCTGCTTCTTCCTGCAAGTTTGTGGCTGGAGCAGATGAATGGCAATACACAGGCCAAGCCAGCCAGCCTTTGTTTTGGCTCCTGTCATGTGGCCATTCTACTGTGGGGAGGAGGTGGGCCAAGCAGCCTTCAAGCCTTCGTGGACCCCTTGTGAGGACATTACATCCCCCTGGGGGTCTGTGGACCACAGGTTAAGAACCACTGAAATAGACCATTGAACATGCAGGAATTTCCTACCATTTTATTGTGAACAAACTCCCTGAAATGAAGGCATGGTGAAGTTCATATTGATTGGCAAGCTTCTTGAGTCAGAATTTGGAAACTGCACAATTGTAATGTTACATTAATCAAATTCCATTGTAAAATACTACTGGGTACTGTCACTTATGATGTTTGTATATTATGATCTCATTTTGTATTGTTTCATTATTGTACAGATTTGTTGTTTGAATTGATTTGTGTAAACCTCTTTGAGTAATTTTTGGAAAATGTGAAATAAATGACAAAACAACCCATCATAAGTGAAATCTATGACCTCAAAATGGCTTTACCATTTGCATAATCCAAAAGACTTACCATAGACATATGTGCGATAAAGCAGTAGTTTCCTATAATGATCCATACAACTGAATAAAGATTATTTCAACAAAAACATTACATACGCACACACACACATTCTCAAATGGAACAATTCCAGATTCCAAGGAGATCATGCTTGAATAAACAGCCTCTTCATAGTCAAATGTTCTTTTGCTGCCAAGGAGGAAATTGATCTTAAACACCCCATTACCTCTAAGTTATTTATTCTTATGATACAAGGAGTCAGAGAAGTATTAAAGCTACCCACAAATTCCGAGGAACAGGCTGAACAAGGAAGAAGCAAATTGGAAGTGCTGACTCAAGCTGACAGTTCACCTTTCAGTACTTGGGTCATTCACACAACCCTAGGTAGGTACACTGAATTGCTAAAGGAGCCCTAACTCACTGATTATTTTCCAGTTGAAACAAGGCTGTTTGGGAAGAAATAATGATTTCAAAGATAGATTACTGCTGAATACAGAATCAGTATTTACAGATGAAGGTACAGGAACTTGCCTTGCCTTAGGAACATTCTGAAAATGTTGATGGACGTTGCTGTAACTACAGTATTTACCTAGCTAAAATATGGGCCTTTCAGAAATGGTTGCACTCCAGGTCCAATCAGCCCTAACCAGCATACCAAGCAGCAAGGAATGATGGGAAGTGCAATCACTGATTCTGTATTCAGACAGCTGCAAGCTCCATAACTTGTAATAGGTGAATTAATGTGAACACTGATAGAACTTTATTCCATAAATGTGGACATTACCTTCAATATTTGCATGAGCTAAGAATAGTGTGTCTCCTCTGAATGAATGCCTAGAAGAGGTAGTGGTTTGGATTATGAAAAACAAACAGAAAAGACAGAGGTGCTTACTGTCAAGGGTCCTAACCTGGGTTTGGAGGTGTGTCAACCAGTGCTGGATGGAGATACACTGCCCCTGAAAGACTGTTCACAGCTTGGGGGTGCTTCTAAATCCATCACTCCAAATGACAGCCTAGATAGATGCAACAATCAGGAGTGCTTTTTATCAACTTTTGCTCCTACCCTGCCTGTGCCCCTTCCTAGAACTGGAGGACCTAAAGGTCTGGTAACCTCAAAGCTGAACTTCTGGAAAGCACTGTACTTTGGGCTACCTCCATACCAAGTTTGGAAACTTCAATTAGTTCAAACCACGGCAGGCAGATTGGTTACTGGTGCATCTAGGATGACCATATTACACCAATACTAAAACCACTCTCTCTCTCTCTCTCTCTCTCTCTCTGGCTTTTCTTCGCAAACGAAGATTCAGGAAGGACTCATCCCGCGCTTTCTGCAAGCGCGCTGATGACTAAAAAGGCCAATCCGAGATAAACAAGTCCGGTTGCAAACAGCACAGCAGAAGGTCTCCTTGGGTGATGTTTTTGGGTTGTGATTCTTTCTGCGTTGTCGTTTCTCTTCAAGACTTGTTCGTCGTGAGTTCTCAAATAAGGCTGCAGCATTGTGGATAGTGCGTCTCCATGCCTCCCGATGTGAGGCCAGGGCGGACCACTGTTGGTGATCAATTTGGCCAAGCCTGAGATGTTGTTTCAGGGAGTCTTTGTATCACTTTTTTGGAGCGCCCCTCTTACGCTGACCCGTGGCGAGTTCACCGTAGAGTAGTATTTTTGGGAGGCGATGGTCCTCCATCCTAGAAACGTGCCCTGCCCAGCGCAGCTGTGTTCTCAATATCATGGCCTCAATGCTGGTGATCCCTGCTTGCTCAAGGACAGCAACATTCGTCACATAGTCAGTCCAGTGTATATTTAGGATTGTGCGTAGACAGCGCTGATGAAAGCGCTCGAGGAGTTGTAGGTGGTGGCGATAGGTGACCCATGTTTCAGATCCATAAAGGAGGATAGACAGTACAATGGCTCTATACACACTGATTTTTGTGCTTTGCCTCAGGTGTTTATTGCTCCAGACTCTTTTGTGAAGTCAAAACCACTCTACTGGCTGTCAATTAGTTTCTGGGCAAAGTACAAAGTGTAGGTTATTACCTTTAAAGCCCTACTGTGATGAAAAGGCAGCTCCTTTAGCCAATCTCAGAGCAGCCGGTGCCCAGCCAATAGGAAGGCAGCTGGGCATGGCTATAAAAAGGCCTGACAGAGAGTGAGTGGCGGGGGGATTAGTTGTTTTGAGGTTTGACTGGAAAGAAAGAGTTACACCGAAGGGAGGGTGTGCTCTTAGAGTTCCTGAGGGAACTTTTCAGTCTGACAACCACAGAAGGATCTTAAGGGTCCAGAGAGGGACTGAATAGACTTGGAGAGTCTAATAGGGAGAGGCTCAGAACAAGTCAAGTATATAAAGGGGATTTAGGACTTTGTGCCTGAGTTAGTAGTGCTCGTGTGATTAGATTGGTGTTATTATTTTAAAAGGAATCTGATGTAACTAAGCCTTAAGAAGATTAACAACTTTAATACTCAACTACAGTTTATTTATTTTATATTTTCAATAAACTTTCGTTAGAGTTTAAAGCTGCTTGGCCTCTGTTGAATTTAAACCACGGAAGTTGAGTGTGATTAGAAAATGGCCAAATATGGCGCTGCAGCCTCCCAGCTCTTCCAGAACAGTATTGGCAGGGGGACAACGTCATCCAAAACAGCCCCCCTACCACACAGCAGCCTCACAAGAGGGACAAGCCTTCCTGCATTACAAATCGCCATCCAAAAAAGTCCATACTGTAACAAATTTCCCAAGCAAGCAATTTGTGCAAAAAAAAAAAAAAGTAGCTTGCACAAAAAACATTGTTCCCCACCTCAGGTCTCATACTTTTTTCAAACTCCTTCCCCCCAAAATGTGTAAAACCTCCTTGCCATCTCACCCAAGCTTCTTATTCTTTGTAGTGTTGTCCCAGGTCATTTTGTGAGGAGCGGTGGGGGAGATAATGGCCTGTGCTACAGGTGTGTGTGTGTATATACGCACACATGCACGCATGCATGTATGTGCATACATTGGTTGAGAATATTTGTGGATAAGCCAGCTTTCTGTAACCAGGCAGGAGAAAGAAAAATCTTATAAAAAGTCTTCAGATAAATTCAATTTAGCTCCCCACTGGCCTATATTTTTCCACTTATGCCAGAGCTGGAGTACCTGATACTGATAAAGTACTGCTTCCATCATTCCTCACCATTGGCTAGGCTACCTGAAGCTGATGGGGATTGTGGTCCAATATTATCTGGAGAGTCACAGGCTCCTGATTTATATTCTACCCTGCATGTATATGTAGATATATATGTATGCATATATATTCCTAAGAACCTTTACATTCTGAAAGATCAAGTCTCTCAGAATATTCATAAAACTAAATGTCCGTGCAATTTTTAAAAAATCACAGTAGCCTATACATTATTAATGAGTTTTAAAACACTATGGGTATGTCAGGTTTCAGTAAGCAAATGGTACCTGCTTTTCTTTTAATTACAGAGGCTGTGAATACAATCAGTTTGACTTTTAAGTTCACTCTACACATTTTAAGATATCCCAGCAGGATTTCTGCTGAGCATGACACACACTGAGGTCATTAGTCTTTTGCTTTTCAACCTGCAAGGCTAACAGTACTAGAAGTCTGCTGATGACTCATTCACTGTGTTCTTTACTGAAGCCCCAGACAGTTTGTGTGAACCAGACATTCCCAATACCAAAGGAATCACTCAATAGCACAAAAAACCTTAAGATTGTTTCTGACCTCACACACATCTTAATATTTTTTAACACAACTTTCTCCATAAGCAAGTAGCCTCGGGCACTTCCAACCACATAGGTATTAAAGAGAGACTTCGCAGGGGTTAGTAAAATCAATAATTGGCTGCCCTTCTTGTATCTTGTTTGTCTTCAGTAATAACTTGTACATATGTATTAGCACCAAGGTACAACCTCACCATAGCTTACTTGAGAATCAGAATGAACTGCTGCCAAAAAATAAATCCATTCCCTCAACTCTGTTTTTTCTTTAAATGTACACATCAAAATAAGATAGCCATTCATCTAGCCTTTTCCTAGGTATTTAGGACACATTTGCATTTTTGGAAGACTACCATGGCTAGAATTTAACATATGCAAATATCAGTAAAACTCACAAGCCCACTCAGGTGTGGCAGATGATGACTTTAATTTCAGTGGAATGGTGACTCCATTCTGGTTTTTAGTCCAAAGTTTAGGAGCTGTTCAAGGCAACTAAACCTGTTTTGGATAGCTCTTTTAAAGTTCACACCCAAACCCAGAGTGGATTCACCATCTCATTGAGATGGAAGCTACCCTCTGTGTTTGCTAATCTGCACTTCAAAACATGGGGTAAGCGTGTCCCACTTATGGCCCACCAAACTAAACCTAGCTCAGTAGTGATATATTATGACTTGTCATATGACTGACAGTCTCTCCTGCTCCTTCTGCCACTGCTTCATGTTTTTGTCAGCATTAACTGAAGTCTGGTTTACACATCCAGCATAATGAGATACTAGAGGTAGAGCTGGTAAAAATAGACTATGCCACTACAAACTGAAGGTGGGAGGGTATGTCTGGCTACCTCCCTGATTCAAAAACATTCCCTATATAGAAAGCAAGTATAAGAGGCAAAGAAATGTTCTACTTGAAGTACACATTTCCTCTTTTTAGTTATTTGAATTTGTGTTGTTGTTAAGAAGATGTGAGGGCATTTAAAAGTAGTTTCCCTCAACTGTAATACCGAGTTTGTTGTTGTTCTGTGCCTTTAAGTAATTTCCAATTTATCGCAACCTAAGGCAAACCTATCATAGAATTTTCTTGGCGAGATTTGTTCTGAGGGGGTTTGCCATTCCCTTCCTCTGAGGCTAAGAGAATGTGGCTTGCTCATGGTCACCCAGTGGGTTTCCATAGCCAACTGTGGATTCAAACCCTGGTCTCCTGGAGTCCTAGTCCAACACTCAAATCACTACGCTGCAGTGGCCGTCACAGTATGGAGCAGTGTAGTCCATTCCATCACCATTCCACTTAAGAATATTAGAAGAGTCCTTCTTGATCTCTTTGGACCAGACCACAGGCCTATCTCGAACCTGTTCCCTCACAGTTGAACACAAGAAACTGTTTTAAATTAAATCAAATGCTTTATATTGAGTCTCTCTAACTCAAAACTGTTAACTGTAACTAGTGATACACTAGGGTTTCAGGCGGCCTTCTTTTCTAGTCCTACCCAGACATTTCTGCTGTTCCCTGATGATCTCCCATCTGAGCACTACCTAGGCCTTGTACTGCATAGCTTCTAAAATCACACAAGCTGGGTGTGTTCAGTATATAGTGTAGCATTGAACTAAACACCACTTGAGAAGGCCACAAACAGCACATGAGGCCAAGGACTCTGTCCTACAGTTGTTCCCCGCCAGCAATCAATCAAAAGCCTTTATTGAGTTAGTATACAGCCTAGCCACAATGAGGAATGGCCACTGATAACCTTATCCTACATGGATCCCACCCCCTTTAAAGTCATCTGAGTTGGTGACCATGGTCACAGTTTTTGGAAGCAAATGAAATCCTGTGTGTGCTGTATATTGAAAGATGTCTTGTCTGTCTTGAGTCTCCCATTATTTAACTTCACTGGATGAATTTGGATTCAAACCAGCATGATATAGGTGTGTGTGTGTGTGTGTAGGGGGAGAGGGTGAATCTCCATTTTCACTTTCTCCACGTCATGCAAAATTCCACATACTTTTGTTATGTTCGCTCATTCTGTTGAATACATAGACCAGACCTAGGACTCACTTGGTTGCCTGCTGTATATAACCTGTGTGGTGTGTTTGTGTGATGGCCCTTGTGGTCTCTTCATGATTCTATCATTTTATGTGTCACTAACTGTGAAAGGGTACCTTAGGAACTGCAAAGACAATGCAGTTAGAGGTGCCCACACTACATTAAGATGTTCAGTGTGGGAGTATTTGTTCAATGCATTGTCTATTTTTCCCCAGTGTCATTTTGTGCACATCCAGTTATGTGCTTAGACATTGAATTTGGCACTGCTGGAAGCCACAATCTGGGCATGTCCTTAAATGGTCTCTTTGAACTACTTTTATTTTTATATTGTAAGAAACTACTCATTATATGTAACTGTGGGGCTGCTGAGATAACACCCTCTACAGCCACATCTTGTTAAAAAGCTCTGGCTTGAAAGAATGATTGTTCCTCATTCATATTTAACTACTGGCTTCTCTTTCTGAAACGTGTGGGAAAGTTAGCCTAGTTGTATGATTCCTAAAACTGAAATAATGCTCGGTGGTGAAGGAAACAGTAGTTATTCTGGGCTATGTGTTAATGCTTGAAAATAAGGAGAAATGTGCTTGATATAAGAGCTTGTGTAAGAGGAGTGTGTTCATAAATGCACATGAATATATGTGGATGTGACCTTTGAGTGCACCTGTTGTGTTATGAATTAATGAAGCTGCAGGGCTGGTTCTTGGGTGGTGTGTGTGTGGATGTTTTGTGTGATTCCCAAGGATTCCCATTAAGGAAACCTGATCTTTAACTATCAGCTTTTTGAGGCAGGAACACCGCTGCCTGTTTTACCTTATGCTAACTCTGTAAGACTCAGTGTACTCTGACCAGAGATTTAACAAAAGAATTTCATTGGGCTTGACAGTCTTGACTTAAGGGGACATCCACCACTAGAGAAATAATCCAGGTTAAAACTGGATTATTTGCATGTACCCTTCCTATGGAATCCTGGGATTTGTAATTTGGGGAGGCACCAGCACTCTTAGTCAGAGAGGGCTAAAGACCTAGTAAAAATACAAATCCCAGGATTCTATAGGAAGGAGACACACAAATAATCTAGTTTCAAACTCGATTATTTGTGTCGTGTAGATTCCCCCTAAAGTTTCTTTTTTCACTTTGTGAGACAGCCAGTGTGCTGTAGTAGTCTGAGTGTTTGACTAGGACTTCGGGAGACTAGGGTTTGAATCCCTAGTCAGCCACGGAAATCCACTACATGACTTTGGGCAGGTCACATTCTCTCAGCCTAAGATAAAAGCAATGGCAAGCCTCCTCTAAACGAATCTTGCCAAGAAACCCCTGTAATAGGGTTGACTTGAATGCACATTCAAGAGTTGACTTGAATGCACATAACAACAATAGCAAGATGTGTTGTGAGATAAAATAAAATGCTATGGCTATAAAGAATAACAATAAATCTTGCCTCTCCCCGATGAGAAAATGGTGTACCTTTGTGATTTTCTTTTTAAACTTAGGGGAGATTTTGTGAAAAATTATTATGCACTGAAAACTGTGGAAAAGTAAGTTGTTTCCTAGGCAAGACCTAGGTGGGTTTTTTAAAACTTTTTTTTTTGTCATTTACAAAAGCCTATTTTTTTTTAAATGAAGAAAAATTCTCATATCTCACCCAGTGAGTAGAAAACTCTTGAAATGCTTCATTCTTTTACATGATAACAAAATAAGCAAGTCTGCATCTTTAGAAGAAAAGCACCTTACCTTGATAATTTACACTTGATGTTTTGGCGAATTAAAGTACACACAGAACAACACACACACATTTTACAATACAAATAGCTCAAACCTGCACTATTGAACAAATAAACATAAATTTGCTTTAGGCAGTGGGGGGAATGTGTACATTAACTAAATGTGTAAATGAATGCACACAGCAGAGAAATTTGTAAAAGATATGAACTAATTTCCATACAACTCCACCTCCCCAAGTTTAACCCAATGTAAACCAAGGACACAAAGAAAATGCAAGTGGTATTAAGAGAAAAACAGTGGCATTTAGGCCTTTGTAATTCGGCTGGTGTAACTGCAGGAGTTCCAAAAGGTACTGATCTGATCACCAAGCTGTGGAGACTAGTGTGCCAATGAAGCAGGGAATCTGTTCTGGGTTCTGCTCTGCTCTTTAAATAAGCTATCCACACTGCTGAATGCTATTTTAACATATGCATGCCCTGGTGGTGCAGTGGTTAAATGCCACTACTGCAGACACAACGTTGTGAGTTCGATTCTACAGGGTTCCAAGGTTGACTCAGCCTTTCATCCTTCCATAGGTCAGTGAAATGATCTTGTTGTGGGCAATTAGCTAACACATTATAAACTGCTTAGGGAGTGCTTTGCACTGATAAGTGGTACAGAAATATAAATGCTATTGCATACCACTGCCTAGCTTCTTCAAAATTCAGAATAAAATTCGGAGCAGATTAAGAACTCTTCTGACATCAGAACCACCAGCTCCCTCTGTCCAAGTAATATTTTGCTTCATACAATTTTGTTTCCTACTGTCACCAGAAAACTAGATGTGAAAGAGGGCTTATCTGCATGAGCCAGAATCAGGCCTGTTGTTCCCCTGTTACCACATCTAAATGGGCCAGACTCTAGATGGACATCCTGGCATGTTGCTGTAGCCGCCACTGCCACCATCTTCCATGCTCTCCCAGCCACCACATGTGACCAAGGCCCCCTGCATGTGAACAGCCTTGGTCACATGTTGCAGGACTCTTTCCTGCCTTCTGGGAGGGCTAAGGAAACCTCAGCAACAGTGACATGCTGCTGGGATGAGGTCCTGCAGAAACATGGGACCCAATGCATTTTTTTTTTTGCAGTCACAGACTAAACCAGGTATTATTTTAAAATGTATCAGGCCCTACCATGCCTTCCCCCATCTCGGCCCTGTATCTGCCCTGGGGGATAGTGAGGACTGCTCAGGGGCAGAACGAGGCAAATACCCTGCATCGTCAGAACTGAAGGGCTCTGAGCCAGGGGCAAAATGGGGTATATTGTCTGTGTAGACAAGTCCAGAAAGAGCTGCAATTGGTAGCCATGGGACTTTGCATGCATTGCATGTGCACTGCTATATCTACATATAGAGTTCTTCCAGACCTTGGCTGACATGAGGGTCCCACTCACAAGGAGAAGCTTGCTATGTATACATCCATATCAGTAACCCCCCACCCCCATGTACAATTTTAGGAACACATGGCTGGTAGAGTGTGTGGCCAGTACACACATGGCAAATGTGGGGGGTCATTACCAGTATGTGCAACCTTACTGCTCCCCAAGCACAGCTTGTGGCTCCAATATTGCAGGGCATTGACTCCACTCTCCAGGTGGAGGCAATTCCAGCTATTATGGGAGTGATCCAGGTGCTGAACCCCATTCTCAACCTAGGTCACATCCTGTAACACCCGAGCAATCCACTTTAACCTGGGGCCCTTTCACACTACAAAATTATAGCACTATGGTTCCACTTTAACTTCTAAGTTTCCATCCTACGGAGCCCTAGGATTTATCATTTAGAGATGAGTGTTTCATATTCTCAGCCAGAGAGGTATAGTGCCTCACCAAACTACAATACCCAGAATTCCACAGGATACAGCCATGGCAATTAAAGTGGAAACAAAGTTCAATAAATGTGTAGTGTGAAAGGGCTGCTTTTAGCACGGAGTATAGACTTACCATCTTGTAATACTGGAACCACTAACCACACCTGCTCCTCCTTGAACATATGGAGATTATCAGATGCGGTGGAACATAGCAAAAAAAAAAAAAAAAAAAACATTCCAAACTGCACCAGAAGAATGGGAGGATAACAGGAAGAGTGACATTTATCAGACACTGCATCTTTCTGTCATCCCAGGGGTGAAGCACTGCCATGGATGAGGCTTCCTTTTTTTATTGACAGCTACACTCTCTCTCTTTCTGGCTTTTCTTCGCAAACGAAGATTCAGGAAGGACTCATCCCGCGTTTTCTGCAAGCGTGTTGATGACTAAAAAGGCCAATCCGAGATAGACAAGTCCGGTTGCAGAAGGCACAGCAGAAGGTCTCCTTGGGTGATGTTTCACCAATAAAAAGGGACACCTTAACAACAGCCATGCTATGCCCCAGGACGCAGGAGGACAACGTCATCTGATAATGTTGGAGCTTCCTGTTTTTTTAGTGATCTTCTGATGCGTTTTTTGCCGCATCTGATAATCTCCTGTAGTTTGGGCAGTCCTACAGAGGGGTACACATTTGAACACTAATACTGTGGTTGTGGAATCTAGCTAGTTAACTGGAGGTCCAGTCACACAATTCACCAATTCACACAATTGTGGTTGAAATTCGGTTCATGTTTTCCATTTCACTTCACATGGGAAATCCTGCCTCCCATCCTTCCCTTTAGCATAGCATATGTGAAGGAACAGAATGTGTGAACTAATGGCTTGCAGAGATGTAATTAGCTAGAGCTCATATGATTGTGACTGCTGTAAAAAAGGAAAAGAAAAGAAAAAGGAACCAACATTGTCATGGGAATTGCTGCTGACAATAACCCAAATCCTTCTCATAGTACATATCTCCCAAGTCTTGGCTGCATGTAGAGAAAATGTATTGTGTGAACCAGCCTTAAGGAAAATGAGAATATGATTAAATGAACAATTTAATTTTGCAAGCTTTACAATTTGTCTCTGTCAAAGCACAGAGAAGATAGAGTCAGAGATCCCACCGGGAGATGAATATAGCAGCTTAGTTGATTTTGTGTTTGCTCTTGTCAGTGCCAAGGCAACACACATGGTATAAAATCACTATAGCGGCACACGTTTTTTTTCTTTTTGCTGAATCTACTTTCACAGAACTCTCAAAAGGAATGCAAGGTGTGTGTGTGGCGGAGACATTTTTAAAAAATCAAATCAAGCTCTGGCTTTCTTTTGCTCTCTACAACTTTGCTCTCAAAGAACTTGATACATTTGTGAAGTCCTTTTGCAAAGTAAAAGAGACTCAAAGGACAGAAAGGTGTCTAGAAGACATCTAAGTTCTAACTGTTCTACATCACCCTCCATGATGGGGCAAACTGAAGGCAATGTAAATAGGGAGGTTTAAGCAACTCGTCCTAAGTCATATTGACCTGGAAAGGTGGACATTTAGTACTGTATAATGACTCCCTCTAATAGTGAACTCAGGTGGTGAGTGCCAACATGACTGGAGCTAAAGAATTAAACAAACTCTGTGGCCTCTGGAGACGAAGAAATGTTGAGAGAGGTGTCACATCAGTAAAAAGAAAAGAAAGAGACAAGAACACAGGAAAAGGAGGGCTTCTAAGATCCACTGACTACATACTGTAATGAGCCATTAGCACAGTGATGTGTGCTATAAGAGGTTATACACTACAAAAAAGATTATGCAACAAAAGTTCCTTCTCTATACTATACAGGAAAATGCCGTCAAGAAATAAAAGGAAAAGGACCACCCACACCTGTATGTACATATGGCAAGAACTGGAGCCATTTAGAGCTAGTTTTATAATTGGAGCTGCTAAGTGTTATAATACACTGAGGAGTGTTTGGAAGGTGCTGAGAAACAACAAGGATCACAGAGTCATAGAACTGGAAGAGACCACAAAGGCCATCCACTCCAGGATGTCCTCATTCCTTTCATTCATCCTGGAACCTGTTTGCAATCCCGCACCTTACACCTCTGGCTCCATGTCTAAGGCAGCCTGAGTTGGAAGAGACCACAAGGGCCATCTAGTTCAGCCCCTTGCCATGCTGGAACACACAATAAAAGCACTCCTGACAAACAAACTTGCTCCATCCTCAGTATGACATCCCTTTAAATATATAAACACAGCTATCATGTCCCCTCTCAACCTTCTCTTCTCCAAGCTAAACATAATCAGCTCCCTAAGCCGCTCCTCATAGGGCATTGTTTCCATTTTGGTCACCCTCCTCTGAACATGCTCCAGCTTATCAATATCCTTCTTGAATTGTGGTGCCCAGAACTGGACACAGTATTCTAAGTGAGGTCTGACCAAAGCAGAATAGAGTGGCACTATTACGTCCATTGATCTAGACACTATAGTCCTATTGATGCAACCTAGAATAGCATTGGCTTTTTTAGCTGCTGCATCACACTGCTGACTCATATTCAGCTTGTGGTCTACTAAGACTCCTAGATCCCTTTTGCAGGTATTGCCATCAAGCCAGATGTCACCTATGCTATATCTGTGTGTTTCATTTTTACTGCCCAAGTGTAATATCCTAAGTTTCTCCCTGTTGAATTTCATTTTGTTAGTTTTGGCCCCGCTTTCTAATATGTTACAGTCATTTTGAATATTGATACTGTCCTCTGGAGTATTAGCTACCTCTCATAATTTGGTGTCATCTGCAAAGAATGTACTCTATTCCCTCATACAGGTCATTGATAAAGATGCTGAATAGCACTGGGCCCAGGACAGAACCCTGTGGCACACCACAAGTCACTTCTCTCCAGGATGAAGAGGAGTGATTGGTGATTACCCTTTGGGTTCGGTTGGCCAACCAACTACAAATCCAACATTATTTGGGTGGTCAATCAATTACAAATCCAACCAATTACAAACCCAACATTATTTGTTCAATGTTAGCATCTTCTTACAACAGGAGTAGGGAGAGTGCATCCCTGAGGCCAAAACTATTTCTGCAGCCCTGGGTTCTCTAGATTTCTCAGACTACTCCTTTTCTAGCCAAAACAAGAGGCATCCAGGAGAGGCAATTCACCTTCTAAATGGGTTGCAGGGCCCTCTTGTAGTATCTAACCTGAAAATTTTCAAAACTAGAAGTGGACTCTGGTATTTTTGACAGTCTACATGACCCCTGGAGAGCCCCAGGAGCAGCCTGCATCCACTGCAGTTGCCCACCTGTCTCAGAATATGGGTATATGCCACATCACTTTATTGCACATCAATGCTTGTATTTTCCTTTTTAAAAATTCTTTCTCAAAAAGCATAGTCTTATGGCTTTCTCCCCACCAAACTGGGCATATTTTTCAAATGTGTGTGTGTGTGTGTGTGTGTGTGTGTGTAATGAATTCTCCCACTGACTAAAAATCATTTATGCCCATTTTGTAAATAATAATAATAATAATAATAATAATGGATACAGTTCCTATGTGCATTTTTCAAATGAATGCATTTTGGAATACACAATTTTTAAAAACTTTTGTGAATTGCATCACCAGCTCCAAAATGTACAGATTTTCAACTGCAAATTTTGTTTAGGTTTGCATGTGGGTCTGAGCTGTGCAAATTGTGTGGATTCATTAGCACATGCAAAGACAACAAACATCTCAACCAATCCCTAGGCTGCATCAAAAGAATCATATTACCCTGACAGGTAATGGGAAGCAATCCCTTCTGTATTGGTCCATACCCTCCAATATTTCACAAATGAAAACTAGGTCACGCGTGGCCAAGAAATATCAGAGTGTTCCCAAGATGGCAAGTTATTAAGGAGGAAGAACAGACAAACTAGGAGAGGTGGCTGCAGTTTGTTATTGCCTGAGTTGACTGGGAAGGCCATGATTCCCTGCCCCAATTACCCCCTGCTGAATTAATTGAGTGGAAACTACTTTGCACTTTGACTCGGTTTGCAGCAGAAGTAAGCTGAAGACAAAGTGGGAAAAGGAGAGAGAAACTGGGACATTTTAAAGTACCTGGAAAAGTAGGTGACAGAGGATTAATTGGGACTGTCCCTGCCAAATTGGGACAGTTGGAGGATATGCTGGTTACACCTCACTTAGAGTACTGTATTTTGCTCTGGGCACAATATTTCAAGAAGGATATCAACCTAATTAAAACATTAGAGTGTACTCATTTGGGGACAGTGGGACTACATCGGAGTAGTAAGTTTCTTGGGCACAGTCTACTGTTTGGCAGGGCTGTGAAAAGTCAGATTGAGGTGGTGGGCCAGATATGCTGAAGTAAGGTACAGTGGAAAAGGCAAGGTATTGTTGAGTGAAGCTAGTCCTTTCTCAAGCAAAGTAAAGCAGAGTAGAACTGTTGAGGACTCCAAAGAGAAGCCGAAGGTTTTCTCGGCCAGCATCCATAGGTTTTCCTAGGTTTTTTTCCCCGGGCTGTGAGGCCATGTTCTGGAATAGTTTCTTTCTGATGTTTCACCTGCATCTGCCTCTGGCATCTTCAGAGAATGGTTGGGTAGGTGTGTGTGTGTGGAGTTTATATGCTGTGAACCTCTGTTGGGGAGTATATGTAATTTGTGTATTTGAATGGTTAGTTTCTGGGGATAGAAATGCAAAGCTCGTTAGTATCTGTTTGGCTGATGGTTGGTTGATCATCAACTAACGAGCCTTACATTTCTATACCCAGAAACTAACCATTCACTCCCAAACAGGGGTTCACAGCATATAAACTCCACACACACACCTACCCAACCATTCTCTGAAGATGCCAGCCACAGATGCAGGCAAAACGTCAGAAAGAAACTATTTCAGAACATGGCCTCACAGCCTGGGAAAAAACCAAGGAAAATTCCAAAGAGAGTTCTGCAGAAACTGAGAGACTGGAAGAGCTCCTCAATAAGGGAGGTGTGGTCTCAGCAACAATTTTTCAGCAACTGAAGAGATTCAGATGTGATGGATGGCTGGATGAGCGAATGGGAGAAGTGTGTTCCAGGAGCCAATCCTGGGAAAGGACACTGAAAGGGGAGGGGCTTCTGGATGTTTTAAGTATGCATGACAGTTGGAGAGGGTCAGTAAAGTGTCAGTTAAGCTCTGGGTTTTGAGTGGAAGAGAGCTGATGACAGTTAGCTGGAGCGGAAGGCTCCATATGTGTGTGCTTGGCTGAGGTAAAATGGTGTGCAAAGGTTACTAATCTGGAATAGAGGAGTGAGTGCACAAAAAGTGAATGAGGCTGGGAATAAGGAATGACATTATAAAGGTATAAGTACTGGGTAAAACAAAAGATTCCACTCTGAAGTATGTTTATTCCCTTTAATAAAGTTGTCCTTCATTGTTAATACAAATACAGACTCTAGCTCATTCCTACAGAATAAAGATAATTAAAGGCAAGCGACCATAACACACTATCCACGCATTTAGGTTAAAAGTATATCCCTGGTTCCGAAAAAGGAACAAAGGGAACCTTATAGGAATTTAGGTGGAAGGAACAGAGGGTGAAGAGGTGGCCAGGCTGAACCCTGAGGTAAAGCAGGGCTGGTGCCTTGAAGATTGCCCTCAACCACCTGTTTGTTGAGAGTTGTCGCAGGTTTGATGGCAGCATCATATATTTGGTGGCAGCGGTGGGATATGAAAGGCCCCTGCATCACATCAGGCTCATCAGCTTGGATTAAGGAAGGGAAAGAATACTCCCTTTTTTTTCTCATCAAAAAACTTGTCATAGAATCTTAGAGTTGGAAGAGACCACAA
This sequence comes from Gambelia wislizenii, assembly GCA_030847615.1. Taxonomy (NCBI): domain Eukaryota; kingdom Metazoa; phylum Chordata; class Lepidosauria; order Squamata; family Crotaphytidae; genus Gambelia; species Gambelia wislizenii. Next base: position 239,502,225 of record JAUMIR010000005.1, read on the forward strand.
GGGCCATCCAGTCCAATCCCCTGCCCTGCAGGAATACACAATCAACTGTGTGCCAGCTGCCATATTATGGTTGCAAGAAATTTTGCACAAGTCTCAATGATTCCCCCTCCTGACATTTCTGGACTTTTTTGTGACTAAAGTATGATTTCTGCCAAAAATAAAAATAAAAATTGGACTTTGTGTAAGCAAATGAATTTTCTGGAGAAAAACCAACAATTTTTTGCACAGAAAACATCCTATTTTATAGAAATAACACTGTTTTCTGCATAAAACCTTTACTTGTTAAAAAAAGAGGTTTTTTTCTTGCAAACATGTGGGAATATTGTCAAAAACTATCCATAAACATTTGTATACCTGGACAACCAGGAGAAAAGGTTTGGAATTACTTGTTTTTCATGTGAGAAATAAATAAGCAAAGATTGACATCCTTACCCCAGGTCTCACAGAAGCTCCTATTCCCCACTGGTTACTATAGCTGCAGCCATTAAAGAGCTTACAATGACTCTTTCTATAGTTTCAAGCTCCTTCAGGAATGAGTGAGCTGGAAGGACTACATGAACCCACCATGGAGGTAGAAGGGGAAGGAAAGACTTCATTTCTGGCCCCAAGGAACTCATGGGGCTGCTGCTAGCTCTTTGGGGAGTGGGAGGGCTCACAACCCATCTAATCCAGAGTCCTCCTTGGAGCAACAGTTTCCTCTGGTGCCTGGGAGCATGATAGCAGGTGACAAAAAGGGTGGGAAGCCTCCAGACTAATCACTATGAAGAAAGATTGAAGGATTTATTTATGTTTCGCCTGGAAACAAGCTGATTAAAATGTGATATGACAGCTATTTTCCAATATATAAAGGGCAATCAGATACACAATAGAGTAAATTTGTTTTCTTCAACAGGCTCCAATTACAAGAAAAAGGATTCTGACAGGTCATTAGATGTACTCTTCTGATGATATGGACCAGTTACTTGAGATGAAGACAAGACAAGACAAAACATACAGAGACAAAAGGATCAGAGTTCAAGAAGGATATTGACAAGGTGGAACGTGTCCAGAGAAGGGTGACCATGATGCTTAAGGGCCTGGAAACCAAGCCCTATGAGGGAGCTAGGGATGTTTAGCTTGGAGAAGAAAAGACCAAAAGGTGACATGATAGCCATATTTAAATATCTGAAGGGATCTCAGGTAGCAAATGAAGTGAGCTTATCTTCTGAGGCTCCAGAGCCTAGAATGTGAACCAATGGATTCAAATTACAAGAAAAGAGATTCTACCTAAACATTACAAAGAACGTCTTTACTGTAAGAGCTGTTTGATAGTGGAATAGACTGCCTAAGTTGGTGGTGGAGGTGTTTGGAGGTCATTAAACAGTAGTTGGATGGTCATCTCTCAGGAGCGCTTTAGCTATGTATTCCAGCATTCCAGGGGGTTGGAATAGATGACCCTTGTGGTCCCTTCAGCTCTAAGATTCTATGAAAGCAGGAGCAGATCAGGACTGTGAACATAAGGAGAGATGTGTGAAAACATTAATCTGGGGGTGGGGTTGCCCCTCCCATAGTCCACTCCTCATTTTTTTATTTTGGGAATGTTCACAGGAGAACATTCAGTTCAGTCATTGTCTTAATTCAACAAGCTGAATACCTCCCTTGTCTTTGTAGTAGTCAGCTACTATTATACCTCCAAAACTCCAGGGGAAAATGTGCGGTGGAAATAGAAATGGAATTGCTTTTTTGTCTGTTGTACTTTGGAAATCTGATACACTGTAACAAAAGCCACATGCAGCAGAATTGCAATGCACCTTCTTTGCTGTTTGAAACATTTTGAAGAATAAATCACTGCTCTCGGCAAGCACCAAGTTTAATGGGGACATTTATCATGCTCATGCGAAACAAATCTGATCACAGAGAACCAACTTTGAATTTGTAAATGCTGTAATTCCTATTCAGGATTACTTTCTGAGGAACTAATAGAAAAGAAAATGTATTATCTCCTATATACAGTTCATACTCTGCAGCTCCTCAGCCCACAAAACTGCTTGTAAAAAATCTGCAGACCAAAATATGCCCATACAAATTAGCTGCTGCTGATTGTGCTTATCATGATACTAAATTAATTAAGTTTATTTTGGGGAAGAGGAGCGGTGCCCAACACTGTGAGTACTCTGTAGTAAAGGCAGGTGAAAATATTTCTATTCTGAAAGATTTTTAAGACTGCAAAGGCTCTTAAGGGGGTGCTGTTCCCTGGATTTTTATCTTTTGCCTTTAAACTGGATTTTTTTTAAAAAAAGTTCAGTTCTATAAATAATTTAGCTATAGCAATAGCACTTACATTTCTATACCACTTTATAGTGCTAAGCACTCTCTAAGCGGTTTACAATATGTTAGCTATCTCCCCCAACAAGCTGGGTACTCATTTTACTGATCTACAAAAGGATGGAAGGCTGAGTCAACCTGGAGCCCTGCAGGAATGAACTCACAATGTTGTGGCTGCTGTACCGGCATTTAACCACTGCACCACCAGGGGCATTTTATCATGTTAACATTTGTATGTTTTTACATCTGTCTTTGCCTATGATTTTATCTGTATTTGTTTTCATTTTTTGGAAGCTGTCTTGAACCCCAGTTTTGGAGAAAAGGTGGATGATGATCATCATCATCATCATCATCATTCCTAAAGTAAAGCCAATTTTGAATCAATGGGAATTCATTTTGGTTTGGTTTTGGTTAGAATTTACCCAGATTCAGAACTTGTTTGTAAAGATGATGGGGAAAAAAGGAGATTTAAGTAAATTGGATGTGGGAGAAAGTGAAACTGATCGATTCCTCCATTCCTAAAAGGTAGGTAACACCGCACCTGACTCCTGCATTACGTATGAATGGAGAAAACACATGGATAAAATACAGCTGCTGCCCTGCATTTCTTAAGCAAATCTACAGCTATATTTGGAAGATGCTATTCAACCTTTTAAGTATTTTGAAGGAATCTCAAGGACCTTCAATAAAAACACAACCATTTTTCTTCTTGGCCTCACATCTGTATGTGAATGAAGCTACTTGGCAAAACTGAGCAAAGTATTATAACATGTACCTTTCTTTGCCTATTTACTAGGATTTCTGAATGCCTATTCCCCAAAGAGCACTTCTAGAGAGATCCAGAAATTCTGCTAGGTTTTTTAGGCATAAAACTCAAATTGACCAGCTGTGTTTTGATTGTTGGCTCCATTCTTTCAGGCTGGATACTCAATGAAATATCAGAAGGAGAATTCTGTGAACACTACAGAATTGGAGGTTTCAATAGCCCATCTGCTTTTTAGAATGAAACAGAGAGAATAAAAGAGAGTGTGAAAGTGGTGTGTGTGTCTGTCTATATCTATAGATAGATGAGTGGAGTCAAGGAAGAATTTGCTGTTCTTGTTAGGTTTACAAGCAGCAAAGTTTCCCAAGCTGCTGTTCATGTCGAACTCAGAACAGTAGGGGAGTGACAGATACATACAAATCATGTGAGAAGCTATATTTTTAACTTTTCTGCAAAGATTATATTTAGAGCTTAACAAGAGCTTATACTACAGACACTGAGTAGTAGCATCTGTTAGTGTGCCACATGGCTGAATCTTATGTACACCTCTGTATTTCTGAACACTCAGTGAGTGCCAAATCCCAGCCAGTGCATATCTGAACTGAGGCTTCTTCTATCCTTACTCAAAGTGGGACTTTTTGCCTTGGGAGCAGGAAAGATCAGAAAGAAAGAATTAGGGGAAATTGCTACAGTTGCAGAGATCCAATCTGAATTCAATTTCTTATGTACCCATATATTCCTTTGAAGGACTTTATCACACGAGGCTGAAATCGTGTGATTATGATGGGATAGTAGCATGAACAGACTTCTGTTATTGCACAGCACTGTCATTCTCTCATGGTCCCTGTGTGTTCCACACATCAATAGCCCTCAATATATTTTTGCAGTATTGTCGAGTATGCAAAATCATGTCCCACTGTAATCGTGTGAATGGGAAGTCCTGTTTTTCCCCTCCCCTTTCCCAATGATAACACATAATTAAACTTCCAGGGGAGAACGTGAAGTGGACAAACAGGGTGCTGTTTTAATGAACTGTTCTCTTTGCTTGGTACGTTTTTATGTTTAAGTGTTTATTTATGAAGTTTTTTCATTATGTATTTGTTTTTGGTGCTTTAAACTGAAGTTGTATCTTCTCGTGAGAATAGCTGAAATCTTGCTCATGCAAAATCATGGAAGTAAGAGAAAACGTTTCTTAAAGGCACATGTGCAGGCCAGCACGAAGTGTTAATACTGTCATTAAAAGGCAATGTGAAGAGAAGTGTTACTATAGTGTAAGCTGAAATCCTGTTTTTAAACTGCTAGAGGTGGTTGTGCAATAATTCTGTGGCAGTAGTATCACGCTATCACAGCAACATGCGGCAATTACTATGATCGTGCCACTATGTCTCTGCTTTCCTCAATAGTGGAATTACAGCATTTTTAGATGCTTGTCTGATAAAGTCTGAAGATGCAAGGCTTTGCATGTTAAACATGTAATATATTGCTTTGTTGCAATGTGCATATGCCATGGCCTTTGGCTCAAGCCATACAATTTATTTACTTACTTCCACTCCTTCTTCAGCTTAGAGGTTATGTTATTAAGCTATGGATCTAATTATTCATCCCCAAGAGGTATCTGCATTTCGCTAATGGGCAAAGTGATTCTGCTACTCATAATTGGTGGTACAGCACCCTTTACATTTGCAAAGTCATTTGCTGTTGTCAATGAAGAAAGGCACTAAATGAATATCTTTGTAAATAATAAAGAACCAGATAATTAGACTGTAAACAATATTATTATTCACACATGCACAAGAGGAAGAGATGAAGCCAAGGATTAATGCGCAAATATTTTAATTTGCCAACTGTTATAAACTAGTGTAGCACAGTGACAAGGAATATGAGCTAGAAAGTTTCCAATTCAAATATGCTCCAATTAGAAACATAGGCTTCACTTCATCCATTAGATGCTGGGCATTATAGCACCAACTGCTTAACAACTCAGTGATCATAAGAAGGAATGTGTAGGAAAAAAATATCCACTGCCATTTGGCAAAGTCTTCTCCTGTTTGTTTTGTACACAGTTCTTGAAACTTTGCTAAACAAATTTTTCAAATAAACCTCTTTTTTAAAAAAAAATAAGAGAAAGAATGAATACTCTTGCTTTATCAATGAGCTCAGGGCTGTCTATACAAGGCAATAAAATGTGGATTGATGCACACTAATGCCAATTCACAGCAGCTTTCATTTGTCTCAATGTTTTTTTGGCAAGATCACAGACATGTGAATCTATCCATGTTCATTGTTCAAACGGGCATGCCTGCAAATCAAGATGGCAGGCGCAAGTGAATTACTTGCAGTTTTATTGTCACCAGTTGATGCCACTGAACAGTACAGTATTTTTCTTTTTTAAAAAGCATATCCAAGGTGCAGAAGTGTCTTCCTCTTAAATAAATTTAAAAAGAGGGGGGGGGAGGCTGTTTTTTGCATCATCACATGATCACAAGGGTGAAAATCCAACATAGTGGTTTCAGGCACTTGCCTTGTAAGCTCTGTCCCCTGTGCATGTCTGACCAGTCAGCTTTCCACTTCCGCTCATATAAGGAATACACATCAAAGCGAATCAGTTGTTCCAATAAGCGGCAATGCACATTCTCTGGAGAGCTTTTTTTAAAAAGACAGGAAACCTTCAAAGGCTTTTTCTGCAAAGCTTTTGGCATTTTTGGACAGCTGGATCAGGCCAGATTCAGGTGGGTAGCAAGTGTAGCCATTCTTAAAGGGCCAGTGCTGCCTGGCTTCCACTCCCAACTGAGCCCAGCAATGGGTGGGGAAGGGAAAAAGTCTTCTTCCCCAGTGTTCTGTTGCTGTCACTGTCCTAACTAAGCACCACCACCCTGGCAGAGCTCTGCTGATGATGACATCACTGGCTGTGATGTCTCCAAGAGTCATCCAGCCATGTGGGAAGCAATCACTCCCTCTGGATATTTCACAGCCAGCAATCTGTCTCCCATCTTCCTTCTCAGTGCACCATTGTTTCTGCTTAGGGCAGAAACGGGCAACAACAACAACAAGAACAATAATAATAATATTTATTTTTACCCCACCCCTCTGTTAAAAACAATCGGGGTGGCTTCCAACAATTAAAATACAACAATGCTGGCTAAAATCCCTAAGCACCACCCACCTCCACCCTCCCCCATAAAAAGATATTAAACTCGTATAAAATTAAAAACCACCTAAACTAAAATCACATATGAAAACAAATTAAAAAAAATAACAGCCAGCAAGACTAAAAAGAGGCCAGGAGATGCAGCTCCTGAGGCCAGGATCTAATCAGGAAAGGCCTGCCGAAAGAGATCCGTCTTTAGGGCTTTTTTCATAGAATCATAGAATCATAGAATTGCAGAGTTGGAAGAGACCACGAGGGCCATCCAGTCCAACCCCCTGCCACGCAGGAAATCTCAATCAAAGCATCCCCGACAGATGGCCATCCAGCCTCTGTTTAAAGACCTCCAAGGAAGGAGACCCCACCACGCTCCGAGGGAGTGTGTTCCACTGCCGAACAGCTCTGACTGTCAAAAAGTTCCTCCTCATGTTGAGGTGGAATCTCTGTTCCTGGAGCTTGCACCCATTGCTCCGTGTTCCAGTCTCTGGAGCAGCAGAAAACAAGCCTGCTCCATCCTCAGCGTGACATCCCTTCAAATACTTAAACAGGGCTATCATATCGCCTCTAAACCGTCTTTTTTCCAGGCTAAATATACCCAGCTCCCTAAGTCTCTCCTCATAAGGCATTGTTTCCAGACCTTTCACCATTTTAGTTGCCCTTCTCTGGACACGCTCCAATTTGTCAATATCCTTTCTGAATTGTGGTGCCCAGAACTGGACACAGTATTCTAAGTGAGGTCTGACCAAGGCAGAATAGAGTGGCACTATTACTTCCCTTGATCTAGACACTATACTTCTATTGATACAGCCCAAAATTGCATTGGCCTTTTTAGCTGCCGCATCACACTGTTGGCTCATGTTCAACTTGTGGTCTACTAGGACTCCTAGATCCCTTTCGCACATAGTCTCATTCAGCCAGGTCTCTCCCATCCTATATTTATGCATTTCATTTTTCCGCCCTAAATGCAGTACTTTACATTTCTCCGTATTGAATTTCATTTTGTTAGCTTTGGCCCAGCTCTCCAGTCTATCCAGGTCATTCTGAATTTTGATCCTGTCCTCTAGGGTATTAGCTACTCCTCCCAATTTGGTGTCATCTGCAAATTTGATAAGTATGCCCCTAATTCCCTCATCTAAGTCATTGATAAAGATGTTGAATAGCACTGGGCCCAGGACAGAACCCTGTGGCACCCCACTGGTCACATCTTTCCAAGACGAAGAGGAGCCACTGCTGAGCACCCTTTGGGTTCGGCCGGTCAACCAATTACAAATCCATTGAACAGTTAACTTGTCTAGCCCACATTCTACAAGCTTGTTTGCAAGAATGTCATGGGGAACCTTGTCAAAGGCCTTACTGAAATCAAGGTATGCATGTCCACAGCATTCCCTTCATCTACCAAGCTGGTAACTTTATCAAAAAAAGAGATCAGATTAGTCTGGCATGACTTGTTTCTCTGAAACCCATGCTGACTTTTTGTGATTATGGCATTGCCTTCTAAATGTTCACAGACTCTCTGTTTAATGATCTGTTCTAGAATCTTCCCTGGTATTGATGTCAGACTAACTGGACGATAGTTGTTGGGATCCTCTTTTTTCCCCTTTTTGAAGATGGGAACAACGTTTGCCCTCCTCCAGTCTGCTGGGACTTCTCCTGTTCTCCAGGAGTTCTCAAATATTATTGCCAATGGCTCTGAGATTATATTTGCCAGCTCTTTTAATACTCTTGGATGTAGTTCATCTGGTCCTGGAGATTTAAATTCATTTAGATTAAGAAGGTATTCCTGTACCACCTCTTTACTTATTTTCAGCTGGATTTCCCCTATTGTGTCCTCTGTTCCATTTTCCTCAGGTTGGTCCTCCTTTTCCTTTTCTGAAAACACTGAGGCAAAGAAGGTGTTGAGTAATTCTGCCTTTTCTCTGTCCCCTGTTAGCATTTTGCCATCTTCTCCACGTAGTGGCCCTATCATTTCCTGCTTCCTCCTTTTGCTGCGGACATACCCAAAAAAACCCTTTTTATTGTTCTTAACCTCCCTAGCAAGCCTGAGCTCATTCTGCACTTTAGCTTTTCTGACTTTACTCCTACACGTGTTCGCTATCTGTTTGAATTCTTCTTTGGTGATTTCCTCCCTTTTCCATTTCCTATACATGTTCCGTTTAAAACTTAGCTCCATTGAAAGTTCTTTAGTCATCCATCCTGGTTTCTTGAGACACCTCCCATTTTTCTTCCTCAATGGTACTGTTTGAAATTGTGCCTTCAGTATCTCCCTTTTGAGAAAGTCAAAACCGTCTTGAGGTCCCTTCTCTTTTAGTATTCTTGACCATGGGATCATCCCCAGTATTTCCCTGAGTTTATTGAAATCAGCTCTCCTAAAGTCAAGAATGCGTGTCTGACTATGCCTGGCTTCTCCTTTCCATTGTATAACAAACTCCAGGAGAACATGATCACTCTCACCTAAGGATCCCACCACTTTAAAGCTACTCAAGCTCATTATCTGACAGATCTCGTTCTGCAGGCCATTCCATAATTTGGGGGGCGATTACTCCCTCTGGGAGGTTGCAGACAGCCTAGATTTTTGTGGCTGAAGCAAATTCCTCCCAGAGGACCAGAGTGTGCAGGGAGGATTGCATGGGAGGAGGCGGTTCCGAAGATAAGTTGGACCCAAGCCATTTAGGGCTTTAAATGTAATAACCAACACCTTATACTGGGCCCGGAAACTGATAGGCAGCCAGTGGAGAGATTTTAATACTGGGCTCCCGGAGATATGATCAACAAGGAGGGTGTTGCTCTCCCCCCTTTGTGTTGATCACACAGGCACCCCATTCTACTCTCAGCAGAAGTGACACCACTGGCCAGGCTTTTGCAGAGAGCTGCTTGGCCAGTGAGGCAGCAGTGGCAGCAGTTCTGACAACAGGGGACGGGCCAGTGGAGCTGATGCAGTGTCAGCCCAGCTGGCCTGTGTGGACAACAGCGTACTGTCATACCACATTTGGCCCAGTGCATGTGGCTGCCATCATGGTCGATCTGGACTGGTCCCAGATTAAGTGGCCAGTGTAGACAAGCCCCCTGTGATAAGTTCACCTTGGGGTTGACATAAGTTAGAAACATCTTGAAGTGAAATAGGAACAAATAACCCTCCTCAGGCAATAATGCTGCCTAGACTCTGGGCGAAATGCTTTCAGGGTGCTGCACAGTCACACGTGTTTCTCACAGTGGGTACTCCACTTCTCACACTGCTCCTCTTCCCCCTATTTCTCTTCATGCCCATGGTTTCCCTTTCTGCTCTCCTCCCTTACACCACCATCATCATTTTCTCTCTCACCTCAACAATGTGTACAGTTGCCAGTTCAGGATTGTCCTGGGCCATGAGGTTTTTAGGCCAAAACCTGAGACTTAGGGACAGCTCCTGGTGACATCGCTATATCTTATGCATTAAGTACCAACCACAGTTTCTTACAGCTTGTCATTCAGATACACACAGAGGGAGAGAGAGAACATATTTTCTTGTCTGGAAATAAAAACAGAAATCTTCACTATGGTGGTTGTTCAAAGATCAAAGTGAAATAAGGGAATTATTCCTTATCACTTATTTAGGGAGATGAAATTGCTGTTGTTAACTGTCCTTGTGTCGACTTTGACTTGTGATGACCCCATGAATGAGACACCTCTAAGACCCTCTGTCCTCAACTGCTCTGCTCGGGTCCTGCAGGCTCAGGGTTGTGGCCAACTTGATTAAGTCTATCTACCTGGTATGCTGCCTTCCTCTCTTTCTACTACCCTCCACCTTTCCTAGCATTATTGCCTTTTTAGTGAGTCATGCTGTCTCCTGGTATGGCCAAAATATAACACTCTCAGTTAAGTCATCTTGGTTTCCAGGGAGAGCTCAGGTGGGATTTGTTGTAGGATCCATTTATTGGTCTTTTTCTTTGTCCACAGTATCCATAGTACTCCTCTCCAGCAACACTTTTCAAATGAGTCGATTTTCTTTCTATCAGCTTTCTTCATGTACGGAAGTGTCTAGTTCTTACGTACTTCTGTACATGGTGATGGGAAATACAATGGCTTCAACAATCCTAACTTTAGTGTTCAGTTTTATATCTTTGCACTTTAGGATTTTGTCTAGTTCTTTCATAGCTGCCCTTCCCATTCCTAGTCTTCTAATTTCTTGATAAGAAACATTTAATCTATCCTACTTGCTCCCAGCCAGACACTGAATGCAGGGCAGAGGGTGAGCAGTGGCACCACAATGATTAGGAGGGAAGTAAATAACTAAGTAAATACATAGACCCCCCTGGAGTCTTTGCAAGTTTCATTGACAAATCAATTAAACCATGCAAATTGTAGTAAGAGATTTGCACACAGCCCTTTTCTCTTGCCTGGAAATGAGGCCACCAAAGCTGGAGAATTTGCACCCTCATCTCATGCCTGGAGATAACCCATGAAAACTCGAAATTCAAGGCCAGGCCCTGAGATCTGGCAACGCTACCTCCTTCTGAGCCTCTCTCTTCCCCCATGTGTTCTTTCCCTCACCTTTGTTTTCATTACTCTTTCTCCCTGCTTCTCGTGCTTACTCTCTCCCCCTGACCAGTGACAGAATGAATGCTTGCAAGAAACTTCAGGGCTCAAACAGTGCAGACTGGGAAAGCCCACAGAGAAATAGATTGGAGCCTAAATAAGATGTGCAGGTACTTGGAAGAGAGTCAAGCAGACAAGGCCTGAATCTGGCCATTTCTGAAGCATAAGGTGCATTTGTGGCCCACAAGCATTTTAACAACTCTACCACCACAGGTAAAATCAATGGGCTGTTTTTCTGAAACTGGAGTCAATCTGGAGTTCTTGTCAGCCTCAGTCTTTATGAGCTCACAAGGACAAACTGAACAGATTATTCTAGCTTCTAGGACCTGGTGCTCATAACAGGAATATTATGGTGTATCCTGAGAAAAACCCTAAAAATGACTTTTCCACAGAGCTGAGGGTTTGTTTAGAGTCAAGACCAATCTCAGGATGCTGTTTAAAGCATTCTTCTTTGTAGCTCACCATACAAATTGTCAGGAAGCCTGTCTTAAGTAGGCCTCACTTAGCCAAAGTCCAGCCAGGTTCCTGTCATGCAAAGCTCCCAGACCTGGAGAGCTGCACAGTTTATCTCCAAGGTTACACATCTGCTGAGGATTTAGGAATGAAGGGGAGGGGGATGCTGGTGAGGGGGGATTGAGCCAAGCCTCTGATTTTAAACCCTACACTTTCTTTCTGTGAACTAGATCTGCCAATCATTCTGGACCTGTTCACTTCTTTACCTCTGCAATAAAAACACTTTGACTAGTTGCTGCCATCTGAGCGAATTTAAGTTCTGACTGGATCCTAACACAAATTCTCCAGGTAGGTGTAACTTTAAGTATAATGCAAAAGGTCACTAATTAAACATGCTGTGTTCCAAAGGACTGGCACATGGGAGATCCTGGAAAGTACATGCAAATTTGTCACTCCAAAATCAATAAAGACTTGCAGGGTCCTTGTCAAACACAAAGGCATTATTAGTCTCTCCTCAAGAGAAATGTAGCAGGAAAGAACTAATACAAATTCCTGACATTCCCATTAAGACAAGATTGAAACCTGTTCATTGCTTTAAAGTGTGTAAGGTGTGTGTGGGGGATAAATATATGTTTCCAGAAAGCTGGTTTTGCTGCCCCCCTCCCTGATTGCCTTAGATCACCCCCACATCAGCAAAAACAAGTGAATTGCCACCCCTGGAAAGCTTCAGGACCAGGAATGGAGATTTGCCTTGCAAATAGGTTGCTATGTCCCATAATCTCAAACCGTCCTGGTTTAGCAGGAACAGTCCCGATTAATTCTTTGTCATCCCTCTTTTTCAACTGCTTTTAAAACATTCCAGTTTCTCTCTGCTTTTGCTTTTGTCTTCAGCTTACTTTAATTGCTGCAAACTTGAGTTCAAAGTGCAAAAACAGTTTGTACTCAGTTAACTGAGCAGAAGGAAGAGGAGAGGAGAGGGTAGAGTCTTGCCCTTCCCAGTGAGATCAGGCAAAATCAAAATGCTGCAGCCTCTCTTGGCTTGTGTGCTGTTCCCCCATTCATAACTTTTGCCATCTTGACCACATAGTGATGTTGCTTGTCCACGTGTCTGTGTTTTCATATGTGAAATGTTGGAAGGTATGGTGCCCCTGGACTGCACTGTACTAAAAAATGACTCATTTTTCAAATCCACTTCCTGATTTGCTTTTCCAGCATTTTAGGCATTCCATGTGGCCCTTTGAGCATCCTGGAGGAAGAAAATAGGACCTTGGACCCACTGAAATTGTCCATCCCTGCTTTATGAGCATGCCACAAGGACAAACAGAACAGATGATTCTAGCTTTAAATTGTGTACTGATTGTTTTAAAATATCTTAGTTTTACTTGCTTTTTAAATTGATAAGTTTTAATTGATAAGTGTTATTAAACTACAGTAATATTATGTTGATGCGTTGTTCCCCACCTCATTCCACAGGGAGAGGCGGGTAAGAAATAACAACAACAATAACAGATAATTAAAAGTTGGCATCCCATATTTTATCAATTTCCTGGATTACTGGTTTAGCCAGCAGAGGAATAGGTTGTGACCCACTATATTAATGCAGGGATGGGCAACTTCTTTGGCCCCCATGGCATGGCTACCATGCATGATTGAGTGACATTGGTATTGCTGCCAGAGCCACAGCAGTTCCTTCTTTCCTCTTGTTTTGTTTAATGACAGAACATTAAATGTTGCCCTTCCCTACAGTCTAGAGTGGAGAGATGCTCTGGTATTCTCCTGGGCTATACAACCACCACTGTTGGTGCAGATTTTTGATGGCTATTGCAGTTGCAACAGTATTTGCAGCAATAATAGGGGAAGAATATAGCCATGGAATCCCCCACCAGTACCATGAGGTTAACAGCTAGGATATATATATATATATATATATATATATATGGTGGGAGGTCTGGAAGCCATGCCCTATGAGGAGTGGCTTAAGGAGCTTGATATGTTTAGCCTGGAGGAAAAAAAAGGTTAAGAGGTGACATGATAGCAATGCTTGAATATTTGAAGGGATGTCCTACTGAGGATGGAGCAAGCTTGTTTTCTGCTGCACCAGAGATTAGGACACAGAGCAGTGGAGTCAAACTACAGGAAAAGAGATTCCACCTAAACATTAGGAATAACTTTCTGAATGTAAGAGCTGTTTGGCAGTGGAATGCACTGTCTTTGAGTGTAGTGGAGTCTCCTTTGGAGGTTTTTAAACAGAGGCTGGATGGCCATCTGTTGGGAATGCTTTGATTTTATATTCCCGCATGGCAGGGGGGTTGGACTAGATGGCCCTTCTGGTCTCTTCTAACTCTATGATTCTATGATATAGAGGAGACAGACAGACAGATAGACAGACACACACACAGAGACACATACACATTAAGAATAAAACACCAAGCATCTGTTTTGAAATAGGTGACAAACACAAAGGCTTCAATCCACAGCTGTATTTTGTGAGGCTACTTATCTGTTTTTTGTTTGTTTTTTTAGGACTACTTGCATAACACATGATTTATCAATTTTACTAGCTATATACTGGGGAAACAAACACAGTGCTTGAGGTGAAATCATTGAACTCACTTCAACTGTAGGTTGTTCAGTGCTATTTGTCAAGGCCTCTTAGACTCTCCTTAAAGATTATTTCTTTCTGCAGACATGGTGGCAAAAAAAAGCTATGCAATAAGACATTGTCAGATGAGTTTCAAAACCAGTCTCCAGTTCAAATGAATGTGAAAGAGTCCAGGTCTGATGTTAGCATTCAAATGCAGCATTAAAAAAAAATCTGTCTGCTTCCAATTTTATACTTTGCTTCTTAACTGGTGAAAAGCATTTAAAGTAATAGATGTTAAACTACTGAGAACATATGCATACCCTTCAACATTTCATAGATGAAAACCAGGACGTTTGTGGCCAAGCAACATCAGAGTGTGGCCAAGAGTCAAGCTAGTCGAGGTTGCAGCAGTTTGATTTTGCCTGAGTCTACTGGGAAGGGCACAATTCCACCCCTCCTCTCTTCTCACCCCTTGCTGAGTTAATTGAGTGCAAACAACTTTTGAGCTTTGAACTCAGTTTGCATAAATTGAAGTAAGCCAGGATGAGGGAGTGGGGAGTGGGAGCAGGAGAGAGCAACTGGGGCATTTTAAAAACAGCTGAAAAAGTGGGTGACAAAGGACTAAGTAATTGGGATTCTCCCTGCACAATTGGGATGGATGGAGAATATGCATGTGTCATTATGATACCAGTTCATTTGGATGAAAGGAATATGATACCCAATTCACTCCTTAGTAGAGAGTTTGAAAAAACTTACTTTTTGAGGGTACAACATAGCATTGTTATTGGCCAAACTGGCCGATGAGTTATAGGCTAAAAAAGTATACAGTAGGACCCCATCCACTGATTCAATTATCCACAGGACACAAAACAGCATACCTGCCATAGAGTCTTTCTAGAAAATATGTCCTCTCTAGCCATTTTCTAGGTCCTCCAAGTTTTAAACCAGAAGTCCCATTATTTTCAATGGCGTTCACTATTATCCATGGTTTTCGGTATCCATGCCCCCCTCCCGAACCAATCCCCAGCAGATGCGGGGGTCGTACTGTATTTCCCAAACTGTGTTTTAGACCTGTAGATAAAGTCAACACTAAGTAGGCCATATGAATCATGAGTGTCCACCATACTACTAGTCCTCCTGGTTACTGATATTGTGTCACCTAAAAGTATTTGACTGTGAGGTGGATACACAGAAAGTTCATGTTTCTTCTCAAACGAAACCAGTCAGAGGTTAACTGCCATGTCTATCCACTGGATTATACCTTTTGGAACAGTCACACCTGGATTGTTTTTAGGTCTGATTCACACATAAGGGATGGGATCTAGAGGAAATGAGCAGGCAAACTGAAATCCATAGGCTAATTTAATCTTGATTTACTAAAGTCTCCTTTATTTCAAAGGAACCAAAACATGATAATGTCCTCAGGATTCAACCTATATTGGATTTTGAGAAAAAGTTTATTCTTAAATGGGTTTATACATACACGTGACTAGGTGAGCATTGAACAAGCTTGGTGCAGTACTTGCAAATCTCTCCCCACTTCTCCCTCTCTACACAAACATACACATGTATTGGAGAGCCACATTTGTCTGATGTTCATTGTTGACCAACCTACAATCCACGTTCTGCTTCTAAACCAGCATAGTTTGAACGGTGTTCCTAACTATGGTTTCAAGGTAAAGAATGGTTTATGATAATAGAAAACTAGAAGAAATGTGAACCAGGAAACAACCACTTAAGACTGCAGGATTTTGGTGGAATCTGGCTATGGCAACCCCAGCTGGTTTCCCTATATGGGAAGAGACATGGGGCAACTAAGAATTCTTTTGGACTGCAAGTGATTTGCGTGGATGCTCTGCATAAAATGGAAATGACACTCCTGATATGTGGGTGGTCCTCTGCTGATCTGGGGACCCTGGCAAATGCCCAGCCTTACCAACTTGTGCCCCTGAATAGGCAAAGAGTCAAATAGGAAAGGGATGCATTTTATTTTTAAATTTGCTCCACTAAAGCCCACTCCTATATTTAGAAATTGCAGTAAATCTGCAACAGCAATAGGCATTTCTAAGCACAAATGAGATATCATTTCTTTAAAATGCATTAGGACAATTCTGAAAGATAAAGGAGAAAACAGGCACCAAGAAAAGCATAAGGAAAGATAAGAGGATTCATTTAATACAGGCAGCATTGGGCTAAAACCCGGATCAAAGTCTTCAAGCCATACAGTAATGTCTGCAGGAGCCTCATCGTATGGGGGGGGGGAAGAAAAGCATTAAATAATAGGTGATTCATTCCTAGCATCCCTCCTGCCTTTCATCTTTATGAGCTGAACAGCAAGGGAGCCTTTATTCCCTGTATCTTTGTTCAATGAAACTGTAAATAAGGGAGAGCTAAACTCCAGCTACAATAACAAAAGCTGGCAAAAGCTTAACATGCCTGCACAGCTATTTCTCTTTATTTATTTATTTGCTTTAAAACAAACAAACAAAACAATCCAGAAGAATTTCTTTTTACTTAGGGCAATGGTCTAAGAAGGCTTTTTTTTTTTAACTTAAAAGCCCCCAAATGGAACAGCTCGGAGCTTCTGGGATGAACAGTGAGGGCGCATCCCTAGATGCCATTACAGAAGAAACCACTATCAAGGGCTGCATCACTTAGCACTAGAGTTGCCAGACTGAAAACTGGAGAGGGCTCCTGTACCTTTAACAGTTGTGTAGAAGAGGGTATTTCAACAGGTTTTGATTGTCAGACAACCAGATAATAAGCAAATTCCCTCTTTTACCCAAACATTAAAGGAATAGGAGTTGCCAGGGAATCTCCATGCTCCATGAGATGCCTCCTGGTTGACAGCAAGGAACCTCAAGCAAGGAATGCTGAAGGATGTCATAAGGTCTGCCTTTTGAAGCAAATCAACTAAATATACTACTAGGACTAACATGGAAGGCCAGAACAGAGTTATTACCGTACTTTTCAAACGAGTTGGTTCCAAAATGTGTACAAAATGTAAGTAGAGAGTTGCGCCTTGGCCACTAGGCAGATGGGTTTGGGGATAACCAGGGTAATTATTAGTTTTTGAGGCCCAGTTCTACCACTGGCTGTGTTAGATCTCATCAGCAAAAGAACTGGAATGCTTCTCAGCTCTCTGGATATTTACCACCAACAAAGCTTATTTTATAGTAGTGAGAGGGTCTGTCTGTATTGATTTCCCAAAAGTTTGTTATATTGAGTCTGTTGGATTGTGTAGAATTACACTAAAATATCAGGATATTTTGTCCCTGTTTAAACATCCACACTGCACTTCACATGTTAATGTATAATGCAGCCAAATTTAGCATAGTTCAGAGTTAACACAGCAGCATCTAGCATCAGAATGTTAGCATACATGTAAAAACCACTGCTTAGTAAGTAACCAAACACCGTTTGTCTTTTCCCAAGTTGTCTTACATCAGGTCATCTCATATGCCTTCTCAGTTAACCCTTCAATAGCAAAACCATTTCCACTTATTGGACTGCAAACTATATTTTCCAACAGAGTCTGTAGAGCAAAAGACCTAGGAGATTTTCAGACTACACTGTTATAGTGTTACTATTCCACTTTAACTGCTCTGGCATCCTCCTGTGGAATTCTGGGGTTTGTAGTTTAGTGAGGCCTAAGATCTCTCTAGCTGTGAGTTGTAAATGCCCCTCCCTAAACTGCAAACCCCAGGATTCAACAGGAGGCAGCCAGAGCAAATAAAGTGGAACAGTAACACTGTAACAGTGTTGTCTGAAAATCTAGCTAGTCTGCCAAAATATGTCTGTGTCAGAGAAAGCTGAGAGATGTAACTGTACTTGTTCCAGCTTAGCCAGAAGCCCAGATACATAGATAAGATGCTATGTTTGGAAAAACAAAGAGCTAGAGACATTATATGTAAAGTATATTAAGTCATTTACAAGAAATGATGTGCATTTGGAGAAATGAAATTTAGTGGAGATTCTGATATAGTTTGTATTGATTAATAACCAATGATTGTTATAGTATGCTATGCTTGAAACAAATAGTATGGTTTGTCTTCTGAAATCAAAGACAAGGTCTTCCCTGGTAGCTAAATTTAGTACACAATAGTTCATTCATTTAACCTAGGCAAGCGCCTGAAGTTATCTTCTTGTGAGCGCATTGCCCAGTTCGGCTGCCTTATCAAAAATAGTAGCTAGACCAGTGATGGCGAACCTATGACACGCGTGTCAGCACTGGCACGCATAGCCATTTCTGATGAAACACGGCCGTAGGCCTCCTCCCCCCACCTGCAACCTCACCACCCTCCCTAAAGTGGTGATCGGGGCTTCAAAGCCTCAGTCACCACTTTCCTGCACCCCCCCACCCTCCCTAAAGTAGCGATCAGGGCTTCCAAAGCCCCGGTCGCCACTTTCCTCCACCCCCACCCTCTCTAAAGTGGCGATCGGGGCTTTGAAGCCCCAGTCTCACTATCCTCCCCCCTCCCACGCTCCCCAAAGTGGGAATCCTGCACGCATACATGTTTTTCCCTCAAACTGACACACCACCTGAGTTATGCTCAGTTTTTTGGCGAAGTTTGACATACCAAGCTCAAAAGGTTGCCCATCACTGAGCTTGACAGAGAGAGCTGAAAAAATGATTTCTGTTTCTGCCTGGTAACCACTATAATACACACACGCAGTGCTGTAGATTTTTTGGGGGGTTTGTTTCTGTATAATAAAAAGCCTGTGTGCCTTTAATTCTTTGGCACAGTTTGACAGGAATGATCCCCCTGTGTCATTGCTAGCAATAAAAGTCATCTGAATTAAACCTAGACTTTTGAGCTTCATTGTTTGTTACCCAGACAGACCTCAACAGTAGTAACATGTATCATCACATAGCCTCCAACATTTCACAAATGAAAACTAGGACATGTGTAACCAAGCAAAATCAGAGCATGATAAAGATGACAGAAGTTATTAAAAAGATGAACACACAAGCTAGGAGAAGCTGCAGCAATTTGCCTTTGCCTGAGCCTACTGGGAAGGGCAAGGTTCTGTCTCCTTTCCTTTTCCCCCTGTTGAATTAACTGAATGCAAACTACTCTTGCACTTTCAACTCAGTTTTCAGGAATTGGAGTAACCCAGGACAACAGGAGAAAGGGAGGTGAGAAGAGGTAAACTGGGACATTTTAAAAGCAGCTGAAAAAGTAGGGTAGCAAAGGTTTAATCTTTACAGTCGTGAACAAATTGGCACAGTTGGTGGGTATGGTCTTAGCATTTGGCACAGAAAGGTAACTTGAAGAGGCCTGGAACTACACCCAAATCCAGCTTATAATAAGGTGTATTTTAGGGAAGCTGAGAAATAAATGTGCATTTTAGAGGGAAATGTAATACATATACACATATTTTAGGTGAAATGTGTGCAATTTAAACACATTTTAATGCATTCTTTTAAAAAGAAAACTCAGACTGGTGTGGAAATAGGATGGAATAGATTATTGAAGCCATGTGAAAGTGACATGGAACAGGACTAGGCCAGAAGTTGGAAACTTTCTTTTTTGAATGGCCACTCTCAGAATCCTCTGGCATGCTTCTTTTTGAAGGGAATAGCGGCATTTTCCATTTCCAGTTGTTTCATGCAAATTTTGCAGAATTGTACTTTTTGAGCCAGAAAACAAGCAAGAGACAGAGTCACATTCCACAGTCCACTCTCTTCCAAGCTTGTTGATGCTTTGCTTGCTGTTGCCAACAATGGAAACCTCATTTATGCTTTTGGCTCAGGATTACATGCAAATGATGTAACACAACCCTGAATTTTTCATACTGTGTCCGAATATTTGGCTGCAGTTTTCTTCATGAAAGCCAATTTAATACACTGAACATTATGCAAATTCTTTAATGTTTATTTTAGCTTATTTTACATCTACACTGGCTTCAAAAGCTTTTGCATCTGACTTCCTTTGAACACCATGTAAGGGACTAGTACACTTTGTTTGAAGGCATATGCCAGAGCTTTTTATTAATGTCTAATTCAAAAATCACTCCATTTACACTTTGAAGGCTATTAACAATGCATTTTATGTGTGTGAATGACAAAAGGTAACTCTGACATGATTTTACAGGCAAGTCATTCATAATGTGCATTATGCTGCCTCATAAATTAATCAGTTCAATTTAGGCTACCCCAGTATGTTTTCAGTGAGGGTTCAGTGAGACAGTTATGTTGAAGAATATATTATCTGTCACCTTATGTATTATTTAAAAAATAAGTTTTATTAATCTTATAAGTTGTATTCAACCAACCAACCACAAATTCTGAAGTGGAAAAACACTGCCTTTGGCCTAAATCTATTGTTCATTGCAACTAAAAAAAGCCCCTTAGATTCAACATGAATTTGCTACACCTATGTAACTTCCATCAGTTCGATACATCTACTCATGGCTATCATGTAACTTCCATCAGTTCGATACATCTACTCATGGCTATCATTTAGATTTAGGTCTCTTTTTAAAAAGAGATCAGATGTATCGAACTGATGGAAGTTACATAGGTGTAGCAAATTCATATTGAATCTAAGGGGCTTTTTTTAGTTGACATGGGCACCACCCCACAAGATGTAGGGCTTATCTACATAAGCTGTTTTCCCCCCCGTTACTGCCTCCAAATGAGCTGAAGTCTAGACAGGCATGCCAGCTCATCACTACAGCCTCCACTGCCATCATATCTCTCACTGTCTTGGAAGGTGAGAAGCTGGCCTGCAACGTGTGACCAAGACCCCCTGCATGCGACAAGCCTTGGTCACATGCTGCAGGAATCCAGGCAGACTGGCAGTAGCAGCAGTGAGGGCAGTTTCATAGGGATTCATTTGTTCCTTCCTGGTGGGAACTGATTAAAACAGGTATTGTTTTAAAACATTGTATTGGGCCCTACCCTGTCTTAGCCCTGTCTGAGCCCCATATCTGCCCCAGAGGTGGTGAAAATTGCCCAGGGGCAGCATGGGGCAAATGTCCTGCATTGTCAGGGCTCTAAGACGGGGGCAAAATGGGGTATATTGCTCATCTAGACAAGACCCCTAGTCAACCTCATCACTTTCTTTCTTTCTTTTTTCCTGTTCTTGCCTACCTGGCAGTATTTTTTTTAAAAAAAAATATTAAGAAACAGCTATCAATAAATAAAAATAAAATAAAATAAAAATTTCACAAGTTTTGTTTGCCCAATAAGAAACATTTACAATATGAAAATAAGTCATTTTGGAAATACATCAATAAACCATGGTTTCTTAAACTTGAACCATTGAGTCACATGTTCTTTTCTCAATATTAAAAAAAAACTTCTCTGCTACTCTTGTATGTATATAAATGCTTAATATCCTAATTTTTCTTGTAAACAGGAAAAAGAAATATCAAAGAAAGAGAAAAGCAAAACCACATCCATCGATTTTTTAAACTTTCCACCCTACAATTTCTGACGATAGTGTTTGTATATCTACTCTGATACAACCTCATCACTTTCAGCAGTAGGCTTGTTCTCACAACATCTACTTGTTCGATAATTGTGTGTTTAGTGAGGCAAGAGTTGAAAGGGATCCCCAGAGGCAGTTAGTCCAAACCCTTGGCAATACAGGAATCCACTGTTAAAGCCCCTGGCCCCCAAGAGGTGGCCATCAACCCTCTGTTTAAAAACCTCTAATAAAGGAGGATCTGCCACCTGTTAAAGAGCCAGTGTGGTATAGCTGTTTGAGTGTTTGAACAGGATTCTGAAAGACCAGGGTTCAAATCCCCAGTTAGCCATGAAAACCAGTTGGTAGCCTTGGGAAAATTGTACTTGCTCAGCCTGACAATGGCAAACCTCCTCTGAGGAAATTTGTCAAGAAAGTCCTATAAGTTGGAGTCAACTTGAAGGTATGTAACAATAACAACCACCACTTCTTAATCAGGTCTTGTTGTTAGGGAGTTCTTCCTAATGTTCAGTTGGAATCTCCTTTTTGGCAATTTGAATCCATTTCCACTTAGGGTCACCATAAGTTGGAAACATTGCTATTATTGAAGTTGGAAACATACATACCCAACTTCCTCCACTCTTTTTCATAGGGCTTGCTTTCTAGAGTTTTACCATCTTGGTTGTGCACCACTGAATATGGTGCAGCTTGTCAATCTTGTTCTTAAAATGTGGTGCTCAAAATTGGACATAGTATTTAAGGTAAGATCTGACCAAAACAGAATGATTGAATTCAAGAAGCAGACCTAAGACAAGCCAAATAGACAGCAGTACCAGTGTATGGTAGATCCAAAAGCGAGTCCACAGGCGGTTCAGGATCTAGCACAAGAGGACCATCATAGCAAGAGGCAGATGTGGAGCTGGTGAGCCAGATCTACAACTGATACACAGACATTGTTCTAACAACTCTCCATACTTAAGATGAGACTTCTAAGACTGAGCACCTAAAGCTCCACTGCAGGTTACTTGCAAACATTTTGGCAGAAGTTCTATTTATGAGGGCTTTTCTTCACTCATGAATACTCTCCTTTAAGCAGGCAGTCCTTCACGTAGGCACTAACTTAGCCTGAGTTTTACATGCTCACATGCTCTAAAGTTAGGAGGTGGGCCAAGCTCCTCTGACTTTGGAATGGAGCTCCCCATTTCTGGGAGAGCAGATATGCATCCTACTCCTGCCATGAGCTAAAAATCTTTTGAGTCTGTTGGTCTCTTAGCCAAGCCTACTCCTCTCATGCAGACCAGATCAGGATGTTGGAGATCGTACACTAAAGAGATATAATTAAGTGAGGATATGAATGGAGGAGGGAAGAAACTCAATCACACCCCATTGATCACACCCACATTCCATCTCTATGTGTTCAACCAAACATCTGAGCAGGACTTACCTGAGAACAGCTGAATGGATGAAATCCAGCTGCTAACCACAACTAGAGAAGAGCCCCTGAATCAATAAAATGTACACATGTATTGACTTACAATTAAGCAATTGATTCAATGGGCCTGTACCATTTGAGACTAGCAAGTAGATTTAAGCCTACGTGTATAGACTCTCTAGGGACAAAGAGACTATATCCATGTACAACAGGGTTTGGCACAGTGTGGTCCCAGGCCTTCTAGGGGTCAAAACATTTTTTTTTTTTGCTCAAAAATCCCCATAAATGATCCCTAGGGGGTGTGGAAAGCATTTTAGGGAGGTCTGGACAAATTTATGCCCAGGGGGGACATTTTTTGTAACAGGAACTGAGTCTGCTCACTTCTTGTTATAAAGAAAGACCTTTTCTGGGTGTAAAATGGCCCACGGAGGCTCCAAAACATGGTGGTCATGCCCCCACACCCCTAGAAGGTATTTGGAAGCAAAAAAAAAAAAAAATCCCTCACAGGAGCAGATGCAGTGAGTTTGCAACCCTCCAAGGTCTCCTGGGAGGACATGTTACTCCCTAGCCTTCCACATTTTCTCCAGTTGTGCCCACCCACAACTTGCACTCAGATAAGAACTTTTTCAGACCTTCTGCTGAATGTTTGAAGACTGAGAATAGAGATATAAGATGCACTCCTAGTTTCCCATCATTGCTTGGCAGAGTTTATTTTTGAATTACAGTTCCTAGAATGACCCAGGCAGCTGCCAGGGCCCCAAGAAGACTCACCTTTGGCACCTGAGCTCTGCTGCCTAAAGCAGTTGAGGTTAGGAATAACTTAATATTAAAATTACTTACAATGCTCCCATAGAGTGCTACATCAGGGGGGATTATGGGAAATCAAAATGGCATGTGAGTGTCTACCACCAGCCAGTGTGGCTGCTGAATTTTGGCTGTGGGGAGTTGGCAGCAGAGGATTGAAACGGAAGAGACTTATTGGGAGCCAGCCCGGTTAGGTTGGTTCTGATGCAAGATTATTCAAGATTAAGAGTATGGAAGATTAAGCAACATTTTGATGCAGAGTCAGTCCTCTGATGTCCGTGAATTGATATTGTTTTCTGGGCTCCTCATCTGAACAGGTGTCCCTTGTGGCCTGTGTGCATTTTCCACTCCTATGATTTAGAACCAGGAAGTGGGAAGGGGAGGGGATAGTGACAGTCTAGCAAATCTTACACATCCACTGAAATGAGCGGAATAAACTGCATGGTAATAGCATTTCATAAAGCTGCCCAGCCAGCCAGCTTCCCTGGTGAGATGCTTTTTATTATGTTCAGCTCTGAGTGTCATTTCCCTAATGCTGCCCATGCATCTTTTTGCTGGGCTACAATTCTAATCTGTATTCACCTGCTCTTCTCTCCTTGGTAAAGAGGCACGGCAGTGGGCCAGCTACTTGCAAATGAAGTGTGTCATAAAACGGCATGGGTCCCTTTGCAATTTATTCTCCTGGCTTTTGTTGGGTTGCTCTCTGGGGCTGGGGTAGACAGCAGGCAGCTGCAATAATGCATCCTTTGACTTGTGTTGCTTGTCTATCTCCATTCAGAGCTTGCATCACTAAATGGGACCAGCAGGGGGGATGCCAGTGTGACTAGTATGCCACTGGGGAACGATCCCGCTAAAACAGGAAGCTGAGCTTGTATATTTGGGGTGTCCAAGGAGAGAACAAAAAAGGAAACAAAGGGCAATTGACTCACCTGTCAAGGAATGTGAATAGCTACAGGTTTGAGGAGGCCAGTCCTACAGGAATGACTCTGGAGTAGAGCATAGAAAAGTCACCTTTGGGAACTACAACTCCCAGAAAATCTGTTAGCTGGAAACTTCTGGGAGGTTTAATTTTAAAAAAGTGATTCCTCCATGCTCTGTTCTGGAAGCTACTGCTGTCAGTGTATGTTTCTACCTGAACTTGTACTTCCTGGGTCCTACCTTGACTGCAGGGAAAGGCAGTGTGGCATAGTGGTTTGAGCAATGGACTATGACTCTGGAGATTAGGGGGTGAATCCCCACTCAGACATGGAAACCTACTTGGTGTCCTTGGGCAAGTCACATTCTCTCACCCTAAGGACTTTTTCAGATGACCTTTATTCTGAGAGAAGACGTCGGGAGAAGTTCGCAGCTATCCCGTGGCAGGAAGTCCTTTTTGGATGCCGCCATCCCTCTTCCGTTGCCGTCTATGACAGTTCCAGCATGGATCTATTGCCACCGCATCATTTTTTATTCACTGAAAACTTCCATGAGTAAAAAACGGTGCGGTGGCAATAGATCTACACCGGAACTGTCACGGATGGCAACGGGAGAGGGACGGCGATGTCCGAAAAGGACCCCTTGCCACAGGATAGCTGCGAACCTCTCCCGACGTCTTCTCTCAGAATAAAGGTCATCTGAAAAAGTCCTAAGATTAATTCAATGTTAGGCCTCCTCTGAACAAAATTTGCCAAGAAAATCTCATGATCATGGTTACTATAAGGTCATCATAAGTTGGAAAGGACCTGAAGGAACACAGAATCATAAAATCATAGAATAACAGAGTTGGAAGACACCACAAGTCCAACCCCCTGCCCTGCAGGAATACACAATCAAAGCACCCACTACAGATGGCCATCCCCCCTCTATTTAAAAAACCCAAAGAAAGGAGACTCCACCACACTCTGTTCCACTGTTGGGCAGCTCTTACCATCAGGAAGTTTTTCTTAACATTTAGGTAGAATCTCTACAACAACTGCCTTGACTGACTGGCAAAAGAATCTTCTTCTCTCTGGAAAGGTCTTAAACTCTTACACCAGGAGAATTGTGTATGTCCTTTTTGCACATGTTTTGTACAGCGATGAAAGATTCCTTTATTTCTCCTTGTGTGCTATCCTCCAAAACAGTGCTTGTGAGGGAAATCATTTTTTTAAATTCTTTTATTTATTTATATGCTGCCTTTCTCCCAAAGTGGGACCCTAGGCAGCTCCCAGAGTAGTCAATTAATTAATACATTTTCAAACTCTTTAAATAAAATTTAAAACAGTTAAAATTATAATTAAAACTTTAAAAAATCAATTTAAGAAAGTTTTAAAGGATAAATAAAACATCCAATAACCCCCCCCCTGCTTATACATTATACATTAAAAGCTTGCTTAAACAAAAACGTTTTTGCCTGCTGGCGAAAGGAAAACAGCCTAGCCTCCCACTGAAGGGTATTCCAGAGGATGGGAGCACCCACTGAGAAGGCTCTCCTTTGTGTCCTCACCAAGTGAGCCTGTGGTTGTGGTGGGACTGAGAAAAAAGCCTTCTTCTATGGATCTCAGAACTCTGGTAGGTTCGTATAAGGAGATACAGGAGATTATCAGATGCTGAAAAAACCACTCCAGGAACACAAGAGAACAATGTTACTGTTGCACAAATGGGTCCAGGTTTCAGATGTCCTCGTCACCCTCGTGTGCTGGTTCTGTGCTGCAGCCATGAGTAAAGCATCACTTTTCATTGATGGGACCTCCCCATCAATGAAAAGCAACATCTTACTCATGGATGCAGCATAGGAGAAGCACGTGAGGGAGATGACGTTGTTTGAAACTGGGACTCATTTGCACAACAATAGCATCATCTTCATGTGCTCCTGGGGTGGTTTTTGCAGCCTCTGATAATCTCCACAGTCTTTCAAATAGTCTGGACCTAAGCTGTATAGGGCTTTATAGGACATCTTTATCAATGACTTAGATGAGGGAATTAGGGGCATACTTATCAAATTTGCAGATGACACCAAATTGGGAGGAGTAGCTAATACCCTAGAGGACAGGATCAAAATTCAGAATGACCTGGATAGACTGGAGAGCTGGGCCAAAGCTAACAAAATGAAATTCAATACGGAGAAATGTAAAGTACTGCATTTAGGGCAGAAAAATGAAATGCATAAATATAGGATGGGAGAGACCTGGCTGAATGAGACTACGTGCGAAAGGGATCTAGGAGTCCTAGTAGACCACAAGTTGAACATGAGCCAACAGTGTGATGCGGTAGCTAAAAAGGCCAATGCAATTTTGGGCTGTATCAATAGAAGTATAGTGTCTAGATCAAGGGAAGTAATAGTGCTACTCTATTCTGCCTTGGTCAGACCTCACTTAGAATACTGTGTCCAGTTCTGGGCACCACAATTCAGAAAGGATATTGACAAATTGGAGCGTGTCCAGAGAAGGGCAACTAAAATGGTGAAAGGTCTGGAAACCATGCCTTATGAGGAGAGACTTAGGGAGCTGGGTATGTTTAGCCTGGAAAAAAGACGGTTTAGAGGCGATATGATAGCCCTGTTTAAGTATTTGAAGGGATGTCACGCTGAGGATGGAGCAGGCTTGTTTTCTGCTGCTCCAGAGACTGGAACACGGAGCAATGGGTGCAAGCTCCAGGAACAGAGATTCCACCTCAACATTAGGAGGAACTTTTTGACAGTAAGAGCTGTTCGGCAGTGGAACACACTCCCTCGGAGCGTGGTGGGGCCTCCTTCCTTGGAGGTCTTTAAACAGAGGCTGGATGGCCATCTGTCGGGGATGCTTTGATTGTGATTTCCTGCGTGGCAGGGGGGTTGGACTGGATGGCCCTCGTGGTCTCTTCCAACTCTGCAATTCTATGATTCTATGATTCTATGATTCTATGACATGACTAGCATTTTGAATAATGTCTGGAAACAAACCAGTAGCCAGTGAAGCTGTTTTATCAAAGGAGTTATATGCTCCCTATTCAGCATTTTGGCAACAGCATTTTGGACCCACTGAAGTTTCTGAACAGTTTCCAAAGGCAGCCCCACATAGAGTGCACCCCAAATGGGATGTAATCAAAGCATGTGTCACCATAGCCAGCTCTGCTGGCGCACTAGTTTAAGCTGTGCAAATGCACTCCTGGCCACTGCTGAAACCTGGGCTTCCAGGCTCAGAGCTGAGTCCAGGAGAGCACCCAAGCTGGGAGCCTGAGATTTCAGGGGAACTGTAACCCTGTCCAGCACAGGCTGACTCTATTCCCTGATTTGCTTTTTGACTAGTCAGGAGCTCCTCTGGCTTGTCTGGATTAAGCTTCAATTTATTTGCCTTCATCCACTCCGTTACTGTCAACAGACATTGGTTCAGTACTGAGACAGCTTCCCTGGAATCTGATGGGAAGGACAGATAGAGCTGCATGTCATCAGCATACTGGTGCCACTGAACCACCAAACTCCAATGACCTCTCCCAGAGCTTTCATGTCGATGTTAAACAGAATCCTGAGGGGACCCCACAGGCCAATGGCCAGGGCATTGAACAGAAGTCCCCCAGCACTACCTTCTGAGTTCGCCCCTCCAAGAAGGATGGGAACAACAGTGCCCCCAAAGTCCCATCCCAGAGAGGCAGCCCAGAAGGATACCATGGTCAATGGTATTGAAAGCCATTGAGAGGTCCAGCAGAACCAACAGGGACACTTTCCCCCTGTCTAGTTCCTTGTGTAGGTCATCCACCAAGGCGACCAAAGCTGTCTCCTGAAGCCAGATTGAAATGAATCCAGATCTGTTTCATCCATAAACCCCTGCCTTGTGAGGGGAATAAAAGGGGTCAGATCACTGTCTTGGGAATACTGAACTGGGATTGTCACTGGCTATGGCACTGGGGTTGAGGGACTGAATGGTGTGGCCAGTCACTATGATCAATGCTATAAATTATCTTGCTTGCTGAATGTGTAGTGATGCAGCAAGAATGCTGGGGTCATGTTAGAGTTAATTGACTCCCCTTTTCTGTGCATGGGATGTCTGTCTCTCTCTGGCTTCTCTTTGCAAACAAAGATTCAGGAAGGGCTCATCCCGTGCTTTCTGCAAGTGCGCTGGTGACTAAAAAGGCCAATCCGAGATAGACAAGTCCGGTTGCAGAAAGCACAGCAGAAGGCTTCCTTGGGTGATGTTTCTGGGTTGTGATTTTTTTCTGCATTGTCGTTTCTCTTCAAGATTTGCTCAGCGTGAATTCTCAAATAAGGCTGCAGCATTGTGGATAGTGTATCTCCATGCCTCCTGATGTGAGGCCAGGGCGGACCATTGTTGGTGATCAATTTGGCAGAGCCTGAGGTGTTGTTTCAGGGAGTCCTTGTATCGCTTTTTTGGAGCGCCCCTCTTACGCTGACTCAAACGCTTCCATCAGCGCTGTTTACGCACAATTCTAAATATACACTGGCATGGGATTTACATCTTCATTAAAAAAACAGCAAAAGTTTTCTTTATGATGAGTAAGATGACAAGTGTTTTTACACATTTTGATTATTATTATTATTATTATTATTATTATTATTTGCACGTGTGGGCTTTTTTTCCATGAAAAAAAAACTTCATAAAAGTTTTTTTAATGTGTGTAAACAGAAAGCACAATATTCCCCTTTCCGCAAAATGGTCAAAATTTTATTGTTAGCTCCAACTAGAGTCAATGGGATTCATCTATGTGTTGACTTGCCATTCAACAATTGAGTCAATGGGTATACTCTAATTGGTAAACTCAATATGATGCCAGTCAGAGTTTGGAGGGGGCGGGGTTGGTTATTGCTATTGCTGAAGAGAAAAAACACACTATCCATTCTCACTGAGGATAAGAACATTTGTGAATACTTTTTACATCCCATGTGTGGACAGAATGTTAGATTTTTCAACAGTGCAGTTCCTGATTGGTTGCCACTGGCATTGTTACTAAGGGAACTGTGAGAAAGTTTACCATGTTTTGCACCATTCCAATAGTTTCTTGTTATGTGGTTTCTTCCTCCCTTCCAGGGTGGGCATGTGCAGGAAACACAACCAGGCTGCTGGCAAAGGAGAGATATATCTCTTACCCTGGCACAATGTCAGTATAGGGCTATTCAGCCCCTATACCATGATTGATGCTTTTTCTGTGGAGTTGCAGATCATTTACTGGCATTGTGCACTACCGTGGCTTAATTCTTTCAAAGGCAATGTAAAGGCTGGCTGCGGGGTGGAGGGACAGATCAATAGACTTCAAATCATATGAAGAGTAGAAGGATCAAGCCAGTCACTGTGAAAATGCCTTAATTATATATTCAATCTTAGAGCAATTGTAGGTGATGAACAAAAACTAAAACCATTTCATCTGCTGAGATTCTCCCCCCACCCCCCAGGAAACTGATTAGAGGCAAACTCATGCTGAGGGGAAAATTCTGCTGTGCTTAATTGTTGGCTGTCCAGGTGTCAGCATAAAGAGTTATCTTCCCAGTAAACCACGGAGGACCAAATTAGATGATGCACTATCCGTGAAGTTAGAAATTGTGTGGCTGTCTTTTAAAAACAACAACAACAAACAAATAGCTGGCAAGCTGGGAGGGGGAACTGATCCAGATTTGGGACTCTCACAGGGATAAAGTGTCTGTCAGTGTTTCAGTCCTGCTGTGTTCCAGATTTGAAAAGGGTAGAACTGGAGAATGTTACTTTTCTGGAGTATAGTTCCCAGAACATCCCAGCTGGGGGACTCTATAGTCCAGTTCAGGAACTGGGAAACCAGCACTCATTGAGACGATAAGAGCCATGCTGAATCAGACAGAAGGCCAATCTACTCCAGCATTCTATTCTCATAGCAGCCAACCAGTTGCCTATGGGAATCCTGCCAGCAGGACATGAGTGCAACAGCAGAGACCATGAGGGCCGTCTAGCCTTGCAGGAATACACAATCAAAGCACCCCCAACACATGGCCATCCATCCTCTGTTTAAAAACCTCCAAAGAAGGAGACTCCACCACATTCCAAGGCAGTGTATTCCACTGTAAAACAGCTCTTACCATCAGGAAGTTCTTCCTAATGCTTTGTTTGAGTCCATTGCTCCGTGTCCTAGTCTCTGGAGAGCAGAAAACAAGCTTGCTCCATCCTCAGTATGATATCCCTTCAAATATTTAAGACATGGCTATCATGTCACTTCTTAACCTACTCTTCTTCAGGCTAAATATACCCAGTTCCCTAAGCTATCCTGGGTTTCTGGAGCATGGTTTCCAGAACTTTCACCATTTTGGTCACCCTTCTCTGGACACATTCCAGCTTGCCAATATCCTTCCTGAATTGTGGTGCCCACTGCCCAGAACTGGACACAATATTCCAGGTGAGGCTTGACCAAAGCAGAACAGAGTGGTAGTATTACATCTCTTGATCTAGACATGATACTCCTATTGATATAGCCCAGAATCATATTGGCTTTTTTAGCAGCCACATTGCACAGCATCCTCTATTTTGCAGTTTTCAGCAATGGAAATATAGAGGCATGTTTAGAGGTGATATGCAACTGTCCTGTCTAGTAGCAACAGATGACCTTAACCACCATTAATTTCTATAATCCCATTTTAATAATAACATAGAGGTAACAGAAAATTTGCACTGGAAATAGTTGTTGCTGTGTGCCTTCAAGTCACTTCTGACTTATGGCAACCCTAGATGAGCCCATCATGGGGATTTCTTGGCAAGATTTGTTCACAGAGAGTTTGCCATTGCCTTCATTTGAGACTGAGAAAACAGTGCCCAAGGCCACATCCTTAGAATCCTGAGATGGAGGGGGGGATTTGGAATTCTCAGCCAGATAGCTCTACAAATCCCAGGGTTCTATAGGATATAGCCATGGCAGTTAAAGTGGACTATAGCTCTAGAACAGAGCAGTGCGAAAGAGCCCCAGAAGTCATTTCCAGATTCCCTGTATTTCTGGCCAATTTCCAGCTTTTTTTTTTTTTTTTGGTAGTTTTGCATATTGTGACATATTTGCATATAGGGTTAATGCAGAACCGTTTCATTTTGTGGATATTTTTGTGGCAGTTTGGGCAATTTTCAGACTTTTACCTATTCAGGGATAATCGAGGAATAGCTGGAGGCTTTGAAAGATTCCTAGGGGACTCAGGGACTTTAGAAAGAGGTTGGGGCTACATGTAGTCCATGGGCCATACTTCCCTTATTTGTGATCTAATTAATCAGTCAGAGATTGCAGTCCAATTTAAAATGGAAGAGAAAGAGAGAGGGGAAAACTCCAGCTAGTTCTCCGTTTCCATCTCTGATATCGTTTTCTCTAGTGTTTCAAGCTGCTGGACAATTTCACACCTATCAAGAAAGCTGGCCTGTTTATGATGATTGTTAACACTGTAGAAATTACAGGCAGAACCACTGGGCTTGTTGAACATAAGTGAGCCATCTGAGAAGGTGGGAGAAAGGATTTATATTATTTTATTTCCCATTGGATAGAGAAGGCAGCATTAAGATGTCAAGGCTGAATAAACCTGGCTGAAAGTGCTAGAATCATCTGTCCAGACAGCACAATGAATTGTGCTCAAAGAAATGGTTTTGCTATGGCTTTCTGGCAATGTACTCCCCCACCCCCTGATGCTGAGAAATACCTGTAAAGAGACATCATCTTTTAAAAATTGGTATTGGTTGTGCAAACAACAGAATCCCAAATATCATTCTAGAGTGGAAACTTCAGTGTGGCCAAAATGTTGCGGCCTTAATGCAGGCCAGGACCAGTTACAGGGAGCTGTTTAACCTTGTTAAAACAGCTTAACTGGCTACTGGTTTGTTTCTGTGAACAATTCAAAATACTGGCCATGACCTATAAAGCCTTATATAGCTTAGGTCCAGGTTATTTGAAAGACTATATCTCCCCTTATGAACCTGCAAGGGTTCTAAGATCTTCAGGGGAATGCTTTCTCTCGGGCTAGCCACCATCACAGGCTTGCCTGGTGAGAACACAAGAGAGAACCTTCTTGATGGCTGTTCCTACTCTCAGGAACCCCCTTCCATAGGAGGCTAAGCTGGCTTCCTCCCTGCTTTCCTTTCACCAGCAGGCAAAGACCTTTTTATTCAAGCAGGCTTTTAATACATAGCTGTGTTTATGGAGGTTTTTTAATTGGAGTGTGTTTTTATTTTGTTTATTTTTATCTTCTAAATTGTATTTTTATGACATTTTGTGAGCTGCTTTTTGTCCCATTCTAGGAGACAGGTGGCATATCAATTACTCTCTCTCTCTGGCTTTTCTTCGCAAACAAAGATTCAGGAAGGACTCATCCCATGCTTTCTGCAAGCGCGCTGATGACTAAAAAGGCCAATCTGAGATAAACAAGTCTGGTTGCAGAAAGCACAGCAGAAGGTCTCCTTGGGTGATGTTTCCGGGTTGTGATTATTTTTGCGTTCAATACTTGTTTGGCATGAGTTCTAATTTGTGAGCTGATTGGGTGCTATTTCAGAGCATGGACTGTGATGTGAGTATCCTGTGCCCAACTACTCATTCAGCAATGAATTTGGGAAACAGCCTGCTTCAGGCCAGACCAATGTGGAAACTATCCAGTTAGACTTGGGTCTGAATCAGAATCCTGACTAGGAACTCTTTAAGATCCTCATGCCTTCTGCTGACTAGCTTTGCAAAAGTTATGGCTATAACCTTTGCTTGCTAGAATACAATGAAATTTGCAGACATACTAGGAGTTTTCAGATTTGAATACAATTTCAATTATTCCTGCTTTCAATTTGGATGTCTTCTCAGTCTGTCTGAATAAATCAATTTCTGTTTGTGATTCATTCAAATCCAGAGCAACCCCAACCCCACTACGAGGCTTGTAGAGCAGCAGGATTAGGACAAGGAGATGGCATCATTGGGTAACTGCCAACCTCCACCCTCCTTGCTAACAATCCTGAGAGCTTCCTAGCTCTTCTACTCCTCCTTTTTGCTGCCACTGGCTGTTTATCTGTCCTATTTGAGTCAGTAAGCAGTGAGAGAAAGAAGCAAGAGCAGATTTCACATATTTCCTCCCCTTCCCTCTCAGAACCCTTTAGCTGAGAATTCAAAGTATTCCTAGCTAAACTTCAAATGTCAGGATTCTGTAGGATAGAATCACGACAGTTACACTGGAACCATCTATCTATATATATAACTCTTGGGCATGTTGTCTTTCCCAGTGTGCTAATTGGCCACTTAGGAAACACTGCCCCTCCCTCCTCTCACTCCCTCAGCCAATCACCACCCACATGCAAATTCCCTCAACACCTCACAATCCACTCCTGCCACTCAATCTGCTTCTACACCCCAGCCTCACAAAGACCCCTGTTGCCAGCCATTCACCTGAGCGTGCAGTGGCGGAGGAGCTGCTGTCACCATGATCCCAGCCTGGTGGCTGACCCAAAAGCCGTAGCAAGGACTCCAAGATCCTAAACAGAACCCCCCCTCTACCTCCACTATATGCCTCTTCAAATCTACTATAATGGCATATGTTATGCTGGGTACTGCTAGATGTGCTATAATCCATTAAAAACTGGCCCCTATGTCTCTTTTCCATTTTCTGTGCTGTTAGCAAGAACTGCTGGGACACCAGCCAAGAGGAACCATGGCACTGTGTTAGGGATGGAAATGCTTGTGTTTCTTAAATGCAAGAATGAAGAATGTCAAAATGTGTTATCCCTGCTTGGTGAGATTGCAAGAGTTTTGGCATATTTCTGATTATTTTTATTTTTGGTAAACATTTGTGGCCCCAAACAATGTTTTGCAAAGCAAATAGTGGGTACACACACACACACACATCTGTTTTCTGTGCATATAGGTTGGTGCAAAAATAATGTTGGGGGGGTTGCAAATGAAACATTTGCAAAAAATAAAATAAAATCACAAAATATGAAAAATGTTACAGTGGTTGATCCCCCGCCCCCTCATTGGGGTGTCTTGATGGTTGGAGCTTCTCTTTCTCATTGAGAATGAGAAAACTAGCAAGCATTCTTTGGCATTCTTCAGTATTTGGGGGGATAAGAAAATCTGCAAGTGTCACTGCATAGTTCCACCCATGCACTTGGCTGCTAGGCCTATAAAAGGTAGTATTCTCCTTAGGCAATAGTGTTTTCCAGACCATTGCACTGACTTCATCCACTCAAGCTGGCTGTTTGCTGTAATTACCAAGAAGCTCTATCTCCCTCTCCAGGGTGGGACTTTGCCATGCAATGACAGTCTTTCCTGGTTACTAACTTCTCCTTCTCTCACATGTCAATAGAGATTTGCCATCTACCTATGACGTACTCCCTCAGAATCTTAAGGGAAGGATCCATTTGGGTAATTGAGCTAGATCCTGCTACTTCCATCAAAACTAGGTACCCCTTCCCCTCTGCACCTCCTTCCCCCTAAAAATACTTCCTCAGTGGGCTTGGGAACCACCTAGAGCAAAGTTTTAAGGTATACTATGGGGAGGAGCTGGCAACAGGGAGGGTGGTCACCAGTTCTGTTAGGAAAAGTTAACTTGTCTAGCCCACATTTTACAAGCTTGTTTGCAAGAATGTCATGGGGAACCTTGTCAAAGGCCTTACTGAAATCAAGGTATACGATATCCACAGCGTTCCCTTCATCTACCAAGCTGGTAATTTTATCAAAAAAGAGATCAGATTAGTCTGGCATGACTTCTTTCTCTGAAACCCATGTTGACTTTTTGTGATTATGGCATTGCCTTCTAAATGTTCACAGACTCCCTGTTTAATGATCTGCTCTAGAATCTTCCCTGGTATTGAAGTCAGACTAACTGGACGATAATTGTTGGGATCATCTTTCCCCTCCCTTTTTGAAGATGGGGACAACGTTTGCCCTCCTCCAGTCTGCTGGGACTTCTCCTGTCCTCCATGAGTTCTCAAAGATTATTGCCAATGGTTCTGAGATTATATTTGCCAGCTCTTTTAATACTCTTGGATGTAGTTCATCTGGTCCTGGAGATTTAAATTCATTTAGTTTAAGAAGGTGTTCCTGTACTACCTCTTTGCTTATTCTGTGCTGGATTTCCCCTATTGTGTCCTCTGTTCCTTTATCCTCAGGTTGGTCACACTGAGGCAAAGAAGGTGTTGAGTAATTCTGCCTTTTCTATGTGCCCTGTTAGCATTTTGCCATCTTCTCCACGTAGTGGCCCTACCATTTCCTTCTTCCTCCTTTTGCTGAGGTCATACCCCCCAAAAACCCTTTTTATTGTTCTTAACCTCTCTAGCAAGTCTGAGCTCATTCTGCACTTTAGCTTTTCTGACTTTACTCCTACACGTGTTCGCTATCTGTTTGAATTCTTCTTTGGTGATTTCCCCCTTTTCCATTTCCTATACATGTTCCATTTAAAACTTAACTCCACTGAAATTTCTTTAGTCATCCATCCTGGTTTCTTGAGACACCTCCCATTTTTCTTCCTCAATGGTACTGTTTGAAATTGTGCCTTCAGTATCTCCCTTTTGAGAAAGTCCCATCCATCTTGAGGTCTCTTCTCTTTTAGTATTCCTGACCATAGGATCACCCCCAGTGTTTCCCTGAGTTTATTGAAATCAGCTCTCCTAAAGTTGAGAACGCATGTCTGACTATGCCCGTCTTCTCCTTTCCATTGTATAACAAGCTCCAGGAGAACATGATCATTCTCACCTAAGGATCCTGCCACTTGCACCCCATTAACCAGGTCATCCCTGTTGGTTAGGATCATATCTAAAATTGCTGACCCCCTTGTTGCCTCTTCCACCTTTTGGACCATGAAATTGTCTTCCAGGCAAGTAAGGAATTTGCTAGACCTTGACGTTTTGGCTGAGTTAGATTGCCAGCAAATATCAGGATAGTTGAAGTCACCCATCACTACTACATCTCTCCTTTCTGCGTGTGTGGTCATCTGTTCTAGAAAGGCATCATCCAATTCCTCCATCTGACTTGGGTGTCTGATAGAGTCCCACAATATCATCCCTGTTGTTTCCCTCCCCTTTAATTTTTATCCAGATGCTCTCCACCTGGCTTCCAGTATTGATGTCATGGATCTCTTCACTGATGTAAATATCCCTGACATATAATGCTATTCCTCCTCCTTTCCTGTTTGGCCTGTTTCTCTTATAAAGGTTATACCCCTCTATTCCTACATTCCAATCATGAGACTCATCCCACCAGGTTTCGGTAATGCCTATTATATCATACTTGCTTTGTAGTGCTAGGAGTTCAAGTTCATCTTGCTTATTTCCCATGCTCTGTGCATTAGTGTAGAGACATCTAAGACCATGTGTTCCCTTTACTTGCTGCCTGTGCAAGTTTTTTTGCCTCCCACCATTGGGTCCTTGTGCCTTGTTCCCTCTGACAGTTTGACTATTTTCTCCACCCCTTTTGCCTTCCAGAATACTGTCTCCCTCCCACATATGACTCAGTTTAAAGCACTCCTGATCAAATTCTTGAGACTGTAGACAAAAATGTTTCTGCCAACTGTTGTGAGATGCATCCCATCTCTTGCCAGAAGTTCCCCCTCATGGAAGCGCAGCCCATGATCCGAGAATCCAAATTGTTCTCGGCATCACCATCTAAGGAGCCAGTTGTTTACATCGGCTATTTTCCTCTCCCTTCCTGAACCATGCCCTTCAACTGGCAGAAGAGACGAGATGACAACCTGTGCGTCCATTTCTTTCAGCTTCCTCCCCAGAGCCTCCTAATCTCTTCTGTTGTTCAGAAAGCTGTGCCTTGCAGTATCATTGGTTCCCACATGGACCAAAAGGAAGTGGTAATGATCTGTAGGCTTGACGAGTCTTGTCAACCTCTCTGTTACATCACGGATCTTTGCCCCAGGGGACAACACACCTTCCGAGACATCTTGTCAGGCCCACAAACCACTGCTTCTGTACCCCGCAGCAAGGAGTCCCCCACCACCACACGTCTCCCCTGAGGCTTCGCAGCTGCTGTTCCTTGCGGTGGTACTCTCAAGGTCCCCTGCACTGCCCCTGAAGTCTGTCCATACTGTTCTTCCTCATTGTCCTTGATAAGGGAGAGGGCTTCAAATCGATTCTGTAGTTGCAAGCTGCTCGAAGAATCCCTGGATTTTCTTGTTCTGTGTGTGACACTCCTCCAGCTATCACCTCCTGTGTCTGTGGAGTGACACTCTCCTCCCCAGCCAGTTCCTCTGTGCAGTCCCCACCCAAGACTGTTTGTTCTGTTCTGTCCAGGAAAACCTCTTGCTCCCAAATATGTTGAAGTGTAGCTACCCTTGTCTCCAGCTGCTGGACTTTCTCCTCCAAGAGGGCTACCAACATGCACTTGGTGCATGTGAAGTTCCCCACGTCTGTAGACAAGAAGACAAACATCCCACAAGTGTTGCAGGTGACCACAGCAGCCCCCTCAGTGTCCATGGTGAGAGCTTTCAGAACTCTTAGTTAATGCTGAGAACTCTAAGCTGTACTTTTAGGAATGCTGCATTTTTATTTGGTCACTCAAATTCAGACTCCCAGAAGCTCCACCCCACTCAGAAACTAGCAGCTTCTCCCAATAGTTTTTAAAAAATTCAAACTCACCCACTCAAAATGGCTCTCCAGAAGCTGCTCTCCTTCTTCTCCCTGGCAGGAAACTCTGTCTCAAATTTATTTGTCCTATAAACTATAGTTGTCCCTTCATATTTGCTGGGGTTTGGTTCCAGGACCCCCCATGGATACCAAAATCTGTGCATACTCAAGTCCCATTATATACAATGGCATAGCAAAATGGTGTCCCTTATATAAGATGGCAAAATCAAGGTTTGCTTTTCGGATTATTACTTTTTAAGAATATTTTCAAGCTGTGAATACTTAAATCCGTGGATACCGAAGGACAACTGTACTGAGAATTTCTGAATATTCAGATACTGATATTATATGTCATCTGTAAAACCAATAGGTACAGGAAGGGAGTTGTCAACAAAGGGTCATGAAACCTATAGAGCCTCTAAAGGAATTGCTAAAAGTCAAATTAGGAAGAACTAGTCAACATTTCTTCCTGTTCTGTGTTTTTACTTCTTCCCTCTCTTTCTCCTTCTCCTCCACCTTCTCCAAATGTTTTCATTTTCATGGCGGCACTTCTAATCTCTGACCCTATTAACATGGTTTCTCTTGAGCGGTTATTTGCATTAGAGTGAGAATCAACTGACTAAAGTTGATTAAAAAACGCCTGCAGCTTAGCTTCTGAGTTACCAGCTACATCCAAAGCAGGGGGAGAAGAAAACAATAGAAAAGAAACAGAGGATTTCAATAAAGTTATCCTGGCTCTTTCAAGAAGCAGAAAGCATGTTTTGTTTCTGTTTTGTTGCTAACAGTCCAGGCTGGTGAGCTGCAATGCTGTTATCACTCAACCTAAAACTAAAAGGGGCTGTTTAATTCCAGAGTAATAGGCAGTAGGCAGCAAGGGAGAGAAAAAGTGTTTGGAAACACAAGGATAATGCTTTGCTGCAGATTGTAACAAAGAATCTCAGCTACCAGGGCTGATTCCTGGGTCTCTATTTTAAATAAAATGCCTGCTATTACAAGTGTCAGGCTCCAGAGCATGGAAATGCTACTCTTCTGTGTAACAACTCCTAGAATTCTCCAGCCGGCATGTGACAGAAGGGGGAGCTGCCATTTTAATTCCCCACAATACCCAGATGTGAACATTGCAGAAAATTAAAATGGTACCTTTAGCAGTTAGTGCACTGCTGCTGCTAGGATCTTACTACTGTCACCAGGTAATAGTGCAATCCTAATTCAAAAATCTGCCGGAAGAAGAATAAAAAAGATGTATTTATTTTTATTTAGTTATTTATTTATACCCCGCTCTTCAGCCACAAGGCTATCAGAGTGGCTTACAAATTGTTTTAAGCAATAGCTATTTACACATCTACACTAAATTAAACCGTTTCCAATGTGTGTTAGCTAATTGCCCCCACAAGCTGGGTACTCAATTTACCGACCTTTGAAAGGATGGAAGGCTGAGTGAACCTTGGAGCCCGCTGGAATCGAACTTACAATGTGGTGGCTTGCAGTACTGGCATTTAACCACTGCCACCAAGGGAAAAGCTGAGTTATGCAATATCCAAATGTCCCTCAACCCAGAGGCACAGGCACTGTGCTCGCAAAAAGCTAGAAAAGGACCAGGTTAGCCCTCAGTGATACCACCCCACCAAACCCAGGAGGCTTTGGGATACAGAACAGTTGCAGCTGCCCTAGTGTCAGCTCAGTTTCTGGTCAGCCATCTTGGTAAATGAGGATTGTATTCTACGCCTGCTAGAGACCCATCAACAAAATAAGGGTGCTTCATTTTAAATGCGTAAGCAGTCCTGGGTATTATAGTCAGTGTTACCAAAAATTGTGAAGAGTTTCCAAGTCCTGAACTGCTCCATTTCTCTGTGTCCAGGCCATATTTCTATTAAAGGTTGGACACCACTAAAGGTACATCCCATAGACTGGGTCCTGTTAGGGACATACATATGTGCCAATTTCCCTTACTTATGCATATGTTCTCTGTTCAGTGCTGTGAGGGCTTGATATTCTCTTCCATCCCCCAACTCCCCCAACTTCCTGGATTGCCTCTAAAGGCCCCACCACCACCTCAGGCATTCCATGCTTCATGGGGAGTTGGCAGAATCACAGAAGATATGTTCCCATAGCCAGACACAAAATGATGACATCAGCGCTGACATCCTCTGGGGTCCTCTTGATGTCTCAGCGCTTCTGTACTCATTTTACTTCTAGTTGCAGGGACTTAGCCAGATGCTTCTATGATCCTGCCTGCTCACCACAAAACATAGAATAGCCATAAGTGGGGCTTTTGAAGCTGTTCAGTAAGTTTTGGGGATGGGGATCTTTGCAGACCAGTATACTATGCTATAATGAGCCATGCAGGATTGTAGTCATGGTCTGTTATGGATGTGGAGGTGATGATGAGGTGAATGGGAACAGAGTGTGTTCTGTATCTCAGGCCAGCAGTCAGTTAATTTTATTTATTTTATTCAAAAAGTAATTGAAGAAAAAAAACAACTACTTTATTTACTTTTAAGAAAATGGGAAAGAACTGTAACCCCTCTAGTATGGTAACAGTAGCTAATTAGTTTTTAAAGTTCTAGTCACCACACAGATGGAAATGTGGGGGCAGAGAGAAAAAGATATAGTTTAGGCACATAATTCGTTTTATAAAGAAATATGAAATACTTTATTCTGTAAAGAAATACTGGGAAAATGACAAGGTTTGCTACATTTAAATTTATACTCAATTATACCAGGTTTTGTATCCCATTTTAGTAATTTCCAAAATATTAGGAAACTTACTATGAGCTATAAGCATTTCACACATTTTTTTTGTTCTTTTTTTGCCAAAACCTTCTTTGGTATTTTGATGGTTACTGGTAGCACCAACTTAAAGACCTGTTAGAAATCTTAAAAAGAAGCAGGGAAGTAGAAAGTTAAATCATATTAAACAAAGAGACTGCAAAATGTAATAGCCAGGCATTGTCAGTCACAGCTATTAAAAATTAGATGCTGTAGGTGGGTGTTGCTATGACTAGTTTTTACAGCCTGCCCCCACACTATAAAC
This sequence comes from Gambelia wislizenii, assembly GCA_030847615.1. Classification (NCBI taxonomy): domain Eukaryota; kingdom Metazoa; phylum Chordata; class Lepidosauria; order Squamata; family Crotaphytidae; genus Gambelia; species Gambelia wislizenii. The sequence continues at coordinate 239,543,211 of JAUMIR010000005.1, forward strand.
ATGTTGCTTTGATAGATGCTGGTATAAAACTACTGCCTGATGTTTAAACTACTGGAATTTTTCCATGTCCCAATTTCAGTTAGAATGTGCAGGCCAATTTTGAACTAGGCAAAGCTTACCAATAATGATGCTAATTCCATATTTGTCAGTGTTACTGGGAAAGGTGGAATATGTGTATGCCCCAGTGTCTTTTGGGAGGAGTGGAGAGAATGTGATGCAAAATAAATGGCCATAAATACCAGAAATTTCTTATCTATCCCTTCTTCCAAGGCACTCAGAAATCAGACTGAGAAAAAGAAGACCTTTCCCAGTGACTGGGATAGTGTTGCTCCAACAGTTTTGACACTTTGGACTTTATCACATGGGAGAGGTATATCAAAATTAAAGCTGGATAAAAGTGTTTGGCTGGTATTTATCACACAATGTCATGTCTGTCCTGTTGCTCCTTTGCCTTTCAATCTTTGTTAGAACGCACCTTCTCATTGATGGAAAAACCCATCAATGGCTCCCAATATTGTTGCTTTTCCACTATGATAAGGTGCAATAGGCCCCTTCTGCTGCATTTCCAATGTTCCAGCAGTCCATGAATGGGAATGATTCCCCTCCCTCCCCCACCCCTTCCCCTTGCTATTCCCAAGCTGGCTGAGGTTGCTTTTAGACTCTGCCCCCCACAGAGTTTGCAGCTGCTGCTTAAATAGCTCTACCTCCTCACCCACCCTCTTCTTCTCGATCTCCTGTCCTGCCAGCAGTGACATCCCTTCACTCTCTTTCCTAGCTTGCCACCACTATGTCTCAGCAAGATCTTAAATCCCTTCCCAGCCCTTTGACTTCTACTTTGCACTCCACCCAGGATTAGGAGGAAGACCAGTGGGGTTAGTGGGCTGGGAAGGAGTTCAACTCATCTTTTGCCTTATGGTAACCTCATAAATTTCATAGGGTTTCCTTAGGCAACAAATACTCAGAGGTAGTCAATGTGAAGTTGAAGGCTTTCATGGCCGGCATCCATAGATTTTCCTTGGTTTTTTTCCAGGCTGTGAGGTCGTGTTCTGGAATAATTTCTTTCTGATGTTTCGCCTGCATCTGTGGCTGGCATCTTCAGAGAATGGTTGGGTCTGGGGTTTATATGCTGTGAACCCCTGTAGGGGAGTATATGTAAATTTGTATAACTGAATGGTTAGTTTCTGGGTATAGAAATGCAAGGCTCGTTAGTGTCTGTTTGGCTGGCCATTATCTGCTGGGAATCCCCCTGTCCCTGGGTGGAATTCCTTTGTATAAACCAACCTGAACACAAAATGTTATTTAAAAACACAGAAATTCTGGACCAGGCCAACAACTATCATGTCAGAATGCACAGAGAAGCTATTGAAATCCACAGACACCTGGACAACTTCAACAGGAAAAGAAACCTTAAAAGTAAACAACATCTGGCTCCCAGTTTTGAAATACAATAGAATTAAACTTCAACACTTACAAAGGAATTCTCTGAAGACCCCAGCCACAGATGCAGGTGAAACGTCAGAAAGAAACTATTCCAGAACACGGCCTCACAGCCCAGAAAAAACCCCAAGGAAAATCTACTCAGAGGTGGTTTTGCCAGTTCCTTCCTCTGAAATATAGCCTGCAGCCCCTGGTATTCATTGGCAGTTTCCCATCTAAGTACTAACCAGGGCTGACTCTTTCTATCTTCCAAGATAAGACAGAATCTGGTACCTTTGGTGGCAGGACTTAAATGAAGTGCATGTTCAATCCAATGGGAAACACATGAGTATTTCCTCAAAAACATCTGGTGGAAATGTGAAAAAGCAGAAAGATACTGGGGGAAGATTCATAGAGGAATCGTAAAATTATTTAATATAGACTTCCCCTGTGCCCCTGAAATTTATCTTTTAAATATATTTGATAAGATAGATAGTCAAATTCTGAAAAAATACTGGAAAGTGTTATCATATATGGTGACAATAGCTAGAATTAAATACGTTAAGTATTGGAAGACTAGAGAGTTACCATCATTAGATGAATGGACGTTAAAACTCCTGGAAATATATGAAATGGAAAAAATTACGGTTATAATGGATGAAAACAAAACCTTAAAAGACTTGGAGATATTAAACCCACTATGGGAAGATAAATGGGGAAAAGAAGCCAAAATAAAAAAAGACTAACAATATTTTATAATGTATAAAGAAACAAGTCGGAATATGAACAAAGCAAATAAATAAGATATTAAAATAAGAGAAAGTAGAGACAAGGAACAGAACTTTAAGAGGGAGAAGGGGGAAAATAAGCATAAAAAATGAAATGGATAAGAAAAGAAATAAGGAAGCAATGGAACATGTGTGTGAAAGAAAGAATGGAATGAGTGAAAAATAGAGGTTAGCATTGGGAATGATGTAAGAAGTATTGTAAGAATATTGAAAAATATAAGATAGTGATTTAAGACCCAGGCATGATTATGTACGATTATGAATGATTATATATGTTGTGTGTTATTTTAATGTATGTTTGTTAAGGAAATGCTGAATAAAAAAATAAATAAATAAAAAACCATAGCCAGTTTTTGTTTTCTAGCAGTTCCCAGAGTCCATTAGTGTGCTACTTGCCTTTTCACTCAGAAAGATGAGAAAACACCTCAATAATAACCTTTTGGATATTCAAATACCCAAGAGGTGATGTCATAACCAGATGTGTTTTTTTTTCAACTGTATTTTTCCATGTATGTATTTTACATTTATTTTCATACATGTGAGCTTTCAGGGTGGAATTGAATTTACAATAGAAATGCTTAAAAATAAATTAGTCCAGGAAAAAAATATGTATATAATAACTAAATACAGACAGATACAGTTTGAAACCCAGGTTAACATTCATCTGCCTTTTAATTTTATCTAAATTGCTTCTTTCCTCACAGGATATCCTATGAAAGGAAAAATTAAATATGTCTGGAAGGCTTCCCTGAGCATCAGTTCCAAATGTCTTGTGGTGGAAATGAAACAAAGTTCATCAGCATTCCCCCAAACATAAGGAGTTCAGTGTCTCCAGAGTTTCAATTACTTTCAAGTAACTCAGTTCAAGGCCTCACAACAATCTTAATGGAGAGAGTTTAACCCTGGGCTAGAAAGCATGCAGGGCTCCCATTGTAAATGACTACCCAACCTCGAAGCAGGTGAAGGGGGAAGGAGAGGTGACAGCTTCATCTAGAAACCACCTGATTGTCTCAGAAAGGCTATTAACTTTTTCTTTTTAGGAAGTAACAGCATGAAGACATGCAGAATGATTGAGCAAGACAATATTAGGCACATCATAAAGCCAGACAGCACTGAGCAGGCAGTGTGGAGAGATATGAAGAGTCATTCTGCCTCCTTACATCCATCACAGTGGTTCCGCAAACTGACTGGTGTTACCACTGCTTTCTATATGGTTTTTCATATCACTGATCAAGAGAGGAGAAAATCAACACAGAAGAGCAGGCTACGGCTACCTTCTTAGGGCCAGGAGTTCTGTTGACATACATTGGCCTGATGGGTTGATTTACATAAAAATTATTTCCTTGCAAAATAGAAAGACTGGGGAATGTGGAAACCTCTCAGTTACCATCTTGCTGAGTTTCTCTGAATTCCACCTGCATTTTCGTTCTGTTCCCGTTTTTGTATTGGCTTTTGAAATTTTGCCTGGCTGGATCCTGCTAGTACACTACTCTAGTGTAACTACATTAATGTAGGTGATGGCAACAGGAGGGGAAAGGTCTCAGGTGCAGCACCTGTGAAAGAAGACAGGTGTTGGAGAAATAGGCTGCTCATAGATGGAGTGCCTTTTCCCACCCCTCCTGAATGCTGGAAAAAGCACAACTGTTAGTGTAGTATACCACTTAGATGCCAGCTAGTGTGTTTTCTTTCCACACTACCGTTTATACACGTTTTAATGTAGTTTTTTAATGTGCTCATTTATTTGGGCAATGCACCTAATTTACACTAGTTTCCTCCATTGACTAAAGCATTTTTGTGCACATTTTCTCTTTCAATTATGTGCATTGTTTTGTATGTTCTTCCCCACCCCCACTCCCGGAAATGTCCTGTTAGGTTTCATAAATGTGCTTTTGTTCAAGGGTAGGTGCACATTTTCTCAGAAATGCCATGGAAACCTCACAAATGTGCAAGGGCTCAAGGAAAGGTGCACCAGTCTCAACGGGTCAATTCCAGTGAAAGACTGTCCAGCCTGCCAGTTCCAATGAAATTTCTTTCCATTCAAGAGAAAGATCAGTATGAGTGACTAATGTAAATCAAGAGTCCCTTGAATGTTTCCCCGCCTGACCTGGAAGGTCAGCAGCCTTCATAAGGAGAGAAGGCACATAGAACATCACATACCTCCAACGTTTCACAGATTAAAAGTGGGATGCCTGTGGCCAAGCAACCTCAGAGTGTGGTCAAGATGGCCAAAGCTATTAATGAGGAAGGGCACACAAGCTAGGAGAGGCAGCAGCAATTTGCTTTTGCCTGAGTCTACAGGGAAGGGCAAGATTCTGTCCCTGCCTCTCCTCTCCCTTCTTTTGCACTTTCAACTCATTGGCACTAATGGAAGAAAACCAAGGGGAAAGGTATGAGAAGGAGATGGAAACTGGGGCATTTTAAAAGCAGTTGGAAAAGTGGGACTACAAAGGATTAACTGGGACTGTCCCTGTCAGACTGGAACAGTTGGAGGGTATGACATTAACATCTGGTCCCATGGTGTCCTGATTTCAAGGACAGAACTCTGGCCTATTTAAATCAGCTTCACTCCTTCTTGAACCTATTCCCATTTCCAGGAGTTCCCCAGGACCCTGTGACTTCGGGGTGGTATTAGCTCATTTTCCTTCAGGGGCTGAATAATCATGTTTTACTGGTCTGCAGGCTGATCTAGCTGGCAGGCTTAAACACACAATGCTCATAAATGTTAAGTGAGAATGGCCTGGGCTCAGCCAAACTATCTATGGGTCCCCTCTGTCCACAATTTGAAATTCATCTGTTTCCTAATCAGGCTTCTACATTAACCAATTACTGTAAAAACATAAAAATGAAACATACTGGTTTGAAATTAAATGGGTACATAATCCAGCAGGATAGTATCTCCAAGGAGTTGTGTCAAATTTTGAAGTGCTGTTGGCACTCGTCACTTGAACTTGTTGCCTCATCACCAAACCCACAAGTTTTGTATTTCTATGGCTATTCAACAACCTGCTTATAAGGTCTTTCCTAGGCACCAGTTCACTCCATGTATCTGAGGAAGCAGACCAAGTCTACGAAAACATATGCTACAACTTCTTTCTCTCAGTTAGTCTCAAAGGTGTTACAAGATCCCCTTGCTTATTGATACTCCAGACTAATATTCTGGCACTCATCATGATAACAGCCAACCTCATGCCCTTAAGGAGAGTCCAAAAATGCAAGCAGCCATGTTGATTGCTATCAGCCCACCAGTTCTACCAGCTTTCAGCTCCACAGACTACAAGTCTTTTGAAAAGCTAATGGGTCTTAATGGCACATTTAAGATTAAGCTATCCCAAAAGTATATTTATATACACAGTTGTCCCTTCATATTCACTGGGGTTTGGTTCCAGGACACACACCCCCCCATGGATACCAAAATCCATGAATACTCAAGTCCCATTATATGCAGTGGCAAAGCAAAAGGGTGTCCCTTACATAAGATGGCAAAATCAAGGTTTGCTTTTTGGATTATTATTTTTTAAAGAATATTTTCAAGCCGTGAATACTTAAATCTGTGGATACCAAATCCCTGGATACGGAGGGACAACTGTAATAGATAATACACAAAAATATTTTGTTGCTGGAAAAACCCATCCCTACTCCTATTGTGTGGTAGAAAAGCAAAGTTTGGTGAGAAACAGGACAACTGAGGTTCATAGCAGGTAATGTCACCATCACTGCAAATCAGAAGGTATTGGGAGCCCTGGCTCCCCTTAGCCCTGCACGACTGGGTTTCACTATACCACTACTTCAGAGTAATGTAACAGATGAAATGGCAGACATATTAGAGAGAGCTAGGGCTCATCTATATGGGCCAGAATATACTGGCTTCCTGTCATCACATTCTGGTCCCGGATCAGGCCCATTGCTTCCCTGTTACCTGCATGAAACAGGCAGGGGTCCTCACAGACACACTGGCCTGCTTCTGCAACCACCACTGCTTTCATTCATGTTACACTATAAAACCAGGAAGAGGCCCCACAGCACATGATCAAGGCCCCTGAATGTGAACAGCCTTGGTCACCTGCTTCCTGGCATCAGAGAATGTGACATGGATGGAAGTGTCGGCAGCTGCAGAGATGGGCCATCATGCTGGTATGGCCTCCTGAAGTCTCATGGGCCTGATCCAGTTTATCTTAAAAGAGCCATTCTTTCTTGGGTATTTTGCTGAAATATTTTAATTGGCTTTATCCTGTCTTCCCCTTATTTTAGCCCTGTGCATTGTGAAGGACTGCCTGGGGGCACAACTGGGTAAAAGCTCTGCATTGTTTGGACTGCAGGGCTCCAAGACGGGGTAAGATGGCATAAATAGCCTGTCTAGACAAGGTCCTAGATGCAAATCTACTCAGACAAGAAAGTCTGAGTTATTATATCTCAATCTAACCCACTGCATTGTTATGAAAATAAAACTGAATAAGGAGCAGATAAGGCTTATAGAAACCTCTGGGAGTTTGAGAGAAAGGACCCATATAAGGACTTAATGTAATAACAAACTCTGCGAAATAGTAAGATTGGATTCTAGATTCTAGTGCCAGATCCCTCAGCCTTGCCTACCTCACAAAGTTTTTATGAGAGCAAAACAGAAGAGAGTAGAGCCCATCTGGACTACCCTGGTCTCTTTGGATGAGGGATCAGATGAAAATTTAAGGTATAAGTAATGCATTCAGCTGTGAAAACTACTAGAATTGGGGGCTGGAACTGGTTGTAAGCAGCACATGACTCCCTTGCTACAGCAGCTCTATCGGCTACTGTTCTGTTCAAAGTGCTGGTTATGACCTATAAAACCCTATATAGCTTAGATTTTCAGGTGAAGCCCTTATTTCACTTCCACCATTCTACTAGGCATGCCTCGTGGGAATACAGGAAGGGCCTTCTCAGTGACTGCTCCTAAGCAATAAAATTCACTTCCTAGGAGGTTAGACTTCCTCCCTGTTGTGCTCCCATCAGCAGGTGAAGACTTAAAAAAAAAGTCCAATAGGCTTAAACACTTTATATGAAAAGGGCTCTTAACAATGTGCTGTATTGTTTTTACTTCTTGTCTTAATGGATAGGCATTCCATTGTTCTTATTTCTAAATATAGTTTAGTTCTATTTTAACGATAACCTTTTGTATTTTTTTAAAAAACAAAATCTGTATGTGTTTTCATTTTTGTTAGCCACCCTGAATCCCAGTGCTGGGGAAAAGCAAGATATAAATAAGCAAAACAAATAAATACTAGATTATAGGTATCCTGACTTCAGAGTGACAAAAGAAATGCAGTAACAACCCATCCACAGAATATTCACACTACCTTACATCCGATTTCTGTGTCATCTCTAAGGGAACGGCCTAAGTGAGGAAGGTTGCCTCTTAAGGAAATGACAGAGTATCGCTTTGCTCCTCTGTGTATTTTCATGCAACTTCAAAGAAAATAACTAAGCTGGCTTTGGGTATGGAGAGCCATTCCCTCCCAAGTCACTAACAAAGAACATCCAAACTGTTTGAAAGAAGGCAGCTGCCAGCCATGCTCCAAGAAGCAATATGCATTGTACTGTAACCATGACTTAGTTTAATGTTCTAGGTCACAGACCCCTTTTTTGCAGGCAAGGTTGTGTGTTTGAAGATCTAATTATATTCATTCCTCTATTTTCTTTTCTTATCTATTTTTTATTTAAAAAAAAACCATTTGCTTGGTATATCTAACCTGATATTAAAAATCTAATTTGTTTTCTTAAGCCAAAGATGACTGCACCAGCTAATTTATATTTGAAGAAGGCAATGGAAGCGTGTTTTTTTTTTAATGGGCACTCTTCCAAAGAGAACAATTGTGATGGCTTCTTGCTTCTAGATGTGATGTGACTTGAGTGACAGCGGGGATAGAAGGATCAGAGGTGAGAAATGAGGCTGGAACTTCAGTGCCTACAATGTTTCATCTCACCTATGTTCAAAGTCATCCCAGTGGCTGCGGTTATGTCAGTGGGACAGTGAATCCACACCAGGGTTTATTTTGAACTTTGAAGGAGTTATCCAGTGTGGTAAACCCACTGGGGGATAGGGTTCAGCACTTTGGACATCTCCTTTAAAGTTCAGAGTAAATCTGAGAGTGGATTCATTGCACCAGTGCCCTTACCTGCTACTGAGTGAGGTGTTGCAAGAAATTAAATAATACTTGGTTCCCATTTTTATACTTTTTTTCAGAATGAAGCTGTAGGTTGCACATATGGGAGCATCCTCAAGCTTTTTTGTCTTTTTTTTTTAAAAAAAAAACCTTTAAATATGAAAAAAAGGGTATACTTTTCAACAAGGTGGTGGGGGAAGGAGCAATATTTAGATTGCAAGAAAATTGTGCTCTCTTTTCTATTTTGCTGATACAGTGGGTTCACGGTATCCACTGGGGTTTGGTTCCAGCACCCCACATGGATACCAAAATCTGTGGATGCTCAAGTCCCTTTATATACAGTGGCATAGTAAAATTGTGTCCCTTGTATAAAATGGTGAACAGCAAAGTTTGCTTTTCAGAATATTTTTTAAGAAAATACTTTCAAGCTATGGTTAGTTGAATCTGTGGATAAAGAATTCATGGATATGGAGGGCTGACTGTATACTCAGGACATTTAGTATATACAATTATTTAATACACATCTGAATCACAAATGTGCATGTGCATTCTCTGCTACTAGGGATGGATGGATGACTTTCTCTTGGTCCTGTCTCCATCACAAGCTCACCTGGTGAGGACTTGAGAGAGAGCCTTCTCAATGGCTGCTCCCACCCTTTGGAACACCCTTCCATGGGAGGCGAGGCTGACCCCCTCCCTGATTTCTTTTTGCTGGCAGGTAAAGACTTTTCTTTTCAAGTAGGCTTTTAATGTATAAGCAGCAGGGCTTGTTTTATCTTGTATGTTTTGGATTTTATATGATTTAATCTGATTTTTAATGTTTTAATTGTATATATTGTATTTTAATCTGTTTTATGGAAGCCACCTTGGGTCCCATCTTGGGAGAAAGGCAGCATACAAATAAAATAAATAAATAGATAGATAGATTTAGATTACTGGATTTCGATTTCGATTCCTAACTAAATTTAGATGTGATTAAAGGAAACATATGAGGAAGTGTACCAAGTTCATCCCTCTTATGTTTCTTTCTGCTGGAATCAAGAATGTGTCGAAAGTCTCATATAGAGAAGTCTTTTCTCTTGAGACTGGTACCCTCTGTATTAGGAGAGCAATGATAGAATGGGGAAGAATGGGGAAGAGCTATTTCATGTATTGATTTACTTGGTTTATATCGGACCTTTCTCTCAACACTTGGACTCAAGGCAGCCCACAAATTAACAAAAAAAAAAGGGCATAGATGAAACTCCCCAAGTTCTAGTATTAAAACACAATTTAAAAAATTCTAGTATGAAAGCACAATGGCTGCCATCCTGTTTTTGATCTCTGCAGGCATCAGCTGCACATCACTTGAAGAGAAAGAAGTTGGTAGCATAAGCTTACATAGGCTTAAGTCCACTTTATCAGATGCATGGAATGAAGTGCCCAGCATATGCAATAAAAAGAACACCACAACAAATCAACATGGCAAGACTTGTACCCAGGACTATGTATTATAGAACAGACTGAAGACAAGAAATGGCAGAATACTACTAATGGTCACATACTGTCCCCAACTGAGACCACTCATTTGTATCATCAATGAATTACAACCTATTCTAGATAATAATGCTGCCCTCTCAAAGGCTCTTGATGGCAGGCTTTTACTTGCCTACAACACCCTTCCAATCTCAAACAGTTACTTACCTACAGAAGGACACACAAAATGGATGGAGAGACAGGTACAAGAACTTGCTACAAACTCAGATGCCAACTCTGCCCACACATCTACTCAGGAAATGTAATCATAGGACCTAATCACATCAACCACAATAGTAGAGGTACTTTTACTTGCTCATGATCCAATGTGATATATGCCGTTCATTGTCAACAATGACATTCAGCACTCTATACTGGGCAAACAGGCCAATCTCTCCACCAGAGGATAAATAGACATAAATCAGCCATTATGAAAGGGAATACACAAATACAAGTTGCAGAACACTTAAATCTTCCTGGGCATTCCATCTCAGACTTCAGACCAGCAGTTCTTGAACAAAAACAAGCAAAAGCTACAAATGAAGATTGGAAAGAGAAACAGAAGAATTGGAATATAGCCACAAACTCCAGTCCATCAACAGTGGGTTGACCAGACACCATGGTTACACATATCATAATGTTAGTTAACACTTCAGCCTCATGAAGGCTCTCTTGGCCAATTTATCACATCTCCTTTCTGGTTCCCAGCCAGCATCACACTACATTCCAGTAACTCCTTTTTCTTCACCAGGGACCCACTTTAAATACCTTTTGTTGCCATGAGCCCCCAAGATTTAACTCAAGATTTAAAATCCTAACAACAATAATAACAGTAATACCTGATAACAACAACAATAATACAATTACAACAATGCCTCTTAACCTTTTCTTTACCAGTGGCCCCTTTAAATATTTTTTTGTTTCCATGGACCCCCAAGACTTTAGATTTAAAACCCTAAATAATCATAATAATAGCTAATAATACCAAATAACAACAACAATAACAACAGCAATACAATTACAACATTCATAAAATCTTCACTCAGAGGCACTGGAAGGTTAGGGAAGACTTTTCTCCTGCTTCTTCCTGGTCTAGATACTTGGCAAAAGTAGCATGCAAAAACTCTGCCTCATTCAGAGAAGAGAGTGTCCTGGGACCCTTGTCTACCACTTGTTAAAACAGAAATGAATAGAAAAGGGAGCAAAGGAGTCTCTCCAGCAAGGGGTGAAATGGTCACCTTTAACTTTTTTGTGAGTCTTTGAGCTCGCCTTTGCCCCACCCACAGACTGTGGCTATTTCCTCTCCCTCAATGGCTTTGGTTCCTCCTGCCAGCTGGAGCAGGTTTTTTTAGCAGGCAGCAGCCCGTCCGGTGCAGCATTTGCAAACAAAGCCTTTCTCCACATGGGAAGCAGAGCCAGGGGCAGCCCGAGGACCCCAAGGAGTCCCCCAAGGAGGAAAAAGTGAGCCTGGAACCCCAGGGCGGCCTCTCACCTCCTTCCCACCCCTTTCATTATTTATTTATTTATTTATTTATTTACTTATTTTGCAGGTGGTAAGTTCCTCAGGGCAGAAGGTGTCCACTCAGTATAGGCTCACTGAGAGGCACCTGTCAGAGCCTGGGGGCAAACTAACCTATGAGTAGCCAAAACATCAGAACTGCACAGCAGCAAGGGCACAAAAACAAAGACTTCAGCTAGCAGCTGTTCCACAGCTCTGACCTACTTTCACACAGAAAAAGACTTACAGACAGCAAGGTTCATCCAAAAATATTTGAAGTTCTTTATCTTCAGTTTCAGTATAAACAAACATAGTATATACACAACAAACCTCATTCACAAACTCAACAGCAAGCCACACACAATGCATTGTGTGCTTTGGCTATATAGGAGTGTTTGCTAGTCATTCCTCTGCTTAGCCACAGATGTGAACAAACCCACTTCAGCTGTGCTAGTCTGTGGTCTGTTGCTGCAACATTTTTCCTTTTGCACTTAAAGCAATATTACCCTGACAGAAGGAGGGGGAAAGAGGCTCAGGTTTTGGGTGCAGAAGGGATAAAGAGCAGAGGAAGGAGAAAAACCTACCCTGCAAGGTAGGACAGGAGGGAAAAGAAGAAAGAAGAAGGTGGGGGACACATAGAAAGTAACATTATTTTTCCCCATGCATGCATGCATATTAAGAGAGCAAGGGGAGATGGCTGAGTATTTATTTACTGCAGCTCAACAGGCAAAGATGTGGCTGTAGGCCAAGGAGGTGGTGCTGAAAAACACCCTCAAGCTGCTGATCGGCCGGCCAACAGAGCACTACGATTGGTTGGGTATGTTTCCTAACCGGCCAATCAACACACTGGGAATGGCAACATGCCCAAGAGAATTATATATATAGATGATCATCTCCTCAGATGCCAAGATTGACAAAGAGATCGATCACAGATTAGCAAAGGCATATAGTGCATTTGGAAGACTCCACAAAAGAGTCTGGAGCAATAAACACCTGAGGCAAAGCACAAAAATCAGTGTGTATAGAGCCATCGTACTGTCTATCCTCCTTTATGGATCTGAAACATGGGTCACCTATCGCCACCACCTACGACTCCTCGAGCGCTTTCATCAGCGCTGTCTACGCACAATCCTAAATATACACTGGACTGACTATGTGATGAATGTTGCTGTCCTTGAACAAGCAGGGATCACCAGCATTGAGGCCATGATATTGAGAACACAGCTGCGCTGGGCAGGGCACGTTTCTAGGATGGAGGACCATCGCCTCCCAAAAATACTACTCTACGGTGAACTCGCCACGGGTCAGCGTAAGAGGGGCGCTCCAAAAAAGTGATACAAAGACTCCCTGAAACAACATCTCAGGCTCGGCCAAATTGATCACCAACAGTGGTCCGCCCTGGCCTCACATCGGGAGGCATGGAGACGCACTATCCACAATGCTGCAGCCTTATTTGAGAACTCACGACGAACAAGTCTTGAAGAGAAACGACAACGCAGAAAGAATCACAACCCAAAAACATCACCCAAGGAGACCTTCTGCTGTGCTTTTTGCAACCGGACTTGTTTATCTCGGATTGGCCTTTTTAGTCATCAGCGCACTTTAGAAAACATCATCCTTTTCCCCTTTGTCCATAAAACTGGTCACCTCGTTCTCATGGCACTTCACTCATGCATCTGCAGAAGTAGACTTAAATCTACGAAAGCTTATGCTACCAACTTCTTTCAGTTAGTCTCAAAGGTGTTACAAGATCCCTTTGCATACTGATCCAGAGCTATGTCTTTGAATTCTATACACAAAGAGTGGGTTTTTTTCCGGGTGGTGGTGGTGGCAATGCACAGCACTCATACCCTACTGACAGTAGCATAAGCAAAGATGCACATTTGGGACCACTGTATATTTGTAGCATATTAAAGTCCACACAGTAGGGTGTGAATATACATTGCCCATACACACTGCCTCTGTGCATTGCACATCACGAGTGCACAATGGATCAGCCCCATATCTTGATCATTTATTAATACAGGTTGTAATATGCCGATATTCCGTATAGAGCTTGTGTAACGTAACTCCATTAGTGGATGTTTACATTATGCTGAAGTGATATAGGATCTTGGGCAATGAATTGAAAGCATTTTGAAGAAAACACATCAATAAAAAGAGAATAGTCACCACTCATAAAAACCCCTTTCTTGGCAACCTGTCAATTACTAATAACTGGGGAGATTATCAGACAGGAACAAAAAAAGCGTTCTTGTCCCACAATCTCCACTCCTGCCCCTGTCCTGTCCCAGTCCCGCCACAATCACCTTCCCCACTGCACTTACCTCCTCTCCAGTTAACAAGACAGCCCAGGAGTGAAAGGCTCTAATGGAGCTTGGTTCACTTCCTGGATTAAAATCCCGCAGATTCTCGTGAGAAGATGCAAGTGCGGGGAATTCAAAAATAAAAATAAAAGTAACATAAAAAAGTGACAGCAAGTACAAAAACACACTTTAAAATGTCCAAGTAACCTGGGGAGGGTCATAAAAAGTGTGTCACTTACCTGGATGTCCTGATCTCACCTGGAAGTGTTCTGGCAGGGACCTCCCATTGACGCTGGCATCTCACCAGCATAACGGGGGCACCTTATCACACACAGGCAAATCTGGAACACAAATGGAACAGCTTCTTGTGTCAATAAAAAGCAGTGCTGGCAGAACAGGAGCACAATGGGTGCATAATGAGGGGGGGAATAACGTTGTCTGAAAAGGGAGCCCTTTTGCGATATCCTGGCATTGCTGTAACACCACTTTTGACACGCCTGACACCACTTTTGACACTCCCAAGCCTGCCAGTGGAAAGTCAGCTTGGAGAGAGCCAACCTAGCTTCCCTTTGGAAGAGAATTATACAGCTTGGGAGTCATCACCAAGAAAACCATTTCTCATCTGCCAACTAAATACACCTCTTAGGGTGGCAGCATCAAGAGAACCCCCTCTGAATATCTCAGAGCCCAGGAAGGGTTATACAGGAGAATACATTCCATCAAACAACCCGGATCCTAGCAAGAGCTTTTGTCTTCCTGGGTAGTTATTTCACCTACATGTTCCCATTGTGTAATGGTTTTCACTAAATTACATTTGACCTGTGTAGACCTGTTCTCACCTTAATGGTCCACCCATTCCTTCAAGAACAAAAAGTCAGTGGAAAGTACACTGCAGAAGTGACCTATGCACTTGAGTACAAAATAAGATTCACGTTCCTGACTGGCTGTACATATAGACACCACTCCTCCCTCGCAAATCAAAGGTCATGGTCAAAAACTTTGCTCTGCTTCTTCCCTGCCCCATGGCTCAACAAGGATACCACAAAGGAGACTTCTAATCTAGACAGGCAACTCAATTAAAATCCTCTTTCCTTGATAAATGTACATGTGATTAGTACTCATTGGGATAGCTGTCCTTCAGGCTAAGTTGAAAGAAAAGAAACGTTGTCTGATTATTGATGGGGAGGACACACAGCTAGGCTGATGAATATCTTTTTCTTTGATAACAAGATCTGAAAAGGGGAGTGAGAAGGGAGAAGGTGTTGGGGATCAGAAATACAAAACTGGGAAGATCTAGAGGACTGTAACCATACCCCTTGCACTCAACACAGGGCTTGTGGTAGGCTTACATCATTTGACCCTATGTCAGGATGAGCAACTTGGCAAGGGTTGGGGACCACATTATCCCCCCCCCATGGGTCCTTGAAGGGTCATACCCACCCACCATGTTTTTGCCATATTTATGCCTGCGCCCAGTCTGTTTTATGCTCACAAAAAGGTATTTTTTTAAAAAAAAATGGTGAAGTAAACCAGAAGTCAGTTTCCTGAAGGAGCACAAGTTTAGTATTCCCCCCCTCCAAAAAAAATTCTGGGTGATTGGTAGTCCCTGAGTGCCTCAAAAATGGCCTTAGAGCAGATTTTCAAAAGACCTGGTCTTTTTGCACTTGCTCAGAAATGAAAAATTTCACACTAGGATGCCCTGATATTTTGAGACCTCCTAACATCTCAAGGGTGGGGGAAATATGTGATTATTCTTTATACTCCTAGTTACCATTATTGTTCCACAGTCTCAGGAATACTTACATACTGTTATAGTTAGTTTTTTTTTTTAAAAGAAAAACAATGTCTTTCCATTTCTTAAAAGTAATTAGAATGGTTACATTTTTGTTTGCCTGAAAAAACGCAAGACACCTGAATGCTACAGTCTTCTGGCCTAGGGTAGAAAACATGCTTTGCTCCTATTTACCTCATTGTCACATTAATGCCCACAACAGAGCACAAGGCAGCAGCATGAGGTACAGAATGAGCCAGTATTTGAACCATGTCCTATTCCTCCATCCCATTTAGTCAGACACATCACTGTAACTGTAAAGGTAACTAGAAGTTATAATTACAGCAGAAAAGGTGTAACATCATCCCTCATAACATTGCAATCATAATTAAGTTATACCTTCAATAGTGGCAAAAATAAGTTAATCCCAATTAACTAGTTACCCATAACTACTTATATCTGCACTCTGGAGGGGTACCATCTCATCTTTTCTGGCTTACTGTATTTGACAGCTTTCTTTGCTTGTTTTGCAGTGACTGGTCTCTCTGTGACTTCCTCATTTAGCTAGATTTGGGAGGATGGAACACAGGGTAAATCCCTACCTGACAGCCTCCTATATGCTCCAGGCTGAGCATTTGCTATGGTTTCGAGCGATCGTTACCTGTGCTGACACCCCCACCCTTCCAATAATTCAATTGGATATATTTCCCTTCCAATAATTCAATTGGATATATTTCATACATCGGCTTATTTACTGATGCTCCATGAGGTTAGCAATAGACTCGGACATCCCCAGAAATAGGGACTGAGCCAAGGTTTGCTCAAAGCCTAAAGAAGAGGTCTTTCTGAATTCCCAAAAAGACATGCCCGGGTAGCAATTATACAACACCTAACCCTTGGACGGGTAGTTGGGGTGGAATGTTCTCCTGGACGCACCTGGAAGTGAGTCATTCACTAATTAATTTAAGCGGCTGGAACGCTCATTACCTTGCCAACTGGTTTTCTTTCGCACCCCTCAACAACAGAAGGTTGCCTGACACCCATCAGTCTTAATGTCTCAGCCATTAGCGATCATTAATGTAGCTGGAGCTTCCATTGTCTAACTGTGTGAAACTCCATCTAATGTTGTATTCCACTCATAAATACCCCTTAAGGGTAAATATCTGATATAAATATCACCCCAAAACACAAAGTGTTCACAAAGCTTCCTGCATCTCATCACTCTGTCTGTCTGCTGTGTAACCCTCAGAGCTCTGTCTGAGTATCTCCTGCTACAAAAATCTCTGCTTCTCGGACAGATACAGTATAGCTCACCATTCTGAACTCTATTCCTTTATCCCAATACTTCCTACTTTCTTCAATATCCTTTTGTGATTGCTTGAAGCCTGAGTGTTGGCATGAATGCGTCCAAGATTATTTTCAATAAAAACCATTTTATTTTATTTTGTGGCTGTGAGTCTTATCAATTAGTACTGGTACACATAGATCAAAAAATCTTGCAGTTATCTGGTCTCTTCTCTTGCTGCCATATTGAGCTATTTAAAATTCCTCATATAAATATTTATACACAAGTGGGTTCCTTCTGTGTCCCCCACAATTCAGGTAACACCCTGGCCTCAAAATAGCATTTTCACAATACACTGCCATGGAAGTTCTACAAACAGAGTGCTTGTCAACCTCTGGTCTTTTATACTTCCTAAAAAGACAACATTTTATTCACATACACCGGCCCACATATGAAAAGCATTGTTTTCACATATCTGTTAGAAGACAATCAATGACTGTCAGTTGAATTGTCACCTTTCAGAGAGACAAACATTGTACCTTGGCCAGACATTCTTAGAAGGTTTGACCCCATTCATCATACCCTCCTTATTATGGCAGACCAGTGGTTCCACGCAGGAGCTGATGAATACAAATCAGCTTATAGCATGACAACATTCTCCTTGGAAAATCTTTGGAGGTAAAGCAAAACCAAACCCAACCCTGTAACTCAGTTATTCTGTGTTTAACAGTGCTGCTCCATTTTTGTAACAGCTGCACCTACTCCCTAGAATCCTTAATTGAGAAGGTATTAGATACTCCAGCACACTTCTTGCTATGATGGAAAATCTTTCAGAATGGCCATTTCACTCCATTGTTTGGTCACATTGGCATGTCTCATGGAATCTTTCTCTTTCATTCTCCTCATGGTGCTTGTTTGCCTCAGTGTGTCTGTGCTCATGCCCCACTCAAGGGGGGGCTGGCAGGGCTCTAGCTTGGGGGCCCAGGATTATGAGGGGCTCCCGGCCTGATATTATTGTAAGTTTTTATTATGTAAATCCATTTAGTTTTCTAAAATAATTATAAATATTACTTTGGAGTCATAATTTAAACTGACTTATTTTAATTTTTATCCTAAATCTTCTAGGGGGCCTGTCAAAGATACTGGCCTGGAGGCCTACTTCAGGATGTGGGGGCCATGTCTGTGCGTAAGTTTGTGTGCATGAGAAAATAAGAGAATGAACAGAAAAATAATGGCCAGAGTCCTGTTGGTGCCGCATACTTGTGCATATTCCTTTATGCACATAGTTGTACTTTTTTGTGCAATGGACATATTCAGTTAATGGTTGCTGGATGGAGCTCCACAAATGTAACTGGTTATGACCTAAAAAGCCCTATACAGCTTAAGTCCAGGCTCTCTGACAGATTGTATCTCCCCATATGAGCCTGCCTGGACCCTGTCGCCCCCCCCCTCCAGATAAGCTTTTAGAAATGAAGGTTTTAAAGGAAAGGACTGTAAAAGCTGTATTGTTTTAAAATGTACTGTTTAACTTTTTAAATCTTTTAAAATATGTGTGATTTAACTATGGTTAATAGTTTAACTTGGTTTTCAATGTTGACTTTTTGTACTTTTTGGATTTCAATCCTTTTAGTGCGTACACTGCCTTGATTTGTCGTCTTGGGGAAAAGACAAGATGTAACTCACAATAACAACAAGAGCAATAACAACAATCACTGCACATGAGTTTAAATCCTATTAGAATCATAGAGTTGGAAGAGACCATGAAGGCCATCCAGTCCAACCCCCTGCCACTATTGTTATCCTGGACTAGGGTAGAACTATGGAATCAATGTACTGTATATATCAACTCACCAGTCAACAATTGATTGGGACTAACCAACAGGATTTCAGCCATGCAGCTGGATATTGAAGGTCGTTCGATGGGCAGGGCATTTTTAAAGAAGTTGTTAATGGGTATATATCCTCCCATTGAAAAGATTTGTGAACAGAAATTTCACTATGCACTATCCTGACATTCGGGTTGTATTTAAAGTATTTTTCTTAAAAAGTAGGGAGGAAATCAATACAGAACTGCAAATACATTTACAATTATTAACATCCTAGCAATTTTTACTATGCTGCCAAACACCAGAAAATTAAAAGAAGAAAACTCTCTAGAATTCTTATTAAAACTTAGAAAATTTTGCTAAAAAACACAAATGATTTGGTAATGCAAAAGGTATATATTTGCAGTAACTTGTGGAAGGCATTGAAACAGGAATGGAAACCACACACTTCACTGATTAAATTGTATGTGTATGTTGCTCTCCACTGGGTGTCCTAAAGCTAGGATTGGGTGTCCATTTAGGCACACAACTATTACTTTAAAAATGCCTTGCAGATGGTGCAGAACTATTCATGAGTGTCTTCAATGTACCACTTGATTCATTGGGACTGTGGAAACAGCCTCTGTGTGCAGAGAAAATAAGCAGGGAAAATAAGCAGGCACACTAGTAGATACACAATTGCTTGCATGATGTTGGTATTCAGCAGGACAATGGGGTAATATAGCCATGGTGCAACTACATGAGCATAGATTAATATAACACAAGAACAATGTGGGGTCTTGGCAACCAAGGGTATATGGGAAGAGGATAATGGATGAATGAGGTTCAGTACCTGCTTATATATCTGTGTACACACCTGGATGGATGGATGGATGACATGTGTATGTGTTGTGTGTATGTGTGTGTGTGTGAGAGAGAGAGAGAGAGGTGATAGATGAATGTGAGTGTGCATGTGTGAGAACCTTCTCAGTTTAGGATACGTTCTATGCAAAATTTACATATAGGTTTTTGCACAGAAAATAGCCTTTTCTGCACACAAGAATAATAATAGATAAAGACTTTCTCACATCAGGATCAAAATGGCTAAAATTACTTGTTGCTTTCTTCAAGAAGAAAGTTAGTGAAGAATTAGATCCCTAGTTCCACATGAGACAGACATGTCTAACCACTTCTGTAGGGGAATTTACACATGCATAAGGCACTCCACACGATTCCAGCTATTCTGTTTTATAATGTGTTTTATCTTTTGTTTAGTTAAATCAACAAATGATGTAAAACCATGGTACCATAACCAAGTGTGGAAGAAAAGGAAAGGTAAGAAATGGGAGGAGTGAGATAGCACCTCTATATGCACAGTCAAGTAAATACACAAGTCCTACAGACAAACAAGCAATCTGCCCTGAACGACTCCTTGCAGCTGCATTTTTGCTGTACCATTTTGTATTCCATAAGCATCTTGGAATCATTTGTCAGCCAGAAAAATACAGCTTAAAAGCCTTTCTCTTAACAATATATCTCATTTGGGGGATCATCTTCAACACAAATGAAATTGTCTTCACATAAGATAATAAATATTTTTTATATAAAAAAACCAAATATAATAATATAAAATATTAACTGTAATGTTCTGTTAGCTAATAAACTGCAACTATTTCACCTTACCATGTCTAATGCCACTTAATGCCACCTAAGCCCTATTCAGGTGTTTGGTAAGGATGTGTACCTCAAATATAGTTGAAATCCACACTGCTTCCCTCCTTCATTGCTTTCTAGTAACAAAAGTGATGTGTCTGAAGGGAAGAGCCTGTGTTATCTGTGGAGGCTCCCCATAAGATTCAGAAAATGGCAAAAAGTAGAGTTCCAGCTGGCATAGTGAACCTCTATGAATACAATTCATGAATTCAGACATGGAACTTTTGCATGAGGAAAATGGTGATAGAGGCAGCAGGGTTAGTACACTCCTTTCCTCACAAGTGGAGGCTTGAGCAGGGCTAAGCTTCATTTGAATGTACAGAACTAGCAGTATAGCCATGGTGGGGTCATTTTTCTAAGTGACTCAGAAGCAGACCCAGTGGTAGTTGTGCCATGTGTGAATATCATTAATTTGGATAAATTACAAGAGACAAGCCAAAGATGCATTTTAGTCAATCTAGTTGTTAGTTTTGTGAAATCTGGCAAGGGGTACAGAAAACAAGACCTCAAAGGACACAGCATAATTCACAGATCCTTATGTTTTTGACTGCACAGCCCAGAAATGGCAAGCCCCTCACCTCAGATGGGTGGATATGCCACACTAGACATGAGCCAAATATTATAGAGAAAAACTTTTTTGATTAGAAATGCAATGGTTTTAGAAGATGCCAACTGCTTCACAGTGGATTGATTTTGCTCACATTTTTGTGCCATTTTGTGTGTCATTTTCCCATTGCTTGTTTGTGTACTCCATATACCTATCTGAAAGAGTTTTTTCATGATACAATAAAAGAATGAGGCCAAGAAGTATGGCCCTCTCTCTGATCAACCTTTGGACATCATCACAAAGCCAAATCTGCTGGGTTACATGCCTTTATTGTGAATTGAAATTACACTGATGGCAAACTGGCCTGCCCTCATTCTGAACCACTGGATGATCTTAGAGGACTCTTCTTTTACATCCCTATGATAGCACTGGATTTTCCCTAAATGACTCACTACAGTGGAGTAATGTTAATGTCATTGCACTGGTCCTGCAAGAATTATGGAGATAATGTATGTGACGTGCAGTAGATAAATACTAGACAGAAAGATAATCATAGTAAATTTGCTTTATGATGGTCCAAGAATCTTTGTTGTAATTTCCAAAATACAATTTATATCCAAATGTTACATTTTGTACTAGCATAAACAGATTATTTTAATGCTCACAACCACTTAGAAATAGTTAATGGCTATGGAGGATAATGAGTTCCTGCTAACCCTTTAATGCTCACAACCACATAGAAACAGTTACTGGCCATGAGGGATCATGAATCTTTGTCAGGTATCCCAATCTCAGGTCTTGTTTACAAATAGAGATAATATAATGATATAAACACAAGGAGGTGCAAGGAAGGAACCCTTAAAACTACTATCATTCCAGATCTCTGCATAACTAGTGAGAAGTGCTCTTCTAGTATAACTCAATAGACATTTTAAAAAAAAAAATCTATAGCACTACTGGAGAAGATGCATAGCAGAAAGCTAGAATAAGAAGCGTTGGGAAGTTTAGGTAGTTTGACTTAAATATGGAGAAGAGGCAGTGGTTGGAAATGAGAAGACACAAGAATGCAGATGGAAGATGTTGATGAAAACAACCCAAGCAGGAGGAGAAATTATTTTCCTTCACCCTTTCTTTTCCTTTTCTTTTTTTTCACCCTTTCAAGTGACACAATAAAGATTTTTCCTTAAGAGATGCTCGGCTGATTACAGTTGGCAAAATACCCTCTTTAAGATTTCTAAAGTTTCTACACACTTTTCAACTACACTTTAGCCAGAAGCTATAAAGTTCCTTCTTCTTTTCATATGGAGGAGGAAAGAGTAAGATTCTTTAGAGCTGAATCAATATGCAGGGAATCACTAATTGCTCACTGAATCTATGAGCAGAGAGTCACCAGTTGTTCATTGTTCACTGGAAATCAAAGAAATTTAAAAGGCAAAATGTTGGATACTGAGGAGAGCCTGGGAAGATAACAGGACTACAGAGCTTGAATTAAGATATGAAAATTGGATTAATGTAATTTTATTTTCACTGGACCGTCCTGAAAATGGACAACATAGGACCCTGAGGAATGGATGGATGCTGAAGATGGAGAAAGTGCAGGAGGGACAGATGAGAAGATTCAAAGGATGGGGAATCTTTGGTCATGTATTGGACAAAAATGCCCATAATACCTTTCCAGTTCTCTCCCACAGGAGACTAGATTGGTCCCCTCCCTGCTCTCCTTCTGCTGGCAGATAATGGAGATTGGCAGATGCCTTAAATATGATATGACAATGACGCCAGGAGATTGTGAAAGGGCATCCCTTTCACATGACGTTATTCACAGGTTGTCATGCTCCCCTGATGCTCCTTTTAATTCACATACTAAGCCATGAATAGATTGCACGTTCCATTCCTGTCACAGAATGACAGGTGAGTGAAAAGGTGCCCCATTATGCTGCCACGATGCCAGCGTCAGTGAGAGGTCCTTGCCAAACACTTCTGGGTGCAATCGGGAGATCCATGTAAGTGACACACTTTTTTGTACCCTCCCTGTGTTACTTGTAAACTTTTAAGTATGTTTAGGTGCTTGGTTTTATTTTTAAAGTGTATTTTTTTGTTTTTTAATTTGAATTTCCCGCACGCTCGTCCTCTTGTAAGAACAGCCCGGGATTTCAACAAGGAAGTGAATGCACCTCCGTGAGAATGCCATTCACTCCTAGGCTGCCAGGCGGAGGGAACGACATGGCAAAGATGTCTGAAACTTTTGGTTCTCATGCCAGGACGGGGTGAGGAGGGGGTCGGGAGAGGAGATAGCAAGATGGGGATGCTATTTTTGTCCCTGTCTGATAATCTCCAATGACTTTTTTTGTTTGAAAAGATATTTATTGACTAACTGGCTTTGTGGTACGGTCTTTAAAAGGGGTTTCTGTGGTGTACTTTTATTGCCATTGTCATTTAAAAAGTGATTGTACATTATTTTAAAGTACTAATGTCTTCATATGGTAGTTTATTTCATTCAAACCTTTTTTATTACATTAGGTATTTGTAGTTACTTTGTTTCCCCATGTTGGGAAAAAGGTGGGAAAACAAACAAACAAATAAATAAATATTGCCTTTCTGTTGAGATGGGAGCCCAAGGCTATGTTGGGTGGAACTGAAGGGAGTTGTAGGCCAAAACACCCACAGGAGTAAATATTCCCTACCCTTGAGATACAGAATGGATTCAGAAATGTCAGTCAATACGTAGAGATCATGCGGGGAGGGATGTACAAATTTGTAACCCCCTTTTTGACCCCCAACTACAATCCCATTGTATATACATATAATCTCACAACTCCAAAAAAGGGACACATCATACTTGACAAACAAAATAAGCTAGGTGGCTTAATTGTTCTTGCCTGATAGTAGAACTCCTGGGGCCCGTTTACATGGCAAAAATGTCCTGGGATGAACTCGTGATGAACCCTGGTTGTTCACACATTCATTGTGACAATCTCAAGCTTTTCAGAAGGGGGGGGGCACCATATATCTTCCAAGGAGCATGACTTTCCGTCCCTCAGTTTGTCCCATGTTTTTTAAAAAAAGTCTCAGGAGGTTGCGGAAAATCGGATATGTGAATAGGCCCGGACAAAATATCTCAGGAGTAGGTGATGGCTGGAAACTGAGGTGGGCAGAGGCAGGCACAGAGTTCAGAGAAGGAGGGGTCAGTGAAGCAAGCAGGTGTGTGTGTGTGTGTGTGCGTGTGCATGCCTCAGTAGATTGCCAACCTCTCGGCTCCAAGGAAAGACTTTCCCCCTCCCCCCCCTCGGGTGAAAGCAAAGCAGGCACATGCACATGTGTGTGTGTCTGTGTGTCTGTGTCTTCAAGCTGCCTAGGTGGCTTTGCAAGTTCCTTACTCCAAAATATAGCCTACAACTCCTGGTATTCAAGAGTGATTCTTGTGGGTTCTTAACGACTAAAAAGTTTTATTTTGCATTACCCTCTGTGGATTTACAGCCATGTAAACGGAGCTGGAGACCCTAAGGCAAGCCCATCAGGGGATTTTTTTAAATAGGAATTGTGCAGAGGGGGTTGCCTTTGCCTTCCTTCTCTGACCAATTGCTTGAGCAAACATTTGTGGCAGCCAATAGCATTGCTCGTGGTGGGAAACCAGAGGAAATACATCACTGAGGTTGTGAAAAAAATGACTAATCGCATTCTTGACTGACAGCTAAATATATATATATCCCAGGACCTTTTCCTGGGTAAACAAACAAAAAACATGGGATACTATGTCTTGGGATCTTGCTTTTGTCATGGAAAAGGTTGTCATGTAAACAACAATCCTGGGATATTGTTCATCCAGGGACAAATCATGTAAACAATAAGAGATGAACTCGGGATGAGGATATCTTGCTTCTGCCCAGGATAAAAACTGTCATGTAACTAAGCCCCTAGTGACTTCTAGTTTGATTAAACTTCTTTCTATCACTAGCAAAGGGGGGGTATGTTGTTGTTGCTGCTGTTGTTGTGTGCCTTCAAGTCAGTTCCTTTCTGACTTATGGCAACCCTAAGATGATCTTTTCACAGAGTTTTGCAAGATTTGCTTAGGGAGGGGGTTGCCTTTGTCCTCCTCTGAGTCTGAGAGAGTGTGACTTGCCCAAGGTCACCCAGTGGGTTTCTATGACCAAGCGGGGATTCAAACCTGCATCTCCAGAGTCACAGTCCAATGCTGAAACCACTACACCATACCGGCTTCCGTACTTCACTGAAAATGAGTTCCAGTTGCTTGTTATACATGTTGTTTAATAAAAAGCAAACTTTTCTGGCTGCTCATAAGTACATACAGTTAGGCAAAGAAGTATAGTGTGTGTGTGTGTGTGTGTGTGAGTGAGTGAGTGAGAGAGAGAGAGATTTAGGGCATATAAATCCTATGGCGCTGGTTTGCACTGTTCTTGAGGTCAATGTTCTTGACCAGTACACTTTTTACAGGCTACCCATCCCTCCTGCCCATGCACAAAACACCTTGCTCTAATCTTGCTTTTAAATTGTTCCCAGCAAATTCCACAAGATTTGGACAACAGATAGATAGAAACAGGTAAATATATATATTGTGTGTGTATATTATCAAACAAGATCCACATGGTAATCTATGCTGATCCCCTTTATCCCTGGACCTCCAAGCTTTAATAAAGTAGACCCTTTCATGCCAATATTGGGTACTGTAAGCAAGGCTCTAGGTCTCTTCCTCTAGTGGAGCAGTATATATGCACTCAGTGAGTGCCCCAGTCAATGTGCAATGCAAGGGCATCATTCATAATGGCTACTCATAGGGCACAGTGAGATGCATGGCAGTCCCATTCCCCAGCCCCTAGCCCAGTGAGATACGTTGCAAAATACAAGCCCTCCATCATCTGATATCTCCCATCAAAATAATGGACTTTTTGTTAGCACTGTAGAAAAAATACATCTATTTTAAGTATATAGTGACAGATGTCCTGATAATGAGCAATCCATTGGTTTTATAAATAGAGCATGCCATATTAAAAAACAACAACACCTTAGCCTCTATTTTCCTATTTTGCCTAGTATTTGATAACTATAGAATCATAGAATCATAGAATTGCAGAGTTGGAAGAGACCACGAGGGCCATCCAGTCCAACCCCCTGCCACGCAGGAAATCACAATCTCTTACTATCTATCTCTTATAGCCTTTCTCTTACTATACATTGGCAGCCTGAGTAATGTGAGCAGTCCTGGCCCTAGTATTATGGTAAAACCAAGACTTTTAGGGTCAACATCCTGGACCTTTTAATAAGCAGGAAGAGCAATTTCATCTGCCACCCCACTCAGGTTTCCCTCTAGGGCAGGTTTTCACAGCGCCAATACAGTGTGAGTTATCCCTCTTGTACTGAAAAATATTTTGGGGTGGCTTGGGCTGCATTTGCATTGGCAGAAATAATCCAGTTTGACATTGCTTTAACTGTCATAGATCAATACTATGGAACCCTGGGATTTGTAGTTTGTTATGGCACCAGAGCTCTCTGAGAGAGAAGGCTAAATATCTCAGAAAACTGCAAATCCCAGAATTCTATAGCATTGAGCCATGGCAGTTAAAGCAGTGTCAAACTGGATTATTTCTGCAGAGCAGATGTAGTCTTAATTGTGAATGGACAGTTAGGGCTCATTGACTTTATAAAAGACCCATTCCTGGTGGAGAAGAAATGTGCTAGAACTGATTTTGCTGCTATGGATCAACAGAGCTGCCATCAGTTTTGGTCTCTCCCTGGAATGTGCCATGATGAGCATTTGCACCTGAAAGCAAATCTCTAACCCACTGTCTGGCCATGTGGAAACAGGATACATTACAATTCCTGCCCACACCCTGATTGCTCCTCCCAGAAAGTAATGGCACAAGTAGGAGCCACTGTTTCTCATAGGAAGGAGTCACGCTGAAGCAGAACATTAAGAAAGAACCCACAAAGAAGACATTAGCTTAGCCTTTTCCATTATTTTTTATTTTGTTGAGAAAGATCCATGCTTGGGTCATGAAGGCAATGTTGGGAGATGTTACTTTTTAGTCCAGACAGCAAAGCCATTGTCTATTCTGGCTGGGGGATTCTGGGAGCAGTATTCTAAAAATTAACATTTTTCTGCTCAGAATGAGGGGTTAACTACCCTCCCCCTTGACGACTGGAATGGGATGGGTGAGAATGTTGTTTCAGTTCAACTGACATGTATGGATTCATTCATCCAGGCCAATGACTTTGAGTGTTTCACTTCTAAGAGTCTAGGGGCATAGCTACACTAGCCAGGATATGCTGGTTGCCTGCTGGCATATTCTGACTGGAGATGGCCTGTTCCCTATCCCTTACCTGAAGAAAATGGGCTGGCAGCCAAACAGAACTATTTTAGGCCTAGACACAGTGGACTGCCAACATCAACATCCTCATCTTCATCATCACAATGACCACTACCATTGCAATTCTCTCTTCCCCCTCAGAATTGGGAATCAAAGCAGCTTCCTAAATTAAATATAAATAAATAAATATAAAATAGTATCATTAAAATGTAATTACTATCAATAACATTAAAAGGAAGTTGCCACCTCCTTTTTCTAAGAGGTTCCTCCACTTTAAAACCCATCTCACAGGCAAATACAACATGGCCCTCTCCATGCTAAGAACAGCATTGCTATTTGAATTTCGGGGGAAATAGTGCTGGAATTCTTTTTTTGACATAAAATGATTCCCCTTCCCACAAAAAAATAATCATTTTTACTTACTAGAAGTGGCAAATTTCTTCATGGGTTGGAAGAGAAGCAAACTGAAGTTGTTAGGATTTTTTTTGGGGGGGGGACTAAATCTGAGGAAAAAGCAAACCTGACACATTTTTCCATCCCTGCTTTGGGCTGCTCTCAAGATTTCTGCTGAAAGTTGTAGTACAAATTATATGAAGTACAAATTATATGACCCTAGATCTATTCAGTTCATGCTTCTGTGAACAGGACCAGAAGAAATGTGGAAGAAAGAAAATAGGATTCATCTGAAAGATTAGCACATTCGTACATCTGAAGAAAATGCCTAGGAATAATTGTGGACATTAATTGGGTACAGGATTTTTCTTCTTCTTCTGTGCATTAGAACAGCACAAAAGAAAGATGCAATTGTCATCTACAACACAGAAAAGCATTTTATCTCAGAGAAGATAACACTGATGAGGCTGTTTGTAGAGAAATGCATTCATTTTCTAGGTGCCTTCCACAAAGATGTCAACAATGGCAGGATACTTAAAAGAAACACTAAACATCAGATAAATGAAGGGCTGAATGAAGGAGCCAGAGGGACAGGACAAGCAGTCTACACTTGTCAAATGGGGCAATATTAAAGCAGCAGAAGGATTCTCTTCTGCCTGACTAGTCCATTAAAAAAGATGAAATTAAGAAGATAGAGGGAATAAATGTAGCTGGAGTGCCAGGAGGAACTTTAGCAACAGTAATAATGGTGAAATGGTTTCCTCCAAGAGAACAGAGGGAAACCAATTCCCACAGACACTTAAAACGAGACTTTGGAAAGGAAATGATTCCTGAGGAAAAGAGCAATGTGAGTCACAGTCTAAGATAATGCCAACCTCCTCAGGCCTCACACCCTCCATTTCTCTTTATGGCTCTTTTCATGTATTTCATGGCCTTTGTTTGGTAATAAAGGTGAACATTTTAGGTTTTTTGTTTAAAGGGCTAGAATCGTAAGAACATAGGATATGAATTAGTGGCAACTTATGGCCCATTTGGAAGAAAACAGTACCTCTAAGTTTGGGGAAATGATCCAGCTATCTTATTTTTCCACTCCCTACCACATAAACTTTAATCTTTTGATTTGGTCATTGGAACATTGATCTGTATAGTTAAATCTGTAGATACCTTAATTACACTTTTAACAATAACCTTTTCTATGTTTTTATTTATGTTTTTGTACATAGAATCATAGAGTTGTAAGAGACCACAAGGGTCATCTAGTCCAACCCCTGCCATGCAGGAATACCCAACAAGCACTCCCATCTAGCTTCTGCTTAAAAACCTCCAAAGAAGGAGACTCCATCACACTCCAAGGCAGCACATTCCACTGTCGAACATCTTACTGTCAGAAAGTTCTTCCTAATGTTTAGATGGAATCTTTTTTCCTTTAGCTTGAGTCCACTGCTTCGTGTCCTTGTCTCTGGAGCAGCAGAAAATAAGCTTGCTCCATCCTCAGTATGACATCCCTTCAAATATTTAACCATGGCTATCATGTCACCGCATAACCTTCTCTTCTCCAGACTAAATATGCCCAGCTCCCTAAGCTGCTCCTCGTAGGGCATGGCTTCCAGACCTCCCACCATTTTGGTCGCCCTCCTCTGGACATGTTCCAGCTTGTATTTATCTGTTCTTGTTTTCATTTTTGTAAACTGCCTTGAGTGCCAGCTTTTGGGAGCTGCCTTGAGTGTCAAATTTATTCATTCATTCCTCTCCCCTTTTTCCAGAGGTGGTTTGTCCTTGCCTGCCTGTAATGCTGAAAGAATGTGGCTTGTTCAAGCTCACACATTGGGTTTCTATGACTGAGTGGGGATTTGTATTCCAGACTCCCAGAATCCTCATCCAACACTCAAACCACTACACCATGCTGGCTATAATATGTCTTAATTAAAATTTAGGATGTAACATAATACTGGGTATGTATCAACAATCCCCCACCCCAAGTGTGGTGCATATACAATGTACTCACTGTCAGAGCTTGTACAAAGTTACATTTTTGAACCACAGTTCCCAGTATCCCTCAACTAGCATGGCTACTTTCCAAAGAAGTAACATTTCCAATGTCTGCTTATTCCTGTGTGGCAGGGGGTTGGACTGGATGGCCCTTGTGGTCTCCTCCAACTCTACAATTCTATGATTCTGTGATTCTATCTGATAGCCAAGAGATTTAACACTGTGGTGAATAAACATCTGTGACAGAACAGAAGGAAGTTTCCTTGCCTTTTTCTTTCCCTCAGTCCCCATTTTTTTAAAAAATAATCAGCATGAGGAGTTCTCCTACATTTAAATTCCAAAGCTACAATCCAAAAAAGTAACTCTTCCAAGATCTGTCATAGTCACAAACTAATTGACCATCCCTCTCACTGGTCTTTGCACATTCACCTTTTTCTGCCCTTATCTTTTATCCCCTTTCCCAATTTAATGCTACCAAAAAAAAAAAAAAAAGTTAAGTCATCAATTCAATGGGAAAAACCAGTGGAGGATAGATTTATTTTTAAATATATTTAACCTTACAGCTGGTTCAAGTTTAAAATTCTGTTTGGCATATCTATTCAGAGTTTCTGACAAAAGAACATGTGATGAACTTGTCCTAGGGTACTTGGGGAAGAAATAGGTCAGCTCCTTTAGATTCTGTACCTTTCCCTACCCTTAAACAAAACAGTTTAATGCACTGTTTCTCAAAGTTGAGTCCCCCAAGATATTTCAGACTCCAGTTCCCAGAAGCCCCAGCCAGCATGGTCAGTCACTATTTGGAAGCTGAAGTCACAAATAAAAATGCATGCATCTGAAAAAGTGTATAGGGAAATGTGTATATTTTGAAAAATCTACATACCCCCCCCCCCACATTACTCAATGGAAAATGCTCATATTTGGAAAACGGCACACAGAAATGTATACACATGGCATATACAGGTTGAATCTCCCTTATTCAAAATGCTTGGGAATAGAGGTATTTTGGAATTTGGAATATCTCAGATTTTTGAATACTTATGTATACATAATGAAATATCTTGGAGATGGGAGCCAAGGCTCTCAGAGTGGTTTACTTCCCAGAGGGCCTTTTCGATAATCGCCCCCAAATTGTGGAATGACCTGCCGAATGAGATCCGTCAGATAACAAGCCTGAGTAGCTTTAAAAAAGCACTAAAGACAGATCTCTTTCGGCAGGCCTTTCCTAATTAAATCCCGGCCTCAGGGAATCCTGGCTTCTTTTAGTCCGCTGGCCATTTATTGTACTTTATTGTATTTATTGTTTTTAAATGTGATTTGAGATCAGTTGGTTTTAATTTATAATTGTTTAATTTTTTTATGGGGGAGGGTGGGGGTGGGGGGTGTTTGGGGATTTTATCTGTATTGTATTTTAATTTTTGTAAGCCACCCTGATTGTTTTAACAGAGGGGTGGGGTATAAATAAATATTATTATTATTATTATTATTATTATTATTATTTACAAATTGTTAGCAATAGCACTTACATTTATATACCGCTTTATAGTGCAAGCACTCTCTAAGCAGTTTTACAATGTGTTAGCTAATTACCTCCTGGTACTGATTTAAGCTGGGTACTGATTTAACCAACTTGTGAATGGTTGGAAGGCTGAGTCAACCTGGAGCCCTGCAGAATTGAACTCACAATGTTGTGGCTGCAGTACCGGCATTTAACCACTGCACCACCTCATACACATAGCCTGAAAATAATTTTATACACAATATTTTTAATAATTTTGTTCATGAAACAAAGTTTCTATACACTAAACTTTCTGAAGGCAAAGGTGTCACTATCTCTACCACCCATGTGAACAATTTTGTATTTTGCAATATTTCAGATTTCAGAATTCTGGATAAGGGAAACTCACACCTGTATATAATTTCAAAATGGGCATAATTTTGCACAACATTAATGATTTGCTATCTGATGAGCAAATAGGATAGAATGAATTTAACAATGGAAAAACGAGAACACAAGCAAAATTGATAAGTTTATCCATCCCTCTATATGTTCACCCCCACCAGTGGTTTTCATCTATGACAATGGAAAGGAACTTCTGTCTAATCACAGCACATTCCAGGTTACAATTTGTGGCTTTTATTCCTTTTTATTTATTTATTTAATTAATTAGAATATCAGTAAAAATCTGATGGTTTAAAAAATTCAGTTAAGCTATACTATTAAAAGACAGGGTTTGGGATTCTTCTCTTAGTTTTTGAGGTGCAACAAGACATGTTTTTTCCCCCTCCCACAATGGGTTAGTGTAGTTACATATTTGGAATTCATTCATTACATCTAGTTGTACCATGAGTCCTATTTTGGCATTATTAAGAGCCCTATTCAATCCTGCCCTTTCCATTTCCTGCTTTCTCATGTTGCCTGGAAAGATGTGAAAAGAAGCTCTGACTGTGTTCAAATGATGAAGTTATACTACTCTCCCAGCATCCTGATTTGCCAGGGACAGCCTGATTATTTCTCTGCCATACCAGTTTTTCAGCTGCATTTAAACTGTCCCAGTTACTCTTTCTTCGGCCCACTTTCCCTCTTTGTTCTCAGCTTATTTCAATTGCTGTGAACTGAGTTCAAAGTGCAAATGTAGTTTGCACTTAGTTAACTTGGCAGGGGATGGAGAAAAGAGGTGGCAGAGTTTTGATCTTCTCCGTAGGCTCACACAAAGGCAAAATGCTGCAGACCCTCCTAACTTATATGTTCTTTCTTGTTAATACATTTTGCTATCTTGACCACACTGTGAAACTCCTTGGCCACAAACATTCCAGTTTTTAATCTGTGAAATGTTGGTATGAATTATAGAGTTCCATCTAATGGAAAGCCTTGTTTCTGATCATGTGGAGACCTCTGTGTTCATCTAGAACCATTGGCAAATCCTATCTGGGTGTT
Source organism: Gambelia wislizenii (assembly GCA_030847615.1). Taxonomy (NCBI): domain Eukaryota; kingdom Metazoa; phylum Chordata; class Lepidosauria; order Squamata; family Crotaphytidae; genus Gambelia; species Gambelia wislizenii. Next base: position 239,575,629 of record JAUMIR010000005.1, read on the forward strand.
CCCTGGGTACTTGGGGCTTGTCTACATGGGTAATATATCCCATCATGCCCCTGTCTCAGAGCCCTACAGTTCTTGATGACTCAGGGCATTTGGCCCATTCTGCCCCCAGGGAGTCCTCACTACCCCTGGGGCAGATACAGGGCTGGGATGGGGGGAAAGAGGGGCAGGATCGAATAGAACATTTTAGAATAATACCTCTTTTACTCCATTTCTGCTGGGAGGGAATGGATTGGGCTGAAAGGCCAGCCCTTGCTTCAGCTGCCATTTCCCTAACTCTCCCGGAAGGCAAGAATGAGTCCCACAGCATGTGAGCAAGGCTGGTCACGTGCAGGGGGCCTTGGTCACATGTTGTGGGCTCCCTTCTGCCTTCTGAGACAGTGAGGGAAATGGTGTCAGCAGTTGCAGCAACACTCCACCATGCCCCGTCAGGACTTTCTCCTGTTCCATGGAGGGAATTGTGGAACAGTGGGCTTGATCCACAGCCAGGATACACTGGTGGGGAGCCAACATATCCTGGCTCATGTAGATGAGCCCTCGAATTACTCCTTTACACATTTACAATAAATAACACCTGAATATGTCTATGGAAAGCCTCATTGGCAATCAGCAGGCTAATCTAAATGAGGAGGGATCCAAGAGGAAGGGGTGAGAAGGTTGAACTTTCAAGCTGATGACAGTGGAATGGTTTTCCTGAGAGACTGTGTGTGAGATAATTTTACCTAAGCATCTCTGAAAAAAATAAGGGATATCTTTGTCCATTCCTGTGTGGGTAGAGATTTCTTTCAGGGAAAACAAGGAGATTTTATACTGTCTCTGAAGAACTGGAACCATCTCCAAGGACCTCATGAGAAGCCTTCAACTGTTTGGATCTAACTTTGCCTGAACCCTCCCCACTCCCACTCCCCCCCCAAAAAAAAATTGGCTGTAAAGATTGTTACTAACTCAAGCCAATGCTTCAAGTAAAATATTTTTGTTTTTCTTTCCCTTTTTGGTGCTGACATTGTAGAAAAAAGTCATGGCAATCTGTTGATACACAATAGTTTTATTTTAATTAACTGTAAGAAAATAACTTTAGCCTGTTAAATAGAGCTCGTTATACCATATACATTTCTTCCAATGCACCTAAGATTTTCATACTTTTTTTTTCTCTAAACAAAATGCGTGAAAAAAGAAAGGGTTGGTTCTAGACTTAGCTATACTCAGAATAGATCTGTTGAAATCAATGGGATTATGTTAGTTATGAGTCTGCTCTAACTATAGCCAAATCTGGATTCAAGCCAAAGCTCTTGTAGGCTCAAGCCAAATTATAGACCCAATCACTTTCTTGCTATGCATCTTGCAGCATCTAGGTTTTTTAAGTGGATCAAAGAATGAGCGAATGACAAGCACCTTAGGAATCTGGTGTTTAAAGTGCTCTATTGAAAAATATATATATATTAGCAATTGGAACAAAGACCTATCATTACTTCCTGTGTGCATGTTGGCTATTTAAGCCCAATCAGTGTCACTGTAAAATAAAGTTATATGATAGGATGCCCGTCGTACTTCAGCCTAGACTTTGAACACTAGCTTCACACTTATTGCAAAAGTAATTTATTTCTTGAGATTTGAAATCTTGAGCTAAACTGTGAGGGCAGAGGTCACAATGGCTTGTCTTTTTGTGCAGCTTTGAACACAATGGACCGTTGATTGTGGCTTTTTGGAGCACTACCGCAATACAGATAAGAATAAGAAGAAAGTGGATTTTAGAGAACTGTAATGTTTGCGAGAAAGGAAGGCAGGAAGGAGCTTGGTCTATTTTGACATGATGAAGATTGTTGCAAAAGCAGCCCAAGTATCAATCATGAATGAAACATCAAAACTTCCAATTATTGCAACAAGGACAAAAATTACACCAGCGATTCTGCTTACATTTCATCTCACCAACAGCGATGGTGTTTGCAACACATGCTAATCTTTGAAGGAGGTATTGTCTCTACAGGCACACCTACTCACCAAGAAAACAATAGAATATTTCTTGAGAAATCAATGGTAGGATTATAGTTGACTTCAGCTTCTATAAAAGAGAGTATGTATGCTAATATATTTAATGGCTACATGTAAAATCTTTCATACTAAAGACCAAATCAAATTTCTATTACACTTAGCTATGTGAGATACTATGCATTTCCACCCCTGGAATGAAAGCCAGAAAGTCATCGTTACAGAGAAAAAAAATGAATCAAGAGACCTCAAATGTGCATTGGATTTTGTTTGGCCCAGAACATTTTGAGAATGTGATTTTTATTTAGAATTATGAAAAGGAGCTACTAGCCATGCTGGCTGTGGGATTCTGGAAGTTGTCATCTAAAAATAATGTTCCAAGCTCTGTTCTAATGCAGGAGAATTGGGCCATCTCTCAGATTAACTGCTTTCTTGGACCTTCAGCACTGAGGAACAGCTACCAATGCTAGCTCCCGTGTTAGGGGGAAGGCAAATCTGATCTGGGTTTTAACCCAAATTTTAAAGGAGATACCCAAGGTGTTGGACCCTATCCCTAAAACAGATGTAGCACTTTGGATAACCTCCTTAAAATTTAAGTGAAAACCCAGAGGAGACTCACCCTTCTCCAAAGAAATAATCTTGACAAGGGGGCTACCAATCCACCTCTAACACCCAGCGACTCAAGAATTGACTAAGAAGAGCAGCCAATGCTCAACTAGGATTGACTTAAACAAAACATTCCCAGTGATATTCTTCCTACTCCTTTCACTGATCCCCAACACTGCCATCCCATAAAATAAAATGACTCTATGTCTACATTTTTCCTTTCTAAAATACCATTGGCGATTGGCAAGAAACCCTGTGTAAATCTCATGTGGTGTTTCTTTTTTCAAAAAAAAAAAGATATTGGTTGGTAATGTAGAAATACAGAAGATAACAAATAATAGATACACAACATATTTAGCAATCTTGATGAGATAGCTTACTACTCATCATAAATCAAGAAAACCACAGTTTGGCATGCTGACTGATTCAAGCTCTCACTTTAAAATTTCTATTGGTACCCATTAGTTTTTATTATTTTATTTTATTTTGATGTGAGGGGACTTGATGGAGCTTGCAGGGAAAAATCTATTAGAAAATGACAATCTGTGGATGGTGCATGAACACATAAGATGATTTCTTTCCGCTTCCAAGCCCAACATTTGTCATTTCCACATCAAAATGGCTCTGACATGTGGATGAATGACAGAATGACAGAATAACAGAATTTGAAGAGACCCCCAAGTCCATCTAGTCCACCCCTCTTCTCTATCAAAACACAATGGGATACCAAATGGATGTAAATCATGAACATAGAGCAGGGCTGGGAATTATGAAGCATTCTAGATGTTATGGGACTCCTCACCATTGGCTGTGCCCTTCTAGGGGTGGTGGGAATTGCAGTCCAACAACATCTGGAGGGCTATATGATTCCCACCTGTGGCTTAGACGATAGATCGACATTTGTATAGCAAAATCAAGAAGATTTTATCTGCATTTCCCTCACCACAACAAATGTCAGGATGGATTCATCCATCATGATGGATTTTCTGGCCTGGCTTGTTGGCAGCTTAGCTGGGTTATTAATAACATCTGTCTTTCCAGAGGTACATTACGTTAATAGATCTTCTGTCACTAAACTGTTTTTGTCACTGCTACCTCCCTTCATATCTCATCATAAAAATGATATCAAGCATTATCAGGATGTGTCACTTTCAAGGCAAACAAACATTAATTACCTTAGTGGATTGAGCTAGAAGAACAAGACAATCTAACCAAGATGAGTTTGCTATTTTTTACTGGGGACAGGCCAAGGCCACCAACAAATTTTCTGTCTATCTCAGATGTTTATGTGTTCACCAGAATTCAGCAACATCTTGAACTTTCTCCTGGTGTCATACTCCAGCAACCCAACTGGCTCATCAAAACAGCTATATTCATTCTCTGGATATAATTTCCAAGTGTGCTGCTATAAATGCTAATCTAACTGTCTCCAATGGAATCCATGGGAACACTGATTGATTGTTAGGGATTATGGGAGTTGTAGGCTAATGCATTTGGTGGAGACAAAGTTAATGACCCATTGATTAGACAATGTAAAAATCAAGCAGTGAGTAAAAATGGACAGAATGTGATGACCAAAAGGAATTTGTTTGTGGTTTTTGACATCTTGTGAGATACAAACAGAAAAGCTTTTAAACACTGATAAATACAAATAAAATAAAATAAAATAAAATTGGTGCCCTGAATTGTGAAAGTTACTTGCTGTACTCATTTCTGCCTCTGCTCTTGTATGCAAATACGGTACCTATTTTATGTACCTCAGCTACTCCACTTTTTATGTGCACGTGGAATAGATTACATGTGGCATAGACTACAGTAAGTAATACTGTTGTACATAAGGCTCCTACATGGTATAAAGGTATTAAAAGTACACTTGGACCCCCATATCTGTGGAACCAATATCCATGGTTTCAGTTATCCGTGGGGCACAAAATAGCACACCTACCATACTGTCTTCTTAGAAAATGCCAAGAGACTTGTCCTCTCTAGACATTTTCTAAGTCTTCCAATGCAACTCTTTAGTATTTGTAACCGAATGTCCCATTATTTCAATGGTGTTTACTGTTATCTGAGGTTTACAGTATCTGCAGTAAGTCCAGGAACCCAGTCCCCACAGATATGGGGATCTGACTATACTGATACTTTTTTTGCCATTCTTCAATTCATTATCCACTAGGGCAGCAGAAAAGAAAACCAACTAATGATGTACCAATAGAGGGAAATTTGGTTGTCTGTAGAGTAGCTGGCACAGTGGGTGGCCCCTCTTTGGGGCAGATTTCAGCCAACAAAGACTGTTTTGTAATTGCAGTAGAAAATTATTCCATGGCACTCTTAATGCTGGGTCTCCTTGCAAATGAATAAAACCAGCTATTTTTCTTAATGTCTTTTCCTTAGTGGATTTGGGTGGTGGTATTATAACATTCCAGTTAGAAATAAGAGTGGTAGTATTTATATAGGACACAGAGTTATGTTTGTTAATTCTTTTGCCTAAAAAGAAAATCTGCCAGCTATTCAAAACCAATGACCTGCCTCATGTGCTCATATTTTTGTGTGTGTGAGGCCATGGGTGTTTGAGTATTATGGAACACCCTTCCTTCTATAACCACAAACACTTTTGTGAACACAGCAGCATTTACATCAAAGTTCTATGCCAAATAAAAACAAGAAATACAAAAAGCAAGACAAAACCAGCAGGGGATACATAATAGAGTCCAAAGTAAAAGCCTTTTGTACCACCTGGCTGGGATGAGAAAAAAATAATACAAAGATTGTTGAGCACTAAAAATGATTTCATCAGATGCCTGAGAAAATCAAACGGTCTTTGCTCAGTGCCTCCAAAGACCATAAGGTAGGTATCAGGTAAACCTTTCAGAGGGTTCATTCCAAAGACAGGGCACCACCCTTGAAAAGGCCCTCCAGGTGACATTGTTAGGGGGAGCGGTGACATCAGCCTTAGTGATGCCACAGGGTGGGGTGGGGATAGAGATTCTGAGAGTCAGTGAGGTTATAGTGGTTTGTGTGTTGGACTACGACTACTGGAGATCAGGGTTAGAATCTCCACTCAGCCATGGAAACCCACTGGGTGACCTTGGGCAAGTCACGCTTTCTCAGCCTCAAAGGAAGGCAAAGGCAAACCCCCTCTGAACAAGAAAATCCTTTGATAGATTCACCTTAGGGTGGCCATAACTTGGAAACAACTTGAAGACACACAAAACAACAACAACAACAACAACGACAATGTGAATTCTGGAGGATTGACCCAAACAACCACATTTGTGGGTGGTTTGGGGCCGTTTGAGTTGCATTTCATGTGAAAATACACCTGAAAATCAGAAAAAAAATTATTTGAATAAGGGTTTTTTGGGGTGCGGGGTCATCAGGGGAGTTTGAAGTGTTGCATGAAGCCCACAGGATTCACTTTGCCCACCTTCCATGTATATAATATGTGTATGTGTTTTCAGACAAAATCAACAGTTGGACAGCCCCTTTATGAGGACCAATCAAAATTTCACAAAAATATGCAAGCTTTGAGTTCTCCAGAATTTTTCACCAGACTAGGTAATCCAGAAAGCAGTGCATGTAGGAAGAAATGGAAAAATCCAAGCATTTGACAAGAAGTTGTGTTCATGAAACCTGCAGTTTTAGATTTAAGCTCAAAAGAGGGGGGTTTCAGGATGAATGATTCACTGCTAGATGCTGCATGTATCAAATTATACCTAGCAATGCATTCCAGAATAAAGAAGGAATGACTGACTTCAGTTTCTGAAAACATAAAGGTTGGCTGCAACTCAGATTTCTCTTTTGTTTAGACAAAATTCACAAAAATTCCTGAGTTGACAATAAAAAAAGGAGTACATAGCATTATGGCTGTGCTTATATGAGTCCTGCTGGAGATTAATTTTAGGTGGTACACTCTGCTTTATATGGTTTCCTAAGCCAAAGAAGCTCCCTGCCCCCAAAACATTACAAGATAGCTTTATAATAGAAGAGTTGGAGGACAGGTAGAAGAAGAACAGCAGTTACAAGCACCAAAGTGGACAAGTAGAAATAGCATGGATAACATGGGATGACTTCAAGGCCAGGCTATATACTCTTTTGGACTTTGCTGCTGACTGCCAAGTTGGACATGTGGTTGGATATGTGGCTCACAGAGCATGAATGGCTCACATTGCATACAAGGTCAAACCATTTCTGCATACAAGGTTGAATAATTTCTATTGTTTTCTTCCCCCATAGCAAGGTTTCTGTGCAGTTCTCAAGAGGTACATGCACTTTCCACATGTTTTTGCACAGAAACACATATTTTTCATCCAGAAAACAATTTCCTTTACAGGAATATAACAGGAATGTAAATATGTAACCCATGCAAGAAACACATTTTCTGGTCAAAAAGATTCTATTGTAGAATAATTCCCTGGGTGACTTTACAAAGTCCAAAGAATCTCATCACATCCCTTCACAAGTTAAGTTTTCTGAGCATCAGGGAACTCATTATTCTGCCAGGACCAATAATGATAAATATTCCTACAGAACAGGAAAATGAGTGGAGTTTTGTAAAGAGAGTGCCAAATCTGATCCATGCACATGACCAATGCCGCTTACACCAGTGTGGATACATGACTGAATAAAAGGTGTGAAATTGGACTGCAGTGTCTCAGAGTCAAATATGTTGATACAGCACATTTTAGCCCAATGTCACTGTAGCTTTCTCAGCAATCAGCAACATGATTTAATAAATGTTAACATCTCCCTCTACCTGCCTTTCTTTTTTAAATCAAGCTGGGTGCCTGAAAACTAGGCTTTCTGCTTCCCCCCCTTCATTCATCAACACAAACAATAAAGCCCCTGTGATTAGAGTTTAGCTAGCAATTGCGCTGATGGTTCCTGCGTCAGAATAATATCCAGCTCATTCTTTCAGAGAGTATAATAGCTCTGCATTGCTAACAATAGTAAAAAAATAAAAATGGTTTGGTTAGTAAATGGAGTGGAAATCTCTCAAGGACGTACAGTTACTGTGAAGTATGAAGGGACCTTACAGCAAAATCAATGCCATTCATGGCTCTTTGTGTCCTTGGTTCAGATATTGACCCACACATTTTACATTTGGGCTCAAGGAAGGCTGTCCATAGGGATGGAGAAATTTGGAGGTGGTTTTATGATTCTCACTGAAATTATCCAATTTGCAACTTCTCAGACATTTTGAGATAAAATGCACCAGACCTTAGAAAGGTGCATCTTTATGAAGCAAATTACACTGTGTTTTGTAGAAATGAAGTACTGTATCTACAAAACCAGGGATATGTTAGCCCCAATTGTTTTAACAGAGGGGCGGGGTACAAATAAATAAATAAATATTATTATTATTATTATTTATAAAACACAAACAGCTAAAAAATTCATCCAATTAAAAATATGCCCATGCATGATTTTAGTCAGTAGAAAAAACACATACAAAATTATTGTTGCTGTTGTCCTTTTATATACTGCCTTGACCTCAAATTTGGGACACAAGCCGACTAAGGACTTTATAAGATGTGTGAAAAAATGCATCATAAGGACATGACGATAACAGAAAAGGGCAAAATTATCAGACAACATTGTCATCCAGCCAGTCTGAGGGCATAGCATGGACATGAATAAGGTATGGTGGCTTAGCCTGTCAAAAAAAACAAAAACAAGTGATGCCTCATCCACACCAGTGCTACGCCCTAGGAATGGCTGAATGATGAGAATGTCTGATAATTTTGCCCTTTTGTGTTCTCATCCCATCCTTATGCCACAATTTGGGATGCAGTTTATTGCCACTTTTCCTCGCATCTGATAAAGTGTCTACAAAACACTAAAAACCCAAATTTGAGGTCAAGGCAGTATAAAAAGGATAACAGTAACAATCATTTTGTATGTGTTTTTTCCATTGACTAAAAACATGCATGGACGTATTTTTAATTGGATAAATATTTTTAGCTGTTTGTGTTTTAAAAACATATCCCTGGTTTTTAAAGCATACAAAAACATCAGTAAAAATACATGAAAGCTATTTTAAAAGCAATGTAGCAATCTATAGAATCAAAAACATTTTAAATTTGTTAAAAGATAATTTTAACAGCACACCAATAAAAGTCCATTGCAGTCTGGAAACTTGTCTTCACATTCACACCCTGCTGAGAGCAGGGAACAATCCCTAGGGATGGAGTTCCCAAGTCTGAGAGGAGCCACTGAGAGGTCATCTACATGGTCCAGAATATGCTGGCTCCTCACAGGTGTATTCCACCTGTGGATCTGGCCCGTTCCACCCCTATTACCTGTATGGAATAGGCTGGCATCCAGAGCATGCCGTCTCCTCCCTGCAGCTGCAACCGCTGCCCTTTGTGCCACACTCCCGGACATCAGAAAGCAGGCCTGCAGCAGCACATGAACAAGGTCCCCTGCAGGTCCCCTGCAGCACATGAACAAGGTCCCCTTCCCCTAGCTTATGGAAGAGTGAGGCAGAGGGCAGCTGACATGACAGGCCAGAATGCTGGGCCCGGCTCCTGCAGTCATGCAGGGCCCAACACTTCTTCTTTTTTTTTTTTTTTTTTGGCCTTCTGGAATGGATTTAAAACAGGTATTTTTTTTTAAAAAAAATGCTGTAATGGACCCTACCCCATCTTCCCCTCATCTTAGCCCTATCTTTGCCCCAAGGCTCATGAGGAATGCCCAAGGGCAAAATGGGGCAAAAACCCTGCATTGTCAGGACTGCAGTGCTCCAAGATGGGGGCAAGACAGGGTAAATTGCCTATGTAGACAAGCCCTGAGAAGCCCTTCTTTTTTGCATTCACCAGCTATACCTGGAAAGATGGTGAGACTGAAAGAAAGGCCTCCCCAGAAGATCTCAAAACATGGGCAGGCTCACATAGGGAGAAAACAATTGTTCAAATATCCTGGACCATAGTCATATAGGGTTTTATAGGTTGTAACGAACACTTTGTGCTTTGTGTCCAGAAATGGAGCTACTGCCAGTGGAACTGTTGGAGCAAAGGAGTTATATTGTCCCTGTAGCCAGCTCAGGTTAACAATCTGGCTGAAGCACTCTGGGATAGTTGAAGTTTCTGGGCACTTTTCAAAGGCAGCTCCATGCTGTGGTAACAGAGCTCTGTTACCAAATGGGATGTAACAATGTATGCAACAAAATGGGATGTGTACCTCAAGAAACAGAGGTAAATAAATAATAGAAATTATAGAAAATGCATTCAAAAGGCCTCAGAAACAAGCAGATCTCAAGAAAGGGTATACTGGGAATGAAGGTGGGATTCAGAAAAATGCATCAAAACTGAGACAGCATATTTCATATTCTCAAATTGTCCTCAAATCATAGAATCATAGAGTTGGACGAGACCACAAGGGCCATCCAGTCCAACCCCCTGCCATGCAAAAATACACAATCAAATCATTCCCGACAGATGGCCATCCAGCCTCTGTTTAAAAACTTCCAAAGAAGGAAACTCCACCACACTCTGAGGTAGTGTATTCCACTTCCAAACAGGTCTTACTGTCAGGAAATTCCTCCTAATGTTTAGGTGGAATCTCTTTTCCTGTAGTTTGAAGCCATTCCTCTGTGTCCTAGGACATTTTCAGATGCCCCTAACCGCACAAGCAGCCTCCGGAGCAGTAACGAGGCTGCTGCGCGGCAGGGGGTCTTTTTCGGATGCTGCCGTCCCTCTTCCAGGACCATTTGTGGCACGTACGTGAAGCTTTGGAAGCGGCCATGCCATATTTCAATCACGGGCAACTTCCGTGATTGAAATATGGCGCGGCTGCTTCCAAAGCTTCATGTACGTGTCACAAATGGTCCTGGAAGAGGGATGGCAGCATATGAAAAGGACCCCCTGCCATGCAGCAGCCTCATTACTGCTCTGGAGGCTACTTGCGCGGTAAGGGGTGTCTGAAAATGTCCCTAGTCTCTGGAGTAGCAGAAAACAAGCTTGCCCCACCCTTAATATGACATCCTTTCAAATATTTAAACATGGCTATAATGTCCCCTCTCAACCTTCTCTTCTCCAGACTAAACATGACCAGCTCCCTAAGCCGCTCCTCATAGGCCATGGCTTCCAGACCTCCCACCATTCTGGTCACCCTCCTCTGGACACGTTCCAGCTTCTCAATATCCTTACTGAATTGTGGTGCCCAGAACTGGACACAATATTCCAGGTGAGGTCTAACTAAAGCAGAATAGAGTGGCACTATTACTTCCCTTGATCTAGACACTAGACTGCTATTAATGCAGCCTAGAATTGTATTGGCTTTTTTAGCTGCTGCATCACACTGCTGACTCATGTTCAGTTTGTGGTCCACTAAGACTCCTAGATCCCTTTCACATGTACTGCCATCAAGCCAGGTGTCACCCATCCTAAATCTGTGCATTTCATTTTTACTGCACAAGTATAGTATCCTACATTTCTCAAGATCAGGGCCAGTTTAAGGCACCAGTGGCATCAGCATCCAGAGAGGACTCCATCATTGTGGGGGGGGGGCATAGTAACCCTCCTCTTGCAAAAACATTATTAGTAATAATCAGACTATCCTGTACTGTGAATAGCTTAGGTTGAGTTAGGTTACATTGACCTGAGATAAACATATGGGCCCCCCAAAATAAAGCATTGCAGGGGCCCCCAAATTCCTTAAACCAGTCCTGCTCAAGATGTTGTCCCCTTCCCGCCACTGCCCCAGTTACTATGTATCAAATTACAACCTGGATGTTTATTGTTTATACCTGCTGCTGAATTGGTAGACAAGGCAATTGTGGTTTCTCCTAGACATTTTTTCCTAGTGATTGAGAAGAATTCAGAAATGGTGGAACTTCCTCTCCTAGGTCTAGAATTCTATGCCAGTTTAAGATGTGAGCCGAGATTGCTGTGGTTTAGGTGCAGCTTATAATATGTTTGCTACTGCTGCTAGCCAGCCTACCTTTGCCAACAGAAAGGGGAATCAGTAGAAGGAATGGCTTTCAAGAGACAGATGGTCCTGGAAATGTTCAGGGGTATCATCTCCTGCTAGAGTGTAAGAAACTTGCCACTTTTCATAACTTCCTGATTTTTTTTAGCAGGGGCAGGGCAGAGGAAATTATAACTCTACTGGACCCTAACAGGAAATGGTGCTTGTTATCCTTCTTAGCAGCATGCAGGACAATTAAGCACAAAGCCCACAAGCTGTTCAGTGAGCTCTGCCTCCCATCCACACAGCTGCCTGTTCCATCTGGCTTAAAAACAGAGGAAGGCCTAACAATGAAATCTCTCTGTCCCTGCAGCCTTGTGCAAGGAAGAGAAGGGAAGGGAAGGGAAGATTTTTTTTTTAATGGTCCAAAACATGTTTCCCATATTTCAAGAAACCCTGGTGAGAAGAATAGTAGGGCTCATCTACAAGAGCCAGGATACACCAGCTCCTTCACAGTGTATCCTGGCCATGGATTATCCCCATTGTTTCCCTGTTCCCTCCACAGACTGGGAGGAAGTCCTGATGGGCACGCCAGCTGTGTCTATGCAGCCATTGTTGCTGCCATTTTATTTGCTATATCAGAAAACAGGAAGGGGGGTGCAACATGTGACCATGGCCCTCTGCACGTGACCAGCCTTGGTCACATGCTGCGGGACTCCTTCCTGCCTTCGAGAGAGTGAGGCAGAAGAAGAAAATTGTTTAAATTACTCAGTGCTTCCTTTGAGGGTGTTTTTTTTTTTTTTTTTGGCAAAGAATTGCATCTCTAGTGAAGATAAGAAAAAAGAACAGAAGATGGTGATGGAATCTCATATGGGACAAGGCACTCAGATCCTTTCACACAGCCACTGCTGCACTGGAGGCATAGGTCTGAATTTTGGAACTGAACCCAGAAGGGGAAAAAAAATAAGTAATTTTGGATGCAGTGGAGGATAACTTTCTTTGCCAAATCCAATTCCAAATTAATCTGAGGAAAGTTTGCTGCTCACTAGTAATCTCTGACAACTCCATCTGTTGGATCCAATTCTGAACCAAACAGAAAGGAGTGGTTTCATTGCTAGAGCCATATTAACCTACCCCCCACCCTTTCTCCCAATTTCTCCACGAACAGGAGTAAAATTTTCCCACATAACAAGTGGGCAGGGAGCAGTGCAAAGAAACTGTACTTTTTGCACTACAATTTCCAGAATCCCAAAGGCGGTATGGCATGTGCCATGATGTCTGGGGGTTCTGGGAGATGTAGTCCAATCCAATAATGTTTATCAACTCAGGAGGAGTGGGTGATTTAGAGGGAGACTTTTTAATGGGTTGCATCTGATTGAGCAGCAGTAATTGAGGAATCGCCAGGTTATAATTTCACAAACCTAGTACCCTGGGAAGCCAAACATTGCTATTTCACTCAATTTTTCATTCCCCACTTCCCATTGGACATCCATTTGCCAATCTGCCTTAAAAGGAAGTGATATTGTATTGCATTTTTATGTGCCCAGTCCAGTGGAGGAAGGAAGTACAGCAAAGTAAAATCATTTCAACCAGGACCATTTGGGAAGAAAGTAATGGTCCTTCCCAGTGTGTATCATATGTTTTATGTAACTATTGTTGGTTTTGGTTTTCTCTGTTTGCTACTGCTTTTAACTTGATAATGCATTCTAATTACATTGTTATTGTCTTTGTGCATTTATACCTTTGGTGAGCTGCCCTGAATGATTCTTATCTTTTGAGGAAGAAGAGAGGAAGAAAAGAGCTATTAAAAATAAATACATTAAATACATTTGCTTTGGACTCTCCATGTTGTTTTCATCTTGTTGTAGTAGTGTGCCCTCAAGCCATTTCTGCCTTTGGAAACCATAAGGTAACCCTGTTATGGGGTTCTTGGCAAAATTCGTTCAGAGGGAGTTTGCCTGTTTCTTCCTCTGAGGCTGAGAGTGTGACTTGCCCAAGGTCACCCAGTGGGTTTCCATAGCCAAGTGGGATTTGAACCCTGGTCTCCAGAGTCCTAGTTCAGCACCCAAACTGGCACACCACACTGGCACCATCCTGGTTTTCATCTTCCCCCACTCATTTCATTTCATTTTCCCCATCAATGTGATGTTCTGTTACATGTGGGGTGTAGGGGGGCAATCATATTTCATAAAGAGCTGAGAAGTCACAGCAGTAGGTTGCAAAAGTTACTTTTTTTGAAATGACAGCTTCCTGAATCTCCCAGCCAGCTTGCCCAGTGGCCAGACTGCCTGAAGGATTCTGGGTATGATCTCTATAGAGGAAAATAAACTGTATACCAGAAGCAATGTGAAAGAAAGAAGTCCAATGTTTACTTCTTTTTCCCTTTTCTGCACTCCTTATTACCAGCCTAATGGAGAATTTCCAGCGCGCTTGCAGAAAGCGCGGGATGAGTCCTTCCTGAATCTTCGTTTGCGAAGAAAAGCCAGAGAGAGAGGAGAATTTCCCTCCCCCGCCACAACCTTGGGTACCTATGGATGCTCACTGAAACAGCAATTCCCCTTTAGAGGTTATCCTTGCAGCACCATGCTGCAGATCAAGTAGCACAGACAGAGCTTTCTGGTCAGGCAGATGAAGTACCCATAAATGGAGGTGAGCTCATCAGCTGTTAAGCTTAAGTGATAAGCTTATCTTTCACTAACTGCTGCTTCCACAGCTCATGTGAAATGGCCTGGAAAGGAAAGGAATGAGAAGGATGAATGGCAGCAGAGGTTATGTTGTACATCTTATCCTGCTAAATCTAGCTCAGGAGCGTATGCTCTGCTTTCTGCTGTTGTGCAAGGGTTAAAGAAGGGGATATTTTAAAGGCAAAGGCAGAGGTTATGCCTTCCACTTTACTCTCGTGTAAACAAAGAGGAACGTGATTTGGACTAGGACTTGGGTATGTTCTGTCTGTCATTCTAGAGGCTTGAACCTTCTGTGCCCTACCAACATCTTCACCTGCCATTTAAAGAGATTGATTGCAGGGGCTCTCAAGCTTTTCTTTACTAGGGACCCCCTTTAAATATATTTTGTTGCCACAGACTGCTAAGATTTAACTGAAGATTTAAAACATTAATAATAACAATAACAATAATACCTGATGATAATAATAATAATACATTTACACCATCCATTAAATCTTCCCTTAAAGGCACTGAAGGGGGAGGGAAGACTTTTCTCCTGCTTCTTCCTGTAAGTTTGTGGCTGGAGCAGATTGAATGGCAATGTGTAGGCCAAGCCAGCCAGCCAGCCTTTGCCTTGGCTCCTATGTGGCCATTCCACTGCGGGGAGGAAATAGGCCGAGCAGCCTTCAAGCCTTTGCAGATCCACTGTGAGGACATTGCGGACCCCTGGGGGTCCACTGACCACAGGTTAAGAACCACTGGTTTATTGCATTAAAATGATTTACTGAAACAAGAAAGGAAAGTATCAATTCAAGGAAATTATTGAAATTAATAAATCTCTTCTTGGCAAAAATAATTTCAGCTGAACCCCCAGTGTGGGATCAAAGTTCAGAAGAGTTATAAGCATTGCTGGAGTAAGCTATGACTAGGATATACTCTTCAGCCAGCTTTGCCTTTTCTTTTGCAGGGGTGGGAATCATGAGGTTCATCAGGGGTTGTTGGACTACAACACAACCATTACTTATCATTTGCCATGTTGGCTACGGTTGATGGCACTTGCATGAGAACCTTATGAGTCCCAGATGTCAGGCCTATCATTCCTTCTGTTTCTGATCCTCAGGTATGAATGCCTGAGGTTTGCAGAAACAGGAGTAACCCTGAGGTTTGCAGAAACAGAAAACCTTTACAAAAAACAGAAAGTACAAGGAAATACTCCAAACAGCCCAATAAGAACTACAGTTGTCCCTTCCTATTCATGGCTTTCCCTTTCATGGTTTTGCATATTCACAGAAAGCTGCCAAGGGTTTGCTCGGTCTTTGGCTCCCTCCCGACATGGAACATGTGGCTTTGCCTTCATTCTCTGTGGGGGGGGGGCGCGAAGACGGAGTAAACCCCTGCGCTGGCTGCAAAGCCGCTGATGATTTGCTTGGCCTTCAGCTCCCCCCCCCATGGAATGCCTTCGTTCCCTGGTTGGGGGGGAGTTGAAGGCAGAGCAAAACCCCTGTGCTGGCTGCAAAGCCACCAAGGGTTTGCTCGGTCTTCACCTCCTCCCCAACATGGAATGTGTGGCTTTGCCTTTGTTCCCTGTGGGGGGAAGCCGAAGACAGAGCAAACCCCCATGCTGGCCACAAAGCCAGCGAGGGGTTGCTTGGTCACTTAACAGGGAACAAAGGCAAAGGAAACCCCTGGTGCTCACCACAAAGCCGCACATTCCCTGTGGGGGAGGGCTTAATTTATTTGCGTTTTTTCAGTTTCATGGTGGTGATCTGCCCCAACCCCCACGAATGGGAAGGGATGACAGTAAAACATTCACAGTGCTTACAGTAGAACAGGGATGTACTTCTTTGCTAATGTTTTTCTTGAGAGAAACCGTAAATAATTTTAGCAATTTTCTTCCTGATACAAGAAAGTATTTGAAAATGGCAAGGTTGTCAAGGACTATTTGAAATTTGAGACTTATGCTCTGCAAATTTTTTTTACAGTAAAACAGAACTTTCTTTAGCATTGCTTTCTGCACAGAAATGCTGGCTGGCCTCCTGTTCAATATTTAAGATTGTAAATCAGATTTATAATCTTGTGATTTTGGGATTGATGTTTACATGTTAATGACCAAACATGACTCCACAACCCCTATCCAACCTACCTCTTAAGCCAGACAGTACACCAAACAAAGGGCTCCCAAGTCATTGCAGAGTGGGGTGCTGGGCAATGGCTGCAGCGCTGTCCCTGTTGCAGGGCAAATTGAGACAAGCAGTTGTGGCGGGACCCCAAGGTGTCTCCCCAGCTGTCTCTTTCAATGCACTCCATGACCAGGAGGGTGCTAACCTGTCATTCCACAGCTGCCCAATCTACAGATCCTCAGAAACCCTTTTGTTGGGGTGCTGCCTGGCTGAAGAGGCAGTTTTTTGGGGGTATGGCAGTATCTACAGTGCATCTGCAGAAATATCTACAGTGATGGAGGTTTAATGATTCAGGATATTAGGATATTATCAGACGCATCAAAAGTGACATTACAGCAATACCAGGAGATCACAAGAGGGCTCCCTTATTAGACAATGCCGTTTCCCCCTCGTTATGCACCCACTCTACTGTTGTACTGCTGGCACTACTTTTTATTGACTTGAGAAGCTGTCAATAGATTCCCCATTCTGTATGGGTTCCAGATTTGCCTGTGTGCAACAAGGTGCCCCATTATGCTGGTGAGATCCCAGCGTCAATGGGAGGTGCCTGCCAGAAGATTTCTGGGTGAGATCAGGGCATCCAGGTAAGTGACACACTTTTTATGACCCTCCCCAGGTTACTTGAACATTTTAAAGTGTGTTTTTCTGCTTGTTGTCACTTTCTAAATGTTACTTTTACTTTTATTTTTGAATTTCCCACGCTTGCATCTTCATGCAAGATCCAGGAAGTGAATGCAGCTCCATTAGAGCTCCTTTCACTCCTGGGCTGCCCTCTCAATGGAGTTGAGGTAAGTGCAGTGGGAAGGGTGATTGTGGTGGGACTGGGATGGCACAGGAGTGGGAGAGGAGATTGTGGGACAAGAACACCTTTTTTGTTTCTGTCTGATAATCTCTTTAGTTGCTGTTTCCTGCACAGAAAATGCTATTTTATGTACAAATTTCTCCGCCCCACCAACCGCCATGCATGAATTTTGTGCAGAATAAGTCCTTAACTGAAATTCTCATCAGTCCAGGATTCGCTTCATCGGGATTTCACAATACTCAAGCAACATATTTTTCAACCTTTAATTTTTTAAAAAATATTCTTTCTGTTCTTGTTTTTTATCTGCACAAATTAATTTTTCAGAAAAGTCCCCCAATGTGAATGGTTGGCAATAACAGCAAAAAATCTTGTATTCTTATGAGGTGCGGATAAAACTGTTGAAATTATTCATTTTTGCATGCAAGAATTAAATAAGGGAAAGTTTACATACTACTTCACATTGCAACATTTTGTTGCACAATGTCCCAGTAAGCTTTTTCTGCAGTCCAAACCTTAATACAAGATATGAATGAGGAGGCCCATTGGTGTTATAAAGCCACCCTGCAATTTGAGCCTTTGCCTGGAGCAATAGTCAGTCTTGACTATTTAGGCATACCTCAGTTACCAAAACCTCTGATAAAGAAGCCCCTTTTTACAAAGCCTATTTATGCTTGCCAGTCTCCCACCGTTCTTCCTAATCCTCTGTCTAGCTGGACATTTTTTTTAGCATCATCAGCATTGGGAAGATGGTGAAAAAGGCTGGAGAAGCACAGACTTTTTGCAATCAGTTGCAACAGTGTTTCTGTATTAAACAATGCAATACAGCTTGAGCTGGGAAGAATGGGATTCTGCCCTAGCCAATGCGTGCCTGTGTATAACAGTCAAAGTGAAGAGCAGTTGCCTTCAGAATCCCTTCAAACAGGTAAGCATGACTCACCGGCTAAATCTTTAAAAAAGGTGGAAGCTGGTGAAACAACAAGTCATCCCTGGATACATTTTGGAAGAAGTCTTGAAGTGGTCACTCCAATTTGGCAGTTCTATGGGTTTAGGAACCTATCCCTATTATGTTCCTGTTATTTTTGCCTCTAGTACCAAAATTTCTGTTAAAGAAATTATGGCCAGGATCACATCTGTTTCCTTAACAGAGGTATACCTGGACTTGTTATATTATTTGCTAAGCCCCATGGCCTCTGACTAGTAGTATTTTAAAAGGAGCTACTTGATTAGTCAGTTAGAGCACATACTGTTCATATCACAACTCAGCAGGCACCAGCTGCAATGAATTACCCTGCTAACCGAGATCCATATGCTGTAAAATTCCATAAACAATTATCATTTTTATATCTTGCTACAAGGCTCTGTTTGCTTAATTTGGAGGCAAATGGGAGCTAGCGATAAGTATGCATTGTACAGGTGTGTCATTTGAGCCAAATCTAAATAAAAAAAAATAAAATAAAGACAATGCAAATGAAGAAAAATGAAAACAAAAGGGTTAGGTTCATTTTCTAAATGAGCCCTAAGCACATTGCTAGATTTTACAGTGCTAGGCAAAGATAATGAGGCTTCAAATAAAGGCAAAGAATCGTGGCCCCCACAAGGGGGGATGCTGGCAGGGCTCTAGTCTGGGGGCCCAGGCACTCGGGATTAGGAGGGGAGCCCTGGCATGATACCATTGTATGTTTTTATTATGTAAAACCATTTAGTTTTTTAAAAAAATATAAATATTACTTTCATGTCATCATTTAAACTGACTTATTTTAATTTTTATCCTAAATCCTATAGAGCATCTCGCTGCCCTTAACTTTAGTAGTAGGTAGGGAGCCCACCAAAGATCCTGGCCTGGGGGCCTGCTTCAGGATGTGGGGGCCATGCAAAGAATATTGGGGACTCTGCACCTTTGGCTGATCTAGCAAAGGGTTTGTCATCTTCAGTGTTGGATGTCAGGGCAAGTAAGATTGCACCTGCTGAAATTCTCCCTTCTGTACAACCAGGAGTAAAGATTTTGTATCTGGCTCTTTTATTTGATCTATGTCAGATAAATCTGGTCCTAGCCAGCATGAACAGTGGCCATCCCAGGTGGGGAGTTCTGGAAATGGTAGTCCAAACAATAACACTTCCAAGCTCTCTCCCAACCATTCCAGGGGGAGCTGGTGGCCTTCTATGTTTAGGATGTGATAAATTCACTCAGGATTGTATTCCATATGTTAAAGGGTTTAGCCAAGGTACGGAGGCTCTTTTAGAAAGATTGTTAAAGTCTGGAATAAATCCAAGAGCGGATTCACTGTGACCCTAGCATGGGAGCTACCAGCTCCCTCTGGCAGGTTAACATCTGGAATAAATCCAAGCTTAGAGCTGAAAGCTTAGAGCACACACTTTGCACGTGGGAAGCCTCAAATCCCTGCCTTTTCCAGCTAAAAGGATCAGGTAGCTGGTAATGTGAAAGATGTATATGCACCTGAGATGGATACTGAAAATTTGCTGCTGGGCACTGTTTGTGTCAGGGCTGCATGAACTTTCTTGAGCTTTCAACCGAAGACATTAAGGTCTGGATTCTATTGATAATCGGAAACAGAGTGGACTCACTGGATCAATGGAATCTACATATGTATTTACTCATCACTCAGCAACTAATCCAACAGGTCTATTCAAGTGGGGAATAAAGATGTGAAGACTCAGCACCCCCCTTGCCTGAAAAAATTCAGACCCTGCCCTCTAACTTTCCCTCTATTTTTTCTTAAGCCTTTCTTTCCTGGAAAAAAGTTAAAATGAAGGGGGTGGGTTATGAAATATTTTCTTCCAGAATGATGAATAGAATGTTTAATATCAGGTGTTCATATATTCATTCCCCAACTTTATTTATTCTGAAAACTATGTACATGAAGACTACGTACAATATGAGATCACTGAAAATAGTGTTCTTGGTTTCCTTTCCTTAGTTCTTTTTTATGGTAATGTCTACATAATGCCTGCTTGATACTCTGCAGGAGAGAAAACAATTTTGCCTGTTTTACTAATGTTGATGGTTTCTTCTGTTTTTATGATTTTTTGTCTGCTCTGAATAAATGGACTAGGTCCCTTTCAGTTCATGTCTTCCTTACAGTTCAGGATTGTGTACTTCCATTGGTAACAAACAATACTCCTTTTTTTAAAAAAAAGGAAATTCAATTTGTAATTCTTGTTTGAATTAACTATCCTTTAAATATGCAAGATTTTTTTATGCCAAGCAAAATTATATAATACAAATAAAGCAATCAATTGACTTTAAGGACTTTTTCAAATGGTTGGAAAAAGAAAAAAACCAGGAGGTTGGGAGAAGAACAGAGCTGTTGTGCTTACACAGCCCCGTTTCAGATAGCCCAGTCCTCCTCCATCCTCTTCCCGACCTTCCCCTGTGCTGCTGGAGCCTCTTTTTATTGACAGAAAACCTCAGTCAGTAAAAAGCGGTGCCAGCAGCATGAGAAAACGTCAGGAGGAGATCGGGAGGAGGACAGGGTGGTCTGAAACGGGGCTGTGTAAGCACGACAGCCCCGTTCTTCTCCCGAACTCCTCTGGGGTTTTTTCAACTGTTTGAAAAAATCCTAAGTCTGTAACAGATGTTAAAATAACATTTTTCATCCCCCCCCGAAATTACAATTACAATTAAAAAATATACATCTCTAACTATCAATAATGTCCAGGTGCACATATTTAGAATGAACATGTGCAAGATGTTAAGAACAGCACTACCAGCAGCAGCAGTAACAACAACAACAACAACAACAACAACAAACCATTAGTCTTGCTGCTGCCATTTCCTTCCTCTGGGCTTGTCTTCTCTGGCCAAATACCCCAGCTTGCCTCTGTTTCAGAACCTTGTAGTCCAAATGATGCAGGGAATTTACCCCAATCTGACCCTAGGCAGTCCAAACAACCCCTGGGGCAACCCCTGGAACGGGGGCAAGCCAGGATAGGGCCCTTTATCTTGATATAAGATAATACCCAGTTTACTCTGTTTCTGCTGGATCAGGCCCTAAGTGTTTGTGGGAGCCTGTCCGGCATGCCACTCGTCCCTGCCACTGCCAGCTCCCTGGCTCTTCCAGAAGCCAGGTAGGGGTCCTGCAGCATGTGACCAAGGCTGGTCACATGCAGGGGGCCTGCAATCATGTGTTGTGAGACCCATGTCTGGCTTCCAAGTTAGTGAGAAAATGGTGGCAGCAGTGGTGACTTCTGTGATAGGCCAGTGTCCTGGGGGTGCTCCAGCCCATCTTCTGCAAGTAATGGGGGTGGGGGAGAGAACAGGCCACCTCCGCAGCCAAGATACACCAGCAGAGAACTGGCATGTCCTAGCTAATATAGATAAGCCCTAAATCTTCTAACATCTCCACATTTGCCATGGGGCAATGGCTTCCCACCCTCAATACTAGCATAACTTATTATTATTACTATTAGATTGTCATGTTTTTATGAATTATCTTCAGCCCAACACTACCTTGACATTGAATCAGTGGAGGACACGTCAGTGCACAGCTTATCTACATCCACCTCCATCTGTATCATATGTCACTATAAATATACAACATACACAGATCATCTTAACAAACGGTCTTCCTTGACTTTGGGTCCTCAGATATTGTTGGACAACAATCCCCATGATGATGGGAGTCACGGTCCAACAAAATCTGGGGACCCAAGGTAGATTGAGGCCATCGTCTTCAATAATGTATAACAGAGGGATGAAACTCTCCATGTTCTTCACCGTTGTAGGCAGGAATGAAGAATTCCTATAGCATTCTCTCAAGAGCATGAGAGCTGAGAAACGGTGCGGGGGGGGGATATTAATACATAAATAAATATTGCACAGTTCTTGCTTCAGTATTCATTCCTCGGTGTGTATTTGTCTGCACAGAAGTGCACATTGTTTTTCTACATTGAAAATACTTTTTATGTACATAAAATGCATCTTCTGAATAGGAAAGCATATGTTTTGTGCAAAAGGAAGTGTCCTGTGCAGGCAACATGTTCCCTGAAAAGCAAGCTTTCTCTGTGGAAAAACTGGCCACATTTCTGCACAGACAAATACTTGTCAAAGCACAAAGAATCACGTGCCTGCCTCTGTTCTCTCTTACTGGGTTTCCTGGGTTTCTAGAAACTCCATTTTTGGCCTGGAAATGAATACCAACAAATATTCATTCCAGCCCAATGATAATGCAGTGAGGCCTTCAGGCATTATGGAAACATGGTGTTTGACAACACCTTCCTGGCTTTCATCTGCCAAATTGTTGGAAAGGTTGCTGTCACTTTAAGTATTGCCTGTATTCATGCAGCACTTTTCAGCTTTAAAAACTCCAAAGCAGATTAAAATATCAAACATTGCAATCTCTTCAAAATGCATAAAACCATTGTTATAGGTGAAACATGTCAGAGGACACAGAGAGACCAGGGAGATATGAAACCACAGAGGAGGTCAAGGTTGCAGCCTGCATATTTAACTGACTTCAAGTTCCACTTCCTAGACTAATACATTGATCAAAATATAGTTATTATTTATTTTTTGTGGAGGTTTTTACATTTTAAAATATTTGACTTTTTTTTTAAAAAAAGACCACATGCCTATAAATTAGTTATCTAAGATAAATTTGCACTCTGAAATTCACAGAGACATTCTTAGCTTTCTCCATAATTTTTGGATGCCGTTTCATGTAGGTTCGTGTAGTCAAAGGCACAGACTCTCCACTATTCATTGCCTTAATTTGAAGCCTGGGTAGCTTTGCTTACCACTGTAAAATCTAGCAATGTGCTCAGGGTTCATTTTTTTTTAAAAAAAATGAACCTAACACTTTTGTTTTCGTATTTCTTCATTTGCATTGTCTTTATTTTTTCTTTTCTATTTAGATTTGGCTCAAGTGTAGGTTGAATTTAAACAAAGACTCATTATTTTCAGCACAGAATTAATGGTGTTAACATCTCTTAGAATCCATTCCTTCTCATTTTCACTACCTAGTTCTGTTGCCATGGGATTTGGTGAAGGTTGTTTGTCCCTGCCCTATTCATTCTTCATTCTGAACTGCTAGGGTCTTCCCCCTACCCTTGCCAAACACATCCCAGCTCCATCTATCTCTATGAAATGAACAGTAGATATTAAATGCACCACTTGGCAGAACAAACATGTGACAGACAAACATAAGAAGAGCCATTATGAATCAGGCTGAAGGCCAAAAGCCTATCTAGTCCAACACTCATTTCATACAGTGGCCAACTGGTTGCTTATGGGAAGCCCACAAGAAGGACATGGGTACAAGAACTTATACTCACTCATTTCTCAGAAACAGCTGGTAGTCATTGAGAGCCTTGTTCTTAATAAACTTGTCCAATCCTCTCTTAAAAGCTATCCAGATTGATGGCCATCACCATAGTTGGAGGTAGGACATTTCACTGCTTAACTATAAGCAGAATGAAGAAGTACTCCTTTTTATCTGTTCTGAATCTTCCACAATTCAACATCAGTGGAGATTTCAGAACTCCCAATCCAGCATGGCTGGACACAGCAAATCTAATAACTGTAGTCCAACTTTTCCAAGTTCTGTATGAGAGAGGGAGAAAAAAAATGTATTCTTATCTGCCTTCTCCACATCATGAATCATTGCTGTTGTCGTATGCCTTCAAATCATTTCCAACTCTTGGTGACCCTAAGGTGAACCTATCATGGGGTTTTCTGAGGTCACCCAGGGGGTTTTCCATGACTGGGCAGGGATTCGAACCCTGGTCTCCAGAGTTGTGAATCATATTAGACATTTATAAATGTTTACAGTACATTTTTATACATCTTGGTGGTGGTGGTGGTTGCTGTGTACCTTCACGTTATTTCTGACTTATAGTTACACTAAGGCAAACCTATCATGGGGTTTTCTGAGGCTGAGAGTGTGTGGCTTGCCCAAGGTCAAACTGTAGGTTTCCATGGCTGAGAAGAAATTTGAACCCTAGTCTCCAGAGTTGCAAATCATATTACACATTTTTAAATGTATACATTTTTTATATTGCTGTTGTTTTGTGCTTTCAAGTCATTTCCAACTTACGTCACCCCAAAGGAGAACTTATTAGGGGGTTTTCTTTGCAAGATTTGTTCAGAGGGGTTTCACCTTTGCTTTCCTCTGAGAGAGTATGACATGTGCAAGGTCTCTCAGTGGGTTTCTATGGGTGAACAGGGATTCGAACCCTGGTCTCCAGAGCCATAGTCCAACGCTCAAACTATTACACCACGCTGGTTCTCTTTTATACATTTTGACATTTCTAATTGGTGGCTCACTCACACCAGCTATTATGTCATTCCATTGGAGTAACTGCATAATGCAGACACAATAATTTGTAAATTCTTCCCCCACTCCAAGACCCTTTGATCACTGAGCAATTTTGCCATGGTGTCAGGCAAGACATAACTCCCAAGGAATAGACTTCTTGAATGTTCTTGTGTAGTATCAATCGCTTCCATCCAGGCACTTTCCACAGCATAGCAGTATGCTAATTGAGCACTCCAGACTGACTAATGCACTAGTGGTACTCTCTGTGGTTAGCACCCTCTTTCCTTTCCCAGTCATTACAGGCAATTTGAAGTGTTCAGAGAAACAAATGGCCACTCAGTCAGCTGCTCATCCTGAACAGATTTTTGCAACATATTGAATGCCACTCAAAAAGTATTGAGCCAGAGACCATGTCATTCTAAGGAATTCCACAATCTCATCACAACAAACACAGCAGAATATTAGCATGGTGACTTCAATCCTATTGGTAGTCCCACTGAATTAATGGGATTTGTGTAAGTATTGACTTAGCATTCAACAATTAAGTTCATAAATCTACTCCAGTGCAGATTTAGTCAGATCCCCTCCACATACACCATGTAGATGGCTCCCCATTCAAAAGTTCTTCAAAGGAAAGAGAAAAGCCTTTTTCAAGAAAAAAGCAATCCTCAAAGATACATGTAAGAAATTATTATTTTCAATGAAAAGCTAGTGTCAAGCTGGTCTGATGTGAGCAATGGTTCAATGGGCGACAATGGGAGATGCTTCTTGGGTCTTTAAGTTCACCCTCTGATTTGTAGTTACCCTTTTTTCTCCTCCCGCAGAACAGACAAATAGCATTTTCTGAGAGAGAGATAAACAGCCTTGTCACAATAGGTATCTTTCTACACATTTAACAGTTGCAAGCATGAAGGAACAGTGTCCTCCATCCATCCATGATGAATGACAACTGTTGACATTGCTTCTTCTACACAGCTATGAAAGGCACAGGCTGCATGGTTGGCCAGCCCTGCTTTAAGGAAGGAGAAAACAAAAATGGAAGAGACATGAGGCTGAAGAATTCATTATTATGTAGTAAGGGCCTGAATCCTCATGGTTAGTCCCAGCTAGAGTAGACCCACTAAATCCATTGTTGAAAACTGAGTAACAGTAGAACCATTGAATCTATTGGATTTGTCCATATATTGCTATAGATAAATCCTATAAATTCAGTGGGTCTGCTTTTGTTAGGGCTAACAATAGGATTGAGGCCTTTTGCATTTTTTTGGGGGGGGGGTATTGGGGCCCTGGGTCTCTCACATCCAGGTCTAGCATTCTGACCACTCAACCACTCTGGTTCTTATAATGGGCTCAGATTCTTTCCTATTTGAGAATATATTTATTTGATAACCAATGAATTGCTAGCATGTTCCTCCTCCTCATGTGTTTACTTATTTCACATAAAGCTATGATGCCTGACCAAACATGTGACTGGGATCGCAAATATGTGTTTTTCAAGGGAGCCATTTCAGCTCTGAGTTTAGTTTTATTAAATCAGCTTGTGAACACACCAACCTGATGTGTTCCTTCTTATGTAAAGGACTCCTTCCATGGGATCTCTGATAACCAATATATATTTAAGTTACCGGTCAGTATTCTACATCAGCTACTTTGTTAAGTAATCAGTGAGTAAATCTAGGTGACTGTTCTGTATTCATGATCACTACTTAGTCATGATGGCCTAAACATCCTAAAGGCATCAGATCCCATCTGATCCTGGAAGCTAAGCAGGGTTAGTACTTGGATGAGAGACCACCAATGAATACCACATGCTGTAGGCTATATTTCATGGAAAGGAACTGGAAAAACCACTTCTGAATATTCCTTGCCTAAGAAAACCCTATGAAATTCATGGGGTTATCATAAGTCAACAGGCAACTTGAAGCCACACACACACACACTTAGGCTCCTGCCACACTGAAGAAATAATGTAGTTTGACACCATTTTAACTATCATGACTCCATCCATGGAATCCTGGGATTTGTAGCTTGTTGTGGCACCGGAGTTCTCTGACAGAGAAGGCTAAATATTTCACAAAACTACAAATCCCAGAATTCCATCACATTGAGCCCTGGCAGTGAAAGTGGTGTCAAGCTGCATTATTTCTGCAGTGTGGCAGCCACCTGGATCATGATTTTAACACAATCATAATTCTTCTCCTCCAACCTACTTTGCTAGGCATCAGCTACTTGGGAAGAAGGAGGTCTATTCTGCTGGTGATCAGAGCACAGGTGGATGATGTTTCCATCAGGTCGGGGGTGAGTCGGGCCAGGAGAAGTTACTTAGTGAAGTGTATACATAGCATCACAAACATGTTTTGTGAGGACACAGGGCTGAGCCTTCTCCATGATTGCCTCCAGGCTGTGGAAGACCCTTCCATGGGAAGTCTGATTGGCCCCCTCCATGTCCTCTTTCCAGTGGCAGGTGAAGACCTTTTATTCAGAGAAGCTTTTGAGATGTAAATTTATATAGCAGGATATGTGAGTTGGTGTGCTGCATTTTATTTTAAAGCTGTTATTAGTAATTATGTTTTAAATGTGTTTTTAACTGTTTTAACCACTGTTTTTAATATACAGGTCACCCCCCTGCCATACCTATGGGGGATACGTTACTGGACTTAACATTTATAAGAGAAACTGTGGATAATAGCAGACCCTATTAAAATAAAGGACTACCAGTACAAACATATCATAGAGTTGGGTTGGAGAATCTAGCAGTTCCTAGAGAGGTCACCTCTTTATTCATTTTCTAGTATGACTGTTTGGTATGTGTCCCTATTTTTTCAGCTGTAGATAACTGAAACCATGGATATTGGTTCCGTGGATATAGCTGGGGAGGGAGGCAACCTGTATTGTTATTTAATTCTTTTTTAAAATTAAAAAAAGTTAAAAAAAAGTTTAAAGTTAAAAAAAAAGATTTTAATTCAATCTTGTTTTAAACTGCTGGAAGCCACCTTGGATCCTATCTTGGAAAAAGGTATGATATTAATTCAATAAATAAATAGACTTATACTTAACTAAGTAGCTGATATAGAATACTGGCTACTGGAAAGTACACTGGCACAAACAAAACTCCTATTCATTATATATTACACTTTAAAAATGAGAAATCTGAGTGATGAACTCAAAATAATGTTAGATTTGTATTCTTGTCCCTAACACTTCAGATACAGACTGAGTTCTGCTAAAATAAATAAATAAATAAATACTTTTGTTGACAAACATCAGGATTTGGGAGTTTGGTGTGTTCTCTAATTAATTTGGAGGCTTTCGGTTTCCAAAACATAATTTGATATTTCATATACATGTCAATGTTTCTTGTGATTTGTATTTCTCACATTTGTTGCTCTCTGAAAACCCAAATTATTTGTCCAAAAAAACCCCAAATTATTTGTCCAAGAGGACATAGGATACAGGAGCAAAAACATGATTAGAAAGCAGGCCACTCAGCCACTCTTTCTTTCCCAACTAATCAGTGATCCAAAATGGTGACAACTCTAACATGGACTTTTGGAACACTGAAGTCCACTGGCATCAATGTACAGTCGTCCCATCATATTCGCTGGGATTTGGTTCCAGGACTCCCCATGGATACCAAAATCTGTGAATATTCAAGTCACATTATACGCAATGGCATAGCAAAATAGTGTCCCATATATAAGATGGTAAAATCAAGGTTTGCTTTTTGGATTATTTTTTTAAAAGAATATTTTCAAGCCATGAATACTTAAATCCATGGATAAGGAGGGACAACTGTATTTACTGTTTTAAAAGGGCTTTCAATCAAAAGCATCCAAGTCTAAAAATACTGAGTTAGTATAATAGAACACAGAAAAATGTAGAAGTGTAGAAAAATAGAATACTAGATGGGGAGAATGGAGAATGGAATAGAGTGGTAGGAATCGTGGAGACAAGCACTTCACATTGCAACCTTTCATTGTAGTTAACACTTATACTGTTTCCAACACTCTTCAAATTCTATTGAGATTATTGAGCTCAGAATTAAGCAAAAGCTCAGTACATCATTTAGTGCATACAGTGGACTATACAATGATGAAGACCTTATAGAACACCTTGAATTTTCATTGTAACCATCATCATTTCAGTGTTGAAATGAACCTGCCCACAAATTCAACATTTAATAGCTTTAGAAAAGGCTCTATAAAGTTTAGACATTTTTAAATATCACCTTTTAAACATTTGAAACTTAGGGGGACATTTTTCTTTAAACAAAACCTTAAAACATAAAACTTGCTGATGTATTTTAAGTTTACAGAATCTGATATAATTTATAAATCAGTTATTTGCAAATATTCAAATATTGCTGAATTTTCCCAATTTGTCATCCAAATGTTTACATGAGAAATGTTGAAACCAAAAAGAAATAAAGAAAAGCAAATGTGCACTTTTTAAGTCAATATTTGAAATTCTAACACTTCAGATTTATTGGTGTCTCTTCACTGCTTCTGTTACCTGCCCCTGATACCCCCTCCCTTCTAATAAATCACCAATTAATTGGCTATATTTCATAAATTGGCTTTTTTATTGGCCTTCCATGTGGTTGGTAGTAGACCAGAGCTTCTGAAATACAAGGACTCAAGTTTTGCTTAGAAAACCTAAGGAAGAGGCCATCACAAATTCATAAAACACACACTCAGGTAGTAATTATGTGGACACCCCCCTCGGACTGGTAGTTAGGGTGGAAATGGGCTAATTCTCCTGGATGTACATGGAAGTGAGTCATTCACAAATTCAATCAAAGTTGCTGGACACTGTTTGCCTTGTCAAACTTCTTTTCCCTCACACTTTTCATCAAAACAGGAAAAGATTGCCTGATACCCATTAGTCTTAATGTCTCAGCCATTAGCAATTTTTAACACAACTGGAGCTTCCATTGTCTAATTATGAGAAACTCCATCTAACATTGTATTCCATTCATAAACATCCCTTTAAGGGTAAATATTGGGTATAAATATAACCCCCAAACACAGTCAAAGTGTTCACAGCTTCCTGCATCTCATCATTCTGTCCATCTCCTGTGTGACCCTCAGAGCTCCTTCTGAGTATCTTCTGCTACACAAATCTCTGCTTTTCAGACAGGTATAGTATAGCCCATCATCCCAAACTCGATTCCTCTATTCCAATACTTCCTGATTTCTTCAATAACCTTGTGTGATTTCTTAAAGCCTAAGTGTTGGTATGAATGCTTCCGAGATTATTTTTCAATAAAAACCCATTTGATTTTCTTTCCTGGCTGTGAGTCACATCAGTTAGTATCAGTATAGACAGGTTAAAAGGTCCTGCAGTTACCTGGCCTCTTGCTGACCTATTGAACTAATGAAAATTCCCCATATTAATATCTTGACATGCATGGTGTTTCCATGAACCCCCTGTAATTCAGGTAACAAGTCATTGTGTAAAATTTTACATATGGAACTTCATAAACAGCTGTCAAGCATTAATTTCCATTGCATGTTGGCAGAGGGATTCTGGGAACTGTAATCAGAAATAACTTTTACAAGCTCTGGTTCTTATGGAAGTACTATACTCACAACTGGAGTTACCATTCTAGATTACATGCATGGGGGGAGTAGTAAAGGTTCCCTCAACACACATACAAAGAATGTACATAAAAACTAGATGTTAGGAAAAGAGTTGTAGTTTAGGCATTCTACCTGACATTCATTTTTAAATATGTACCTCTCTTTTTTACATGACATTGCATAGTTTAATGTGATACATATACAGAATAACACATAGCTATATGTACATGCAGTGACACCAATATTTCACTGGTTATTAATAGCAGTAAATACTATGTATTGGAAGAACATCATGAGAGCAGGTGATGCTGGTGGTCCTTCGGCACTTCTCTCTTCCAGTTGGGATCTTGGTTGACAAATCTGTGAAGACTTCTTTTGTTCCTTCTCAGCTGATTGATTCTAACAGCTTTGTTGGCAAGCAGAATAAATTACCTGTACACTGCCAAGTATAGAAGGCTCAAGTGATTCCTGCTGCTCGTGAACAGCTCAACAGCATGGAGTCCTCCAGGTTGGTGTTTCTCTATAATCTTGACCCACCTGGAGATCCATGGTGTCGAGGCATGAACATATCAAACCAGTGTTGTTTCCATGAGGACTGCCACATTCTACCTTCTCTTCACTCCCAGGCCATGAAGTTTAACAGCAGGATTCCCAATCATCTGAATCCACTCTGGGTTTCACAAAAAATCTGCAGTCTTATGCATACTTATTTAAGAGTAAATCCCATTGAATAAAAAAAAAGAGATAGATTTACTTAATAATAAACATGGATAGGATTGTGTGGAAAGATGCCAACCAGAGGACTCTTAACCAAATTGTGGTCCACAGCATAATTGCTATTAAGGTACATGTGACATGGAAAATGGCTGATACTGATACACTCTTTAAAACAGCAGTTAATGTCAAATGATACTAAGGAAAAGGCAGTTATTAGAAATATGTTGCAACAGATAGTCTGTACAATATCAGAACTGCATAGTTAGCAGCTATCACAGTGACCATGAAACATTGTATAACATGGAAACAGAAAGGTGTTTAATCAGATTTCTCAACCTGGAGAGTGCCAGGTTAATGAGACTACAACTCCCATCATCCCTGAACACAAGGCATGCTAGCTGGGACTTGTGGAAGCTGTAGTCCAAAAACCTGATTATCTGTACCAGGATGGCAAACAACACAGCCTCTTGCATCACTTTAAAGATCAGAAAGTTATACTTAGCCTAAGCATTTATGGACTGCAGCCCTTATGGACTTCAGTCTCATTGTTGCACCTTGAAGACTAACAGGTTTTACTTGGCATAAATGTTCATTGGGTTTGTAGGCTTGAGTTCACAAATATACCAAACAAAACTTATTCTATATGGCTCAGGTTCAGGCTGGCAGACCGTATCTCCCTCTATGAACCAGCATGGGCCCTGCAATCATCTGGAGAGGCCCTTCTCTCAGTCCCACCACCATCTCTACTATGGTTGTTGGGCACATGAGAGATGGCCTTTTCGGTGGCTGCCCCTAGACTCTGGAACTCCCTCCCCAGGGAGGCCAGACTGGCCCCCTTCCTGCTGTCCTTTTGGTGGCAGGCCAAAGCCTTTCTATTCAGGCAGGCTTTTTAAAGAACAGGCTGGGGGAGGGATCCTGTGTGGCTTTGTTGGGTTGTTTTTAAAAGCTTTTTATCTTTGTTTTAAAAGGTTTTAATATTTTAAGTATATTTTATTCTTTTAAATATCTTGATATTTTAGTGATGTAGCTGGTTTAATTCTGTTTTAATGTGTACTTTTTGTATATTTTAGTTCTGTGGTTTTTTTTAAAAAAAAAAAACCTGTGAGCTGCTTTGGATCCCAGCCTTGGGAGAAAAGTGGGCTACAAATAAATATCATCATCATCATCAAGGTGTCACAACTTTATTGTTTCTTCTTCAACAGACTAATACAGTTACCTCAGACTAAGGACTTTTTCAGATGCCCTAAAACCCATCAGGGGAGGGCGGGAGAGGTACGTGGCTATCCCACAGCAGGGGGTCAGTTTCAGATGACGCTATCCCCCTCGTGTCATCGTCCCTGTTACTTCCATGTTCAATCTATTGCAAAGGCACCATTTTTTACTCATGGAGGGGGATGGTGGCGTCCCCCTGGCACAGGATAGCTGCGTACCTCTCCAGCCCTCCCCTGATGGGTTTTAGGATGTCTGGAAAAAGTCCTAAGGCAGCTACCTTCAGCCGATTGGGAAAGACTAAAGAGATGAATTTCCTATTCATGTTTGGTTCAGAAACCCAGGAGTCATGAGCAATATGAGCACGTCTGGCAAATGAACCCTCTGACTTACAAAAATAAAGGGCCCTACAAGGCATGGAGAGATTTTTATGAGAAAGCATTAAAGAGAATATGGCTTTGCTGAATACCCTCCACTTTGCAGACATTTTGCACAATCATGCAAGTGATTAAGCCATGCTGCTTTACGACAAGCACTAAAATGTGTGGCACAACACTTTATCCATTGTACAGAAGGCGATTATGCCAGCTCAGACACCAAAAAACAAACCACCCCTCAACAAAATGTTGATGTCATATTACCTATACATGCTTATGCTCACTTGGTTGAAATAGTGCAATGTAATGGGATCTCAACCCTTAGCTCTGGAGTGGAAGACTTGATGACAAAATGTATTCTGCCAATGGATGCTGGCCCCAAAGGAAGACATTTGCCCAATGGAATGATGGCTGCAACCTTCAGGGTATGGCATGAAAAGCCTGTCTGAAGTAGATTCTTCTTTTAGGCAGAGCCTCAAGAAGAAGGAAATTGCATTTAATTCACTGGAAACAAGCCCTAGAGAGATGGCTCATTGGAACCACCTCCTGGAGCACACATTTCTCCTTGCTTCCTCCTTGCTCTAGGATTAGACAATTACAATTTAATTCCTAATCCACCCATTAAATGAATGCCACTGCTCTTGAGAGGAAAACCAATGATGCCTCATAGGAAAAAAAATGCTAAAAATATTTCATTTCCTGAGGGAAACTGCTTTTCTCATGAATATTTTTAGATATTTCTCTCCCTTGGTATTGTATCACTCTGGACATTTGCTCTGAGGCAGCTTGTGTGGATTTGAGTTTGGGGACATGAGGCATCTAATTGTGAACAAACCTCCTCTGAAGTATATCACAATCTTTTCAATGGCATTCACTTTTCTTGGGACAAGAGATGATCGTCTAGGTCACAAAGATGGTACTGAGTTGCAAAAAAAAAAAAAAGCAGCTAAAACCAATGAAGATGTTGCATTTGACTTGCTCAAGGTCATCCAATGAAGAGATTGGACTTGAGATGGTCAAGTTCCTCAAAGCACAGGTGGGAGAAATCCTGCTGGCAAACACATACAGGAGGACTACCCCAGCAAAACAGAGAAATCTAACAGCTCTGTCAAATAGGACCAAATATTTGTAATATTTTGGTTCCAAAGGTGTTCCAAAATGCCTGAAGCATGAGGGAAGTGGGAGATGATATTATCACTAATAATAATCATAATCCTAATACCACGATTTGACCCTGTGAGTCTTGATATCATTACAGTTTTGTCCATCACCATACAACCATTTAACTGTGGGTTTATATTGGCACACAGACCTGCCTGATTCAGTCAGTAGCACATATTTCATATAAACAAGTCTCTATCAGCTAGCAGCCATTGCACAAGTACATTCACACATAGCTTCTTTATCTGCAGTGGTTAACATTCTCTTTAACATAAATTTAATGGTATGTTCCAGAATATTTTGACACTGTCCACTGTTTTCTTTAACAAACTCTTAAGATCTACTGGTAAGGTTTATCAGGAAGCGCTGTGCCTTGAGAAAATAAAAGCAACTGTGCAAACCTGAACTTCTCTTATTAAATTTAGGACAATTATACAGTGTGACTGAGCCTGAGCACTGACACAACCACTTCATGTGGCAGACCCTTTATATGTTCTCTCTAATGCCTTCACCCACATGACTGGTCACAGTTCCACTTCAAGTCTGGTTTACAGTGTGGGAGGGACTTCAGCAGATCATGGGACAATTTTGACTTCTGAGGACCCACCATAAGATGAATGCTGTTTACACACACACTGAAATTTTTTTTTTAAAATTTAGTCTTTTATTAAAGATTTCATAACAAAATCTATAAATATTAACATCATCAAAATGCAATAAACAGTAACTGTGGGACATGTGCTTTCCCCCCCAAACTAGAAGTGGCTGGAAGTTCACTTACTGTTTTGAAAATGTCCCAAGAATTACTCCTATTCTCTCTTTCTCTCTCACACACACACAAACATGTACACACACAGTGGGCGAAGAAGCCACAAATCAGAGTGGGTTGAGGAGATGTACATATGCATGTATATATTGCTTACCGGGGCACAGAAAAGGCCAAGTGATGAACTCAGAAAAAAATCATACAGGACAGCTCACTTTAGATTTCACCAGTGCAAAAAAGCAGGTGAGAAGGGCAGTGCAGGCCAGCCAGTTCCCTGGGTCCTAGAGTAAATCAAGCCTCTGAACATTCACTAGAAGACAAAATGACTAAACTGACACTCTTGTCCCTTGGAAGTATCATAAGATGACATGACGCATTGGAAAAGACAATATTACTCAGTAAAGTGCATATTACAAATGGATTGATTCTATAAAGGCAGCCATAGCTCTGAATTTGTAAGACCTAAGCACTGCTGTGAATGACCAGGGTTCTTGAAAGTCTCCCATTCATAGAGTTGGCAGAAGTCAAACTGACTTGACAGCAAAGAACACAAGAGTTCCCACTCATCTGAAACAAAGTCTGCTTTGTTTGGAAAGTTGTGTGTGAAAGAGGCTCTCAAATTTAGTTTCTGCAAGGGAAAGATGACCATCTGTAGGCAATGTAATGTGGAAATTATTCTGTATTGTAGAAGAATGTGAGACCTGCCATATTGTACTGGATGCACTGGCATATCTAGCTCAACACTCAGCTTACCGAGAGTCACCACAGAGGTGCTTCAGGAAGATTCACAACCCGATCATGATGGCAAAATCGATCTTCTGCCATTAACTACTGGTCTCTGGTCATGAGAAGTATTTATATCCAAGTTGTCTTGCTGGAATAATGGAGCTATTTTGAAGAGTGCCCAGTGAACAGTTGCCTAATGAATGGTGACAAGAAGTGGGTCGAAGCAGAGCCATGGGAGAAATGAGGAATAAATAATAAAGCCGTGTTCAATCCATCAACTAAATTGCTCCTCAAGTGAGGGATTTTTTTTGGTGAAATTTTTCCATCAGGCATCAGCAGCAACCTGATGGATGTATTGGATCACAGCAGAATGAATTTATTGTCTTCTGTCCATTTCCAAGAGCTTCGAAGCATCTGGAAAATGCTGTCAACTTTCAGCAAAGGCACATTTGGAAAAGGGAATTTCTCCTAGATGAGAGAAATGGGAAGACTGTGGTTTGGGTTTTTTTGGCAGGGCAAATAGGAGCTGGAATTCATGTCCTCCCTTCCCTCCTTTTACATCTCTTTTATTTCTCTCAGACTCCCCTATCTCCTTCCCTAGCTCTTGAGAGGAACTGTAAGCTAGTACTTCAAATATGCTGCACTGATGATTCCCAGCAAGATACCGTATCACAGAAAAAAAGGTAATTTGTGTTGCATTCAGTCACTTTCACTTAGATATTATCACTGTAATAGTATATTAGCCTCAAATGCACCAGCTGAGGCACATTGCTCAGAATTTCCTGCCTAGAGATGACACAGCAAAGAGAGAAATTTGCCAGTGAAAAGCCACAAAATGTGCTTCCTTTTGCAGACAGCATTAATTTTGGCCTCTGTTCAATTTGTACGGAACTATTCCAAGAATTTGGCTGGGATTTCCCCTCCTCTCCCCTCCTTCCACTTATGCTGAAAGAAGCACACTGGCATCTGTACCCTGCAGTAACCAATGGAGGGACAGGTTACACAGCACAGGCAAGGCTCTTCCAGGATTGTAGCATTTTAGGCTGCAGGTAGGGCAACTGCCTCTCTGAAAATACGTGCTTCCGTGCTTGAAATATGACGCGGAGCCGTCCCAAGCTTCACGGAAGTGACACGGACGGTTTCGCCAGAGGCACAGCGTCGTCCGAAGAAGACCCTTGCCGCGCAGCAGTTTCGGGAGGCTGCTCGCGCGGCAAGGAGCGATTTTTGCCTGTCTGAAAATCTCCAAGGACTACAAACATAAATCCAGAGCAAAACCTGTGGAACTTTCCCTATGCATCATGAACTGAATATATCCATTGAACCAAAAAGAAACATTGCATGCATAAGGTATGCACACACATGATTACACCAACAGGATTCTAGCTAACTTATTTATTTCAAGCATTTTTACAGGGCATTTCCTGTGCCTTCTTGTACTAAACTGGATGCTACAGCTGCTCCCATCACCAAGATGAGTTTGGGAAAGGGGATGGCAGGCAGTCCAGAGTGAGAAGCTAACTGAATTTGTTTTAGACTCAGCCTGTAATTTCATCTAATTAGCCCGCAAGTTGATCCACACTGCTCTGGGAGTAAGTCCCAATGAACTCAGTGTGACAAATTTGAAAGCAGCGTTACACTGCTATTCTGGGCCTAATTGGAGTTTGAAGCAGGATCACACTGCCCAGCTTGTCTGTCATTTCATTTTAAGAGACTATGGGCTTGTCTACATGGGCTAAATACCCCTTCTCAGACCTCTGCAGTCTATATGATACAGTGCAATTGCCCCTTCTGCCCCCAGACAGTCCTCACCACCCCAGGGCAGATATGGGGCTCAGATGGGGGGAAGGCAGGATAGGGCCTGATAGACTGTTTTACTGTGTTACTGCTGGCAAATGATGGATCAGGCCCCAGCTGTCTGAAGAAGACTGGCCAGCACAGAGGCCCTTGCTGCCCCCCCCTCTCCCTGGCTCTCCCCAAAGCCAGAAAGGAGTCCTGATGATATGCAGCGGGCCTCGGCCACATGTTGCAGGGCCTCTTCCTGGGTTCTGAGACAGCAAGGAAAATGGCAGCAACAGTGACTGCAGGGATGGGCTGGCGTGCTTGTTTGGACTCTGGCCCATTCCATACAGATAACGGGGGAAGAATGGACCAGATCCACAGTCAGGATACACCGGCAGGGAATCAGCATATCCTGGCTCATGCAGATTCACATCTGAGAGATGCTGATATGTGGGATGTACCTCTCTGGTTCCCTACAATATGTCAAGGAAGGGTGGAAGAGGTATATATAAATCTAGGGGAGAAATTTCTGTATCTTGGTCAATGTCTTCTCTGCCAGAGAACATGGCCCAACCACCATTTTTGGACATAGAAAACAAGTCCCCAACAGCTCCTCTATCCTATTCACTTAGCAATTCAAATGATACAAAATGAGTCTAGTGCCTTTTAAAAACTACAAACTTCTCACCGAGGACCTGTTGTATGATATAATAGCCATTTTTAAATATCTAAATGGCAGTCATGTAGAAGATAGATTTGTTTTTTGCAGTTCCAGAGGATATGACCCAAACCAATAGAGTCAAGCTACAAGAAAGGAGAGGCTAATTAAACTTTGGGAAGAACTTCCTGATGATATCTGTTTACTATGGCATACACTACCTCATAAGATGATGGGCTCTCCTTTACTAGAGGTATTGAAACAAAGGTTAGACAGCCGCCTGTCAGGGTGCTTTAGCAGTGGATTCCTACACTAGACTAGAAGGCCCTTGAGATCCCAGTCAACTTTGTGATTGTATGGCAGAGGCCTTATCAAGCTTACACAAAGATTCAGTTGTTTTCCATTTTCTGTAGAGATGACAGGGAGGAGAGCTCAGGACAGCAAGACGTTTGGAAGGTATCTATAGTCTTGACCTCCCTGACTGAAGTTTATACCAACTTGATCAGCTATTATCCAATTTGCATTGCAGGCTTCATGCTCCAGTGGAACAGGATAAGGTCTCCTACAACTTGTGGATATTAGTTTTAACCTTAGAAATGATTCTGTGCACACAATTTCACAATGATACTGTGCACACAATCATGCTTTGATTAAAATTCAGTAGGGCTACTGGATGCCAGAAAAACAGGACTGAGGAGCAAATGTAGTTCATGTCCTGGTATCAGCCTGTCTTGTTTTTGATGGCAAGATACTTGCCCACAAAGGAAGTATAAAGAATGGTTGTAAATACTCATATTTGAAGATAGTAAGCTTCTACTCCATCAGTAATTGCAGGACTATTTCACAGTTAAATTAATCCATGGATTCTCTACATACTACCCAATGTCTCCACTGACGTTGGAGTTAGGTAATATGCACAGATGTTATATATGTAATGTATATGTAAATAGAAAGGGAAAAAAAGAATAAAAAATCATGGTAATCCAGGATATCATGTGTATGACCTAGGCATATTTACCTAACTATTATAGGTATTTCTGTAATAGACACAGATAGCAGGAAGATATTTATTTAATAAACATAACAAAATCCACAAAAGAATAATACCTTTATTGGCCAACCAAAATGGAAAAAAAATACATGGCGCAAGCTTTCAAATCCCTACTGGCTTCATCGGGCTAAAGATGTTAAAAAATAATGGGGAAAGTGTAAATGTTGGAGCCACAGGCCTACATTTTGTCTTGGATGTTGTTTGTGTCAGGAAATGACATGGATGTGACCACAAGATGGAGCTGTAAGCTTAGAAATGAAAGTAGTTAAGCTCCAGTGGCAGGTATGTGTGTGTTAGCATTTGAGAGTATGCACACCTGAGATGCCTGATGTAACAGGCATTGTTTAACTGCCTATAAAGAGGAGATGGGAATTGTCTCCAGTGTGGGTTTGTTGTGGATGGTGGTTGGTGAAGCAGTTTGTTGGTTTAAGAGAGATTGTCCTATACTCTGTATATTTATTGTAAATGTCAGAAAGCTTGCAGAAAGTGCGGGATGAGTCCTTCCTGAATCTTCGTTTGCGAAGAAAAGCCAGAGAGAGAGAGGTATTGTAAATATACTGCAAACAAAGATTAAAGCCCTCAAGTTGAGTGAAGGCTGGCCTTGTTGCTGTCTTTATTTGGCAAGCCAGAGCTCAAGGCAGTGTGCTGGAGTGAAGGAATTTTTCCTTCTCAGCCTGAAGTCTTTTGCAGAAGTCTCTCCAGAAACTTTCTCCTTGGTGTCTTGTCAACATGGAACAACTTTGCAGGTGGTTGTGGTGGATACAGCATGTCTTTCTATGCTCCAACAGTTTGTGCTGTTGTTCAGTTGAGGGATCTCATGCAGGCAGAGGCACCTTCTTGGCTATGTGGGGACTGAGACAAAGGGCAGTAAAATTTAACTCCTTTAGCAGCAGTAACACAACTCCTCTTGGGATCGAGGATGTCTCATGGGATCCAGGATGGCCAATAAAGGTATTGCTCTTTTGTGGATTTTGGATTTTGTTTTGTTTTGCTGCATGGCCAACACAAAATCCCTGAATATATTTAATAAACATGCAAAGTTGGTGACCACAGCATATTGTGGGTGCTTCTGAAAAGTGGCAAGTACAGAGATGGGAAGATGGAATGTAGCCAGGATAAGAGAGTGAAAACTGAGTTTTTCCAGCTGGCTGGTGAGCCTTCTGAGTGCAGGGATTTTTACAGCTGGCAGCCTTGCAAATGTTCTTTGCTTCGAGGGAAACTGATGCTGTTAGCACAGCCTGTCTGGATTAGGGATGTAATTCCTCACAAAGTTTCTTCTCAAAGGAAGCAGTTAGTAATTTTAGCACAGTCAGCCCTGTACATTTGTGAGTTTCACTTTTGTGGATTTGATAATTCATAGATTATTTGCTGCTGCCTCTGCTGATGCCCTATGCCATTTTTAATAGGGACTGCAAGTCTCATGAGACCAAGAGATTGAACACTAGGCTTGTGAGTCCCTATTAAAAATGGCATCGAGCAGCAGTGGAGGCAGCAGCAAGTCCCACCAGCTGCCTGCTTCTGGCTGCAAAGGAACCCAGCCTCCACAAAGGCATCTGCAGTGGGTTGAATTTGTAGATCGTACTTTGCGTGTGTGTTATAGTTAGTAGAGTTATTCATGGTTTTTCCACTTTGGTGGGGGTCCTGTGCCCTTAACCCTAGCAAATGCAGAGGGACAGCTGTAATTTTCTTCCCACTGTGAACACATTTTAGAAAACTATGCAGTTTATTTAAGCTCAGTAACAATTCAGGACTAAAAGTTTCATTTGATTACTTTTCCTGCACAAAAATAATCTTTTTCTGATATATATATATATCTATATATCTATAAAAATGGCATTTTCTATGCAAAGCACTCACATGCAAATTTTGCATAGAATAAGTCCTCAATTACAGTATTTCCTTGCAGGTAACAGCTGTGGTTGACTGAATCGATGGATAAAGAATATGGATATGGAGGGCTGACTCTATTAGCTACAAACACACACACAGCAGGGATGTAACTTTTCAATAAGTTTCTTCTTGAAAGTACCAAAGAGAAATTTCAGCAATTTTCTTCCTGCTGCAAGAAAGTCTTTGAAAACCAGTTTTTGAAGGCTATTCAAAATTTTGGACTTATTCTGCGCAAAATTCACCTGTGGTTGTTTTGTGCAGAAAACAGCCATTTCTCTGTGGGAAATAATATGTCAACACAGAAATATAAATTCCTGCATAGAAAATGCTGTTTTCTGGGCAGTAAATGCAGTTTTCTTTGTAAATCAACCCTGTGAGAATTGTACACAGAATAAATCCCATCTTAACAGCATTTTCTGCAAAGAAAACAGCATTTTCTGTGCAGGAATTAATATTTCTATGTTGAAACATTCTTTTCCATGCAGAAAATGCTGTTTCCTATGCAGAAAATGCTGTGTTTTTTGTGCAAAACAACTATGTGCAAATTTTGTGCAGAATAAGTCCTAAACTGCAAACATTGTCATCTTTCCAGGATTCTTCTCATCATGGTTTCTCAAACTTGAAAACATGCTTTGCAGTCATTTTCCAAATATTTCCAAATATTATATCCATCCCTAACACACACACCCTACATATCATATGGAACCATCAAAACTACTGACCTTTGAACTTTAGAAATCTACTGTTCTTTTTTGTTTCCCAGAGACTGCAAATCTACGTCAGTAGATTTTCCTTGGGTTTTTTCTTGCATCAGAAGATGCCAGCCACAGATGCAGGCAAAACGTCAGAAAGAAACTATTCCAGAACACGGCCTCACAGCCTGGAAAAAAACCAAGGAAAATCTATGGATGCCGGCCATGAAAGCCTTCGACTTCACATTCTACGTCAGTATTTTAAGTTCTTATATCAGTTGGGGGCCCAGCCAAATCCTATTGTATCCTCACTCTTTTTCTGAGTATTATTGAACTAATGAGAAATCACTGTAACCTGAAGTGCTCTGCATTGTACTGAACAACACTCATTCTCTCATCCTGTCAAAGCCTGAGATAATTTCTCTAAGGGCAAACCTTGGGTTTGAAGGCCAACAAGAAGGAGCAGTTGCTCCAAGTCCTAAAGGAGACAGCAGGAGTACTGTTCATTTTAAGAGAAAGAGAAAGCACTGCCCAGTTGACTGCTATGTCACTTTCCAAATTCTGTGTCAAAGGTTGTTATTCAAAGTTTATACAGTACTGACTGAATATTACTCAGTATTTATCCTTTCTTCCTGCAATTGTTTCTACTACAGGCAGATGAACAACCTTATGACAGAACAAACAGCGAGCAAAAGAAGGGTTAAAGGGCATAATGGTTGCTTGTGGAGATTGGTATAAGACTTCAGTCTGAGGGCATCACAGAATATCTGCAGACTACCAAATGGAGAGTTTGGGAAGTGTTAAATATGTTGACTTTGTACATATCAGAGCTGGCAGTTACATAAGCTTGGTGCCAGTCCCCTTATTGATAGCTGACAATCCAAATGGCATTGTCAACATGACCAACTGTGGCACCAAACTGCCATGATATTAGGTATGCAGGGGTGTAGGGAGACAATTTTCATGGGGGGCGGGGAAGGGTCACTACAAAAGAGGCTTCTGCAAAAAAAGGTTTTCACAGGTAATGACAAAATTAACCCCCAATTAATGCACTTTAATTAGAAAGCATGTTGAACATCAATTCATGTCCTGAGGTGCAACCACACTACACAAACAACCAGTTTGAAACTGGATTATTTACCATGGCTCCTTTTTATGGAATCTTGGGATTTGAAGTTTGGTGAGGCACAAGCACTCTTCGACAGAGAAGGATAAAGACCTTGTAAAAATACGAGCCCCAGGATTCACCAGGAAGGAGCCATGGCAAATAATCCAGTTGCAAAGTGGATTACTTGTGTAGTGTAAATTAGGGCCTTTGCTGCTGTACTGTGGTCCTGATGAAAATCCACATCCCTTCCACATGATGTTCTACGATACCCC
Organism: Gambelia wislizenii; assembly: GCA_030847615.1. NCBI lineage: Eukaryota > Metazoa > Chordata > Lepidosauria > Squamata > Crotaphytidae > Gambelia > Gambelia wislizenii. Next base: position 239,618,035 of record JAUMIR010000005.1, read on the forward strand.
CCTCACCACCAAGAGGAACACACCTATTGGTGCCAAAGCAAATTCCTTTCTGGGACAAAAAGAAATTAGAGTCAAGGCATTGTAAATGGGACTGAGGAACTAGCAGAATAGTTTATCAATGCCATTCTGATCAGGGGATTGTCTTCAATAAGCAAATTAATGAGATTCTTGAAATGCAGTCATAAATATAATATTTGACCACTCTAGTTGAGCACCATACTAGCTGGGAAGTGTTGTCCACTATCTCAGATCTAGAGTATTGAGGACCCTCTAAATCTTGGTGACTGCAACTCCCATCATTCCTCAGCACTGGATCTTTTGGCATGGGTAATGGTAATTACAGCCCAATAACAGGTAGAGAGCTAAACATTGCCTACCCCTACTCTAGGTATAGACTTAAGAGAGGAAAAGAACATCACGTTTTTGAACACTTGACCATAGGGAGGAAATAACCTATGGCACTCTAAGGACAGACAAAAAAGTCAATTTTGTTACTTGTCACAATCAGGGTTGTTTTTGTTTGTTTAAAGAAACACCCTAAAATTCTTTCTGTCCCATTTAAGAAGAAATCTTCAAATCTTAATGAGAGTTTACAGAAAACAAACCAAACAAATTTTTCACCATCTGAATGAGCCAAATTTAATAGGCACCAGTATTTCTAGCACTGAGTGAACCAAGGTACTGCTGTCTCTCAGGTAGTGGTTAAAGTTGAGTTTGTCAGAAAAAAAAGTGTCAGCAACCCTAATTCAGTTCTATGACAAACATGGTGAAATAAATGGAGAGTCAAATATGCAGGGGGAATTCAAAGACAGACCTTTGAGTGCTAGATATTCAAAGCCCTCTGCCTGGATGGACAAATTTGTCCTTTTCTCTTTCCTCTTATTCCATTTTTTTAAAAGTCACATTCTTTTCATTTTGTTTATGAAAAATGCCAATCTCGTTGTATTTTCTACAAAAACATATTGAACACAACTCTCACCTGTCCTTGTGGCAGCCTGGCCCAAGAAGATGTCCTCCAGATGTTTTAGGCTACCCAACAACTGCAGACTGCAAGACCAATGATCAGAGATTACGGGGCTATAGTCCAGAATATCTGGAGGGGGCTGGGGACTATATCTCAGAGCAAGGCAATGGGAAATCAACTCTGAATACTCCTTACAATACTCCTTACTCAGTAAGGCTTTGAAATTTGCACTGTTATTGTAGATATAACAACAGTGCAAATTTCAAAGCGTCACTGAGTTTCAGTTGGTGCATTGGTTTGAAAGTGCAAAATTAAGCATGTTCACATTCATAAGTGAATGAATTTCTCCTTTATCCCTGTAATATACATTTCATTTTTTTAAAAAAGTATGAACAACTGGGTTTGTATTAACCCTTTCCTATCAAGTCTGAACCTATGATTTTGACCCATGATAGAATGCAAAAAAAGAGAGCCTGATCTATACATTATTCCCTATGTGCAGCTACAGAAATACTAACTGCAGAAAATCAGCATATTATCCAGAATATGAATAGGTTGTAAGACATAAGAATTTGTTTGCAGGTGGGTACAGATAAATTAATTAACTGTAGCTCTCTGAAACAGTTTTCTTAATTTTCACTAAAATACCACTTGTCTTGCAAAAATAAGATCTCCAGCTGTGAAGAGTGGTGAAGGATTCTTCAGAAATGAGATGTGAAAACAAGCCAATGTTAGGGCCCATTTCCATAGAAAAGATCACTGAACAATAATAAGATTCTGAATTGTTTCAATCATTTCTTCAAGAGCTTGGAGCAATTACTTGTCTGGACTACAGCATCCCAAATTCCCCAGGCGATATAATCACTGGGCATGTTGGCTGGGGAATTCTAGGAGCTTTTGCAGAAAATAATAGCTCTTCCAATCTCTGGAATGTGACAATAGTGTGCCATGTGACAATTCTTCTTACCAGTAATTTATTCAAGTCTTTTACTCTAAATCTCAAGTGGAGTCTCAAGTCCATGCAAGATATTTTCACGTCAAGTCTCAAGTCGAGTCTCATGTCTGGGAGTCAACATTAACAGGAAAAAAGGAGGTGGTGGTGATAGTGTGTGGGGGGTTGTGTGGAGTTTCAGAACATCAAGAAGATGTGCACATAGTTAGGTTAAAAAGAATAAATGATCAGCAAGCACATAAGGCAATGGGTTTGAGGCAGCGGTTCAGGTCTGCTTGGCAGCCTGTCCCTGCTGCACACCAGAGAAGCCTTCTAAACTTTTGAAAAGCTAGAGGATCCTTCTGCCTCAAGCCTGTTGCCTAACGCATTTGCTGTTACTGCTTCTGTAGGCAAAAAGCAGTGATATCATGGAAGCATTGTTGAAACGAGGAAAACTATTTTCTGTTCCATAACATTTCCGGATGAATGCATTTTGTTACTGAAGCAAGACCAGCAAGTCACTAAAAATATACAAGTTGCATGTTGAGTCAAGTCAGTGCATCATTTATTGTTGAGTCGAGTCCAAGTTGAGTCATTGAAGTGACTTAAGTCCGACTTGAATCCAAGTCAATCGACTTGAGTCTACATCACTGCTTCTTACATATCAGATTTGGTTGCTATTGGAAGAAAGCATTCATGTTGCTTCATATCTGAACTCTAAAGAACTTCCACCAGAATATGGCTACATGCCTGGCCATCATGCTACATAAAAGCCCTAAGTATGATGAAAAATGGGTTTAATGCAAAGAAAGGTTTCTGGTTATTTGGGGCGGGGGGACAAAACCCATTTGTTACCCAGTTCTAGCACTGGGTATTCCTGTTGTATTGCATCTCTTGGATAACATTAAGGTTTTCTGTTCAGACTATGGAAGTATTAGAAAATATTAAATTCTACAATTGAGCTAAAAATTTTCAAAATATCCAAATATCTGCATAAGTACATTTACAAATAAATACATAAATACAAAATAACATTTTTTTTCCTGGGGAAAAAAGAAAAAAAGAAGAAGTCTGCTTTCTAAATTTTCTTTGAATATTCTACAAACCATATTTGGTGACCAAAACTACAATACCAAAGAACGATGATAGCAGCAGCAAAAAGAGGAGGAGGAGGAGGAGGAATCATCATGGGGGCAGAAACAGAAACAGGCTGTGCTACTACTGTTGTTCGTGGTGAGAATTTCCTAGAAATGCTTAGAGAAGCACTCTGCCCTCTGGTATTAGTCAGAGATTTGTTCCTCCACTACCAACTTAAATTTCCCTACCCGTGAATAGTACAGAGAATTATGAGATGCTGTTTGTGCACAACTATGGTCAATGCACTGCTCTTGTTTGGCTATGAATGAGGGCTATTTCACATATGCTTCTATATCCATTGATGCCTCATTAATTAACTGTGAAGTCTCCTCAGCTTGAATTGTAAAAGAGTTAAACCACCGTGATATCAGCTGTACCATTTTGCATCATTCAGTGAGAGGGTCCTGTATGTCTGAACTGCTTTCGCTGACAAGTGCTGTGTATTTGAGATGATCCATCTAGCCCATAATGTCTAATCACTGGGAGGGGGGGAATTCACTAAACCCTCAGAACTCACACCATAATTTGTTAGCAGTTACTACTTTGACTATGGTCACTGGCAGTGCCACTAAATTTTTGCAGCAACAGTGATCACGTTTGATGGTTCTGGATAATTCCCTCTCACCATCAACAGCCCTGCTAGTTTGTAGAGCAGATGACCCCCTTCCCTTCTGGGAGAGAAGAGGGAGGAAGAAAAGTTGATATGGTGGTGTTTTTCTTCTATAGATACTGCTACTGTCAATCATGGCACTGGCAAGTGGGGCGAGGTGTGGCAGGGGCCACACAAATTGTTGGGTCAAATACATGTGATCTACATGTGGCCCACACCTCACCATTGACTGAGCTCTCCATAGCTGTAGAGAAGAACCTTTTCTAGCCATACCTGAAGATGCTAGGGATCACACCTGGGAGCAATGACATGCAAAGCATGTCTTTTACAACAGTGCTTTGAAGGTAGCCTCATCTCTGGTGTGCTCCTTCAAGGCAGTTCCCTTGGCAAGTGCAACCCTCTTATACATTTCTTAAGCTATCAGATGTGGGTCACCAGTAGTTTCCCCCAAATCTGTCAAGGACTGGCAACTGGCAGCCAATGGCTGGTGGACTGATACCAGTCCATGGACCATCACTTTGGAAAGCACTCAAAGACATAGCTGTGTTAGTCTGGAATATCATTAAGCAAGATTATCTTGTCACACCTTTGAGACCAAGAGAAAGAAATTGTAGCATAAACTTTCGTAGACTTGGTCTACTTCCTCAGATGCACTTTGAGTAGTACTGCTTTACAACCAGTGAGTCACTGTCACTACTCAAACTTTCCTTAGTGCTCATGGTAAGCACTAAGTAAATTGCTCATAGTTCTTCTACTATACAGTGAAGGTTGTATACATTTTCCTTATTCACACTACATATGGTATTCTATGCTGATGACTCAGAGGGATGTCACTGGTGGAGTGAGCAGTGGAGCTTGGAAGCTCACCATTTTGCTCCAAGATTCCTCATGGTCTGAGTCAGGAACTACTCAAATGCAATCCACCCTTTTCTGGCTCATGGAATGAGGTGGGTATCTATCAACCAGGAGACCTAAACCATGGTCATCTGGTGAGGAGGTGGGTGAAATTCTAAGCAGGTACAGCCTGCTTTGCATCGACAGAAGCATAAGATCCATTTTGCCTTAATGACATTGGGATGAAAAAATGTATTTTTGCATGAAGCCTTTTTCTCTTCTTTCTCCATCTGCTCCTAAACCTCCATGTAAGATGCCAAATCACATGTGAGGTGAGGAGATACAAAGTGCAGTTGAAACATAGCTCATCACAATAAAGCATGTACAAATTTCTCTATAGGAAAAACACATCAAGGAGACTGATGACAACATAGCCCAGATCTATGACACAGGCACACAAGTCACCTTAACCAGCTTCACACATGATCAATCCTAACATCAGATAAAGAGAGGAGAAAGTGTGGCCACCACCCAACTTTTTGTAGTCCCTCAAGCCCTTTGAGATCAAAGTCCCTTGCTTTAAGCATTTGGGGGTCAAACAGTCACCCCCCCCCCAAATGCTGCTTGAAGCAGTTTCATTCTAAACATTCTCCTAACCTTCTGAACACCCCCCCCCCACAGCAACCCATTAATATTTGGGATTAGGGTTGTACAGTATATCTCCATAAATGTTGTTCTTGCAGGGAAGAATGAATAATTTAACCATTTTTCTTTTTGCTGCAAGAAAGATGTTGAAAATTGTGCACTATTCAAAGTGTTTGCAGTTCATGACTTATTATGTGCAGAAAAAACACACTTTTTTAAACAAAAAGTCATTTTTTAATATTATTTTGTGTGTGTGTGTGTGTGTGTGTGTGTGCAGAAGGCAAAATTTATTTCTAGAAAGCAAACTTCCTGCAGGGAAAACAAGATTTTATACATAGACAATAACATTTCTGTGTAGAAAACTATGTTTTCTTTGCAGGGAACTTGTTTTTAACATAGAATTTTCCCCCCTGCACAGACAATTTTAAATTGTGGTCAGAAATGTTCTTTTCTGTGCCAAAATGTTATTTTCTTCTCAGAAAATGCTATTTCCTGCACACACACAAAACCTCACATGTATTTTTTCACGTGTAATGTTTTCATTTTCATGTTTTCACATGTCTAGGATTCTCCTCATCATTGGTCTCCTACCAACTAAGAAACATATTTTTGACCATTTCTCAAATATTTTCAGATATTCTTTCTATCTGTATTTAGGATCCATTTCAGGGATCAATTTGGGATTCATGTTTGGATTCAATTTTCAGCTCATTTTATAATCCAAAAACTAGTCTTCTGCCCTTGGTAGTGAAGGAGCATGTTATCGTATTGACTATATTTAATTGTGACTACCAGTGACTTCTAAGTATTGAATGGCGGTTCTGTTTGGGCTTGTCAGGAGAAAAGATATAATGTGGATTGCTGCACATTAACACAAATTCACAGCAGCGTTAATTTGTCTCCATGGTCCTTTGGCAAAATTGCTGATATGTGAAGCTATCTGTGTTTTTGAAGTGCACGTGCAGCCGTGCCTGTAAAGCAAGATGGTGGCCAACAGTTAATTACTCGCATTATTATTCTCCACAAGTTGTTGTTCCTGCACAGTATTTTTTTTTTTTTTACTGTAAATCAAAGAATACGGAGAAATGTAAAGTACTGCATTTAGGGTAGAAAAATGAAATGCATAAATATAGGATGCATAAATATAGGATGGGAGAGACCTGGCTGAATGAGACTATGTGTGAAAGGGATCTAGGAGTCCTAGTAGACCACAAGTTGAACATGAGCCAACAGTGTGATGCGGCAGCTAAAAAGGCCAATGCAATTTTGGGCTGTATCAATAAAAGTATAGTGTCTAGATCAAGGGAAGTAATAGTGCCACTCTATTCTGCCTTGGTCAGACCTCACTTAGAATACTGTGTCCAGTTCTGGGCACCACAATTCAGAAAGGATATTGACAAATTGGAGCGTGTCCAGAGAAGGGCAACTAAAATGGTGAAAGGTCTGGAAACAATGCCTTATGAGGAGAGACTTAGGGAGCTGGGTATGTTTAGCCTGGAAAAAAGACGGTTTAGAGGCGATATGATAGCCCTGTTTAAGTATTTGAAGGGATGTCACGCTGAGGATGGAGCAGGCTTGTTTTCTGCTGCTCCAGAGACTGGAACACGGAGCAATGGGTGCAAGCTCCAGGAACAGAGATTCCACCTCAACATGAGGAGGAACTTTTTGACAGTAAGAGCTGTTCGGCAGTGGAACACACTCCCTCGGAGCGTGGTGGGGTCTCCTTCCTTGGGGGTCTTTTAACAGAGGCTGGATGGCCATCTGTCGGGGATGCTTTGATTGTGATTTCCTGCGTGGCAGGGGGGTTGGACTGGATGGCCCTCGTGGTCTCTTCCAACTCTGCAATTCTATGAAAGGTGCGCAAGTGTGACCTTCCACTTAAAAAGCTGTTTGGTCACCTCAGTGCAGCAGAAAAGGTGCAAGATCAATAACACAAAACTCCAAAATGGCCAGCCACTTCCTTGCTGGCAAGCCTGCCTGCCCCCACATATCTGACCAATCAGCTTTCCACTTTGGTCCTTTCTGAGAATGCACTGCCATGTGAATTGGATGTCTAAAAATAGGTGATTATCTGCACACACATATCTCTACTTCCTAGGAGAACTATACCACATGGAATGTGACTCTAAGGCTGCTGACACTGCAGAAATAATGCAGGTTGACACCACTTTAACTAGCATGGCTCCATCCTATGGAATCCTGGAATTTGTAGTTTGTTGTGGCACCAGAGCTCTCTGATAGAGAAGGCTAAATATCTCACAAAACTACAAATCCCAGAATTCCATAGCATTGAGCCATGGCAGTTAAAGCGTCATCACACTGCCTTATTTCTGCAGTGTGTCAGCAGCCAAAGTCTCCCCATCTTTTATAATACTGGATGTGACACCACAGAAAAAGGGGAAGAACAGTAAACACACAACACCATTAAACTCTTACATTGATGACCCAAATGTTCATGAATGTTGACAATCCTAGAGAAATTTCATAAATGTCCAAAGCTCAAGAGGGTTACCAGCAAATGCAAGCAGTCATACAATTGTCAACATTCACACTGCATATATCTCAAAACTGGGGAATATATATATTAGCAGGTACTCACAAACTTTATTCAGGGTGTTTATTTCACATTGGAAAATTAACATCCACAAAATTTCAAACGTTCACTGAAACATATATAATTGAAAATGCAGCCACTGTCAAAATTGTTCAGAAGAGGTCTCTCATATTTTTATCCTTACCATATAATTATCTTTCCCAAGCTATATTAAAAATCTTGGCAATCTAATGAGACTGCAGTCTTAAGCACATTTCTATGAAAGTAAATGGAAATGAAATCCGAAGGGACCTACTTCTATATAAATGTGGTGAGAATTGGAATGCATGTATTGCTCAAATATTTCTACAACCCCACAGAAACAGCTTACTAGAAACAGTTATTTATTATTCACTCCTTAGATTATACTTTATGAACGATCCCCTGCTCTCACATCTTAAGCAGGTATTAAGGCAAATATATTTTTATACATGGCTGCAATCAGATTTGGACAACAAGATGATCAGAAAGCTCTAGTGAGCCAGCTTTGCTCAAGCTAGTGCTCTTCAGATGAAGTAAACTACACTATGAGCACCCCACCCAGCAGGGCCATTAACACAGACTGCAACTCCCATTGCTCCCTTGGCCATGCTGGATGAGGATGATGACAGCTACCTGCTGGAGATGCTCTAGATGGATATCCTGCACTGAGTGGGGGTTGGATTCAATGGTTTATGGGAACCCTTACGGAGGTTGTGATCCAACACATTAATGCATCAGATTAAAGAAGGCTTGGTGTAGGTGGTAGAGTGAGTTATTAAAGTGACTGACAAATGATAACCTTGCTGTCTGCATAGATGCATAATTCCCAAGTAGCAAGTCACACTCAGCTACTATTTTAATGCTGTGTTTTGTTGGAGTACTGCATTGCAGAGGTTTCAAAGGTGCAATGAGAAGCTTAGTATGAGCCTTGATATGAGGAACCATTCTACAAGGAATCAGCAACCACTGATCAAAAATATTGCACAAACCATGTTCCCCAGATTTTGCTCACTTCTTCACTGACTGCTCACTGTTCCCATGTGTTGAGGTAGCCACAGAGAAGACACTATGCTAATACATCATAGAGAGGAGGGTCTGTAGCTCAGGGGTACAGGTCATACTTTGCCTAATAAAGGTCCCAAGTTTGACTCCTGGCATCTGTAGGCAAGATTGGAAAAGATCCCTCTCTGAAACTCTGGAGCATGTCTACCAATTTGCGTAGACCAGGAAAAGGCAACCTGTCCCCCTCCATGCGTTTTGAAGAACTACTCCTACAAATGCTAAATTATGGAAGGGCTCCTGTTTAACACAATGTCAAGGTTAGCTCTGGTCAACACAATGTCAAGGGGAAGGGGGCTGTGTGGTCTTTCAGATATTGTTGGACTGCAACTCCTATCAGCCCTAGCTAGTATTGCCAGCATCTGGGAGAACCATGACTTGTCCACCCCTTCTCTAAATGGACAAATGGCCTGACTTGATGTAAGGCAGCATACAGTATTGGGATTATCTATCTGCCTGCTTATAGAAGAAACTGACATGAAAATAATCCCCATTCCTTTCAAAGGAACTTATGGTATGTCAGCTTTCCTTAAAATGTAACAGATGAGCTCAGAGTGTTTCTCTGTACTCCTTCCCAATTATCTCTGCTATCAGTATGAAACTGGGCACTGAGTGTGTCAGTCATCCAAAGGTGTACAGGCAGTAGCAAGATGGAAGAATTTCAGAGTTAGGACACATTCACACATCCAGGGAGAAAGCAGGCTTATTTTATTGAAATTCCTCTGGCTCACAAGATGAACCTAGTTATAACTTTTTTATTGAGGGGAAAAGGGAATTAATTAGAAATTATTTGGGGGGGGCAGGGATTTTTGGGAGGAGGGTCAGCTTTATAGTTTGTTGGTGGCAATAGTGACCTGGCACATCGGGGGCCATAAAACCAGGAAAAAAATGGCCATCAGGTGGTATGTTGTCCTTCTCTACACCAAATTAAGATACTTGAACCAAGCTTTGGTGTTTCCACAATGTATCTGCCTTGTTTACTTTTTCAAATTCAACTCTGCAATTTACTAGGTCCAATGAAAAATAAAATACCCATTTTAATCATGCATCCTAGGAAGTTTAGCAAACAGTCTGTGTCTCCCATTATTTTATTAGTAACATATTGATGTGAACTGTTTTTGATTAGTTTGCTGCTATGTTGACTATTGACTTATAAAAGTTTTGTTGATTTGTTTTGAAACAAATTGCTGGTGAATTGTTATGTATGAGAGCTCATACTGCAATCTCTTCATTGTATGTCTTTGTTGTTTACTTCAGGTTGATGTTCAGAAATTAGGGAACTGGGAATTCAGTCTCTGTGTGAACTGTGATATGAACTTAACTGATCCACATCTATTGGAGTAATGCATAGATTAGAACTTAGTTATTCACTACAGTTAATTGGGAGCCTAAAGGTAACAAGGTAGGTTTGGAAATATGTATTTCAATAGAAAATGCATTTAGTACTTTGAAAGAAAATGCATTTAGAAGTAATATTCAATAGGGTTGTACACAGGGACCTGTTAGGCCCTGCGTGCAAGCCTAGCCCCAAAAGTTTGATTCAGGATTCATGAGAATGCACTAGGTGGCCTTGTTTTTTTGATGAGATGGTTAAGGAGCGGTTTCTCATGGGAACGAGAGAGACAGCACGACTTAGAAGATATGGATGTTTAGACACCTGGCCCCACTAATTGGCATGCAAATATTTTCTTTCCCACTAAAAAGTTTTACCCATAACTTTTGTTTTCCATAAGTTTTGTTTCTTTGTATACTGCTTGTGAAAGTAAAATCCATATAAGGGAGGGGTGGGTTTTGAGAAAGTCTCTCTCTCTCTCCTTTCCAGCGTATAGCTCTGAAGGGTGGATACATTCTCCTTGCTTTTGTCTTTTCTTATATTGATTCTATATTGATTAACCAATACAATGCCTGATTGCCTATCTATATGCTGCATTCAATAAAGTATCCTATTCGAGACAACAACTGCATGGTTATCTCTGTCTACCTCATGGCCCTCCAAGAACCAGCAGACCTCCCAATTCAGGATGGCCTTGCTAGTGTAGAACAGGACCCTGATTCATTTCAGAACCGGAAGTGAATATGGATCAATTCAGTCCAGATTTCTATGGCCCCAGTCTAGTCTAATCTGATCAAGATTCAGAACTCTGGACCACCATTGACTGGCATTTGGAAACTAAGAGGGCTTTTCTGATTTTTTTCACACATCTGCATACATTTTGGACATAGTAGATCCTAAAGAGGGGATCAGCTTCAGATATCTAGTTTGATTAACACAGCCACATTTCAGAGAGGTACCTTGGATGGCTTTGTGTTAGGCGCTGGTAAAATTTACTCATTTTCAGAAGTTTTTCAGAGGTTGTTAACTGTTCATTTTTGGTGACTCATGTTGCTTTTAATCTGGCACCATTCATCCCAGTATTGGGGCACCTTCTAAGATCACTGAGAGAATCCCTAACCTCTACGGTTGAAGAACTTCACCAAAGCAGAGCAGAGCCAGTGGGACACCAGATAGGCAGTGAAAGCAGATGCCAATCTAGGAATCTGCTCTTGTTGGTATGCTTTCCCAATGGTTCCAATATGGACCAAAGTATTTCCAGAAAATGTGCTTCCTTTTCTATTGTGATTCAGACTTCCTGCCTTCAGTTTCAGGGGCTGCCTCTGTCCCAGTGCTGCTGTTCTTTCTGCCTCCTGCCTGACTCTGATCTCAAGGCTCAAAGACAGTTGTTCTAACAGCATGAGCAGACTTGCTCTCGTTGAGCCTTTTACAAGTCTCAGTAGTCTCCCTAAGCATGAAAGGGAAACCTACCTACCTTTCTCTGTCCCTCAGTACATCAGGGGATGTGCATGACTGCTGTGAGAATGCCTCGTGATTAATTAATTTCAACTAATGATAGTTGCAATAGTAATAATAATTGTTTAAAAATTAAATAATATATAAGTTCAATTAATGAAGTGATCTAGGTAGTGGAAATTTGGTGATTTCCTTTCCCATCCAAAAGGGCAATACAATAACCATGTTTGCTTTGCTTCACAATATGAATTAAGTGGGCAATATAACAATATCTTCATCATCTTCATTTGTATTTTAGGAATTAAATGTACTTGCTGGTCACAACAAATTGTACATGAAACAGCAGAAAAAGTAGACAAATTATTTTAACACATGAATTACACTGAGAAAGCAACTAAAACCCCTACCAAGAACTAGGGACAATTGAGTTAGGGTGGGGATTAAACTTGTGTGTCAACAATATACACAGACGTATAAAAAGATCACTACTCAGATTAATACATTGAGGCAAACAATTAAACAGATAAATAGATAAAAGGCAAACAGATAAAACACTGGGAAATTAAAAGAGAACAAATCAGAGAGACTAAACTCAGTTAAAAATCCACAAATGGCCAAACCCTCCACACAGTTCTTCCAACAATCTGCTACTCACAGCTAAATTTGACAAGCGAATTAGAACAAGCAGGAGTCCAGTGCTATGTTTTGGTAGGCATATATAGATAGATAGATAGATAGAGAGAGAGAGAGATTTATTGATGGTCTGTTGAAGTTTAGAACTGAATCATTAGTGAATTATCTTGGAATGCTCTTGTGTTCTATCATTTATTCTCTCATTGGTTATTCTTTCTTTTTTTGCTGACATCACTACAATGTCCGGCTTGCTTTAGCACAGAAAATCAGCATACAATCAAACCAATCATGACAACATATTCTGAGGCTTCCAAGTTAGCCTATTGCCTTCAGGAGGAAACTGTTCTATTTTAGGATGGGTAAATCTATCCAGTCCATTTATGCAGATTTGTTCCTCCAAGTTCCTTCTGTTCCAGTTCTATGAAGATGTGAGAAGGTGTGTGTGTGTAGATTTGTGAGCACTTTCTTCCTAATATTTATATTAATTGCTACATTAATGGATGCTGCTTTCTTTGACTAGTGTGTTTGTGTGCAGGTCAGAAATGTACACAGCTTTTCAAAAGTGTGCATATTGTTGAATGCATTTTTTTCTTATTTCATAGAATAAATCAACACCAAGAGGTATCATTTTATTTGTATATAAAAGTCAAAACAGATATGCTAGTAACTTGAACAACAACTCTATGCTTATCTATGTAGAAATAAATTCCATTGAATTCTGTGTGTACTACTCTGAATGTAAATCTGCATAGAAATGCAAAGTGAGAATTACTGGACAAATACTCCTAATCCTCCTAGCAGCAGCAGTAGTAAAAATACTAGTACTAATGCTACTAGTAGTAGATGATTATGACAATGATGATGATGATGCTTTCAAAAGAGCATTAATCCGTTTTCACAATCCATTTTTGATGGTGTTTTTTCTAATTCCAGCAGCTGTTTCAACAAGACCCCAAGAAAACTTGCATATAGTTTTGTCAGGAAAAGGAATTAGAAAAAAGGATGCATAAAGAAAAGTTTGAACATTTTTTAATATGAAGGGGAAAAAAAGATTTCCTTAGGTGAGGACTACAATAATTCATCAAACAAAAATATACATTTTAGAGTGGGGCTCTGTCTCTTTCCCTCCAACTCCTTTCTCTTTTTAAAAACAACTTGAGAATACAGAAGAGCAGCTCTTACTACCGCTAATGTGGAAATGCTTTTCTTGCCCACGCACAGCTGATGGCGTCAGTATTGACTGGCAGAAATTCCCCTGTAATTTATTACTGCCATCATCCACCATCAGCAATTCTAATCAAGTCCAACTGTGGATGAGTGTGTAAAATAATTTACAGACTTTCGCTGGCTCTTCCCCAATGGACAGAGCATGAACTAATTTTATAGATGGGGCTGAATATAAAAATAAATTTACCTAAGGCAATGTGGCTTTATATGGGAGAACAGACCTTTGAAAGAATCCAGGTTTCCCAGCTTCCAGTTTCAGTCTGAGTTAGAGCAAACATTTTCACTCTAATCCGGTTATGCCTAATGGATGTTCTGTGCATGTATCAGAGCTTGGAAAAGCTCTGATACATGCACAGAATGTCCAGCAATGGTCATGCTAGCTGGAATATTTTGGTGAGTTTTCTTTGCTCTGTCTGTACATAGGCTACCTGCAGTAGGTCCCAAGTTGAATCCCTACCATCTCCAAAAAGGATGGAAAAAAACAGTTGCCAGGTCAGGACTATCCCAGCCCTGAGATTTCAGGTTCAAAACTTCAAATGTTTTTTCATTTCATTTCATTTCATTTCATTTCAAATGAACTTTGAAAACTTGAAACAGAGGGGTTGTCTAAATGGTGGAAATACTACTCACAGAATGCAAGAAGAATCCTACCTGTCTTAATAGGACCCCACATTGTTTCATGGTACCCATAGGGAGGGGTTCAAAAACTCTGAAAGAAAAAGCCTTCATGGATTTTCCTGGAGCTTTTAAAAAACGGTGAGGGGAGTGCACATTCCTGCTCATTGGGACAAGCAATTCAAATTTAATCACTTTCCCATGTGAGCAGAAGCACTAAGCTGATTGGTCAGATGAGTGTGGGGGAATAACAAGGCAAGTGCCCACAGATGGCATGTTGGATTTTCACCTTAGCAAGTGAGCGGCTAGAGAGCGGATTGGAAAATGGAGAGGAGGGGAATTCCCCCCCTTGCTTTTCCAAGTGGCTTTCCAGCTGGCTAAGAAGAGGAGGGGGATACCAGCAGGAATGGGATGGCAGTAGCCAGCTGGGAAGCCACTGAGAGAAAGAGGAGGGCTTTCCAGCTAGCTCCTATCATCCCTTTGCAGCACTTTGCAGCACTGGAGGCCACTGTCACCACCGTTACTACCGCAACAACTGCAACCAGCAAGAATAAAGGCTGGGCAGCTCTCCTCCTCTTCCTTGTGGTGGGCAGCCATCCTCATCATCTCCAGGGACTGGACTTCCCCCCTCCCTGTGCAAAACTGACATGGCCACCATCTTTATTCATGGCCATGTGAACATCGCTGAAGGACAGCTTTGCATACATTCAATTTTGCTAAAACACCACAGAGACAAAGGAACAGGTATGGTCATTATTTCATCATGTATAGACAGGGTCAGAGAGATGACCACACACCCCTCCCAGTGATGTTACAAGGCTGATGTTCTAAATGACAGTGGTGTCATTTAGCATCAACTACAGATGCATAAAGTTTGCCATTCATATAAAAAACATCAAGTCTAACAATTGCGGTAAAGACATATACATATTTCAAGGCAGTGCTCTCACCCTGAGATTCCTCCCCCTACCCCCTGAGGATTGGAGAAGAAGATCTAGGCCATGAAACTCAGGTCCTGGGAGCCCTAGATGAGAAAGGATACTTCTTGCCACCTTGAATCCCATTTTGGGAGAAAGGCAGGATAAAAATTCAATTAGTTAATTAACTAATTAAATAAATCTTATTACAACCCTAGGAAGCTCATTCCAATTAGCATTGACAATACTGAATTAGACGGACCATTGCTCCAACATGACACAAGACACAAGACACCTTCCTATGTACTAAATGTAGAGGCAGATGAGAGGAACTTTGGATAGGTGAAGTTATGGTGGTATCTCAAAGGCTACTACAGCTGCTTCAGACCAAAACAGGTAACAGCAAGTGGCAAAAGGACATATGGGTGGGTGGGTGTCCTAGTCTGCCCAAAATTAAGGAGAAAACAGGCAAGAGGGAGGTTTATGAAAGCAATGGGAAAACTGTTAAAAAGAAGGAGCAGAGGAGAGAGGTGAACATTGCCAAGAGCTGCAATGAAGGGGAAAGTTGATGTTCATATATCAATTAGAACTAAGGAGCAAAACTACTGCTGCAGGCCCATACTCTACAAGTTATTAGCTATAGTATCAACAGCTCTTAGATTAGATGGGAGTTGTAAATTTCTGGTGCATAAGAAGAGTCCCGGGGAGTAAGTATAAATTACCGTAAGCTTTTCAGTTAATGCCTAAGAGGCAAAACTACACCTTGGAGAAGACAGAGGAGGTGGTATGAAAGCTTGACAAAGAATACAATTGAAGGTAAAATATATATTTAAGTATAGGGACAAGCAAATTCTTAATTGAGAAGTAAACAACATGAACATTGACAGAACTTGCCGAAGGCTCATCTTAGGCTCTGGGCATTGCTTAAAGCTCTTTGGACCTCTGGGAAACAAACTAAACAAAAATATGGGTTGGGTCTTCCTGATATTATATGTCTTAAATTGGAAGGAAAACTCCATTCTAATGAGTCTTTTTTCCAAAGGAAAGGTGTTTAAGACTAGTGAATTAAAATAATTGCTCCTTCACTCTGTTTGCCTTTTTAAAACAACAGCAATGCCAACCATCAGTGAAAACTTGTCCCTGCTTATCATGTTAGCAAAAGCTCAAAGGGTATCACCCCACAAATGAATTGTAGAAGCGGGGGGGGGGGATGTACATGGGAAAAGGCAATGCTCCTGGCATGCACGAGGAGGGAGAGAAGGGAATAGTCCATGTGGTAAGAATTAGTCATTTCTAGCAAACAAGAGGACAAAGATAACCTCTAGCCTTGCCAAAAATACAGTATAAGGACTGCACTGAAGAAATAGAAGGAGACAGAGAGGGAAAGACATAATCGAAGAGAAGTGGAGCCATAGAGAAAGAGACAAGAGAGAACAGGAGGTTGTCAGCAGATACTATCATAATTTGGAAGGTGGGATTAAGTTCAATAGCCATGTTCTACCTTCAAAGGTACTGGCAGAGAATGAAACCAATGTGCTCTGTTCCAATCAAACTCTGGATCTGACTGTAACATCCTGAGTGGGATTCATTGGCTGTGAGTGCGCTAGGCTGGGTCTTGTACCCTCTGGATATGTTGGCAGCTTAAGGGGATACCTGCTTCATGATTTCTGCCATGTTGAACAAATGCTACTATCAAGGCATGGACACCCAAGGCATCCTATTCCTAAGTAAGTTCCAGAATGGCTCAGTAGCTTCTTGGGCTCATTTTAGAAATGTATTTGCTGTGAACAAAATTGTTAGATCCAACCTGGAATCTATTTGGAACCCTGCCCCAGCTCTAAGGGTATAGCCACACTGTACCGTTATAATAATTGCCACTGTAATTGCCATGGCTCCATTCTATAGGATTCTGGGATTTGTAGTTTCATGAAATACTTAGACTTCTTTAGTGTAATCCCCTAAACTATAGCACTAGAGCCCTCTAGCAAAGAATTCTAAGTGCCTCGTGAATCTTTAGATCACAAAATTCCATAGGATGGATCCATGGCAGTTAAAATGATGTGAGAATTGTATAGTGTGGCTGTACCCTATATTATTTGTAGAGATGGAAAGCTCACCCCCATGTTTTCAGACTGACCTGGAAAAACAACTGAGTCATCCCCCCTCCTGTAAAATAATAGGAAAACACCCCGAACTCATTTCTTTGATGCAATCTGCTGCTCATAAATCACTGATCCACTATCTGTACATTTCTCATTAATGGCTTTCATTAGCAGCTGCCATACATTTTTGAGGAATTCATGTCATGTCCCATTTTCCTGGATTGGGATTGAAATTTTTCTTTTTGATTTTTTTAAAAAATCATAGTCTTTAGCTTTTGTGAGCTGCACATATGGATGTCAAGCTATGGACCTCCAGATGTTGTTGGACTGCAGCTCCTAGAAACCAAGCCAGAACCAACATCAGTAAAGGATGATAGGAGTTGCAGTCCAACAACATTGGGAAATCCACAGTAACCTGTTCCTGCTGGGTGTGTTTGGGGGTGTTGTTGTTATTATTTGCATTCAGGTTAGTGATGCCTATTTGACATCTTGTTCAACCTGGATATTTCTAAATAGGGCTGCCCCAAGACCCACTGCTGCCCCTAACTTAAGAGAAACATGGGTCCCTAAGGAAAATTATCATAGAAACCCTGGGAACAATCCAGTCTTTCTAGGAAGGGGTGAGAATTTCATTTGCAAATTCATTTCTTATAAGAATTCACCAAAATTCTCATATTTCTTCATCATCAGGATAAATAGAGTCATTAAAAAATGTGGGGGGAAATGGAAACTTACTGATTTATCAATTCAGGCCTAGGGCATTTAGTGTCACTTAAAAGTCTGGGTAGAATCCCTTTTTGTTCTGTCATATAAGTGCTGGTTTAGAGTTACCATCTCCCCGCCCCCAGGAACTCCTTGCCTTTAGCACCCATATGGCAAGAAAGCAGCCTTATTTGAGAACTCACACCAAACAAGTCTTGAAGAGAAACGACAATGCAGAAAGAATCCCAACCCGGAAACATCACCCAAGGAGACCTTCTGCTGTGCAACCGGACTTGTTTATCTCGGATTGGCCTTTTTAGTCATCAGTGCGCTTGCAGAAAGCGCAGGATGAGTCCTTCCTGAATCTTCGTTTGTGAAGAAAAGCCAGAGAGATGGCATGGTCCTCTCCAATAACCTTACCTATGTAATTTAGGTGGTGAGGCTGGTGTGGGGGGGGGAGCAGGATATGTTCCAGTTTGTATTTGAAATGCTCAAAATCCTTCATATCTGGGACAGTCTTGAACTGTGAGGTCTTAAAAAAATTGGATGCGGGAGGCAGCAAAATAACAGAGATTTCCTATCCATACTCTTTCATCCTATGCCTCACTCCTCTTCCTGTGCTCCAAAGGAAGGTGATTGTACTGCTAATTCTATGCATGGACTGGTGGGCTTACACAAGAGATGGGGTACCCAGGTCAGACCACAAATGTTTTGTTCAGCTTTTGTTTCCAGTTCTGCTCTTCCCTCTTTCCTGACAGCCAGAAGGATTAAGTAGAAGGGGGAGCTGGCAGCATTTTGAAATCCAGGATAGATAAACAGAAAGGGACAATAAAGGAGCAAAACAGAGCAATGGCTGCTCACTGTGTTTGTGAGTGGGTTTTAAACAGGCATATTTAGTTGGCCTGAACCCAAGATGGAAAACAGAGCAAGGTAGATGGCTTGCGTGGGAGTATATTTATTTTTTAGATAGATAGATACATATATATATCCTCCCAGAGATCTTGCAATGAGCTCTCTTCAGTTGATGCTAGAAAAACAGGTGGCAATGATGAGCTATCATTTGAAGAAGCATTCTTATCAGAAATGAATCTACTCTCTAGCAAGGGTGTATAAGAATGATTCCCCCCGCCCTTCATTTGCTTGCTCCATTCATTTTCGTTATTAAAGGTTTCATTATTCTATTGCTTGTTGTTCGTTCACTGATCTGGAACATATTTTCCAATTTTCATTATTTCCATTTCATGTTCTTTCCTGTTCCTTTCAGAACAAAGAGAGACAAGGTAAGTCTTCTATTGCCTGTAACTTCAGTGTTACCACTGTGGGATATTTAAGGATTCTGGTGCTACAGGGGCACACAACCTGGTACCCTCTATATGTTGCAGGACTCTCAACCCACATCAGACCCAGACAACATGGCCAAGAGTCAGAGTTCCTAATAGTTGTTAATCTAAAACACCCTTCTGAGTTGTGACTAGTGGCTTTCTCGTCCATAGGGTGGTCAGATCCTTCTGGGTTCTAGCCAAGACCTTAAAGGAGCTATGAAAAGGCACTAAACTCATTCTCCAAAATAGGTTTAGCACTTTCACGGATAGTTTTCCTTAAAATTCATACTACGGTAAATCTCAATCGATTCTCTACCCACTGAATCAGTGCCTCAGTCCTGTTCTCAGCCATATAGCTCAGGGTGGGGGTTCTCTAATGGATGCATTATTCTCCCATAAGAATTCTGCTCCTTCAAAGGAAATGTTCCTTCAGTCCCCCCAATTGCTAGCAATGCAGAGTGAGACATTGAAAACCATCCATGCCCACAGCTCTTCTGTCTGCTGTGTTCAGGTTCCCTTAGTACCTTTGCCTGCCCTTTTGCTTTTGGAGTCTAAAATGTATTTCTACATACTCAGTTTTAAGTAACTGCAATGCTAGAAATGTGGGGAATGAGGGGGAATTTTATTGGGGGGGCTTTTTTTTTTTTTAAACTTGGGAGAGCAATGCCCTCATTCTACTGCCCCTCACCCCTGCTGGAGCTACAGCCCTGGCTGTTCTTCTTCAACCATCAAAGAATACAGTTCATAGACAGTGAACATCCCACTCATTGAAGAACCTGCCCAGACAGTAGAAAATGATAATTGACTCAAATGACACTAATATTTATAAGAGTCATCAGCTGATGATCACAAGATGTGCACGGTCAATACAAATGAATCAACATATTGAGTTTCCTATTCTTTGTTTACATCCTCCTCCTTTAAAACATTAAGCTGTAGGCAAAGGCTTAAAGGGGGGAGGGATTCCATTATTGGTTTCAATGGCATAGGAACAGGAAGCTACTGTACATAATTTAGGTTGAGCTATGTGCAGCAGTTGTCTTTAAAACACATTTGAGAATGACAGTGAAAGAGAGAGGTGCTGTTTTAGCTCATTTGTTCTTCCAAAAATTCTTAGCCTCTTCTGTCTAAGATAAGATTTGCATGGTGTAATTCATGGAGCTAAAGAATAACTGCAAAGCATGGAAATCATGGCCTAAATGCAGTCATTAGTACCAAACTGGGAAGAGTCATTGAATTAATTGGATTTCCTTGCATTTTGACTCACCATTCAGCAATTGATTCTATGGGTCTACTCTGTTTGGGCCTAACCAAGAGAATTCCAGCTGTAAGTGTTAACACTAAAGCACCAATGCTATCATTAATTTATTAACATGAAGCCATTAACACTATTTTAGTGAATATGGTCAGACCCCTGTATCCATGGGAGTTCGGTTTCCAGTCTTACTGCAGATATTATTGATAACAGTGAACCCTATTAAAATAAATGACTTCAGGTAAAAACATACCTTAGAATTTCATTGCAGGACCTAGAAGAAGCCTAGAGAGGATGCCTCTCTAGGCATTTTCCAGCATGACTCTATGGTATGTGTTCCCTATTGTGTGTCCCGTGGATAAGTGAAACCATGGATATTGGTTCTGCAGATATGAGGGTCTGACTGTATAATAAAATTAGTATCTTGTTATAATCATTAATAACAAATTATTGATGTGTAACTTTTACTTTAAAAAAACCATACAATTCCTAGAAATTTTCCAAACTGAGAAATGAAACAAAAATATCCCCCATAATGAATTAAATTAATGTGATTGTGAACTTAAACCATTAATATCACTGACTTCAAAATTCTTAAAGCAACATCTTTAAAAATTAATGATTATATTTTTGGGATAAATAATAGGCAGCTGGTGACTTTTTCAATTCATTAATTCTAAGGTATGGGTAGGTGGATGAGTTAAGCAGGGGTGGAGTGCTAAGCATGGCTTACACCCCACTTCCAGACACCCCACTTCCAGAGACTTACACCTCACTTCTAGAGACCTCAGAAATTGTGTATTAACTTGGTTCATCAATGTGACCTTCCACGAGGGAAAAGGCACAATGGTCTCAGAGAAGAGGACAGCTGAATGCTATCCTTTGCGCCTAAGGCTAAAGGCCTAAAAGGACACATTTCCCAGGAAAAGGGAGACAATGGATGAAATGAAACCTTTGTATTTGCTGATTTTGAAGCTTCCTTTCCTTAATCCCAAAGCTTAAGAGACAAGTTGCTGAAGCTTTTAATATCCAATCACTGGACATTAAGAAATGCATTAGCATCTTTCCCACCTTTTGTCAGCACCAGGGCACTCATTGTGCAATCCATGAAGGCTCAGGAAATCTATTGTTTGAACCCATGAAACACCACTCCCCCACTCTCCTCAGGTGTATTTGGGGGTATAAATGACCCCCCCAAAAAATATTCCCAGTGGGCACAGCCAGTTATAGGGGAAACCCTATTTCTCTGTGTTAGCCACCCCAGGTTCCTTTATCCACTCTACCAGATTGACTACAGGACACAGGGCAGTTTGTATCACTCCACCAAATCCTCTTGCTACCCCCTATCCCAACGTTTTCTTACTGCTTTTCCTATAACCCTGTGTGAATGCTTTTTCTGGGTGAATGTTTGTGTGTGTGGTGTTGTTTTTGAACTCTTTAATAAAAAAGCCATACTAGTCCATCCAGACTAGTACTCTTAGACAAAGGTTACAAGATTCCCTTGTTACCCCCTTTCGCATAGCTAAAGTCAAGTTGCTGCTAATTTCCCCAACATATTAGAAACTCAATGTTTTCTTGGAATTTTCCAAGGATCATTTCGGGTAACAGGAGAACCTTTGGTCCTTAAGATGTCAGCTCCTAGGAGCCCTAGCAGGAATGGTCAATAAGAGTGTGTGGAAACTGTAGTACAATTCAGATAATCCCTCATCTGGTGGTCAAAAGGTCCTCATCATTCAAGTACAGAATGGCTGGCATCCTGTTAGTTATGATGTCCTAAATTTTAGCCTCGTGTGCAATCAGGGTACTATTGCCATGATTGCAAATGACCCTGAAACGCATCTTAAAGGCCAGTCAGCTGTCTGGAGCAATGCAGCAATGAAGGTCTGTGCTGCTAGACAGCAGGATGCTGCAGGATCACATGACAGCTCCCCCATCACCAGTGAGTGATACAATGAGGAGAAGAAGCAGGGATCCCTGCAGGGACATGTCAAAACTCTTCATTGCAGCATTGCTCACTGGTAAGAAGGGGTTGATCACATGATCCTGAGCGGCGTGCTAGCCAGCAGCACAGACTCTCTTGCTCTGGATGGCTGACTGGCTTTTAAAGTGGGTTTCAGGGATCAGACGGGAAGTTAAAGCATAGCTACAATTAGAATGTCTATATGTTCGATGTAGGATCTCAGCCAATATATTTTGTTATAAGTACTTCCGAAGAACAGACTGCCTCTCCGCGTACTTACTGAAAGTATGTAGAGGTATTTTGTGCTGGTATGAGAACTGACACACTATTGGCAAAGGACTTTATGAGACTCAGCAAAAACTGTGTAAGAAGAATGTGACGATAACAAAAACGGGCTAAATTATCAGACAGCAATGTCCTTCAGCCGTTCTGGAGGTGTAGCATGGGTGTGAATAAGGTATCCCTTTTTATTGATGGCTTAGCCTGTCAATAAAAAAAGTGATGCCTTGTTTGCACCAGCGCTATGCCCCAGGAATGGCTGAGAATGCAGGCGTCTGATGATGTCGCCCTTTCTGTTATCGCTGCGTTCTTCTGATGCAGTTTCAGATTCAGGTTGTTGCCCCATTTCCCTGTGTCTGATGAAGTCCAAAGTGCAGGTCAAACCTAATCTGGGCACCTGCTCTACGCTATCACCAAAAAACAGCTTACTATATTCAAAGTGACAGTGCACCATCTCTTAATTCAGGTGTGTTCACAGACACAGACTTCCCCACCTGTGGTGTGTTAACAGGACCGGTTTAAGGAATTTTGGGGGCCCCTGCAATGCTTTATTTTGGGGGCCCCATATGTTTATCTCAGGTCAATGTAACCTAACTCAACCTAAGCTATTCACAGTACAGGATATTCAGATTATTACTAATAATGTTTTTGAAGGAGGAGGGTTACTACGGGCCCCCCACAATGATGCCCCCCCCTGCAGATGCTGACGCTGCTGGTGCCTTAAACCAGCCCTGCGTGTTAAAGTTCCCTACAGACAAGGATAGAGGTACAATTCACAAAACTGATTCTTCATTCTTTAGGCACTGAAGTGTCAAATAGGGTAGCGAAACAGGGATAACTTTGGGGGAGGTGTCTTCTTTCCATAGATTTCATCTGGCTGCAGCTGAAAGAGAGGCAAAACTGTTAGGACCTTCTCATTGAGCCAGTTGGGACCTAATAAGATTTGGCTCCTCCTCTTCCCCCAGGATTCTCCATCAGTAGCCATTCCACCTGACTACAGCAGAAAGAGAGATTGGTGAGAAAGGGAGATCCTCTCTGTTAGCCTGGCCAAGATTACTTGCCACTTTGCTTTGCTTTCCAATAAGTGCCTCTATCATGAGATCATTATGTAACAATTATGTAACATCAGGAAAGTGTTGGTGCCTGAGTTTGCTCACCGTTTCCTTCATAATCACGCTTATATGTCAAATCACCTTGGGAGCTTCACAGGGAGATGTCTGACTTATATGATGCAAACCCAGGGCCCCACATCTGCATCCTTTCTTGTTCCATGGGCATACTGTCACCGTTGGGCTTTGAGATAAGAAGTGGGAAAAACAAAAGAGAAATAACTACATTTCTGCTCACTTGATAAACCTTGTGCACTCTGCCTTTGCTTCCCCCTCCCTTTCCTGCCTCACACCTAAAATTGAAACCCGAGGATCTTTGCAAGTGATGAAATACATACACATGCATACACCCTGTTATAAATGAATTGGGGACTGCTGGGAGGACAGCGCCAGAACAGCAAGACAGATTGAAGAACAAACAGCTGTACTCATTATTTCTAAACTATGACCTGAAGAAAATCAACTGTTTATGTAGACTGCTTCATTTGATAAATAGAAATGTAATCACCAGTGCTCGCTGACTTTACAGAGCAAGTGGGAGATGAAATCAACAAAGCTTACTCATTATGGTAAGAGAGGCAGGAACCCTGTGCTTCAAAAATATGATGCCTTAATGATTTTATATAAGAAATGAACAGGTCTGTCCTGAGACAATTTGTCTCTCATTGAAATCCTGAATGGTTCATCTATCAGAGAATCAATCACGGTGGGAATCTTTGGCCTAGCAGATGTTTTTGGCCTACAGCCCCCATAGGCCCTGCCCATTGTGGGTGAGGGATTGTGGGGATTGTTGTCAAAGACATCCATATAGATAAGTACCCCAGTCCTATTCTAGATCCCACACAGTCCCATATGTTTCTGATGTACCCTTCGCCTATAAGATGTTCCATCACTGTTGCCCTCTCTATTCACCTCATTTCAAAGTACATACAGCCCTTGATGTGCAGTGCATATGGGAAATGGCTATAGTACAGAAAGGCAAAAGAACAAGTGACGTAATGAAGCTCAGAGGCCAAATAGGGTTGAGCTAACCAAGCATGAAGCTGAACAAGTTGGCTGAAAGACATAATTATGGGAGTAGAATCTTTGGACAAGATCCAATAGGCCTACTGGTGTAGTACAGACATACTTTGTCATGGTTTGGGGAGGGTAGCAGCTGCTCACCTTTCCCTACTTCTTCCTCAGGTTTGCAACAAGGCTTATGGGCACAGCTCCATCCTCTTGACTGCCAGTTGGCGGATGGGGTGTGCCCAAGCTGTTCTGGCTGCCCTTCTACACCTGAGAATGAGGAACAGCTTCTTTCCCCCAAAATAAAACTGTTCCTTCTTCCCTGGTTGCACAAAGATAGCTAGAACAGCTCAGGTATACCCCTGCAGCCAAGAGGACAGAGCTTCAGCCACATGACTGCTTTCACAGACCAAGAGTGATGGGCATTGTGCAAGGAGGTACAGGATACCTCTTTTCACAACATCCAAATAGAGTTTTAAAGAGGCTGAGGTAATGGGTGTGGTGGTGGTTATGCCTGTATGGGTCATCAATAGGATTCAGGGCTTTAAAACTAGTCCATCCATCTCTCCCGTTTCCACATGACTAATGTATACAGAATCATAGAGTTGAAGAGACCATGAGGGCCATCTAGCCCAACCCCCTGCCTTGCAGAAATACATCATCAAAGCACTTCCAACATGATGGCCATCCAGCCTCTGTTTAAACACCTCCAAAGAAGGAGATTCCCCACACCCCAAGGTAGCGTATTTCATTGTCAGACAGCTCTTAAAGTCAGGAAGTTCTATGTGTAAGCACTGAAAAAAATGTTGCAATAAAAACTATACAGTTCCATCAAGATTCACTTGGTGTGCAGTGTTTTACTGAGGCCTATGAGAGCATGTGGCCATCAGTAAAGCAAAGCACAAGATCACAACAATCTGGTCATAACAAGATTGCAGCATGGTATCAATGCAGACATGCATGGTGAAAGAAAATGGCATTATTGTTGTTGCTTTTGTTATTCCTGTTATTTGGAGTTTTTATATTGTAAGCTGCCCCGATTGCGTTGCAGAGGGGTGGGATAGAAATAAATTATTATTATTATTATTATTATTTGATTTAGATCTCAACCCAGAGCTCAAGGCAGCTTACAAAGGTAAAACAAATACAGATAAAATTCCATATCATTATGTTACCATGCAAGTTAAAATACAATTGAACTATAAATAGAACCAAAAGCAATTTTAAAATATACCCACTAAAAACAACTACAGCTACAAATACTATACAGAATCTTACTAAAAAGCCTTTGCCTATCAGCAGTTAGTTCTCAAAAGCAGGTCAAAACAAAAATGTCTTTGTCTCCAGAAGGACACCATGGAGTACACCAATCTTAGTCTTTATAGGGAGGGATTTCCAGAGCTTGGGAGCAGGCACCGAGAAGGCCTCTCCCATGTCCCCACTAGATGTCCATATGAGGGGTGGTGGAACAGAGACAAGAGCCTCCACTTCAGATCTAATGACATGGACAGAGTCATATGGGAGAATACAACCCTTTAGATCACCTGGACCTGAGCCACATATGGTTTTTCTAGGTCATCACCAGCACTTTGAGTTGTGCCTGGAAACAGACTGGTAGCAAGTGGAGCTGTTGTAACAAAGGTGTTGGATGCGCCATCTAGTTAGCCCCAGTCAGTCTAGCTGCAGCTCTTTGAATCAGCTAAAGATTCTAAACATTGTTCAAAGACAGCCCCACATGCAGTATGCTGCAGTAATCCAAATGAGATATAATTAAGGCACGTGTCACTGTACAGGCCAACCCCTGGACACAGATTCAGTATCCATGGTTTCACTTATCCACATCCGAAAAAGTATATTCTCTCTAGGCATTTCTAGGTCTGTGATTCTATGGTCAACCTCCAGCATTCATCTCATCAAAAATAATAGGGTTCCCCAGTATCCATGGTTTCAGGTATCCAAAGGGGGTCTTGGAACGTATCTCGCTGGATATGGGGGCAGACCTGTAGGAAATTTTCAGACGGGGGAAATAACCCCCACGGAGATCGGGAGAGAAACAGGGCTGTTCCACTGCTAGCGCTCCATTTTGCATACCCCCATCCTTCTCCCGATCTCCATTTGTTCTCCCTCCCTCCTGCTTGCATTTTCCTTCTGCTATTTTTTACTAACGAAATTAAAAAAAAAAGAGAAAAATAGCGGAAGGAAAACACAAGCAGGATGGAAGGAGAACAAATGGAGATCGGGAGAAGGATGAGTATGTGTGTGAAACGGAGTGCTGGCAGTGGAACAGCCCCGTTTCTCTCCAGATCTCCACGGGAGTTATCTTCCCCATCTGAAAATTTCCACAGTGTCTTTTGTCTAATGCACAATAATTCAATTCAAGCTCACAGAAGTGGAGCTGCACATGTCCATGTGAACGTGCATTCTCAGCAGATGTGTATCATATCCGTTTAGCTCTGAAATTGGCAGTAGTTCTCCAGTGGATGCACATTCCATTGTGCATTCTATTAAACAATGTTGCCATTCGGCACAAAGTTCATGATCCACCATCAGGAGATAACTGCATTAGGGATATAAATCTTTCCTAATTTCATTCTTGAAGGAATGAATGAGCAGATTTAACTATTTCTTCCCACTGCGAGAAAGTCCTTGAAAATGTTTCAACACCATTTTTGAAGATGATTCGCAGTTCAAGATTTTTCTGCAAAAACAACCCCACAGGTTTTCTGTCCAAGATTTCTGTGTAGGAAATGCGGTTTCCTGCACCAAAAAAATTGTGAGGCATTCCTCATGCAGAAAAGTCCCGAACTGCAAAGATCCTCATAAAATCACACACACACACACACACCAGGTTGCACAGGAAGGCGGTGCTTTGATGACCTTAGTTGAGAAGAAACAGCTCTCCGAGACAGGCAGCACTCTACACCATGATGTAAATGGCTAGGGGGAAGAGTGTCATTTATTGTGTCATTTATCAAGTCACCCCCAGCCACTTCCTCTTTCCATTTTGTTTTGGCCCACTCTCCCACCTCTTTCACAGTGGGAGTTTGCAATTCACTTATGGGCTGGATAGGATTCCCCCCCCCCGCTTTACCATGCTTTCCCCCCCCCACCCTACCCTATCAAAGAGGAATGGATCATTGGCTCCAGGTGGTGTCTTATATTGGTGGTCACTTGACAGGAAGTGGCAGGAGAAGGGATTAGTTTGGTGTAAACCTATGGTGCCCCTTGGGGGTGAAGAATGATACTCTACAACTACCTTCACATGTCATGTGATGGGGGTGGGGAGGAGGCTATCCTTGGGGCTGGCCCGAGGGCTAGACCCTCCATCTAAGTCATGCAACTTGGGGCTCTCATCCTGGTGTTTGCCTTCTAGTAGATGATGCCCGGTGGACAGCCCAGTTGCTGGGATCTCCCCCAGGGCTCAGGTGTTTCACCCAGGGGAAGCTGGGAGGTGCATCTGGGTGAGACCACCAGCTCCATTTGCTCCCACACTAGGTACTCCCCCCTTGCTTGCATCTCTCAAAGAATAAACATAAATAGGTGTTAGTTAAATAAAGAGGCCCTGAGTTTAACCCAATATCTTCTGTGGTCTCATTATTTCAAGTGTTGGTTCATCAAAAGTCCTGTACTATGAAGATCCTATGAATTCTCCTTGCTAGAATTTCCTAGCACCCAATCGCTTTTTCAACTATTAATTGAATATTTTCAAACATTCTTTCCATCCTTAAAACTCCACACTTTGAGAATTATGTTATGCAACCCCAGCATAGGATTTCAACAATAGTCACCTCAAGAGAAACGTGCCACAATTTTCTAGCTCTCTTTATCCCCCAATACAACAGAGAAGCACAGTGAGAAGCCAAATGATCCTTCACATGAATAATGTACAGGACTCTATTAAACCTGAGCAGAAGAGCTATGAGATTTTCTGCAAGCAAAACCAAACCCCACTCTCCAAAAGGGAGTGGGTGGCATAGATTGCTTTTATTTTCAGGCCAAGACCTACACCAGCCAGAAGTTGGAAAATAAAAACCACTTGTGACAGGCAATAACCTGTTTCAGCCCCAACAAAGCCTTTGTAATGAAGCTGCAATCACTCTTCAGATCTCTTGTGGTCTCACATCTCTCTTCTCCTTTCTGAGAAACTGGCACTTCCAATCTATTGTAGATCTCTTTTTCTGGAGTGATGAGTTACACTCCTCCAGCTATTTGTGTGCTTTATAGCAGGAGGGAGGAGGAGTTGAGCTTTGACTCACACACCTCACATGGACAGCAATGAAGAGAGTGTATCATCTACCAAGCTGCTGCCTATGTGATATGCCTGGTGAATTCCTTTAAGCACAAAATTTTGGATCAGAATATAAGAAAATATTTTATAGCCTTTTAGTTGGAAGGTTGGAATCTAATTGTGCATTATTTGTGTTAATGTTTTTTTTTCTGATTTGTTTAGGATTGGTTTAGGTGGAGATGGGGGGATTTAGTTTAGGGTGATTATGCTAGTTTGTGTGGTTTTGAATATGTTTTTCCTTGTATGTTGTTTTTAGACTGAAAAAGAAGTGTTTAATAAAAATATCTTTAAAAAATATTGGATCAGGTTCAGATTTTGGCTTCTCAATAATCTCAGCATTTGGCATTTACAGTGGGCCCTTGGTATCTGCTGAATTTGGCTCCAGGACCCCCCATGAATATGAAAAATTTGTGGATGCTCAGGTCCCATTACATACAGTGGCATAGTAAAATGGTATCTCTTATATAAAATGGCAAAATCAAGGTTTGCTGTTTGGAAATTTGGGGGGTGGGGGTTCAAGCTGTGGATTGTTGAATTTGTGAATACAGAATCCATGCATATGGAGGGCCGGCTGTTATAGAAAACAGGTTTCTAGCCCTTATGGCAGTGAAGATATGCTTGCAGATGTATGGGGAATGGCTTGTGACACAAAATCATCTGTGCATTAAGGTCTGCACATTAAGGGCATATGCCCAGTGTCTTCCATAGCATTTTATTCCCTCCTGTGACTGGGGGAAGCAGAATGCTTTATGTTTGGAATAAGCAACATGGGGCTGGCTGGGGATGGTTGCTGCAGCTTCTATCAGCAGCATAGTCAAAGATGAGGGATGATGGGGGTTGCAGTTCAACAACATCTGGAATGTCACACAGTCCACAGCCTTGCTTTATACAAAAAGGACCGCAGAAGTGTGCAAGATGTTGTATAAGTCTGCTTAATTGTATATACTGTACAAATTGGGATCCTCTTTGGCTCTCCTTGTGAGTTTTCTGACCAAACAGGTCATATGAGACTACACTCACTTAGCCAGTTGTGTTCTTTTCCCTCTAATCATGGAATGCTGCAGAAGATTCTAAAACATCGATCGGATCAGCCATATGAAAAAAAAGGAACCACAATGATACAATGCTTGCTTTGCATACAGAATGCCCCTGTTTTCCCTCCTGATGGGCTGCTGCACCTGGTTCTGATGAAAAAGCAAAATATGGTTCTAGTCATTTTTTTAAAAAAAATTCCAACAATAGTCAAGGGGAGGTATAAGGTTTTGGATTCTGCAGTCAAGATTTGGATTCAGACTGGACCAAGACAAACAGGGATGCTTTCTGGCACCCTTACACACTACACGGTAATTGCACTAAGTTTCCACTTCAATAGTTTTGACTCCTTCCTTTCATCTGTCCACATGGAATCCTAGGATTTGCAGTTAAGGGAGGTATATCTTTAGCCAGAGCTTAGTGCATTACCAAACTACAAAGCCCAGAATTTCATAGGATGCAGCCATGGCAGTCATTGTGTTATAATGCTATAATTGTGCAGTGTGACAGGGCTCCTAAACTGGCATCCTAGGAAAACATTACAGTTGATGCCTATGCCTTCTAGAAATATATTGTCCTGCACTGTAAAGCAATTTTCACCATGTTGCCTCCCCCCACCCTTTTCTCCCCTCTGGTACATTCCAAGGAGAGAAAACAGCAACTTGGGAAGCCATACATTTCTTTTTGTTCTTGGAGCAGTTGGAACACAAGCCAATAAAGCTAGGCATATAGAAAAGCAAATCAATTTTATCTTATTTTTGTTTCAAACACCTGGGTCACAGGGAGACAGAGCTGTTTGTGCTTGTCTTTTTTCAACCACTACTGTTAGGTCAGTAAAACCTACAAACATTTATTTTGTTCCAAGAAAACAGCTGTGTTATTCTATGGTTCGTCTGAACAAAGACCTGCAAAAACTTTAAAACTGAATGAATAACTAAACGTATTGTCACATGAAGTGTCATCAGAAAGAGTTTATCTTAACCCAGTTAGAAAATTGGTAAAACGTAGGATTAGGTCACTTTTGTGAGTTCCAAGTTTCATTTTATTAAATGAAGGCTTAGTGTTTTTCTAGTTGCCACTTTATTAAAAGGTAAAAATAGCAATATGAGCCTGAAAAAAAAACTGATTGCTCTGCAGTAGTAGCAAGTAGCAGCAGCTGCAACTTGTCTTAACTATTTTACAGCCCCCATAAACTTTGTATGCCCTCCAGCCAAGATGGTGGCCATGAGTGAGTTACTCATGTTTTTAAATCTGCCTCAGCCAAAGAGAGAGAGAGAGAGAGATAATACAAATTCCCATTTTACAGCCTTAGCAAGTGATCTCTAAGGTGAAAATTCAACATGGTGGTAGTGGGTGCTTGCTCTGTTAGTGAGCTCTACCCCCTCATCCAGCCAATCAGCTTGTGCTTCCTCCTGTATCCAAACAGGAATAACTTGACCCAATGGGCAGGAATGTGCATTCCCCATGGAGCTTTTTAAAAACTCCAGGAAAAGCTGCAAAGGCTTTCCCGGCATAATTTTTGGAGTTTTTTTGCTGCCCCCCTCTTCCAAATATGGCATATTGATGCGGGTTCCCATTAAGACTGATTGTATTCCCAGCGAATTCCATTGGGATTATTTTGACCATATAGATGACCCCTTAGGGTCATCCACCATTTAGACCACCTCTTAGGGTTGTCCACTAAAAATGGGCAGACACCCTAAGTGCTTACACATTTGTGCATTAAAACATGGAAAGGACAAGTTAAAGGCTCTCTTTTGACATATTCAGCATGTAAATCAGAGGTGAGCAAACTGTGGTCTACAGGGGTTTCTTACCCACAGATTGTTTTCTTGTTACCTCCAGACAGTGATTAGATATCTCCAGACAGTGATCAGATATAAGAGGCTACATGTTAACTTTACTAACAGCATGGACATGCTAAGATTGCAACACCCTTTTGGAATCAATTGTGCTTTGTTGGGGATGATATCTGATTTCCAGTATTTAGCATAAATGAAGCCTAGCAGCAACCAGGGTATTTCATGTAATCTTCCAAGTACTGCATGTTGTATAGAATTAAGTAGTCAAACAAATAAATGGCCCTGAGGGGAGTGAGTTGTATGTTTTCATAAATTATGTGAAAATTGAAAATGAAGGATTTATTTTGCCCTGGCCCCAGAAAATGTGTAATGCTCACCAGAGCTTGGAAGTAAATGAGATTTCTAATTAATTCCAGGGGTGGGGATAACTAAAGCATTGCTGTTTTAACTGTTATTAAAAACTTTTACAGTGATAAAGGGTCTATGGGTACAATCTAATAGGCCCATGTATTACGCAAAGGATCCATTTTGGGATAATACGATTTTTGCATAATACGATTTTTGTATATAATCTGGAACCCTATTTTTCTTACCTTAAATGAATGATGAAGTGGCCTCTCTAGGAATCTCTACATCCTCCAGCATGATTCTATTGTATGCTTCCACCAGAAGATGACCACAGAGTTGCGATGGAGGACCTAAAGAGGACACCACTCTAGGCATTTTCTAGGTCCTCCAGTAAACTCTATGGTCAACGTCTGGTGGAAACATACCATAGAAATGCTCTGGAGGACCTATAGATTCCTAGAGAGAACACTTTGTCAATCATTTCAGATTAGAAAAATAGGATACCAGATTGTTTTTTTGTTTGTTTGGTCATGTATAAAGGAAATGGTGTAATATGAGCTCACATAATACACAGAACTACTGTATTTAAATGTGTTATGTACCACATGCCAGTAGCTCCCACTTTTCCAGCATTCCTTTTAAGTAGCCATAAACCATCTATGTAGGTACTGGCAAATAACTAGAAAATACGTTGTAGAATGCAACACAAATAGTAATTACTTTAGAACAGGAATTGTAAATGATTACTTTTTAAACCAACTTGACAGACTTGTCCATTTATATGTAGGGATGTAATTCTTCACTAACTTCATTCTCAATGGAAGCAGTGACTATTTTTTGCAATTTTCTTCCTGTTGTAAGGAATTTTGAACAAAATTTGTATGTGGTATTTTTCACATTAAATAGCATTTTCTGTGCAGAAAGCCTTATTTTCTGCACAAAAAAACCCTACTCCGTGCAAGAATATTACTTTGCATGCAGACAATCCTGTCTCCTCTGCAGAAAATGTTACTATATGTGAAAAAAAACACCATCATGTGTGAATTTTCTGCTGAATAAGCACCAAACTTAAAAAATTCTCCTTGGTCCAGGATTTTCTTTGTTAGCCTTGCCTGCCCACCACTCAACAAACACATTTTTTTCAACCATTTTTGAATACTTTTGAATATTCTTTCTCTCCCTGTTTATGACCACCCACAAAGCATTAGCTCCATGTTGAATGCTTCAGAACAAGCTGTCTGGACCTCAGTCCTTCCAAAGCCTAAAAAAACAGGTGTGGTGTGTTGAACATCACTTCAGTAACTTTCTCAGAGTTTTCAAAATGTCCAGAGCTGGTGCTTTAAGGTGGAAAAATTACATAGCAGTCCACTATCATTGTATTGTTCTGAAGAAGGAGAAAAATGTTGCTACAGAATTGTCCATGTTCCACATGTGTTGTTGATTAATTATTACTTAGGAACAAATACTAGACAGCTGATCCCTTTTCATTAACAAATTGTAGCAAGAGATACAGATAAGCCCACAGCTGACATCATGGGCCAGCCCACAAGATAGCACTGCCCATGAACTGTTATTTCATTGTCTTCTACTCTGTAAAGAACTATGCATGCTCATGTTGACTATGGGGTAGTTCAGAGGGTGAGATAAATCCCCATGGAATCCACGGGGAATCCCATGTGTCCAAATGGGATCCCACAGCATTGTGTCCTTTTCGGAGGGAGGGAAAGCAAAAGTCAGGGAAAGTCTGTGGCTTCTGGAGATTTTCCCAAGTTTTTTGACAACTGCAGAGGAAATGCACACTCCCACATGTTAGGACAACCCAATCACATCACAGCATATTGCTGAAGAGGATAGCTGATTGGTCGGATATGCATAGGGGGTGGAGCTTGCTAAAATGGCAGATCGTAGAACTGCCATGTTGGATTGTTGCTGTAGCGATCATGCACTGAGGCAATGAAACAGGCTTTCTTTACATTATTTAAGCAGAAGATCACTCTTCCACACCGTGGATTTAGGTTTCTTTTTTAAAAAATACTGTTTGGCGGGGGCAAGTTAGGGAGTACAAAATCACTCATGGCCACTGTCTTGATTTGGTGGCATGCCTCTGTGTGAACAGTAAACACAGATAACTTTGCACACTAGAGACCTTGTGAAAAAGTCATTGAGACAGATGACAGCTACTGTGAATTGGCATGTAAATCCTGACTTGGTTTACGCTTGGTTCAATATGGTGAGGTGCACATTTTCAACACTAATTTTTGCACATATCTGTAAATGCACCAACTTTTAAATGGTGATACATGTTACCTTGTTTAATGGACTACTAAAAAGTCTGGATGGTTTATGCGTGTTATGTGTGTCTTTTATTTTGTGTCTTTTAAATCATTCATCCTGACCTGTCCTCTAGTATATGCCTGCCATATGCCTTTGCTTAGTTACAGTAAGTGTTTAGCGCTAGTTCTGTACAAATAATTTTTGTGCAAATTGTCCCTATTGCCATATTTTGGGAAACTGGAAAATGAGACAAACAAACTAAAAAGCATTTAGCATGTCCTTCTTGTGCTGGAGACAACAATTCTTGTGAGGATTGGAAAAACCCTTGACAGGCTGTCTTGACTAAATGGAGAAAATGCCAAGACAATTTTTTTAAACATCCCTAATCTAAAGTCACAATTTTTCTTTTGGGGACAGTATGATGATGGGAAAATACATGACAGCATGTACATCCATGGAGCATGCTGTCCACCTTGTCATGAGGGATTCATATGAACTATTTGTATAGACCCACTAAAAAAATCCTCTCAGTTGTTCAAAACTTGATATAGATCCTGTAGGCTTTTTCTTAAAAAATTATACTCCAAGGCTGGAAAGATAATAATAATAAAAAATCACCCTCTATCATTTAATAATCAAACAATCTTACTGCTTTAGCAATGCATGAACATATATTGTATAGATATCAATTTCAAAGACACTTTTTTTTTTTGCAAATATGGTCAGCTTACATTGACGTTTATTCCAAGCTCACATTCATATCCTATGTAGTTCCCCTCTTTTTTCCCACTTTCTTTTCCCCCTTCTTTGTAACTATACTTTTAAAAATCCATTTTTTTTAAAGAACTGGATATAAAATTGGCTTTTTAAAAAAGGAATGGATTAAATTTGCTTTCCTTGTTAATGAAAGACCAATTTACAAAAATAAAATGACAGATGATATCCACAACATGGAACAGTTTTTTTGAGTCTCTGGTTGTTAAACACTCCACTCCTTTTAAAAAAAACAGTCTCTGATCTCCAGGGTTCCTGACCCTGAAGAAAAGGTTAAGGAAAGTCAGATAGTGGCTAAGAGGTCAGCCTGGCTGACTTACTGATACTGGGAGATGTGAGCAAGTTGTGAACTGGATGGTAACTTAGGTCAGGTTATGCGAATTGTAAGCACAGTTCTACTGTTGACCTTTCTTGTGACACTGAGCAGAGTTTGTTCTCCTCCTACACATCTTTTTTCTTCCTGCCTTGTCTGTTTACATTAGACACTTAAGCCATTGAGGAAGTGGTAGTTATAAGGCAGACAAAAAGCACTGCTTTCTCACTAGGAAACCTGACTTATCATTTATGTTTCTATTGCAAATGGTGGACACATTGGGAATATTACTTATTAAAATTCATACCTACTGGAATCACAGAAATCACAGAAGCATAGAGTTGGAAGAGACCACAAGGGCCATCCAATCCAACCCCTTGCCCTGCAGGATTATACAATCAAAGCATGCCTGACAGATGGCCATCCAGCCTCTCTTTACAAACTTCCAAAGATGGCGACTCCACCACACTCTGAGGCAACACATTCCACTGTTGCACAGTTCTTGCCATAGTTCTTCCTAATGTTTAGATAAAATCTCTCTTCCTGTAGTTTGAATCCATTGCTCCATATCCTAGTCTCTGGAGCAAACAAGCTTTCTTCATCCTCAATATGACATCCCTTCAAATATTTAAACATGGCTATCATGTTCCCTCTTAACCTTCTCTTCCCCAGGCTACACATACCCAGCTCCCTAAGCCACTTCTCATAAGGCACAGTTTCCAAACCTTTCACCATTTTGGCTGCCCTCCTCCGAACATGCTCCAGCTCAGGTCCAACATGCTAACAATTACACTGAGCTTTGCTAGCTCACCATTCTATAATTGTCAACTGAATTCTAATAGACTGGTTTTTATGCTGTGTGGTGATGCTTCGAAGAGAGGTACATACAGAGAGATTAATAAAACTGACTCCATTTATGGACTCTTCTGAGTGGGGGGGGGCATGGTTGTGCAGACCATCCTAATACAAATCAGCACTTCAGAAGTTACCACTCAGATCAGGTCAAATGAAGTCCATGGACCATCAGGGAACAAGGTTGCCCCTCCCACCAGAACTGAGAATCATGTGGCCTGGGCAACGTGGGCCTCCCAGACCCAACTCAACCCAGAAAAAAATATATATGAATGGTTATTTCCACAGTTTTATTTTTCTCCCATTTTAGTTTCCAACCTTTGCAAGTTCTTTCTTTCTCTTTCTCTCTCATTCTCTTTTCCCTTTCCAGATTTTGCTCCAGCACATGAAGTGCTAATGCTGGGATATACCTTTTCACATACAGTGGCTTTTCAGTGGGTGTAAAGTGCAAATCTGCCTCCCTGGGAAAGCCATTAGAAGACCTTTTTTAAAAAGTTAAAAAATAACCTTTTTGACTCTGATTTCCAGCTCAGGTGCTAGTTCTTATAGGGTAGAAAATTCACATGGAAAATTGAATTTATTTTCAATAATCATTTTAATTGAATTTGCAGGCCTTAAACCTCAGCAGGTATAAAATTAGCACTGGCCTCCACCAGCTGACAATGTGCTCCTCGACATTTTTTGCCATTCAGTGACTAACACTTAAAGGGGAGAAGGGACGTCTATACTAAAAGCATGCAAGCCTCCAAGTTGAAAATCAAAAGCCCTCCATAAAATTAAATGCATATGTATTTTATCTTGCACTCCGGTTTCTTGGCCTTTCAAAATTTGTGTTTTCATAGTCTTTAGAATCTTGTGGAGGGGTGTGTAAAGGAAGCAATATGTATTTGGACCAAAAAGAGCAGGAAACATGATGAAGGAGAAGCAGAGGTGCTAAGTTTAAGTAGACTGAACTCCTGGTTACTCGAAACCCTACATAGTCCCCACCTTACCCCACTAATTACTGAACTATACCCTAAAAACAACCTCTAAGTATTCCTTGCCTAAGAAAACCCTATGAAATTCACAGGGTTGCCATAAATCTAAGGTTCCTGAAGTCACTACTTACCATTGTTGTTATGTAAGTTCATTTCTGACTTATAGTGACCCTAAGTTTAACTTATCATGGGCTATTCTTTGCAAGATTTGTTTAGAGGTGGTTGCCTTTGCCTCCCTCTGAGGCTGAGAGCGTATGACGTGCCTAAGGCCATTCAGTGGGTTTCCATGGCCGAGTGGAGATTTGAACACTGGTCTCATAACTACAGCATTTATGTTCCTAGTTCTCGAATATAATAAATAGTTACCTTTCTGGTTACTTTAAAAGATACATGTGAATGCTACAAGCCACTGGTCTGTGGTATAAAACATGCTCTTCTCTGGTCCACCTTATCATTGCCTCAACACCCACAAGAGAGTATGGGGCAGCATCATGAACCATGTGATATTCTTCCTCCACCATTTAGTGAGGCCACCTCCATATAACAAGAACAGCCACTAGCAAATTACAGTTACATCACACACAAAGAAATGAAGGTTTTTTTGGTTAAGTTACAGTTGTAATGTAATGTAAATATGCCTTCCTTATTAGGAAAACAAAATAATTACACATATCTAATGCTACATAAATTCCAAGCTCCGCATGAGTGTGAAGAAAATAATTGCTATCTGAGACCTCTAGCAGTGGCGGCTGGTGACTCTGATACCAGTAGGGCAGTGGAACCTGGACACTGTCTACCCTTCAAAAATACAGCAGTTTGATACCACTTTATCCAACACAGTTCTATCGTATGGAATCCTGCTATTTATAGTTTAATGAGGTGCCAGAGTTCTCTGATAGAAAAGGCTTAAGAGTTCTCCGATAGAAAAGGCTAAATACCTCATAAAACTACAAATACCAGGATTCCATAGAATAGAGCTATGGTCGATAAAAGTGGTGTCAAACTGCTGTATTTCTGCAGTGTAGACAGGCCCCTAGACTGAAATTTAAAATAACCAAAACACAAAACCTATTTGGGGCATTGGTATCTGCACCCTGTGTAGCTCCTTTACAGTTCAGACTAGAACCCAGAGTTGATTAAACTATCCCTAGTGACATGGATGTTGTTAGCCACCTTGAGTCCCAGGGTGGAAGAAAGGCAGGATATAAATGAATAAAATTAACATTAACATTAACAACAACAACAACAACAACAACTTCTTATCGTATGACTGATGAAAACACACATAAAATAACCAGGCTGCTTTACTCTGGAATATGTTTGCTTTTGAACTGCAAATGCAGAAGAAGAGAATGGAAATATCATGTGCATGTTAAGAAATACTTATAAGAGAACAAAGATGGCTCTGTCTTAACCTTTTTTTAAAAAAAAAATAAAAAAAATATCATGTGCATGTCAATAAATACTTATAAGAGAACAAAGATGGCTCTGTCTTAACCTTTTAAAAACATAATCTTTATTCAATATAAATATTAAAACAAATAGAACAAGCATAAAGAAACATGGCATAACAACATAATATAGAAACATAATATAGAGAAAGAAATACCTCCCCCGATAAAGACAACATACTAACATCAGCCCGTCCCTCCCCACTCCCCCCAGGGTTAAAATTGACATCCTGCTTCTCAACAATTGTTTTTCTACATAGATTAAATCAATATATCCTCTCCTTTCCAGACATCTTATTAATTCATTGACTCTTCATGTATTATCAAAAATCATAGACATTTCTCACAAATCCCATTTTGCAATATATTACCAAGAATTAAATATCAAATCCCACAATACTAATATCCTCACCTGTTTGTCTAATATATTCTATAAATAGTTCTCATTTATTTTTATAAATCTCAATTGACTTGCTTTTCACTAAGTTCAAAAGTTTATCTAATATTGCTAATCCCATAACTTTTTCAATCCATTCTTGATGTATCGGTATTTCATTGGTTTTATACTTTCTTGCATAGATCGACCTTGCAGCCGTAACTAAGTAACTAATTAAATTTCTGTGGTCTCTTCTCTAACTTGATTTTCAATATTTTTTCTACCCATTTATTAATTTTAAACCAAAATCTCTTTGCTTTTTTTTACATTTCCACCATGGACGAAAGAATGATTCTATCAGTTTCTGGCATTTCCAATATCTATCAGATACTCCTTTATACATTCTTACCATTTTTAGGGACGGGGGGGTTTAAATACCATTTATATATCATCTTATAAATTTTTGCTTTAAGAATTGTAATCTTTGGAAACTTTAATAAATATATATTAAAAAAAAAAAAGATTAGATGAACATGTAAATTTTAAGCCCCTCTTCCAAAACTCCTCTCATTGTTCCAATTGTAGTTCATATCCCAAATTAACTTTTGCACAATAGCTAACTAAGTTGATAGAGATGAAAAATCCAATTGTTAAAAAAGGAATCCTGATCATTTTATTCCTTTGTTAGTTTCATATCTCATCTTGCCTAAACGATGGCATCTGTATCAATTTCCTTCCTCCTACTTTCTCCTCAGAACAACAGTTGCCCCTCCACATTCGCGAACTTAGCATTCGCAGTTTTGAATATTCGCGGTTTTGGGAGGGCCCACCGCCCTCCCAAAAGCAGTGACAGGGGGCCTCCGAAGGTCCCGTGAAGGCCTTGGGAGGGAGGGAAGAGGGCCAGGGAGGCGACCAATGGGGCCTCCGGACACTCTCCGAAGGCCCCCTGAAGGCCTTGGGAGGGAGGGGGAGGGCCGGGGAGGCGACCACGGGGCCCCAGAGACTCTCCAAAGGCCCCGTGAAGACCTTGGGAGGGAGTGGGGAGAGCTGGGGAGGCATCCACGGGGCCTCCGGAGCCTCTTCAGAGGCCCCGTGAAGGCCTGGGGAGGGCTGGGGAGGTGACCATGGGGCCTCTGAAGGCCCTGTAAAGGCCTGGGGAGGGAGGAGACGGGGTGGGTAGGCAACCACGGGGCCTCTGAAGGCCCCTTGAAGGCCTGGGGAGGCAGGGGCGGGCTGGGGAGGCATCCACGGGGCCTCCAGAGACTCTCCGAAGGCCCCGTGAAGGCCTAGGGAGGGAGGGGAAGGCAGGGGAAAGTGACTATGGGGCCTCTGGAGGCCCTATGGACACTTTGGCGGGGGAGGGCAGTCATTATTCACAGAATTTTCACATTCGCGGGGGTATGTGGAACCTAAAACCTGCGAATGTGAAGGGATGACTGTATACCTCTGCAAGGTAGATCAGGCTGAGAGATGAAGACTGGTCTGAGGCCACCTGATTAATTTCAGGGTCAAATGGGGACTTGAACCTGCAGCCCTCAAAATCCCCATCCAACACTCCAAGCACTATACTACACTACCTCTCCACATAATTACCCTCCTCTCCCATTCCAGCCTGTGCTGGTTTTTGCACTTACAGTTGAATAGTCCAGGGGTACTATACCCCAAGATACTGAGCTTGTGGTCTACAAATCACGCATGGAGAATTCAGGCTGCGTGCCACCACTAAACTCTAGCCGGAGAAGTTTACTACAGTATAACAAAACAGCCAATAAGAAAGGCCTCTTGAAAAGAAACAGATCAGAGCACATTGATGCTGTGATGTGGACATATCATAGAATCATAGAATCATAGAATTGCAGAGTTGGAAGAGACCACGAGGGCCATCCAGTCCAACCCCCTGCCATGCAGGAAATCACGATCAAAGCATCCCCGACAGATGGCCATCCAGCCTCTGTTTAAAGACCTCCAAGGAAGGAGACCCCACCATGCTCTGAGGGAGTGTGTTCCACTGCCGAACAGCTCTTACTGTCAAAAAGTTCCTCCTCATGTTGAGGTGGAATCTCTGTTCCTGGAGCTTGCTCTGTGTTCCAATCTCTGGAGCAGCAGAAAACAAGCCTGCTCCATCCTCAACGTGACACCCCTTCAAATACTTAAACAGGGCTATCATATAGCCTCTTAACCGTCTTTTTTCCAGGCTAAACTTATCCAGCTCCCTAAGTCTCTCGTCATAAGGCATCGTTTCCAGACCTTTCACCATTTTAGTCACCCTCCTTTGGACACGCTCCAATTTGTCAATATCCTTTTTGAATTGTGGCGCCCAGAACTGGACACAGTATTCTAGGTGAGGTCTGACCAAGGCAGAATAGAGCGGCACTATTACTTCCCTTGATCTGGACACTATACTTCTATTGATGCAGCCCAAAATCGCATTGGCCTTTTTAGCTGCTGCATCACACTGTTGACTCATGTTCAACTTGTGGTCTACTAGGACTCCTAGATCCCTTTCGCATGTAGTCTCATTCAGCCAGGTCTCCCCCATCCTATATCTATGCATTTCATTTTTCCGCCCTAAGTGCAGTACCTTACATTTCTCCGTATTGAATTTCATTTTGCTAGCTTTGGCCCAGCTCTCCAGTTTATCCAGGTCATCTTGGATTTTGATCCTATCCTCCAGGGTATTAGCTACTCCTCCTAATTTGGTGTCATCTGCAAATTTGGTAAGTATGCCCCTAATTCCCTCATCCAAGTCATTGATAAAGATGTTGAATAGCACTGGACCCAGGACAGAACTCTGTGGCACCCCACTGGTCACATCTTTCCAAGATGAAGTGGAGCCACTGCAGAGCACCCTTTGGGTTCGGCCGGTCAACCAATTACAAATCCATTGAACAGTTAACTTGTCTAGCCCACATTTTACAAGCTTGTTTGCAAGAATGTCATGGGGAACCTTGTCAAAGGCCTTACTGAAATCAAGGTATGCAATGTCCACAGCGTTCCCTTCATCTACCAAGCTGGTAAGATCATACAAAAGCTTCTGGGCTAGATTCCCTGTCTAATTTGAAGAACAAGGGCTTCCTCAGTGTGTTACACTTTTCTGTGTCAGCTCATCACAGGGGTTGGGATTTTCTGCCTCACTAATTTGAGTAAAATGCACTTGTACTCAAGTAGGTGGATAGGTAGAGCTGAGTGTTCTGCTCCACTTGAGGCAGGAAAACATCTTGGGCATGAGAGATATGAGCAGATGCATGTTATGGATATGCTACGGTGGCAGTGGGGGTGGTGAAAAAATGAAAATTACAGAGAAGGGTATATTGTGTATTTTGCCTGAAGATCAAACCCCTGAACAATAAACTAATCATGATAAGCTAAAACAATGAGCATACTCTCCTGACACTGCAGTGCAGAGAGGGCAGTGGCACACAATAGGATGAGAAAAGCTCTTGTCAAATAGCAAACCAAATAAATGGTGCAGTGCAGCCAAGTGGGCTGAGTGGTAAAAAGGATCATCAAAAGAAGTAATTATTTACTCATCATCTCCCTCTTTAACTTAACCATAAATCCCCTCCCACCCCCATTGCTTTTTGGAAGCAGCACGGCTCAAAGAAAGCAAACAGCTTCCTTGAGATGGCTGCAGAGAGATGCTCCTAAAAGTAGGAATGGGCTCCCGGGATCTCTTCGTTGCACTCACTGCCATCTCGTATTAAAAATTATAACACCATGCAATGAAGCCAGCCCTCCAGGAAGACAGTAAATATCCAAGAGCAAGGGGATATGTTTTAGCATGATCAGCCCCACCTGTCTCATCAGAAGTTAAAAACTTAAAACTTTTTACCTTTGGAGACTTGGGTTTAGCATTCAGCTCTCGCTACGTCATTCAGTGGTGGCACCTGTCTCTTTCTAAGCTGAGCTGAAGAACAAAGGGTGCATGGCTTTTGTATACTGTTGTTTCGTGGCCTGGTTGCTGGATACCATCATCTGCAGGAAAGAAAATGCAGCACCTTAAATCTGGTTGCTGAGAAATTCACATTACTAACTGGTTTTTGCTCATCTCTGTGAGACTAAACCCACTGAATCCACAAGATTTGCTGAAATATTGACTTACCATTCAAGAATTGATTTGATAGGTCTACTCTGACTGGCATGAGCAACTGCATTTAGATCACTGTTTTAAAAGAGGGAGATTTTAACACTTATGTTGGCCATGGAATTTGTACATATCTGCTCCATAGTAATCCTCACATTAAGTTTAGGTCATGACTCTGAAAAGCAGTTATTGTTGTTTTGATTACAACCCACGGAACTGCCCAGTCAGTATGGCCAGTATCCATGCTGCCCGGGGGGCGGTATTCTGGAAACTGATTTTTTTTTTTTAAAGAGCTTTACTAAGCTCTGGTTTAGGGATGTGGTAAAACTGGATGGTTTGTGCCTGTCAGATTTTGGTGTTATGGTGGCTTCTCATATACCACCAAAATAGAGAACACATATTTACTTAACATTTGCATGTTATATAGGGGTGGTTTTGAAGACATAGCATTTGCATATATGTGTCTCTCTCTCTGGCTTTTCTTCACAAATGAAGATTCAGGAAGGACTCATCCCACACTTTCTGCAAGCATGCTGATGACTGAAAAGGCCAATCCGAGATAAACAAGTCCGGTTGCAGAAAG
Source organism: Gambelia wislizenii (assembly GCA_030847615.1). Taxonomy (NCBI): domain Eukaryota; kingdom Metazoa; phylum Chordata; class Lepidosauria; order Squamata; family Crotaphytidae; genus Gambelia; species Gambelia wislizenii. The sequence continues at coordinate 239,661,861 of JAUMIR010000005.1, forward strand.
CACAGCAGAAGGTCTCCTTGGGTGATGTTTCCGGGTTGTGATTCTTTCTGCGTTGTCGTTTCTCTTCAAGACTTGCTCGGCATGAGTTCTCAAATAAGGCTGCAGCATTGTGGATAGTGCGTCTCCATGCCTCCCGATGTGAGGGCAGGCAGACCATTGTTGGTAATCAATTTGGCCAAGCCTGAGATGTTGTTTCAGGGAGTCCTTGTATCGCTTTTTTGGAGCGCCCCTCTTACACTGACCCGTGGCGAGTTCACCGTAGAGTACTATTTTTGGGAGGTGATGGTCCTCCATCTTAGAAACGTGCCCTGCCCAGCACAGCTGTGTTCTCAATATCATGGCCTCAATGCTGGTGATCCCTGCTTGCTCAAGGACAGCAACATTCGTCACATAGTCAGTCCAGTGTATATTTAGGATTGTGTGTATACAGAGGTGATGAAAGCGTTCGAGGAGTCATAGGTGGTGGCAATAGGTGACCCATGTTTCAGATCCATAAAGGAGAACAGACAGTACAATGGTTGTATACACACCGATTTTTGTGCTTCGCCTCAGGTGTTTATTACTCCAGGCTCTTTTGTGAAGTCTTCCAAATGCGTTATATGCCTTTGCTAATCTGTGATGAATCTCTTTGTCAATCTTGGCATCTGAGGAGATGATGCTTCCCAGGTAGGTGAACAGCTGAACGGACTTGAGCACAGATTTGCCAAAGGCAATGTGGGGATGGTTGTGTTTATCCTCTGGTGCAGGCTGGTAAAGAACTTCCATTTTCATCAGGTTGACTTCCAGCCCAAACAGCTCTGCAGCTGTTGTACTGATGTATATTTTTAGGTAGAATTAGTAGTCTTTAAATCGAAATCACCAATATTGGGGAAGCCTTTGACTTCTGGGGAAGCTAGCTCATTCTGCTATCCAGGCGCTAAACATCTTGCTCTCTCTTTTGGTGTGTCACTTTCTAAAGCTTCAGATTAAAAGCCCTTCTAGTAGTGGGCTCCTTCAAATAGAGGACCACAAACTGTGTTCATGTCAACATTCAGTTTTTGCAGGTGTGAACTGGATAATCTCACATTAAAATGCAAATGCAGAAACTCAAAGGCAAAGAAGTATCATTAAAAAACAAAGATGGAATTATCCATTTCACAGTATTTCCAGTTTCTTTGTATAGTTGTGAAAACTGGGCAACGAAGAAGGCTGACAGGAAGAGAGCCAACTCATTTGAAATATAGTGCTGGTAGAGAGTTCCACGAATACTGTGAATGTCAAAAAAGATAAATAAATGGGTCCTAGAGTAAACCAAGCTGAACTCTCAGTAGAAATCAAAATTACAAAACTGAGGCTGTTGTACTTTGGACACATCATGAGATGGCATGACTACCTGGAAGAGACAGTAATGTTAATCAAAACAGAAGGAAAAGAGACCACATTGCAGGTGGATTGATTCAATCAAGGAAGCCGCAGTCCTGAGTCTGAAAGACCTGTTGATGACTGGGGTTCTTGATGATCTGTTATTCATAAGGTTGCAAGAAGTCAAAGCCTCTTGATGGCAAATGACACCAAGAAATGCAAACCCAAGAAGTGTTTCAACTGCGCCCTCTGACAGCCCTCCAGATGGAGGATTATGGATTGCAAAACAGCAAACAAAAGAGGCATTTGCAAGTCCTTCTCTTCTTCCCGAACTGAAGGCACTGAGCAGAGAAAACTATCCCTCTCAGCCTCCCCTCTTGGGTAAAAGGAATGCACACTCCCTCTGTTGCCAATTACAGAGGCACAAGCCACTAAAATCTCTCCCCACAGGGACAAGATCCAACAGACTGCACAACAGACTTCACTTGAACACTTGAAACAACCCACAGCTCCCCCTGAACAGCCCACCACCCCACTTTCGTTGGGAGACAGAATGTTCAAAGAGACTGCTTTTTGACAACGTCTATATCCAAGCCTTAGTTCTATCCGCTGCCAACCATGTCACACAGCCTTCCCTCCCTCTCTGTGCATTCACAATAGCACAGAGTTGGGAGGAAAGGTTCCTGTGTTTGTATAATCTGACACACTCTCAGGGGTTCCTCTAACCTAGAAATCCCTTAAAACTATGTCTCTCTTCAGGTAGACTGCCACCACTCCTTGATTTTAGACTTAAGACAAGGAGATAATCACATCAAATATGCTTTCTAGCCTTAAATGGGGTTTACCGACTACCCCTCCCTTCTGTTCCCAAAGAGAGAGAAAAAGACTTTGTAGTGAAGTTCTGAGCAATAGGTGCATGCTATGGGCTTGTTATTTTATATAGAAAATGAAAAGGTTTTTATTTCATTGTTCAAGTAAGTAAGTAGTTATAACAGAAATCATATCATGGAGAAAAAGGCATTTTTCTCCAGGCCAGCTTAGAGTTACAAGATATAGCATTCAGCCATGGAATAAAAAATCAATTATAATCTAACGCAATCTAGCTAAACACATTTTTCCTAACTCCAATAAAAGTTCCACTCATATTCTGGAAGATTCATTCAATCAGTCATGTGTTCCAATTGGGGCTAGGCCTCATGGTGGCCTAACTCAGTCTCTGGTATGAAGGATGTCCAGAGCAAATGCAGGAGGTCTGCTCCATTTCAGACCCCAAGACCATGTGTCCTCAAACAAAGGACTGCATCTCTTCAAAACTCCATTAGCCAAATCTGATTGGCTCATCATTGCCAATCTGATTGGCTCCCTAGTCAGGTGATGTGATGCTTAGCAAATAAGGTCCCCCTCCCACTTCTCATACCCCCTGGTTCACCTGCTTCTGAGACAAGAGAAGTGGTGTTTACAGATACTGGGAAATGTAGCTCTGGCTCCATGATGGGAGCTGCAGTCACTCCATCATGACAGTCCACGTTAGGTGCAACGCCTCTCAGAGGCTCTTTAAAACAAACCACTAAGTTTCATCTAGGAACCATACAAATCAACATTCAGAGTCCAGACACCCTGCTGCATTCTTCACACCATAGCAGTACTTTCCTAATCATGCCCACTGTTCTACTAACCAGTGTGAAATAGAAAAATGGTGCTATGAGGATTCCATTAATGGCATAAAGACTGCAGCAGGTCTTCACTTTCTACTCCCTGGCATTCAGTGATGATGTAACCACTTCATGCCAAGTCTGAAGTACCGTACATCAGACATGAATTTAAAGCTTGCTAGAAGGTCTCTTGAGATCTTGAAAACTAAACTCTTTTTTTGGGGGGGGGGTTTGATTGGGAGGAAGAGGTAGTTCTTCCATCCATACCTCCTCCTCTCCCATGCAGCCTTAAATGGGAAACAAGACTGGAACTTTCAAGGGACAATTAGGACATGCTTAGTGTCCACTCTTTGCAACTATGACGAGAATGCACAAGACATCTTTCTTTTGTTTGTGCAAACTTAGCAAAACAGCTAAGAGAATTGTAGTTGGAATTGTGGAAGTTACATAGAGGGGCATACTGGAATGTAAAGGCTGTAGTTGGAGCAAAACCATGTTGACTTTTATAGCTAAAAGGCAAGCATTGTTGTGAGTAATTTTGAAGGCATTTTCGTCTCCATTTCAGCCACTATGCCAAAAAATGTTACACACTCCTTATTAAAATATTTCACATTCACTGAGAACCATCACATCATTTTGCAAACCACCCAAATGATCTAAAACAATCTCTGTACTGCACTTTTGTTTCCCTGCGTTCATCCCAGGTTTTTGTTTTGTTTTGTTTTATGAATCATGCCCAAGCTATAGCAAAAGGGTTTATTGTTACTTTCCTCCATTCCCCCCAGGTGGAAGTAGTTAACCTTTGCCAACCACTGAAGTATGTTCCCTAAGTTATATATCTGCTGAAGCAGTGTCCCATAAATTATACAATATATCTTCACAGAGTGATCTGAAAAATATCATAGTTTTTCCCCTCCTGAGGTCAATTTTTCAATTTACCAGAGTCAGAAATGTATATATATATATTTGTTTTGTTTGGAAATAATAAATAAATCACTCAGTTCCCTTGTACATTCCCTTTTCCAAGGGAGCTGATCCATTTCAGCTTCTTGATCCAACTTTGAGAATATCACCTCTAGGCCTTTGAAAAGAACACAGTGTTTCAATTCCATCTCACAATGACCTGTGATGACATTTTTATCGCCTGTTTGGGAAATTTCTCACTTGTGTATCCAACCAAAGCCTTGACTAGTAGGGTCTCTGCTAAGGATAAAAATATTCACTTATTTCATGCATGCCAGAGGGAAAAAAATCAAAAGGGTTCACCACACTGGGTAAGATTATCACAGGTTTTGTGCATTTTTTAAAATGAAGGTTGATTACTAAAACCACAATAAAATATGTTTGGAATAGAAGGGATGTGGAATGTATAATTTGTATAATAAAAGGGTTCACCACACTGGGTAAGATTATTACAGGTTTTGTGCATTTTTTAAAATGAAGGTTGATTACTAAAACCACAATAAAATATGTTTGGAATAGAAGGGATGTGGAATGTATAATTTGGTAAAGAGAAAATTGGCAAAAAATGGGGTATAAAATTAAATTGAGGAACAGGATATATATTATAGTTATAAGTATTAGAGAATAGAAAATTAGAATAAATGTTTTCATTTTGTATAAAGAAAGGGAGTTTGAATCTTGATTACAATACTTTCAGGTAGAGGTAGGAAGTCTTTTATTTATTTTTTTTAATAAAGGGGAGAGGGGAAAGAAAGGGAGGAGAAATTAAGGGAGAGAATGGGGGGATAAATGGGATGAATGTATTGTGATATGTATTATGTACTAGGTATAGTAATAGGTTATGCATGTTCTGTGTTAAAAGTAATTTTGTGTTGTTGTTTTTTACGAATGACTAAATAAAGTATAAAAAATAAAAAATGATTTTTCGCACTTTGGGACTTTTATTGCAAAAACAAAAGCTTATTTTCGGCATACAGGTTGATCCCCATGTCTATGGGCGATACGTTCGAAGACCCCCATCAACCCATGGATATCTGAAACAGTGGATAATAGGGAACCCTATTATTTTCAATGATACAAACTCCGGAAGTTGACCACAAAATCACATGGCAGAACATAGAAATCCTTAGAGACAACATTTGGTGGGGGATGTAGATAACTGAAACTGTGGATACTGAATCCATGGACATGGGGGTCGACCTGTATTTGCCCTAATGTTTTTTGTTCAGAAAAAGACCGATTTTTGTACAACCGAATTTTCGGCAAAAAGTTTGTTGAGACACCCTTTCTTGTTCAGTATTCTTTACATCCTCAGTTTCTTTTGATATAAACACAGTGGTTCTGATTCTAGCTAGATCATCTTTCAGAGGAGCAAAGTAAAGATGGAAGACAATTAAAAGAAAACAGTAATGGGCACAGTCCTATCAGTTTGAATTGGAAACAGCTTAACATTATGATTATTTTTAATATGTCTCTTCCCCCCTGTTTCCCCCTGTGGATTCTATCAGGTGCTCTCCAGTTGTTGTCTCTTCTATTTTTTAATATGGGACTCTTAACAAAAAACAAAAAACAAAAACAAAAACAAAAACAAAACCCTCCTAAACTAACTTGCAATGTTATTTACTCTATATTAATCTGGTTTAAAATGTCATCACTCAGTCACACTCCCTTCATATCTCAAGGTATCATCTGGGTACTAATCTCAGTTCAAACAGTGCAATGCAACCCTCTCATTCCCCAAAATTATTTAGGCTCCTGGCTTATTTTCCATTCAGAGCTCTGGAAAATCATGAGCTTTGCAACAAAACTTTGCAACACAGATGGTTCTTGATCACTTTTAGTCAGTGACACATACATTATACTCAGTATCACTCCACCTATTACATGGTTTTGGATTCTCAGATCCCGTCTATACGAGCCTAAAAAAACTGGATGACTCTGCAGTAATAGCAATTTGCACCAGCTGCAAATTGTCTTAACCATTTTACAGCCCCCATAAACTTTGCATGCCCTCTAGTCGAGATGGTGGTTGTGAGTGAATTACTCACATTTTTAAATCTGACACCATAAAAAAAATTAAAAACTTTTTCCATGGTACGCACAAGTGATATTTCATATTTACAAAAAAAGAGAGAAAGAAAGATAATACAAATAGCTGTTTTATCACCTTAGCGATTGCTCGCTAAGGGGAAAATCCAACATGGCAGCAGTGGACACTTGCCCTGTTAGCAAGCCCCTCCCCCTGCGCTCACCCAACCAATCAGGTTTGTGTTTCCTCGCGTATGGGAAAGCGATTCAAATCAAAGCAGGAATGCACATTCCCCACAGAGCTCTGGGGAAAGCCACAAAGGCTTTCCAGGAGTAGTTTTTGGAGCTTTTTGCTCCCCCCTTCTGAATAGGATGCATCGAAGTGGGTTTCCATTAAGACAGATCTTATTCCCAGCAAATTCCATGAGGATTATTTTGATCATTTAGACAGGACCTTACTCAACAGCCAATCAGTATTTCTGAGTATACTGGCTTACCCCTTGGTTTGCCCCACTCTCGTAAGATATTTGGTGTTTGTGCAAAGCATGGGGCCATCCCAAACCTGCTAATATCACTCTCTTCTGGTGGTACTGTTTTAATTATGTATGTGGCAGCATCCATGCCTGATACCTTCCTGATTCATGCATACATGGTGAATTTAAGAAGGTAATTTCAATGACTGTGTGTGTGTGTAGTTAGAGTGTTGGACTAGGACTCTGGGACACCAGGGTTCAAATCCTAAACTCAGCCATGGAAACCCAGTGGGTGAACATGGGTAAGTCACATTCTCTGAGCCTAAGAGAAAAGGCAATGGCAAACCTTTGCATAAATCTTGCCAGGAAAACCCTATGGTAGAGTTTTCTCACCATAAGCTGGAGTTGACTTGATGTCACAACAACAGTAATAACATCTCATTCTCTCTCTCTCTCTCTCTGTGTGTGTGTGTGTGTGTGTGTATGTGTGATGAGAGAAACTTTTACCTAAAAGTCTGGGGCTGCTTACCCTTTGTGGCAGAAAGGTTTCTTTGTTTCACTGCTTTTCATTGCCCCTTCCCCCAAATCCACAAGTGAATGCAGAAGAATTGTGAGGGAAAGACCAGTTAATTCATTTTGCACATGTGAATTAGAAAGTAGGCAAATTTGTTTTCTGAATGAGATAATTACAAGCTTTGGTGACATCCCAAACCCCATTGCTGTAGTACACAAGCAGGAGGAGTCAGAAATACAGTACACATTACAACCCTACCCATTCCATTCCCTTCTTTCCTGTGTCGATGGGGAAAGTTTGTAAAGGAGCTGCAACCACATTCTGCTGAATATCGTTACAGAGTTTCATGTGTTTGGAAACTCTGATCAGGCTCACCTGCAATCCGGTGCTGGCAATCTTGTACAGCTACTTTTGGGGAGGAACCACATTTGTTTGCCCTTAACCTGACTTTGCTCTGAACAAAGCAAATTCAGGGAAAACTCTGGGGTTTCCCAAAAACTCCATAGTGACCTTGGGTTCTTTTGATATCTGGACAGTTGGATCAGGTTAAATTTGGCCTGATCCAGTTGTTCACATGCAAGCACAGTGCCATCTCCATCTCCCTCCTTAAGGAAGGGGATGGATCTCTGTCGGAGCCACCACCACCTTGCCAGCCAAGTAGCTTTCTGCAAGAGCCTGGCTGGCAACATCGCTTCTGCTGAGGTTAGAACAGAGTGCCCATGTGATCATTGAGGAAGGGGCAGAGTGACTCTGTTCTAACCTTAGCAAAAGTGCCAGTGCCAGCCGGACTCTTGTGGGGAGCTGCTTGGCCAGCAAGAAAGTGACAGCTCTGAAAACAGGGAAGAGGCAAGCAGGGCCAATGAGTTGTTGGCTCTGGTGGCTCATGTGGACAACAATGGCTGTTACACTGGATTTGGTCCGGTGCATGTTGCTGCCATCATAGTTGATTCAGGGCCAGTCCGGAGCATAATGCTGTAGACCAGCCGCAGATTTAAGTGGTCAGTGTAGATGAGCCCTAAGATGTAACTATATCATGTTATGGCCCAAATCCCATGGCTGCATTATGTGGAGGTTAAGAATGATGTCATAGGCAATGGTGGCAAAAAGAAGAAAACCATGGGTACTGCAGCTGTGAAAAACTCAGGCAATAGAGAGGAAAAGGCCTATACAGAGCTGGCAAATTTTGTCTGCTTTCTTTTGCCTCTACTGTGTGACCCTTTAGAAAATGCAACCTCTGGTGCACTGACAGGATTCCAGCCTATGATTGCTGCCTAATGAGGGATAATGCCACTTCTTTTACAAAGTGACTGTGACTTTTTTCCTTTCATCCTTACAGGGTTGTAGTCTGGAGGAGGATTATCCTAGGGTTCAAGTATGGCTTGTGCTATGCTTCATGCTTCTGCCTGAAGATCTGTTGTGTGTGTGAGGATGAGAACAAGGTCAATGGGAAGACAGTAGGTTTACACCACAGGCCTGCAACTTATAGCACTCAGATTTTTTAAAAGAAATCTAGAATCTAACAGTTTTATTTGCTTTGGGGTAGGGAGTAATATTACTTTTACAAAATTGCAACTCTTAACTATGACCAACTACTTTGGGGACCTATAATTGTAATTAATTACTCCAAGCTCTGCTATAGAGTTACAAATTATGTTAGGTCAATTTTTGAAGAGGGCTAGAAATGCAGCATTGTGCTATGTGCCTACAAGTTGACTCTGACTTGTAGCAACCCTTTTAGAGGGCTTTCTTGATAAGGTTTATTCAGATGAAGTTTGCCACAGCTTTCCTCTAATGCTGAGAGAGTGTGACTTGCCCAAAGTCACCCAATGAGTTTTTATGGTTAAGTGTGATTCAAACCCTGTTGTCCCTGAGTCCTACTCCATCACTCAGACCATACACCTGGCTGACTCCTAGAAGTGCAATATGCAGACTGTATGTATTTGCTTTGGTAGGTTTTTAAGTTTTTTTAGTTTGTTTTCTTTTCTAATTCCACAGTGTGAGTTGGACTTCTGATGTCAGGTTGCAGGCCCTTCAATCCAGAGGTGAGAACATGTAGCTGCCAAGAAGAAAAGCAACCAATGCCATGAAACAGTGCCAGAGGAACACACGGTCTCTCCCACACAAATATTCCAGCTGGGCGTACCCATTCCCACACTCCATATGAAGCAGTGACACAAGGCAGCATAAGAAAAGACATTTGTTGCCTCAAACAAGCAAGGATGACAAAAAGAAAAAGAACAAGAACACCCTCTGAGAATTACAATGCTTTAATCTGCATTTCACTGATGGGCAAATGAAGGGCCTTTCCGGATGGCTGCCTTTAATGCAACCAGATTAGAAGCCATTACTCAGTTATGGCAAAGAGGACACAAATGTCTTTCCTCCAAGAAGCACAGTCATCGCTGGCAGCAGAGGTGGACTGAGGGCAGGGAGAGAAGAAGATGACGGTCCAGCTATCTTTCCTCAAGGTGGTCCTTTTTGAGGAAGAAATGTCATTTCCCCCAGTCTTCAGGCCACAAGGGGCAGGCATGTAGTGTGCAGCTACATATAATTTTATTTTTAAAAAGCTCTTAAGTGAGCACATAGATTTACTGTGTATACAGTTAGGTGGTCTGAAACTTTCCTGTCAGTTTTTATTAGGCAAAAAATTGTCCCCTCCTAACAAGGGCTTAAAAACAGAGAAAGAAAAAAATATGACCACCAATGGAGATTTTTCTTTCTTTTTAAAAACCTGTGTGTGAGTGTGGAGGGGGGGGGGAGAAAGAGAGAGAGAGAGAACTAATGTTGAACATATCAGCTAGAATCCTGTTAGTGACATAGAAAGGTGTAGTACTGAATTATTCCTACGTATGCCCTTTTGTAATTATTACAAAAGGAGATATTCTCTACCTCCTTTGTGCAATGACTCCCTGATTGCAGGGGGAGAAAGCATGTTCCTCCTGTATCCCTCCCCACAACATGGTCATTTAGTGGCCAAGGGAGAGCAGGAGTCAGCAAATGAATTTCCAACTATGTTGCTACAGGCAGATGCACAATGATGAGGGCATCTTCCATCACCACTTAACTGCTATCGTGTCTGACTATAGGAACACACCTAGACAACCACTGGCTTTCCTCCCACCCACCCTGGGCTACTAAATTGCTGTATGATTGGGGCAAAACAGGAGAAAGTTGAGTTCTTCCTGTGGGCAGAAGGGAATGAAGTAGAGTTCTATGAAGCAGGGGGAACTTTGGTACCAATGGACAATTCAGGATCTCAGCCATCCTGTTGTTATGACTCTGAGTGATGCCAGTTTAAGCTCAGAAGCATCAAGAGAAGCAAAAAGCATCTTCCATGTTTGATTGTGGGCAGACAGGTGAATAGGCTCCTGGGAGCCTTTTGGAAAAGCATTCAAAGTCAATTTCATTTGCTGTTTGAATCAGTCTTTATTTTAAAAGAAATTTTACATCATTTGATTGCTGTGACCTTGTAGCTTTCTGCTTCAGATTTTGTGCTTTAATTTAACATTATGTTGTTCTGGGATGACATTTTAATTTTCTGTCATAAATTATAGACACACTGGAAACTGCCAAGACTGGCTCTATTGTTAGAAAGAGTGAGGCAATTGTTTCAGGAAGTAGATGTTAGGAAGCAGTTAGATTTTGGGAAATAGAGCTATGAATACCACACATCTAGTCTAAGTTAGTCTGCTGTCTCAGGTATGGTGGAGAACCCTGCCCTGTCACAAAGGTTCAAACAACAAGAAACAAGGGAGGGTCTCTAGTCAAACAAAATACCAGCTCTTCATTTCAGCTCTTCAGTGGCACACCTCCACCTTTCATTATGGAACTCCATATCTGGTTCTGAACTATTTATCAATATTGAAGCTATCCATATGCACACACACACACACACACACACACACACACCTGTACTGTATTGTATTGTACTGATAATTACCCATATTGTATTACCTATATGCTTCTGGTATTCTGTGCCCTTTTTGATTCTCACAGTATTATTAATTGTCATATCAACACTTTTTTGATTATCTGTTTTGAGTCGCACCCCCCCCCCCATCAGAAAGATTGACATTAGATTCAACTGCCAGTATCATCAGTTTCTATATACAGGAAAGAAAAAAAAAAACCCTGAGGAGAAGCAAAATGTCTTAAAGCGTTTGAGAACTTTAGAACGCCTTTGAGTTAAGGTTTTAAAATACATCAAGAACATAGCAATATAAGATTAGCCCTGCTAGATCATATGAGAATTTGTCTAATCTCTAATCCTGTTCTTACAGTGGCCAATGAACTCCAATGGAAAGCCCAAACACAGAACATTAGTGCAATAGCACCCTCCGCTCTTGCTCATACTGCCTCTGAGACTGGAGAGATGATATCACTATCAAAACTAGTAGCCACTGATAGCCCCATTCATGATGAATTTGCCAAACTCCTTTTCACAGCTGTCCAAGTTGCCAAACATTACTGTTTCTTGTGATAGCAAATGTGTCAGTCCTGCACATGCTGAGGAAGTGGCTCTACTTGGTGATGATAGCCATGTGATATGGCATTAAATGAAAAGTTAACCGTTAAGTGTAAAGTTCACAGAGGGGAAACTAAGGCAGACAGGTTTGTTGGAATGTGGCAGCCATTCATTGCTTTTGTAAATAATATATCCAATATCCCAAGAGCAAACTGGGTTTCAACATTAATATTGGAAAGGGTTGTTTACGGGATCCCTGATACTTTATTTTTTGGAAAGTGAAGATTCAGGATTATTCACTGGAAAAGAAAAGAAAAATATAATTTTACTTTGTGGGGGGAAAATACTTTATCTTTGAGAGGGTTTCTTTTGAATATAATCTGTTTTTGTCATACAGCAGCATATTTGTGTTCATTTTTTGTTTTGTGTTTATTTTTTGTGTTGATATTTTGAGTCAAATTAGCATTAACTAATAAAAACAATTTAAAATTAACTATGCACTGTGTTTGATGCAGGTTATTCAAAGGAAACTAGGGATGTAATTCTTTGCTATTTTTATTTTGAAGGAAGCAACAAGTAATTTTAGCAATTTCCTTCTTGTTATGAGAACATCTTTGAAAATAGCACAGTTTTTATAGTTTTACCGTGGTTTTTTTCCCGGGCTGTGAGGGCGTGTTCTGGAAGAGTTTATTTCTGACGTTTTGCCTGCATCTATGGCTGGCATCTTCAGAGAATGGTTGGGTAGGAGTGTGTGTGTGTGTGTGGGGGGGGTTATATACTGTGAGCCATGTTGGAGAGGATATGTACATTTGTGTATTTGAATGGCTACTTTCTGAGTGGAGATATGCAAGAAGGATTAGTGTCTGTTTGGCTAATGGTCCATTGTCTGCTGGAAATCCCCCTGTCCCTGGGTGGAGTTCATTTGCATGTGTTGAGTTTTGATTTTAGTATTTTTAAGGACTGGTAGTCAGATTTTGTTTACTTTTAGGGTTTCTTCTTTCCTGTTGAAGTTGTCCAGGTTGTTTGTGATTTCAATCGCTTCTTTGTGGATTATGACATGATAGTTGCTGGCCTGGTCCAGAATATTGGTGTTTTTAAATAACATTTTGTGTCCTAGTTGGTTTATAACATGTTCTGCTACTGCTGATTACTATTCACAATTCAAAAGTTATTCTTCACAAAATAATCACATGTGGGTTTTTTTTAGCAGAAAATGGCATTTTCTGTACAAAAATCAGCTGCATATTTGAAGGCAAAGGCAAACCCTCTCTGAACAAACCTTGCCAAATCCCATGATAGGGTTGCCACAAATCAGAAACAACTTGAAGGCACACAACAACAAATTTCACACATAATGAAATGTAGTTTCACACAGAAAAATGTTTTCTGCACAGAAATATTTCTGCACAGAAAAAAAAAAAAGTTTTCTCCACAAGATAACCATGTGGAATTTTGCACTGAAACTGGTTTCAACCTGCAAAGTTTCGCATCACTCCAGAATTCTTCTCACCAGGGTTTCTTGACACTCAAGAAACACTTTTTGGATTATTTTCGAAATATTTTCAAATATTTTTCCTATCCCTAAAGAAGATTTATCCCCACCACCACCATCACCACCATTGATTCACTACCATCTGAGAAGGAATAGCCTTCCTGGCAAGTAGTGATTGCCCTTCATTTTCCTCACATTCTTTCAAAAGAGAGAAAGATACTAACACGTGCAATGCCTCTTGAAAATTCGGGACATGAGAGCTGAACTATAACTTCCATCATCTACAGCCTTTGGAAATAATTTCCACCAGGAAAGATGGATGCTGTAGTTCAACCTCCATGGCCTAAGTCCAAAGTTTCAAGACATATTCAAAGACCTCTTGAAACAATTCTGAGGGGGGGCAGGGTGGGGGGGGGAGGGTCTGGCATGCCTTAGCTACCCAAAAGGAAATCATAAACTGCTAATGTCATCATCACTTAGCTGCCCACTCAGTGTGAGCCTTCATACCCTGTGGGACAGAAATCAAACTCTGATTCTTGCAACAACCTTAACTGGGTTAAATGTGGTTTTCCTTACAGAAAGATGGTTGAATGTCTTTGTCATTAGGGATAGAAATTGTGATTAGCTCCATCCTTGCGTAGCTCATAAGAAAAAAAAATGCCATATGATAGCTAGATTTTTCCTGCTTTTCTTTTCCTCTTTTCCTTTGATCACATTTGCACATTTCATAGGAATTTTTTTATTGCTTATTTAGTAAAATGTGAATTTTTGGAAAATGTGATAACTGTTGCTGTATGAACTAAGTAGCACTGGATGTGGTTTTGCTCACTCTGAGTCAAGGATACCCTATCAGAAAAATCCTTAATTTCTTTTTTTTTTTTAAGCAGCTTCTTCTTACTTTCAGCGATCAAGAACTTTGCACAAATTACGTTTGTAATTCACACATACCATGAAAAACACAACAAAACACTCCAGACCTTGACATCTTAGTTTTGTGCCAGAGCCAAGATCTTTCAGAGTGGTTGGCAAATGCTCACAGTGCAGTCTCATCATGCTGAAACAGCCAGATTCAAGAAAAATCTTGATAGCGGCAAGATTCTTTTTATAGTATATTTGTCCCCACACTGCTCTTCTTGCCAATATCCCCCCACTGAAGCCAACCAAGGGTGGTTGCCTTTATCTGTTCACTTCTAATTGAGAAAAGAGTGGATATCACCAGCCACGTGACCACTTGTTCCTCCTGTGACACCATATCTGTCATGTCATGGATATTTCGCTTGCTTATACAAGACTACATCCTACCCCCTGCAGCTCTGCAACGTACACCTCTTCTGAGCAATAAAAAGCAACCTGGTCCATTTCACTTTCACCTCCAAAGGGGGAAAATGGGCTGCCTGACGGCCTCTTTCAAGCAAACATATGAAGCTGCCTTATACAGAGTATGAACACTGATCTAAGGAGCAGACCAGATGGTGAAATAAATCCTCATGGAACCCTCATGGCATCTCATGTGTCCAAATGGGATCCTACAGCATTCCATCCTTCTCAGAGGGAGAGGGAGCAAAAAGTTGAGGAAAGTATGTGGCAAAAGCCTCTGGGACTTTCCCCAAGTTTTTTAACAACTGTGGAGGAAATGCATACTCCTGCATGTTAGGACAACCAAATCAAATTGGAGTGCATTGCTGAACAGGATAGCTGATTGGTCGGACTTACACAGGGGGTGGAGCTCACCAAGATGGCAGATCATGGGTCTACCATGTTGGATTGTTGCCGTAGCAATCGTGTGCTCAGATGATGAAACAGCCTTTCTTTCTTTCTTTCTTTCTTTCTTTCTTTCTTTCTTTCTTTCTTTCTTTCTTTCTTTCGTTTTGTTATTTAAGCAGAAGATTGCTCTTCTGCACCTTGGAATTAGTTTTTTTTTTTTTTTTTTACAAATACTGTTTAGCAGGGGCAATGTGGGGAATACAAAACCATGAGTAATTCACTCGCAGCCACCATCTTGATTCACTGGCATGCCTCCGTGTGAAAAGGAAACACGGAGAGCTTTGCACACCAGCAATCTTACAAAAAAGTTGTTGAGACAGATGACAGCTGCTGTGAATTGGCATTTCTGCACAGCAAGTGACATTTTATTCACTTGTCTAGACTGGCCCTAACTAGCTCAGTACTGCTGACTTCCCTATCTCAACAGTCGGTAGCTCTCTGGGTTCTGAATCAGAGGTCTTTCCAGAGCTTGGAAATTAATATATTTGGAATATTACTTGCTGTGCAGAAAAAGTGATTTCCTGTGCCAAAAAGACTGTTTTTGACAGTTTGGAGTGGGGATTCTGGGAACTGGTGGGGTGTTTTGTGTGGGTTTTGTATGTTTGGGGTTTTTTTATCTGCTGTTTTCAGGCAGACAGTGCCTGAAAATTGAGCATTTTAAAAATATAACAGAGGGCTTTAGGGGACTGGCAGGGGGCTCCAGGATCTGCAAAAATGGGACCTAGTGGCTGCATGTAGTGCATCACCTGCATTTTCCCCACCCTTGATCTAGAAGATTGTGGCTAATGAAGAAGCTGAGTTCTAGTTAATTCAATAGTTGCATCTAACCCTGAATAGGAATCATCATTCCCACTGTCCAAAAAGGTTAGCATATTGCCCTGTTTAGTTTCACTCAGTTGGTTCAAAGCCGTGTCCCTGCCTCCTGGTGCCTTTTGTCTGGTTTGAGGTTATCACACCAATGCAATAATAAGACTCTGTTCCTCAAGGAGCTTTTCTCCTCCCATGTCAAGACTTCTTCAGCAGGGTCTTCTAAGTTCACTACCAGCGGATGAATCTGAGCAAATGACTTGCAAGACCTCAAATGTTCATCTTAATGAGAACCAGAGAGCCCATCCACGTGTTCTTCCTCACTAATGACAGCTAAACAGGCCCATTATTATCAGTGTCAGAGGCAAAGTGGCGTTACCTACCTCCATCTCCTCCTCTCCCCTTTGCCCATTCTTATGTTGGTGGGGAGAGGGCATGATTTCTAAGTGTTTGTGAAGAGAGGAAAAATGATCACAAGTAAGGTGCCCAGTTTATTTTCTTGCTGCTGAGGCTCAAGTGCCAGCCCTCAGCTGACACTGTCAGGTTAAATATAGAACACAGATTGACTGCAGCCTCCCCTTTAATATCACTGTGACAGCTTTTGCCAGCTCTGAATGCAACATTACAGCCATAAACGTGAATGTACTGGTAGCAGAGGATGCCTGTGGGACAGGATTGGGGAACGGCAATGCACCAGATCAAGGAGCAGACCCCAAAATCCCCCCCCCCTTTAACTGAAGTCCTGTCAGGGGAATAAAGGATCTCCATGACTCATCATGCTCACCTCAAACATGAAGTGAGCAGTACATACACACACATATATCAAACTGTTATTCTGCAGTTCATGTTTTAATCTAAAGAATCAATCCCGCCTGCCTCCACTCCTCTCCTACCTGCTTACTTGTTTTGGTGATCCAGCAGTAACCGGCGGGCCAAAGACATATTTCTTTCTCTACCCATCTCTGGCTTCCAATTCAACCACAAGTTCTTCCTCTGTTCATTTATAACAGCCAGGGAAGCAAGCCATTTAAGTGCAAAGAAAGGAAGCTTGGAGGCTCACTGCCAGAGGGACTAAACACTGATGTGTGCTTCCAATATCACCAGATGGGCAAGTTGGCCTGATTGTCATGTATTGTTTTCTTCAGACTCAGTGACCAGCAGTTTCAGAGTTAAATACAGAAAACTGTATTGTCACAGTAATCCAAAGAGCTAACCCTATAAGTCCATTGCTCAGACTGAAACCTAACTAACAAGTAGTATACTAAAAGCATTCTACAATCTACAAAAATCTGGCAAACTATACAATCATTAGCTATCCATCCCCACAGCCAATTCCCACTGGACCTGGGCTCAGCCCACTTTTCTCATAGCTGAAGCCAGGTGCCAGCTTTATCACCAGTTCCAGACACAGAGCACATACTCCCTTTTCACAGACTACATACTTGTTAGCAAGTACAGAGGAATGCAAACACAATTAGCCACAAAGTATACAACAGAACTGAACTTGGCAGGAAAAGGTCACATCCAGGACTGATCCTGACACTGATTCTACATTTAAACTGGACTCAGATCTTGTATTCAGGTGAACAGGGGGATACCTTAGTTTTATGAGCCCAATTCTGAGCTTGACTGGAAGTTTGCTTTATTATTAGCCTAGGCATGACTTCAACTCTGTTCTAAGAACCTTCAGAATCCTGTAGCCAGAGACAGTATAAAGAAAAGCATCATTCTGTAACTGAACATCAAGCATATTTGTGAATTTCTCTTCATCTTGCCTTTATTACTTCTGCTTTTATTAATACCACTCTAAACACACCAAATCTTGGCTGTATCTGCACAGGCGGCTTAATCTGGGGCCAGTCTGGAGCGTTATGCTCTGGACTGGCCCAGGATGGACCGTGATGGTGGCCGCAAGCACAGGGCCCAATCTGGTGCAGCAACACTTTGTTGGCCACAAGGCCATCCACGCCAATACCACATTGGCCCTTGCCCCAGTGCTGCCGCTGCCTTGCCAACCAAGCAGCTTCCTGTGAGAGCCTGGCTGGTGGTGTCGCCTGTGCTGAGTTCAGAACAGGATGCCTAGATATGTGATCAACAAGGAGGGGGTTACTCTACCTCCTCCTCATTGAATGCACAGGTGGCCTGTTTCTGCTCTCAGCAGAGGCAACCTTGCCAGGCAGGCTTTCCATGGCTGCTTGGCCGGTGAGCCAGCGATGGCGGGAGCACAGGGAAGGAGATGGCTCTCATCAGAGCCACCTCCTCCTTGTGAGCAGGAGCTCTGTGGAAAGCCTCCCCAGCATGCTGCCACTTCTGCTGAGGGCAGAATGGGGCATCCGTGCAATAAAAAAGGAGGAGATAGAGTGATCCCCTCTTTGTTGATCACATGTCCGGGCACCTGTGTGGTCTCAGCTAAAGTGGTGACATGACAGGCAGGCTTTCCACAGAGCTCCTGCTTGGGAGGAGGTGGTGGCAGTGACTGATCAGTGCAGGAAAGGGGGAGGACATGGCTTTTGGCATGTGGACAACTCAATTGGCCAAATGAGATCTGATCCAACTGTCTGCTAAACAACAAAGCCCAAAGCCACTCCAGAAACACCAGGCTTTTCCTCAACTTTGCTTAGTGCAAGGCAAAGTTAGGTTAAGGGCTAAAATCACATTACCTCCCCAGAAGTAGCTGTATGACCTGAGGACTGACATACCACATTCGAGGTGAGTACTGTGTCTCTGGCCTGTGCAGACATGAACCTTGTTTTACTTCAGAAGCTAGGCTGTCTTGGTTACCATTTGGATTGAAGACCAGCAGCTAACACCAGGGATTTCCAATTAGGGCTCAGAAAGATTGTAACCTGAGACTCTGGGAAGCCATTTAGAGTTAGTCATACTGGGCTAGGCAGTCTGATTTAGGGCGCATCCAGACTGATTTGAAAAGTCCCAGATTTTGTTCTTGTCATTTCTGATTTTATACTAGTTTAAAATAGACTAACCTGGAGAGCTGGTATAAAAACTCTCTGATCATACCAGGAGCTGACAGAAAATATTCTGACATAAACAAAAGGTGTATGGTTCTCCAGAATAAAATCAGAAAGAACAGGAATAAAACTGGGAACTTTCTGGTCTTTTTAATGAATCTGGTTTGTATAAAGCAACTTCTTATATTTTGAGTAGAGGCAAGGGCAAGTAGATATGCATGGCATTAATCTTTCCATCTCTCCATTGAAGCCAGCTACCTTTTGAGATTTCATAACAAATTGTTTGCATATATTTAAATATATCTTTATAGCCAAAGGGACTAAAATTCTCTTTGAAAAATAAATAAATCCACAGTTTGCATAACAATTTATTTATTAATTATTTTTAAAGTATAAATCTTTTTTTTTTTTTTTTACCACCAGGGCACCAAATTTAAAAAATACCAAGGCACAATAAATTCATAGGAAAACAATGGCTAAACCAAAAGCCAAACAACATTAACATTTATCAGAAGGCATCAGAGCCAGCATGTTGTAGTAGTTTGAGTGTTGGGCTGGGTTATTGGGAGACCAAGAGTTTGGATCCCCAATGGCCATGGAAACCTACTGGGTGACCTTGGGCAAGTCATATTCACTCAGCCTTAGAGAAAGACAAGACCAAACACTCTCTGAACTAATTCTGCCAAGAAAACCACATGATAGATTCACCTTAGGGTTGTCATAAGTCAGAAATGTCTTGAAGGCACACAACAACATCAAGGACTCAACAACACAACACATTTTTATAGCACATCTAAGGGCTTGTCTATACAAGATAAATCCCCATCTTGCCCCCATCTCAGAGCCCTGCAGTCCATATGATGCAGGGCATTTGCCTCGTTCTGCCCATGGGCAGTCCTCACCACCCCTGGGGATGCGGGACTGAGATGGAGGAAGGAGGGGTAGGGCTCAATCAAGCGTTATAGAATTATACCAAGTTTACTCTGTTATAGGTGGCCAAAATCCAGATCAGGCCCCACATGTCCGCAGGAACCCTTCCAGCATGCCGCCCCTCACTGCATCCACCATCTCCTTGGCTCTTTCAGAAGCCAGGCAGGAGTCCTGCAGCATGTGCTGAAGGCTGGTCACATGCAGGGGGACTTTAATCACATGTTGCAGGGGCCCTTTTGTCTCCGAGTCATCAAGGAAAATGGTGGCAGCAGCTGCAGTGACAGGCCAGCATTCCTGTTTGTACTCCAGCCTTTTTGTGGAGGTAACAGGGGCAGAACAGGCCAGCTCTGCAGCTGGGATATGCTGGCAGGGAGCTGGGGTATCCTGACTCATGTAGAGGAGCCCTAAATCTCATGACAGATAGAACCAACCTTATCTCGCTTAGAAGGAAAGTCTACTGTCAACAGTGCTTCTACAGAAACGCCTTTGTCTTACGTACACAGCAACCTAGTCTGTCTTGGTGATGGGACATATAACTGGACCTCTGATGAACATCAAGGGCAGGCTCATACACGAGGAAGCAATCTCCTAACTGACCCCTAACTGTTTAGGGCAGTGGCTGCCACAACTGAGTCCCCAAATGTTCTTGGAACAGTTCTTAGAAGTCCACATGGAAATGGTTGGTTGCCAGGGATTCTGGCAGATGGTCCAATGCTCACAGACCCAAATTTGGGAACTATAGGTCTGGGAATCATAGGTGAAGATCTCAAATAGGGCTCAGAAAGAAATGTCAACCCAGTGTAGTTGGTTCAAGATGTAATAAGAGCCCAGATAGTTCAGACAAAAACCCATCTAGCCTAATATGGTATATGTAATAACAGCCAACTACAGACAACTGGAAAACTTCCAGAAGAAGGCATCAGCCCTCTACTATTTCCACCCAGTGCCCTGATATTTACTGATATTGTTTACTGATTGCACCTGAACATGAAGGCTCCATTTAACTGTCATGGCAGATAGACTAAGTAACTTTACCAAGCTCTGCTTCTTTGCATATGTTTGTTTGGTTTACATCCTGCCTTTCTCCTGATATGGAACCAACATGGCTTATGATCACGTTAAAACAAAATACAACTAAAAATCCAATGCCAAAGTTAAATAAATAAATAAATAAATAAATAAATAAATAAATTCACAAGCACTTAAATTAGCTATCATGTTAAAATACATATAATTTAAAAATCATACAGGCAGGTCTCTGCATCCACAGATTCTGCATCCACAGATTCCATCCTCCACAGCTCAAAAATATCCCCCCCCACCAAATAAATAAATAAAATCCCAAAATCAAACCTTGATTTAGCCATTTTATATAAGGGACACCATTCTATGCCATTCTATATAAGGGGACTTAAGCATCCATGGATTTTGATCTCCACAGGGGGTCCTAGAGCCAAATGCCAGGGGATGCCAAGGGCCAACAGTACTGTATAACCATTTAAAAACCAACATATAAATGCAGCACATACACACCACTAGAGAAACACTTCTGCTCAATCAATTAATTGCCCAATGCCTGTTTAAATATAAAGAGCTTTATTTGCTGGCAAAAGCTAAGCAAGCCTTCTTAATTCCACACTTTAAGAGCAGCCACCAAGAAGGCTTTCTCTCATGTCCTCATCAGGCAGGCCTGTGGAAATAACAACCACTGAAGATCTTAAGACTTGAGCAGGATGTATAGGGAGATAGAATCTTTCAGATAACTTGGGGTTCAGTCACAGGACTATAGAATACACATTGAGATTCCACCGTAGGTTAAGAGGCCAACCAAGAAATTACATTGTTTTGGGCATTCTCTCAAGAAAAGAGATAGTGGTGGTCGGGGTGGGTGAATACAGGGTAGAATCATTGTCATTACATAGCCAATCCTTGATAAAAGGGAGAGGCTTGAAAATGAACACTAACCCACTTTGTGGAGAAAACATATTTCTAGTTCTACAGTCCCTGACAAGAAACATGACACATCAAGGACCTTGCACTGACAGAAAGCAAACGCAAGCCTAAGAAATTATGCTGGATGATTTTGACTCCATTTAAATTTACTGATCGATAGATCAGAATTAGAGCTCTACCTTTCTGAGATGTCTGCATTTGGGGACAGACAGTTCTAGAACACACACACAGAGCCACAATTCATGCAAGTTCAAACTGACAACACTGTTTGTGTGTGTGTGCATGTGTGTGTACAGGTCTTTCAAAGGCTGAAGTCTCATCTACAATTCTTTCAAGAGGCTGAAAGACAGGGAAAGTTGTTATTTCAGAATGTCTGTGTTGCAAACTTATAGGCTTACCATTGTGTGGGTATCTTTTTAAAGTTCTAAGATGAGGAAGAATGAGGAGGCCAGTTAAAATCAGAACTCTGTGCTTAATCAATTACATTTTTTAAAAAAAAATCTGAGGGCTTTCAATTGGCAAAAATCAGTTTATCAAACCACAATAAAATTTCTTTTAAAGGCCACTGAAGGAAACGTAAGACAGCAGTTTATTAAATTCTAAGCCAATAATCATTTATAGAACGGAAAGCTATCTTCAGTGTTTAAGACCAATTATCTTCCAGAGAACCAGGGGTCATAGTTGTCCTCTGATTTATTTACTTGAATTAGTTAGAGATTAGTTAATTTACTGTTTTGGACCATAGCTCCATAACCTCCAACATTTCATAGATGAAAACAGTGACACAAGTGCCCAAGTAACATCAGAGAGTTGTCAAGACAGCAAAAATATTAATGAGGAAGAACACACAAGCTAGAGAGACTGCAGCAGTTAGTTTTTGCTCATGTACTTGTCTGCATGGGCCGAATGAAATGGTCTTCCCCTGTTCCCACCCCCAGTTGTTAGGACAACAAAGGGTTTTGGCCCTGATTCTAGTCAGAACTGTCTGGACTAAGTCCAGACAGTTCTGACTAGAAACTGGGGAAAACCCCCTTCAAAACAACTTTTAAAACAGCTGGGAAAACCTAACCCTGCAGAAAAAAACTACAGCATTCTGTGGCAGGAATGGGCAGCTGTCTCCAAGTGTGCACTGCACTATATTGGAGGGCACCTCTGCTGCTGCCACTGGTGTCATGCATCATGGCCTCTGAA
This sequence comes from Gambelia wislizenii, assembly GCA_030847615.1. Classification (NCBI taxonomy): domain Eukaryota; kingdom Metazoa; phylum Chordata; class Lepidosauria; order Squamata; family Crotaphytidae; genus Gambelia; species Gambelia wislizenii. Next base: position 239,684,403 of record JAUMIR010000005.1, read on the forward strand.
GTCACAACAAGGCCCCCAGCATGTGATCAATGCTGGCCACCTCGTTTCGAGCCTCAGAGAGCACAACGCATGACACCAGCGGCAACAGCAGAGGCATCCACCAATACCATGTAGCAAGCATGTGCAGATAGCTGCCCATTTCTGCCATGGAACACAAGGTAACTGGGAGAATTAGGGGCAGCTCCAGGGCCACAATACTCCAGCCAGAACATGGAGTATTCTGGCCAGTGCAGACAAGACCTGAGTCTACTCGGAAGGAAGTGATTCCACCCCTCCTCTCCTCTCCCCGCTCATGAGTTTTGTACTTTTGTACTACTTTTGTACTTTGAACTCAGTTTTTGGCAACTGAAGTAAGCCAGGGACGAAGACGGAAAGTGGGAGAAATATAGAGAATCTGGGACATTTTAAAAGCAGTTGACTGTTCCTGTCAAATTGGGACATTTGGAGAGTATGCAGCTCTCACAATCCCTCCGCATGTGTAATGCCTGGCTAGAGAAAGCTGGAAGTTGTCATGAAAAACAACAACTTTCCAGTCTCTGACATTATTTCATGTCCAAAAAAGGTAAGAGAACAGTTAAGTGCAGAGTAAATACTGATGGAACAAAAACAACAATAAAGAGCAATGGTCAACATAGAGTTGAGATGCAGTGCATACTAGCCAATGTAGAATCATACATGGAATCTAGAAGGGAAGGGAGATATTCAAAGGGTTTCATATGGTGGCACACAAAACTCCCTGAAGAGAATATGCTAAAGCTTGGGTGCTGCCACCCAAAAGCCCCCAGCAGAGCTAGGAATATTATTCTTTTGGAAAAGAAACCAGTTACACTACTCATTAATTCAGAGTCCAGGCAGACCATTATTAATATTGTTGCTCTTATCTCCAGAGGCCCTTGTTATACTCCTCAATCACAATGGATTACCAATATCCTTTAACAACACACCATTGAACATTTAGGAAAATATGCTCAAGTTTTCCCAGGGGAGAGTTCTTAAATTGCCTTTTTGACGTTGTTGTAGTTGTTGTGTGTGCCCTCAAGTCATTTCTGACTTATGGCAATCCTAAGACAACAGTATCACTGGGGGGCGGGGGTCTTGACAAGATCTGTTCAGAGGGGGTTTGCCTTTGCCATCCTCTGAGGCTGAGAGAGTGTGGCTTGCCCAAGATCACCCAATGGGTTTCCATGGCCAAGCAAGGATTTGAACTATGACTCCGGAGTCATAGTCAGCTAACTTGCCATGATTCATTTACCCCAAGGTCAGAACAATTTTCAGGCTTTCACTCTGCAGTGCTAGAAATTTGGGGACTGCAAGAAAATTAGAAAATTAAAATTAAAGGTAGGGCAGCATTCACAACCTCATTTTACCCCTCTTAATAGCTATACCTCTGAGCCATCAAGACCTTCGTCTCCATCCAGTTGATTTTTCCCCCACCCATCAAAATACTGAAAGAAGATGGAAGAAAAGAGGAGGACTCAATTCAGCTGAATTGAGTTTTGAGCAAACTAGCTAGCTAGATCTTCCTTCCTTTCTCCCTCTCTTTGAATGCAGGGCAGACTGGGGGCACATCTACACTATAGAAATAGTGCAGATTGACACCACTTTAACTGCTATGGGTCCATACTACAGAATCCTGGGATTTGTAGTTTTGTGAGGCACCAGCACTCTTTGGCAGAGAAGGATAAAGACCTTGTAAAATTACATATCCCAGGATTCCATAGGATGGCGCTAAAGCCCTTAAAGTGGTGTCAAGCTTCATTATTTCTACAGTGTAGATGCACCCTGGGGAATACATTTTAAAAGAAAAACAGCTTTATTTTATCACCCTCACCACTGTTGTGTGTGTCACACAGTTCTGCTCTCCTCTCCTCCCCTCCCCTCTCCTCAGGTGCTTGGGCAACACTACCACAGGCATGGGGTCCACTCCTACATTTATGTAAATCTTTGCCCTTGAGGACATGCTGGCTACGTGGACTTCTATCTATGCTGAACAGGCTGAAACCCTCATGTGGATGCTGTTTGCAGTCACTGACCTCTTATTTGGTTGGTTGTCTTTCAGTTCTTCATCTCAGTGTATCTATTCATCTGTCTGTCTGTCTGTCTGCCTGTCTCTCTCTCTCTCTCTCTCTCTCTCTGTGTGTGTGTAAAATTGAGATGTGTGCTCTTCTCCACCTGCCCCAAATAGAAATATCACTACAGTTTGTCTTCAGTTTCTTCAGAACTCCTAAAGACTTTTCTCTTAAATACAGGGCCAAATCTGTCCATTCCACTTTTACCCACATTTATATTTAAAACAACAACAACACATGTTCATTCCATTGTAATTCTCATGGAGTTTGTGAATTTTAATAAGTAGGTGCTTTTTTAAAAACAAAGAAATGAAATTTTAAATTTTCCATGTGGAACAAATGCAATAAGTATAGATATTCCCAGCATGGTTAAGACCATGTTTTATCTGCCTGCTATGCAGCTGTTACAGATGAGGAACCTCTCAGAAAATAAAAAGGATCAGCAACCCTTATTCAGCAGGGATTCAATACCCAATTTCTAAGAGAAAAGCACTCTGTCCAGACAGCGCTCGAGGCTCATGGCAGGAACACAAGAGGGCCCTTTGCCCTGAAGTTTCATAATGAACTCTACCAGACCTGCCAGACAGACACATTGAAGCCAAGAGCCTACATCTACTCATAGCTCTGCACACATACAGTAGTTTCATGCCCTCAACTGGCAAGCCCTAGAAGGGGCCCCTACTGCTATCACTTACTGGTGGAGAGGAAAGAGGGATGACTAGGGCCACAGATAAGTCTCAGCTCAGGGAGGGAATGCAAGTGCATTCTCAAATTAAGTGCACCCACCTTTTCCTTCCCTCAAGAGCCCAGAGCAGCTGCATCTTCATAGTCTAAATCATTCCCTTCCCTTCCCTCCCTGTCAATAAGTGACAGCAGCATTTGCCCCTCCTGGGGGGTTCAACAGCTTCTGGGAAGTGGCAGGAATTTGGACTGACCCCAAGAGCAAGAGAATACCTCTCTGCACCCCATCTAAAAAGTGACTTATGCAAGTGCAAGCTGCACTTACGCACACATATGTCACTAACAGGATGCCAGCCTGAGAGTGTTGTTTCTCACACTCATTTTTTTTAATCTCAAGTTGGTTTATAGATCTATGAAGAAATGCATGCATTTAGGAGGGTGAGACCTGAACCAAACTAAATTTTCACCCCTCCCTCTTTAGAGATCAGCCCTCTAAATTCACCTGGAATTTTGCATAAAGTGAAATTTGGCAGCAAGGAACTGGCCTTTTTGAATTACGGCAGCCTGGCCTAAAGATGCTCCTGCAAGGCATGTAGTTGACTCAGCCTCACCAAGTGCCTAAATATTTTATCAAATATCAGCATATTTGATAAAAATTATTCTTCCCAGATTTTTTTTTTAAAAAAGATCATGGGAATAAGCCCTACATAGCAAAAGTTACTTTTTGAACTACACCACCTAGAATCCACCCTGCAGAACAGCCAGCACAAATAAGCCCATTGTCATCCATGCTGACTGGAGGATTCTGGGAGTTGCAGTGCAAAAAATGTAATTCTGCCAAGCTCTGGTATGAACTAATGCTTAAAGCATGAGGGGAATTATTGTTCCAACAACACTGCCCTTTTCATTCTGATCTTACACCAATCAGAAGATCAAATACAAATCTGTCTGCATGGCAGCGGCTGATGTTCCTGCTTAGCCATTGCCTAGCCTTAATGTGCTGTATAATTTCTTTGGTTTTCCCAGGGCTGTTGAGACCATAAAGAAGCTTAAGAAATTACAGAAAAGAAAAATGCATTATTGGCATCATTTCATTTACTCAGAACAGAGGATGTGGTAGGAATATCTACACTCTCCCTCACCCGCACTTCTTTTAAAAATACACTCACTGAAAGCTACTGAGGTGTCAAAGAGGAGGTGATAGAAAGAAATCTGGGAAACTAAATAAGCAGCCATGTCACAAGTACTGGATAGGGCAGCCAAGAATTCTGAAGGAATTCAAAAATGAAGTGGCGGAGGCTGATAAGAAAGCTGTGCTGTCTCTGGTGGGAGACAGATACTTTACAAGAGGGCTGGATGGAAGGAATCATTGTGGGCTGCTTGCAGAAATGACTTTGGAATATTTAGTACCAGGGATCCACAGGTGGGACCTTCAAGCAAGTGTTGCAGCATGAAATACTTCACTGTTTCAGCCAGACAAATATTCCCTATCAGGACTCTTCATTCCCCATCCAACTGAACTTTCCATATCCCTCCCACTTTAATAGCTTCCATTCCATGCTCACAGAATGTGTTTAGTCCCTGCTGTGACGTCTTGTGATTTTTTTTCCTTTAAAAGATTTTGAGTCCCCCCGCCCTTCTGCAAACCTTGGGTTTCTCCCCAAATCTACTGCAAACTTCTGCTTGAGTGTAGATTGGACCATTTGGCTACCATCTACGATTGGTAGGTTGAGTCCAGATTAAGGTTCTACCACAAATCAGAGGTTGTCTTGATGATTGAAAATATTCCTTATAGAATTCAAGGAAAATGTATTTTGTCCCAACACCCTGTGAATGAGATTCGTGGTATTTGGAAGTCGGAGGGTCAAAAACTCCATCTACTGAGTGGGAAAAGCCTTCATGGTTTTCCCTGAGGTTTTTCAAATAATGTGCGGGCTTGCACATTATTGCATATCTGGGCATCTAATTCAGGTTACTGAGCTTTCTCAACAAGGGTGGAAGTGGAGAGCAGATTGGTCAGACATGCACAGAGGGCGGGCTTGCCAGCAAGGAAGTGATCAGGAGCAACATTTTGTAGTTTCACTTTATTGATCATGCACTTTTTGGCTGTGCTGAGGGACCAAACAGCTTTTTAAAGCAGAGGGTTGCACTAGTTCACCTTTGATTTACAGTTAAAGAATACTATGCAGCAGCGACAACATGTAGAGAGTAATAACATGCTGAAATTTACCCAGCCACCATCTTGATTTGCAGGCATGGCTGCATATACACTTCAAACATGGATAGCTTATAGACTGGAGAGCTGGGCCAAAGCTAACAAAATGAAATTCAATACGGAGAAATGTAAAGTACTGCATATAGGGCGGAAAAATGAAATGTATAAATATAGGATGGGAGAGACCTGGCTGAATGAGACTACGTGCGAAAGGGATCTAGGGGTCCTAGTAGACCACAAGTTGAACATGAGCCAACAGTGTGATGCGGCAGCTAAAAAGGCCAATGCGATTTTGGGCTGTATCAATAGAAGTACAGTGTCTAGATAGAAGGAAGTAATAGTGCCACTCTATTCTGCCTTGGTCAGACCTCACTTAGAATACTGTGTCCAGTTCTGGGCACCACAATTAAAAAAGGATATTGACAAATTGGAGCGTGTCCAGAGAAGGGCAACTAAAATGGTGAAAGGTCTGGAAACGATGCCTTATGAGGAGAGACTTAGGGAGCTGGGTATGTTTAGCCTGGAAAAAAGACGGTTAAGAGGCGATATGATAGCCCTGTTTAAGTATTTGAAGGGATGTCACGCTGAGGATGGAGCAGGCTTGTTTTCTGCTGCTTCAGAGACTGGAACACGGAGCAATGGATGCAAGCTCCAGGAACAGAGATTCCACCTCAACATGAGGAGGAACTTTTTGACAGTAAGAGCTGTTCAGCAGTGGAACACACTCCCTCGGAGCTTGGTGGGGTCTCCTTCCTTGGAGGTCTTTAAACAGAGGCTGGATGGCCATCTGTCGGGGATGCTTTGATCAAGATTTCCTGCGTGGCAGGGGGTTGGACTGGATGGCCCTCATGGTCTCTTCCAACTCTGCAATTCTATGATTCTATGATTCTATGATTCTCATACAATTGAATTTGCCAAAGGACTGTGGAGACAAATGAACGCTGCTGTGAATTTGCGTTAATGCACAGCAATCAACATTATATCTTCTCATCTAGACAACCCCTCAGTTTACTGTTAAAATATCTATTCTTATTTTTTAAAAAACAGTTTTCAAATACCCTTCATCCTTACAGATATTAAGGTGGTGTACAAATACAGGTAAAATAATTGTGTATGATAAAAAAAAATGATGGCTGGCATTTTGTTTGGCAGTTATGATGCTGTAAACTAGATTTACAACCTTGTAACTGTTTTGTATTCACATTTACTACCATGGCACCATTGCCATGACTGCAAGTGCTCCTGAAACTCACTTAAAAACCAGGCAGCTGTATTGAGTAAAGAAGTTCTGCAGTGCTGATGGGTGAAGTACTGAAGGATTATAAGTCCAACTCCCTCCTGCCAGCAAGCTGTGGAGCAATGAGGAGGTTGGACAGGAATCCTCGGAGGTCCCTGCTTCTGCTCATTGCACTGTAGGTCATTGGTGGAAGAGGGCTGGACATATCATCCTTCAGTGCCCTGCTCACCAGTGCTGGAGAATTCCTTCACTCAGTACAGCTGCCTGGCTTTTAGGGTGAGTTTGGGGGGAGTCATATCAAAAACAGTGTAGCTATGATGCCATAGCTACATGTCCCATGCACGATCTTGTTCAATAATAATAATAATAATAATAATATAAAAGTGATGATATAAAAACCAGTCATCCACATGAGTAGGACAGCAGGGTTAAAGACCTGCTTATCATGTCCTGTTGGGACTTTACACTTGCATAATCAGCTAATTGCAGAAATGGTGAAGTTATTATATCAGCTTGCATAAGGTGGTCTCTGAGATTTCCTTATGAAAGTGTTTCCCCAAGTTGTGAAATAGTCCATGCCACTCCTAGAATTATGTGCTGGCCGAGCATCCCTCTACCTGGCTGGCTGACACAGTTCCTCTCCAATCCTGTAGAGTTAAGCCAGTGGCATTTTAGACTACACTGGCTCTCAGCATGATCTTGGCCTATGTAATGTGCCTAATGTCATGGAGTATGTAAGAAAGAAAGAATATAAACTATTTATTTAGTCAAGCTGCTAAAGCCCCCAGTCTGCAGCGCTCCCACACAACAGTGTCCCATCAGCAGCAATCACTACAACATCCTTTCAACCTTTGTCTTTAAAAAAAAAATGCAGGGCAGGCAGGCAGGCTGGCTGGCTGCTAAAATACAAAATTGATAGTTCTGTTCCAGATAGTTGCTTTAAAAAGTAATCAGTTACTGTTTAGTTTAAAGCCTACCCACCTCCCAAGCAGTTTGCTTACCACTAGAGTTAACAGTTTAAAAAATTACTTGTCCAACAAAATCTTATTTCTTTTCCTTTTTCTTACAACGTAGACTATGAATTATGCTTTGGATGGAGAAAGGTTTGAGGCAAATTGAGAATCAAGTTTTACTGATCTGTTTTTATGACTTTTCTTGTCCCCAGCAAGCCCTGGGCCATGGGATGTGTGGTGCCTGACAAGCCCGCCTTGATAGTGTGATCTGGGGACTCCAGGGGGATGTAATGTCCTCACAGGGGTTTCATGACAGCTTGAAGGCTGGTTGGCCCACCTCCTGCCTGCAGCGGAGTGGCCACATGACAGGAGCCAAGACTGGCTGGTTGGGTTGGTCTGCGCATTGCCATTCAATCTGCTCTAGCCACAAATTTTCAGGAAGAGGCAGGAGAAAAGTTTTCCCTCCCCCTCCAGTGCCTCTGAGGGAAGGTTTCATGGATGGTGTAATTGTGTTGTTGTTGTTGTTGTTGTTGTTGTTGTTTTAAATCTTGAATTAAGTCTTGGGGGACCACACCAACTGAGATTTTTTTTCATTTTATGGACAACACTCCTGCTTTTGTACGCTTTTATTTTCCGATTTCTCAAAAGTAACTAATGGCTGGACATCAGTCACTTGATGCAGCAGCACAAGGCATAGCACAAGCCAGCATTTGAAGCTTGCGATGTTCAATGTGAAGTCGAACGCTTTCACAGCCGGCATCCATAGGTTTTCTGTTTTTCTTCTGGGCTGTGAGGCTGTGTTCTGGAAGAGTTTATTATAAACCAACCCGGACACAAAATGTTATTTAAAAACACCAAAATTCTAGACTAGGCCAACAACTATCATGTCAGAATGCACAGAGAAGCTATTGAAATCCACAAACACCTGGACAACTTCAACAGGAAAGAAGAAACCCTAAAAGTAAACAAAGTCTGGCTACCAGTCCTGAAAAACACTAAAATCAAAACTCAACACATGCAAATGAACTTCACCCAGGGACAGGGGGATTTCCAGCAGACAATGGACCATTAGCCAAACAGACACTAATACTCCTTGTGTATCTCCACCCAGAAACTAGCCATTCAAATACACAAATGTACATATCCTCTCCAACAGGGGCTCACAGTATATAAACCCCACACACCCTTACCCAACCATTCTCTGAAGATGCCAGCCACAGATGCAGGCACAACGTCAGAAATAAAGTCTTCCAGAACACGGCCTCACAGCCCAGAAAAAAACCCACAGAAAACCTTGTGATGTTCCTCCTCCATTTAGGAGATCTTCAGACATGGCAAAAACCGTGTCAGAAGATCACAAGAAGAACACAAAAGGGCAACGTCATCCTTCAGCATACTGGGGGCACAGTGCAGGCATGAATAAGGCATCTTTTTTTTATTGGCAGCAGTGCTTACAGCCCGGGAAGTCTGAGGAAGTGGGTGTCTGATAATGTTGCCCTTTCTGTTCTCCTCGTGATCTTCTGATGTGGTTTGGGATGCGGGTTTTTTGTGTTTTTTTGGTCATGTTTCACCATGTCTGATAATCTCCTTACTCCCCTGTAACTACTGTAACTACTGAAACTACAGCCACACCCCTGTAACTACTGAAACCAATTAAAAGGTTATAGTTACATTGAAAGAGGCCTAATACCCTAAAGGCACCAGAACCCATCTGTTCTTCCAAGATAAGCAGGGTAAGGACTTGGATGGGAGACCACCAATGAATACCAGATGCTGTAGGCTATATTTCAGAAGAAGGAACTGGCAGAACCATCTCTGAGTGTTCCTTGCCAGTGGGAGAGGGGGCTATGATGAAATGCACGAGGTCACCAGAAATCGACAGGTGACCTGAAGGCACATATACTCTCTCACGCACAGTTACATTGAAAAAGGAATGAACTTTTCCCATTTGAGTTACAATCATGGTATAATGCAATTCTGCCTTTGTTATTGGGATAAGGGAATGAAATGCAAATGACTCATTATTTGTAATGTGTAGCTTATTATTTTCAAATTCTGCATGCAACAGTGTGGAACACCACTCCTCAGCAGTTCTGCAAACAGGTTCTTAAAATGAAAAAGTGAATGATCTAATAAATGGAAGACACCTATCTTCTGCCAACATAGGAAAGGACCTAACGGGTCTCTCCACCTGGATCTATTTGATCCCTTCCTCATAGCAAATGGAAGGGAAGAGGCAAAAAGCAGGTCTTTTTAATGTTCATTAAACAAAAGAAATACAGGCCTATTCATTTCCTCTCTCCACCTTCAAGCAATGGCATGGAAATAAACACCAACTCTCTTCTTTCTTTCTGTTTTTTAAGACAATGAAACACACACACACACACACACACATGACAGGCACCTTTCCCAGGGACTATGGAAACATATCAATATCCCTGTATGTATTCATTGCGTAGCTATCTTGTCTTTCTTAGGAAAGTTTAGGAAATTTCCACAATCGGATATGCCTCCCTGAATTTAAGGTTCCCATTTAGCTTCAAATGGTGAAAAAATACAGTGGGTCCTTGGTAACTGCTGACATTTGGTTCCAGGACCCCCTGGATAACAAAATCTGTGGATGCTGAAGTCCCATTATATACAAAAGCATAGTAAAATGGTGTCCCTTATATAAAATGGAAAAATCAAAACTTGTTTCTTGGATTTCAATATATATATATATGTATATGTGTGTGTGTGTGTGTGTGTGTGTATGCCAAATCCATAGATATAGAGGGCTGACTGTACAGAATCCTCAAAATACAGGAATGAGTCTGTCCCTCTTCCTTTTGTTAGAACCCCTTTTGCCACTATTTAAGAAAGCTACAAGGGGTTAACAGGTTTGGTCAACCAGAAGAATAAGACAGTAAAGTTTGTGAGTTTAATTAAGAACCACTTACCGATCTCCATCCAGTCAATTTGAGGCAAAAAAAAAAAACATTATATGAATTCTTAGAGTTAAAGTTATACTGAAGTTGTATTTATTTATTTATTTAGGTATTTATACCCTGCTCTTCAGCCACAAAGGCTCTCAAAGTGGCTTACAAATTGTTAAGGAATCGCACTTGCACATCTACACCACTTTTATAGCACACTAGGCACTCTCTAAGCAGTTTCCAATGTGTGTTAACCAATTGCCCCCACAAGCTGGGTACTCATTTACGATCCTACAAAAGGATAGAAAACTGAGCAAACCTTGGAGTCCTTGGGATCAAACTTGCAACGTTGTGGCTGCAGAACTGGCAAAGTTGTATTGCCAATTTTCTTTCATTCCTAATAATTTAACATAACACTTTAGATATGGAAATGGATAAAATGACATGCCTTGTTCATCTGTTGGGCAAGTCATAAATATGTTGAACAAATAAACAATTACAATGGACAAATTAACTCTTAAATAGGAGACTTTGTTATGGCCAAAATGGGAGGCAAGCATGGAATTCAACAGAAAAAATAAGAGAAGCTTGCTCAGTATGCCTTGTATTCCCCTAAAGACAACCCAATCCACAAACCCAATCCACCAGCTGTCCTGCCTGGGGCATACATATTAAAGTAGTGGTTCTTAAAAGGCAACCTGAGATCATGATAAATATCAAGGTGAGTGTTGAAGAATGATAGATCTCTAGAAAGTTATGATGTAATTGTCAGCCTAAGTAGAAGAATTGGAGAGTGATGAATGGAGTCAAAAAGAAAAGGCTGTAAAATCATATGACACTTCTCTACGTAAAATATATATAGAGATAAAATATATGTAAAATGCATACAATGTAAAGTATAAATAAATCATGTAAAATATACATAGAGAAGAGAGTGAGGCCAGGGGTCATGAGCAGATACAATACTGATCCCTTAGGCTTATGGTGTCAGCTGTTTGTTTGAAAAACCTGAACGGAGTATCACAGAAAGAAAAGGTAAACTCAACTTCCAGGACCTCTGGAGCACCCTAGGAATGTCCTGGAGGATGTCTTCATCATTGCACACCTAGCTACCGGCACCTAGCCAGATATTGTCCGCCATCCCTCACTCTCCACTGGCCACAACACATCATCATTGGAGGAAGCCACATGAAAAAAGATTTCAGAAGGCTTTGGTCATTGTGTGAGGGAGGCAGAAAATTCTGACATGTGTAATGACTGAAAAGAAGGGGGAAAATGTAGTCATACATTGGACTTATAGCCTGCAGAATGCCATCCATCCATATGACTAATGGTAGTACGTTTGAGAGGAGTTGGGGAAAGGGAAAGAACTGGCAAAACCACCTTTGAGTATTCCTTGCCTAAGAAAATGCTGTGGAATTCATGGGAACACCATAAGTTGACAGACAACTCAACACATACACACACACAACCAAATTCCATACCGCACACAGAGTTCCTACTTGCCACTGGTATGGTTGCTTAACTTTAAACCATCACTAAATGTTCAGTAAGAAGAACAATAAATTATGTGGCAAAGCATGAGGTAAATGGAATGAAGAATCATGTTGAAAGTACAATGTTATAACTCACTGGATCATTTTTTGCTTGAAACCCCATGTTCTGTGTTCCTTACAATATCTGGAAAAAATAATGTGCTCAAGAACAGGTACTGAAAATTATGAGACACACTGGAGAGGAAAGGAACATGGCACAACCTGATCTATTTCTACAAGATAGAAGGGCTCATCTATACAAGACTATAAAATGTGGATTGATGTGAACTAATGCCAATTTGCAGCAGCTTTCATTTGTCTCCCCCCACTTTTTTTTTCAAGGTTGCAGGCATGTGAAGCCATACACATTTGTGGCTCAAATGGGCATGCTTGTGAATCAAAAAAGGTGGGCATGAGTGAATTACTTACATTTTTATTGTCACCAGTTGCTACCACCAATCAAGGTGTGGAAGTGTGGTCTTCCACTTAAATAAACAGGGGGAAAAGGCTGTTTCATTGCCTCAGCGCACAATCATTATGGCAAAAATCCAACATGGCAATTCTGGGCACTTTCTTGCCAGCAAGCTCAACCCCCTGCACACATCCAACAAATCAGCGTTCCACTTCTGCTGTTATCGGGAATGTGCAGCAAAGTGAATTGGTTGTTCCATCAAGTGGGAATGCACATTTCCTTTGGAGTTTTTTTAAAAACACGCAAAAAAATACACAGCTGCTTTTCCTGCAGAGTATTTGGAGTGTTTGCTCCCCTCCAAACACAGGAAAATGATACAAGATCCCATTGGAACTAAAGGTACCATATTCTCGAATTCTAAGAGGAGCATTTTCAACATATAGACAAGCCCAGAGATGAAGGAGTGGGAATCTGATGCATGTAAAATGATGAGCAACTCAGACAAGACATACTCAGTCTTTTCTTCTTCTTCTTAACATACAATAATTTGTTGACAGAAAAAAAAAACCTGAAAAGCAAAATTTTAAAGTTATTAAAAAATGAGTATCTTTCTTTTTCTGAAGGCATATAATTTGGCTGTTGAACTCAATGTTATTGGGGCTTGCTAAAGCCAAGAGATTAGCAGGCTTCAGAGCAGGATTAGTTATTCATATGGATAAGGAAAATGTTCACAATTGTAGGTGGGGGATGTGTGCATGTTTTCCTCCTCTTCTCCTATGACTTCCACAATCAAATGGGATGAACCACACAAGTGAGAGTGTGCGCCTGTTTGTGTGAGAGAGACACTGTATGTGCATTTCCCAAGCTTGAAAGCTGTGGTGTTAACTATGAACCCTCAAATTTCATATCTCCCCTAACCTATGGTAGCATTTTATAGGGGTTTGCAGCATAAAACCTGGGGTTTGTATTGATTTGCTGTTCCTATCTATATAACTGATAGATAAAATTAGGGTTTCTAGTTAACTTCCAAAAATCCAACAATGTCCTTTACATGAGAAGACTATGGAAAAATGTTGTGGTACTTTTGTAGGGTTTAGTAGCACCATGTTTTGTAGTGCCACCCACAACTGTGTAACTGGCATATCATTGTGGGGTCTTTTTATGAACCTGAAAACCAACATTGTTGAAAGCCTATCTGAATCCTTGAGAATACAACAGAATGAGGCCAAATTAAATACATTAGCATTAGCAGCTTTTGCATACCTATGTTCACTAACTGCTAGTTTGCAGGGTATTCTATAGAACTTTAGGCACAGTATGCATTTTATGATGACTTCCATATTTCTTTTACTACAGCCACTCTCCTCCTACATCACACTAACCTGCAGCCATTTTCTCTTCCCTCTCTCTCCTCCACTAGATCATGTATTTGGTTATGGACAAATATTGTAAGTAAAGTTACTTTTATATGTTTTACCAAGAAGACTCTTTCTTTCTTTCTCTGCTACATCCTATCTGAATTTTTTGTGGGGGAGTATGGGACTTGTTGTTGTTCAGCTTCTGTTATTCTAATTGATTAATCTGCTTGAGAGATCCACTAGCTCATATATATCCCAACAAAATATCTGCTGATCAACTATATCCCAAGATATTTTGCTCTCTTTAGGCAGAGCAGCAAATGGCACCCTTCTCCACCATTATCCCAACTCAAGCTGCAAAGTACCAAAAGCCAGTCAAATTATTGTGGCACCCAAGGAAGAAAATTCTACAAACATCTCTCCCTCTCCTTGGCAGTAAAAATACAACACCAGAAAAGGAAATGGCTATCCATTTGCTTCTTTTTGTGGTGCTCCAAATCTGCTGCCCCAGCTGGTCACCTTATCCTGCCTCATGTAAGAAAGAACTTTCATATTTTCTTCACCTTGAACAAGAAAAGACATCTTGATGTGTCCAGATACTCTGACAGAAAACTGTCAACCACTGTAACATGTTTTTGCCCCTGCATAAGAGTGGAAAGGCTAATGCTTTTTTTCCACGTGAGCAGGAAGAAGAAGAAGAAGAAGACTGTGCAAAAACATCATTCCATATATTTTTGTGCAAACAGCAACATGATTTTGTGTACACACGTGCATGTGTGCACACACACAACCGTCGCTGAAAAATTCCCTAAATATAAAACCAAATGTATGCAAACCTCTTGTTATCTCATCCATTGTGGAGAAAAAAATATTAAATGTTTCATCCCCATGGGTGAGAATGAAGTAAGCAAAGGTTTATATCCTTAACCTAATGGTAGGGCTGCCCCAGAAGATAGGCAGAAGTTTTAGTTTTACTTTAATTTCATTCAAACATTTTATTCAAATGTTGGTCTGTGCTCCAAAACACATGTGAACAGTGAGGCCACACACTAGTAAGTTTTAAAAGAAATATTGTACTCCTGTTTTTGTTTTTTTGTTTTTTTAAAAAAACTCCCCCTCTCTTTTTACCGTGACACAGACTAACACAACTATTTCTTTGAAAACTACAAAGCAAATGGAGTTCCTCCTCATTATATTACATTTGAGAGATCACTAAGTTTGGGAGTCACTGGTTACAAACCTCAGAGTCTGAAAGTCACTGGCTACAAGTAACTAGTTACTTATGATTAATTCCCTTTTCAAAAATAAGGCATAATGTACTTAGAAAAGGAAATTACTTATTAATTTCCTGTTAGAAGTCCCATTACATACAATAGTGTGGTAAAATGGGGCTCCTTATATAAAATAGTGAACAGTAAAGTTTACATTTTGGATCCCCTCCCGCCCCCCAAAAAACATTTTTGAGCCATGTTTGGTTGAATCCCATGGAAACAGAAGGCCTGTAACCCATTAATTGCAACCTGGGACTTTCAAGCTCTCCAATTCTATTACCCAACAGTTCAGTATGAACCATACAAGAGATGCTATCATGGCTGCAATGTCCAGAAATTTATTTGTTTTTGGTTATTTCTATTTTGTTCATCTGCCCAAAGGCACATGAGCCTGATACAATTAAACAAAAATTTAACACACAATTTAGAAAAACATCAAAGAACAACATTAAAGGAATATAAGAACAACAACCGCAGATGGGAAAAAAATTAATTGCACTCACAATTGGAAAAGCAATAAATCCTTCAAGATGGGATGTACAAAGTATTCAGCCAATAGAACTAATTAAAAGTTTTGGGGGAAATGAAAGTTTTCTATCCTGCTCTGTATGTCTGCAAGGGAAAGCTAAGGTAGGGTCTCCTTCCAGAGGAAAGTGGTACAACTCCCACCATACACAGTAAGCATCAAGGCAGTTGTTGTCTCATACCTCCGTGTGGCACTCAAACATCTGGTGGCTAGAAGCAAAGTGCTTCTAAGCAACTTTAAGCCTCCAGAAGCAATGTATTACTCAGGATGTTACAGATATGAGTTATCCAGGATACATTCCTTGCCTTGACAAGGTATGTGCAGAAATGGAGCTGTCTTGGCCAAGGTATGTGCTATCCTGGCCCAGATTATTTATTTATTTATTTATTTGCCTCTTTCTCCCAGAGTGGGACCCAAGACAGTCCACTAAAAAATCAATTAAAATGTCAAATACAATTTAAAATACAATATAATTTAAATGATTAAAACATCACAATTAAAAAATTATTTAAAACATATAAAACTTTTTTAAAAAAAATAAAATAAAAACACAGATATGTGTTGAAATAAAGTGTTGCAAAATGGTACCGTACTACAACTACAGATACCAACCAATGTGATATCATGGGAGGTCATTCCAGTGGCACTGTAGCTTTCCTATTGTGTATACATTTTGGGTTTTGCAGCATTCCAAAGAACTAGATCATAATGTCTTTTCAAGTGACTAATGAACAACAAACAGTTATATTTCATGCTAACAGTATCATGAACGCTTGAGGTTTTGGAGTCATCTCAAATAGTTACTGAAACAGTTGGAATGCACCCAAACAAACAAACAAGTTGTTAGTTTGTAAGAACATTACAGGAAGTTGCCCTTTGTGTGTGTTTGATTATTTTTGGAAAGCCCTTCACGTTCTTCAACTTTCTCAGCTTTCCTAATCCCACTGCCACCTATATGAAGACATAAACTAGTTGTGTTATAGGGTGAATGAACTCACATTCCACTCCCACATGACCTCTCAGATACTTAGTTGGGTTCTTACAGTTCTAATAATGTCTCAAGAACCTCTCTAAAGAGCCATGGGTGGTCCTTTTTCAGCTTATGCCAGAGGTGACAGATGTGTCACCCTCCAGATGTCAATAAACTTGCAATCCCATAATCCTTTACCATTGGCAATGCTAGCTAAAGTTGATAGAGGGTGGAGTTCATCAAGATCTGGAAAGCTGTACAGTCTCTAACCTTGACTTTGACTCTTGTTGGAACGGGAAGATTTGCTGTCTACCATTCTCCCACTCTAGGGACCATAGCTGAGTTATATGAGCTGAGACCATAACAACTAGCACGGTACTTTCCTTTTTCCACTCACAGCACAGCACAGAGGGCTGTTTCAATTGACTGAGGACGTTTTTCTTTTCTTTCTTTTTTAATCCTACTGCTTTGTCACTGGTGATGGCTTGTGACTGATATAGCTAAACTAAGTTTTGGTCATAGATCAACATTTATTTAGGTTACTCAAGATATCCTGGGGCACTCAGAGAGTGAAGGGTAGTTTGCTCAGCCCACTGCTCATTCCTGGTTGGCTTGAGATGGTGTGGAATTCAAGGACTGGCCTATGGATCCTGGAAACTTTAGATCATGTGTCCACCACCTACTGCCTTCTGTATGTTTGGACAATCATAATTTCTGACCATTGACCATGCTGGCTGAGATTCCTGTAAGCCAAAACAGTTGGAGAGTCTGCAGGCTTATGAAGGCTATTTAGACTATCAAACTACTTTATGCAGCCAAGGAAGGGATGGTTTATTTGGTGAGGTGGGCAGCAAAAGGGCCTGATCTGTAAGTTATGGAATCGATGCCCTCAAGCCAGCATGCTATTGCTCAACTTGAGGTTTTTGGATGCTTTCAGCACTCTCAGATGGTGACAGGTTGACCGCACTTGCTCCTTGGTTATTTAAGAGCTTGATGCAGATCTTTATTTATTAAGGTCAACAAGAAGCTGTGAGCCCTTAGCCCCTAACTGTTGTCTCGTGTCTCATTTTGGAAAGGGAACAGAATTAGCAGGCAATACTTTTCCTGGCACAGAAAATGACATGACAAGCAAAACCACATCTTCACTGGTACCTTGTGGCAGTGTTTACTGTTCTAATCAGCCATTTTGAGTATAATTTGCAGTAGTGGTGCATATAGGCTTGGAACATGACCTAAGTGTGTCCAGCTGGGCAGACTTTCCCCACTGTCTCCTCCCCAATTCAGCTTCTCCAATTTCCTGAATGTCCCACACAGAAGACTGGTGGCCTTAGTGCATGAGATATGGGGGGAAAGGGTGCTGCCACCTTCTGCAAAAAGCAAAAGGCGCGGGATGAGTCCTTCCTGAATCTTCGTTTGCGAAGAAAAGCCAGAGAGACCTTCTGCAAGCAGAGCTCTCATTCTCTTTCATACTACACAATTAACTGTCATGACACCATCCTAGGGTATCCTTGAATTTGTAGGTTTCTGAGAGATTTAGAATTCTTTGCCAGCGAGCTCTAGTGCTACACTAAAGTACAAATCCCAGGAGTCCCTAGCATTTGCCCATGGCAGTTAAAATTTTATAAGTGATAAAGTACTATAATTGTATAGTGTGAAAGGCACCCTCCTATTCATGGAAGGAGATCCTGGATCCAACCCAAAACTTTGATTGTGATGCTGCCATGCTGTATAGCTGCCATACAAGTAAAAGTCTCCCTCCCACATTTATTTATGTTATATTAATTGTACTGAGGTATTTAAAACAGCAACATCTGACAAAATATGAAAAAAAAAAGGCCACTGAGACCCTAATTCATGGGGGAAGTGGTAAAAAACTATCAGATGCCTTAAAGATGCAAGAGACGGTTGGGTTATTGTTGTTTTGTTTTTACAAGTGGCCTATAAAACAAGAAGGGGAGTGTCTGGTACATGTAAATCCAGAGGGAGTTGCACAGTTGGTTCAACACCACAGTAAATTATTTCCTTTGTGGCCATTTTCGAAACCCCATATGCCATGGGCAGCCAGTGAATGGACTTTGAAGAAGACAGTTGCATACCGTTCCCTGGATGACAGGATCAGACTGAACTTCTGAGGAGGGTTATCACTTATTTTATTTATTTTTATTTAAAGATAACCCCCCCATATCTGTGGGATCTGTATTTGCAGTTCACTTACCCATATCTAAAAAAAATGGTCTCTCTAGGCATCTTCTAGGCCCTCCAGTATGACTCTATGGTATGCTTCCATTGGAAATTAACCATAGAATCACACTGGAGGACCTAGTAGATGCCTAGAGAGGTGTCCTCTTTGGCATCTTCTACGTTGTCCAGCATGACTCTATGATGTGCTTGGGCCAGAAGTCAATCATTTTAATAAGATTCACTATTATCTACAGTTTGCAGTATCCATGATAAGTCCGAGAATGTATCCACCATAGATATGGGGGTGTCTATCTGTATTTATTCCACATCAAGGAAGAGAAGTGCTTCCTTAAGAAGATATCACGCCTCAGATGAAGAAATAATATTCTCTCATACTAAGGTTATGCCTCTGGAAGGCAGGAGGGGTCATTATAGCGGGTGACCCAAATCTTAGAAACTCAGATGGTTTTGCAGAAGTTGCGCTACTGGATACGAAAGAGCAAATGGTGTGCTAAATTGCCAGCTATCTCTATGACTGATTTACATCTGCCTTTCATGCAAGGAAAGGAATTCTGGGAAGGGAATCAAGTAGTGGTGAGGAGAGATGATGTTCTAGGCCTTTTCAAGATCTAAAAAATTAACAAACCACTGGATGGCATCCACTGAGGAATTCTTAGTGAACCCAGATGTGAAACTGTTGACAGTTTAAGAAAAACAGGTAATTTCTTCCTACAATTGGACACTTTCCAGCCCACAGATATGGAAGAAAAGGTTAACAATGTAATTTGTCAAAGAAGCATCCAGAGGGACTTCAATATTACAGGCCAGTTAGCTTAACATCTGTTGAGGGTAAATTGGTGGAAAACATTATTAAAGATTAAAAATTACCCAGTATATCAAACAGGACTGTCCAACTCTGGCTCTGCTGGTATTTTTGGACTAAGACTCCTATTATCCTTTACCATTAGCTGTGTTGGCTACAGCTGATGGGAGCTGCAGTCCAACAGCATCTGGAGGCCACAGGTTGCCCACCCCTGCTAAGGAAGGGCATGCCTCAGTGAAGAATTAACATGGCTTCCGCAATGATTGATTCTGTCACATTGTTCTTTTAGATTTCTCTGACCATGTGCAAAGTATTTATTAGGCACTGTGCTTATCCTCCAACATTTCAGAAATTTAAACTGGGACACATGTGGCCAAGAAACATCAGCATGTGGTCAAGATGGCAAAAGTTTTTATGAGGAAGAACACACATCCTAGGCAAAATTCGATTTTGCCTGAGTCTGTAGGGAAGGACAAGATCCCACCATCCCCTCTCTTCTCCCCCTTGCTGAGTTAATTGAGTTAACTTTTCTACTTTGAACTCAGTTTGCACCACTTGAAATATGCTGGAGACAAAGGGGGAAAGCGACAGGAAGAGAGAGAAATTGGGACATTTTAAAAATAACTGAAAAGAGAAGGCAGAGAATTAATCAGGACTGTCCCTGCCAAACTGGAATAGTTGGGGGGGGCATGTACTGTGTCCTCTCTCTGGCTTTTCTTCAATTCAGGAAGGATTCATCCCGCGCTTTCTACAAGCGCGCTGATGACTAAAAAGGCCAATCCGAGATAAACAAGTCCGGTTGCAGAAAGCACAGCAGAAGGTCTCCTTGGGTGATGTTTCCGGGTTGTGGTTCTTTCTGCATTGTCGTTTCTCTTCAAAACTTGTTCGGCGTGAGTTTTCAAATAAGGCTGCAGCATTGTGGATAGTGCGTCTCCATGCCTCCCGATGTGAGGCCAGGGCGGACCACTGTTGGTGATCAATTTGGCCGAGCCTGAGATGTTGTTTCAGGGAGTCTTTGTATCGCTTTTTTGGAGCACCCCTCTTACGCTGACCCATGGCGAGTTCACCGTAGAGTAGTATCATAAAGCTTTTGGCAAAGTCCATCACCAAAACTCCTATGAAAAACTAGCAGACCATAATAGTTTTCATTATTTCCATGGAAAGGGGTGAGAAAGAAGAAAAGTCCCATTGGATGTTTGGCACAGATAGACTGTAAGAGAGTCCCAGACTCTCAAACAGGGTTAGGCAAAATATGGCCTTCCAGATGTTGCTGAGCTGCAGCTCTCCATATCCCTCACCAAGCTATGATGGCTAGGACTGGTCGGAGTTGCAATCCAACAACATCTGGAAGGCTTCACTTTCCACACTCATGCTCTAAAAAGTACCCAAAATATAGTAAAATTGTCTGCAGAGAGGAAAACAAGTTTTTGGACTCAGGTCTAAACTAACACTGATCTTTTTATTTCAGCTACTTTGGCTGAGGTTTCCAACAACTATGGATCTGTCCCAAGATGATGCTTCTGCTTTGTTTTACTGTTATCTTAGTCCCTGAAAACAGAAACATATGGCCCACATTAGCACTTTTGAAGGACCTGTTGTGTATAGAAGTTTCCCTGTAAAATTCCAAAGATGAGTAAGATGACATTTAATGCATTCGCTAGCCCATCCGTTCTGCTCTTGAACTGATGGAGATCAGTTGGTGGTGACAGCTGAAAGATCTATCCATGGTGTGCCAAAGTTTTGCAATATCTCATGGAGCCTGACAAGTGTCAGACACTTGAGAGCAACAGTACAAGATAACAAGTAAAATACTGTCTTCTGTGAGTAGAACCAGAACTATCCTACATTTAAGAAGATCTGAAAGGCTTCAAATATGAACCTGAGCAGTCAACCATTTTGGAATATCTTTTTTATGTGCTTTGCATGAAAATAGTTTCCATGGCAGTGTCTAGATTATATGAAAGACTATATCTCCCTATCAAGCCTGCTAGTTTTAAGATCCTAGGGGAGACCTTTCTCTTGGCACACCACTATCACAGGCCTGTCACAGGATATGAAGAGGACCTTCTCAGTGGTAGCTCCCAGGCTGTAGAATTCCCTTCCACAGGAATTTAGTCTTGCCCTCTCTGTCCTCTCCTTTCACTAGAAGACAAAGTCCTTTTTTATTTAAATAAGCATTTAATGATTAATTGGCTGCAGGGAGATAGGGTTGCCTTAGGGTTGCCTTAGGTCAGAAATGACTCCAAGGCGCACATCAATAGCAAGGTCTTTTATAGGTTATATGTGCTGTGTTTAACTTTATTGTGATGCTTTTCAATGGTTTTACACTTTCAAAAATTTAATCGCATTTTAATATGAGAAGTTGTTTAACTGTGTTTGAACTTGTTACCTGGTTTTTAGTTTTATCTTATCCTAACCTTTTTGTAAGCTGCCTTTGGTCCCATGCCAGGAGAAAGGAAGGATATTAATAAAATAAGAACAGAATAGAACAGAACAAATCTTTGAACCCCTATATCTCTAGGGAATGTGCCAAGGAATTCTGGATTTTCTTAATTCTCTTAAACATAAAGAAGGAGTAAGAGGGGAATCCATCAACTCCACTCTTCATTTCTCAGCTCTGATGACCACTTCATTTGTCTAGGTATTGTTTTGACCAGTTTATTCCTCCGTCCAGCCTCTTACATTACAGAGATTTTGAATCATAACTCCCATAGGCACTAGCCAATAGGACCAATGGAGAGGTCTTAAGGAATTATTATCTGCTCACTTCTGAACTTCTTCCAGTTTTACAGTTTTCTAAAATGCAGTGGCCTATGTTTTCTTTCCCATTCAGATGAAATATTACTAATTCATCTTGCTAAAGAACAAGTCAAAGGGACTCTGGAGAGAGCAAATCCAGAAAGCAAAGCAAACAAGAAATTCACTTACCTGTACTAAAAAACAAAATAAAACAAAAAACAAGAACTGAGCATGGATGGACATTTGATGTTCTCCACCTGACATGTGGACCATTTTACCAAATTTCTCTAGGGAAGACTGAAATTCTCCAACACTTTCTCAGCCTTACCATTCTACTAACACTAGTGTAACTTCTTTCTTTTATTTTCTTTTTCTCCTAAAGTGTTTGTTTGCATGCTTTATGTTGCAAGCACTACAAATGGAGGCAACAACAGAAGGCATAGCATTGACAGCCTGGTTGCCCTTCTGAACTCTCTATTTTGCATTTGCAATTCCCAAACTTAGCATCGCTTCATGAGTATAGGGGAGGGGGAATGGTGGCAACCTCAAACAATGGTGCAGAAAAGTTTGGAAGATAGCTTTTTTCCCCCTAGGGAGGGGGCTGAAGGAAAAAAATCTCAGAAACTTTGCCTGAAAAGTGTCTTCTGAGAAATTTCAAATCTGCTAAAACCAAATACCTATCCTGAGTTCTCATTTCATTTACCTCACTATCAAAAGAAATAATTCAAAGATGCTTGAGGTGAAGGGATGATACGGACCAGTCTTTCCATATCTACTATAACAGATCTCTACAGCAACAATACACAGAAATATAGAGTGTTACTTATATAGGTCTAAACAACAAGGAAGATTAGGCTGTTTTGTCAGGTGAATCACTGTCTGAATGATTCAAACATGTCTGAGATAAAGTGACAAACTTTATCATCCCCAGTGACAAAATGTGTCTTGATATTGCAATGAAAGAACTGTCTGCAACCTCAAGATTTTTGGTCCTTTAGAGAGTCAAAAGTCAAGCATGTAATTTTCACCAAAAAAGATGAAACAAAAAAACCCCACAACCATTGCAAAACACTTGGCTAGCAGGAAGAGAAATAGAAATTTTGACGCACTGAACACACAACTCATGTGCTCTGTCACTGAGCTAGGACAATTCACCTTGCAAGTTCTATTTTAGCTTTTGCACTCTGTGGCCAAGATACTACATCACTTCAGCACAGCGTAAATACGTATCTGATGGCAGAGTTACATTATACAACCCCTACATGGAACACCAAGCAATGTGGTTTAATGGCCGACGTACATGGCTGAGAATCCATTGCACAATTGTAATGCACGGTGCACAAAGCTCATGCATAGACACAATGCTTATTCACAGACTACTCTGTGTATTTTAATGTGCTACTGGATGCACACCAGTCCCTCATGTCCAACTCTGCTGGATGCAACCATTGTGCATTGTTCAAAAGGATCACTCTAAATGCATAGCACAACTTAAACCCATGTATGCCACTAACAGGATACTCGCTGTTATAGCCAGGGTTTTCAAAACTTCAAAAATATGTAAATCACACTTCCCAACCCACTGTTCCCATTCAAACCTAGATGTAGTAGTCCTTCTTTACTCATGCTACTTGTGTCAAATATTATCTCTACCCCTCACTTCTACAACAGGGTCAGCCAAACGGTTCCCTTTTGACATATAGCTACTATGCTTCACCAAGAAATATGGTGCTCAGGGTCATCTTGAGCTTCAATTGCTCAGAAGTACACTGGAGCAGATCTTCACCATATCTCTTGCCTATCATGTCCTGCTCTTGCTACCAGTTCTTGCTATTTCATCAGCCTTTCCCAGATGTTTTTCTTGTTCAAAATTATTTGCAGTTCACTGTTTTTCAGCAACAGAAAGCACATTAAGGAAATGGACTGGGAATTAGAACTTTCCACCTGCTGCCACAGAAATGTGGGCCTTCCTCTGCAAATCAATGGCCAAGACTGTTACCTTGTGGCCACAATTAGCCCTACCACCACCACCACCACCACTACATACAGTAGTTGGTGATGTGGTGTCTGAATTATAGCTGATCCAGAATTAAATCCAGAGACTGTGAACCTATGCTAGGCTGAGCAATATTCCACCCCCTGACTTACTGAACAACTTCTGACACACACACCCCACTGCACCCCAGCAGGGCCATCCTCTGCTTTGTGTCAGGCAGGGTTACAAAGCATCTAGGCGTGCCCCCATAGTCAGACATAACATGATTACAGCACCGGAACACCCTGATGGATCTTAGTGCTGATTTCACAATTTTACACCTGACTGCAGAGACATAGCCACTTTTGCAAACCTGTCCACATCCCACAGTGTGCTATGCGGGAAGCTTCAGAGGATGTTCAGTAGGTTGTGTGTGTGTGGGAGGGCTATGGGCACTGCACTGCACTGCACAGGGAGGGAGGAAATACCATCCCTTGCAGCATCCCCAAAAAGGCATACACATGCATAAGGGAAACCTTTGTGTGAGTACATCCCTAGGAGGATGGCATCCCACCTGGGATTTTCAGGAGAAGCAGGAGCAAAATGGAGGGAACTGTGACAATTCTGAAGGGGAAAGAAATTTGCTTCCCAAATTTGGGGGCTGCTTATCAATATGGTTGAAGTTATTGTTTCTTTTAGACATATTGGCCTAAATATTATTGATTACTTTAAATTAGAGTAGACCTATTAAATAAATTGTTGAATGATGAGTCCCATCGATTAAATGAGTCTACAGTGGTTGGGACAAAGAAAAGGATGCAGGGTTTTGTATACATAAAACTACAACAGGTAAGCAGTCTCAAATCTAAGGGCAAATTTTTCCTCCTGAAAAAGAAAAAAAAAACAATTGCACCCTTTCTTCCTCCTGATCCCCATCAATATACAACAACAACAACAATAATAATAATATACATTGATATATTGATCCCCATCAATATACAGTATATGAGTAGTTGTGTGCTCCAACACGGGAGGCGGAGAATTCACAAGAACTACAGATTTTCTTTAAAAAGAGAAATAAAGAAAGCTTAATTCATTTGCACAGCAAGAGAAACATTAGTGGAGTATTTAGCTGGACAGAGAGACAGATTTTCAGGTGTTGGGCTCTGAGAAGCAGAACCAGGCCTCTGAGAAGCAGAAGCAAACAAGGAACAGGGAGAGAAATTAATAAGGTAAAGAAAAATGATTTGTTCAGTAGTTGAAGTTACAAAAACAAAAGACACCTACCAGCCAATAAGTCCTCCTAAACTGATGGGGACTGAATAAATATGCTGAGAATGTACTATAAATAGAAAGGTTTGTGGGGGAAATAGTTGTACCTCATTGTTAGTTATGTCACATACATCCCTACACAAAAGGTGGTCCCACAACAACAGTCCTAGAAGAGCATTCCACATATAAATAGCAAGGAGTGACTTATCAGAGGGTGGTATCATATTTTCCTCACCACACATATTTTTCTCACCACATATTATAAAACATAATATGCCCCCCTCCAAGCAGAATGGCAAGGGAGAGTGACAAACAAGAAAGAACTAGTATGCATTTATAACAAGATAAACTAAAGGGTCCCAGTCCTGTTGAAATCATGGTTCCATGCATGAAATTACCAGCTTCCTTCACCAAAGTCTATTGCAAATCAGATGAACCTCCTTATATATGTTCACAACCGTCCTGTCCACAGATTGAAAGTTTAAGGAGAGGAGACCTATCCATTAGGGGCAGCTCTGAACATGCTAACAATCAGAGTTGATTACACATACATTCATACAGCACAGCTTTTAAGGCGGGGGGGAATACCACTCACCCACTTTCTACACTTCATAGTATATAGCACAATGTAGCAGGCACTACATTGTAGCACTTATTTATGGATGTCATAAACACCGCTGCCATGTCCTGTCCTTCTATATAAAAAAGGCTGTTTCAGAGACAGATATTCATCATTTGGGGTGGCTACAATTTCAAAAAACATCAGGTATATCGATTGATGCTGCAAGATTTGGACAGTGATCCAAAATTGCAGTTTTGATCTGCTTATTCAGATGAATTGTGAAGTCCTGTGTTGCTGTGTTGGTCCTCCTCCCTCAGCACTTCCAACCATCCATGCTGGATGAGGATGATGAACATTGTTATCTAGCACTATCAAAGTGCAATAGGATGGGGAAGGTTGTACTAAGCCAACATGGAGAACTGTATGCTGTGTGGAGACCAATTTTCACCTGTGGTTCACACTTGGTGGACCACAAATTCTGTCACATAAATTCCAGTTCTTCTTTAAATCAATGTTCAACTATTTTGGGAGGTGGAGGCTGGTTTTAGAGATGGTAGGAGGGCAGGGTAACTTTTGCATTTATGGATAGTTTTAATGAGTCTTGGGCCATTTGGGGATCTGGGGTCCATTTTGGAAGGTACCCCAAGGGCTACAAAATGGATCTGGGGACCACAAACCACCCATGGGCCACACCTTCCCCACTCCTGCAGTAAGTGGACAGGATATAGCGATGTAATTATGAAAAAGAGATATCAATATATACATACATAGAATGCTAACAGAACTGAGAGATTTTGCTTGCCTTTTGCTTGACTCTCAAAGTGGTTGTCATCCACCTCTCACATGCAAAAGACACTTATCTTGGAATAAACTAGATCCATTCCATTCAAACCTGTCTAAGCTTGCTTGACCATGCGATATATAAATATGCTTTAGAAGTTTACCCAATGGGGTTCAGATGACTTACACCCAGGTAAGAATGGATCATAGCCTTTTAATCTAAATCTGGAAACAAAATATACCTTATATGAATTTGCTACTTTGAGTCTGTATCATCATGTACTTCATATTTTATTAGGGCTGCAAAGTTTAATTAATTGGTTCTATTAGTCCATTAAAATTAATTGACCAAAAGGTGCCCCTCACTAATTGGACAGCAGAAGACTGTTTTATTCTCCCAGGCACTTTAGTGCTTAATTTTTGGGGTGTTTTTTTGTTTTGTTTTGTTTTTTAAAAAAAGAACATTTATATATATATTTTAGATCTTAGAACAGCTCATGTTTTCATTTTCATTGTCTTCTGAAGCTGTTTTATTTATTGTTTTATTTATTTATTTATTTGTGTATTATGTTTTCACACCATGTTTGATAGTGTTCCTACATTTTATGGGCTGAAGCCAACCCATAGCACAACTGAACTCTCTTCTCTTCTCCTCCCTACAGCCCTCTGACACCCAAAAACCAATTTGGGGAGGGGGTCCCTGAAGCAGTGGGGCTGCAGGGATTTGGAGACTCATCCTCATTCTGCTTCCATTAGTGGAAGCATCTTATTGGATCCTGGGCACTGGGTTTCAAATTTGGCTCCTGGGTGGTACAGAGATGTAATATTTTTTTAAAAAAAGATCCATTTAGATCCTCCGGGACTGCCTCCTCCCGTACTACCCTCCCTGTGCACTTCAGTCCTCTGGGAGGAATCTGTTACAATCTATGAAAACAAGGCTGTCGGTGACCTTCCAGAGGGCCTTCTCTGCTACCGCTCCCAGATTATGGAATGGTCTGCCAGACAAGACCTGTCTTATTACCACCTTAGACAGCTTCAAAAAAAGCTGTCAAGACGGATCTTTTCTGGCAGGCCTTTCCCGAATAGCTATCCCAGCCTGAAGATTCAGCTGTCTTTTCTCTTAAGCTGCCATTGAATTATTCCATTTTTTCTCTTTTTAATTATTGTATGTTTTTAATCTTTTTAATGTAATATTGTTTTAAGGGGTGGGTGGGTTAAGGTACTAATATAATTATGGAATTTTTAATCTGTAAGCCACTCTGATTGCATTGAAGAGGGGCGGGATAAAATAATTCATTATTATTATTATTGTTGTTGTTGTTGTTGTTGTTAGATCCAGATTTAGTCATATTTCTAGTAGACCCAATGAGGTCCTGTAGATTTCCACAATTTTACCCTACACATGACCAAATCTGGATCAATACGAATACAGCTTGGAAAAACAGTGTAAGCTAACCTTAAAAGGGTTTATCCCCCATTCCTTTCACACACAGGAGGAGTGAACCTCCAAAACAAAGTCGACCTGATAACCAGAGGTATCCAAGCCCTGATATAAACACAAAAGAAGTTTTGGACTTATTGCCATTTACCCTATTCAAATGTTTGTACAATTACCAATTGCTTTGCTTTAGTTTGATTCAACTGAGAATTTCATAGCTGATTAAAGTATGCTTAACCAGTGTGCAATTCCAATCTATATAACAGCATTCAAGGTTGCCATATATCAATAAAATTAGCTCTTTTTTTAAAAAAAATGATTAGTGACCTCAATTTTTAATGAACATATGCTTCCTTGAGGGCTCTCTGAAGGTCTAAAAAGAAATCCATTTATTTAAAAATAAATAGGTGTTCAAAATGTTTTGCTTCTCATTAACCCAGAAGTAGGCAACTTTGGCAGGGGCTAAGTCTGACCCACACACTTAGAAACATTGTTTGTTTTCTTTATTTAAAAAAAAACTGTAAGAATTTGTTCTTTTATATAAAAAACAATTTGGGAAAAGGACATTTTCAACTAAAGCAATACACTCTATGACTGCTGCCACACTTCAGAAATAATGCAGTTTGACACTGCTTTAACTATCATGGCTCTGTCCCCATGGAATTATGGGATTTATAGTGTGTTGTGGCACCAGAGCTCTCTGACAGAGAAGGCTGAAATGCTCACAAAACTACAAATTCCAGAATTCCATAGCATTGAGCCATGGCAGTTAAAGTGGTATCAAACTGAATTATTTCTGCAGTGTGTCAGCAGCATATGTAGCTTCAGAGAAGAAGTTTTATTCCCGGACATTCCCAGAAGCCTGATCCTCCTTGCTGTGAACATTAACAAAATTCCATCAGCTGCGACTTGGGGACCCATGGGATAGCAAAATTGGAATGGGCCACATGTTACTCACCCCTGCACCCATCTTTATAACAGCTCTGGGCATTAGGCCGACATTTCCATCTTTCAAATGGAGAGAAGATGAATCTATCAGATTATTAACCCACCTGAGGCAAACTATCAAGTTCAAAGAGGAGGTGAGATTTCAACCAAGGGCTTCCTGGATCTCTCCCAGCTCACACTCTTAGCCATAACGCTCCAGCTGCTAATTTATTTCAGATATTTCTAGGCAGCCTTCTCTGCCAAATGGCACTCAAAGCCACGTGGAACGTTAAACAGCATCAGAACATTAAAAATACATAAACAACCCTAGAAGCTAGAAGAGCCAGCTGGGCTAAAAATCATGACAAACACTTTCGTGACAGGCTAAAAACACAGCATAGTCCCACATCATCAAAGGGACTCCTCACACACACACAAACACACACCTGTTGACAAAATAGCAGCCACGAAGAAGCCAAACTTGGGTCACCAAGACATACATTTCACAAAGCAGACACTAGTGTTGCCAGTGATCCAAAGTAAGTGCCTAACATAGAACAGAATGCAAAGCAAAGCATTTCTTGCAAACCCAAAGGGACAGGTATGAAGGAATGAAGCCTGGTACCAGACATCAGCAATGTCAAGCATCTACCAAAGTTCACATCCTAGCAGAGGGTCCACCAACAGTCCCTAGAACCTCATGTCTTATGGCTTCTTTTCTTCACTGATGCCACTTAGGGTTTCCAGGTCAGGACTATCCCAGGTCCTGAGATTCTGGGACCAAAACCTGAGATCTACTGAAGTAATGTGTGCTTTTTGTAAAGATAATGTTATTCTCTAATAAAAATAATAATTTAAAAAATCCTGAGATCTAGAGATAGCCCCTTCTGATGTCATAAGAGGGGAGCCCTGGTGATGTTACAAGGACAATCTATGATGAAGTCATTAAGCATGAATACATGAAGGATCAACCACACTTGCACACAGTATGCCATTCAAATACAAAAACAACAACCCAAGAACACTAAGTTCAATTTATGAGAAACATATAAATATACGTATTTTCAAGGCCGTACTCTCACCCTGAGATTTTTGCCCCTTGTGCAGAGAATTGGAAAGACCAGCCAGCCCCTGAGATCTTGCAATCCTAATGCCACCTAATACTTATTATCCAGAGTGAGCAATGTGACTACCACATCTTTTGCCCTCACCTTTGGAGAGGTGGTAGAGATCGGGCCCAGAGGTAGAACAAGCAAAGAGGCAGTGGAGGTAGGAGCAATATGGGCACACTGAGGATGGCAAAGGGGGTACCATCCAGAGCATCTTACCTGAGAGCCTTTCAAAGCCTGAAACTGCCACTGTGTGATACATAGTACCCTTGGAGCTTTCAGTCAGAATTTCCCTGAGATTCTGCAACTTCCCCAAAGTCCTTCAAATATCACTAAACAGGGTCAATTTCCTGAAAATAACACTTGCCAACTGGCCTATGCTATCCAACGTCACAAGTCTATTAAAGCATAAGGTGCATTAAAGGGTTTACGTGGAAGAGCTTTAAGATGAGTAAGGAGATTTTCAGATGGGCCCAATATTCTGTGGCAGACATGGAACAGGGTTGAGAAAGGGTCTACATTTTGGACAACATCGACCCTTTCTGTCCTGCTCCCGTCCTGTCCCCGTGCTGCTCCTGGAATATTCTATTCATGATGAAACATCGTGAACAGACCACCCGTTCCGTGTCTATCACGGAATCAGGGTTGTGGGGAAAAGAGCCCTGTTCCTGTTGCGAGATGACAGCCACGGGGGGGGGGGGGGAGGGAGCTCCATTCCCAGCACTTCCGGGCATAATCGGGACATCCAGGTAAGTGGCACCCTTCCCCCCCCCCCCCGGGTTACTTGTATTTTTTTTTCTGTGTTTTTGTGCTTTGTTTTCAGTTTTGATGTTTGGCTTTTTTTTTTAATTTTTAAATTTGCCATGTGTCTGTTTTCTTGCGAGAACGGGCAGGGTTTCATTTGCTGGTCATAAATGCAGCCTTCCGACAGCTGCATTTATGACCAGCCAGCAAGGAGAGAGGGAGGACGTTCCTGACATGGAATGAAGGTAAGTGTGCAAACATTTTTCATCTATTTTGCAGCAGGAACAGGAATGGAGGTGATGGGGCAGTAATGGGGTATTTGGCCCCATCTGAAAATGTCCTAAAAGCCAGGATTCAGTCATCACAAATTCAAAGGAGATGATGCTGATGTTCCCAGGACAGTAATGCAAAGGTTAAATAAGTGCCACTGGATGGAGCAGGAGCTGCATCACCATAAAGCATAAGATTGAGGTATACAGACATTTAAACAGGAAGAATTCAGCCACAGCAACTGCAGGTTATACAGTTCTAGAAAAGAATGGCAAAGCACCCACGTTCTGACATCACATATCAGTCTCTTTAATGCTCAACTAAATGCCATCATTAACATGACTAGAGCTAAAACCGGACCACAAAAGCATCAAAAGGCTCAGGTTCCCTGCAGTTTGCAAGAATACCTTTCTCTCTCCCTCTCTCAATCCATTTTTAAAGAATGAGGCAAACACAGCAATAAAACAATTCAGAAAGAACTGAGAATGTGTTGGAAATTTCAGAAGCCATGGAATGTTGGATCCATTGGAGAAAGAAGTAAAGGGAGAGGAGGAAAAAAAAGAAGGTGATGGAAAGGGAATTGGACAGTCCAATCCCTTTAGCAGCCTATACTATCTCAGAGGGAGGAATGATGAGCTGGAATCCTCAGCAGAACCACTGCTGTTGGATGAGAAAAAGAGATGGAACTTGAAGGTGACGTGTCACAAACACTGCAGGGTTCCATCTCTATAAGACAGTGAATCCATGTTAGGTTTTTGTTTGAATTTTCAAGGAGCTATCCAAGGTGCTGAACATGTATTAGACTGCTCTTTTACATTTTGGACTAATACTGGCATGGATTCATTGTCCGACTGATATGGGAGCTACCCATTGCCACTGGAGAATCAGCATTACTTGCAGAAAGTTTTGGGTTTTTAAAGTTACAACTTGCAGGGACAAAGTTACTTTGCTTGTATACTGAATAACATTTTCTTATTGTCTTTCAAAGTTATTTTTGAGATATTTTTTGAAGAGATTTTTAAAAAGAAAATATGAAATTATCTTATCAGTCTTAAGCTCCCCCCCCCAAATGTAATGAAAAGAAAGGAAAAAACATGGAGTGTGTATGGGGGGGGGGTCCAGTTGGCCCTCTCCTTGCTCTCTTTCTGCCCTCAGGCAAAAACCTTTTATTTAGGCAGGCCTTTGTTTCTTAAATCATGTGGCAGAAGAGTGGTTTTAAAATGGCGGCCAGTGCTGATATCTTTTATCTTTAAAATTATGTTTTAAATGTGGTTATACTGTTTTTAACCATGTGCTTTCTTCACAGAATTGTTTAATTAAAATTCTTTTTTTTTTAAGCAAAATAAGATTTTACTTGAAATTATTTTTTTAAAAAAATATTATAAACCACTTATGCCAGGGCAAAGGTGGGGTATAGACTGAAAAAGAAAGAAGGAAGATAGGAAGGAAGGAAGGGAGGGAGGGAGGGAAGAGAAGAGAAGAAAGAAGCAACCTAGTGCATAATGGAACAAAGTACTATTAAAAATTGTAATACAAAGCAACAGATTACTTTTCAAACATGGTAACAAGCAATGGGAACAAATTACTTTAAAAATTAATTTTCTGAGCTTTCACAAGAAGATGGAATGCATCATTGGGGCTCAGGTGCCATTTGTTAATATCCTCAAACATAGTGGTTCTTAGCATATTACACTGCATTGCCATTCAATCCATACAGCCACAAACTTGTAGGAAGAAGCAGGTGAAAAATCTTCCCTCCCTTCCAGTGCCTCTGAGGGAAGGTTTAATGGAATTGTATTATTATTTTCAGGTTGTTGTTGTTGTTGTTGTTAAATCTTAAGTCTTGGGGGTCTGCAGCAACAAAAGATATTTAAAGGGGGTCCCTGGTAAAGACAAAGTTAAGAGGCACTGCTTGAACAGAAAGGTTTGGCTGTCTGTTACTATAGTGACAAATCTTCCTTAAGTCAGAGGTAGACACAATACAGTCTTGGACATGTGAAGGCAGCATGTGTCCTGCACATTGTGGATTTCTGTTGTGGATTTCTATATTTTCTTTTGACTATATTTTTTGTGACTCTTGACTTCTACAGATTCATAAACTTTTTCTGGGAAAAGGGGTTAGCATTATTTCCTGGAAACCTGTAGTTTAGGAACAGCAATTCCTTTTAAATAGGTTACATCCCCCCCTTGCACTGTTTAACATTAAGAAAAACCCCATTTCCAGTCTCTCCCAATTTTAACCCATTTTTCTGGCCTTTGTGCAGCCCCAAATGGTGATGCAGCAGGAATTAAACCCAAACTAAATAAAAAAAAAACCATTTTAGCCCATCCCTGTTTAAGCTTAACAGAGTTATCCCACAAGAGGAAACAAAAAGCTTATTGTCTCTTTCTCCCCAGTGTTATCTGGTGAAAAGGGAAAGAACAGGATGCCTGCTTCTCTAGCCAACTCTGGTCTGGATTTCATCCTCATTCTATCTCTTACAACTGACTCTGGATACTGATGCCAAGTGATAGCAGACTCACTTATCTGGAATCCTTTCTTCTTAAGATAAAGATGAGAGTGTCCCCAAAGGTGTCAGAAGAGTGTACTATATATCTCTGTACACAAAGGGCATGCTTACAAACACAGTGTGAGAAAAAATATAAATCCAATTCCTTCAGTTTTGAAAGGGACATTCACTCTTTGGGGGAAAAATAGAGGGTATATACAGTTTTGCTCACAGAATGAGGGAGGGAGGGAGGGAGGGAAGATCATAGGCTCTTGGATTTTTCACACAGAGGGATTAAAACAACAGCCATCACAGTACAGTGGAATGAGCAATGAACTAGACCAGAGTTCAAATCCCCACAAAGCTATGGAAACCCACTGGCTGACCTTGGGCAAGTTATACTCTCTCTGCTTTAGAGAAAGGAAATCGCAAACCTCCCCTGGATAAATCTTCCAAAGAACATCCTAGGAGCTGGTCTCTAGGAGTCAACAGTTGATGGGAAGGCACATAAGAACAGAAGCTTAAAACATAAATTGGCTGGCATACCAAAGGCACTGCCTCCACTGGTCAGGATGCTCACTGAGAAAATACATGTCTTGCTTTCCTAAGATTCAGCATCTTGAGGGAAAAATGTGGCAGCCTCAACGGCAACTGATGCCTTGGGCCAGGCAATACCCTATCACACACAGGGAAAGCCTTTTGACAGACTAAGAGAAGGGGAAAGGCAAGCCAAGAAAGCTTCTGCATATAGCTCAAGCCCAAGGGTGACAAAGGGCCTCCACCTGGAATCTCCTCGAGTCCTCCCTGTGATCTGCAAGCTCTTTTTAAGGAGTCCATTAGGAAGAATGTGGTGTTTTGCTACAGTGGGATGCTGATTAATTAGGCTTCAAAGAAGCGTGTCTCTGATTTGCTGCAACCGCATCCCCCATTGAGCCAGGATTGCATGTGGGAGTCACAGCATGGTTTAATTTGAGGACTACCCCCCACCCCCAGGCCCTGGCAGGGTGCTCAGAGGGATAGGAGCTCTCTGCTGATAAATAACAGCTGAGAAATAACATTTGTTTGCAGAGACCAGGACTCTTCCTCATTGTTCTTTTTAGTACCAATATTATTTATTATTTTACTATGTTATTAGCATTTTATTGTCATTTTTGACACCAGATGCTCCTTTCCTTAACACATGCAGCCACCTCCTCAGCTCAGGGCTGTTTTAGAAAAAGTGGAACTTACTTTCATGGAAAGATGAAAGATTTAATTCGGGGGTGGGGGGAGAGCTTGGCTTTGCAGAAGCCATTGGGAAAAAGGAAAGTTTTTTTATGATTGAGGGGGATAGGATGCTAAGAATTTGCTTTTTTAAAGTGATGTGAGTTCTTATCTCTGTCTTAGTTTTTGTAAACTACCTTGTGAGCCTGCAAGCTGGCGTACTGTAGTGGTTTGAGCGCTGGACTATGAATCCCTGCTTGGCCATGCAAACCCACTGGGTGACCTTGGACAAGTCACACTCTCTCAGCTTCAGGGAAAGGCAAAAGCAAGCTCCCTCTGAACAAATCTTGCCATGAAAACACCTTGATGGGTTCACCTTAGGGTCACCATAAGCTGGACATTTATTGAAGGCAAACAACAACAACAACAACAACAACAAACCACCTTGAGTTCCAGGGCTAGGAAAGATGGGATACAAATAAACAGAATTAAGAAGAAGGGCTGCCAGACAGAGGAGGGAGCAGGCCTGTTCTCTGCTGCCTAAAAGCATAGGACCAGGTCTAATGATTTGAAGTTACAGGAGAGTAGATTTTGATTGAACACTAGAAGGTATGTCTTGACAGTAAGTGTGGTCCAACAATGGAAGAATTGCCTAGAGAAGTGGTGGGTTGTCTTTCTCTGGATGTCCTCCAAAAGAGGCTGGATAGCTATCTGCTGGGGATGCTTTAGCTGGAGATCCTGCATTGAGCAGGGAGTTGGACTATAACTCTATGATCCATGACTCTGTAAGATGTCCACACTGCCCCATAGGGGAAAAAGATTATCCGCACTCCAAGAAAGGTCTGCCAGCACCCTGCACTGACCAGCACTCTCCAAATTCTAGAGCAGATCATTAAACAGAGAGTCTGTGAACATTTAGAAGGCAATGCCATAATCACAAAAAGTCAACATGGGTTTCAGGGAAACAAGTCATGCCAGACTAATCTGATCTCTTTTTTTGATAAAGTTACCAGCTTGGTAGATGAAGGGAATGCTGTGGACATCGCATACCTTGATTTCAGTAAGGCCTTTGACAAGGTTCCCCATGACATTCTTGCAAACAAGCTTGTAAAATGTGGGCTAGACAAGTTAACTGTTCAATGGATTTGTAATTGGTTAACCGGCTGAACCCAAAGGGTGCTCAGCAGTGGCTCCTCTTCGTCTTGGAAAGATGTGACCAGTGGGGTGCCACAGGGTTCTGTCCTGGGCCCAGTGTTATTCAACATCTTTATCAATGACTTGGATGAGGGAATTAGGGGTATACTTATCAAATTTGCAGATGACACCACATTAGGAGGAGTAGCTAATACCCTAGAGGACAGGATCAAAATTCAAAATGACCTGGATAGACTGGAGAGCTGGGCCAAAGCTAACAAAATGAAATTCAATACGGAGAAATGTAAAGTACTGCATTTAGGGCAGAAAAATGAAATGCATAAATATAGGATGGGAGAGACCTGGCTGAATGAGACTACGTGCGAAAGGGATCTAGGAGTCCTAGTAGACCACAAGTTGAACATGAGCCAACAGTGTGATGCGGCAGCTAAAAAGGCCAATGCGATTTTGGGCTGTATCAATAGAAGTATAGTGTCTAGATCAAGGGAAGTAGTGGTGCTGCTCTATTCTGCCTTGGTCAGACCTCACCTGAAGTACTGTGTCCAGTTCTGGGCACCACAATTAAAAAAGGATATTGACAAATTGGAGTGTGTCCAGAGAAGGACAACTAAAATGGTGAAAGTTCTGGAAATGATGCCTTATGAGGAGAGACTTAGGGAGCTGGGTATGTTTAGCCTGGAAAAAAGATGGTTAAGAGGCGATATGATAGCCCTGTTTAAGTATTTGAAGGGATGTCACGCTGAGGATGGAGCAGGCTTGTTTTCTGCTGCTCCAGAGACTGGAATACGGAGCAATGGGTGCAAGCTCCAGGAACAGAGATTCCACCTCAACATTAGGAGGAACTTTTTGACAGTAAGAGCTGTTTGGCAGTGGAACGCACTCCCTCAGAGTGTGGTGGGGTCTCCTTCCTTGGAGGTCTTTAAACAGAGGCTGGATGGCCATCTGTCGGGGATGCTTTGATCGTGATTTCCTGCAGGACAGGGGGTTGGACTGGATGGCCCTCATGGTCTCTTCCAACTCTGCAATTCTAGGATTCTATGATTCTATGAAATGCATCAGGCTACAAATCCTATTAGACTACAAATCTCCAACTTCTCTAGGAGTTGGATTCTGACACATCTTAAGAGCCCCGAGCTGGGGAGCAGTGGCTTTATTGAATGTGGAAAAACAGGATGGTGAAGGTAGGAAAGTAGAAATGGCTTTGAGGTTCTTGTAGTGCCAAACCCATGTTATAATAGAATGTGCACATAAAATGCCTTGTACATCCCCCACTCCTAATTTAACCTAGTTTTTCATGATTTTCCATGATCTTTCTTGGCCCAATACAGCTACTGTAAGAAGCAAATAAGTACTGACTGCCACAGAGCTCTAGGAAAGAGACAACTGGACCAAACTGAAGTTAATCATGCTGCCCAGGGTCAACGCTAAACTGAGGACCAGTCCCTGTTGTGGTTTACACTTGATCTAGTGAATATAGATCCATACACAGTGGAACTCTACCCTATATCTAGCTCACCATGGACCCCAGGAAGATGCTTTATACCAGGTCAGACTGTTTTACCACTCTGATTAGGAGCAGCTTTCCAGCATCTCAAGCAGAGGTCCTATTATTTAGAGATTAGGTTAGTATCTTCCAAAATCAGGATACAAGGTGACTGAACCCAAAAGGAATAACACAAGTGTGAGTAAAAATATAAATAAAACTGATGGTTTACATTTTTAATTAATTGTGAAATCAATTTTTTCCATCTCTTTAAATAAAAAAAGAAAGAAAGATGTCAAGATTTGAACCTTCTGTATATATAGGATGTGTGCTGACATCAAACAATGGTCTGTCCCTCTCTCTCACCTGCACATGTCATTATCTTTTATATATATGTAAATGTCCAGTGTGTCCAGTTCTGTCTACTGCAAAAAGAGGAGGATGGATGGACTGCTCAGGCAGGGTATCTTAATATACTCATGAACTAATTGCTTGTGATCTTTGCCAAAGGGCCAAGAAGCAATTGGGAAAGGAAGCAAGGTCATGTCAAAGTCTTGCTCCTGTCTCCCTGTACAGTAGACCCTGCTGGCTCAGTTGATACCAAGAAATGTACTTTGTTGGGTTTTTGTTTTGTTTTGTTTTTTAAGTATTGGTCTTTTCCAAATTGGTTTACCGACCTCCATCTGCATCCCAGGATCTCACCTAAGGTGGTGACCTTTCCTCGGGAAAAACAAAACACTTTTTTTTTTTTTGCATCAGGAGAGATCAATCTGAATGTCCAAGACCTATGAATGAGGAGGGAGAGCTTTCAGCATGGTATCCCTAGAGGATGCTCACCTTCAAAACTTTATGTCCATTATGACAAAAATGAACCAAGAGCCAGATTCCGCCTTCAAAAATATCCTTGTCATATAAATAAAATGCTAGGGGGTGACCCTAAGCTATTTAAGTGACTGCTTAACATGAATAGATATTTCACAAACTGGAAACCAAGAGTCTGAATCCACACTATACAAATAATCCAGTTTGAAACTGGATTATTTCCCATGGCTCCCTTCCTATGGAATCCTGGGATTGTAGTTTCATGAGGCATGAGCGCTCCTTGGCAGAGAAGGCTAAAGACCTTGTAAAACTACAGATCCCAAGATTTAATAGGAAGGAGCCATAGTATGGATTCAGCCTCATAAACATACACATTTCCTTATCATCAAGACAAGATCTGGGGGAGAGGGAAACAGAGGGAGAGCCTGGAGTATGTCTTGTTGCTATAGAAGGCAGTACAGTCCCATACACACTCCCTTTTTAGTGATGCTCTTTGATGTCACATCGTAACATAACCCTTAAGTGTTTGATCCACTGCAGGGTTATAATTCTCAAGCCTATTAGCTCAGAGTAGCTTCACTTAAACTTCCATACTAGTGGAGAATCAGAAGTTAATTCACCCGAAAGCAACCAAACTCTGTCATCAGATCCTTTGCTTTCCTGTAGCATTGGAGCACTAAAATGCAGTGGCTACACAGTGGATGGTTTATATAAAAATTACCATTCTTTGGAATCACAAGGTAGATGAGACTGGAAAAGGGGTGGGGAGCAGCAGGAAGTAGAGAGAAAGATACTTTCCTATATTCATAGAATTTCATCTTGATAATTTCTGTGTTATCTCCCTGCTGCATTTACTGGGCTATCTATCCTTACAAGGCAGGAAAAACTGCCCTCCCCTTCAATAATGTAACCTGGGAAATATAAGACTTTTTCCTTCCCCAAAACATCATTTATATCCATGGTTCCCTCATCCACCCCCCACCCCCACACACTTATTTTATACTTCTATGGGCAAGGAAGCTGGGGCTACACAGTAGTGGCTTTCTTTCCAAACCAAGGCTGGAAATGCTAAGCAATTCATTTTCACATATTACATAATTCTGACCTGGAATTGTAGGAATTCACAGGCAACCTGTCTGTTGATCAACATATACCACATTAGTGCAAGCATGCCGTTTTCTGTGTCTGCCTGCACTGGAAAGCTATGACTGGCTAACATTTCTCTGATGTATGCCCACCAGATCATAACACAGTATATAGAACGAACCCTCACATACAAAAAGGAACTTTGCAACATGTGGTGCGGTCCAGAGATCATGTCCCACTCTTTTGTCCCATGTTATCTCTCTGCTTCTTCCAATGGCTCCCTGCTCTGCGTTCTTCCTTCCTTCGGCAAATACCTCTCCTTGATCATCACCATTCCCTTTTAAAATTTAATTGCATACATTATGCTTCTTAGATGGGCAGATTCAAGCTGAAGCTGAGAGGTTATGTTAAAACAAGCACTTGCTAACAAAGCAAGATGGGTTAAGGGGTTAAAAATCACCCCTCACTTTTTCTTTCTTTCTTAAAAAAGGCTTTTCCTCTGAGAAGGGGGCATGATCTTGAATGGCTGCTTTTTAAAAACCCATAGAATCCTAGAGTTGGAAGAGACCACAAGGGACATCTAGTTCAACCCCCTGCCATGCAGGAATACCCAATGAAAGCATTCCCAACAGATGGCCATCCAGCATCTGTTTAAAAACCTCCAAAGAAGGAGAGCCCCACCACACTCAAAGGCAGTGCATTTCATGTACTGTGTATATATATATATATATATATATATATATGCCTGCAGTCAGTCCCATATATCTCTAGAATAAGTTTGAGTCCTGACAGTTTTTCTATATGGTGTTTGCTCACTAAAGATACAGTACTCCCTTATACTATTGCCTTTCCCATCACCCTGGACTACAACACTCAACATTCTGCACCAAATGTCAGTTGGCTTGATGGACACAGCAGACCCACATGTCCAAGTGAACATGGTCAGCCAAGGCTCCTCCTGGCTCGAACCATTGGTCTCTCTTGCCCAGCACAGCTTATCACAAGTGAAGGTGGCTCTCTAGAAACCTGGAAAAGAGCCTTACCCAGATCTATTCCTTGTAACCTTTTTTTTTTTTTTTGACTGCAAATACTGACTATAAAACAGGACCTTCTCCATCCAAAAATGTATGCTTTGCTATGGAGCTTTGCATGGAAAAAGCATAGAAAGCCATGGATTCTCAAACTACAGCACCCTTCTCCAGCCTGCCCCCCTCCAGATCCAATGATTACAACTCTGAGAATCTTCCACTGAAATGCTATGCTTCGAGGCTTATGCTACTCTTTCTTCCAATGTATAGCTGGCTGGGGGATCCTGAGCATTGGTAGTCTAACCCATCTGGAGGACACCCCAAGTTTGGGGAAGGTTTGAACAGTAAGCTCCAGTACAGCCAACTTTGGGCCCTTCTGGGAAATAAACCCTTGTGGGTGCAAACACAGGCACTAGCTGCCCAGCATTTTCTCACCACAGTTAATGGCATTAAAAAGTGTTTCCTATTTCCTGGATTATATCTGCTGGACTAAGCGCACCACTGCCCCCCCCCCGCGATTTACACCTCTTCTCCCTATTCCCTACAACCTCCAGTTCCCTAGTTTTCCTAGTCGCCACCTTCCTTCCTAAGCTTTCCACTCCCATTCCTCTTTGGGCAATCCATTTTTTAAGAAACCCAAACCAAAAACTGCAGTCTTCCCTCTTCTATGAATACCAAAAAAGAGAGAGGGTTGTATCTCAGTACTGTACTAAAATAACTTTATTGCTTCTTTAAATCTGACAATGTGAACTCTAGTCCAGAAAAAGTTTGTGACACACGATAAACCCACCGGCTTTTTAAATGCCAACACCAGCTCCTCGAATTTGTCTGCTTATCTTGTTCTGAAAACCTCCCCTGAAAACAGGTCACCCCCCCTCCCAAGAGACTCTAATGGCTAAGATCCCAGTAGAGACCAACCAGTTTTTCAAAAGTTTCATTGCATGAGGCTTATTTCTGAAGTCAAACTTCTAGTTCTCACGAAGGTAGAAACAGGAAGAAAGACACCATATCCTCCAAGCAACCCAAATGGAGGGGTGGGGGGAAATTACAAGAATTTGGAAAGACAGCAAAAAGAGAAGAGGACCTCCTACCTGCAATCCAGTTACTCGAAGTTTCATTCCTTGCCACACTCGTGGCAAATGGTGGGAGTCCACAGTAAGCTTGAAGCAGAAACAGGGGAGAGAGGGGAGGAAGCAGATTGCTAGGGTCGGGATCCAGGGCTAGCCTCTGGATCTTGTTCTTCCATATCTTTCCCAAAATGAGGAGGAGGAAGAGGAGAAAAGGGGAGGGAGGAAGGGACAGACAGAGAGAGAGAGAAAGAGATTAGTTGATGCTGTGCCAGAGTAAGGAGTGGGGAGAGCTCAGAGGCTGCAATTCTGACTTGCCATCCACAAAACACAAATAGTCCAGTTTGAAACTGGATTATTTGCATGGCCCCTTCCTATGGCATCCTGGGATTTGTAGTTTTACAAGGTCTTTAGCCTTCTCTAACTAAGAGTGTGGGTGCCTCGCCAAACTACAAATCCCAGGATTCCATAGGAAGGGGCCATGGCAAAGAATCCAGTTTCAACCTGGATCATTTCTCTAGTGTAGATGCCCCCCTAGTAAATAATACTCTGCGGAATCGTGCCTTAACATCAAGGGGGTCCGGAGGGTGGTGGTGGTTGAGGTGCTACCTGCCTATATCGACAGCCACCCGATCCTTCAAACCCTTGAGCCAGATGCTTTAGAACACACATCCACACCCGGAAACACACACACACACAGACACACACACACAATCCCGAGACCTTTTCTTGCGTCTCCCCTCTCATGGTCAGAATTTAGATCGGGCTTAGCCTCCTCTCTCCAGCCTTAATTAAGATCAGAATTTAAAATCTGAGTTTCAGGGCTCGATCGATGCACGCGTGGGTTTTGTAAAAGCAAGCTTCCGCGAGGGTGCGATGTCCCTTCCTCCGATTGCAACCGAAGAAGCCATCGCGTTTACCCTGGCTTGGAGTTGTTGCTGTGTGTGGCCAGAGAACCTCGGGGGTCCAACGTTTTTTGTACCCCCCCCAAAAAAATGACAAAATAACCAATGAAAGACAAGACCTGTGCCTCTCTAGGGGAATCGTTCCCATGCCCCCCCTTTTTTTCTTCTTCACCTTGCTCCGATTTGAAACCGCTTTCTTAACACACACACGATCCACATTCGAGAGTTCCGAGCAGTGGAGGGGGGGGGCTCACCCCGAAATTTGGGAGTGGGAGCACCCACCCGTTCCCCCCCTTTGGTCACGAGCCACTTGTGACACACACACACAACACAACACATACACAAGAAAGTGGAGTAAATGTGACCCGATCACCCCGAATAAAGAGGGGCTTTTCTAAAGTGGATCGGAACCAGAATGTCGGCTGTCTTCCCTCGAGCCTCCCACCCCCAAAGCTGCCGACGGTAGTGGGGGGGGGGTTAAAAAGGAGATGTTTCCACCTTCGCAAGAAAGTCTGAACACCCAGGAGGCGAAGGGATCCGGCCAGATCTCCCGGTTTGCATCGGAGTTGAGCTGCGGCGGCTCCGGTTCGCCCGATTTGCTCCGGTTCCGTTTCGACCGCGCGCCACTGGCGGCGTCCGCACCAGTGGCTGAAAGCGGGATGGGGAGGGGGAGAGAAAACGAAGGGAGCGAAGCCGGCGCTCGCTGGCCAGCCTCCGAATTTTCTTCTCGCCTCTCCTCCAATGACCGGCGGGCTGCTCGCTGATTGGCTGGCGCCTTTCGCCCCCTCCCTTCCCCCGAAGGAGAAAGGGATGCTTTTCGCCCCCTTCCTGGCCGAGGCCTGCCGCAAAAGGCTGGTTTAAAAATCAACCAACCAAGAAAGCTATGAGCTTGTTTCCCTCCCCCTCCTCTTGACTTCGGGGCAGATCTGTGCAGTTGTGTGTTTTTTTTAAAAAAATAAAGTCTTTGTCCAAAGTGCTTTGATTGGGTATTCTTAAATGGCAGGGGGTTAGACTAGATGGCCTTTGTGGTCTCTTCCAACTCTAGGGTCTTTGTCCAACGTGCTTTGATTGGGTATTCTTACATGGCAAGGGGTTGGACTAGATGGCCTTTGTGGCCTCTTCCAACTCTAGGGTCTTTGTCCAAAGTGCTTTGATTGGGTATTTTTACATGGCAGGGGGTTGCACTAGATGGCCTTTGTGGTCTCTTTCAACTCTAGGGGGTGAAAAAACTCCTCACAGAATGCAAGGAGAATCCCGCCTGTCTTAACAGCAATCCACCTGATTTCACCATATGGTGAAGGCAGGGGGGCAAAACCAGCAAAAACCTCACCAGAAAAGCCTTTGCAGTTTTCCCTGTCTTAAAAACAACAACAACAACACAAGGATGTGCATTTCCACTTGTTAGGACAAGCAAATCAATCTGATTCGCTTACCCAAATGAGAGGAAGCACAAACCTGATTGGCTGGCTGAGTGCAGGGGGTGGGGCTAAGTTACAGGGCAAGCGGCCGCTGCTGCCATATTGGATTTTCACCCTAGCGAGTGATTGCTAAGGCAATAAAACAGAGGGTTTTTGTTAACTTTCTCTCTTTCTTTTTTCGGAAAGGTGAAATATCACTTGTGCACACCATAAATAGGGGGTTTTTTAACAAAAAAAAGTTCAGTGGCAGATATAAAAACGCACGTAATCCACTTGTGGCCACTATCTTGGCTACAGGCATGCGGAGTTTATGGGGGCCATAAAATCCCATTAAGACATGTCGCAGCTGCTGTGACTTGCTAATACTGTGGGGCAATTTGCTTTTTCCCCTCCATGGAGACAAGCCCTATGATTCTATGGGCCGGTCTAGATGAGGGAATAAAATGTAAATTGGTGGGCAGAAACACCAGTTCAAGGCAGCTGTCATCTGTCTCAATTACTTTTTCGCAAGATCGCTGGTGTGAGAAGCTCTCCATGTTTCCTGTTCACATGGAAGCATGTGCCAGTGAATCAAGATGGCGGCTGTGAGTGATTTACTTGCAGTTTTGTACTCCCCAAAGAGCCCCTGCCAAACAGTATTAAAAAAATAATAATAATTCCAAGGTACGGAAGAGTGATCTTCGGCTTAAATAAGAAAAAAAGAAGAAGAAGGAAACAAAGACAGTTTCAACACCAGAGCACACAATCGCTATGTTGACAATCCAACATGGTGGATCCATGATCTGCCATCTTGGCAAGCTCCACCCTGTGCACATGTCTGACCAATCAGCTGTCCTGTTCAGCAATGAGCTCTGATGCAATTTGGTTGTCCTAACATGCGGGAGTGTGAATTTCCTCTGCAGTTGTCAAAAATAATGAGGAAAGTCCCAGAGGCTTTTGCGGCAGACTTTCCCCAACTTTTGCTCCCCCTCCCTCTGAAAAGGACAGAACGCTGTGGGACCCCTTTTGGACACATGGGATTCCCCACAGATTCCATGAGGATTTATTTCACCATCTGGACTACCCTATGATTCCTCTT
This sequence comes from Gambelia wislizenii, assembly GCA_030847615.1. Taxonomy (NCBI): domain Eukaryota; kingdom Metazoa; phylum Chordata; class Lepidosauria; order Squamata; family Crotaphytidae; genus Gambelia; species Gambelia wislizenii. Next base: position 239,729,099 of record JAUMIR010000005.1, read on the forward strand.
TAAAATTTGTTGTCAAAGTGTTTCCTGTTCCCTTTTGTACAGGTACACTGCTCGGAGGTTTTGTTCTATGAGGAGGGTTTGCTGATATTATCAATAAATGTGTACACAGTGGAAGGAAACAGATTAGAAATCTATAAGGAATAGGATTTAGTGCAGGGTTTCTCCCCCAGGGTTCCCTGGAAGCTTATGGTTCCACAAGAATTCTGCAAGTTTTCTGAGACTGAAAAAAAAATAACCTTTTTTTTAAGGAGCGGTAGATATAATAATTTTTAGGCAGAGGTTCCCTGAGACCTGAAAATTGTTTCAAGGGTTCCATCAGGGTAAAAAGGTTGAGGGAGGCTGATTTAGTGTATAGGATTTGTGATGATATAAATACAGGATTTGCAGCAATCTAGGATATAAATATTTGTAATAAAGTTAATACTTTTATTAGTATATAAATACATTTATATACTACAATAACAATTTGCTATATTGCAACAACATTACAACAAATTATATTCTGTAAGTATAGTTACAACAAATATAATAAATATGTTATTATATAATAAATATATAATTTATTATTATATAACATAGGAACAAATGTCTTTCTCTGTTTCATTCTTGCCATCTTGCTTTCCATTCCTTCAGCTATTTCTTCTCCCAGAAAAGAATTCATTGAAGCTTTGAGCTGTTTTCCAGTCTGAGATTCTGTCCTAGCAAAGACTATTTGTAGGATGCAGAAATAGTAAAACTAAACTAAACTAAGGCTGTATCTGCACTGCAGAAATATTCCAGTTTGACACTGCTTTAACTTCCATGGCTCAATGCTATGGAATTTGGGATTTTGTAGCTTTGTGAAATATTTAGCTTTCTCTGTCAGAGAGCTCTGGTGCCACTACAAGTACAAATCTGAGGATTCCGTAGCATTGAGCCATGGCAGTTAAAGCGGTGTCAAACTGGATTATTTCTGCAGTACAGGTGCAGGCCAAAGCAATATTTGAACTGAATGCCTCCCTGAAGTTGCTCTAAGCATGTGCAGATTTCCTGGGGTTACATGCTTGGCTGGAGTGACCAAATGCAAAAGAATGCAGGGCTTTTGCACCTGTAATAACTGTGTAAAAGAAGGATTTCAGAATGCCATGAAATCTGCTTTCCTGCACAGCTATTAATGGTGGAATCCCAGAACCTTCACCTGCAGTGTTGACCTCTGACACCAGTCTTAGTCAACAAAGAGCTTGGAAAAAATCCTTTCTTGGAGTACAACTCCCAGAATCCCCCAGTCAACCTGGCCATTGTCCCCACATATATTTTGGGAGCTGTCCTTCAGAAAAGGGAACTTTCCAAGCTCTTTGCATACTCACCATTTGTAGTTCATGAATGATTAGTCCCTTTGGACACCAAGTGGGAAAACAAAACATTATTTCCCCTAAATCCAATGGTGTTTTATTTTGTTTTCTGCACAGTTTATTGTGCTGAAATATTTACGAAGCTTCCCTCCTTGGCACTCTGACAAATGAATTAGGGTGAGGAGATCCATTTTGGTGAACAACCGTTAATTCTCCTTTGGTGTAAACCATTCCCTTTTAATTAATAGTCATTAGACTGAAAGAAGCATTTGCTTGGCTTTAGGGAATTTGCTGCTTCTTCCTGAAAGAGAGAACCAGATCTAAATACAATGGATTTGTGGACTTTGTTTTGCCTCCTTCCCCCCCCCCCCAATCTATCAGGGTGTGTTTGAAATAAAATCAGCTTCCAAAAAATTCCTGCAGAGGAAAACAATGATTTAGAACACTATCCTGTATAACTTCATGGGATGAGGGTTTGCTCGGTTTGCTCCAGGGGAAGTGCCGAGGTGTGTATGGCTTTGATGCAGATCAGAAATGGCCAGTCAGTTGTCCATGGGCTGTAACTGGCCAGTGTCAAAAGTTTTGGGGTGCAGACCCCATCATGCCTGGCCATGGGGTTGTGCATGTGGGGATGATGGGAACTGCAGTATAAGGTAGCTGGAAAGCACCATACTGTAGCAGCTGGTGGCCCCCATGTCAGAGGTGGTGGTGTATTTGCTCAGGTGCTGAAAGTTTAAAAGGACTTACCCAAAGGGATGAAACCTATTGCTCAAAAAATTGCATAGCACCTTTAAAGTTCAGAATAAAAGCCAGAGTGGATTCACTGCTCCACTAAGGTGGAAGCCAACAGTTGCCAGTGTTATTCTGTTGGGGGAGGTTGTTGTGTCCCATTCACCACCTTGCACCAGGGAAAGCATTTCTCCTTTCATTTTCTCAGTTTGGGGAAGAGTAAGTATTTGCATGCATCAGATGGATTATAACTGTATCAGGGGTTGTAACAAAAAGTGTACACAGAGGCAGATGCCAAAGTGGCAAAATTCGGTGATGTGGAAGCTTTGTCCTTCATATAGACTTCTCAAAGAAAATGGGAATATTTCACATTAACATGCCCAGACAAAGCATGTTTTCTCAGAAATAAATTCCCTGATGCTAATGGAGTTAACTCTCAGGTAAGGAGACTAAATACTACCACAGTTCTACTTGCTCAAAGGTAGGGATGGAAAGAAAACTTGATTGGACTTGACAGTCTCGACAAAAGCAACATTTTGGCACTTCCCGAGGCTTGTTGCAAGAAAATGGGCACCATGCCTCAAGCACTCTCATGCTGGTGAGACAGCGAGGGAATTTCCAAGAAATAAAGAAGACATGGGCCTATTTTAAACCTGAATGGCTAAAATGGACAACCATTTTAAAACAGACAGTAAAGAGTGGCATTTGGTGTTTCCAATGTCAGCAGGCTGGTAAATCATTTTTGGTTTCAGTCTGAAGCTTAAAGAAGCTATCCAAGGTTCTGAACCTAGTTTGGAGTCAAGTTCTGAACCTTGGATAGCACCTTTATAGTCTGGGCTTTCTTTCTTTCTTTCTTTCTTTCTTTCTTTCTTTCTTTCTTTCACAACCCCACTGACACTGAAGCCAAAAGATGCCACCAGGAGAAGCATGCTTTATTCAATGGGGAAAAGTTGCATACATTTAGGGAAACTGCACAAATAAACATATAAATCAAGAGAAAATGTGATTTAAAATGCATTAATTTCAGTGCTGGGACAAAATGTTGCACATCTGGGTATAAAATGAAGATGGGAAGAAAATGAAGGTGGGATTTGGAGAAATTCAGCAGCATCAAGGGGTTATCTATATGAGGCAAAAAGAAGCGGATTGCTCCTTGGTTAATGCAACTCACAGTAGCTACGATTTGTCTTAATAGCTTTTCGGGGGTTTTTAGGAAGATCTCAGGGACATGAAGTTATCCATGTTTGCTGTGCAAATGGACATACCTTGTGAATCAAGATGGCAGTCACGAGTGAATTACTCACATTTTTACTTACAAAGTTGCTGCTGCCACATAGGGTGTTTTTTAAAAAAAACTATTCCAAAGGTGTGATAGAGCTAAATTTCGCCTTAACAAAAAAGCAAAACAAAAACAAAAAACCCAAACCCCCATTTAATTGCATTAATGCTCACTTGCTCAGGTGGAAAAAAAAACACCACACCATGGTGGTTCCAGGAGTCTTTGTCTTGTTAGCAAGCCCTGCCCTGCGCTCATCCAGCCAATCAGCTTTCATCTTCTGCTCCTTTAATAAAGCAAATCAATTCACACTGCTTGTCCCAACAAGCAGGAATGCGCAACCCCCTGTTGTTTTTAAAAAAACTCCAGGGGCCCATTTACATGGCAAAATAAGTCCATGAAGAATTTGCTAAGATTCCTAATAGTTCACACACATCGCGCCACAATATCGCCTCATTCAGAAGGAGGGGAGCTCAAAAACCCAAAAGTAGTGTACTAAGGGCTTTTGCTACTTTTTTGAAAAGTAGTGCAACTTAGCGCACTATCGATTGTGTGAACTACCATTTCGCAAAAGTCTGTGGGAACTACCAGCAATTTTACCAAAACAGCCATAGCAGAGCTGAGCCGTGATTGGTTGGACTGACTGTGGAGGGGGCAGACTTTCAAGAGATGTGAGGAGCCTCAAACAAAAAGATCCAGCCACTGTTGTTATACCAGTGCTATTCCCAATCATCCATCTGTCTGCCTTGCGGTTTGCTTGGCTACTGCGGCTGAGGGATCCCCACTAATTACTGTTCCTGTGTGTGTGTATTGTATGTGTGTGTGTGTGTCTGTGTGTGTGTGTCTGTGTGTGTGAGCGAGCAAGAGATTGAGTAGCTATCTGCTCTGCCCGCCGTTTGCTCCCTCGCCCTGCTGTGATCACTTTTGTGTGTGTGTTTGAGAGAGAGAGAGTGGGTGAGGGGAAGGGGGCTTCATGGGGGATGGCTCCTCGGTGGCTGAAAGACTCCCTCCTTCCTTCCACCCTTCTTGCTTTGGGCAGAAGAGGGAGGGAAAGGTGCTTTCTCTCTCTCTCTCTCTTTTTCCCTCCCTCCCTCCCTCCCTCTCAGCTTCCCAGCAATTTCCTCCAGATGAAAAGTTAGGTGGATTTGCAATTGGTTGACTGACCCATGGCTCCTCTTCATCCTGGAGGGAAGTGACCAGTGGGGTGCCACGGGGTTCTGTGCTGGCCCAGTGCTATTCAACATCTTTATTAATGACTTGATGAGGGAATAGAGGGCATGCTTATCAAGTTTGCAGATGACACCAAATTAGGTGGGGTAGCTAATACCCCAGAGGACAGATACAGACTTCAAAATGACCTGAACAGATTAGAAAGCTGGACCAAAAACTCTCTTCCAGAACTATGATTCTATGTGAGAAAAAGGACCATATCACAGGGTATTAGCCCTTTTGGGGGAAAATACGAAGACAGGATCTGTTAGGAAACAGCCTCTCTCAGCAGAGTTTACCAGACATAATCTGCCTCTCCTCACTGAGACTGACTCAAGTGAAATGATCTGAAAGACCGTATCTCCCAATATGAACCTTCAAGAGTTCTGAGATCTTCAGGGGAAAGGTTTCTCTTGGTCCCACCACCATCACAGGCTTCTCAATGGCTCCTCTCACCCTCTGGAACTCCCTTCATTAGGAGGCTAGGCTGGCCCCCTCCCTGCACTCCTTTTGCTAGCAGGCAAAAACTTTTTTGCTCAGGCAGGGTTTTAATATGTAACTGCATCCAGGGAGGCTTCTAAGTGGAGTGTGTGTTTTGTTTATTTCTTAAGTTTTGTATGTTTTAAATATTTCATATTTTATATATAACAATATATTGTAATATATAAAACAATATATCGTTTTATATTGTTAGCAATGTTTTATATTGTTTTAATTCTAATGATTTAATAGTTTTAAAAATTCTATTTGTATATTTTTAACAGATTTTCATCTGTGAGCCACCTTGGGTTCCATCTTGAAGATGATGAAAATTTCAAAAAAATGTTTTGCCAAAGCCATATATATATATATATATATATATATTGAAATGAAATTCTTACCCATCACTGGTTGAGAGCCACAGTCATGCTGAGGGCCAGAAATGTGAGAGATGCCAAACATCTCAATCCTTCTGCACCAAATTCCAGGTTTTTAAGTGTGGCATTTCCATCAGGGTGCAAAGCAAGAACCACGGCTGACTTCAACAGGCTCATCAACACTAGGACTTTCCACTTGTGCTGGATAAAAGTACTTCATGCAGTTTGGGAGGGTTTGATCACTTGCAATATGTGTTTTCTGAAGAAGCTGTTCCATCCACTTTACAGTATTTCTAACCCAAGCAGCCACAGATGAAAACAAGCATTCTTCTACCTGCTGAATTGTTATGCCTCAGTGGTAACGGTACTTTCAGTACAGTGTACACATGGACACAAATAGTCTTCACTTGGAAGGTGGGGAATCAAAGAAACTCAGGTGGAAACATTTTACTGAATTTCTTGGGTCAAGTATAAATTCTTCAACACTTTCTTGAGGGTGGGATACACCATTCATGGATGATAACAGCACATCTTTCTTCTATGGAAAGCATTTTATTTTTGATATCACTGAAGGCTGGAGCTAGTGCCTTTGTAGCCGGGGTACAATTTTGCATCCTTGACAATGACCTTAACCTATCATCATTCCAGGATCTTGCTGGGGACAATGGTGGTTGTCACAAAAGAGGGGGGAAATCAAGTGGAGAATAGGCAGAGAAAAATCTTCAAAATGGCCTTCTTTCTCTACAGATGGAAATCTCAGACGTTCTTTCAGATAAATAGTTTCTGAAGAATTTCAGGGCAACCCTATACTATGGATCTGTTAAGTAATATGCAATGCCAAGTATGTTTGTGATGAGATATTAACTCTATTTTCTTTCTTAAACTTCAAAAAAAAAAAAAAAGAACGAAAGAAAAAGAAAAGACAAACCATTTTTTTATCCTGAAAAAGTTACTTTTTGGACTGCAACTTCCCAAATCCCCAGTTCTAATGCCAAAAGGTAACTTTTCCAAGCTCTGATTTATTTGATGATGATTATTGAAAAACTGTACTCCAATTCATACATTCTATAAATGACCCAAAGGGGTATTGTGTCTTTTCTTCTAGTTTCTCCAGATTAGTGGTGTCCTCTTATTTTTATTTATTTTATTATTTTGGAAACAGGTTGCTCAGATCTATAGGTAACAGAGAGAAAGAGAAGCCAGGACTCCAAATGGATGTTGGCAGTGATGGTGTTTTGTGTAAGGAGACACAGGGATGTGACACATGAAACCAGACAACCCAATCTTGTGCTCCACTGTGCAGTGCTCCACTGCATCAGATTTCTTGCTCAATTCCCACTCTTTCTGGTTCTAGCAACCAACCACAGTCTCCAGCCAGAGAACCAGCAGCCATTGCTGGCTCTGGGGGTTGGCACTCATGAACCTGAGGATGAAAGGAAGAGGAAACAAGGGATGCCTGTGGTACTTTCAGCTCCATCAGGATGCTGTCAATGAACAGAAGATGCCCACTGCACTTGTACCCACCTTGGAAGCTTCTTAGAGGAACCTGCTTAGCCATTGTACCACCATCTTACCTCGAACATACCCACTCATCTTTTTAAGATGCTAAGCAGAGTCAGGACTGTTTGGTACTTGGGTGGGAGGCCACCAGAAAATAACAGGGATACCCAGGGGGAATCCTGGCTAAAATCCAACACAGTGTACTCTGTGTACTCTTATCCCACATTCCTCTATTGGAAATCAAGACTCACAATTGTAGAAAACATTAAAATCTTGACAACAGAGAACAACTTTAACTGCCTTTTAAAGCATAATAAATGGGAGGCCATGAGAAGAAACTCGAAGGTGAGGGTGCTGCTGCAGAAAAGGCTCTGTCTCAGGTACCTAGCAATTGAACCTCTATTGCAGGGTTTGACAAATTGTAGCCCTCTAGATATCTATTGGCTGCAATTCCCATAATCCATCATCATGAGCTAACCTAGCCAGGGCTGGGGGGAGCTGCAGTCCAACAGGCATAGGTTCACACATTGTCTAGTCCTGCTTTATGGCTTCATATAACAAGGCTTCCAATGATGGTAGGAGATTTCAGATAAATGCATGCATTGTTCCAAGCTGTGTTAACTTTTAGGGAGCTGCCAAACTCTTTTCAAGCAATTACCAGAATGAAGACTCTTCAAAGAGGAAATGGTTAAGTTTAATGTAAAAAAGAGGTGGCTATGATTTGCTTCCATGTCAGTGGGGCAATAAATCCACTCTGGAACTTACTCTGAACCTTAACGAAGAGGTCCAAAGTGCTGGGCATAGCTGGGGCATAGGGTTCAGTACCTTGGATAGCATCTTTAACATTCAGAGTGAAAATCCAGAATGTGTTCACTGTCCCACTGGCATAAATGCCATGAATTGCCACTGCCCTGAACTATGTTAGACATGGATGTGCTGTCTGAGGATGATGGCAGTTGTGTTCCAACACACCTGGAAGGTGCCAAGTTGGGGGAGGCCAGCGTGCTCTGTCATTTTGACTCACTGGTTAGCTTCCCCCACAGCACACTGGAGGGATAAGGGAGATTCAAATAAATATTTTCCCTCCTAGACTAGCCAAATGCAAAAGAAGACAGGACTCTCATACTTTTAGCAATGTTCGTGCAAGCTACATTTGCTGAAACTCCCTCTTCTAAACAACTGTTCAGTATGGAGGAGCCCAGTCTCCTTTTATATCTCTGGATACCCTATACTCTATTAAAATTAAGAGATTCAGGCCACAATCCTGGGCATATTCACACCCCATTGAACCCAGTGGTATTTGCATCCACATGCATGAATGGAAGGGTACAGTCCAGTGGAGATTTATCTGGGGGAGGAACGCTCTTCAGTAACCATGCATAGCTGAAGTTTTGTGGTGATTTCTTTAGGAATAAGTTCCATTTCATTCAGTGGGACATCTTCCCAAATAGTCATAGTTATAGAATTGTCAGATCATAGAGTTGGAAGGGGCTTCATGTACCACTTAGTCAATACTGGATGTCCAGCTAGAGCATCCCCAGCAGGTAGCTGTCCAGCTTCTTTTTGAAGACATCCAGAGAAGGAGACCTCACCATCTCTCTAGGCGATTGGTTCCAATTCTGGACCTCTCTCAATTATGATCTTGCTGTAATATTTTAGGCCCTGTAAGATTCTGTGGTGATCATTCTTTATTTTGCCATGCATGGAAAAGGCACATAAATCAGACACCACCACCACCCCCACAATGAAAGGGAAAGAGAGAAAGGAAAGCTAACACACAGATGGGACAAGGTTTGCCATACCTCTTCATCTGCCTCACTTTTGAAAAGCACTGATTTGCTTATACTGTACTATAATTAATTCTCCAGGAATCAAGGTGCATAATCAAATATTCACAGTACTTGCTAGACACACACACACACAGAGAGAGAGAGATGAATTGTGCATGGAGTTTTCCCCACTGCCATGATAACCTTGAAGAAAGAGTTTCACAAATAAATAAGTGCAAGAGGTTGATTGGGGAATAGATAAATTCAAGGTGTCATCATTTACCTCCATCCCCAAAGTCTGGGCCAAAGGCAGGGGTGGGGTGGGGAGGCTAGGCTATTTGGCTTGGGCCTCAAGCTTAAAAGGATCCTCATATCAAAACATTATTTTTTATCATCTTGTAAGTTTCATAGCTTCTTATGCAAAGCCATACTGGTCCCTAATGTGACATTTTCTCAGCTTATACCTGCAAATTTAAGGAACAAAAAAAAAAAAAAAGTGGGAGAGGCTAGAGATGCATTTGTTAACTTGGGAGGTGGGAAAAAACCAATTATGGCTCATTCTTTTTTATGGTGCCTTATTTTGTTTTGGTTTGTATCATTTTAATTTTTAAAATATGACTGAAAGCTTCTTTGGGCCTTCAAGAGGGCTTATAAAGAACTCAGGGTAAGCACCAGGAAATAAAAGTAAGTAAGTAAACAAACAAACAAACAAAACAGCGCCTGGAAGAGAAGAGCAGTACAAAAGGAAAATAGCTTTCCAGAGCTCTGAGCACAATGCTCCAATCCTGACAAAAATTTCGGTATCCATAACTCCATCTTCCTCCATCACCAGCAAAGGGATCAAATCATCTACTGCATTCAGTAGAATGGAATTTATCAAAGCTGAGATAAAAAGAGAGCATTTTCAGTTTGTTAGATAGATTGTTGATTTGCAAAGTGGTTAAAGGACAGTTCTTCTGCATCTTTACTAGGTGTAGAAGAGAAGATTTCCACAAGTGAATCTTGAATGGATTGTTTTTAAAAAAATATAAAGAGCATTTTCTATACATATTCTAGAGAGCATGTGTGATGTAGTGTCTTCAGTATTGTACTAGGACTCTGTGGAAACCATGGCTTGAGTTCCCATTGCACCCTGAAAACCCATGGAGTGACCTTGGATAAGTCACACTCTCTCAGCTTCTGAGGAAAACAATGACTGCCATTTCTGAACAAACCTTGCCAAGAAAAAAACATGATAAGTTTGCCTAAGGGTCATCATAAGTCAGAAATGACTACAAGGCACAGAACATCAAGAACAATGGCACAATAACAACAATTTGACGCCTTAAAATTCAGGTTCAGATCTCAGTAAAATGATCTCCAGCCTGAATCTCAAAGGCTGACCTTAGCAAGTTACCATCTCTTCCCAACCACTCCTGTTTTCTATCACACCAGTTTAAGGAATGTTGGGGCCCCCTGCAATGCTCTATTTTGGGGACCCCATATGTTTATCTCAGGTCAATGTAACCTAACTCAACCTAAGCTATTCACAGTACAAGATAATCAGATTATTACTAATAATGTTTTTGCAGGAGGAGAAGGGTTACTACGGGGCCCCCACAATGATGCCCCCCCTGCAGATGCTGATGCTGCTGGTGCCCTGTTTTCTACTATAAAATGAGATAAGCCTATGTATGTCACCTTCAGCTCACTGGGAAAAATGTTTATATCAATGTGCAAAACAAATACAATGATGATCTTGGTAAATATAATGAACTTTGGCTGTTGTGTGGTAAGAATGTTACTGAATTATTAATCAGCCCCTCCATTCCCATAAGCTTGATCTGCATCCTTTAGCAAGGACTAAGTCTTATTCTCATTCCAGTAAAATGATCAATACCCATCTGAAGCCACAGATTAAGGCTGTGGCAAGTTGCAAAATTCTCATTACCTTTACACAGGGTAATCTTATGTATGCTTACTTCCAAGTCAATCCCTCATTGTGGAATGTCAGTTCACATACCAAGTTGTTGCATCCCTCCCCCAAATAAGAAATAAGAAAGTGGGAGTGGTCTTTCTGTTTGGGTAGGTGGAGCACTGCTCACCTAACTCTCAACACCCTTCCCAACCAACAGATGTGGGAGAGGGGACCCACATATACTCAGACTTTACCAAGGAAGTGGCTGGGTTGAAAACTGAATATAGGTGGCTTCACCTCCGGTGACCCCTTTGACTTCATCACTGGTGACTCCACACTCCATCCTACCCATGGGCCCCCAGTCACCACTGTGAACAAGTCACTACTGGGTCTATCTGCATCTAGTTGCTTTCAGTTTATAAAAGTTCTTTCCATCGGAGCGGCTTACAACAATTAAAATATACATCCAAACCCTCAATCCCACCCACCCCAGTTAAAATACAATTAAATAATTTACAAATTTAAAAATACTTTAAAAAAATAAAAAAAATAAAAATAAAAATAAACAATGGACAGTGGCCATGGCAAGACTGGGACAAGCTGGGTTTCCTTTTTTGATGGCTGGGTATCTATTCAGGAAAGGCCTGCCTACTACTAAGCAGTATTCCTGACATCATGCTGGCATTGCATCTGGTTTGTCCAGATTCTAGTAAAAACAGAATCACAAATTCATAACAGTTAGAAGGGAACAATGGGCCCTCCAGTCCAACCCCCTGTTATATACAAAAAACCCATAAACTAGAACAGTGGTTCTTAACCTAGGGTTCGGGGACCCCCAGGGGTCTGCAGTGTCCTCACAGGGGGACCATAAAGCCTTGAAAGTTGCTTGACCCACCTCCTCCATGCAGTGGGGTGGCCACTTGACAGATGCCAAGGCAAAGGCTGGGTGGCTGGCTTGGCCTGTGCATTGCCATTCAATCCTCTCCAGCCATAAACTTGCAGGAAGAAGCAGGAGAAAAATCTTGCCTCCTACTCCAGTGCCTCTGAGGGAAGATTTCATGGATTGTGTAATTATATTATTGTTGTTTTAAATCTTGAGTTAAGTCCTGGGGGTCTGCAGCAACAAAAGATATTTAAAGGGGATCCCAGGTAAAGAAAAGGTTAAGAACCAGTGAACTAGAAGATTCTAGTAAAAACAGAGACAGGGAGGAGAAAGGAGAAGAAAAGTAGCAGACTCTTGATTCATGGACCCTGGTATTAGAGGGCAGGGAGCTTGAGCCCCCCAGCTATGGCTAAGGGTACTGAGCCGCCCCCCACCAAATGATCAGGCACCAAGGATCAGGACCACTAAGACACCTGTGTAATTGAACCCCCTGAGGAACTACCCATCAGAAGTATCCTACTTTATAACCATCACGGCATTTTATATTTTTCCTTTTCCTTCATATATTAACTTTATGCTTAAACAATGTTATAATATTTTATTTATTATTTTGCCATCATCTTCATGGTAGTTGCATTGTTAACTGTTTTAGTTGGTGGTATTAACATCATCATCATCATCCTCATCATTATTGGCTGTATCCTTTGTTCTTATAGTTTTGCAAAAACATTCATGCAAGTATGCAAAATTCATAATGACGTGTCTTCCAGTCATGAGCTCCCCTGCCCAACACATAAGTTCAAAATTGTTCCAGGGTCCTTGCCTTGATTGAAACCTAAAATCCTTGGGCTTTATACAATTTTATTTGTATTCCCTAAAATACAAGCCGCTCCTTTTCTACCTCCTGCATTTTAGCATTCATATCAGACTATGTTGTATTCATAAGTCATTTTCCCCTCAGGTCTGTCTCTCTGACATCCTATGGCACTCTGGTAAACAATGTTCTTTTAAATCTGGCATAACATCTGCCATCAACAAACTCCTTTCCTAAGAATAAGAAGGACCCACTCCTCCAGAAAAGTGCATTGGAGCTGGTCTATTGTAATGGCTATATCTTATGCATACTTACTTCGGGAATACATTCCACTGGTACTTACTAATGAGCCACACGGTTGTACTGTAACCAAAGCTCCATATAAAGCAGGGGCGAGACTCATAAGGCCCTCCAGATGTTGCTGGACTGCAACTCCCAGCATTCCTCAGCATTTGCTATGCTGGCTAGGACCTCTGAAAGTTGCAGTCCAACAATATCTGGAGGGCTCTATTGTTTCCCTGACCGGCTGCAAACATTTGGTATGCCTTACTTATTTATTTCCTCCCCTTTTGCCCAACATGGGACCCAAGAGAGCTAACAGCGAGGTTGAAATGGGATAAAGCTCAAGTTGATGATGAAAAGTTAAAGCACAATTAAACAAGATTGTTGTGTTAAAACACCATTAATAGTAAAAGGTGTAAAGTTGTTTTAGAAACAGAGCATTAAAGATAAAAAATACAGCTCACACACACACACACACCATTAAAAGACACAACCAATGAACCACCAAATGCCTGTCTAAATAAATAAAAAGGCCTCTGCTCACCAGCCTAGCCTCCTGTAGGAAGGAATTCCACAGCCTGAGAGCAGCTACCAAGAAGGCTCTTTCCCATGTCCATGCTATTTCACAGAATCACAGAGACCACAACGGCCATTCAGTCCAACCCCCTGCCATGCAGGAATAAACAATCAAAGCACACTGGACATATGACCATCCAGCCTCTTTTAAAAATTTCCAAAAAAGGAGACTCCATCACCGTCTGAGGCAGTGCATTCCACTGTCAAACAGCTCTTACCATCAGGAAATTTTTCCTAATGTTTAGGAGGACTCTCTTTTCCTGTAGTTTGAGTCCATTGCTCTGTGACCTAGTCCCTGGGCAGCAGAAAACAAGCTTGCTCCATTCTCAATATGACCTCTCTTCAAATATTTAAACATTGGCTATCATGTCCCCTCTTAACATTCTCTTCTCCAGGCTAAACATACGTAGCTCCCTAAGCCTTTCCTCATAGGGCATGGTTTCCAGACCTTTTAGCATTTTGGTCACCCTCCTCTGGACACACTCCAGCTTGTCAACATCCTTCTTGAATTGTGGTGCCCAGAACTGGACACAGTATTCCAGGTGAGGTCTGACCAAAGCAGAATACAGTGGCACTATTATTTCCCTTGATCTAGACACTATTCTCCTATTGATGCAGCCTAGAATCGCATTGGCTTTCTGGCTGCCGCATCACACTGCTGACTCATGTTCAGCCAGCATTAAGACTCCTAGATCTCTTTCTCATGCACTGCTATCAAGCCAGGTGTTCCCCATCCTATATCTGTGCATTTCATTTTTTTTTCTCTACATATGAAGAAACCAGTGTAAAACTTTGAGCTGAAATACAATTGTTGGTGTCAGCTAAAGTTGACCAATTCAAGCAAGCAAGCTAATGTAAGTGTTGACTTAACACGCTCTCCTTGAGTCAATGGGTCTGTTCTATTTCAGACTAACAATTGGTTTTCAGTCCTCAAGCTAATGCCATTGCCTTGGTGTTAATGCACCAGTTGCTCCCCTAGGCAATGAGTGGCCAATCTCAGTCTGCAGGGGATGGCTCCTGTGCATGAAAGGTTTCCTCTGCTGTCCTACTTTTAGAAAAGCTGCCTACTTCAGACAAAAGTGAATCATGCACAATTTGGAAGCACAAACACTTATTCTGACAGGCTGCAAGGCCATACCCTTCATAGAATCATAGAATTGTAGAGTTGGAAGAGACCACGAGGGCCATCCAGTCCAACTCCCTGCCACGCAGGAAATCTTGATCAAAGCATCCCTGACAGATGGCAATCCAGCCTCTGTTTAAAGACCTCCAAGGAAGGAGACCCCACCACGCTCCAAGGGAGTGCATTCCACTGCCGAACTGCTCTTACTGTCAAAAAGTTCCTCCTAGTGTTGAGGTAGAATCTCTGTTCCTGGAGCTTGCATCCATTGCTCCATGTTCCAGTCTCTGGAGCAGCAGAAAACAAGCCTGCTCCATCCTCAGCGTGACACCCCTTCAAATACTTAAACAAGGCTATCATATTGCCTCTTAACTGTCTTTTTTACAGGATAAACATACCCAGCTCCCTAAGTCTCTCCTCATAAGGCATCAATTCCAGACCTTTCACCATTTTAGTTGCCCTTCTCTGGACATGCTCCAATTTGTCAATATCCTTTTTGAATTGTGGTGCCCAGAACTGGACACAGTATTCTAGGTGAGGTCTGACCGAACCCAAAGGGTGCTTTAAGAAAGTCCAATGATCATTTCCCCTCAGAAGTAGGTCTTTTGTGAAGCTAATGAGCCTCAATTGCCCATTCAAGGTCAAGACACTCAAAATACTTTTCATTACAACAGGGATGCCTCTGAACAATATAATTGGTAGCATGGTACTATACTTTACCTGCTCCTGCTTCCAATGAATCATGAGAATTCCCCCAGAAGATTGTACCCTAAGCCTGCAATTCTATAAACTAAGGGTAGAGAAACATTGGTCCTTTAGATGGCCTGCAATCCAAAAGCCCCAGTTAATGTCAGTTATAGGGAATTATGGCAGTTGAAGTCCAGAGCTTGTACAGCGCTGTAATGGGTGGATTCAGTCTCAGTTCGTGCATAGGATCAGATTTTATGTTTCTTGTGCAATATTTACGTGTAAATGAGCATAAAGTGCCTTCTTGCGTGTACAAGTACACTGCTGGATCCAACTCATCCCGCTCACACTAGAGGACTAAAGTGAAAAAGGATTGCTTGGGTAGGTAGAAAGAGAAAACAGAAACAGATCTTTGAATGTGTTCTTAGTGCCTGAAAAATACAAAATGCAATCCACCTTCCTCTTTGAACACTACACACAAAAAGGACTGGCTATTGTTAGGTACATTTGTTTGGAAATAAAACTCCAACAAATGAAGTGTGGCTTGGTTCTGGGAAAATATGGCTACATTGGGGTAGTGTATGTATGCCTCCTCAGGAAACATTCCCACTCACTCAAGTGTATACATGTGTTATTGCATGTTTTCTCTTTCCGAAACATGCCATAAGCCTCACAAATGGACAGATTTCTGGGGTAAGATCTGCCATGTTCCACTATGGGTCTCAGGAGATGCAGAGTGGTTTTTTTCTACATAGAAATGAAGGTCCAAGGGATTTCTTTTCCATCCCACTCAAAAATCTTTCATGGTGACCCACCCATTGAGTTTAATGTTTCATTGGGTAACCTGTCTGAAAACTGCCATCACAATATTTGGCTGAATGGACTGAGATAGATTTGATGGGTAGCAAACTGTGTAGGCCAATTCTGTTGAAAACAATATTTTAGAACCAGTCTTAAAAGATGCACCTGCTCTCCTCTTTGCTATGGGGAGCTTATCTACTAAAGAAATAGCTCTGGCAAAATGTCAGTAGATGGATCCACAGGTAACATGAATTCATGTAAAGATAATCATTACAGAAATGTTTTCAGTGATGGTTTTGTTGTTATTAGCATAATAGCCTAGCACCATTCATTCCAGTGCTCCAGGGGACATCCAAAACACAGATAATTGGATGTTCAGACAAATATGAGGAATGTCTCTGAAGATGCCAGCCACAGATGCAGGCAAAACATCAGGAATAAACTCATATAGAACACGGCCTCACAGCCCAGAAAAAAACCACACACACACACACACACACACACACAAAAACTATGGATGCTGGCGGTGAAAGCCTTCAACTTCACATGAGGAAGTACCTTTCCTAGAGATGCATGAACTCTGTTCTACAATACAGTACAGTGAGTTCAGGAAGATTTTAAAAAGAAAACAGTGAGCTGGCTGCATTAAAGGTGCTTTGGCACAGATGCTAATTCAGTGCTATGAACAGCATTTGAACCAGCAGGTATTCAGTCTTGAATGTCATTTCACCCAGGATAGAAGCGATTTTCAAACTGAATGCACATTCCAGGCACTTCTAAAGTTGTCATTTGACTCCCAGGTGCAGAGACTGAAAAAGCAAGGTAAGCAACGTTTTTTTGGAAATGGCCTGAAAATTTCAAAGCAAACAATGTTTGGATAACAGGGTTTTTCCTGCATTGTATAACTGTGTATATAGTGTTTTGTGGTGGACTGCAGCAAAAGAGTGTACAGGCTAGCTTATAGGCATCCAGAACCTTTCAGAAGACAGCGCTGCTGATCCTGAAAGGTGATTATTAAGGGACTTAATAGCTTATCTATACCACAGACTAAAACTGGTTTAATAGTGAGTCACTTTGACCAGGGAATCCTGCAAACTGCCAAGCTGTTAAGACGGACTAGAGTCCTCTAATGTGGAATCCTGAATAATCTGACAAAATCACTGTTCTCAGCAGTCTTTGATGAAATGGTACAACAGTTAAAGCATTTTTCTAACTATACAGTTTAGTAGTTTAGATGTGTCATCTCTATTTTTATTAGAGATGGGTAAAAGCCCTTTGAAAATGTTACCCTTTGGATTTTCTGAAATATTTTCCTTTCAGTTTAACTATGGGCCAGTGGACTCTGTGTGTGTGTATGAGAGAGAGAGAAGGGGGTGAGGGAGATTTTGAACATGATTTACAGGTTGTCACAGGGATGTAACTAAAGCCCACTTTTGCATAAAGCAGGGGAGGCATTTTGGA
The DNA here is from genome assembly GCA_030847615.1 of Gambelia wislizenii. Classification (NCBI taxonomy): domain Eukaryota; kingdom Metazoa; phylum Chordata; class Lepidosauria; order Squamata; family Crotaphytidae; genus Gambelia; species Gambelia wislizenii. The sequence goes on from JAUMIR010000005.1 coordinate 239,746,291, forward strand.
GTACAATTTTCACAAACCATTGGCTGTGCTGGCTGGGTCTTCAAGTAGTTTCTGATGTATGGTGACCTATCATGGGGTTTTCTTGGCAAGATTTGTTCAGAGGTGGTTTGCCATTGCCTTTCTCTGAGGCTGAGAGAGTGCAACTTGCCCAGGGTTTCCATGACTGAGCAGGGATGAGAACCTTCATTTCCCAGAGTCCTAGTCCATCACTTCAACCACTACACCACAATGGCTCTGCCTAGACCATAATGTGTCTAGATTATGATGTGTAGGATTATCTATCACAGAAGTTGTATCTTTGTTCTCTTCCCCAGGGAAATAGAGCTGCTCAGAAAAGGAGCTGCATAAAAGAAGTGAAGTTGCTGAGGTCTGGTTGCTATGACCCTAGCTCAGTGGTGGAACACACGCCATGACAGCAGAAGGCCTCAGGTTCACTCCCTCGCATCTTTAGATTACAAGCTGACAGCAAAGACTTTTGTCTGTGACCTTGGAGAACTGCTGCCAGTCACTGAAAACAGTACTGATAGCAGGGCTAATTGTCTCTCTAACCTGGTATAAGGTAGCCTCTCACATGTCTAGGGGCAAGATGTGAAGAATTACTCTTAAAAGTAATTAGCTACCATTATAACACCCCAAGACCCCCACAGTAATTAGTTACTGTCTTAGCTGCAATCTTTGAAAGTAGTATCTTACTTTCTTGTTTCACATAAATAACTAAAATAATGGTTTCTATTTACTTTTAGAAAATGTTTAGATGCTGCAAGCTGCTGCCTTGCAGTACAAAACATTTTTTCCCTCTAAGCCACCTTGCCATTGTCTCTGCACCCACAACAGAGCACATGGCATCAGCACGAGACACAGCACGAGCCAGCACTTGAACCATGTGATATTTCTCCTGTATCTTATACTGAGGCCATACCCCTGTAACTAGAAAAATAACCACAAAGTCACAGTTGGACTGTAAAAAGGGTGAAATTATCCTTCCCTAAATTACAAATGCAGTGTAATGTAGTTATAGCTTTCTTTATTTTCTGGGAAAAGGGATTAGCTACACGTAACCGATTAGGTACCCCCAAGCTTTGCCAAAGAGACTTGCAATCAGATGGTCCTAATCTACTTGATAAGAACTCCTACCTGGAACTGATTTGTGACAAAGAGATCATTTGTGATGGGGAAGGGATTCCCCATCAATTCATACAGTATGTGCCCATGTTTTTCCCCAGAGAGAAAAAAATGGGTCAAGGTTCTCTTATTTCAGTTCCTTCTCATAACCCTTGGTGAAAATGGGCATTCTTTCCTGTAACTCCATGAGTCCAACTAACTTCAATGACGTTTACTTTCAAGGATGCCAGGAAAATAAGCCTAGATTCCATTATGGGCCCCTCTGTCTAAACAGCAGGTCTAGGAGAACCTCTACTAGAAACCCTTTGTCAATCTAGTTAGGCAGTACTGGTACAGTTATTGTTCTTTTGCGGCCTCAGGTTGACTCCAACTTATGGTGACCCTATCATAGGGTCTTCTTGGAAGATTTATTCAGAGGAGGTTTGCTATTGTTCCTCTTTTAGGCTGAGAGAGTATTACTTGTTCTAGATCACCTACTGGGTCTCCATGGCTCAGTATAAATTTGAACCCTAGTGTCCCTCAGTCCTTGTTCAATACTCAAACCCATACAACATGCTGTGAGAGGAAGACACATAATAGTGTGGCTCAAGATGAGGTACTTTCATTCCATTTGAAAGTACACCTAGAACTGTAGTCTTGGGAAACTCTACTTCTGGAATATACTAACTAGGAATTGGAGATATTTATTGACTTTTCACCATCTTTGGGAATGGCAAGATCTGTTGTGAATGTAATCTGAGATATCCCTTGAGTGAAAATAAAAGGATAGGCATCCATGAAGAAGCGTAGCAGAATACCTCTGCAGCAGAAGCAGAAGCAACTGATTCAAGGGCATTGGACTCTTGGAAATGGTCCCTTGGTTAGAATGTCTCAATCTATTGACTGCAGCTCTGCCCCCCCCAGCCCCAGCCACCAAGACAGCACAATTAAGACTATCTAATCAGAACATTTGCAGGGTCCTTTGGGCGGGGGGGAGAGACATTTAATAGAGTTCCTGACTGAAGCATAGCTGGAGAATGGCAGTTGCTGTTTCTCTCCCCCCTCACCCCAAGTAGTGTCTCATCTGACCTTCCCAGTAGTTCCTTGCAAAAGCTCTTCCAAAAGCATTGTGAGAAATGTCCACATAGTGGGAAAAGAATGCATTTCTGGAACATGATTTTAAAAATTGAGGGGTGTGTGTGTCTTCCTTTCCTCCCGTTTTTAAACTTAAAGTTATCAGCCACTTAGACCCACAAATTTCTCAACTTTGCACATGGTTCTGCTAATCATATCTCCAACAACTGTCATTTGACATTGATTTGGGCATTTTTGCTCATGGGGGGAGGCTGCTGGAGGTGGAGGCTGTTGCCACTTAGTCTTCCATGCATCTCCATCAGACTTCTAACTCCTGAGTGCCTCACATTTTACTCTATAAGTGCAATTAAAATTTATTGCCATCCTTTACTTCCATCAGTGAAGGCAACTCCAGCCTTGGATTTACCATCTTCCCAGTCCTGTGCTTTAGCTTTAGAATTGCCCAGCATCCAGGGATGAGTTGAAAGGCTGGGAAAGTAATAGGGGCAGAGGTAAATACTAGCTGTTCTTAAATTTTGCTTCCAAACTGCACTGAGGGCTGCAATTCTATGCACACCTACCAAAGATTGAATCCCATTGAACCCATGCAGAGAATCATTGTTAACTTAAAGCTGGTCTCAATCCTTTTGCTACCCCCCCCATCAGACTATAGCCATTGAATCAACTGGATTTACATGCATGTTAACTCACCATTCAACACTTGATTTAATGGATCAAGATGGAGCAAACCAACAGTAATCCAGCTGCTACCATTATATTTCACAGCTTTAATTACAATGGTCTTTGCACCTGCAGTGCAATGAATTTCATCCTGACTTTGAACTCTGATGCTCCCTGTTGTTCCCCTAGGGCACTTAACTCCTTCACTTTGCTTTAAACTGCAGTGTCTCTTAAATTTTAGAGACAGGTCATAACAACAGCCAACTTTCGCCCCTGCAATCCGAGAATCTCAATGCTACAAGATCCCTTGTATACTAATACAGACTGACAGGGCTATGTCTTTGAGCAAACCCCAATGTAAGCCATACTTGGTGCAAAGTAATCTAGATGTCCAGCAAGGACTGAGTGTGCTCACTTGGGCTTGGAATGCTGGCTGATTGTTGAAAGTAGGAGGAAATCTGGAAAGCAAGAGGAGGGGATGGCATCAAGTATCCTCAAAATACACACACTGAGCTCGCTGGGACCCTGAACAGGAGCATCCCATGAACTGCAACATATTGTCATAGGTCTCAAATGTGTCCTCGTCACTTTCCACACTCCACTCTCTCCCAGTTCCATTCCTCGGAGTTGCAAACGTGCCTGCCTCTCTATGCGGTCGGGGTTCACACGTGCCTTACCAGAAGACACGGAGAACGCAGCCTCAAGTGCTGGCGGCGGCAACCTGCGTGTGTGTGTGTGTGTGGGGGGGGAGATGCCATCACAAGAGACACAGAGAGAAATGTCTTGCTAGCCCCATACTCTTCCCAGAGGGAAAATAAAATAAAATAGCAGCGGTTAGGGAAAGGTGGAGGGAGGGTGCTTTGGAACCCAGCCGAATGGCAAAGTTCAGAAGAGGGGGGGAAAGGAATGGTCTTGGGAGTAACAGTAACCGGTGCGTTGCCCTTAGGATGAATACAAGAGCGAAGGCAAGAAGCGAGGCAGAGGGAAGGAGGCAGGGAAGGAGGGGGAATCTTGCTGGCAAGGCAATGGGGAAGGCAGGCTGAGATGCCAAGGGTGCCCTACCTCGGGAGGAGGAGGCGAGGAGCCCGCTAGCTGCGTCCGTGTCCCCGGCGGCGGTCCCTGCCCGACGGAGGCAGCGGATGATCCCCCCCGCGGAGGAGCCCTGGACCATGGTGGGGCTGGGGGCGATGGGGGGCTCGGCCCAGCTTAAGGCGCTCTCCTCTCCGCCCTCCTCGCCACCATCCTCGACTCTCTGGAGCTGCCCCGGCGGAGACCTGGCTGGAAGGAGTCGCCTCCCCAAGCTTTTGGAAGGCAGAGTCTCCGCGCCGAATTAGTACTCGGGAGCCCGGCACGCTTTCTCCACCCCCTCCTCTCCCTCCCTCCCTCCTTTGCACCCCCACCCCCCTAGCCCCGATGACGGCTTCTTCTTCCTCCCAGACCCTGCCAAGGAGCGAACCGGCTTTTGAAGGGATGGGCTTGACAAGGCGCTGGGGAGGAGGGAGCCAGGGCTGGGGAGGCCCCGGGGGAGGGGGGGGGAGGGAGCCAGGCCGGCCCTTCTTTTGCCTATCGTGCCCCCCCGCCCCAAGGCAACAGCCAGGCCAGACAAGGCAGACCACCCAGGGGCGACAGGTAGCTCCGGATGAAGCCTCCCCTTCTCTTCAATAAACCCAGGGTCCTCTCCCCCCCCCGGCTCACCCTGGGAGTAAGGGTGGGGGAACAACCCCAGGCTCCCCATCACCAGGGAGCAAACTCCAGGGAAAGGGCTTTCTCAAGGAAGCCTGGCGAGCCTGGCCGGGCTGCCTGCAAGCCCAGGTCCGCTTCCTCGGGAGTAAGCTGAAGGCAACGGGAGAAAGGCTGGCTTCACCTAGGAGAGCGGCTCCCCAAAGCTTCACTGTGGAAGGGGGTTTAAGTTAACGCAGGGGACTCTAGATACCAAAAGTCAAAATCGGGCGGAGGGAAGTCAGGAAAGGAGGAGAAAGCCCCCTCCCCAATAAACTGAGAACACGAGAGGGGGAGTGGAGGAGGACTTCCGAGCTGTAGCTCCAGATGTGAGGCGTTTGGGTAGCCTAACATTTTTTTATATGACGATATGATATATAGTTCTCTGGGCATACTAGGTATATAGTTCTCTGGCCTCACTAGGCACATAGTTCTTTGGGCAGATTAGGCACACTAGGTATATAATTCTCTAGTCACACTAGGTATTTCCTGACAGGCTCAACCATGATAGGAGCTTCTCTGAAAGCTAAGGGTCACCTCCGTGGAGCTTGGCCCCTAACCCCTATCCACAGCCAACGCCAGGGATATTTACCGAGCATATTTACCGAGACCGAAACATCAGTTCTTTCGGTAAACAGAGACATTGCCTGGATTTATTGCGAGGCGGACAGAAAGTTCTCCTTCCAAGAGGCGATGACCTCAGCAGTACAGGCTGTGAAGGTACATACCACCGAAGGGAAGGGAGAAGGATGGGTGGCCGAGGAATACATCGACGAAGCAAATTTGCAGGGATTTAATGCACTCTCGCTTTCCCCGATGTTGTTAACTCAAGGTACACCCCCGTGTCATGCATGATTTGCGGGGGAAAGGCCAAGCGTTTAATAGTGTAATAACGATCGGATTTATTTGGGTAGGTTATAGCATGTAGAAACACAACCGCCTATGTCCCTAAATGCCAGGTTGATGCCAAGGTTCAACATCTTAGAGAAAAAAGCAAGAGCCAGGCGCTGAAGGTGGCGAAAGTCTTCGCTGTCCTTCCAAAGTCTGGCCGGCTCCAAGGCAACTTTTTCCCTCGGAGAGATTTCAGCACCCTGGACAGCAGTTCCCCGCTTTCCTTCCTTGTAGTTTCTTGCTTGGAGTGGCACGGACACAGAGGTTGGAAACATCTGGAAAGGCTTTCATGAATGCGTTGTGTCAAAATCTCTCCTCCTCACCTCCCATAATCAGGATTAAATCCCATTGATTTTCGTGCGACTCAATACACATGAGTTTAACTGCTTCGGAGCTTGACAAGTTTACATCCGTTTCTCTCAGTACTACTGCTGGAAAGTGTACTCGTTTTCGAATTCTCCAAGCCCTTCTTTTAGACTGCAGGGCGTTTTTAATTTATTTACACAAAAAGAGAATATTTAGCGTTGGTGTGTGTGTGTGTGTGTGTGAGAGAGAGAGAGAGAGAGAGAGAGAGAATGTAGTTAATATCACTAATCATCCAAATATCTCCCAAACGCCAAAAATATCCAAAAATCTCCCAAACGCCAGTAGTTCTTGGTCAAAATCACTTAAAACAAAATAGCTTTTACTCCTTTCCACCTTTAAGTGTCATGCCCTGCCCAAAGTCAGAATGGCCATTCCCAGACCTTTAATGCCCTAATACGTTTCTAGGATGGAGGACCATCGCCTCCCAAAAATACTACTCTACGGTGAACTCGCCGTGGGTCAGCGTAAGAGGGGCGCTCCAAAAAAGCGATACAAAGACTCCCTGAAACAACATCTCAGGCTTGGCCAAATTGATCACCAACAGTGGTCCGCCCTGGCCTCACATCGGGAGGCATGGAGACGCACTCTCCACAATGCTGCAGCCTTATTTGAGAACTCAAGCCAAACAAGTCTTGAAGAGAAACGACAACGCAGAAAGAATCACAACCCAAAAACATCACCCAAGGAGACCTTCTGCTGTGCTTTTTGCAACCGGACTTGTTTATCTCGGATTGGCCTTTTTAGTCATCAGCGCGCTTGCAGAAAGCGCGGGATGAGTCCTTCCTGAATCTTCGTTTGCGAAGAAAAGCCAGAGAGAGAGAGACAGAGCGAGAAAGGAGTCAGGCGGCCCTCCCAGTGTTGCTGAGAAGCACTTCCCAGCATTCTTCACCACTGCCTGTCCTGCCTAGGGTTTCTAGAAGTTGCAATCTGACAATATCTGAAAGACTGCATTATTCCCATCTAGGTATGGGTCATCGTGTCCAGAGGAGGGCAAACAAAATGGTGGGAGGTCTGGAAGCTATGCCCTATGAGGAGCAGCTTAAGGACCTGGGTATGTTTTGCCTGGAGAAGAGAAGGTTAAGACGGGACATGATAATCATGTTTAAATATTTGAAGGGATGTCATATGGAGGATGGAGCAAACTTGTTTTCTGCTGCTCCAGAGACTAGAACATGGAGCAATGGACTTAAGCTACAGGAAATGAGATTCCATTTAAACATTAGGAAGAATTTCCTGACAGTAAGAGCTGTTTGGCAGTGGAATGCGATGCCTCGGTGTGTGGTGGAGTCTCCTTCTTTGGAGGTTTTTAAATAGAGGCTGGATGGCCATCTGTTGGAAGTGCTTTGATTGGGTATTCCTGCAGGGCAGGGGGTTGGACTAGATGGCCCTTGTGGTCTCTTCCAACTCTATGCTTCTATGATTGTGGATTCTATTCTGCTTTGGGGATCACATCTGAGATGTATGACAATATGTTGCAGTTCATGGAATGCTCCTGTTCAGGGTCCCAGCAAACTTGTTATGTGTGTCTTGAAGATTCTAGATGCCATCCCTACCTCTGGCTTTCCAGATTTCCTCCCCCTTCCAACAATCAGCTAGCATTCCATGCCCAGGTGAGCACACTCAGTCCTTACTGGACATCTAGCTTACTTTGCACCAAGTATGGCTTATATCTGGGTGTGTTCAAAGGCAGAGCTGCATCAGTCTGTATCAATATACCAAGGGATCTTGTAGCACCTTTGAAACTATCTGAGAGAAAGAAGTGTGTAGTGCAGCCACTTCTCTCCCTCCCTCTCTCTCTCTCTCTCTATGTGTGTGTGTGTGTGAGAGAGAGATGTTGAATCACTGGGGACTGGAAGGGAGATTGCAATGACGCAGGACTTGTGGGCATCATCATATATTGACATAACCAAGGAGTTTAAACAATGTGATTCAGATAATGTGATTCTTCTTTCCCTTACTTTAGCTCTGAATAACAAAGGATATAAATAACAACAGTTATCCTTGGGAAATTGGTATTGTTCTTGTATTTGAACTTTCATTAGAGATGCTTACTTCTTTTTGTTATTATAGTTTTGGAAAAATTGTGCTTGCTTTATACCTAATTCTTTGTTTTTGTTTCTGGTGCTGTACAAGGGTGTTTTCCCCATACAAAATACAACAGTGAAAGAAGCAGCAATTTTTGCTGCAGTAATAAACCGTGATTATTCAACTGGTGTTAGCTGAAGAGGTCTCACTAACACACTGGGAAAGGAATGCTGTAGATCACATCTGGGGAACCTGTGATCTGCCAGATGTTTTAGACTCCAGTTCCCAGTAGCCTGTCAACATGAGAGTGGTGTGGGATGATGGGATCAGTAGTTAATCAACTTGAGGAGTGCCACAGGTTCCCCACTCATGCTCTAGAACTTAATGAATGGACATACATAGTTAAGAATGAAAGAGGAAAACATCAGAGCCATTCCATTTGTGAATACACTGGCCCCTTGATTTTTTCTGGGATTTGGTTCCATGCCCCCTACCCCCCCTGATAGCAAAATCAGTGGATGCTTAAGTCCTATTATATACAGTGGTGTAGTAAAATGGTGTCCCTTATATACAATGGCAAAATCAGGGTTTGCTTTTTGGATTTTTTTTTTTTTTTTTGAGGGGGGATATTTTCAAGCTGTGTATGGTCGAATTTATGGATGCAGAATCCATGGATATAGAGGGCTGACTGTTTTTTTGTCTCCTGAACCAAATGGCATGACCTCATGGTTCACTTGCTTCTATAAAGGTGAAACTCTACACTCATTTGCTTGGGAGTAAGCCTTGTTGGACTTACTTTTGAGTAAACATAGTAGGATTTTACTGTAAAGCACAGACCATAGATCTGCCTCTTTAAGCACCAATTGTGACCTATTTACCTATACATTGATGTATTTAGTCTTTTCCTGTTTGAACATAGCTGCATAGCTGTGTGTTTACGTGGTGTCTAATGAAAAACCAACTGTTTCCTTTTGCTTGATTTACTGAAATGATGGCTATTGTGTCCTGCTCCAAGAACACTGGTTGCTTGCCTAGTAAAAGAGATTGGGAAAGCTCGATTTCAGATCCTTTATATTCCTTTCCAAGAAGAGTCAATACTCACTTGGTGTGGTGTCAAGTGGACAGGCCTCCAGATTTCTCCTTTCTGTGAATTGCCTCCAGATTCAAATTCATTGATGTATCAGCACAGACTGCAGAGAGATTACAAAGGAAAGAGAACATCAAAGGCATGTGCATGTATAGCTATCAACAGAGTACTGTAACACAAGGGAGGTATTGCAAAAAAAACCAGATTTTTGATAGGAACAACTGAAGAACAACAAAACACATGCTGAACAGATGCATGTTCATCAAGCAGAAATAATAATGTAGACAACTGCAACATGATACTTTGAGAAGAGAACTTGAGGAAATTATATACCTTTATATGTAGTAGCAGTAGTTGTTTAAGAGAGAAGACAAGTTCCATTAGAGTGCTATTCTGATATAAATTGCTTGATGCATATTGGCCAATACTGGACAAACATTTCAGATCTGAGAAATCTTGTGACAATCATTATGCAATGGTGATTGTTAGGGTAATATTGGTCCCATAGTGGTAAGATCTCTTGTTTATTTAGCAGAGTGTCCAAGATATTTGAAATATCCATAATATTTAAATATTTACAATTTTGAACAGTATTTTTACTAATGAACATTCTCCTCTTTTACAGTATGATCTAGATCAGAGGTTCTTAAACTTTGGTCCTCCATGTGTTTTGGTCTTCCAGACGCCATATGCAGCTTGGACAATTGACAAGAATTCTGAGAGATGAAGTCCAAAACATTTGGAGGACCAAAGACTGAGTACCATTGATTTAGATAATGTTAGCATAACTCTGCAATGTTTGCATCTGTGCCTCAATATAAACACTTTATCTGGACATGACATGTGTTATATTCAAATGAATGGAAGAGTATATTGTCTTTTCCAACCCACTGTGCTCCAGATGTGTTGTACTACAAATAACATCATTTGAGCCAGTATGGTCACTGCATGATGCATCCTAAAATATCTGGAAGGCACCAGGTTGAGAAAGGCAGGAATAGCATGGCATAACAAGCATATATCCTGAAAGGTAGTCTATGGATAAATATTTATTTCAGGTGCAGTGAGAACAATTACGGATGGAGGCAGATGAAAACAAGGGCCCTTCTTTCTTGACTCTCCTTGTGGTTCTCCTACATACTAGTGATGCTTCCTCCAGCTCTCATGCACTTCCCCCACTATGCATCAGAGGGCAGTAGTGAGCAGGAAGTGTTAATAGTGGGAATGACTAATAGAGCTAGTGAGTAAAACTGATATAGACTGGTGTGGAGTGTCATGGTGCTCTGCCAACTTCAGGATTACCTGTCAAAACTGGCAGATTGCAAACCAGTTAACCACTCAGATTTCCTACAATGCATGGAGCAATGCTACTGGGGAACTGTGAGAATTTAAAAAGGGGGGTAATGCATCTACCTAGATCCAGGCACCACTACCAAATAAGAATGCAGCTGGGAATGCTTCTTTGGAGATATGCATTTATATGTATGTATGTATCTGTCTATTCCTGTTTGTGCCCTGCACTCTAGTGATTCAGGGCTGCTGATGCAACCAAGGATTTCCCCTGCCCCTACTCAGATTCTTCCTTTCTCCCACGCTGCCCCTTATTTTTGGAATTTCCTTCCCATGAATTTGCAGACCACCACCTCTCTAGACTACTTTAAGCCTAAATTAAAGACTATTCTATTTAGGGAAGCCTTCCAACTTTCATTTCTATTTTATGTCCATATTATTTGTATTAACTCGCACTTTTATAGTATTGTTTTAATCTTGTTATAGTAACATTTTATTAATTTTATAATTTTGTTTGTTGTTTTAGATTGTGCACAGTAGGCAGGTTTTTGTGTTAATTGTAGATTGTAATTTTTCTTTTTTGTAAAGTGCTATGTAAAGCTTATGGTGCTATATAAATAAACATCATCATCATCATCATCATCTCTCTCTGTCTCTCTCTCTCTCTCTCTGGCTTTTCTTCGCAAATGAAGATTCAGGAAGGACTCGTCCCGCGCTTTCTTAAGTGTGCTGATGACTAAAAACGCCAATCTGAGATAGACAAGTCCAGTTGCAGAAAGCACAGCAGAAGGTCTCCTTGGGTGATGTTTCTGGGTTGTGATTCTTTCTGCGTTGTCGTTTCTCTTCAAGACTTGTTTGGCGTGAGTTCTCAAATAAGGCTGCAGCATTGTGGAGAGTGCGTCTCCATGCCTCCCGATGTGAGGTCAGGGCGGACCATTGTTGGTGATCAATTTAGCCAAGTCTTGTATCATTTTCTTGGAGCACCGCACTTATGCTGACCCATGGCGAGTTCACCATAGAGTACTATTTTGGGGAGGTGATGGTCCTCCATCCTAGAAACATGCCCTGCCCAGCGCAGCTGTGTTCTCAATATCATGGCCTCAGTGCTGGTGATCCCTGCTTGCTCAAGGACAGCAACATTCTTCACATAGTCAGTCCAGTGTATATTTAGGATTGTGCATATACAGTGGTAATGAAAGCGTTTGAGGAGTCGTACGTGGTGGCGATAGGTGACTCATGTTTCAGATCCCATAAAGGAGAATAGATAGTACAATGACTCTATACACACTGATTTTTGTGCTTTGCCTCAGGTGTTTATTACTCCAGACTCTTTTGTGAAGTCTTCCAAATGCACTATATGCCTTTGCTAATCTGTGATCGATCTCTTTGTCAATCTTGGCATCTGAGGAGATGATGCTTTCCAGGTAGGTGAACTGCTGAATGGACTTGAGCACAGATTTGCCTACAGCAATGTGAAGATGGTGGTGTTCATCCTGTGATGCAGGCTGGTAAAGAACTTCTGTTTTCTTCAGGTTGACTTCCAGCCCAAACAGCTCTGCAGCTGTTGCAAAGCAGGATGTTAGGCGCTGCAGAGCTGCTTCAGTGTGGGCAACAAGGGCAGCATCATCAGCGAAGAACAGCTCACGGACTAGATAGTTTGGAGTCTTAGTGTGAGCCCTCAGACGGCTTAAGTTAAACAAGCTACCATCAGTACAGTAACGTATATAGATACCGTCTTCTTCTTCAAGCTCTTCCATAGCCCTTTGGAGCATCATGCTGAAGAAAATTGTAAATAAAGTTGGAGCAAGAACACAACCTTGCTTCAGTCCATTAGTTATTAGAAAGGGCTCTGAAAGAGCATCACCATATCTGACTTGACTGTGCTGGCCCTCATGTAGCAAGATAATCATTTTAAGAAATCTGGGAGGACATCCTAGTCTTTCCAGGATCTGCCACAGACCTTTTCTACTCACAGTGTCAAAGGCTTTGGTGAGGTCAACAAATGTTACATAGAGACCCTTGTTCTGCTCCCTACATTTTTCTTGCAATTGTCTAAGGGCAAATACCATATCTGTAGTACTCCTATTGGCTCTGAAGCCACATTGGCTTTCAGGAAGAAGTTCTTCTGCAATAGCAGGAACTAATTTGTTCAGGAGTATCCTTGCAAGGATTTTTCCAGCAATAGAGAGCAGTGTTATGCTTTGATAGTTTGAACTATCAGATTTTGCCCCTTTTTTCTTGTACAAGGTGATGATCTTGGAGATCTGATGGCAGTTTCCCTTTTTCCCGGCAATTCACATGGAGTTCATGGAATTTATCGTGGAGTGCATGACCTCTGTGTTTCCAAACTTCAGGTGGGATTTCATCAATCCCAGCTGCCTTGCCATTTTTCAACTGCTGTATGGCCTTAAAGATCTCTTCCAAAGTGGGAGCTATGTCCAATTCATTTTTCATCAGTTTTTGTATCATATGTTGGATAGCTGAGCCTTTGACTATTCGGTTGGCACTAAAGAGACTTTGAAAATGTTCAGCCCATCGATTCAGGATGGAGACTTTATCAGTAATTAATGTTTGACCATCTGTACTGTATAAGGAACTTTGAACCTGATAAGTACGTCCAAACACTACTTTAAGAGCTTCATAAAATCCTCTATGATCACCCAGATCTGCACAGTGTTGTGTCTTTTCTGCTATATTGATCCACCACTTGTTCTGCATGTCTCAGAGTTTTTGTTGAAGTTTACTATATGTGAGGTGGAAAGCTGCTTTTCTTACATGGCAACTTGGCTGGGCCGAGGTATGCCTGGTGAGCAGTTCTATTCTTTGCCAACAGCTCCTGGAACTCTTGGTTGTTTTCATCAAACCAGTCTTGATTTTCCAAGGGATTCTTCCACAGACTGGAGGATACTGTTTTTGATATGTTGCCAAAGCACTGTAGGAGAAGAATCTGTAGGATGGTCTTCAAATTTTGTTTGCAGATTTGCCTGGAAGTTGTCTCTCATGGTAGCTTGTTGAAGATTGCTGACTTGGAGTCCCCTCTTTAAGATGCCACCCCTCTTAGGTTTGAACTTAAGATGAAGATTTAGTTTACCTGTGACGAGGCGATGATCTGTTTGGCATTCTGCACTGGGCATCTCGCGGGTAGGACGGACATCGCAGATGTTTCTCTGGTGGACTAGAACATAGTCAACGAGGTGCTAATGTTTGGATTGGGGATACATCCAGGTTGTCTTCAAGCTATCTTTCTGCTGATAGTGTTTGTAATAGTCAGCTGTCGTTCTGCACAGAACTCTAGCAGGAGGTGTCCATTATCATTGTAATTCCCAACAACATGCTCGCCTAAGGCACCTTTCCAGGCTTCGGAATTCTTTCCTACTCTGGCATTGAAGTCACCAAGGATAATAATTTTATCGTCTACAGGGACTTTTTGTATGAGTTGGTGTAGGTCTGTGTAGAATTTGTCTTTCTCTACAGGGTTGGCTTGCATAGTTGGGGCATATATACTAAAGAGAACAACATGTGTGAGGCGTAAGGAAATAATGCGATCCAGTGTCCTGTTGGCAAGGTTTCGAGTTTGGAGGCAATGAAGTTTTTAATCCTGAAAGATGTTTTTCGGTTTTGGGTTTACCAGACCAGTAAAGTGTGTAGCCGGCACCATGTTCTATAAGATTGCCTTCCTCATGGAAGCGAACTTCACTAAGAGCAGCGATGTCAATGTTAAGTCGTGATAGTTCATGGGCTATTAGTGCAGAACGACGTTCAGGCCATCCACTATCTGCAGAGTCTCGCATGGTTCTGATGTTCCAGCATGCAAGCGTCAATTTATTTACACCTTTGGAGGCCGATGTGTGCCTTTGTTTCTTTGCCTTGGTTTGATGGCAGCAGAAGATGCTTGTTGGCCACAGCTAGCCAACCAGGTAGATGGGGATGAGTTTTCATTAGGCCACCTTTTCTAGGCCCCTCTCCATATGGAGCAAGCAGTGCTCTCTTTAAAAAAGGGTGCTTGGTTTTTCAGGATGCTGCCAAACAAGACTGTCATCTCCCGGGTCAGCCTCGAGCGACCAAAGTCCTGAACTGCCTGCATGCACAGTTGGGTCTGCAGCTTTCAGTGCATCTTTACACCTGTCGTTTTGTCCCTTGTCTATCACTACAGGGCTTTTTTGGAACTAGTTTTGTCCTTCGAGCCTGTGCAATGGATTTTTCTGGTGGAGCGCAGTGTGTACAGAACTGGCCTCACCCTTTAAACCAGAGATTCATCTGCTGTGGCCTTGCAAGCATGGACGGTAGCAGCGAGGTCCTCGGGTCGTAGGTTTAATTAGAGTTTCCTTCTCTTAGATGGTTGACCTTACAGGGTTGGACGAGCACCATCTGCCCGGGTTTGGGATTAGAGTTTTCCTTCTCCTACTATGGTTGCCATAAGGCTAGAGAGCCCATCCTGCCCTTTGACGCTCTTTGTCAGACCCTTTGGTTTTCACCTGTCTGGCATGGGAGACCCTACCGGTGGCTATTATGCCACCGCCAGTATAGCTCAAATCATCATTAGGGTGCACAAGCCTCTCTCCCATGACAAGGGGCCATCAATGGAGAGGAATAATAATATATCTGCCTATTTATATCTGTCTATCTCTATATACATGGCTATGCCTTTGATGTCTATGTCTCTGTTTATCTTTGTATATGTCTGGGATGATGGAACAGCCTACCTTGAAAGGTGATCAATTCTTCTTTATTGGGGGTTTTAAAACAATTTTTAGATGGCACCTCTCTACAGTGCTTTAGTAGTGGATTCCTTCATGACCAGAGGTTAGACAAAATGGCCCTGGGGGTCACTTCCAACTCTATGATACTATTTATGATCTATCTATCTATCTATCTGGCCTGCAAGACCTGAGCAGGATTGTTGATGATAGGGTGACTTGAGGGTCTCTCATTCATGGAGTCACCATAAGTCGAAGTCAACTTGATGGCAGTTAACAACAACAAATCTACAGCATCTATCTATCTATCTATCTATCTATCTATCTATCTATCTATCTATCTTATCTATCTAGTGTGCATCCATATGCCAGCCTTGTATGTCCGTCTCTTTCTTCAACTGGCTGCAAAAGCTATTTTCTCCCATGATCACTTTGTTTTTTTTTAGTGGGAGAAAAAAATTAGCCCTAGCACTGCAATTTATCCTGTAATTCAAATTGTGTCTCCCCATTAGTGTCTTACCATTGGGCAGCCAAGGAAAAACTTCATTGCAGTACATAATTTAGGTAAATTAACCCAACATGTAGTAGACTATTATCATCAAATTGAAGGAGAGAGGCAGGATTGCACAAGGCATAACCAAGTCCAGCTTCCTGTGGAAAGGAATGCCAATCCACTGGATGTTCTGTACAGGAAGAACATAGGGTATGCAAGTCAGGATTCTCAGTTATGGGGAAGAGTCTATACCAATATACTTGTACATGTATATTGCATTCAGAGACATAGCTGTGTTAGCCTGGAATGTCAGTTGCAAGGGGATCTTGTAGCAGCTTGTAATATATTGCAGTATTCACACCTTCTAAAGAATATACATGGGATGGATCCCACTGCTGAGATTGCCTTCTTCTTATTTCATCCATTTTTGAAAAGGAGTGAACTTTCAAATATTTTGATGTTGTTTCACTGATGTCTTTGGTTAATTCTGTTTTAATGTGCACTTTCTGTAAGTTTTACTTGTGTGTTTTTAAAACTATGAGCTGCTTTTGGTCCTAAGCTTGGGGAAAAATCAGGCTATAAATAAAGATCTTCTTCTTCATCATCATCTTCTTCTTCTACACTACTACCACTACTTTCAGTTCTATCCCAAGACACTTTCTGCATGAGGCAAAATGGTGTCCTTTCAATCCATGTACAAAAAGAAACTGACTGGCAAGTAAATCTCAAATACTGCTGATGGAACAGCATCACCCAACTCAATTGTGGCAGGCACGGTAGCCACAATTCTGCTCTCCAATCACAGCAACTGTGTTTACCTCCTTCTGCTTAATGGTAGGTCCAGCTCTTCCACTAATGTTTCAGTTATACATCTTGATCTTTCTACTTACTAAAGGAGGGAAATTAAGAAGACAAACATGGTCAAGATAAATGATAACGATTCCCGTTCTATAAACGTATGGGGCTTTGATACGGCTTTCTCAGTGGTGTCATCACATCATCAAAATTGCCTATGGCAAATATACTGAGCACTGCACTGCCAAATCAATAATTCCTCTTTTTTGTTTAGGCATGTAACCAGGGGCAGCACTGGGTGGGGGTGAGCAGAGGCCAAACTTGCAGCAGGTGACACCATCAAGGGGAGATGTGACACCAGCCTTAGTGATGTCACAGCGTTTAATATTTTAATCACTTTATTTTCTATTTGTTGGTTGATGGAACAACTCTACTGCTTCTTTTCTTGTAACTTTCTCATTCTGATTTTATTGCAATTATCTTGCTATAAAATGATGTGCACCAGCCTGGCACCCCTTACAGATGAAGGAACACTTATCAATTTAAGCCATACAAATGAAAAATGGTAATAGCAACAGTGGCCTACCTCACATGGTTGTTGTCAATATTGCTTACATAATTCATATGCCCCCCTAAAAGAAAAATATGAGGTACTGCCAATGTTATATATCAATTTGAGTTATATATTTTTTTCAGTTTGTCAAGTCTCATTTCATTTGTTATAAAAAAAAACTCTCAAAACTCTGTCTTCTTTAATATAAATATCTTAATGGTTTTAAAGTGCCCTATAGAAATCTGGTGGTCTTGTTATTTTATCACCATTACTAAAACAAAATATAGTCTCTTCTTTTGTGGAAGAACTGAAGCCTATCTGCAAACAAGAGTTGGACAATTCATTTCCTCTTAACCTCCTTCTCACTTCCCACAATTTTCTGTAATTAGGTTGCATTACAAGTACATTGCTGATGTAGGTAACCCTTCAGGCGTATAATATATGCAACCTTTCTAATATTACTCAACAAGAGTGTCTCCAAATGCTCCTGCAATTCAAAACTGCCCTCCAGCAATACATCAACAGAATTGCATTAAAAAGAATGGTAGGGATTCCCTTGAAGACAGAGGCAATGGCTTAGGAGCTGCAAAATTATATAAAGACACTCTGAAGAAAACTGGGAAAAGAAAATGAGATATGAAATACTTAGGCACCAATTGGCTGGAATATTTTGGTGTCGCTGGGCATGAGTGACTGTGTTCATGATGAGAAGAGAATCAATAGTCACCTCGTTGCTTTAGCACAAGACCTACTAATCTAGATAATGAACATCAGTAAGGCTACACTTGACAATATAACATCATCTTATTTATTTATAATTGATGCATAGGACCACCTCTAGAGGATGTCATTCACAGGGAATCCAAACATTTGTTAGGTGTCCAGGCATTTGTAGACAACTCATCATGGTGACCTAAGCAGAGCATGGCAAAACACCATTCTCACCTTGCATGGAACACCTAAAAAGGTCAGAGGCACTGTAACAGAATGTTGGGATGACATGTGGGAAAAATCATGTTGGAACAGACAAAAGGCAGACCAGCAATCTGTTTGTATACTGACCAGTGAGATACTTCTGCAAAGCCCAAAAGCAGGATATGAGTGAAGTAGCACCCTTCTGCTTGAATGCCATCACAACAAGTATAGAGAAGTATACTGTCCATGGTGCTGGAGATAAGATATAATAATGAGGAATAGTTGCCATTGATAGCCTAGATGCTCCATAAATCCTCTTCCAGATTAAAGAGGCAGACTGACTTCCCACTTTCACAGTGTCCTGCTGATATTACAATAGGAGGAAATTCATATCCTCATTTCCAGCATTTGAATAATAGAATCACAAAGTTGGAAGGGACTGCAAGGGCCAACTTGTCTGACCAGCCTGCAATGTAGGAAGACACAACTAAAGGCACTCCCACAAGATAGCCATCCACCTTTTGTTTAAAAGTAGGAGAGTCCACCACCCTCTAAGGCAGTCCATTCCATGGTTGAACAACTCTTACAATTAAGTTCTAATGTTTTGATTTGTCTCCTAGGGGTTGTCCAAATGGTGAAAAAACTCCACACGGAATGTGAGGAGAATCCTACCTGTCCTAATGGCATTCCATGTGATTTTGCCATATTGTGAAGGAGGGGGACAAAAAGGCCAAAAACCTCACAACAAAAGTCTTCTCAGCTTTTCCCTTTCTTTTTTAAAACAAGAGGGTGTGAATTTCTGCTTGTTAGGACAAGCAAGTCAATTTCATTTGCTTGCCCAAATAAGAAGAAGCACAAATCTGATTGGCTGGACTATCACGGGGGTGAGGCTTGCTAACTGTCATGATGACCTGCCAGTCATCATGGAATCCCATCACAAACTCACAAGAACAACATTGGAAACTTCAACTCCTTATTTGGAAATAGGAAGTGGGTGGGAGAACCTCATTGAATAAACATGACATCCCATCACTTGATTAAGATAGCCACTCTGATTGGCAAAGGCAAAGCCAATCAGAGATCAACACAAAAGACTTTTAAAAGTTCTGATCTTTCCTTTGTCTGTGCTGAGCTGAGTAAGTAGCTCATGGCCTGCTCTGAGCCTCATGGCCACGTGGCCTAGAAAGCCATGGAGTATTCAACTAGATACCAAACTGTGATAACGAAAGTGGGGGGGGGAGCCAATCTTGCCCAAAGGCCTCAAAAGGATCCAAAAGGACTCTGAATTCCATCACAGACATTGTAAGTTACCTTGCATTTAATAGTTTAGGAAAATGTTTTGTTAGGTTGCATTAGATTATGATTTATTTTGTTAAGTGCTCTGAATGAATGTATACTTGTTTAAGCCTTAAGTTGAACCTGGGAATGTTTTGCCTTCTCAAGTAACATAGACTCCTAGAATTGAATAAAGCTTCCGTTATTTTCTAACCTGCCTCAAATTGCCTGCTTCTGGTCAGCTATCAAAACTTTCTCTAGATACAGAAAAGAGTTATTATTGTTTCTTTAACCCAGTCTGTCTAGTTCTCACTGCCTAGATGTGAAAAAGGAAAGGGGATAGAGTCAGTGAGTGGTGGTGGTGGCTACCCTTAGAGAAGGGATTTCTAGACTAGAAACCCTTGTGAGTGTGTTTTTCAGTTTGTACAAATAAGCTGGAAGCATTCCCTTTCTGCTGGAAGAGAGGGCCGGCTTATGACACTAACAAGGCAAGCATCCGCTTCCACCATGTTTGATTTTTACCTTAGCAAGTAAGTGCTAAGTTGAGAAAACAGGATGTTGAGCTTTTCTTTTGTTTTGAGCTCAGTTGAAAAATCGCTGACTTGCACATTGGACATCATTTTGGGGGGGAAAAGGTCGGTGGCATCAAATTGAGGTAAGTGCAAATGCGGGTAAATCACTTGCGGCCACCATGTTTTCTAGTGGGAATGTGAACCTTAAGGGGGCAGAAAACCATTAGGGCAGGTCACACCTGCTGTGAAATGTTATTAGTGCAAGGCATTCCTTTTTTTATGGACTTGCATAGACAAGCCCTTAGTCTCTGGAATAGCAGAAAACAAGCTTGTTCCTCTCTCTCTCTCTCTCTCTCACTCACTCACACACACACACACATACACACACACACACCTTTCTCCTGGTACATGTCCAAAGGCAGCTGACCACCAATAAAACAAAGTGCAGCTAAAAATTTTTTACACAAAAGTTAAATAAAACAATTAAATAAACAATTCTATTTAAAGCACAGAGTTTAAAAGGTTTAGAACATGCTTAAAATATAATTTAAAAAGATAAAAGCACAACACCCCACATTAAAAGACTGTTCTGCCATATAAGTGGAGAGCCCAAGGTGTAAGCCTGATGACAGAAAGAGAGTAGAGAGGAAGCCAACATAACCTCCCATGGCACAGTTTCACAGTTTCACTGAGAAGGTGCGCTTGTGTGTCCTCACCCAATGAGCATGTGATGGTAGTGAGACAGAGAGAAAATCCTCTCTCAGGCATTTGAGCAGGTTTATGGGGGGAGATCCAATCTTTTAGACAGTCTGGATCCAAGCTGTGTTGGGATTTAAACATTCTAACAAGCATTCTGAAATCATCTATATTAGGTTTCGATGACTAGTAGATTTTCAAAAACAGCAGATGAATATAAGAGATAACATAAATGAGAAAGACGGAATAACAAGTATTATCAATAACTGGGAGGTAGGAAATCAATTAGATGTTACGTATGGTTTTAGATATTGCAGCTATAGCAGTTGATTATGTTTTTATTGTGCTGTGTTTCTGTACTTGTAATTGCTAGATTAAAAAAATAATAATCAGCATGTTGAATTGTGCCCAGAAATGGACTGGTAGCCAGTGAAATTGTTTCGACAAGGGAGTTCTATGTTCCCTGTAACCAGTCCTGATCAGCAGCCTGGCTTCAGTATTTTATACCTGCTAAAGTTACTCAACAGTTTCCAAAGGCAGCCTCACATAGACTGTTTTACAGTAATCCAAATGGGATGTGATCAATCATGTGTCATTGTAGCCAGATCTGACATCTCCAGGAATGGGTAGAGGTGGTACACTATTTTTAGGTTTCTGAATGCATCTCACCAACCACTGAAACTTGGGCATCCAGGTTCATATCTGAATGAAGGAATATGCCTAAATTATGAACCTGAGATTTCAATGGGAGTGTAACCCAGTACAAGAATGCCCTTCAAATATTTAAAGATGCTTCTCATATCACCTCTTCTCCAAGATAAACATACCCAGCTCCCTAAGCCATTCCTTACAGGTCTTAGTTTCCAGATCTTTTACCATCTTGGTAACCTTCTTTGTTGAGGAGGGTAGAACATCTGGGGTAAAAACTTAGATATACAATATGTAGGGTGTGAAAATATGTAAATTCAAGGTGCAGACATGGAATCTGTTGCATGGAATCTGGAGTTGGGAGACAACATCATCTGGTTTAACTCCCTGCTTCATTCATCCTTGACAGATGGCCATTTGGCCTCTCCTTAAACATCTCTGGTCTACTGTTGTACCCTTGGAGCAGCTCAGCTTCTTGCCATTAGGAAGTTCCTTTTAGGGTGGAATCCTGTTGAGGTGCTACACTTGCAGAAAAAACAATGACAATGTTGCATTTTCTCAGAGGCAGGGATGGAAACAATTTGTTCCAAAAATGGTCAAAAATGTATTTCTCAAATGTCAGGAAACCCTGGTGAGGAGAATCATGGACTGACAAAAATCTTTGATGTTTGGGACTTATTCTGTACAAATATTTTTTTTAAAAAAATCGTACAGAAGACACCATTGATTACACTGTTAGTTTTAACACCTCAGTGCACTGTTAACATCTCAGTGTCCCTGAACTCTTTCTGCACTCTCAGCTCCTGAAACCCTGTTTAGATCAATTTCTCTCTTCCCAGCAGTCTTAAAAAATCTATTTCTGACTGGTCATAACTCACCCCTTTACAGACCAGTCTCTAGAGCGTATCCTTTTCTCTATAAGGCTTTCCTCATAGCATTCTATGAGCTGTGATTGGCTGGTTCTACCCAGGCTTGCCCGGCTTCCCATTTCACAGAGGTGCATACAAATTTCCATGCAGAAATTAAAAGCAAGGTCTTGTGATCTGAACAAATGAAGAGATGGGAATGCAGATGGGATGCAGAGAAATGCAATGAAATTGAGAATGAGAAATTTCCACATTGATAGTGAAAGCACTGTCCCTGAATACCAAAAGCTAGGATCATCCTTGCCATAGCATTTCCAGTTTCTATGTATGGTTATGAAAAATGGACAGTGGAGAAAGCTGGCAGGAAGAAGATCAACTCATTTGAAATTTGGTGCTGGAGGACAGTTCTGTAGATACCATGGATGACCAAAAAGACAAATAAACAGGTCCCAGAGGAAATCAAGTCTGAACTCACCATAGAAGCCAAAGCAACTAAACTGAGGCAATTATACTTTGGACACATCATGAGATGGCATGACTCACTGAAAGAGATGGCTCAGTAAAGTAGAAGGCAATAAAAAAAAGGAAGACCATATTACAGATGGATTGACTCAGTCAAGGAAGTCACAAGACTTGATTGGCAAGACTCGACTAGGGCTGTTGATGACAGGGCTCTCAGAGGTCTCCCATTCATAATGTTGCCATAAGTAAAGGCAACGTGATGACAAATATCAATAACAGCAATAGCATAACCATTCAGATATTGAAGGCTGCTATCATATTTTCCCTTTGTCTTTGCTTCTCCAAGATAAACTTTCCTGGATTTTTCAGCCATAGCTCAAATGACTGAAGACTAAGCCATTTTTTAGTTCCAAGTAGAGCAGAACCTTTGAAATAATTGTTTAATGGTGGATCAAGACATTGGTAAATCCTAGTAATTTAACATGGGTACTCTAGTTGGAACTCACAATAGGAATCAGGATTCGATTGCCAGAATCCTCATCAGTCTCTAGGCACACTCTAGTTTGTCAATATCCTTCTGAAAATGTGGCATCCAGAACTGGACTCAGTACTTCAGATACAATCTATTCAGTACAGAACAGAGGGGAAGCACAACAGAATTCTTATCTCTCCCCATCTCTACCCCTGGAAGTTTCTCTTTGGCTGTTACAACAGAAATAAAAGAAGAAGAGAGAAGATGTCATGTGCTTGCATTCCCAGATGCAGTGACCAGCAGTTTCAGAGTTAAAAGACATAGTTAAAGAAAACGTTATTGGCACAGGAATCCAGAAAGCATATCATACAAAGTTTTTGCTCAGAACTGAAACTTAGAAAAGAGAGAGTATACTAAAAGCATATTACAATCTATGAAATCTGGTGAGCTTCAATACTATAGGGTACCCATCATCCTCTGACCCCCTCTTCCGATGTAAAATCCATCCCATTTTCCCCAAGTTTATTCTGCAGCTGTGGGCTTATCTCTCCATTCCTATTACCAACCATTATACTCCCCTTTCATAGTCATCATACAACACTTGTTAACAGCACCCAGAAATGAAAGCACAATTAACAGCAATGTTACAAGAAATCACTGAAATTGACAGGAACAGGTCTCATCTGTGACTGAGCCTGGCAGTAATATCATCCTCGCATGCTCCTGGGTTGGTTTTTGCAGTGCCTGATAATCTCCTATGAAGAAAGTATATGTAAGTAGCTTTCTATATAACATATCAACAGTGAGGAAGAGGACAATAACAGAGGAGAAAGAAAAGCAGCTGATCAATGGTAGAATGAAAGGTCATCAGTGACATTACTATTCTGTCTTTTTGTCTTTTTAATTTGTGTTGTTGACCCATATTTAATATTCTATATGCCAAGCTTCCTGCCTTGTTGTATTAGACCAATAAAGAAAGGTCATTTTAATATTTTCTTTCATTACCTATGAGAGCAGCACACCAGAAACAAATACTATTAAAGAAAGGTTCAGTATTAGCTTAACAATCCACTGATTATAATACATCCCCACCAATCAACTAAAAATTTAGTTTCAACTTTTTTCTGCCTGACACCCTCCAGGAGCATTGGGCTACAATTCCCATTATCCCCCACCAGCACAGCTAATAGCATTACTGGGCTGGGGATGATGAGTGTTAAAGTCCAACATTCTTGGAGGTGGCTATGTAGTAAAAGAGTACTGTAGTTGATTATTCTGCTGTTTCAAGATGTTCCTTATATTTTAAGTCAGTTACAACAGAGCTATGATGTCAACATTCATAGAGTGAGTCTTGCATTTACACACGTTATGCAATGGTCAAGGAGCATTTGAACTGGGGAATCATGGGATGAGATGAAGCATGGGGGAGTGCTTACCCCCACCTTTCCTTACTGGGTTTCCTTGCTCCAAATGCCTATTCCTCCCCAAAGGCTTTCTTCTCAGGCAGGCTACTATTGGTTTTCAGATCCCAGCTGAGAAAATTAAAAAGTTGGAAACTGCTGTTGCTGGTGATAGTTGTTCACCCTATAGTTAATGAGAAAGTCTGGACCAAGTTTTACCCAATTTATGAAAGGCACCATTTTATATATTGAAAGAAATATCATTCTCTCTTGCCATGAACTTGAACAGAAAGTTAGAAGCTATGCTACGGAGGCTGGGACTAGGAGAGAGGCAAGGTTTCCATGTCTAGGACCATGGACAAGGGCTCTGTGGCATGAGGAAATATCTTCAGTAACAAAGCCCCATAACATGTTGAGGTGATATCATTAGGTGATAATTGTAAGATGCCTTCTGTGCTCCATATCGTCTTAAACAGTACCAGGATAATGTGACGGATGTGTTACAAACATGCTACAAAGCTTTTCTTCAAGTATGATTAGCTTATCACTTTTGCTGAGGGAAGGTAAATGGTGTAGCATTGGGAAATTTTATCCTGATGGATCGATAGATGGATTTAAGATTTGAAACTTCCAGAAACTTCCTCAGCAATAATGGTCAATGGGGGTTCATGTGTTTTCTGACTATCACATGCCCCTGTCCTCAGCCATACATCTGTCTGCCAGTAAGGATGTATGAGAAATTTATTCCACCAAGCTTTTGAGAAAAAAAAATGCATTCACACAACTCTGCATCTCCTGGATTGAACATGGAATCAGACTGAACCTATGGTCAGAAATGCATATATATCTGGACTTGCAACACATTCTGTGAAAGAAAAAAAAAAACATTTGCTAACACGTGCACATTTGAAAAATGGGCAAAACTGCAAAAACAACACACCATTGCTTGTATTTCTATAATATAGACTACCATGTTTTATTCAATGGAAACATGAGTCTACAAATGCAATTGTTTAGTCTATACCACATTTTTTGTTGAATAGTGGCATTATGCAACTGACTGTGTATCTACCAATGTGCTTGCTTATTGTCCCATCATACTATGAAGACTACACAAAGGCTCCTTCTGCAATTGCAGTGAATAAAAAGTTTCACCAATGGCACTGACAAATAGTTGCTCATTGTCCAAGAATGTGCAGCTACATGACTGGAATCCTATTGGTTATTCCCAACTAAAGTAGTTTCATGAAATCAATGGTTGAATGAGTCAACACATAGGTAAATCCAGTTAATTCAATGTCTCTACTCCATGTGGAATGATTAAACTTGTGGAACTCCTCCTAAGTAACTATGAACTTAATATATCTATTGTACAATGGTCAAAAAGATACAGCCACACAGGTATGTCTCCAACCAGATTCCAGGCATACTGGCCTTTTCCATTAACAACACTTCAACCAATCCATACACAAATATCATGGTGTAGACTTGAAGGTGGGTTAAGGAGGAAGCCTGCCCAAAAACAAACAAACAAAACAAAAACAAAACAGCCCTTTTATTTTTATTTATTTATTTATTTATACCCCGCTCTTCAGCCACAAAGGCTATCAGAGTGGCTTACAAATGGTCAATGTAACAGTTCCCTGCCCTCAGGCTTACAATCTAAATAAGACATGACACATAAGGAAAAGGGAATGGCAGTGGGGGTAGGGATAAATCCAGCAGATACTGCTGGTTCTTCTCTCCCTCCAAAGGCAGAGCAATGACAGTTGGGCTGGAGGGAGGGCCTTTCACCTGCTTCTGGGCACAGGCCTGATGGAGTTCTGCCTGCCTCTTCTTCTCTCCCTCCAAGGCAGGGTAGTGGCAGTTGGGCAGTTGGGCCCTTGTTGATAGTCATTGCAGCAATACTTAAATACTCTGTAGGGAACTCTAGAAAGTGAATTATTTGTACATGCTATGTTTGTATCTCACATTTGTTCCATGAAATCAAAGGCAAAATTCATAGAAGCATAGAATCATAGGATCATAGAATCATAGAGTTGGAAGAGACCACAAAGGCCATCCAGTCCAACCCCCTGCCATGCAGGAATACACAATCAAGACGTGTTTCATCCAAACACTGGGCAGTCCCATATTAGTTTCAGCATAGTTATAGTCTCATGTGTTTTCATCTTGTTCTCTGAGACCATACTTAGCTGGCTTGCTTTCTTGCAGCATTGTGTCCTTCATTCAATAATATGGAAGCAATGATTGAGAACATGGATAATTTGGGAAGTAGTGCACCATGTGCTTTTGTTCCACTCAGTGGATTTTTTAATAGAATGTTTCTTTTGTGTGTATTTTATGCACACATCCCTTACTCCAATTAATTTGTTCATATACTTGAGCATATTCCTAAACTTCATGTGTTACAGTCAAGGTTTCAGTGATGACAAGCCCTTCAGTGTCTTATTGGCAATAGAGGCAGATACTTGAAACGATTCTGACAAAACTCTAGCAACAAGAAATACACTCAGAATGGAGAATGGAGGGGAAAAATACTAGTTTCTGTTAAGTTTTCAAGATATTTTCATTTCTAAGTGGAGCAGGGGAGCTGAGCAAATGGTTAAACCAGTTAGTTTCTACTAGTCAGTTGTTTCCAAAAAAGTGGCTGCTGTGCCTAGATATGGGGCTCCAGCACACAGAAAGAGCTTCTCATAGGCAAGAGTTTCCCCAGTTGACCTCAAGTTAGGATTACCCTGTTGGAAGCTTCACATTCTTTGAATAGTCAGGTCCAAAACCAAAGACCAACAATGTCTTGTGATGCCATGGAAGACAGGCAGTATACAGCCACTGGAAAATGGTCTCTCTCTCTCTCTCTGTGAGTTTGTGAGATAGATAATGTAGATTTCCTGCAATACCTCCTAAGCAAGAATTATGTACAACATATCAATGGCTACAAAACTATTTCTATGGAGATTTTCAGACAGGAATGAAAAAAGTGTTCCTGTCCCACAATCTCCACTCCCACCCCTGTCCTGTCCCTGTCACACCACAATCACCCTCCCCACTGCACTTACCTCCTCTTCCATTGTTCTGGTAGCCCAGGAGTGAACGGAGCTCTGACAGGGCTCCATTCACTTCCTGGACTGAAATCCTATGTATTCTCGCAAGAAGACGTGAGCATGGGAAATTCAAAAAGAGAAAGAAAAAGAACATGAAAAAAATGTCAGCAAGCACAAAAACACACGTTGAAAGGTAGAAGTAACCCGGGGAGTGTCATAAAAAGTGTGTCACTTACCTGGATTCCTGATCTCACCTGGAAGTGTTCTGGCATGGACCTCCCATTGATGCTGGGATCTTGCCAGCATAACAGGGCACCTTTTTGCTTACAGGAACATCCATGATAGAAATGGAATGGGGGATCTATTGATGGCTTGTCCTGTCAATAAAAAGCAGCACCAGTGGAATGGCAGCAGAATGGGTGCATAACGAGGGGGGAATGACGTCGTCTGAAAAGGGAGCCCTTTTGCAATCTCCTGGCATTCATGTAACACCACTTTTAACACATCTGATAATCTCATCTATGTATTTATTTAATATTCAGCCTTTCTTCCACTGTATGACCCAAGTCTGCTCATGAAGACTAGAATAAAATTCAGCTAAGGCAGTGAGGTTTTATTTTATATTAAAAACTGTCCTAGTTTACCCTGCTTTTCATCTCTAAAAGATGTTCCAGTTTGCAAAAGGGGATATCCAAATATTGAAAGCTGGGACAATGGGTCCTTGTTTGCTTGCTGTATCTATGGGCATTTTGCACTTGAGCTTAGCCAAAAGGCTGAGAAGTGATTGTGGGCATTTTGGAAAGCAAAAACATGTAACTTACATTTCCGTTTGAGATAATCTACATATAATTTATACTTGGCCACACACAGTAGTGGCTGATGGCTTCCATGTCAGTAAGAGGGTTTACGTTGCTCCAGGATTTCATCTAAACTTTAAGAGAGCTATCCAAGGTGCTGCCATTCTTTTGGAGATAGTGTTCATCTTGTTGGATAGTCCCTTTAAATTCCATACGGAAACCTAAAGCAGATTCACCACTCAACTGGAATGGGTGGAGCCACCAGATGCCATTTGCTACATGTACCTGGGCACAACATTTCCATCAGAAAAGGGTTTGAGTAATCTGCTAGTGAGTTGCCAAATTAAAACTAGGAAGATCATATTCATCATTAAATACACCGGGTTTAGTCTGAAAAGTGATGACGTTGTTTTGCTCATTAGTTCTTTGTTTGCCTGAGGGAGCTCTCAGCTCTTCCTGATGAGTGAGTTTGAATCATCACCCAACTTGATAACTCTGAGAATAGTCTCCCTGGGTTGTCATGCTGTCATTCACTAATTACGATGCTTTGGAATGCAAGGATGCAACAGTGCAAGGAGCATGATGCCTAGAAGTGCAACAAAAGTGCAGATGGGGAAATAAGAATCAGAAACAGGATTAGACTTCTCCATGCTCCAATACATTCTCTTGTGAAGCAAGCCAGCCAACCCAATAAAGCAACCCACATTGCTTGGAGGCTCCATCTCTAATATTTCTGTCCCTTGCTACATGAAAACCTTCCAGTGCCATCAGCTGCATAAGTGTTTTATTGGCCACACAGTGATTTCAGAATCATTAAAGCAGAATAAGACCTCACTAGCTTAGCTTAATTGTTCCCAGGTTCCTCTCAGTTCATGCCAGGAAAGAAAAAAGCATAGAATAATCAATCACTGGTATTTATGTAACAGTTATTACCAGAAGAAAGATAGTAGTTAACTTAAATTTGAATTGGTTTTGATGAGTGGGGGTAGAGAATAGATGCAGAAAACAGAACAAGTGGAGCATTCAGATTAGTATCATAGAGCAGGAAGAGACCACAAGGGACATCCAGTTCAACCTCCTGCCATGCAGGAATATACAATCAAAGCATACCTGACAGATGTCCATCCAGTATCTGCTTAAAAACCTCCAAAGAAGGAGAGTCCGCCACTCTCTGAGGCAGTGTATTTCACTGCTGAACAGCTCCTACTGTCAGGAAGTTCTTCCTAATATTTAGATGGAGTCTATAGCCTACCTCTGCCCAGCCATTCCAGATCAGAACCAGACTTCTCCAGATACCAGGACAAATGTGAAATGGATGTTTTGGCTTGCAGACATTCCCAGAATGCTTATTCACTTTTCCTTTTTAGATACAATACAGTGTACAGTGTAAGGTATGTCAGAAACCAACGTAGTAGGAAAGGTTTAGGCTTCAGGCCCTAGCTTAAAGCGAGGAATCATTGGTCCGAATTCAATTATTAGTTCCACCTAGACAAGACCTACTGAGAAATTGGGATTTATGTAGGGGCTGAATTACCAAAGTTCAAATTAATTCATTGGGTCTGCCCTAGTTGGGACCAACAATTGAATTTAGACCTTCTTCCCCTCCCACCAATGTTTCAGACTTGGCCAATGATAAAGACTGCGAGAGTGCTAGACCAAAACGTCTGAGTGGCAAAGGGTGCTGCCTTATAAGCTACAGCAAATATGCATAATAATATCTAGGAACATTGGGAACTGTGACAGCTTCA
The DNA here is from genome assembly GCA_030847615.1 of Gambelia wislizenii. Taxonomy (NCBI): domain Eukaryota; kingdom Metazoa; phylum Chordata; class Lepidosauria; order Squamata; family Crotaphytidae; genus Gambelia; species Gambelia wislizenii. Next base: position 239,775,898 of record JAUMIR010000005.1, read on the forward strand.
TTTCCCATGCTTAACTACATTCTTGGGTGCTGGTGTACCTCTGTAGTATCCAGGGTCTGAAGACTTACCACTGCTTTCAGAAAGGAAGCCTTTTGGTCCAGTGTCTGATAATATTTCCAGAGTATGTAAAGGTCAAAATACCCTGTGAATTTCAAGTGTGTTTGATTACTGGATTAATTTTGCATACTTCTTTGGCTCACCCTATTTTATATTAAATGGATCCATTCTGAATTGGATTTAGGAATGGGGAGAAGTGAAGTCTTCTCAAATCTAGTCAGGTTGGTTTCTCTGGTTTATGTAATTGGTTCTGTAATCAGCCAATAGATGGCCAAATATTTAAGGAAACACTGAAAACATCAACTCTGGCGTCCATCTAGTAGGAAATAAGGATGTAAATCTTAGCTTCATTTATCCTCAATGTAAATGGGAAAACTGCCCCCTCCAAAAAAAACAAAAAAAACAAAAAAAACCCAACAACACGTTATTGAGAACAGCTGCAATATGGTGATCTGCCTGTGTGTATTAGTCTCAGTAAAAATTTGTGAATCCAAGTGTTTTATGTGTGTGTTTGTGTGTATGTGAGTGCATGTGCACATTTTTGTAAAAGGTGTGATAGTGGATAATGTTCTAGCTGTTGCACAAACTAGTAAAAGTAGTAGCACCATACCATTTTTTATTCTTTTGCTATCAAACAAGGCTGTCTTATTGTGCTTGCTGTGTATATGTGTGTGTGCACACACACATGTGCATGCACACACACTGAATGTCACAAAGGGAAAAAGACATCATCTTCATACAGAAAAATCACAATGTGAAAAAGAACAAAGTTTATCTCCACCCTGTACAGGAGATGAGGGGTCTCAAGGGAGTTGCTGATGCTTGCAATGCACTTCCATCATGTCAAGACAACCAGAGCTCTATAAAGCCTTGAGAACAGTGAGATTTTCATTTCATCCCCTATAGGGATTTACTAAAGTGCACTTCTCGCTACTTTGCAGCTCCCTCAGATGTTGACAGTAAAAGTTATGATTATCTAGCCTGGCCCATAGAGCTGAGGTGAGGAATCTCCAGCCCAGCTGGGCTTTTCAGTTGGGATCATTCCATTCCCCCCAGGCTATACCCCATTCCCCCAGATCCCTTTCCTGCACTGGCCTGGCTCTATTGACATTGGCTGGAATCCTACTGAGAACTGGTGGAATGGCAAGTTCTGTTGGTGCAACTGTGTAGAAAAGAATGAAGGTGGCCAGTCCAGTGGGATGGAATAGGGTTCCTAGAGCAGTCACGACTGTGCTGTAGGAGCCCTTTTTGAGGGAGTGCAGGATGGAGGCCTGTAACTTTGCATTGGCACCTTGCGCTGTCTACGGGCGGGGGGAGCTAGAAGGAATTTAAGCTCAGCCACTGTCTGCCTCCTCCTTGTCATCACCTTGACCAGCCCACCCTCCCGCCATTGAATCAGTGTGATTTAATTGGTCACTTTGGGGCCAGATAGGAATTTTTGCCCTTTTACCTGGGGTCTTTTTACCTACCCCACACTGTGGATGCAGACTGGATAATTGGCTTAGGGTGGTATCTTCAATAGGCAGTCAATTGGCAGGTAAAGGAGGAGATTTTGGTGTACACCTTTGACACCTTCCCCTTTTGGAGGTGAAGGGGGAGCTGGAACTGCATTTTTCCCCTGTTCTGATTGTGTTCTGGATTCAGGGAAGAACTACCTCTGTAACTGCCCAAAGCATCTGGAGGCTTAATTAAGGTTTATCTCCACCTTGAACTGGAGATGAGGCATCTCAAGGGGGTTGCTGAAGCTGACAGTGTGCTTCCATCATGTCAGGACAACCAGAGTTCTATAAATTCACATCCGCAGTGGTTGAAGGCAATGGTTATTCTTATCAAGCCTGGAGGGGATTGTGTAGATCATCAGTGTGGCATTCCAGCCAGTCTGTCAAATGCAGGCCTCCAGGTTTCTCAGGATACATCCCACTTCCCAGGCCAGGAAAGCCCAGTGATATTATTCATATAATTTTCCTTACCCAAGTGTCTCTCCAGCAATTGAAAAGTTGATGGTGGAACCTCACACAAGATGGGGAAGGAGCATGCCTTGTAGGATTTTTTCCCCTTTCTCCAGTTGCATTCTGAGCCAAGGTAAGAGTCACATATGTAATTCCAGTTTTGGGTCTCAGCTTATCTGCTGCTAGAATTAAGACCATGACTGGGTTTGGGCAAGGTAATGCAAAGCCTGGATCTATTCTCCCCTGCCTTGAAGGAGAGAATGTGGAATGGAAAGCCTTCAGATTTGATCATGGAATGGAAAGTTTTCATATTTCCAGGATACCTGGAAATTTTCCTAGAAAACCCATACAACCATTGCACATCTTCTACATCAGCTGCCCACAACCTGGCATCCTCCAGATGTGCTGAACTACATCCCTATCATCTCAGAGAACTTAGCCATGGAAATTGCAGACAAGAGGCTGTCAGGATGGGGGAAGGCTGCCCTAAATCCGCATTAGTTCTCATCCCATGCTTTACAGAAATCACTGTATCCTACCCTTTGCTAATTACTGCCTTTCATTTTCCTAATGGAGCAAGACAGAGAGACATTGATAGACACTAATTAAAACTTACCTGTTGTACATACATGTGTATTGCTCATACTTAATGGTAGAGCTGAGTTTGAACCATGGATCAAACCAAACTTCCTAATAGTAAGAACTGTTGGACAGTGAGATATGCTGCCTCAGAGTGTGGCACAGCCTTTTTCTCTGGAGATTTTAAATCAGAGGCTGGATGGCCCACTGTCAGGAGTGCTTTGATTGTGTGTTCCTGCATGGCAGGGGGGTGGACTGGATGGTTCTTGTGGTCTCGTCCAATTCTATGATCATCCAATGTTTTGGGCCAGATTTTGAAATGCACATTAAAATTGGAAATTCACATTTAAATTTTGGGGATTAAAACATCATAGCAGATGACTGAGACATGTAGATGTCTCTTAATTGTTTTCACTGCACATTTCAAGTTTGGTCAGTGGTAAAAGCCACTGCATTTTATTGTCAGGCTCAGTCAACATTTGAACAAGGAACCTACCATACATGCAGGTAAGTCTCATGGTAAGCCATGTGTAGTTCAGTCCTACATGAGAGTTCAAGGGGACTTATTCCCAGGTAATTTATTATAACAGGGATGGGCAAAATGCAGCCCATAAACCACATGCAGGCCACGAGGCATATTAGTACCTCCTCAGCTAAGCAGAAGGATCAGCCTCCTCCAACTACTGTAAGTATCCTCTGCCAGCATCCTGTTGGATCTTGGCCAAAAGCATCATGTTGGTGGAACAGTGACTCTGCTCCAGATTTTTGTTCAAACTTGAAAGGTGTTATCCAAGATGTTAACCCTATCCCCAAAACCAATCCAGTATTTTAAAGTTTGGGTTAAAACTTGGGGTGGATTCCTCATCCCATTGGCATGGGAGCCATCAGTCAACACTGATTGCTGTCCCACTATGGAAATGATAATGTATACAAAGTTTGATTTTAGTAGGCTTGTTAAAAAAAAAACTATGTAATTTTATTAAATTCATGAAAGCGCAATCTAGTGCGGGGAAGCCTCTGGGCAAAGCACCCAAGCCACAGGAGCAAGTATGGAAAGAATATCCATAATTATTTGTTCCCTGGTCAAAAAAGAGTTTTATCAGGAGTTGGAAAGCCCCTCCAGGAAGAATAATACTCCAACAAGAATGTTGCACATTTTTGTCTAGCATTTGACAACCCAAAGTATTGCAAATAAATTATTCTGTGGAGAAAAACATGTGGTTCTTTGCATTCCCCCCCTCCGTTTTTGACACAGAAAATGGGTTTCTTGTGCACAAACACTGTTTCCTATGTAGGAAACCCATTGTCTGCACAGAAGACAGATGTACATATATTTGCACACATAAAAATACACTTCATTCTACACAGAAAATTCTCTCCAAGCAGTTAAGGATGTTCAAATATTGGGAGAATGCTGCATAGGAATATTTATTTTCTCCTGCAGTGGGGAGAAAACTATTGTAATTATTCTTCCTCGCATGTGAGGATGAACTTTTGAAGGATTTACATTCCTGCCTGGGAGGGTCCTAGATACCCTAAAGGCACCAGATCCTGTCTGTCTGGGAAGCTAAGCAGGATCATCCTTGGTTAGTACTTGGACGGGAGACTGCCAATGAATACCACGTGCTATGAGCTATATTTCAGAGGAAGGAACTGGCAAAGCCACTTCTGAGTGTTCCTTGCCTGAGAAATTAATGGGTTAAGCATAAGTCAATAGGTGACTTAAAGGCACACAGACACACACTGGGAGGGATAGGGAAGTTGATGAAAGGCCCTCCTGAAGAATCCCATCCCTCAAGTTCCCTGACTTGAATCATGTGCCTCAGGCCAACCCCAAGGGTGATCATCCTCAGCCCATGGGCCCATAACAAAAAAAGATGCCTGCCTCCCCTTCACCTAAATTGTGCCTATGGATGCTCACCACAATAACTACTTGTTTTCCTCCTGCTACATATAACTCTCTTGTTGCAATAGCTCCATCAGCTCACAATCTGAAAGAATTCAAATTGCTGTTTATGACCTGTAAAGCCCTGTATTGTTTGGCTCCAGACTACCTTAAAGACGGTATCTCCCAATAGGACCCTGCCTGAATTTTATGATCTTTGGAAGGGGTTTCTCTCAGCCCCAACAACATCATGGATGAGCAAGGTGAGTACATAGGAGAGTTACTTCTCAGTGGCTGCTCCTAGACTATGAAATTTCCTCCCGTGGCAGATTTGCTTGGCCTCCTTTCAGTTTTCTTTTTCCTGGGTGACAGACATTTTTTTTATTTATTTAATCAGGTTTTCAATAATTAATTCGTAATTCAGAAAGATTGTTAATGGGGTGTAGCTGGACTTTTATCTCATGTTTTAAGCATAAACTGTTTTTAATCCATCAATTTCTAAATAGAATGGTTGTTTAATTGTATTTCAACATTTGTAAAATATATTTTTTTCTAAACGTCTATTTTAAATCACTGTAAGCTGCCTTGGGTCCTGTACTTGTAGAAAAGCTGGGTATAAATGGAATAAGTAAGTAAATAAATAAATGTTTTAAAATGTTTTGTCAATTTATTTATAAAAAAAATTGTCTATTTAACATTCAGATTATATATTGCCTAGGGCTGTTGACTCACTGCAGAAATAATGCAGTTTGATACTGCTTTAACTGCCATGGCTCAATGCTATGGACTCCTGAGATTTGTAGCTTTGTAAGATGTTTAGCCTTTGCTGTCAGAGAGCTCTGGCACCACAACAAACTAGAAATCCCAGGATTCCATAGCATTGAGCCATGATAGTTAATTATCAAACTGCATTATTTCTGCAATATGTCAACAGCCTTGGTGTTTTGTTTTAACATACTGCCTTGGGCCCCAGAATGGGAGAAAGGTTAGTTGTTAAATAACTACATAAGTCTAAATAAATAAAAATACCAAACCAAGTAGCTAAGTGTTTAAACAGCAACATCTGATGCCAATATCCCAGTTCCCTCAAAATACAGTGTAGGGCAGGCTCAACAAATTGACAATGCTGATCAAGGATCAATCTTTGTCAGATTTTAAGAACGTTTGGGACATAGTGATTACTTTTTAAAGACAACATTGGAGGATATTCTCAGTATTAGGTTTTGAGGGTTAGTAGAATTTTGTGTACAGTAGAAGCGGTGTTCAGAATTCATTTAGAGGAAGTTGACAAATTTGATAAATATAAACACTACAGTATTTAAGAGGACAGAAGCCATTTGTACCCTTCTGTTGTTGTGTTTACTTTTGCTGGCCATCTATTTATACAATTTGTATTGTTTGCTTGTTTGATGTGTCTTTGTGTGTGTTTTCATTAAATATTGTGTTAATAAAAATATTATATAAAAATACAGTGTAGGGAAGGCATCCCTAGGAACAAAAATTTGTCCCTGTAGTTTTGACATGCAAAAGCCTACACTGAACTAGAGGACAGGCAGGTGGACTGAATACTTCTCTCCAAAGAGGAAGTTACAAGGGAGGGTTGGGTTTACCGTTCTCTGGCTTCTTACCTTCCCCTTTTTTATATTTATTTATTTATTTATTTATACCCCGCTCTTCAGCCTCAAGGCTATCAGAACGGCTTACAAATTGTTTTAAGCAATAGCTATTTACACATCTACACTATGTGTTAGCTAATTACTGGTATCTAAATCTGGTATCTAAATCCAATGTGTGTTAGCTAATTGACATACTGGTATCTTAGACATACTGGTATCTAAATACGATTTTAAAAAAACCTTCCAAGCTCCCCAACTGGAAATGCTGTTAGGCTCCCTAGCCCTGTATTCCCCAGCAGCAAAGAACTTTGTACCACAGAAAGTTTTTAACCTCAGCATGTTTTTCTTTCAAAGGCTAGCTCTGGACAAATATTTACCAATTAATCTTTCATTGGGATTAACTAATGTATTTGGAAAACTGGTGTGCTTTATCCTACTTTATAGATAAATGGGCAAGGGGAAGAGATAAAAAGATTTGAACTAAAGGCCACCTGACTTGCATATTCTAGCCCATTAGTTCCCATTTCCCTTCCAGGTACCCACAACTATATGGTAGTGCCTCATCTCCATTAAAGGCGTTCTTCTACCAAACACCTTTTACACAAACAGTCCATACCAACTCATTGCTAAGGTTTCTGTGACACTTCTGTTAACGTGTAGATAAAGGACACTTCCACTAGGCAACCCACTGGTTGTGCAGGCAGCTGCAGACTGTAAAGGCTCTCTAACATCCCATTATAGAACAACTGTCAAGAAAATTAATACCTAATGACAACAGAAGGCTGAACCTGGTAAAATGATACTGTGTTGTTTTCCAGAATGTTTGGTTTAGTGTGATCAGCTTATAGACATTTTATTGAAACTCATTAAAAGATGTTCAGAGAAGGGAAGAAACAGGCCAGCTCTGCCAGTGCAACTATTCATCCCTGTTGCTCCTGGGAGGCAGCTTTCTAGAGCCTGGTACATACTGCCATGGCCATTTTCTGCTCCAGAACTGCGAGTGTCCTCCCACCCCACAAAAAAATCCAAAAAACTAGAAATGTCTGTGACAGCATGTAACAGGTGATTGAAAGCTACTGGAGCTGAGGGACTCTGCAATACCAATAGCAATAGCATTTATATTTCTATACCGCTTATCAGTGCAAAGCACTCCCCAAGCAGTTTCCAATGTTTTAGCTAATTGCCCCCAACAAGCTGAGTACTCATTTTACTGACATATGAAGGAATGGAAGGCTTAGTCAACCCTGGAGCCCTGTAGGATTGAACTCACAACATTGTGGCTACAGTACCGACATTTAACCACTGCTCCACCAGGGCTCCTTGTGCAATGTCTGATAAAAGACACATACACATGTAACACATGTGAATATCACCAAAGGTTTTCCAGCCATGGTGTTTCATCAATACTAATTCATCTGGTCTGTGCTGATCCACAAGAATACGAACCTTTCACCAAAATGCCCAACCATTAAAAATGCTTTAACAAAACACAAACATAAAATTTGGACATCCTTAGCTTAGCCTAGATGTCTAAATGAGGTGTGTGTGTTTAAATATTAATTCATTTGTTGCCTTTGTTGACAGAACCCATATTTTGTCTGAGGAGGTCCTAGGATCAAGCCATGACATCTCCAGTTAAAAGGATGAGGAAGGATCCTGAGAACCTTGAGAGAAATGCTGCCAGTAGGAACAGATAATACAGGAGCAGCTAAACAGAGAGAGAGAGAGAGAGAGAGAGAGAGAGAGAGAGTATGTGTGGGGTTTTGGGGGTGGGGTGGAGTGGAAGATTCCTGTAATTAATTAAGACATCATAATTAAAACAGTATAAACAAACAATTGCTTCTATACCTCATAATTGCTCATTGTTCCTCCGTGCCCCACTTGCAACTTTATTTTTATTCATATTTTTTATACCCAAGGAGCCAAGGGAAATTTACTCTGTTTCTGCTTCTGTTACCTTAAGAGGTGTGGGGGGTACGTTAGAGGTTTTTGATGCCAAAATCTCCTTTAATATTTAAAGGAATTATTAGGTCAGATGGGAGGCCACGAGAGGAGGGCAACTTTGGGGATCTTTTTACCTATGTATACCAGTAATAACTGTAGAGGAAGCTCCAGTTAAGGTAAATCTGTTTTATTGAAATAATACAGGAAGTAAACTAACATACATGAACATATGTTCTTACAAACCATATAAGGCTATAGGTTGGAGAGAGAGGGGGGGGTTCAGGAAGGTAGGGTGACAGTTACCAGTCTCAGAGAAAGAGAGGTCTTTGCAGTAAAGATACACAGATGGGGCTTCTGAAGGTGGCACAGTAGGTTCTGATCCATGGCATACTGAGAAAGAGAGTGGTTGGGTCCTTACACTGTGGCAAAATTGCTATGGTTGGGGCTATGATATTTATACTCTGTTCCGTGCCTTGGAGGAGTGAGTTAGTAATAACAAAGCTTGGATGGCTCTTTCATAGAACAGACAAAAGAGATTGAAACTTAACTGATTGCTTTAGCTCTGGAGTGACAAAACATTGATGATCTTGTGACATCAATGTCCTCATAAAGTTGGACAGGAGGGGGTGTGAAAAGAGATTTCCATAGGGTATATATTGAAGAATGGTCACTTGTTTGCATGATTGAATTATTATCTGAAATGCCCAGGGCTGGGAGAAAGGATTAGCCTATTCCCCTTAATAACTGGGTTGTTAGCATAAACCCATTACAGGGGCTTTCCACATAATCCTAACTTGGGTTTTCCTGCCATTATATTTCTAGACATGTCTCAGGTGATTGTTACCATTGACTGCCTAAGCCAACATGACCCTGAAAAATGTTCAACATGTCCAGTTATGGAATCTCATGGGGAGGGGTAGTAGGGCATGTTAATACTTCCTCCACAGCACCTAGCTCAAATCTGTATCAGCCTAGAAAGAACTAGCACATTGACCAATGTAACAGTGGCACAATGTGGAGAATATTAGGAAATGAGGTCTAGATAGTGGAGTGTCTCCAGTGGAGTGTCCACATAAGGTTTCTGAGAAAGGAAGATAGACCAGTCTTTGAGACTCAGTGTAGATATTTTTAATCTGCTGAATATAAATTTATTTATTTATTTCAGTTGTATCTACCTTTTCTCCTGATATGGAACATATGATGGCTCACAATATGAGTTAAAAGAAAATATAATGAAAATAATGGATAATACAAAGGTTAAAATACATTTAAACAAACATGTTAAAAACATTAATTTAAAATCTAAAAATGCAATACACCCAATTAAAAGACCTTCACATCATACAGTTTACATTCAAAGTCTGGATTAAAGATAAAGGTCTTTGGTACTACAACAAACTACAAATCCCAGGATTCCATAGGAAGGAGCCATGATAGTTAAAGCTGTGGCAAACGGCATTATTTCTGTAGTATGCCAGCAACCTTTGTCTGCCATTGGAAAGAAAGCAGAGAGGAAGACAACCTAGCTTTCCATGGCAGTGAATTCTACAGCCTGAAACCAGCCACTGAAAAACCTCTCACTTCTGTCCTCATCAAACATACCTGTCATGGGGCGGGGGCAGAGAGATTTCCTCCAAGAATAATAAAACTTTGACAGGCTCATATTGAGTGATATGGTATTTCAGATAGTTTGGACCAAGGCTGAATGGGGCTTTATAGGTCATAACTATCACTTTGAATTGGGCCCAGAATTGAGTTATCCCAGAAAGGAATGGAAAGGGGAAGTGGCAGCAAGTCAAAGCAGATGCATGAAAGAAAGAAAAGGTAAAGGAAGGAGAAGATGGTGGGAGGTAGTGGATCATAGTGAGATTAAGCATAATCGGGAGGGTGGAAATATTGCAGGAGAGTAAAAAAGGCAGAACATTTTCTACCCTTAGTTATCTGAAATTAACAGACAAGTATGGGGAGTATCTTCAGAATTCAAAACGTGAGGAGGCCCCCACCCCACACCTGGTGTGTGTGTGTTGAGTCACATCTCAATTTAGTGATCTTGGCTTCTAATAAGTGTTCAGACTTGAATTGCTCTAAGACCCATTCATTTGTCTTTTTGACAGTCCATGGCATCTGTAGAACTCTTCTCTAGTACCACATTTCAAATGAGCTGATCTTCCCATCAGCTTTCAGCACTGTCTAGCTTTTACAATCACAAAACGTACATAGAAATCAGGAGAAAAAAAAAACCTGTGGCATGGATGATTCAGAGTCTGGTATTTAATGATACAGCTTTACACTTGAGGATTTTATCTGGTTGTGTTATAGCAGCCCTTCCAAGTCTTCCTCTGATTTCTTGAATGCAGCTGTCATTTTGATTAATGATTGAGGCAAAGTATAGAAAATCTTTTAACTACTCTGATACTGTCATTACCAGCTTTACCAGGTGTAGTTATGTTTGTGTTTGTTTGTTTGTTTCCTTAATATTCACCTGTAACCTTGCCTTTGCACTTTCTTCATTAACTTTCATCAACAGTCATACCAAGTTTTCTACTTCCTGCTAGGAGCATGGTGCTATCTGTATATCTTTTTTTTTAAAGTAACACCAATAACAACTACAAAAACTTAGACAAACATATCACAATATCAAACAAATAAACACTACAAACCTACAAAGCTTCTTTTAATCGAAAACTACATAATATCTAATTAATTTCCTACCCCCAATTGTTAATTATAGCTGTTATTCAATCTAACTCTCACTTATTATGCTATCTTTTGCTTCTCCCGCACTATTAATGCAATTCTATTTATTTTTGAAACCTAATCTTAAATTGTTGATGTTCCTTCCCCCAATTTTCATGCCCCCTTCTTCTGAGTCTAAATATTGCTTTGTGTATGATATGTGCCACATATAAATTAAAGAGAGAGGGTGATAAAATGCAGCCATGTCAGACCCACCTTGCCAATGAGAAACCATTCTATTTCTCCACATTGTGTTCTGATAGTGGCATCTTGTCCAGAGTATAGGTTATCATCAGCACAATCAGGTGTTGTAGCACACCCATTTCTTTTAGACTAAACCATGAGTTCTCATATTCTTCACAATCAATGACTTTCTATAATATAAAAAGCATATTCTATGTTGATTTCTATGTTGCTCAAGACTTCTCTGTTAGCCTTGTCAGCAAGAAACAGACCAAATGAAGATATGAAAACAAAATGGTGTGACAATACATCCTTCTGAGCTACTTGATTGTGCCCCCAAATATGGAATTGTGTCAGCAGCATTAGAAGACTGAGGTGGAGAGGTCTTGAGAATATACTAGCATGATCCCAAAGAACTTGCAGTTCACTTGAATTGTTTGAGATACTTTAAAAATAGTTCATTTAATCAAGTGAGGGAAATCTTCCCTAATGGGTAAGCAATGGGGATCTGTTACCCTAAAAAGTGGGTGTGCTTTAGAACACCACCCATGATGAAAAAACAACACAACCCTCTATTATTATTTGGAGGAATTATTAGCTCAAAAGGAAGACTGTGAGAGGCAGGTAACTTTGGTATCTTTTCACCTATGTATACCAGTACTAACTGCAGAGAACTCAAGTTTAAAGTGAAATGAAGTGTTTTTATTTGAAATAACACAAAGTGAATTCAAACACAACACACACTCCTAAGAACCATACAAGGCTATTGGAAAGAAAGGCAGGACGGCTGGATAGAGAGAAGTCCAGGAAGAGAGGACTATACTTAGCAGTCCTGAGGAGCAGAGCTCTATGCAGCAAAGATACTCAGGCTGAAGTATTAGGGTGGCACAGAGAATCTGGCAGAATGTCAGTGTCCATCTGTGACACACATAGCTGGGGTCTGGACTGGGATATGTATACCCTATTTCATATCCTGAAGGGGTGGGTTTACTAATAACAAAGACTTGACAACTCTCCCATGGAATAGACAATGGAGACAGAAACTCAACTGATTGCCTTAATGGTTCGGTGATAGGAATTGATGGGTTTATGGCAACCTCACAATGCAGGATAGGAGGGTGTTTCAAGGTGATATTTCCATGGGATTGGGGTGGAAAAGTCACTTGATTGTTTGATTGGATGACTTATTGCTGAGGTGCCCAAGAAGGAATTAGCACATACCCCCTTAATGGCTTTGTTTACAAATGGGCTTCCGCTCATTCCTAGTTTGGGCTTGCTTGGTAAATTATTTCTAAGACACCTTCCCAGGTCCTTGTGACCTCCACCTGACTTCCTTTCGGATCACTCCACTGTACTTGACCCTTTCAAAATGTCCAATATTTCCCATTTTGAGATATTATAGGGAGAGGGTAGTAGGGCATGCGAACAGAACTTGTGGGGAGAAGCTTTAGAAAATACTTTTTGGTTACAAGAATGATACTTGAGATCTCTGTGGAGAAAAATGCTGAATTGCTCATAACACTCATAAAGCTGCCTGTAGTTGGGAACAATTGTGGTAGACTCTCTTGTAAATACTCTTTAGGTTTCCTCAGAATCCATTAAAAATATACATCTGGGTGGGAAATCACATTTCCAAGTCAAACGGTATCTCATCCCCCCCACCTTTAATCATTGTATCCATATACGGAAGGTAATTGACAGTAAGGTCAATTATTTCAAAGCACGATCCAATTCCTTTTAGAAGGCCAGAGACTCATTTCTCAAGAGAATAATTTGGTTGAGGCAGACATTCAACACAGCTAAGAGCATAATCTGGGGTTGGCAAAGGCTGTCCCTGAACAATGTATCAGAACTGTTAAGAGCTCACAAAAGCTTGTAGCTCTTGTCCCATTCATTACTACAATACTACATTACTACAGTACTCTCTTCTCCCAGTATTGTTATATGCCAGTAACAGCAATATAAAGAAATCTCTCTCTCCCCCTCTCTTCTGAGCTTGGAAAGTTCCTTTAAGAAATAATTTTTAAGTTACAATTCCAAGGTAAAATTAGGACTTTTTCAGACTACCCCCCAGAAGAGTTATTTTGCCAGTATAAACTGTGGTGTTTTTATGCCGGCAAAACAACCCACCATACTAAACCTACCTTTACTAGTGTGAAAAGGCTTCCCCGGCAGTAACAGAGGTCAAACAGAACTCCATTTACTTCTGGGTTTGAAATCTCCTGAATTCTCACAAGAAGACGCTTGCGCAGGAAATTTAAAAGTAAAACAAACACACAGACACACACACACAAAGTTCACCAAAGCACTGAAACACATGTTTTAAAGTCCCAAGTACCCAGAGGGTGTACATAAAAAGAGTGTATGCTACTTGGCTGTCCTAATCGCACCTGGAAGTGTTTGTCCATTGACAATGCCTTCGCGTGAGTACAATGGCATGTGGATTTAAACACTTGGCAATGCCAGCAGAAAATTTCCATGAGAGATCTATTAATGGCTTGGGCCATCAATAAAATAGGAGGGGATTCTTATTATTATTATTATTATTATTACCTCACCCCTATGTTAAAAACAATCGGGGCAGCTTATAACAGTTAAAATACAACAGTACTGACAACAATACAACAATAAAGCCACCCCCACCCCCATAAAAAGATATTAAACTAGGGTGACATTGTGTGGTACATGCACCCGTTCTTGATAATTAGGTGTCCTTATGAAGATTTATTTGCTGCATCTGATAAAGTCCAAAGTTCTAGTATATAGTGGGCCCTCAGTATCCACTGGGGGCTGGTTCCAGGACCACCCTATGCCCCCATTGGATACCAAAATCTATGGATGCTCAAGTCCTGTTATACACACTCTCTCTCTGGCTTTTCTTTGCAAATGAAGATTCAGGAAGGACTCATCCCACGCTTTCTGCAAGCGTGCTGATGATTGAAAAGGCCAATCCGAGATAAACAAGTCCGGTTGCAGAAAGCACAGCAGAAGGTCTCCTTGGGTGATGTTTCCGGCTAGTGATTCTTTCTGCATTGTCATTTCTCTTCAAGACTTGTTTGGCATGAATTCTCAAATAAGGCTGCAGCATTGTGGATAGTGTGTCTCCATGCCTCCCGATGTGAGGCCAGGGCAGACCATAATGACATAGTAAAATTGTGTCCCTTATATAAAATGGCAAAATCAAAGTTTGCTCTTTGGATTTTTTTTTAGGGGGGGGGATATTTTGAAGCCATGGGTGGCTGAATCCATGGTTGCAAAATCTGTGGATATGGAGGGCCAACAGTAGTTACTGATTTGCCTTGTACTACTTTACTTCTCATATACAAAAGATAGCTAAGATACTTACTTTTGGTTGCTTGTAAAACCATCAGAAGGTTACAAGCTGCTTGCTTCTGGTACCAAACCCACCCAAATACCAACATTTTGATTTAGGGAGCTGGTATGTTTAGCCTGGAGAAGGGAAGGTTAAGAGCTGACATGATAGCCATATTTAAATATTTGAAGGGATGCCATACTGAGGATGGAGCAAGCTTTTTTTCTGCGGCTCCAGAGATTAGGACACAGAGGAATGGACTCAAACTACAGGAAGGGGATGGCCGGGCTTGGCTGGTGGCCCGTTTGCAGCCCAGCCAGCTCCCGAGCACCTGGGTGCCCCCAGCCCCGCTTGGCCCATGTGGTGGCCAGCAGGGGGGCCACCATGCTTGATCTCTTCTTTCCAGCCTGCTCTGCGGGCTGGGAGAATGGCATGAAGCGGCTGGCCAATTGGATCAGGTCTCCCCCACTCTGATTGGCCAGCCTGTCTAGGAGGGCAGGTCTTCCAGCTGGCATGGCAGGATGATTCTGCATTTTACCCCCTTTTGTGACAGCCACTTTGTGGCTGTTGCCTTATGGCACTGGGGCCGATATAAAAGCCAGCCCCGGTGTTGTAGGCCTCAGTGGCTCTCTTGGAGCCAAAGACCCACCCTCCCTCCCTCCCTCCATTTGTTGCTATTGTCTATTTGGATGGTGGAAAAACAATATCTTTTTTTGTTATATCTTTTGTCACAACTTTAGGAGGGTGGTTTGCATGGGTCCTGATCCGGGGTAATCGGCTGGGGTAGGGTCTCTGTCAAGGACAAGGTCAAAGTCGTGATCAAGTTCAAGTTCATGGAGACCCCATTTTTGTTTTCTTGCTTGTTTTACAGGGAGGGGAGGGTTGTCAAGCGGACGGAGCTTGATCAGGACTCCTCCCTTCCATGTGGTATCAGTGTTGACCAACAGGTGCCATTGACCAACAGTGGTTGGTTGATGAAGGGATGCTGAAATATGTGATGTGCACCAACCATTTACAGCTGTTATCAAAGTTGTGGCCTTTTTATCACCAATAATATATCTTATTCAATAATATACCTTATCATATATCTTATCATATATCATATCTTTATCTCTATTACTCATTATCATGTATTCAATACAATTTTGTGAAGATATATTGTATCTGTGTCTTGTGTTATGCAGGTACAGGGGAGAAGTTGAGCCTGGGTCTGCAAAAGAGATTCTACCTAAACATTAGGAAGAACTTCCTGACAGTAATTGCTGTTCAGAAGTGGAATGCAGAGTCAGGCAGAACTCCATCTTGCCTCAGCCTAGAAGCAGAACAGCCCTCCCTCCAGCCCAACTACCATTGTCCTGGCTACAGAGGGAGAGAAGGAAAGGCAGGCTGAGCTCCATCTTGTCTCAGCTTAGAAGGAGAATGGCCCTCCTTCCATCCCACCTGCCATTGCCCTGCCTGCAGAGGGAGAGAAGCTAGGGCAGGCATCTTGCCTTGTCCCAGAAGCAGAATGGCCCTCCCTCCATCCCAACTGCCATTGTCTTGGCTGCAGAGGGAGAGAAGGAAAGGCAGACACAACTCCATCTTGCCTCAGCTTAGAAGCACAACAGCCCTCTCTCCATCCCAACTGTCACAGCCTTGGCTGCAGAGGAGAGAAGCTAAGGCAGGCACAACTCCATCTTTCTCAGCCCAGAAGCAGAACGTCCCTCCCTCCATCCCAATTTCCATTGCCCTGGCCAAGGAGAGAGAGAAGAGAATGCTAGGCTTAATCCCTTCTCCCACTGCCATCCCCTTTCCATTTGTATTATGTCTTCACTAGATTGTAAGCTTGAGGGCAGGGAACTGTTTTGTTGTTCTTTTTCTTGTAAAGTGCCATATACATTGATGGTGCTATAGAAATAAAAGATGATAGTAATAATAATAATAATAATAATAAGCCTCAGAGTTTGGTGGAGTCTCCTTCTTTAGAGTTCTTTAAACAGAGGCTGGATGGCCATCTGTCAGGAATGCTTTGATTGTTTTTTCCTGCATGGCAGGGGGTTGGAATAGATGGCCCCTGTGGTCTCTTCCAACTCTATGATTCTATGCAATAATGAGTCCCACCCCCCTAGTAAATATGAAAGTAATTTTGTATGGTACAAAACCCACCAAAACAATGAATCATCCCCCAATAAATATGAAGGTAATTGGTGTATGGTCTAAGCACAACAAATGTGTGAATTTTGCATAGGATAGGTCTTGAACTACAAATAGTCTTTCTGTCCAAGATTCTTAACACCAGGTTTTCTCCACAGTTGACAAACATGTTCTCTGACCCTTGAATTTTTTTTTAAAATATTCTATTCAAATATTCCTTCCAAATCACTACTCTTATGCAGCCTTCTAAAAATGGTGGGTAAGGATTAAACTTGTTGTTTTAAACGAGCAGTTAACAATTGGAGCTAGTGGGAGTTCTAAAATTAAACATGATTGCCATGGTACGGAGGAATTCAACAGGACCACACCCAGGAATTAAAGGGTTAAACCTCTTCTCTTCACTCTGAAGAAAATTGAGGTGTGCATCTATTATTATTTCAAACAAAAGACCAAGATGTGGTTTCTATTTGCAGAATCAGAACTAGTATTTTTCTTCATGCTTCCGCTCTTTGCTGTTGGTCCCCCAAACTGTCTACTACTCACAGGTAGCTAGATTTACAGCCAGTCTTGTGTTTTCAGAAGTGTAGAGCAGTCATTGAGCCATTTTCCTAATATGCATAAATTACATATAAATTAGGTGCAGATGTCATGACCACACCTGGCTTAATTTGACTCTTGTTTCATCTCATATCCAGCCTCTTTATAATAAATAAATAAATAAATAAATAAATAAATGTTCATTAATTAATTAATTTTAGTACCACCTGCCCTGATGAAAATTTCTAAACAACGTGAAAGCCCACACTCTTTCCTGGCTTTTTTGGTAAGTCTTTAATAAAGTATTATCCCAACTTGAAGTCAGTTTAATTGTTCACAAAGAAAACATTGAGTAATGCTTTTTTAATAAATTATGTAATACATAACATAAAATTTCAAATATTCTTTCCATCCCTCCCTGCTTGATAGAGTAATGGCAGCCATTATGTTTTTTGCAATTTGCAAAATTTTTCACAATCTTTGTCTATGCAAAAAATACACCACCACCCCTGTATAGAAAATATGTTTTCTGTATAGGGAACAGTGTCTTTTGCACAATGACAGTAAATGTATTTTTTGTGCAGAAAGCTTTTGGTGCAGAAAAAAATAAATGTCCATTTATGCACAAAATACTTCCCCAAAAGACTTCTCAAAATATGAATATCGTTCAAAGACTGTACTAAAATCTTTGAATTCTTGCACAGGAAATTACTTGTTCCTGCCTGCAAAGATTTACATCCCTATTGAGTTCTCATTGATTCTAGTTGAGACTAACCACTGGATTTAGGTCTTTGGCTCTTTTAACATAGATTTTAATGGGCTATACACTTTTGTGCAATTTCGCTTAGAACAGTGGCTGCCATCTCTTACCAAATATATGGCCTAAATCCTGAGTAGACCCATTGAATCACTGGGATTTACCTGTGTTTTGGCTCATCCTTCAACAATGGATTGAATGGATCTACTCTAGTTGGGACTGACCCAAAGGTGGCCAGCACATGGTTAATAAAACACCAGACACAATCCACCCAAAATTAAAATTTTGTATGTTCTGTTTATTTCAGTGAAAGGGGAAAAACGGAGCACATAGCTAACCTTTTCAATGAAACAAATGCATCCTAAAAATGATTAACATTATCTGGATTGTGCCCAGAGATCTTAAGAAAAAGGCATCCAGGCAGCTGAGTTCTGTATATGTTTATTCAGAAGTACAACTGTGTTCAGTGGGCCACACCCTCATGCAAATGAGCCCAGGACTACAGCCTTAATTACATCACTGTTCTCTATTTAACCAATCTTTGATTAGGAAAGATGCTTCTTCTCTGCTGTCTAGCCTTGAGAACAAAACCAGAAATCAAAAGCAGATACTGTCACTAATTGGATTAACTTCTGAGAACCTCATAAAAGCAGAAGGTCCAGTTCCCATCTTTAGCATTTCACAAGAATGGCTTCATGGACCTCTGAGAGATGAAATAAAACTAAGTCTGGAGTGTTCTGTTATTAGATCAAAAGATTATTATAATTAGTGCTGGTAATTACTATAAAATGTTTATATTCAACTATTTAGACGTATTCCTGCACTTCTCTTTGAAAGCATTCATTTCCTGTTATATTCATTTTTTTTTCCAATGTGAGTAAGGTGGGTTGTTGGTTTTTTTGGAGAATATTTGCATAACATACTAATCATAGAAATGCAATTTCATACATGCTAGGAAAGAATTATTTATACTGATGTCTTGAAATCTCCTTAATTACCTTCCCCAGGTTCCCATAAATTCTACTTATGTAACTGTGGGAAAGAAAGAAATTTCAAATTCAAATTCAAATCTCTGTGTGGTCGTGAAATTTGCCATATGACCTTGGGCCACCACTGCCTCTCAGCAAATCTACCTTATAGGACTGTTGTTGGAATTAATAGGAAGTGGAGGACCATGTAATGTGTACATGTACATTCCTAGTACAGTACAAATAAAAGAATTACCATAATGTTAACATTTTCTCATTCACAGGCACTTCCAGTGGTATTCTCATTTGATCATTGTTATTTTTTGCCACATTTTTCTCATGTTTCTCTGGTGACAAAAAGCAACAGATCCATGAAAATACCACAGGAGGCCCCTGAAAGTGACTGCCACCTGATTCACAGGAGTAGAGGTAAATACCGACTTTCCTTTTCACCCTACCACTCTCTTACCTCATCTAGCACCTTCAGAATACATATCTCCCTTGCTTCGTGCATTCTGTTGCTCCCACTGTTCATTTATTCCTCACTCACATTACTTTACTTTATGCCCTTGCAATGTGTCACAATGTGAAATGTGCATGGCACTAGGAGGCATGCACAGTCAAACCAGGGGTATGGCAAACCTAGATCCAACTGGCACAGCCTGGATTATTTTTTAGACTATAACTTACACACACACCAATATGACAAAGCTGGCAGCAGGATTCTGGGAGTTGTAGCCCAAAGAATAACTTTTTCAAGTTCTAGCTAGGTAGCCAGGTACTATAGCACTGAAGAGAAGCAGTGGTGGCTGTTCCTCAGACAGTGTGGCCAACACTCCTCTTGGCTAGTTGCGTAAGCATCTGTCCTATGAGCTTAGCACTGCTTCAGGCTTGGTGGGGGTGGGGTGACATTCATAAAGTAACTTTTCATGTAACTGATCTTCTGTGAATAGGTCCTGGAAGGCTTATTTGACTTATTTGATTGTGGGGGCAACTAGGGGCAGCTGATGGATCTGTGGTAGGGATGCTCCTACCACAGCTCTTCCATGTTGCAAAGGAGGTGTCCCAGAGCCAAACCTATGTTACAAGAACGGTCCAGAACCCAGAGAAACTGTAAAACCAAGAGTGGATTCATCATCCATGCAGTAATGGGTCCACCACTGGCCATGGTGGCAAAAATGCAAGCAGTGGTTGGCAGACAGTTCTTGATAGGGCCATAATTTCCTGACACCAGGTTGGAGAAAGGATGGGTAGATCAAGCTATTTCTAGTCCATGCCAGTTTCTTGTGTGTTCATTTGTGCATTCATTTGGCACTGTTTCCACGTCAATCTGCAGAGCTTTTTTTTTTTAATTTATTAAATACTGCTGGAATTCAGTATTGCAGTTACATTTGTGTAGCTGATCTATATTCATAAAAACTATGCACTCACAATAGTGGAGCTATCACCACAACCATGGATGCCCTGCCAAAGCTACTTTACTAGGCAGCTGCTGCATTGAGAAATGGAGGTCTATTCAGCAGCAGATGGGGGCACAAGGAGGGTGACATTTCCACCACCCTCCTGCCAGCCAGCGAGGTGGTGATAGGCAGGACCCCTGTCTCAGTTCCCTGTCACAGCCTCACTGGCTGGTGGGAGGGGGAGGAGACATCATCCTTCATCTGCCCCAGTTGCCAGCTGAATGGACCTCTTTCGCTTGACCTGTCAGTTCCCTGGTACAGTAGGTTGTGGGGGGGTGTCAGGTCAGGACATTGCAAGGAGACCCTAGAGAACATCAGTCAGGTGCTTCCTGATTGACAGGACAACAGACCTCCTTAATCTCAGCTGCTGCTCACAGTAAGGGGGATTGGGCTGGGATCCATTGCATAGCTGCATAAATACATCCATAAGTCCCAAACAGGACTCTGGCCAGTGTTTCCACCCCTCCTGCCAACTTGGGAGGCTGTGAAAATCAGAAGTAGGACCCCTACTGCAAGTTCTTGTCACAGTCCCACTAGCTAGGGGAACAGGGATGAAAACAGCCTCCTCCTTCAGCCAAGATTGGAAGCTGAATGAGCCTCTTTCACTCAGTTCAGCAGCTGGCTCTTAACATAGACTAGAGAGGTTGTGCCAGGATATGTTACTTGGTTATGTCTCCTTAACTAAATAGCTGAACTAGGAGTCTGACAATAATACATAAGTTTGCTCTCTCCATTTCATGGATGAGCAGAGAGTAATCTCCCAAATTCCAATCCAATATCCTATCCACTACAGGCTGACTGTTTCCAACACCAACACATGTATTACAGTAGCTCCTAGTCATCATATAATGAAGTCTTCACCAATCTGTATTACTTTTGATGTTGTTGCCTACAATTCCCACCATCCTTAACCATTCCCTGTGGAGTTTGAGAAAGTTGGGTGTCATTGTTATTTTATTAATGTTATCCTTTTATGCCCTGCCTTTTCCCCAATATTAAAACCAGAGCAGATTAAAGACATACAAAAAAAATCAGTGGATGTGTGTGTGTGTATAAGCTATTTTTTTAAAAAAACAATTAAACAAACCATAGAATTAAAACCATCTAAACCCTTTTAAAAGATACGATATAAACAACAACAACAAAAAAGCAGACTATTTAAAGTCCCATTGCAGTCAGTTCCCAAAAGCCTGTTGGAACAAGAAAGTGTTCACTTGCTGGCAGCAGGAGAACATCATCAATATCATCGTCATTATCATAATTTATTTATACAGCGCCATCACTTTACAAGTAAAAGAACAACAAAACAGTTCTCTGCCCTCAGGCTTACAATCTAATTAAGCCATGACACAAATGGGTGGCAGTGTGGGAAGGGATTACGTCTAGCAGACAACTGCCTCTTCTTCTGTCCCTCCAAGGCCAAAGCAATGGCAGTTGAGATGGAGGGAGGACCTTTTGGGCCTAGGCGTGATGCAGCTATGCCTGCCTCTTCTTCTCTCCCCCTGAGGCCAGGGCAGTGGCAGATGGGATGAAGGAATGATCTTTCATCTTCTTCTGAGCCTAGGTATCCTAGGGAAGGATGTCCAAACTCTGGAAGCAGCTGCTGAGAAGGCCTTCTGTTGTAGTTACCAAACATGGTGGAGAGGGCAATGGGACTGAAGGAAGGACCTAGAACTCTTCTATAAGGAACATTCTATATATATAATTCTCTTGGGTATGTTGCCATTCACAGTGTGCTGATTGGCTGCTTAGGAAACATACCCAACCAATCGTAGTGCTCTGTTGGCCAGCCAATCAGCACCTTGAGGGTGTTTTTCAGCACCACCTCTTTGGTCTAGAGCCACATCTTTGCCTGTTGAGCTGCAGTAACTTAAGTACTCAGCAAGCTCCCCTTGATGTCTTAATATGCATGCATGGGGAAAAATAATGCTGCTTTCTATGTATCCCCTACCCTCTTATTTCTTCTTTTTCCTCCTATGCTACCTTGCAGGGTAGGATTTTCCCCCTTCCTCTTCTCTTTACCCCTTCTGCACCCCAAAACGTAAGCCCTTCCCCCCTCCTTCTGGCAGGGTAATATTGCTTTAAGTGCAAAAGGGAAAATGTTGGAGCAACAGACCACAGACAAGCACAGCTGAACTGGGTTTGTTCACAGCTGTGGTGAGGCAGAGGAATGACTAGGAAACACTCCTATATAGCCAAAACACATTGATGCGTTATGTGTGGGTTGGTGTCCTGGAGAAAGAGGAGTGTTGTTGATGAGTTTGTTAATGAGGTTTGCTGGGCATATACTGTGTTTGTTTGCACTGAAACTGAAGATAAAGATCTCCAGATATTTTTGGATGAACCTTGCTGCCTATAAGTCTATTTGTATGAAAGTGGGTCAGAGCTGTGGAATAGCTGCTAGCTGAAGCCTTTGTTTTTGCTCTCTTTCTGCTGTGCAATTCTGCTGTTTTGGCTATTCATAGGTTAGTTTGTCCCCAGGCTGTGCCTGGTGCCTCTCAGTGAGCCTACTTTCTGCCCTGAGGAACTTACAGGCTGAAAAAAACACCTGGGAAGGGGTGGGAGGCTGTCCTGAGGTTCCAGGCCTTCTTTTTCCTCCTTAGGGGACCACTTGGGGTTCTCTGGCTACCCCTGGTTCTGCTTCCTGTGTGAAGAAAGGATTTCTTTACAAATGCTGCAGCAGATGGGCTGCTGCTTGCTTTTTTTTTTTTTTTTAATCCTCTGGCTGGTGAGAGGAGCCAAAGCCATTGAGGGAGGGGAAATAGAATGGAGCAAAGTGGGCTCTCATTGGCTGCCAGCCTCTCCCAATGGGAATCCAGCATGATGCCCTCAAAGGGCAGCTGGTCTTGGAGCAGAAGGCTGAGGCTCTGTAGTCTGGGGATGGGGCAAAGGTGAGCCCAAAGACTCACAAAAAAGTTAGAGGTGACCATTCCACCCCTGGCTGGAGAGACTCCTTTGCTCCCTTTTCTAGTCATTTCTATTTTAATAGGCAGTAGACAAGGGTCCCTGGACCCCTCTTCTCTAAAAGAGGCAGAGCTTTTGCATGCTACCTTTGCAAGTATCTAGACCAGTGGTTCTTAACCTGGGGTCTGGGGACCCCCAGGGGTCCTCAGTGTCCTCACAGGGGGGCCCATGAAGGCTTGAAAGCTGATCAGGCCACCTCCTGTCTGCAGTAGAGTGGCCATGTGACAGGAGCTAAGGCAAAGGCTAGCTGACTGGCTTGGCCTGTGCATTGCCATTCAAACCACTCCAGCCACAAACTTGAAGGAAGAAGCAGGAGAAAAGTCTTCCTTTCAACTCCAATGCCTCTGAGGAAAGATTTCATTGATGGTGTAATTGTATTCTTATTGCTATTATTAGGTATTATTATTATTATTATTATTATTAGGGTTTTAAGTCTAAAGTCTTGAGGGGTCATGACAACAAAAGTATTTAAATGGGCCACTGGTAAAGAAAAGATTAAGAGACATTGTTGTAATTGTATTATTGTTGTTGTTATCAGGTATTATTGTTATTATTGTTGTTAGGGACTTAAACCTTGAGTTATGTCCTGGGGGTCCATGGCAACAAAATATATGTAAAGGGGGTCCTCGGTAAAGAAAAGGTTAAGAACCACTGGTGTAATTGTTTTAGTGTTAGTATTAGAACAGGTGTGCCCGGCATAATATACACCATTATGTGCCCTGCTGGGGTTTCAAGTGGTGGTTGCAGCATGGAGCTTGGAGTGGCAGTGTTCCTTTCACAAGGTTCAGCTACATGGTACTATTTTAGGGGGGAAATATTGCATTTTTTTTACATGTGGGTGGTGATTGGCTGAGGGAGTGAGAGGAGGGAGTGGCCCTTGTGAGGCTGGGGATATCGATGCAGATTGAATGTCAGGAGTGGATTATGATGTAGACAGGGAATTTGCATGTGGGTGGTGATTGGCTGAGGGAGTGAAGGAATTGGTTGGGTATGTTTCCTAAGCCGCCAATCAGCACACTGGGAAAGGAAACATACACAAGCCTTATATCTAGATATAGATATAGATATAGGTGGTTTATTTTGTAAGAACTGAGTCTGTAAAGATGGATCTCCCAACTAATCAGTTGGATTTTTGAATAGTAGACATTATTTGCTCTGTTATAGAGCTAGACCAACTTTTGATGTGGGTTTTAATAGTGCCCAGCACCCAGGGGGTCACATCATCGCCCCATTACCCCTGCTGCTTTTGCAACGGGACCCAGGCAGTCAACTGGTGGTGGCAGCGGCAGCAGCGGGGGCAGGCCAAGAGAGAAACTCACCCTTAACGCACCACCGGTGTATGTTACATCAGGTACAGCTAGTATCTTAAGAATGTTCCCAGGTTCGGGATAACTGTTCTTAGCTTCTGTGATATCAAGAGGTTTTTACCAATGGAAGAGAAAGCTAGTAAAGCGGACTTGTTGCTTAATACATTTTTTAAAAAATACTCCAGAGCATAGCAAAAATAAATCATTTTCTTGCCCTGTTCTTAAAACAAACAATTTTCCTTCCACTTCAGAGCTGTTCAGTAATAGTACATAATTATTCTCCTGAATGCTTACTTCAGAAATTGTCACTGCTTGGAATATATATATATATATATATATATACATTTTTTAAAAAATACTCCAGAGCATAGCAAAAATAAATCATTTTCTTGCCCTGTTCTTAAAACAAACAATTTTCCTTCCACTTCAGAGCTGTTCAGTAATAGTACATAATTATTCTCCTGAATGCTTACTTCAGAAATTGTCACTGCTTGGAATATATATATATATATATATATATATATATGCATATATAAATCCCCCAGGTAATAGGATTAAGGCCAATATGATTTTCTTGACTGCTGCACAGATAGTTTCTTAAATTCTGTATTCATCAAAGCACTTGTTCAGGATGTTCTTTTGCATCTTTCTGGAAAATCAGAGAACATTTCCAGGGAATTAAACACAGTTAAATGTTGTTGGGAAAATTGCTTCAGATACATGTTTAACACACACACACACATTCATTCATTCACACCTGCAAATAACAATGAGAACAACATACATTCAGATCCTATTCATGTTTGTCCAAAAGCAACTTCCCCTTTATTCTCAAGTATGGGAACATGGGATTTCAACCTTCATTCCATTTCACAATTCTGTTGCCTCAGTATCAGTGCTGTTCTCTTCCAAAATAGGTAAATGTATGTGTGTTGTTTTAAACAGTGAAGATGACAGGCTCTAGGCATTTAAAATCTAAGCTAGTTGTCATAAAAGAACTGGGGTTATGCTTGAAGGTTCTGATCCTAAACATACTGAGACCGCATTCATTCAAAGAGTTGCTTCAGCTTAATAAATACAGTTTATTTACCTCCAGAGCCATGTTTTGATTCAGGATTCAGAGAAAACCAGTCCTATAAGATTGACATTTTATGAAATCCTCACCAGAAAAGTTATCAACAGAGGCCACGATCTTGCATCACAGCATAACTATGATGTGCAACTGCATAATGATGATGACATAGCTCTATCTCCTGATGCCACCTCTGGGTTTAGTCTCTACTCTGCCCTTTATCCACCTTCTGGCTAGAAGCAAGTAGGCTAGGTTAAATGTTCCTTAACCCATTTCTACTGTTTCCTAATAATCCCATCATTTATCTTGATCTGAGAACAACCCCTTTAGCTAAGATTTGTGTTTTCATTTCCAAACAGAAAAATATGCTCTCTCTTTCCCTCTCTTTGTTTGAATGACAAGTTGTGAGCAATTGCGATTGATACTTAATGCATGACACTTAATGAGATCACCAGGGGCAGTCCCTTGAAAACCTCATGGCCTGGGATTATCTGGAATTGGCAACTCTAACAGTACCTCTTCCCGATCCAGGATCTGTTACTGAATAGCATTAGAGAAGCCTCGTCCCATAATCAACCAGACAACTCTAACTTAATATAGTGCCAGTCATGTGAATGAGGGACAAAGTACATTATCAGATGTGGCAAAATTTGCAGGATTATGACATCAAGGTAGTGCAAGTGGGGGCCCCTATTGCACAACATCATTATCTTTACATTCTTACCCCATGCTCCAGCTACAAAAAAGGTATTATTTGCAATTCATGAGACAAGCCATCAATAGACTGTCAATAGTACTTTTTTCACAGTATTGACTGCATGCAAAACCACGTCCTACTGTAATTGAGAGATTACAGCATCAGTGGGCGGTCCTCAGTGAGAAAAAGTCTGGGTGAGAACGCAAAAATGAAGCACAGAGCACTTTTTTAACGAACTGTACCCTTTAGTTTGCACATTTTAATGTTTGTTTCAGTGCTTGTGTGTTCATTTACTTTGTTAATTAAGGGATTTTTGGAGTTTTAAGTGTTTTCATGTCTTCTCATGAGAACTGCCAACATCTTGACCATGCCAAATCATGGAAGTAAACTCCTGTTCTTTAAGCACTATTGGTTGTTGTGCAATAATTCCATGGCATTTCTTTCATGTGATTACAGCTATGTGCGATAATAAGTGTTATAATGCCACAATGTTTCCACTATCTTCATTCGCAGAATTACAGCATTTTTAAATGCTTGTCTGATAAATGCCCAAAGACAGAGAAATGGGCCATAGGACTAACCATAGCAATTATTTTATATTCTTACACACACGCGCACGCATGCACAGAGCTCGAGACAGTAGGGTTCTGATAGTATTACAAAGACACAGAGCTATTCATACACTTTTGGCACCAGCAGCAAGTATGGGCAAGAACCTCCCAGGTGACTCAGTTTGATAGTGAAGAGGCCTTTAACTTTCAGTCCTTCTAAGCAATTATTGCCATTCAGCTCAGACACATTTCAAAACTCTGTCTAGCTCGATCCTGATGATGTGCCCAGTATGGTTAAAAGCCTGTTTCCCCCTTCCTACAAATGTCAGGTGTTGTGAGAGGGGGATTTCATCTCCAGAAGGGAGCTTGTCCATCCCCACTTAGTTACTGGTATCTAGCAGTAGTCTCTCAACATCCTGGCAGGCTTATCTCTGCCTTGCAGTTTTTCCTCCACATGTAGTTTTATTGAGTCGGCATTCATTAAGTAAAAATTAAATTCATGCATTGGCTTGTATTAGAAAGCACCCAGCCGAGTGTCCGCTGAAACAATAAATAAATAAATAAAGGTGGGAGGCATTTGGCAGAGTCAGGCTCTGCATCTTTTTAGAATAACATTTCATATGAAAACAGGGCACATTAATAACACCACCATTTTCCCTTGATATATAAACAACCCCAAGAACAACACAGAAAATATAGGGAAGGGGGAGAAAAAGTTGGAACAATTAAATGCATGCCTCAGGGAGCTCAACATGCAGGTCTGTGAGTAATGGAGTTGGAGGGGGAATGTAGAGAAGCAAATAATTAAAACTGTGGAGTTGTTATTTTGCAAGTTAATAAATGGAGATGCCAGCAGCAGAAGAGCCATGGAGGAAAGAGTACATACAGGTTGCTCCCTCAATTTTGCACTATGTTTTTTATCATCTGCACCACATTTCATTCACACTGTTTGACATTTCATAGAAAGACATTTTGGTCTTTTGGAGAGGGGACTTCAGACCTCCATGGCAATTAATTGGAAAGCTGAAGGAAAAACATATGAAGTTGAAACAAAATGTCTGGGATTCTACACCATGCTTTGTTGTTGAGTGCCTTCAAGTCATTTTCAGCTTATGGCAACCCTATGGCGAATCTATTATGTGGGGGGGGGGAGATTTGTTCAGAGGGGTTTGCCATTGCCGTCCTCTGAGGCTGAGAGAGTATGGCTTGCCCAAGGTCACTGAGTGGGTTTCCATGGCCGAGTGGATATTCAAGCCCTGGTCTCCCAGAGTCCTAGTCCAGTGCTCAAACCACTACACTAGCTCTCTCATCATGCTTGCATAGCACAAATCTACATTCATGTATTTACTAGGCATGTAAGTCTTTCTTTAAAAAAATTCTCAGAGAATAAATAGCTTTACCATTTTCTTCCTTGTAGTGAGTAAGGCATTGAAAGCTGTGCTGTTTGACTATTTTTTGGATTTATTCTGTGCAAAAAATACACATGGGTGGTTTTTCTTTGATTTTTTTTTAAAAAGAGAACAGCATTTTACAGCATAGGAAACAAGATTCCTGTACAGAAAACTGAATTTTCTGTGCTAAAATGTTATTTTCATCTGTGCAAGAAATGCTGGATTTTTGCACGAAAGGCAACAAGCATTTTTCAATCAGAATAAGTTCCAAACAGCAAAGATTCTTCCTTGTCTATGTTTTTCCTTGTCAGGGCTTTGCAACACTCAAGAAACTTGTTTTTTTTTTTCCCCAACCATTTTTTAACTATTCATTTCATCCCCATTTACACTTTTGTTGCACGACACATTGTGCAACCCGTTGTGTATCTGCCAGTATGTATTCTTATTATTCCATTGACCAGTGGAGAATGCATAGCGGCTGTTTCTGCAATAGCAGTGAATCAAGTGGTCCTATACATGGAATGCATTGAGAAATTGTAATGCATCATCTAAGTATTTACAATCTATTGTTGAATGGTGAGTCAGCACATAGGGAAAGCCAAATGACTCTATTCTAGGCAGGAGTAACAATAGGATTTAGGCCTATTTGTCAGGGTTACAGTGGCAAAGCTCCAGTTGCACAGCCATGAGCTGACTACAACCCTTAAGCAGCAGCCAAAAAAGTACAACTGCATGTATTAGAGAACTTACACATGTGTATGGCACCAACAGGATTCTGGCTTCTGGCTTACTGAATATCAAAATTGTTGAAGAAACTTTGATTCTGAACAGTTTCTGACACACAGTACTGAAATGATGCCAAAATACAACAAGCTCTACATCAGGGATGGAAGAGTTTATGAATTCCCATAGGAGTACAAATGATTAGTCCCATCATACCTCACCATAGGCCACACTAGCTAGAGCTGATGGTGATAGAGCTCAATAACTTTTCGAGGACCACTGTTAATTCAGCTTTGCTGTACATAATGCAGGCAGAAGAGTCCTATAATTGGATTATTGACTATGACAATTTAAACATATTTTGATATAAAAGGACTAGTGTAATTGATTGATCGGAAACATCTAGTTCTCTGTGTCTGTCAGGAACATCTTCACTCTAAAAGGGAACTCCAGACATCCTGAAATCTCCATTACATTAGAGGTTCATCTAAGAGTTTTTTCAAGCTCCAGGGAAGTGTTTAGAATTTTGAGGAAAGCCAACAGAGTTTCAGCAACATTGTTGCAGGGAGATTCTTCTGCCTCCTAGAGTGTACAGAGATGTACTGTGTGGGCATCTGTTCCTTTGAGAAATGTCTTGGCAAAACAAAAAGGCTGCCATGAGTCCTAGCTAGTCCAAAAGGACAAGTATTGTTCCAAAATGGAGTGCAAAGCAGAGCAGAGGTTTGAACTCCACAACACAAACTCATTCTCTTGATTCCACAGTCCTCTGTTGCAAACAAATTATTTCAAAGAAGGCAAATTGTGGGAACAAAGTGTACCCAAGAAGCAGAGAAGCCAAAGTGTGGAACACAAAATGCTTCCTTTTGATCTCATAGTGTTCTGCTCCAACAGAACAGCCATATTTAAATATTAAAGGGATGCCATACTAAGGATGGAATAAGCTTGTTTTCTGCTGCTCCAGAGACTAGGACACAGAGCAATGGACTCAAGCTGCAGGAAAAGAGATTCCACCTAGACATTAGGAAAAGCTTCCTAACAGTAAGAGCTGTTTGGCAGTGGAATGCACTGCCTCGGAGAGTGGTGGAGTCTCTTTCTTTGGAGGTTTTTAAACAGCGGCTGGATGGCCCTCTGTTGGGAATGCTTTGATTGGGTATTCCTTCATGGCAGGGGGCTGGACTAGATGGCCCTTCTCGTCTCTTCTAGCTCTATGATTCTAAGGCAAGTCAGTTAATCCCTCATATTCCTCTAATATGATGCTTCTTGGGCTCATATTGGGGAACAACAATGTTTTTTGTCCTTCATGCACCAGGGACCAGTTCCATATTTGTTCCCATTGACCACAATTGTTTATTTCTTCCCTGGAACTTGCAGCAAACTGGCAGCCATTGGCTTGGGGACTGGTGCTCTTTATCTCTTTCAGGATTATTCAAATTCTCTTTCTCTTTTTCTCTTACATATTTGCACCCAGAGCTTGAAAAGTTGCTTTGGGGGCTTCAGTTCCCAGAATTACCTAGCCAGCATAGTACTAGCAAGATGTGGCCTGGATGATCAGCACAGTGAAGAACACAGTGAGGTGTGGCAAGGTTAAATGGGGTGAGGTCAATCTTTTTTTTTTTTAAGACTCTGTGACTGAGGCTCATGAATAGAAAAGGCTGGGGAAATTTTCCCATCTGGCATGACAAGTAGTACTTGGAATATTAGTCCCAAACAGTAAGTTTTCCAAGCTCTAGTCTGATAGGTACCGTGGGATGTCTCTAGTGGCACCTTGCAGCCTTTAGACACTATTTGGGGGGGGGGCTGATGTTGGAGCATAAATGCGGGAAAGTGCAATGATGAGGTTTACAGATCAAAACAAAACAAGTGTATATGCTCTGAACACTGTAATTATATTATCATTGAATGCCACACTAGATGTGTCTGGGTGGAGTTAGCAGTCGCCTCTATCTGTTCTGTTCTTGTTTAGAGAGATAATAGTTCTTCCCTAGTTTCTTGGCTGCTATGTCTTCCTCAGAGCCTTCCACAATGTTACTCAACAAATTGAGTTAATATTTGGTTAATATTTATTGTTTTGGTGCCAGACACTGATACACATTACTGCTATAGCATAAGTGTTATTGATGATAAATGATGCAGCAGATGGCACACAGCAGAGAAGCATTCCAGCTTCTGATCGGGTCCAGCATCCCCTCACAGCCAATGGTAGAATTTGGTCCCTAAATAAATTCTACCCAGACTTATCCCTTAGCCTGCAATCAAATAAAATCCCCATTGCTGGACATATATGGGGCATCTGGGTTGTGATGCACTCCCAAGGCCAGTGGAAGACGGACTCCAAAGTGCTATATAGTGTAGAAGCAAACCAAGAAAATCAAAGTGACCCTTTGTAGCAACGAGAACTATAAAAGCAGGTTAGAAACAGAGAGAGAAAAATCACTCCCCCATCAGTTTTCAGCCCCCTTATCTTTTCCTAGCAACAAACTGCAACATGAATGCAAAAAGTATCCAACAAGGTCACTAATACAAGTTAACCCTTTCAAGGCCACTGGACAGCTGTTAACATTTGTCCATGATGCAAACAAGAACTCTAAGACCCATCTGTCTAGTGGTTACCCTACTAGTTAATATTTTGAAGTGAAGAAACAGTCTAGCATAGCGTTGATGAGGCTCATTTGAAAAGGAAAGAAGTCACTGGTAGAAGTCTTGTCTCAACAAAGCAATCATTAGTGGAGGGATCCTATTCATGTCCTACTCTGAAGGAAGGTCCATTTGGGTCAATGGAACTTTTCCCCAGGTAAGTGGCTATAAGGTTTCAGCCTTAATGGCCGAACAGGAATTTGACAAACAGGCAGCAAGGCCAACAGGCATTTTGTGTGGGCATGGTGAAAGAGACAGCAGAATGTGAGCTTGTGTCTGTTCAGTTAAACCTACTCAGCCAGAAGAATCTTTTGGGAGAGTCTGTTGAGTTAAGGCTGTTGTGTCTGTTGTGGTAAGGCTGTTTGTGTAAGCTGTATGTTCATTTGCACTCTATTGTTGTTTTGTCCTTTGTGTGTGCATATGGACTCAGGGAAAGTGGGGCATTTGTTGAGAGGAAGTGAGTCAGAGACTTGGTTGGGGGAGGAACTGGTAGTCACTAGCTCTCTATATAGCTGCAGCCCCAGACCCTGAAGCTTGATGAACAGGCAGCAAGGCCAACAGTTTGTGTGTGTGTGTGTGTATGTGTGTGTGTGTGTGTACATTTCGTGGGGTATTTTGGGGGGGGGTAGAGTTCTATTTCAGTGCCTACTTAAGACTACTGAATATGGATGGTGAAGGAGTTTCTGCAGTCACCTGCAATAGCTGTGGTATGCTTGTGTTCTTGTCAGAGGATGTGGGTAGCTATAACTTGAGCAAATGCAAGTTGGTTCCCATATTGGAAAAGAAGGTCCAGCAACTTCAAGCCCCTGTATCTCTCTCTCTGGCTTTTCTTCATAAATGAAGATTCAGGAAGGACTCATCCCGCACTTTCTGCAAGCGCACTGATGACTATAAAGGCCAATCTGAGATAAACAAGTCTGGTTGCAGAAAGCACAGCAGAAAGTCTCCTTGGGTGATGTTTCTGGGTTGTGATTCTTTCTGCATTGTCATTTCTCTTCAAGACTTGTTCGGTGTGAGTTCTCAAATAAGGCTGCAGCATTGTGGATAGTGTGTCTCCATGCCTCCCAATGTGAGGCCAGGGTGGAACATTGTTGATGATCAATTTGGCCGAGCCTGAGATGTTGTTTATC
Organism: Gambelia wislizenii; assembly: GCA_030847615.1. NCBI lineage: Eukaryota > Metazoa > Chordata > Lepidosauria > Squamata > Crotaphytidae > Gambelia > Gambelia wislizenii. The sequence goes on from JAUMIR010000005.1 coordinate 239,808,484, forward strand.
AGGGAGTCCTTGTATCGCTCTTTTGGAGGGCCCCTTTTACACCAACCCGTGGCGAGTTCACCATAGAGTACTATTTTCGGGAGGCGATGGTCATCCATCCTAGAAACATGTCACTATGTAGTATTGTTGAATACAAAGCAGTTATAGATCTGTAACTCTAGGTTACGAATCTGTAACTGCAATATAGAATGCCAGCCAAAGTTCCCTCCCCATCCTTTCTTTTTCTTTTTCTTTATTTAAAATGAGAATGAAAAGTATTCCAATAAAACTAACAATATTTTCTTGGGCCATCTCCTCCTCCTCCTTCCTCCTCCTCCTCCTCCTCCTGCTCCTCATTTTCATAGTTCTGGCTGGGAAGCACCCAGTGGCAGCTGGTGACTTCTATGTCAGTGAATCTACTCCAGGTTTTAGTCCATAATTTCAAGGAGCTATTCAAGGTGTTGAGTCCTACTTCCCAAACTGGTTTCACACCTTGGCAAGATCCTTTAAAGTTTAGATGAAAACCTGAAATGGAAGGCACCAGCCACCACTGAAAGGACCTACAGGGAAATTCATACAAGATAGATTGAGTATTCCCAAGGAAGCTAGCAAGAGCTTGGTTCCTTGGGGGGATCCAGATGCAGATGCAGATAGTGGCTGAACACTCACCATACCAGATTAGGGAAAATCTCATGTTCCCTTTCAGGGGTGGGGAAAATCAGACACTTGGTGGTTGAGACGAAGAGCAGTCCTCATTACGCATGCCAATCACATCCCTCCCCGCTGATAATTGCCAGAGAGTGCAAGAAAGTACCTGTAATCATAAAGTGAATTAAACATATAAATAAGTTTTGTGCTGGTAATTGCAAACGAAATGAAAAGGAGTGAAACAGAAAGCCAAGACGAAAAGAGACGAGCTAAATGAGAATTTGATGAAAGACTTGGAAAAATCTTCTGTCTTAATTGATGAATTCTATTCATAGTTATGCATTCATGGAGAAGAAGTTGATAGGAGGTGGAAAGTGAAAGGAATAAATTTAAGATTAAACACATGCACACACACAGAAACACACACACTCAGCCTGATTACCTTTGCCTTGCTGGGATGTCCATTTGCTTTTATTTGGTTGGCCCAAAGATCATTCCTCATTTTCCAACTTCATTATATAAGACTTGCAGACTTTTTAGGATCCTATCTTGTATACATTAACCTGACAAATTGGGTAAACCACATTGAACTTACTCATACTGGAACATATTTCTAAGGAAGTGGGTATAGGACTGCACTATAAGGCTGCAATTTTACATACACTTACAAAGGAGTAAGTAGCTAAATCCATTTACTAGGCCCAACTGGAGTATTTATTTATTTATTTAGGTATTTATACACCACTTTTCAGCCACAAAGGCTCTCAGAGCAGCTTACAAATTGTTTAAGCAATAGCAATTTACACATCTACACTGCAATAAGTGGTTTCCAATGTGTTAGCTAAGTAGAACCAATGAATTTATGTCATTTACAAAAATACTGATGTACTTTTCAGCAGTTGATTCAATAGGACTACTCTAGATGGGACTTGCCAGCTATTAGTGACTGTATGTTCTATGAGTTCTAGTTCAAAAAGTAATGTTTTCCTAGCTCTGTCCTTTTTATTTCCCTTCTTTTCCTATATCTCCTTAAATTATTATATCATCTTAAGTGGCAACTCCTCTGCCTCCTCCTTCCCTCATCTCTATTTCATTTTTTAAATAATAACTTGATTTTCAAATTGGTTATGTACATTGGTCCTTGGAAAGAAACTTCCTGTATTCTCTCAGGTATTTTTATGGAGCAATGAATGGCACAACATTGGTCTCTCAGGAACTGGAGCTTTGTTTCACTGCCTTGCATGCACCTCATAACATCAACCCCCAATCTAGGGAAAGCTACTTTAGTAGCGAGAAAGGTAATTTTTCCAAGCTTTATACCATCAGAGGAAAAGAACTGCCTTGAAATTCAGTCCTCCTTTCTCAAACTCATGCTTACACAAACACACACACTAACCACAAAAGCTTATTCCTACAGGAGATCCTTCTGGATAAGAACTCACAAAGCTCACAAATAGTGAGACCACTGATAGGCTCCCTTGTTGCAACAGCTCCACTGGCTGCCAATTTGTTTCTGGTTCTCAAACTGCTGGTTACAACCTTTAAAGCTCTGTATGGCTGAGATCCACCTGTCTGAAGGACTGCATTCTCCTATATCAGCCTATATGTGTTTTGAGAGCCTCTGTGGAGCACCTTCTCTCTGTCTCACCACCTTCACAGGTACATCTGGTGGGAAACGAGAGGGTCTTCTCAGTTGCTGCTTCCACACTCTGGGCTTGTTTATACAAGCCCCCCAAAACCCGGAGTGTCCTGCAGTAATGGCGTTTTGCAGCAGCTGCGACTTGTCCTAATGGTTTTTTTTTTCCTTCCAAAAGCTTTGCATGCCTGTGATGGCTATGAGTGAATTACCCATGCTTCTGCCACTGCCAAACTTTTTTTTAAAAAAATTTGCACTGTGCACTGGAGCAATATTTTGCATTTGCAACAAAAAGGTAAAGATACAACACCCCATTTTCTTGCCTAAGCACTCACTCACTAAGGCAAAAAATCAACATGGTAATGTCAGGCGTTTGTCCTGTTAGTAAGCCCTGCCCCTGCATTCATCCAACCAATCAGCTTTGTGCTTCCTCTCCTATGGGGAAGTGATTCAAACTTGTCCCAACAAGCAGGAATGCATATTCCTCTCACTGTTTTTTAAAAACTCTGGGAAAAGTCACAAAGGCTTTTGGCCCCCTCAGCGTTTTTGACATTTTTAGGCCCCCTCCTTCCAAATATGGCAATACAATGCAGGATCCCATTAAGACAGGTAGGATTCTCCTCACATTCCGTGAGGAGTACAGTATTTTCACTGTTTAGACAGCCCCCCGTAACACCTTTCCTAGAGAGGTTAGATTGACTCCCTCTTGATATCTTTCCACAGGCAGGTTAAGACCTTTTATTTTGGCAGTCCTTTAAAGACTGATGGCTTAAAGTGAGTGGGCCTTGTAGATCTGTGCTGTATGGTCTGTGTTTTGTTTATTTGTACAATAGTATACTACTACTAATATCACCACCACCACCACTTTGACCCTTTGTCAAAGAATGTTCCTCAGAAATCTGTATCTGATAAAGGAGGCCTTTTGGACTTTTGAAGGTCTTACACAGGACCATAAACCCATCAAGGTGTCCCATCCACCACCACCACTACTGCTAATACTAGATCTAGCATGTTGTCTACACTGACTGGCAACAGCCATCCAGGTTTTCCGGTAGGACTCATTCCCAGTCCTACCTAACACCAGAGACTGAAGCTAGGAGTTTTTGTTCTACAGTGAGTTAAAGGATTTCCCCAGGCTGGGGAACAACAATCCCATAAAATATTTGCAATCAACAGAGAAGTGGTTGACCCAGATATAGAAGACACTGGCTGATTTGTCTGTTTATGCCACTCACAGCAATCAAGGAAAGAGTCTGATTGTATATGTTCCTACAAAGCAATTCACTTTGTAGTTCATGCAGTTTCACAGCAATCAACAAGATGTTAATTGGAAATAAGAGGGTGGCATCATAGAAATTTTGTTCTTGTATGTACAAAGTGGCTTGAATGTTAGCTTCACTAGGGATGGGTGGGCATTTCATGAAATCATACAGCTGAAAGGGAACCCAAGGGCCATCTAGTTCAACCCCCTGCTGTGCTGGAATCCACTGCTTAAAGCATCCTGGAGAGGTGGACATCTAACCTCTGGTTAAAGCACTAGCAATGAAGGAGAGCCTACCACCTACTGAAATAGGGTATTCCATTCTCAAGCAGCTCTTACTTTCAGGAAATTCTTCCAGACAGATTTCACCCATCCAAGTAGTAAACTGACTTCTTAACTCATACAAGTTTGAGTATGAATCCCTAAATTTGTGATGCTGAATTTGGGTTGCCATCTCATCTTGAACAGCTATGTGATACACAGGGTTATAGCTACGGGGTGACAAAATGGAGGTATTGCCCTACTCAATAAAATCTCTGCCCCCAGTGAAATTTTCCTTCAGTACCCACCTTGCTAGCATTACAATAACTTAAAACTTCAGGTGAGCATTTAGAAAGAGATTTAGGCATCCGAAGAAAAGGGACAGGCAAAGATACAAAGAGAATGTGAACACAGCAAATCCCAAGAGTTCTAAGTGTGAACAATTTTCAATGTCTCATTCTTGGTAATGCTAGAAATTTTGAATCTGAAAGAAAATTTCATTGGAGGAAGAAATTGTCTTTGGAAGGGCAATACTCTCATTTCCCCCCCACCCCACCCCCATTAATATACCCTTACATGGCAGGCAGGCAGATATATGATTCTTTCTGGGATGGAGCAGGCTACTGAATTTAGTCAGTGGAGTGGAGTGAGACCTTTATACAATTTGTCTCTTGATAACCACTTACCCAAATCCACAGACACGTGGGATGGGAAGGACTTGAGGTAGGAAAAACAAAAGCGCAGTGTGTGAGAAAATGAAACAGATTCATCCATCCTGTGATTGCACAATAACATAACAGTATCTTGTTATGCAGCCTGAACTGAAGAACCCCTCAGAGATAAAATGGAGGTAAAAGAAAAGCGTTGATTGATTTGTGCTTGTTTTCTAATATAGCCAACTGTTAGAAATGACACAGATTTGTATTCCAAAGCAGCAAAGTATGACTTTCTGTGACATCTTTATTTTCCCCAGAATTTCACCCAGAACTTAGATGAGTAAGTAATGTTTATCAGCAAGATAACCATTACTCCAGGAAAAAAATGTGGAGGACGAGATGGAAGACAGGAGAAATTATGTGTATATTTGCATGCTGGGAAATGATTTCTTGGAGCTTCAGTGGGGATACCAGAGGATCAAAAGATGAAGACAGCTGCAGAACTGGTCCAGCTTAACAGGCTGTTAAGAATACAAAGCATATTTATTTTCGTTGCTCCTTTTATACACATTTGCAAAATTAGGCAATACACAGTGGCTGCTATTAGGTGGTATAAATTACAGAAGGCAAGAAAGAAATAAGAAAACAGCTCCAGAAATATGGCATGGAGAATATATTAAGCCTTGGCAGCCAGGAATAACCAATAATTGAGTCCAAATGAAGAGGGTGAGGGCTAAGGAGTGAAGAAATGTTTTCAGATGAGATTCGAAAAAAGATGAGAGTTGATGAAGGAGAGAGCTAGCAGGAGATGGTTCCAGATGGTCAGAGGTAATGCAAAGGGGCAGAGTGGAAGAAGCTGATAAACAAACGAAGGAGAGAAAGGCCAAGGAAGAAATGTTCTGGAATTATAGAAGCAAAAAAGAAATTGGAGCCAAGTTCAAAAGTGAAAGAAACGCCAGGAGATTTATAAGGAAATCAGGACAGGAGGCATAGCTCAGTAATAGAACATATGCTTTGTAGGTAGCAGGTCCCTTAGCATTCCAATTAAAAGGGTATCACAGAGCAGGGGATGGCAGAGACCTCAGACTGAGACCACCATGGACAGCAGCGACCCGCCAGAGAAGACAACAGTGGGCAAGCTGGACAATGAGTTTGATCTGATCTGAGACACGTTTCTACTTTCCTTAAGATGAAGTTAAAGGTGAGGTGAGAAGGATGCCTCCCAGTGCTGGTGGTCTCTCATTGCCAGGAGGAAAGAAGTCCAAATCACTTAGAAATAATAATAAAAAAAGAATCAAATCAGCCAGGTCACTTATAAGTGAAAGAAAAATCAGGAACAGGTAATAGTTTTTATCAGGACTAAAGAAACTTTTTACCAATGTGTGGCCTAAGAGGCATAAAGTTTCTAGTTCTGTAAAAGTCTTCATTCGGCATAATATTTTTTTTTTTAAGAACACACTAAAGGATAAGGAAGAAACAAAGAGTCCAAAAATCCAGCTTGATGGGCTTAGTGATTGTGTTTGCTTCTGCAGCGGTAAGGTGGTCACTACAAATTCACCAAAGAGGTGTTAAAGCAAAGGTGGTAAAGTGCCTCCTTGGGACTGTGTGTGTGGCCTCGGGACTATTTTGTTTTTCCTGGACTGCTCCAGACTTCCTGAATTGCCCTAACAACAACAACAACTACTACTACTACTACTTTATTTTTGTACCCTGCCTTTTGCCTATTAGGCGATCAAAGCAGCTCACAACAATTGAATATAAAACAAACAAATCCTAACGGTAGTTATTGTTGGGGCGTAGAAAGAAGTGCTGTGTCCACCACGACCACCTGCAGAGTTGTTCCACGTCGACAGAACGCCAAGGAGAAGGTTTCTGGAGAGACTTCTGCAAAAGACTTCAGGCTGAGAAGGAAAAATTCCTTCACCCCAGCACATTGCCTTGAGCTCTGGCTTGCCAAATAAAGACAGCAACAAGGCCAGCCTTCACTCAACTTGAGGGCTTTAATCTTTGTTTGCAGTATATTTACAATAAATATACAGAGTATAGGACAATCTCTCTTAAACCAACAAACTGCTTCGCCAACCACCATCCACAACAAACCCACACTGGAGATAATTCCCATCTCCTTTTTATAGGCTGTTAAACAATGTCTATTACATCAGGCATCTCAGATGTGCATACTCTCAAGTGCTGACTCACACACTCACCTGCCACTGGAGCTTAACTACTTTCATTACTAAGCTTCCAGCTCCATCTTGTGGTCACATCCATGTCATTTCCTGACATTCCCCTCCAAATGACATGTGGTGTGTCCCATGTGGCATTTACACCTATCTTTTTATATACTGTGACCTGCTCGCTGATATCTCTAGAGTCTATGACTCCTTTCCCATTCTTTACAATGTCACAGTGTTTTCCTAGTCCTTGATAGCCCATGCTACTGACCCACCCGGCTCTGGCTTCCCTGGTGCTATCATTTGTCAATTTCCTTTTACTTACAGGCCTGACCATCCCACCAAACATATCCTGGCTATGTTCTGCCACACACACCAGAGCTTTGGTTTTCTTCCACCCCTCCTGCTTAGTGCATGTTCTCCTGGCTCTTTCTGGAGTGTTTTCAGTTCTTTTTACTGCTGCCACAGAAGAGGCTTGTCCCTGCTTTACTACGAAGAACTTTCCTTTCTGAGACCTCATGGGAATCAGGAATGTACCTTGACCACCCTCAATGTCATTGCTACTAACACTGGCCTGAGTGTCTTGCCCATGAGTCTCAACTTGTTCTTGTTTCACAGTCACTATCTCTGGCTTTGGTTGCAAGTCTAATGAAGGGCTAGGCTCTTCTGGAGTACCAGGCACCTTCAAAGTGCCCTGTTTACTCGAAATTCCAGGCTGTTGTGACACACCTGGTTTCTAATCTAAGACATCCCTGGATCCATGTACCCCCCCATTTCCATTGTTCTTATCTACCACACTGGCTTTCTGTTCTACAACAACATTCTGGTCAGGGTACACTCTCTTCCACCCAGCATGAGTCTCAGACTTAGCACTCCTTGAATACAAAATCCTGTTCCCATCCATCAGGAACCTGTACTTGTTTCTCTCATAGCCCACAAAATGCAACCTTTGGCTTTTGGGTTGATTCTTTTTCCTGAACTGAGGAGGAATGTACACTGATGCAAATTGCCCAAACACTCTTAAGTACTTTAGGTTTGGTGCTCTTCCATACAATAAGTAGTATGGTGTTTGGTTTATCGCACTGCACCATGACCTATTTACAATATGACAAGCGGTTCTTGTTGCTTCTCCCCACAAATTAGCTGGTGCTCCAGAATCCTCTAACATACAATCCCTTATTTGGTTTATCATCCCAATCCTACATTCAGCCAAACCATCCTCAGCTGGACATCCGGGATTTGTAGTTTTATGTTGGATCCCTTTCTGCCCAAACCACTGCTGCAAATTACTACTTAAGAATTCCCCACCTCTGTCCATCACAAAAGTGCCAACTTTGTAGGGAAACTCCCTTTCAACAGAATTGACCCATTTTTTGATCATATCAGCAGCCTCACTTTTGGTTTTGAGCATTGCTACGTAGGTAAATCTGGTGTGCCTATCTTCTATCAATATGGTAAACCTGCTACCCCCTATACTCTTTACTTGATGCGGCCCTGATAAATCCGCATGTACAACCTGAAAAGGCCTCTGGGTTATGCATTTGCTCACCTTCGCTACAGGGTAAGCCTTGACTTTTATATTTTTTGCAAATAGCACAGTCCAGGTAACTTTTACAGTTCTCTACCTTGAACTCTGGGCAAACCTTATCTAGGTTTCTCAAACCTTTGATGCTTATATGGCCCATAACTCTATGAAGGTAATGAGCACACCCATCATGCAGTGGCTTATTTGTTACATTCCCACACTGCACCTGTACTACCATTTGATAAATGTGATTTTTCTTTATGGCTTTACCACATACTACTCCCTCCTTGGGCACAATCCCCTCATCTCCTTTGAAAAGGATTTCATATCCATCACTGGTTAGGGATGCCACACTTACAAGGCTATTTTGTAGTTTTGGTGCATACAGTACATTATGAAATACCTTGTTTAAACCAGGGATTGATACAGACCCTTGAATCTCTACACTGCCAGATTCACCATCTGCAAATACCACAGTGTCCACTGGTGCTGGATTTGGGCTCTGCAGTTTTTCCCTATCAGGGGTCATATGATGAGAACACCCACTGTCCAAAATCCAGACAGACTGGTCCTTTTTCTCATTTACAACTCCCTCTACAGCAGTAGCAACCCCCCTCCCATCTTGGGGCTTGTCTTTTCTTTTTCTTTGTGAGTTCTGTCCTTTCTTTGCTGCAGAGACCTTAGGACAGTTCTTTATCAAATGTCCAGTCTCTCCACAGGAAAAACATCTCCGTGTTCTGCAGACAGAAGCACTCCCTTCCTCAGACAAGGACGTGGATTGGTTGGTTGGTTGTCTCCTCCAGCTGGTCACTTCCTTGAAGCTCTCCTCTGAGTCTCTCCTCTGTGCCTCTTCCAATATTCTGGATGCCACGAGGTCAACATTTAAATCAGCTTCAGCTACTCCTTGGAGTACATTAGCTTCAGCTACTCCTTGGAGATTGTACATTAGAAACTCCCATTCACTGTTTAGACTACTCAGGAGTATAAAACCCTTTTGGGTTTCTTCTGTTTGGATGCCATGCCCACTGCACTCTGCAAAATTATCCTGCATCCTTTTTAAATGCACAAGCACGGATTCACTTTCCTGCTGTTTACAACAATATAGCTTTCTGCTGCATAGCATTTTTGACAAGGCTCCAGCTGGTTGGTTGACATTCTCAAGAGCTTTCCAGACTTCAAACGCTGACCTCTTATCTCTTATATTATTCAGCTTATCCGGTTCTAAAGCCAAAACAATTGTTGCTCAAGCTTTTTCATCACCTATTGATTCATCTTCATTAGCAGGGTCAGGTTGTTTCTTTACATAGTCCCATAAGTCCTGCTTTATTAGCAAAGCCTCTATGTAAATTTTCCAGGAAGCATAGTTCTTCTCAGACAGCTTTTCAAACCTGACTGCTGTTTACATGTTTGCACTGAGTCTGCGACTTAAACAGATGCAAACGAACACACTGATAACAGTCCGGGCAGGCTGCCAAAAACAATTAGCTTCCCAAAGCAAACAGATAAGAGCAGAGTAGACACACTTAACTCACTCCTTTCCAGGACTTTTATCTTCAGCCCTTCAGGAACACAAAACAACTCACCAATTGCAGAACTATATCTCCCACAGCTTCTAAAGCATTGTCCATACAGACACTGGGCCCCAAACCCTTGTTGGGGTGTAGAAATATGTGCTGTGTCCACCACGACCACCTGCAGAGTTGTTCCACGTCGACAGGATGCCAAGGAGAAGGTTTCTGGAAAGACTTCTGCAAAAGACTTCAGGCTGAGAAGGAAAAATTCCTTCACCCCAGCACACTGCCTTGAGCTCTGGCTTGCCAAATAAAGACAGCAACAAGGCCAGCCTTCACTCAACTTGAGGGCTTTAATCTTTGTTTGCAGTATATTTACAATAAATATACAGAGTATAGGATAGCCATCTCTAATACTCATAAATCTCTCTGCAACCAACAAACTGCTTCACCAACCACCATTCACAACAAACCCACACTGGAGATAATTCCCATCTCCTTTTTATAGGCTGTTAAACAATGCCTGTTACATTAGGCATCTCAGGTGTGCATAGTCTCAAGTGCTAGCTCTCACACACACCTGCCACTGGAGCTTAACTACTTTCATTGCTTAGCTTATAGCTCCATCTTGTGGTCACATCCATGTCATTTCCTGACATTGCCACCACTTCCACTGCTGTAGTATGTCATATTACAGTAGGACCTCCGTATCCACTGGGGATTGGTTCTGGGGGGCATGTGGATAATAGCAAACACCATTGAAAGTAATGGGACTTCTGGTTTTAAAAGCCCATAGAGTTGCCTTGGGGGGTCTAGAAAATGGCTAGAGAGGACACAATTTATACGAAGATTGTTTGGTATGTGTGCTGTTTTATGTCCTGTGGATAAATGAATCAGTGGATACGGGGGTCCTACTGTACTGTATTAACAGGGACTCACATTTTCCTCCTCTGCCTCCAGGGAACCCTCCAAGCTGCCCACTTTGCAAGGCCTAAGGATGTGCTTCTGGCAGCCAAGCCTTGCTGCTGTCTTCACTGTTGCCCTGGGACTGCTTCTCAGCCTGGTTGCACTAGATCTCAGGTACAATATCCCCCCAAAAAACTATTTCTGCATTTTCATATTACCAGAGCCCAAAGAATATGCACCTTGTGCTGTGCCTGCTGGCTGAGGCTTACCACCACCTCCACTGCCGCCCTGTGCCATTTCATTAATAGGGACTCAATCTTTATCTGCATTTTTTGGTATCCATGGGGGATCCTGGAACCAATCCCCCATGGACAGTGATGGCCCACTATATAGGCAGTTGTGATCATTACCTTTACAAAAAAAACAACAACACCCTGTTCCTGGAAGAAATGAAAACTGTTAGAACTGGTTTGTTGATATGGATCAGCACTGGTGCTGGCATATTTTTGGATGCTGCCTAGAAGTGGGGGAATAAGGGCCTGCATGTCGAAAATTATTGTCCCACCACCATTTCCAAGGGTCAAGTAACTGCACCATCTGAAGCACTTTAACACCATAGCGTACCTCCCAGATTGTGTGCTTTTCTTTTACATGAGACTCCTAAAAATGTCACTCATCCCAGCATCTTCCCTGGTTACATGTGGGACCCAGCCAACCCTGATTCAAAAATCATGAAAAGTAACAAGGGAGCCAAAGGGCACAAGCTTCTGGGTTGCCACAAAGACACAATGAAAACAAACAGCACAACAGCTGCCTATCAGTCTTTATTGCTCCCTGGAGTGATTTCTTTTTTGGTTTCTAGTCCTTGCAGCAGTGCCTTCATATTCTGCCATGGGGGGGAGGATATATATGCCTCTTTAATTATCACTCCAAGGCTTTTGCCAAGCCAATAGAGTCAGTCCCCTGGAATGAAACCAATGTTAATAGCTTCTGAGACTCTGGCATGTTGTTTTTAATTGACATACCCCTTCCCCCCAACTCCTCCCTCCTTGCCCGCCACCCCCAGTTTCATTGCATTGGAGGGGGGGAACTGATGAGCCAGTCAGACCCAATCAATTATTTTTCCTCCTTTCTGCAATAACTAAATTTAATAGTGCTTTGCTGGCAAGGTTTAATTACTGGCACAAACACCACAAAATCTGCAAACAACATTTTGAGTGACAGTGACAGAAAGCAGGTGGCCTTATGGATGCTCATTTTGATGTTACAGCCAACACCCATTACTTGGTTAAAGTATTATGTTATGTTTTGTTATTTTAAAAGTCAGTGTGGTTGGAGTGTTGGGCTAGAACTTTGTGACATGATTGCCTTCTTTAAATACCTCAAGGGTTGGCCCACAGAGGATGGGGCAGATTTGTTAGCTGCTGCCCCAGAGGGGAAGATCAGGTCTAATGGTTTTAAGTTACAGGAAGGTTCATGTGCTTCTTGATAAAAACATCACCCAAACATTCCTGATGTGATTGTATGTTACGGATTTAATTCTTCACTATGTTTCTTCTCAAAGGAAGCAATTTCCTCCTGTAAGAAAGTCTTCAAAAACAACACAGTTTTCAAAGACTGTTTGCAATCCAGGATTTATTCTATGCAAAATTTGCATATGGTTTTTGTTGTTGTTTTTACAGAAAACAAGATTTTCTGTGCAGAATATAATACTCCTGTGTAGAAATATTATTTTCTGAAAAGTAAATGCTGCTTTCTATGCAAATCAACCACATGTGAATTTTACACAGAATAAGTTGACAATTACAGCATTATCTGCATAAGAAACACCTGAGTAGAAATATTATTTTCTCTGTAGCAAATACTGTCTCATGATCAGAAAATCTTGTTTTCTGTACAAAGCAGCCACACAAAATTTTTGCACAGAAGAAATCCTGAATTGCAAAGATTCTTGTCAGTCCAGGATTCTTCTTATCAGAGTTTCTTAACAGTTAGAAACATATTTTTTCAACCATTTTGCAAATATTTTTGAATATTCTTTCCATTCCTGTTGTATGCATGTGCATGCATTGAGGTCCAAACCAAATTGGTGGTGTTGTACACAGCCCTAGTAGGAATCCAGTAAGATCTGAGGTGTTGTGTCCTTTAGGAACATAGGATGCTGCCTTGTACTGTGGTAGACCATTTGTCAACATTGCCCTTTACTGTCAACTCAGACTAACAGTGGTTCTTCTGGGGTTTCAGGAAGGATTCTTTTTTAATTTTTTGTGCACATCTCCACTATTGCCTGTTGGTCTTCTGTCTAGCTACTAACCAGGCCTAACTCTGAAAATCAGATGATATTTGGTCTGTTTAGGTTGGTGGGATCATTTGCTCCCTAGGGTTTTCCTGATCGCAGCTTCCATCTTTTCCATACCATACTTTTGAATGGCTTGTGAGCCTCTTTTTTTTTCTCCAGAAATGAGAAATTGGGCTGATTCGAGGGGGGTATTCTGAGAAACAAAGGTGTTGTCTAGACAATGAAAAAACTCCTCATAGAATGCAAGGAGAATACCTTTTGTCCCAATGAGATCCCACAGTGATTTGCTGTTTTTGGAAGGAGGGGGGGCAATAACTGCAAAAACTACATTGGAAAAGCCTTCACGGCTTTCCCTGTATTTTTTAGATAATGCATGGGAATTCAAGTTAGTGCTTGTTAGGAAAGCCGATTCTCATCGCTGCACATTCCAGAAGTGGAAAGCTGATTGGTTAGGTGTGCACAGGGGGTGGGCTTACCAACAACAAAGTTGCTGAACCGCCATATTTGAGTTTCACAGTAGCAATTGTATGCATCTTTTTCCAGTGGTAAAGCAACCAAACAGCCTTTGTAAAGCAGAAGGTTGCACTTGCACACCTTAGATTTTAAAAAAAAATTAAATGTGCAGTAGCGGCAACTTGTGGAGAATAAACATGCAAGTAATTCACTCACAGCCACCATCTTGATTTGTACGCATGTCTCCATGTGAAAGTCAAACACAGCACAGATACAGATTACTATGTCCCTACTTGAAACAGGTGAACATTTCATCTTTTTACAAAGCAGCTTTCAGTTAAGTACAGAACTCTCTGTATGGCTGGGTGTGTTTGTTTATGTTAAGGATGGGTGAAATTTTACCAAAACATGCAAAGTAGGAGTGTGGGGGATTAAAATTAAAAGTGTGAATGAGTGAGAAACTAAAATGATTCAATTCATCCATAGAGTCTGAAGACTTTGTGCTTAACTCTTAAAAGTGTGGTTCGGCATAATTGTGCAATGGACCGTGATTTTTTTCCTTTTAAAAATGGGAATACCTCATATTTAACACTTAAATGGCAAGCAGGTGCAACATGGACCTCTTCACGCTGGGGACAGTTACATCAGTTGAATTTAGCCAGTGCAAATGTGGGAGATGTTTGTTTTCATTACTTTTGGAAGAATTTACACATTTTTCTCAGAACTAGGAGGTTCAAACTACTTGAGGTATTTTTAACATGTGGATCAAAATATGGCAATGCTGGAGAAAGTGAAACTGACAGATTCTTCTCTCTCTTTTGTGTGTGTCTTCCACACAACTATTCATTCTTCCACACCACTATCAAAAGTGCAGAAGTTCCATATGCCTTTCTTCCTGGCCATCCTCAATATGATTTTAATCCATTTGAATCAATCCAGTATAAAGAATTTGGGAATCACTGCTCCAAACTCACCAATTCATTTCCTAAAGATTCTTCTAGTCCATCCATTTCCATATTAGGTTGAACAGAAATTTCAGAGACCTGCTCCTCTCCACAGTGCACAGTCAGCCAAATGAAACTACAGAAGAAAACATGCAAATGAAGTAAATTTACATAAATGTATTTATCTTTTTTTTTTTGTAATTTATCCCAGCCCTTTTTGTGTTTTTTGTCCAAAGTTTTTTGTTTCTAAAATTTCAGCTGTCTATGCACTGTGCTAAAGTAGGAATGGGTACTTTGAGACCCTTCAGATGTTGATGGGCTGAAATACCCATAACCCAAAACCCTGATTGAAAGGGATTATGGGAGATGCAGTCCAATGTCATCTGAGAGGACCAGAAGCTACCCAACCTTGTGTTAAAACGCTGGAAGGAAACCACTGCCTCCTCTAATAACATTGGTTTTGGAAGTATCTTAGTCTCCACTTGAATTTTTTGTCTTATTAAGAACAGGAGACAGATTGCATTGTCACATGTGCCCTTTTCAAAATATCTCAGAGGATCTGTCCTTCTCCTATTTTTGGTATCACTTGAATAGCTATATATTTGAACTAGAGCTGAAGGAGAGATTTGAAGGTACTAAGAATCTAGTCAAACAAAGTAATGAGGACAGGAAGCCAAGGTCAGAAGCCCGTTTGACCTGTTCTAGGCCAAGCTACTGCCAAATGGATGTGTAACCATCCTGAAGGCAAACACTAAATGGCAAAACATCTGGGACATTAATAAGAGCTGTAAGCTCTAATTGGTTTAATTAGTACATTAATCAGCTAAAGCTTTACTTGATTGACCACTTAGGGACTGGTTTTGAGTTAGCGAGATTGAGTGGGTTTTAAGATGTGCTTTGAGTGATGGCTTTCTAACAGCAAGCAGCAGACTTGGCTTCCTGAATTGAAAGATATAGTATCTATCTATCTATCTATCTATCTATCTATCTATCTATCTATCTATGTCTACCTTTCTTCCAGAAGACGATCCAAGGCAGCATACATTTTAAAAATACAATACAACTAAAAAGCTCTTAGTATAAAAGTTAAAACAGAATTAAATAAAAGTTCAGTTTCTAAAAAAACACAAGTTAGGGCTTGTCAAGATGGGCAATTCACCCTGTCTCCCCCCCGCCCATCTTGGAGCCCTGCAGTCCAAATGACACAGGGCTTTTGCTCTGATTCACCTTCAAGCAGTTCTGACAACACCTGAGGCAAAGTTGGGGGGAAGCTAGAGAAGTCCTTTTAAAAGGTTGCAAACTAACCCTGTGAAAACCCATGTCATGTGGGAAAACCCAGATGGGCCCAGCATGGGAACGCAGGAGTCTGTACCTGCTCACTGGGCTGTACTGCTGCCCACCACCAGCGGTGTTGCTCTGAAACTAGGAAGGAGGCATTCGGTATGTGGTCAAGGCCCCCTGCATGTGACCAGCCTTGACCATATGCTGAGGGCCTCCTTCCTAGCTTCAGAGAGTGTGATATGTGACTGGAGTGGAGGCACCTGCCAATACAGGCTGGTGTGTATGCGCAGATGTCTGCCTATTTCATTGGAGTAATGGGGGAGGGTGTCCAGGCCAGTTCTGGGGTTAGAATACTCTGGCCAGAAGGCAGAGTATTCTGGCCAGTGCAGACAAGCCCTTAAAAACAGTTTTAAAACACATATAAAACACAATAAAATAGAAACACGGCATATTAAAAACCAAGTTCCTCCTTAAATAAACATTTTTTTTCTTTACCTGCCAGCAGAAAGACAGGAGGGAGAGGGCCAACCAGAACTCTCAAGGAAGGGAATTCCATAACTTGGGAGGAGCCACTGAGAAGGCATTCTCTTGTATCCACAGCAGGCATGCCTGTGATGATTATGGGACCAAGATAAAGAATTCTGAGGGAAATTTACAATTTCTAGTTGAAAAGAGTGATTTTTCCAGCCTCTGTCATGGAGTGGCCATAGTCTACTTGGTTCATCCACCTGCTGAGCCAACCATTGCATGCATATCACCAAAGTGGGCCCTATTCCTTTAAAGCTTATGTTGTAATTAGTGCTGTATTTTTGTTTATTCTTTTTGTTATAGTCATTAAATGTCTGTATACTGTATGAATTTGGTGATGCTTTAATAGGAGAATTTATTTTATTGTCTTAAAACTTTCTTTTATCATAATTGTTTGGAAGTTGTACTTTGTATTCATCTGTGCTATGATCCACTTGGGGTCCCAAGGCAAGATATAAATTATATAAATAAAACAGTAAATGAATAATAATCTCTTTGCTAGTTTTTAATATCCCAAAGATCTTTTATGGTTTGGAAGCAGCTATAGGAGGGTATGAATTGCACCATTTTTTGAGTACCCATTGAAACTTTTGATGCAATAACCCAGCCATATATACCATTTATACCATGATAAACATGTTTGGTTAATGACAGCTAGAACATGAACATCTTTGGCTCAGATGTTATGCAAGAAATGTAAAAGCAGGCTATTCATCTACTTTGTAGGGATGAACTATAGGCCAACAAGGGAGCACAAACATTGCTTGTAGAGATCCCCAGTACAATCTTGGGTCTCTCTGCTGACAGGATTTCAGGCTACAGTTGTGGTTGGTCTGGGGAAGTTTTCTCTCTGTGAGGCCAATCCTACCATTAGTGGAATGGAGTGATGAACTCACACAGTAGACACTTGGGGTTGGCAGAGGTGGCCACCTCCTCGTTGTACTCTCAGAGGT
This sequence comes from Gambelia wislizenii, assembly GCA_030847615.1. NCBI lineage: Eukaryota > Metazoa > Chordata > Lepidosauria > Squamata > Crotaphytidae > Gambelia > Gambelia wislizenii. The sequence goes on from JAUMIR010000005.1 coordinate 239,825,499, forward strand.
CAAATTTGTTTATTTCTTGGACTCTTAAAATATCCTGCTGACTCAGGTGGACTGGAAGATGCTGTTCTACCACTAAAGTTGAAAACAATGCTGATTTCTTTACATAGAATGTAAAAGGGATCCCATCTTGTCCTTTTCCTCAGGTAGCAAAATGTCTTGGAATGGAATGGACTTGTGTATCAGGCGCTTTGGGAAGCCACTGCTAGTCAAGGCAGAAGAACCAGTTTCCTTCAGAAGCCACCTGGGTATGTTCATCCACTTCCAGGGGAAAAGAAAATTACTGGAGATTGGGGCCTTTATTTTTCAATTACTCCATTTAACCCATGTAAAGAGGAAAAACAGAGTAGCTCATGTGATGCCCTTTTACTGGGCTCAGGACCGGTTTAAGGAATTTTGGGGCCCCCTGCAATGCTTTACTTTGGGGCCCCCATATGTTTATCTCAGATCAATGTAACCTAACCTATTCACCGTACAGGATGTTCAGATTATAGTAGGACCCCCGTATCCCTGGATTCATTATCCATGGGACACAAAACAGCACACCTACCATAGAGTCTTCCTAGAAAATGTGTCTTCCCTAGCCCTTTTCTAGGCCTTCCAAGGCAACTCTATGGTATTTTAAACCAGAAATCCCATTATTTTCATATTAAGGAGGCCAACACGGGGCCCTCTCTTGACCTCGGGGCCCCCTCTTGACCTTGGGGCCCCCTGCCAATGCTGATTTGGCAGACAGGTTAAACCGGCCCTGACTGGGCTTGACACTTATTTAAAAGTTGTGAGGATTTGAAGCAAAGTGCTTTGAAACTACTACTTTTTGTGGTTGATCAGAACAGCTGTAAAGTGAGGAAGTCTAAGAATATGCAATACACTTATGCTTGCTCTGAAAGCTCATCCCTGAAGTCAGAACCTGTCAGAACATTTACACAACCAGATGGTACAATAAAAGTGATTTTGCCTTTAGCAAATTTTTCTGTAACAATACAGATGCATGTGTAATTTAGGATATGGGATTTATGTTGTATATACTTCATTACAACAGATCTTCACATCTACAGGCTTGGTATCAAAGGCTTATTTAAAGTATTTAAAATCTAGGTAAAATTTGGCACATCTGATCATGGTTTATCCATACTCTCCAACTGTATCCTTTGTCATCTTACTTTTTCAGCTACTTTAAAAATGTCTCAGTTTTTCTCTCCTCATCCCATTCTCCTCTTTTGACCTCAACTTACTTCAGTTGCAAACTGAGTTCAAAGTGCAGCAGTAGATTGTAATCCATTAACACAGCAAGGTTGAGAGGAGAGGCAGAGGCAGGGGCAGAATCTTGCCTTTCCCAGTAGGCTCAGGCAAAATCAAACTTCTGCAGACTCTCCTAGCTGGTGTGTTCTTCCTTGTTATTAACTTTTTGTCATCTTAACCACACTCTGATGGGGCTTGGCCACACATGTCCTGGTTTTTGTCTGTGAAATGTCAGAGGGTATTGTTTAGCTAATGTTCATATTCCTCTTTCTCTTTTTACTTCTCTTCAGAATATGAGTAAGAACTTAATATTTCAGACCTGCATGATACAATGGACTAGGAAGTCCCTAATCTACCAAGACAAAGTCACCATATTTCATGGTATTTGAGGTGCCATAGGGTCTGTATGTACAATATTTAATGGGCTCAGCCTGTCTGCCTGATATAGTCTACATGGTAACAGTTCTCATTTCTGTTCCAAGGTCCACTCAGATGGCAGAACAACTCTGGTACCACACCTCTGTTCTAAGAGATAATTTGTCTTTTACTTTTTACTTCTTGTTCTGTTTCCTGTTTTGATTCCTTCCTGTGAGCTTCTGAAACTGGAGAAGAAAACCAGGGCCTCATAGCTCATGGTTCATGCTTTTAACATTGGCATAATAACATCCTGAATGTTATTGGTTGGAATAATAGAATATCACAAAAGTTGCAAAGGACTCTAAGGGCTAGCTAGTCCAACTCCTGCCATGTAGGAATCCACAACTAAAACACTCATGGAAAATGCCTATCCAACCTCTGTTTAAACACCTCCGAAGAAGGAGATCCATCCCCCTCCAATGAAGACCATTCCATGGTCAAACACATCTTACCACCAAGAAGTTCTTAATAATAATTAATTATTATTATTATTATTATTAATAATTTATTTATATCCCGCCCCTCTATTGAATGCAATTGGGGTGGCTTACAACATTGAAAATGTACATCTAAAACCCTCCCCTCCCCCCTTAAAATACAATTAGATGATTCAAATTTAAAACATACTTAAAACAAATACTAAAAATAAACAATAGACAGTGGCTGTAGTGAGGCCGGGACAAATTAGATTTTCTTTCTAATGGCTGGTATTCAGGAAAGGTCCACCAGAAGAGGTCCATCTTAAGAGCTTTTTAAAAGCTATTTAGGGTGGTAATATGACGGAACTCATCCGGCACGCCGTTCCATAATCTGGGAGCAATCGCCGAAAAGGTCCTCTGGGAAGTTGTAGAAAGCCTAGTTTTTAAAGCTTTTGGCAAATTCTTCCCAGAGGACCTAAGTGCACGGGGAGGATTATATGGAAGGAAGTGGTCCTGAAGATAGGTTGGACCCAAGCCATTTAGGGCTTTAAAGGTGATAACATTGTACTGGGCCCGGAAACTGATGGGCAGCCAGTGAAGTGATCTTAAAATCGGTGTTATGTGGTCTCTTCTGGATGCACCCGAGACCAGTCTGGCTGCCATGTTCTGTACCAGTTGAAGCTTCCAGACCAAGCATGAGGGTAATCCCATGTAGAGTGCATTACAGAAATCAAGATGGGAGGTTAACAGAGCATGTACCATGGTCTCAAGGTCCCCGGTTTCCAGGAAAGGGTGCAGCTGGCGTATCAGCCGAAGCTGATAACAGGCACTCCTGACCATCACATTTACCTGATTCATCATCTGGAGCAACGAGTCCAGGAGTACCCCCCAGACTGCAAACACAGTCCTTCGAGGAGAGTGTAATCCCATGCAGGACTGGAGGTTGTATACTAATACCTGGGTTCAGGGCTGCTACTGTGAGTACATCCGTTTTGTCTGGATTCAGCTTCAGTTTGTTTTCCCTCATCCGGTCCATTACTGCCCAAAGACAGTAATTAAGAGAACTGACATTATCTGAAGTCAGAGCTGAAGACCGAGACATGGAAAAGTAGTTTGGTGTTTAGGTGGAATCTCTTTTCTTATAACTGGAATCCATTTCCTACATTCTGAAGCAGAAGAACATAAACTTAGCCCAAGTTCCACATAAACCTACAGAAAGATGTTACTTCTAGTCTTTTCTTCTCCAAGCTTAACATACTCAGCTCCATTGGCCATTCCTCATAAGGCTTGGTAGTTTCCAGACCTCTGTCCATCCTGTTTGTTCTTCTCTGAACAGCTCCAGCTTGTTGATATCCTTCTTGGAATGTGATGCTTAGAACTGGACACAGTGTTCCAAGTGAGGTCTGACCATTACAAAGTAGAGTTTCACTACTATTTCCATCAATCTCACACTGTACTCCTGTTGATGCAACCCAGTATTGGCTTTTTTGGCTGCTGCATCACACTGTTGACTCATGTTTATCTTGTCATCTATTAAGACCCCTGGACTCCTTTTCACATGTACTGCTGACAAGCCAGGTGTCTCCCATCCTGTATTTGTGTGTGTGTTTTCTCCTACCTAAACATGGACTGAAAATGGAACAAGCTTATTTGGGCTTTGGTTTCCAGAGTCTTCCCCATCATGACTGGCTTCCACTGCAGGACACATCCCAGTTTGTTGCAACACCACAAGTCTCTAGCATCCCACCTTCTCTCTTGCTAGCCCCACCCCACCCACAACCCCCTTTCTCACTACTAGGACAGATTCTTCTCACACTTCCCATTCCCTGAATTCTGCTTACTAGTTAATTTTAACCAGGATAGATCCACTGAATCAATTGCTGAATGGTGATTTGATGCATACGTAAAATCCCATTAATTCAATCAGCCTACTGTGGTTGGGACTGAAAATAGGTTTCAGGCCAGAACCTTTTGCTGTGGAGGACAGATTGTCAATGAGGTCCCTTCCAACTCTTTTTTTCTTGAAAATAATCCCGTCCAATAGTTCAAACTGGATTCCATGTAAACCTTCTTCAAATGAAGGGAGGCTGAACACAGCAAGGGTCAATGGATGACAGTTCCCACAATTTGTGGGGTTACTGCTTCATGCAGAGCCATGAGTGTCACTTATTAGCATTCTGCTTAGCAATATGCAGTGGGCTCCTGCAGTTACATTCTAGAGTAGATCTATCATCACACTGAGTGGATTCACTGGGAGAGAAATCGACTGCTGCACCGACATGAAAGACTTTACCACCAACCACCATTGCATGAGAAAAATAAAGGAATGCCCTGAGGGTGTGTTTTTTGTTTTGACTTGTTCAATAAAAAATATTACTTCATGAATCATTCAGACAAAATAAACACTTTGATGTTCTATTATTTTCAGTGGGAGAAATTCAAAACATGGCCCCTCTCTCAGGCTCAGTAGCTCCTTCCCCTCTTCAAATATGAAGAGAACAGTAATAAAAACAAATCCAGGAGGTGCAGGAGGACACATTTATTAATCAAAGTAGCATCAATCTTAACACGTTTTGAGCAGCTAAGCTTTATGCAGTCAGTTACCATCATAAGGGTCAGTAGTTTCCCCTTAGAGCTAGTCATCTGAACAGGGAGAGATATGTGAAGAATTTGAATTAATTCTAAGGCTTGACAGGGTTGTCTCAGTTCAGTTTGCAGAATATCCATGGACCAGACACAAATTGTGCTCTGCTCTGAAATCTTACACTGATGGATGTCTGTGGATATCTTCAGGAAAAATGTGCAGATATGGAAAATGTGCACAGAAAACATACACATTTCAAATGCAAGCAAAACAATGCTTAAACACATTGTTAGTCACATTTTAAGTCAATTGAAGCAATGGATATGATTTAAATCAGAGGTGTGCATCGTGAGGCCCTCCAGATATTGTTAGAGTGCAACATAGGGATATAACAACATTATTCTGCAAAACAGTATCTAAATATTAACACCAATAATAATAATGGGATAATGGCCATGTCACTCACAAGGTTGTTGTGAGGATAATATGGAGGGAGGAAAAATCCATGTGTGCTGCCATATGATGATATGATATTTTAAAACATGGGTAAAAATCCTATTGTTTTGAAACTGCCTTTTATTATTTGTATTTGTGTGTTTTAAATCATTTTTATTTAAATTCTAATGAATTATTTAATACCATTTAATTATTTAATTGCATTTTAATGTTAATCTTTCATATGGATTAGCAGTAAAATGTTTGTTTTGATATGTAAGCTACCTTTAATTTAGGGGAAAGTGGTGGAATAGTAATAAAGATTATTGTAATGATGATGATGACAAAGATGATGGTGATGATGATTGCAATGACAATGATGACCAGCACAACACAACTCACCAGCATGAAAGGTAGCAGTGATGTTGGTGGCCACCTCCAGAAATGGTGGCAGTGATGTTAGTGAAAAGAAGAAGGATGTTAAGATGGTGAGACAGGTGATTTTCCAGGCCACCCCTTCCAGAGCTCTTTGGCTTTGAGGACCACCCACCCCAAACCCAGCATCCATCGACCACCAACCCCAAACCCAGCATCCATAGCAGCTCATAGCAGGGCACATTGGGGTCATCTATACAAGGAGATATAATGCTCATTTTTGCATGTTAACTCATCATCGCAACACCATTTATTTGTCTCCGCGATTTCTTCTCAAGATCACTGGTATGGGAAGTTATCCATGTTTGACATTCACACAGAGCGTGCCTGCAAATAAAGATGGTGGCCACAAGTGAATTACTCGCTGTTATTATTCTCTAAAAGCTCCTGCCATTGCCCTTTCCCCTCCCCTTGTTAAATCCAAGAGGCAGAAGAGCGATCTCTCGCTTAAAAAAAACCCAGTTTTTGATGCTTCATGAACAATTGCTTCCGTAAAAATCAGCACTGGCGTCTCCAGCCACTTTGTTGACAGTAAGCCCATCCCTGCACATGTCTGACCAATCACATTTCGATTTCCAGATGTGCCCTGATTTGAATTGGTTGTTCAAATGGGTGGGAGTGTGCATTTCTGCATTTAAAAAAAAAAAACCACTTCACGAGAAACAGAGAAAGCTGTTATTGCTCAGTACATGGAGTTTTTTTGCCCCCTCCTTTTGAATACAGAGAATCCCCATAGGATCACATCAGGACAAAAGGTATTGCCCTTGCGTTCCATGAGGAATTTTTTCATTGTGTAGATGACACCATTTTTGCTGACATTGTTGCTTTCTCACTTATGTGAGCAGAAAGGTGGTCAAACCAAAAGTTTACTCTAAGAGAAATTTGTCCCAATAGGATCACACTAATTTTTTTCTTGTGTTTTTTAACTTATGCTCATATCTGATAGAGACTAGAAAAGTGCTCTTGCACCAGGATAAGCATTTTACCTTCTTTTCTAGTCATGGTAGGATCCAAAGCACCTCTTCTCAGTATCAGATAGCAAAGGAGCAAATGGTGATTACAGTAGGACCCTGTATCTGCGGATTCATTATCCACTGATTCAATTATCTGTGAGACACAAAACAGCACACCTACCATAAAGTCTTCCTAGAAAATGCCTAGAGAGACATCCTCTTCAGACAGTTTCTAGTTCATCCAGGACAAAATCTATGGTATTTTAAACTGGAAGTCCCATTATTTTCAGTGGTGCTCGCTGTTATCCACAGTTTTCGGTATCCTCAGGCCCCCCTAGAACCAATCCCCCCTGGATACGGGGGTCCTACTGTATCTGTATGACAACTTTCTAGATTTTAACCAGAGCTGTTACTTCTAAAGCCAGGACAAAGGAATGAACCAAACTTGTCACCCTTGTTGCTAGAGAGAAAGGCATGTGTCAAAACAGATACTCATTAAGCTGAATTTCCCCATAGGCTTTTAATTCAAAGCTAGTTAAAATCTAACAGTATATTAAGTTCCCATGATGGAGATTAAATGCTATATCCATCTCCCCCTCTTCCCCAATAAAGACAGACAGACAGACGGAACTATAAAGGACCATGGCTCCTTCCTTGGACACTAATGAGATAGACTAGTAGATTCTAAGAAAGTTTTTGTCAAAAGCAGCTAAAAGGAGAGATGTGAGCTTTTGTTTTACAGTTCTTTGGCACCTAAGCATCCAAGAGACCTGCTTTAATTCATATCAAAGGAAAAGGAGTGAAGATCAATGTGGATTGATACAGAACATCATATCCTAGCTCGTTGTCTTGTCTTGTGAGCTTCTTGTCTTCCTGCTTTAACAAGGACAATGTGCCATGTAGTTTTTCTCTTTGTCTCAATCTGATTATCATTCTATATGAGATTTAAAAAAAAACAAATAAAAAGAGATGTCAGTGTCTATGTTGTTGTTAACAGATTAAAAAAGAAATGCAGCTGAGCTGAAGCAGGGGTTGAAGATTCTCTTCCTTGAAGTTAACTTCCCTTGAACCTGCTGGAACCTTCCAGATGTGTTTGACTACAGCTCCTCATATCCTGAGACATGATGGGGATTACTGTCTGATGCAGGTGGAAGGTGTCTGGTTTAAGGAACGCTGTTCTAAATCTTACCTTGTCTTACCCTTTTACTCCCTGTTTAACTCTCAGTTTAATAAAATGGAACTTGCTATAGAAGTGGGAGTCGTGTATGTTGCTTAAATTTTAGATTGCATATATAACAAAGATTAATATCATTTTGTGGGGGTCTAAGACAGTTTCAGTGACTAATGGTTCATTTATGCGTGCAAATCAACCATAGCTACCATCACACCAAAGTCTAAAAATCCAATGTCACATTAGTTGTGTAAGGCCATGCTTAAGCGGATTTCTGTTGTTGTTGTTGTTGTTGTTGTTGTTGTAGTTATTGCTAGTTTCCATTGCACAAATGGTAGGCAAGAGCTTAGGAACTTCCTTTAAAGAACAATGGATATAATGACATACTGAAACTATCCCAAACTGAGCAGAGCTAGGACTTTATCAGACACATGAAATAACAATGCCACATAAATGCGAAAGGGCATGCATATCAGATGAGATCACCCTTTTGCGTTTAAGTACTGTCCATAAGCTGATCTATTTTATTGACAGGCCAACCCATCAATAGATTGGCTGTGGTGATTTTCTGACAGCATTGCCAGTGTTTTAAACCTTGTGCCTTTCCCCCCACGTTATTATAACGTGAATGGTCAGCTCAGCCAGAACACTTCTGGGTAAGAATGCGAAATCCAGGTAGATGGCACTCTTTTTATGAATCTCCCAAGTTTCCAACCTCCCAAGTTGGAAGTTTTTCAGTGTGTTTATGTGCCTTTTAAAAAAATTTTGCGTGTTATTTTTGTTCTTGAATTTTCCATGCTCTGTCTTCTCACAAGAATCCACAAGATTTCAGTCAAGGAAGTGAACAGAGCTCCGTTTGCTCCTCATTCATTCTGGGGCTGCCTTTTTGCTAGATGCAAGGTAAGTGTGGTATGGGGAATTCTTTTGCTGGCATAAAAACACCACAAATTATGCTGGCAAAAGAATGTTTTTGTAGGGTGGTATGATAAAGTCCTTCCTGGTCAGTGGAGAATGGGGAGTGGGCAGAGGGCATCATTGGAAAAGTTCAACTTTTGGACCAAAACTCTCAGCATCTCCCAGGCAACATAGCTACTGGACATGCTGGCTATGGGATTCTGAAAATCATTATTTGGAAAATAAAAGTTTTCCAATCCCTGCAGATGGACAGTGACAAATGAATTACAGTCTGAGGTTTCAGGCTGTACAGTTCTATGAAAATAATATTGCATGTTGCTGTCAGGCAAGAAACAGTTGAAATAGAAAAGTATGTTTGGGTAGTTGTGGTCTAAAAAAAGTAATATTCTTAAGCTCTCATGTGAATATCCCTATTGGTAACTAGGAGACTGTTCTTCATGCCCAGGCCATAAAAGGGGCTGTGGTTCCATTGGATCTGAATTGATGGGGGACAATTTCACAGCTGAATGGATGGAAAGTGCTGTCTACAGGGGAAAGGCTTCCAGAAAGATGGATAAAATAACAACAAGATAAGTTGTGCCTTCCTGCTAATGAGAAGATTAGGACAGGAGTCTACTTTCCATAAATGATGAGCACATAGCCAATCTAACTTTGTTATGTTAATGGCCTGGAGCCCAAGAAGGGAACATTAATGTATTGATATTTTGGCACAAGAAGGAAACATTTTCCCTCCTATTTTGTTTGCTTAATTAATTGAGTTTGAAACCAACTTGGACATAGTTCAGGTAATCTGAAGTGAATTAATTCACAAAAAGCATTCTTACACATGCTCTTCCAGAAGAAAATGTATTTGTCTGAGTGTTGGACTGTGACTCTGGAGACCAAGTTTCAAATCCCTGCTCAGCCATTGAAACCCACTGAGTGACCTTGGGCAAGTCACATTCTCTCAGCCTCAGGAGAAGACAGAGGCAAACCCTTTCTGAACAAATCTTGCCAGAAAAACTCCATGATAGGGTCTCCATAAGATGGAAACGACTTGAAGGCACATGACAATAATGCATGCATATATCTCTCTCTGGCTTTTCTTCGCAAACGAAGATTCAGGAAGGACTCATCTTGCGCTTTCTGCAACACTCGTTCGGTGTGAGTTCTCAAATAAGGCTGCAGCATTGTGGATAGTGTGTCTCCATGCCTCCCGATACGAGGCTAGGGCGGACCATTGTTGGTGTTCAATTTGGCCAAGCCTGAGATGTTGTTTCAGGGAGTCCTTGTATCGCTTTTTTGGAGTGCCCCTCTTACACTGACCCATGGCGAGTTCACCGTAGAGTACTATTTTGGGGAGGCGATGGTCCTCCATCCTAGAAACATGCCCTGCCCAGTGCAGCTGTGTTCTCAATATCATGGCCTCAATGCTGGTGATCCCTGCTTGCTCAAGGACAGCAACGTTCGTCACATAGTCAGTCCAGTGTATATTTAGGATTGTGCATATACAGTGCTGATGAAAGTGTTCGATGAGTCATAAGGGGTGGCAATAGGTGACCCATGTTTCAGACCCATATAGGAGAATAGACAGTACAATGGCTCTATACACACTGATTTTTGTGCTTCGCCTCAGTTGTTTGTTATTCCAGAGTCTTTTGTAAAGTCTTCCAAATGCGCCATATGCCTTTGCTAATCTGTGATCGATCTCTTTGTCAATCTTGGCATCTGAGGAGATGATGCTTCCCAGGTAGGTGAACTGCTGAATGGACTTAAGCAAAGATTTGCCGACGGCAATGTGGGGATGGTGGTGTTCGTCCTGTGGTGCAGGCTGGTAAAGAACTTCCATTTTCTTCAGGTTGACTTCCAGCCCGAACAGCTCTGCAGCTGTTGTGAAACAGGATGTTAGGTGCTGCAGAGCTGCTTCTGTGTGGGCAACAAGGCCAGCATCATCAGCGAAGAGCAGCTCATGGACTAAATAGTTTAGAGTCTTGGTGCGAGCCCTCAGACGACTTAAGTTAAACAAGCTACTATCATTACAGTAACATATATAGATGCCGTCTTCTTCTTCAAGCTCTGCCGTAGCCCTTTGGAGTATCATGCTGAAGAAGATTGTAAATAAAGTTGGAGCAAGAACACAACCTTGTTTCACTCCATTAGTTATTAGAAAGGGTAATAACTTTCTAATAACTAATGGTATGCATATATAGTGTTCTTTTAATTCTGCTTTTTTACACTTGCTTTCTTTTATGCTTCTTTTCTTAAACTTATATTTTGTTTTTAATCTGTATTTTCAGATTGTTAGTTGCCTTTTTGGTAAGAAAACAGGGTATACATGAAATAACCAAATGGGTGTGCATATGTTTGTCGAGGCATATGTGTATATAATAGCATTTATGAATGCCAAACTTCACCACTCTAAAGCAGAAAGATCAGCACACAAAGTTAGGTCCAATGTTTGAACCAAACAGAGTAGACCCATTGAAACGAATGGGACTCATTAGGCTCTTCATGCATAAGTCCCATTGACTTCAATGGGTCTAAACTAGTTGGCATGAACATTGGATTTAATTTACATGTACCCAATTCAGGCACAACTGCTAGGGAGGGTCAAGAAATTAGGCCTACATCTAATTGCTAGTCTCAGTCACCAATTAATGAATGGGTTTATGCCTATGTAAATCCCACTGAGTCAATGGGTCTAGTTTTGGATTTGGCCTCAGTCTTGTCAAATTCTGGTAACAATGGCCTGATCCTTGCCTTTTTAGAATAATGAGCTGATTGGAATTTGATTTTCATCAAACTTTTCACTTCCTAAATGTTATAAGTGAAAAAGGAAAGGGATGAGGACTCCACTTCTGCTGTCAGAGCCTTAAGGGGGAGCAAGCTTAAGGGAATAGGAGATAATATAGGACAAAATACTCCCTTATATGTTCTGATATCAATATGGGATTACTTTTTAAAAGTGTACTGTCATGTATTGAGCCAATCCACTGTTGATTTAATGTGTCTCAACATATCTTCTTGTAGAATCATAGAATCACAGAGTTAGAAGAGAACTTATATGCAATTGAGTCCAACCCTCCACTCAGTGAAGGAAATCCAGCTAAGAGCATCCCCAGCAGGTAGCAGTCTAACCTCTTTTTGAAGAGAAAGAGACCCTACTACTTCTCTAGAGAGATTATTGCATGAGGCTTTGTTCCAGAATTACACAAAGGTATTAGAGAATTTGGGCAGTATTTATCACACAAAGTTGTCTCTATCCCATTGCTGGTTTGCATTCCAGGCATTTCTGTAGAGCATGTCTTCATTGATGGGGAAAACCCCCAATGGCTCTCCATACCGCTGCCATGCCAGTATTCCCCTTCATGCAATACGTCCCTTCTGTGGCAGTAGTGGTATGATGGAAGTCACATGGCACAAGGAGGTGTGATCCTCCTCCTCTTCTCTCTCTTCCATCCCCCTGGCTAGTCATAAGCTAACCACAATAGTTTTTCTCCACGCCTGTCTTCTTTTCTTTTTCTTTTTGCTGTGATTGTGCAATTGCAGGAATATGATAAAATATATAATTTTAAACATTTCCCCATAAATGTGCAATTGTGGGGGGAAAATTAGAAAGGAAAGGCATGCTTGTACTGAAGACAGTGTTCTGGAGCCAGTGTGGAAGGACAGATGATTGGTAAAGCACCACAATTGCAGCATTCTCACATGATTGAAGACTAAGGACATTATCAGACTAGTGTCTAAAAATGTTGTTAATTCTGCAAGTGAGGATAGCAGAAACATTGTGGCATTATTACACTCACTATTGCACATCATTGTAATCATGCAAAAGAATCACCATGGAATTATCACATAATGAACACTAGTGCTGTAAGAATGGGAGTTTACTTCCATGATTTTGTAAGGGCAAGATTTCAGCGGTTCTCGTGGGAAGATGCGAGCATGCTTAAAACTCCAAAAACACCTACATTAACCAAGTAAGCAAACACACAAGAATCATAGAATCATAGAATTGCAGAGTTGGAAGAGACCACGAGGGCCATCCAGTCCAACCCCCCTGCCACACAGGAAATCTTGATCAAAGCATCCATGACAGATGGCCATCCAGCCTCTGTTTAAAGACCTCCAAGGAAGGAGACCCCACCATGCTCCGAGGGAGTGTGTTCCACTGCCGAACAGCTCTTACTGTCAAAAAGTTCCTCCTCATGTTGAGGTGGAATCTCTGTTCCAGGAGCTTGCACCCATTGCTCCGTGTTCCAGTCTCTGGAGCAGCAGAAAACAAGCCTGCTCCATCCTCAGCGTGACATCCCTTCAAATACTTAAACAGGGCTATCATATCGCCTCTTAACCATCTTTTTTCCAGGCTAAACATACCCAGCTCCCTAAGTCTCTCCTCATAAGGCATAGTTTCCAGACCTTTCACCATTTTAGTTGCCCTTCTCTGGACACGCTCCAATTTGTCAATATCCTTTCTGAATTGTGGTGCCCAGAACTGGACACAGTATTCTAAGTGAGGTCTGACCAAGGCAGAAACCTAAAAACATGGAAACTAAATGGGACAATTAACAAAAAGAGTGTCCTATGCTTTCTTTTTCCATTCTCACCCAGATGCTTTCTTGCTGAGGACCACCCATTCATGGTGTAATCGCACAATTACAAAGAGACATGCTTTCGGACACCCTCAATACCATGAAAAAAGCGATATTGATGATCTATTGATGGCTTATCCTGTCAATTAGAAGCAATACCTTATTTCTGGCTGGGGCATAGAGTAGCCACATGAAGATGACAATTTCATGTGATAGCTGCACCCGTTCATGCTACCATTACATCATAATCCCACTATTTTTGCCGCATCTGATAAAGTCCACAGTGTGATAATGAATTATTTCAAAAGATGTATGTTTCAGTTTGCTTTGCTAATGCCATTGTTGTGAGAAGGAGGCAAGAAAGAAGCTGATGTGATAAACTTCTAGGTAATCGGCTGCATTGTTAAGCAGCTCTTATGTCAAGAAGTTCCTTTTAATGTCCTTAGTTCAATTTCTTTACCCCTGGCTGGTGCCACACTGCAAAAATAATGCAGCTTGACACTGTTTTAACTATCATGGCTCCATCCTATGGAATCCTGGAATTTGTAGTTTCTTGTGGCAGAGCTCAGAGCTTCTCTGTCAGAGCTCTCTGACAGAGAAGGCTAAATAGCTCACAAAACTACAAATCCCAGAATTCCATAGCATTGATCCATGGCCATTAAATCAGTATCAAATTGCATTATTTCTGCAATGTGGCAGCAGCTTCTGGCTTACCACAATGCTATCCACAGTGGTTTTAAATACCAACATTGCATGTGCAAATATATTGATAGGGTCAACACTTGTTGACATTGATAGATGTTATTTGGCATCAGGGGACAATTTTAAGATTGAACAGATGGATGGTACAACATATTTCTAAAACAGGGTCAGAATGGAAGCAAACCAGATGTAGGACAACTTATTGATTTTTTCTTTAAAACATGTTTTGAAAGTCAGTAGAATCAAAATAATTCTAGATTGGATTGGTCCTAAGTTTTTAAAACAATACATTTATGTGGTTTAATAGCTAACTTGATTTGTGGCACCAATACGTTTTCAATCATAAACCCACTTACTAGGCAGTAAACCCTATTGAAAACAATTTAATTAAGAGTAAACAATACAACATTCTACTGTTGCTCTTGCTTGCTGTGCTATATTTTCAGACCTCTTTTTTTCATCCTGACTTAAGATTGCAATATATATGTTGGGTATGTTGCCTTTCCCAGTGTGCTGATTGGCCACTTAGGAAACATTGCCGCTCCCTCCTCTCACTCCCACAGACACTCACCACCCACATGCAAATTCCCTCAACACCTCACAACCCACTCCTGCCACTCAATCTGCATCTATACCCCAGACTCACAAGGGTCCTGTTGCCAGCCACACACCTGAACGTGCTGTGGCAGAGGAGCTGCTGTCGCCATGATCCTGGCCTGTCAGCTGACCCAGAATCTATAGCAAGGACTCCGGGAGCCTAAACAGAGCCTCCCTCCACCTCTACTATATACCTCTTCAAATCTACTATAATAGCATATGTTATGCTGGGTACAGCTAGTGTAGCTTTATTTCACTTTATCCTCGCAACCTTCTCAGATCACATTTTTGGAGAGTTCTGTGGACTCAAAAGAATCTATCTAGCTTTTCAGTTACAGAATTCCCACCAAACATTGCCGAAAGCAAAATCCTGAAGCAAATTTTGAGCTTCCTGCTCAGACAAAACATCTGGGAAATTTGTGGAGAAGCAAAAACTATATCAATCAGAATGGCAAACGAGTGGCTCAGATATGGGTATACCAGTAATTTGCAGTAGTTTCTCTTCTTAGGAGCATAAAAAGAGCACTGGTTGACCAGGCCAATGGCTTCACTAGTCTACATGCATGTGAGGATCCCGTCATGTCTCAGTTACACAAGTATAATGATTTCACATGTGCCCAAGTCCTATTGATAGTTCTGACTAGAGTAGAGCCACTCAGTAATTGAATTTGTCTATGTGTTGACTCACCATTCAATAATTAATGGATCTATTCTAGTTGAGATAGGATTCCAGCCATGCAGTTGTACATTCTTGGTTGGTGTGGAACTATTCAGTAGTTCCTTTCATGTACCACTTGATTTACTGGGAATGCAAAAGCAGCCACTATGCACTCCCCATTGTGTAATTGGACACTAAGTAGGCATATTGGCAGATATACCCTTAGTTGCATAATGTCAATATTCAGCACTGCCAGTGCAGAAGGAGCAGATACATAGCTTGGGAATATTCCTAAATCCATCCCTCTCACTGGAGGACCAAGTGGATTCTGTGGCAGTGCTTGATGGCAGGTTTGACTGGTGCACCAGCTACGGCCTTTCCTGGACAAGAGATAACATAACCACACTAGTCCATGCACTGATAACCTCCCAATTAGACTACCACAATGCACTCTATGTAGAGCTGTCCTTGAAGAAGGCTTAGGACATTTTCAGACGCGATTTTCAGCAGCAAATATCCCAAAACAGCTCCGTTGCTGCCATGTGGCAGAATGGAGGAAACCACATCATATTTCACTCATGGGCAACATTCGTGAATGAAATATGACACGGTTTCCTCCATTCTGTCATGGAAGTGACATGGAGGGGTTCGGCAGAGGGACGGCGTCATCCGAAACTGCTCTCCTGCTGCGTGGCAGCAACGGAGCTGTTTTGGGATATTTGCTGCCGAAAATCACGTCTGAAAATGTCCTTAGACACTGCAGCTAGTGCAAAACACAGCAGCTTGACTGCTCACTGGAATATCATATAGACAGCATGTAATGCCAGTCTTAAAAGATTTGCACTGGCTGCCAATAAGTTTGAATGTAATGTGCTTGTGATGACATTTAAAGCTTTAAAAAGCTTGGGGTTTTTCTCCCCATATGTGTCTGCCTGAGGATTAAACTGCTGGAGGTTGGCATCTGTGTCCCACCAGTGAGGTCAAGACTTTGTGTCAGGATATGGGAGAGGGTCTTCTCAGCCATGGCATACCAACTGTGGAATGCTCTTCCCCTGAAGGCCCAACTGGCACCAACACTCATGTCATTTCTGTTAAGGAAAATGCAACATGGGACATACAGTGAAAGAAATAAAACATGTATGTGAAAGTCACAATGACTAAGCAAGAGTAACTATGAAGCTACACAGGTGAAACTGCTAATGTAATCTAGAAGGCCTGAGAGCCAAGGACAGAGGTACTGAATGCAGATTGGAAACACCTGAGAATCATTAAGTGTACAAGGTGAAATGTTGAAATACATGGGTTGGTCTTAAGCATGGATGGAACTATGTGGACCAATCAAAATGGAAGTACACACCCACTGGGTGGAAACTAATTAGTGGGTGGTGATAAACAATGGCTATAAAATTGCAATGTTTGCCAATGTATTTTTTGTGGTTGAATAGAGGTGCAGTAGTTTGGAGATATTGTGGAGTAGTGTGTAGAGACTGTGATTTGTTGACCATATAGTATATTTATATAGAAGAATAAAGTAGGTTTTATATAAAACTACTGAGTTGCCTGAGTGAATCCTGGAGACGTTTTGGAGACACCTGGAGAAGAGTGAGAAGGCTTGGAGAGTTTGTCAGGATCTTCAGCCTATTCTCTGAAACTCTGCTGCTTTGGAGAAAAGCATTAACCACTGATCTAAGCTGGTTGGCTCTGCTGCATAATAAGGTGGTGAGTTTGAGCCAGAGGTGAAGAGCTACAACTCCCATCATCCCTGACAAGGGTTATGGGCCCAGTGACTAGAGCACCCAGCATCCACAGAAGCTAAAAGTTCCAGAGAGTGGAAGAAAGTTTTGTGGACAACAGATCAGAGCAAGCTGTTTGTGCTGCACTGATAAGCCTCGTGAGTAAATCATTTTGTGTTTTGCTTGAGCCCAGATGGGTCGGCTGTGCATACTCAGAAGGACTGTGTCAAATTGAGTCACTGCACAAATCAAGATGGAAATTCTAAAGTTTAGAAAATTGAATAGAAACAACTACTCTACCTGGAAGATTTATGCCCAATCTCTACTAGTAAAGGAAGGTCTGTGGTCAACAGTTGAAACAGGGCTGGCAGCTGATGCTGATGAAGCCACTCAAGAGAGAGATAATAAAGCAAAAGCCTGTCTTTATCTCATGCTTGAAGAAGACTTAATTAATGACGTCAGAGATAAAACGTCTGCCAAGGATGTGTGGGATACCTTGCAGAGATTACACACTCCTTCAACTGCTTTTGCAAAAATGCTATGGTCTAAAAGAATATACAGGCAAAAGATGGCTAAAGGGCAGTGTGTGATAGAACATTTAAAAATAATGCAAGATTTGTTTGTGCAAGCTGAACTGAGGGGAGTGCAAATTAGCAAAGAGCAGCAATGCTACATTTTGATAGAATCACTAGACTCTTCGTGGGACAACATAACGAACAGCTTGCAGAACTTGCCAGAAGCTGAGCTTAATAGAGACTTAGTTGTGGCCAGAATACTGGAAGAGAACCAGAGAAGAATGTCTGAGCAGGGTGACTCAGCAAGTTTAAAGACTGTGCCAAAACAACAAACAACTCCTGACTGGCGAATGCAGGAGGAAGCAGCCTCTACAAGGGAGCAACGGAGGTGCTTTTATTGTAAGAAGATTGGTCATCTGCAGAGACATTGTAAACATTTTGCAGCTGAGAGCAGATGGCAGCCGCGGCAGTATCAAAAACAGTCCAGACCTCCATTTTTGAGGGACAGTGGTAATAAAAAGGGGTTTGCAACCATGATTAAGGAAAAACAAAATGCAAATTCTAAGTGGCTAGTTGATTCAGGAGCCACATCATTGATGTGTAATGATATAAATTTAATAAGTAATAGAAAATCAGCTAATGTAAATGCTGTAGTTTTGGCTGATGGGAAAGAGCTAAGTACTGTAAATCAAATGGGTACTGTGTACATTCCAGGGCTAAAAGAGAATTTTAATGATGTCTTACATGTAAAGGAGTTAGAAAATAATTTGTTATCAGTAAGCAGATTAACAGAAAGAGACTACACAGTCATCTTTGAAAAGAACATGTGTAAGATAAAACTGAATGGGGAATTGCGTGGCATAGGTTTGAAAAAGGACAAACTTTATTATTTGGAGGACAATATTGATAGCTACAGGGTTGAAGAAGCTAATAACATAGAAAATATTCCAATCCACAAAGACTGCATACACGAGCTTCACAGAAAATTCGGCCATGCAAGCTTCAAATGTTTAAAGAATTTAATCAGGATGTGTCCAGATTTAAAAGTTGCTGAATGCAAAAACCACTTAGATTGTACGGTATGTCAACAGGTAAAGGTCAGAGCTTTTCCAGTAGCTAAGAAAACAAAAAGAATTGCTCAAAGACCATTTCAATATGTACATGCAGATGTTGCCCAAGCTAATTGCTTGTCCTTAGGGGGAAGCAAGTATTTCCTAGTAATTGTTGATAGGTATACAAGGTTTGCATTTGTGAGAATAATGAAAAACAAATCTGACGCTGGGCAAAGTTTAAAAGCATGGGTAAGAATGGTGGAAAGACAATTTGATAGCAGAGTAGGCACCATCATAACTGATAGAGGAGGAGAATTTTTAAATAATCAATTGTTTAACTGGTTTCAAAAGGTGGGAATAAGGCATGAAACTACAAACCCTGCTTGTCCTAGTGAGGATGGGTTAGCAGAGAAGAAAATACAAGATATAAAAAGAATTACTGCTTGTATGATGGCAGATGCAGGGGTGAAAGATAGTTTTTGGGCAGAAGCAACTTTGACTGCAATACATATCAGTAACAGATTGTATCATTCAGAAATTGAAGACATTCCCTACAGGGTATTGTATGGGAGAATGCCAAATTACAAGTACTTAAGGGTTTTTGGACAATTTGCTCATGTTTACACACCTGCTTGTTTCAGGAGGAAAGGAGAACCCAAAAGCAAAAGGCTTAGGTTTTTGGGGTATTCTGGAAATAGCTACAAGTTTCATTTGGATGGAAAACAAGTGCAGTATTCTAGGTCTGCAAATTTCGAGAGACATGCTGGTTGGGACAAACTGCATGCCAATAAAGAAGTGTTTTTGAGATTAGGGAGTTCAAATGAGCCAGAAGCACAAACTGAACCAATCTCAGGAAACGGAGGGGTTTCAGTTAAGCAGGAAGCATCACCTAGCAGCAGTGGTAGTTCTTCTGATGATGAGATAGCATCTAGGCCTACTACTACTCGAATGACTGAAGACAAGAGATTTAGTCATAGAACTACAACTCCCAGTAGAGAAAGTGAGGATGAAAGAGACAGAACAGCAGATTTTATTCCCAGGCGTAGTCATAGAGTTAGAAAGCCTCCAGATAGGTTTGTTGTGACAAAGGCAAGAGCTTGTTTAGCAGTAGAGGAGCCTGAAAGTTTTGAAGAATTGGAAAGTTATTCTAGTGAAGAACAGGAAAGATGGTTTGATGCAATGGATAATGAGTTTGGTTGCCTGGTAAATAAAGATGTTTTTGAAATTGTTGACAGACCCAAAGACAAGAAAATAATTGGTTGTAAATGGGTATACAAAAGGAAAGAAATGCCAGATGGAAGTATCAAATATAAAGCTAGGTTAGTGGCTAAGGGTTTTGCACAACAGCAGTATGAGAACTATGATAAGACATATTCTCCAACTGCAAAGCCAGAAAGTCTGAGAATGGTTCTAGCTGTAGCAGTAAAAAGGAATTTAGTTGTAGAACATTTTGATTTTGAGACAGCTTACTTGAATGCGGTTCTGGATGAAGAAATATTTATGGAACAGCCACAAGGTTTCGAAGAAAATGGTAGTCAGAGAGTATATAAATTAAAGAAAGCGTTGTATGGTTTAAAACAAAGTGCCAGAGCGTGGAATCTGTGCATCAATGATGAGCTAGTTAAGCTAGGTTACAAGAGGAGCATTGCAGATGCTTGTGTTTATACAAAAGGAGACATAGTATTAGTGATTTATGTAGATGATTTGTGCGTAGCAGCAAAGTCAAAACAGGAAATTGAGTCAGTAAAAAGAGAATTGTCTAAGAAGTTTGTTTTGAAGGACTTAGGTGTATTGAAGTCTTATTTAGGTATTTGCGTTGAATGGACAGAAGAAGGACATTGTTTGTTAAGTCAGAGAAATAAAATTGAAAGACTGATTGAAAAGTGTGGATTACAGAATGCAAAAATAGTAAGAGCTCCAATGACAACTGGTTTTGTGTCTGAGAAAACAACTAGAGCGTTTGAGGACAAGACTCTCTTCAGAAGTATAATAGGATCTTTACAATTCATATCTTGCCACACCAGACCAGACATTTCTTATGCTGTAAATGTATTGTCTAGAAGGGTTAATGATCCAAAAATTGAAGACTGGACAGCGGTAAAACACTTATTGAGATATTTGAAAGGAACCTTAGATAAGAAATTGATTATAAGAAGCAGTAGTTCAGATCTAGATTGTTATGTAGACAGTTCATTTGCATCAGAATTAGGAGACAAGAAGTCAGTTACAGGAATGATAATTAAATATAGTGAAAGTCCAATAGTTTGGAGAAGTAGAAAACAAACTAATGTAGCGTTAAGCACAACGGAAGCAGAATTCGCTGCTTTGAATGAGATAGTAAATGAGGTACAGTGGATTAAGCAATTGCTAAATGATTTAAATGAAAGTTACAAGATACCAGTGGAAATTCTGGAAGATTCACAGTCATGCATAGCGATGGCTGAAACTGAAAGTTTGAAGAACAGAACAAAATATGTTGGTGTAAGATATCAAAATGTGCGAGACATGGTTCAGAAGGGTGAAATAGAATTGAGATATATAGAAACACAACACAACATAGCAGATTTGTTCACAAAAGCATTGACAGCAGAAAAACATGAAAGGCTGACACAAATGGTTGGAATGACATTGTAAGACACATACAATATTTTATTTCGGAGGGGATTGTTAAGGAAAATGCAACATGGGACATACAGTGAAAGAAATAAAACATGTATGTGAAAGTCACAATGACTAAGCAAGAGTAACTATGAAGCTACACAGGTGAAACTGCTAATGTAATCTAGAAGGCCTGAGAGCCAAGGACAGAGGTACTGAATGCAGATTGGAAACACCTGAGAATCATTAAGTGTACAAGGTGAAATGTTGAAATACATGGGTTGGTCTTAAGCATGGATGGAACTATGTGGACCAATCAAAATGGAAGTACACACCCACTGGGTGGAAACTAATTAGTGGGTGGTGATAAACAATGGCTATAAAATTGCAATGTTTGCCAATGTATTTTTTGTGGTTGAATAGAGGTGCAGTAGTTTGGAGATATTGTGGAGTAGTGTGTAGAGACTGTGATTTGTTGACCATATAGTATATTTATATAGAAGAATAAAGTAGGTTTTATATAAAACTACTGAGTTGCCTGAGTGAATCCTGGAGACGTTTTGGAGACACCTGGAGAAGAGTGAGAAGGCTTGGAGAGTTTGTCAGGATCTTCAGCCTATTCTCTGAAACTCTGCTGCTTTGGAGAAAAGCATTAACCACTGATCTAAGCTGGTTGGCTCTGCTGCATAATAAGGTGGTGAGTTTGAGCCAGAGGTGAAGAGCTACAACTCCCATCATCCCTGACAAACTTGGCTGTTTACCAAAGCCTTTGAGCTTCATTAATTTAACCCAAAGACCGTTATATACAGTTTTTATTTTTTTATAAAATTGACTCATTATATTGTATAATTTGAACCTACATATTAATACATATATAAAAATAACTACAGTTAAATCTAACCTAATACTAAACTATACTAAAACTAATATACCATACTAAAACACTAAACTACGCTAAACAGTAAATAGTGACTAACACACCATGGGGTTTTGAAACCCCACTGGCCCAATCCAAACTGAATAATTTAAGAAAAAAATGAAAAGGAGAAAAATATTATTCTACCATTACGGATCCAAGGACATAATCCTACTAGGATTATTAATACCCCTAACCACAAATCATTACATCACTACTGTTCTTCTTTCTCAAAAAGTCCATCAACAACTTTCAATCTTTCAGAAAATCTTTAGTTGCTTTATCCTTTAAGATCCATGTTAGCATGGCAATTTGGGAGATTATCAGACAGGAATGAAAAAAGTGTTCCTGTCCCACAATCTCCACTCCTGCCCCTGTCCCATCCCAGTCCCACCACAATCACCCTCCCCACTGCACTTACCTCCTCTCCCATCATTCCAGCAGCCCATGAGTGAAAGGAGCTCTAACAGAGCTTCGTTCACTTCCTGGATCAAATTCCCGTGATTCTAGCAAGAAGACGCAAGCGTGGGAAATTCAAAAATAAAAATAAAAAGAATAGAAAAAAGTGACAGCAAGCACAAAAATACACTTTAAAATTAACAAGTAACCCAGGGAGGGCCATAAAAAGTGTGTCACTTACCTGGATGTCCCAATCTCACCCAGAAGTGTTCTGGCAGGGACCTCCCATTGACGCTGGGATCTTACCAGCATAACGGGGCACCTTATTGCACGTAGGAACATCTGTGACAGGAATGGAATGGGGGATCTATTGACGGCTTCTCCCATCATTAAAAAGCAGCACTGGAAGAACAGGAGGAGAACAAGTGCATAAGAAGAGGGGATAATGTCATCTGACAAGGGAGCTCGTTTGTGATCTCCTGGTGTTTCTGTAACACTATTTTTGACGTGTCTGATAATCTCCTATGGCTAACTCAGCAACTTTAACAATCCATTAATCCATTGTCAGTGTTTCCAGGTTTGGGCAAACAATATTCTTGCTGCTGATTTCATATATTGGAGAAGTAACCCATATTTACTATCTAATTCTGTATCCATAATACCCAACAAAAACATTTCTGGTAACATTGTAAAGTCTATTTTTTTCAGTTTAGGAGATTTTTTTCATTTATCAACAAAATGAGTGATTTAAGATGCATCATCATTCAGCATCTGTACTACTAAGCGAAAATTGATGTTTATTCCCAGCAGATTGCATAATAGTCCTGGGCATTACTGTTGGTGATGTTTGTAGCCCCCCCGCTCCCCGCCGAAAATAAGGGTATGGCCTTGTTTCTGTGGAACACTAGATCTTCTCCTGCTTGTACTGCTCAGCCTGAAGCTACTAATTGATCTTTTTGCCAGTTTCATCTTCACATGGGAGCAACAATAGCACCTGAAATAACAATGGGCCTTTTTAGACCTTAAGAATGGGCCAAAAAAAGAATGACCATTAATATGCTTCACTTTTGTTATAGCAAAACAATGCTGTTTGGTGTCAATGACCTGAGATTTTAGAGGACTCCCTGACAGGCATTAGAAAAAAGATGGCAACATTTTCCTTTAGTAAATTGAAAGGAAATTCCAGGCTGCTGTACTCAAATGATTAGACAAAACCTTCCATGTTTCCAGAAAAAAAAGAAATAAAGAAAATAAAGGAAAAAGGAAAGGAGAAGAAAAGAAAAGAAAAGAAATCAAATCAATGCAATAAAATGTCTAAACCCCTGCTAATTGTTTTTCTCTTGATAAAGCTTTACAGTAAGAGGACTTAAGGAATGATCTCATTGTTGGCCTAGTCCCCAGCAAGAAGGTTTTCATAGACTTCAAGTTGAGGAGAAAGCTTTTCTAAGCCTAAGCGGAACCAAAGGGAAAGCTCCTAAAAGCTGGTTTTAAGAGGCTGGGATTTTATGGAAGAAGAGGCCATGAATTTGACCCTTCCTTCCCAAGCCCTGGATGATCAGAGTGAAAATCCTCAATGTTCAAAAGTTGATCTCTCCCGAATCCTCATTTTCCTGTTTTGGAGAAAGCAATGAAGTATCATTGCCAGAGGAGTCTCTGATGTTATATTGTATAGATTAGTGGACTTCCAAGGGATTCCATGAATACCAAAGTTCATTTCCCTGGTGTTAGAACTACTGTACTTTACTGTACAACTACTGTACTGTACAAGAAAACTTACTTCTTTGCCTCTTATAGTAAAGAGGCACATGGCAAGCAACCAGAATCACAAGCCACACATGGCTGTAGCCAAAACAGCAGGATTTCCTCTTCATCCCCTCTCCCCATTAAAGTTCAGTAAAACCAAATGCATGATGTCATCATTGCACTGTAATGTCATCATATTCAGAGTTCCCTCATCCTGCATATACTTTATCATTTCCTGTTTTGTAGAATTTTCCCATAGGACCATGCTTCCTTCCTTTGTTAGGTGGACTTCCAGCTTTTGAGCAGGGTTTTCCCCTTAGTTCTGAAAGGCAGACATATCTCTACTAAGGCTAAGGTCTTGCCTTGGCAATCCCTTTCCATGGTGGTAGGATTGCATACTCCAGCAAGGCAAGAGGCTATGCCAGCCATAGCATTGCTACTGACAGGGCCTCCCAAGTCAGACAGACTTTTGCTGAGGAGCCAGTCAACGTGACAAACAGCAACTGGGCAGCAATAGTAGTGCAGAGTGGATGGATCTTTCAGAGCACTTCATCACACTTCACTGTTACAGTGCTACTGTTACAGTGCTATTATTCCAATGTAACTCCTATGGCTGCCTCCTGTGGGATTCTGGGGTTTGTAGTTTAATGAGGCCTCAGAACTCTCTGGCTGAGAGTTCTAAATGCCCCTCACTAAACTGCAAATCCAGGATTCCACTGAAGGCTGCCAGAGCAGTTGAAGTGGAATAATATTGCTATAACAGTGAAGTGTAATAGGCCAAAATGGGCAGTGGCACTTTAGCTAACCCTTGTTAATATTGTGCAGAATAAGACAAGGGTAAACCTGAATAGCTTTTACCTAGAAAATCCTAGGATGATGAGACAATCCCAACAGAAGCAAGAGATAGTTCTGGAAGATGAGATTCCCAGGTTAAAAGGGTCTTAGCCAGCTACTCTGGAAGAACAGAGGGCAAAGATGAGTATTTCTGTGTCTAATGGTGCAATAGGACTCAAGCTGAAATGATGTTCACCATCTGATATGCTCAGAGGTGAAGGGAAAGTAGAAAGCTGTCCAATGCATACAATAGGAACATTGGATATGAGGAACATACATCAGGGAAAGCTAGAAATCATTTCAAACTTGTGCTAGAGGAGAATTCTATAGATAATGGACTGCCAGAAAGACAAATATATGGATCCAAGAGCATATCAAGCCTGAACTTTCCCTAGAAGCAAAGATGACTAAACTGACCACAATGGAGGCTATCATATTTGGACACACCATGAGATGGCATGATTCATTGGAAATGTCAATCATGCTCCACAAAGTGGAGTAGTAGGAAGAGAGGAGAACCACACTATAGGTTGGTGGATTCAGCCTTCAGTTCATGAGACCCAAGGAGGGCTCCTGATGACTGGAACTCTTGGAAATTTTGTTCATAGTGTAGTCATGGGTGGAAGCCAATTTGCTTGTCTGCTCTATAGATTCTTGCATATATAAAGCAGAAAGAGTAGTGACATATCTAATGTATCACACCACTCTAAATTGGACCCTTCCCCTAACTCATTGCTTCAAGGCAGCAATTCCTTTTTCTATAGAATCCAGCAAAATGTTTGGGTATGAACTTAAAGGAATGACTAAGACACTTCCCCTAGTTTCATAGTACCTCCTCTTAAAAACCACCAGGTTTCTTAAATTGAAAGACCTGGTAACAAGTCCTTAACTTGCAAACTTGACAGAGGTTTATAAACAGAGGCTGGATGGTCATCTGTCGGGAATTGTTCGATTGTATATTCCTGCAGGGAAGGGGGTTGGACTAGATGGCCCTTGTGGTGTCTTCCAACTCCATGATTCTATGATTCTGTGATTCAAATAACAAAGGTTGAGGTACAGGTAAAAAGAGTTTTAAGGTAAAATATGTTGTGTTTTGAAACTCATCTATTTTCTTCCCATTGTCCACTGGAATGTGGCCACAGGAACTTCTCTGAAATGGAATCTGAATCAATGTGTTCTCCCAGAAAAGACAGCCACAAGCCTCATTCTTCCTTTTTCCTCTAGAACATGAAACAAAAAATAGCACTTCTCATGCCATCTTCTGCCTAAATTCCCTAAAGGCTCCAGATCCTGTCTGATCATGGAAGTACTTGGTTAGCACACTGGTTAATGCTTAGATGGGAAACACCAATGAAGTCCATGTGCTGCAGGCTATATTTCAGAGGAAGGAACTGGCAAAACCACCACTGAGTATTCCATGACTAAAGAAACTCTATGAAATCCATGGTGTTGCCAAATGTTGACAGGCACTTTGAAGGAACACACATACACAAACACGCAGAGACACACAGACACCCACCCACCATCTTCTTCACTGTGAAGAAAAGTTTGTCAGATCCAAGGGTTCCCCCCCCCCCCCATGAGGTTACTAAATCAGCTCTGCTGCACCTACAAATGAGCTTGAAAGCTTTTAGATTCCAGACTCTGTACTTTTTAACATTTCCTCCCTTTTTTGGAAGAATTTTTATTGAACATTTAAAAATACATTAGAATTACAGAATTACAGAAAAAAGAAAAGAAATAGAAAATAGACAGCTAAGGTACAATACTATGAAACTTTAAAAGTGTAGCAGAAAAGTAAAAAAGAAAAGAAAGAAAGAGAGAGAGAGAGAAAGGTGAATTCCAATCTTCTTTTTGACAGTTTCTATACTGTACAAATAATTGTGCGTCTCTTTCTAAAATTACACCATGTCCCCTTCTTTCAATAGCCTATTGTGTATAATGATCAAAACCATAAATTACCAAACCATATTCTTTTTTCCACTGCAAAACATTTATAAGTGGTTTCCATTCTTAAAAACAAAAAAAACAAAAAAACAACACTCCACTAATGATCTTTCTCTAGTCAAACCAAACAGTTTATCCATTTCTGCTAAATCTGTCAACTTCCCTAACCCTTTTCCAGCTGTGCATTCATCAGCCCCAAAAGAAAAAGATAATTTCTCTAACATCATATACCAATAATACATCATTTTATAACAACTCTCTTTAAGATCATAACATAATATAAATTTCAACCCCTTAAACCACATATTTTTCCAATTGATCCATCTGTATATTATAACCAATATTCTTAACCCATTTTACTGTACAGTAGCACCCCTGCATCTGCAGGGGATTGGTTCTGGGGGTCCCTGCAAATGGCTAATTCCACAGATAATAGCGAACGCCATCCCTGGGGACCATCCTAGGGGAAGAAGGGTGAGTTTGCTCCTCTGCCCACACCATGGCCCTGCCACAGCAGCAATTGTGGGGGCAAAGGGAGAAGGGGACAAATCCAGTTTGCTTCTCTGCCCCCTTTGCCCTTCACCCATGGCCCCACCATGATGGTGATCATGGGGGCAAAGGGGAAGGAGAAGAGGCCAGATCACTCCTCCCACCTCCCTTCATCTCCGTGATCACCACTGCGGTGACAGGAGCCCTCCCAGGGGAAGGGACAAGCGAGGTAAGATCCCTCCTCTCCTACCCTTCCCCCGCCATTGCCAGCTGTGGATAATTGAATCTGTGGTTGGTGAATAAGAGGAAACGGGGGTGCTACTGTACACTACTTAGCTTGTTCTTCTTCCATTTCAAGTTTCAACAAAATTATACATTTTAACAATTACCTTTTTATCATCTATACACAATTGCATCTTCAATTCTGACTTATTTTGTTCAAACCCATATATCTTTTTTCCCCCATGTTAGATCTTTTCAATAGCTATAAATAAAGAAAACCACTGAAAAATACAGCATATCCCTCTACTACTAACTAGTCTTTTGATTTAATTTTATACTCCTGTTAACAAATACCCCAGAGGTCTTGATACCTTAAACGTCTTTCCGTGCCATCAAAACCAAACAGCAAGTTTCAGGGAAGCCCAGTCCTCCTTTGACCTTTGCATCGTGTCATAATTTGAATTTGACTTATAGGGTTTTTTTGCTTTGCCATCTAAACATAGATATATCTTTTTGCCATTGCTTACATGGTACATTGATTGTCAAAACAGATATTTTATGAGGTAAAATATCATTCTAAGCAAAACATTAATTTTTATCACCAAAATTCTTCCCCATAGTAACAAAATTAATTTCTTATCTTAATATATCCTTCTTAATCCCCTTCCATGTCTTAACACGATTGCTTCTAAAACAGCATACAATTCATATTCATCATAACAATACCTAAGCATTTGATTTTCTTCTCGGTTTTAAAACCAGTTTTGTCTATCAGCTCAACTTCATCTATATTCATATCAGCCTCATCTCCAATTTTTTTTTTTTTTTAGTAATAGCACCCTAAGTTCTTTCAAAAACATTCTGAATCCCAAACAAAATTCTCCGTCTCTCAATTTCAGTAATGGCAACTTGTCCAAATCTTTTCCCATCTCTTCACCTGTAACTTCAGCTTTAGTCTCCCCACTTTTTAACATTTATCATTTGGTACACAACTAAAAAAATGCATCAGAAATGTATATATGAGGAGAATGTACACAAGAATGCATATAAAGTTACTGTACACATGGCCTCCTCCTCCTCCATCATAATCATCTAATTATTTTCTCCTTCTCTGCCACCCCAGGCTTTACGAAACATTTTTTTTTTCATATTTGAAACTAATGGGAGCATGTACCAAAGTGAACTTGCAGTTGTGGAAGTGAAAATTTTGGTTAAACTTAAATTCAGCAACCTCAGTCCATGCCAGTGGGAGATAGTAATACATAATGGGAAAACATAGACAGTATTTACTTTACACAGTTATACAGTTTGCTTTACACTATGGCACCATTCTACAGAATTTGTGTTAGCATTCAAAGAAATACCTAAGTGAGTCTGTTTTAGCACAAGGAGATATGAAGGAATCAGCTGAACAGGGAAGCTTATGCTTGAAATGTCTTCTTTGCAGTTAGCATCAAAGGTGCTACTGGATTCCTTATGTCCTCTTATGCTTAGTTTGTAAAATAATAATAATAATGTACCTCTCTGGCAGAAAGCTTTAATGCTGCAGTTCAGAGGAGTGGACCAAAGTGTCCTAATTTACTTTGTGTAGTGATGAGCCACATAAGCTAGCATTGGTCATTAACACTCTAAGATGAAGAAGCTGAGAAGCCAGTCAGAAACCAGAGGGAAACAAGACAGAGACAAATGGCCAGGATCCAGGGGTCAAAGAAATCAAGGCCAAGCCACAGAACTGGCAAGGGACATCTTCCATAGGAGAAGCCAACATTGTTTCCAGCACCTGAGCTCCATCTGTGGCTCACCTTTTCTACAGAGGCTGATTGCTGAGTGAGAACAGTTACAGCACCTCCAACTGAGCTGTAGGTGTCTTCAGCCTGCCCCATGTGGGAACACTCCCCACACACTCTTGTACTGTTACCATTGCAGCGGGAGTCACGGCATAGACCTCTTTAACAGAGAATTCAAAGTATCTCATCAAACTACAAATCCCAGGAATCCATAGGATGGACTAAGGATAATTAAAGTGGTAGCAAACTGTAGATTCACTCATAGGCCAGCATCCGGTTAGTGACATATGAAAGTCTGTCTTACTCCTGTGTATGTTTTTTTATTGTAGTGGAGGTTGGCATTCTATTTCACCTTCTTCAATGACCTTCCAGGACTCAGTCTTGTTGTGATAGACCTCCTGACTTGCCTTTCCATGATGGGAGGAGAGTGTGGATGGTCAGAGTAGCATCTGGCTATGTCCCAGCAGCCAGATAAAGAATAAGTATATCTTCTACTGAGATGTCCATAGGATCCCAGCAGATCTTGGTGGAAGATGCCATTAGTCTGCATCTCCACCAGTCATGGAATATCCCCTCCTACTCTCCACCAGTCATGGAATGGCTCTGAAGGAGGGGGGATATCACAGCAAAACCATGAGTCCTTGAGGTGGTGAAGGTGAGCCGTTGTGGAGTTCTGCCTGTGAAACAATGCTGGACATTGTAGGATCTTGGCCACTGTCTGGCATGGAATTACATCATGAGGTAAAGTATTCCAGATGACCCCCAAGAGACCTGACACATTGATCTTATACCCTTCAACCAAGATCCCTAGTCCTATTACATGCTGTTTTACCAGAATGGCTAATAATATCATGAATTTGAGAAGAAAATGGAGCTATCTGCTCCTGAAACAAAGGGAAATAGAAGTCCCACTGGCACATAGCTGATTTGGAGTTGTGCTTGATCAAAGACAAGAACAACTTAGTAAAGCTTTAACGAAGCATCTTTTATTTTCCACTGGGTCATTTTCCTTTTGGACTCAGCAATGAGCAGAATTGTCTATCGATTTGTGAATAGTCACTGCAGAGTGTTCAGCAAATTCTTACTTGCTGAGTCGTGATGTAAAAAAAACTTTATAGGGGAAATGTAATTGGCACTGCCTTGGCCTGCACATTTCACATTTTCCTTAAAAAATCATCTTAGTAACAGTACTTTATCAGACATGGTAATGAAGCCTATTTGAACCTTGTTCAATGCCTGAGTAACTGTTCACATGTTGAGGTTCAGTGTAATTGTGAAAGTCATGTTACTGCACATCCTAGGTGCAGAGAACCCATGCACATGAACAGCCTCCTCTACACTGGGGTTCATTTGCAGTCAACATGACTCAGGGCAGGAGCTGTGCCAAATATCAGAGGCAGGATGTAAAATATAATGCCTGAAAATGCCTACAAAAGGAAATAATTAAAAATCTGCCAGTGGGTATAGGTGTGTGTGTGTAAGTGTGTGTAAGTGTAAGGGAGGGTACATTCAGCCACACCTCCTCAACGGCTTCCACTTATCCACACTTACTTTGTCAACTTCAACTTATGGCAACCCTATGAATGAGAGAACCTCTGAGAGAGCCCTGTTCATCAACTGCTCAAGCCTTGCAAACTCTGGGTTGTGGCTTCCTTGACTGAATCAATCAACTCATAATGTAGTCTTCCTCTTTTCCTACTGCCTTCCACTTTTCCAAGCATTATAAACTTTTCTAGTGAGTCACATCTTCACATGATATGCCCAAAATATAACAGCTTCATTTTAGTCTTCATGGCTTCCAGGGAGAATTCAGGTGTGATTTGCTCTAGCACTCATTCATTTGTCTTTTAGCAGTACATGGTATTCATAGAATTCTCATCCATCACTGTATTTCAAATGCATATTTTTTCTTTCTATAAGCTTTGTTCACCCATACAGTTTTCACACCCATACCAAGCTCAGGCTTGCTAGGGAGGTTAAGAACAATAAAAAGGGTTTTTTGGGGTATGTCCGCAGCAAAAGGATGAAGAAGGAAATGATAGGGCCACTACGTGGAGAAGATGGCAAAATGCTAACAGGGGACAGAGAAAAGGCAGAATTACTCAACACCTTCTTTGCCTCAGTGTTTTCAGAAAAGGAAAAGGAGGACCAACCTGAGGAGAATGGAACAGAGGACACAATAGGGGAAATCCAGCTCAAAATAAGTAAAGAGGTAGTATAGGAATACCTTCTTAATCTAAATGAATTTAAATCTCCAGGACCAGATGAACTACATCCAAGAGTATTAAAAGAGCTGGCAAATATAATCTCAGAGCCATTGGCAATAATCTTTGAGAACTCCTGGAGAACAGGAGAAGTCCCAGCAGACTGGAGGAGGGCAAACGTTGTTCCCATCTTCAAAAAGGGGAAAAAAGAGGATCCCAACAATTATTGTCCAGTTAGTCTGACATCAACACCAGGGAAGATTCTAGAGCAGATCATTAAACAGAGAGTCTGTGAACATTTAGAAGGCAATGCCATAATCACAAAAAGTCAACATGGGTTTCAGAGAAACAAGTCATGCCAGACTAATCTGATCTCTTTTTTTTGATAAAGTTACCAGCTTGGTAGATGAAGGGAATGCTGTGGACATTGCATACCTTGATTTCAGTAAGGCCTTTGACAAGGTTCCCCATGACATTCTTGCAAACAAGCTTGTAAAATGTGGGCTAGACAAGTTAACTGTTCAATGGATTTGTAATTGGTTGACCGGCCGAACCCAAAGGGTGCTCAGCAGTGGCTCCTCTTCGTCTTGGAAAGATGTGACCAGTGGGGTGCCACAGGGTTCTGTCCTGGGCCCAGTGCTATTCAACAACTTTATCAATGACTTGGATGAGGGAATTAGGAGCATACTTATCAAATTTGCAGATGACACCAAATTAGGAGGAGTAGCTAATACCCTAGAGGACAGGATCAAAATTCAGAATGACCTGGAGAGACTGGAGAGCTGGGCCAAAGCTAACAAAATGAAATTCAATACGGAGAAATGTAAAGTACTGCATTTAGGGCGATAAAATGAAATGCATAGATATAGGATGGGAGAGACCTGGCTAAATGAGACTACGTGCGAAAGGGATCTAGGAGTCCTAGTAGACCACAAGTTGAACATGAGTCAACAACATGATGCGGCAGCTAAAAAGGCCAATGCGATTTTGGGCTGTATCAATAGAAGTATAGTGTCTAGATCAAGGGAAGTAATAGTGCCACTCTATTCTGCCTTGGTCAGACCTCACTTAGAATAGTGTGTCCAGTTCTGGGCACCACAATTCAAAAAGGATATTGACAAATTGGAGCGTGTCCAGAGAAGGGCAACTAAAATGGTGAAAGGTCTGGAAACGATGCCTTATGAGGAGAGACTTAGGGAGCTGGGTATGTTTAGCCTGGAAAAAAGACAGTTAAGAGGCGATATGATAGCCCTGTTTAAGTATTTGAGGGGATGTCACGCTGAGGATGGAGCAGGCTTGTTTTCTGCTGCTCCAGAGACTGGAACACGGAGCAATGGATGCAAGCTCCAGGAACAGAGATTCCACCTCAACATGAGGAGGAACTTTTTGACAGTAAGAGCTGTTCGGCAGTGGAACACACTCCCTCGGAACGTGGTGGGGTCTCCTTCCTTGGAGGTCTTTAAACAGAGGCTGGATTGCCATCTGTCAGGGATGCTTTGATCAAGATTTCCTGCGTGGCAGGGGGGTTGGACTGGATGGCCCTCGTGGTCTCTTCCAACTCTGCAATTCTATGATTCTATGATTCTATGATACCAGAAATCAGAAATACTATGGCACCTCTCCCATCTTACCTTGCTTTCAAACCACACTCCTTTTCACTCATCTACCATCACTCACTGTCCTCCCTCACTTTCAACGAATTACATTCCCTTTCTCCCTCCCTCTCTCCATCCTCCAAATGCTGCATCTTAACTGTTGTTAAAACCTTCCTCCCTCACCTTTTCTTCATTTTTTTTCCCCAATCAATTTTGTTTAATCACTCCATTAAACAAGTAAAAAAAAAAAATCACCAAGAAATGCCTTAACCCAAGTCAGGTCTCTAGCTCAATTGTCTCAGTACTGTCTGCACTAGGGGAGGGCAAATTCTGACACATGGCTCACATGTAACCTCACACTTTTTTTCCAGCCCCTAGGTAGGGGACATTGGTGGCTCACAGAAGAAAGCCAGATGTGAACCTCTAGTTTCTTTCTTGGCAAGATTTCTGTCTTGATAAGCATGAAGCAGGTGTAAGGGTGAAATACTTGGAATTTCCCAGCCCTACCTGAAGCGAACATGGGAATCATTGCACACAAATCATGTGCTTTATGACTTAGCTCTAGCCCTTCCAAGTAACATCTATGCCCCCAAGTCTTTGGGATGGAGCTGCCATCTGACAGAGATTTCTTTCCCTGGCATTCCACAGAAATCATGTGCAAAAGGTTCCACGTGGTGATCACAACTCATGAAATTTGTGGCACTGGTGAGCCAGACAATACAGAAACCTGCACCCAACAAATTTTCCCTGCTACCCAGAATAGTTTCAAATAATTTCAGATGATTTGCAGAGCATCTCAGCTGGGTTACATTTGAATCCTGCTTCTATTTTCCCACAAAGTCAGTCAAGGATTTTCTGCCACCTTCAGCTATGGACATATGCTGCACTATTTTAACAGTTTGGTAGTCCTTTACTGTCATGGCCTCAATCTATGGAATCCTAGGAGTTGTAATTTGATGACATACTTGGAATTATCTGCTGGAGTGCTCTCATATTGTAATTTGTGACAGAGAACAAGTTGGCCATGCTACAAATCAGAGGATTCCATATGATAGATTCATGACTGTTAAAGTGGTATCAAACTGTCATAATTGTGCAGTTTGGATATATGCTAAGCCCCAATTGTCAATCTTTAACTTCCATAAACAGACAGTTGGGTTTGCAAATGAATATAATGTACATTCTTGTAAATATTGAACAATATTATAAGATTATAAACAGCCTGTGAAAATGTGTAAACTTTTTGTAGACAGAACCCGGAATAATGAGGCCAGACACAACACGAGGGTAAAACATATATATTTTAACCTATTTAAGCATTCAAACTGCAATGGGGGGGGGAGACAATCTGGTGTGGGAGGAACTAGGGGAGGAGGTCAATCCACAGACCCTCTCCCTAGCTTCCCCAGGGCGAAACACCTGAGCCCTGGCAACAACCCACACTCTGGGTTATTAACCAGACAACCTGCATCTGGATGGCCAACCTGAAAGTCCCTCCCCCAAGTCACAGGATTTAAGGAAAGGGTTTATCCCTCAGGCCATCCCCCCTAGTTGCAGGAACTAAAGGGGCAACTCCAGGGACACCCTCTTCACCAAAATTGGTGCCAAGGCACTCTCTGAACTAAAATCTCTCTCCCCTCAACCAGCCAGTGACCGCCTATTTAAGACACCACCATAGCCAGTTGCCCTGTGCCAACTACCACAGTATGGGGTAGGTGAAGGGAAAACCCTACAATGGAGGAAGCAAAAATTCCTACCCAGCCCCAAATTGACCACTGACATCACACTATGATAGCAGTGGAAGGGTGGGTCAATTGATGAAAGAGGAAACAATAGGGGGCAACAGGGCCATATAAAGCTTGTAGCACCACTCCTGTGCTTATGTAATCAACACATGCCAATTACCCAGATTACCAGACCTCAAGCCTGGTCTGTCCCCAAAAGGGGTCCCCCGTCCATATGGCTTCACTGTTTGAAGGGGACCACATATTCTGACTTCTCAGAAGAAGGAATGATGGTAAATATTCTTTCAGAGATTTTATTGTGTTGAAATTATATTGATGAAATAATGGAAGCAAAAGTTCCTTATTCTATATATTCAAATTTGTCATGAAACATTCACAATACAATTGTAATGTTGATGCCATATTTTGCCTTCTGCTCCTTCCAAGCACTTTCCTTTTAGAAAGTGACTATGTGAAGGAGTGATGAAAACACACAAGGAGGGGAAAGCCAATAAATTAATTGAGGAAATTGATTACAAACACCCTGTTATTTGTAACTGGTTTCTAACAAGCTCTGTTCCTCCTGACCTGACATTACTATTGTGATGCAACTGGTGGCTTCCATGTAGGTAGAGTGGTGAATCTACTCTTGGGAGATTATCAGACAGGGACAAATATAGCATCCCCGTCTCGCCTTCTAATTCCCACCCTACTCCCATCCCTGTAACTGAATAATTGTTTTCCACACACCTACCTTAATTGCATGACAGAAAACTGCTTCCCCCTCTCTGGCAGTCCAGCAAGTGAATGGAGGTCTCCCTGAGGCCACTGGAAGTGTTCTTTACAGACCTTCCAGGACCTTCCAGGGAGTCCTGCATCACATGGGGAATTTAAAAAAGAAACCAAGCTTCAAAAAATTAAACCAAGCACCTAAACATCCTTAAAAAAAAAAACCCAAGAAACCTGGGGAGGGTACAAAAAAGGTTGTCACTTACTTGGATGTCCTGATAGTACCCGGAAGTGTTCAACATAACGGGGCACCGGTTCACACACCCGCGATTCTGTTACAGAAACGGAATGGGTGATCTATGAATGGCTTTCCCCCGTGAATAAAAAAAATGGGGACTGAACAGAGGCAACACACAGGCAGAATGGGACAGGGACAATATCGTCTGAAAGGGAATCCATTTCTTGATCCTGTTGCATCCCTGTTCTGGGGTATTAATCCTGTCTGATAATCTCATCCGTCTTCACCTGAACTATAAAGGAGCTATCCAGTGTCCTGAACTGTATGTCTCCAAATGGGTTCAGCACCTTGGATAACTCATTTAAAGTCTTGGAAACACATTCAGCGGTAGCCGTGTTGACATGGCTACCCCTGAATGTGGTTCCTAGACTTTAAACGAGTTAAACAAAACATGTAGCAAAACAAAATCCAGAATTCACAAAAAAAGTGATACTTTATTGGCCAACCAAACTGCAAAACACATGATGCAAGCTTTCAAAGCTCTACTAGCTTCTTCCTCAGGCAAAAGATGTTAGAAAATACAAGAATATTTTTTTTAAAGAAAATGACGGTGTTCGAGTCACAGGCCTACATCTTGTCTAGGATGTTGCTTTTGTTGATGTTCAGGTGAGGGATCCCATGTAGGCAGAGGACACTCCTACCTCCTGGCCATATGGCAGCTGAGACAAAGGACAGTAAAATTCAACTCCTTCTGCAGTAGCAAGGCAACCTCTTTTGGTATCCAGGATGATTCTGGCCCTTTGTGAAGCTAGGGCTCCTTTGTTAGGTAGAGATCACTGGATTTTTCAAGAAGTCTCTGTACTGCTACATCTGGAAAAAGCTTTCAGGTGCTACATAGGTAAAACTTAGCCAGTTATAGTCCAAAAGAGAAGTTTTAAAGTCTGTACTCTTGTGGTGCCACAAATGTAACAAAAACAATGAACTCATGCTCCAAGTCCAACTCCTACATTTGTAAAGAAACCATCTTTCCTAAATTGTTATTTTAGTAGTAATAATTTCTAGAGAGGCAGTTATATTGGTCTTTTGCAGGGAAAACAATCGAGCCTTGGGAGGCTGGCTCATAATAAAGCTGTCATGATAGATTTGATAGTCTTTAAGGTGCTAGAAGACCATATTATCTATGAAGTCATTGCAGAATGGCCTCACAATAGAAAGGGGTTGACCCTCTTGCATATGTCTTGGTTCAAATCCTTGCTTGCTTAGAAAAGTCCCCTTCTTTTCTATGTGCCTCTTCAGTGTGACAAAAAATATTCTTGTGAATAGCCATCCAAAGGGATATCCAAAACTAAGGAGAGACAGAGCTGGGTGGGGGGACATATTTTTATGGACAAAATCTCCCAGCATCCCACAATAGCACTCCTGGCTGTGTGATTCTGGGAAATGTTATCCAAAAAAAAAAAAAAAGTAACTTGGCCAAGCTTTGGGGACAGGTGAGAATTTTGTTTGTTTTTGAATAAAAAACCCAAGAACTGTAAATGTGTTCATCTATGGATAGAAAGAATTTGAGATTTATTTATTTATTAAGAAATGAATGTGGCTAAAACTGAAACTGATAGGTTGACCTGCCCATGCCCAGGGCTTTGAGTGCTTAATTATTTAAAGTCTTTCTGGAAATCCCAGTGTATTCAGCCAAAGTGATGGTGCTAAATTAGGGTAACCACTATCTCACTTTCCTCCAAAAGGCTCATCATCTTTAACATCTCTGTGTTGAGCATCTTCAAATAGCTCCACCTGATGAAAATGTAGGAAAAGGTCATGTCAGTTTGTTCAGGAAGAATTCATCAGAATTGTCATTTTTAGTTGGAAGATTAAAAATGATTATGGGAGAAACCGAAACACAATTGCTGCTGGTAGCTCATATATCAGTGGAATAGTGAATGCCCGTTAGATGTTAGCCTGAACTTTAAAGAAACTATCCAAGGTGATGGACCTATTTAGGGGATATGTTTCAGCCCCTTGGATAGCTTGTTTTAAATGTGGACTCACTACCTCCACTGGCATGGCAAATGCCAGATGCCACTGGTGAAACAGAAAGAGACTGAAAGCTACTCCCATTCCTACCAAAAGCAAAAGAATTAAAGCAAAATGAAACAACATTATTTAATGCACAAAGAGATTAGGTGTCTTGCTGTAGATCACCCAGTGCCAAAGAGATGTTTGGCATTTCCAAATCCCAACAAAACTGCCCTTTGCTTTCCTTCCCTCTGTCCTGCAAAGTACATTTTAACTATCTCTTCTAAAATCATAATTATCCCCATGCCCTTTCAGAAAATGAACTTATGCTTTTGCTGTTCTGTGAAAGTAAGCAAAAATAAATCCTTTCACGCATTTGGGGTTCAGTTAGGAGGCTATGAATTAAGTAAGCAAATTATCTACAGCAAATAACATATTGTATGAATTTCTCTCTTTCCATCCAGACTGTCTTTGTCAGGACCTTATGCCCTTCTCTGAATTAATTTGTTCTTTGTAATTCTTGGTGGAGTAATTTCAATAGATAAATCCCCATTTGCAGATTGATATTTTTTTCTTATTACTAGCTTTCAATTCAAGTGAGATGGACTGTATTTGACTACAAAAAAAAATCATAGGTTTTTTTCCCTACTATACTGTGATCAACTTTCCCATGAGAAAAGCAAGGTTTTTATCTCCTATCAGTGCAATACTTAGTCAACCCATACCAACACCATAACTAATGTTGGCAGATTACCAAAGTATAGTCTTCATCCCACAATCTTCCGGTTTAACACTTTCATACAAGATTTTAGAAGGATGACAAGGATTTTATCTCCTCTCCTATGTCTCATCTTTTAATGATGCTTCTAACATTCTCCTCCAAATTCTTTCTAGATGTTAACATTTCAATTTTTTGAAGAGGTTATGATATGTAAATCCAGTTAGGCCAAAGTAATATTGACAAGATATGTCATTCATCAGTTCCAACAGTAGGTGGAGGTGTAACCTCTCTTGCCAGTTGGTTAGAGTCCTTTCTTTTTGTTTCTCCATGTCTGACCCAAGCAACTTCCTCTCTAACTTCCTGTTCTTATTTTTGACCAAAACAACTTTAGTTACATAATCTTTGTTTCCAGTCTTTTCCTATAGCAAAGCAGGAAAGGGCAGCTGTGTTCCTCCAAATACTGTTGCACAGTAACTTCCTGCAGCCCTAACCATCCCGGCCAATAGTGAGGAACCATAAGAGGGCACTCCAGATGTTTATCCCATTCATGTGATAAAGGATTTATAACTCGACATTCTGCTGTTCGTGAGCTGAAATGATTTTTTTTCATGTCTTATTTGAACATAGCTTAGTTCCAGTTATATTCAACTGTCATGTACATATACTAGGCACAGCACACAGGCCTAAATCTAATTGCTAGACCAAATAAGTTGATCCATTGAATCAACAAAATGTACATATGTGTTTAATTTCTATGCAGCAATTGATTCAATGGTCCTACCCAAGTTGGGACTAGTAATTGGTTTTAGGATAGAAGATGCTGAGTTGCTCTCACACATTTGCTGAAATGAAAAGTTAGGTGAATGGCAGCATTTCATGGAAAATATGATTGTTATTACACAATTATTATTTTTTATTACTGGTGATATTCCTTGGGGTAGTTCCACAAACTGTTGTAGTTCTTCTGTCCATGAAATGAGGATTCAGAGGCCACCCTGTTAACATGTGGATAAATTCTCTCCCCAGCATTACAGTGGAGATATGGACCTACCTACAGCCTGAACAGCCTCTTTTTTTCCTTTAAAGGTGAGATGCTTTCAAGATCCTCTTTTCCCTTCCTCAAGCAATCCTCTCTTTCCTCAGGCACCTCTTAAAACAGAACCAGCACAGAAGTAATAATCATATTAATCCTTCAGAGTACTTCCATTTCCTCTTGGTTTCATCTTTTTTTTTTTTTAAAGGGAAAAGCCACTTGACAGCCTGTGTCCAATATCCCTGCTACCATTATCCACGATGTGAATCCGAATTGATAGTTCTTATTTGCCAAGTAGAAACCATGTGAAAAGTTGCTCTTCTGATACATTCTTCTTTTCCTCTCAGGGAAACATTTTTTTTCACATTCAACATTCCTCAGCTTTACCTTTCCTAAAAAGAAAATGTTTCCAAAATACAAGAAAAAGGTGCTAACCACTTGTCTTTAAATAAGATTTTAAAAAACTTTCATACAGTTAAAGATAATTTATGTGAAGTGTTCTTTTTGTTCTATTGATTCAACATTTTTTATATTCAACAGATTCAGACAGATTTGGTCTAACAAGATACCATGTTTGATGACATAAAAAAACCCTGAGAAATGAAGGAAAAGCAACAAAATTGTATCACTATAGTGCTCTCCTGAGAATAGAAATCCACTAGCATGGCTAATGGTATCCTTGTGCTGACTCCTGGCCTAAATTCTGGTTCATGTGGGTCTAGATCAGTGGTTCTTATTGTTGGGTCCTCAGATGTTGGTAGCTAGCAAGGATTTTGAGACTTACAGTCTAATATATGGAGATAAGAGTTGGAACCTACTTGTCTAAAGAATCCATTCCTTCAAAGGAGTTGGACTGCCACCAACTTCTTGAGCATCTTCACCCAGTAATGGGTATTTGTGACTTAATACTAATCTTTACAGTCTTCTCGATCCAGTGAGAGTTTCTTCAGATGTAGTCTCACAACCACCTTCCCAATGGGGCTCCCTTTCTCAGAGTCATTAATAGTGTCCTGGACGCAACCAGTCAGTCCCCCTCTACCCAGTGTTACTGGCCATATTGCATGAGGATACAGGTGGTGGGATGAATTGCTCAAGCACCTTGTCCACCTCTATTGAATTGATCTTGGGAAGCTGGAACAACAGTAGCCAAAGTTACAGACAAGTCAATTCTTCCCCAACCAGATATTGAAAGTATTAAGCTGTCATTAAAAAAACCCCAAACCAAAACCTTTTCTGGTGTTCAAAAAAGATTTAGCTAGACATCAGGCACTGCCTGAAAGTGTGTTATGGGGTGTTGAAAGAGTCCTTAAATGTGTGTATCAAATTCAACAGTTTTACAGAGCACTCTTGGATTGAATGCAACAATCCAATGAGCTCAACAGCCTTGGCAAACACTTACGTGAGTGTGTTTAAGCACCTGTGCATTTTCTTGCTGATGGCTTGATGAAAAATTGTGATGCTCAGTAGATAGTGGCTAAGACAGAGTTGTTGCAGTGGATAATGCCTCTTCTCAATGTAGAATTTTTGCAACCCATCTTTAACTGAGTCAGTGAGCAGTTTGTTGAGGCAATGTTAAATGGTTGAGGGTTGAAACATTGGAAGCTTTTTCTTCTATGCTCTATGACATGTTGGAGTATCATAAAGCTTGATTTTCAATTTCAGAGGTTGCAGTGACTTGTTTTATGTCTGGCATAAGAGTGCTGCAAAGCACAGTACAGTAGATAGAACCTCCCTCATATGAGAATGACAGGGTGGCCAGGGAGCCAGTGTGGTGCAGTGGTTTGGATTTTGGACTATAGCTCTGGATACCAGAATTTGAATCTCTACTCAGCCATGGAAACCCATTGAGTGACCATGGGCAAGTTACACTGTCTCAGCCTCAGAGAAAGGCAAAGGCCCTTCTGAACAAATCTTGCCAAGGAAACTCTTTAGGATCAGCATAAGCTGGTATGACTCGAAAGCACACAACAACAACAAAATATAGGGCTCAGCTAGATGGGAGAATTAATTGCATAAAATAGCACATTACCTCACACACGTGTTCATTTGTCCCCATGAGTCATTTGCAAGATCACTGGCATGGGAAGCTGCAGTTCGCACAGTGCATGCCATGAGTGAATTACCTGCCTTATTATTCAACCAAAATTGCCCTCCATTCCCCCCCCCTTTTTTTTCTTTGCTTTGCTTTGCTAAATGAGAGATGCGGAAGAGTGATCCTCTGCTTAAAAACTTTTTTTTTTTTTGCTCTGCCACTTCAAAAAAGTGCTGGATCATTCCCCCTGAAAAAAAACAATGGTAGCTCTGGGCATTTCGTTGCTGGCAAGCCTGCCCCCACGAATGTCCAACCAATCATGTTTGACCTTCTGGCTGTGCTCGTATTCAAATTGGTTGTTCAGATGGGTGGTTATGTGCATTTTCACATATTTTTTGAAAAAGATTGTGAGAAACAGCAAAAGCTGTTACCACAAACTACTTGGAGTTTTCAGCCCCCCTCTCCTTCCCAATATAGCGAATCCCGGCAGGAGCTCATCTTGACAAAAGGTATTCTGCCTGCATTCTTTGAGGATTTTTTCATCATCTAGACAACCCTATAGCCTAATGATGAGCTGAAGTGACAAGTTGTCTATAACAGTTGTATACTGATTAATATCCCTTGTTTTCTGTTTTGCCAAATGGAGAATTTGTGAGCCTTCAGTGCTTTTTCCCCAATGTATTTTGGCTCCCTTTCAAAAGACTTTTCCAAATGAATTTCCAAAAGACTCTTCATATTACTATGGAAGATATTTTTTTAAAGAAAACAAGTATATTATCTCTATATCTTTTGAAAAACTGGAGCAGAAATTCCCCTGGACATGCCCATGATGTTGAGAACTATATCAATGGTGGAAATGTGGCATGAGTGACTATAAAGAGCTTTGGCCATGCTGGCTGAAGGGTTTCTGGGAATTTTAGTCAAAAAGTAACTTTCTCGAGCTGTGAAATGCCTAGCAAACCTGTCACAGCTGGACTTCATACTGTAATGTGTGTAAACCCTACCACCAGGCAGAACAGTTCTAGAGTCCTTGTTGGCATCATGTCAAAATATTTACAGCTCTCCAGTGGTTGAAAGGGTTGCTTTGTGCTTAGTAGATCCTGCTAGATAGTTTGAATTTAGCCTGGCCATTCAAAGCTAGAAAACAGGGAACAGACCAGGGGAGTAAGCTTTGCTTTACCAACGTCCTCACAGAGGTTTCACAACTAAGAGGATGGGAAATGGGTTATGCTTGTGGAGTTCAGTTTCCTTTGTTTGGTTCTGCCCTGTATAGCCTCAGGGATTCCTCTTTCAGCTTCCTTGCCAATGTGTGTGTGTGTGTGTGTGTGTACTTACCCCAGCCCAGGGGATCTATTATTCAGTGATGGGGATTATCCCAGGGATAGGATGGGTAGAATTCAAGCCCCATTTAGGAGAAAGATGGGATTAGATTAAGATGAAATGAAATAAAATGGATGCCCAGTTCTACCACTGGCTGTGTGACGATGCTGAAATGTATCAGCTAACAAACTGGAATGATTTCTTCTGTTGTAAGACCACCTACTGCATCATTTACCATCAATAGAGCTTATTGTATTGCAGTTTTAATTTTAGTTTTGAAGTCTTAGGGAAACCTCAAAAAGCTGCAAGATCCAGGTCAGAATACATACATTTCAGTATAAATCTTCCCATGATGCTAGTTCCTATCAGTACTATTTCCTTGGAATTGATCTCACAATGACGTAGAATCATAGAATCATAGAAGTGGAAGGAGCCCTATTGGTCATCAGGTCCAACCCTGTACTCAAGCAGGATCTAGAGAATCCCCAGCAGGTAGCTGTCCAGCCTTTTTTGGAAGCCATACAGAGAAGGAGACCTCACCACCTCTCTAGGCAATTCGTTCCATTGACAAACCACTCTCACTGGAAATCTACCCTCCTCTCACTTAAAACCATTAGACCTCGTTCTACCCTATGAGGCAGAAGAGAACACACCTGCACCCTCCTCTTTATGGCAGCCCTTGAGGTATTGAAAGAATGTGACCATGTTACTCCTCAGTCTTCTCTTCCCCAAGCTGAATATGCCCGGCTTCTTCAACCTGTCCTCATATGTTTTGCTTTACATACCTCTTATAATGCTCATTGCCCTTCTCTGAACTCACTCCAACTTGTCTCCATCCTTCTTAAATTGAGGTGCCCAGAACTGAACACAGTATTCCAGATGAAGCCTGACCACCACAGAATATAAAAGGGATTATTACTTCCTTTGACTTGGAACTTTGTTTCTATTAATGCATGCTAAGATAGCATTTGCCTTCTTTGCTGCAGGAGCACACTGCATTCTCATGTTCAGCTTACCATCAGCAATAATCCCAAGGTCCATTTCACATGTAGTATCCCCCATTCTATACCTGTGCATTTGGTACTTGTGTCTAAATGTAGAATTTTGCATTTGTCTTTGTTAAATTTCCTTTTATGGATTTCAGTCCAGTTTTCTGGTTCATGAAGGTCCTTTTGATGTTCTGTTCCTATTTCCCAATATCTTACCTACCTCTCCCAGTTTTGTATCATTTGCAGATTTGATAAGGATTCTCTCCACCCCTTCATCTAAGTCACTGATAAAAATATTGAAGAGTATCAGGCCCAGGACAGCACC
The DNA here is from genome assembly GCA_030847615.1 of Gambelia wislizenii. NCBI lineage: Eukaryota > Metazoa > Chordata > Lepidosauria > Squamata > Crotaphytidae > Gambelia > Gambelia wislizenii. The sequence goes on from JAUMIR010000005.1 coordinate 239,869,753, forward strand.
CTGCAGCACTCCACTGGAGATGTCCTTCCAATTTGAAGCACAGCCACTAACGACAACTCTTTGAGCATGGTTTTCCAACCAATTGTGGATACACCTGATGGTGTTGCCATCAATTCCATATTTAGTCAGTTTGCTAATCAAAATATCATGGGGGACCTTTGCTGAAATCCAGATAAATAACACCCACAGCTTTCCTACCATCTACCAAACTAGTGACCCAATTTTTTTTAAAAAAAATTCACTTTGGCAGAATTTGTTCTTGACAAACCCATGCTGGCTCCCATTAATTGCTGCATTGTCATCTAGATACTTGCAGACTGATTCCTAGATAATCTGTTCTAATATTTTTCCTGGTATTGAGGTTAGGCTGACTGGCCTGCAGTTTCCAGCATCATCTTTTTTGCCTTTGTTAGAAGAGGACAATGTTCACTCATCTACATTTGTCTGGCACCTTATCTGTTCTCCAGTATTTCTCAAAAATGATGGCAAGTGGTTCCATGAGTATCAGCAAGTTCTTTCAATACTCTGGAATACAGTTCATCTGGCCCTGCAGATTTTTACTCATTTAGGTTAACTAGGTGTTTCCTGATTAACTTCCTATCAATCTTGATTTTCAATCCAGATTCCTTACCAAGGTGTCTGCTGATGCACGAAAGCAAACAGTCCTCCTTTGGAGAAAAAAATAAAGCAAAATAGGTATTGAGCTGTTCTACCTTTTCATTTCATTTCATTTCATTTCATTTCATTTGTTATTATTTAGGTATTTATACCCCACATTTCAGCTACAAAGGCTCCCAGAGCAGCTTACAAATTGTTAAGCAATAGCACTTTACACATACACCACTTTTTAGAGCACTAGACACTAAGTGGTTTTCAATGTGTGTTAGCTAATTGCCCACACAAGCTGGGTCCTCATTTTACTGACCTATGAAAGGATGGAAGGCTGAGTGAACCTTGGAGCCCTTGGGATTGAACTTGCAATGTTGTGGCTGCAGTACTGGCATTTAACCACTACACCACCAGAGCTCCCTAATTGTGATCTGTTATCATATTTCCATCTTTGCTGAGATGCAGTCCCACCATTTCCTTTGTCACTCCCTTGCTTCAAACATATGTGGAAAATCCCTTTTTGTTGCTCCTTACCTAGCCAGCCTCAGCTCATTTTGAGCTTTAGCTCTCCTTACATTATTCCTGTAAGCCTGGGGTACACATCTCTATTCTTCTTTAGTGATTCATCCTTCCTTCAATTCTTTATACATGCTCTTTTTTTAAATTTTCTCTTTGAGTTTAATGTGCAACTGCACAGTCTTTTTCAGATGTTTCCCATTTTTCTCCTTCCATGGAATTGTTTGTGATTATGCTTTTAGTAGTACTTTCTTCATGAAATCCCATCCAGAATCTAGGCATAGGATTTTGCCCAGTATTTCTCTGAGCTTGATAAAATCAGCTTTCCTGAAAACCAAGGTTCATGTTTGACTCTACTCTTCCTTGGCCTGTCCCACAGTCATGAATTCTAGCACTACATGGTCACTGCCTCCTAAAATACCAACTGCTTTGATTCCAGTGACCAATTCCTCCCTATCAGTTAGGATCAAGTCCAGGATTGTTGATCCCCTTGTTCCTTCCTCCACCTTTTGAAAGAGGAAATTATCTGCAAGGCAGATCAGGAATTTGTTGGAGAGCCTGTGGTTAGCAGAGCTAGTTTCCCTTTAGATATCAGGATAATTTAAGTCCACCATAACTACCAGTTCTTGCTTCTTGGCATGAGATGAGATATCTTGTGTTATTTAGTCCTATTATTTCTGAAAGCAATATTGGAATGATACTAGAAAAAGTTACCTATATCTTGTTCTTGTTTTCTAGAGGAGAGGTGAAGCTCCTCCATGATACATCTTTTAACATTAAGGACAGATTGGTTCAATAGTCTAATGGTGACTAAAGTCTGCTCTTTATTTTAACATAATCGATAATCCCATTTCAGGCTTCCTCCTCTACAAAGCTGAGTTACTTGCTGCAAATGAAAATCTTTTTTCCTTCAAATGGCTCTGCGTTTTAATAAAGTGTGAGTGTCAGTAAGCAAGTGCTTAACAGGCATTAATCCAATTCCTGAATGGAAAAGTTGACAAAGGCCTGGCCAGCAAACAAACTAGATTAACAGCCTGTCCAATATTGTTATCATTCTGTCCTGAATTAGATCAGGGCTTGTTTGTTGTATAGATTCTTGCATATATAAAGAGGAAAGAGTAGTGGCATGTCTAATGCATTGCACCACTGTCAATTGGGCCCTGTTCCTAACTGATAACTTCAAGACAGTGATTCTTTTCTCTCCAAACGCCAGCAAAAGATTGTACCTGCCAACATTTCACAAATGAAAACCAAGACCCATGTGGTCAAACAACATCAGAGTGTGGTTAAGATAGCAAAGATTATTAATGAGGAAGGACACACCAGCTAGGAAAAGCTGTAGCAGTTTGCTTTTGCCTGAGATTACTCAGAAGAGCAAAATTCGGTCCCCTCCTCTCCAGCTTCCTCTGCTAATTGTCATCTACTTTTCTACTTTGCAGGAATTCACAGCAATTGAAGTAAGCTGAAGAAAAAGGGGGGAAGTAGATAGAGGATAAAGAAAGGGGGGGTATTTTAAAAGCAGCTGAAAAAGTGAGAAAGAACATTAATTAGGACTGTCCCTGCCAAATTGGTTCAGTTGGATGGCATGAAGCATTTGGGCATGGATTCAAAGGAAGGGGTGACGGAGGACTTTATCAGATGCATCAAATACAGTGTCATAATGATGCCACATAACCGTGAAAGGGCATGCATATCAGACAATGTCACCCTTTCACAGTTATGTCCCCACCCATTATACTCACATCAATGCAGCGTCAATGGCCGGTCCAGCACGAACACTTTCAGGTGAGATTGTGACTGCCAGGAAAAGTGCTGCACTTTTTATGACCTTCCCCGGGTTACTTGGGACCTTTAAAGTGTGTGTATGTGCTTTGTTTAATTTTTTAAGTGTTGTTTTTGTTTGCTCTGAATTTCCTGTATGGACTTCAAAGGAGGAAGTGAGCGGGGCTCTGTTCACTTCCTCTTTCATTGCCAGGGAAGCCTTTGCTGGGGTTAGAGGTAAGTGCAGTGGGGGATCATTCTTTTGCTGGCATAAAAATGGATTTGTTTATGCTAGCAAAATAACACTTTTAAGGGGCTCACCTGATAAAGTCCTAAGACACTTCACCGAGTTGCATATCACGCTCTGTTTAAAAGCACCAGAGGTCTTAAACTGAAGGATATGGTGTCAAGGCCTTCTTTTCTATACCATTGTGGCCATGTGCCCAACTTAAAAGTGGCTGTGACATCTTTTCTGCTGAACAGCCGTCTTGCTTAAGCAGATTTTCAGGGGGCTGTAAATGGAGCTAGGAGTTCAGGATGAATGAAGTGGCACAGTGGATCAAAAGGGTTCTGTATGATTCTAAGGAGCTACTCACCTTGGCCTAGCTCTCAAATTAAAGCAATTTGTTACTTAGGCAGAGATTGGGCTGTTCTTGGGCAGCGCATCTGTGCTTACCTCCAGATCATGGCAAGGCCTGGCTACAACATTAAGGAGAATGAGGCAGCCACTTCAGTCAGCAGCAGAGCTTGGATTAGTTCCTTTGGGGACTATACCTTTAAGAATCTCCAACTGTTCAGAGATTCTGGAAGTTGTTCATAAAAGTAACTTTTCCAAGTTCTGGGTGGCAGATACAGGGAAGTAATGACACCTTCCTCTCCCCATCTATTCCTCCAGAGCCCTCAGTCCATTCTTCTCTCTTGGAGGGAAGGGTTTTGTATACCACATAGAATCACAGAGTTGAAAGAGACAAAGAAGACCGTCCAGTCCAACAGCCTGTCATGCAGGAATATACAATTAAAGCACTCCCAACAGATGTCCATCCATCCTCTGTTTGAAAACCTCCAAAGAAGGAAACTCCACCACACTCCGAGGCAGCACATTCCACTGCCAAACAGCTCTTACTGACAGGAAATTCTTCCTAATGTTTAGCTGGAATCTCTTTTCCTGTATTTTGAACCCATTGCTCCGTGTGCTAGTCTCTGCAGCAGCAGAAAACAAGCTTGCTCCAACCTCAGTATGACACCTCTTCAAATATTTAAACATGGACATCAAGCCCCTCTTTACTTTCTCTTCCCCAGACTAAACATACCCAGCTCCCTAAACTGGTACTCATAGGGCATGGCTTCCAGACCTCCCACCATCCTGGTCACCCTCCTCTAGACTTGTTCCAGCTTACTGATATCCTTCTTGAATTGTGGTGCCCAGAACTGGACACAGTATTCCAGGTGATGTCTGACCTAAGCAAAATAGAGTGGTACTAATAAATCTCTCAATCTAGACACTATATTCTTATTGATGTAACCTAGAATTGCATTGGCTTTTTTAAGCTACCACATAACACTGTTGATTCATGATCAGCTTGTGGTCTACTTGTGGACACTAAGCCAGATGTCACTCATCCTATATCTCTGTATTTTATTTTTTGTTTTTCTGCTTAAATGTAGTATCTTACATTTCTTCCTGTCAAAATTCATTTTGTTAGTTTTGGCCCAGCTCTCCAATGTGTTAAGGTCAATTTGAATTCTGATCCTGTCCTCTGGAGTATTAGCTACCCCTGCAAATTTGATAAGCATGCCCTCTAGATAGACTTTCTTGAACTCTCTAAAGCAGAGGTGGGCAGTGGCATGGGCCTTGTGGGCCACTCCCACACTTCTGAGCTTGAAATGCATTCCCTTCACCTCTCTTCTATATAACAATTAAAATGGCAATCAGAAGTGATGCAATGTCCCTTCCAATCATTTTGACCATCATATGGTCAAAAAAGAAACCATTCAAACCTGTGGTGAGAATTCTTGGAGTTGTGGCAGGGCATTTCTACCCCCTTTAGTGTGCTTCAGTGTGGGATTCAGGAGAAACTCACTCAAAAATCATGCTAATTTTTTAATGGGAGTTTGTGACATTGGGTGACTGTTTCGAACCTTCAAAGATTTAAAAAAGTGGTATCCTCACCCCAGCCCTAAATTGCTTTTCTCAGTTTAGCAATCCTACCCCCATTGCAACATGGAAACTAAGGTTCAGCTGCTAGAGCTGCCAGTTTGGGAACTGGAATTGTGTGTGTGGATGCATGTTTGTAACAGGCAGCAATATATCCATATAGATACAGATTGATGCAACCCAAGACAAATATCTTGTAAGAACCCAAGCCAATGAGAGTCATACTATTGGGAAACAATGGCTGAGCAAATTGGACAAAGATATTCACTGCTGGGGAATAATGACACTAGGAAATGGCAGCTGATGGCTTTCTTGTCAGTTGTGGGAAAGTGAATACTCTCCAGGTTTTTGCCCAAAATGCAAATAATCTTGTCAAGATGTTGAAGCTGTTTTGGAGATAGGGTTCAGCACCTCAGAGAGCTCCTTTAAAATTTGATCTAAAACTCAGAGTGGATTCCCCATCCCACTGGCATAGAATCATAGAATCGTAGAGCTGGAAGATACCTCAAGGGCCATCCGGTCCAACCCCCTGCCATGCAGGAATAAACAATCCAACCATCCCTGACAGATGGCCATCCAGCCTCTGTTTAAAAACCTCCAAAGAAGGAGACTCCACCACACTCTGAGGCAGTCTATTCCATTCTGTGCAGCTCTTACTGTCAGGAAGTTCTTCCTAATGTTTAGGTGGAATCTCTTTTCCTGTAGCTTGAACCCATTGCTCTGTGTCCTAGTCTCTGGAGCAGCAGAAAACAAGCTTGCCTCATCCTCAGTATGACATTCCTTCAAATATTTAATCATGGCTATCATGTCACCTCTCAACCTTCTCTTCTCCAGACTAAATATGCCCAGCTCCCTAAGCTGCTCCTCATAGGGCATGGCTTCCAGACCACCCAACATCCTGGTTGCCCTCCTCTGGACATGTTCCAGCTTCTCAATATCCTTCCTGGATTGTGGTGCCCAGAACTGAAAGCCATGAGCTACACCTGACAACAGGAACCCATTATCATGGAGAAGCTGCCTTTGTTGTAGTTGAAATCAGCTATAAATATATGTTGGTTGGAATCATGTTGGTTAGTCCCAACTAGAATAGACCCATTTCATCAATTGTTGAATAGAGTTAGGGTACACAAAAGTAAATCCTATGGATTCCGTGGGGTTAGTGGAGACAGACAACAAAATAGACAACAGGGTTTTCCTGGAGTTTTTTTAAAAAAATAGTGAGGGGAATGCACATTCCTGCTTGTTGAAACAAGTGATTTGCTTTGGTTCACTTTCCCATAGGAGCAGAAGCTGAAAGCTGATTGCCAGATGATCACAGGGGTGGGGCTTGCTAACAAGGCAAGCCTCCACTGCTGCCATGTTGGAATTTCACTTTAGCAAGTGAGTGCTAAGGCAATAAAATGGGGTGCTTTTTTCCCTGTTAAATTGAAAAATTGTTCTATCGCATCTTGGACATTTTTTTTTTTGAAATTTTTTTGGTGGTGGCACATTGAGGTAATTGCAAACACAAGTAAATCACTCCTGGCCACTATCTTGACTTGCAGGTATGCGAAGCTTACGGGCGAAAAAGCCCCATTAAGACAAGTTGCAGCTTCTGTGAAATGCCATTACTGTGAGGCACCCTGTTTTGTTTGTTTTTTGCCTCATATAGACAAGCCCCTTCTCTCTCTGTGTGTGGATTTTTTTTGCTTGTGATGGCATGAACATTTACTCCAAAACATGACAAGCTTGCAGAAAAAGAGGCAAAATATTTCCACGTAATGGTAGACATCAGCTAAGCCTGAGAACAGGGGTTGCAATAGTGATGTTTTCAATGCATTCATCACTTCTGATAGGCTGGTTGATAATTTAGCAGAGTACATTAGGGGAAGAGAAATGACAGTGAACACTTGCGCATCACTGCACATTTCCTTAGGCATTAGTGAGTGTTAATGAAACAAAGCATGACTGAAAATGTTTAGACCATGCAATGTATCTGAAAGGAAAGTATCCCAAACCATTTGCTAACATGAAAAGATTAAGTCAGCCCATGTCTTTCTCATGGCCATTTTTGGAGCCATTATCCATGTGTCACCAAGACAAATGGCTTGTTCCTGTGCCACTCACATAGATTATCTAACAGAACACCTGGCTACAGGTTGCCTTTTTTTTAATGGGCCAGATATGATGACTGGCTGCTTTCTTAATGATCAGGATATGGTGCAATGACTTTGTACAAGCGCACCTTCACACCTCGTGTCACCAATGCTAGAATAATGAATGGATCTGATTGGCTCCCCATGGGAACATTGTGCACTGCAAACACTGAGTCCTTGATTTTTATTTTTATCTTGCCATTTACTGTTTGAGTTCCATTGCTGGCTCTTAATATTCATCACATCCTAATATGTTAACATTTATTTTTGAATTACTTACAGTAATTATTTTGATGGTAAAATCTGTGCTTTTATTGATTGTTTTTTCATTTCTATATTTGCAAATCACCTTAATGGCATTTGCCAGCTGGATGACATAAATACTATATAGATAGATACAGAGGCTGATATTAGGGAAGGGAAGGAGATGCTCAATCATCTATTTCCAGGTTGAAAAATGGATTTCTTGACAGTCAGGAGATCCCATCAGGATGGAAAATAGAGCAGTGAGAGTTTCATACAGTTTTCTCCCAGTACTGAAACACAAGTCTTCCAGAGTATTTTTCTGTGCAGAAAAAATGTGTGCCTTTTGTGCAAAATCCACACAAGATTTTTTTTAATGGTATGGTTGTGAAATCTGGAGAGTGAAGAAAGTTGATAGGAAGAGAATCAACTTATTTGAAATGTGATGGCAGAGAAGAGTTCTACTGATACCATGAACTGGTAAAAAAGATAAAATAAATGGATTCTAGAGCAAATTAATCCTGAATTCTCCTTAGAAGCCAAGATGACTAAAATGAGACTGTCATACTTCAGACGTATTATCATAGAATCATAGAATTGTAGAGTTGGAAGAGACCACAAGGGCCATCCAGTCCAACCCCCTGCCACACAGGAAATCACGATCAGACATGATTCAGTAGAAAAGACAATAATGGTTGTTAAGGTAGAAGGCAGTGGGGAAAAAAGGAAGACCACATTCCAGATGGACAGACCCAATCAAGGAAGCCTTGTGGCTTCCTTGAATCAACAGATCAGACCTGTTGATTGTCGGGCAACTTGGAGTTCTCTCATTCATAGGATCACCTCAAAGCTGACCTGGTGACAATTAACAACAGCAACATAGATTCTGATTAGGTGCATATAAAGATACAGATTTATCACTGTTAATTGCCATCAAGTTGACTATGAATGAGAGAACTCCAGACCTCCCTGCTTGGGTTTTGCAAACTCAGACCATGGCTTCTGAGTCTAGCTTTCTGCAATGCTTAGTCATGTTGGTTTCCAGGGAGTATTCAGGCTTGATTTGCTCTTGAACCCATTTATTTGTCTTTATGGCACTCCATGGTATCTGGAGAACTTTCCTCCAGCACCACATTTCAAATGAGGTGATTCTCTTCCTATCAGCTTTCTTCATCACCCAGCTTTCACAACCATACATAGAAACTGGAAATACTGTGGCATGGGTGACCCTGACTTCAGTGTTCAGTGATGTATCTTTATACTTGAAAATCTTGTCTTGCTGGATCCAAAAACATTGACCCTCAGTTAAATTCCATGTCACAGAAATACACTTTCAAAGAATGCATGCATCTAGAAATAACAAAGGTTTTTCTAACACAAAATTAATAGGTTGTAACACATCCAACTAAAGAGGGACTAATTACCAAATCACATGTCACAAGGAAGCATTACCTGCATTCCATCTCCAAGATTTAGTTGAAGTAGACAGGTTTCAGGACCTGAATACCCAGAAGATACCCGATCCCCCCTGAAGATGGAATTTTCAGGCCAAGTTAGTATTGGAGGTGAGACCAATAAGTAATGCCAGGTGCTGCAGGCTAAATTGCAGAAGAGAATGGCAAACCACCTCTGACTATTCCATGCCTAAGAAAACCCTAGGAAATTCATGGGGTCACCATAAGTTGAGGAGCAACCTGAAAGTGCATACACACAGAGAGACATGTTCTAAAAAAATGGATTTTTTTTGGTGAGGGGAAAGAATCATAGAATCATAGAATTGCAGAGTTGGAAGAGACCATGAGGGCCATCCAGTCCAACCCCCTGCCATGCAGGAAATCTTGATCAAAGCATCCCTGACAGATGGCCATCCAGCCTCTGTTTAAAGACCTCCAAGGAAGGAGACCCCACCATGCTCTGAGGGAGTGCATTTCACTGCTGAACAGCTCTTACTGTCAAAAAGTTCCTCCTAATGTTGAGGTGGAATCTCTGTTCCAGAAACAGAAAAAAGAAAAGGAGGGAAGTAGTAGTAGTAGTAATTTATTTATTTAAATAGTCTATTGACAATTTCAAACACTTACAGATATTAAAACAGTAAAAATATAGCTACAAAGATACAATTACAATAAAATCAAATTACTAACACTTGTTTTATCTTCCCCAAATTCCCCTCCCCAGATGCAACTAAAATTTTGAAATTGTGTAAAATAGCACCACTCAAAGACAAGATAGACAAAAGGGACAGTTCAGAAGACCATCAAGTACCCACCAACACTTTTCTAATGCCATTCTCTCTTCCATACTATATTAATATTATTTTCCTTGACAAGAATATACCCTCACAGAAATGCAAAGGTATTGTCACTAATACCAATTAGATAATCTACCAGCAACACAAACTTCCATATTAACATAACACATCTAGGCAGACTCTTTTTCTGCTTCTTGCTTCCTCTGATTGGCTGCTTTAACTGTGAAAAGGGAAACCTTAAGTATCACAAAGGAACTGACCCCTTCCAACAGAAAAGTCAGTTTAGACTCCCCCCCCCCACAACTATCTTGAAATAAGTCAAAGTATTGCTCTCTAATATTAGCACATAACTGACAGTGCAATAAATAATGGGGAAGATCTTCAACTTTGGATGCCCTGCATATACAAAGTCTATCTTGAATAGGGATGTCCTGATAACATCCTTGTAACACCCTTGTATCCAGTTGCTCAAAGTGGAGATGTGTGAAGGCCGTATGTAAACCTTTTGTTCATTGTAAAAAAACCAGGTATTTTTCTTCCTGGAAAAGTGTTTTGGACCTTGCAAGCAATTTCATAGATCTTAATGAAGATAGAGCAGCTAGATCTAATTGTGCTCTAATGTCTAAGGAGATTACTAGACACATTTAAAAGTGGTGTTACAGGAATGCTAGGAGAATGCAAAAGGGCTTTCTTTTCAGACAAAGTAGTTTCCCGCTTGTTATGCACCTGTTCTGCTGCCGTTTATTGATGGGAGAAGCCATCAATAGATCCCATGTTCTGTTCCTGTCACAGATGTTCCTGCGTGTGACAAGGTGCCCCACTATATTGGCAAGTGGGCGGTCCCTGCCAGAACATTTCCAGGTGAGATCGGGACATCTAGGTAAGTGACACACTTTTTATGACCCTCCCGAGGTTACTTCTACCTTTTAAAGTGTGTTTTTGTGCTTGCTGTCTTTTTTTGTGTTCTTTTTATTTTTGAATTTCCCACGCTCGCGTCTTCTCACGAGAATCTGCAAAATTTCAATCCAGGAAGTGAAGGGAGCTCTGTTAGAGCTCTGTTTGGGGTGTGGTGTGGTGTTATCAGTATGCTGATGACATCCAAATATATTTCTCCATGTCTTGGTCATCAGCCATGATGACAGATGGCATTTCTCCCCTCAGTCACTGTCTTGTAGCAGTAATAGACTGGATGAGGAAAAATCGACTCAAACAGAATCCAGAGAAAACAGAGATGCTTACAGTGGGGGCCCCTAAACCTGGTATTGGGTTGCAACCGCCAGTCCTCGACGGGGTCACGCTCTCTGCTAAGGACTGTGTTCGCAGTTTGGGGGTGCTCCTAGACTTCTCGCTTCACATGACTGCTCAGGTGAACACAACAGTCAAGAGCGCCTGTTATCAGCTTCAGCAGATACGCCAACTGCACCCTTACCTCGAGACAAAGGACCGAGAAACTGTAGTGCATGCACTGGTAACCTCACAACTTGATTTCTGCAATGCTCTCTACATGGGGCTACCATTATACCTAGTCCGGAAACTACAACTGGTGCAAAATATGGCAGTCAGGTTAGTCACTGGGAAATCAAGAAGGGAGCATATCACTCCAATCTTGAAATCTCTTCACTGGCTGCCTATCAGTATCCGAGCACAGTATAAGGTGTTGGTAATGACCTATAAAGCACTACCTGGCCTAGGTCCAACCTACATAAGGGATCATCTTCTCCCATATAACTCGCCCTGCACCCTTAGATCTTCTGGGAGGGGTTTATTGCAACCAATGAGATCTAGATAAACAACAACCTCCCAGAGATCTTTTTCTATTGCTGCTCCCAGACTATGGAATGCCGTGCCAGAGGAGATCCGTCAAGCAACTAGCTTGGAGAATTAAAAAAAGCCATCAAAACAGATCTCTTCTGGCAGGCCGTCCTTGAATAGAACAGACCGTTTTTTTATGGATGCTTCTCCCTCTTTTTATGTTTTTATGTCTTTATGTTTTGATATTCAGTTTTAAAGTCTTAGGGTAGTTATTTCATGTCACTGGTGAATTTGCCAGTTATTTTAAATATATACTATTATATGTAATTTGTGTGTGTGTGTGGGGGTAAATTGTTTTAACTTATTACTGTTGTTATGGATCTGTTTGTTTTCTATCCAATTGTGCCTAATAGACAAAAGGCGGGGTACAAAAATAAAGCTGTTGTTGTTATTATTATTATTATTATTATTATTTTGCTCCTGGATTGCTGAAATGATGGGAAAGGAGGTAAGTGCAGTGGGGAGTATGATTGTGGCATGACAGGGATGGGGCAGGGGTGGGAGTGGAAATTGTGGGATAGGAACACTTTTTTCATTCCTGTCTGATAATCTCCAAACACTCTTTGGAATAGGAGGGAAGAGAAATTCATAGGATATGAACAAGGACTGGGTGTATACTTTAATATAAGCTGACCATATTTTGAAAACTATATTTTATAGAAATTGGTGTCTGTGAAATAGACCTATTTTGTGCTCATACTTTTAAAAATCCAATAAAATCTTAAAAACTTAAAAAGTTGTCCCTAAGGTGAACCTATCATGCCGAATGAGATCCGTCAGATAACAAGCCTGAGTGGCTTTAAAAAAGCACTAAAGACGGATCTCTTTCGGCAGGCCTTTCCTAATTAGATCCCGGCCTCAGGGGATCCTGGCCTCTTCTAGGCTGCTGGCCATTTATTATATTTATTGTATTTATAGTTTTAAAAGTGATTTTAGATTAGTTGTTTTAATTTATATTTGTTTAATGTTTTTTTATGGGGGAGGGTGGGAGTGGGGGTGTTTAGGGATTTTATTTGTATTGTATTTTAAATTTTGTAAGCCGCCCCGATTGTTTTAACAGAGGGGCGGGGTATAAATAAATTTTATTATTATTATTATTATTTTTGTGGCAAGATTTGTTCAGAGAGGGCTTGCCATTGACCTCCTATGAGGCTGAGACCGTGCACACAACAACAACCAAAAGACATGACCCAAAATGGAAATAATAGTGACAAGGAATATGATCACATTAGCCTCCTTTCTTGCAGCAATCACATGAGTGAAGCAAACGGGAACATTGAAGCCAAAACTATTGCACCTCCTCTTTACTCACACAAGTATGCCGCAATTGTGCTGCTTTGTCAATTTCCAGCCTATCCACCAGCTCCATACCCCATAACTGTATCTGGCTATCACAGCATGCCTTTCTTTTTCTTTTTTCCCTTTTTTTTTTTTTTTTTGCTGTGATTGCACAATTATGGGGAAATGATTAAAAAATATTGTTTCCCTGTAAGTATGCAAAAACAGTGAGGTGGGGAAGGCACACCGAAAAAGCAATTTTCTCTGGCTTGGAATAGTGAGGGGAAGAGGAGAAGAGGAAGTCATGTGACCCCGCTTCATGCCACGAGACTTCCTTCATATCAGTACTGCCATGGAACTATCTTATCACACAGGGGAATGCTGCCATAGCAGTAATATTGGGAGCTATTGATATGTTTTCCCTGTCAATGATAAGATGTGCTACAGAAGCAGATGAACAGCAAGACAGCACCCGGATAGAGACAATAATGTGAATATGTAAGGGCCACATCTGCCGCTATCTTGCTGTAATTACAGAATATGATCCTTATGTGATAATCTCCTTGCTCTTCCTCTTTTCTAGTGAAGTAGATACATCTTGAGGTACCTCTTCTGCAAAACACAAGGATATTCTTTCCCCATCACATCTGTACATCTCACATTTGGATGGACTAAAAAGAATACTACAATTCAAGAGTTTGAGCCTCTCAGGCATGAAAAATGAAATATTTTCCCAAGGATCCATTCAAAAGGCACTCATTCCCCTTACAAAATGTGTATTAATTCACTCGCTCACTCATTTATATGGCACCATGAGCATGTAAAACACTTTACAGCGCACAGGCAGTCAGGTTCCCACCCACAAGGAGCTCACATTCTGCAGTTCAACATAGGAGAAGCCTCTGATACAGGGAAGGAAAACAGTGTGAGGTTAGTGGAGTTAACAGTATAATATAATAAAAGGAGCCCTAGTGATGCAGTGGCTAAATGCTGGTACTGCTGCCACAATGTTGTGAATTTGATCCTGCAGGGCTCCAAGGCTAACTCAGTCTTCCATCTTTCATAGCTCAGAAAAATGAGTACCCAACTTGTTGGGGGCAATTAGCCAACACATTGTAAACCGCTTAGGAAGTGCTTTGCGCTGATAAGTGGTATAGAAATATAAATGCTATTGCTACTGCTAAAATGCATTAATATTATACAAATTATGCCAATTTTGCCCCATTTTCTCCTTCAGCTACTTAGCGATAGGGCACTGTATGCAAAATTCATAGAGAGGTGAAACATGAGTGCATAGCTTAGCAACCAAAAACTTTTTCAAACAAATGTATTCTCCATAATGAAAATGGACTAAGATGGCAACCTATAGAGCTCCAGTGTCAGAGCCTGCAAGATATTTAAAGCCCTGCTGGCACAAAATCAGACAGATGGAAGAAAGCATGGACCATCTTTTTTTATACCCCCCCCCCACTCTCTTTCTCTCCCCACACATATGTGTGTGTTCTTATTCCATTAAAAAAAATTCAAAGGAAGACATTTTATTTATACCAGCTCTAGGGCTGACAAAAATCTTTCCTCCCCATATTTGAATGCATTTCTGGGGACTGGGAGGGATTTGGAACCTGTGGGTGTATGTGCCTTCAAGTCGCCTGTTGATTTATGGCAACTCTACAAATTTCATAGTGTTTTCTTAGTCAAGGAATACTCAGAGGTGGTTTTCTTAGGTCCTTCTTCTGAAATCTAGCCTGCAGCACCTGGTATTCATTGGTGGTCTTCCATCCAAGTACTAACCAAGGCTGACCCTGCTTAACTTCCATGACCAGATGGGACTTGATGCCTTTAGGGTATATAGGCCGTATTTGAAACCTAGATATCTGGGCACATTCAGGGACCACCAAGCAACTCAACTCCAGTGTCAAAGAAATAACATATGTGCACATTTCCACAAGGTTTGGGAGACAAATTCGGAGGTCTGTTCTGTTTTTATCTTTGTACTGTTTTAATGGTTTTGTTTTTGTTCATTACCTTGGGAGCCCTTGTGGAAGGCGATACAGAAATACTTTAAATTAATACTTTAAATAAAGTAATAAAGTAAAAATACTTTAAATTAATAATAAATATTAAAAGCCCTAAACACAATTCATTAAAACTAATTAAAACTACTCTTGAGTAAGTACTTTGAATCCTGTGACCTAAACAGTGTAATTACCCAGCCTGGAGAGAGTAGCAAAAAGCAAGAAATCATTTTTTTCATGAATCCAAGAAAACTAGGCTTTGGGGAAAAAATCCAGCTGGGAAATATAAAATTTGTTGGCTCTTTAGTTGCAGTCCCTCTTTAATTAATCAACAACTAAATTAACTTATTTCTAGAATTATATTACTGCTAACATTTGAACTTAAGTCAGTCAAAAAAGTTAATAATAAGTTTAAATCATTTGCCTTTTTCATTAGAAATTGGCTAACGTAATTGATAACTAAGTTCCTATCACAGCCCTGATGGCTATGATGAATTTTAATGAAACCATAGTAAACAAATGTTTCCTTACCACTGTTGCTACACTATTACAAACACAGAGTTGGAAAGGATCTTGAAACCAGCTAGATTTTTGCTCAGTGCAGAAAAAAAGATGTCTGCCCAATCTTTACTTGATAATATCCGGTGAGCGACATTCTGCCACTCATTCTAGGGAATTGGTCTACTTATGTTTATATAGCTATACTCATATTCATACATGATATTGTATACTAGCTCACTTGGTAACAAAAATATAACCACCAAAGCGTTCTTGTTATTAAAACATTTCTCCAAATATTCAACTGAAATCTACCTCCCTGCAAGCCATTAATAGCACATTGATCCACTTAATTCTCCATTAAGTATTATTGATTTTTACATTTATGTTATGGCAGGTGGAATTCTTTTCTTGTAACCCTTAGTCCTACCCTACAGGTCTTTGCCTTGTCAGGTGTATTGTGAAAAGACAAAAAAATTAAAATAAACTACTGCAGATTCTTTTCTTGAGGGAATCACTTGAACATTCCTTCTTTATGCCACTTTTGCTCATATGCTCCACAGACATCCAGCTCCTGAACTAGTATTTGGAAAATAACACGGTGCTGAAGAGCATACAAACTATATGTACCCGTACTATTGAGAGTACAGGAACTGAGATGTGTCAGAAGGAATGTTGAGAGCTTGTTCATATTCCTGTTTCTACAAACACAGGAACAAATGTTCCAGAATTATCCAGTGAAATTTTTCAGAATGCAAGGAAGCCTGAACTCCACCTTCCCAAAGTTTGTGTACCATTTCTCAGTTCTGTTTGCATATGTTAATTTGTTTCCCCTCTGTTGCTGTTGTGTGTCTTCAAGTCATTTCTGACTTTCGGATACCCAAAGACAAAACTATCATGGGGTTTTCTTGGCAAGATTTATTCAGAGGGAGTTTGCCTTTGCCTTCTTCTGAGGCTGAGAGAATGTGACTTCCCCAAAGTCACCCAGTATGTTTCAATGACTGAGCAGGGACTCAAACTCTGGTCTCCAGAGTCATAGGAGATTATCAGATGCATCAAGAATGGCATTATGATGATGTCCTGAGATTGCAAAAGGGCTTCATTATCAGACGACATCATCACCCTTTGTCTCCCAAGAATTCAGCTGCTGTTCTGAGGCTGTTATTTTTTATTGATGAGGAGAATCTGGAAATTGATCTCCCATGGCATTTCTGTCCCAGATTTGCCTATCTGCAAGAGTGTTGCCTCTTCTCTGTGAATTGCAAGAAATCAAGAACTTCTCACAATTGACAAAAACCAGCAAAAAATTGCAGCCATCCTTTCAACTTAGCCTCAGAGACTTTTGAAGTACAAAAAAGTGGTCCAAGAAACTATCTTTCTCACTATATGAACCTACCAAGGTTCTGAGATCCAGAGGAGAAGGTTTTATCTTGGTTCCTCCACCCTCACAGTCTCACTTGGTGAGGACACAAGGAGGCTTACCAGCTCGCCAGTGGGCCAGTTTGTGGTCCAACCAGTGCCTCCTACACTCCGCCTCTGGTGGCCCCTGGTGGCCACGTGGCCAGCCGATATGGGGGTGCCATTGCCAGTCTTCTCCTTCCTGGCCTGTGTTGTGTCCGGAAAGGAGCATAAAAGAGCAGGCCAATTGGGGAAGGCCTGCCCTGCCCCATTTGGCTCACACAGAGGAGGAGGCGGGTCATCCAGCTGCACTTTCCGACACGGATGGATGACGAAGGAGCCTGTGACAGGGCTGGTATTTAAGCCGGCCTCCGGTGCAGGCTCCTCTACTTGGCTTATTGGATCCGAAGATGCAGGATCTTCCAGAGGAGGGAGAGGCCGGGTAGGCCTGAAGCGGCCAGGAAGAGAACTCGAGGATAACAGGCTGAGTGGTGCTCGGGCTGCTTCAGACTCCTCCCTCCCTTGGCAGCATTTACAGGTGGCCACGGCAAGAAGGGACAGTGTGGCCGGGAGCGGCCAGGGCCGCAGGGGAGAACGCGGCTGCAACGAGCGGCAGCCAGGGATGCAGGAGAAGGCACAGCTGTGAAGGGTGGCACCCAGGGCCTCCGGAGGCTACACAATGAGAGGAGCAGTGGCAATCAGCCGCGGAGTGGAAGGTGAGCCCATGTCAGACAGCAGTAGGCAGCCAGGAGGCAAGACGGTGGCACGTTCAGGTTCACAGAGATCCCTCCCCCCTGTCAATGTTTAATTAACACCTTGTTTACAGGGGAGGAGAGAGTGTCAGGCGGGGCAGCTTGGCCAACAGCTCTCTCCTCCAGGAAGGTTGGGAATGTCCTACAAGAGTCCATTGACAACACTGAGTTGGGCAATGATGAGATCATGACCCATGTATGAGCGCCAACTATTTTGCAGCAATCAGCAAGTTGTGGCCTTTTATTGCCAATCACCATCTACTAACCTGTACCTAACCACTTTTCCTTATTGTACTCAATACAAATCTGTTTATTATACCCGATTCTATGTGTCTTCTTTAGGGAGGGGGAGTGGGGTCATACGGTCTTGGTCCATGAGAGAGCCTTCTCAATGGCTGCTCCCACCCTTTGGAATGTCCTTCCATGGGAGGCTAGGCTGGTCCCCTTCCTGGTTTCCTTTTGCCAGCAAGCAAAGATGTTTTTGTTTAAGCAGGCTTTTAATGTATAATGTATAAGTGGGGGGGGGTTTAATTGGCTGTTTTCTTTATCTTTTTAAACTTTGTTAAAATTATTTTAAAATGTTTTATTTGCTATTTTAACTGTTTTAAAGTGTATGGCAATTGTTTTTCATTAACCACCTTGGAAGCTGCCTTGGGTCCTACTTTGGAAGAAAGGAAGCATATAAATTAAATAAATAATTAATAAATAATTTTTCCAAATGCTACTCAATCCTGCCTGATAAAGCCTTTTTTTTCTGTAGGAAAGACATCAAAAAAGGTGTGCTCCTTGTGGAAATCCTGCTTTTCTGTACAAAGACTTTTCACATTTCTTTTGTTGGACTATCCTCCTCACGATTTCAAGATTGTATAAAGGATGAGGTTGTGTTATATGCCTGATAATTAAGATTATTTCTCCTGGCATAAGTAAAAGTCTAGGATCATTTACAGGGTGCAGTCCCATACACACTTGCCTGGGATTCTTACATGCCTTTACACCCCCTCCCTTCTAATAGTTTGGCAATAATTCATAAATTGGCAATAATTGACAGTTCATGTAGGTCCACAGTAGACCAAACCATCCATGGGTTCAAGTAAAGGTCACCCAGAGACCTAACAATGTTGTCTCAGAAATTCCTCAAAAACAGACATGCCCAGGACTGATTCTGTGAAGCCCCCTCAGTCAGCCGTTAGGGAGGAAGGTGCTAATCTCCCTTGGACATAGCTAGCAGTGAGTCATACCCCAAAACAAATAACTGACTGAAACACCTACTATCTTGCAAACGTCTTCCTTCATACCTTTGCCTACCTACAATGTGAAGGTTGCCTCAAACCCTTCAGTCTTAAAGTTACAAACATTAACAACTATCAATGAAGCCAGAGCTTCTATTGTTTAACTCTGAGAAACTCAAGCATTGTTCTACACTCAAAAACATGCCCTAAGGGTATGGTATTGGATATAAATATGACTCTCAAATCATAGCCATGTGAGCATAGCTCCATATACCTCATCACTCTGCCAGGTTGCTATGCAACCCTTAGCATCAAGCCTGAGTATTCTTTGCTGTATGAATCTCGACTCTCTAGATAGCTAAAGTATAGTCCATCATCCCTGAAATTTATTCCTCTATCCAAATATTTCCTTCTAATTCTTTGCTAGACTTGTGTGATTGCTTGAAACATGAGTGCAAGTATGAGTGGTCCCATGATTATTTTCCAATAAAACTTTTTTTTTTTGTATTATTATTGGCTTTTATTCTTGGAGTCTCTCAGTGAATTCTGGTATACACAGGTATAAAGATCCCTAAGTTACCTGACCTCTTGCAACCATACCCTTTGAGCTAATTAAAATTTCCCAAAATAGTATCACAACTCGGAGGTCAAAAGTGGGTCCCACAGACCTCCCAGTAATTTGGGTAACAAGTCTGGTGCAGAACATGGGCACAGCCTATCCCCTAACTCATGGAATTGTTGTGGAGCCAACCCATGGAATTAGGCAAGGCAGATGTAGGAAAATCTGAATGAGACACAAGCAGGCTTTTCACATGTGAGTGTTTGCAAGTGTGGAATTGAGTGAGTGGAGCCATAAGGGCTACCGTGGGGTTGGGAATCTTCCCCCCCTTCTAACTTGGTTGTGTCTGGTAGCCGCCCCTAACTGGCCATGAACCACTTTAGACTGAAAGGTCTGGACATTGACTGTGCCCAGGAATCTTTCCCGTACCCCAGTGATTCCAGTAAAAGGATGGAATCAAGACAATAGCCTTATAAGTAGTTATGCATAGGATTGTAATGTTAGAGACTGTCTTCCAACTCAGTTTATACCTATGACCCACTTGTGTTTATTGCAGAAAAAACTGGTGATGACTCTCTTGTTGATGCCAAAATTAGTTTCCTTTTGCCTATATAATGCTGCTCTCTCTAGCAGTGATGACTTTTGGTCATCATTGATATAGAGTTGTTTGCATCATGAAATAGGCACATCCTAAGCCTAAACTTGAATGAGCAAGAACACTGCTGAGTGAAGCCAAGTTTCAAACAAACGTTAGATGTCAGCACAACATTGCTGCCCATCTTCATGCCATAACTGTTTATGACAGTGAAGTAGGGCTATATATTACTATAAGCAGCACTCCACAACCTTTGGTAGCCGTGCAGAAGAGCCAAACGTTCATTTTGTGATTTGTGACACAATTCTATACAAAGATTCAACCAAATATTTGTGAAACCAACCTGGTAATTTATGAAATGTTTGGGGAAATATCCCTTGCTCACACAACTTTGTGTTTCAGTGGAAAAAGAATGACTAATTCATCAGTATGTTTACTTGGGAAAAAGTCCCACTGAAGCCAGCAAAGGTTACTTGTTATTAGACATGCATAGGCTTCTGTGGTTACCGTAAATTCTGTTTCCAACATCCCCCCCATCCTCCCCCAAAAAACACAGAATGGGATGCCTTTAAAAACTTCATCTTGAAATAAAGCATTTTTGTGTTTAGGTAAAATTTGAATTTTTATTTTTATTTTTTAAAGCAGCATTTACAGCAGATTTTTTCCTAATGTTTTAGGTTTAAACATATGACTGCGCAGAATAGTATATTGATTCTATTCCACCACTGCCCTTTTTTTGGAAGGGTACTAACACATTACCTCTTGAATTACTGTAAAAGTGCAATTTTTTAGGTAGTCAACTGCTGGTTGATATACAGGTTGCCTCTCTCTTATTTGAAATACTTGGAACCAAAGCTATTTTGGATTTTGGAATATTTCAGATTTTGGAATACTTGCATATAGATAATGAGATATCTTGGAGATGGGACTAAAGTCTAAACAGGAAATTAATTTATTTTTATAGACACCTTATACACATAGCCTGAAGGTAATTTTATACATTATTTTAAATAATTTGTGAATGAAACAAAGTCTGTGTAAACTGAACCATCAGAAAGCAAATACATCATTATTTCAACCACCCATGAGGACAATTTTAGATTTTGGACTATTTTGGATTTTGGAATTCTAGATAAGGGAGACTCAACCTGTAATGGTGACCTCCTGTGAATGGCAAAGCCCCCCTCTCTTTTGGGGTAAGGTGACTGTCCTTTTGCATTTTCCAAAAAGTATGTATGTATGCATATATGTATTTGAAAAATAAACCTCAGTGGTCAAAACTGGGATCATATGCATTTATGCATGTTTGCTTTGAGGTCTCCAGGCCACTCAGATAGGGTGGAAGGAAGGAGAGAGAAGGAGGAGGAGAAGAATGACAAGGGGAAGAGAGGAAGGGAGGGAAAAATCCTTTGCAATTACTACAAGTAATGACTACAAGGCAAGATATGACTTCCTGTTTGGTTTATTCTTGTCCAGTAAGAGACAAGTCATCGTCCTCATTCTCACAGCAGAATGGCAAGATGTTTTTTCTGGTCTTAGAGAGATTTTGTGTAATTTTAAGCATTTTTTGACATTTCTGTAAAATGTGAAAAATGTGCTATTTAGAAAGTGGTGATAATGGTTCCTTTTTGTTGCATCAACTAGTAATAATGGTAGCATTGCATGGGCTGTTAGTTTCTATGTCTCTCCTGTTGTGCTTCCTCTGTGTGTGCTTAGCTTCACAACAGGGGAAAAATACATTAGTGGGTTCCCCCCCCACACAAAGATACATTGCACAACTTGTGGAAAACATTGCAAAACGTAAGCATTTGGTGTCTTGGCCACCTGCTTAAGGGAAATCTCTCCCAAGAGCCACATGGAAACTTTGACCTAGTACCACCTGGACTTCACTTAGGGCAAATCCACACTACACAAATAATCCAGTTTGAAACCAGATTATTTGCCATGGCTCTTTCCTATTGAACCGTTTGTTGTTTTGTCATTTTGGATTTTTATTTGTAGATTTGCATTTGTATTTGTAGGAGCTGTAGATTTACAAGTCCTTTAGCCTTCTCTGCCAAAGAGTGCTGGTACCTTACCAAACTACAAATCCCAAGATTCCATAGGAAGGAACTATGGCAAATAATACAGTTTCAAACTGGATTATTTGCCTAATGTGGATGCATCCCTGGTTTCAAAGTGCTGCCACTTCGGCTCTAGCTTCATCCATTTTGGCTCCGCCTATCCACCTTGGTTCTGGCCAATTTTGGCAATGGCTCCACCCACTGTTGGAAGAAGGACAATGTTAGCATTTGCTAGGGCAGAAAGAGAGCAGATGAGAGGAAAGATAATTTGCATCTCAATTTCTTTGTTCTCATACGGCAGAAAGAGGAATAAATTGCTAGGAAAATCATAGCCTCGTAGAATCAGAGAGTTGGGAAAGACCACAAGGGCCATCCAGTCCAAACCCCTGCAAGAATACCAGTTAATGTAATGGCTGAGCAGTGATTTGTACCATAGAGAATCATAGAATCATAGAATTGCAGAGTTGGAAGAGACCACGAGGGCCATCCAGTCCAACCCCCCTGCCATGCAGGAAATCACAATCAAAGCATCCCCGACAGATGGCCATCCAGCCTCTGTTTAAAGACCTCCAAGGAAGGAGACCCCACCACGCTCCGTGGGAGTGTGTTCCAGCTCTTACTGTCAAAAAGTTCCTCCTCATATTGAGGTGGAATCTCTGTTCCTGGAGCTTGCACCCATTGCTCCGTGTTCCAGTCTCTATTGAGGGTAAGTTTGTTACCCTCAAACTTATGTCAATAAACAACAACATAGTTTATTGATTAGTTGCTAGACCATATCAAAGTTATTAAATTCCAACATTATATAAAATCATAAAGACAAACAAGCAGAAATACACTAATAAAACCTTAAAAAGGCATCATATCCAATAGTGCTATAAAATTTCATATATAGATAGATACATAGATACATATATATATATTCACACCTAGATACACACATATACCCATATACCCACACGCACGCGCACACACAGACACACACAGACACACATATATGTATATATGCAAGTATGTGCATCTGCATACAATCTAACATAAAAACAGATAACAAAAATTTAATGAAATAGGAATAAACTATATAAAATAATAATAACCACGTAACCCTAAATAACATTATTAAGTAAAATTAAGTTATGGGGGGGGGAAGCCCTCCATATGTTTACTCTGGATTCTCTTCAGATCATATAAAACTTCCTACTTTTACTAAGGATCCCCAAACTTATGTCAATTTTCAGAGTTTATAAACTACCACAGCTTCCACGTGTCAATTTGGGAATCATAATATGTGGAAGGTGCTGAGAATTTTCTCTGTGCTTCGTGGGCCTTCTCTTAAGGAGCTACCCTTTCTAGGATTCCCTGGAGAAAGGAAATGGATGCTGAAGCAATTTAAATTTGCAGTGTTGATGGCCTACTGATAGCATTGGTCATCTGCCACTGCTATAAGTATGCTGGAATGAGACTTTTGCTATGATCTTTAGACTGCAGGTTAGAAAGAAAGATTAACTTGGAGAAAGTATTTGTATTTAGAAAATGATTGCCCTGTCACATGTCCTTCAACAGGACACAGACAAATTGACTGATCCCTTCCCCTTTCACTAGCAATGCATTTTAAACCAAACTGGTTCTACATTTTCCATGACATATGCTTGCTTCTGGGCTTGGGGATCTCCCAAATGGTGTGTTGCAAAGGCAGAAGTGTTATTAACCTCTGGAATCCCTGGTAATTTATGTCCTGTTCTTTAGAACAACCAGGGTGGGGGGAATGTCAACAAGGAAATAGATGACTCAAAGACAATCTTGTGGTTTCATTCAAGTTTGGTGCTGGAGGGGAAATAATTCAACATCATAGAATCAAGGTATCTGTATCTTGGGTCAAATCCACACTACACAAATAATCCATTTTGAAATTGGATTATTTGCCATGGCTCATCTGTAATCCTGGGACTTGTAGTTTGGTGAGGCACCAACACTCTTTGGCAGAGAATGCTAAAGGCCTTATAAGGCTACAAATCCCAGGATTCAATAGGAAAGAGCCATGGCAAATAATCCAGTTTCAAAATGCATTATTTGTGTAGTGTGGGTTTGGCCTAGGAGTGGCAAAACAATGATACTTCATGCCATCCAAAGCTGCTTTGATTAAGAACCCATGGAATACCAGCAGAACAGGGACCAGCATAGCGTAGTGATTAAAGAGTTGCACTAAACTCTGGAGACCAGGGTTCAAATGCCTGCTCGGCCATGAAAATCCACTGGGTGACTTTGGGCAAGTCACCTGCTCTCAGCCTCAGAAAACTCTGTGATAGGTTTGCCATACAGTTGCCATACGTCAGAAATGACTTAAAGGCACACTATCACAACCACCATCAGCAGAACACACCAGATATGTATACAATACCTGCAAATGTCCATGTCCTCACTGAAAAAAGTTGTCTAAATACATGGAGAAATCCTGTTGAGAAAATGGTAAAATTCCACAACATTTTGCTTTTCAGGATTTTCTGTACAATACACACACAGAGAGACACACACAAAACTAGGTTGTGCAAAAATAGCATTTTATGCAGAAAACAATGGATTTTGTGCAGAATACAGTTTTCTTTTAGAATCTTCAAAGTATAAAATCATAGCATTGAAAAGGATCCCAATTGTCACCCAGTTCCACTCACTGCCAATGCAAGAATTCACAGCCAAAGCATGATTGGCAGGTGTCATCCACTTGTGATATTAATATTTGGGAGAATTATTATTAGCTCAAATGGAATGCTGCAAGAGGCAGGTAACTTCCTTTTCACCCACATATAGCAGTACTAACTGCAGAGAACCCCTGTTGAAAGTAAAATTAATGTTTTTTATTGGAGATAACACAAAAAGCATTAACATGCACAACACACGCTCACAAGAACCACACAAGGCTAGTGATGGATTTAAGGTGGAAAGGTTGGATAGAGGAATGGATTCAGGAGATAGGGCAATAGTTACCAATTTTGAAGAGGAGTGAAGTACTCAGACCAAAGCCTGAGGGTGGCACTGGAAGTTCTGATCCAGAGGCCTGCCAATAGAGAGAGTGGCTGGGTCTCATCCATAATGGCACATGTTGCTATTGTTTAGGCTTGGATATTTATATATATAACCCATTTTGTGCCTTGAAGGTGCATTTTGGCTACAACAAATGCCTATATGATTCCCCCACAGAAGGAACAAAGGAGAACAAAACTCTACTGATTGTCTGAAATGGCAGGGAGATAGGCATTGATTGATTTATGACAACCTCACATTGTAGGACAAGAGGGGGTTCTGAGAGATATTTTCTGGAATTTTGATTGTGTAGGTCACTCAATTGTTTAGGATTGTTTAGAGTAACATGAGAAAGGACAACCATTTAGTAAATACAAATACCTTCAATGAAGCAGAGTCTGCCACTTCTGAGGTAGTCTATTCTACTCTCAAATTAGTCTTACCACCAAGAAATTCTTCCCAAAGCTTAGCCAGAATCTCCTTTCAGTCATTTGGTTCAGGTTCTGTGCTTCAGGGCGTCAGAAATGAATTTCTCTCCAACTTCTGATTTAGGAGATTTTCAGACAGGCAAAAATCGCTCTTTGCCGCGCGAGCAGCCTCCCGAAACTGCTGCGCGGCAAGGGTCTTCTTCGGACGACGCTGTGCCTCTGGCGAAACCGTCCGTGTCACTTCCGTGAAGCTTGGGACGGCTCCGCGTCATATTTCAAGCACGGAGGCTGCCCGTGATTGAAATATGACGCGGAGCCGTCCCAAGCTTCACGGAAGTGACACGGACGGTTTCGCCAGAGGCACAGCGTCATCCGAAGAAGACCCTTGCCGCGCAGCAGTTTCGGGAGGCTGCTCGCGCGGCAAAGAGCGATTTTTGCCTGTCTGAAAATCTCCTTAGAGCTACTTCCAACTTTCAAATATTGCACAAAATAGGTATTTTTACATAGTTCCCCCAAATTCTTTTTGTACATTTTTTTTTTGGCAAAAAAAGTCTAGAAGTACATAATATTATTGAAAAATATGCATTAACAATTCCGTTCTTCCTCAGTGGGGGGAAAAATTTCAACTTCATTCATTCTTACATGTGAAGACTTACATCCCTAGAACATGTTAACTCTATTTATATATTTATTTATATCTCGCTCTTTAGCCAGAAGGCTATCAGAGCGGCTTACAAATTGTTTTAAGCAATAGCAGTTTACACATCTACACTGCAATAAGCAGTTTCCAATGTGTGCTAATTGCCCCCACAAGCCGGGTACTCATTTTACTGACCTACGAAAGGATGGAAGGCTGAGTGAACCTTGGAGACCACTGGAATCGAACTTGCAATGTGGTGCTTCTCATAAAGACTCCTACATAGTGTGGATTTCCCAGATGTGACCACAGTCTTCTAGCATCATTGAGCAGCATCTAATACAGTGGCTCACAAGACAGAAGTATTTTCCAGATAATCTGCCATGTCCCTTTCAACCAGAATCCTTTCCCCTATTTCAATATGCATGTTTTGACCATGTTTTTCCCATTTATTTTGCAGAATGTACCACAAGCCTGGAAATGTATAGATTTCCAATACAAATAGCATCCTTTTTTATGAGTTCTGAATTAGATAAACTCATTTTTAAACAAATAAAATTTGACAGATTTTATTTCTCATGTATCTCTAGCTTAAGAAAAGGTTGGACAGCCACCTGATGTGAGCAATGCTGGCATTATTGGTGTAGTGATTAGATTAGATTTGTTAGTGGTGGGGGGTTAGATAAGAAGGCTTACAGCAGTGTCCCCCCAGCCTGGGGCTCCCTAGATATGTCGGATTACAACACGAGCACATCATGTGGGCACCAGGTTGTTGGAGGCTGATTTATTGGATTCCTTTCAGAGGTGAATCAAAAGTCTTCTAGAAGACTGTCTCATCTCCAGAGTCAGGACTCTGTGGATGGTGTGTGTTTATGGGTTCCATGAAACTGCTACTCTTGACATTGCAGTTCTGGCAACAGTTGTTATGGACTAGCCACAGGTGGAAATGGCTCAGACAAGCACCCACTGAAGAAAAGACATTGCAGAAGTGTTGATTCAATCATCCTTGCCCCAAAGGTGACATTTCTTATCATAGTCATTTCCCATCTGTAGTGCATTGTTTGCCAACTGCAGGGCCACCTGTTGGGAGAGAAATAACTTTATCTAGGGGGTATTCAGTATTTTAATTGGTTAATCAGGAAACCTAAGCAAACTTGATGCTGGTAGTAGAATTCAAAGACATAGCTCTGTTAGGAGATTATCACACTACCCTGTTATAGTGCTATTATTCCACTTTAAATGCTAAGGCTGCCTCCTCTAGAATCCAGGGATTTGCAGTTTAGAGAGGGGCATTTAGCCCTCTCAACCACAAAGCTCTTAGGCCTCACTATTCTACAAACTCCAGAACTCCACAGGAGGCAGCCATAGAAGTTAAAGTGGAATAATAGCATTATAACATTATAGTGTGATTCTGGATCAGTAGGCAAAGGAATATTGTAGCACCTTTGAGACTAAGGAGATTATCAGATGAGGCTAATGGGGTGCCATAATGATGCTAGTGGAGTGCAAAAGGGCACCAATATCAGACAACATCATCCTTTTGGGTTCTGCTGGTGTTACTATGGTGTTCTGTTTAATTGACAGGCCGAGCCATCAATAGATCTCTCATTCGTTTCTGTGCCAGCACTACTGGTGTTTGAAACCTTGTGCCATTGTCCTGCCATGGATACAGCATCAATGGGCGGTCCTGCCAGAACACTTCTGGGTGAGATCTCAAAAACAAGGCAGGCTATCCTATTTTTATTAACCTTCCTGGGTTACTTGTTATATTTTTTAGTGTGTTTATATGCTTGTGTAAACTTTTTTCTTGTTATTTTTCTTTGTCTTCTTGAATTTCTTGCACTCACCCCTTCTTACAAGAGATTTCAGTCCAGGAAGTGAATGAAGCTCCATTAGAACTCCGTCCATGCCTGGGCCGCCTTTGGACAGAAGAGAAGGTAAGTCTGATGGGGAGGGTTATTGTGTCGGGACAGGGGCAGGATTGGAGATTGTGGGACAGGAACACTTTTTGTGTTCCTGTCTGATAATCTCCTAACTGGGAGAAAGAAGGTTGTAGCACAAGCTTATTGATGTTGGTAGATAATGGCATTCAGCACAGCTGCTGGCTATAGAATTTGACCAGGAACTAACTCTTCTGTGTCCTTGGCCAGACAATCAAAAATCTTTCCATTTTTTGAGCATACTTATGTACATCTGGGCAGGGGTGTTGTACAGATATGGCCATATCCTAACACCAAAATTGGCCCAACAGCATCTGAAAGTCTTATTGTTGCCAAGAAGATGTTCACCCAATGCTCTGCCCCTGTTTGCACTGCTCCAGATACCAAAATACCTCCCGCAAATTTGCAACCTATAAAAAAAATGTGACAATGGTTCACCTAATCCCTTTCAAATTTAGAGTCCTAGCAACCCGAGTTACTTTTCTTTCTTATCTCTGTCTGAAATAAAATGCCAGTTCTGTCTTCATTCCAGCATTTTAGGTTGTAAAGGCTTGTTTCATAGGTTATGTTTTCTGATGCAGTAATCAGCTCTGAGAATCCTGTCCTTGTAATGTTTTAATTGCATCACAATAACCCACCTCGGGAGTTTTGTAATTGCTGGACTAAAGCAGAGCATTAGTTCAAGACTGAACCAACAAACCAATCTGATGTGTGCATCTGTTTATTCCTCAGTACATGTTTCAGCAGTAAAGCATGCATTTTAAGTTATTATTCAAACCTTACAGAATACACATGGTTTTTCAAACCATTAATTAATATTTCTGTTCAGTGAAGGCATGCTAAGTAATACAAATCTAAATAAACTTTGTTAAAGATCTACAAAATGAGATTTGTGGAATTCTGCTCACTGGCTTTTATAACCACTCCTTTATGGATGATATCCTGGCATCACCGTGTGTGGCTAGTTTTCATCAAAGTATGTACTCCCATTTCTTTTACTGCACACAATTTCTTTAGCATGAGCTATGGAATGTATAAACAGCCACCTAATGCTAGACTTAGAGAGGCCTCTTCTATACATAGAGCAACAGCTAGAGATGTCTCCTTTTACACTTAACCTCAGAGCTGCCCTGTGGCTACATGCTTTTCTCAAGATTAAAATCAGCCATTTAGAAGCATTTCCCCCATCTCACAGCATACCAAATTGGAGTGCACGAGTCTCTGTGTGAATCTTTTGAGTGTATAAGTCTGTACGGAAATTGTTCAGTCATTTCAGACTGTAGTCCCCCCTCTCCCCTAGCTGTTGAAAAATGAAGGTTTCATAGACCTCAAAGAAAGCAAATGGGATGAAAAAATAACTAATGTTTGTGTCTAATTTCAAATTTATAAAGAAATAAACTAAAATATCCCATGTCATGTTTTGAAATCATCCAGGTGTTACCCTAAATGCTTGGGGGTCTTAAGTACCCTCAAAATATCAATATTAATTTGGGGAATTAATATATTCAGCTAGGTTATGAGAGAGAGGGCAACAGCTAGCAGGGCCTTTTGACCTATGTCTACCGGTAATCAGGAGGAGACGTTAAGCTAAATAGTACAATAATTGGTCTCTATTTGA
The DNA here is from genome assembly GCA_030847615.1 of Gambelia wislizenii. Taxonomy (NCBI): domain Eukaryota; kingdom Metazoa; phylum Chordata; class Lepidosauria; order Squamata; family Crotaphytidae; genus Gambelia; species Gambelia wislizenii. Next base: position 239,899,257 of record JAUMIR010000005.1, read on the forward strand.
GAAAACAATTATAACAACATTCACATACATGCTCAGGCTTCAAGGATTCATGCAAGGCTAGTGAATGAAGTAGGATATATTGGGATAAAGGAATAGGGAAGGCAGTGGTTTGTGGGAGATACGACACCTGTCCTGCAGAACAGAAATTCCTGCAGCAACGGCGTGTCAGAGAGCACTCTGAGGGTCTGTCCGCAAACTGGCAGCATGGGTATAGGAGAAGGAGCTGAAGACAGTTTGGTGTTGTTTTGAAGGGTTTTTATAGTAAATATTTGCCTTCAAGGGAGGGGGGTTAGAGTGAAAGACAGTGCTTCTTAAGAGTTGCTCAGGGTGAGACAATAGACACTCCGGATATGTTAATGGTCCTTAATGTGTGGATACTTTACGACTGAATAGAGAAGCAACCTTCTTTGTTTGTGGAAGGGTAAAGGTATGAGGATTATTTACAGGTTTAAGTATCCCAGCTTTGGTTGATTGGATTAGCCAGGTGTTGAGACCTCCAGTTGCCTTGCAAATTAACTTTTCTTTGGACTTTGGTCAGGCCCTCCTTAAGTGCATACCTGACTGAACAATGTTTGTCTTTGGGATTCCTGGTTGTGGAATTTCCCAAGTTTAATGGCCACACTACGGGAAAGGCCACATTTGACCTAATTATTAAATATTGCCAATTTATTATAGATATGGGGCAAAAGGTGTCAGGGTTGGTAACACAGGGGGAGGCAATCCTATGGAGATAGAAGCAAGGAGTAGAAACATAGGAACTGTCATCAGCTCATGTGGAGGCACGTGGCTTTCAAGTCAAGTAGAGTGCTGACTTTACTATGAGTTTTAATCCAAACATTAACATATCTTGGATACCTCCTTTAAAATCTAGACTAGATTCTGGAATAGATTCACCACTGCATTGACATGGAACTTCCAGCCACTACTGATCAAATCTAGAGTTTGGATATAACTTATTGAAAAATAATTTGTTACCAAAACTGATTAAATTATTCAAAAATGAATTCTAAAGTCAATATTCTGTTCATTATAACATCAATAAAATTAATGGTTTGGAGTAATGAGCAATTTTTTATGTTACAGAGTATTATTAGCTTCAAGGGGGTGGCCTCCAGGGGGCATTTTTAGTAATTTAAAGGTATTTTCTTTAAAATAAACAAGAAATAACAATGTTACTTTTAGAAAGCAAGTAATGTGAATGAATTAACATTAATTAATACCAACTATTATCCACAGTATTAGTTTTATTGGATGCTTTCTCAATCTCTGGCCAATTTGGTGGGGGGATTTTTGACCCCGGGGTCACTGGGGCTATATAAATGGCCCTTGGGCCCCATATGTGTTCCACAAAGCATTTTTTACCACCACCCCATCTGTGATGGACCTGCCCACTGAGTTTGCCTCAATACACACAGCCTGTCTGTCTGTCACTGCCACCTTACTTCAGCTCCCCTTTTAAATCCCTTAACTGGACTGGGGCTGAGTCTCCAGGTGACCCTTCCAGAGGACAGATTAGGTATTAGTGTGATTTCCTTTGGGTAGCGTGGCTTTTACTCCTTCTAGTGAGTGTAATAAAGCACAATGTGTCTGTGAGCAATTAACAAAACAAATTGGTTGGTTTATTATCTTTAAGGTTACATACTTATAGAATCATAGGATCATAGAATTGTAGAGTTGGAAGAGACCACAAGGGCCATCCATTCCAACCCCCTGCCATGCAAAAAATCACAATCAAAGCATCCCTGACAGATGGCCATCCAGCCTCTGTTTAAAGACCTCCAAGGAAGGAGACCCCACCACGCTCCAAGGGAGTGTGTTCCACTGCCAAACAGCCCTTAACTGTCAGAAACTTCCACTGTTCAATCCTCTGCATGTAATATTTTTCCTTTTCTTAGTTTCACTTATTGTTACTGTTTAGTGACAGACTATTTCTATAACCATATATATTAATACTTTAGTCTCTTGACTAAGTTAACCAAATTGCCTTCATACATGACACCCTCATTATCTCAACAGACTTATCCACACTTTCTCGCACAACTCTCAACTTCAACTCTTAACTTCAACTGCCATTCTCTCAACTCCAACTGACTCTCTTAACTGACATTCACTCAGATCATACTCTCAGAACCCCCTCCCATCACAGTTTCCTGTGCTGGGATTGGCTCCCACAGTCTTTCATCTCATTCGCTCACATGCCCCTCCCATCACAGCTCCCTGGGTTAGGATTGGTTCCTTGATTTCTTTTTTTACATGCTTTGCAGTTCTACTTCTCCACATCATCTCTAAACTAAAGCCCCCAAATGTGTTGTCTTTCTTCATATGGAAGGCTATCAAACAATGCATATGGAACATGTTTAAATGGTTTGTTTATTTATTACATTTTACGTCTGTGCTTATGTCAATGGGCGTTTTATTGTTTTTTTATCATATACCCTCCAACATTTCACAGATGAAAACTGTGACATGTGTGGCCAAGCAACATTAGTGTGGTTTAAGATGGCAGAAGTTATTAATGAGGATGAACACATAAGATAGGAAAGGCTGTAGCAATTTGCTTTTACCTGAGCCTACTGGGAAAGGCAGAATACTGCCCTCTCCTCTCCACTCCTCTCTCTGCTTCTGATTTAATGGAGTTCAAACTAGTTTTAGATTTCTAACTCAGTTTACAGCAATGGAAGTAAGTTGAGGACACTGGGGGACATTTTAAAAACAGCTGAAAGTGGGATGACAAAGCATCAATCTGGGTTGTTCCTGTCAAATTGGGACAGTGGAAGTACTGTATATGGTATGGTTGGTGTTTTTGTTTGTTTTCTGTCACTTATAGAAGTAAATATGTTTGATTTCTAATTTAATTTCTGTACCTTTTTCTGATTAACTACAGCAGCTGTGTATGGAGGGAACACATCACCTCTCTTTTAAAAACAGATTAGCTGAGGTCATATGGTTTACAATTAAACTACAACAGATTATTGAACCAAATGAATATTAACATATATTATATTTTCTGTGCTATGTAGTCCAAAATTGTATGCTGTTGATTGCTGGATAAATAGAAGCTTTGCCACTGATAATGTCTATGGAAGCTAGGTAAGGACAGCTGGAATGTTTTGGCTTTATGGAGAGCTGGGATATATGTGGCTGGAGGCTATAAATTAGATATGTTTAAAATACGTCTAGCTAAATCTGTCATGCTGCTTTGAAAACCTAAGTGTTGACCTCTGAGTTATTCAGAAGGCTGTGAAACAGAAATGTAACCCTACCAAACAGGATTATGGGGAGGCTAAATTAATTTATGTATTAAAATTGCTTGGAGTTCATGGAACTGGAAGGGGATTTCTTCCCTACAAATACAAAATCGTGTTGCATTGGCAATGGTTTCTATACCAGAGGGGGGAAAGAGGCATGGATTTTTAAAAATCTTCCTGAACAAATTTCAGTGTGGTCTGAAATGTTTGAACTCCAGTTTGGGCTAGACTACATCAAGTTTTTTTGATTTGCTTCCAAAAGATTTATTCCAATGACTTTTGCATTTTTATCACAAAGCTTGTATATGGAATTATGGTGGTGGTGGTGATGCACACAAAAATGCACACAGCTATAACAGAAGCTGTTCACATTGCTATTATTGTCTAGTATTGTGCATGCATGTAAGAAATACAATAACAAATGAATAACGAGAGCCATTGTTTTGTAGTGGTTGGACTAGAACTCTGGGAAAGCAGGGTTCATCCATGGAAACCCACAAAGTGACCATGGGCAAGTCACTCAGCCTCAGAGGTAACCAATGACAAACTTATTCTGAACAAGTATTGATAGGGTTTTCATAAGTCAGAGATGACTTGGAAAGCACATAACAACAAGAAAATGTTATGCCGTTAAGAGTTTTCTAAATTACATTGTACAGAAACCTGTTAACTGATAAAGCAAGTGTTTTACAGAGCAAGTAAGAGCTGGAATCCCTTCCATGTCTTAACATATGTGCAAGTCTCCCTGTGAAAGTGGTTGGACATTTTTGTCTGATATGCAACATGTTCAGTTCAAGGTCACAGTAGCCGAGTTGTGCATGTGTTGTCATTGTACATGCAAATACACCTTTATTATGCATTAATTTTCTCATTCTATTGCACATTGCACATTCTGTTGTGTATTCCTTTGTGCATTCTGCTGCACATCTGGTTATGCAGCAGGTTGCACATTCCATTACATTCCCATTCAACACAAGGACCGTGTAACTCAATCAACATATAACTCCACCTCTGAAGATTTGTGTTAGTGCAACCTTATGATGATCATCCATATGGTGTAGTGGGTTAAAGCATTAGACTAGGACCAGGGAATCCCAGGATCATATCCCCACTAAGTCATGATGCTTAATGGATGGCCTAAGGCCTGACAACAGCAGTCACTAATATTCAAGAGCCGTGAGTGATCAGACTGAAGGCCATTTGATCTACATGTAGCTCCTTCATGTGTTGAAACACACAATTACAACATGGAGTGAATGTTTCAGAAGTTAATAGCAATAAAACTGATATTTATATACTGCTTATCAGTGCCAAAGAACTCCCTGAGCAGTTTACAGTATGTTTAACTAATTGCCCCCAACAAGCTGGATACTCATTTTACCGAACTACAGAAGAATGGAAGGTGAGTCAACCCTGGAGCCCTCTGGGATCAAACTCATAACATTGTGGCTGGCAGTACAGGCATTTAACCACTGCACCACTAGGCTCCTGTAAGAAGTTAAAAATGTTCAAGCCCTTGATCGGCCCTGCCCACTCAAGATGGTCATCACATTCTGTTGAGCAGAAAGGACCTCCCTACTAAGAAAGCAGTTTTTAGTCTGTTTAAGTCTTGCCTGAGATTCAAGCTCAGGTAAGTTCTGTGTGCCCTCTGGCTTCCTCCTTGGTCTTTCCTGGACTAATCTTGGGGTGGCTATTGTTTTACTTATTTAAAACCCTGGTTCCTAAACTGGGGTCCCCAGATGTTGGCGGTCCCAAAATATTGATGTATTCCACTCTGAGAAGCCAATGCACAGGGATTCTGGTAGTAGTTACAGTGATGGCCTTGAATCTATTTTGTTTAAACTTCAAAGGAGTTATCCAAGGTCCTCATTCTAGTTTGTGGATATGGTTCAGCACTTTGAAGAGCTCTTTTACAGTCCATAGAATCATAGAGTTAGAAGGGATACAAAGGGATATCTTCTATAACTGAAGCATCCTTGTGAGACAGCCACTTAATCTCTATTTAAAAACCTCCAGTGAAGGAGAACTCACCATCGTCCAAGCTAGTCCATACAACTGTTGAATAGCTTTTACCAGTACGAAGTTCTTCCTAAATTTTAGGACTAAACCTAGAGTAAATTTACTCCACTGACATGGAAGCCATTAGCTGCCACTAGATTCAACTAACCACAATGGGGAAGACTGCTGTGAGATTTCCCCCTCACACACACACTTTCAAGTCCCATTCTCCATCTGTTTTATCCAAAAGCAGGAAATATACAAAACAGAGACTCCTCAATTAAAATCTTTAAACAGCTGGGTGCTTCTTAGTTGCTTAGACAAAAATATTAACAATCAACTTAAATAAGAAATCTCATTTTGAAAAGAGCTATGATTCTCTCTCCCCCTCTTTCTCTCTCTCGCTTATCAATAGAAACAATTAGAAAACACTACAAGAAAGATTGTTGGGAGAGGCAGGAACAAATACACTTGTGTGGGGTATTCAACATCCTTACTTCCAAACCACATGCCATTTATCTCCTACATACGAGGGGGAACTGGGTCAAAGATTTATGGGAATATCTGCATGGGAGGAGAAGCAAAATAGCACAGAAGCAAATTCTGGAGCAAACTTTTCAGACGTAGCTGCCTCTCTTCCTAACACCTACACATAACTGTGTGTCTATGTGCCTTCAAATCACCTGTCAACTTATGGAAACTATGAATTTCATAGGATTTTCTTAGGCAAGCAATATTCAGAAATGGTGTTGCTAGTTCCTTCCTCTGAAATATAGCCCACAGCACCTGGTATTCATTGGCAGTCTGTTAGCATACCATAATACCCGTCCCTATGAGGTTCCATGACTGAACATGTTGGACACTCACTTTTGGGGTCACTTTGGCTGGGAGGTTAGGCTGACTGGAGGTCAGTCTAAGGTCATGATAACCTGAGATGTGTCTAGAAATATAATGGTGGGAAAGCCCAAGTTAAGATTATGTGGAAACTCCCCACAGTAATGGGTTTATGCCAACAACCCAGTCATTAAGAGGTATGTGCTAATCCTTTCTTTCAGCCTTGGGCATTTGAAGCAATAATTCAATCAAATATTCAAGCAACCTTTCCGCAATCCCTATTCTACAGAAATCTCACCTCACGCCTCTTCCTCTCCAACCTTATGAGGTTGTCATACGACCATCAATATTTTAATTAAAGTAATAAGTTTAGTTTGGGTTCATTTTGTCTATTCAGTGGGAGAGTCATCCAAGTTTTGTTTTGACTAACTTGCCCATCCAAGGCATGGAATAGAATATAGATATTAGAGCCCCAACAATAGCTAAGCGTGTCACAGACAGATCCTGTCATTCTGTCAGATTATCTGTGCCACCCTCAGATGACAGTCTGAGTATCTTCACTGTGTAGTACTCTCCTTCTCAAGACTGGTAACTATCACTCCGTCTTCATGGACCTCGCTAACTCTATCCAACCTTTCTGCTTTACTTTGCCTTGTATGGTTCTTAAAAGTGTATGTTTTGTATGTTAGCATATTCCCTGTGTTATTTCCAGTGAAATACTTTGTTTTGCTTTAACTGGAGTGATCTCCACAGTTAGTACTGGTATACATAGGTGAAAAGATCCCCAAAGTTATCTTCCTCTTGCAGGTCTCCTGTTTGAGCTAATATTTTCCCCAGATATTATAGGAGATTTTGGCTTCATGGATGGGACTCTAGCACACACCCCACCTCTTAGGGTAACAAGTCTCCTATCCAAGTACTAGCCAAGGCTGAAGCTGATTAGCTTCCAAAATCAGATGGTAGCTGCTGCCTGTAGGGACAGGGAAATCTGTCAGTTGTACTTTCACCTGTATTACAAGTTTTTTTTAAAAAAAATCTCAAATTATTTTCATCCAGAATACAAGATTTTGAAACATTTTGGTAAATACTTTGAAAACTATTTGAGAAAATATATTCTTCCATTTGCACCAGGTTCAGTAGATACAGGTATTCCTTGCATGGAGAGAATGATGGTGCACCAGCCTATAACATAGGGGTTAAAGATGTGGAAACTTCTCAGATAGGAGATACTGTATGATGTGGTTGTGGTGGTTGCTATGTGCCTTCAAGTCATTTTTTTTTTTACTTATGGAAGCCCTAGATTTGTTCAGAGGGAGTTTGCTATTGCCTCCCTCTGAGGCTGAGAGGATGTGACTTGGCCAAGATCACCCAGTTGGTTTCCATGTCCAAGAGGAATTTGAACCTTACTCCCAGAGTCTTAGCCCAATGCTCAAACCACTACACCATTCTGACTCTAGAAGAAGATAGGTGACAACCCTAATTCAGCACAAATATGGCTGACTGCATAGGAATTTTCCTGAATTCAAGATAAGTTTTCTGAGTATGTTTTTGACTACAGCATGCATCTGGACAGACGGCCTATTAACAACTCAGGTTTTTCAAAATGGTGCAGGCTCTATAAGTTTGATCCAACAAAGAGCTGCTTACTTGTTAAAACTTACATGTCCAACTTTAGACAAACTTCTTCCTGCCCTTTGATTTCAAACCATGCCTACATCCATGCTCATTGGTAGATATTATCATATCCCTTTGGCCTGACATTTATGTCTTTGTGGGACTCTAGAAGCTGAGGATTTGCCTTGTTGTTGTTGTTGTTGTTGTTTATATTCTGAACCAAGAACTAATTTGGGGGGGGGGGTTCTATCTTGTCTTCATTATACTCTAACACTGCTTATGAGAAGTTTTTAAATCTCCTCTCTGATACCAGCTGGAATTCAGTACTGCAGCTTTGGATACATAACCTAGGTGCCAGTTACATGACAGAATAAAGTGAGCAAAATTCCGGATTTCCATCCTATCAGAACAGGGGTAAATAGTTCATAAAATTTATGGCTAATCTGGATGATGCAGGTGAGTTTCAGCTTTCTAGTTTACACAGACAAAGGTGGTGGGGGCATGGCCAGACAGCTCTATCATTATCATTAAAGCCAGGCAAAAGATGGAGAGGAAGGAAGGAGGGGCAGTGCGAGGGGAAAAGAGACCATAAGTTGGTACCTTCATCTGTATATAAATCAACAAAAAAGGAGGGAGACCATGGAGGAGGAGATGAATAATGAGGAGTGGGAAGGAAAGCAGCCGAGAGCACGCACACACACACACAGCTGAGATTCCTTTCACTCTGCAATCCCTGTCAGCTGTGCTTTTCCCTCTCTCTCATGTGCGAGCACACACAAACACACACAAGAATGATCCCTCTCTCATATACACAAAGAGAGAGAGAGAGGGGGAAGGAAGTACAGTAATTATGCTAAAAGCCAGCTGGCTGGATGTTTTCATTTTAGCCTCATCTCTTGCAAGTACACTCCTCCTCCACTCCAACCAATCACAGCTAAGCTCTACTGTGGCAATTCCGGGAAGAGTGCTGGTAGTTTCCACGGCTGTAAGCGAAATGGCAATTCACATAGTCGATAATGCGCTAACTTGTGCTACCTTTCAAAAAAGTCGGGGGATATACTGAAAGCTGATACTGCGCTATTTATGGGGGGGGTTGCCTCCCTCCTTCTGAATATGGTGACTTTGATCTGAAAGATGTGGGAACTATTAGGACTCTTTGTGAATTCTTAGAGGATTTATTTTTCCGTGTAAACGGCCCCGTAGAGTTATGGATCCATAATTGATCCATAGTCACACAGCTTACATATTCATGGTGGTGGTTCTATTGCCACAATCTTAAAATTCCTTTACCAGGCATCAGCCAGTATGAGCAATGTAGGTCTGCTTCTATATTGATCGGGGCAAAGAAGACTGATATTTCCAGACACCACCAACCAGTGATCTCTGGTGAAAGGAATATCTGTGACAGGGATCCTTCTTCTGATCTTCACACCAGAAATCACTGGTGTTAAGTGGGTGGAAAGATCAGTCTGCTGCATCCTCATCAACAACAGAACAGATTTTCATTGCTTGCAACTGCTGATGACTGTCAAAACAGGATGAAGGGTTCAAACCAGAAGACACTATTTATTTAAGTATACTGAACTCCTAGGATCTCAGCCACCAACTGTAACATAGCTTGCAAGTTTTCTCTTTTGCCTTGGCAGCAATGACAATTTAGGCAAAAAATTATCTCTGACATTGTAGCTGATTGTTCTGGGAAGGTGTCATGGTTTAATTCTGATGCATTTTAATCTTGCTGAATTTTAAAATATTTATATTCATATTCATTTTCCATTCAGATATGTTAGTTTTACATGAGATTTATTCTATGTTGTATATTTTATTTCATTAATTTGTATTTTATGTGACTGATTGATGGCCCAAGCAATAATAAATTACTACTATTAATACTACCTAGGAATTCAAAGTTCATCTTCTGATAGTTCAGCCTTCAGAACCAACAAGAAGATGGCCCTTAGTTTCCATCCCAACTCTGTGATTCTATATTCTATGAAGTGTAAAGGATCTATATTCTGTCTGTTTTGGTTTCACCAACATTAGAATTGTTTAAATCCAATGTTACATCTGTTCTGAAAATGAAGGAACAACCACTCTCTAGGAAAAGATTTCAGAATAAGGCAAAGGGAAAGCAAAGCAGCATAAAATGCTTTGTAACTAATTATTTGCAAAGAGAACATTAACAAAGCTTTGATCTTTTGCAAGTGTTTCATTGGAATACTTGCAAAAAATTAACCTCTTTTGGAATTGTGAACATTTGGATGCTCAAGGATTCCTAATCCCATTACTCCCTGCACCTGGAAGTTGGAAAAGGTACTTGTTAGACTACACCTCCCAGAAGACCCCAATCAGCATGGCCTGTGATCATAATGGCTGGAAGATTTGGGAAGTTGGAGTCCAAAAAGTAACTTCTCTAAGCTTTTCTACCAACAATGACTGGTGGTTCGGATGTCAATAGAGGAACTAATCTGATTTCGATTTTAGCCTGAACATAGAATCATAGAGTTGGAAAAGACCACACTCCTAAGACGCTCCTCATAGCGCATGGCTTCCAGACCTTTTACCATTCTGGTCACCCTCCTCTGGACATGCTCCAAAATTAAAGGAGCTATCTGAGGCACTGAACCCTATATCCAGTGCAGCACCTTTTAATGTCTGGACTAAAACCTGGAGCAGATTCACCACTGCACTGACATGGGAGCTGTTATTGGCTCCTACCTCCAAAACAGTCTCACATATACAGTAAGTTATGTGAAATATATGTCACTCGCAGATGAGAAGGACCTTGGATCCATTTAATTATTCTCTCTGTATCTATTCTGATCTTCTAATACTACTGCTAATCTTTCTGATTTAGAGTTCACTTTAAAAAAACATTTAAAACCTTTATTTAATTTTCTTCCATTAAGGCATTTCTCGGAGATCCTTTAATTAAAGACTATGTCTGGCACTAGTGATTAGGAAACATTTGCGTGTGTGTTTTAGCAACAAAAAAGTGCATTTTGAAATATGAGTTTAAAGAGGGGGGTTTAAAGGAAGTTTAAAGAGTTTAAGATAAATATTTCAGACTCTTTCCAGAGATTCAGTGGAACACTCTGATCTGTGTGATCAAAGATAAAATACCAAGCAGGCACTCAGAACAACTGCCACTTTGGTTTTAGCTCTTTGTATCCAGTTTCTGAGTGTGTGCTGCCAAGGCTTTGTGGCCTGCTCTTTGTAAAGGAGCATTTACACAGGCAAGGGCCAAGTGTCGTAGCCCTGAACTTGGATTCCAATGACTCTGAAGGCAGTAAAGGCTGGCCAGGAACTTCCAGATACCCTTGCCTTGCAGAAGAGGGGAGCTTCAAGATCTAGTAGTCCTAGCTAGGGATAATTGATTATTTCCTTCCAGTTTTGATAAGGATTTAGCAACATATCCAAGTATCTTCATATCCAGAATGAAAGAATATGACATGGAGAAAAAAAAAAAAAAGGTGAGAGAGATCAGATTCATGGATCCTTCTTGTGATGTCCAGTGGTTAGAGTGCTTAACTCTTGAAAATTTGGATTAAAATCTGTATGTATTCCACCTAATTTGTGGTGATGAATTCCTTCTTTCTTTTTCCCCTGGTGGACTCTTCACCTGTAACGGTGCTGCTGTAATTCTGTTTGCTAAGCAAGCAGAACCATAGTGACACCATAGTGACAGAAAACAATCCTTACAACACAGGGTTATAATGTCAACCAAAAACCGGGTGTGGGTGGAAGCATCCAGATGTTTCAGTCCAGAAGTACTAAAAACTTAAACTTAAATCAGGAAATGGACCAGAGAGTAAAATAATTGTTCATGCAAACTCTCCTTGAGAGAGCAAACTCAGTTTTTTCCAGTGAAAAGTGGAATATCAGCAGCCTTAGGAACAGGGACTGAGACTTAGGACTTTATCAGACGTGGTAAATATGGTGTCATAACAACACCAAATTAACACAAAATGGCACCTATACTGCACAACGTTGTGCTATGGCGAATGTAAAAAGTGAATAAGGTGTTTTTATTGACAGCCCAAGCTGTCAATAGATCTGCTGTGGCATTTTGGTGTGTGTGTGTGTGTGTGTGTGTGTGTTTTGCGGTTTTGCCCACATTTGAAGCCATGCACCATTGTGTTTATGTGAATACAGCATCAATGGGCAGAACACTTCTGGGTGAGATAGCAAAAACCAGGTACAGGATGCTCTTTTTATGAACCTCCCCAGTTTAGTTGGAAGTTTAATAGTGTGTTTCTGTGCTTCTATGTATGATTTTAAACACTCTCACCAGACAAAGAAACCCGTGTGCTTTGAAAACTAGTGTAATGTATTTTGGACTTTTTTTTTTCTTGGCCTAATAAATTTATCACCACAATATTTATTTTGGATTTTGTTATTAAGTATTTATGAAGTTCACATCCTTAGTATAACCTAGTCTATAGCATTTGTAATGCAGTAGGCCAATTGGCATTACCATGCATGTCACCTTGTTGCTCTGGAGAAGTTGGTGTGCCTTGTGCTTTCTGTATATCAGGCCACTGGAAAAGACATCCAAGGGACACACTTAGCACATTCCATACAGAGAAAGACATCAGCACCACAAGCCGTGCATTCTGTCTCCAGCTGTGGATGGAGTTTGAACTTTCAAGTGAAAGCAAAGCAAATGGAACAAATAAAATGTGGGTTCTGTTGCTTACTGCAGCTGTGGTCAGATGATGTTTAAAAGCTCCTTCTCAACTCCTGCAGGGATCAGCATGAGGACTATGCCATGTTCACCCTTGTTGTAAGCTCCCTAACATCAGTTATTTTGAGATATAATATATCTTCAACTTTATTTGTACTCAGAAACAATATATTCTTAGTCATTCTCCCTGTGGCTGCAAACATACAGAGGACGATGCAAAAAATATTTCCCCTTGTTTTAAAGTCACAAGTCACATTGTTGCTTTCAGTTTAGTAAAAATTTCATGTCATTAGAGAACATAGATGAAGAGTGTAAAGTAATTTATCTTTACTCAGCATTTTCACTTACAGGAACTAATAAATATACATCTCACATTTATTTATTTATATTTTAAAGTGACAGCTTTTGACAAGTCATTTTGGAGGATTTGGGGCCATTTTTTTGTATTTTGCAGTGTTTTTTAAATTAAAATAGTAAAAGGTAGTTTGTTAATGATCAGTAATTCAACATACACTTTTAAATATAAGGAGAGTTACATTTTCATTTAAAAAGCAAGAAGGAATGAGGGACAAATTATGTCTGAAAAACAATTTCCCAACTCCCAAGTTTCTGCTCATCCTGTGCCCTCTTCCCATATACTCTACTTCATTCCCCTCTCCTTCCCCACTTTTATATCTCCTTCCCCAACAATCTGTGGACATTCCACATCTGCTGAGCATGCTCAGCCCTCACTGAGCTATTCTGAAGTCTCACCTCTTAAGAGTTCTTTCCATTTGATTCCCTTTCTTTCCTTACTTCTCTTGGGCATGGATAGTTTTGTTTGGATCAACAGTAGAAGAACAAGTTCACCATACATGGAAGACGTGGGCCCAATTGGTTCTGGCCAAGCACATTAATGGGGCTATATACCAGTATGGTGTGGTGGTTTGAGCACTGGACTATGACTTTGGAGACCAGGGTTCAAATCCACCATTCAGTCATGGATAGTTTTGTTTTGACCATATATGGATCCATAGTAGAAGAACATGTTCACTATACATGTAAGATGCGGGCAGGAAACCTGTTCCCAACTGGTTTTGAACAAGCACATTAATGGGTCTATATACCAGCATGGTGTAGTGGTTTGAGCACTGGACTATGACTTTGGAGACCAGGGTTCAAATCCACCATTCAGCCATGGAATTCCCACTCAGCCATGGAAACTCTCTCAGCCTCAGAGGACAGCAAAGGCCAATTCCTCTGAACAAATTTTGCCAAGAGAACTCCATGGTAGGTTCATCTTAGGGTCACCATAAGTTGGAAACAACATGAACGCACATAACAAAAATACCTGCATTAGGGGTCACCCCAGTACTGTTATGCAGCCTCCAGAGTGTTTGCTCAGCCCCCATAAACTCACTCACAAACATGTACACCTGGACACACATATGCACTCACACAAAAAGACACTGTCCTTACCCCACTGCAATCATCCTTTTAAAAAGGCTCCATTTGGTGACAATTGGGGCTTTTACAAACTCTCCTTACAGCTGGGGAGTGGTGACCGGTGGAGAGGGGAGTCCTTAGTGTTGGAGATGGTCGGACTTTCCTTCCTCAGCAGAGACTCTCCCATGCAATTAGGACTTTAAAATGCATCAGTTGTTGTCAGTGGAAGTTTTTTAAAACAGGGCAAGGAAGAAATGGGTTTGGGGAGAGGTCACCACACTGAGGAGGAGCCAGCAAGCCTCCGAGACCCCTCCACTACATGCAGAATTCAGCTTTTAATAGTCCCCATTGGCACCAGTGGATATTTTTTCTTAAAGCTGTGCTATGGAAGGAACAAGGCGAAAGTCATTATCCCCCAAACCACTGATTGGTGAGAAGAGCATTAGTGAAGCCGGTGGGCCCATGACTTGTATGCAGCCCAAGGTCTCGAGCTTTGCTGTTCCTGGCATAAAGAGTATATTTTACAAATGTTACTAATTTCTTTAACATTCAGTATTTTACAACTAATGACACATCAATAAAGGTGCTGTGGCCATCTCTGCAGGATTCTTATTTTACAGAATGTCATTTCTTTAGTTTTAGCTATCTCTGTGCCTTCAAAAGAGCACTCAGTGCCTCTTAGTGTGGTTTAATACAATTTACAATTAAAATATCCCATACAGACAGTTGTCTAGCCAGTAGCTGTCTAGCCAACATTTTCTCCACAATCTCTAGGGACAGCCAATTACGTAGTGTGGAGGTGGGGGAGACTGTGTACTGTGGTGATGTCAGATGCTGAGAAGGCTGCCTTCAGAGGCACACTAAACATGCAGAAGATTGTGTTGTACATGGGCCTCCATGTTAAGAGACAGCAGAGAGAATTCAGTACAGATCCAGGGTTTTTTTTAAATCTGTAGCCCATGTCAAAGGTTCTCCACCTAGAAGTGTGTGAAGAAAGAGACAATGAATCACAGCCTTGAGTAACTTTAATGAAACCCAACTTGAATCAGAACACTCTGGGAAGATAGTTGGCTCATCTGTCCTTCCAAAGGATTCAGGGGAATAAAGAAATGCAGACAACATCTCTGCAAAAAACAGTATTTCCTCCCAGCTTTTTCATATAAGGGGAAAAGCCAAGAAAGGAGAAAACAGGAATTTGAAAAGTTACTTTTAAGATGCATGAATGTAATGATCTGGTGAAGCCACTCATCACTGAGCAGTGATAGGATGGTGCTGTAGGTCCTAGTTCTATGAAAAAGACAAGTGGAGATGATGGTGGTAGTGGTGGTAGAGGAGGAGGAGGATATTGCTACTGTTTCCTCTCCTACTACTTCACGTGTTGCTCACTCCTACTTTGAAACAAAGTGAAGATGACACCCTCTCCCTATCTAAAAGAACATAGGAGGAGAGGTGCTTTTAGAAGTAGGGAAGTGTTTAAAATGGCACCAACAACTGCAGCAGTGCTTGAATCTTGTCAGTATACAATACCACTGTACTTTTACTTATCCATGAAGGAAGGAAAGTAGGTTCATCATCTTTATCATGAGGAAAGGTTGCTGTCAGCTCCAAACAGCCCAATTCTTCAGTGCCTGGTCCCCAGAACTAAAGGTGCTTGGGAAGACTGACTTGGGAAATTGTCTGTTCCAAGGGCACAGGTGATTTTCCAAGGCAGCCTTTCCAAGTACCTTTAGTTCTAAGAGCCTATCTGTAAACTAGGAATTGTAGAAATGGGATCCTCAGAGATGCCTTACGTCCTTCATAGCTGCTGTGTCCACAGGCTTTTCCTACCTGAAATCATTATGCACACAGTTATGCTGGCAGGATCTTGACATTAAGGTGTGTGAGAGTGCTCTGCATTGGATTTGAATCCCAAACCAAATAGGGATGTCTCAGACAGATTCCTCCAAAGAGGACTGAGGGTCCGTCTATACGATTTAAAACAGATCCATTTGGGGGGTAAAAAATACAAGTAGCCAGTCGTTCGCATACATACAATCTGCCTACACAATTTTTTACCCCCCCCTAAACTCTGTATGACCCCCCCTTCCCCAGCTGGCTGGAGCGAGCAAGCCAAGTGGCAGTTTTAAATCTCCTACCATTTTTTAAAAAATTTAAAAATGTACCTGCTTTGCGGACGTTCGGTTTTCCCGATTAACAATGTAAAATAAAAATAAAAATATATAAAATTCATGGACTTACCAGACTCTCGCTTAGCCAGGAATCCAACATGGCGGGCGCTCCCAATTCCCCTCCTTGCTAGACCCACCCCTCTACTCAGCCAGCCAATCAGATTACACTGCCTGTTCATATGTGTGTGAACGGGGCGTACAGACCACCAGGCATTCGAATGGCTGTACGGATTTTATGCCGAGATCCACTACTCCTTCCGAATGCCAAATCCATGTAGTTTACGGGGGATTCGCTAGCCCCCCTTCTGAATGACATGTATAAATCCGAATGGCCATGTGTACGGAAGAGTGATCTTCCGAACGGCATTTGCATTTTTTTTACCGTGTAGATGGGCCCTGAGTTAGAATCTGAATACTCCTGAAGGTGATGACTCTAGCTCATCCATGTGCAGGTACATTGCATCCAAAATCCAAAGTCACATGAGGTAGATGGGGCAGAAGATCTCACAAACACTTCTTCCTCCACCCCAGCCATAAAAAAGGAACAATTTTTAAAAGTCATCATTTGATCCCCTTTCACAATACCCCACACCTGCTGCTTGCAGTAGCTGACTCACTCTGACTAGTGGTGATATGGCAGGCCCTGGCAAACAGTGGCTAAATGTGGAACGTACCAGACCCTCTCATGCCCCTTGGAGGTAAATCACTGCTGAAAGGACCTTACACTTCAGACTGAAACAGTGGAAGACAGAAAATATGGGCTCAGAAGAGAACAAGCAGATGAGTAAACTGGAATGACTGAACTTTGGGATTACCTAGATAGCTTTTGGCTTGGGACTCACATCAAAACTGGCTAGGCAAATACATTTTGCTGCTTGTGGTGAAAGCTATATGACAGGTGGGTACAACATGTTCCTCTTGATGTTGGGAAGAGATGTACATATTGACTTTAGCCAAAGCAGATGGGTGAAAATTCTGTTTGATTCTTTTTTTATATGAGCTTACCAAAATTGCAAATTCCTTCATAAACAGGACAAAAAGAACTTGAGATGTCAGACACTCAAAATGTGAGAGAAAACACAACTGACCTATTCATCCATATGCATGCAACTCTGTCCTTGAACAGATTGCTGCTGATCCTGGCTTCCCAATAGCTGTCACCTAAGATGGAAATTTCACTTCAACTAATAGTAGTGCCGGCTCTGAGTCCAAGGACAAAATCCGGCTAAAGGCAGTAAGTAACTTCAACATGGAGTTGACTCTGCAGTTGTTTGCACAGAATGGAGAACAAACTGTTGTCACTTACCAAGGAGGGGGGAATAATAAGAGCAAAATGCCATGCCAAATATGGAGATTTTGTCAAGAGCTTCATCCAGAGAACTGGCTTTCTTTCCAATTTCCTCTAGTGAATGTTTGATGTGTGGAGATTATTGCTAGGAAGTCATGTAGCTGCAGATGGTGTCTCTTTGCTTCACTGCTTTCTCATTCCACCTTACATTCAGCAGCTCTTGGGCCCAAAATTAGAGAGGGATTAGTGGATTTCTGCAAAAGCCTTCACAATGATGAATTCTCCATTCCATGGCCAGGGGGCTCATGGATTTGTCCAACTGAAAATGGCTTTTGTTCCTTTGATGGTGCCAGTCCTTATTGTTGTCAGTCCTTATGTTACCACCTCTGTCTCTCTCTCCTTCCCTCACCTCTCTTTTGTAAGTAGAGGAGGGAGGGAGGAGACAAATTGAGAGTCTGTCAGCTGTACCATCCAGCAGATGTTCCAGATGTATGTTGTAGGGTAGGTATCATGTCAGTGGGCCACAAATCCGTTCCACATTTTAGCCCAGACTTTAAAGCAGCTATCCAAAGTGCTGTACTCTGTTCCCAAAATGTCAGTTCCCTGGATAGCTCCATTAAATCTGGATTAAAACCTGGCGTTCCTAAATCAACCTGGATTTCATAAATCACTGACATGGGAACCACCAACTGGACTGATGTGTATATGCATAAGGCAAAGCTAGGAGAAATTATTTTGGATTAAATTGCCTAAAAGTCCCCAAAATCATCACCATCAGCAGGAGTGTAGCTACTGGGGGGCAAAATGAGGGCCCAAATAAGAATTGTGCCCCCCAATGAAATTTTGCTTCAGTTCACTTCTCTAGCACCACAGAAAGTGAAACACTGAAAAACATGCCCACCTGAAAATCTTATATTTCCTGTGTTTGCATTCCCTTTGTCTACCCCTTTTCTCTGGAAGCCTAAACTCTATTTCAAAATACTCAACTAAAGTTTTAAGTTACTGCAATGCTAGAAATTTTAGGACTGATGGGAAATTTCATTTGCAGTATCAGAATTCTTATTTGGGAGCCAATGACCTCATTCTCTCTCCCCGCCCCCCAAGATACATCCCTGAATCAATCCCACAGACAGAAGGATGCAGTGAAAGTATTAGCCAGAACCACCAATCAGTGGACTTTAGATTTAGATTTAGAACTGTGCACTTGCATAAAATCCATTTTGAGTAGACACTGCTCTTATGTTACTACATAGCAGAACCAACAAAGATGTGCATTGGTGTCTGATGCAGAACAGGATCAAGCTGCATTGGTCCCAATGTGCATCACACTGGTCCTGATATGCATCACATCAGTCCTGATGCTCCTTGGGCATCAATGCACATCCGTCACTCTTCCTGGTTTCTTGTGGTACACCTTTGCAATTCGGTAAAGGTGTTTCTTAGTGTCTTCTGCTATGTAGCTAACTACATGTAAAGTTACATAATGCAACAGGTCATATAAGATTCCAGCTATAATTTCCAAGTTCTCCAGTGTGTGTGAGAGAGATGGGGTGGGGGTGGGGTGGGGAGACTACACCAACTTAAATATTCTCTGGTTAGAATGTCTGACTTTGCTTCCCTTTTTGGACAGATGGAAGACTAGTTTTTTTAAAAAAAAATCATGAAAGCCCATGGAAATACACATTCTCATATGACAGCACCTTGCCTTAGAAGTGATGTTGAAACAGAGGAATTTTTAAAAAGTATCATGTTCGCACGACTCCAGGTTTCAAAAGCCCCCATAGACAAGGCTGCTTTTCTGTACCATCTATAGCCCAAAGTTGCTAAATGAACACACAAATTATATTTTCATAATTTAAAGGCTGCTTTTTTAAAAAAGTAATTGTTAAAGAAGGTAAATATTTGGCTGTTTGAAGGGAAAGGTAAAAAACTCTAAAGGAATGGCAAGATGCCAAATTGCCCCTCTCAAATGGTCAGGTTGAGTAGATTCCACAGGATGTCAGTTCTCTGAGAGATGGACATGCCATTAGAAGAAGATTGTTATTAGAGGTATACAGATGCAAAGATGGACAGGGCACCTGGCCCTCTCTTTAGGGGAGAAACTTGTAGGAGGTACAGATTGTCATGCAGGGATGAGAAAGAAAGAAATGGTAAATCTGGTATTCTAGAGGAGCTATTAAAGCTATTCCCTGGGGTGGGTGGGGTTGACTCTCAGAACATAGCCCATCTTGCCTCAGCCCAGAAGCAAAACAGCCCTCCCTCCATCCCAACTGCCATTGCCCTGACTGCAGAGGGAGAGAAGGAAAGGCAGGCACAACTCCATCTTGCCTTGGCCCAGAAAGAGAATGGCCCTCCCTCAATCTCTACTGCCATTGCCATGGCCAAGGAAGGGGAGAAGAGAATGCTAGGGCTGGTTGACACAGCAGATTTATTACAGCAACTTGTGCTTTAATTCTGTTCTGCAGCTGTGCCAGTCAGGGTTTTTTTCTAATTATGTCGCTTTTAAGTTCAGACTTGAATAAGTGTGTGGTGTGTGGCCTCCCCAGCAGACAAAGGCTTTATGAGGAAGGGCATAGACCAGAAATAGCAGGGGGGGGGGATCAAAGTAGTGGCTCCATCTCTGTCAATCTGCCTGTAAATGAACTCACTCCATAAAGCAGAGGGAGAGTAATCTCTCTGCTAAAAGACCTTGCTGCCATGCGTGGATTGCAAGTTTTTCCAGCCTCCCCCCCTCTCTCTCTCGCTAGTGCACTCTCTCTCTCTCGCTAGTGCTCTCTCTCTCTCTCTCTCTCTCTCTCTCTCTCTCTCCCTCCCTCCCCAAGCACAGAGAGAGAGAGGGAGGGAGGGAGGGAGGGAAAATAGCAGTTGTGAAATGGTTTCTCTCCCTCCCCCATGCACAGGAAAAAAGTTGACAAATTGAGCTTTTACATACTTTCAAAACAGCAGAGAGGATGAGAAGGAATGCTCCCTGAATGAAAATTGTTGGGAATCCTTTTTGTTTGCAAACTGGCTTGCAAAATAGCAGACAGGATTTTTGCAAGTTTCCTCTCTAACCGCTACTGTCTTTGCCTCCCTCCCTGCCCCTCTTTTAAGCCCACCCCTGCATCATCAACCAATCACAATGCAGCTGTGCTTTAACCATTAGCGGAATGCTAGTTTACACTGCCAATAATGCACTACATTGCAAATATACCGGCAAAAATAGTGACATCCCCTGGCACGCTATATTTGGGTGTTTTACCTTCCCCCCTTCTGAATGAGGCGATGCTGTGCTGCGATTTGTGGGAACTGTGAGCTATCTTAGCGGTATATTTAGAGGAATATTTGCCCATGTAAACGACCCCCTAGACTTAATCCCTTCCCCTACTGCCATCCCCTTTCCTTTTGTATCATGTCTTCATTAAATTGTAAGCTTGAGGGCAGGGAACTGTTTTGTTGTTCTTTTTCTTGTAAAGCACCATGTATGTTGATGGCACTATAGAAATAAAAGATGATGTCGACAACAATGATGATGATAGCCCAATGAGAACTGAGCATGGCCTGTAGCCATGAAGTGCTATTTAAAAATGGAGATTCAGAAAAACAAGGAGATGGATGGGATGGAGTATTCTGGGAGAGGAGTAAAGGGGCCACAATGGACTATCAAGCATCTGATCTAAGCAGGAGAGTGAACATCATGTACTGGTTTGACTAAGACTCTGGAAGACCAGTGTTTGAATCCTCATTCAGCCATGGAAACCCATTGGGTGACATTGGGTAAGTCACACATGCTTGCCAAGAAAGCCCTAGGATAGGGTCACCATAATTTGAAGTTGACTTGAAGGCACAAAGCAACAAATAAAGTCTAAGCAAGGTGGCTAGATGCAAAAGCTGGCCATGCTGGGCGGAGAATTCTTGGAGTTGTACTCAGTAATTTAGTTAGTTAGTTATACCCCACTCTTCAGCCACAAGGCTATCAGAGCGGCTTACAAATAGTTTTCAAGCAATAGCAATTTACACATCTACACTGCAAGAAGCAGCTTCCAATGTGTGTTAGCTAATTGCCCCCACAAGCCGGGTACTCATTTTACTGACCTACGAAAGGATGGAAGGCTGAGTGAACCTTGGAGCCCTCTGGAATTGAACTTGCAATGTGGTGACTTGCAGTACTGGCGTTTAACCACTGCACCACCAGGGCTTCAATAAAAACGTAACTTTCCTTACCTCTGCCTCTTGAAACTCTTTTCTCTAGGTCACTGATAAAAATACAGAAATCCTGTTCTTTTCAGACTGCCCTAACCAAGGATGATTTTTTTTCTTCTTTGTTGTTGTTTTGGTTACAAAAATGTCCTCCCACTTCTATTTTTTTAAAACAAGAGGGAATTATGCAACCTATCTCATACTAAACCTTCACATTTAGGATTTAGTGAGGTATTGCAAGTTATCCTATTTGGAAAAAAAATCCTCCACTCGGCCCCCAGTCTTGAAATTAAATAGCAGGCTCCATCAGAATGCCTTTCAGCATGTTTCATGTCATCTCTTTTTAATTCATGGTTCAAAATAAAAAAACAGGTCAAGGAAGGCTGGTAATTTAATGAAGGATATTTGATCTCTTGGCAGTTTTAGTGGTGGGATGTTGTTGATGACTATGACCTTAGAACATTGGCCTTTGTTTTAAAAGGACAGGGGAAAGTAAATTGTTTAACTGTATAAATATATCAGTAAGGAAGGGGGTCTTATAGCACCTTTGACACTAACTGAGAGAATGGAAACACAGTGTAAGCCTTCATAGACTTGCTCTACCCCACATGTGTCAAAACCACACATGCTGTATTGCCATGCTGCAAAGGGTTTCCCCCCTGCAACATTGTTTCTGTTCCCTGTGAGATGACTTAATCTGTCTTGTCATTCTATTGTCACCTCTGGCTTGTCACCCCACTAGTAAGAAAACAGGCAACCAATTTGCAAATCTGCAAATCAGCAAATGCCCCACTGCAATGAATGCTTTCACCCAATTTTTCAGTGCTCTCTACAAACAAAAAATGATGACTCCTTAAAAATTGGGAGGGGGGGAGCTTTTTCATACTGAGCCTTCCTGCTCCACCCTCTTGAAATGTGTTCTGCCTCAGAATCTCAATGCTAGAAGGGATAGATGGTGGCTTTCCTTTCAGCAGAGCAGTGAATCTGCTCTGAGTTTTAATCTGGAATTTAAAGGAGCAATTCAGGGTGCTGTACCTATTTGGGGTATAGAGTTTAACACCTTGGACATCTTTAAAATTAGGGGCAAAACCCAGAACAGATTCACCATCTTTCTGGTATGGAAACCATCAGCTTCCCCCAAACACAAGTCCAAAGGGAGGTGAGAGAACCTTGTCAGAACAACCCACAGCCTTAGGGAAAGAGATACAGTGAATAATAAATGGCAATATGTACATATGACGAAGCAGGTTCTTTCACCTTCTGAGTCATTGCAGATCAAGGGCATCATACTGTGTTTCACTGAAAGCTAAAAGACCTTTAGGAACATGAAAAGAACCTACTGTACATACTCATGTATAAGTCTATAAATTTTAGTTCAAAAATTGACCACAAAAATTGACCACAAATACCTGGGTTGAGTCTTATGAAAAAAAAAGAAACCATCTCCTTCTCTGAGGATAGTGACAAAAGGCAAGAGCTTAGTCTGGTCTGGGAGAACCTAAAAGAAGCACCAACCCCCTCTACTCTACCCACCACAGTGCCACTTCTGGCCTTTTTGAATGCCTGGGTGGGAAAATGACAGTGGCAGTGGCTCTTTAGCACTTACCCTCAAAGGAGCACCAAGAGCGTAGAGGGGGTTGATGCTTCTTTTAGGTTCTCCTGGGATGGACAAAGCTCTTGCCTTTTGCTACTCTACTCAGAGAAGGGGACGGTTCTTTTTTTTTTTTCATAAGAGTTAATACTGTGCCTTAACTTCTATATATATATAAAAAAGGAACCATCCTCTTCTCTGAGTAGAATTTTTGAATTCTTGAGCAAGAAAATGGCAGTGGTAGCCAGAGGCAGCTGGTGCTTTCCCCTCTCCATTAAATCACCCTTGACATCCATGGGCCACATCAAAATCCATAATTTTGGCCCCAAAACCTGCCCTCGATTTATACATGATGTGAATTTATACACAAGTATATATGGTACATTATATTAAGTCAGATCGCTGGTCCATCTAATTCAGTATTGTTTACACCAGGAGTGGGCCATTGTGGTCCTTCAGATGTTTTTGGATTAAAACTTCCACAATCTCTCCTCTTTCTGGCAATGACTTGGACCAATGAAAGTTGGATGTTTAAAACATCTGGAAGGCCACATTTGCGATCCCAGTCTATATTAACTTTAGCTGGGACCAAAGTTCTGCTATGAGCTATTTTGCAGACTTCCACTGAATGATGTATAAGGGGTGTATGAAGAAGCAATATATCTTCAGTGGGTTGGGGAACAAATACAAACCTTTTCAGATGGACAAAGCTTTGTCAGGAAAGCAGTAGCAACAACAGAGATTTAGGGATTACTCCTGAAGAAGAAGAAGACGAGGAGACGTTATTACTGCCAAGGAAGTGGATTCAATGGTACTCCTCCACTTAGCCCCATGGCAATTGCATCCCCACAAGGTTTTCCATAATGGGTGCTACATTGTAAAGGGCCCAGTTCCCCAACTCCTCTTCACAATGCAGTCACATTCAAGTTGTGTTTTGCAAGAAAAGACTTAGTCACCAGGCTGTTTGGATTTTTAAAAGAGAAAAGAAGAGGAAATCATATTTATTTTCAGGTAAATTTGGGCTGGAAATCTAGTAATACCCCCCTGATGCTCTGAGAATGATAGAAAATGCCCTTTCCCACTTTTGTGGTGGGGGGTATTTTCAGCTTAGTCTGAGTCTGTACTGACTGGTTGTGGCTAAACAGAATTTCAGACATGGTTCTTTCATATGCATGCTAGAGGATGAGGGATTTGAACTGGGGAATTTCTGAATGCAAATTATATGCCAGGAAATTGAGATGTATTCCTACCTGCACTAGCAGTTCATGGCTTCCATAACTAAAATATAATGGATCTATCTAAGGTGCTGAACCTACTTTAAAGAAAACTACTTTGGTAATTACCTGTCTAAATACCATAAAGTCACCAGATCCCATCTGATCTTGGAAGCTAAGCATGGTCAGCTCTGGTTAGTACTTGGATGAGAGACTGCCAATGAATATCAGTTGCTGTAGGCTATATTTCAGAGGAAGGAACTTGCAAAACCACCTCTGAGTATTCCTTGCCTAAGAAAACCCTATGAAATTAATGGGATCGCCATACTTTACAGGTGACTTGAAGGCAGATAAACACACAATCCTTTAGTAGTTACCAAGACAAAGTATCTTGGCATCATCTGATTAATTTATATGCAGAACATATCATATGGAAAACAGGATTAGACTCAAAGGAAGGAGGCATGAAAATTGGGGGAAGGGATAGCAACAATTTAAGATATGTAGATGGCACCATCTTACTAGCAGAAAATACCAAAGTCTTTAGAATAGGTACTGATGAATGATAAGGAAGAAAGTATAAAAGCAGGGCTATAGTTGATTATTAGCAAAACAAAAATAATAACCACAGTTGATTTACATACCTTAATGAAGATAGTTAATAATTTGTCTATACCTTGGTCCACTCATTAGTCAAAATGGAGAAATCAGAATTCAAGAAATCAAGAAATCAAAAGAAGATTAAAACTTGGCAGGGCATCCATGACATGCCATATTTCCAGTTTCTGTATGAAAGCTGGACAGTGAAGAAAGATGACAGGAAGAAAATCCACTCATTTGACATGTGGTGCTAGAGGAGAGTTCTGCAGATACTATGGATCTCCAAAAGGGCAAATAAATGGGTGTGAGAGCAAGTCAAACATGAACTCTCACTAGCAGCAAAGATAACTAAACTGAGGCATACTTTGAGCATACCATGAGATGATATGACTCACTGGAAAAACATAGTGAAGTGGAAAGCAGTAGGAGAAGACAAAGACCACATTGCAAGTGGATTGATTCAATCAAGGAAGCAATGGCCTGCATTTGCAAGACATGAGCAGAGCAGTTGCTGACCTCTTGGTGGCCTCTCATTCATAAGGTCCATAAACTGAAGGTCACCATAAGTTGGCAAATAACAGCAGCCTTAGATAGGTGCTCCAAAATTCATAGCCCTGGAACAGATTGACCAGTGCCATGGCAACCATGAGCTACCACAGCCTTTCCTCGTGGACTCTCTCCAGATACTTTGCTCACCCCACACATGCATATGAACTTGGCAGTAAACCTTAGGATTTTGTGAATCTTGCTCCCACACAGTCACCATATCATGCACTGTACAACCATACTCCCTAAATATAAGTACTCAGTGCACTAATTATAAAGCACCATTATAGCAAAATAACTTTCCTCAGGCTGCAAAATAGAGGTTGTAGAAGCTTATAAGAGCATGGAATCTGCTCAATTAGCTTCAGTGAAACATTCTTGTTTAATTGCTGTGGCTGATTATTGTGTTTTAATATTTTCATTAGAGTTTCCTTAAACCATTGCAATTTACTGCCTAATGAGCTTATTACATTTCTTGGAGATTATACTCCAGATTGCAGTGCCACAAAGCTTCTCTTTTCTTTGTCTTTGTCATTATACAGCCTCCATATCGTCATGCCTTTTTTGTTGCCTTTGTGATCATATGTAACTATTAAGATCTAAAAGAATAAGCCATGATAAAATGATTTATTCTGTAAATTCAGTCAAGCTAAGCATCTTAGCAGGCTCTGGACAGGATCCAATGGAGAATTTTGATGTGTTTGCCATTCATTTGATGTTATACTGTCATGATTTTGCTCCTCTGCCATTAGATGAAGGGGACATACAGGGGGGAAATATAGCATTCTGATGCAAGGGATATATGGCCAATCAGGGAGCAGCTACATCGTTCTACAGGATGGTGATACCCCCATCCATTACAGCTGCCCAGCATCCTGCCCACTCCTCCCAATACAAGGATGGGATTAGCCATTTTGCCATTAAGGTAATCATTTGCACAACTGTGGGATCCAATATAACTACATTGACATATATTTACTGTATGCTCAAAGCATACAGGTTCTTGGCATTATTTGGGTCTTCACTACATTACCATTCCTCCTGATGTAAAGCAGAGGTGGGCAGCTGTAAGAGGCTGGCAGGGGGAACATTAGCTCCATGGGAGACCTTGGAGGACTGTAGCCCCTGCCACACTCTCTGAAAAATGATATTTTTCCCCCACAGAGTTCCCTCAAATACTATGTAAGATGGGGAATGAGGGCATTTTACCCAAGTTTTGCCCTCCCTCGAGACAGTTGAGGCTCAAGAGAAGCATTTAGCAAAAGGAAATGGTCAGAAATCACTTCCTGTTCACTTATCTTAGAAAAAAGTCTCTCCTGGCTCTAAAGTAGTCAGGGAAGGGATAGCAAAAATCCTCCCCCATACCTCCTAGAGGGCATTTGAAGTAAAAACACCACAACATGGGCCAGGATCCTGTATGGCAGTTATGAATATGCTACTTGGAATTACACACTTTTGATTGATACATATTATGGTCCCCATGCAGACCCTAGTTTAGAGGACTTGTAGGGGCTATGAAAGTCATCACTTACCAGGTGGCAGCTGCTGAAATCAAAGTTCCCCTGTTGTTTGGGAATCAGCTAACTGATCTTCCCCCACACACACCCAGCACAAGGGAGAATTGTGACAGGGACCATGTTTCTGTCTATTGCAGTAGAGATTGCTCATGGAGGGGGTAGAAACAGCAGCCAGCTGCTTCCTAAGTGACATGGGAAGAGAACCCCATAGATCACAGTGGATGCTGCCCAGTAAGTGGGTATTGGAAGGAAGCTGAGCCATAATTCACTGCATAGCACCAAAACTATGGTTCTTATACATAGGCAAAGACCATACAGGATTTCAGGTTTTGTTTTTTAGGATTCCGTCCCCCATTTTTTACCTCGGAGCCCTGAGGGCCACAAAAATGTCCCTAGGGGCCACATGAAGCGTGTAGGCTGCACTTTGCACACCCTTGATGGAACTTGAATGGTGGGTTAAATCTCACATGATGATTGTAACTGAAACTGACATCACAGAGACAAAGGAAGCATGAAAACATGCATGTTGATATAGGTCCTCTGGCATTATGCAAGAAGAAGAAGGCTGCACCCATGGACAGAGTCAGTTCATCTCCAGAGTTTCAAGGGGAGACTGAGGTCCTCCCAGTCCATAATAATCCTGATATTTGAAGGATGAAGCTTACCTGGAAATGTCCAGCTGAGGTGCTCCACTACAAGGAAGATCCCCTTGACAATAGCAGCTTCCTAAGTAAAGATGACCAGAATGTCAACAGATAAGTTCTGGATGAGGCCCCAGCAGTTCAGCAATACTATTGCTGGGGAGTAAATCAGTTGGAAAACAAGGTTATTCCTGAGTTCCTGACTTAGCATCTTGAATGCTTTCTCTGAATGTTCTTCTGGTGCCTGACCTTGGACTGTGTTTGACTGTGCTACTTAGAACTACCTATTTGTTGTTTGTTGCTTTATACTCTGTGCATTATACCCTGGACTATTGGTTGGATTCTCCTTTGGCTTTGGATTCTCCTTGAGCATCTTATGTTACTCCCTGTATTAAGATGCTGTTTGCTTGACACTGGCATTATTTTTTACTCTCCTTCTGGATTCTGCCTGCTTGATTTGTCTGCTTGGAGTACAGACCTTGACTAGTGATTGGCCTTAATAAGTGGGTAATGTTGCTTGTTCCTGCCCAAACATGGCATACAGAATAAAACCTTGATCCTCTTCAGAATGTGGGTAAAGGAGGTAAGCTGGGAGAGACTAAGATGTGCCCCATGATAAAACCATACTTCAGAGATGATGATGGAGATTTAACAATAACCTATGTTATGTTGATGACTGAATGTAATCAGGAGGAACTAGCCAAAATACCTCCACTGCTGACAGACAAGAGTTTTACAAAATACATTTGCTTCTTCCATTTAAGGTCTCTTGCATTTTGTAGTATTTCTTCCAACTATATCTTTTAACACTGTACGGGGCTCAAGACTGCTTGCATCTTCAAATTAAATGGTTGTATATGTTGGAACAGTTGCAGAGAAAAGCAAAACAAAACAGTGTATCCTGACAGTTTTAAGAAAAAAGTTAGGGTGACTGCCAAGAACTGTTCTTGTTTATAGAGCTTAACGTCTCTTTATAGATTGGACAGATTTATAAAGAATAAAGTACCCTTAGTTAAAAACATGCTTCCCTTAGCACCAAAATCCTTTTATTTTATTTTTTTGTATCAGATCACCATACATGTTTCATCACACCTAGAGCATACAGGGGTATATTTTTGAGTGTGTTGGAATTCCTTTTGACAGTTCCCTCTTGAGATGTGAAAATCTGTCAGTTTCATGTTCATTCCCTTTGAGAATCCCATCAGCTTTCACGTCTGATCCTAGTCCTGCATTGGATTGTTATATTTATCGTCTATGGAAATTTGTGTTTATTTTACATTAGGACCCCTGTATCCACTGAGGATTGGTTCTGGGGGCCCCCATGGATACAGAAAACTGTGGATAATAGCAAACACCATTGAAAATAATGGGACTTCTGGTTTAAAATACCATAGAGTTGCCTTTGATGATCTAGAAAATGGCTAGAGAGGACACATTTTCTAGGAAGACTCTATGGTAGGTGTGCTCTTTTGTGTGCCATGAATAATGGAATCAGTGGATAATTAATCAGTGGATATGGTGGTCCTACTGTATGCAATATGTCCATTTTTTTTCCTTCACTGGAATGTCAGGATAGGCAGCCCCTCTGAGAAGTTTATATATGCCCAGAGGAAACTAAAAATAATAATAATAAAATTTATTTATATACCGCCCTTTGGTAACCCAATCAGGGTGGTTAACAACATTAAAACACCATACAAAGTAAAACAGACTTCCCCCCTAAAAAATTTATTAAATCAATTTACAAATTAAAACAACAATTAAAACACTTAATAAAACACACACCTACATTTAGCAATAACAGTAGATCCCCAGCGACATTCAGTTCCATTAACAAAGGAGGAGGCTGTGGGGACTCTCCTGAAGGAGGGGGGGTTCCTGAGGCTGGGATAATCTATTCTGGAAAGGCCTGCCGGAAGAGATCCATCTTGACAGCCTTTTTGAAGCTGTCCAAAGATGTCAGTTGGCGGATCTCATCCGGCAGGCCTTCCATACTCTAGGGGTGACAACAGAAAAAGCCCTCTGGGAGGCAGCCGAAAGCCTCGACTTTTGAGGCTGTAGCAAATTCCTCCCAGAGGACTGGAGTGCACGGGGAGGATTATAGGGAGGAGACGGTCCCTGAGATAGCTTGGACCCAAGCAATTTAGGGCTTTAAAGGTGATAACCAACACCTTGTACTGGGTCTGGAAACCAATAGGCAGCCAGTGGAGGGACCTCAAAACCAGAGTGATGTGGTCCCTCCTTGATGTTCCTGAAACAAGCCTGGCCACCATATTTTGTACTAACTGTAGTTTCTGAACCAAGCACAAGGGTAGCCCCATGTAGAGTGCATTACAGAAGTCTAGGCGCAAGGTTACCTGTGAGTGAACAACAGTCTCGAGGTCCCTTGCTTCCAGAAAAGGGCGCAGCTGGCATATCAGCCAAAGCTGATAACAGGCGCTCCTGACTATCGTATTTACCTGATTTATCATCAGGAGCGATGAGTGAAGGAGCACCCCCAGACTGTGAACACAGTCACTGGAGGAGAGTGTGACCCCATCCAGGACTGGAGGTTGCAACCCAATTCTTGGTTTAGGGGCCGCTACCGTGAGCACCTCTGTCTTGTCCGGATTCAGTTTCAATCTGTTTTTCCTCATCCAGCCCATTACCGGCCGAAGACATTCATTGAGAGAAGAGATGTCATTCGAATTCGAGACCGATGAATGAGATACGGAGAAATAGATCTGAGTGTCATCAGCATACTGATAACACCCAGCTCCATAACTCCGAATAATCTCACCCAGTGGCTTCATATAGATGTTAAATAACATCGGGGACAGGATAGTTCCTTGTGGAACTCCCCAGGTGAGCTCTCTTTTTCTCTAACAACTGTCCCCGAGCAGCACCCTCTGGGACCTGCCCAAGAGGTAGGACCGGAACCACTGCAATGCAGTGCCCACAATACCCAACCCCTTCAGGTGGACCAAGAGGATGCCATGATCTATCATATCAAAAACCGCTGAGAGGTCTAAGAGTACCAACAGGGTCACACTACCCCTGTCGATGTTCAGACGGAGATCATCGGTCAAGGCAACTATGGCAGTCTCAACCCCAAAGCCTGTCCTGAAGCCGGCTTGAAATGGGTCTAGATAATTGGTTTCATCCAAGACAGCTTGGAGTTGAAGAGCAACTGCCCTCTCGATCACCTTGCTCAGAAATGGCAATAAAGAAACAGGCCTATAATTACTCATATCCAGGGGGTCCAGGGAAGGTTTTTTTCAGAAGTGGCCTAATAGCTGCTTCCTTCAGACAAGATGGAACATGTCCTTTCCTGAAGGATGCATTGATGATATCCATGAGGAATCTCCTCAATGCTCCCCCCCCCCAGATGGCCAGCCACAATGGGCAAGGGTCAAGAGGCCAAGTTGTTTTCCTCACCCTACCAAGCAGCTTGTCCATGTCCTCAGTACTCACAGATTGGAGCTGATCCAGAATAACTTCATCGACAGAGTCTCTGGACATCTCTCCTATGGTTTCTGTTAAAACACTGGCGTCTAATTAGGCTCTTTTCTGAGAGATTTTATCTGCAAAAAAGTTGTTAAATGCATCACAGCACGCCGTTGTCGGGTTAAGTAAGGGTTTCGGCACAGGGGGTACCTGTGTCAGCTCCCTCACCACCCAAAACAGCTCTGCTAGACAGGATTCTGAAGACACAATACGTGCAGAGGAGAAAGATCTCTGCGCTACACGTATTGCCTCCCGATAGGACCAAAGAAAGTTCCTATGGTGAGTTCTGTCAGATAAGAGTCAAGTTTTCCACCACATGCACTCTAGTCATTGTCCAAACCACTTCATTCTCCTAAGCTCTGGTGTGTGCCATGGCTTACGGTTTGAAGCGGATCGGCAAGGACGCTTAGGAGCGATCATGTCAATAGCCCTGGCAAGATCAGTGTTCCAAATATTGACCAGAGCATCGACAGGGTCATCAGCATTCCTAACCATTAAACCCTCTAAGGCTTTCTGGATTCCAATTGGCTCCATTAACCTCCGAGGGTGGACCAATCTAATGGGTCCACCACACCCGGTGGGGTGGATACAAACTCTAAGTTCCGCCTTGACCAGGAAATGATCAGACCATGACAATGCGGAGGTACTTACAACCTCCACCCACGGATATTCCTGTTCCGTACTGAAGACCGCATCGAGTGTATGACCTGCACAATGTGTGGGCCCGGCGACCAATTGGGATAGGCCCATGTTTGTCATGGTCTCCATGAACTCCCAAGCCATGCCTGTTAGACTGGTCTCGAGCGGAATGTTAAAGTCTCCCAAAACTAAAAGTCTGGGAGACTCTAACAACAGCTCTGAGACCAGCTGTGTCAGCTTGGTCAGGGAGTCTGCTAGACAACGGGGTGGTCGGTAGACTAGCAGAACCAAACTATCCCTGGTCCTCAGGGTAAGATGCATACACTCGAAGTGGACTGTGTTCCGGACAGGTATCCTGGTCAAGATCAGGCTGTTCTTATGAACCAGAGCAACTCCTCCCTCCCGCCCACTTCCCCTCACCCGCTCACTGACAGTGTACCTGGCTGGGAGGGCCTACACTCA
Organism: Gambelia wislizenii; assembly: GCA_030847615.1. Classification (NCBI taxonomy): domain Eukaryota; kingdom Metazoa; phylum Chordata; class Lepidosauria; order Squamata; family Crotaphytidae; genus Gambelia; species Gambelia wislizenii. Next base: position 239,931,394 of record JAUMIR010000005.1, read on the forward strand.
GGTAACTGTGCTATCCTCTCCCAGCCAGGTCTCTGTAAAGCAAGCCAGGTCGGCATCCTCATCTTGTTCTTGACTGACCTGGCATTGCAGAGGAGCAGAGTGAGGTTCTGTGGAATGGTTGGTCTGCTCTCCAAGCCTGGGAAACATTCTGGGAAACAGAGGAAACTGAAGGTGGGATAGCTTTCAAACAGCGATCCCGTATTCTTTTGTAACATCTGTTTGCTCTGTTCCAGCCATACCTCCCATTCCCCTGCACAACTCCTATAGCCACCCCCACCTCATTCCCAGCCTCAAGGGAAACCGTAAAGCTTAAAGCCACTGGAAAAAACGGGTATTTGGGGGATAAACCAACCCCAATCCCATAATCCAATTACTATAGTGGTCAGGTGATAAGAGACCGAATGGCTTGATAATACAAGTCTTATGTCAACCCACATCAACATCGGGTCCAGTATAACAATTTGTCCTCAATCGCCACCTCAAATGTTTGCCGCTAGGAGTCCACAAACAATGTCGCCACGGTTGCTGGCGAGCTGGGAAGTGATGGCTCGGGCATGCTGAAGGGCACCACCCACCTTCCCAGCTTCCGTTGTTCCTGCCACTAGTGCTGGGCTTCAATCTTTAATTAAAAGGGACTTGGTGGAAGAGTCCCAGCCCAGCTCTCGCCGCTGGTGAAGAGGGTTTTTTGGGGGCAGGCTAAATACTCTGTCCAAAACATAGCAATCTCCGCCTGGCTCCCATGGCGTTTTCAGGTGGCAGGAGAGCTGGGCAGCTAGATGGAAAAGTTCCCAGCCCAACTCTCTGCTCACCGCTGGTTGGCTGCTGCTGTTGCCAATGGTTGAGCTGGAGCCAGCTTTAAAGGCTTTCTGAAGGTCAGGTGTTCTGAGGGAGGGGGCCAAAGCACTCACTGACCAACTCCGAGTTCCAAGCCAGGCTGCTGCTGTTGCAGATGATCTACATAGCAGAATAGCAGAAGCGTGAGGAAATAGATGCCCCTCTGCATACCTAGGTGTGTAGATGCATGGAGACATGGAGACAGATGAAAAATATCCTTTCCCAGTTTTATTATAAAGTTCTACAAAAGTTATACAAAAACAAACTACATTCTGGCTGCTTGAAATGATGTAGCTTTCTCTTCACTAGAAAGCAAAAAAAAAACAGCTGTCTCTGACTACAGAGTAAAACAGCATCTCAGTGTCCTCTCATAGCTGCAATAGTACATACAGATAAGATAAGACCAAACACAGGAACTCACTTTCTCAGCAGCTAGTACAGTACTTCAAAACACAGGCTGGTTCCCAGGAAAGATAAGGCATGCAGCTGTGCTCCGCAATGAGCAAATTGTTTATTTTACTGACTGTCTTTGAGGCTTGCTTTTAATTGAAAATCAAGCCGGCCTGTATTTCTTGCCCACAGTGAGTTTATTTTTAGGATTCTGGGACTGTATGTTCCATTATCCTTGACATGGAATTCCATGGAAATATTAAAAATCAATCACGAGAGGTGTGACATGGATATTTTCATAAGGAAATGCAAAATCAACCAATTTCTTTTCCATGGCTATGTCTTCCTCTTTCCTCATCTGCAGCAATAGTCTCTCTAGAGCAGATAAAAAACCGAGCCATCTCCTCTCACCTCCTCTTCTTTCAACCATCTCTTAGACATCTGCTTTCATAAATGTTACTTCTACAGGATAATAGTTTTAAGGGCTGCTCCTGACAAGGCCTCTCTAACAAGCAAATAGTGACTTACATAAACTGCTGGCCTAGCAGAACTTGAAAAGAACAAAACCAAGGAAAGATGTGACACAGCAAGTTATTATAAGCAAGTGGAAATGTTTTGGATTGTCAGATGATTACAGCAAAGCAATGGAAGTCTCTAAAACAGAGATGGAAAAGTGGTTGGGGCCAAGGTGGGTCAATTCCCTGCCCCAGGGCCCTCTACGGGCCACACCGACCCCCTCCATGGAGTCTGGAAGTCCCCTTCTGGTCTCTATAAAGAAAACAGGCCTTTATTTTAAGCTCTTACAGTGCGGAGGGGTAGGCGTCTGTGGCCTGCATAAAAAGAAAATGATCACTGGACGGTTTCAGCAACAGAAATTCTCTCTTTCCCCATCCCAAAGGGGGAAAAATTGCCCAGTGGCTTAAAAAAAAACAGCTTGGGATGGGCACCTGTTTTCTACCATTGCTCTAGAAGAGGTTGTTTGGGGGCAACAAATGTATTCCACAATACACCTGGAGGAGCTTTATTGCTTAGTATTTTACTTTTTTAAAAAGCACAAGTCCAGCACCTATAAACCAAAATTGCTATATTGAAAATATAAGACACATGGGAAAAGGAGTAGCATGGGCACATGGGGAAAGGAGGAACATATTCCACACAGGCAAGAGGAAAATGAACATCATCCCCAACTGAAGTCACTGCACTACATTTCCACTACACCCCCTCCCCATATTGCTGCCATCTTCCCAGTACCTTGTTCTGAGAACTACTCAAAGTGAGGCATCAGGTAGGTGGCTACTTTGGGCCAACAGCCCCTCTGGCTATCATCACCTATTGCCACACTTGGTATAGTAGAAGAGCTATTAGGGGTCACCATCTAGAGCTGTTATTCCTTGCTCCTGCCAGGGGGTGGATGCTGAAAGCAGAATACCTACCAGCAGTGAAGGGGCTCTTGATTTGCTATCCTTCCCAGTCACATAGAATTATAGAGTTGGAGGGACTGCAAGGGCCATCTACTCCAACCCCCTGCCAGGCAGAAATCCGCACAACTAAAGCACTCGTGAGAAAAAGCCATCTAATCTCTTTTTTAAAACTTCCAAAGGAGAGTGCACCACCTGAAGCAGTCTATTCCATTCTCATACAATTCTTACAAATGCAAAATTCTTCTGAATGCTTAGATGGGATCTCTCATCTTGCAATTTGAACTTGAAATTGATTTCATGATTCATGTTCTAGTCTGTGAAGCACCAGAAAACAAGTTCCACCCCTCTTACACATGGCATCCCTTCAAATATTTAAAGATGGCTATCATTTCACTTCTCAGTCTTCTCTTCTCCAATCTAGAAATACCCAGCTACTCATAGGGTTCCTCATAGGGCTTTCCAGACCTTTAACCATTTTGGTCACCCTCCTCCGGACACATTCCAGCTTGTCAATATCCTTTTGAACTGTGGTGCTCAAAGTAAGAGTGGAACTATTACTTCCCTCAGTCTGGACACTATACTCCTGTTAGTGGAGCCTAGAATTGCATTGGCTTTTAAGGCTGCCACATCATACTTTGGATAATATTTAGCTTGTGGTTTATCAAGACCCCTAGAGTCTTTTCGTGTGTACTGCTCTCAAGCCATGTATCATCCATTCTACATGTGTGCATTTCACTCTTCCTTTCCAAACGTAGTACTTTACATTTATCTCCACTGAAGTTCATTTTGTTAGTTTTGGACCAGCTCTTCAATCTGTTAAGCAGATTTTGAATTCTGATCCTGTCTTCTGGAGTATTAGCTAACCCTCCTGATTTTTTATTTATTTATTTATTTATTGCTTGCATTGTATAACTCTGCACTAACATAGTGCTACAACACCCTTCTGCTGAACTTTGACATTGTACAACCAATTGTGTACCTGTTAATGTGTTTGCTTACTGCCACATTGTCCAGCGGCTGTTTCTTGTACACTGAATTCCAGTGAATGAATAGTTACACTGAAGATACTGATGAGTAGTTCCATACCATCCAAGAATATGCAGCTGTGTGGCTGGATTCCTGTTACAGGTAGTTCCAAATAAAGTAGACCCATTTAGTCAGTTGGTGAATGGTGAGTCAACACATAGGGAAATTCAATTGATTCAGTGGCACTGCTTTAGTCAGGACTATCAATAGGATTTAGGCCCATGTAGAACTTGTAACCATGTATAATGGTTATACTTGTAGAACTCTTCTTCTTTTTCTGCAACCAAGAACTGAATATGTCCATTAAACAATGGGGGGGAAAGTAAAACCATATGTTTTAAAACCCTATACATGATATTACACCGAACAATCTAGCTCCCCTTGTATTATTTTTTTTTTCTGGTTAGCCCTTTCAGCTTTCCAGAGTTTCTAAGGCTCAAGTGTCAGTCCTTTTTGATAGATAAATGCATGCAGTGGTCAATTAGAGATTCTGTCTTAAGAAGCAAAGACACCAATGGCTTTAGAGAAACATATTAAGGCTTTTATTGTAGGAACTTCATTCTAAGATAGGAAAATTACTCAGGGTGCTATCCTAAGCTAGCTATATTGCTACAGAGGAGCACCTCTTCTCTCAGAGGGCTGAGAGAAGAGGTGGAAACATCCCTAAGGATATCAGTTTATATTACAGCCGGAGCAAGACAGGCAGGGAGGACTGTGGGTCACTCAATCTATCTAATCCTAATGCTGCTGCCCACTCTGAGGCATTCTTGACTCTTTCAGTGCTAAGTGTTATTGCACTTCCAACACTTTTCAGCTCCAAAATATGATGGCATATGCCCAAGTTTGGCAGTGCCTGATAACTGAAAAGATCTCTTAAGATAGTCCATTTAACCCAGTGGTTCCAAAACTTTGGCCTTCTAGGTTTCTTAAAGAAACACGAGCCCACTTGGCCAACAGTCAGGAATTCTAGGGAGCAGAAATCTAAAGGACCAAAATTTGGGAACCACTCATCTGATTTATATTAAGGTTTCTCACAGTTACTTTGCCAATTGAAAGGAAATCAAATTGAAATGTCCATCCCTTCTCCCCCTTCTCCCCTGATCATGATTTCCCATCCACAGCATGCCCACTGATCACCCAAAATCACCATTAAAGCACAATTTAATGTTTGCACTGCAAATCTTAGCAGGATAATTGTGGAAAAGGAGGTAATTAATGGATTTTTAAAATGTCAATAAAAAGAAACGTGTTCAAAATGGTCTCACACAGGAGAACACCAGGAGAACAATGGTGTTGTGTGGTAAGCCCCAACTGAAGGCACAATTATCCTGCTCTAGTTGTGATTTACCTGCTTCATGTGATAAGGCTGTCAGTGGGAAAAGACTGAGTACAATTCCACACATTTCTCATTTGCAGTCTCCCAACTGCATTTATTTCCTAATGCAAAATAAAACAACACTATCTAAACTATTATGAATGTAGAGTCGGCCCTCTGTATCCATGGATTTGGCATCCATACATTCCACCATCTATGGCTTGCAAATATTCCAATAAAGAAATAAATAAATTCCAAGAAGCAAACCTTGATTCTGCCATTTTATATAAGGGACACCATTATACTATGTCATTGTATATAATGGGACTTGAGCGTCTACAGATTTTGGTATCCACAGGAGGATATTCATGCAAATACAAGATGGCCCAGCTCTAGGGTTGCCAGATCATTGAGGCTCTGGACCTGGATTGTCTTCTCCAGTCTCAGGGCAAGGCAGAGGAATCTCAGGGCAACAGCACTGCCTTGAAAAGTGTGTGTATGTTTGTGTGTATTTATTTCTCATTTGTTAGATGGTGATGGATGCTTTTTTTAAAAAAAATATTTGAACAGTATACTCAGCACAACTGCTGTTATCCAGAATTGTCCCTGGAACATCTCTGAGGGCCTTTCAGAGTGTGGTTGAGATGGCAAAATTTATTAGTGAGAAAGAACAGACAAGCTAGGAGAGGCTGCCGGAGTTTGTTTTTCCCCCCTCTTGTTTTCCCTCCTTTGAGTTAACTGAGTGCAAAGAACATGGATGTCCAGGAAACCAACCAAGGCTGAAACACAGCCAACAGATAGCTGTCCAGCAGTTTGCCAAGGAATAACAGCAATACAGGAACAATTGCAGGGCAGAATTTCTAGGAGACAAGTTCAGTCCACAAGAGCAGGAGATTAGTCCAATTTACCAGTCCAAAACTCAAGGGTCATGGCTAGAAGGGTGTCCAGTACAATCCAAAGGTTGAGGTCCAAGAAAGCCAGCAATAGTCTTCACAGAGGCCGAGGTTTCCCACTGAAGCTGCCAGATAATTTCCAACAAGTTTTCAGAGGAGCTGTCACTGATTATAGCTCTTCAGTGTTTACAAAGCTGTTCTTTGATTGCTTGGCTTTTCTCATAAATACACTGTGATCAATGCACTTCCTCCTTTTTGTGACTGCATGCCTGAAAGGTGGGCAAGACTGGGCCCATGTTATCTATTATTTCTCTGTCAGAGAGGACAGGCCTATCTGCTAGGTGTAGGTTATCTGCCCTGTCCTCCTCTGCTATCTCTGATGAGGCAGGAAGCTCTGCTGGGGTGGGTGCTGATAAATCTGCTCCAGAGGGGTCAGCTGATAAACCTACTTCCTGCTATAAACCCTGCTCTAAAGCTCTACCCTCCTTTGGTTCATCTTCAGAGTCAGAGTAGCAGGGCATGACAATGGGCACTTTGAATTTAGTTTGCAGCATTTCAAGTAAGCATTTAAGGAGAGGAATGGAACATATTAAAAGCAGTTGAATTAATGGGATGCCAGAGGTTTCATTGAGGACTGTCTCTGCCAAAATGGGAGAGTTGGAGGGAATACCCTTCTGAGTCTGTGAGCCATTGGCAGTTGCCCATCCATGCCCATCCGCTTATGCTGGCCCTGCTTATCCCTTGTCCTTAAATTCACTTCCTACATGTATGCAGTGGCCTATTCAATGTGAGTGGAACTAACATGTATGATTGTTTAGTGACCAGAAAAAAATTGCCCCAGCTCCTGGTCTCCCCGCTTTTTCTGTTTCTAAGAGCAGTTCAGTGTAAAGAGCTCAGCAGGCGAAGTTTTTCACAGCAGGAAGATAAGCATTCTCAGCTGCTAATGGCTGAACATCAGGTTGCTCTTAACCATGCAGCTAGTGTGGCCTGGAAAACATTGGTCACCAGAGTCAAGCTGGGTGCATTTCAAAACAGTTGATATATCTGTTTGGGAAGGTGCCAAATTGTACACACAGCCATACCTTCCATGTTAACTTTGTTTGTGAGAATTGGACTCAGGTAAGTTTAACTCTCTCTAGACATGGCATCTGTTTGGAGATAATTTTGAACAGCATCCTGCTCCATGAAGCAAGCTGTCAAAAATCAAACACCACCAATGCTTGTGCTAAAAAAAGGCCTTTGTCTCAGGAAAACAAAATCCATGAAGAATTCATGTTTCCAGGTTGGTGTGAAGAACATAATTCTTCTATGATTTATTTACAAGGAAGGCTTCATATTTTGAAGTACAAACAGAGCCATACTTCTGTCTAAAACCTTTTTAATGTTGTAAGTACATAGTGTGCAAGTCTGCTTTGAATGCAGACAAACAAGTAACAAAAGCTGTTATCTTCTACATAGCCACAAGGCATATTTATTATTTATTCTGCTTTTGTACACCGCTTTATTTTTCAAGATGGATTAATGATATAATCAATTGGGTAGAAGTAGAATATCTTGATGTTCCTTGATTCATTAGACTATATGCTTTATCACTTTATTATTTTTTTAAAAGAAACCATATGAAACAATCACCTCCCATATTATTGGATTTATCTTCTTTTTTTTTTTTTTTTAAGGAACAGGTTATGAGCATTTTTACATATGAACTTCTTGCTGATCTCTGAGCATCTTTGCAAGTGGGAATAGGAATACAATTATTACAATAGAAATGATCCTCTAATATATTCTGGTCTTAAATTTTCTTTTAATACACAATTCTGTAATTCGATAAAAGTCTCTTTTGTTGTTTTTTTTTCTTCTCCACCCCCCACCCCCTGGTGGGAAATACTAAAGTTTTGTTCGGCTGTGCATTGGAATGATTCATGAGACTAGTTTCTTTTACAATTATAATTTTGCAGGAAAGTTAGCAATAGGTATTTCTGGGCAAAGGAAGCATACCCAAGGGTATATTTATGAAACGTGGCTCTCATCAAATTGGTGGAAAAGCAGTGCAGGTCAAAATAAGGTAGATATAATTTGTAGATTGCTCAGAGAGCAGCAAAGGTAGAGTTTCCTAATCTAGGGTTGCCATACATCCTCCTTTTCCCAGACAGGTCCTCTTTTTCAGAGCTAAAATATAAGTCTAGGCAGATTTTTCAAATGCCTGGTTTGCTTTTTCCCCAAGGTCCAAACTGGGGGAAGCAGGCAATCAGGTAGTAAAGCTCTGAGGAAGAGGAGTGAGACATGCCAGGTTAAAAACAGAGTGAGGGAAGCCTCCAAAGCAGCCAGCCTCAGCTCCATGGGGGTTACTGAGTGATTCACCAGCTTCCAGATGAGGCAACTGTTAGAAGAGGGAAATGGAAGGCTTCAGCCTAGCCAAGCCTATGTGGGGTCTCTGCTGAGGACCTTGACAGACCTCAGAGATTTTGCTTTCTAATTCCTCACCACCCTTTATAATTTGCCTGTTCCCATGTCTCAGGAGGAAGAACAAACTACACCTGAAAGAGCTTGACCATGAAGTAACTGTTTTTATTTGTACAGAAATGGGAGTTTCATATACCAATGTGCTTTATCTTGTATTATTGGTGATAATATATTTGAGCACTCTTCATTTTACAATTAGTTAGGTATTGAAAATTCAGTTGTAGCCAAGGGTGTTGATATTATTAAATGCAGTAGGACCCCCATATCCACTGATTCATTATCCACTGATTCAGTTATCAATGGCTTCAGTTTCAGCACAGCTACCACAGACTCTTCCTAGAAAATGCATCTTCTCTTGCCATTTTCTAGGTCCTCTAAGGCAATTCTATGGTATTTTAAACTGGAAGTCCCATTATTTTCAATGGTGTTCACTATTATCAATGGATTTTGTTATCCACAGTGGGGTCCGGAACCATTCCCCAGTGGATATGGGGGTCCTACTGTATCACTAGATGATCAATTAAAATTGTTGTTATTTAAATACAATGATGGTTAGGAATATTTCTAGTAGCAATTATCACAGCTAATGTAGCAACACTATTTAAAATGGGAGTCACCATGGCAATTGGCATTTTGAAGTATTCATTCAGTAAATATGTCCCCTTTTTTGTTCTTCAAAATATAGCAACCCTACCTTATCCCTCTTGTTAGCTCCTCTCCATGAATGGACTGAATGTATACAGCAGAACCTGGACTGTGCCCATAGCTTTAAGCTCAATGCATTCATCAGAACATGAAAGTCTTTCTGTATAACACCTGCTCAGTGAGAGAACATGGGAGCAGGAAGATTGCATTGACTAGCCATGTCCCCTGCCACTGCAGCTGTCAGCTGCATGTTTGGCAAGTCCTGCATTTGGTTGTTCTATGAATGGGGCCATGCGTAGAAATCTGATTTCTATATGGTTGTAAAAGCTGGACAGTGGAAAAAAGCTAATAGGAAGAAAATCAACTCATTTGAAATGTAATTCTCGAGAAAAGTCCTACAGATACCATGAACTGCTAAAAGGACAAATGAATGGGTCCTAGACATAGCCCCGACAAAGGAGGGGCTGACAGTGCTCTAGCCTTGAGGCCTGGGATTAGGAGGGGGGCTCAGCATGATATTATTGTAAGTTTTTATTATGTAACTCCATTTAGTGTGTGTGTGTGTGTGTATATAAATATATATATATATATAATTTTGGTGTCATTATTTAAACTGAGTTATTTTAATTTTTATCTTAAATCCTATAGAGCATCTCACTGCCCTTAACCTTAGCAGTAGGTAGGGGGTCCACCGAAGATCCTGGCCTGGCAGCCCACTTCAGGATGTTGGGGCCATGTTCCTAAAACAAATCAAGCCTCAATGAAGATGACTAAACTGAGGCTGTCATACTTTTGACATATCATGAGATGATGTCACTCACTGGAAAAAATGGTAGTATTTGGCAAAGTGGAAGGCTGTATGAAAAGAGGAAGACTGCATTGCAGGTTGATTGACTCAATCAAGGAAGCCACCGCCCTGCATTTGCAAAATCTGAACATAGCAGTTGATTATCAGGGCTCTTAGAGCTCAGGGTTGCCGCGAGTCAAAGGACTTTATCAGACACTCAGAAAAAGGTGTCATAATGACACCACATAACCATGAAAGAATGTGCAGATCAGATGACATCACCCTTTCACAGTTAAAATCAGCCCCAAACCCATACTTTTTAATTGGCAACTTAAGCCATCAATTGATCCCCCTTGCCACTTTTGTACCAGCATTGCTGGTGTGTGAAACCTCGGGCCATTTAGTGACTTCAGCGAGAATGCCCAGTCTGGCACGAATACTTCTGGGTGAGATCAGGACATCCAGGTACGTTTTGCTCTTTTTATAAGCCTCCCTGTGTTACTTGGGACTTTTAAAGTGTATGTGTGCATTTTTAAATTTTTAATGCTTAATTTTAAAAAAAAATCCCACGCAATGATGTCTTGCGGGATTTCAAACAGGGAAGTGAACAGGGCTCCATTCACTTCGTCTTTATTGCCAGAGCTGCCTTTGCCAGGAGAGGAAAGTAAGTGTGGGCGGAGCGTTCTTTTGTCAGCATATTATTTTTTTTATGCGGGCAAAAAAACATTTTCAGGGGAGTGTCTGATAAAGTCCAAAGTCTACTTGATGGCAAACAGTAACATGAAAATGAATGGGGCCCAATGTGCCTCTGTATGGACATTAATCCCATTTCTTTTATCACTGCTTTTGTGGCTTTCAAGGGGCATAGACTGTTGATGTGGTGGGACAAGAGGTGGCTACCTATTGTCTCACAAGCCTCACACCTTTACTGAATGTGTGACTAAATAGAGACTGACAATAGGATGGATGTGTATCAGTTCTATACACATTCAAGTGTGTTGGGGAGATGCATATAGTGCAGAAACTCTGTGAAAGTACAAGTTAATTTACCAGAGAATTATGTATATGCAGGCATTTGTAAGCTTTGTGTCAATAAGGTCAAAGAAATATTGTTACAGGAAGGAAGCTCTTTTATTGTTAAAAAAAAAAATCCAGAAAGTATAATATTTTACTTTATGAATGTTCGTTTGTTAGTTTTGGAGCATACAAGGATGAATAATGACCATACTCTTCTATCCTCTGTAGAAAAAAAAATGTGAACATTTTTGCACAATATTAGTTCTGTATTTGCACAGCCCAAAATGTCTCAGGGAGTTATTTTTCAGAGAAATACTCATACCTTTTCTGTGTGGAAAAGAATGTTTCCTGTGCAGAAAAGCTATACATTTCTGCTCAGAAAAAAATACATGTGTTTCTGCTTGGAATAATTGCCCAGAAAACTTTGGAAAGTGTGACTACCAGGGAAAACCTGTGGCAATGTCTCAGAGCTCAAGTGTCAGGAAACCCTTTTGTGAACCTGGAAATGATTAACTGATGGGGTGTAGAAAGATGCGCTGTGTCTACCACGACCACCTGCAGAGTTGTTCCATGTCGACAGGATGCCAAGGAGAAGGTTTTCTGGAGAGATTTCTGCAAAAGACTTCAGGCTGAGAAGGAAAAATTCCTTCACACCAGCACACTGCCTTGAGCTCTGGCTTGCCAAATAAAGGCAGCAACAAGGCCAGCCTTCACTCAACTTGAGGCTTTAATTTCTGTTTGCAGTATATTTACAATATATATACAGAGTATAGGACAGCCGTCTCTAATACTCATAAATCTCTCTCAGACCAACAAACTGCTTCGCCAACCACCATCCACAACAAACCCACACTGGAGATACTTCCCATCTCCTTTTTATAGGTAGTTAAACAATGCCTGTTACATCAGGCATCTCAGATGTGCATACTCTCAAGTGCTGACTCACACACACACACCTGCCACTGGAGCTTTACTACTTTCATTACTAAGCTTACAACTCCATCTTGTGGTCACATCCATGTCATTTCCTGACATTAACCATGCCTTTTCTTTCCATTCCTGTTGGACTACGACTCTGGAGACCAGAGTTCAAATCCCCACTTGGCCATGAAAACCCACTGGGTGACCTTGGGCAAGTCACACACTCTCAGCTTCAGAAAACCCTGTGATAGGTTCTCCTTAGGGTTGCCATAAATTGGAAACAACCTGACGGCACAGAACAACAACAACAACAACAACAATCATATCAACTCAGGGGAAATAATATGTTTGTCTGTTTAAACACTTCTGTTCTGCCCTTTGTCACAGGATTTCAGGATGGTGTAAGGTATAAAAAAATTAATACATTTCCAGGTTAAAAACATAAATAATTTAAACAAGGTAAAACATATTAAACATAATAACAGTTACACACACTTAAGGCTACAGCAATTGAAAAGCATGTACATACAGATTTGAAATGCATTAGTCCCCGAAGACTTTAATAAAAAGTTACGCTTTAATTTGGTGCTGGAAATTATCAATGTTGGCACCAGTTGAACCTCCAAGGGAGGGGGGGGGGCTTCCACAATTGAGGTGCCACAGTCAACAACAACAAATTTATTCGTACAGTCCAGAGACCCATCAAACATCCAATAAGTTATACATTAATGCATAAAACCAGGTTGGCATCCATATATACAAAAATTAATAAAATCAGGATACTTATTGGTAAACTTTTTGTTGCTCAGACCAGCTTTTCATCTTTTAACTTCCCTCACACTGGTCTTAATGACCACAGATAAGAACTCAGAAACTGGCGGGGTAACATTAGGATATCTATCCTTGTAATAAGAATTTGACATAGAACGTCTCTGAATGGCCAGGTAGATGGCTTTACAAAAGAAAAATCAGTTGTTTACGGCTCCAAGGATGAGGAACACAGGATAGTAGAATATGAGGCATGGTTTCCACCTACATTGCCCAAAAAGCAACCACAATACGTGCCACAGTTGAGAAGAGCCTCTCCCATATCCTCCCACTTTGTATTGCCCCCATTGGTGGGACACAAAGGAGGCCCTCCTCCCCAGAGACCTCAGTTTTGGGGTAGCCCTGTATAGGGAAAGGCACTCCCTCAGGTATTAAGGTCTCAAACTTTTTAGGGTTTAAATGTCATCACAAGAACCTTGCATTCAGACCAGGCGTGCTGCCTTTAAGACCTGTGTTATTAATCATCACTCTCTCTCTCTCTCTCTCTTTCTGGCTTTTCTTTGCAAATGAAGATTCAGGAAAAACTCATCCCGCATTTTCTGCAAGCGCGCTGATGACTAAAAAGGCCAATCCAAGATAACCAAGTCCAGCCACAGAAAGCACAGCAGAAGGTCTCCTTGGGTGATGTTTCTGGGTTGTGATTCTTTCTGCGTTGTCATTTCTCTTCAAGACTTGTTCGGTGTGAGTTCTCATATAAGCCTGCAGCATTGTGGATAGTGTGTCTCCATGCCTCCCGATGTGACCATCAGCACACTTTCAGAAAGCACGGGATGAGTCCTTCCTGAATCTTTGTTTGCGAAGAAAAGCCAGAGAGAGATATGCTGTCTCTATTTGTTCTTAACTTCTATCAAGTTTGCTTTGACTTATGGCAACCCTAGGAGTGGCAGACCTCAAAGTCACCCCATGTTCAACAACACATCTTAGGAATTGAACTCAGGGCAGTTGTGGCTTCCTTGATTGAATCTATCCATCTAGAATGTAGCCTTTCTCTTTTCCTGCTGCCTTCTAACTTAACAAGCATTCAAACATTGTTGTCTTTTCTAGTGAGTCATGTCATCTCAAGAATCACAGAGTTGGAGTCATAGTCTTAAACATCTGGAGGATCGAGTGTTTCCCACCCGTGCTTAGAAGACTCTTGGAAATTAGCACATAATGGGATTCTACATGGTCAAGCATGTAAGAGTTATGCATGCAGAATCATGCTATGGCTCCCCTGTCACCATCCTAGGACTCACCATTGTGCCATGATAGCACCCCATTGCCATTCTGTTGCTGGAGGAGGGTGGGAGGATTGAAGAAGCATCTAGGTATGCCACCACAGTCAAACTCAGAGCAAGGAAATCTTCTGCACAGATCCAACAGGGTCCTTTAGAAGTCTCAGTGGGTGACATTATCCATCTGCCTCTGGTTATGGGAGCATAGCTAGACATGCTTCTGATCCCCTCTGCTTTCCACCAGCAATGGAATGTCCACGAGGTGGGTGGGGTAGGGGGCTATCACAGCACAACAGTGAAGCCTGGGGTGTGGGTTGTCGGACATTGTGGGGGGAGAAAGAGAATAACAATGGCTGAAATAAATAACAAAAAAATAGTCAAGAGTAAGTTGGACTCATGCCTGTGTATGTCATGAATAGGATGCTGGCCCCTGTGCTTAACAAACCTTGATCAAGATCCTAGATCAGCTACTTAGTTAAGTATACTTAATTTAGTAGTGGTTCCTAGCCCTACTTCCAACCCCCAGTCCTGTTTTACTGGGCACTAGCCACTGTGCATGACAGGGGTCTGTTCTCCTGTTGATCAGAATGCAGCAGACTGACATTTCTACCTCCTGATCCAACAATTTCAATTGTTGACCATCAGAAACAGGATACCTATTGCAGTTCCTCTCTTGCACTGGAGATTTCTGGAGGGATGAGGCAGAAACATCAGTACACTGCACCTTGATCAATAATAGGAGGACAGACTTCTGTCAGTCCCAGGGCCTGTTGCCCAGTAAAGCAGATTTGTGGGACTTTTACAATTGTGAATACATAGTTTTTGTGAATATGAATCAGTAATGTCTGTATAACTCTAGACTATGCATCCATAACTGCAATCATGAATGTCAGCCTTCTATTACATTCAAGGCGCCTGTTCGTTTCTTGGTTACAGGTCATAGAGAAGTTTGTAAGTACAACCAGTGTGTTTGCACAACCCATTGTTACTTTAGCACTAAAGGTACAAAGCTCTGGACTGCAGAGAAGCTGCATGCAGAGTTTACACCAGTGACCTCCCCCTCCAGGGTATTTTTTAGCCCTTGTATAAGCAGGCTTCCCCCCGCCCCCCTGCAAGTGAAAACCAAGGAAGAGAAATGGGGTTACATGGTTCATTCACACATCTCTCCAAAATATAACAAGGTGTTTGTGCACAAGTGGGTGAGAGGATGTGGGTGTAGTGAGACTGAGACAATTATAAACAGAAGATTATTCATTGCTGCCTAATACATAAGAAACAAAGAGGAGACCAATGCCCCTAGTGTTTTTTAAATACCATTGTCTGAAAGGGGATATTGAATGCTGAAAGATTTATTATGAGTTCCTTAAGCCACCCGCTTTTTCCTTAAAAGATATGCTGTCCCCATTTGTGGCCTTTCCAGCATCTTGTTAACTTTAAAATAATTGAGCCTCCCTGAGATTGGCAGGGGATCAGTGATTTCTAAAGAGGGAAAGAAAACTCAGGAGGAGAGCAAGAGCTAAGACTCTCCTCAGGCTAGATTGGTTCGAGAGCTATTACCAAGTGTATTGCCTTATTAATACATCGTTCTTAACAAGGGTGGCAGCAAGATACAGATTTCAAAATAGGTTGCTGTGGAAACGTATGGTTCGTTAACTTTTCCCTATGCCCATGACCTTCTTTTCCCTCTTTTTTTTTTTTTTTTTTGGAAAAAAATAGATTTAGGGATGGTTGCCCACATAGATATAGGCTTTGTATTATCTTTAGTCAATTGTTCATTGTATTCTAGATCATGCTGAAATTGGGGTGCTAACTCTTTGTTTTGATAAAGGGAATTGCTTTGAATGGGCAATGGGCAAAGTTTTGTCTTTTTCCTTCACCCATTTGTAAAAAGGAAAGGTAATGACAAATCACTAGAATGGCTTGCCTCATCAATATACCCATGCTTTTCTCTAACTGGTGCTGGGCCCAAGTATTTGAACCTTCCAATTAGTGGAAGCTTCAGAGAAGTGGGACAAAAATGATAGGATTAAACTTTGGGGAAGGTAAATTTGAAAGATTTTCCAGGAGATGGTTTTACTGTTACAAATGGAGCAGCTGTAAGTCTTCTTTCCTTTTTCCTTTCTAGAGACGCACATCCCTCAGCATGGTGGCTGGTGAATCCTGTGTCACTAGGTTGGTGTGAATCAGCTTTGGGTTTTAATGCAAACTTTAAATGAGCTCTCCTAGATATGGAGAATCTTTGGAGGACAGGTTTCCAAATCCTGAACAGTTCCTTTAATGTTCAGACTACACTGAAGATGATGAGGAGGATTTGAACATGGATGATAATGCAGGTGATTTGCATGTGTATGGAGTTTTCACTATCAAGACTGAATATTTAATGCTCACACATCTGGAGAATAGTCATCTTACATTTTTGCAAATGTTTGAAAGAACATTTATTCCAAGTGATTTATTATTGATTAGAACCTTGTAAATGTAGGGCTTTTATACATGCTTGGACACTTACAAGTTAGTATTACTATTACAGTTCCAAGGGACCCAAAAGTAGTCAGTTACTGATATTTTTTAAAAGACAAATGTTACTTTCCATCCCCTCCAAACTAACAAAGGAATTACTTTTTAGTTACTTTTTCAAAAAAGCATCAATAAAACTAGCTGCTGACATTTGCTGAAAAACCCAGCTCTCCTCTCTAAAGTTGCAATTCTTTGCTAGTGTTGTTCTTGAAGGAAGCAATAAGAATTTTAGCAATTTTCTTCCCACTGCAGGAAAGTGAAAACAGTGGTTTTTGAAGGCTACTCACTGTTCAGGATGCATTCTGAACAAAATTCACACATAGGGGGTTTACACAAAAAAACAGCATTTTCTGAACAGGAAATATTTCTGTGTCCAAAATACTGTAATTTGGAACTTATTCTACACAAAATGCACACATTTTATGTGTGTGCAGAAAACAGAACTATTATTTACTGCACAGAAAATCTTGTTGCCTGCACAGAAACTTTTTTTTTTTGCTTTCCACAACAAATGTGCACATCTTGTGCAGAGTCCTTTGTAAATATAATTTAATTAGAAGTTTTCAAAATATAATAAAAATAAAGGTATTTAAAAGAAAGAAAAAGAAAGAAAAAAGAAAAGTAAGATGTAAACAGAAATATAGAGAGAAAGAACAGCTACTTCCAACTTTCTATTCAGTGGTTTTACATCCATCTAATACAGTCCCCCCTCCCTCTCCCTCTCCTTCTGCCCATTATACATTTTTTTCTGATAACTAAATCTTACTAATTATCAAAACCAAAACTTATCAACTCATTTTCTTTTTCCCCACAAAAAGTCCATAAAGGGTTTCCAATACAGTTGTCCCTTCACATTCGCTGGGGTTTGGTTCCAGGACCCCCTGTGAATACCCAAATCCGTGAATACTCAAGTCCCATTATATCAAATGGCATAGCAAAATGGTGTCCCTTATATAAGATGGCAAAATCAAGGTTTGCTTTTTGGATTATTATTTTTTAAAGAATATTTTCAAGCCATGAATACTTAAATCTGTGAATGCCAAATCCATGAATGTGGAGGTACAACTGTATTTTTAAAATGTCATGAACTATTTTTCTCTAACCAAATCAGATAATTTGTTCATTTCAGCTAGGTCAATCATTTTTTGATAACCACTCCTGTCTAGTAGGTAATATTGAATTCTTCCATCTTTGTGCCTACAACAGTCTTGCCGCCATGGTCATATATTAAAGTAATGTCCCATTACTCTTTTCCAACTGTTCATCCATAAGTTCCAAAAGGAAAAGTTCTGGTTTTGAATATTAACCTTCAAAATCCTCTGCATCAAAATATGTATGTATTTGGACCCAGACCTTTTTCACCTCTTCACATGTCCACCACAAAAGATAAAAATGTTCCTTCATGTTGTTCACATTTCCAATGTGCATTGAAACATTCTTATATATTTTAGACAACTTCTTCAGCTTCAAATATCATTTTATAACAATTTTTTTGAAGATATAATACAATGTAAATTTCAGCCCCTTTGCCCATTGTTTTCTTTCGTTCCATTTCTGTATTACAGGTCAACCCCCATATCCACAGATTAAGGATCCACAGTTTCACTGATCCATATATGAAAAAAAAAAGTTCTTTCTAGGCATTTCTAGGTCCTCCAATGTGATTCTATAGCCAACTTCTAGAGTTCCTCTCATTGAAAATAATAGGGTTCTTTTATCCACAGTTTCAGGTATCCATGGGGTTTTTTGGAATGTATCCCCCATGGATATGGGGGATGACCTGTATATACAAAGTTATTAGCCCAATTTACCATACAATCTTTCCCTTGTTCTTCCTCCATCTCAAATTTTAACAGAAGTGTATACATTTAACCAATCACCTGCTCATTGTATGTACACAATTACAATTCAATTCAATCTTTGATTTATTTTGCTTAAAACCATCAATCTTTGTATCCATTTCGAATCTTTCAAATAATTTTAGATAGGGAAACCATTAAAAACTATACCCCTATGCAAGTAACTGCTCACTCAATTTAGTTTTATATTCTCGTTGGTCATCCTCCCCAAGATCTTGGTATGTTAGCCATTTTTTTTTTTTTGCCTGTTGTTTCTTTCCTATAATGAGCTTCTTGTTTGAGCAGAAGTAGTCCTGAACTGTAAAAATTATCTTGATTCCAGGATTCTTTTCATCAAGGTTTCTCAACACTTGAGCAACACATATTTCAGCCATGTTTGAATATTTCCATAGAATCATAGAATTGGAAGAGACCATAAGGGTCATCTAGTCCGACCCCTTGCCCTGCTGGAATACACAATCAAAGCATTCCCAACAGATGGCCATCCAGCCTCTGCTTAAAAACCTCCAAAGAAGGAGACTCCACCACAATCCAAGGCAGCACATTCCACTGCTGAACAGCTCTTACAGTCAGGAAGTTGTTCCTAATGTTTAGGTGGAATCTCTTTTCCTCTACTTTGAGCCCATTGCTCTGTTTTCTAGTCTCTGGAGCCTCAGAAAACAACTTTGCTCCATCCTCAATATGACATCCCTTCAAATATTTAAACATGGCTATCATGTCCCCTCTTAACCTTCTCTCCTCCAGCCTAAACATACCCAGCTGCCTAAGCCCCTCTTCATAAAGCATGGCTTCCAGACGTCCCACCATCCTGGTTGCCCTCCTCTGAACATGTTCCAGCTTCTCAATATCCTTCTTGAAATGTGGTGCCCAGAACTGGACACAGTATTCCAGGTGAGATCTGACCAAAGCAGAATAGAGAGGCAGTATTACTTTCCTTGATCTAGATACTATACTCCTATGGATGCAGGCTATAATTGCATAGGCTTTTTTTGCTGCCACATCATATTGCTGACTCATGTTCAAATATTCTTTCCATCCCTCATCAACTTTGTAATCACAACACCCATAACAGAACAAAATGTTCAGCATAAGGCAGCTCTTGAACCATAAGCTATTCCTCCTTTACAATAACCGGAAGTCACATGCTTGTAACTATAAAAGTGACCAACTCAAGTTACAGATACACTAAAAAAGAAGTCAGTTAAATATGCAATGTGCTTATGCCTCCATTGTGGGTGAAAAGAAATAATTATAAATAACGAGTTATTGGAAAGTATCTACTTCCAACTTTGTGTAAGTTATACATGCTAGAGCAGAGGTGGGCAAACGTGTGGCTGTGGGACCAGATTCTGCACATCTCCTTACTCCCCCGAGTGTTCTTTTTCTGGCCAAAGAATGAATGCTCTCTCCTCTAAGCCTCTAGGATTTCACCTTTTAAATAAGGACTTGTCTATATGAGCCCCCCCCAAAATGGAGTGCTGCAGCAGTAATGGCATTTCGCAGCAGGTGCACCTTGTCTTAAGGTTCACCCCCAAAAGTTTTGCATGCCCACCAGTCAAGATGGTAGATGCAAGTGAATTACTCATGTTTTTATCTACCATAATCTGCTGTCACCGCTGAACTTTTTATAAAAAGTTATTCCCAATGTGCGCTGGAGCAATATTTTGCCTTTGCAATAAAAAAGAAAAAATGAAGACCCCATTTTATCTTCTTAGCACTCACTCGCTAAGGTGAAAATCCAACATGGCAGTGCTGGGCACTTGCCCTGTTAAGTACCCCTCCCCCCTGTGCTAATCTGGCCAATCAACTTTGTGCTTCTGCTTGTATGGGAAAGAGATTCAAAGTGAATCACTTGTCCCGATGAACAGGAATTAGCTTCCTCCTCACTTTTTTTAAATCTTTTTTGACATTTTTATCCCCCACTTCTGAATATGTCATAATGATGCAGGATCCCATTAAGACAGGTTGTCTTCTCCTCGAATTCCATGAGGAGTTTTTTTCACCGTTTAGACAACCCCTAGGTCATAGCATCCATCTTCACTGTTTTAACATCCCAAACTACCTGTTTTACAAAATCAAATGTGGTTTCCAGTCATTCTCTCTTTTTTATTTTTTGTTGGCATTTTTTTTGGTGGTGGTGGTGGGGAATCTATGTGGCTCCCAGGGGCAGAAAACTGGCCTCCAGACCAACCAAAGGTGCCCACCTCATGCTTGGCTATCATTAAAGATCTACACTGTCACCTTTCCCTTCCAGTTATTCTGGATATATTCAAGTATTTCTAGTAAAACCACCTTTCCTTAAGGCAGGATGCCTTGCACATACATCAGCCCAATGTATTCCCCTCCAGCATCCTTCAGAGGCATCCAAGGAATCTCTCTAAGCAGCTTGTGTCCTCCAGTGGTGTTCCTGAAGAATTGTCTCCTAAACCAAACCAGATAGTAGATTCAAAGGTCAATTTCTTTATCATTACAGAGAGCTGTCGAAATATATGTCATTAAAGCAGCTAATGCCAGCTGTCAGGGGGACACGTTCCTTTACTTCTGTACCCATCAGTGCTGTTTGGAGGCATTAGCAGCTTGTACATGAAGATGGTCTTTGTTTTTATAGCACATAAGAGAGCCAGAGTGAGATTAAGCTGGGAATATTTCATGAATTATATAGCTGTAAGCTATAATAAAAAATAATAATGATCCACACTTGCACAATGCTTTTGATCCTTGCATCTCTTCTCAAAGCACTATGCAAACATTAATTAAGCCTCTGTCGTTACTGCAAATAAAATGAGCATGCTTGTGCCCATGTTTTAAAGGGAACAAAGAAGTGAAGTGATTCCTGCAAGGTCACAAGCTGAGCAAGAGGTAGGATGAGCTGATGGCAAAGAAGTCAAAAGGCTAAAGTGCACCATGGAGTCAATGGAATATAAATGTTGACTAGCCATGTTCCCATTGGTTCAGTGGATCTAGTTGGGACTAACAAATGGATTTAGGCCACACAACTACACAACTCTAGTTAGTCAGAGACAATTTCAGCAGGTATAGCTTGAAATGCACGTGTAGGAGCTGTAAGTACAGGAGATCTGTGTTCTGTGCCACCCTCATAAGACAAGAGGGCCTCAGCAGTGTGTCACTGCAAGGCAAACTACATAGGGGAATCTATGGCCCTAAAAATGTTGGTGGACTGTTTCATTACTGGACTGTACTTCCCTTTTTCCTCTAGTTTGAAACGATTGCTGTGTCTTAGTCTCCAAAGCAGCAGAAAACAAGCTTGCTCCATTTTCAATATAACATCCTTTCACTTATTTAAACATGGCTTTTGTGTCACCTCTTAACCTTTTCTTCTCTAGGCTAAAAATACCCAGTTCCCTAAGCTGCTATTCATAAGACATGGTTTCCAGACCTTTTACCATTTTGGTCACCCTCCTCTAGACACATTCCAGCTTGTCAATATCCTCCTTGAATTGTGGTGCCCAGAACTGGACGCTGTATTCAAGGTGAGGTCTGGCCAAAGTAGAATACAGTGGTACTATTATTTCCCTCAGTCTAGACACTTTAGTCCTATTGATTCAGCCTAGACTTGCATAGGCTTTTTTAGCTGCTGCATCACACTGCAAACTCATGTTCAGCTTGTGGTCTAATAAAACTCCTAGATCTCTTTCACATGTATGGTTGTCAAGCCAGGTGTCACCCATCCAGTATCTGTGCATTTCATTTTTTCTGCCTAAGTGTAGTACTCTACATTTCTCCCTGTTGAAATTCATTTTGTTCATTTTACCCCAGCTTTCTAATCTGTTACGGTCATTTTTAATCCTGATCCTGTCCTGTGGGGTATTAGCTATCCCTCCTAATTTGTTGTCAATTTAATAAGCATGCCTTCTATTCCCTCATCCAAGCCATTGATAAAGATGTTGAATAGCACTGGGCTCAGGACAAAACCCTGTGGCACCCTGCTAGTTACTTTTCTCCAAGATGAAGAGAAGCCATTGGTAGATCCCCTTTGGGTTCAGTCACTCAACCAATTACAAATCCACCTAACAGTAGTATTGTCTAGCCCACATTTTTCTAGCTGGTTTGAAAGAATCTCATGGGGGTTCTTGTTAAAGACCTTACTGAAATCAAGGTATGCCACATCCACAGCATTCTACCAAGCTTGTAACACAGTAAAAAAAAGAGATAAGTTTAGTCTGGCATTACTTGATTTTGAGAAACCCGTATTGACTTTTAGTGATCATGGCATTCCTTTCTAAGTACTTATAGCCTGTTTGTTTAATGATCTGCTCTAGACTCTTGAATATGTTCATATCCAGAAAGCAAGGTTTTGAGCCCTTTGTCTCAGTTCCTCTTCCCAGAGAGACTCAGAGGAGATGACAAAGGAGAGGTCCTTTTGACCTGCTTCCCCGTGACTATGAAATGTTCTTCCATTTCTCCACTTTCAGGACTTTAAAGAGGCACTGATGACCTTTAAATATAAAAGCAATGAACCATCTGATCACCCCTTTACTTTTTACAAAGGGAGAAGGAAGTTGTTGTTTTATTTTATATATACTTATATAAAATATATTTTACATATAGATATAATTTAAAAGTAGGTATAAACATAGATTTTATTATTTAAAACTTTTATGTACTTTGTCTTTTAGATCTATATAGTTGTTTTAGAAAAAGGCATACAATAAAACAACAAGAATTCCTATTATTTACAGTACCTCTGGGGAAAAAATACAACTGTGATTCCAGTAGTGATAGTAGTCTGGGAGCACTACCAAACAGACTGAAGAAACAGCTGAATGAAATTGCCATAGATAGGGTCACAATACTATGATTACATAAAGTGACACTGCTTGGATTGTCCAACATTAGGTGATGATGCCTCACTGATTCCTAGATTTTCAGATAGAATTGAAATCATTAATGGTCCAAAACTCCAGTTTGTAACACCTCGTAGACTTTGAAACTGGATTGGGAACCCACAGAACGGGAGGGCCCTGGTATATACCTTGATGTAGCCAGATCTGTATTTTAGGCCTAAATCCAGTTGTTAGTCCCAGCTAGAAAAGAGCCATGGCATCAGTGAGAATCTGATAAACCAACACTTAAGCAAGTTCCTCTGATCCAATGGGTCTACTTTAGTTGGCACTATTGTTTGTTATTTATTAAAACACTTCTATCTTGCCCTTTATCTCAGGGTGGCATACAATACAAATAATATAAACTATTTCAAGATTTCATAAATAATGTTTCCTAAGTAATTTGAACAACATAAAAGCATATTGAACACAACAACAATTAAAACCATTTTAAAAGCAATAGTTAAAACTACCTTTAAAACTACAACAATTTAAAACTATGTACATGCAGCCTTGAAATAAATTAGTGCCCCAAATCTTTGAGAAAAAGGCAAGTTTTAGCTTGGTGCCAGAAAGAAATTAATATTGGCACCAGTTGGACCTCCAAGGGAAGATCATTCCACAATTGGAGTGGCACAGCCAAAAAGGCCCTCTCCCATGTACTCTCGTTTCATATTGCTCCACTCATGGGACATAGAGGAGGGCCCCTCCTGTAGACCTCAATTCTCAGGCAGGTACACTTAGGGAGAGGTGCTCTCTTGTTACGCAAAATCCTTGTATCTGTGGAAAAGGTCCACACATGTCTTACAATGGGGAATTATACCAACTGGTTAGCATTGCAGGAGGCTGCGTAACTTACAAGATATTTTATGAGATGTGGTGCTGAGGAAAGACATGCAGCAAGAGACCAAAGATAACCTGAAGAAACTTTATTGAAGTATTTAAACTGGATTCACACATGCATGCATTCCTCCAGCCCCCACCCAAAAAGACTATTGAAGTAAGGCAAGAGATAGCTAGAAGTAGATTGAGGCTTCCGGACTATACTGCACCCAATCTTATAGTAGAGAATTCCTTTTGAGTAGCTGCAGTGGATGCACCAAAAGTGGGGTGGGTGGAACTAGAGGAGGAAGTTAAGGTTAGGCATGGAGGAAGTGCCTGTTTTGGCAAGAAGCCAGTCAGGAGCCACAGGAGCATTAAGGGATTTAGGAAGAGAGGGGGAAGAGGCAGGGGAAGGCGAGGAAGGTAGAACAAGGAAGTCTGAATGCACTGAACTGATTTTTTTTAGAGGTTTTTATAGGGAAAAAAGGAGGGAAGACAGGAAACTTGAGTGAACTGTTTAATAGCTATATCAATCATTCAGCTGTCTCAAGGCAGATTTGTAAGCTGTAGGAAGCTGGGCAGAGTATGCAATGTGAATTTGGGGTTGAAGTGGTGTAACATGGTTCACAACTAGTCTTTCGGTGGGTGAATTTTCTTCAGTGGGAAGAATGCTCCCATTATATTTAATGGTGCTTTTGACCTAAAGCTACTCATGTTTTGGCAGAGGTTCTCCTTGGTTTCAAGACCACCTGAGATCAAAAAGAAGGCAAGTTCCTCTTGTAAACATATTTTGATCTGAGCAAAGCATGTGAGCCTGGTGAGCAGTCATTTGAAAAGTGTATTTGAGGCTGGGGATGTCAGACATGAAAACCATCTATTTTGGGGGGCTTTCCAGCTATTACTCTTTTTGTTGAACAGCACTGCCCTTACTGCAGGGACATGACATTAACATCATCAAAACACACACATACTATTTTTTTTTAATGTCCCCAGTCTTCTCTATGATGTACCATTGCAACTTCCAGCTGAGCAGGTATAAACTGTTCTTTAACATTCAAGTCTATTTTCCAGGACAGTTCCTCGCTTGATTTTGCTTTTGATTTCCTGGAAATGCAATATGTTTGTGAACCAGTGAACCTGATGTTCTCTTCAGGTTTGACTTTGAAATGGGCATATGGTCAACAAAGAAGAGCACAGAATTCAAAAGGCAATTGCTGGGGATGAAGAGATGTTCACAATAGTAGCTGTAAACAGGAGACACATTCTGATCTCTGGCTTTTTTCTCTCCCACCCCCAACCAATACAAATTCTATCCTGGTGAGCATGGGCATTCCGACAGCACTGTCCCATCTTATTCAGAATGCAGAGATACAACACTGGCAGGCCATAAACTGGATTGGCAACATTTTTTTCCTAGTACCTGATATGGCCTGGTGAGCTTTCCAAATCTGAATCATGGTCAGGGTGAGTTTTAAAGAAAGAAATAAAGCACTCCCCTCTATTTTTAAGAGTTGTATTAATCTAGAAATGGTCCATATCAATGACCTGATTTTAGATAAACTGATTTTTTTCTTTTTTGGGTGGGAGACTATGGCCTTGTCTACATGGGCCAAATGAAATGACCTCCTCCTGTTCCTGTGCCTGGCTGTCCAGATGATGCAGGGTTTGGGCCCTGTTTCTAGTCCAAACTATCTAGATGACATCTGGGCAGTTCCAACAAAACCCCTAGGCAAATACCCATAAAAACAGAGCAGACACATGATTAAAAAAATCTCACCACTTGCTGCAGTTCTTCTGAAGAAAATGGTGAGTTCCATTTCCACAACAGGGTGAGCGAAGTCTGCACATGTGGCCCATGCAGTGCTTGGTGCAGCCATTTCCCAGCCAGGTCATTTCCATTGCATCTGCTGAGGTCACCACGAGGTGCCCAGCCATGTGATCATGGCCAGACACCTCGTTGCTGGCCTCAGAAGATGCGACCAGCATGGGGAGGAGAATGGCTGGTTTTTGCATGGGCCATGGGTGTGTGGACATCTCTCCATTGCCACAACGGAAGGGCAGGTAATGGAGGGAAAATGCTGTGGGCCTGGGGCTGGAAGACTCTGGCCAGGACATGGAATATTCTGGCCCATGTAGACAAGCCCTATGACTTCAAGAATCTTCTAGCCAGCATGGCCAGTAGGAAACTCAACATTTCCAAACCCTGGCTATGGAACACTCAGTGCTCATTAACAATATTTTATCAAAGAGCCTGATCACTCCCAAGGAAATTTTGTTTGGAGGCAACAAAACTTTAACTGTTTGGTGTTCTTTAACTAGGGATGGGAAATCTATCAGTTCTACTTTCTTTATTAATCTGTTTTTTAACATTGCTGAATATGAAACAACATGGTTTGGTAACTTCTTCCAAAATGGAATGAAATTAAAGTCTCCCTCATTGCTCCAAACTCAATAGGCACTGTTATTCCCTGCCTGAATAGGAA
Source organism: Gambelia wislizenii (assembly GCA_030847615.1). Taxonomy (NCBI): domain Eukaryota; kingdom Metazoa; phylum Chordata; class Lepidosauria; order Squamata; family Crotaphytidae; genus Gambelia; species Gambelia wislizenii. The sequence goes on from JAUMIR010000005.1 coordinate 239,957,673, forward strand.
TACCTAGGCGGGGTAGAACTAGCCTGCCACACAGATGTAAAGATGAAAAATCTGTCAGAAAAGACGTACTAGTGACCCTAATTCAGCACTAACAAGCTTGAATACACAGGGATGTAAACCGAGATGTTTATGGCCTAAATCCAATTTCTAGTCCTAGCAAAGTAGATCCCACTGAATTAATTTAACCTATGTACATTTTGACTTGACAAGGTTCCCTTTGATTCAATGGGTCTACCCTATGTGGAAGTATCAATAGGGCCATTTCAAGTTAAGCACTCAAAGTCCTGGGCCTTGATAGACAAATCTCTCAGTTTTAGGAGATTATCAGACAGGAACGCAAAAAGCGTTCCTGTCCCACAATTTCCAGACCTATCCCTGTCCTGGCACAAGAGCCCTCCCCATCAGACTTACCTTCTCTTGTGTCCAAAGGCAGCCCAGGAATGAATGGAGCTCTAACAGAGCTCCATTCACTTCCTGGACTGATATCCCACCCATTCTCACGAGAAGATGCAAGTGCAGGAAATTAAAAAAGAAATAGAAAAAGAAACACAAAAATGTTCACTAAAGCACATACACACACTAAAAAATAACAAGTAACCCAGGGAGGGTACAAAAAAGAGGCTAGTCTACCTGGTTCTTGTGATCCCACCCAGAAGTGTTCTGGCAGGACCGCCCATTGATGCTGGAATCACAAGTCAAAAACAGCACAAGGTTTCAGACATCAGCAATGCTGGTACCAAAACGGGCTGGGTGATCCATGTACAGCTCCAGCCTGTCAATAAAAAGAAACACCACAAGAATGGCAGTGGAATACAAAAGGATGATGTTGTGTGATATTGATGTCCTTTTTAGTTCCTCCGGCATTGTTTTGGTGCCACATTAGCCATGACTGATAATCTCCTTAGTTTCCCTGACATTCAAATTTCTCATGTCTTGTCGCCCTTCCCTCAAACCTCAATATGAAGAAATTCTTGCTGGCATTAAGCATTGCAATTATGTATTTGTAACCAATGACTTTTTCAGATGGGGTAAAAAAAAAACCCACAGAGATTAGGAGGAGGACGGTGCTGTCCCACTTCCGGTGCTCCGTTTCAGATAATGACGTCCTCCTCCCGTCCTTTCTTTGTTCTGCCTCTGCCCTGCTTTTATTTTGCCTCCACCGCTTTTTATTAGCCTCTGCGGGGGGAGGGGGGTTACCCCGACTGAAAAAGTCCCAAGAGTTATGGATCTGTAACACCTCTGTATTCAGTAAGACTATATAGTCTTACTGTAAGATAATGTAAATACCAGCAGAGCCCAACTTGAGCCAGCAGCTGGATCAGGCAAAGGAAGTCCATTCATTTCCCAGCTGGGGTCCAAGAAGGATAATAATAATAATAATAATAAAATTTATTATTTATTATTTATAAATAATAAAATTATTTATACCCCGCCCCTCTGTTAAAACAATGTTCCCACCCTCTTCTCACCAGCAAGCAAAGCTGCAACCAGCAGAAGCAGGAGCCCTGTCACAAGTCTTTGTCGCAGCCTTGCTTGCTGGAAGGAGGAGGGGGTAGAAAAGTCATCTTCATTGCACCCCGATTGGAAGCTGAACAGGCCTCCCTCATCCATTACAGTTGCTGGCTCTTAAAGCGGGCTGAGAGGGGGTCAAGGCAGGAGACATTACTTAGTTATGTCTACATAACTAAGTAGCTGATGTAGAATATAAGACTCTGTTGCTATAGATTTTTCTTCGTTTTTTTTCTGGAGTGTGAGCCCGTTTTCTGGAACAGTTTATTTCTGATGTTTCATCTGCATCTGTGGCTGGCATCTTCAGAGAATGGTTGGGTAGGAGTGTGTTTGTGTGTGGGGGGGGGAGGGTTATATACTGTGAACCCCTGTTGGGGAGGATATGTAAATTTGTGTATTTGAATGGCTAGTTTCTGGGTGGAGATATGCCTCACAGCCGGGGGAAAAACCCAAGGAAAATCTATGGATGCCGGCTGTGAAAGCCTTTGACTTCACTCTGTTGCTAATTTGGGTAATTCTTCTCAAACCAAACAAAATTCTGACTCATACCAAACTCATACCCTTCATTTAAACTCCTTTTGTTTCACAGTGCTTTATTTGTATTTATAGCCAGACATGGTGGAACATGGGTAAGTGAACTGACTTTAGGAATGTAATTTTGTGGTATGAAATGTGCAGTGATGTGTCAGCAGAGTTCTGCATGAGGTAGATCAGTGACAAATGTAAAACATCCCTCAGTACTTCTGTCACGCAGTAACAATGCTGCATTTGCCAACCACCAACCAAGAAACACACTTCATGAAGCTGGAATGGAGTCCTACCACTGTTAAGAGTATATTCCATCCTCACACTGACAGGTGTGGCACATTAAAGTTACACTTTTATTCCTGTGTGTAGACAGAAGTGAAAACTTGTCAAGATTTAATCATGATATTGGCAAAGGTGTGGTAGACATTTCATGCAGCAAGAAAGATTAAATATTTTGGATAAATATAGAGTGTCTTCAGATGTTTGAATTAATTAGACATTGGAAGGTTTTTGTGAACCATTTAATGCTGGAAGAAGAGAAGTGAGATAGTGTGTTTAAATGAAATGAAAACTCTCATGGGTTTTCAAATATTAAAATAATGCATATGGTATCTTGGCAGACAGTGGTGTTCAGTCACTAGCATGCATATATATATACATATATATATATATATATATATGCATGGGTAAGCAATTTTAAGGGGAAGGTTTAGGACAGGTAGACTTATCCATGCTTCCTGCATGTAATAGACAAACTTATTCATGATACTGCAATTCTGAGTGTATTGAAAATAAGTGCTGCTTGGTTTGATTTTAGCAATATATTTATCAATCTCTGCATATAAATGAAAACTTATATCCCCAGTGAATATACTGTATTTTACTAACTGAATTGTACCCAGAACTGCACAGCTCTTAGAAGTAGTACCACAGTTCCATCCTGTTTTCCTGTTTTTTAAAACGTGCCTCAGGAATCTTAGCAGCAATGACTCAGAGAGTCCTCTCCTGTTCCATAGCCTTTTAAATAAATTATTTCCTGATTAATTGTGGTGGACTCAAGGGCGGGGGTTGCCTTCAGGAACCCGTCGCTCCACCCCATTTAGTCAACCTTTAACTTAAAACTGGTCACTACAAAATGGGTGACAATCAAGAACACTGACATTTTTAAAAACACCCACCATGATGTTCTGATGTCTTATAGCTAGCCTCCTTTTTTTCCTTCTGGCAAACACCCCACTTTGGAATTTCAACTTGAAACTGATTCAAAAAAACACTGCCAAATTTTGAGGCACCTACCACAATCTCCTGGGCTTTCCCCAAGTTCCAATGCCCAGTTTCAAGTCATAGAATCATAGAATCATTCCTGTTGAAAGGGGCCTCATGGCTCATCAAGTCCAGCCCTCTGCTCCAAAGTGGGGTTCATGGGATTCCTAGAAATTAAAAGAAGGCTGCTTCATTTTTAATTCTAGGAATATCCTGCCCCTTTTTTTGGAATCTAAACTCTTTTTACTTGAAACTGGACAATGAAACTTGGCTAAAAAACAAAAATACTGTACCAGTTTTTAAAGCATCACCACTATGCCCCAATGAATTCTGATTCTCCTTATTTTGTTTCTAGGAATTTCATCTTGAAACTGTGTCCTGCAACTCTGACAACAATGAAAAACACACCGTCAGGTTTCCAAGTGTCTAATATGATATCCCAATGAGTTATGAAGGCATGCAGGCATTTTTAATTATTATTATTATAGATATGTGGCATAAGGTGGTGGTATCTCCAAAGTTCTGTTAAATTATATACACAACTGTCAGTTTTCCCCCCACATTCAGACATCCTTAAATCTCACATTCTCTTCATAAAATTGAGGAAGAAGCTTATACTGTGATACATTTTGAAACTGCACTGAGCAACCGCCTCCAACTGGCTGCATTCAGTAAGTACAGTGATTCTCAGTATGAATCATGTTGTACCTGCATGCTACATAGATGATAAAGATGAGGAGCCCCAGGAGAGGAAACAATGTAGCAGCCCTAATTCAGCCTCCCATGGCTGCATCTGCACTGCAGTAATAATTCAGGTTGATGCTGATTTAACTGCCATAGCTCAATACAATGGAATCTTGGGATTTGTAGTTTGTTGTGACATCAGAGCTCTCTGACAGAGAAGGTTAAATACTGCACAAAACTTGTTGTGGCTTCCTAGATTGAATCCATCTACCTGTGGTATGGTCTTCCTCTTATACAGCTGCTTTCCACTTTACCAAGCAATATTGTCTTTTCCAATAAGTCATGTAATCTCATAATATGTCCAAAGTATGACAACCTCAGTTTGGTCACCTTGCACTTCTAGTGAGAGTGCAGCCATTATTTTCTCTAAGTCCCCTATGTTTTTCTTTTAAAGCAGTTCATGGTATCCAAAGAGGTCTTTACCAGCACCACATTTCAAATGAGTTGATTATCTTCCTGTCAGCTTTCTTTACTATCCAGCTTTCACACCCATAAATAGAAATCAGGAATAATATGGTCTGGATGATGTTCAGTTGATGCTATCTTTTTTTTTCTTTCTTTCTTTTTTTTTTTTTTTACATTTTCAATATATCTCTCTCTGGCTTTTCTTCACAAACAAAAATTCAGGAAGGACTCATCCCGCACTTACTGCAAGTGCGCTGATGACTAAAAAGGCCAATCCAAGATAAACAAGTCCGGTAGCAGAAAGCATAGCAGAAGGTCTCCTTGGGTGATGTTTCCGGGTTGTGATTCTTTCTGCGTTGTTGTTTCTCTTCAAGACTTGTTCGGCGTGAGTTCTCAAATAAGGCTGCAACATTGTGGATAGTGCGTCTCCATGCCTCCCGATGTGAGGCCAGGGTGGACCATTGTTGGTGATCAATTTGGCCGAGCCTGAGATGTTGTTTCAGGGAGTCCTTGTATTGCTTTTTTGGAGTGTCCCTCTTATGCTGACCCGTGGCGAGTTCACCGTAGAGTATTATTTTTGGGAGGTGATGGTCCTCCATCCTAGAAATGTGCCCTGCCCAGCGCAGCTGTGTTCTCAATATCATGGCCTCAGTGCTGGTGATCCCTGCTTGCTCAAGGACAACAACATAGCACATTTGGAAGACTTTACAAAAGAGTCTGGAGTAATAAACACCTGAGGCGAAGCACAAAAATCAGTCTGTATAGAGCCATTGTACTGTCTATTCTCCTTTATGGGTCTGAAACATTTTCAATATGGTTGAATATGTTTCCATTATTCTATGAAAAAGCAACAAAAGTTAACAAGGTTGATGCCTGTGTCTGAATACAGTTTGTTTAAATCAAAAGAGTTTCCCTAAAGTCAATCACGTCATGAAAGTTCTTTAAAAATGATTTGTGAGATGGTAAGATTCCATCCTGTGCTTCACACATTTGGAAAGAGCACCATCCATCTAGTTTTTTTCAGAGGCAAACAGGAATTGATGGATCAATCAGCTTCTATCTTCCTATGATCCCAATCAGATTACAACCCCACTGGTATCTCTCTACAATGGTAGCTCCACCTGAAGGGAGTCACGAAGTGCCCAAATGGTGAATTAGAAATTTGCTTCTCTTGAAAAGCACTGGCTGAAGGTATGTGGGGTATGCTCGGATTCTTCTTTCACACCCTGAACTCATTGTGATGAAGACTTGAGAACCATTGTAGAGCAGGGCTTAGAATGTTAGGAGAGACCCAGGTTCAAACTGGGAGAGCCCTAGGTTCAAATTCCAATTCAGATATAAAGTGCCTATATCACCTTGGTCCAATCATCATCCCTCTGTCTATCTACCTCACAGGGTTATGGTGAGGACAAAAAAATGCTGGGTGGGAGGTGATGGAGAAAACCTTGAGATCCTTAAAGGAAAAGTCTGCACTTCGAATTAACTAGTTTTTTTAAAATACCCAATAGCTAGATACTTTTTCCAATAATTAAGGACCCTGTATAACTAAGTTATATTGCAATCCTAACTTAATGAGGGATAATTTCACTACTTGTGTGATGTATCTGTGATTTTTTACTATGACGTGGCTTCATTAAATGGCATAAGAGAAGTATCTCATTGATGAAGCACTGGCTCATTCTATCTCTCATGTTCCTCGTTTATGCTTTCTTGTGGTGTTGAGGCAAAAATGAGGTAGGTGACAGAAGTATGTTTTGTACCACAGGCAATGAATTTATATTGTTCAGAGGGGGTGATTTAGTAAGTTTAAAGACATTTATTTTAGTTATTTTTGAGAAATGGGGAAATAGTTACTCTTAAACATCGCAACTATAATTGCAGCTACCTAATTTGGGAAGCTGTGGGACAAATCAATCTTAAAAAAAATAATTTTGCAAGCTCTGGAAAAAGTAGGGTACATGTGTAACAAAAATGGAATGGGGATATCCACAAACTGTTATAAGAAAAAAATTGAAGAAATTGGGTGGATGGGGAATCAAAAGGAAAAATAATCAAGTAATTATTTCCCCCACCCCCAAAGCTAGAGATTGGTATGTTGTCAAAGGAGCCAATTTTTAAATCTATTGGTGAATGTCATGAATCTTACGTACTGAGAGATCTGAAATCAGAATCTGGCTCAGTCTCTGAGCAGACAATAACTCATTACAGATCTTCTGTAGCCTTACTGCGAATATTTTTTTTCTTGATTGCCAATAGTTTTCATTTATGCAGAAGCCTGCTTCATTTCTATCATCAAGCCTCTCAATCATATGCCATTGGGGGATGACTTGTAGGACTCATTCTCTGTTGGCAGAATGTCATCTTAAATTGTTTATTAGATTACAGTAAGGTTTTTTTTTTCCATCTAGCTCAATCTCTCAGACAGAGAGATACTATCCTTGGGTTGTTTAAAAAGTTGAAGAAATGCAGTACTGCACTGTGGGAAAAGATACATGTTGATTTTTCTTATTGTCCAACTATAGCCTCAAAAGATTTGCAAACTTCCAAATAAGCTGTCAGAACTAAATTGTGGGTTTAAAGTATTAGGGGAGGATTAGATAAAGGATAATTATCAGGCAGATGGATTGGTGGTATAATATTCCTTTTGGTATTCTGATTGTTGCCTGAAGGCAAACTAGAGCATAAATATGTGGATCTCTTTAGAAGAAACCTAGACTAATATACTTTTTCTATACATTTTGCAACTCTCTTCCTACAGAGTGGCTTGAAGAGCACCATGCAATAGCTAATAACGCAAGCAGTGTTGTGGAATTGTAGTGATAGCCAGGTGATAGTTTTCTGAGGAAACCAGTCCCCCCCCACAACAATTCTGTCTGTTTCAGTGGCAGGGAAATGGTTGCTCTCCAAATATTGTTGAACTCTAGCTTCCATCAGCTTCAGCTACCATGGCTAATGGTCAGGCATAATGGGAGCTATAGGCCTATTATTACCATGCCTCACACACACACCCCTATAATTTTTCATAATTTGGCAATATTGAGACACTTCACAAAGTCTACTTGACCAGGGTTGGCCCAGCTTGAGGTCAAATGGAAATCGTCAAGACCTAACAAGGGTATCTTGAAAAACTACTGGCAGACACACCCGAGATAGGATTAAGTGAAGCCCCCATTAAACAGAGTCATCAAGGTGGAATGTGCTAATCCCTCTTGGGCAGTTTTGGTGATGAGTTATATCACAATCAAACAGTAACCAAAACACTCATTATCCCTGGAAAAGCCTTTCCCCTCACCTTTCCTCTCCCACAATAAGGATGTTGTTATATACCTATCAATTCTAATATCTCAGCCATTAGCAACAATTAACGAAGTCACAGTTTCTTTTGTTTAATGGTGGGAAACCCATCTAAGTATTGTTTCAAGCTCAAACACCCCTTCAGGACACAAAGCACAGTATAAATATTAGCTCCTAGACAATAGCAAAGGGGGCTACAGTTGGACGCTGCCACTCTGTTGGATCTATGTACCACCCTCAGGACCAGGTCTCAGTGTCCTTACTGCATGAATCTCTGCTCTCCAGGACTGGTAATGATCACCCTGCCTCCCTCTATTCCCTTATCCAGCCTTTTCTGCCTGAACTCTTAGTTAGCCTTGTGTGGTTCTTGGGAGCATGTGTGCTTGTGAGCGTATGAGTGCTTCTGTGTTATTTTCCAATAGAAAACATTTTATTTTACTGTAACTCAGGGTCTCTACAGTTAGTTCTGATATAAACAGGTGCCCAAAGTTCCATAAGTTACCTGGCCTCTTGCAGCCATTCATTTGAGCTGTACTAATACCCCCAATTAATAAGTTAGATTTGGTTCCACAAATGGGTTCCCCAAAGACCCTTACCAATTACACAACAAAACAACAACCCCTAGAGTATCAGAGATTCCTCACTGCTCTTCCAGTTTGTCATTGGTTATAACCACCACAGCAATTCTGGGCTACTCTCTACATGTCCCGAAGGCACAAAAGATAGCAGAGAAGGGAACACTTTTTAGATATGATAGCTTGATCATCCTTAATTTCCAACCACAATTGCCTAAAAAAGCAGTAAGTACCTGAAGCAAGGTAAGGAAGGAAGCAACTGGGAGATGCATTTGCTTACTGTGAGTTATTGAGACTGAGGGAATGTTAACAGACCTTTGAGATCTAAAGCAAGCAGTGTCATGCAATTTCCTTTGGTGATGGTGGTGAAATTATCTGAAAGAGACTGACAAAATTGTCAAGAGGCTTCCAGGAGAGGCAATTCACCCTCCCTTTTTTTGGCTAAAGGGGATTCCAGGGAGTTGGGGGTTGAAAAAACAGCCTTGGGGACAGCACACAGGGCAAGAGCTCTATTTTGCCCACCTCTGCTTGAGAGCAAGTCCTCATAAATTAGGTTGCAATAAACATGGTAAAAAATCACAGAGAACCAGGAGGATTAAGAATATTGGAAGAACAACAAGGATCACTAACAGAAGGCTGGAAACATACACATACACAGAGAGAGAGAGAGAGAGCTGTTGTGAGGTCTGTGGATAAGCTCAGAGGAGAAAATGAGTGGAGGGTGGCAGGTGACTTCATTATCTCTGGTCATCAATAAGTTCTGGAATTTTTACCCTTAGTTGCCTGGCTCCACTATAAACCTATAGATGATCCCATCTTGTTCGTACTGGAGGAGTTGGCCATTACTGCAAAAGTAATAGGTCTTAAAATTGGGTTTCCAGATGTTGTTGCACTTCAGCTCTGAGGAGCCCTTGTCAACTTGGCCCTTAGGCAGGGATTCTGGGAGTTATAGTCCAAGAATATATTTAGGACTTGGGAGGCTGGTGGCTCCATTACTTTAGGGGCAGTGAACACATCCTTTATGGGAGCTACCCATGGTGATGAACATCCTTAGCTATTTCCTGTTAAAACCTGAAGTAACTCCTGTAAAACCCATCCTAAAGAAAGAAGCCACTAACCAACTCTGCTGGGGACCCACTTTTGGGGTTCCTGGCACGAAACAGATGTACACATGCTTACTAAGTAGGCCATCAGGCCAATAAATAAAAGTTCATTCCTTCTAAGGGCTTGTCTAAATGGTGAAAATACTCCTCATAGAATTTGAGGAGAATACCTTTGGTCCAGATGGGATCCCATGGTGATTTGTCATATTCGAAAGGAGGGGGGCCACAAACACCATATACTGCGTGTGAAAGCCTTCATGGCTTTTCCTGATTTTTTAAAATAATGCAAGGGAAATACAAATTCCTGCTCATTGGGACAACTGATTTAGATTGCAGCACATTCCCGGATAAGAGCAGAAGTGGAAAGCTGATTGCTCGGATATGTGTGGGGGTGGAACTTTCCAGCAACGAAGTGGCTGGAACTACCATGTTAGATTTTCACAATAGTGATCATGCACTTTTTGCAGCACTGAGGCAATGAAACAGGTTTTTTAAAGCTTATTTAAGTGGAAGGGTGCACTTCCACACTTTAGATTTGCTGTTTTTTTAAAGAATATGTTCAGCAGTGGCAACTTGTGGAGAATAAAAACATGAGTAATTCACTTGTGGTCACCATCTTGATTTGCAGGCATGCCTCTGCATGAACATCAGACATTTGCATACCAGTGATTTTGCAAAAAAAAAAAAAAAGAGAGAGAGAGAGAGAGAGAGAGAGAAAGAGAGAGAGAGAGACAAATGAATGCTGCTGCAAATTGGTGTTATTGCACATCAATCCACATTATATTGTCTCGTCTAAACAAGCCCTAACTCTTCATGATTCTTCTCATAAGGCTACCAGGGCTCTTTCACTTTACATAATTATAGTACAATAATTCCACTAACTGCCATAGCTCCGTGCTATGGAAACATGGGATTTGGAGTTTGAGAATTCTAAAACACCGCTTCTTAAATTGTAACCCCTAGGATTCTGTAGGATGGAACCATGCCAGCTAAAGTGGAAAAATAAAACTAAAATTGTGTAAGAGTCTAAGTAGTTTGTCACATTATTTACTATCAGGCATTAATTATTTCTAACCCTCTGTTGTCTAAAAGTAATGCGTTTTGTAAAGCCACAACTTCCTTAGTAACTCTTATTTCAGTAACTGTTATTTCAGTAATTTCCTTCATCTTTTTTAAAAATCCCCTTTATAATATTTTCTCAACTCAAACCATCATCGTTTCATATATGATTTGTAAGTAAGAAGTCCCATTTTCCATCTTTAGCATCTAGACAGACTCTATGCAATTGGGCAGATGAAATGCTGGACAACAGCCACCTCTCAGACAACATGGAGGTGGGCAATATGTGTAGACAATATGGAATTGGATGGAACAATAGTCTGACTTGGTATCTTCTATCTACCATAAAACCAGGGAAATAATCATGCTCAGGGCCTGGCTTTGTGGCTGCATTCCACTGTATGTATAGTAGTACAGTCTTGCAAATAAGTCTCCCAGAGTTGGAGTGTGAAGAACATTTGCAACATTTCCCCTTCTTGATGAGACAGGGTGTGGACACTTGTGACACTGTGTTACAAAATCAATGACCCCCATAAGATTTCTTGCCTCCTGTACAAGAGTGAGACAATGAGCTCTTTCTCTTTCATGAGCTTGTGCAACATGTCTCTGCTTAAAACTAGTTGTTTTTTTTCCCTTTGTGAAGCCAAGCACACATAGACTCTAAGGACTTTATTAGACGCACAAAATACGGCATCATAGCAACACCATATAGCCGTGAAAGGGCACGCTCATCAGACAATGTTGCGCTTTCGTGGTTATGCCCCCGCCAAAACCCGTAGTTTTTAATTGACAGCTTAAGCTGTTCTTTTGTAACTTTTTAGGTGTTAGTTTTGTTTTTATTTTTGAATTTCCCATGCAACAAAGTCTCATGTGATTTCAAATGAGGAAGTGAATGGGGCTCCATTCACTTCTTCTTTATTTCTGGAGCTGCCTTTGCCGGGAGAGGAACGTAAGTGCAGGGCAGAGGGAAGCGTTCTTTTGCCAGCCTAAAAATTGTTGTTGTTTTTTTTAATGCCAGCAAAAGAACGGTTTCAGAGGCTCATCTGATAAAGTCCTTAGAATCAGAGGCTCGACTGATAAAGTCCTTGGCCATCTAGTCCAAACCCTGTCAGTGCAAGAATGCACTGCTAGAACACCCCAAGGAGTGACCATCTAATGGTTTAAAAACTGTTCATGAAGGCAGCCTGCTACATTCCATGGCAGCGTATTTTACTTTTGAAAACACACACACTTTAGGACTGGTTTATTGATCCAAACTATCCAGTCCTTATGCTTTTTAAAAATCATTTGCACAACTTGTGCAAGCAGTGCCCTCACAAGAGACTGTTGAATTTTTAAAATATGTGAGATTTGGTGATCTCAGTAGCAGAGTAAAAACTCCACTTATCAGAAGTCAAGACAGATAAATCAGCCACCTCCCCAACACACAGTATCTAGATGAGGGGGAAAAAAACTAATCTTTTTTTTAAGTATAAAAATGTAGTTTACTTACAAACTAGCATGTGCATAATTCAATATACAGGTTCAGCATCTTCAGGTAGGAAGGAGAAAGAAAAATCTACATAACAACAACGCACTCACCAAAAATTACCAAAACACTATTTTCCCCTCACAGGAGAAAATGTTTGATGTTTCTCATGCTTGCATGTTGGCAGGGGACAAGAGAATATATAAATCTGTATTCCAGAGTGACTAGTAGTAGGGAGATTATCAGACAAGGCAAAAACTACATCAGAAGATCACTAGAAGAACAGGAAGAGGTGACGTTATCAAATGACATTGTTCTCCCACGTCCCAGGGCAGTAGCGTGGGTGTGAGTAAGGCATCACTTTTTATTGGCAACTTGTCCTATCAATGAAAAAGGGAAGCCTTGTCCATGGCAGTGCTATGCCCTGGGAACGGCTGAAGGATGCAGGCATCTGGTAATGTCACCCTTTCTGTTCTCCTAAGTGATCTTCTGACACAGTTGGGAAAACATTTTTTTGCTGCATTCCCCTGTGTCTGATAATGTCCTAGCTATCCTGCTGGCTGATGACAGAAGAAAGACAGACAGCTTCCTTTGAATGTTGAATGTAGAAGAGGGACCTCTTCTCCTCTAGAAGCTCATTTGTTTGGTCAGCAAGGAAAGGATATGGGATCCTTTTCCTCCATCACACATTAACTCACCTGCACTGTAGTAAGTGGACTCATTTGCTGTTCCTTGATTAATTATTGCTGCTAGGCTTGTACTGAAATATTAGGCTTTGGTCTTTAACCCCTCTGAACACTGGGGCTTACAGTGAATAAATAAGCTTAGTGTCTCACTGTGAAAAATGGGACAACAGGCCTTTTAAGGATAGGTTTCCCCATAATTCCCCAAGAGAAAGTTCTTTAGGGCTCCAGCAGGTTTAAAAAAAAGTAAAGGGAAAATAAGCCCTATCTGTCCCCAGGGCCGGTTTAACCATTCTGCCAAATCTGCATTGGTGGGGGGGGGCGTCCTCAGGGGCCCCCATCCTGTCTCCAGCCATCTCCTTCTTCCTTTCCTCCCTCTGCCCCCACTGAGCAGGACAAGCTCCTGGGGAGAGAGCACCGGCGGCTGCAGGAGGAGAGGCCTGGAGGCGGTGGCCCAGCAGCGCCCAGGCTTGGGCTGAGCTGCTCCAAGCCCGGGTCCAGGCTGAGCATGAGTGGGAAGTGCTGCACTGGGAGCTGGCACGCTCAGAGCAAATGGGCGCCCAGACCCTGGAGCTCCACTGCTGCCGCTGCTGCCACCTGGAGCCCGAGCTGCGGGGCCAGCTGGAGAGCCTCCGCGGCCACACCCACTGCACCACCCTGGAAGCGACGGTGGAGTGCCTAGGGCCAAGCGCCGGCAGCTAAAGGAGGTGAGGCGGCAGAGGCACTAGCAGCAGCAGCACCTGGGCTGGGCCCCACGGCCAGCGTTGCTGCCTTCACCTCAGTGGGAGGAGCCCCAGCCCGCACGCTGGTGCTGAGCCGGAGCTGCGAGTGGAGCCTGGAGTGCTACCAGGCCAAACTGTGGGTGCTGCATGAGCCCCAAGGGCACCTGGGCAGCCTGGGGGAGCTAGAGCAGCTGTACGCCCGCAACCAGCAGAGCCACCAGCAGCTGGAGTAGCTTCACCACTACTGGAGGGAGCTGGGAGCCCTGGCCGAGAGCCTGGAGGAGGAGCGGGCAGCAGGGCAAGAGAGCCACAAGGCCCAGCGGGAGCAGCTCCAGGTGAGACAGAGGGGAGGACCGGCCACCATCCAGGACTGGGGGAAGGAATTTTGGGCTCCCCCTGCAATGCTTTAATTTGGGGGGGGCATATGTTGCTCTCAGAACCTCACCCATTCTCAATAGAGGATATTCAGATTACTGTAGGACCCCTGTATCCACTGTTTCATTATCCACTAATTCAATTATCCACAGAACACAAAACAGCATATCTACCATAGTCTTCCTAGAAAATGTGTCCTCTCCAGCCATTTTCTAGGTCCTCCAAGGCAACTCTAGGGTATTTTAAACGGAAGTCCCATCGTTTTCAATGGTGTTCAGTATTATCCATAGTTTTCGGTAACCACGGGGGCCTCCAGAACCAATCCCCAGCGGATACGGGGGTCCTACTGTATTACTAATAATGTTTTTGCAGGAGGAGGCTTACGATGGCCCTCCTATAATGATGCCCCCCGTGGCTGCAGGTGCTGCAGGGCCCTTAAACCGGCCCTACCACCCTCACCTGGTAGACTCTGCAGGGCTTCCCAACCAGTGGTCCCGGGAAGCCTCAGGTTCCCCCAAGAGGTTGCCAGGGGTTCCTCAAGAGATGGTGGGGTTTTCCACACAGCAAAAATGACCCTCACAGCACAGCAGGTTTAAGTTTAAGGGCCCTGCAGCACCTGTAGCCGCAGGGCCCCCTGAAATTGTGGGGGGGGGCAGTTGTAACCCTTCTTGTGCAAAGAACATTATTAGTAGTAATCTGAATATCTTGTACAGTTGTACCTCCATATCCACAGATTTAAATATCCATGGCTTGAAAATATTCTTTAAAAAATAATAATCCCAAAAGCAAACCTTGATGTTGCCATCTTCTATAAGGGACACCATTTTGCTGTGCCATTGCATAAAATGGGACTTGAGTATTCATGGATTTTGGTATCCATGGGAGTCCTGGAACCAAACCCCAGAGAATATGAAGGGACAACTGTACTGTGAATAGGTTAGGTTAGGTTACATTGACCTGAGATAAACATATGGGGGCCCCAAAATAAAGTGTTGCAGGGGGCCCCAACATTCCTTAAACCGGCCCTGTCTGTCCCCAACTACAGCATCAGAAGTTGTGCCATGAAAGGACCAGCAACAGTGATGACTACCTATGTATGGGTACATTTTCTGTTTCTTCCACAGATGACAGTGTGTTGTGTTCTAGAAATTTAACACAAAATGTGTTACTGCAGAAAAACAGTCCAGTTCACACCATTGGCTGGCATTCTGTATTGTAGTTAACAGAATTGTGACCTAGAGTTACAGATATGTAACTGCACTGTATTCAGTAAAACTACATAGTACTGTAAGACTGCATAAATGCCCTTCCAAGCTCACTTCAACAGCCAGCATCTGGATTAGTTCAGCTGCTAATCAGGGTGCAAGGAGGAGGATATTTCTGACTCCCTCCCAGCAGCAAATGAGGCTGTGACAATCATCACCATCATCATATTTATTTGTATCCCACCTTAATCCTAGAATTGGGACTCAAGGTGGCTTTACAGTTTAAAAGAGCAATACAGAAGCAGGACCCATGTCACAATTCCTTGCCACAGCCTCACTCACTGGTGGGAGGGGGCTAGAAATGTTATCTTCCTGGCACCTTGATTGGTAGCTGAACCAAGTTCCTTCACCCAATTTAGCTGCTGGCTGTTAAGGCAGGCTTGGGGAGTTGGATCAGGGGATCTTATTTAGTTATGAATAGGTAACTAAGTAGCTGATGTAGAATACTGTCAAATATGATAAACACCAACAATCCTTAGCCAAAATTCAGCTGAATGAATGAAACAGACACTAATCAGCCTGGCATTTCTATACCCAGAAACTAAATCATTCAGTTACACAAATTTACATATACTCCCCAACAGGGGTTCACGGGATATAAACTCCACACACACTCCTACCCAACCCTTCTCTGAAGATGCCAGCCACAGACGCAGGCGAAATGTCAGAAAGAAACAATTCCAGAACATGGCCTCACAGCCCAGAAAAAAACCAAGGAAAATCTTATGGATACTGGCCGTGAAAGCCTTCTACTTCACACAGAATGGGATTGTTTAGATGATGAAAAAAATATCCTCACAGAATGTGGGCAGAATACCTTTTGTTCAGGTGACCTCCTGCTGGATTTGCCATATTGGAAAGGAGGTGGGGCTGAAAACTCCAAGTAGTTCACAATAACAGCTTTCGCTGTTTCTCATGATCTTTTTTTTTTTTTAATGTGAAAATGGGCATAACCACCCATCTGAACAACCAATTCGAATTGGGGCATATCCAGGAAGGCAAATATAATTGGTTGGATGTGCACAGGGGTGGGCTTGCCAGCAACAAAGCAGCCAGAGTCGCCATTGTTTTCTTGGGGAGGGGGGAACGATCAGCACTTTTTTTCGAGTGGCAGAGCAAGAAAAAATGTTTTTAAGCAGACAATTGCTCTTCCACATCTCTTATTTAGCAAAGCAAAGCAAAGCAAAAAAAAAAAAGGGGGGGGAGAAATGGAGGGAGCTTTTGATTGAATAATAAGGCAAATAATTCACTTGTGGTCACCATCTTTTCTTGAGAGCATGTGAACTTTAAACTCAGATAGCTTTCCATGCCAGCGATCTTGCAAATGAATCATGGGGACAAATGAACACTGCTGCACTAGTGAGGTAATGCACCATTTTCCACAATTAATTCTCCCATCTGACTAAGCCCCCTATGTTCTGTATTGGAGGGAAAGATTCTATACTGTAGCTCATAGCTTCCTCTGAGATCAAATCCTAACTACTGTATTATCTTTCCCCAATATTGGTAGCAACAGAAGGCTACAGGAGTAAAGTTGAATGAGCTAGCTCCTAAAAAGACTGAAGTGAATAGAAAATACCCATGAGAAGACTGAAAAATGAAGCAGGGATAAACAACAATCATAAATGTGTATGGTTTTAAGGAAAGCCCATAGAAATCACTCAGCACATGCATCACTGCAGAAATCAATGTATTTATACGGAACCTTATCTCATGGTCTCAATATGTGAATCAAGCAAATTGGGAATCAATAAGCACTAGGACAATCATTTAACAATAGTGGTGCTAATAACAACCAATGCAATTTTCACTCCAGAGCCATTATGTGTGCTGTCATCACAGGGGAAAAGGGGGGAAAAAACACCTGGAGTCAACAATTAGAATAAACCATGCAAGGTGTTTAGAAATGAAGGTTTTCAACAGCCTTTTAACAGAGCCCTTAAAATAGAGGTGGCACATGTCAGGGGTTTGGGGGCTGCATAGCCTTCCCCCGCAACCAGAGGACTTTGCAGGCTCAGCACACTCCTTTAGAATAATTTATTTTTTTCCCCAAAAATGCCCCCAGGCCACATTTTAAGTCACTTCTTGTTGAAAAAAAGAAAAGAAAACTCTCTTCTGGCCATAAAAAACTCAGGGTGGACCATACATGTGCAAAGATAGCTTCCCACACACCCCAGGGGGGCATTGAGGGGGAAATGGTTTTCTAAAAATTGTGGGCCCTGAGGGCCAAAAAAATAGCTCCAGGGATTTCTTCCACCCTTGTCCTAGAGCAAGAGAGACTTCATTTAAGCACAAGATATATTTATGTTATTTTCTGTTTGTTGGTCTAAGCTACACCTCTCAGTTCCTGCAGCAGTTAGTCTTCTGTTTATTCAAAGTTTGTCCTCCATTTTGTCATCTGTGGTTTTTTTCTCTCTCCCCTCAGTGTTTGAAGAGAACATGCTACAGAGCCTCTCACCCTGAGATGTTATCAAATATTCCATATTTGCAAATACAGCTACTGTGCATGGGGTTGTTTTGTTTAAAGGAAAAGAAAAGGAAGCTTGCTTTATTTCTCCACTAGACCCTTGTGAGGGGGGCAGCAACATGGGACTGTTTGTTGCTCACCTTGTGCTTAAGGATGCTAATTACTCTGTTTGTGAGAAACACTGCTGCCTCTCACATTCCTCAAAAATATCTAGTCTATTGTTCTCCCTTCCATGTTTCTCACCCACTAGAGAACAACCATTGAATCAAATGTGGCAACCCTGACTTCAGCTTGCTGTGTTTGCTGCCCAATGACAAAAGATGGTAGCACAGGCAGTGGAAAGGTTTAAAGTAACTACTATGAATTAATACATTCTCAAAACTAAATTATACAGAAAAGTGCACCTCTAGAGCCCCTTAGAATATACAAGAAGTTTCAGGTATCTTTGGACTACGATGGCATTTTGGAGCTATAGTGAGGAAAATGAAATGGTGTTCAATAAAGTTCACCCGAGACCCTTTCAGAAGAAATTCTCCAGAGAACCTTTTAGAAGAACCTCTCCATTGGACATAAATATGATGCCTGGAATTAATTTTAATTTCATACTATATTAATTTGTCTCTTGTGTATTCTTCTGTTGAATGGAAATCGTCATTACAACCCTGTGAAGTAGCTTTGACATAGAGAAAGCAAGTGGCCAAGGTGATAAACTGAGCTTAACAGCACATGTGAAGATTCCAGCCTTGAGCTCTCTGCTCCAAGTCTGACACTAACCACTATATAGAGCTATGTTCTTAGGCTGAAATTCTGTAGAAAGCTGGTGGAGTATAAAGTTCCACAAAGGTATTTATGTGGAGTCCAGGCTGTCAGGGTGGGTGGATGGAGCTAGCCCAACAACAGTGCAAATTAGCTTTTCCATCACCACCTAGCCAATCAGTGACTGTTTGAGTCAAAGCAGCAGAGCTGTGCTTGGGTGCAAACCTCTTGTTCAGGAAGTACCAGTTACCTTCTTATGCAATGTCATAAAAAGTAAATCTGTTCATATAACCCCTGGTTATGTTAATGTAAAGCTCCAACAGTGTTGTGGACTTTGTTTTTAATTACTAAATCCATGTCAGTCATGACCTCCTGAAATGGGAGAAGACAGTATACACTCAAATAAGAAGATGACAGTGCCCTGTGCCATAGGGACCTTGTAAGGATAAGTGCATTAACAAAATTATAAAGTCTTGTAAAGTAACTTCTACAGTCAGACCAAAAGGGGTGAAAAGCTTTAAAATGCTTTGATGATCATCTGGAATAGGAGACAGACAACCAGCCTGACATCAAACTCATTTTGCAACTATGCTGCAGAGAAGGATGGAGGAGAAATTTGGTTGGTTTGTATTTTAATGCAAACATACCTAATTTTGTACTTTCAAACTAATACACAAACTGAAACTCAGTTATCCTGAGTTCAGAAATGTTCATATTTCTGACTCTTGCACTGGATTTCTCCAATTCAAAACACATATAAAAATGCATTTAATTGTATATTTGTATATGTTGTATATTTGTATATTCAAAAATTTTAGACATATTGTTCAATATTGGTACTTATCTGAATTATACTAGGAAGTTTCCAATTTTTTAAAAAAAACTATATTCTTATGTAGATGTTTATGACAGAAAATTATTTTAATGAAGACATTCCAGAATTTTTTAAAAAACCCTATATTCTGGGACAGGGGTACACAGAAATGCCTATATTCATGCAAACAACATTCAAATGTACATTCTATTATGAGTATATATCGACCACAGTTGCATACAAGAATGCATGCATTATGAGGGATAGGCACAAAATGTTGTATGGATTTTCATGGGGACATGAAAAAAAAAACACAGATTGCAGGCTGAAACCAATTTAAGACTGGAGAAGTGAGAAACAGAGCGAAACTAAAATTGATAGGTTTGTCAATCCCTAACTACAGACTCCATTCAGCAGACCATCCTGGCCAGAGAATCAATTTGTCATGGCCAGAATAATAGACCTTTTCCTATCAGATGACTCTTTCATGTCCCTGCATGGGTTCTCTAGTATTCCAGGTTCACTGAAGGTTTTCCACACTGTAATGTTTATTTCAAAAAGGCCTATTCAAAAAAAAGCATTTTATTTTGTTTGTATATATTTTTATTGGAGTACAGGGTCATGGCGAGAAGGGAAGGTTTAGGGCTTCCAGCAATTGCAAGATCATGCTGCGAGCCAAAGCAAACATTATTTCACTCTTGAAATCATATGAGATGAGACTGCTGGAAACCAGCGGTGCTCCATCTTGTATATTTTTTGAGCATGTGTAATAGGCAGAGAGTTTCGGGTTTATTTTCCTTTTCTGTGGATTAGTTTAGTAGTACTCCTAAAAAAAAGAACTCCTCCCTTCATTTTGTCTGCTATGCTATTCATTTTGCCAGAATGGATCTCCATAATGATACACAGTCCTGTAGACACCAATAATAGACACCATGTGAGATAGAAAACTTCATGGGTCCAGAATGAAAACCTGAAACTGGATTCTAAGGCCATCCTGTTGGTGATGTACACAGGCATAAACTCCTGTTAGACTGTATATGCCCTTTCTAGATTGTCGCATGGAGGTATCAAGTATCTCCTTCATACAATCATCCTGCCCCCTGGAGACAGCCTACCCTGTCAACTGCTGGAGTAAGCCTCTGTGGCTTTTTAGTCCAGGAGGTCTGGGAGCTTACAATCATTTGTGTACCCCACTACATGGCCATGGGCACCATCAGCTTTCTTGTTCTCTCCCAGTTCCATATGGGTTGTGCATAATTCTTCCTTCTTCCTATGTATAAATCCATGGATGTTTTAATGTATTTCTAATTTCTAACCTGTTGTTGTTGTTGTTGTTGTTGTTGTTGTCATCTTCTTGTCTTTTTTCTTTTTTTGGTCTTCACCTTTTCCATTGACCAAAGTGTGTTTGTGTAGATTTTTTGAAACATTTGCCTTTTTAGCCAGGTGTGGTTTTGAAATACACACATGCTGTTGTGTCCATTGTTTGCTTCCAAAACACACCACAAGCCTCACAAACATACACATTTCCAAGGCAAGAGGTGCTCTGTTTTGTTGCCAGTCTCAAGATGTTTGATATTATTTTGCAACAATAAGAATCAAAAAGATTTCATTTCCATATGTGGAAAAGGACCATCTTCTACAGAGAATCATGGAAAAGCAGTACATAAATCCATTCAATAAATAATCTATTTCAAATAATACAGGTTGACCCCCCTATCTATGGGGGATACATTCTATGACCCCCTGTGGATACCTGAAACCATGGATAATAGGGAACCCTATTATTTTCAATGAGAAAAACACCATAAGTTGACCATAGAATTTCATTGGAGGTCTTAAAAATGCCTATAGAGAACTTTTTTCAGACTTGGATAAGTGAAACCATGGATACCAAATC
The DNA here is from genome assembly GCA_030847615.1 of Gambelia wislizenii. NCBI lineage: Eukaryota > Metazoa > Chordata > Lepidosauria > Squamata > Crotaphytidae > Gambelia > Gambelia wislizenii. The sequence goes on from JAUMIR010000005.1 coordinate 239,978,600, forward strand.
TGTGAATATAGGGGTCAACCTGCATTTTAAAATCTGGAAACATTTTCTTCTTTAAAAGAAAATGAAAGGATTTCTTTGCTGAAGAAATCTGGGTACACATTCTTCCCATGATGTTGGTGATTGTTGTGCACCTTCAAGTAATTTCCAATGTATGATGATCTTACAGAGAATCTGTCACAGGATATTCTTGGTTAGATTTATTCAGAGGTTTGCCATTGTCTTCCCCTGAGGCTGAGAGACTGTGACCTACAAGAAGTCACTCAGTGATTTTCCATGGCTGATTAGGGATTTGAGCTCTGGTCTCCCAAAGTCCTAGTCCAACACTCCTCCCTCCCACGCTCTCTCTTTACCCATCTTCACAGAATTTTCCTTGTACAGGATTCAAGTCAGCTTACAAGCAATTAAAAACTGGATAATACACTAAAGGCACCAGATCCTGTCTGATTTTGGAAAATAAGCAGGGCCAGCCCCGGTTAGTACTTGGATGAGAGACTCTCAGTAAATACCAGGTGCTGTAGGCTACATTTCAGAGGAAGGAACGGGCAAAGCCACCTCTGAATATTCCTTGCCTAAGAAAACCCTGTGAAATGCATGGGGTCTCCATAAGTCAACAGGTGATTTGAAAGCACATACGCACACACACAGAGCTACACATGCAGGTTCTCCTTCCCCATGTTACATCATACTAAACATCTGAAGTTGGGAGACAAAGCACCGGGCTTAAGAAACACATCTTCTAGGTAGACTTCAAAATCTACATCACTATTATTATCATTTTTTAAAAAAAAGTTCTGAACACTGTGCAACAAATGAAAAACAACCTAACACCTTTTTGACCAATATGAGCAAAAGAAGCGGTATGCCAAGAGATTATTACTTCTTCTCGAAAGTTATAAGCCTTTCTAAAATGAGGGTTCATAATGAAAGTGCATCATCTCTTCATCCATAACAGGAGAATTGAGATGGCAAGGTGATCATAATGCAGTACCAGTGGGAAATAAACACACATCAATAAATCTTATTATTTCTATAACCATGTTGCAGCATGAGCAATTTTAATGAGAATAACAAAAAGGTCTAGCCTCATAGTTTATGCTACAGTCATACTCTCTAGTGTAGCTTAGCAGGTCAGAGGAAGACTCTTCCCAACCTCAGGGCTAGGGTGGGGGCTATGCCTATAAAAACAGTGACCTTTCCACTTTCCTGTGATTTAGAAACCTGGTGTCTCCTCCAGTATGTAAAAGGCATCATAATAACTGTTTAGAAATTGCAGAATATACTTATGCCCATTCACTGAGAGATTTTTAGGACTAGATCTTTAAGTGATGTGATTTTGGCATAACTTAATTGACAGTGACGCTACACTGGTATTTATCAGCTGAGAATGAATTCTGGAAAGTATATAAATGGCTATTCACTTCAAGATGGTCTAGACAATTGAGTCCTGGATGTACTATGATTTGATCTCTATGACTACACTTCCAGGAGGGCATTGCTTCCAGTAACATCATTTAGCTTTAGCATTTGGATGATGCAGCAAGCTGAGGATTTGTAAATCTTGTCTACGTAAAAAAGATCACACCCGTACAGTATTAATTTAAGGCAAATATATTGTCTGAGCCCTATGTTATACAGGGTTAAGAATCCACTGTTGCTCTTGGTCTTTGTAGGATTTAAGAATGGAGATAAAATCTATGAGTTTCCCTTCTTTAAAAAAACTAAAATCTCAACATCTTTCTGTCCAGAATGATAAAGAAATCCCAATTGAGGAGGTAAAATCTTATAAATATTTAGGAGTGATTTTTCAGCCCTCAGGTTCCTGGTATGTTCAATCCATTGCAAACATCCAGAGAAGTATCAAGTCAAGTCAGGCTCCTGGTATGTTCAATCCATTGCAAACACCCAGAGAAGTATCAAGTCACTTATATCTTTCTTTTTTGTTAAAGGAGGTCAACACGTTACATCAGTTATACAGGTCTTCAATACTAACGTATTGATTGGCACAGATGTTATATGATGCACAGTGGTGTGTATATAGCAACTTTGTTGCCATGGAATCCATACAGACAAAATTTTTGAGATCTATCCTCTGTCTTCCTTGCTGTGTGCCAAATGCAATTTTTACATTTAGAAACAGGCCTGGGTCATCACATTAATTTTTTGGTTAAAAATGTTTTTTACCTCTGTAGGATTGGCTCCCTTGGTATTAACTGAGAGGTTTCATTCCAGGTGGGAAAAGACATTGGATGAGAAACTAGTTAAACTGGATTTCTCACAAACTACTATTTTGGTAATGGGATATATGAAAGGAAAACAGGAAATATACCAGCGTATTATAGATAATGAGTTTCAATATCAGGTAAGCACAGCTACTGTACATCCTGAATTCAGAAACAGTGGTCAGGCTTTCTTGTTAGCAAGCTATTTGAATATTTTAACCCTCCCAAAATATAGAAAAGCATTTACCCTAGCAAAATGTAATACATAACCTTCAGCCTTGTTAGAGGGGAGGTATAACAATGTCCCTTATGATGCACACTTATGTCCTTGGGGAGCTGGCTCAGTGGAGATGATAGGACATGTATTGTTATATTGTTCTTTCTATAGTGGTTTCCGACATACTTTTATTTATCCAGTTCTTCAAGGTATTCCTGGAAGAACTGATGAGTTCTATACACACTATTTGCTGGCAGATCAGAGTCCATTGGCCAGATTTTGTGCAGCAACACTAGCTTGTCAGCGAAAAATGACATCACAAAATTTTATAATGATCAACTTTTAAAATTTGTTTTTTATAAGGAAATTTTGACTTGCAATTAATAATGTCCATTTTTATATAACTTTGATATTAATTTTATTTGTTTAGTTTTATTTGCTTTATCTGATCTGTTGATCATAATAAAGCAAATTGAATTGAATTGATAAAGTAATCTGTGGATTTTGAAAAAGTCTGCAAAGACAAATTGAAATAAAATTATCTCCCATCTGCAATGGAATTCAACTGGTACAACTATTTCCAGTTTGTTGTACTTCAAGATCTTCAGGGAAGGGTTTATTTCTGTCTTGCCACTATCACAGGTACATCTGGTGAGGACATTGGAGAAAATCTTCTCAGTGGCTGCTCCCAAGATGTAGAACTCCCGCATGAAGTCTGGATGACCCCCTCCCTGCTGTCTTTCCTCCAACAGACAAAGACTTTTTTTAAAATAATGGTCAGGCCTTTGCTTTTAATTTGTTGCAGCAGATGGAACTTTAAATGGGGAATGTTGTGTTTCTATTTTATTATGTTTTAAGGTTTTTTTAGCATTGTTTTTAACTTGCATGTTTTAAACAAAACTATTGATTTAATTCTCATTTAAGTTTCTGTATTTTTTTTTATGTACTTCATCTTAAATAATTGTGAACTGCCTTGAATACTGCATGGGGAGAAAGGTAGGATATAAATTAAAGAAATAAATAAGTATTAAAGATAAAGAGGCACTCAGGAAAAAGGAGGTGGCAACCCAATTCAGCACTAACATATTCAAAGACCCAGAGATTTTCAGAGTTAACTGTCAGTGTTAAATCTTAAGATAAATTGTAAGTTAAGTTTTAAGTTAGGTTAGGTTAAATGTTAAGTGTTAGTTTTCAGTGCCAAAGCCCCCAGCCCAGCTGGACAAATCTGTCTATGGTCTTTATGAGATGGGGCTGAAATAGCGGAATTATGATGCAATAGTATCACAAATGGGTTCCCATTATTGCATGACATTGTCATTCTCCTGTGGTCCATGTGTGCTCCACCCATTAATAAGGTATAACTTTTAATTAACAGGTAATGCTGTCAATAGGCCTCAATATCATGTTTTTCACAGTACTGATGAGCACGTCCTGCTGTAATGACATGATTCCAGTGTGAATGGGTGGTCCTCTTCTCCCCCTCCCCTTTCTCAGTGAGAACACATAATTAATTCCAATAAAGATCATTTAATTGTATTACCTAGCTTAACATCTCCTCCTGATTACTAATATACATAGGTTAAAAGGTCCTGCTTTGTTGCCCTCCTCTTGTATTGCCAAGTTGAGTATATTAATTCCCCCAAATTAATTTCAATATTTTGAGGGTCCTTAAGACCCCCTAATGTTTAGGGCAACAGAGGGATTCTGAAATCTTGCTGTGACTGTTTACTGGTGTAAGCGCCTATACACAAGTATTCAGAGGCAGCTGGTTGGTCCGATGCCAGTGAAGTGATGAACTTGCTCCAGCTTTCGTATAGCTCTACAGGAGCTATCCAAGGTGCTTATCTTATCTTGTGGGGGGGGGGGTGAGGAGACATGGCTCACCACTTTCGATAATTCCTTTAAAGTCTGAGCATTTGCAACTCTCAGCCAGAGAGCTCTTAGGCCTCACTAAACTACAAACCCCAGAATTCCACAGGAGGAAGCCAGAGCAGGTAAAGTGGAATAGTAACACTATAACAGTGTAGTCTGAAAATCTCCTTTGTCTTCAGGGGCTTTCTCTTTTCACACTCTTTACTCTCTCTAGTCTAACCTGTGGAAATGGCTAGAAAAGCTTGATCAAAAAATGTTGGGTCAGCACTAGTACAACTGAATCTAATGAATCTTCTCCACAAGACCTCTAGGGCATCTCCTGGCTATGTCCAATTACGGGAGCAACAAGGGTGATTCAGAAGATGTTCTAAATGCCTAGTCCAAGAAAAAAGAATTCCTAAAGGTATCTGTATGTTTCCCTGTCCTTCCACTGGAATTTGTACCCTGATGATGCCTTAAAGCAGGGGCAAGCAATTTATGCCACTCCAGGGGCAATTTTTTTCATCCCTGAGATCCAGTGCAGGCCAGTTCTGCCTTCAACTGTCACCCTCACCCTTATTTTTATTGTTTTTATTTTTAAAGGTGTGCTTATTGGAGGTTTCTAGACTAGTGTTTTGCTCTGGGCATTTTTGTGGGGAGGCAATGGTAGTGGTGGAGCCTCCAGGGGCCATAAAAAAAGTGGGTGTCATGTACTTGCATTCCCTGATGCAGTGACCAACAATTTCAGAGTGATCAGAAAACTTTATTGGCATAGAAATCCACGAAGCATATCACACAATGTTGTTGCTGAGAATTGAAATCAAAGGCTACATACAATATTAAAAGCATATTACGATCTGTGAAATCTAGCGGGCTCAAATACCATTGGCTAACCATCATCCCTTGACATGACATTCCTGTACACCATACAGCCTTCCTTTCCCATGCTGCTTTTGCAGCTGCATTCTCATCTTTTTCTAAACCAGTTGAAACCATCACTATCTCCCTCCACAGTTGGCAAAAAACACTTGTTAGTAAGTACCTGTTGGGATAACAACCTTTCGCACACATGGACGCTTTGAACTCTATGGTAGTTAAAGTGCACGTTCTCTCTAGGAGTTTATACAAAACATATTTATAGCTGATTTTCTGTTTGCTTGTTTAGATACCTCTTCTCTTTCTGGCCATGTGGGCACCTTTTATTATCTGGAGACAAAGCACCAAACACATTTTTTCTATCTGTCCTCTCTGCATGAAGCATGTAGGTTTGAAGGAGCTCTATGCCTGAGATGCTTCTAAGTTCTGAATAGCATGTAGATTTTTCTTCCTCCTACCTACCTGAAGATACTGAATTTGTGTATTGAATTATGCACATGCTAGTTTGTAAGTAAACTCCCTTTTTATACTTTTTAAAGAAGACTAAGCTTGTGAAGTCAAAGGCTTTCATGGCTGACATCTATAGATTTTCCTTGGGTTTTTTCCGGGCTGTTAGGCCGTGTTCTAGAAGCTTGTTTATTTCTCATCTAGATATTGTGGGGGGGGGGAGGTGGCTGGTTTATCTGTTCTAACTTCTGTTAAGCCCAATTTTAAGTTTACATTTAAGTTTACATTTCTTTACATTGTATTGTAAGGCTAACGAAACAAAGGAATATTTGCACTCATCCATTTTGTTATCTACCTCTGTTTCACAAGTTCCATGTGATTTTTTTGCAGCAAAGGTTCAAGAAGGAAATGAACTAACCCAGGGAATATGTGAAAGTTAAAGCAGCTCAACACACCTACTCTGGCACCCTGGCCTTTTTATTCTTCTGTGGCCAAGACCTAAAATCTTCTGATTGTCCCCTGCTCTCACAAATGGGCTTGTTAGAAATCAGTGCAACAATCCCACACCTGCTTACCTAGATGTAGGTCTCATTGGATTCTGTGGAGCTTATGTCTGAGTAGACATGGGGGAGGGTTGACCGCTGAAGTAAGGGGTAGATAGAAAGCAGAATGGGAGGGAGGGAGAAGCCAAGAGAGGAAGAAATGGGTGGGAGTGAAGAAAAATGTTCATTTAATTATGATGTGCCCATCACTATGTAAGTGATAAACACACTAAAGGGTTTCATTGCAGAGCATCCCAAATATTAAACAAAACCAGAAAAGAAAATCAATATAAATTAGAGAAGTGAAAAGACTTACAATTCCCCCTACTGCCCATACTAGCTATCCAGAAACACCACAACTTTCATATAGTACAGGGTCAGTATGTGGGGAGGGAAGACAACAACCTTCAGCCCTATAAAGACCCTGACATTGTGAAAGAGATTTTCCTTGGGGTTTTTTCCGGGCTGTGAGGCCTTGTTCTGGAATAGTTACTTTCTGACCTTTTGCCTGCATCTGTGGCTAGCATCTTCAGAGAAGATTCTCTGAAAATACCAGCCACAGATGCAGGTGAAACATCAGAAAGAAACTATTCCAGAACACGGCCTCACAGCCCAGGAAAAACCCAAGGAAAATCTATGGATGCTGGCCCTGAAAGCCTTCGACTTCACATTGTGAAAGAGCTCTGGATGCCTTGAAACCTCCTGGTAAGCAAACAAACCACACACACACACATACCACAAGCACAAAAATTCCATTCCTACATTCCGGGGTGGGTAGAGTCCTGCATTTTCTTGATTCTAGGCAGAGGCAGATTAGATCAGCAGCCCAGCCATGCCATTCATTTCCTTCAGTCCTAATAATTCTTCTCCTGGGGCCTTCACTCTGACAGAGAAGGAGTCAATCTAACCTCTAACTAATTCAGATGATCTACCAATAATGAATATGTTAACTTGTAGATACCACTCCAGTGTTCATATATCTGTACCTATATAAAGTTTGGGCACACTGGGGTAGGGATGGGGGAATCTAATTAATCAGCCATTTAGTAAACCAATAAATGATTTTGTGTGAGTTCTAGGCAGACTATAAATAAAATTAAAAGCATAAATAAATGGTTATTAGAAATAGGTGAATAAATTAATTTATAATATAAATAGATGCAGAAAAACAATGGAAAAATAAACAGTATGTTATCCTAATTTACAACTTGAAGTGATATAATCCAGAAAGCCTAAAAACAGAAAGAGGAATGAGACTACTTTTCCCTGCACAAGGTCCTCCTTGATAGAGTGCTAAGTACTAACTACCTTGGAGAGCAAATGTAAAAGAAAAATCAATGTCACTTCAATTTAAGTGCAAAGTAGAAAGAACATGTCTCCTTAATTTCTTTGGAGAGGAATAATCCATCCTTCCTTCAGCCACAGGGTTGCTGATGAGGCGCGGGGGGACTACCTGCAATAGAATGCAAGGATGTCCATTAGTGGGTTGTCATTCCTTCAGAAAAAGTGATGGGAGAATCAGGTGCCAAATTTGCGCATCACATCTGCATGCAAAATCAACACATTAGTTGAGTACCATCTTGACAATATTAATGGGATAAAAGATGGGGCGGTGAAAACCTTTTCATTTATTGAATATATGAGTGAAACATTTAAAACTGATGTAAATAATTGTAAAGCCTTTTTATTGTCAATATAATTATGATTAGTAATTATTCCATAATTGTTATTATGGAACTCCCAGGGAGGAGGAATCTGAATTAACAAATTGCCTACTGTGGGCCAGAATCCTGTACCACAGTTACAAATGTGTAACATGGAGTTATGTGCTTGTGACTGTTACCCATTCATGGTCCCTACATAGCCTTCCCAATGTAGGGGCTATGTAGGGACTATGAAAGCCTTTCAATTTCCACTTACCAGGAAGCAGCTTCTGTGATCAACAAGTGGGGATCCACTCCACTGTCACTTAGGAAGCAGTTGGCTGCCATTCCCACCACCCCCTAACATGACTGATCTCCAGTATGAGCAGGAATTATGACACAGCCCCTGTTTCTGCCTGTTGCAATGGGGATTGCTTATGGGAGCTGGGGGTGGGGGGAACAGCAGGCAGCTGCTTCCTGAGCAACAGTGGAACAGACCCCAGTTGATCACAGTAGCTGCTGCCCAGTAAGTGGGAATTGAGGGGGATTGTACCAAGATTTGGTGTGTAGCACCATAATTATGGTGCTTACATACACGTAAAGACCATACAGGATTACTGCCCTGATTCATAGAATCATGGAGTTCAAAGAGACCATGAGGGCCATCCAGTCCAGCCCCTGCCCTGCAGAAATACACAATCAAAATGCTCCCAACAGATTGCCATCCAGTCTCTGTTTTAAAAAGCCTCCAAAAAAGGAGACTCCACCATACTACAAGGCAGCACATCCCACTGTTGAACACCTCTTACCATCAGGTAGTTCTTCCTAAGGTTTAGCTGGAACCTCTTTTCCTGTAGTTTGGTTCCATTGCTCCATGTCCCAGTTTCTGAAGCAGCAGAAAACAAGCTTCAATATGACAACCTTTCAAATATTTAAACATGGCTATCATGTCATCTCTCAACCTTCTCTTCTCCAGGCTAAACATACCCAGCTCCCTAAGCCACTCCTCATAGGGCATGGCTTCCATACCTTTTGCTATATTGGTCATCCTCCTCTGGACACATTCCAGCTTGTCCATATCCTTCTGGAATTGTAGTGCTGAGAGCTGGACACAGTATTCCAGGTGAGGTCTGACCAAAACAGAATAGGGTGGCACTATTACTTCCCTTGGTCTAGACACTATACTCCTATTGATGCAGCCTAGAATCACGTTTCTTTGCTGTTTAATCTATACCTACACATACATATGCAGTTATAGACCAGGAATAGTTTAATCACTTCATCTGTGGTGAAATGATCCTAGTTTTCTTTCCAGAACACACACTTCTTGGTTTCATAGCTAGATGAAAAATGGTCATAAAGGCATATGTATAGAGTGCTGCTGACTGACACACACAGAGAGAGAGAGAGGGAGAGGGAGAGGGAGAGAGAGAGGCCCAGTCTTCTGTGTCTCAACACATGCCAACATCCATGCTGTGTGTCCTTACTTTGCTGCAATGAGGAGAAAGGGCTGAAAAGTCTTTTCTTGTGCTTATTTGCATGCAATCAGAGCAGCTCTTCAGACTTCACCACTCATTAAATCAAGGAGTGGGTTGCATAGTGTGGACATGAATAAAACTTCCCTTTTTTATTGATGGGCTTAGCCATCAATAAAAACGGACATGTTATTCACACCCATGCTACAACCCCAGAACAGCTGAAGGACATCATTGTCTGTTAATGTCCTCTGTTTTTGTTCTTGTAGTGTTCTTCTGATGCAGTTTTGCCATGTCTGATAAGTCCTCAGACTACAGGAAAAGAGATTCCACCTAAACAATAGGAAGAACTTCCTGACAGCTGTTCGGCAGTGGAATGCACTGCCTTGGAGTGTGGTGGAGTCTCCTTCTTTGGAGGTTTTTAAACAGAGGCTGGATGGGTATTTATGCAGGGCAGGGGGTTGGAGTAGATGGCCCTTGTGGCTTCTTCCAACTCTATGATTCTATGTGTGCTGACATGAAGGAAGATCTAGCAGGTATGGCCTCGTCACCCTACACACTTTAATCCTAGGTATGTTTAAACAAGTGCACCTGTGACTGATATTCTGAGTGTGTGAGGAGTGGGACTTACCACATCCTGCCGTGGTAGGTTGAAGTGCCCCTCTTCCCACCCAGACCACAGGACCCCAATGGACAAATGCCTCAACAGAGCTAATAAGAATAATGGAAGAAGTGACCAGGACATAGCGTAACAGTAACAAAATCACTTGATTAGTGATGGTGACCTAGCTTGTGTGATCTTGCCCTCCTAAATCTATTTCTTGTTCCCTACCCTTGAGGCAAACAGGATAGGAAATTCTCCTTCTTGCAAACTTCCAGTTCAAAAAGAATTCCAGATCAAAACCTCCAACTATCAAATTCTTGGTAGCAGTGACTTTAAAAAGTTCACAGCCACTGCAAAAAAGCTTGCTGGGCCTTTACTTGCTTCTACCTCAATCTATGTAGAACCTTTTGATGCATCTTTCATCTTGTCTTACTAGGAATCTGGTACTGCTTTTGGTTATGTTTGCTCAGACCATGGCAACTCAATACATTTAATGAAGTCATTAATGGGAAGTGATTCTTTGTGATGAAATGTTGACTATGGTTTTAAAGATGTTCTTCTATGTCATTGTATCCATTAAAAAAACCCTAGATATAGTATTTATCACTACGGTATCAAAATATCAAAGCAGTTAGTGATCAAAAGTAAAAGTAAATACCATTACTGAAAAGATAAATTATACCATTATAAAGATACATTGTAAGTATGTTGCTTTGAGGGGAAGTACAGTACAGTACAGTATTTGTTGTTGTTGTTGTTGCTGCTGCTGCTGCTACTGTTGCAATGGGCCCTTGGTATCCACTGGGGTTTGGTTCCCTCATAGATACCAAAATTTGTGGATGCTAAAGTCCCATTATATATAATAATGTACTCAAATGGTGCCCCTTGTATACAATGATGAAGAACTAAAAGGTTTGCTTTTTGGAACTTTTAAAAAACATTTTTGTGTGGTTGGTTGAATCCATGGATACAGACCCCGTGGATATAGAAGACCAACTGTATTTATATCCCACATTTTTCCCAGCCTAGGACTCAAGGTGGGTTACAAAAGTTAAAATAGATTCAGCTAAAAGTATACATCATACAAAAATTAGAATATACTTAAACTATTACTTGAAGTAAAAGAATGTTCATTAAAAAGGAAACAACAAATAGAGAGTACACCATGTTATTAAAGGCCCTTAAGATTCTGCCAAAACAAACAAATTTTGACCTGCCTATGGAAGAACAGCAAGGAGGGTGCCAGTCTAATCTGGGAAGGGAGTTCCAGAGCCTGGGAACAGCCACTAAGAAGGTCCTCTCTTGTGTTCTCACCAAATGTACCTATGACAGTGATGAAACAGATGTGGTGGTCTAGCAGCATAACACCCTCATCCATATTTGTCAGACATCTGCCTTCTGCCAAATGCCAGCTAGGTTTTCCCCCACACACAACATGCATTTACTGGTTCTGCTGATGCTACACCCAACAGAAGATGCAATCCAGAGAGATCTCCAGAAACATGTTCAGAGTGTGTTTGAACTTCTTCCCTTGTAAGAAACTGTGATGATGCAGAGACTCCAGTTCCTGTCATCTGCCAGCTCAGCAATCAGGTAATGAAGGATATAGAAATGAATGCTAAAAATGCTGTATCTTGGCTGGATCACTCCCCACAAATGTCTGTTGCAGAGTTTGACAACTGCCAAATTCATTGTCAGCAAATAACAACAGCAACAAAAAATAGTTTACAAATGGAATTCTAAAGACTAAATGCATTTTCCCCCATCCAGGAAAAGGCAAAAGGCCCAAGAAGGCAACCAGGATAGGGTTAATTGAAAGTGTAATGAAAAGGACTAGGCTGCCTCCTCTGTTGTTACAGTCTTCATGTGGAGAGTGATAGTCTGAAGGCAATTGCAGCTTCTCCTACATATGAAGCTTTTACATGTAATTGGAAGCCCTGGTTTTCCAGTGTTCTAGATCTTGATTTGAGAACTTGACTCCACACACACACACACACACACACACACACACAAACAATCATCTGGAAATGGTCCTTGTGTAGGGAAAGCTCACCAATTTAGACTTCTTGTTATCCATTTGAAGAGAGCAACAGAACCAGAGACAGAGGGGCATGGGGCTCACACACTCCTCTCTGTGCATGTTGATAGTACATGCTTGGATAACAACTTCATAGGGCTCATGCCATCCAGTTATGGCTGCTTGTCTTGGTTGAATGGCCCATTGCACATCTAACACCAGAGGGGAACTCATCATATTACTCCAAGCATAATGCTGTTTGATGGTGTCAGCTCAAATATTCTGCTTCCAGATAGTACTTGATTCCTATATACTTGTACACTTGATAACTGAATGTGATAGCTGAATGCATGAACAGGCTCTCTGGAAGCTCAATAGGTTTGAGGAGGTGTGGCAGGAGATATGCTTTAGCAAGAGCTTCTGAATGACTGAGTCCAAACTGAATGCATGGGGGTGGGCAGAGGGGAGGAGGAGGAGGAGGAGGATTTTACACACCTATGAACACAGAGAACACACAAGGAGATCTAGTGATGCAGTGCTAAAGGAACAACTTTATAAAAGAGGCAGAAGTTAGAAAGACCCTTCTAGGCCGAATGCTAGGCAACATCACCTCCTGTTTGTACCCAGGCCTATTAGATCTACACTCTGGGTTATCTCTGCAGTAGAACTGCTACAAAAGATGCAACTTCTAATCCAGTAACTAACTGCTACAAAACACCCAGAACAAATTAACCCTTTAGGTGCAGCTTTTTGTTTGCCTGCTCTACTTGCTATCACTAACCCAATAGTATGGGAATAGTAGCTATATAAACAATTGACCATATGGTGGTCCATTACTGGTTGTTGTTGTTGTTGTTGTTGTTGTCTGCCTTCAACTTCAAATCAACTTTGACTCATGGTGACCCCATGAATGAGACATTTCCAAGACTCCCTGTCTTCTACCTCCCCACTCAGGTCTTGCAGGTTCAGGCCCATGGCTTCTTTGGTTGAATCTTATCCATATAGTGTGTGGTATTCCTTCTTCTTCCCTCCACCTTTCCTAGCATTATTGACTTTTCCAGTGAGCCATGTCTTCCCTTGGTGTGACCAAAGTACGAGATGACAATTTGGTCATCTTGGCTTCTAGTGAGAGTTCTGGCTTGATCTGTTCTAAGACCCATTTGTTTGTCTTTTTGGCCCCCACAATATCCTTAGCACTCTTCTCCAACACCACATTTCAAACGAGTTGATTCTCTTTCTATCAGCTTTCTTCGTTGTCCAGCTCTCACATCTGTACATGGTGATGGGAAAGACAATGGCTTGGATGATCCTGACTTTAGTGCTTAGCGTTATATCTATGATCTTGTCTAGTTCTTTCATAGCTGCTATTTCCTGCCCAGTCCTAGTGTTTTTTCTGATTTTGTGCCTGCAATCTTGACCCTCATTTATGGTTGATCCAAGGAATGGGAAGTCTTTCACTATTTCATTTTCCTCATTGTCTATTTTGAATTTATGTAAATCCATCATGGTCATTCTCCCCCACACACACACTTAATGCTCAGTGTTAATCCTGCTTTTGCACTTTCTTCTTTGACTTTTTTTAGTAGTTGCTCCAAGTCTATGCTGTTTTCAGCTAGTACTGTGGTGTTATTGAATATCTTAGATTGTTTACATTGTTTCATCTGATCGTCCCTTCTCCTTCCTCCAACTCTAAACCTGCTCTTCATGTGATGTTTTCTGCATACAAATTAAAGAAGTAAGGTGATAGAACGCAACCTTGTCTTACTCCCTTTCCAACTGGGAACCATTCTGTTTCTCCATATTCTGTTCTTATGGTGGCCTCCTGTCCTGAGTACAGGTTACACAACAGGACTATCAAGTGTATTGGTATACTCATTTCTTTTAGAGCAATCCAAAGTTTCTCATGATCTATGCAGTCAAAGGCTTTGCTTTAGTCCAGTAGGCACATACCGATTTTCTTCTGGAATTCCCTGCTGCACTCCATTATCCAGCGTATGTTTGCAATGTGATCCCTAGTGCCTCTACCTTTTCTTAACCTGGCTTGTACCTCTGGACTCTCTCTCCATGTATGATAGGAGTCTTTGTTGCAAAATTTTGAGCATGACTTTGTTAGTGTGGTAGATTAATGCTGCAATCCTTTGTGTCTCCTTTTGGGGGGATGGAGATGAACACTGAACATTTCCAGTCTGTGGGCTACTGTTTAGTTTTCCATATTTGTTGGCAGACTGTAGTTAGAACTTGGGTTGATTCTTTCTCTGTCGACTGTACCAGTTCTATTAGAATGTCACCAGTTCCTGGTGATTTAATTTTCCCTATTTATTTGAGTGCATCTTTCACTTCACTTGCCAGAATCTGAGGTTTATCTTCATATGATTCTTCTTCCCAAGTATCCTTCATCCTTTTGTCTCTTTTGTATAACAGACACACCCCCCTGGATCTTAAAGAATGGTAGATCCGGGGGAGGTGTTTTAATGATGGGCATGGAGATGAGCACAGGGGCTGGCCAGGGCGTAGCTACGCCCTGGCTAGGAGGAGACAGGGGCGGTGCTGAGGCAGGGCCTATTTTACCCTTTGCCGCCCCTGGTTTCCTCCTCTTCTTCTATGTATTGCTTCAGTCATCTTTTTGTTTCCTCTTAGTCATGTATTGTGTTCCTCTGTGGATCATAGAACATCCCTACCTTTGGTTTGAATGTTCCTTTAAATTCCCAGATCTTGTTCTTTTTTTGTTGTCAGCCTCAATTTCCCTGCATTGGATGTTGTGGTAATTTTCTTTGTCCCTGCTCACTCCATCATTGCAGTGTTGCATTCATGATTTTTGATCTGTTCCTGTCTCCCTTTTCTTTTGCTTCACATCTTTCCTTTACTGCTTGCAATATCTCATCTGTCATCCATTGTTTCTTCTCTTTCTTTTTGGTCACTGTTAGCATTTTGCTCCCTTCGTCCTTTATTATATTCCTAGCTTCTGTCCATAATTGCTCTAGTTCCGTTGATTAGGCTCAGTAGTGCAAATCTAGTTTTCATTTTGCTTTTGAATTCTGATGGGGTGTTCTTCAGATCATATCTCATCATGGTGATTGGTTTTGCATTTTTCTTCAGCTTTAATCTAATTTTTTAACTTAACAATTCATGGTCTGAGCCACAATCTGTGCCTGGTCTCATTTTTGCCATAAGAATAGAGTTTCTCCATCTTTTGTTCCAATTATGTATCCTATCAGGTTTTTGTACTGACCATCCAGTGATGTCCATGTGTAGTCTTCTCTTTGGTTGTATGAAGCAAGTGTTTGCAATAAATAAATTATTGGCCTTACAAAACTCTATCAGGTGCTCTCCTACTTCATTTCTTGTTACTAGCCCAAATTTTCATTCCATTTTTGTCTCTGCTCTGTTTCTTGCCTTTGCATTCCAGTCACTTAAGATTAACAAGAAGTTCTGTTTTGGTGTGTTGTCAGTCTCTTTCTGGACTTCCTCATAGAATCTCTCTATTTTTTCTTCTTCCTCTGCCTCTGTGGTTGGAGCATACACATTGATTATGGTAATGTTAATTGTTTCCCCTGAAGTCTTATAGACATGATTCTGTCCGACTTTACATTGTCCAGAGCATGTCTAGAGAAGGGTGACTAAAATGGTGAAAGGTCTGGAAACCATGCCTTATGAGGAAAGACTTAGGGAGCTGGGTATGTTTAGCCTGGAAAAAAAGATGGTTAAGGGGAGATATGATAGCCCTGTTTAAGTATTTGAAGGGGTGTCACATTGAGGATGGAGCAAGCTTGTTTTCTGCTGCTCCAGAAACTAGAACATGGAACAATGGATGCAAGCTCCAGGAACAGAGATTCTACCTCAACATTAGGAGGAATGTTTTGACAGTAAGAGCTGTTTGGTAGTGGAACACACTCCCTCGGAGCGTGGTGGGGTCTCCTTCCTTGGAGGTCTTTAAACAGAGGCTGGATGTCCCTTGTCTCCTATACTCTTCATTCTAACTTTAGAAAGCCTGAACAATCAGATAAGAAACAATAATCAGTTACCTGGACTTAAAATAAAAAAAACCAAGAATACAAGATAAAGGCATTTGCAGATGACATTGCAATAATCTTGGAATATCCAGTAGAAAATGTTGAGAAATTATTGGATTTAATTTACAACTATCGGAAACTAGCAGGATTGAAAATCAATCAATAAAAAATGGCAATAATAACAAAAAACTTATCGGCGAAAGAGGAAGACATACTAAAAGAAAGATCAGGATGTAAAATTGGGGGAAAAGTCAAATATCTTGGGGTCTGGATTAACAAAAGAAACATCGACTTATATGAGACTAACTACAAAAAATTATGGCTGGAAATCAAACCAGATTTGATGCGATGGACTAAGCTGGATCTGCCCCTATTTGGGAAAATAAATACCATCAAGATGAATGTCTTGCCTAAATTTCTCTTTTTATTTCAAAATCTACCTATATTAGATAATGAAAAAAAACCTACAACAATGGACATTCGAGCTCAACAGATTCATATGGGGTGGAAGGAAAGCCAGAATTAAATGGTCAGTGCTAACAATGGATAAGAAAGCAGGAGGAGCCTCACTACCAAATTTAAAATTATATTATATGGCATGTGGATTAAATTGGATAACTGATTGGATTAAATTGGAAGACACTAGAATTTTAACAATAGAAGGCTACTCTAACAAATATGGATGGCACGCCTATCTCGGATATGGAAAACAACAAATAAATAAAGACTTTGAGAACCATGTTATAGGAAAGTCCCTAATAAAAATTTGGCATAAAATCAAAAAACAGTTCTATTATAAATTGCCCACATGGATTTCGCCCCAAGAGGCATTCTTTGGAAGGTGGGAAAGACCAGAGAAATGGATAAAATATAAAGATATAATCAACCAAGAAGAATTAAAAACAAATGGGGACATAATTATGTACACAAGAGAAGAATTAGAACTGAAAGGATTTGACATGAATTGGTTTAAATTCCTTCAAATTAGACACAAATTTCAAGAGGACAAGAATAAATACGGGTTTGAAAATTCAGAAACAGAATTGGATAAAGTGATATAGGAAGAAACAGAATTGGATAAAGTGGTATGGGAAGAAAATATCAAGATATTACAAATTATTACTAGATAGAGAACTAGAAGGGGAAAAAATTCTGATTCAATGATTAAATGGGCTCAAGATTTCAAAGAAACAATAACTTTGGATGAGTGGGAGAAGGCGTGGAAAGAGACGAGCAATTTCACCGCATGCTTAATATTAAAAGAGAACCATCTTAAAGTAATAAATAGATGGTACTTGACACCTGCAAGACTCAGTAAAATTTACAAAACGAAAGACAACAAATGCTGGCATTGTGGAAAAGGCATAGGTACAATGTACCACATGTGGTGGGGCTGTCTAATAATAAAGAAATTTTTGACTAAAATACACAAAATAATTCAAAAAGTGTTTAAAACGCACTTTGCAATGGATCCCAAGTTGTATCTTTTAAACATAACGACAAATATTGAACAGAACCTTGTTAAAAATTATTGGAGAATAATACTATATTCAGTAACTGTGGTGAGATTAATGATAGCAGCTAATTGGAAGAAAAAAGAGACTCCATTAATAGATGAATGGGTATTTAAACTTAAAGAGATGATGGAAAATGATAGATTGACATATATCTTAGGGATGTTATTGTGGGACTCTACTACAGACCCCCAAATCAGATGGAGGAATTGGATGATGCCTTTCTAGAACAGATGAACACACATGCAGAAAGGAGAGATGTAGAAGTGATGGGTGACTTCAACTATCCTGATATTTGCTGGCAATCTAACTCAGCCAAAACTTCAAGGTCTAGCAAATTCCTTACTTGCCTGGAAGACAATTTCATGGTCCAAAAGGTGGAAGAGGCAACAAGGGGGTCAGCTATTTTAGATCTGATCCTAACCAACAGAAATGACCTGGTTAATGGGGTGCAAGTGGTGGGATCCTTAGGTGAGAGTGATCATGTTCTCCTGGAGTTTGTTATACAATGGAAAGGAGAAGCCAGGCATAGTCAGACACACATTCTTGACTTTAGGAGAGCTGATTTCAATAAACTCAGGGAAATACCGGGGGTGATCCCATGGTCAGGAATATTAAAAGAGAAGAGACCTCAAGACGGATGGGACTTTCTCAAAAGGGAGTTACTGAAGGCACAATTTCAAACAGTACCATTGAGGAAGAAAAATGGGAGGTGTCTCAAGAAACCAGGATGGATGACTAAAGAACTTTCAATGGAGCTAAGTTTTAAATGGAACATGTATAGGAAATGGAAAAGGGGGGAAATCACCAAAGAAGAATTCAAACAGATAGCAAACACGTGTAGGAGTAAAGTCAGAAAAGCTAAAGCGCAGAATGAGCTCAGGCTTGCTAGGGAGGTTAAGAACAATAAAAAGGGGGGTTTGGGGGTATGTCCGCAGCAAAAGGAGGAAGAAGGAAATGATAGGGCCACTACGTGGAGAAGATGGCAAAATGCTAACAGGGGACAGAGAAAAGGCAGAATTACTCAACACCTTCTTTGCCTCAGTGTTTTCAGAAAAGGAAAAGGGGGACTAACCTGAGGAGAATGGAACAGAGGACACAATAGGGGAAATCCAACTCAGAATAAACAAAGAGGTAGTACAGGAACACCTTCTTAATCTAAATGAATTTAAATCTCCAGGACCAGATGAACTACATCCAAGAGTATTAAAAGAGCTGGCCAATATAATCTCAGAGCCATTGGCAATAATCTTTGAGAACTCCTAGAGAACAGGAGAAGTCCCAGCAGACTGGAGGAGGGCAAACGTTGTTCCCATCTTCAAAAAGGGGAAAAAAGAGGATCCCAACAATTATCGTCCAGTGAGTCTGACATCAATACCAGGGAAGATTCTAGAGCAGATCATTAAACAGAGAGTCTGTGAACATTTAGAAGGCAATGCCATAATCACAAAAAGTCAACATGGGTTTCAGAGAAACAAGTCATGCCAGACTAATCTGATCTCTTTTTTTGATAAAGTTACCAGCTTGGTAGATGAAGGGAACGCTGTGGACATCGCATACCTTGATTTCAGTAAGGCCTTTGACATGGTTCCCCATGACATTCTTGCAAACAAGCTTGTAAAATGTGGGCTAGACAAGTTAACTGTTCAATGGATTTGTAATTGGTTGACCGGCTGAACCCAAAGGGTGCTCAGCAGTGGCTCCTCTTTGTCTTGGAAAGATGTGACCAGTGGGGTGCCACAGGGTTCTGTCCTGGGCCCAGTGCTATTCAACATCTTTATCAATGACTTGGATGAGGGAATTAGGGGCGTACTTATCAAATTTGCAGATGACACCTAATTAGGAGGAGTAGCTAATACCCTAGAGGACAGGATCAAAATTCAGAATGACCTGGATAGACTGGAGAGCTGGGCCAAAGCTAACAAAATGAAATTCAATACGGAGAAATGTAAAGTCCTGCATTTAGGGCGAAAAAATGAAATGCATAAATATAGGATGGGAGAGACCTGGCTGAATGAGACTACGTGCGAAAGGGATCTAGGAGTCCTAGTAGACCACAAGTTGAACATGAGCCAACAGTGTGATGCGACAGCTAAAAAGGCCAATGCAATTTTGGGCTGTATCAATAGATAGTGTCTAGATCAAGGGAAGTAATAGTGCCACTCTATTCTGCCTTGGTCAGACCTCACTTAGAATACTGTGTCCAGTTCTGGGCACCACAATTCAGAAAGGATATTGACAAATTGGAGCGTGTCCAGAGAAGGGCAACTAAAATGGTGAAAGGTCTGGAAACCATGCCTTATGAGGAGAGACTTAGGGAGTTGGGTATGTTTAGCCTGGAAAAAAGACGGTTAAGAGGCGATATGATAGCCCTGTTTAAGTATTTGAAAGGATGTCACGCTGAGGATGGAGCAGGCTTGTTTTCTGCTGCTCCAGAGACTGGAACATGGAGCAATGGGTGCAAGCTCCAGGAACAGAGATTCCACCCCCATATGAGGAGGAACTTTTTGACAGTAAGAGCTGTTCGGCAGTGGAACACACTCCCTCGGAGCGTGGTGGGGTCTCCTTCCTTGGAGGTCTTTAAACAGAGGCTGGATAGCCATCTGTCGGGGATGCTTTGATCAAGATTTCCTGCGTGGCAGGGGGTTGGACTGGATGGCCCTCGTGGTCTCTTCCAACTCTGCAATTCTATGATTCTATGATTCTATGATCTTAAATAAGAAAAAACTGACAAAGATGGAAAACGAGTGGCTCCCAATTCGTGAATACTGGAGAAAGAGATGGAATATTAGAGATAATATATGAAATATATAAAAGAAATGAAAGGAAGAGCAGAGCCAGTAGGACTTGAAACTGGAAAGAAATGGAAGAAGTGAAATCTGAACGCTGAGAGAACACTGAACTGAAAAAAATGAATGCGACTAAAGAATCTTAAATGAACTTTGAAGTTTGGACAGTCTGAAAAAAGAAAGATACAGTTAGATAAATGAACTTGAGAATGAGTAAAATAGAAAGACATGAAATGTAAAGAGATATATAAATAAACACTTATAATGAAAGAGAAAAAAGGGAGATGCAACTAGATCTGCTCATAAAAGTAGCAAAACTCAAACGGATGAGAAACGAGAGAAGTTAAAGGGCTGAAAGAGGAAATAGAAGAAAGAAAGGAAGAGTATGTGAGAAGGTGAGAGTAAGTGTAGGAAGGTAGAGAATGTAGGAGGCATTAATAGAAGGAGGGTAAAGGGAGAGGAGATTTATGAAAGGTAGAAAGTAATGGATTGTATTAGAGTGTATTAGAATGTATGGAAAGAATGATTAATGTAAGGCATTGGAAGTATTGGAACAGAAATATGTATATGTATATATATATGTATATATGCACATGGAAAAGCTTTGTAAGTATTGTACAGCAACTAGTTCCAATAAAAAAATAAAAATAAACAGAGGCTGGATGGCCATCTGTCAGGGATGCTTTGATTGTGTACTCCTGCATGGCAGGGGGCTGTACTGGATGGCCCTTGTGGTCTCTTCCAACTCTACAATTCTATGATTCTATGTTTATCCTTTGACTGTTCTTGCTATGTCTTTCCTCAGTATTAGTGTCATCCCATTTCTTCTTGTCTTTTCAGGAAATGAAAGATTGTTAATTCTTTTTTTTTTTAGCTTGTTGACCCTTTCCTGACCATTTTAACTTGCTTGCCCCCAGAATTGCTATGTTTATATGACCCATTTCCTTATTTTAGTATGTCTAGCTTTCCTTGACTCATGCTTCTTACATTCCATGTTCCTATAGCATGTGTAGTACAGCTTTGAACTATCGTTCTACTTTTGAAGCTATTTGCAGTTTAACATCCCTTCTGTTTGCTTTCTGTTGTGCCCTCGTCCACATCCCTATTTATAATTGTATTTTCTGTGCTCTCTTTTCATTCTGTTTGCTTCCTTTCCTTACATCCTGTTTTGTTTTCAGTTATCTCATCATGGCATTTTCTTGGTGTGGGTTCTCTTGCGGGGGGTGACCATTGCCTCCCTCTGTGCAGTACTAGCATGAGCTAGCTATGGTGTCATGGCTGTTGTCTCTGTAGTTCTCGCAGGTATTTATAGCAGCTTTGTTGTAGATTGAGCACAAATGTGCATTAGCTCTTCCCTTCATAATAGCCCCTTCAAATGATCCCCCCTCAAGTCCCTCGGGTCTTTCCTCCCTTCAAGGTTTCTCTTTCCTGCCTGTGTTGCCTCATCCTTCATCTTCTTTGCCTCCAGGTGCACCTTCATCGCCTCCTCCGCCTCTGTAATCGTCCACTTCCTGCCGTCTCTGGCTCAACCTCAGGTGCCCTCAAACAGCCTCCATTGTGCTGAAATCTTGCTGCAATGTAGAACAGAGGTCACTCCTGAGTCTGCGTGGGTGTTGTTACTGTAGAAGAGGCACTGTAAATCTATAGAGATTAATATCTCTCTCTAGTCCCATTGGATTTGTGAGCAGCTAGGGAGGCCCCCTGGCTGGAACAGTGCAAGGAAATCTGAACAAACACTACCGGACGGTGTGGTAATGATCTGCTACATATGGAGCTAACCCTCAAATGTTGGAAGAGCTCATGTTTTATGGAGCATCGGAAGTCTACAGTATTTAAATTGTGATTGGTGGAAATGAAAAGCAGAATTAACTTCAACCTTCTATGCCAGAGTAAGCAGTTTGAAGAATGCTGCTTGCCCTTCCCTTTGTCTGCCACATGAAACTGCGCACACTGTTGACATTTAACAGAAATAAAAACAACAAAGAAAGCTAAAAAAAGAAGAAACAAGCAGAAGAATGAGCAGGAAAGAACACAGCTTGATTTAATGATCCCAGGGTGAGTTTCTGATGCTGACACATAGCGGGAAAAATATCTGTAATCTTTTGCTCACTTGTAAAGGCATCCGATTTGTTCTGGAAGTTATAGAGAGACAATAAACATGATGCCCTGTGAAGCCAGATTCAATTTTCGGGGAAGAGCTACCCTTTCAGCCAATTAAGTTGAAATAGAAAAAGTGATATGCATATCAAAAGAAAATGTTAAACTTGAAATTACTCCTTCCCCTCTCTTTCTCTCTGGGGAGCCTTTGCATCTCTGCTGAAATAAGGAGGCTGGATGTTCTGTAAGTGAATTCCCCCCATCTTCTCAGCCCCATTAATTATATATCATAATCACTTGGTTTAAGTCCAAGGGCCCTAGAGAATAGTGCGGGCAGTTTCCAATGAGAATATTCATCCCTCCCTTGCACAGACATATCAACACCTGCCAGAATTTACCATCAATTGCTCAGAGATTAATCTGACTTTCTTTTGTAGAACTTATTTTTATCGCTCATGTAGTAAAACTAAAGCTCATAATGCTTTATTCATATTAACAAATTAGCATATTATGATTATTAGTGCTGCTTGATGCTGTAGCCCAGGGAAACCCAAGCCAATGTTCTGTGGAAGCCTTGTTTCATCTTGAGTATCCTTTAAGATGTTGGTACTGCAATCTTGATCTCTTTTTATCTAAGGAGATCTCCAGATCCATCTCTAGGACTGCAAGACTTGTCCTCCTTACACTCCAAGAAAGACATAGTCCATACTGCGATCTGCCAGAACTTGAGCCTTGCAGCATGTCTTTAAAAAAAAAAATTAGATCTAATTTAAAAGAAAGAAAAGCCAACCATCTTCAACACACACACTTCTCAGAAAGCAAATGCAGTCACACTGATTTGATCATTAACTTCCACCCTAACAGCTCTTGGTATTCTACTTATTACAGGTGTCTTCTTTCTTTTACTTTTTAATGTTAGTTCTATCATACATGTACTGGAGATATATACAGAAATTTGAAAATCCTATATAGAGCATCTCTAATCCAAAAACCCAACTGTCGCCAATTCTCCCCATATATTAGTTATGTATCTCATGACTTTAACCCACTCATTTTTATAGTTCCCAAGCCTCCCTTCTTTCAGTATGCAAGTCAGTTTATCCATCTGAGCCATTTCATGTAATATCAGTAGTCCCTTATCCATAGACGAAAGAGTGTTCTTTTTTCCAATGCTGTCATGTAGAATATAATTCTTCCATGATTTTTTTTATTTAATTCATCATCTGTCATTCAAAGTAAATACATTAGCCTTGCAGTTTGTCTTGGTAGTGATCTTGAGAATTTCAAGTGGGGTTTCAGTCTTCCCATCTCCAAGTAATACTGACCAAAGAAGGAAACTGCATGGAGCTGCACCAACCAAGAATTGCTATGCCCCCTCAAGGCTGGAACAGCTCACATGATACTGCCTGAGCTGTCATGGTTAAGTATGCTTCCTGGTTTGAGTCATAATAATATCTGCTCTTACAGTATGCACAGTCTGTGGCTTTTTCCTTTTCTCCATTCCTTCTCATACCTTCTAACTATACTTACCAGGAAGGATCTGTTCAATTGTTTCATCAGGTGAAGTTGAGGAGACTCCACAATCCTCTGGCATTGGGTTGTCTATTGTTCTTGTATACCAAATTGTTTCTAGTGTGCTGGCTGTAAAATTGGCAGCCTCACCATTTTCAGCCAATATCAAGGCATTCATTAACTATGAACTCTGAATGCATGAGGAGGGAGTGTGCACT
The DNA here is from genome assembly GCA_030847615.1 of Gambelia wislizenii. Lineage (NCBI taxonomy): Eukaryota > Metazoa > Chordata > Lepidosauria > Squamata > Crotaphytidae > Gambelia > Gambelia wislizenii. The sequence goes on from JAUMIR010000005.1 coordinate 240,002,631, forward strand.
GTCCTCATTTCACAAATGTCTATCACTTTCTTCATACAGAGTGACTTTGTGAAGAAGAGAGCTTCCTCTGCCAAAAGAAGTCTCTACACCATCCAGAATGCTGCCCCACTCAGTGTTCAAGGAGAGCCTCTATATACAAGGAGAGCCTGTATATACTATTTACAGACTGTCACCTCCACCTGTAGAGGTTAATAAAAGCACATATGAAAAGGGAAGTATGAGCACAGTTCTCCTCTTCTCACATGCTTTGCCTACCCAGATAATATAATGCCAGAACTAGGCCATGATCCTGGAAATAAGGACTTTGGGTCATGCCATAAAAAGAAAAAAAAAGAAAGAAAAAAAAGTGGGACAGTGAATTTTTTAATGACTCCTACTATCATGTTTATATGTCTCAAACTATGGATCTAAAGGAAGAATTCTTTATATAGAAATTACTGAAGCTGGAATGAGAACTGTAGGTGTCAAGAGTGAGTGTTTGGGATAAAACTAATGACGGTGATTTTAAGGGCCACAGAACAATTGTGGACATTACAAACTAAAGAACGATGAAACCAAACAGAGGTGGGTGTTTTGTTTTCTCATATTTCAGAACCAGCATCATACATCTTCTTTTCTCCCTCCAATAATGCTTAATAATGCAAAGTCCCTGATATCATTCTACTTTAAATTCTTTTGAATGGTTGCCAGTTAACAAGGCAAAAAAGGAAAGTATCAGTCAACTTTATCTATTTATTGAACCAGTTTCTTTTGTTATGAATTGTTGTCAAATCATCTTTGACTTATGGTGACCCTACGAATAAAAAGCTTCAAAGACACCCTGATATTAACAGCCCTGCTTAGATCTTGCAGATTCAGGGCTGTGGCTTCATTGATAGACTCTATCCACCTGTAGTGTGATCTACCTCATTTCTACAGCCTCCCACTTTACTGAGCATTATTGGCTTTTCTAATATGTCATCTCATGACATGGCCAAAATATGACAGCCTCAGTTTGGTCATTTTGGCTTCTAGGGAGAGTTCATCTTTGCTTTACTCATTTTTTTGGTCATTTTGGCAGTCCGTGATACCTGTACAACTCTCCTCCAACACCACATTTCAAGTAATTTATTCTGTTATTTATTATAATTTATTTTGTCAGCCTTCCTTATGTCCAGCTTTCACAACCCTATCTAAAAACTGGAAATACTATAGCATGGCTGATCCTGACTTTGGTATTCAAACAGATATCTTTGCATTTGAGGAACTTATCCAATTCAATCATAGCTGCTTTCAAAGATCTAGTCTTCTGATTTATTGACTACACTCTCCATTTTGATTTATGACTAAGCCAAGGCATAGAAAGTCTTTGGCCATTTTGATATCCTCATCATCCACTTTAAAGTTACAGTATTTAAATAACCTGTAGTAATTAGGTTTTTTTTTTAAAAAAAAATCACCTGTAATCCTGCTTTTGCACTTTCTTTCTTGCCTTTCCTCAATAGTTTTCTCAAGTGTTTTTTACTTTCTGCTAACCTCTGAATTTCTTAAATTGTTGATGTTGCTTCCTCTGATTTTCATGCCTTCTTCCTCCAAGTCCATTCCTACTTTCCATATGCTATGTTCTGCATATAAATTAAAAGGATAGAGTGAGAAACAGTAGTCTTGCCTAACCCCTTTGCCAGCTGGAAACAATTCCAATTTCCATGTTGTTGTGTGTCTTCAAGTTATTTCCAACTTATGGTGACCCTAAGGTGAATCTATCACATCATTTTCTGAGGGCTGAGAGTGTGTGACTTGCCTAAGGTCACCCAGTGGATTTTCATGGCCGAGCAGGGATTCAAACCTTGGTCTCTAGAGTTGTACTCCAACACTCAAACCACTAGACCATGCTGGCACCACCTTCCATATCTAATGATATGTTGTGAGGATATCCATGATGACACCAGGGGTCGGCTATGTCTGGGGGCAAAATGAGACAATGTCCTCCCTGTAAAAAAATCTCCCATCACAATGAAATTATCCCCCAAATTTCTAGCATTGTGCTATGTTAAAACTACAGTTGAGCATTTAGATGTACATTTAGGCATTCAAAGAAAAGAGGTGAGCTAAGTTGCCAAAGGAATGCAGACACAGCAAATAAAAGAATTCTACATGCAAGTGATTTTTCCACAGTGCTAGAAATTTGGAGACAAAAAGAGAATTTCATAGGGGGGAAGAATTATTATTTGGAGGCACTGCTTTCATTTTGCCACTGCCAGCTACACCTCTGGATGACATTGTGCATTTGGCATCAGAAATTTCATAACCAGAGGGGGGATAAGGAAGCCCCCCCCCACAGTTCAGTATTAGATTTAAAATGAACCACATTACTGATTTTGTTGACTGCTGCTAGTAGACAACCATACTTGCATATTACAAGGGAGTGGGAGTCATGTGGCCCATGGGACCCTGCTGACATTACCAATTTTCCAGCACACAAACACTCATTTTTTTCAGCAATAAATCCATTTCCCCCTCAGTTGAAAAAAAAAACTACTTAGATTTAACAAATAATGGGTAAATGGGATTTCATTTGGGGGACACTTCAAAACAACAGCAGCAGCAGCAGCAGCAACAACAACAACAACAGTACCCAAAGAGTGACTTGGAGTGATGAGATATCATTACAAGTCACCCCAAGTGGCAGCTACAATATGATGTGTTGCAGTGCTCAAGAACTCTGGAGAAGCCCAAAATAGTGTAGCATTGTCATCTGCAGTGGTGGCACTAGGGGGGCGTGGAGAGGCCAAACCACACCAGATGACACCATTGGGGAAAGGGGTGACACTAGCCTTAGTGATGCCACAGATTATCTGCACTGTGTTGCCCCAACATAACCAATGACCAATAGTCTAAAATGGTCTCACATGTTTATGTTGTAGTTGTTGTGTGCCTTAAAGTCAGTTCTGACTTATGGTGACCCTAAGGCAACCCTATCACAGGGTATTCTTGGCAAGATTTGTTCAGGTAAAGGGGTTTGCCTTTACCTTTCTCTGAGGCTTAAAAGATGTGACTTGTTGAATGTCACCCAATGAGTTTTCATGGCTGAGAAGTGATTTGAACCCTCCAGAGTCAAAGTCTAGTGCTAAAACCTCTACACCATGCTGGCTCTTCATATGGCAGTAGTAAATAAAATATGGAGCAGCTGCTCGTGGTGCCATCTAGATGATTCCCATGATATCTAGCCATAGCCACAGTGGCTTTAGACATTTTCTTAGACAATAAATTGTCCAAATTCCCTATGCTTCAGTGTGTTAACTGGTCACAAATAGGAGAATGTGTATAGAAATTGAAGATGATTGCCACTGAGTTCTTTCCAATAGAAGTTCGCAATGTATTGTTTTGAACCCAGTCTTCCATCCAATGTATTTTTTTAAACCCAGTCTTTGGATACAAACTGGCAGCTAAAGTGCAGTGTTTCTTTGTAGCTTCTGTTTCCCCCCTTAATTAGCAAGTTATTTGTGGTAGATAAAAACTTGCTTCCTTTAGTAATCACCTCCCTCCTACTTCCTGAAAGAATCACTATACCAGGGGTGATAATGATAAGTTATGATGTCACCTGCTGGACTATGACAACATCAATGGATTAATCAGGAGAAGTGCTGATTAAACAAGGAAACATGCGCTATTTATGTAAAGGTAAATGCATTGCCATAATAGGCACTGATGAGTTAAAACAGTGCAAGATAATTGAAAAAGTAATACAAAATGTGAATCCAAGTTAGTTTGTGATTAAATATGTACTCACATGCACATGGGACAGAGGTAGCTTTGGTCACCTTGGTGAATGACCCACTATGGGGATTGGGTAGAGGGAATATGCCCCTTTTGGTACTGCTGGATCTCTCAACTGCTTTCAGTACCATCAACCATGGCTTCTGGGCTATCTCAGTGGGATGGGACTTAGAGGTAGTGTTCTACATAGTGGCTCTAGTTCTTCCTGGAAGGTTGAACTCAGAAAGTGTACTGAGGGATTCCTGTTCAGCACTCTGAGTATTGGTCTGCAATGTCCCTTAGAGTTCAGTTTTGTAACCTAAGCTATTTAACATATGCATGAAAATGCAGGAAAAGTTCATCCAGAGATTTGGTGTCACCAATATGCTGATGAGATTCAGTTCTATCTGTCCTTTTCATCTAACTCCAAGGAAGCTGTCTTGGTACTAAATCAGTTTCTGTTGTCAGTAGTGGACTGGATGAGTGCAAAGAAATTGAAGCTTAATCCAGGCAAAACAGAGAAGCTTCTGGGTTGTTAGAAGGCAGAACAGGGAAGAGAGATCCAACCTGTGCTAGATGGGGTTATTAATATTATAGTTGGCACCTACCTCAGTGCCAAATCTGGTAACAATACAGCAGTTTGTAATATGTCTAACAGCAATAGAACTTATGTAATAATTTTCTTCTAATATGGATACTAATACTTATTTAAAAAGGAGTCAAGATATAACATTACAGGCTAATTACATAGAATATTATTATTGCTTCACCATAGATAGATAGATAGATAGATAGATAGATAGATAGAGTTTTTTTAAGAGTATATCATCAAGTCCAATTTATCAGTTCAAGTTTGCAAAAGTAAAAGTACCTAATAATGTACAATTTTGTACCTCTCTCTGTTCTGTGTGGTAATAATTAAACCTAGTGCATCCTAGAGATATCAGATCTGGCAATGGTAAACACATGCCTTAGTTACATCTCATTTGGATTACTGTAACATAATTTACATAGGACTGCCTTTGGAAACTGTTCAGAAACTTCAAGTAGGTCCAAAGTAGACTGAGGCTACTAATAGGGAACATATAACTCCCTTGTTCAAACAGCTTAACTGGCTACCAGTCTGTTTCCAGGCAGAATCAAAGTGCTGGTTATGACTTCTATAGCCATATATGGCTTAGGTGCAGACTATCTGAAACCCTGTTAGCTCCCCAAATAGCCTACACAAATCTTACGATCTTCAGAAGAGGTCTTTATCTCCAGCTCACTTCCCTCACAGGCTCATTTGGTGAAGACACAGAAGAGAGCGTTCTTGGTAGCTGCTCTTAAACTCTGGAATTCCCTACAAGGAAGGGTTTGTTGGCTACCTTTCTTTCCTGGGCAAGCAAAGACCTTCCAATTCAAGCAGCCTTCAGCCTTTGACTGGCTAGGGTACAAGGATGTACTGTGGGTATACTCTTTTTGTAATATATACTGTATTTCATGTGTTTAAATGATTTTTATATTAATGTTGTAACTGGATTGTTTAAAACTTTTGTAACACATAATATTTTAGCCATTTTTTTTAAAAAAAAACTAACATTGGAAGCTTTAATTTAGATTGCAAACTGCTTTGGCTCTCATATTGGGAGAAAGATTAGACATCAATCTATCTATCATCTGTCTATCTGTCTGTCTGTCTATCTATCTATCTATCTATCTATCTATCTATCTAATAAATAGTTTGACCAGATGTGTTCAAGCTTCATTTTTTGTATTAAAAACAATTCTGGGCATCTAGTAGTTATGCACTTCTATGTCCACCTTCCTCTGAACCACTGTTTTCAACTTGCTCAACCTGGTGGAACTCAATATTTTTCATTTTAGAAAAAAAGAAGAAAAGCAAAAAAGCAAAAAAAAAAACAAAAACAAAAAAAAAACCAAAATAAGTTCCACATGCCTAAAGTCTGCTTAAGCATGCATTAGAGTATTTTGCAAAATGAACTCTCATTCCTTCTCCTCGTGTCCCAAACTCAACCTGCCAAGTTATTTTCTTTCAACTAGGGCAGAAGTGTATCTCATGGATCTTCATAAAATTCCCCAGCCATACTTTATTTCTTTTGTTTAGAAGCAAGGAACAAAAGGCAGGGCTAGGATCAATACCACACGTGTAATTCTTACCTTTCAGTTATATAGTATATAGACATATCCAATCCATCACAGGTTTTGACAGGGAGGAACACAACATGGTTTGAACACTGACTAAAGTTGAGACCACTCTTCTTACTTCTCTTCTATGAGTGAGAAACCAAACTTTGAGTCTTATAATAGAAATAGCATGCATTCTAATCAAGTCATGTTGGTAGGCATAGCATACAATTACACATAATGCCTTGAATATAACCATAGCATAAATGATACCAACTCTGTCATTGACCATAATTCTCTTCATAGAAATCATAGAGTTGGAAGAGACCCCAATGGCCATCCAGTCCAACCCCCTACCATGCAAGAATACACAATCAAATCATTCCTGACAGATAGCCATCCAAAGAAGGAGATTCCACCACGCTCCAAGACAGTGAATTCCACTGCCGAACAGCTCTTACTGTAAGGAAGTTCTTCCTAATGTTTAAGTGGAATCTCTTTTCCTGTAGTTTGAACCCATTGCTCCGTGTCCTAATCTCTGGAGCAGCAGAAAATAAGCTTGCTCCATCCTCAGTATGACATTGCTTCAGATATTTAAACATGGCTATCATGTCACCTCTCAACCTTCTCTTCTCCAGACTAAACATGCCCAGCTCCCTAAGACAATCCTCATAAAACATGGCTTCCAGACCTCCTACCATTTTGGTCACCTTCCTCTGGACTAGCTTCTAGAAAGCCTTCTCAATATTCTTCCTGAATTGTGGTGCCCAGAACTGGACACAGTATTCCAGGTGAGGTCTGACCAAAGCAGAATAGAGTGCCACTATTACTTCCCTTGATCTAGACACTATACTCCTAGTGATGCAGCATAGAATCGCATTGGCTTTTTTAGCTGCTGCATCCCACTGATGACTTATGTTCAGCTTGTGGTCCACTAAGACTCCTAGATCCCTTTCGCATGTACTGCCATCAAACCAGGTGTCACCCGTCCTATATCTGTGCATTTCATTTTTACTGCCCAAGTGTAGTATCCTACATTTCTCCCTGTTGAAATTCATGTTGTTAGTTTGGACCCAGCTTTCTAATCTGTTGAGGTCACTTTGGATTCTGATCCTATCCTCTGGGGTATTGGCTACCCCTCCTAATTTGGTGTCATTGGCAAACTTGATAAGTATGCCCTTTATTCCCTTATCCAAGTCATGCTTGCCTTAAAACATGCATTAAGAAAGACATCCCCATTCTCAATTTAATAGCTGATCTAGAATAGGGATTGGACTAATCTCATTGTACAATGAAACCAAGGTCAAATAAATCTGATTTGCTGTAAGCAAAACATCTTCTTATCCTATGCCAGAAAAAACCAGTGACATATGAAAGCACAGTAGAGTTGACAGATAAAACAGTGCTTTTGACTCTGCACCCCATTATTTATCAGAGAGTTTTGCCTCCCATTTTGATTAATTTGGTTGATGATGCTCTTAAAGAAGTTTTATAAAACTGCTGAAAAACTGTAGAAAAGAACCCAGCAAAGGGTTTAATGGGAGCTTATTTTAAAGACTTGTAAAGCTAGAATAGCTATAAACTGATTCAGAAGTAAACACAGCAGGAAACACCCTACAGGGATGAAAAGAGTATTTGAACAATGTAATTAGAATTACTGCGCTCGTTTCCTAGCTATGGAACTAAAAATATAACTCTAATACTTAAAAGAACTTCCCCTCCATACAGTGTTGCCAATTTACTCAAGAATCTGCCAGCATTTATACCCAGAATCCCAAAATAAGAAGTTGAGACAGAGATAAATGGGTTGAATCAAAGCCACACATTATTTTCACGTATGGCAGATTTGTATACAAAGCAGGGCATTCATGCAGGCAGGGTGAATTCCTTACTTCAGGTGGTGTATCGGGACAGGAGGTGAATGATGTGTCTCCCATCACTTAGAGGGTTCCATAGAGTCAATCTCTGTCCCAAAAACCTCCAGGGTCACAACATCTATGCTGGGGATGAATGCACCAGTCTCTCTCTCACAGCTGCAGCACATACTCTGGAGGTGATTCTCAACCAGTGTCTTACTCAGAGAGAAACCTACCAAAGTGAGATGTCAGGCAGGCTGTCTGGAGAGCCATGGTGACCTTAAAAATGGTGCTCTTTCTAAACACACAAACACAGACACACAGAGAATGCTTAGTGCACAATATTTTATAAAATGCACGCATTGTCTAAACCAGGTATGAGCACACTCCAGGGCCGAAAGCGCAATTTTGAACTCCACCACAACCCCATAAAGACACATCACACTTCTGGAATGACAGGAAGTAAAACTGTATGCCTTCGGACTGTCCCTATTTGGAAGGGGCAGTCCCAATTAAACCTTTGTCATCTCAGTTTTTCACCTGTTCTTAAAATGTCCCAGTTTCTTTCTCTCCCCCCCCCACTTTCCCCCACATCCTCAGCTTACTTCAATTGCTGTAAATTGAGTTCAAAGTGCAAAAATAATTTCTACTCCATTAACTCAGAGGGGGGAGAAAATGGAATGGGCCAGAATCTTGCCCTTTGCTGTAGACTCAGGCAAAAGCAAACTGCTGCAGCCTCTCTTAGTTTGCCTATTCTTTCTTATTTATAACTCTTGCTATCTTTACCATACTCTGATGTAGGGATTTCATTCTTCACTAAGTTCCTTCTCAAATGTAGCAACAAATAATTTCAGCAATTTTCTTTCCACCGTAAGAAAGTCTTCAAAAACCATGCAGTTTTTGAAGACCATTCAGAATTTGGAACTTATTCTATACAAAATTTGTGCATGGTTGATTTGGACAGAAAACAGCATTTTCTGCACGTAAAGGATTTTCTGTGTGGAAAATAATATTTTGATGCAGAAATATTAATCCCAATGCAGAAAATTTTGTTGTCTGTGCAGAAAATGCAGTTTTCTATGCAAATCACCCATGCACAAATTTTATGCAGAAGAAATCCCCATTTAAAGCATTTTCTGTGCCAGAATTCATATTTCAACACTGAAATACAATTTTCCATGCAGAAAATGCTGTCTTCTGTGCAAAACAACCACAAGTGAATTTTGCACAGAATAAGTCCTGAATTGTGAAGATTCTTGTCAGCCCAGGATTCTTCTTATCAGCATTCTTTAACACTCAAAAACATGTTTTTCAACCATTTTCTGAATATTTTGGAATATTCTCTCCATCCCTATTCTAATGTGTCTAGGCCATGCGTGTCCTGGATTTCATTGATGAAATGTTGATAGGTATGACATTGCATCATTCTCAGTTACTTCTAGAGACTTTTTGATCCCCCCACCACTGTTTTAAAGAACCAACAAAACCGAATTTAAAATGTGTTTAAGCCATGACATTTCAGCCAAAAACATATGGAGGATTTGACTGAAAAAACAGGGATGCTGGGAGGGGTTGGATGGTTGGGAGATTCCAGAGGACCAAAGTCCCTGTGGGATCCTTCCAAAAGCTGCCTGATGACTACAGCCTGCACAGTTTCTAGTTCTCAAACACAGGAATGTATAACACGAACAATAAATATAAATGATCATATCAAATATTATACATACCTGTAGAGGGAAACAGATCCTAACAGGCAACATACATATGTGTTGACACATCTTTGTGCTTGTCCACCACATCCTGTTTTGCTTTGTTTTGTTCATTTTTTAAAAGACTTGCCCAAGATGCTTTGCATCTTGATGCTTTTTTGGGGGCTGAAGGGCTTGCCATACGGAAGATGAAGCAAACTTATTCTCTGCATTTCCAGAGTAGGACTCAAACTAATAGATTCAAATTAAATGAATGAAGATTCTCATGAATCATTAGGAAGAATTTCCTGACTATAAAAAATACATTATTGTTATTATTATTATCATCATCAGTATTATTATCCCCCTTTCTCCCAATATAGAGACTCAAGGCGGTAACAGTGAGTTTAAAACAACACACAAACATTAAAACTATAAATATAAATATTTTTTTTAAAAAAGATTAAACAATATACAGTATTAGAACATTTAAAAACATTAAAAACACTAATATACAATAAAACCACACACACCCTAAAAACTAAACTACACAGCACATACAAACCCAGTCCCCATCAGGCTGAGCATGCCTGATGGCACAATAACATTTTTACTTGTTGCCAAAAGAAGAGCAGAGACAGGACCATTCTGGTCTTTCTAGGGAGGGAGTTCCAAAGTCTAGGAGCAGCCACCAAGAAGGCCCTCTCCCTCATTTCCACAAAACAAGTCTGAGAGGGTGGTGGGACAGACAGAAGGGCCTCTCCAGATGATCTAAGAGCTCTATTTGGCTCATAAAGGGAGATACGGTCCTTCAAACAACCTGGACACAGGCTGTATAGGGCTTTATAGGTCAAAACCAGCACTTTGAATTGTGCCCAGAAATGGACCAGCAGCCAATAGAGCTATTGCAACAAGGGAGTTGTGTTGAGACAAGGAAGAATCAATTACCTCTCAAGCTGGTGGGTTATCCTTCCTTGGGATTTTTTAAAAGTTGGATGGCCACCTCTCAAATATGCTTTAGCTGTGGAACCCTGCACCATGCTTGTGGTCCTCCCAGGACAAAATGTTGGACATCCCTCATTCTATTTGCAGTAACCAACCAGATTGACATTTGAATGTCCCTCCTCCAATTTCACTCTTCAGTTAACCTGTTCCCCTAAAAAGTTATAGAAGCAGCCATCCCTGATCAGAGCTGGCTGCTTCTATAACTTTTCAGAGCAACAGGTTAACTGAGTGAAATTGGAGGCAGGGCCGGCTTAGACATTCCACCAAATCAGCATCTGTGGGGGGGGGGGGGCACACCAGCAGGGGGCCCCATCTGGACCTAACCCTCTTCCTGGAAAAAAAACCCTCCCTGCTTTCAAAAACAACAACTACGTCTCTCAAGCTAGAAAGCCAAAGCAAAAGTGAAAGAGAAAAACGGGGCTTTTTTGGGGTGGCTGATCATGGAGGGAATTTGTTGCTCCCTTCCCCCCTCCTTCCAGGATCATCGTCAAAGGCAAGTCGGAGAGGGGTGAGTGTGTGTATGTGTGTGAGCGAGAGAGAGAGGGGGAAGGGGGGGTCATATCTTGTTCTCCCCTGCTCTATCTTCAGAAAAGGCTTCTTTCTTTCTTTCTTTCTTCCCCCCTCTCTGTCCCTCCCTCCCTCTCTTCCTTCCTTCCTTCCTTCTTTCTTTCTTCCCTTTCCTAACTTCCACACAGATTCCCTCCAGCCTGTCTTTCCAGCTGCCCTTAGCATGTCCTTCTCTCCCTTTCCTCCCTCCCTTCACCCCTTGGTCTTCTTCAGCTTCCTCCTCTTGCTGACAACTGAGTTCAACCTGCAAAAGGAAACTGTGTATGTTTGCCCATGTGCCTTGAAGTCATTTCTGACTAAGGCAAGCTTATCATGGGGTTTTCTAGGCAAGGTTTGTTCAAAGGGGGTCTGCCTTTGACTTCATTTGAGGCTGAGAGAGTGTGACATGCCCATGGTCAGCAAGTGGGTATTCATGGCTGAGTAAGGATTCAAACCCTGGTCTTCACTGTCATAGGGCAATGTTGAAGCTTCTACAACACTGGTTCTTTTAACAGAAGAATATAAAGAATCTAAATAAATATTTGGAGTAATATTACTAGGAAAAATGGTTTTATTGTCGTCACTAAAACACCAGTATCCCATTAGTGCTATGTGAGAGCCATTGGGCTAAGCAGTGGTTCTTAACTTTTTCTTTACCAGGGACCCTCTTTAAATATCTTTTGTTGCCCCAAGACTTAACTCAAGATTTAAAGCCCTAATAATAATAGCTAACAACAAAAACAATACAATTACACCATCCATTAACCTTTTCCCTCAGAGGCACTCTTGCTTCTTCCTGCATGTTTGTGGCTTGAGTGGATTGAATGGCAATGTGCAGGCCAAGCCAGCCAGCCTTTGCCTTCGTTCATGTCACATGACTGTTCCACTATAGGGAGGAGGTGGGCCAAACAGTCTTCAAACCTTTGTGGACCCCCTGTGAGGATATCATAGAATCATAGAATTGTAGAGTTGGAAGAGACCACAAGGGCCATCTAGTCCAACCCCATTCTGCCATGCAGGAAATCATGATCAAAGCATCCCTGACAGATGGCCATCCAGCCTCTGTTTAAGACCACTGGGCTAGAGAATGCTGGAAAAGGAACAATGCAACCAGAGCGTGAGAAGGGTGCTGGCAGGGGGATTCTGAGAGGTGTAATCCAAAAGTAACTTTCCCAGGCTCTGAATGCAGCCTATAATCATAGAATCATAGGGCTGGAAGGGACCCCAACAGCCACCCCATCCAATCAGCTTCTGCCCTGCAGGAACACACAATCAAAGCCCTCAGGACAGATGGCCATCCAGCCTCTCTTAAAAACCTCCGAAGAAGGAGACTCCACCACACTCCCAGGCAGCATATTCCACTATAGAAACAGCTCTTATAATCAGCAACTTCTTCCTAATGTTTAGGTGGAATCTCTTTTCCTGGAGTTTGAACCCTTTGCTCCATGTCCTAGTCTCTGGAGCAGCAGAAAACAAGCTTGCTCCATCCTCAGTATGACTTCAAATATTTAAACATGGCTCTCATGTCACCTCTCAACCTTCTCTTCTCCAGCTAAACATGCCCAGTTCCCTAAGTTGCTCCTCATAGGGCATAATGGCTTCCAGACCTCCCACCATTTTGGTTGCCCTCCTCTGGACACATTCCAGCTTCTCAATACCCTTCCTGAATTGTGGTGCCCAGAACTATTACTTCCCTTGATCTAGACACTATACTCCTATTAATGCAGCCTAGAATCGCATTGGCATTTTTTGCTGCTGCATCACACTGCTAACTCATGTTTAGCTTGTAGTCTACTTTCTTTTTTTTAAGGAAATCTACACCATTACGTTAATTGCTAATTAACAAAAAATATTTTGTTAGTGCCTATAATATAGTTTTTAAACTAAATTATTGGTGGCAAATTATGTAATACAGTAGGCCCCCTCTTATCCACTGGGGACTGGTTCTATGCGGGCATGGATTCTGAAAACTGTGGATAATAGTGAACACCACTGAAAATAATAGGACTTCTGTTTTAAAATACCATAGAGTTGCCTTGGAGGGCCTAGAAAATGGCTAGGGGGGGCACATTTTCTAGGAAGACTCGATGGTAGGTGTGCTGTTTTGTGTCCCATGGATAATGAAGCCGTGGATACGGGGGTCCTACTGTAATCTGAATATCCTGTACTGTGAATAGGTTAGGTTACATTGACTTGAAACAAACATATGGGGCCCCCAAAATAAAGCATTGCAGGGGGCCCCAAAATTCCTTAAACCGGCTCTGATTGGAGGAGGAGCATTTGAAGTCACCCCTGGAGTAGAATACAGGGCAGAACAAAAAGGTGGAATAATAAAGGAACCAAATGGAAGAAATCCTCTTCTCTACACATGTACATTCATCAGAATGCTCTGATGTTACTAGTTTATAATCATTTCAGAACCCACCATCGAACCCACCGTCTCTCACCACGTTCAGTGGATCTATCTAAGCTGATGAAGTTAATCCAAGATGTGATTCCTGCTAATTGAAAACATTTCTGGAGCCTTTGTATATCCATTCATCCTTGAAGATGTCATTCAGCTGGCCAAAAACATGTTGCAAACTTCAACAAAAGATGAGTCCACTATAAAATCTCACCAAAGAGATCAGTTTACCTTTCTCCTTCCTCTCATTTTGCTTGCAAAATATAAATCATTTTCATTTATAAAGGCATTCTCTTGCTGGTATTTTACTGTTTTATGTTGGCTGAGTTGCAGTTCTCTGAAGAGACTTGCAGTTGGAGATGATATGTTGTCTTTGGCATTGATGATTTATTTATTTATAATTTATAACAGGGGTTTTTTACACCCCCCAACATAGCTGTACTTCAGGAAGGCCTAATTAGAAAACTCCTCTGATTTGCTTATAAAAATAAATGAACACACAAACAAATCTATATAACCTATTCTGTCAATGAAAACCATCTTTAAATGCAGAGCTGCATGATGATTGTTCCCTGTTAATTCTGCAGCCTTATTTACAGCCTAAGATCCATGTATGGATCTTCTATTTGGGAAGAAGCATTTATTAGACCAAACGCTTCCAATTCCCTGGTTGTTCTAAGAAGTGATCCCACTTTGTATCTAATTAAGAGATCAGTGTTCTATAAAATGCATGGACTACCCTGTTGTTGTGCCCATGGGTGGCTGACGGAATGCAGATTATCTATGACTAAATTCTCCGAGCCCCTAATTAAGGGTTGGGGGGAAGTCTTTGCCAGGATGTCTTTAATGCTGTCAGGCAATGTGCAGAGCATGAATTATGGAGCGGTGGCTAGTTCTGATGGATTCAAGAAATAATTATCACCAGTGCAGCAAAGCTGTGCTTCATAAATAGAGATTGCCGCAAAAGAAAGTGTTGCACAAGGATAGTGCCATCTAGTGGATGATGGAACAATGCATGTATCTCTCAGTTCAGGGTTTGGTGGGACTCAGTCAGCCAAAACAGGTACTCATAGAAAGGGCCAGGGAATGAGTCAGACAGAGGTAGAGATGAGTGGCAATGGAGTTTGGTTTTCAGATGGAGTTACCAAAATGTTGAAGAAACCATCAAGAGAGGGGGTGGGGAAGAATGTGAGTGAACTCAAAACTGACAGGTTCATCCAGCAAAGCCCAGAGCTTTGAATGCTTAGTCCTTCGAAGTCTTTGTGTATTCAAATACGCTGGTGATGAAATAGCATTGACACCTCTTTTCTTCTGCAAGTCTCCCCACCTTTAACACCTATATGGTTGGGAGGTACAACATGGACTCCTTCAGCCTGGGAATTCTGCCTACACCATAAAAGCATTACAGGTGGAAGAGAATTTCATTTCCATTTTGTTTTTGAAGAATTTACCAACATACACAAACTTACTCATACATTTATTTTATTCCTTTATTTATGATAATATGTTTATCCTGCCTTTTCATCATGAGATCCCAGGACAATAAAGAGATGAAACCACATTAAAAATGTATACAATTCTAAATTTAAAATCAATATATTTTTTAAAAAAACCTAATAAACAGTTCAAACAAGTTAAAAGAGCTTTGAAAAGGCCAAAAGAGTTAAAACTATATACATGCTTAAAAGTAAATTAGTCCCAGTTTACTTTTAAGTTCTACAGATACTGAGAACTGCTTAAAAAGACAAATAAATGGATGTTAGAGCAAATCAAGCCTGAGCTTTTCCTAGAAGCCAAGATGACTAAATTGAGAGTGTCGTACTTTGGACATATCACAAGAAGACATTACTCACCAGAAAAGACAGTAATGTTTGTAATGTAACCTATAGATGCAAAAGAGGAAAGACACATTGTAGAAAAATATTCAAGGGACCTATTGCCCTGAGGCTGCAGAACCTGAGTAAAAATGTTGATGATAGGATGATCTGGAAGTCTCTCACTCATAGAATCACCATAAGTTGGAGTCAACTTGACAGCAGTTAAAAACAACAGCAACAACGAAATTAGTCCCAAAAGCTTTGATAAAAAGCTATGTTAAGGAAAGAAACCAATGTTGGTGTCTGTTGGGCCTCTAAGGGGAGAAAATTCCACATGTTGGGTGCCATAACTGAAAAAGCCATCTCCCATATCCTCCCCCATCATATTGTACCCTCTGGTAGGATGCAGTGATGGACAACTTCTGTCTCCTTATGAACTGAGGTGGAAAAAACATTAGGTTGTTTTTTAAATCAAATATGGGAGAAAGAATGCTGACAGATTTCCCCATCCCTAAATCCTACAAAGACTGACAGCAACAGTGGATTGTGACACTTGTGTAAATTTCATTTTAATCTGCCTTCAGTAAGAATTTGGGTGTTGATAGGGCAGGAGCCATAGTTTGATGTGTGTGCACTAGCCATGCCAGAAATCAGATGCAAGTTGCAAAAACCCACAGAAAACCTATAGATGCAAGTTTAATAAGAAACAACAAATGGAATATTGGCTGTCCCAGAGCTTTAGTTCATGGGGCAAGATAAAAGAGTGAAGAATCTCAAACCCTTTGCTGCTCTTGGGGCAGAAGAGAATATGGGATAACGTACTTATTTTCACTTGGGTCAGTCAAACAATATTTAGTAATCTATAAATCTCTTAATATCCTTTGATCAAGTTATCTCCAGAACTACCTTGGCTTGTTGGCCAAGATCCATGCTTGTTTCATGGAGTGATAGTACCACTCTGCTCAGCTTTGGTCAGACGTCCACCTGGAATACTGTGTCCAGTTCAAGACACCACAATGCAAGAATATTGACAAGCTAGAACTTGTCCAGAGGAGGACAACCAAGATGGTAAAACGTCTAGAAACCAAGCCCTATGAGGAATGGCTTAGGAGACTGGGTATGCTTAGACTGGTGAAGAGAAGACTGAGATGTGATATGACATCAATCTTTAATTTTTTTTAAAAAGTATGTCATGTAGAAGATGGAACAAGCTTGCTTTCTGATGCTCCAGAGATCAGGTCACAAACCAATGGATTCATATTACAAGAAAAGAGATACCACCTAATGGTAAGAGTTGATCTGAAACTGAAATAGACTGTCTCAGAAGGTGGTTGACTCTGTGGAGATCTTTAAACAGAAGTTGGATGGACATATTTTAGGAGTGATTTAGTTGTATGTGCCTGCATGGTGGAGGGTATGTGTGTTGGACTAGGTGGTCCTGGCAATCCTTTCCAACACTGATTCCATATCTTATAATCAAAAAGGCTGGCAAGCACTTGACACAGGGACATCTTGGCAGAAGCACCAGATCTTTGGAAATATCTTCCAACTCCTTGCCCCTTCGTTTACCAACTTTGTATCTTCAAAGCTGCCTTTGCCTTCCATATCTTAGCAGGACAGGTTCATAAGTAAACTGACCATTTATTCTGATGGGGTCACTTGTCATTTACACCTTCTTTGTCTAAAGAAGGCGGCAAATGCTATCTTGGCCTGCATTCATAGAACCATAGTTTTCAAGTCAAGGGAAGTAATAATCTTACTATATTCTGCACTGATCAGGCCTCATGTGAAGCACTGTGTTCGGTTCTGGGCACCTCATTTTTAGAATGATATAGACATGTTGCAGCAAGTTCAGAGAAGGGCAACAAGGATGATAAGAGGTATGGAGAACAAAACATATGAGGAAATGTTGAAGGGGCCAGGCATGTTCAGCTTGGTGAAGAGAAGGGGGGGGTTAATATGATCACACTCTTTAAATACCTCAAGGGCTTCTACAAAGAGGAGGGTTCAGGCTTTTTCTCTGATGCCTCAGAGGGTAGAACTAGCTCAAATGGTTTTAAGTCACAGGAAGGTAGACTTCGATGAACTATTAGTAGGAACTTCTAGACAGTGAGAGTGGTTTGGCAATGGAACCAATTTCCTAGAGAAGTGGTGAGGTCTCCTTCTCTAGGTGTCTTCAAAAAGAGACTGGAGAACTACCTGTTGGGGATGCTCTGAAGCTTTCATTGAGCAGGGGGTTGGATCTGATGGCTCATAGGGTCCCTTCCAATGGTTCTATGTTGCTTTCAGAAGGCATAGCTCTTAAAAATACCCTGCCTTTATATTATATTAAATGAATAAAAATTTCACACTCAACAGATAATATATGGTTTATTTTCCTTTATTCCTCCTGCAAGTATATGTTAATTTAAGACCCTTCTACCCATGCCTTTATTTATTTAGATATGGATTTATGAAAGGATATTTGCACACACATTCTGAAAGAGAGAATCCAGCCCAAATCACCATTGGCCATTGGTCTTGTTTCCTTCTTCTATAAGGCCCAAAATTGCAACAGAGAAAATTAACGACCTAACTGTATATGTTTTATTTTCTCTAGGCCCACAGTAGGATTTCTCTATAATAGACAAGAAGGAGCTGCAATTGAGAAGGGATAGTTTAAAGACCAGGCATGTTGGAGAGAGAAAAAAGGAGGAGCAAAGTTTGTTTCTGAGTAGAGAATGTGCTGTTCATCTGCAATTCATTGTATTGGAAAGTGTTGTCACAATATTACACCCGCTTTACTGTTGCATAGTGATTAAGATGTTTCCTGTAATTAGAAGATCCAGGCTGAGCCAGTAAGCCAGGTAAAATACATGGCAATTAGGACTTCAGCAATGAGAGTGCTTTCATTACCTTCCTTTCATGGCAGAGATAATATCTCACGCTCTTCTTTTTTTAATGTGGTAGGCTGAAAAGTGACACCATGCACTTGAGTGTTGAGTTCTGAACCTGCTGGCTGTAGAAAGATGCTCCAGTTTCTTGCAGACTCGTAGATTTCTGAGTTAGGGATATAATTTGTTCTTTAAGTTTCTTCTTGAAAGAAAGAATGCATAGTTTAGCAATTATCTTCCCACTGTGAGAGGTTTTTATGCCATTTTCAAAGCCTATTTGCAATTTGGGAATTATTTTGTGCAGTATTTTCAGGTGCTGGTTTTAAGCAGAAAACAGCATTTTCTGCTCAGGAAATAGCATTTGCTGTGCTGAAATTAATATTCCCTGCATAGAAATAATATTTTATGTTCAGAAAATGATGTTTTTACAGAAATCACTTAAGTCTAAATTTTTCAGTGTGATGCAGCAGCTAAAAAAGCAAATGTGATCCTAGGCTGTATCAATGATAGAGCTGAAATAGAACATGAGGGCCATCTAGTCCAACCCCCTGCCATGCAGGAATAAACTATCAAAGCATTCCCGACAGATGGCCATCCAGCCTCTGCTTAAAAACCTCCAAAGAAGAAGACTTCACCACACTCTGAGGCAGTGTATTCCACTTCCAAACAGCTCTTACTGTCAGGAAGTTCTTCCTAATGTTTAGGTGGAATCTCTTTTCCTGTAGTTTGAACCCATTGCTCCATGTCCTAGTCTCTGTAGCAGCAGAAAACAAGCTTGCCCCATCCTCACTATGAGATTTCTTCAAATATTTAAATATGGCTATCATATCACCTCTCAACCTTCTCTTCTCCAGGCTAAACATGCCCAGCTCCCTAAGCTGCTCCTCATAGGGCATGGCGTCCAGACCTCTCACCATCCTGGCTGCCCTCCTCTGGACATATTCCAACTTTTCAATATCCTTACTGAATTGTGGTGCCCAGAACTGGAGACAGTATTCCAGGTGAGGTCTGACTAAAGCAGAATAGAGCAGTATTATTACTTCTGTATTACTATTACACACAAGTACTGAAACCCACTTGGAAACTTGCCAGCAAAATGGGGACGTTCATAAAAAGAGCATCCCGTACCTAGTTTTCCTGTTCTCTCCTGGAAGTGTTCTGGTGCAGACCGCCCATTGACACTGGAATCATGCCAGCAAAACAGGGTGCGGTTTCACACACAAGCACCACTGCAACAAAAACACCATGGGATATAAATTGGTGGCTTCTGCCTGCTAATACAAAAGAACACCTTCTTGACAGCAGCAGAATGCTTGCAGAATACTGGTGCATGACATCATGCTGTATGGAAGCCCTTTTACTCTCTCGTTTCAACGTAATAATGCTATATTTGCTATGTCTGAAAATCTCCTACATGGCCCTTGTGATCTCTACCAACTCTATGATTCGATGAAAGCAGGGTCTGACATAGTTTACAATCTAGAATTCCAAGCTAATCAGAGATGGAAAATAGTTTCATTAGAGTTGAGATTCTTGGCAAATTATCAATTTCACAAATCCCATGTGAGACAAAGAGTACCTTGTATTAGAAATTTAATTTGTAAGACTTGTGTTGCATGTCAGAGAAGTAAAAAAAAAACCTCACAATCCCATGTGTATGTTTTAAAAATGAGAACTACTAAAACTGTGCACAACTGGGAAAAAAAAAACATAAACAGGTTTTATTCAATTGGGAAAAAAATTACATATATATACTATGTATACACATACATATATTAGGAACTAAGATAAAAACTACATACATTAGGATAAATGCTTACTGAAAGTGTGCATGAATTTCCATGAGGGAAAACAGTTGAAGGGTGTGTGTGCACTACACAGTTATATCAGTTTCATGCCATATTAGCTATGATGACTCCATATAACAGAATTTTGGAATTTGTAGATTAGTGAGGTATGCAGAATTCTCAGTAGACAGGCACTACAGTCTGTCTAGCAGAGAATTCTAATTACCTCACCAAATTACAAATCCCAGTATTACTGCAGGATGGAGCCATGTCAGTTTAAAATGTTATGAAAATGGTATAATTGGCCAGTGCAGACACAGATATTACCTGGTAGAAAGAATACATAGTGAAAAAACACACAAAAAGTGAAAATTAAGACACCGTCCCCACAATCCCAAATTCAATATCAAGTGGCAGTGAACATTTTTGCAAACAGAAGGTCATTTTGTTCTTAAAATAATGAGCAGATTAAGGACTAAGAATCACTTCAAAATAGCTCATAATTGCAACATTATGTGAACACACACACACACACATACATAGTTAAGGTGGTGAAGAGAAATTCTCCCAAAGCCTATTGTTATGGTATCTGTACATCAATGATGTGGCAGTGTTTGAGCAGAATATTTATAGACATCATGATCAAACTGATGACATCTTCCTCATGCACCAACTTGCAATGCATTTCAGGTTCCTTCTTTATAGTTTGAGATTTTGATTGACAGGCCCCTGGTTCACATTTTTAGAATAACTTACGGAAATCAAGAAGAATCTTCTTGATATAATTTACCATGGAGGATGTCTACCAATGGCTGCTAGTTGTGATGGTTGGATACAAACTCCAAGTACAATGGCAGCATGTTATTCCAGTTCCTGTGGAATATGAAGGGTAGAAAGAAATAGCCTTCATGCTCTGCTTGTAGGAAATATCTGTTTGGAGGAGACCAGGAAAAGACTGGGCATGAGCAAACTGGTCAGTTTTGCAAGCTCCCAAAATAGAATGTTATACCCCAAGTTCTTTCCCCCTGGAATGTGAATATATGTGACAATTTGGGAAAATTCTTCAAAAATTAATTGAAAGGAAAAAAATTAAGCATCTTCCCTTGAAGGCGGAGAGACTAGATTTGGAGGGGGGAAGCTGGTAAAATAAGGGGAGAGAGAAGCTTTTAAAGCGTGGTGAAAGAAACCAGTATTCTTTACTGGGTTATAGAGTGTGTGCTTTATATCAGAACGAAGTGCAGAATGCTCACTTCACTGCTAAACCTGTGACATAACTCATTCTTTCTGAGACCTGTTTTTATGCCATTCTTTTTCCTAGTGAGTTTTGAAGAGATTTATCTTTTCGAGGGCAATAATTCTTCATTAATTTCATTCTTGAAGGAAGGAACAAGTAATTTTCTTCCCATTGTGAAAAATCCATGCAGTTATTGAAGACTATTCTCCATTCATGACTTATTCTATACACAATTCACATGTGGGTTTTTGTGAAGAAAATGACACCCAAGAGTCTACAAAGGAAAATGTATGTGTCTTACATAGTCACATCTCCCAGTGCTACCCCGCAACACACCTTGTAAGCTGTGAAGTCCCCCTCAACCAGAATTCAAATCTCTGCTCAGGCACGGAAACCCATGGGGTGACATATCACACCTTCTCAGCCTCAGAGGAAGCCAAGGACAAACCCCCTTTGAACAAATCTTGCCAAGGAAACCCTGTGATAGGCTTGCCATAAGTTGGAAATGACATGAAGGCACATGACAACAACAATAACAATATGTGTGTGTTTGTGTAGTTTGACTTTTATCGTATTTCACTTAATACCATATCTCTACCAAAGTTATAGTTTTTTCCTCTTGATCATTTAGGAGAAAATCCCCTTCTCTTGCAACCACTTTCTTCATTTTATGTAGCAAATGCCTGAAACATTTTAATATGTTGGTTGTGGTATTTTTTGTAAAAAAAAAAAAAAAAGCACCTCATTATCAACATCCACATCAAAACATCCACATCAACACATCAATTGAGGAGTGTAATTTCTTTGTTTCAATTAATGAGTTGCAAATTGCAGTGATCAGAACTTGGGGCTTCAAAGGAATACAAATGTGCACGCACACACAATATTTCACAATATGACTTGACTCCCATTTTGAATTCATCCTGTAATCCTTGAAATGGCAGAGCTTTCCTGTACATACCTGCATGCCATACAAAACAACGCCTTTCTGTAAAAGAGACAGGTACCTGCTGAAGTACAACACCACAGGCAGTTGCAAAGGTATAAATAACAGAGCAAGTCTCACAACTGTCAGTATAGCAAAAAGAAAGCCTGCCAACACACAGGAACAGGTGTTTGCAGTGAATTCTTTGAGTATGGAATAGGATACTTGGGGGGGGGGGGTAATATAGCATAAGGTAGCAGGACTAAGAAAGAAGAGTATTTTATATTTATCCACATAAGTACCTTCTGTTTTTTCCTCCTTTAGCTTTCACGGTACTCAAAAATGAGCCTAAATTGGATGCACTAGAACCATAGAAATCACAGATGGGGAACTGTGTGCCAAGATCAAGGCTAATTTTTCACTTAATAGCTCCTCCCCCCCCCGCAAGCTGCACTGGTACATTTAGGGCAAAGTCAAGGGTTGCCAGATTGGGGAAAAAAATGGTGATGCCTCCTCTACCTTTGTTGATTGTGTAGAAAAGGGAATTTCAGTAAGAGCTGCTTGTCACACAGTCAGGTAACAAGCAACACCTGTTGAGATTCAACACAACCATTCAAAGTTCAGAAGCCTAGCCCAGTTTTTCATCTGGAAACCCTAAATGCAACAGGAAGTGACACCATGTCACTTATGGTTTTGCTTTTGGTGTTCAAATAGCCACCCCCCCCTTTTCCCCTCAAGTATGAGAGGGGTGAAGGGAGGATGAGCACATTTTTATAGCAGTTTGGGTGATTCAGACCATTTTGGGGACTTCGGAGCATGTTGGGCCACAAAAAGGCAGCTGAAAGCATTTCTGTATCCTATTTGTCCCACAGGAAACACTTTCCCCACCCCTGGTAGCAATCTTTGTGTGTGTGTGTGTGTGTGTGTGTGTACCTTCAAGTTACCTATCAACCTATGACAACCCCATACATTTCAAAGGGTTTTCTTAGGCAAGGAATACTCAGAGGTAGTTTGCCAGTGCCTTCCTCTAAAATATAGCCTACAGCACCTGCTATTCCTTGGCAGTCTCCCACCCAAGTACTAACCAGAGCTGACCCTGCTTAGCTTTTCAGATCAGACAGGATCTGGTCCCTTCATGGTATTTAGGCACTTGATAGTAATGTATAAATGCCGCCTTCTGGAAACATCACCCAAGGGGACCCTCTGCTGTGCTTTCTGCAACCAGACTTGTTTATCTTGGGACTTTTTTGGGCGACAGTTTACAACGCTAGCAGCCTCGTCCCCGTTGCGAGGCTGCAGTGCTGCAGAGTGTCCCTTTCGGATGACGCTCTGCCCTGCTGTCCCTCTTGCGGTACTGTTGCATAACCGCGGGGACGCAGCAGCGTTATATTTGGCATTTTTCTACTCACAAAAGTTGATCATGAGTAGAAAAATGCCAAATATAACGCTGCTGCGTCCCCGCGGTTATGCAACAGTACCACAAGAGGGACAGCAGGGCAGAGCGTCATCCGAAAGGGATGCTCTGCAGCGCTGCAGCCTCGCAACGGGGACGAGGCTGCTAGCATTGTAAACTGTCGTCCGAAAAAGTCCTTGGATTGGCCTTTTCAGTCATCAGAGCATTTGCAGAAAGCATGGGATGAGTCCTTCCTGAATCTTCGTTTGCAAAGAAAAGCCAGAGAGAGAGAGAGAGAGAGAGATGTATATGTGCTATAAAATAAAGGAAAGAGTAAGGACCATAGAGATAAAATATTACAGATACAGCTGAATCCATTTCTTGTTTTAAACAATTGAGCTGAAAGAATTGATGTGAAGAGGAGTGGTACCAGATCGTCCCAGCTCCCTTAACAAAGCCCTTGAGTAGCTGAGCCATGGACAGTGGAGTGCAAAGGCCAGATGTGTGATGTGGCTCTGGGTAGCCAAACACAGAGTTGGCCCAACACTTATAAAAGGGGAGATTTCCAAGATGGCAGAAGGATACCAAGGGGTGGAAATTCTCCAGAAGAACCACCAAAGAGACAGTCATGCCTTTGAAGGAGAAAATTCACAGGAGACAGGATCAAGCTGGCTTCCCCAGGAAGGAAAATATAAACTAGGAGGAACTGAGACTTCCAGGACTGCCTAGGTAGGGGGAAAATGGGGATAGTACAGAGAGAGGAAGGGCTCTTTCCCTTCTGCCAAAGCCCTTTCTTGACATGAGACTTGGAAGAAGAAATTCAGTCTGAAACACAGAGTTCTGTTCATTTACCCAGAAGCACTGGCTCTGTACAAAAGCATTGTAAAATAATATTATATAATAAATTACAACTATACAAAACCCCACAGTGTGCTAAAGCCAAGAACTTTTTAATATATCATTTATTGCATATAAATCTGGCAATAGTTTTTTTCTGTGTGTAAAGGTGGATGTATAACTTTATAGCTACCATCTATGTGACAGTACACTGAAATGAAATCTGGTGGCCATTTAGTTCACTGCCACAGTTTGAATGTAAAAACTATTTCATTTTCATTTCCATCCCCACTATATTTTTAATATCCTTTCCCAATTAAGAAGGCAAATCTTGCCATCAACAAAGCAAATCTAAGATAAATGTGTTGTCACCGATCACTAGCGCCAGAGGGCATCACTAGAGATGCCAACTGACCCAAAAATTTGTGAAGTCGAAAGCTTTCAGGGCCGGCATCCATAGATTTTCCTTGGTTTTTTCCCAGGCTGTTAGGCCATGTTCTGGAATAGTTTCTTTCTGATGTTTCGCCTGCACCTTCATTTCTCTGAAGATGCCAGTCACAGATGTAGGTGAAACATCAGAAAGAAACTATTCCAGAACATGGCCTAACAGCCTGGGAAAAAACCAAGGAAAATCTATGGATGCCGCCCATGAAAGCTTTGTGTCTGACAAAAGTTAGGACAGAGACTTGCATCTGCTCAGATGGTTTAAGAGACAGCCAGATTTGACTTGGGTCCTGAACTCTGATATGAACCTCCCATTGATCAGAAGTCTGATATGGACTTCCCATTGAGTATCGTTAGAAATAAAATATTGGCTCTGTATATTTAGACAGATAGATATTTCTTTTCAACAGAATGGGATGGCATTTGTAAATATAGTGGCCCATTTAGTGGGTGTGACGGATGGCTAGGAGAACCAATGAGGACAGTGGGCTCCAGGAGCCAATCCTTTGTGAGGATGTGGAAAGAGGAGGGGCTTCTGGGGGATTAAGGGGGGTGATTGAAGAAAACTAGCAGTTCTTGAGCAGTGATGGAGAGAGTGAGAGTTTAAGCTGTGTGCTGGAGGGAGTAGACAGAGAGGGAGAGGCTTAAAGAGAGAGTGTATGTGCAGGGCAAATGACATGGTTTTTGCAGTTATATTTTATTCTTTACCAATAAACATTCTTTACATTAATTTAAAATGTACAGTCTGGCATGAGTGCCTCTCTGACCACTAGGCACAGCCATTAAGATACATCCACACCAAAGTACTTGTGCTGTACCACTGGGAAACCGCAGTTCAGCCATGACGTGGTGGTGCGGCGTCACAAAAGTGGTGGCAGTGATAGGATAGAAAGGCTCCTGCGTCACCAAGTTAAAGGAATAGAAGCCACCTACATCACAGTGGGGATTATTCCCTTCAATTTAAAGACAAATATTTACAGAGGATTTTGTGCTATTTCCCTTCGCAGCTTTTTAAAGAAATGTTTAAAAATGTAACGATATAGCACTAAACCTAATGAAGATTTAGGCAAGCTTAATCCCATTGATTTCAGTGGTCTTACACTTGTGTAATTGTATAGAATCCAAGCTGCCAAATTTCATGTTATTAGTGATTTTAGTACAGAAGCTGTCTTTCCAGAGGGTATCCAAACAAGGAAGAGCTACCTAGATCTTCTAGAAACAATTGTGCGGAATATGCTGGACAACACAAAGTTGATCCTGAGTTTTTAGGAAAGCCACAAAGTTTCAAAAGGATAGTTGCTCTGATGCATGTGGAATGGGAATCCTACTTTTTATGTGAGAAAAGTGTAACTTGCTTCCCTCTCCCCACTCTTGGACCTTCTTTATCATATGAAAATGATATCCATCATAGAGCTTTCACCAGGCCAAAGAAAAGAAACCTTCAGAGTTTCAGAAGGAAAGCCTTTTTTAGATAGTGAAATGTATTTCATGTTAGAAGAATGTCTATCTCCGTCCCATCCTTCTCTACTCTAGAATGCAGTGATTGGTGAGTTCCTTGTAAAAGGTACCCTAGGATTAGAAGGTTTACTTGTCAGTCACTGGAGATTTTCACATGGGGGAAATAACCCCTGCGGAGATTGGGAGAGAAACGGGGCTGTTCCGGTTCCAGCGCTGCGTTTCGTACACCCCCTTCCTTCTCCCAATCTCCCGTCATCCTCCCTCCATGCTGCTTCCATTTTCCTCCCAGTATTTTTTATTAATGAAAGTTCTTTGTTAGTAAAAAGTAGCGGAACATAGCAGGAGGGAAATGGAAGCAGGACGGAGGGAGGACGGGAGATCAGGAGAAGGAAGGGGACATGCAAAATCCAGTGCTGGAACCGGAACAGCCCCGTTTCTCTCCCAATCTCCGCAGGGGTATTTCCCCTGTGTGAAAATCTCCACTCTCTCCCCCCACTTATCTCTTGCCACCCCTTCCTCCAGCCTGTGTGCTTTGACAAAAACACAATGCAAAATCAGTTTTGGGGGGTTGGGGGAGTTGTGTGTTTGTGTGTGTTTTGTTTTGCTTTTGTTTGTTTTTTCTTCTGCTTCTCTAATTTCACTGCAAATTAAGCTTTGTTCCTGGTCACTTCAATGGAGAACCTAATTCACTACAAGAAGCACCAGAATCTAAACATGAAGGGCCTTGATTTGGCTTGGATGTGTGGCTTTGCCCAAATCCAATCTACATCCCTAATCTTTCATTCAGTCATCACAATCATTCATTTTCCCGATTGATTTCATCGCCATGTGCCAGTGTTACTTTACAGTTGATCATTCTGCATCTGTCTGTCTGTCTGTCTTTGTTTCTAGAAATAAAGGATAGCAACAGAACATTATACAAGTATTTGATGATGGGCCCAGGGGCAATGAAAAGTGTATGCCAAAATCAACATTAATCAAATTAATTAAAATTAATTGATTGATTAGTTAAAATTAATGAAATTGGAGTAAATTAAACAAATAAGTTTAGAAAGGAAAATTGATAATGTGAAATGAACAGATGATACAATAGGTAAATGTTGATGTATATATGGATATCACTTGATGGTCAATATAGAAATCAAATAGAGTATGTAATTGGAAGAAGAAGATGGAGAAGCTCCATTCTCTCTGCAAAAACAATACCAGGAGCAGATTGTAGCACAGACCAGGAACTGCTAACATTAAAAATTAGAGTAAAGCTAAACACTAAACCAACTATGATGTCAAAATACAACCTGAAGAACATCCCCATATAATTTAAAGATAATATAAAATATTGATTTTCACTATTAAGCCTAATTGACTGGGAGCCAGAAGAACTCTGGACTGAAACCAGGGAAACTGTGAAGTAAGAATGCAAAAAGACAATATCTCTAGCTAAGAAAAAGGAAAAGCCCCACAGGATGACAGATGAAATTCTTCAAACAGTTATGGACAGATAAGAAGCAAAAATAAGAAGTGACAAATAGGGTCAGAACACTGAACGCAACAGTACAATGACTTGCATGCACGGACAAAGATAACCACTATAACAATCAATGCAGAGAAACTGAACATAACAACAAAAAAGGTAGAACAAGAGACCTCTTACACAAGATCTGAGAATTGAAAGAGAAATGTAAACCAAGAGTTTACATTTCTCTCTAACCAGCAGGGGAACATACTCCTGATCAAGAAGAAATAAAAAGCTTATGGAAACAATACAGTGAAGAACTGAAAATTGGAGAAAGGAACATCAACATTTAAGATATGTATATAACACCATACTACTTGCAGGAAAAAGTGAAGACTTGGAACAACTGTTAAAGAAAATGAAGGAAGCAAGTGCAAGGGCAGGTTTACAGTTGAACATTAAGAAAATAAAAACAATGGCCATAGATGATATACATAGCTTTAAAGTAGACAAGGAAGCCATTGCTATAATGAAATATTTCCTATCCCTTGGCTCAGTCATTCATCATAATAGGAGGAATCATAGGTCTGAAGTGCCACAAGGGCCATCTAGTCCAACCCCTGCTATGTAGGATAGACTGTCAAAGTACTCCAGAGAGATAGTCATCAAACCTGTTTAAAGACTTCCAAAGAAGGAGAATCAACCACCCTCCAAGGCAGTCTATTCCATTGTGGGATTTATTCTCTTACTCTCAGGAAGTTGTTCTTAATGTTTAGGCAGCATCTCCTTTCTTGCAACTTGAATCCATTGGTACTTGAATCCACCTGGAGCAGATGAAAATAAGCTTCTTCCATCTTCAACATGGCATTCCTTCAAATATCTAAAAATGGCTATCATATCACTTCTGTCTTCTCTTCTCCAGGATAAACATTCCCAGTTCCCTAAGCCATTCCTCATAAGACTTGGTTTCCAAACTCCTTACCATCTTAGTTTCCCCCTTTGAACATGTTCTAACTTGTCAATATCCTTTTTAAACTGTGGTGCTCAAAGATGGACACAGTAGTCCAGGTGACATCTGGCCGAAGCTGAGTAAAGAGTGGTACTATTACATCCCTTGATCTGGACACTATACACCCTACTTATGTGCTCCTGCTGTGTTTGTGTCCCTGGGCGAGAACAGCTTAACTTCTTGTGGAATGTTTTCCCTCCATCCATCTGTAGACACAGAAGACTGTGTCTAATTCTGACCCCCTAGAGCCAGTTAGTGTATATTGAATTAGGAATGCTCTCTATATTATTGTTCTTCTGTAACAGGCTAATAGTTCAATCTTCTGCCTGAACACTCAGAAGTAAATCATTAAAAGCAGAGTCTCTTAACCTTTTCTTTTCCAGGGACTCCATTTACATATATTTTGTTGTCACAAACACTCAAGATTTAACTCAAGATTTAAAACAACAACAACAACAACACAATTACATCATCCATTAATCCTTCCCTCAGAGGCACCAGAGTGGGAGGGAAGAACTTTCTCCTGCTTCTTCCTGCAACTTTGTGGCAGGAGTTACTGGAGCTGGCTCTCTTTTATGTCCTGAAAAGCGTGGGCCAAGCTGCCTTCAAACCTTCACTGACTCTCTGTGAGGACATTGTGGACCCCTGGGGGTCCCAGACCATGTTGGCTCTAATGTTCTGCAAGGTATACAGCAACAGATGCAAAAACTAGGCCCACTGAGAAGCCAACTATCAACACTGTCTGAGGTCCTTGTCCCCAACAGTAGCTAATAACAGCAGAGTACAGAAGCACAGAACCCTCTAGCAGTATTTGGCAATCTGGCACTGACCAACCTTGAAATGAAGCAGAGACACAGTTGGGTTCTTCCAAAATCCTTGGAGGCTCTTTATCTTCTTGTTGCATAATATATACAAGAAACAAAAACTGCTTTGACTATCTCCAACAGTCTAATATAGGTAATGCAAATATAGTTAACTCACTACTCACAGTAACTACTCTCACTCACAACAACTCACCTCACTCCAATCCACTACTACAACAACCCACAAAGACTCTGGCTTTTCGCACTCTGATATACAGTGGTGATTACACAGGGCTAACACCTGGTGTTACACACCCTTCCCAGCCATACAAAGTATTTTAACCTTATTTAAAGGAACAGTGTTCCCATAGACCACAGGTTAAGAACCACTGATTAAGATAGGACTGATTTCCAGGTACATGGGTTTAGGATTGTGGGCTACAGTTTTAAGAATTTCTTTGTAAATTAACTTTTGCACTTGTTAACTATATTGGGAGCAGGAACTGGAATCCTATCTGACAGTTTGGTGGAATTAAGCATTAGCAGCTTGAGTGCAGTTGATCTTTGGATCAGGACCATTGTCTATGTGTTGAATACTATGAAGGATGTCTTGTATATTTCATGATCCTGAACCAGAATAGGCTGCTGGTCACTAATGCCATACCTATTTCTTGGTTGGTAGAACTCATCTGCCTTTTAATTTCATGATACACCCACAGCTTGCCTATGAAGCAGCAGTATAAATAGGCACCATTCCCTGTGTGATTGCTTATGTAAAACAGCTCTGATGGTGAAGTGGGGAAAGAGCCATTTCTTTCAGTGCCTAATCAGGAAACTGCTTTAATAAATGCATTGTTCACTTTTGAGCATTTCCATTGAAATGTAATTTTTTCCCCTAGTCTCTGAAACACTGACGCTCATCATGCAAATTAAATGGGGCTTCCCTTAGCTTCTGCCTGTTATGGAATATCAGAGTCTGTCAAATGCTGAAACAAATTACTTTGTCTTTCCTGGCATCTAATTCCCTACTCTTTTTCTGTAAAAGTTAACCATAAAGCCCATGGCCTTTTTCTGTAAAGACTCTTAACCTGTGAAGGAGACATCTCCCACCTATGAGGAAGTAGTCTGGTTGAGTCTTCCTGTTTTTATATTCCATGAATTTATATAATTTATTGCTGTGAATGGATACAAGTGTGCCTTGTTGACTATCAACAATGTCAGAAAAAGCTGCTTTAGATGTTCTCCCAGCTCCATCAGAAACATTTGATTGTAAATTCCTTGGAGCTTAGAACAGTGGTTCTCAACTTTTGGCCCTCCAGAGGTTCTCAAGAAGAACTCAAGCTATGCTGGATCAGGTCAAAGGCACATCAAGTTCAGCATTCTGTTCACACAGTTGCCTACCAGAAGGATATACAACTGCACCCTCTGTCTTGTGCTCCCCACCAACTGATATACAGAGGCATACTGTCTCTGATACTGGAGGTGATGTATAGCTACCCTGACTAGTAGACATTAATGCCTTTGACTTCTGTGAAGTTATGGCCAGTGGTCATACATTCTGAGAGTTCTGTCCAGTGGTCAGTTCTGGTCAAAGTATTTTAGCCAGAGGTCTGGGTTTGTGGGAGATGAAGCCCAAAATATCTGGAGAACCAAAACTTGAGAAACACTGGAATAGAAAACATTTAGATGACTCCATAACATAGCAGTGAGTCAATCACATGGAATTTCTCCAAAGAATGACTACCTCCCTTCATGGTGGTACAGATTCTGTAGGAAAACCTGTGTGATTGATCCCATTGCTCCCAGTTATTGTTGTCACAGATTCTACCAGCCACAAAGGATAATGGCTCCCATGGTAAAGGATGGAGTTTCCTACTGTAGTAGAAATTTACTACTGTAGAAGAAATAGCTGGATTGTAGGATCAAGGACCTTCTGCATTCCCCACCCCATCTTCCTTTCACTGGACCAAGACAAATGAGAAGAAAGCTTTTTAAATCATAGTGACAGGAGAGACAGAGCAACCATTTGCATTTCTCTGACACTACATCTTGGGGTTTATCCAAACTGAATTGTTTGGCAACATGTGTGAAAGGACATCCTTTCCCTGCATGTGTAATTAGCTGATAGAACTCACAGATACACAATGGTTGTGTCATGGGCAACAAATGGCACTGAGAGGTCTGCAAAAAGCTTACATTCATTCTGGGGGATTGGTCTATTAGCAACTATTAGGTACAAGGGGGGGGGATGGAACCTCCAGGGAAAGATCACTCCTGCTAGTAGTGAATTCAAGCAGAACTGGAGCCCCAACAGGACTACTGAGAAAGGTTTCCATGTTAATGAGGTCCTGGTTTTAGTCTGAACTTTAAAGGAGGTATCCAAGGTGCTGAACCTATTTGGAGGGATAGGATTCAGTAGCTTGGACAACTCCTTTAAAGTCCAGACTCAAGCTTAGAATGCATGTAAATTCTACAATGGATATACCACTCCTACTGATTTGGACACCACCAGCCAGCACTGCGAGAGGAAACAGCATGAGGATCTATCATGGTGAAGCAATTACCAGGGACTGAAACTACAAAGGACTGCAGAGTGTAGATGATATCCAGATTATTATTTTAATAAAGCTCAGAAATAAATGTTGTGCAAAAAGTCCCCAAATGTGCCAAACCTCTCTTAATCTGGCCCAGTCAGGGGAAGACATTGAATATTCATTCTTACACATGAGAATGAAATAAGCACAGAATTACATAAGCAATGGGTTCAGAGGTGATGCTCCTGTCTTGGCTCACAGACCTATTTCCCTCCCATTGGCATGCGAGCAAAAGGAGATGTCTTAAGCCATGGAGGCACAGTGGCCTTTCAACAGATGCATTTGCATTGCCCCACCTGCCCCTACAATCTAGGAAGCTCACAGGGAATCATCTCCAGAAGGAGCAGTGGCAAACTGACTCTTGCAATGCATGGGGCGGGGGGAATGTTGCCCTCTGAAGTGTGCTTCAGAGCATGTGCCTTGGGGCATCCCCACATTGCATACTTTAGGGACCCCTAAAAGCTGCAGAAGTATATAAAATCTTTTTTTTAAAAAAAAAAAATCTTTAGAATAATGCTACTCAAAGTGGTATTGGTCAGTCCCTGGAAAGAAAGAAAGAAAGAAAGAAAGAAAGAAAGAAAGAAAGAAAGAAAGAAAGAATAATGCTAATGGGCATAAGCAGGGTACTGGTTCTTAGCACATTGGGGAAAAATAATTGCTGGGCCACCCCATCATTTAGCTTGAGGAGTACTGCCTTACAGGACCTTTACCTAATAACACAATAAGGACTGGGTATGCCCATTAGCTAGGGAATGTTGAGCTGGGAAAACAAGTCAAAGGGGGGAAGGAATGGCTTGGTGTAGTCCCAAAGAAGGTATAGAGAAGATGCTACAACATTTTGTTGCAGGTTCCATTTCTAGTTATTGACTGCAGGGGACAAACACCAGGCTAGCAGTTGCTACTTCTCCGCCATCAAGGTAAACTCTCCTCCATCCACTGCTTGACATTTCTGACTTTTGACTTTCCAGAGAAAAAGCACTGGAGGTAGACTTGCCACTTAAGCTGACATGGCAAGTTTATTTATTATTCTGATGTTAACCATGCTTCAGAAGGCTGAAACAACTGTTTTTCTTAACTAAAGAAAGCCCTATAGTTACAGGGTGGTCCTTGAGGTACAGCTGATCCAAAGGCTTTAGATGTTCAGGGCTTCTCTCTGCCAGGCAGCAGTGAGGCTGGAGGTGGGCAGAAACCAGGCCATGGTCTTTGTCTTTATCCAGTGAGTGGTATGTGTGATAAGGCTAGCTCAGATGAGGAAAAGCTTTCTGGAAAGGCCAGGCTCAAAGTAGCTGGAGAAAAGCCCTGGCACAGGTACCAACCTGGCTCGAATTTCAATAGACACTGGGAATTCGACATGTTGGTGCCCCCACTTGTTTTCTTCCAATGAAATGGGAATGAACCCAAGTGGTTAAACACTGGCTTTGGATTTGCATGGTGATAATCTACTCAGACATCAATTGAATGTAAAATGGAGAAAATCTGACACAGGCTTTCCCATCTCTCGCTTG
This sequence comes from Gambelia wislizenii, assembly GCA_030847615.1. Lineage (NCBI taxonomy): Eukaryota > Metazoa > Chordata > Lepidosauria > Squamata > Crotaphytidae > Gambelia > Gambelia wislizenii. Next base: position 240,036,127 of record JAUMIR010000005.1, read on the forward strand.
GAGCTTGAGACCTTTCAGGCCACTGCTACATAAAGGATTCAAGAGAAACAGTGCCAGCCATTATGTTCATCAATATGTTTCACTGCCTTCAGGTTTCTAGGCTTTCCCTCTAAAGCCTGCTCGGTTCAGTCATGCTTAGCTTTGGATTTCAAGCCTCTCTCCGGACAGAAAGATGAAAATAGAACAGTAAAAGAGGACATTAAAATTTCAGATGCCACTTCCTAAAGGAAATTAAAAGTCCTGTTCTTCCAGTTATATTATTCCTGGAATTTGGAAGTAACTCGTTACAATGGTTTGTAATTAATTCCTTTTTCCAATGCCAAAGGTTATATTTCTATATTATGACTGTAACTTAGTGAGGGATATCACCCTCTTTGCATTGTAATGGTCACTTTTAGTTACATTGATGTCACTTTTAGTTACATGAGTAGTATGGCCCCATTAAGTAGAAAGAATATCATGGTTCTCATCTGGGCTTATGCCAGGATGGACAACTTTGGTAAGCTTGGGAACCAGGGGCTTCACAGACTGCTAAAAAAAGCAAAAACAATAATAACCACCAGTAGCAGCAACAACAATGGAAGTTACTTCAATTTCACTTCCGGCTTTGAAAGCATTCAACAGTGTTAAATAGAGTTATTGAGGTTTAGCTGTGGAGGGGGGGCTGTACCAATTGAAGAGGTAAATGTGGTAGTTCAGCACCCCATCTTTTTGCCAGAAAAAGGTTTGTTCCAGACATCTAGAGAGGGGTGCCTGTGGACCCAGAGCTTCACTTAGCTGTTCCTCCCTGCAAGGGAGGAAGAGGCTGTCCAGTGTGTACAAGGCAAGTTGTGTCACCCAGCAGCTGCTATTGCTGCCTCTGCAGAAATTCTCTCCTGTGGCCTACTGACTGGCTTCCCACTGCCTATTGGCAGACAAAGGCCTAGATTCTGCCTTCTCACACCCAGCCCTGCTATCTCTGGGTGCTGGGGGTATAAAACTAGGCCAGAACTGTCCCAGCATTTTCTGCAAGGGAAGAAGAGGCTCTCCAGTGTATATAAGGCAATTTGTGTCACCCAGCTGCTGCTATTGCTGCCTGTGAAGAACTTTACCTATCCTGTGGCCTACTGACTGGCTTCCAACTGCCTCTTGGCAGACTCAGGGTTCATCTACACTGGTCACTTAATCTGGGGCCAGTCCAGAGTGTTATGCTCCAAACTGGCTCCAGATTGACCACAATGGCAGCCACATGCACTGGGCCAAATCCAATGTCATAGCACATCATTGTCCACATAGGCCAGCCAGGCTGACACCGCACTTGCCCTGTTGGCCTGTTCCCTGTTTTCAGAGCTGCCACCAATGCCTCACCAAGCAGCTCCCTGTGAGAACCTGACAGCATCATCGCTTCTGCTGAGGTCATAATAAGGTGCCCAGACACATTATCAACAAGGAAGGAGTTGCTCATTGATTTCACAGGCACCCTGTTCTGACCTCAGCAGAAGTGAAACCACCAGCCAGGCTCTTGTAGGGAGCTGCTTGGCTGGCAAGGTGGCAGTGGTGGGGGTTCTGATGGGGATCCATTCCCTTCACTGCTCAATGCACGATAAGGGAGATGGCACTGCAATTGCATGTGGACAACTGGATCAGGCTGAATTGAACCTGATCCAACTTTCCAAACAGCAAAAGAACCAGAAGTCACTTCAGAGTTTCCAGGAAACCCCTGAGTTTTCACTCACTTGCTTAGTGTGGAACAAAGTGGACTTAAGGGCAAAAAATGCAGTTCCTACCTGGAACTAACTGTATGTTGTCTGGACTGCCAGCACTGATTCAACTTGAGACAATTGTACTGCCAGTGTAGACAAGTCCTCAGGCTCAGGTACTGCCTTCTCACTGCAGCCATGTCATTTCTGGGTACTGGGAGTATAACATTAGGTTAGAACTGCTCCAGCATCTTTTGCAAGGAAAATCCAGAAAATGCTATTCATTAGCCAATTAAGAATCCTGATATCATTACTAGTGTACCATACTTTTCTTTGTAATTTATCCCTTTTCTTTTGGTTATATTTATCCTTTCATTAGAAATTCTTTTTAAAAATGTTCTTTTTTCCCTTTCTCATGGCTTCTGTTTTATCTCATGAATAAAATAGATCTAACTGTTGCTGGATTACATGGAGCCCATGTTCCATTGGAAAGCACTTGCTGGAGTTCGCTGTCCGAGCTGTCGCCGTTCTGTTTCTTTCATTTCTTCTAATCTGATATCTATCTGCTGTCTTCCTTCTTCCTAGTTTCCCTTTCTTGATCCTTATTGGAACTGTTGCTCAATTGCTCCTAAAGTTGCTACTGTTCATGATTTGTTTCTTTCCAGACATTTTCCCCTTCTTGCTCTCACTGAAACCTGCCTCCCTGCTAACATACTGCTACTTCAGCTGCCCTTTCCTTAGGAGGACTTCCTTTTCTCATACAAGTTGACATAAGAGTAGGGGGTGGGGTGGGTTTTCTATCATCTAGCTCATGCTAGGTTCAACTTTTTTCCTTTCCACCAACACACTCCCCCCACCTTCTTTTGGGACCCATGCTGTAAGACTCTTTTTGCCTCTGTACCTGCAGGTTGCAGTCATTTACCATCCACCTGGCCCATTTTCAACATTTATTTCTGATTCTTTGTTCACTTTCTTTCTTTCAGATGATACTCCCACTCTTATTATGGGTGGTTTTAATATGCTGATGATCCAAAGATCCTGCTGTCTTACATTTTCTTTCTTTATTGTCTTCTTTTGGGCTCAAGCTTTGTTCTGATTCACCTCCACACTCCCTTGTCCATTGCCTTGGTTTTGTTCTTATTAAGAATTGTTCTCTCTTTTCCTTTCCAGTTACTGAATTACTTTTCTGAACATCATCTTCTTTCTTTTGCCCTTGTTCATAATTCCCCTCCTCACTATTCTATTGCTTGTTCCTTTCGAGAGCTCCATTCTGTTAATTCTGAGGCCTTTTCACAAGGATTGGTCACTTCTCTGTCTTCCTTTAATTCTGTCAGTTCCTTGGATTCAATGGTTTCTTAACTCAACTTTATCTTCAACTCTTGATGGTTTTGCACCTTTGTCAACACATACAGTCCCTTCTACCAAATCCCAGCTTCAGCTTACTCCTTTTATTCAGTATCTTCGTTCCTGCTGTCATGCAGCTGGATGTTTGTGGAGGAAGACTAGGGAGTGGGCAAACTACATTCATTATAAATTCATTCTTTCTTCTTTCTCTTGTGCTATTTCTTTGGCCAAACAGAATACTCTATTGATTCATACTACAAACAGTACCTACAGCTTCTCTTTTCTACCTTTAATTCTCTTTTAAAGCTCCCTCCTACAACATTTCCTCAATCATTCTCTGCTGATGATTTTGCAACTTTCCTTAATACTAAAATTGAAACAATCTGTTCTGATCTTGCTGCTCCTGAATCTTCCTCATTACCAACATATGAAATGTTTGTTTCTTTTACATTTTCTACTTTCTCCCTGTCTTGTTAAATGAACTATCCAAACTGTTGTCTTTGAATCCTTCTACCTGCTCTCTAGATCCTGTTCCTCCTCGCTTCTTAATTACTGTTGCCCCTGCCATTCTCCCTTCTCTTCACCATATTATTAATCTGTCTCTTTCTACAGGTTCATTTCCTTCTGAGTTTAAACATGCTACTATTTCTTCAATTCTTAAGAAGCCTTCAATTGATCCATCTTCTCTTTCTAATTATCATCCTGTTTCACTGTTGTCTTTCCTCTCAAAAGTTTTGGAATGTGCTGTTTATGTATACTGCCTTGAGTTTCTTCCTCATATTTCTGTAAATGGATCCCTTTCAATCTGGACTTTTCCCTTTGCATTCTACAGAGACAGCTCTCACAAAAATCACAGTTGATCTCCTTGAGGTGAAGTCAAAAGGTCTATGTTTGATCCTTATTCTCCTTGATCTCTTTGCAGCCTTTGACACAGTTGATCATGCTCTTTTGTTGGATTCATTTCATGACCAAAGGGTGTGCTGAATCAGTCCTCAGCTGGTTCACATTTTATCTCTCAGCTTGGTCATTTAAAGTGTACCCGGAGGTCATGTATCTTCTTCTTTTCCTCTTTTGGTTGCAGTTGTCATGATGGAGTCCCATCATGCTGCCTTAAGGTACAACTCCCATCATTCTACTAAAGAACTATAACTCATTTTGTCTGTAAACAGATTGTCTTGCCAGCATAGTATCAGGTATGGTTAATGGAAAGTGGTTAATGGAAGGGAGGATCTAAAACACCATCTCCACAGAGCTAATGAGATGACATCAAAAACCATGACACAATATGACCTAGACTGACCAATTACAGTTCTAAACCTGGGAACTCTGATGAAGATTTAACTGCTTTTGTTTGAAGCCGTTTGAGATTCTGGTTTGAGATTCTGGAGAGAGATGTGAGGGAGAGACAAGCCCTGCTATGACTGGTAGAGCAAAGCCATCTCACACCTGGCTTGGCTCCCAGCCACCTGGATAACATCTCAAGGCAACAACCTGCAAGTATTTAATAGAGATTCGGGCATGTTTAGCCACATTAGGGAATTCTTTTTAATTTCTTTACTTTGGTTGAATGTAGTTAAATTAGTAACTGAATGTAACCTGAGTAATGTAATCCTTTGATCTCAATACTCTGTGATTGCTATAACTTTAAGCCTGCCTGAGGTATGGGAGAAGACTACATCATGTGAGACTGCATAACTGCTTTTACTTGAATAAAGTAACTTTATTAATCTTCCTATAACTGATGCTTACCATGGGCCTCGCTTCTTGACTATGCTACTGTGAGACTCCTCTGGGGTTAAGAGGAGGGCGTTAGTTGATTCTATAATGGCAAGGAGTGCCACTGGTTATCAGAGACTATACACAATTTCCCACTGCATTGTGTGTGGAAAAAAGGGGGGGTCTTAAGGGGAAGGACCCCCCTCCAGTTTAACTCAGTGGGTGGTGGCAGCTGGATTGTTTGTCTGTTTGTTTTGGGGGTCTGTAGGGAGCATCCTAGAGTGAGGCAACTCAGGATTACCCCTACAGGAGGACTAACCTGGGGGTCCTTGGAAGTGAACCCAGATTTAGCCCTTGACAGCAGTTCCACAAGGTTCTGTTCTGGGCCCTTTGTTGTTTTCTGCTTGTACGCTATCTTTAGGTAATCTTATCAGTTTGTATGGTTTTCAATATCATCATTATGCTGATGATACTCAGCTGAATTTCTCCACTCTAGAACTTTCTTCTGACATCAAACATTGTCTTACAACATGTCTTTTATCTGTTTCAATATGGATCCTTCATGAGCACCATGGCAAAGACAGAACTACAGTCGTCCCTTCACATTCGCGGGGGTTAGGTTCCCCAGATGCCCGCGAATGTGAAAATTCCACGAATAATGACTGCCCTCCCCCGCCAAAGCAACCATGGGGCCTCCAGAGGCCCCATATTCGCTTTCCCCGGACTCCCCACTCCCTTCCAAGTCCTTCACGGGGCCTCCAGAGACCCTCCCAAGGCCCCGTGGATGCCTCCCCAGCCCTCCCCCTCCCTCCCAAGGCCTTCACAGGGCCTCCGGAGAGTCTCCAGAGGCCCCGTGAAGGCCTCCCCGCTCCCACCCCGGGCCTCCCCCTCCCACCCCGGGCCTTCATGGGGCCTCCAGGAGGCCCCTTGTCATGGTTTTGGGAGGGCAGGGGGGCCCTCCCAAAACCGCAAATAATCAAAAACGCGAATGCTAAGTTCGTGAATGTGGAGGGGCAACTGTACTTATCTTTCCTCCAAAACCTCCGTTACAGCATAGATTCTCCATCAATGTTCATAATGTCCCCATTTATCCTGTGAAGGAAGCTTATAGTATTAGCTTTATTTTTGACTCTTCATGGTCTTTTGTTCCTCACATTGAGACAGTAGCAAAGTCATGTCAATTTTTTCTTTATAACATTGCCAATCAGACCTTTTCTTTCTGCTTCCTCTGCTAAGGCCTTAGTTCATGCCTTGCTCATGTCCCACCTTGATTATTGTAATCTTCTTTTGACTGGTCTTTCATTATCCCATCTTAATCCTCTGGTTTCCATTCAACATTCTGCTGCTAAGATTATCTTTCTGGCCCATTGTTTTGATCATGTTACCCCACTGCTGATATCTCTTCATTTGTTACCCATTCCTTCTATGAGTCAGTATAAGCTTCATAATGTTTAAAGTCTTACACAACCTAGCTCCTCCCCCCCCCCATCTTTCAGCCCTTGTTTATTTTTACTGGCCTGCTTAAGATTTGCATTCTAGGAATTCTAGACTTCTTACCCAACCAAGGTTTCCCTCTTCCTTGGCTCGGCTTTATCCTTTCTCATTAACTGCTACATATTTTTGTAATTGCCTCACTGAACTTTTCAGACTGCTTTTTTTCTATTGCTATTTTTAAATCTTGTTACCTGATAGCCCCCATCTTGGAATATCAAATAAATAGCTGTATTTAATAACATGGCTTAATGTGGCCTTCCACATGGTTAGCAGGTAAACCAGGGATCCTCAAATATCAAGGCGGGGTTATGTGTGATGAAAGAAGGGGCCTTTGGAAATTCCCCAAACAAATAGCTTAACACCTGGAGGTGAGTCATTCACTAATCCACTCAATTATCGCAGAGTCCAGTTCTTCCTTCCCTCATCCCCTACCAACAAAAGACCTTGCCTGCTTGTATTCAGTTCCAAATAAAGCACCCATTAACAATCTTAACTCTTCTGGAGCACCCATTGTCTAGTCCTGGGAGGCTCCAAGAAAGATTGTATTCCACTCAAAATCCTATCCCTTCAGGGAGATTGTTCCATATACATAAATATCACCCTAAAACACCACCCAGGTGTGTATGAATCCCCTGCTTTCCAACTTCACATCAGTTTGTGTCACCAATCTATCATCCAGACCTCTTTGCTGTCAGTTAACTTTGTGACCTCAGCTCTGCAGGATCAGTATAGTATAACCTGCAATCCTCCTACTCTATTCCTCTAATCCAAACAAACCTACTATCTTCGATGCCTTCTGTGATTGTTTGATTGTTTGTGCAAATGCTGTTGATATTAATTTCCAATAAAAATAATTTAATTCTATGGTTTGGCTTAGAGTCTCTTCCATTATTACCGGTATACATAGGTTAAAAGATCCCGCCATTACCCAACCTCTCACCGTCATCATAAAGCTTATTAATATCCCCCATAATAATTTCAGACACTAGTGGGATCCCCACGGACCCCACACAATTCGGGTAACAATCTGAACTTAAAATGTTCTTGTTTACTAAAGCTTTTGGAATTTTAGTTTAATAGTGTTTTATAATCTTGTATATTTGATTACATGTATTGTCTAGTTTGCTTCATATTATATTGTATTTTTGTATGTCATTTGGAAAATTTGCTTTATAATTGTATTGTCTAGTTTTATGTCTTATTATTACTCACCTCCGTGTGTATGTAGATACACATAAGTTTTAGATTGTATGCCTCTGGCTGGACCCACTATTTTTCGTTGTTTCATTCAAGTAACCATTGATGGTGCTATACAAATAAATAATAATAATAATTCTTTCTCCTGCTGTCTTATGCCACAGTCCCACAGCTCTAAAAGTAATAAAGAAGTTACTATGGTACTGCAAAACACATCCCATTAACAATCACTAGCTGGTATCCAGGTAGGGAAAATAGACATGCATAAGTCATACAGGACCAATTAGTCAATATTCCACATTGGACTTATTTTGCTGATAGTAGCAGAAACAGAATTGCAGACAATTGCTCTTGTGTGCCTTGTCTTTACATGATACACTTGTGCATTCTTCATTGTATATTGCGGTTGTGCATCCTATATTGTGCATTAAGGCTGGGCATCCTATATTGTGCATTATGCATTGTACATTGTGTATGGGACCTAGTCATTGACATGTGTTAGACAACATTGCTATTCGGTACGGATGCTGCATAGTGCTGGTATAGCATATCTCCATGCAATGATATTTATGCTATACTGGGTATGTAGAACTGTAGTCCCAGAGTGGCATCTATAAGAGTATCTTCCCAGTGGCTGCCTCCAGGTTATGGAACTCCCACCCATGGGAGGTTCACTTGGCCCTTGCTCTGCTCTCTTTCTGCCAACAGGCAAAGACTCTTTTATTTAGACAGAACTTTGGCTCTTAAATCACTGTAACAGAAAGCTCTTATTTATGTATTTTTATTATGCCTTAAATGTGTTTTAAACTGTTTTTGTTTTGTGTTTTTAAGAAAATTGTTTATTTAAGTTTATTTAAGCCTTATTTTTAATTTGTTATATGCTACCTTGGGTCTTGTGCTGGGAGATAGGTGGGATCCAACTTAAACAAATAAATAATCATAATGAAATATAGCTATATATTCACTATTGGGGGAAAGAAACTAATTGTAAGTAATTAATTATTTATAATTAGTCACTTCAAAGCTTATACTGGGGGGGGGGGGGTCAGTGTAGTTGGTGTCAGCTCATGCTGATGAATTCAAATTACCCCAGTGCTGCTAAGGTGTTGTGAGCATGGTTTGAACTGCTTTGTAATGCTCCTTAATGGTGCTGTATGTTGTTTGATGTTTTGAACAGTTTAAACTACTTTGTCCTAATGAATAAAAAGCTGCCTTGAGGACCCATTAAATAAGAAGAGGAATGAGGTAGGATAAACATTAAAAAGGTTTAGAAGGAGTTCTTTGTAAAGGATGCTAATTGAGGGTCAGTCCTATGTGGCAAATCAAAGAGAAGCTTCAAGCAATCGCAGAAGTTTGAGAAGGTATGACATAAAGCAGAAGGGAAAAAATAACCACATCATCACACCTTGGTGTGCCACCATTAATTTCTAGGTGTTCTTCATATTTTTGCTAGTTCAGTGCATAATATGTGGAGAGCTGATTATGGATATAGTTTGTTAATCTGTTTGGAGGAAGGAAAATTGTGTCTGCATGGACAAACTTTAGTCTGGGATGCCACCAATGTAATATTGGTGAAAAATGGGTTTTGCCAGGCAGCAAGGAGCAGGAATATTGTGTCCCCTGCAACACACAGCATCCCTCAAGAACTAATAAGGGTAAATTGTTTTTGTAGAAATATAATGCATACTTTGTGTTATTTTGCTTCTCACCCTCACTTGCGAATGAAATGCACAAGGAAAAATAATAACGTGTCTTAGGCATTAATGTAATATTTCCCAACTCTGTATTGAACCACTAAAATAAAACAATGTGACTAGAGAGTGATTAAACCTGGTTGCGATAGGACCATATTTGTCTGAATAGCTGGACTGCTTTTTGTTTGCCAGGTTAAAGGTGAGAAAGTTAAAGCATTTGGTGTGTAGCAGGGTGGGGGGGATGTAATTGAGAAAGGAGATGATAGAGGTTTATCAAATCATGCGTGGTGCAGAAATAGAGTTATTCTCTCCCTCCCTCTTTCCCTGGAGAGGAGATATACCTCTTCCTCCCTCTCCTAATAACTAGACCTCAGGGTCATCTAATAAAATTGATAAGTAGTAGATTCTGTCAGGGACAATTCTCCCATTAGGCAGAATGAGCCACCAGCCTTGGGCAGCAGAGCATGATGGGAGATAATCCACCCTCTCTCCTCTCTCCCCAGTACCACTTTGGAAAGCCTCAGTGGTCACTCTCTACCTTGAGTAGTGAGAGAGCTCATCCCCCACATGGCTTCTGGGCAGATGAGAGAAAGTACGTTGGCTTGAATTCAACATCCACTCAGCACAATGTACTGTATATTCTGGCGTATAAGATGACTGGGCACATAAGACGACCCCCCCCCCAATTTTTAAGTTAAAATATAGACTTTGCCCCCCCCCGGTCCAGCCAGCCCCCCACCAGCCAGCCAGCTCAGTGGCTGTAGATGATGGAATAGTCTGTGAAATTAAAAGACTAAGAACAGCTAAAAAAGCATGGGATACTTTGAAAAATCTCTGTGGTGTTCAATCTTTGGAAAGTAAGGTTTCATTAATAATGAAGTTGGTTAATATGAAGCTATCAAATCCCAAATTTTTGAATGAGCACATTAATGATTTTAGAGCCACATTGGCAGACTTGCAAACTCCTGGAGAGGATATCCCCAAAACTATGCAAATGGAAATCTTCCTGGCAAGTTTACCAAAATACAATCCCTAAATGGAGGGCAATTAACACTTCAAAGGCAAAGCAGTCATTCTCACAGCAGGGGGAAGGATCTGTTGGGGAAACTGCCCAGGGAATTTAACACTTCAAAAACAAGGCAATCATTCTCACAGCAAGGGAAAATATCTGCTGGGCATATAAGACGACCCCCCACTTTTGAGAAGATTTTCAAGTGTTAAAAAGCAGTCTTATACGCAGGAATATATGGTAAATATCCACATGCAGACCTATACTATGCTAAACCATATAGCTTTCCACTGACTTACTGCAAAACCCCTGAAGCCACCCCAATGCTCATTCTGTGCTTTGTTGCGAGCAGGCAGGATCAGAGGACCATCTGGTTATGTTTCAATAGCAAGGCACAAAATGATTACAACAGCACTGAGACTCCTGGAGGAACTGGGTGGATTTCAGTGCTGATGTCATTATGTCTGGCTATGGGGAGGGAGCCAAATGCTTCTCTGATCTTGCTTGCTCACCACAAAACATGGAATGGCCATGTGAGATGGCTTTAGGGGCTTTGCAGTAAGTTGGGGGAGGGGAGTTTGGCACTGTGGATGGAGGATAAGAGTACCAATCCTGCAGCATCCCAAAAAGGACATCCACAGGCATAAGGGACACTTACACATGAGTATGACCCTAACAGAATTCTGATCCTACTGTTAACTGTAAAAAGGATTCAGAAATCCAGAGTCCATAAATTGTTGTCAGCTGGAAGCTGAGGGTCAGTAACTGTTGTCAGGACCAAGAGACAGCTGTTGTCAAACAATCCAGGGTCAAGAAAGCCATAAATCAGAGTCAGAATCCCAGGGATTCTGTGGCTAAGTCCTTAAAACAGTCCAGGGGTTGTGAATCCACCATCAGAACCTTGAAAAGCCAAGCACTCAAAGAGGAAGATTGTCATTCTCAGCGAGGTAGTTGGCTTTTGTAACCATATTTAATAGGCAGCATGTTCAGCCAGTGCCCTGATCCCAGGAAGTATTTAAGGAGAGTGTTCCACAGCTTGCTCCTTCCAGTGCCTTCATAGCAACCTTTCACTTTGTCTGAGGGGAATGGTCTGGATCATACATGAGAGCCTCCATCTTTCTGTAGGACTGGGAGGGAGGGCTCTCCTCCAGCTCCTCTTTCTGCTCTGAACCCAAGTGTCATGCCTCCCTCCCAGACCCCCAGTCAACACAGACAGCAAGAAGGATGAAGAGGGTGTCAGGCTTAGCTCTCAGGATCCAAAGAAAGATCCTGATGGGGAAATGGAAGGGCAGAGGGACATGCTCGTGCAGGAGACAAACAGGGATACTGACCAGCAGCCACAAGATACAGATAAAAACCAAACAATACCTATCACAATTGAACATAGACAGGAAAGGAAGGGTCTGAATCAATCAGGGCATATTTATGGAAAATGTGCATTAATCAGGCAACAGCTGAGGGTTCTAGACCATAAATATCCAAGCCTTGCTCTTGGCAGGTTGTTGTTGACAACCAACCTTTCCTATAAATTGCAACCTACTTTGCTGAGGACTCTCGGCTCATATGATTCCAAGACTTTGAAACCCTGCTTCATTAATGGACTTTACTATGGACACCCCTTTGGTGTGACTAATTGCCTTCTCCTGTTGACTCAGACTGGCTTTATTACTGAGAACTCTAAAATGCTTGGCTGGAAGATCTGGTAAGACAGCATTTATGACTGAGGAAATCTCTTCCCTGGCTGGCTGCTAAGGCAGGACACCAACCTAACTTCACAACTGAAGGAAAACTTGGCTGGCTGTCAGGCATCTGCTGTGACTCCTCCATCAGTAAGCCTTGTTTGCATTACAATGAAGAAGAACTTTCAATTGGGGGAATGACAATTCTGGCCTTAGATTCTGCCTGGAAGGCATCATATTGATCTACTGAAAAAAGGAGTAGGGAATCTGTTGCCTTCTGGATATTGTTGGACTATGAATCATAGAATCATAGAATCATAGAATTGCAGAGTTGGAAGAGACCACGAGGGCCATCCAGTCCAACCCCCCTGCCACGTAGGAAATCACAATCAAAGCATCCCCGACAGATGGCCATCCAGCCTCTGTTTAAAGACCTCCAAGGAAGGAGAGCCCACCACGCTCCGAGGGAGTGTGTTCCACTGCCGAACAGCTCTTACTGTCAAAAAGTTCCTCCTCATGTTGAGGTGGAATCTCTGTTCCTGGAGCTTGCATCCATTGCTCCGTGTTCCAGTCTCTGGAGCAGCAGAAAACAAGCCTGCTCCATCCTCAGCGTGACATCCCTAACTATCATCATCCCTCACTACTGGCCATGCTGGCTGGGACTGATGAGAGTGAAAATGCGAGAATACCTGGAATGGCCACAGGTTATCTATCCATGCCTTAAATAAATAAAATTCTTCACAGAAAGTAGACTTAATGGAAGGCACAGCCACAAGTGAGGGTGGTGGGCATGGACTGAATTGGTTATAAAGTGGAACAAGGAATATTTATGGTGGTATGCTTACTACTAGCTGTTGGCCATAATGCGTGTCTATGTGCCTTCAAGTTGCCTCTTGACTTATGGTGACCCCATGAATTTCATAGGGTTTTCTTAGGCAAGGAATACTCAGAGTTAGTTTTGCCAGTCCCTGCCTCTGAAATATAACACCTGATATTAATTTGTGCCCTCCCCTCCAAGTACTTACCAGGCCTTTAGAGTATTTAGGCCATTGGTCATAATAGGTAGTTTAGAGACAGCAAGACAAGGCAAATATCTACTACTTCTGGATGTCAAAAAAATGTGTGTGTGTGTGTGTGTGTGTGTGTGCGCAGAGGGAAAGGACATTTGTGGATGGTGACTGCAGTGTTCTTGGATGTTATTAGAGTAGTGGCTGGTGGCTTGCATTTCAGTGGGAACCAGCTCTTCAAAACAGTTTCTACTCCTTGGATAGATACCTTAACATTTGGATAAAACCCAGAGTGGATTCACCAGCCCACTGACGTGGAAGCCAAGAGTTGGCATTGAAGTCACCCCACTCATCAGAGCTTGGCAGTGATACGTGTTGGAATATGTGGATTGCCATTACATGTAAAGTCTCCCTTTGTCTGGATGAGGCCAAAGGCCTATTGAGTCCAGGTAGCATTCTGTGTCCCATAGTAGTCAGTCAAATGCCCCATGGAGCCCACATGCAGGAGATGAGGAGGACACCCATCTTTCACTGTTATTCCCAGAAGCTGGAATTTAGTGACACACCGTCTTTCAACATGAGGGTTGCATATAATCATCTGTGATGGGGCTTTCTCTGTAGCAGCACAGTTCCTGACTGTGGCCTTGCCTACACTGGCCAGAATATCTTGGCTTCCTGCCTGCATATTCTGGCCACAGATCAGGCTCATTGCTCCCCCCTTACCTGCATGAAACAGATAGGAGTCCTCATGGATACACGAGCCTGTCTTTGCAGCTGCTGTGGCTTCCATCTACATCCACATTACCCATGGCCAGGAAGGGCCTTGGTCACATGCTGTGGGCTTGCTTCCTAGCTTCAGAGAATGTGACATGGATGGATGTGGCGGCAGCTGCAGAGGTGGGCTGGGGTGACAGTATGGCCTCCTGTGGACCTACAGGGCTTGCTCCATTACTTCTGAAAATAAGCAGTTTTCCCTGGGTATTTTGTTGAAATGTTTTCTACCCATCTTAGCCCCAGGTATCATGAGGACTGCCCGAGAGCAAAATGGGGCTCCAAGACAGGGGCAAGCCATGGCAAATTGTCCACCTAGACAAGGCCTGTGAAACCCAAGGAAAGTAAGAGTGACTCTATTCCTTTTGAGTTTCCAAAAGACAGCTAAGACTGTACCATGTCATGTGGTCTTCAGTTCTTAAAACCAGGATTGGTTGCTCTAGATATTTTAAATGTCTGTGGTTTTAAGCTATTTTTAAAGAAATAGTTTTAGCTGGTTTTTAAATGGTTTAACCTGTCCATGTTTAATGTTTTGCATGTTTTTATTGGTTGTACATCCACTTGGGATCCCTGGTGGAATAAGAGGTGAAGAATAAGTGCTTTAAATAAGTGCCACCTTGAATCTCATGCTAGGAGAAAGGTGGGGGTGTTAAATAAATAAATAAATTTCTTTTAAAATCTGTGCCTCAACATTTGTTAAAATGGTTCCATCTGTTTCCAGTGTTTTATTGGTTTTGAACGGATCATAAAGGCCTATGCCTAGAAGTGCTTTCTAAGCAAACAAGTTGGCAATATTTATTATTGTAATCCTGTACACACTTACAAGGGAATAAACCCCATTGAACCAGGACACATGTGGCAAAGCACCATTCGAGTATGATCAGGATGAAAAAAAGTTATTAATAAGGAAGGAAGAACACACTCAACCTCTGCTCTCCTCTCACCTCTGCTGAGTTAAATGAAGACAAACTACTCCTGCACTTTAAACTCAGTTTGCAGCAATTGAATTAAGGTGAGGAGAAAGTGAGAAAGTGGGAAGAGGTGAGAGAAACTGGGACATTTTAAAAGCAGTTGGGAAAGTGTGATGGTAGGGGACTGCTTGGGACTGTCCCTGACAAATCATGAGAGTTGGATGGATATGAGATAAATACAGGAATGCACTGTCTATCTTGGTCATCCAAAAAAGTTTTCTTATACTGAATTTAAAAGTTATTCTTCTAGTCTGACAGTATCCACCCACTAATACCCATTATGAATGGAGAGAATTTCATTTCATTTCACATTTCAGTATGAGCTCACCAGATGCCCCCCTTCTTATTTCAATCTGCAAAACAGAACATGGCTATTATCTTTCACAGTTATTCACATGTCTCCAAAATGAGTGATGTCATATTCTGAACCAAAACTGCACATTGGGAGGAATGTAGAGAGAACATGCCTGTTTATAGGGGAAATATGTATATACCTGAGAAGCATGATAAATACTGCTGCGAAAATGTATATAGTTGGCAAAAAGGTGCATACATTTTAAGAGGAACATGAATGAAAACACATATACATTGTGTGTGTGTGTGTGTGTGTGTGTGTGTGTTTTAAGTTATGTGGACATGGAACAGAACAAACCAAGGACAAACTGGGGCAGGAGGGTAAGAAAGTAGAAAATGGGCCCATCTCAATTGTGGTGAATGGTAGTTTTCCAGAAGATTCTTTCCCAGCTCTATTACTTCAAGGTGTATATGCTTGTCACTGTTAATTTAAGTGCTGTAGCTCCATCCTATGGAATCCTGGGATTAGTTTTACAAGGTATTTAGCTGTCTTTGCCAAAGAATGCTGGTGCCTCACAAAACTACAAATTGGAGGAGTCTGTAGGATGGGGACATAGCAGTTAAAGTGGTGTTAAACTGCATTATTTCTAAGTCTTCAAAAACCATGCACTTTTCTAAGGCTATTTCCAGTTCAGGACTTATTCTGCACAAACTTCACATGTAGTTGTTTCACACACAGCATTTTCTGCATGGAAAATAATATTTCAACATAGAAATCTCAATTCCTGCATAGAAAATGTTGTTTTCTATGCAAATCAACCATGTGCAAATTTTATGTAGAATAAGTACCGAACTGCAAATACTCTCGTCCATCCAAGATTGTTCTCATCAGGGTTTCTCAAAACATAAAAAACATGTTTTTCAACCATTTTTGAATATTATTGAATATTCTTTCCATCCCTATCCTGGATATTGTAGTTTTGTGAGAGCCATAGTGGGATCCGAATAGAATTTGACTAGTGGTGAATTTTAATTACAGTAAGACTCCCTTATCCACTGGGGATTGTTTCTGGGGGTCCCTGTGGATACTGAAAACCATGGATAATAGTGAATGCCATTGAAAATAATGGAACTTCTGGTTTAAAATACCATAGAGTTGCCATGGAGGACCTAGAAAATGGCTAGAGAGGACACATTTTTCGAGGAAGATTCTATGGTAGGTGTGCTGTTTTGTGTCCCATGGATAATTGAATCAGTGGATACAGAGGTCCTACTGTACCTCAACAAAGCACTCGTACAGATCCCAGAATTCTTCAGGATAGAAGCATTATGTTCAATGTGGTGCTATCAGATTACTATTAACATGTAGTATAGCTACAGATACTCTTTTAACAGGTGGTATGGAGGTAAAACTAAAGCTTGGAAATAACAAATTATGAGCAACGTAGTTATGTGTACCTAGTTACCTTTTAATGTAATGATAGTGGAACTAAGCCACATTTCAGAATTCACAGAAGACGCAAATGTTAACTTGTCCAGTGTAACAAGAAATGATTTCTACTTACTTTCAAAAAGGGTATTTTTAGAACCACTTCAATTGGATTTTTTTAAAAAAAGTTTTATGTCATTCTTTCATCAACCCTATTTTTTTCTCTTAAAAAAAAGAATAGAAATGAATAAAAAAAAACCAATGGAGAACAGTGGCTGATAGTGGCTCCAAAGTCAGAGGAGTGGTGAAGCCGCTCCATTTTTTGTCTGAACTTTAAATGAGCTCTCAAAGATGCTGTGCCTCTTTTGGGGGCAGGGTGCAATACCATGGACAACACCTTTAAAAACATGTGTGAATCCACAAGAAAAAGTCACTGCCACACTGGCATGGGAACCACCCATTAGTTGCCCAAGCCCCCCATTGGAACCACCCATTGGCAGTGACATGACAAGATATCCCCCATACCCTAATAAGTCACAGCCATGGGTTATAGCAGGAGCAGGTAACGTGGTTTGTGGGCTGAATTTAGCCCCCAGGCCTGTTTTGTGACTCCAGGGGTCAAAAATACTGCCAAATGCATGGGGACATATTTGTCATGTTATTGATCCAGGATGGAGTTTTTTGAAACAGGAAGGAAAAATGAAGTGAATTATGGTCACTTCCTGTTGTCAAAAGTCTCTCTTCTATGAATAAAATGTCCCAGATATGAGAAAAATGCTCCCCATATCTCTTTGGGGGATTTTGGGGGCATCTGGGACCAAAAACATTGATTTAGGGGTGGGGGAGAGGGAGGTACAGCCCTGCTGGTGGGCATTTCATCTTCCTACTCTCTCATAGTTGCCCATCCCTGGGTTATGGAGTAACAAGAACAGATTGCATCTTAAAAGTAAATTTCCAAGCTCTGTTTAGAACCAGGGATCTCATCCATGCCAAACAAAGTGTTCAGCTACCTGCTCATTTTCCCTGCCCTCCTGTATGAAAATCTCCCTGGTCCTGGTGTCCTTGGTCTTATTTATTACATGACCTACATTTGCAATCTACTTTGTTCATGCAGTGTGAGCCTTTTGCTGTACAGGGAACAATTATTCTCATCTGTGAGCAGAGAGGATTTTGTTGCTGCTGCTTTGCTTTATTTAAAATAATACATATTATAAAGTAGCCAAATGAAGAAGGGCTGATCACTTTTGACACTGTCCTCCTTGCTGGGCAAAGCATTTTGATGATCTGACTGGCTTTCACTAACAAGACCTGACAGAATATTAATGATGGGGCTCTTTGACAAACTGTAAGAGTAGCCATTGATGCAGATCTGCACCGTAAGGTCACAGCCATCTTCTCACATGGCTCAATTTCATTTTTAGTTCTACATATATCCTCAGTTTCTCCACAAATTATTTTGTTTTGGGGGTTTTTCTTGACCCTGACAGATCCTCCCTTAGGATATGTAACACATTAGAGCTATATCATTTCCACAGAGTTATCAGGCATGATATGATTGCCCAACAATGAAGCGTATTGCACATGAGTGTCATTTCAGGATTATGTGGGTTGTACAGAAATATGATTCCCATTTATTCTGGCATGCCTTTTCTCTCTGCTCTGTGTCTCTCAGGAAAAAAAAATTAAGCAAAGATATCTCAAAGACAAATGGAGGGAAAAGAAGCATGGGTAAAGAATTTAAACCAATTCAAATTGGATTTAGAGTCAATTTGAGAAGGACACAGAGCATAGGTTTCAGGGGTGATGGCACATCCTTCTAGTTTACTTCCTGTTTTTTAAAAAAGCCTCTCATGGGCCTAAAACTAGCCCAGGGATGACAAAAACATTGGCTGAGGTTCTGCATCAAAGGTGTAGCTATGATATTGTATGCTCTATCTCTGGCTCTGATTCTTGAAACCTACCTTAAAACCCAATCATGGAGTCATGGAATTGTGTGCCACTGGTGAGTGACATGCTGGAATGACATACTGGCAGGACCTATGCCCTTCCGCCAGTGAGCAATCTGCTTCTGCTCCTTGCACCATTGATTGCTGGTGGAAGGAGCCTGGGAACATCATCTTGGAGTACCCTTCTCACCTGCACCACAGAACCCCATTGTTTGGGAGAGACGACTGGCTTTTAAGGTGGGTTTGGGGAGCATTTATGATCATGGCAATAGCACCATGATTGTACTGTAGATGAGAGTAGGGACCAGTTACAAAATCCTAAGTCTAACTTATAACTTCAAAACTAACAGGATGCCAGGTGTGATGAAATTGCTCCCCAAAGCCCTAGATGTTGTGGGGAACGTTACGAGTCAAAACAGTAAGAGTTAAAACAATGCTGGTGGAGGCATGTTTTGGGGGGTCCTCCTCAGGTTGTTTTTGACCCAAAAATAGATCTCCAGACCTTGGGCAGTTTCCCACCCCAACTTACAGAAAGTATCTTTAGTGAACTCAGAATGCTGGTGTGTCAGCTGTGTTTTGTGTTTTGTAGTTCTGACCCTTAAAGCCATTCATGGCTTGGGATCTGATCATAATAAAATACTTTTAAAATTACTTTAATTCTTAAAATATGTTTCATCCATATCTACATGTGGGTTAAGGGAGGGGTTTATTATTCATGAAATGAACATACACATTTTAGAATAGTTTAAAACTATTGGAAACTATTCAACCAACAAAATAAGAATCACTACCCAAGTGTTCCCCTCACAGGTTCTCTCCTGTGCTCTGATCAATGTCAGTGTCCTCCTCCATTCCCCCACCTATATTGCCTAAAACTCTGCAAGTGTCCATAAGAAATAGGACCTTATCAATCATGGCCCCATCCCTTCTGGAATGCACTGTTCATGGTGAATCACCTGAAATCTTCACAGTAAATGTGCCATTATTTGCCAAAGACATGGCTCTTCGGGTAAGTGACTGTTGATTATCTTCTGAAAATAGCCTTGGGCTTTGTTTTGTTTTTTGCTGAGTTGGTATTTTGTTGACTGCTGCAGCTGTGCTACCATGTTCTATGTTATTTTAGTTGTACTGATATTTTGAATGAAATTTGTAATTAGTGTTGTCAGCCAACTTGAGTTTTGTTAAAGAAGGAAAAGGGTACGCACATGGTTTGAGACAAATATAGAAAAGTATCTCAGGCAATTCAAGAGGGGACTACACTTTTTGAATGACATAGCCATGAAGAAACTCCCAGGGGCAAATCCCTGTTATCTCCATTTGAGACTGTGGAGATTATCAGATGCAAAAAACAAACAAATAAACAAAAACGGGGAGGTCAGGAGGAGGGCGCTACTGTACTGCTACAAACTGGTGATACTGCACGACACCATCCTTCTCTTGTCCTCCATGCTGGAGGGATGAAAGGCACCACATTTTATTAACGGAAATTTCCGTCAATGAAAAATGGTGTGTGTTTTGTCCCTCCAGCATGGAGGAAGCATGGAGGAAGGATGGGAGGAGGACGAGGCATGTGGTATCTACTGCTGGAAGTGGGACATCCTGACCTCCCCAGGGTTTTTTAAAGAGTGTCTGATAAAGTCCTGTGTATGAAATATTAGAGAAGAGATCAGAGTAAACAATAGTAGAACAAGTGGATCTATGGTTTGAGTATATACACACTGTGACTCTTCACACCAAATGCCACTCTATGATATTATGTGAAGTCACAACACAAGGTGGTCAAGAGCAGACTTCAAAGTGCTAGCCCCACTTTACTTCAGGGTTCAGCCTGGCCTCCTCTTTACCCTCTGTTCCGTCCACCTCAGTTCCTATGGTTCCCTTAGTTCCTTCTTCCTGAACCTTTTCCTTAAATGTGTGGTTTGTGTGTTATGGTCACCCTTTTTATCTATAGTTTGAAGGAATGGACCAGCATCTGCAGTTGAACAAACAACATAGGGGAACCTTATTAAAGGGGAATAAAACAAACAGTAAAGTGGAATCTTATGCTTTAACAGTTCTTAAATCTCTATAATATTCTCCCTTATCCCTCAGACTTTTCCTCTTTCTGTCTAATCCAGCCTTTCTCAATCTTTTTACCCTGGAGGACCCCTTGAAATAATTTTCAGGTCTCAGGGAACCCCTAAATAAAAATTATACCTACAGCTCCCTTAAAAAAAATAATATCAGAAACAGTGAAAAAAATAGATGTTTATTATATTCCACATTGCTAGCAATACATATTTGATACTTGCAGGGTCAGAAATGTCTATAATATAAATATAAATATAAAATATAGCTCTCCAAAGTAAGACGGTCTCAGTTTAATCATCTTGGCTTCTAGGGAGAGTTCAGGTTACCATGATCTGCTGCCTGAGGCAGCAACATAGAATCATAGAGTTGGAAGAGATCACAAGGGCCATCCAGTCCAACCCCCTGCCATGCAGGAATACACAATCAAATCATTCCCAACAGATGGCCATCCAGCCTCTGTTTAAAAACCTCCAAAGAAGGAGGCTCCACCACACTACGAGGCAGTGTATTCCACTTCCAAACAACTTTTACTGTCAGGAAGTTCCTCCTAATGTTTAGGTGGAATCTCTTTTCCTGTAGTTTGAACCCGTCGCTCCGTGTCCTAGTCTCTGGAGCAGCAGAAAACAAGCTTGCTTGATCCTCACTGACTCTGACCCAAAGATTGAGCTCTGACCCCAACATTCAGCTACCAGACCCACAGTTTAAGAACCTTTTCTCTATAATGACTCCTTTACTGTAATGGCTCTGCCTTCTCCAAATCTGGTTTTAAAAGAATAAGCCCGAAGTCACTTTTATCAGAGTTCTCCTATCCACAGTTGGTGCCTGAGTAGCTGAATGACCAGAGGGTTACTTGGATTACTTGGTCAGTTTCCCCCAATCGGCTAAGAGCTGTACAGTATTGCAATTCTCTTTCCATTGTTCTGAATTTTAGAAAAAACTCATTTTGCATTTGTACCTTTAAATCAGTTTAATGCAAACCAGAGTCCTATTTTGTCCTCAGTTCTGGCAAATGATAAGGGTCCATGGATGGTTGCAGGAAGCAAACACAAACAATCTCATTCCTTGCCTCCTCCCCTTTAGCTGTCAGGCCGCCATGAGGAGCTTCATTAGCACATCTAAGGCAATTCAAAAGGTGGGAGAGAGAGCAAGGTATTTGGCACATAAACATCCTTTTCCCCTTTGACCCATAAAAGGCCCCTTTGCAAGCTCTGTTGGTGTGAAAACATTCACACACACACTCATTCCTCCCTGCTTACTTTGTGATGGAGGGGAGAGATAAGCCATTTCAGCTCACCACTTCTCCATGATTTATTACTATTTTCTCACGGAACCCCTGGCAATCTTTGGAGGAACCCTGGAGTTCCAAGGAACCCCGGTTGAGAAACGCTGGTCTAATCAATCTTCTCATACAAATTATTATCTGCATACAAAATATCTCATCCAAACCTCACTCATACATCACACACGTCTGGCGCCCTCTACTCCATTTGCTGTCATCAACAGGACTCCCCCCCCCGCTAACTATCATGCAACTGTTAAACATACAGAAACACACACACCCCACAACATTTCAATTTCCTGCCCCGGGATTGGTTTCCTGCCCTGGCACACACTCCTCCCATTTGCTTACTATTCTATCCATCACACACACACAAACATTGTGACTTGCTGTGTTGTTAAATTCTTGCTGAATTGGGGATCATGGAGGGCTGGAGTGATGCTGTTTTAGAAGCACTGTGCCATGCTTCAATATTACTCTTTGATAGTATCTGTTCAAGCTATACATTTCTTAGTAAACGGGGGAAATTGAGTATGTATACACCCTAGATTACGGTACCGCCTCTCCTCTAAGGTCCCATAAAGGTTGTCCTACAGCAAATGGTAACATTTCATCACTTTTCCTCTGCTGATTATTTGTTTTTGAACTGCAAGTTCAGACTTTCAATGTATGTGCTTGGCTGAGAAGCTAATGAGGCAACAGTTCCATGTTATTTATTTATTGAATATATTGATATCCCACAACATCAAGAAACAAGACATAAAGAAGCATGTGTGCAAAAGAAGAGGCAAAGGATGACAGTACAATTCAGTATTCTGCAAAGCCAATGATTCAGATTCAGATGCTAGCCTAGCTAGGGAATATTATTTATCAACTGAAATCTTGGGAGCTGAAAGTCCCTTCATTGCCGTTAAGTTCAGCTCTGTGACCTGAAGACTTCTGAAGACTCTCAAGCAGATGTTGTTATGCTGTCTGTCAATTGCAATTCCCATGGAAAATAGTTTCAAGCATCTGCTCAGTATTAATGTGGTTAGTGGGCGGGGGGCAGGTGGGGAGAAATGGGAGTCAGGGGAATATGGAGTAGAGCATGCTATAGATCTAAATAAAAAGAGCAAAGGATGAGAAAGCACCCCCCCCCCATGATGGTACAGCTGCCTAAACAGCTATTTAAGTTTTTATTCTCTTTCCCTTTTTCCAATAGAATACATGGCCTCACTCCCTGCACCCCACCTAATATTCCTATAACAACCTGGAGAGGAAGGTGAGGTTCAGGGACAGTGTATCTGGCCCAAGGTCAGCACTTAAGAAAGTATTTCCTCCCCCAAAAATTAACACATTGCTTGTGGCTCATTACCTGCTGAGGACATGTTAGTAATGCATTTCTAACATGTTATGTTTAAGATTTTTAATCATTAATTATACACACACTCACAGAGTTGAAAATAGAAAACTAGCCCAAAGTGGCCCCACACAATTTCAGATTTTTAGAGGTAATAAGGAAATGCTACTACATGAAGAGCTAATGTGGTGCACTGGGTTGAGAGCTGGACTATTACTCCGATAGACCAGGTTTTGAGTCCCCTCTTAGGCATGGAAACCCAATGGGTGACCTTAGACAAGTCGTACTCTCTCAGCCCCAGAGGAGGGCAATGGTAAACCTCCACTAAATAAATCTTCCCAAGAAAACCCAATGACTGTTGCAGTACCGCTGGGACATTTGAGCGTGATATTTTTCCTTCCCAGCGTCATATTTTACTCGCGATCAGCGAGTATCATGCTCAAATGTCCCATGAGTATCACGAAAAATATCACGCTCAAATGCCCCAGCGGTACTGCAACAGTACCGCTGGGAAGAGCGTCATTCGAAACTGGCGCCCTCTTGCGCAGCAGCGTCGCAACCTGGTGACGCTGCTTGCGTTACTTTTCTTCCATCCGAAAAAGTCCTTAGAATCATATAAATGTGGAGCTGGAAGCGACAGAAGGATCATCTAGTCCCAGCCACAGAAAACCACAGCTAAACTATCAATAGGAGAGGCCAGCCAATCTCTGTTTAAATTCATCCAATGGGGGAAAG
Organism: Gambelia wislizenii; assembly: GCA_030847615.1. Taxonomy (NCBI): domain Eukaryota; kingdom Metazoa; phylum Chordata; class Lepidosauria; order Squamata; family Crotaphytidae; genus Gambelia; species Gambelia wislizenii. The sequence goes on from JAUMIR010000005.1 coordinate 240,059,780, forward strand.
CCCACTGCTATCTGTGAGATAGTCTGTTCTACTGTCAAACAGCTACTACCATCAGGAAATTCTTAGTAATGTTTAGTCAGGTCCCTACCCTTTCTTGAGAGGCAGGAAATAAGTTTGCTCATCTTCTATTTGGTAAGCCCTTCAGATATTTGAAGATAGCTATCATATCACCTTTCTGTCTTCTCTTTATCCAGAAACTGGATAGCTCCTGTCCAACTCAGAACAGCTGTGGGAAGAGAAGCCATAAAACAAAGAGTGGATTTGCTGTTCCCACTAAAACAGATCCACTGGCTGCCCTTGGTATATACCTTTCTCAATTTTCACCTGTGCCTGTATTAAGTATTTCCCCAGTCTCAACCCAGATGTATGCATCCCTCACCCTAGAAGATATAAAGTAGTCTCTGTAGATATAAAGTAGAATTCTCTGTTATGTAACTGAAAAAGGAAGTCCCAACAAAATAAAACAGAAGCCCCAACAAGTTATTTCCTCTACTGTTGAACAGTTCTAAGCATCAGGAAGTTTTTTCTTGTAATTTGAAATACTTGGTTTGTGTCCTGATCTCTGGAGCATCAGAAAACAAGGTGGCTTCATCTTCTACACAACATCCCTTTGGGTGTTTAAATCTTGCTATCATATCTTCTCTTAATCTTCTCTTCTCTGTGCTAAACATATGCATCTCCCTAAGCTATTGCTTATAGAGCTTCGTTTCCAGACTTTTTGTCATCTTGGTTGCCCTCTTCTGGACAGGTTCCGGCTTATCAATATCCTCCTTGAACTGTTCTGCCCAGAACTGGACAGAGTATTCCAGCTGAGGTCTGACCAAAGCAGAATAGAGTGGCACTACTGCTTCCTTTGATTTGGACACTATGCTCCTATTGATGCAGCCTAGAACTGCATTGGCTTTTTTTGGCTGCTGCATCATACTGCTAGCAGAAGTTTAGCTTATAGAATCATAGAATCATAGAATTGCAGAGTTGGAAGAGACCACAAGGGCCATCCAGTCCAACCCCCTGACACGCAGGAAATCACGATCAAAGCATCCCCGAAAGATGGCCATCCAGCCTCTGTTTAAAGACCTCCAAGGAAGGAGACCCCACCATGCTCCGAGGGAGTGCGTTCCACTGCCGAACAGCTCTTACTGTCAAAAAGTTCCTCCTAATGTTGAGGTGGAATCTCTGTTCCTAGAGCTTGCATCCATTGCTCCGTGTTCCAATCTCTGGAGCAGCAGAAAACAAGCTTGCTCCATCCTCAACGTGACACCCCTTCAAATACTTAAACAGGGCTATCATATCGCCTCTTAACCGTCTTTTTTCCAGGCTAAACATACCCAGCTCCCTAAGTCTCTCCTCAAAAGGCATGGTTTCCAGACCTTTCACCATTTTAGTCGCCCTCCTCTGGACACGCTCCAATTTGCCAATATCCTTTTTGAATTGTGGTGCCCAGAACTGGACACAGTATTCTAGGTGAGGTCTGACCAAGGCAGAATAGAGCGGCACTATTACTTTCCTTGATCTGGACACTATACTTCTATTGATGCAGCCCAAAATCGCATTGGCCTTTTTAGCTGCCGCATCACACTGTTGACTCATGTTCAACTTGTGGTCTACTAGGATTCCTAGATCCCTTTCGCACGTAGTCTCATTCAGCCAGGTCTCCCCCATCCTATATCTATGCGTTTCATTTTTTCGCCCTAAGTGCAGTACCTTACATTTCTCCGTATTGAATTTCATTTTGTTAGCTTTGGCCCAGCTCTCCAGTTTATCCAGGTCATCTTGAATTTTGATCCTGTCCTCCAGGGTATTAGCTACTCCTCCTAATTTGGTGTCATCTGCAAATTTGATAAGTATGCCCCTAATTCCCTCATCCAAGTCGTTGAATAGCACTGGGCCCAGGACAGAACCCTGTGGCACTCCACTGGTCACATCTTTCCAAGATGAAGAGGAGCCATTGCTGAGCACCTTTTCGGTTCGGCCGGTCAACCAATTACAAATCCATTGAACTGTTAACTTGTCTAGCCCATATTTTACAAGCTTGTTTGCAAGAATGTCATGGGGAACCTTGTCAAAGGCTTTACTGAAATCAAGGTATGCAATGTCCACAGCGTTCCCTTCATCTACCAAGCTGGTAATTTTATCAAAAAAAGAGATCAGATTAGTCTGGCATGACTTGTTACTCTGAAACCCATGTTGACTTTTTGTGATTATGGCATTGTCTTCTAAATGTTCACAGACTCTCTGTTTAATGATCTGCTCTAGAATCTTCCCTGGTATCGATGTCAGACTAACTGGACGATAATTGTTGGGATCCTCTTTTTTCCCTTTTTTGAAGATGGGGACAACGTTTGCCCTCCTCCAGTCTGCTGGGACTTCTGTTCTCCAGGAGTTCTCAAGGATTATTGCCAATGGCTCTGAGATATGGTTTTATAAAACCCCTAGATCCTTTTCGCATGTACTGCCTTCAATACACTCATCCCATATTTTTGCATTTCATATCCCCCCTACCTCGCTCTTTATTATTGAGTACTTCTGGTGGGAGCAAATGCTCAGACCAACCATGAACTTAATATGGGCACCTATCTGCTGATGGGACCCAAGTCCTCCTAATAGGTCTCACGAAGAACAAAACTTGCCCCATGTACCTATATCCAATGGCTAGTCCCAATTAAAGAGGCACATTGATTTTATATGCAGGTTGATCTGCCATTCAAGCTTTTAATTCAATGGGTATATCCTATATGGAACTAGTCATAAATTTAGGTCAAGATGAAAATTGTGTGGACCTCCAGATGTTGTTGAACTGAAATTTCCAATAGCTTTAGCCAGCATATCCAAAGGCTAAGAGTTGCATTTCAACAACATCTGATTTAGGCCATGAAAGGGCCTTTTCTGAGTTGCCTCTCAATCTGAAGCAATCCCTAACTGTGGTTTTTCTGTATCTTCAAGTCATTTCTGGCTTATGGTGACCCTAAGGTGAAGTTATCATGGGTTTTTTTTGGGCAAGATTTATTTAGGGGTAGTTTGCCATTGCCTTCTCCAAAGGCTGAGGGAATGTGTCCTGCCCAGAATGTGTCCTGGTGGTGCAGTGGTTAAATGCCAGTCCTGCATGTCTGCAAGTTCAATTCCAGAGGGCTCCAAGGTTCACTCAGCCTTCCATCCTTTTGTAGGTCAGTAAAATGAGTCCCCGGCTTGTGGGGACAATTAGCTAACACACACTGGAAACCGCTTAATGCAGTGTAGATGTGTAAATTGATATTGCTTAAAACAGTTTGTACGCCGCTCTGATAGCCTTGTGGCTGAAGAGCGGGTTATAAAAAACAACAACAACAACACCAAAGTCACCCAGTTGGTTTCAGTGTCTGAGCACTGATTTGAACTCAGGCCTCCCAGAGTCTCCTAATCCAACACATAAACTGCTATACCAAGCTGACGCTCAGTCCCTAACTAGAACTGTAAAAAAATGCTTTGGGGTACCAAATTTGCCACTGGCTGTGACATTCTAGGAATTAGAGTCCTCAGAAATAACTTTTCCAAGCATCTGTCTTTCATCACAAGTTTTAGAGGGACTGACATTTGATAGGGAGGTATGGTGTTCAGCAGCAGCTCCTTGTTTCCTATGATTTGAAGTTTTACACTGACAGAAGAAATGTCAGGCTCCACTGACTGATCCTAGGCTTCTTGAGTCTTGTTGTTGGAATGCAATTCCAGTCACAGACTCAATACTGGTTCAAAAGGAAACAAGAAGGAAGTCTATGTAAGATATATAAACAAGCATGGCTCTAGCAAAAGGACAGCTTGCCAAGTGATGTTCATCGAAAATCCCCATTAGGTTTTAATACCAGAGAATGTTGCAAACATTTACACTCTCCATTTGCTATGATGTGTATAATAGGATTAAGAGGCTGATGTGATATGAAATCAAGTACTTTATGTGATTGCTCGTTCCAGTATGAAGACCAACTTTCATTATGGGTTTCATGTTAATGTAATATAATAACACGCTCAATGGTTAATGTGTTTTTATAAAATAACCACTTTTTTAAAAAAATGAGAGAGGAGGATAGTATAAATTTCAAAGTGTCAGGGAAAGGATTCATTAAAGCTTTTCACTGCCCCCCCTTACAAAAAAGTTAATGTATTCTCCTGAAACTTGTTTCAGCACATCATCTATGCTATCAATGGTTAATGTGTTTTTGCAAAATAATCACTTTTTTTAAAAAAAATGAGAGAGGAGGATAGTATAAATTTCAAAGTGTCAGGGAAAGGATTCATTAAAGCTTTTCACTGCCCCCCCTTACAAAAAAAAAGTTAATGTATTCTCCTGAAACTTGTTTCAGCACATCATCTATGCTAACACATATTATTGACTCCCTTTAGATATCCTGTTCAAATCTAATGAATATAACTGATGATTTCAAGCTTCATTGTTCATGTGGCAGAATATATTGGCTGGATATTTAGATAATGGTTATCTCTTTGTGTAACATTGTGGGTCAAACTAGATGGTACACTTAACACTTTTTCAAAGCAGCAGGGCTTTTTCAAGTGGCGAAAGACATGTTTGTCATTGCATTTGACTTTCTTCACCTCTATTTCTGGCATTCAGTATGCTTTTTTGTTATTAGTCATGTCTCTGTTGGTTCTGCTGGACCTATTAGCCACTTTTTATAACTTTGACCATGGTATCCTTCTGTGCCTCTCTGCTGGGATGAGGTTTGGAGGAGGTCTTTTACAGTGGACCACTCCTTCCTAGAGAAGTGAGCCAAAAAGTTGGTGCTGGGGGATTTTCCGTTCAGTTTTTTGACTACTTCCTGCTTAACTCCTTTGGATTTAGGACAAACCCAGAGATAGGAAACTTAACAGAAAAGGTTACAAGCATTTGGCTAATTGTTAATAAACTTTTTAAAAATCTAATTAAATTTCATTTACATTAGAAGGAGTGGAAATCTAACTCTTCTCTCTCTCTCTCTCTCCCCCTCTCTCTGGCTTTTCTTTGCAAATGAAGATTCAGGAAGGACTCATCCCACACTTTCTGCAAGCGCGCTGATGACTGAAAAGGCCAATCCAAGATAAACAAGTCCGGTTGCAGAAAGCACAGCAGAGGGTCTCCTTGGGTGATGTTTCTGGATTGTGATTCTTTCTGCGTTGTCATTTCTCTTCAAGACTTGTTTGGCATGAGTTTTCAAATAAAGCTGCAGCATTGTGGATAGTGCTTCTCCATGCCTCCTGATGTGAAGCCAGGGCGAACCATTGTTGGTGATCAATTTGGCCGAGCCTGAGATATTGCTTCAGGGAGTCCTTGTATCACTTTTTTGGAGTGCCCTTCTTATGCTGACCCGTGGCAAGTTCACCATAGAGTTCACTATTTCTGGGAGGTGATGATCTGGAAATCTAACCCTTAAGCTTGTGTTAAATCACCATTTAAAGCTGAATGACTGCACTAAAAGCAGAACAAAGCTGAAAAATATTGTCCACAATTTTACTCCCACCTGCCACATACTTTGTCCCTGTCTTGAGTGTGGGAGAGAAGGAAACAGATGCAAAAATGTTTGAAATCCCAATTTCTCATCACCCCAGCAAAAGCTACTCTCTTGCCTTCCCCTTTCTCCCTCCCATGTAATCTCATCTTCTTCTGTGCCCCTGCCCTTTCTTTGGCTGGCTGATTCCTGTGTTGACCTGGCAGAAACCCCACAGCTAAGGGCTTCAAAATTCAGTTTCACTGGAAAAAAGAGGAGCATGCATGTGTGTCTGCCTGCATGTGTGCATATGTATATGTGCATGTGCATGGAGGAACATCTGGATGCAAGCCACCCTTCCAAGCTGCCATTACTGTTGGGGCATAGAAAGATGCGCTGTGTCCACCACGACCACCTGCAGAGCTGTTCCACATTGACAGGACGCCAAGGAGAAGGTTTTCTTGAGAGACTTCTGCAAAAGACTTCAGGCTGAGAAGGAAAAATTCCTTCACCCCAGCACACTGCCTTGAGCTCTGGCTTGCCAAATAAAGACAGCAACAAGGCCAGCCTTCACTCAACTTGAGGGCTTTAATTTCTGTTTGCAGTATATTTACAATATATATACAGAGTATAGGACAACCATCTCTAATACTCATAAACCTCTCTCAAACCAACAAACTGCTTCGCCAAGCACCATCCACAACAAACCCACACTGGAGATAATTCCCATCTCCTTTTTATAGGCAGTTAAACTATGCCTGTTACATCAGGCATCTCAAGTATGCATACTCTCAAGTGCTAACTCTCACGCACACCTGCCACTGGAGCTTCACTACTTTCATTTCTAAGCTTACAGTTCCATCTTGTGGTCACATCCATGTCATTTCCTGACAATTACTACATGCTGGTTTAAAATCTTTAGTATTAGTGTTAGTATTAGTATTATTTCTTACTTGCCTCTCCCTATGGATTGAGGTGGGAAACAACAAATTAACATATAAACATAATGTCAGTTAAAAACACATATCAGTTAAAAACATATCAATTTAAAAGTGCAAGTAAAACCAAGACATTTTAAAACAATTAATACACAATTTAAAATTCACAATTTAAAATTATTTGGATAGGCCTGCTGGAAGAGACTAGTCTTCAAGGCTGCTTTAAATTCAGCAGTCATATCTCTTCTGGCAGGCCATTCCACAGTCTTGAGGCGGCTGAAGAAAAAGTTATCTGGGTGATAGTTGCCAGCCTAGTCCTGGCTGACTGGAGCAAATGTTCCCCAGAGGACCTAAATGTACAGCGCTGATTATACAGGAGAAGGCAATCCCATAGGTAACCTGGACCCAAACCATGTAGGGCTTTAAATGTAATAACCAACACTTTGCAACTTGCCTGGAAGCTAATTGGCAGCCAGTGGAGTGTTTTTAATTTTGGTGTGATATGATCACTCCTGGGTGTACCAGTGACTAATCTGGCTGCCGTGTTTTGAACCAATTGAAGTTTCTGAACTTGGTACAGAGATAGGCCAATGAACAGAACATTGCAAAAGTCCAGCCTTGAGGTTACCAGAGCATGCACTATCATCTTTAGGTCCTCCGACCTTGGAATTAATGGAACAATCATATTATTATGACCTGAAATGAAGAGTTCAAGATCTTGTGACCTAAATATTGTAGTCCCAAGGAGCTAACAAAAAAGCATGAAGTAGTTCTGCAAAAATCCAAGACAACATGTTGCTAGGTCTGCAGTTAACTATCTCTCTCATTTAATTATTTATAACTTCATTAATAATATAATTCAGGACTTAAATTAATGATTATAATTTAAGATTACCACTTTAGCTATATATACATACAGTACACACACACAAACTTATGTTACCCTTTTATGATAGAAAATTCCCAACTGACCTAGTAACTTAATTGATTTTTACAAGGAAGTTGCTATCTCTGACCCAAGCATGCAATCTACAAGCCACTTAAATACTACAAGCCAATCAGCATCCCATGCCAATCAAACAACTTTTAACAGTTTTAAATTGTTAAACAACTGCACAAGGAGACTCTCTCTCTCTCTCTGTGTGTGTGTGTGTGTGTGTAGCAGGGGGAGTTTTATAAATACATTTGTTATTTTTAGTGATATTTAGTTTCTATGGAGCTGTTCCCTATCAGGCATATATTTTAAGAAATGGGAAGGTTCACATTGCAGGTTTATTATCCACATCTGTGCCCCTGTTCCATTCCTTCTGAACTCTGAAGTCTGTTTTCTACATAGGTGCTATGTGTTTCAGTGCATTTCAGATGAATGTCAGCACACTGAGAATTAAGTGTTCTTTGGGACCATACAGAAAGTGGAAATGGTGAGACTCAGGAGACAGGTTAAGTAGGGTCAGGGTTATTAGTTTGCATAAGAGAACTTGAGCAACAAGAACAAATTGTGCAAAACGTAGGCGAGCTGAGAGGACACTCAAGAGCAGCTACAACTTCTGCCACCTTACCTGGACATTCTGCCCTGTCCCAAAGAGTGCTGTCAGCAGTACTAGGGAAAGTTACATTTGGACTACTGCTCCACAAATCCCCCAGCAGCATGGTCAGAGGCCAACCTGGCTTGAAGACTGTGGGAATTATAGTACAAAAACCCTAATATTTTGAAACTCTGGCTGCCAGTGCATCACCTGTTGGTTGTTGTTGTGTTTTTTTTAATAAAATATATATATGAAGATGGGGTAAGAAGTATGTATAAGTGAACTTAAGACAATGGACCATCGTCCATGGAAGAAGGATACTACCCTTCACTGCACAGTAGGGCAATAAACCCCTTTAAGAGACACAGAGAAGGCTTTATGATGAGACCTTACTCTCATTCCCTCTGCATATCTGCTGGCTGAGGCACCCACCACATTCTGGTTCATGGTAGGATTACTCCTGGCAGATGAACTTCACACTGGTGCCAAGAGAAAATGTATTTATTTATGTGTTTAAAACATTTATAGTTTGCTCTTTAGCCCAATGGACTCTTGGTCGGTGCAGCTTACAAAGGTTACAGTCCCTGCCCTTGGTCTTATAAGTGACATTTAGCACATAGCACACAAGGAAAAAATGGAACAAGAGGGGGATGGAAAAAGCAACTTGAGTCTCAGCTTTGGAGAAAAGACAGGAACAGAATAATAAAGATAAAGAACAGAATGGAACATAACCAGTGGTTATGTTCCATCCTAGAAACGTGCCCTGCCCAGCACAGCTGTGTTCTCAATATCATGGCCTCAATGCTGGTGATCCCTGCTTGCTCAAGGACAGCAACATTCGTCACATAGTCAGTCCAGTGTATATTTAGGATTGTGTGTATACAGTGCTAATGAAAGCATTCAAGGAGTCGTAAGTGGTGGTGATAGGTGACCCATGTTTCAGACCCATAAAGGAGAATAAACAGTACAATGGCTCTATACACACTGATTTTTGTGCTTCGCCTCAGGTGTTTGTTACTCCAGACTCATTTGTAAAGTCTTCCAAATGTGCTATGTCCTGCTTCTGGGATTTATAGTTTTGTGAGGTATTTAGCTTTCTCTGTCAGAGAGTTCTGGTGCCACAACAAACTGCAAATCCCAGGATTCCATTGTATTAAGTCATGGCAGTTAAAGCGGTGTCAAACTGGATTATTTTTGCAGTGTGGATGCAGCCCAAGCCTTAGCGTTGGTCCACCAAGCTACAGTGACTGGCAATGGCACTTCAGAGTTTCTTCCTTAGCTCTGCCTGGAGATACCAGAATTGTACCTGGGATCTTCTGTGGACTTCACCACTGGTCTACTTGAGCTTTTGTACATCTGGTCTCTCTGTTTTAGGAGGAGCTTGAAGTGTAGCTTTTCTTACTGTGCTTTCAGAACTGAGGTTAAAATCCTACATACAGTTACCTGAAAGCAAAGCAAGAAAAGCTGCACTTCAAGCTCCTCCTAAAATAGAGGAGAGACCAGATGTTTAAAAGGACTGCTACCTTTTAAAAACTGCAATTCCAAGAATCTCTGGGCCACCATTTCAGTTTCAATTTGCTTTTGTTAAATATATATATATATTGTCATGGAGCCATTCTGCCTGAAAGGAAGTCAATAGATATGTTAAAGAAATCTATCAATAAAAGTGTACAAAATGCATGTATTTTCAAATAGTAAAGTATAACAGAGGCATAGCCACAAAGTAAAGAAAATAAACTTTCCACATATACCTCATTCCATTCCTGCTAAAGCAACTAACACATGCTAACAGATCAGCAGCCAGAACAGTGGGAAAGAAAGAGCCAGAGGCTGAAAGCACTAAGAAGGACCCCCACCTGAGACTAAAGTAGGGAAGGCAGAAGCCTTTGGGTCACAAAGATAAGCTTCCCAAATAAGTCTGCAGAACTCCTGATCTAGCAAACCACACACCTCCCACCAGGGCCCTGACTGATTTTTTTAAAAAATTGTATTTGTCTTTTTGTTTGGACTACAAAATGTGGAAGGATTTTGAAGTAGCTAAGAACAGTGGTTTAGTGGAGCCAAGGAGTACCAAGATTTTATGATCAGCAAGGACAATGGCAGTAATGATACTTGCTCTGAAAGGAAAGGTTTATCATGCCTGCCTGGTGACAGAAAACTATTGTACAGCTTCAAGGATTTGTCTGCACTGGTCAGAATACTCCACGCTCTGGCTGGAGTATTATAGCAACTGACCCACGGTGCCCCCCCCCCATTACCTACCCTTCCATTGCGGCAACAGAGGGGTGTCCACACACCCACGGCCAGTGTGCGAAATAGCACTTCTCTTCTCTGTGCTGATCATATCTTCCAAGGCCAGGAATGAAGTGTCTGGCTGTGGTCACTTGGCCAGTTGCCTTGCAGTGACCTCAGCAGATGTGACACGTACAATCCAGCCAGGAAATGGCTGTTTTAGGCACTGCACAGTCCATGTGAGTGGACACACACACACACATTGCAGTAAAGGAACTCACCATTTTCTCCAGAAAAACTGGAGCAAACAGTGAGGTTTTTTCACCATGTGCTTGCTCCATTTTAAGGGGTATTTGCCTGGGTTTCTCTTTGGAACTGCCAGGAAGTCATCTAGAGAGTTCGGACTAGGACTGGGGCAAAAACCCTGCGTTTTCCGGACTGCTGGGTTTGGGAATGGGGGAAGGCCATTTCATTTGGCTTGTGTAGACAAGCCCAAGTAGATATGTATAGTGTCATTTTCTACACTGGTGTCGATTTCTACATTTTCTGTATTGGTTGATTGCTGCCCTTGGTGTCCTTTCCAACTCTATAGTTCTATGTGTGGGTAGTACAGATGGAAAACATATTAAAAAATATTAAAAACAGTGGAAAGACAAGTTTCTTGAGTGCTTGGAAACCTTGAGGAGAATCCTAGACAGGTGAGAGTTATCACATTTCAGGACTTATTCTATGTGAAAAATGCACATAGGATCTTTTTGTGCAGGAAACAGCATTTTCTGCACAGAAAATAACATTTCTGTGAAGTAAACAAATTTTCTGAACAAAACCCCAGCATTTTCCATGCAGAAAATAACATCTCTGCACAAAAATACTGTATTCTATGCAGAAATGTTGTTCTATGCACACAAAAAATCTCACATACATTTTTTTTTTGCACAGAATAATTTCCAAACTGTATGCAGTCTTCAAAAACTCCACCGTTTTTGACAACTGTTTTACAGCAAGGAGAAAAATGATAAAATTATTCCTGCTGATGTGCAAGAATGAAATTTATGAAGATTAACACAATGGGCTGTAGTCACATAGGCTTTGTTAGCTATTAGCTATTAATACTTTATGCAAATAAACCACTGACCAAGAGGTGAGGGGTGGCTTTCCTCTTTTGCTATGTAGCAGGCCAGAGTTACCCCAGAGTAAAATCTCCTTGCTTGCTGGGAACTTAATGCCCTTTGATACACACCAAGTAGCTTTTTCCCTCCCTGTGTGCCAATCCTAGTAACTTCTGATCCCTTCTAGACCAGAAGGGAGCCCTGGTGGTGCAGTGGTTAAATGTCAGTACTGCTGCCACAATGTTGTAAGTTCAATCCTACATGGCTCCAAGGTTGACTCAGCCTTCCATCCTTCTGTAGGTCAGTAAAATGAGTACCCAGCTTGCTTTGGCACTGATAAGCGGTATAGAAATAGAAGTGCTATTGCTATCACTGAGTGCTATAGAAGGACCACACTGATACATAAACTGAGGACAAAGGCAGATCCTGAGGGGATTCCACCCCAAACCATCATGCATGTGCACATACGCCTGAGGACTGGAAGCTGTTCTAGGACATTCTCATTTGTAGCTCATGGAGTCCAGATACAATGGCATATAGAGGTGTTTTTTCGTTGTTATAAATTCTTGTTGCATCCATTAAATATTGAAAAAATCCTTGCCTTGCCTCATCATGGCCATCCTCAAACCCATTTGATGTGGTGGCCCTGTTCAAGTGCCAATGCCCGACAATGATAACAACAGATGTACCAGAGAATGTCCAGAGGAGGTCTGGAAGCCCTATGAGAGTGGCTTAGTGAGCTGGGTATGTTTAGCCGAGGGAAGAGAAGGTTAAGAGGTGACATGATAGCCATGTTTAAATATTTGAAGGGATGTCATACTGAGGATGGAGCAAGCTTGTTTTATGCTGCTCCAGAGAATAGGACATGGAGCAATGGACTCAAACTACATGGAAAGAGAGTCCACTAAACATTAGGAGGAACTTCCTGACAGTAAGAGCTGTTTGACACTGGAATGCACTGCCTTGGAGTGTGATGGAGTCTCCTTCTTTGTAGGTTTTTAAACAGAGCCTGGATGGCCATTTTTCAGGAATGCTTTAATTGTGTATTCCTGCAGGGCAGGGGATTGGACTAGATGGCCATTGTGGTCTCTTCCAACTCTATGAGTCTACCCTCTTAGTGCAATCCTTCCAGTAGTGGGAGAGGAAAAAAATTTCCAATCAAGTGTATGTTATTGTCCGCTAACCCTGAATTGTGGGGTGGATTAGCCTTGAAAAGGAAATTGCAGGCCATTGGCTTTACAAAAGACTTGTTACAATTTGTTTCTTGGGATGAATCAAGCAGTTACCTGAATTTACATCACCAGCTAGAAGTCTCCTATACAAGGCTAATGGGCTATATTTGGCTTGATGGGTCATATGGGCTATGTAGTATGGACGTAATTTCATTCTCAATGTAATTTTAGCAATTTTCTTCTCACAGTGAGAAAATCTTTGAAAAGTGCAGTTTTTGAAACTTAAGTTGTAGCTTGGAGTTTATCTGCAGGAAATATGCATATTTTTTTCACAGAAAATATCACTTTCTGCAGAGAAAATCATTTCTGTATATAAAATCAATTACAGTAGTTTCAAGCTTATCTCACACAAAACTCATACTTTTTGTATGTGTGTGCAGAAAAGAACAGATTCCGTGCAGGAAAAAGCACTTTATGCACAAAAAATATTTCAGAAATATTAGTTTCTGGACAGAAAATGATGTTTCCTGCATAGAAATTACAAAGGGATGGGGTTTGCACACTGGGGGTGGGGAGGGGGGGTTCTGTTGAATAAGCTCTGATCTGTGAAGATTCTCATCTGTTCAGGATTCTCCTCATCAAGGCTTCTTGACATTTGAGAAATACATATTTTTTTGCCATTTTCTAATACTTTCAATTATACTTTCCATCCTTGCTGTGTAGTTTAAACCCCAGTGAAGAGCTAATGTGAGTTAACAATATCCTCGCTAAGGCAAAAAGTTGTTGTTTGATCTAAGGAACAAATGTACATTGTGTGGAATACAAGCAGCTGTTAATTTAGAGGTGTTGGTATTTGCTTTCCAAAGAGTGTCTGTAGGTATCCACCATGCATGACTGAGCCAGTCTCCACTGCCCTTTGACTGGCTTCTGTTTTGGTTTCTAATGAAGGCAAGTTTGCCACTTCCATCATTTTAGAGTTGCAAAGAGTGAGAATTAAATGTTGACTTGTGATGGATTGGAAAGAATATTGTAAATGGGAGACAGACTGAGCTACAGAGTCTTTGAGTGGAAACTTCTAATGGAATATGTAAGAATTCACAGTCTTGTGAAGATGACAGTTTTGTTGTTTAATCCTGATCTTCACCCTCTCCCCACCCCCAAAAAATCATTGTGTCTCAGTAATCAAAGAACTGGTGCCCGACATGCATTTTAAAAGGAAGTGGACTTGTTTGCATGTTAATGTTTGCATCTGGAGGAATTCTTATCTCAGTGGCTGTCTCCGACTGTCATTCTTCTATGCCTTTGCTAGGCATACATTATATTTTTGAGCACAGCCATGGGGAGAGGTCAATATGAAAAACCTTAATCTTATTTTCAACAAGTGATACACTATAGTTTACAGCTGCCCAGGATGAACACCAAACACTTCCTGGGAGGCAATGGACAGAGACTGAACAATGAAAAAAAATACAAAAGGTCCACCACTACAGTACCAAATTACTTAGGAGAAAAGATCCTCCTACTGTCCCACAGTATGGCAGTGACAGTTGCAACTAATCCTCTGCCATCCCATTTTTTCAGCTGCTTTTGAAATGTCCCAGTTTTTCTCTCCTCTTCCTGCATTCCCTCTTGTCCTCAGTTTATTTCAATTGCTGTAAAATGAGTTCAAAATGCAAAAGTAATTTGCAGTCAATGGACTCAGCAGGGGGAGAAGAGAGCAGGGGCAGAAACTTATCCTTCCCAGTAGGCTCAGGCAAAAGCAAGCTGCTGCCCCCTCTGCTTGCTTGTGTGTTCTTCCTCACTTATTTTGTCACCTATTTTGACCACACTCTGATGTTGTTTGGTGACACAAGATTTCAGGACCTGGAATGGGTAGGCTTAAGAGCAAATACAAACATTACTCAACTTTCTTCCAATGATCATGATTGCTATAGCTCAAATCAAGTAGACCATGTGTCTCTGTGTGGCTGTTCTCTGTACTGAGCCACTGAGTTACACATGGCTATATCTGCCAAGGCAGTTTTTGTGCACAGTTAGCCCTCTGTGTCCATGGATTCTGTATCCATGGATTCCACCATCCACAGCTTGAAAATACTAACCCCACTGAAAATTTTCCCAAAATGCAAATCTCGATTTTGCCATTTTATATGAGACAGCATTTTACTATGCCATTGTATGTAATGGGGCTTGAGCATCCACAGATTTTGAGATCCATGGAACCAAACTCTAGTGGGTACCAAGGGCCCATTGTATTGAGACCCTGGACTGAACCAACCAACCCAGGCTAGCCACTTGATCCTACAGGATACAGAGGCCTCCAAAAAGAGTTCCTGTTCTAGTTTATCTTTGCCAAAACAACAAAGACTTCCAGTAGTCTATAGTTTTGATCTTCAGTCATGAATCCTGGCTTACCTCTCAATTCAGCCTCCAGTTCATGTTTTTGTTTTCAGTCAGAGATTGGCAAATTCATTTGGGGGGCTTCAATCCCAAAATCCCACACAGGAATTTATGAATGTTAATTAACTCCTAAAGGACTGGACAATGTTGTATCTGCCTGCTTTGAAGCTACTGAAGTTGTGAAGCCTGTCACAAAAAGACTTGATAACCCTAATTCAGCACTGCTATGACTGCTTTGTCTCCATGCTGTCCTTCATTGCTGAGGGGACAGAGCATGTTTGCCTGGAAGGAGGAGAGATACTGGGCATAGCAATGCCCAGTATCACATTGCAGAATGTCAGGGGCAGAGTGAGACAGATTTATAAGCCAAATCCCTCCAGTGTTAGCCTTTTGATTCCTTAATACTCAGCCTACCCTCCCACTATAAGGCTCAGTGCAGACTTTGGCTAGTTGTCTCAGTACTGGGTAGGAATTCTCTCACCTGACTGAGAAGTTTTAGAAAAGGTGGTTTGGACATTTATTTATTTATTTATTTAGGCTACACTGCACTGAAGGCCTTATTGGCATGGGGAGAATTTGCTAGGGTTGTCAATAATAACTAATTTGGTCACAGGCCACTAAGTGTAGAAATGAGGCGAGCAAACAGGGAATAGTGTGCATTCAGTGGGCACCTTTGGTTGAAAAGGGGTTCCCTCACTTGCATCTAGGGCAGTTGGGAGAGGAGTAACCCTCAGGACCAGCCCAGTGGGGGATCCCAGGAAAGTAGCCAGGCTTGCAGCAGAGGTCTGGCCTGGGAAGGTCTGGCAAGTCAGGAATGACTAGTCTTCAGGGACTACGGCTAAGACTGGGAGCCCTGTTGGTGCAATGGTTAAATGCCGGTAATGCAGCCACAACATTGTGAGTCTGATTCCAAGGGCTCCAAGGTTCACTCAGCCTCCCATCCTTTTGTATGTTAGTAAAATAAATACCTGGCTTGTGGGAGAAAATAGCTAACACACATTGGAAACCACTTGGAGAGTGCCTAGCATGCTATAAAAGTGGTGTAGATGTGTAGGTGTTATTGCTTAACAATTTGTCAGCCACTCTGAGAGATACTGTGTCTGAAGGCCAGGGTATAAATATCTTAAATAAATAAATAAATAAATAAATAAATAAATAAGATGGCCAACCATTAGCAGTACAACCTGTGTGATGCATTAGCTTTGTGGGATGTACTATCTTTAATAATAATAATAATAATAATAATAATAATGGTTTATTTATATCTCTCCTCTCCCATCAGGATTGGGGCAGCAAACATCATATAAAACATTGAACTATAATCCAGCACAAATGTTAAAATGACCTAATTAAAACAACTATAAAGTAATAAATTTTTAAATATAAAATACAAATATTAAAATAAACTTAAAATAGAGAAAAGCATAAAATGGAGTATAGAGTAGAAAGTGGAGAGTAGCAAAATGGCAGCCAAGCATCCAGCCTAATCTGGGAAGGCCTGCCAGAAGAGATCCATCATAACAACCTTCTTAAAAGCACCCATATCATCAAGGTGTCAGATCTCCTCCGGCAGCCCATTCCACAGTCTGGGAGCGGTGGAGGAAAAGGTCCTCTGGGTAACTGTGGCTTTACACTTATAAAGAAATGGAAGTGACACACAATGGCATAAGAGCAGTCTCCTGGATAGTATCAACCTCTGCAGTGATCTAGGGGCTGTTAGGTGACTTACATCACTCCACACTGTGAAGCTGGAGAAGTTAGATTCCATTAGTTTGGCTAGACAGAATGCTTCTCCAAATAAGAAGTCATACATGATTAATAGGGCCTTTGATATGACTCCTTCCGTCATATGCAGGGGACATGTAAGAAAGTGAAAAGCTATTGGTCTAAAATTCATATGCTAATTCAAAAAAATTAAAGGTATGTATATTCTGGTGTATAAGACAACTTTTGAACCCTAGAAAATATCCCCAAAAGTCAGGGGTCATCTTATACGGTGGGGATACGGTTTGCCTCACCTGCCACCTGATCTCCTACCCCTTTGCTCCCTTTGCAAAGGGAGCGAAGACACAGGAGATCGGGCTGGGCAGTGAGGCAAAGCGTGTACTGGTACATTCGCCCCTCTCCTTTGCCTTTGCCCCCTTTGGGGAGGAATCAAAGGTGGAGGAGAGGGGCAAATGTAGTGGTTTGCCTCACCCACTGCTCATCTCCTGTGTTTTCGCTCCCTTCACAAAGGGAGCGAAGGTGCAGGAGACCGGGTGGTGGGTGAGGCAGACCGGGTACATTCGCCCCTCTCCTCTGCCTTTGCCCCCTTTGGAAGGAATGGAAGGTGGAGGAGAGGGGTGACTGTAGCGGTTTGCCTCACGAGGAGCCCTTGTAAAAGCGCAGAAGTTTGGCTGGCACGCTCTCCTCAGCCAGCCAGCCAGACAAACCTCCGAATTCCCCCTGGCAAAGCAGGAGGAACTCGGAGGTTTGTTTGGTTGGCTGGGTGGGAGGATCATTCCCAGCCAAACCTCTGCACTCCCCCCACCAGCCAGCCACCCCTCCCAGCTCCATCTCAGACTGGGGAAGGACGGGAGCTGGCTAGGAAGCTTCCCCCCACCCAGCCAGCCACCCCTCTGAGGTGGCTAGGAAGCTTCCTAGCCAACTCCCATCCTTCCCAAGTCCGAAGGATGTTTCGGGTAGGGCAGGTGGTGAGGGGTAGTCTTATACAGTGAGTATATCCCAAACTCTATATTTTAACTTAAAAATGGGGGGTAGTCTTATACGCCCAGTCATTTTATACACCAGAATATATGGTAGTTCTTACAATGATACCAGAAATATTCTTGTTTGTCATTATCGATAAAGAACTGGATCGTAAATATAGACTACTTCTACACTATATGATTACAGTGGCAAGAACACTGTTTCCTCAAACTTGGAAATGGTCTGAAGCACCAACAGTGAAATGAATTGTTAAAGTAGCTGAGTTATCCCAAACTGCCAAATTAACATGGGTTTTAAAGGATAAATCGATTGAAGATTTTTTGAATGATTAGAAACCATTTATGGGCTTTTTGAACAATAAGAAATCTAACAATGCAATAATTTACGGCTATGGTTATTAGTAATTTATTGGGTCTTTCAGTTTGCTCTGTAATGGTAGAACAGTATATTCTTTCTTTTGATTTTTACTTTTTTCATTAGAGTTTGTGATGGAGGGGTCAGAGTTCCTTGGTATGTTAGTGTATTAGTGCCAGTGTTTTAGTTAGTTACTGTTGGGTGTTTTAGGTCAGGGATTTGATAGTTTCAACTTTAGTTTAAGGACTTTTCCGGATGAGTCTTTTACAGCGCAAGCAGCCTCGTCGCGTTGCGAGGCTGCTGCGCTGCAGGGCGTCCCTTTCGGATGACACTCTCCCCTGCTGGTACTGTTGCGTTACCGCAGGGACACTGCAGCGTTATATTCGGTGGTTTTCTAATCACGAAAGTTGATAGTGATTACAAAACTGCCGAATATAACGCTGCAGTGTCGCCACAGTAACGCAACAGTACCAGCAGGGGAGAGCGTCATCCGAAAGGGACACCCTGCAGCGCAGCAGCCTCGCAACAGGGACAAGGCTGCTTGTGCTGTAAAAGACTCATCCGAAAAAGTCCTAAGTTTGATTGATTGATTGATTGATTGAAAAGATTTATACCCTGCCTTTCTCTTCTGCCTTTTAAAAGCAGCACACCCATTAAAATTCAGTTCTCAAATGCCTGCCTAAATAAAAACATCTTTAACTGCCAAGTCCTCCTAACTAGTTTAGTTTTAGTTGTGTATGTACACATATGTATATTTATATTTCATATGTACATATATTACATATGTGTACTCTCTCTCTCGTTTTCTTTTATGATTTTGCTTTGTCTTCATTTGGGTTTTGAAATATACCATTTCTGTCAAAATCGATAAAAATTAAATAGGGGGGAAAAAAAAGAATGACCAGCCACCCATAACCAGCCTGTAGAGATACAAGATAGCATTGGGGCTTCAGTGCTCATCTGTGGCAGCTGAGGAAAAGGCTAGAAGATGATCTCCCCAGCCTCAACTGAATTCTAGGCAAGCCTCCCTGAAAGTTGGGATTAAATAATTAAATAAAGTGATCCTCATTTAACCCATCACCTGTGTTTTAACTCTTTATTTCTGGGCATTTGTGCAAAAATAGCTGAATATACAAGGATTCCAACTCAGACTCTGGAGAGCTAAACACTGTAGATGGATTGAATTTGTTTCCTTCATTTTCCTCCAACATTTTTTCTAAGTCTAACATATGTTCCATCTGGAACATTTTTTAAAAAAATATGAGTTTTTTGGGGAGGGGATTCCTGTCAAAAACAAACTGAAATGAAATTTCTACCAATTGCTGTTTATAACTCCATAGGACAGCAGCTTGTAGGACACCATGCTATATAAATGACAATCATAGCATCAAAGGAGGTGCAATATAAACCAATTGTATCTACTTTTAGTGGAACATTGGATCAGGTTGGGGCGGGGGAAATAGTCTCAAAGCTTCCTGCTGTTTTATTTTAGCCTTGCAACTAATGGAAAGATTAGCTGTTTCCCCACTGCTGTTCAATTAATATCCCTGGTCTCCATGTATACCATGCCATTATTTTGATGCCATTCGATCTTTTCCTTCCATGAATCTAAACTCATCCATTGCTAAAGACACAATTCCACTTTTTTGCAATAATTACCTCATCTGGCATTTCCCCTTGAGAAGGACTATTCAACTGAATGAATTCTTTCCCTCATAAAATTGACTTTTAAAGTTTGCAGAGAAACACTGCATTGCTACAGAATTTTATCCTCAAACTAATAATCAGCTACATAGAAAAGAATTAGGAAAGAAAAGTAGAGAAGATGACCTGCATAATTTAGGATAATCAAATGTACATACATGTAAAAGGTGGAAGTCAAGGATGGGTTCCTATTCTTTCTGCTCACGTTCAACAGAAGATACTGTTTTTGCTATGAGCAGAAGAATATCCAGAAATTTACCATGAAACAGCATTATTGTTTGTACTTTGCTTCCTTACTTTCCTTACACGAAAGACTGTTTGGGAAACTCTTATCTATTGTCTGAGAATATTCCTATATACTTTTTTTCATATATGAAAACAACATGGATAAATCATAGAAAGATGGATAAATCTTGTGCCTTCTATTTCTATGGGAGACTCCCAGGGAATACCAGTGGTCTCCAGAAAAGGCTAGGAATGACTCCTGCCTGGACTTTTCCGGCCAGTCATAGTTGATAATAATGGGCTCTATGAGCCAATGGCCTCACTCAGCATAACACAGCTTCCTCTGCCCCTAATCAAATTGGATTCAGTTGAGTAATTTATCAAGCTCTTCAAATGCACTTGACTGCTTTACCAAGGCCTAGTCCATTACTCAGCCTAAATACCCTAAAAGCACCAGCTCACATCTCATCTTGCAAGCTAAGTAGGCTCAGCCATGGTTAGTACTTGGATCGGAGACTGACAGCCAATAGCAGATGCTGTAGACTCTATTTCAGAGGAAGAATCCGGAAAAACCACCTCTGAGTAGTCCATGGGGTTGTCTAAATGGTGAAAAAACACCACACAGAATGCGAGGAGAATCCTACCAGTCCTTGTGGCATTCCATGTGATTTTACCACATTGTGAAGGAAGGAGGCAAAAGGCCAAAAACCTCACCAGAAAAGCCTTTGTGGCTTTTCCAGTTTCTTTTTTAAAACAATGAGGGGGTGCTCATTTCTGCTCATTAGGACAATCAAGTCAATGTGATTCACTTGCCCAAATGAGAGGGAGCACAAATCTGATTGGCTGGATGAGCACAGAGGGCGGGGCTTGCTAATAAGTCAAGCACCCACTGTCGCCATGTTGGATTTTCAACTTAGGGGGCATGTGCTAGGTGAAAAAATGGGGTGTTGGGTTTGTTGGGGGTTTTGTGTGTGTGTGTTTTGTTGTTGTTGTTGTTGTTTTTGCTTTGCTTTTGTGTTCAAGCACATAATCGCTCAGTCACTCCTTGGACCTCATTTTAAAAAAAAATAAGGCTGGTGGCAGCCAATTGAGGTAAGTGCAAACACGTGTAAATCACTCATGGCCAGTGTATTTACTAGCAAGCATGTGAAGCTTATGGGGACAAAAAAAAACCCATTAGGACAGCTCTCAGGTGCTGCAAAATGCCATTATTGCAAGGGACTCCATTTTTTGCCGGCTTGCATAGACAAGGCCCATGCCTAAGAAAACCCTACAAAATTCATGGGGTTGCCATAAGTCAATAGGTCAGTTGACGGCACACACACAGCCCATAACTGTCCACTGCATAATGTCCAGAGGCCAATCAGAAGTGACCTTGGCACCAGTGCATTATGGATGGTAAGTTTGTGATGTGGTCTAACCTAACTTATTTGACACATCTTGATATGGCCAATCACTGTCGTGGTGAACAATTTCTTTCCTTAATGCTGGATGTGAACCCATAGACTTCTATACACAGTTTCAAGCCCTTTGCCTTGAGTACTCTTGCCTTTTAGTGCCAACTGAGAATTTTTGGAGTTGTGACTCTAGAGTTTAAGGCTGCACCACATCCTCATGGCAGAGAAACTTTCTTAGAGAATTGAGTTCAAATGCCACAGGTTCTTCCCTGTTTCCAGCAGACTTCAATGATACAAAGTGCTTATTTAACCTTACTGAGAGCAATGTTAAAATAAAATCTCTGTAAAGAGTGGCAGCAGGGGGTAGGAAGACAAAGCAGATAGATAGATAGATAGATAGATAGATAGATAGATCTACCTACTTATCTCTGGTAAAAAATACCAGGTTCTTGGAGTAAAATGGAGGTGAAAACCGGCTAAAATTATTAGTGTGGGATATGCGCTGTAATGCAACTAACACTATTAGGACTTTTTCGGATGAGTCTTTTACAGCGCAAGCAGGCTCGTCGCATTGCGAGGCTGCTGCGCTGCAGAGCGTCGCTTTCAGATGACGCTCTCCCCTGCTGGCACTGTTGCGTTACCACGGGGACACTGCAGCATTATATTCGGTGGTTTTCTAATCACGAAAGTTGATCGTGATTAGAAAACCGCCGAATATAACGCTGCAGTGTCCCCGCGGTAACACAACAGTACCAGCAGGGGAGAGCGTCATCCGATAGGGACGCTCTGCAGCACAGCAGCCTCGCAACGTGACGAGGCTGCTTGCCCTGTAAAAGACTCATCTGAAAAAGTCCTCCGATTCAAAGTAGGAGTGGGAATAATACCAGCTTTTATTCATTTCCTAGCTGAGAAAATGGTTTCTTGACACCTGAAGAATGCATACCCTCCAACTGTCCCAATTTGGCAGGGACAGTCATAATTAATCCTCTGTCATCCCATTTTTCAGCTACTTTTAAACAATTAAAGGGTATATGCATTCTTCTCCTTGCTTTAGTTCAAGGCTGAACAGAGGAGTGATAGCAGCACATCGTATGTAAACTGGAGAGAAGCATGGTAAAGTTGCCCACCACTGCTCTATCCTCTAGTGCTCCATCCTCCACAGGCACTGAACCAGTGAGTAGTTCCAACTATCCTGATTTGGCAGACGATCCCAATTAATCCTCTGTCATCCCACCTTTTCAACTGTTTTGAAATGTACCAATTTCTATCTCTTCTTCACACTTGGCCCCTTGGTCCTCAGCTCATTTTGTTTGCTGCAACTGAGTTCAAAGTGCAGGAGTAGTTTGTACTCAATTCACTCAGCAGAGGTGAGAGAGGAGGTCAGAATCTTGACCTTTCCAGTGGGCTCAGGCAAAAGCAAACTGCTGCAGCCTCTCTTACTCTGTGTGTTCTTCCTCAGTAACAACATTCTTGATCACATCCTGATGTTGATGGACCACATATGTCCTGGTTTTCATCTGTGAAATGTTAGAGGGTATGGGAATGCTGCTAGGAAGAATAAAACAACAGCAGCTGCAGCAAGATTTTTTCATGGTTCCCTCCTGATACTTTCACCTTGTAAATATGGAATTATTTTGCATAGCTCCACAGACTGCTCTAAATGTTTTTTCATGTTGTGCATGTGACCAGAGACAAAAAGACTTGGAATCATGCAGATCCATGGTATTTGCCACTGGCCATGCCACATCACTCCCTCTAATTGCCTCTCTAGACATCAACATTCTGACATCAAGGAGGTAAAGGTTGTGGTTCATGGAATGGGGAGATGGGGTAGAACCTCTCTGAAGTCAGATCCTACCGCTAACTTTAGGACATTATCAGACAGGAATGAAAAAGAGAGTTCCTGTCCCACAATTTCCACTCCTGCCCTTGTCCCATCCCTGACCCACCACAATCACCCTCCCCACTGCACTTACCTTCTCTAACATTGTTCTGGCCGCCCAGGAATGAATGGAGCTCTAACGGAACTCCCTTCACTTCCTGGACTGAAATCCTGTGGATTCTTGTGAGAAGACGTGAGTGCAGGAAATTCAAAAATAAAAATAACAACAACAAAAAAAGTGTCAGCAAGCACAAAAACACACTTTAAAATATTAAAGTAACCTGGGAAGGACCATAAAAGGTGTGTAACTTACCTGGATGTCCCGATCTCACCCGGAAGTGTTCTGGCAGGGACCACCCATTGACACTGGGATCTCGCCAGCAAAACTGGGCACCATGTCTCATGCATGGAAATCCATGACAGAAACGGAATGGGGGGGGGGGCTCTATTGATGTCTTCTCCCATCAATAAAAAACAGCGCTTGCAGAACGGGTGCATAATGTTGGGGGACGATGTCATCTGGTAAGGGAGCCCTTTTGCGATTTCCTGGCATTCCTGTAACACCACTTTAAATGTGTCTGATAATCCCCTTAGACTGAGGAGGGGGCTCTCCCAGAGACCATCAGGTTTCACAGTAAATAGATTTTTCTTCCAAATTCTTTAGCAAAAAAATAAATAAATTACAGTTTCCTATCACTTCACCTGGAATGCAAATAAGGAAAGGAACTGTCCTTTAAAAAAAAAAAACACTCTCTCACACACCTATAATATTGTTAGCTTGTTCTGAAGGATGATTTATGTATATTCCACCAACTTCTTTTATGGTGTATGTTGGCAGTTTCACACTGACATTTGCTCAAACAGGTGCTGTCTATTGAAAAAAAAAAGACAAAAGAATGCTTTCAACAAGATGCTCATACCCGTATACACAATGGGAGACAGTGGAAAAAGCCTTCTAGAACACTGTAGACATTTTTAGATTTTTGACTAGTAACGCCCAGCTTTTGCTATCACTCTCTCTATCTCACACCCTCCTCCATCAATTAATTACAATACAGGTGGAAGGAGGTAAACAGGTTTATCTTGCCAGTGACAGTTCAATCAGTGAGTAGATTAATGTGTATACATTTATGGCAGAAAGATAGCTCAGCTGGAGGTGGAAAAAATGAGGAAAATAGAGTATGGCAATAGACTCAACAGAGCAATAAGGGTACAGCACTTTTGTTGCTACTGTTGTTTATATCCTACTCTATATCAAAGATCTCAAGGTTGTAAGTCTCAGGTAAAATCAATACTAAAAGGTTCAAACAATTTAAAACAATAAAAATAATTTAAATAGATTATAAACAGCCACATTTTTACTTGGCACCTAAAGGAAACCAGGGTTGGTACCAATCGGACCTCCAACGGGAAGGCATTTTACAATTGAGGTGCCACAACTGAGAAAGCCCTTACCTATATCCAGTATATTGACCTCATTGGTCGGACACAGAGGAGTCCACCCACTCATGCACGGACCTCAATCCTCAGGCAGGCATTTAGAGGTATTGAGGTCTCCAATCACCTAGGGCTGTAAATGTCACCAACAAGTAGCTTGAATTCAGACTGGAAGGATATTGGCAGCTTCCAGACTGATTTTAAAACAAACAAACAAACAAAAAACCTGCAACAAGCACCCCATGTGTCTCTTGTTTTCCACTAGATATATGCACCACTAGATTAATTGTTGCTCTCCACTCACTGACACAGGATCAGCAGCTGTTTCCTTCCAGATGTTAAAGAAATGAAACTTCTACAATTCTTATGCTATCTAGGGCTGATGGGATATACCACCTGGAGGGTTACAGATTTACTAACTAAGTATATAACTTATCAGATTTCTAAATTTAGTCTAGTATCTTGCATTTAATATATGTAAATTGGTACATTTGTATCTCAATGTTCCTGAAAGGAGTTCCGGTCAGTTTGTAGAGAACTATCCCATTTTATCTTCAAAACAATTTTATGAACTAAGTTGTGCTGAGAGACTTGTGTCACACCAACCACACTGTGATCCTATACATGTGTACTCAGGAATAACCATTTTAAAAACTGTAACTGCATTAGCCTGTTGGTGCAAACACAATCCATTGTCAGTGCAAATGCTCCAAGCAACTTCTTGTCTTCTTGTAAGAAAAAGACTTCCTAGCTTGTGGCTGAGCCCATAGATACTATATCCTAGGGAAGTAATACGCTCTAGGAAGAACTGTTATGAGTGCCTTTTACAGGTGTGTCAATGCCCTTGCTGTGATGAAAGCCTTAATTTGAGTGGATAGGTATCATTTCTTAAGAACCAGAGGGGTGTTGTGGCTTGAGTGTTGGTTTAGGATTCCAGGGGATCATGGTTTGAATCCCCATGCAGCCATGGAAACTCACTATTTGACCATGTGCAAGTCACACTCTCTTAGGCCTTATCTACATGGGCAATTTACCATGGCTTTACTCTGAGAGCTCTACAGCCCATATGACACAGGGCATTTGCCCCAATCTGCCACCAGGCAGTCCTCACCACCCCCAGGGCAGAAACAGGGCTCAGGTAGGGGCAAGCCAGTGCAGGGCCCAATAAACCGTGTGCTCCTCTACTGGCAGTGCCTGAAAACAGGTGCCTAAGAGGCCAAACAAGAACTTGATGCAAATGCCCCCTGCATTTACTTGCAACTACTAACTTCTTCTTCTTCCCCATTATTCTGCAGGTCACATCTCAGGGATTACAGAGAAGCAAGAAGAAGGGAGGAGGAGGTGGGGGGGGAGTCTTGAAAGAGGTACATAAAGTCAGAGGAGAATTTGTCGTGACTGAGCCTCAGAGACCAAATTTCCTAGCAAATGTCCCCCTTAATCTGATTAAGGGTCTCTGCTATGCTGTCTCCCCAAGGTAGAAGGATGAGAGCTGTTCTGTTCTGGACTTCCTCCCTTTAGAATCTAGCAGGAAAATTGCTGAAGAGGCAACACATAAGAGTCGCCCGCCTTTGATCATCCCCAAAGAGCTTGATAAGGTAACCTTGGCCTTCAGTGCTTTTCAAAAAGCTGCTGAGCACCAAAGAAGGGGCTGAGGCTTTGATTCCAACTTAAAATGAAACAAGATGACTCTCTGTTGATCTGCTGAAAGAAAGGGGTGGGGGGAAGCAACTGAACTTTCAAGTGAGCAATAGCATCATTTAAAGCAGAATGCATAAGAATATTCAGAATAAGGACAAGTGTCCACCTCATAAAAAAGTTTCATCTTACCTCTGAAGGAAAGGCAGACAAGACTTGAGAAGTTTTTGGGGCAACAGCTTCCTGCAACCTTCTGTGCCAGTGTGACAAGAGTTGTTATATTTATATCCCACCTGACTGGGACCAGCGCTTCATGGTCTCAGGCATGGGTAATGTGAGTGGCTTGGAGGGACAGGGGGTGCATCCACACTGCAGAGTTATAGCAGTTTAACACCATCTTAAATGCCATAGCTGCATCATATGGAATCCTGGAATTTGTACTTTTACAAGGTCCTTAGCCTTCTCTGCCAATGAGTACTGGTGCCTCACCAAACTGCAAATCCCAGGATTCTGTAGGATGGAGTTAAAGTTAAGTTAAATTTAAAGTTAGGTGTCAAACTGTAATAATTCTATAGCGTGGCTACACTGAGGACTGATGACAACTTTTCTGTAGCTCTGGGACTCAAGGTGGTTTACAAAATTTATACAGCTAAAAAAAATTCTCATCATACATAAGTTACAGATATAATTAAACTATCTGAAGAATTAAAAGTACAGTACATGTTGATCTCCGCATCCATGGATTTGGTATCCATGGTTTCACTTATCCACATCCAAAAAATATGTTCTCTCTAGGTATTTCTAGGTTCTTCAATGTGATTCTATGGTCAACCTCTGGTGTTTGTCTCATTGAAAATAATAGAGTTCTCTATTATCCATGGTTTCAGGTATCCACAGGCCATTGACCTGGAACATATTGCCAGCGGGGATCTGGGGGTCGACCTGTAGTTAAAAGCATAACCACTAAATAGAAAAACTACAAATAGAAACAATACAGAACATTAGAAAAGGCCCTTAAAGGGTTCTGAAACAGTAAGGTCTTCACCTGCCTACAGAATGGTAGCAAGAGGGATGATCATCTAACCTATCTAGGGAAGGAGGTCCAGACCTTGGGAGCAGCCACTGAGAAGGCTCTGTCATGTATTCCCACCAGATGTACCTGTGAGGGTGTTGGGAAAATCAGAAATGCCTTGCTACTGCAAGCAGCAGTACTGGACAAGTTGTTGTGACTTTGTGGTCAATCAGCTTGTTCTGTGGTGTTTACTGCACGTGGGTGCATTTGTGTGCACTCAGCTTCATGAAAGGAAGAAGAGCAGCTTGTGCTGAGACAGGAATTTTATACATTATATTTTGCCCAGATTGCAACAACTCTCCCACACACACACAAAAATGGTCACCTCTCAGTCTCATGTTGGTGCTAAAATCTCTAGGGTGGTTGGAGAACCCTCAAGGAGCTATGGCCCTAACCCAAGATGGCTGGCCAGGACTAGAATCTCTGCAACTTAAAATTTTGTTACATCTATTGATTCTTTCTCTTTTCCTATCAGCCTTTAGCTACACAAAACTGGTCATTGAAACGACCAAGTCTCCCCTAACATACATATAGTCTTAGAAATCCAGTAGCTGAGTGGTGAAATGAAAGTTAAGAGGGTTGAGCCAATGTAGCACCCATACATGATCTGAGCACTGACCAAACCTCTTGTGGGTATTTATTAATTTTGTTATGTTGCTATTATGCCTCAAAGAACTAAAGAAGCATGCATCCCTCCCCCCATAACAGTGATAGAGTAGACTAGAATGTGATCCACTTAGCCATGCTGAACTGTTGCTAATGTGATCCTGAACATCATGAGAAATCTGGGGTTGGGGCAGGAGGTTTTGTAGCAGTTTAGGCCAGATCTTACACAGAGCTTTTGGACTTTTCAAAATCAGTATTATATTGGCTGTCCCGGTACTGATGCAGGAGGTGAGGTCTGGGATTTGACTATGGTTACCAGTTCAGTATCATCTCAGGACATGAGGTTTCTAGGCCAAAACCTGAGACCTGGGGTGGCTGTTGCTGATGTCATTAAGCATCATACATTAAGTACCAACCACGGTTGCTCACAGCTTGTTATTCAAACACACACAAACAATATACAGTATGCTCCTGTTTGGAAATTTAGGACTTTATCAGACGCACTAAATATGGCATCATAATGATGCCACATAAACATGAAAGGGCACATGTACCACACAATATTGTCCTTTTGTGTTTATGTCCTGCTAATTAGCCAATCTATTTTATTGATAGGACAAGCCGTCAATAAATCGGCTGTTCTGTTTTTTGTCAGCGTTGTCGGTGTATGAAACCTAGCGCTTGCCCCACACCCACATACTTACTCTGTCAATGGCTGGACCAGCCAGAACATTTCCTGGTGTCGAGGTAAGTGACACGCTTTTTATTACCCTCCTTGGGTTACTTGGAAGTTTTTAAGTGTCTATATTTTGCTTTTAAAAACTTTTTGCGTGTTGTTTTTGTTTTGTTTTTTTAAATTTCCCATGCAAGCATCTTCTCATGAGAATCTGTGGGATTTTGAACAAGAAAGTGAACAGAGCTTCATTGCTGGGAAGACTTCGGATGGGAGACAAAGGTAAGTCTGGTGGGAGGCATTCTTTTGCCAGCATAAAAATAGCTTCAATTATGCCGTCAAAAGAATGTCTTTAGTGGCTCATCTGATAAAGTCCTAAGACAGAAATCTTAATGTGAAATGAGATTTCTTTTTCTCACCTACTTAGGAAGATGGGATAAGGACCAATTCATCTTGCTTCTAGCCAAAAGGTGGATGCAAAGCAGAGCGGAGGGCGAGCCCCGATGCCCCAGTGACTAGGAAGGAAGGAGGAAGTTAACTAGATGAATGCATAGACTCCCTGGAGAATCGTTGCAAGTTGCAGCAACAAATCAAGGAAGCATTGCAAATTATAGCAAGCTGCTGCTCTCCTAGCTCAGCTGGAGATATGTACACAACCTTTTCCTCTTGCCTGCATCTAAGCCCTCCAAAACCAGAGGATTTGCACCCTCCTCTCCTTCCTGGAGAAGACCTATGAAAACTGGAAACTCAGGGCCAGGCCCTGATATCTGGCAACCCTAGGTTTGACCATTACTAATGAGGTTGCTCCCATTTTTGTGGCTAAAGTCTGTTGTCAGGGTTTAAGACTGAAGACATCTTCAGGACAGTGAGGAAGAAGTGGAAGAGAAGAATCTGTAACACACTCAGCCTAGGGTAAACAATCTGCTCAGATTTAATGAATGCAGCAGAAGGCACTCATTCTCCAAACAGGACCAGGACAACCTTAGGGAAAATCCAGTCTGTTTATATCGCAAAACAACTTCCATTAAGTGACTGAGAAACATTCACAAATATAATTGTGTAACCAACTCTTATCATGGGTTTTGGTGGTGTTAGGGCTGGTTTTTAGCTCTGCTATTTTGGAATACTGCACAGGGAATCAAAGAGAACTCTGCACTAAAGCCAGGCTCAGTGCTTTTCCTCTGTGATGATTTGAAATGTGGCACTAGAGAGACAGGTTTGCCCTGCAGCAATGTCATCTGTCAACCATCTTCCCTTTTGAAGTTTCTGTAAACATGTTAATTAACTAGAGGGAGAGCCTCTCCTTTAAGGGAACCTCAGTAAGGAGGCAAATAAGAGCATAGTCCCATGCTAGTAGAGATATTGGAATATTTTAGTAGTATGGTTTCTTGAGTTCATAGAATCATACAGTTGGAAGAGACCACAAAGGCCATCCAGTTCCTACCATGCAGGTACACACAATACAAGCATGACAGACGGATGGCCATCCAGCCTCTGTTTAAAAACCATCCAAAGAAGGAGACTCCACCACACTCTGAGGCAACATGTTCCACTGCTGAATAACTGTTACTGACAGGAAGTTTTTCCTAATGTTTAGGTGGAATCTCTTTTCCTGTAGTCTGAGTTCATTGCTCTGTGTCCTAGTCTCTGAAGCAGCAGAAAAAAAGCCTGCTCCATCCTCAATATGACATCCCTTCAAATATTTAAACATGGCTATCATGTCACCTCTTAACCTTCTCTTCTCCAGACTAAACATACCCAGGTCCCTAAGCTGCTCCTCATAGGGCATGACTTCCAGACCTTTCACCACTTTGGTCACCTTCCTCTGGACAATATCTTCAGCTTGTCAATATCCTTCTTGAATTGTGGTGCCCAGAACTGGACACAGTATTCAAGGTGAGGTCTGACCAAGGCAGAATAGAGTGGCACTGTTACTTATCTCAATCTAGACAAAATATTCCTATAGATGCAGCCTAGAATTGCATTGGCTTTTCTGGCTGCTGCATCCACTGCTGACTCATGTTCAGCTTGTGGTCCACTAAGACTCCTAGATCCCTTTTGCATCTACTACCATCAAGCCAAGTGTCACCCACCCTATATCTGTGTATTTCATTATTTCTGCCTAAGTGTAGTACTCTACATTTTTCCCTGTTGAAATTCATTTTCTTAGTTTTGGCCCAGCTTTCTAATCTGTCAACATCATGTATGTTGCCTGCAATAACTCACCATGTAAAAGGGTGGGTTTTACATGGTAAAGAGAGTTGGCACAATTCTTGGGATGCCTCACTTCAGACATTTGATGTGAGGACATAAGTATAGGGATGCTTGATTATTTTGTTCATGTCATATTTCAGAGCAAACCAACATTATTCATACCTCATGGAATGATGTGTGAATCAGAATGCCGTCAACAAATTTTCAACTTCTTTCAATTTTATCATGCACAGCTCAGTTCAAAGGCCATAACAGCTGAGAGATTCTGAGAGCAATAGCCCAGAGAAGAAACTTTTCTAACCTCTTGGAGAGACTTTTCTTCAGAATGACTCAATCATATATCAGCAAGGGAGGATACAAAGTCCATGCCCTGTTCTCTGATGGTCAGGTCTTGTTAGCAAGGTCTAATGGTCCAAATTCTATTCCTGTAAAGTTTCATACCACAAGTAGACCAGCCAGGAAAGGGGACATCTGGAAGAAGACTTAAAGAAGTCAAAAGAAAGAGAGTCATAACACCAAAGGCTTGTCTAGACCTGCAAAATACACCAGCTTCCCACTGGCATATTCTGGCCCCAGATCAGGCTCGCCGTTACCTACACAAAATGGGATAGAGTCAATATCAGCACACTGGCCTATATCTGCAGCTGCTGCTGCCACCACTGGTGTCTCTCTGAAGCCAGGAAGGAGATCCTCAGCATGTGATCAAAAACCCCTGCATGTGACCAGCCTTGACCACATGTTGAGGGCCTCCTTCCTGGCATCAGAGAGACCAGTGGCAGCAGCTGCAGATAGAAGCCAGTGTGCAGGTATGGATTCCTGCATTCCTGCAGGACCTTATCCAGGTTGTTTAAAAAATGGTATAACAGGCCATATCCTGTCTTCCCCCATCTTTGCCCCGGGGGGGGGGGTCATAAGGACTGCCCAGGGGCAAAATGGGGCAAAGCCCTGCATTGTTTGGGCTGCAGGGCTCCATGACAGGAGCAAGATGGGGGTAAATAGCCAGTCTAGACAAACCCCAAGTCAGGATGTCCAAAGCCATAGTCAAGCAGCAGTCCAAAGTCTGAACTAGTCCATTTTAGAGCAGGAACCAGACAGCAATAGTCCAAGAGGCAAAGTCAAACATAACTTATAGTCAGGCACCAGCAGATCAATCACAACAGGAGTTGGAGTAGGCTAGGAATGATTGATAATGCCCAGCTGTAGACACTGATCTCAGAAACCTAAGAAAGAACTGAGCTTTTTATGACTGAGTTGTTTGAGTCCCACCCAAAGCTCAGTTGCCAGCATACTCAATTCTCTGTGAGAGGAGGGCCCTGCACTTGAAGAGACCTCTTACTCCCAAGGACACCTCCCTGAGCCTTGTGCCCTCACTGGGCATCATTCTTACAGACTGGAAGTGATTCCAGCTTCCTCATCCAACTCTGTGGTCATGTTCTGTCCTGGGTCCAAAGAGGCAGCTGGCTTTTCACCATGCTTGGATTTGAAAGAAGTTGCATTTACCCACACTAGAGGAGTTCTTTGGTAAAATCAAAAGAGTGTATAGTATAGCCCTGAAGAGAAGAACCCAGTCCGTCATACTTGCCCAACAGAGGACATTGTTCTGACCTCAGAGAGAGCAGCCAGGCACAGCTCATACTGCCTTGATGCCAGCGGCTGGTGAGAGTCCCAACATTCCAACTGCCATTGCTC
Organism: Gambelia wislizenii; assembly: GCA_030847615.1. Taxonomy (NCBI): domain Eukaryota; kingdom Metazoa; phylum Chordata; class Lepidosauria; order Squamata; family Crotaphytidae; genus Gambelia; species Gambelia wislizenii. Next base: position 240,092,204 of record JAUMIR010000005.1, read on the forward strand.
TGGCCTCTGAGGGAGAGAAGAGCATCCAGCATCAGCCAGGCTTAATTTCTTAGCCCACTGGCACTCCCCTCCCCTCCACACACTTTCCTTTGTGCATCATGTCTTACTTAGATTGTAAACCTAAGGGCAGGAAACTGTCAAATTAAAAATATGTAAGTTGCCTTCGGATTCATTTTGGCGGAAGGGCAGGGTATAAATACTCTAAATAATAGTAGTCAATCAATCAATCAAATGTGTAGAGCAAGGATGGACAATTGCCAGAGGTTGCAGGCTCCATGGGACCTTGGAGGCCTGTTTTGCTGTTACCATTCTTTACATCCATTCCAAATAATATTGCATAATTCGGCAATATTAAGACACTCCACAAGATCTAGTAGATCGGGGAGGACCATAAGTGAGGTCAAGTGGAGGTCACTAGGACCTAAAAAAGGTGTCATGGAAAAGTACTGACATCCACCCCGAAGATAGGATTATGAGGAGCCCCCTAGTGGACAAAGCCATCACCGAGGTAAGTGCTAATCCCTTCTTGGACACATTAGTAATGAGTCATCTATCACAAACAAACAGTGACTGTAACCCCCATTATCCCACAAACACCTTTTCTTGCACCTTTCCGATCCCACAATAAGGAGGTCATAATCCCATCAACCCCAATGCCTCAGCTATTAACAACAATTAACGACGTTGCAGTTTCCTTTGTTTAACTGTGGGAAACCCATCTGAGCACTGGTTTATACCTTCAGGATACAAAATTGGCTATAAATATTAGCCCCAAATAATGGTCAAGTGTGAACAGTGCTACTGACACCAACATTCTGCCGGGTTGCTATGTCACCCTCATATCCAATTCTGAGTCTTCTTTGCTATCCAAAACTCTGCCCTTCTGGACTGGTAAGTATCACCCATACTTCCCCAAATCTATTCCTTTGTCCAACCTTCCTGCTTTAACTCTTCATTAGTTTTGTGTGGTTCTTGTGAGTGTGAGTGTGTGTGTGAGTGTGTGTGTGTAAAAGCTTCCACGTTATTTTCCAATAAAAACCATTATATTTCACTTTAATTCGGATTCTTAGCAGTTAGTGCTGGTATACAAAGGTGTAAAGGTCTCACAAGTTCCCTAACTTCTCGCAGCCATTCATTTGAGCTAATTATAATTCCCCCAATTAACATTGCAATTTTAGTGTCATGTGTAGGTTGCCCACGGACCACCACCAATTCGGGAAACACCAAGCCTTTGTCCATCCAACCCCCTAACTGAATGTAACACATCTTGGGTAATAACATGTAGATTGAGATAATAATTAAGAAAGGAAGTTTAACTCTTAACAGCATGATCCTGTATAGATCCTCTCAGAATTAAATCCAACTAAATTCAACTGAGATTACTTCCAGGTAAGTGTGTATAGGACTGCAGCCTAAGAAACAGAAAGAATGATATTACCAATGCTGTACTAAATACTTACACATTTGCAATGATAACAGAAGGAGGGCAGAGGTTTTAATTTCATTTAGAAATGTGAAGACAAACCAAATTCTATTGTGATCTGTCCTCAAGTGATGAGTAGTTTCAAAGGCAGCAATAATTGGGTATGGCTTTTTCTGGAGGAAGAATTACTAGGCATTTTAGGATTTTGTGATATTCATTTTATATTTCCAGATCTAAAAGGAAAGTATCAAAAGAATCCATGATTTTCAGGAGTGGGCAGAGAATGATGAGTGCTTGTTGGGGAGAGGATTAAGGAGAGGGAGAATGGAACAGGATATCATACAAAAGGGTATTGCTGACAGGCTGGAACATTGGACAGGCGTTTCCACTCTGCAGGAGTTTGTTGTAAGTCCCATTATAATTTGTAAAACAGGTTTGTTTGTTTTTAAATGCTCCATCCATGTATCCCCATTTCATAATTTTGAGAGGTATCTCCTTTCTAATTGCTTGATTGTTTTCTGTCTTTCCCCGCACTGCAGTTGCAGTATTTGCAATGTTGTTTTTAATATTGTACTATGTAATTTATTGTTTACTGTCTTGATCATTAGAGATGGCAATAAATACCATAATCATACTATTATATTGTACTTTAATCTCTCTCTCTCTTTCTCTCCCCCTCCCCCCCCCCGCCCTGCTCCCAATGATTTCATCCCACTTATGGCTTGTGTCCAGACTATCTGAAAACCATATGTCCCAATATGATTTGCCTAGGTTGAAGATCTTCGGGCTTTTTCTCAGTCCCACTACCATCACAGACATGTTTGGGTGAAGACATGGGAGAGAGTTGTCTTGGTAGCTGCTCCCAGACTGTGAGATTCTCTCTCATGGGAAGTTAGGGTTGCCCCTTCTTGTGCCCCATATTGAGAGAAGGCAGGCTGCAGATTACAAATAAATACTCTGATTTTGCCTCACCTTCTGATCCATCTTTTCCCCACTACCCTAACAATATATCATTCAGAGCACTATGATTCTTTTGCTCACAACTCTCTCTTGTTTCTTCCTCCCTTTGGAATAGGTATTTCTCTCTCTCTTTATCTTCAGCAGTTCACTCAGCTGCTCCGGTGGGATTCTTTGTGTTCTGCAAACTTAAGTGCTGTCTGATAAGCTAAGAAGGATCAGTGTGGTTCTCTCTGTTCACTCTCTGGGCTTTGCTGTGAGTAACTAAATTGCTTCTGAAACTGCAAAGTCTCTCCAGAACCAGTGTTAATGGCCACCTCCATTTTGTTCAAAACATGCCTTGTAAAAGAGATTTTCACAGACTCCCCCTGCCCCAAAGATATCATTCAAAACATTCCCTCTATCTCTGTTTAATAGAAGAATACTTTTTGGAGCTGTGAGAGGAAAATGCAGCACTTGCATTGGGGTTCTTTAATTTACTAAGGAGATAAGCGTCAGACTATTATCTGGGAATTAATTGCCAACTTTTGTCCTTGGCATTTAAGGGATTCTCTATAAACTTCAGGGACTCATGTCAGCAGATATCTCACAGCTAAACCACCTGGGGAGAATGTTTATTTCATTTGTCAGATCAAGATGATTTTGCTGAATTTTAATTACATCTGCTCTGTAGCTGCCTGCATGTGCATCTATCTACAAAAATTAATTATAACAGGAAAAAATATTAAGTTCAGACTCCTAGATCTAACTTTATGGTGCATATAGTTTTATACCCATGTGACTTCGAAATCAATAAACATTCAAAGGATTTGTGGCTTCTCGTGGAAAAGATACTCTATGGGAAAGTTCGCATGATCACATCCCAGCATAATAAGCTAAGATATGAATTATTCTTCAACTAGCACATGCTTGAGTCTTTGGCTACCTTCACTTCTTTCTCTGCCCAGGCCTTGAATAATCCAGGAAGCCTCTAATGAATCATAGTTTCCTTTTTCATCTGAAATCAGAAACTTTAGAAACTAGTAAAGTAAAAGCCAGGATATAAAGTGACCTCAAACTAGGGTTAACTAAAGATGTCGTGACTTGGTGGCTCACCTCCTTTTTGCTAAACTGTGTCCCTCTCAGGGTTTTCCCCCTCCTTGGGCTTATAATGCAGAAGCTTCACTGACATCATTCAAGGAAATATATAGAATTTGAAGTGAGAGCCAAAGTGGTGTAGTGGTTAGAAGGTTGACTGAGACATTGGGAGATCCAGGCTGAGGACCCTGACGAACCATGAAATTAAGTGGATGATCTTGGGCCCAGATAGTCCATTCCTTATGGTATTTCACTGTCTCTCAGGCTGACATCTGTCACAGCATTGTAACAAGCATAAATTGGGGAGCAGACCAATGTATGCCATGTTAGGCTCATTGCAGAAGAGGCAGGATATACATGCAACTCTCTCTCTGGCCTCTCTTCGCAAACGAAGATTCAGGAAGGACTCATCCCACGCCTTCTGCAAGCGTGATGATGACTAAAAAGGCCAATCTGAGATAGACAAGTCCAGTTGCAGAAAGCACAGCAGAAGGTTTCCTTGGGTGATGTTTTTGGGTTGTGATTTTTTCTGACTTGTCGTTTCTCTTCAAGACTTGTTCGTCGTGAGTTCTCAAATAAGGCTGCAGCATTGTGGATAGTGTGTCTCCATGCCTCCCATTGTGAGGCCAGGGCGGACCATTGTTGGTGATCAATTTGGCCGAGCCTGAGGTGTTGTTTCAGGAAGTCCTTGTATCGCTTTTTTGGAGTGCCCCTCTTACGCTGACCCATGGCGAGTTCACCGTGGAATACTATTTTGGGGAGGCGATGGTTCTCCATCCTAGAAACATGCCCTGCCCAGCGCAACTGTGTTCTCAATATCTTGGCCTCAATGCTGGTGATCCCTGCTTGCTCAAGGACAGAAACATTTGTCATATAGTCAGTCCAGTGTATATTTAGGATTGTGCGTAAACAGCGCTGATGGAAGCGTTCAAGGAGTCGTAAGTGGTGGCGATAGGTGACCCATGTTTCAGACCCATAAAGGAGAATAGACAGTACAATGGCTCTATACACACTGATTTTTGTGTTTCACCTCAGGTGTTTATTACTCAAGACTCTTTTGTAAAGTCTTCCAAATGCACTATATGCCTTTGCTAATCTGTGATCGATCTCTTTGTCAATGTTGGCATCTGAGGAGATGATGCTTCCCAGGTAGGTGAACTGCTGAACGGACTTAAGCACAGATTTGCCGACAGCAATGTGTGGATGGTGGTGTTCGTCCTGTGGTGCAGGCTGGTAAAGAACTTCCATTTTCTTCAGGTTGACTTCCAGCCCAAACAGCTCTGCAGCTATTGCGAAGCAGGATGTTAGGCGCTGCAGAGCTGCTTCAGTGTAGGCAACAAGGGCAGCATCATCAGCAAAGAGCAGCTCACGGACTAGATAGTTTAGAGTCTTAGTGCGAGCCCTCAGACAGCTTAAGTTAAACAAGCTGCCATCAGTACAGTAACATATATAGATGCACCGTCTTCTTCGAGCTCTGCTGTAGCCCTTTGGAGCATCATGCTGAAGAAGATTGTAAATAAAGTTGGTGCAAGAACACAACCTTTCTTCACTCCATTAGTTATTAGAAAGGGCTCTGAAAGAGCATCGCCATATCTGACTTGACCACGCTGGCCTCTCTCCCATGACAAGGTGGCATCAATGGAGAGGACATGCAACTAATACATCATAAATGTATTGAATAAAATAAAAAGGCTATAGTTCCCAGCGTAAATGTCAGAATGCTTACAGTGGGTTGAAGGTGTGTTTGGGTTGGAGTCAGTATGTGTCCAAACAATGTCTGGGCAACCAGCCAAAGACTGATTACAAAGACATAGCTGATAGCAGAGGCACAGAACAGTCAAGCTAATTACAGGCAAAGGAATCAAGGCAGCGTGAGGTCAGACACTTACTTTGCTAGCAAGCAAAACACAAGTTCACAAGCAAAGTCCAATGTACAAGGTCCAGTTCTGGCAAACAGAGTTCAGGATAGTCCAGCAGAATCTAGGTCAGGCAAACAGAGTCCAGTGTAAACAAACACAAGAGCAGTAGTTAATGAAGCTGCTGCCTAACTAATTGCTGCTTTCCATAAATATGCTGAGTTCTCCTCAAGCCCTCCTTTTCTTGTCTCCATACTAAGAAGGTAGGTATAGGTAAGTTGTCGTCTGTATCTGAAGAGGCAGGACCCTCTTCCAGAGCTGGTACTGCACTATTGTCTGTTTCTGAGGCCTGTAGCTCTGGAACATCCTCCTGCTCTTGAAGCATGCCCACTGCTTCAGTCTCTGAGTCAAAATCCATTTCCAAGTTCTGGAAGCAGAGCATGACAGTATGGGAGAAAGCCACTTCAGACCCACAGTCCTTGTGAGAGGAATGCAAGGTTTGGGGCTGAGGGAGAGTCTTCTTCAGGAAGGGTTACCACCTTCTTACTGCAATCCACAAGATCAGAGATGTAGTGGACCCTGGGCTAGCAGCATCAAGGTGGTAGAACTTTCTGATTTTCAGGGATAATGATGACGTGACCTCTCCTTAGCTTTTCTGTTCCCATGGAGATTAGTTACAATCTTCACATTTGCTGTGGGATGGAATTTTGTTTTCTTATTAACAAGATGTACCATTCCACCCCTATTGAGTGGCTCAGTTGAGTTTTTTTTAATATCCCTTTCATGAAGTTCAAGAACTGATATGATGTGCAAAAATATTCTGCTATCAGGCATTGGGGGGGGGCACTTAGCCAGCCAGCTGCAGTATGATGGTCTAATGGAACTTGCTGGCAATGAAATTTTAAGATGTAGCAAATGGCAATGCTTTATGAAGAATAAAAACCCTGGATCATTGCCTTCCTAGGAGTTAGAAGAGGAATGAATTTCCACTACCCATTGGTCAGCTAAAATAAGGTTTCCTGCCCATGGGGGTTTTACCACCCAATTTTGCTAGAGCAGTTATTTGCATGCATGGACTCTCCTGGCCATCCCTAATAGGATCCTAAATGACATATTTGTCCTTGATTCTTCTTTAACCTCCAATGCTACTCACCAGCTAAGGCTTCATCTCAGCGAGGATGGCAGATGCAGTTTTATTCATCTATTCAGGAGCGGGGTGATGGTTGGCATCCTCCTAGCCCACAGCCAATTGCTTCCGTTGGCTGAGACTCATTTTAATCTTTGATGGAAAACCTTGAAACTCAAACCTAGGAGCTGATCTCCCTCTGCACTTGTACAATCACTTCCATTTTTTCACATCATTTCCCCCTTTCCTTTACAGCTGCCTAGTTCACAACTAAGCAGTTATATTTCTGCCCTGCATTTCTTGTCTACTTCAGAAGGATATGAATATAAAGTCATTTATTTGAACCAACCGTGGAAGTAAGCATCATATATTTGTCCTGACTTCTCAATTCAATATTCAGTTCACAGTCACACAAAGGCAAGTGTAAGGGATGCAGACTTGCAATTGTGGTTCAGAATCTGTTAGGTTTGTTGGAAACACATTTACTTTATACAACACATGGGCCAAAGGTAAACTTTGAAATTATTCTAAACATGCCTACCATGCTTAAGTAACCTATGGTTTAGTTTTGGTTTAGTTCATGATTTCGTTTATGATTTAGTTTAGTTAGGAGTAAATCACCTAAAAAGAGGAGATATGTGTCCTTCTTTACAGAGATCTTCTGTTTGAAGGGGTGTCATAGGACAGTCTTATATCTGATGGACTCCTCTCTTGAGCTGTCTGGTCCAATTTCAGATTGCTTTCTTTAAAAAGAAAAAAATCACAAAGCAGGGGAGCAAAAACTCTAAAATTGCCTTTCAACTGTTAAGAGCTATGCAACAGAATTAGCACCTGGGCCTATTGATACCTTTATGCACTTCTTTATGTAAATATTTATATCCCACCCTATAGCTAAAGATCTCAAGGGAGCACAGAAATAAAATCAACTTGACCAATTTAAAACAAGTTAAACAAAAAAATTAAAAAGCTAAAAATACATTAAAGCTAAAAATACATTAAAGCAGCTTAATAAGTTCAATGAATCATAGAATCATAGAGTTGGAAGAGGCCACAAGGGCCATCCAGTCCAACCCCCTGCCATGCATTCCTGACAATCAAAGCATTCCTGACAGATGGCCATCCAGCCTCTGCTTAAAAAACCTCCAAACAAGGAAAATACACCACACGCCCAGGCAGTGCATTCCACTGCCAAACAGCTCTTACTGTCAGGAAGTTCTTCCTAATGTTTAGGGGGAATCTCTTTTCCTGTAGTTTGAGTCCATTGTTCCATGTCCTTGTCTCTGGAGCAGCAGAAAACAAGCTTGCTCCATCCTCAATATGACATCCCTTCAAATATTTAAACATGGTGATCATGTCACCTGTCAACCTCTTCTCCAACCTAAACATACCCAGCTCCCTAAGCCACTCCTCATAGGGCATAATGGCTTCCAGACCTCCCACCATTTTTGTTGCCTTCCTCTGGACATGTTCCATCTTATCCATATGCTTCTGGAAGTGTGGTGCCCAGAACTGGACGGTATTCCAGGTGAGGTCTGACCAAAGCAGAATAGAGTGGCACTATTCCTTCCCTTGATCTAGACACCACACTACTATTGATGGAGCCTAGAATAGCATTGGCTTTTTTAGCTGCCACATCACACTGTTGACCCATGTTCAGCTTGTGGTCCACTAAGACTCCTAGAACCCTTTCACATGTACTGCCATCAAGCCAGGTGTTACCTTTCTTATATCTGTGCATTTCATTTTTACTGCCCAAGTGTAGCATCCTACATTTCTCCCTGTTGAAATTCATTGTGTTAGTTTGGCCCAGCTTTCTAATCTGTTCAGGTCATTTTGGATTCTGATCCTGTCCTCTGGGGTATTAGCTATACCTCCTAGTTTGGTATCATCTGCAAATTTGATAAGCATGCCCTCTATTCCCTCATCCAAGTCATTGATAAAGATGTTGAATAGCTCTGGGCCCCGGACAGAACCCTGCTGGTTGCTTCTCTCCAGGATGAAGAGGAGCCATTGATGACTACCCTTTGGATTCGGCCCATCAACCAATTACAAATCCACCTAACAGTTGCATTGTCTAGCTGGCATGTTACTAATTTTTTTGCAAGAATATCAGGGGGGACTTTGTCAAAGACCTTACTGAAATCAACATACACTACATCCACAGCATTCCCTTCATCTACCAAGTATGTAACTCTATCAAAAAAAGACATAAGATTAGTCTGGCATGACTTGCTTTTCAAAAACCCATGTTGACTTTTAGTGATCACAGCATTCCTTTTTAAGTTTTATGGTGTGCTCTAAAATCTTTCCTAGTATTGATGTTAGGCTGACTGGGCAATAATTATTTAGGTCTTCTCAACAGTGATTTAAATCTGGAACTGTAATTGCTAGTGAATTATTTGAAAAGATTGTTCCTTGGGATTAGGTTTTTTTTTTCCTTCTGATATTACTGTAAGGTACATTTAAGCATGGTTTTTATCAACAAATATAAATAAATTGACGCCCCCTTGTCGTGGGAGAGAGGCTTGCATACCCTAATGATGTTTTGAGCTATGCTGGCGGTGGCATAATAGCCACTGGTAGGGTCTCCCATGCCAGACAGGTCAAAACCGAAGGGTCTGACAAAGAGCGTCAAAGGGCGGGATGGGCTCTCTAGCCTTGTGGCAACCGTCCTAGGAGAAGGAAACCCCAATCCCAAACCCGGGCGGATGGTGCTCGTCCAACCCTGTAAGGTCAACCATCTAAGAGAAGGAAACTCTAATCAAACCTACAGCCCGAGGACCTCGCTGCCACGTCCATGCTTGCAAGGCCACGGCAGATGAATCTCTGGTTTAAAGGGTGAGGCCAGTTCTGTGCACGCTGCGCTCCACCAGAAAAATCCATTGCACAGGCTCGAAGGACAAATCCAGTACCAAAAAAGCCCTGTAGCGACTGGCGAGGGATGAAACCGGCAGGTGTAAAGATGCACTGGAAGCCGCAGCCCCAACCCTGCATGCAGGCGGTTCAGGACATTGGTCGCTCAAGCCTGACCCGGGAGATGACAGTCTTGTTCATCAGCATCCTGAACGACCAAGCAGCCTTTTTTAAGGAGAGCATTGCTTGCTCCACATGGAGAGGGGCCTAGAAAAGGTGGCCTAACAAAAGCTCATCCCCAACTACCTGGTTGGCTAGCCGCGGCCAAAGGGAATCTTCTGATGCGGTCAAACCAAGGCAAAGAAACAAAGGCACACACCGGCCTCCAAAGGTGTAAATAAACTGACACTTGCATGCTGGAACATCAGAACCATGCAAGACTCTGAAGATAGTGGACGGCCTGAGCGTCGTTCTGCCCTAATAGCCCTTGAACTATCACGGCTTAATATTGACATCGCTGCTCTAAGTGAAGTTCGCTTCCATGAGGAAGGCAGCCTTAAAGAACATGGCGCCGGCTACACACTTTACTGGTCTGGCAAACCCAAAACCGAAAAACATCTGTCAGGAGTAGGCTTTATGATTAAAAACTCCATTGCCTCCAAACTCGAAACCTTGCCAACAGGACACTCTGATCGCATTATTTCCTTACGCCTCCCACATATTGTTCTCTTTAGTATATATGCCCCAACTATGCAAGCCGACCCTGTAGAGAAAGACAAATTCTACACAGACCTACGCCAACTCATACAAAAAGTCCCTGTAGAAGATAAAATTATTATCCTTGGTGACTTCAATGCCAGAGTAGGAAAGAACTCCGAAGCCTGGAAAGGTGTCTTAGGCAAGCATGGTGTTGGAAATTGCAATGATAACGGACGCCTCCTGCTAGAGTTCTGTGCAAAACAACAGCTGACTATTACAAACACAATCTTTCAGCAGAAAGATAGCTTGAAGACAACCTGGATGCATCCCCGATCCAAACATTGGCACATCATTGACTATGTTCTAGTCCGTCAGAGAGACATTCGTGATGTCCGTCATACACGAGTGATGCCCAGTGCAGAATGCCAAACAGATCATCACCTCGTCAGATGTAAACTAAATCTTCATCTTAAGTTCAAACCTAAGAGGGGTGGCATCTTAAAGAAGAGGCTCCAAGTCAACAATCTTCAACAAGCTACCTTGAGAGACAACTTCCAGGCAAACCTACAAACGAAACTTGAAGACCATCCTACAGATCCTTCTCCTACAGTGCTTTGGCAACATATCAAAAACAGTATCCTCCAGTCTGCAGAAGAATCCCTCGGGTTCTCCCACAAGAAAAATCTAGACTGGTTTGATGAAAACAACCAAGAGATCCAGGAGCTGTTGGCAAGGAAGAGAGCTGCTCACCAGGCATACCTCGCCCAGCCAACCTGTCATGCAAGAAAAGCAGCTTTCCGCCTCACATGTAGCAAACTACAACAAAAACTCCGAGACATGCAGAACAAGTGGTGGATCAATTTAGCAGAAAAGACACAACGCTGTGCAGATCTGGGTGATCATAGAGGATTTTATGAAGCTCTTAAAGCAGTGTTTGGACCTACTTATCAGGTCCAAAGCTCCTTATACAGTACAGATGGTCAAACATTAATTACTGATAAAGCCTCCATCCTGAATCGTTGGGCTGAACATTTTCAAAGCCCCTTTAGCGCCAACAGAGTAGTCCAAGCCTCAGCTATCCAACATATGATACAAAAACCAATGAAAAATGAAATGGACCTAGCTCCCACTTTGGAAGAGACCCTTAAGGCCATACAGCAGATGAAAAACGGCAAGGCAGCTGGGATTGATGGAATCCCACCTGAAGTTTGGAAACATGGAGGTCATGCACTCCACAAAAAATTCCACGAATTCCTTGTGAATTGCTGGGAAAAAGGGGAACTGCCATCAGACCTCCGAGATGCCGTCATCACCACCCTGTACAAGAAAAAAGGAGCAAAATCCGACTGCTGAAACTATCGAGGCATAACACTGCTCTCTATTACTGGAAAAATCCTTGCAAGGATACTCCTGAACAGATTAGTTCCTGCTATTGCAGAAGAACTTCTCCCTGAAAGCCAATGTGGCTTCAGAGCCAATAGGAGTACTACAGACATGGTATTTGCCCTTAGGCAACTGCAAGAAAAATGTAGGGAGCAGAACAAGGGTCTCTATGTAACATTTGTCGACCTCACCAAAGCCTTTGACACTGTAAGTAGAAAAGGTCTGTGGCAGATCCTGGAAAAACTAGGATGTCCCCCCAAATTCCTTAAAATGATTATCTTGCTACACGAGGGCCAGCGTGGTCAAGTCAGATATGGCGATGCTCTTTCAGAGCCCTTTCTAATAACTAATGGAGTGAAGCAAGGTTGTGTTCTTGCACCAACTTTATTTACAATCTTCTTTAGCACGATGCTCCAAAGGGCTATGGCAGAGCTTGAAGAAGATGACGGCATCTATATACGCTACCGTACTGATGGTAGCTTGTTTAACTTAAGCCGTCTGAGGGCTCACACTAAGACTCTAAACTATCTAGTCCGTGAGCTGCTCTTCACCGATGCTGCTGCCCTTGTTGCCCCCACAGAAGCAGCTCTGCAGCGCCTAACGTCCTGCTTTGCAACAGCTGCAGAGCTGTTTGGGCTAGAAGTCAACCTGAAGAAAACAGAAGTTCTTTACCAGCCTGCACCACAGGACGAACACCACCATCCCCACATTGCCATCGGCAAATCTGTGCTCAAGTCCGTTCAGCAGTTCACCTACCTGGGAAGCATCATCTCCTCAGATGCCAACATTGACAAAGAGATCGATCACAGATTAGCAAAGGCATATAGTGCATTTGGAAGACTTCACAAAAGAGTCTGGAGCAATAAACACCTGAGGCAAAGCACAAAAATCAGTGTGTATAGAGCCATCGTACTGTCTATCCTCCTTTATGGATCTGAAACATGGGTCACCTATCGCCACCACCTACGACTCCTCGAGCGCTTTCATCAGCGCTGTCTACGCACAATCCTAAATATACACTGGACTGACTATGTGACGAATGTTGCTGTCCTTGAGCAAGCAGGGATCACCAGCATTGAGGCCATGATATTGAGAACACAGCTGCGCTGGGCAGGGCATGTTTCTAGGATGGAGGACCATCGCCTCCCAAAAATACTACTCTACGGTGAACTCGCCACGGGCCAGCGTAAGAGGGGCGCTCCAAAAAAGCGATACAAAGACTCCCTGAAACAACATCTCAGGCTTGGCCAAATTGATCACCAACAGTGGTCCGCCCTGGCCTCACATCGGGAGGCATGGAGACGCACTATCCACAATGCTGCAGCCTTATTTGAGAACTCACGACGAACAAGTCTTGAAGAGAAACGACAACGCAGAAAGAATCACAACCCAAAAACATCACCCAAGGAGACCTTCTGCTGTGCTTTTTGCAACCGGACTTGTTTATCTCGGATTGGCCTTTTTAGTCATCAGCGCGCTTGCAGAAAGCGCGGGATGAGTCCTTCCTGAATCTTCGTTTGCGAAGAAAAGCCAGAGGGAGGGGATAAATAAATATGATGATGAAAGGGACATAACCTGTGGCTCTATATCCATTAAGAAAAAAAAATGACAATAATGACCGGAATTCTACATGCAGCAGTTAGTTATGTAAATGTAGTTGTGTAACTAAGTAGTATCTCTTGGCCTGACTCCTCCCAACCCTGATTTCCTGGGCAGCAGCTGCTGTGAGTGACACAGGTCTGTCCTCTTGCAGACTGGGACACAGCAGACTGATATCTCCCCTCCCCTCCCATGAGTCATTTCTTGTATGACAATCAAAAACAAGATTTCTGTCACCTTCCTTCTCATATCTCCTCCACCCTAGGTTTTAGCCAAATTTTAAAGTTGCTATCCAAGGTACAAACCTATTTGGAGAGGAGAGTTCAACACTTTGGATGGCTCTTTAAAAAGTTCAGACTGAAACACAGTATGCATTCACTGCCTCACTGTCATAGACACTGGTGGTAACTTTGCTTTCTAGCACTCCACTACAGATTATTTGTCTTAGAACCAGAAGTAGATAGTCCCATGAACCCTCCTAGTGATTCTTATGTTCTTCTGCAAACAGGACTGGCAGTTAATCCTTGCTATATAAATTACTGGCTCAAAATACTGTACTTTACTATCCTTACCAATGCTCACACCAATTCTTTGGTTACACGAACATGTGGACAATAATGTTATATTTTGTTCAATTTTTCCCACTCACAAAGTGTTGAGAACAAGATCGCCCCCTTCCCACCCACCCCTTTTCTTCCCCCATTCAAAAGCTGCTATTATTTGCTTCACTGCTGATATGGAAGCACAAATGATACCTGGTGAATTCTCCCCACCGTCACCAATCCCATGCTATAAATAATGGACGATGAATAGTGAATTGCCAACATGCACGCTGTTTGGAAGGAAGGACCCCGCAGGCTGAAATCTGTTTGCATAAACCATAAGTCAAACAATTACCTGATGACAAATGCATTCATAAAAACCCAAATAGGTGCATCGTTCATTCACGGCAAATACTAAACTTCTCACGTAAATTATTCACAAAGAACAATTCAGCCATGAAATTCACTGTTGACAAATTCAAGGTATTTCTTATGGGGAACTTGGGGAAGAATAATCTGAGCTACTCATACACGTTGTTGGCTTCTAAATTAAGTATAACCACAAAGGGGGGGGGACTTTATCAGCAATGTTTCCTAAATAACTGAAAGCCCCTGTTCACTACAGAGCAGCACAGTAAACATTTTGCATACAAAATGTTCCAAAGGAATGCATAAGAAAGAGGCTGACAGTGGTGTTTGGGAGAGTTCACCAAAAGATTGGGAGGGAAATATTCAAAGGAAAGAATTGTCAAAGTACTGGAAGGGAAGCATATTGTAGCTTCTTCCATCAGCTGGGAACCCCCTGAACCCCAGAAAAACACTATGGTAATGGGAAAACCATCCATAGGCCAGAGGAGGGGCATTTGCGGAGAGTTTGCTCCCTTACAACCACCAGAAACACTTGACTCATTGGCCAGCTGTTCTTCAACTGGGGAATTAAAAGAAGGCACATACTGGTCCTACCTGTCAACCAAGAAACCTAACACCACTGGGAATCTGTACCTACTGCCACCCCATAGGCCATTTGATTCTGATGTCCTGGTGGTGCAGGGGTTAAATGCCAGTACAGCAAGCCACAAGGTTATGAGTTCAATCCCAGGGGGCTCCAAGGTTGACTCAGCCTTCCAGCCTTCCATAGGTAAAATGAGTACCCAGCTTGTTCGGGGCAACTAGCTAAAAAACATTGTAAAGTGCTTAGGAAGTGTTTTGGCACTGATACGTGGTACATAAATATCAATGCTATTGCTATTCTCCACAGCCAACGGAAATAATCACGTATTCTTCAACAGGGGTACTTGAAAGAAAGCACCTTCTGGCCTTATTTATCAGCCCAGAGACCCAAAGCTGCTGGGATATCACACTTTCTGCCTCCCAGAAGAATATTAGGGCAATGGGAAGACCAAGCTGGCTTTCATCCAAGGGACAGAAAAGATGCTGCTAAAATGATTTTTAGTTGATTTCTCCCTGCAAAGGAGAACACTCTACTACAATTGCCAGTTGCCCTTGGTTGCCCTTATAGTTTGTTGTGGCACCAGAGCTCTCTGACAGAGAGGACTAAATATCTCACAAAACTACAAATCCCAGAATTTGTACTTTTGCGAGATATTTAGCCTTCTTTGTCAGAGAGCTCTGGTGCCACAACAAACTACAAATCCCAGGATTCCATAGGATGGAGCCATGCTAGTTAAAGCAGTGTCAAACTGCATTATTTCTGCAGTGTGTCAGCAGCCTGAGTATAGCGTTTAGATCAAGAATATAGCCTGAACAGGGGTTAGAAAGTCAAAATTAATTATAAGATCCTGCACTGTTGCATGTGGAGTGTGAAGCTCTGGAAACACAACCCCGTGCCTCTCTCCTCCCCTCAGCAACTCTCAAGCCATAGCAGCACTGCTATTGCTGTTAAATGGGCAAGCCCCTGTCAGGCCCTCAGGAGAGCTCAAGGGAGTGAAGGAAAAGGTGATTCCGGTAACTAAAAAGCAGCCTGTCTCAGCTGCAAGTGCAGCAGGGGGGAAGAAAAATGAGATTGTTCTCCTATATGGGGAAGCTTGACAGCTACTGGAGGAAGGTTTCAAAGGACACATAAACTCAAGCTAAACATGTGTACAGAAGGACCCCCGTATCCACTGATTCATTATCCACTGATTCAATTATCCATGGGACACAAAACAGCACGCCTACCATAAAGTCTTCCTAGAAAATGTGTCCTCTCTAGCCATTTTCTAGGACCTCCAAGGCAACTCTATGGTATTTTAAACCAGAAGTCCCATTGTTTTCAATGGTGTTAGCTATTATCCATGGCTTTTGGTATCCACGGGGACCCCCAGAACTGATCCCCAGCAGATACAGGGGTCCTACTGTATGTCACCAACAGGATTCCAGCCACAGATGACATAATTGATACTAGGTATGTCAAAGATAACCAGGAATGAAGTACTGAACAGGAAGGACATCAACACATGGCACCTTTGGGCAGCTGTTGGTGCTGCCTTCCTTGGGAACACATTGAAAGAATCATTTTTTCCATGCTTTGAAGTAGGCAGTTCAGTCTAGGAGTCATCATTTTTAATTTCATGCAACACCCCCAGGACAGTAAAATTGCAGCACCCAGCCACATGGCACTGGCCACAATACTGCTGCTACCCACTAGTGCTATCTAGGCTTCTTATTGCTCCAAGATGTGAAATAATGTGTTGTCTGGGCATGCCACCTGGTGCTTCTTGTGGCCCCCTGGTCCAGATTTCAACCTGTCATTTTAAAAAAAAATCTAGACCTTGTAGGAGCAGAATTATGGGTCAAAATGTGCAGTTACTCTTCTGTGCAATTGTTTTCTGAGAAACAAGATTGCCCTCCTCTGCCTTTGAGTGTGTTTAGCCACTAAGTGATGTTTCACACCTGTGACTGGCATTTGTAACCTGTCCCCCCTTAATTCCAATTTTCTATGTCTCTGGGTCAATGTTATTATTCTACAGGAAAGTCTAACTTTTGGAGGAATGGCAAGCTGAAGTCTGTTTTCCAGGGCTTCCTCTAAGAACTAAACAGAAAGCAATACCCTGAAGGAGGAGGAATGCAACAAAGAAGGGTAGAAAACCAAACCTTTCCACTTCAGGATGTAATTCTTTGCAAACTGTCTTCTTGAAAAGAAGCAATGAGTAATTTTTGTAATATTCTTCTTGGCATGAGAAAGCTTTTGGAAACCAAACAGTTTTTGATGACTATTTGATGCTTGTGCTGCGAAAAATTCACTCTTGGTATTTTTACACAGAAAACAGTACTCTCTGTGCAGGAAACATTTTTTTTTTTTTTTGCATAGAAAATAATATTTCTGCACAGCCTGTAAAACAGCCACATGCAAATTTTGTGCAGAATAAGTCTCATCAGTGCAGAACTCTTGTCAGGGTTGCCCAATGTTAGAAAAATAATTTTTTAATCATTTTTTGAATATTTTCAAATATCCCTCCCATCCCTAGGTGCAATACGGTTGTCCACTTTTGAAATTCCATGGAGTATGTGGGTCCCCCATCCCTTGGCTTGCTTCATGTTATGCATTTTTAGTAGCTGTATGGGGGCGGGAATCAAGTTCTTTCTTATGAGGGAGTTAGGGTTCTCCTGCTTCCTGACGTGAGAGGAGAACAGCCATCCCCATTATTGCCACCTTCTCTCCAGCACACTTTGCCTCCTGCCCAGTTGCTGCTCCTGCTATCAGCTCCCCTTTGTTTAATCTCCATTTCCTCCTACTTCTTCTTTTGCAACAGTGGTGGCACCACTGCATTCACTCGCCTGATCACCTGTCTTCTGTTTAAAGCCGTTTCTAGGACTTACAGACAGCAGCATGAAGTGAAGCAAGTGGGAGTAGAGGAAGAGAGGGTTGTAGGTGCAGTTCCAAGGGAGAGAAGCGTGGCACAAGGGGAAACAAGTTGGGGGTTGAAGGGTAACCCTGTACCAGCACTTTAAATATTGCTTTATTCTCGAAGAAGAGCAGCTGCTATTTAAAAGGTATCACAATGAAACACAATGGCAGAGAAAATGCCATTTATTTATTTTTTTGCAGATAAAATCGCTTGCATCCACTCTGACTTGGATAGTGTAGTTGATACAGGGCCAGTGTGATCTTGGTTCCTACTTATCCCAAGTTAATGGATACGTTTTAATTTGTGCAACCTGAGGATGTGGACGGGATCCTTAGAAAGGTGAGAGCCATTGCATGTGCCCTGGACCCTTGGCTTATAAAAGCAGCTGGAGAGGGACTGCCTGGGTGGGTAATAGGAGTAGTGAATGCCTCATTGCAGCAAAGCAAAAGAAGCTGTACTGAGGCCCCTACTTTAAAAAAAAAAACACTTCATTGGATAACTACTGGCCAGTCTCCAATATTCCTTTTCTGCAAAAGGTTCTGGAGTATGTAGTGGCCTCCCAACTACAAGGGTTCCTGGAGGAAATGAATTATCTGGATCCATTTCAATCTGGCTTCAGGCCTGGCTATGAGATAGAGGCAGCATTGGTGGATGACCTATGCAGGGAACTGGACAGGGGAAGTGTGTTCCTGTTGGTTCTACTGGACCTTTTGGTGGCTTTCGATACCATCAATCATGGTATCCTTCAGAGCCACTTCTCTGGGATGGGAGCACTGTTCTGCAGTAGTTCCAGTCCTTCTTGGAGGGGTGAAGTCAGAAGGTGGTGCTGGGAGATTCCTGCTTGACCCCATGGCCATTGGCCTGCAGGGTCCCTCAGAGTTCAGTTTTGTCCCCCATGCATTTCATCTATATGAAACCACAGGGAGAGATTATCCTGAGTTTTGGAGTTGGATATCACCAGTATGCTTTGTTTTCTGAGAAACAAGATTGCCCTTCCCTGCCTTTCATGCTCTCTATCCAATTCGAAGGAAGCTGTCTCTGTGCTAAACCAATGTCTGCTGTCAGTAATGGACTGAATGAGGGCAAACACATTGAAATTTTGGACTTTATCAGTCACAGCAAAAAAAAAAAAAGTGTCAAAACAACACTTACCAGACGACATTGTCTTTCAGTCATTTCAGAGATGTAGCATGGGTGTGAATAACACGTCCCTTTTTATTGATGGCTTAAGCCGTCAAGAAAAAAGGTACACTTTATTCATGCTTGAGCTACACCTCTGGTATGGCTGAGAACGTGGGTGTCTGATAATGTCACACTTTCTGTTCTTCTAAGTGTTCTTCTGATATGGTTTGGGACACAGTTTTGTGCCACATTCCCCTGCTTCTGATAAAGTAAGTCCTTAATCCAGACAAGACAGAGGTGCTCTTGGTCAGTCGGAAAGCAGATCAGGGAATAGGGATTCAGCCTGTGCTGGGTGGGGTTACATCCCCTGAAACCTCATGTTTGCAGCTTGGGTATGCTCCTGGGCTCAAAGCTGAGCCTAGATGCCCAGGTTTTAGCTGTGGCCAGGAGTGTATTTGCACAGCTAAAACTGTTGTGCCAGCTACGCCCATTCCTTGTGATGTCAGATCTAGCTAAGGTGACACATGCTTTGATTACATCCTATTTGGATTACTGTAATGCACTCTCTTTGAGACTGCCCTTGGAAACTGTTCAGAAACTCCAGTAGATCCAAAATGCTGCAGCCAGGTTGTTGAGTGGGGCAAGTTATAGGAAACATATAACCCCTTTGCTGAAACAACTCCACTGGCTGCCAGTCTGTTTCCAGGCAGAATTCAAAGTGCCTTTTAAAGCTCTATGTGGCTTGGGTCCAGACTATTTGAAAAACCATATCTCACCATATGAGCCTGCCCATGTGCTAAGATCTATGCAGGAAGGCTTTCTCTCAGTCTCACCACCATTCCAGGCATGTCTGGATTAGGATATGAGAGAGAGCCTTCTCAGTGGCTGCTCCCAAGCTGTGGAATTCCCTTCCTTGGGAGGTCTGGTTAGCCCTTCCCTGTTGTCTTTCTGCTGGCAGGTAAAGACCATTTTATTGAATGAGGCAGGATTCGCACTGGGGTTCTTCATATGTTGCAACAGCTAGAGCTTTTCATGGGGCATGTAGTGTTGTTTTATTTTATTCCATTTTAATACTGTTTAAATGTTTTTAATGACGTTTTAACATGTATTTTAAACATCAAATTTAGTTTAATTGTGTTTAACCTTTTGCATGAAGAACTTTTAAAATTGTTCTGTGTTTTTTAGATCCTGTATGTTGCCATGAATCCCATGATGGGAGAAAGGTCGGATATAAATTGAAAGAAAGAAAGAAAGAAAGAAAGAACGATTAACATGTTAAATTTGCACAATTAGAATGCAAATAAATAATATGCATATTTTGAATAATATGCAAATAAGATGCCCAAGTTTGAGAGGTGGGAACATAGCAACCCTACTGCTATCACAGAAGCTTACCAGAATGTTCCAGCATGGGAGGCAGGACACCACAGGGAATTTTGCCAAAGCCAAAACGTAGGATAGGGACCCACCCTTAATGAGGGTCACACTTCATCACTGTCAATACAGGTTTGCAGCTTGGAAATATCCAGTGCTGTTGCTTGACTTCTAGTTTGGGCCCCCATCTGTTGTTGATGGCTTGTTTCAAATTATCTTCAACATGCCATCTGAACTCCTTCCGTGGAACTGCAATATATGGCATGGTGGCTGCCATACATACCTTGGAAAACTATAGGTCAGATTACTGCCAGAACACTTGGTGTGGAACTTGAAAACCATTGGGAAGCTTTAAATGCTCTGGGATGCAGCAGCTGGAGTCCTGAAGAGGACTAACTGAAGAGCTCATATTAGATCCACCCTTTGAGAGCTGGGTAAATAACCAATGTGTTTTCAGGCACAAGTTGTTAGTGCTAATCTTTAAAGCCATAGATGGCTTAGGAACCTGCAATCTGAAGTAACTCCTTCTCCTAGATGTTCTTCTTCTTACTTTGACATCTTTAAGAAGCCTGACAATAATAAACAATACGAATGAACTTTGACAATAATAAGGAATAATAATGATAATGATAATAAAGCTACTATTATCACCACTTTCTCTATATACTATCCTTCCTCCTTCTCTTCTTTCCTTCCTGCTCCCATCCCATCCCTCTGCTCTTATGTAAAATCATTTTCAGGCCATTGCTCTATGTCTCCCTTCATGTCCCTGAGATATTCTTCCATACTTATCTCTCTGGCTTAGTTGCAGTCATATTTATACCATTTGAAAAGAATTGAAGGTACTGATGACCGTTGGATTTTATGTGTGGCTGACTTTGACTTCATGTAGTTTAATTGACAGGTGATTATACCGCCGTTTTGACTTTTATTATCTTGGTTAGTTATCCTAACAGTCCTCTGAGTAGAAAAGAGTGCCCCAATTCCTGGTTTCTTTTGGATGTAGGAGCAAACAGCTCTTGGTGGGTTTCTGTTGCGTACTGGTGGGTTGCTGGGTTGCCTGGCCACCACTATAATGGAGGTGGCAACAATGGTACTTATAAGAACACTGGACCCAGAATGTAGAAAGGGGTTTTATTTATTTTTTTGGTACTGGTTGGCTGGGGGATCCTGGGAGGTGTAGTTATTAAAAAGGTATCTTTTCTAAGCTTTGTTTGAGCTCCATGAGCAAATTCCTGGATCAATGATGTCAGCCTCACCCTTTGAGTGCATGCATCACAACTAGGATTCCCAGATCTTTGGGCCTAGGCCTGAGTCTAAAGGCTTGACCCCTCTTCTCTGGCCCTCAGGGAAAAGAAGAGAAATTGCAGGGCAAGAATATTGTCTTGCAAATTGTGTGTGTGTGTTTCTCATTTGTTAGACTTGTCTTTTTTGCTTTTTTGAGTGGCATACCATGTGCAACTGTGATTGATGCTTAATGTATCATGTTGAACAAGACATCACCAGAGACTGACTCATGTAACATCATAACATCAAATGGGACATCCCTGGGTCTTAGGTCTTGACCCTGAAATCTCAGTGTCTTGAATTGTCATGACCTGGCAACCCTAATAATGATTGGTGCTAGAATAGCTAAGCCAGTATTTCTAAAGAGTTTGTGCAGCTTGGAGCTCTATCTAATCAGCACTGTTGCTATGTCAAACCATGTTATTTTCCAAAGTTTGGAAAAGTTACTTTTGAGGGTTATAACCCACAGCCTTATCCAGCAGGCATGGATAGTGGGCAGGGCATTCTGGAAGTTGAAGTTCAAAAAGCTAACTTTTTCAAACTCTGGCCCTCATCACAAGATGGTGGTAGTGCAGATCATTACTCTAAGCTATATGCATACAAATTCCTTGCTGCTGCTGACTTGATAATACTGAGCTAGACCCTGCTGAACACATGTTGGATGAGCATAATTCAGCCAGTTGCCCTGGAGAGCTTCTGTGATTAGCTTAAGGCTCATCATGATATATGAGCAAGCAGCCATATCAATTGTGACAGTGGCACTGAGCTCAAAAGAGTGGCCATGTATCAACCTAGGACTTTTTAGTTCTCTCATTTGCCATCAGTTGTCATCAGTGACTGTGCTTCAAATTGGGAGGAGGTCTCAAGTGGAGTGCCACAGACGCTCTTCAATATTTTTTATCAGTGATTTAGATGAATGGGAGGAGGGAATCCTTATCCAATTTGTAGGTGATGCAAAACTGGGAGAGGTCACCAACACATTGGAAGATAGGAACAGAATTCAAAAGGACCTTAATAAACTGGAAAAGTGAGCTGAAATTAATAAAGTGAAATTTAACAGAAACAAATGCAAAATTCTACATTTTAGGCTACAAAAACCAAATGCACAGGCATAGGATGGTTGACAGTTGGCACATCAGTACTGCGTGTGAAAAGGACCTTGGGAAATTGAACATGAGCCAGTAGTGTGCTACAGCAGCAAAAAAAGGCAAATGCTATCTTAGTCTTCATTAATAGAAGCATAGCTTCTAATTCAAGGGAAGTAATAGTCTCCCTGTACTCTGCACTGGTCAAGCCTCATCGGGTGTACTGTGTTCAATTCTGGGTGACTCATTTTTAAAATGATAGAGACAAGTTGGATTACATTCAGAGAAGGGCAATGAGGATTATAAGAGGCATGGAGAGCAAAACACACAAGGAGGTTGAAG
Organism: Gambelia wislizenii; assembly: GCA_030847615.1. Lineage (NCBI taxonomy): Eukaryota > Metazoa > Chordata > Lepidosauria > Squamata > Crotaphytidae > Gambelia > Gambelia wislizenii. The sequence continues at coordinate 240,114,777 of JAUMIR010000005.1, forward strand.
TGGCTGGACATGTTCAGCTTGGTGAAGAGAAGATTGAGGGGTAACATGTTCACACTCTTTAAATACCTCAAGGGCTGCCACTTCAGGCTTGTTCTGTGCTGCCTCAGAGGATAGAATTAACTCTAATAGTTTTATATTACAGGAAGGTAGATGTCGATTCAATATTAGAAGGAGCGTCTTGTCAGTGAGAGCAATTCAGCAATGGAACCATTGTCTAGAGAGGTGGTGGGTTCTTCTCTGCACACCTTCAGAAAGAGGCTGGATAGCTACCTACTGGGGATGCTCTAGCTGGAGATCCTGCATTGAGCAGGGGGTTGAACCTTATGGCCCATAGGGCCCCTTCCAACTCTATGATTCAATGATTCTATGAAATAATATTGCTTTTCTTAATGGCTTGGCTTTTTCTTCAGTTCTAAGATGGATTTCTTTACTCTTAATTAAAATTCTTTCTGCCACCTTTAACATGCCTTCAGATATCTTTTGCCTGAGCTGGGCTTTCCAAATTCACCTCAAACTTAGCTTTAGGGAACATTCAGTTGGCAACTTTAATGTCAATATGTTTAAAGTATATTTATAGTCTTCACGGCACCTGGATTCCAAGATGTTTTATCTGTGCTATGAAGTACCTACCAGCCTCTTTCTCACAAGAGACATGACTTGGGTATAATATTATTTTTTTTAATTTCCCTTTCCAAGGTTTCTGCATATGTTTGGGAAATATGTTGCTCCCTTGAAGCCTAACCAGGACCTGTTTTTCAACAAGCTATTCAAATCAGTATGGTACATGGAGCTCAGGGTTTTAAGCACATAAATATATATCAGATGGAGTGGGGATTAGAAACACTTTTTCAGTAGCCCAAATACATCCATATTCCATTTAAAATCCTTTTTTGTTTCAGGCACTGAGCCACACAAAGTTTCCGTTTGTTTTCAAACATCCCAGCTGGAGTTTTAATTAAAAAAGACAATCTAGGGCAGTGGTTCTTAACCTTCTCTTTACCAGGGACCCCCTTTAAATATATTTTGTTGCTGTGGATCCCCAAATATGAATTCAATATTAGATCTTAAGTATTCTCCCTCACACACATACATGCCCACCCAGAAAAGAAAAGTGAAGGACCTTAAATAAGGGTGAATACCTGTTGGTGGATGCGGGAACTCGCTCGCCCAGCATCAGGCCTCATCACCTTTTTTTCAGCCAAATTTTGGGCAAAAGTGAAATAAGTTTTCATGAATACATTTCTTTAAGATTTATGAATACATTTCTAATTTTGGGAGAGCCAATTTTTATGATTTGAGGGGGGCTTGGGTGTCCCAGAAAACTGAGCTATGTGTGTAGGGGTAAAACACTTTTGGCCCCTGGGGGGAAAAAAGGCTGATGGGGGGGTTGGGGGGTCTTGGGGAATCCTGGAAGGTGCCAAAAGACCCTGCCCGGTCTGCATGTGGCTTCCACCCTGCACATTTCTTCCTGCTGCCCTAAATGGACTCAAGAAAAGAAGGGAGGATGATCAACAGCGTCCCTCAACATGAGATCCTTGTCAAATTTTAAATATTCTTTTTTCTGAAATGATGGTTTTCTCCCTGAGCATAATGCACCCAGAAAGAATTTTTTTTTAAGGCAAACATCACATAACAGGGAAAACATAATAATTAGATCAAACAACCCAGAGAGACTCCAGATGGATGAACAAAGCCTAATGAACTTGCTGGATTAAAAAGTAAAATCCCCACTGATCTTCATGAAATAAATTTCTGCGATGTGGCTCATTTCTCTTTTTATGGTGCTAGACATCTCTGGATACCAGGTGTGTCACCTGAGAAGGGTGTCTTTGTACAGTTTCAAAGGTAGACTGTGCTTTGTGAGATGATAGAGCTAAAGAGAAATCATGCCAAAATGCAGATCAGGATACATCAACCTCATTTACATGGCAAAATACTGCAAAATCTGTAAGCAAAGACTCCAGGAGAGCATGGTAGACAAGCAGTCAGCCTAGATGGTAAGTCCCTAAGAGGCACTGAATCCTCCGGGTGTTTTAAAGCTAGTTCCAGTAACACTCCTTGTATAGTTCTCAGATTGTCTCTTGTAAGGGGAATAACTTATTCTGGTTTGCTGATCATCTGGTAGGATAAGGGACCTCAGGGTACCAGGCCAGCAGAAGGTTTGCAGTAGACTGTGGTCTCCAAAGCATACAAAGGAGGATAGTAGAGGCTCAGTGCCTCCTTTGAAAAGAATGCTGACACATGGCTCTGGGTTGCCATGTCTCAGGGCACAAGCTGAAGTCTTGGAGAATCATTCCACTTATATTGGTCTCCAGGAAGGTAGACAAATCTCTGGGTGAGTGGCTCTGGAGGAAGGGAGGTTTTGGCTCACCTACCAAGCATTGCCAGAACCTCCATTATGACATCACAAGAACCTACTCCATGACATCACAAGGGCCCACCACTGTGACACCAGAAGGATTGGCCTTCTGGTTTCAGGTTTTGGCCCTGAAATTTCAAGGAATGCTGATCTAGCAAATGGATGCTGGCCTGGCAGTTCTAATATACAGTTGGTCCTGTGTATCCACAGATTCAGCATCCACGGATTCCACCATCCATGGCTTGAAAATATTCCAAAAAAGTAAATTCCAAGAAGCAAACCTTGATATTGCCATTTTATATAAGGGATACCATTTTACTATGCCATTGTACATAATGGGACTTGAAGCTCCACGGATTTTGGAATCCACGGGGGACTCTCGAACCAAACCCCAGGGGATACCAGGGGCCCACTGTACATTGCTGTTGTGGAGTGAGTCTCACTTATTTCACTGTATAGTCTTTGCATATATTAAAGATAGAAATCATGTGGCCTTCTAGATGTTGTAACTTGCAGGCTAACAACAAGTGCCCTGGTATTAGGGATGGGATGGAAATTTCCCAATTTCCCAAATGAGGCAAAAATTGGAGTTTCCAACCCGTTAGTACAGGATTTTTAAAAAACCCATGAAAAATTCAGCTTTTCTGAGACTTTTTTTTTTCCTGACCCAAAGCTGCACAGTGTTCATTGAAAAGTGTTAAGCTTTTCCAGCTGACACATACCGGGTACTGTTTTTCTGCAACTTTCCCTCCTTTCTCCCCCCTGCCCAGCCCCAAAGTTGTGCAGAAGTAATCTTCTTGTGTGGTCATCTCTGATTGGGTCTGCATTGCCAACTTCTGATTGGCTCTCCAGTAAGGTGATGTGATGTCATGTTTAGGAAATGAGGTTCCCACTCCTTTAGCCATACCTGATTATATGGAATCCAGGGAATGGAATTCCACTGCTGTGAAATAGGTTTGGAGATGAACTCCATGATGGCTGGGTAGGCCATCATGACAGATGTCAAAATGGCTGGGAAGGGAGAAAGGAGGGAAAATTGCAGAAAAACAGTACCCCATATGTGTCAGCTGGAAAAGCTGAATTCTTTTCAATGAGCATCCTCTAGCCAGGAATTCTATGAAACATGGAAGAGGGAGTTGGAGAGGGGAGTTGGGGAAGGGGGATGTTGCACATGTTTGGCAGCTGACAATCTAGTTTGTGTTTTTCTTGGAAACCTCCCTCACCTCCCCAAGGCCCAAGCTCTCCTCCCACTCAGTCCTGTCTGGTTTGATAATGATGTGTTAGCGTGCACTGGACACTCAGTTCATGCTCAGAGGGACCATGCAGCCAAAAAAAGTAGCAGAGTAGCAGAATGCCCATTTGCCCAAAGATAACCAATAACATCCCAATAAAGTACACAGACACACAGGTGGTGTCTAAAACTACCACCATTGACTGATATAATAAAATATATACAGAGAATCCTCTCTGTGGAAAACATCAGAACTTAGCAGCTTTTGCTACTGCACAGCCCAAAAGTCAGCTTGCAACTCATACACAGTCTCATAACACATACAGTAACATCCTGCCTCAGTGAGATGTACATTATTTCACATACAGATTACATGGATGAAAATAGACACCTTTTGCTTCAAGGCTAAATTCTCAGGCTACATACCCATAACATAGACCAGGTGCAGCCTTGTTTACACAGTATGCCCCCTGTAGGCAAATATGTTTATTTGTTTGCTCTGTTTCTCTTTACAGCAGGAATTTATCAGACTGCACATCATACTGACAGACAGCTGTAACATCTTTTTGCAGCTGACAATTTCTACACAACTTTGGGGCTGGGGAGGGAGGGAGGGAAAGTTGTGGAAAAACAGTACCCAGAGATTTATATTTGTATTACTGTGTTGTTGTACCCCGCCTCGATTCTGATGAGAGGGGCAGAACAGGGAGGGGAAGGGTGGTTCTCTCTTCCCTCCCCCCCCCACAGAAGCCTTTTTGCCACTGGTAGGACCAGGGATGGGAGGACAGCTTCCCCTCCCCCCGTGGAAACCTTCCTATCACTGCTGCTGGGACTGGGGAGGGGTAGGATGGCTCTTTCCTCCCCCCCCCCTGCAGAAGCCTTTCCACCACCACCGCCACCTCTGGGACTGGGGAGGGGGAGGATGACTCTCTATCCTCCCTTCTCCCCCATGGAAGCCTTCCTCTGCCACCACTGCTGGGACTGAGGAGGGGGACGATAGCTCTCTCCTCCCCTTCCCCCTCCCCATGGGCACCCTCTGTACTGCCCAAAACTTATGGGGGACAAAAAAACATTAAGTTGTTGCAATTTGACATTACTGTGGAACAATTCATTTTGGGGGAAAATGTATAGATGTACCACCATTACGTGTCAGCTGGAAAAGCTGTGCACTTTTCAATTAAAGCTACATGGCTTCCAGAGAAAGCTGTGTAGCTTCCTTTCATTTCAGGAAAAGAAGATTCCCACACATCCCAACAGCACAGCAAGAAAAATAGATGTTTTTTTCCTGACCACCTTTGGTACGAGGAAAATAGAGAATGACCATCCTTACCTGGTAGAAGGGAACACATACTTCTAGCAGTTGTTGACTGAAGAGTTTTGGATAGACAGTTACTCTAAAAGCCAGAGTGGATAGTCTGTGCCTTTTGGGATGTTGTTGGATAGCAATGTTCATTAATCAAACACCATAGCCAATGGTGAGGGATGATGACAGTTGCCGACCTGCAACAGACATAGGATTGCAAATTATTTCTTTCTTTTGCCATTTCAGAAGAGAGGCTGCTAAGAACAAATGACTATCTGTGGGTAATGTTTTTCTAACACCCCATGTTCCAAGGACAGGATTTACTCAAAATAGTACTGGACAGTTATTTATCTGTGGCATCCATTTGGCCATAGCTTCTTTGAATTGGCAACACATTATGATGCAACCCTGATGAACACTGCCAGTATTCCTCCTATTTTGGCTTTCCTAGTTATTCCAAAAAGTTATTCCAAAAGCCAAACTCATAATCCCATTTTGCCCCAGGGCTAGTCCACCTATTAAATATAACAGTTGTGCCGGGCACTAACCCAGCCTTGGGGATTCCAGTCAGTGTTAGCATTTGCAATACATGCCACCATCTTAGAAAGGCCCTGTTTAGACTAATGGTGGCAGTGTGCCTATTTTCTTGGTTCTGGAAAGGCTTTTAAGTCTTGCAAGTATAAACCTGAAATCTAGTTAGCCATGTGGTAGAGCATAAAAGGTACTATTGCTTCAGTCATGGTCTGGGTTTTCCTTTTTTCAAAACCAGCATTTGAACATAAGAGAAGCCCTGCTGGATCAGACTAAAGGCTATCTAGTCCAGCATTCTGTTTACATAGTGGCCAACCAGTTGCCTATGGGAAGCTAACCAAAAGGACATGAGGGCTAATTCACTCTCCAATTCATGTTCGCTATCAACTGATATAGGGAGGCATACTGCTTCTGATAGCAGAGGTGATATATAGCCATCCTTTAAGTATCTCTAACCTCCATGGATTTGTTTAATCTTAGTGTGTGTGTATGTTCGTGTCATTGGAAAATTCATAGATATGCAGCAGGGAAAGATGGGTGCACATGAAACATGTATTACCAGCTGAGGAGAATGCATTGAAATGGAAATTTATAATAGCATGAGCAAACAGAAACTCTTGCAAAAGATTTAAATGTGTTTCAAAGTTTATTTGAAACTAGGAAAAGCATACTGTTTCACTGATCTCCATATTGGCAGCACCATTTTGATGAAATAGGAAAATTTAGGAATTTTGTAACTGAACTAAATCAAATACACAAAATAATTATTGCTGTCTGGTAGAAAAGTATTACAGACTCCTACACAGAACCTGTCATTGATACAGGTATAATGAAGTAATAAATTATGTTGTGTTTGGTGCCTCTCTCTGTCTTGCTAGGAATCTGACAGAGGATTGAGAAAATGTACTTTTTTAAAAACAAACAAACCTTGGTTTGGCTTAGACTGAGGATAGATACACAAGCTGGACGCTCTGCCTTTCCCTGGTTTCCCTTATTCCAGGTTCAGATCCATTCAAGTGCTTCCTCCAAAGAAGTCTCACTTAGCTTGGTCCATAATTTCCTCTGTTTCTATAGGTGCAGAGTGGGGGATTCACCAGCTGCATGAGAGCCCAGAGAATCATAGTGGAAAAAGATCGTCAGTCCTATTATGAGAATTTTGGTGCCCAACTGTACCAGCGGCTTCCTCAGGGTCACTGGTAGTGCTGGGAATGTCTAAGGGCTGACCCTCACTTCTCCTTTAGGCATGTTCACTGGTTATTTCTTTCTACTTGAATGTATTAAAACATCTTACTTTTGCATAGGAAAACCATTCCTATTTGTAGGCACACATTTATTTTTAAATTCCATCTCTGTAACCTGGAATTTAACTGCATGTTAAATTGGGTTCTGCATGTTTTTACTGTGACTAAAAGACTGATACACCACTGTTGGATAGATCACCATTCATTGTTCGATGATCTGAAGGGCTTAGTAGTTTTTGGACCTATTGTTAATGTATATGAGTAGCAAACATTTGCATCATTTTTCTTTTTTTTTTCTTTTTATTCCCCCCCGCCCCTTTTTATTGTGAAAATGTTACTTCTCATGGGAACTGTGCACTGTGAAGAGAAGAGTAAAACTAGGAGTCAAGGGACAGAGAACCAGGAGCTGTTATTACTGTTATTATAAGCAAAGACGATGACACCATCTGCCATCTTATGCAAAACCTCCTGTTCTCTCTAAGTTTGACTGTGAGCTTCACAGCAGCTGGAGAAGGCATCAATTTTCCTCATAACAATATATTGTTAGCTAGTCCTTGTTATAAAGGAAAGTATTTTTGAGTGGGTTGGTCTTGGATGAGCAACTAAGACTTATTCACTTTATGAAAGATCCGCCCCTGCTGGTGATGAAAATGAAAAGGACTGGTTTATTGATGTGGATCAAAGGCACTATCTGCTAGGGATGGAAAGAATATTCAAATATATTCAAAAAAAAATTGTCAAATGACATGTATTTTTGAATGTTGAGAAACCTGAATGAGAAGAATCCTGGACTGACAAGAATCTTTGCAGTGCAGGACTTATTCTGGGCAAAATCTACACATGGGGTTTTTTTTGTGCCAAAATTGATATTTCAATGCAAAAAAAAATATCGTTTGTTGTGTAGAAAAAGCTGTTTCCTGCATAGAACATGCTGTACTTGGGGGCTTATTCTGCACAAAATTCACATGTGGGTGATTTGCCTAGAAAACAGCATTTTTTTTCTGTTGAGGAAATACTATTTATATGCATGATATTTTTTTTTTAGAAAATGCTGCATTTCTGACCAAAATAAACCACATGCAAATTTTGAGTCGAATAAGTCCCAAACTACAAATAGCCTTTGAAAACTGCATGGTTTCCAAAGATTTTCTCACAGCGGGATGCAAAAAGGACATGTGACTTTTTAAAACTTGTCTAATGAGTTTTAGTTGTATCCTTTTTAAATTATTGTAAGCTGCCTTGAATCCCATTTTGGAGGAAAGGTGGAATACAAATTCAGTAAATAAATGTAATTAGGAATCTCCTTTTGTGTTGAAACTTCAACACCGAAGTGTGGCAGGCAAAGTACCTGAATTAGCCCAGATGCATTCAGATTGTTGGTTTCCCGTAACTTTGATGTTGGTTAAGATCTTCAGTGTTTATGTTACTTTGGGTTGTTGTCAGGACAAAATTGCTACATTACCACAGTACTGTACACTGTGAGTTATTTGGTCTGAAATCACATGGGTCAAAGCACAGTTGAATGGCACATGGATAATACAAAGTACATTGAGTTAAATGTGCTCTTTTTTTTCTTGAAAATCTTTCACTTTTTTTTTTCTTACAGGAGCAAAAGGGAGAGGAAGTTTCCTTTTAAAAATGCTACTTAGAGCCTGATCCCAGCTGCTCACAAGATCTCAGTAAGCTCTAATAATCTTCAATTATCAAGTGGAGGAATTGTTTACAGACATTGACCTTTTCTGGAACTGAAATGTGAGTAAATAGCAGCATTCCTGGGACAGAAAGTATTGATGGCAATAACCTGAGAAGGGGAGAGAGAGGAATGGATTATTAATTCATATAGTGTACAAGAAGAGACGGCCATAGTCCACTTCTCACCTACAGAACAATATGAAACAAGGTTCCCTGCAGCATCATTGTATGTGAGGACATTCCAGTAGCTGCATTAACCTCATAAGGCACCCCCCGCCCATGGTGGAAAAGAGAAGCTCCTAAACCATTCAGAAAACTCTATTTCATAAACAAAGCTAAAGCCAGAGCAACCCTATAGGAAAGGAAGACAGAAGAATAATCTTTTCCAATCTCCCAATAGCTCATGTCAGAAGACTGGAAAATGTTAGGGATGTATATCTTCATAAATTTTGTTCTTCTGTACAAGAATTCATAATTTGAATTGATAATTTATCCATTTTCCTCCCCAGTGTGAGAAAGTCATCAAAAAGTTCAGGATTTGTTCTGAGAAAAATCCACATATGGTTTTATTTTCCCCATTGAACATGGCATTTTCAAAGCAGAAGTGTCATTTTCTGTGTAGGCCATCATGTTTTCAGTGTAGGTAACTCACTTTCCATGCAAAAATCAACATTTCTATGTAGAAAAGGCTGGTTTTCACACAAAAAAAGAATGTGCTTTTTGCCCAGAATAAATTGTCAAAGGCAGATTCACATCTATCCAGGATTCTCCTTGTCAGGGTTTACTGGCAGTCAGGAAACCTCTTTTTCATTTGGGATCCACATATTTATAAACATTTTCTTTATCCCTAGAGGATATGTATAGTGGTGATATAGGTGAAGGAATTTGTTCCTAGTGACCCCCGTGTGTGTGTTGGACTGGTGATACTACTGTGAAATTTTGGTTTAAATTTTATGAGGGGATGCTGAAAAGGTCTTGGCCTGACCCACTTTCCAAAATCTGAATGTAATTGTTACTGTAGCTTGAAAGAGTGTTATTTTGTATTGTAAATTGCCAATTTGCAGGATCATAGCTCTAATTTCTGAATTTTCTCAGATCATTGATAGAAAAATGTCAGTGAAATGTGTGGAATTTTTCAAGTACTGAACTCCAGGATGTCATGACATTCCTGCAGAAGAAAAGTCCAAGAAATCCATGAGTGTATAATGGAAACATTGAGTGACAACTGTCCATCATACTCAACTGCAAAGATGTGGTATGCCTACTTTCAGTGTGGAGATTTTGAGACCGAACGTGCAGCAAGGTCTGGGAGGCCTCCAATGTTGTCAGCTCCTGAAATGGTTGAGCGCGTTCACAGCCTGATTTGGGCAGATTGGTGAATCTCAGTTAAAACAATTGCTGAGACACTAGAGATACTCTGGGAATGCATTGGGTTTATATTTCATGAGCAGTTGGCTATGATGAAGCTGTCAGCCAAGTGGGTGCCAAAATGTCTGAATGCTGACCAGAAATGAAATCGAGTAGATACCTCCAAGTTGATTTTGCAGCATTTTGAATGATCTACTGACAATTATTTTGGAATGACTCATCACTGTTGATGAAATATGGTTACATCACTATGATCCAGAGACCAAACTACAATCCTTGCAATGGTGACACTCAGCTTCTCCACTGCCAAAGAAATTCAAGACTCAAAAGTCAGCAGGAAAGGTCATGCTCACAGTTTTGGTTTTGGTTTTTTTGGAGATTATCAGATGCGCTAAATATGGCACTAACACAATGCCAGGAGATTGCTAAAGGGCTTCTTTTTCAGACAAAGTTGTCCCCCTGTCGTTATGCACTGTTTTTTATTGATGGGCTAAGCCAGCTATGGATCCCCCTTTCCATTCCTGTCATGGATGTTCATGCATCTGAAAAGGTGCCCCGTTATGCTGGCACAATCCCAGCATCAGTGGGAGGTCCCTGTCAGAATACTTCCTGGGGAGATCGGGACAGCAAGGTAAGTGACATGCTTTTTTGTACCTTGTAATGTTTTCAGTGTGTTTTTGTGCTTGCTGACATTTTTTAAAAAAACTTTATTTTGCTTACAATTTTTTTAATTTCCCAGGCTCTTGTCTTCTCACGAGAACAGCTGAGATTTCAAACCAGGAAGTGAATGGAGCTCTGTTAGGGCTCCATTCACTCCTGGGCTGCCCTGCAATGCTACTAATGATAGGTCTGAAACATTATTTTTTTATCGTTACAGGGGTGGGAGAGGAGATTGTGGGATGGGAACACTTTTTTTGGTTCCCATTTGATAATCTCCTTGGGATAAGGATGGTGTTTTGATAACTGACTGTCTTCAGAAGGGCCAAACAGTTAATGCAGAATACTATTCTAACTTGCTGTGCTAATTAAAGGAAGCATTGTAGGAAAAATGGCAAGGGAAGCTACAGAAAGGTGTTCTCTTTTTGAAGGACAACACTCCTGCTCACAGGGCTGACAAGATGATGGAAGTTTTGAAGAATTTGGGGTTTGAGTGCATAGACTCTACTCATCAGATCTTGCTCCATCTGACTATTTCCTGTTTCCAAGCCTTCAAAAGAGTTGGAAAGGAAGGAAATGTTCAAATAATTCAGAGGTGATAGCAGCAGCAGAGCAGTATTTTAGTGTCCAGACATCAGAATTTTTTTTGGGGGGGGGAAGGGTTAAAGTAACTTGAGAAACGCTGTGCCAACTGTGTCAAGCTTCATGGTGAATATGTGGAATAGCATGTAAGTTTTGTGGTTCTAGATCATTCCCTTTTTGTTCAAGCTGAGAACTTTCAGCACACTGTCATAAAGGAGCTATCCAAGTTACTGAACTGTAACTGAAATAGCTTCAGCACCCTGAATCAAGGTCAATCAAGGAAATCATGGTCTTGAGATGCAAGACCTGAGCAGGGAGGCTGATGACTGAGGATCTTGGTGGTCTCTCATTCATTGGGTTACCGTAACTCAAAGTTTACTTGGTGGTGAATAGCAAACAACAAATAATTCCCAGAGTTTATTCACTATTCTACTAATTTGGAAACCACCAGCCACCACTGTAGGGCATATCTTTTTTCTCCTTTCATGTTCCATCCCCTCCCTGCCTCTCTCTCCTTTTTTCCCAAAGAGAATTCAGAACTACAGGGATCTATACTATTGTGTTGATCTATACATTTTTTTTAAGAAAATCTAGCAGGTTTTATATTCATTAAAAGCAGTAGTTTTGTAAAACTAATAGGTCTTAATTGCCCACTCAAGCTGTTGCTGCTCATACAAGTAAACTGGGTCTTAACTGCTCACTCAAGCAAAAGCCACACCAAAATACTTTGGATGGCAGCAGAAATAGCTCATCACAGTACGTAGTTGCTTGGAAAATCAGTTTCCACACCAGCCACTGTGGGTATCAAAGCAAAACTTGGGGGGGGGGGGTTTACAGGAAAATATGGGGAGGGGCAGATGATGTCACAGTCCCTGTTAATCAAAAGGTTATTGAGTTTTGACCCTACAAGCCCTGGTTCTACTACATCACTACTTTTTTCTCTTATTGATTTCAATGGGAGTGCAGTGATTTATAAGTTCCAAGGCAGCCGTATTTTTTTCTCTCTTCTAGGATGTTGGAAGTGGTGGCAGGCTAGGGTTTGGAGTGCTTCAGATCCACAGCTCCTCCCAAGATGCTTATGAAATACCTTCTTCTTATACTCTCTTATGCTTGAGTTCTGATGTTTGAGAAGTACTTGCTGACACATTTGTTATTTGCTATCAAGCTGACTGTGACTTAGGGTGACCCTATGAACCTCCAAGATCCCTGGTCATTGACTGCCCTACTCAGCTCTTGCAAACTGAGAGCTGTGGCTTCATTGATTGAATCAATCCATCTATATTATGTTCTCTCTCTTATCCTACTGTTTCCACTTTACCAAGCATTATCATCTTTTCCAATAAATCACATCATATCATGATATGTCCAAAGTATGAATTAGTCATGTTGGCTTCTAATGAGAGTTCAAGCTAGATTTAGTCTATGACCTAACCATTTGTCTTTTCCACAGTCCCTGATATTTGTAGAACTATTCTCCAGCACCACATGTTAAATGAGTTGACTTTCTTCCTGTCAGCTTTCTTCACTATCCAGTTTTCACAACCATACATGGATATCAGAAATAAAATGGCATGGATTATTCTGACATTGGTATTTTAAAATATGTCTTTATACTTGAGGATCTTATCTAGTTGCTTCATGGCTGCCTTTCCAAATCTCTCCAAAGGACTAAAGCTGTCAAGAAACCAGAAGAAGAAGAAGACTTGGAAAGGCAGCCATGAAGGAACTAGATTAGGGACTCATCTACATGGGCCAGAATACGCTGGCTCCACACCAGCATATTCTGCTTACTCATCAGGCCCATTCCTCCCCTGCCACCCAAAAAGGGGGGGAAGTCCAGACCACCACCTGCAGCCACCTCTGCGTCCCACTTTCCAAAGCCAGGAAGCTAGGCTGCAGTATGTAGGCAAAGCCCCCTGCATGTGACCAGCCTAGTCACATGCTGCAGACCCAGAAGAGTGACGGCAGATGGCAGCTGCAGCAATGGACTGGTGGGCCAGAATGGGCTCCTGGAGTCACACAGGCCCTGATCCATTTTTTGCCAGCTGGAGCAGATTTTACCAGGGTTTTTTTTAATGGTGTAATGGGCCCCGTCTTCCCCCTGTCTTGACTCCATCTTTGCTCCAGGGGTTCTGAGGACTGCCTGGTGGTAAAATGAGGGAAAAGCCATGCATCGTCTATACAGTAGCACCCTATATCCACTGATTTACCAACCACAGATTCAATTATCTGTGTTGGTGATGATGGGGGGAGGGAGAGGGAGGAGGGATATCATCTTACCCATCCCTCCCCCAGGAGGGTTCCTGTCACCACGGCAGCAATCACGGGGGTGAAGGGATAAGGAAGGAGGGAGCAATCTCACATCCCCCTTCCCCCTTTGCCCCTGTGGTTGCTGCCACAGTGGGGCCATGGAGGGGGTGAAGGGAGTAGGGGATGGAGAAGCGATCTCACCTCTCCCCTTCTCCCTTCACCCCATGATCTCCGCTGCAGCGGGGCCATGGAAGGGATGAAGGGGGTGGAGGAGCGATCTCACCTCTACCCTTTCCCCCTTTGCACCTGTGATCACCGCTGCGGTGGGACCATGGAGGGGGGAATGGGGAGGAGGAGTGATCTCACCTTCCCCTTTCCCACAGGATGGCTCCTGTCACTGTGGTAGGGCTGTGGTGGGGCCATGGCAGGGACAAGAGGGGAAGGAGGGGGAGGAGCAATCTCACACACACCCTTTCCAATGGGATGGCCCCTGGGATGGCATTCACTATAATCCCTGAAATTCACCATCCACAGGGAGCCCTGGAACCAATCCCCCATGGATGTGGGGGTGCTACTGTACTGCAGGGCTTTAAGATGGGAGTAAGATGGAGTAAATTGCCCAACCAGATAAGCCCTAGATCCTCGTGTGTAAAGACACTTTACACAGATGAGGGTTGTGACATTTAGTCTTCTTCAAGGACAACACACACACACACACTTTTGGAAGCTGATTGGTGGAATATCGTGCTCTCACAGGGCTCACATGGCTTCAGCCTAAGCTCTGGAACAATTTTCAGAAGTGTCCATTGCAACAAAACCAACAGGAAAAGAACACTTTTAGTATGGCACAAACTTTCATGGACCACAGACTACTTCACCATATGTATGGAATGTTATGCTGTGTTTGCAGGTTCCTTACATTGGTGTAGGGAAAGAAGAAAATGGTAGCAGTGAAGCAGTGAAAATGAGCCAACCTTCAGGAGAGAGGGCTCTCAACCTCCTTCTGATTAACAGAAGTGGTGTTACACGAATCACTGGTGTCAGTAGGAAGCCCACGCAAAATCTTAGCTTCAGTGGGGAATTAGAAGCATCTCAAATGGCCTAGCAAGAGGTCGCATAACTCTGCAGTATCTTGACCCTGTGTATACAGGTGTAGCATAGGAAATACACAGGAGAATACAAAACAATGAATGGAACTTTATTGAACTGAACTGAAGCACTCACACATCACACACATCCGTCTTATCAAGTAAACAAGAGTATCAGAGTAAGGCAAGAAATAGTTAGAAAGGAATAGTTAAGGCTTTTAGGGTATACTACACCTCCGTTGCAACTTGCCTTCATGGAGAAGTAGCATTACTCTTGAGTAGCAGCAACAAAAGTTGGGTGGAAGAGACTTGGGAAAGGGAAGGTTAATGGAGCGGGGGAGGAATGCCTGAAGCCAGCTGGGAGCCTTCTCAAGATCCAGGAGAGTTAGCAGAAAATTTGGGAGGATGGAGAAAGGACAGGAATCAAGGGACAGAATGGTGTAGATTCAGTTAAAAAGTGGGATTGAACCAAATAATTTAAGCTTTCCTGGAGGCGGGTATAAGAAATTACCCCTTTGAAGATGTACTATGAATGAAAGGAATGTTTGATTTTGGATAGTTCTCAAATGTATTACAAAAGGATTGCAGAAGGCCAGGATCTGGGAGACTGGGGACAATCTGATATCTTAATGATTGACAGGTAACCCTCTTTGGTCTTTTGGATGCAAGCTTAATCTGCATAGCAACGAACCTCCCTCTGTATGTTTGATGCCTGTAAGATACCTGTCTCCTCAGGAGACATGGTGTTTCTGTTTCAGAAAAGATGTAGGATTTTTGTATCCAGGTGTGAATTGTGGGTAATTATGGGGCCTCTCCCAGACATATCTCATGCATGCCCTCAGCTTGATTCCTGATCTGTCATGGAGTGCATTTTATTTCCTGGTAGTCCTTGGAGGGCCCTTAAAGTCAGATTTGGTATCCATCGAAGTGAACCAAAGTAGTGGATTATGGTTCCTGCAGTGGGGATACTGGGGTGTGCTGTTACAGTGGCAGCAGTTACTCTAGGGAGGCTTTGAGGAAAAGGTTACATCCTGCACCCAGGAACCAAAGAAGGTGGCTACAGAGGGTTTCATAAGGCCCTATACTCCCAGCAGGCAGAAGAGTCCACCACAGGGATGTAAGTCTTCACTAAGGCTGCTGACACACTGCAGAAATAATGTGGTTGGATGCCACTTTAACTATCATGGCTCCATCCTATGGAATCCTGGGATTTGTAGTGTGTTGGGGGGACTAGAGCTCCCTGACAGAGAAGGCTGAATATCTCACAAAACTACAAATCCCAGAATTCCATAGCATTGAGCCATGGCAGTTAAAGTGGTGTCAAATTGTCAAACTGCATTATTTCCGGGACCTGATATACCCCTGGTAAATGCCCTCCAACTGTTCTGATTTGTCTGGGACAGACCCAATGAATCCTCTGTTGTTTTACTTTTTCAGCTGCTTTTAAAATGGCCCAGTTTCTTTCTTCTCTTCCCAGTTTCCCCATTGGTTTTTATCTTACTTCAAATTGCTATACATTTTCACTCATTCGACTCAGTGGAAGTGGGAGAGGGGAATCTTGCTCTTCCCTGCAGACTCTGGCAAAAGCAAGGTGCTGAACCCTCTCTTAATTTTCTGTTCTTCTTCACTGATACCTTTTGCCATCTTTACCACACTCAGATGTTGTTTGGCCAGATGTGTCCCAGTTTTATTCTGTTGGAGAGTATACTTAATGTCACTTCTTTGGTTCTATTCTGAAATCTTTATAAAATGTTATAAAAATGATAAATAAGAAACTGATAACTAGCAGTGGAAGAACCTTCGTTTCTTCACTTGGGGTCATAGCAGCTCTAACCTGCCATGCAATTATCCCTACAGCTCTGTTTTGTTTATGTTTTACTTTTTTTTCTAAAAATCCCCCCTGGGAATTGTCAACACTGAATATATTTACCTAATGCCTGGGAACTGCTCTCCTGGAATAGGTCTCTCCACATTACTTACCACTCTTTAAATATGTAAGTAAAACTCCATTGCTAAAGGGCTCACATTTGGAATATAAGGCAGCAAACAAACAGGGAGGTACACATGAAAACAGGAAATTGAGAGAAAATGCTAACCTACTTATTAGACCATGGCCTCAAATCCACATACCAGTGCTTATTATTTTGTGTGTGTGTGTGTCCTTGTTTTTCTTGTTATTATCCTGCACTTACTGTTCTTTCCTTTGTCAGCTCTATGGACTAATCTTGGCATTAATATATGAATTATAATAAATTATTCAAGAGTTGGAAAACAAATTTTCAGCAAGAGACTTCAGGAACTGAATGTGTTTGCTTTATGATGGGGTGGGAGTGATTTCATTAAGCACTGTTCAAGAATCGAAAATATTGGACACTCTGGACTCCTTGTAAACCAATTGTACAAAATGTAAGCCTTAACAAGAGACTTGAAAGTAGAATAAAATGCATTCTTCCTACCCCGCCCCTCAAATGTACGAAGAATGTTCTTGTGGCGTTTCCTTTATCTCATTGACACAGATCTGGCCAGGGCGGGGGCGGGAGTGTGTGTGTGGGGGGGGAGAAGGACTTGGATCTATAACTAGCAGAATCCCCCAACCGGCAGGGCCCCAAGCCCATAATGACTGGGGGATTTGGGGAGTTGTAATCCGAACAGTCACTATCCACATCTCTGCACTGTTGGAATTTCTTTATATAATTGTATTGCTTTAGACTGTTTTCTTGTAATGAGATTTTTCTGGACTTCTCTCTGAAATTATGTTCACCTTTGGGGTTCACCTGATTTTCATGTGGTGGGAGATCATGCCTTCCAACATTTCACAGATGAAAACTGGGACACATGACTGAGCCACATCAGAGTGCAGTCAAAAAGGTGTGGTCAGACAATAAGAGGGCAAGATGTATTAATGAAGAACACACAAAAACTAGGATTTTGAGCAGAGAAACCCTGGAATTTGTACACTTAGCTTAGGCATGGCAAGTCTCTTTCTTCTCCTCAACTCTCCATTTTGCTGAGTTAATTGAATGCAGAATGCTTTTGCACTTTGAACTCAGGACTTGTCTAACTGGGAGAAAAAATGTGAACTCACCCGAAATCCCATACTGGCAGTCCAGACGATGTACAGCTATTTCTATGGAGGGACCACAGTTTTTGCACTTAATCTGACTTTGCTCAGAACTAAGCAAAGTCAGGGAAAACTCTGGGGTTTCCCAGAAACTCTGGAGTGACCTCAAGTTGTTTTGCTGTCTGAACAGCTGGATCGGGTACCATCTCCCTCACCCTGTGCTGAGCAGCACAAGGAGGGGGATGGATGTGCATCGAAGCCACTGCCTCACCAGCCAAGCAGCTCCTTCTGCTAAGGTCAAAACAGGGCACCCATGCGATCAATGAGGAAGAGGTAGAGCATCCCCTCCTTGTTGATCACATATCTGGGCACCCACTTCTGACCTCAGCAGAAACGATGACACCAGCCAGGCCCTTTCAGAGAGCTGCTTGGCTGGTGAGGCAGTGTCAGCCCAGCTGGCCTGTGCAGACAATGATACGCTGTTGCACCAGATTTGGCCCGGTGTGTATGGCCGCCATTGTAGTAAATCCAGGGCCAGGCAAGAGCATAATACTCCTGCCTAGTCCTGGGTTTAGTAGCCAGGGTAGTCAAAGCCCTCAGTTTGCAGTAACTGAAGTAACCTGAGAATGAACAGGGAAAGTGAGTAGAGGAGAAATAAACTCAGACATTTTAAAAGTAGCTGAGAAAATGAGACAGAAAGAGAATTAACTGGGACTGTCCCTGCCAAACTGGGACTGCTGGGGGGGGGGATGCATAGGAAATTAATATTTGAAAAGCCAAATTTAGGCATGCTCAATTCTTCACACAATGAAGTAAAGCACATCCCATGGTGCTAGTGTCCCTGCCTGTGGGCATGTTTGATACCTTCAATAAGTACCCTGTGAGCTCTGACATAAACAAGGCTCCTGTCCTCAAGATGATACTATACCATCACCCTTTTAAAAAATAAAATTCAGCTGCCAGAGCTCTGCACATAGAAATAATGGGAATTCTCGTGCTAGAGAGAGCTGTAGTGTGTTTGCCTCAAGCAGAGTTCCCAAAAGACCTTGAGAAGATAGAATAATGGATTAGGTAAGGGTACTTTGGGCACTGTAGTTCAGGAAGTGCACGGGCACTCTCTGGCACAGATGCCTAAGCTCTTCATCAAACTACACATCCCAAGATTTTGTAGGATGGAGCCATGACAGTTAAAGTAATATCATACTCATATAACTGTATCACACAGATACATATTAGGAGGTATTAAAAATCCCATTTTCCAGAATCCTTTATAGCAAGGCACACTGCACACAAGCATTCAAGCCTTAAAGAGATAAATAGGCCTTACCTTTCATCAGTTTCTCTGTTTCCAGCCCTTTCTTTGCAAAACACATTTTGAAAAACCAGAGACCAGTATACCATGTTGGAGAAGAGCTCTCCTACTGAGTGTAATGTCACAAACTTGCAAAGAATTATAAATTTTGTGAGGTTTTTAGAGGGGGGAAATGAGTTAAGGATAGGGTGAGGCTGGAGCAACCTTGCCTAGCACTATCTTTAACCAAGTTTTTTTTTTTTTTTTAATCCTCACCAAACCATAATCCCCAGGATTCTTTGGAGGAATAATGAGAGTTAAATTGGCATAAAACATATGTAAGTTTTAAGTGTAGGAAAAGGCTTATATTCCCTGGCAAATTTAACATTCTGATTATTTTGGAACCTTTCACTAAGCCTGTGATCCGAAATCCTCATGGTATGTTTTTTTCTTTTTATTCCTTGAGTGAACTTTGGAAATGGAAGGAACATTTGTTTCAGATGCTTTTAAATGCACAACAGTTTGCTAAGTTATCTATTTATGCCACATGGGATCCTGTTGTGTAGATGACTAGACTTGTCAATTGCAAAATGCTGTGATCTGTTACAGGACTGACTCTCTAATATACCATATCTACTTTGAGAAATATAGAAAGTAGGCCCAAATATAAAGCATGAGATCCTAAGTGACATGATAACTAATAACTGGGATAGGCTTAACTATATTATTTGATGATCTTGATGAGATGTTCTTTCCCTTCCTCAACAGTTTTATTTTGAGTGGTACTATACACTGCAGGCATAGGTGACTGTAACAGTCTTGGGGTTGGGTTTTCTGCCCTGGGATGCTCCAAGGGCCACATGGACTGCCAAAAAATGGCAAAATACAATGCCAAAAAGCTTGGCTCTCTCACTCTATAACTGCAGCTTCAGCCTCTGGAGCTCAGTGTACAGGAGTGAAGCAAATAGGAGAGAGGACAACAGAGGTGTTTGGCATGGGTGTTTAGCGGGGGAGTTTGATGGGGAGGCACAGATTTCTTTTCTGTGAGGAAAGGGCTTCTGCTGAGCTGCTTGGGGGCAGAGTTAGCAGCCACTAGCTCTAGATAACTGCTGCTGCTATCTTTCCAGGTTAATCTTAGAAAATCAGTGGCAAGTGCCTTGTGGTGTGCAGAGGTCTAACATAACAGAGGCATAGGAGCTCTTCTGAGAAACAAGGCCTACAGGCATTAAGTGGAGGGGGGATATTAGAGAAGTTTGGACAGGGAAGCCTAAAATTCTCTTTCAGTGACTACTTAAGAAGACTGAATATGGCCAGTGAGGGAGCTGCTGCAGTTACCTGCAACACCTGTGGGATGTTTGTCTTCTTGGCAGAGGAGGTGGGGAGCTATATCTGCAGCAAGTGCAAGTTGGTAGCCCTACTGGAAGAGAAGGTCAAGCATCTTGAGGATAGGGTATCTACTCTTCTGAATATTAGGGAGTGAGAGGTTTTCTTGGAAAGAGTGGAGAAGACCATCCTGGAAGCAGAACACAACAGGGAGGTTTCTACAGAGGAGGCCACTACCCATACACAGGAAATGAACACTTGGAGGAATGTGACACAGAAAAGTAGAAAAGCCAGGGCCCCTTCAACCAGCTAGAAGCTATAGAATCCATTTTAAGCTCTCTCTCTTTCCAAAGAAGAGGAAGAGCAGCAGTGCCAGGCCTCAGGGAACATACAGCAAACCTTGGCAGATCCAGCACATGAAGTGGCCTCTGCCAAGACTCAAAGGAGGAGGAGTGTGATAGTGGTAGGGGATTCCCTGTTGCAAGGAACAGAAGCAGTAGGCTGCAGGCCTGACAAAATGTCTCAGGAGGTATGCTGTCTACCTTGGGCAAAAACTGAAGCTGTAACAGAGAGGCTGACAAGACTCATCAAGCCTTCTGACCATTATCCCTTCCTTTTGGTCCATATGGGAACCAATGACACTGCAAGGCATAGCCTCCAGAAGATCACAAGGGATTATGAGGCTTTGGGTAGGAAGCTGAAGAACCTGGATGCACATATAGTAATTTCATCTGTCCTTCCAGTGGAAGGGCATGGCCGAGGAAGGGAGAGAAGAATAGTGGAGGTGAACAACTAGCTACGCAGATGGTGCCACTGGGAACAATTTGGCTTCCTGGACCATGAGATGCGGTTTCAGGGAAGTGGACTTCTGGCAAGAGGTGGGCTGCACCTCACACCAGTTAGTAGGAATGTTTTTGTGAAGAGTCTGATAGATCTCATAAGGAGGTCTTTAAACTGAGTTGTATGGGGGAGGGAGACAGTACTCTTGAAGGCAGGAGTTCATTGATTGCTAGAGATAGTAGCCCAAATATTATACAGAGAACAAGGCAAATAACACAACAACCCAACAATGGGAGGAACTTTAAAAGGCAGATAGGGGAAATGGCCCATGGTCTCAGATGTCTCTATATGAATGCACAGAACATGGGAAATAAACAGGATGAACTTGAACTCCTAGCACAGCAAAACAAATATGATATCATAGGCATCGCTAAAACCTGGTGGGATGAGTCTCATGATTGGAATGTACTAATAGAGGGGTATAGCCTATTTCAGAAAAATAAACCAAACAGGAAGGTGGTGGAGTAGCATTATATGTTAAGGATGTGTACACCTGTGAACAGATCCATGATTTAAATCCTGGGAGCCAGGTTGAGAGCATCTGGGTAAAAATTAGGGGAGAGAGAAATAGCAGGGATGTCATTCTGGGGGTCTACTACAGGCCTCCAAGCCAAACTGAGGATTTGGATGATGCCTTCCTGGAACAGATGACCTCACATTCAGAAAGGAGAGATGTGGTAGTAATGGGGGATTTTAACTATCCTGATATTTGTTGAAAGTCCAACTCTGCCAAGAATGTAAGGTCCAACAAATTCCTCACTTGCCTTGCAGACAATTTCATTGTCCAGAAGGTGGAAGAGGCAACAAGGGCATCAGCTATTTTAGCTCTGATTCTAACCAATGGGATTGACCTGGTTAATGGTGTGGAAGTGGCAGGATCCCTAGGGGGGAGTGACCATGTTCTCCTGGAGTTTGTTATACAGAGGAAAGGGGAAAGCAAGCATAGTCAAACGTGCATTCTAGACTTTAAGAAAGCTGATTTCAGAAAACTTAGGGAATTACTGGGGGTGATCCCATGGTCCAAAATACTAAAAGATAAAAGACTTCATGAAGGATGGGAGTTTCTAGAAAGTGAGATGTTGAAGGCACAGCTTCAAACACTTCCAATGAGGCGGAAAAGTGGGAGGTGTCTAAAGAAACCAGGATGGATGTCGAAAGAACTAGCTACCCCTTCTTAAACTCCAAATCCCAGAATTCCATAAGATGGGAGCTTGGGGCCTTTCATACTGCAGAAGTATAGCATCATGATTCCAATTTAA
Source organism: Gambelia wislizenii (assembly GCA_030847615.1). NCBI lineage: Eukaryota > Metazoa > Chordata > Lepidosauria > Squamata > Crotaphytidae > Gambelia > Gambelia wislizenii. Next base: position 240,136,853 of record JAUMIR010000005.1, read on the forward strand.
CTGTCATGATTCCATCCTATGGAATTCTGGGATTTGTAGTTTAGGGAGGAGTGTTTAAAATTCTCAGGCAGAGCTCCCCGAGTGCCTCACTACATACTCCCTGGGTATGTATTGCCAGCTACATACTCAGGATTCCATAGGATGCTGCCATGGGAGTTGAAATGGAATCATACAGCTATAACTGTGTAGTGTAAAAAGGCCCCCGAAGAAGCAAGGCCCCTGGAGAAGCAATTCGCCCTCTATTTTCTGCTAGAAAAAGGGTAGTCTGGGAAGACTGAAGGGGCCATGGGCTACAAAAATACCTTGTGAGACCACAATGCAACCCAAGGCCCAGTTTGCTCAGCTCTGTTATAGAAGAATGGTGGGGGGTATACAGGAATGAGTGCATTTTGCTAAGTCTCAAGCAAAGTTAAGAAAGTACCTTCCACATTTCAAAGGCTAGCTTGTAGGGCCAGTCCTTCAGATTCTGAATACCACCTGTTGTTTGTGTCAGTATGTGAATCTATCACTATCACTGTTTTTCCCCTTGGTGTGGACTGATATTTCAAATGCCTCTGGAGTAAAAAGGAAGTACAGAATCTGAGCTTGGAAATATTACCTTTGTGGACTACAAATCCCAGAATTCTCCAAACAGCATGACTAATTCCCATTATTTACCCTCTACCTGGAAATGTCTTCAATCACATTTGTAAAAGCAGAATAGGAAAGAACTTCTTTCTCTTCTTCCCCACTTCTGGAAAACTTTTTTTCCCTGGAACTTAATACTTTTCTTTTGGGGCCTTTTTCTTCATTTCAGTGAATCCTGTGAGACTCAGGATATTATCAGATGCGGCAAAAACCATGTCAGAACATTGTGACAAGAACACAAAAGGGCAACGTTATCAGATCATGCCATCCTTCCGCAATCTGGGGGTGTAGTGCAGCTGTGAGCAAGGTGTCCCTTTTTATTGGCAGCTTGTCCCCATCAATGAAAAAGGGAAGTGTCATCTGGAGCAGCTCTACACCCTGGGGATGGCTGAGGATGCGGGTGTCTGATAGTGTTGCCCTTTCTGTTCTCGTTGCAACCTTCTGGCATGGTTTGGGGCATGGTTTTTTTTCCATGTTTCACCATGTCTGATAATCGCCTCAGTGTTGGCTGGTGGTTTCATTATCAGTGGGGTGGTAAATCTACTCCAGCTTTTCACCCAAATACTTAAGGAGCTGCCCATTCTAGGGATAGGCTCAGCACCTTGGTAAACGCCATTGGAATGAGACTAAAACCCAGGGCAGATTCACAAGTGCATGGACAACAGAGCAATCAGCTTCCATTGCTGGGGCTTTGTAGTAGCAATCTAGAGCCATCTAGAGCTTATACCTCTATGAGACTTTGAGCTTTTGAGAGTCAAACTACAGAACTGTCTACATTGCAGAAATACAGCAGCTCAACACCACTTTATCCACAATAGGCCTTGTCTACACCAGCCAGAATACTCTGCCTTCTGACTGGAGCATTCTAGTCCCTGAGCTGGCCCATTCACCCCCTGCCCCATTACTGAGACAAAATGGGCAGAAGTCTACATACACACACTGCCACTGCTGTTGCGCCTCATGCTCTCTGAAGTCAAGAAGGAGGCCTTTAGCATGTGATCAAGGCTGGGCACATACAGGGGCCTTGATACATGCTGGGGACCTCCTTCCCAGCTTCAGAGCAACACCAGAGGCAAAGCTGTCCAGCGATACAGGGCAGCGTGCAGATATGGACCTTGCATTCTTGCACCAGACCCATCTGGGTTTTCCTTATGATGCGGATTTTCCTGGGTTTTAATTTAAAATGTTTTAAATGGGTTTACCCCAGCTTGCCCCCAGTTTTGCCTCAGGCATTGTCAGGACTGCCTGGATGCAAATCAGGCAAGAGCCTTGCATCGTTTGAACCGCAGGGGTTCCAAGATGGGGTGGGGTAGGGAAGCCAAGGTAAATTGCCTGTCTAGACAAGCCCATAGTTCTGTCCTATGGAATCCTGGCATTCATAGTTTCATGAGGTATTTAGCCTTTTCTATCAGATAACTCTGATGCCTCGCCAAACTACAAATACCAGGATTCCATAGGACAGAACTATGTTGGATAAAGTGGTGTCAAACTGCTGTATTTCTGCAGTGTAGACAGGTCCTAAGTGTAAGTATAGTTTTTAAAAGCAGTAGGATTATAGTGCCTCATATTATAACCCACTCCCTCCCATAGCTGCAGTTTTCCTCACCAGGGAAGATCTCATTGCTGAATGATTTTTTTAAAAAATCATGGCCCTGATCCAAATTGCCATCCTCACTCTAGTTGCTTAAAAGGACATGCGTTTTACATTTTATGTAGCCAGTTCTTGGACCCTGTGAGCTAAGAATGAGCCTGATATGCTCTGATTCTAGAACATCAACCTTTGGAAATGTGAAGTCACATTAATCTTTGGCGGGAGGAGGGGGAAACAACCCTGGCTCCAAATGGAGACAAATGCAAGTCGAGAACAAGAAACAGTGGAAATTGCACTACTTCTGGGGAGTGGGGCAGGTAATACATTTCATCCTTGGATAAAATACACACTGTAGAATTGGACTTTTTGTTCCATTTTCTACACACCTCAAGTGTTCTTTTGTGATGCTCAGTTTGTACCCATTAATCACACCTATTCTTTCATCTTCTTCTTTTTCGGAGTGGGGGAAGAGAAAGGGAAGAAAAAGGAATTACTCAAGCAAATGAGAAGCACCTGCATAAATAACAAGGTGACAGCACCTCATCCGGCAACCTATTTGGGGAACATGAAGTAAATGGTTCCACAGACTAAGGTGTTTTGCTTCAGAACTTTCTGCAAATATATATGGTGGGGCGGGCAAATCATCAAGCCTTCTAACCATCCAATTTGTGCTACAGTATTTTCTGTTTGAAATGGCAATGCAATGCCAGCCTTAATGACTTAAACTAAAAAAAAAAAAAAAGCATCACAAAGAACAACACAGTAATATCACCACAGCATTTTATTTTATTTTTTAGAAAAACAAAACAACTTGGCAAGGAATATTAATTGCCTGAGTGTACTCACATTTGTTATGCAACTAATAATGCACTGAGCATACACCACACATCCACATACCCCATGCATACGCGTAAAAATGACAGCCCCAAAGTAATTACACAGAAATTGACAACCTATTCACCGGTGTATTGGGTTTACTCGGCAGGGCTGGCATGTCATGAATCACAATGTGTCATCTTTAGGTGTATGCAAAAGTTAAATCATTTATTTCTCCAATTGATTATTAAAAATGAGAGCTGAAGAAGACAAGCCTTCTAACATAACAATTTGGAAGTGGCACTCCAAAGAATCCGTAGAATAGCTATTTGTTAATTGAACAAAGGGTATATTTTAATTTATCATTGCTTATTGTTTTTTTAAAGGTTAATTTCATGCCACATTTTGACAACGCTAAGCTCAGAAACAGGGCGAGTCCTAAGATTAGGCAGAGTGAGGCAATTGCCTCAGAATGCTGATTGTGGGTTGTCGTGAAAGGGCAGCATTTGATAATTATTTAGTTTATTAGATTAAATTGTGTTACTTAGTGTCAGGGAGACTATTATATTGTTAGGGAAGGGAGGACAGGTATTTGTGGAATTTTCTGCCTCTGGTGTTGATGTAACTTGACTGATTTGGGTACTGTGGAACTTGGGGAGGGAGAGGATTACTGCTAAGCCTCAGGTAGCAAAATGACTTGGGGCAAGCCTTCTCAGGAGACTGGGGAGTCATCTACTGATATACTTCCATCTTGTACCAAGCAGAGTATGTGACTTGGATGCAATCTATGACTCCTTACATCTGATGGGTAAATTAACAACATTACAGGATGCCCTGGATGGGTTTATGGTCCTGTGTAAGACCTTCAAAAGACCAAAAGGCCTCCTTTATCAGATACAGATTTCTGAGGAACATTCTTTGACAAAGGGTCAAATTTCTTATTTTCATCGTAACTTAGATGCCATTCTTTATGCTGGTCCTGATGAGATCTCCAGTGTTCCATCTGGTTCCGTTTTGTCTGATCAGTTTTAGTCAGTGCAGACAAGATGCTTATCACTATCCAGTTGATTATTTCTCTTCTGGACTCTTGTCTAACTTCTTCTTCTTCTTCTTCTTCTCATTGTCATCATAATTATATTTATATCCCACTTTTCATCCAAAATTGGGACTTAAAGCAGCTTACAATTTAAAAGAACAATACAAGTAAAAATATACAAGAAGTGAATATTAAAATAGAATTGAACTATTCATAGTATTAAAAGTTCAGTTGAAAGAAAAAATGCAATTAAAAAAGATAAAAGCTAATAAAATATTTCAGTTTAAAACAATACTGCACCCCCTAGCCCATTCTTTAAAAACTTTGTTTTAAAGCCTCTTGGGAAAAAAAAGGGGTTTGCCTGCCAATGGAAGGAGAGCTAGGAGGGGCCATTCTGACCTCTCTGGAAAGGGAGCTCCAGAGTCTAGGGGCAGCCACCGAGAAGTCCCTCTCTCATGTCCCCACCAACCATGCTTGCAACAGTGGTGGGACTGAGAGAAGGGCCTCTGTCTGATGGTGCACAAACCATGCCACCCCCCCATGCTACTAACACCTCCTTGCTGGTGGCCATGTTTACAAAGGACTTAAAAGTCCACATGTTCCTGCCCTCAGTGTGCTGATTGGCTACCCAACCAAGCTTTGATTGGTTGGTCAGTTTCCTAAGCAGCCAATCAGCACACCGAAAATGGTAACATACCCCCCCTCTCTCTGGCTTTTCTTCGCAAATGAAGATTCAGGAAGGACTCATCCCACGCTTTCTGCAAGCGTGCTGATGACTAAAAAGACCAATCTGAGATGAACAAGTCCAGTTGCAGAAAGCACAGCAGAAGGTCTCCGTGGGTGATGTTTCCAGGTTGTGATTCTTTCTGCATTGTTTCTCTTCAAGACTTGTTCGGCGTGAGTTCTCAAATAAGGCTGCAGCATTGTGGATAGTGCGTCTCCATGCCTCCTGATGTGATGCCAGGGCGGACCATTGTTGGTGATCAATTTGGCCAAGCCTGAGATGTTGTTTCAGGGAGTCCTTGTATCACTTTTTTTGGAGTGCCCCTCTTATGCTAACCCGTGGCGAGTTCACCGTAGAGTTGTATTTTGGGGAGGAAATGGTCCTCTATCCTAGAAATGTGCCCTGCCCAACACAGCTGTGTTCTCAATATCATGACCTCAAGGCTGGTGATCCCTGCTTGCTCAAGGACAGCAACATTCGTCACATAGTCAGTCCAGTGTATATTTAGGATTGTGCGTATACAGCGCTGATGAAAGCGAGAAGTCATACGTTTTGGCGATAGGTGACCCATGTTTCAGACCCATAAAGGAGAACATTCCTGGAAGGTGGTCTGATAAAGTCCATAGTGAATTCCAGGGGCCCATGCACACTATACAGTTATAACACTGTTACTCCACTTTAACTGTCATGGGTTCATCCTATGGAATTCTGGGACTGACAGTTTAGGGAGGGGCACTTAGAAATCTCAGCTAAAGTGCTCCAGCACCTCACTAAACTGCAAATCCAAGGATTCGATAGGGTGGAACCATCGCAATTAAAGTGGAATAATAGCACTATAATTGTGTAGTGTGAATGGGCCCCTGGTTAGAGCAAGAGGACAAGGTACTCCTCCAAGCTAAACTGTCCCCAGTTGCTTATTATTTATACAGAACACCCGGTGGCTTCCATGTCAGTGGGGTGGACAAACCACTCCAGGTTTTAGACTGAACTTCAAAGGTGCAGACCAAAAGCTCAGATCAAAACCTGGAGCATATTTACCACCCCCACCACCTCCACTGACTTGGAAGCCACAAGCTGCCACAGCAAATCCCAGGAAAGCTTAGTTGAGTCCTTTGGAGCCTCCTCCTTGCTGTAGGTACAATACCCAGAGCCCCGAGTTTTACATCACCTCAGTCATTAGCTGAAATGTTGCCATGTGTTTCTCACACCCTCTTTGGCAAAAAGAGGAAAATAGGGGATAAATATAGCATAGGCCCACACTAACCTTCCACAGGAAGACAGCTCTATGGTTTGTTCCCCATATAAATCAATAATCATATCATCAATTTCCTCCTGTGTTGTTCTTATGTACCTTCAAGTCAACTCTGACTTATGACAACCCTATCATTGGAGTTTCGTGGCAAGATTTGTTCAGCAGAAGTTTGCCTTTGTCTTCCTCTGGGACTGAGAGAGTATGATTTACCCAAGGTTCTGAAGTGGGTTTTCATGGCTGAGCAGGGGATTCAAACCCTGATCTCCCGGAGCCCTAGTCCAGTACTCAAACTTCTGTACCATGCTCCATCCTCTCCCATTACTCAGAACAAAATATGAAAAATGGTGAGTGGCTAGACTATATGGGAAGTATGCACTATCCTCCCATCCAAGTATTGGTGAATATGCTGTATTCCTGACGAACCTGTGCTTGTGAATTTATATCAATATTTATTATACTTATATAAAACTACAGTATATTTATATTGAGGCATATTGAGGCATGTTTAGAATGGGTTGCTATCATCCTATAGATAGAAATATTGTATATCTTATTGCTGTTGTTGTTGCCTTCAAGTCATTTCTGACTTATGGTGACCCTAAGGTGAATCTATCACAGGGTTTTCTTAGCAGGATTTGTTTATCAGGGTTTGCCCTTGCCTTCCTCTGAGGCTGAGAGAGTAAGGTCACCCAGTGGGTTTCTATGCCTGAACAGGGGGTTGAATCCAGGTCTCCCAGTGTCCTAGGTCTTATCTGCACTGGCTGCTTAATCTGGGGACAATCCAGAGCATTATGGACCACTAGTGCAAGAGCATGTTGTTGTTCACACAGGCCAGCCAGACCAGCCAGGCCAACACTATGGAGATTATCAGACGCAGTAAGTGTGGTATGATAACAATGCCAAAGGAACACAAAAGGCTACCAGTATCAGACAACATCTTTCTTTTGTGTTCTGCTAGCATCACTGTAGCATTTCTTTTCATTGATGGGCTGAGTCATCAATAGATTCCCCCATTCAGTTTTGGTGCCAGCATTGCCGGCATCTGAAACTTCATGCCATTGTCCCCTGTGAATACAGCAGCATAAATGGGCAGTCCTGCAGAACACTTCCGGGTGAGATTGCAAAAACCAGGTAGGCTATGCTCTTTTTATGAACCTCCCCATATTCCTTGTATTGTGGAAAGTGTGTTTCTGTGCTTGTGTGTACTTTTTTGTTTTTGTTTTTGTTTGTTTTTTAAATTTGCCATGCTCAAGTCTTCTCATGAGAATCGGCAAGATTTCAAACTAGGAAGTGAACGGAGCTCCTGGGCTGCCTGTTGACGCTACTCAAGGTAGGTCTGATAATTTTGGTTATTTTGCTGGGGGAGGGACATCTGCCCTGCTGATCCATAGCCCTCAGTGCCACCAGCACTGCTGCCACTGGCCCAGCAGCTTTCTCTGAGAGCCTGGCATCTCCTGCTGCTGATGCTGAGGTAAGCAGAGGTCGCTGCATCACATGCTTGACAAGGGGGGAGTTGAAGCAGGAATTGGAGATGCCGGGCTCTCAGAAAGATCTGCTGAGCTGATGAGTAAGTAAGTCAGTGGCAGTGGCAGAAGCAGTGGTGGTACTGAGAGCCAACAGGGCAAATGTGCTGGGTGGGTGGCCGTGTGGGCAGCTAAATCACTCTGACTCCAGCCTGATCCAGCTATCTGCATGTCAACAGACACCGGAGCCACTCTGGGGGCTTCTGGCAAACAGCGGACTATTCCCTGACTTCACACAGTGTGGGGCAAAGTTGGATTAAGGGCTAGAAAGAAGTGTGGCTCCTTCCCTAGAAAGTAGCAGTTCCTCATCCAGACTGCCAGTGCCAGATTTGGGGTCAGAATGGTGTTTTTGGCCCATGCAGACAAGACCCTAAATAAAAATATAGTATATCTCATATGGTCTAGCTAGGGGAGAGTGTGACCACTTGACCTGTGTGCCTGTTCACTGCTGATGACAGGAAATTTCAAATCTCTTGTTCTCCCTTCTTGTGCATTTTACTCTTTCAACTGAACTTGGATGGACAAGCATTCCAAGAGAGGATGTTTTCAAATAAGACTATCCCCTGTAAAAGTCAGGCTCATGACAACTCTTGTGGTGCAGAGGAGAGAAGGGAAAGGGCTCCACTGAACTGGTCCCATAGGTGGCCAGTTAGATGGGGCTGTGGATCAATGAATATTCTGTTTTAAACCCCAATTCAGGTGATCATGAATGCCCAGAAAAGAGCATGGGCCTTGTTTCATTACTCTCATCCACTGGATACATCTGCAGTTTTCAAACTTTAGATATAGAATCATAGAATTGTAGAGTTGGAAGCGACCACAGGGGCCATCCAGTCCAACCTCCTGCCATGGATATAAAGAAGTTGGATTTTGAGCTGACCTCTCAGTTGGCATTATTATGCTCTAAATGATTGGGATTGTACTGAAGAAAATCACTTATGCAGTGGACTGCTTTGCAAGCAGTTCAATGATCTTCCTTCTTGTCCAAATGGCAGAGCAGCAGCAACAGTGATGAGAGGAGGATACAGGCAGCTCCAAGCCACCTACAAAATTTTATGAATGCCTGGGGAGGGGTCCCTCAAAGCCAAAACAATATAGAAAGGGTGGCTTTGAAAATTCTCTGTGTCAGCCAGTGGTGATTTTCCAAACCACCCTTTCCATAATGCCTTGGCCTTCAGGACCCTCTTCCCCAAGTGAGGCATTCATGAAATAAATAGCACTGACCCAGCCATGTTCTCCTCCCATCACCTTCTTCTTTGTCTTTCCATGATGCAGTGGACTGTTTTGCAAGGAGTTCAATGATCTTCCTTCTTGTCCAAATGGCAGAGCAGCAGCAACAGTGACTCATAGAATCATAGAATTGTAGAGTTGGAAGAGACCACGAGGGCCATCCAGTCCAACCCCCTGCCATGCAGGAATACACAATCAAAACATCCCTGACAGATGGCCATCCAGCTTCTGTTTAAAGACCTCCAAGGAAGGAGACCCCACTGTTGGAAATTGTGTAAAAATACACTGTTTAAAATATCAGGGTATTTTGTCCCTGTTTAAACATCCACACTGCACTTCACACGTTAGGGGATAATGCAGCCAAATTTAGCAGAGCATAGCAAGCTTAATGCACACGCAGCATCTAGCGTCAGAATGTTAGCATGCATGTAAAAACACTGCTTAGCTTATAACCAAACACCCTTTGTCTTTTCCAAAGTTGTTTAACTACCAAAGTAACCACTCAAGACTCAAAGTTAGTTTAAAAAGTACAAAAGTTTCTTTACTCACAGTTTAGAGAGCTGATTCTTGGCAGGTAACAAAAAACACCATCAAAACAGACTAAAACTGGTTAAAAATACTTAAAAACTACATTGTTAGAAAACTATATTCAGGACACCCCTTTCGGAGTCCTCTCAGTTCAAAGGTCCATGAGGATTGTTAGATAACATGGCGTCTGGAAAAAAGAAGAACCCTCAGACACTCCCCCTTCATCCCAGATTGCCCAGTAGTAAAACTTTAGGAAGTTTCATCAGCTCATCTCATATGCCTTCTCAGTTAACCCTTCAATGGCAAAACCATTTCCACTTATTGGACTGCAAACTATATTTTCCAACACCCACCACGCTCCAAAGGAGTGTGTTCCACTGCCAAACAGCTCTTACTCTCAAAACGTTCCTCCTAATGTTGAGGTGGAATCTCTGTTCCTGGAGCTTACGTCCATTGTTCCGTGCTCTAGTTTCTGGAGCAGCAGAAAACAAGCTTGCTCCATCCTCAATGTGATACCCCTTCGAATACTTAAACAGAGCTATCATATCACCCCTTAACTGTCTTTTTTCCAGGCTAAACGTACCCAGCTCCCCAAGTCTCCCCTCATAAGGCATCGTTTCCAGACCTTTCACCATTTTAGTCGCCCTTCTCTGGACACGCTCGAATTTGTCAATATCCTTTTTTGAAATGTGGCACCCAGAACTGGACACAATATTCTAGGTGAGGTCTGACCAAGGCAGAATAGACTGGCACTATTACTTCCCTTGATCTAGATACTATATTTCTATTGATGCAGCCCAAAATCGCATTGGCCTTTTTAGCTGCCGCATCACACTGTTGACTCATGTTCAACTTGTGGTCTACTAGGACTCCTAGATCCCTTTCACACGTAGTCTCGTTCAGCCAGGTCTCCCCCATCCTATACTCTATGCATTTCATTTTTCCGCCCTAAGTGCAGTACCTTACATTTCTCCGTATTGAATTTCATTTTGTTAGCTTTGGCCCAGCTCTCCAGTCTATCCAGGTCATTTTGAATTTTGATCCTGTCCTCTAGGGTATTACCTACTCCTCCTAATTTGGTGTCATCTGCAAATTTGATAAGTATGCTCCTAATTCCCTCATCCAAGTCATTGATAAAGATGTTGAATAGCACTGGACCCAGGACAGAACCCTGTGGCACCCCACTGGTCACATCTTTCCAAGACGAAGAGGAGCCACTGCAGAGCACCCTTTGGGTTCAGCCGGTCAACCAATTACAAATCCATTTAACAGTTAACTTGTCTAGCCCACATTTTACAAGCTTGTTTGCAAGAATGTCATGGGGAACCATGTCAAAGGCCTTACTGAAATCAAGGGATGCGATATCCACAGTGTTCCCTTCATTTACCAAGCTGGTAACTTTATCAAAAAAAAAAAAAAAGAGAGAGAGAGAGAGAGAGAGAGAAAGAGAGAGAGAGAGAGAGAGAGAGAGATCCAATTAGTCTGGCATGATTTGTTTCTCTGAAACCCATTAGAGAAGGATACAGGCAGCTCCAAGCCACCTACAAAATTTTATGAATGCCTATGTATGTGTGGGAGGGGAGGTCCCTTAACTAAGAATCATAGAATCATAGAGCTGCAAGAGGCCACAAGAGCCATCCACTCCAACCCCCTGCCTTGCAGGAATACACAATCAAAGCATTCCAGCAGATGGGCATCCAGCCTCTGTTCAAAAACCTCCAAAGAAGGAGACTTCCCCACATTCCGAGGCAGTGCATTCCACTGCCAAACAGTTCTTACTGTCAGGAAGTTCCTCCTGATGTTTAAGCGGAATCTCTTTTCCTGTAGTTTGAGTCCAGACATTGTTCTCTGTTCCAGTCTCTGGAGCAGCAAAAAACAAACTTGCTCCATCCTCGATATGACACCCCTTCAAATATTTAAACATGGCTATCATGTCACCTCTTAATCTTCTCTTCTCCAAGCTAAACATACCCAGCTCCCAAAGCTGCTCCTCATAGGGCATGGCTTCCAGACCTTTCACCCATTTTGGTTACCCTCCTCTGGACACATTCCAGCTTGTCAATATCCTTCTTGAATTGTGGTGCCCAGAAACCTGGACACAGTATTCCAGGTGAGGTCTGACCAAAGCAGAATAGTTCTTGTTTTCCTCACACTGCTTTCACCACCACTGACTCCATCATAACTATACTGGTGGGGCAATAGGATCTTGACTACTATATAGAAGGAAGGTGAAAGATAGATGGCTTGGAAAATTCCAGCTGGAAGTTTACCTCATGTTCTGAAGTTATAAGGTGTGGTCATTCCATTAGTGCAATTCTTTCCTTTTTCCTAATCTGGTTTTTCTAGAGAAGCCCAACATCTGTTTCCCCAGCAACCAACTATGGAATATACAATGAAGAAATAGAAGCTCAGGCATCTGAATTGTTTTTAAATGGAATGTTCGCTTAATGTGGGTTTTCCCCAAGGCTGTTGAGTGACTCAAAACATTTTGCTCTCCCTAATTTTTCTAGTACAGAGGAGTGGCACACAATGCTCACCTGTAAATCAAGACACAAAAGGGGATGGGAAATGAAATTAAATGCCTTCTGTGTGGCAGATGCATACCAAATTGCAAGCTACAGGAGAGAATTCAAAGTACATTTAAAGATTTGAAAGAAAAAACTTATCAAGTGCTTATTTCTCTACCATTATGTAATTAAAGGTTATTCTGTTACCTGAGGAGGCACTTTCATGTGCAAACCATAAATAAAAGCATGACAGCTTGCTCTAGGATATAGAACATATCTAGTAAACAGGCTACCGAAGATGCTGCCAATATTTATTTCCCCTCAAGTGTAAAGGTAACTCCTGGGGGAGGGAGAAGATTAAGGAATAGTGATAGCACCAGATCTTACTATGAAAGTGATGTGAAGAATCCAGCCACTGTTAAGTATTTTCAGCTGCGATCCTATGTCTACTTACTTTAGGACAGGATGGACAACTGACTCAGGGCCAGGGGCCAATTCCCCCTCAATATTGCCCTGCAGGCTGCACCCCCACCTCAGCAAATACCTCTGTTTTCCTCTGCAGTCCCTTTCAAAATAGTGACACTTTCTTTTTCTATTTTGAGAGGATTGCAGATGAAATATTTGCTGCATTTGGAAGTACTGCAGGATTCTGGTGTTTTTATGAAGGAGGGTATTTTCACATGTTTTCATACATTTGAGAGGTTTTCTGCATGGTTTGGGAGTAACTCTTCCCCCCAAAATCATATTGTTTGTTTTTAAATAAGGATGGTGGGTGGGAGATTGGGGGGCCTCAGGGTCCATAAAAGTGGGATCCAGTGACTGCATGTGGAGCAGTGTCACACTATGCCCACCCCTGCTTTATAGTAAGCACCACTTAACTCAATGGCACTTCTTAAAGCAAGCGAATAAATAAGCTTTATCCTCAGTAGAACTTCCCAGCCCCCATAAAACCATTTCATCTAGAGGTCAAAATGACCCAACTGTACCACACTGGCTCTATCTGGGTAGAAAGGAGTATAACAGAACCAACGTGAGGTAGTGGTTAAAGTGTAGGACTGGGTCTTAGAAGAGTCAGGTTCTAGCCCTCACTGAATCATTAAACTTATTGAGTGAGACTGGGCCCTCTTAGGATGACCCAACTCACAGGGAGGAGCAAGACTTGGTTATGATGTTTAGAGCCTAGGTTAGGGCAGCTACAAAAACAAGTGTGCAAATTCCTTTGATGGAGTGCTGGCTTTTGGTTGCACCAGATGAGGGTCCACAGTAGGGTTGGGCCAAGAGAATCCCTGCCTAGGGCCCTTTCAAGCCCCATGGTAGGGTGGCTCTGGGCATGCCACCTGTGTGTATTCCAGCTGGCATGGCCAAGGATAGAGTCTCAGAGACAGTGACCCTAACACACCACCTACCTCTTCACTGGCTCCACAGCTGGAAAATGGGGCTGGAGTAGGTGGTGAATACTATCACCTTTTGGGGGAAGGTGGAAGAGATCTAAAGCTCCCTTCCCAGTAACATTACTTTCTGTTAACAGCATCACATCACAAGAAGTGAGAGTGCTGGAACATTTGCTCTGATTATACCATGATGATCCAGCAATGGATACAAAGAGGAGCCATCTTGATACCATCTTGAGTGCATTAGGGAAAAAAGGATATCAATTTAACAAACCTGCCAACACACAAATGGGATTCCTGTGTCAATGGAACTGCATACCCTCCAAAATTTCACAGATGAAAATTGGGACATGTGTCAAGATGGCAAAATTTATTAATGAGGAAGAACACACAAGATGATAGAAGAGGCTGCAATACTTTGCTTTTGCCTGAGTCTACTGGGATGGGCAAGATTCCACCTCATCCCCTCCTCTTCTCTCCCTCCTCCTGAGTAAATTGAATGCAAACTAGGGGAAAAGTGGGAGGAGGGTAGAGATACCAGAATATTTTAAAAGCAGCTAAAAAAGTGGGGCAACAGAGGATTAATCAGTACTGTCCCAGTCAAATCAGGATAGTTGGAGAGTATGGAACTGGGTTTCAACAAAGCCCTCATCTACATGGGCCAGAGTACGGCAGCCCACCAGCATATTCTAGCCACAGATCTGGCCCATTCCTCCCCCATTACCTGAATGAAACAGGAGGGAGTCCAGATTGCCACACTGGCCTGTTTCTACAGCACTGTCCACATCATTCTCTCCAAAGCCAAGAAGCCATCCCCGTAGCACATGATCGAGTTCCCCTGCATGTGATAAGCCTTGGTCCCATGCTGCAGGACTTCTTCCTGGCTTCAGAGAGAGCAAGATGGACAGCAGCATCAGCAATGGGCTTGCTTGCCAGCATGGGCTTCTGTGGTCACGTGGGGCCCAATGTGTTTTTTTTCCAGATGAGATGGTTTTTCCTGGGTATTTTACTAAAATGTGTTATTGGATTTTATCCCATCTTCCCCCCATCTTTGCCCCAGGGGTCATGAGGGCTGTCTGGGGGCAAAACGGGGCAAAAGCCCTCTGTCATTTGGACTGCACAGCTCTAAGACAGGGAGAAGATGGGGTAAGTAGTCTGCTAGATGCCGAAGTCTACTTGAATTCTGGCATATCATGCTCTCTGGAATTAGCTTGCCCCCAATCATGGAACTTCCTCTTGGAACATGTAAAATACTAAACAAGAGTATAAGACATTATTAATTAGGAATAGTTAATTACCTGTAGTTAATTCCATTTTGCCAAAGCATAATGTAACTGTTTGATTTAATTAGTTGTGATTTCATTCCTGTTGTGGGATATTTTTTCAACTATTTTTGGAATTAGAGGGTGTGGCCTTTGTGTAGTGGGGGAGGAATATCATGTGGTTCAAGTTTTGGCTTGTCCTGTAGCTCATGTTGCTGACTGATGCTTTATTGTGGATGCTGTGGGGTTCAAAAGGTGGATGGGAGGAAGCTATGTTTCATACCACAAATTAGTGGCTTGTAGCTTTTGGATTTTTTTAAAAAAAATAAATTAATATTTAATAGCATAATTACTCTTGAAGAACTGGAAAGTTTAAAAAATACTTTTCGGTGAATTTGTAGTCTTAATGGTAAATTACTTTTGATGAGCTTGAAGCTACAACGATAACTACTTTTTAAAAAGTAACATTTTTCAAACTCCAATCAAGAGTGCATTAAACATACAAAGAATGCCTTTGCTTATAAATGTGTAAAATGTGTCTATCCCCCAACGTGTTGGGATCCGTGGCTTCTGAAGCAAAGAAAAAGACATGACTTCTCATTTGGTGCAACTCATTTTAGAAAGCAAGCAGAGGCAATGTGAATCTTTTTCCCTAATATGCAAGCAATACTCAAAGGATTTGATTGAAGAGGAACCAGATTCTGATGCTAAATAAGTTCAAAAGGCAAGAGAAAATGTTCAAATTTATATGAATATGTAGAGCTGAAATTAGTGAGGCTTCATCTTCTTTGCAATCAATTTGGAAATATAACAGGATTGAATCCAGTAGAACTAACTGAAGCAAGCATATATTGAAACAGAAATCTAAGCAGTTTTTAACCTTGGGATGAAGTTGGCTTCCTCTCCACTCCCACTCCTGTGCCCATGCATTTGCTCTCTGAGAGGCACATCCCTGGGGGTAAAAACTTTAGCATACACTTAGTGTATATTTATAAAAGATGCTCTGTCAAGTGGTAAAAGATGTCTTTTTGTCCTAGCATGTGATTTCCCTCACCTATATTTAAAGTGTTTTGTTGGTGATTACTCATTGGGAGGTAAACATAGGCTGAATTTTCAAGTCTGATTGCTGTGGCATAACTCCCATTGCTGGAGAGGAAACCTGTTAATCACTGGGAATACACATTTCCCTTAATGTCTAGTTTGGCCCTAGTTTCCACTTTGTCTGCACCTAATCAGGGCAATTTTTTTAAAAAAAAAAAATCAACACTGAAAGATTGTGGAATTAAACATTTGATTAGTCCTTTAAAAAAACCTAGTAAGTTTTTAAACTTAAGAACAGATTTATTTATTTATTTGCAGGAGGAGGGGGGGGGGACTATTTTCCCAACATCACAGATGGCAGCAGGTCAGTACTACACCCAGCTGTCTTCTTCTGGACATTAGCAGAAACAAATTCTCCTGAGCTTGATTCCATGGTCAAGAATTTTAGAGTGTTTAAAATAGTTAGACAATTTTCAGGCTGCTACTAAGTTGTGGAACTCTCTTCCAGAGGAGGTCTGGTTGGTCTCCTCCCTGCTATCTTTCTGCTAGCAGGCAAAGACCTTTTTTAAAAAAAATGAAGAAAAGGCAGGCCTTTGGTTTTTACCTTATTGCTGCAGGTGGAGTTTTTAATGGAAGGGGGCAGTGTCTGTATTTTATTATGTTTCAAATATGTTTTAAAACTGTTTTAAACTTGTGTTTTTAAAACAGAATTTTGGTTTGTTTCTAAACTTTTGTATTATTGGGATTTTTTAAAAAAATAGTGTATTCTGGATTCTGTATTAGGAGTAAAGTGGGATATAAATTAAACAAAGAAACAAGATTGTTCTAGTCAGAGTGACAGTTATATTTTGGAAATGAACTGGAGAGAGCTGGGTAAAAACAAACAGCCCCCTAATTGGCCCTGAATAATGGCGGGTGAATCTGTGACACTGAAGGAAAAATCCTTATCCTTTTAGGAAGAAATTTGCAAAGTTTAGCCATTTCTTTTAAAAGAATGAACAGAAAGAAATTCTCACTCATTTGGTTTGTCTACATGGGCAATATACCCCATCTTTAATGGGGTTTGTTAAAAATAACTATGTTATTACCCCCTGTGCTTTACTGGAAGTACCTTACAAAACAGACGCCATAAAACAGATGGCTTTAACTCCCTTTGAAAGCACAGAACTAATCAGCAGAGTTTTCTATTTAAAACACATATGCAGCAGATACGTATTGATCCCAGCAAGCAAGTTTAAGATAACCGTCCACACAATTTCCCCCAGTTTATATTCTTTAGCATAAAAAGACTCAAAAACACTCAAAAGTAGTTTAAAAGTATAAAAACATCTTTACTTACAGTCAGTGTGCATACCTTATTGAATATCAGCAGCATTTCAACAGGTGAAGGCTAATCTAGTAAAATACAACTAAAAACTACATGTTAAAAACAAAATATGTGGGAACTCTGTCCCAGAGTTGTTGCCCCTACAAAAACATCATGGCAAGTGGTAAACATCACGGCAGCTTTCCAGACAAAGAGAAGGACTTGGACACACCTCTTCCTCTGGAAAGCCAACCATATTTCAATAGGAAGTTACATCATACATTCTGTTTACTCCTATCAGTTAACCCTTTCAGCAGTTAAACATCTCAATTTATTGGATTGCAAATTACATATCCCAACAATCTTGTCCCCATCTCAGAGCCCTGAAGTCCTGACAACACAGGGCATTTGCCCCATTCTGCTCCTGGGGCAGATACGGTGCTAAGATGGGGGAAAGGCTGGGTAGGGGTTGATACAACCTTTTTTTTTTTTAAAGCATGTTTCACTTCATTTCTGCTGGGAGAAAACAAATCAGGCCCCACATATCTGTGGGAGCCCATCCTAGCAGTCCATCCCTCACTGCCACTGCCATTTTCCTGGCTCTCCTGGAAGGCAGGAAGGAGTTCCACAGCATGTGACCAAGGCTGATCACATGGAAGGGGTACTTGGTCACATGTTGCGGGGCCCCTTCCTGCCTTCTGGGACATCAAGGAAAATGGTGGTGGCAGGGACTTTGGACTTTTTCGGACAAGTAAAATGCAACGGAAGCAGCCTCGCCACATTGTGAGGCTGCTGCGCTGCAGGGCGCCCCTTTCAGATGACGCCCGTCCCTGCCGGTACTATTACGGTACCTCAGGGACATTTGAGTGTAATATTTTGGTGATTTTTACTCACGAAAGTTGATCGTGAGTAAAAATCGCCAAAATATTACACTCAAATGTCCCTGCGGTACCGCAACAGTACTGGCAGGGACGGGCGTCATCCGAAAGGGACGCAGTGCAGCAGTCTCGCAATGTGGTGAGGCTGCTTCCGTTGCATTTTACTTGTCCGAAAAAGTCCTAGAGCAATGGGCTGGCATGCCCATTAGGAGCTCCTCCTGTTCCACTGAGGGAACGGGGGAACAACAGGTATGATTGGAAGCCAGGATATGCCAGGAGGGATCCAGCATATCCTGGCTTCTGTAGGTGGGCCCATTTATCTTTTATATTTATTTAGGTATTTATACCCCACTCTTTTGCCACAAAGGCTCTCAGAGCAGCTTACACATTGTTAAGCAACAGCATTTTACCCATCTACACCACTTTACAGCATGCTAGACACTAAGCGGTTTCCAATGTGTGTTAGCTAATTGCCCCCACAAGCTGGGTCCTCATTTTACCAAACTACGAAAGGATGGAAGGTTGAGTGAACTTTGGATCCCTTGGGGTTGAACTTGCAGCATTGTGGCAACATTTAACCACTGTGCCGCCAGGGCTCTCATTGTCTGCTATGTAGCTGAAAGAGGTGGCAACAGGGGCAGCTCATGGCTCCCATGCTTGTAGGGTGGGATTCTGGTTCAGTTTTAGTCTGAACTTTAAAAGACTTATCCAAGGCGTTATCCAAGAGTAGTGTCTTCACCTCACTGTCTTGGGAGGCACCAGTCACCATTAGACAGCAACCTTAATTCAGCATTACTAACCATGGTTGAATTCAAACCTGGGCTTTTTAAAAAAAGCAGTTAGTAATGGATTCTGCTCATTTTCTGCCTCCTACAGTCCTTATTTTTAAAAGCTCAAGCTCTTTCCATTTTGTGGAAATGTGCAAATGTCAGCAAATCCTTCTTTTCAAAAAAATGCAATTTTCACTCCTAGCTATGAGGCTCACTAATTCAGCTTTGACAATTCTTCCATCTTAATGTACCACACAGAGTTGTTGTAAGGATAAAATGTTGTGACAAGGTTGTCATGATACTGTTTAGTGAAGAGGAGGACAGGGTGGATATAAGTAAAGTAAAAGAAAATAAATTTTTAAAAATCCAAGAAAAATGTAGGCACAGGACAGAAGCCATTTCCCATACAACCTTTCTATGGGCCACAACTTCATTCCCAGTGATGGCAAGTGATGCAAATTCACTTCTGGTTGGGGATTTGGGCCAAAAAGTATGAATGCTGGGGGTGTAAAGCCCCCCCCCCAGCAATGTTTTGTAGCCACTTAAGTGTTTGCTGGCTATGTTTTGCTCCCCTCCCCATTGTGTTTTTATTAATTTGGGGTCAGGTGGCTTTGGAGGGCTTCTGAGACATAAATAGGGGCCAGGAACCACATGTGGCCCTTGGGCCACACTTCCCCATCCCTGCTCTAAGTTGTAGGACACTTCGTTCCCTTATTTAAATATTAGTAGCCATGTTGGTGCTGGTTGTGTAAGGCTGCATCCCTTTGGAGCTTCCTATCTTCAGAGCTTTAGCACTAGGCCGAGAGCATGCAGAAAGGACAAGACTGATACTTAACTGTTCATGAATACTAGCAAAGTTACTACTTTCCTCTGAATTCAGGTGTTCTTAGGATTGTGGATCTTTGAGTATTTATTCAACTGACTTCCTCATTTCCCTATTTATTTATTTATCTGAGTATTTATACACCACTCTTCAGCCACAAAGGCTCTCAAAGTGGCTTACAAATTGTTTTAGCAACAGCACTTACACATCTACACCACTTTTATAGCATGCTAGGCACACTCTAAGGGGTTTACAATGTGTGTTAACTAATTGCCCTCACAAGCTGGGTACTCATTTTACCCACCTACAAAAGGCTGGAAGGCTGAGTCAATCTTGAAGCCCTGCAGGATTGAACTCACAACATTGTGGCTGCAGTACCAGCATTTAATCACTACACCACCAGGGTTCCCTGAATCCTAGGTTGTTTCAGCCTGTGTTTGGATTCACTTGAGAACACTGCAACATTTGTTTAAAAAGAAAAGCAGTGTGAAAACTTGTTCTGCTGTTTATCTCATTCCCACCCCCCATGTGCATTTTCCAGACTTTTTCCTAGTGAAAACACTTTGTTTCACTTTGTTTTTCCTTCAGGATGTAATGCATTTTGGTGCTTCTCTCCCCCCCCCCGCCCATGACTACACATTTTTGTATACATATTTTCTTATTATCAACAATTCTGTGTACCTATTTTAAGTCATGTACCAAATCACAAAATCCTAAAAATTAAGATTCTGCCACTCAAATAGATTCTGGTTCATTTATGGCATGGATAGGCAGCTTCCTGGGGTGGGTCACCCTGTGAACTTCTAAGAGGTCATACTGCTGCAGAATTTCCTGTTCTCTAGGGTCCATTGGGGTGTCAGAGTGCCCCCTCCCCCAGCACCTAGAGTCCTGTCAGTCTCCAAAGGAGGTCAAAAACACACACATTGATGTTGGTGTTGAGACTGCAGTGTAGGAACGCACAATGCCCAAGGAGCCTCTCACACTACTGCGGGTCTGCATGAAAGGCACCCCAAGTTGATTAGTTCTAGGTAAATATGAATTGAATTGGAATCTAACTCTTCCTTAGTTCAACTCAGTTCACACTCATTGCCTTTCTAGATTGATTGTGGGGAAGTGGTAGGTATTGAAAAACGCTTAAGCCCCTGGAAGCGTGGGTTGATGATAAGTGGTTAGAAAGTATTGAGACTGGCGGAAGTCAGGCAAAGCACTGTCCGCTTCATGGGTTTGATGTGAATTATTATTTCTTACAGAGCTATCAGCCAGTGACAGAATACAAATGAAAGCCTATAGGTAATGCCAAAAGTGCTCTGAGGACAACACTGAGATTTGAGTATCAGTCAAGGTGAGCAAATCCGCCTTCAGAAATAAAAGGCTTTTATCTTCTTCTTCTGCAGGCAACTCAAAACTCTGGACTTCCCAGAGATGATGAAGAATCCTAGATTTGAGGATGTATGACACCAGGTCACAGCCAGAACAGCAATCTGAACCCATTACTCATAAATGTCTTAAAGACTGGCAATGATATATCTTTGTCACAGTCATAACAAAGAAAGCTCCAAATAGTTTTTCTAATGCCTTTCTGATAGCAGTCTTCAACTGACTTAATTTTTGTTTTGTATCCTACTCTTTCTCCAGGAGGTATGCTGGGTAATATTTCTGTGACTGGTCCTATTTCAACTTTCTAACAATTCTAATTCAAAGTTGCTAGGTAAAATAAGGGACAGACTCCTGTTCCTTTAATGGTTGGGTATAAGATGGAATTCCACCAGGTGTTGTTTGTCATTCAACTATTCTACACAAATATTAAAGGTACAGGAGCCCTGTCTCTTATTTCACCTAGCAACTCTAATTCTAATGATAGCCACAAACCCTGTAGCTGGAATGAGACCCCAAGATCTGAGAACAGATCTAAAGCAGTGGTGACTTTCCAGAGGCTATTGGTGTACCTCCAGGTTGGAAATCATACAATCCTCCAGATACTATTAGAGCAGCACTGGCCAACACAGCTAATGGTGCAGAACACTCGGAGATGCAGTCCATCATCTGAAGGGCTGCATGATTCTCATCCCTAGTATACAAGATAATTGCATCCTCAGTTAAAGTGAAGAGAAATAAACAGAAGACATGAGGGGTGCATTGTAAAGGCTTCCTTTCTGTAAAGCAAGTGAAATGGTCTGCAGATCCATCCTATATTGGGTGCAATCTTAATCCCTTTAAGTCATGACAAAGTCCCATTAATTTCAGTGGATTCACTCTCAGAATGACTAGGTTCATCCTAAGGATCAAAGACCCACTGATTTCAGTGTGTTTACTCTCCACCCAACTAGGTCTCTAGCACAGCTGGGAAGCACACAGCATTCCACATGTTGTTGGACTGAAACTCTCAGTAGCCTTAGGTTTCACAGCCAATGTTAAGGAATGATGGTAGCTGCAGACTAACCACATGTGGAGGACCACATGATTCCTACACTTGCTCACCATGACATTGACCATAATGACTAGGGTTAAGGAGAGTTAGGACTTTATCAGACCACCCCCAGCAAGGTTCTTTTGCCGGCATAAATTGTGCCGTTTTTATGCTGGCAAAAGACACACACACCCCAGACCTACCTTTTCCAGTATCAGTGAGGCTTTCGCAGCAGTAAAGGAGCACAAACAGAGCTCTGTTTATCTCTGGGGTTGAAATCTCACCGATTCTCGTGAGAAGATGCAAGCATAGGAAATTAAAAACTAAAAACTAAATAAAGACAGAAAAAGTACAGCAAAGCACTAAAGCACACTTTAGAAGTCCCAAGTACAAGGGGGGGTGTTCATAAAAAGACCATCCCCTACCTGGCTATCACGATCTCACCTGGAAATGCCTGCCCATTGACACTGCATTCATGTGAGTACAATGGTGCAAGGATTCAAATGCTGGCAATGTCGGCAGAAAAGTGGAACAGGAGATCGATCTATTGATAGCTTGGCTCATCAATAAAAAAGTACGCCTCAGTTACAGTACATGATTGCAAAAGGATTATGTCGTCTGGTATGCGCACTCTTTTGCAATAATTAGGTGTCCGTATGACACCATATTTGCCTGGTCTGATAAAGTCCTTAGAGTTCAACAATGTAAAAGAAGACCACAGGTACCCCACCCTTGATGGAAGCAAAAAGTCCATGTTGGAAGAGCCACAGGATTGGAAAATATCTGGCTTACAGTGTGGTAAGATGGTCTATGTACTGCAGTGGAGGTTAAGACAACAAAGCAAGAATAAATCTGATAACTGGGTTAAGCTGGATATTGTAAAGTATATAAGTAAAGGTCATAATGTTTGGAGCAGTTTCACTTAGAAGGAAAGACAAGTTAGTAGATACCTGGCAGAGACATATAAAATGTTGCATGATGTGGAAAAAAATGATAGGTAGAAACAGGTTCCCTGGGATCTTTCACAATTGTAGCACTATGATTTATTGGGCCCTGGTGGCGCAGTAAGCTAATGCAGCCAAAACTGCAGCCAAAAACTCATGTAGATCTTGAGTTCATAAGTTCAATTCCAGGGCCCCCCAGGTCAACTCAGCCTTCCGTAAGTCGGTAAAATGAGTACCAGCATAATAAAGAGCTGGGGCGACATGCTGTGGAAGTTGTTAAAATCAGTTTCCAGAAGCAGCAGTCGTTATTTAGTGTACAATGTGTTCTGCAGTGTCGCTCTCGCAGCATCGTTTGCATGCCAACAGTGCCATCTACTGGCACTTGCATTGTACAATTGTCTGTATTGTCTGTACTGTCTATAAACTGTATCAAATAGTATTGCATTGAATGTACTGTATTGAATTGTACTGTATAATGATGTATTGTGATGCATTGTATTGTATACTTTGTAATGTTGTACCCCGCCCCGATTCTGAGGAGAGAGGCAGGTAATAAATAACTAAGTATTATTATTATTATTATTATTATTATTATTGCATTGTTTGCATGCTGAGGTGAGATGGCTCCCCCTCCCGTCGCCCTACCTTCCCATCCCCAATAAATACAACAGACCAGATGTGCGAAAAAGATGTATTGTACATAAAATGAAGTAGATACATGTAGCATAAGATACGTATAGCATAGGCTTACATATGGCTTGGATATAAAATTGAATTTGACAATAAATGACCACAACTTGTCTAAGTGATAGTTGCCTGGTTGGCACCTGAGCATGGGTTCACACCAGATATCAGCCAACCTGCCTGTTGGTTGATGACGTATTGGTTAGCCCGCCTGCTAACCGATCACATGACTGGTCATGTGACAGGGTCACATGATCCAAACTTGGCGTCTGGGGCGCGCCTCTTCCCCCAGGGTCTCAGTGGCCATGAACTTGAACTTGACCTAGGGATGACCTTTGCCACTGCCAGAGACCCCCCAGACTCCAAGTTTGGATCAAGAACCCCCATGCTCACCACCAACTCCCAGCAAGTTGTGACAATGGTAAGTGATACATGCGTAAAGAATGAACAGCTAATACCTCTTACTAATACAAAAAAAAAAAAAACCCTGACTGAGGGAGGGAGGGCGGGTCTTCGGCTCAGACGAGCCAACTGCTCAGGCCCAGCAAGGGGCCGGGAATTTATTCCCAGCTGCCGGACCTGAGAGGAGACTGCGAGCAGCAGTTTCCTCCCCCTTAGCCAATCAGAGGCTCCCAGAGCCCCATGCTTCTGATTGGCTGAGGTAGCCACTTACTGGCCAATGGGGGAAGAGCCGCTTCCCCCCAATTGGACAGTTTACTATCCTCTCTCCGGCCAGTGCAAGCCTGGCTGGAGAGAGGATGCCGAGCAACAAGGCAGTGCCCATGGCGCCGGCCACGAAGTGGGCAACCGGGGGGCTCCCCCAGCTGCAAGTTTTGGCCGCGGGACAAGGTAAGTCCCGCAGCCTGATTTATTTATATCTTGCCTTTCTCTCAACACAGGATCTAAAAAATTGTTAATACAGAAGTTAAAACACAATTAAGCTAAGTTTCTGTTTTAAAAAACACAAGTAAAAACAGTTTCAAACAGCATTGAGATGCTTAAAAACACTTCACCCCACCCCATTTAAGCTTTATCTGCTACACACACTAAAACACTAAAAGGGAGAGCATATTTGATCTTCTTTAAATAAAAAGGCATTTACCTGCTGGTGGAAAGGCAGCATAAAGGGGGCCAACTGGACCTCCTGAAGAGGAGAGTATCATAACTTGATTTCTCTTTAATTGCCATGGCAACACACTATGGAATCCTAGGATTTACAGTTTAGGAAGGGGTGTTTAAAAGTCTCAGCCAGAGAGATTTAGTGCCCCACCAGACTTGAAATCCCAGGATTTTAATAGTCTGCAACCACAGCAGTTACAGTAGAATCACAGTGCTACAGTATAACTGTGCAGTGTAAAAGGGCCTCCTGTCTCATAATACTAGAACCCAAGATCAACCATTGAAGTTGAATGGTGGGAGCTTCAGGACAGATAAGGAAATCCATTTTCACACAGTATATACTTCCATCACAGAATACCTGGAGATTAAGGCCATCTATGGCTACTAATCATGATGGCTATACATCATCCCCGCTGAAAGGTACAACATGTATCTGTATATCACCTGCAAGTGAATGCAATACAGAAGATGAAGCTGTACTCATACCCTGTCAGTGGGCGTCCCAAAGGCTACTGATTGTCCACTCTATGAAAATACAAGGTCTGTCTATTAAATAAGAGACTGTGTTTCTACCTTTCAGACAAATCAGGGAGAACTGATTGTGAACACTTGAGTGGTGACCTTGAACATGTCTGAACCTGCATGACAAACATCAACACGCTTGGCCGTTCAGTTAATTGTCAGTCCTCATTTAAAGCAGCTGTGTTGTCTATTGTGTCCAGGAAAAATGCTAAGTTTAAAAGTCAAGCAATGTGCCAATTTCAGATTTTTAGTAAAATTGAACCAAAAAAACCAATGGGATCTTTTCAAATGTTTACTGAGGCCTACCGGGAAGACTGCATGTCTCATGCACATGTGTTTAAGTGGCAGAAAAGATTCAGAGAAGGACATCGGAAAGTGGAAGATGATGAATGCCCTGGTTCTTCCACTTCAAGAACCAAAGAAATCATGGAAAATGTCAGCCAGATTGTTCAAGGAGACTGCCAACTGCATGGAAGTTTTTGCATGAGGATCTCAACAAAAGTTGTGCCAAGATGGTCCCTGGGGTTCTCACAGCAGAGCTAAAAGAGTGCCACAAGGAAATTTGCACTGATATTCTGTAGCAATTTGAGCAGACCCAAACTTCATCCCTTGTGATGAAACCTGGATCTTCCAGTATGATCCTAAGACAAAACAACAGTCAATGCACTGGAAAATATCACCATCATCACCAAGAATGAAAAAAGCATGTCAAAGCAAGTCCACATTCAAAGCCATGCTCATTTGCTGGTTGTTGTTGTTGTTTACATTAAGGGTGTAATTTTGGCATAATGGGTTCCAGAAGGCAGAACAGTGAACCAGCATTATTATAAGGAAGTTTTGACACAGCTGAGAGAAAGAGTCAGGAAAAAAAAAAAAAGACCAGAACTGTGGGGAAATGGTTTCATTCTTCATCAAGACAACGCACCTGCTCACATAGAACTTTTTGTGAAGCAGTTTTTGGCCGATAAATGCATAACTACATTTGAACATCCTCCATATTCACCAGATTTGGCACCGTGCAACTTTTTTCTTTTCCCTAAAGTGAAACCAGTGCTTAAAGGAACACATTTTGAGTCAATTGATGCAGGAAAGAAGAAAACAGCAGATGTGTTGAAACAGCTGACAGAAACTGATCTGCTCTACACCTTTGCCCAGTGGAAAACAAGACTGCATTGGTGTGTGAGTGTTAACGGAGAATATGTTGAGGGGACAAGTATTAGAATTGCAATACATAAAAATAAAGATGGGTTATTGTATCAGTCTTATTATTTAATAGACAGACCTTGTAACGTTGGTCTCAGTCTGGTTGGATAGGCCTTTTTCTGATCCACCATGAAATCCTTAGTAAACTGGGAGGTAACCACAACTTAGATGACTTGGATCATGGATTCACTGTCATATGACAACATGAAGATTTGGGAACATAAATCGCCTCCAGCTGGTGGATACAGACCAAGAGAAGCTAATCAGACCTCTGACTGGAATTGTGTTTCTCAAAGGGAACCCCCCCTGAACAAATATTACCAAGAAAACCCTGTGATAGGTTCACCTTAGGGTCACCATAGATCAGAAATGACTTGAAGGCACACAACAACAGCAACATATCCTTATTTCTTTCCTAATGTGTCTGTTTCTGGGTGTCTGATCTGGTTCAGCCCAGGCTGGTGTTGCAGGGAAAAGCTTCCATGCCGACTAATCAAACTGTGGATGAAGATGTGTGTGAGATGCAGTCCAACAATATCTTAGAGTCCACAAGGTGCACACTCTTGTTCTACATACATCCCTTTTTGTTTGTTTGAAAAGAAAGGAAAGATGACCCATCCTGCAGGATAGAAACCTTTCTTTCATTTGTTGGGCATTGTCTCTCTGTGTGCCTGTCCGACAAAGAACTAAGGAGAGAGAGGATAGGTAAGCTAGGTAGGTAGGAACATAGCAGCTGTAGTGAAATCTAGGACAGTTTGAGCCCTCAAATGTCCAGTGTCCATTCAATTGTTCATTTGCAAACTTAATGGTGCAACCCTGTCCATGTCCAGTGGGCTTGCTTCCAAGTAAGAGGGTAGAGGCTGGAAGCCTTAGCCAAGCAGACAGATAACAGAGTCACATTTTATAGTAATGTTCAGTTTAATCTGTTTTTACAACAGGAAATGATGGGATAACTTGCTGTGGTGTTGACAAAAATCTATTTTCCGAGCAGTTCAAATGATGCCTTTTTTAAAAAAACGGTGAGGTTCAGTATAATTGGGCTCTGACAAATTCTTCATCGGGAACACCCTGTGCTAATGAGACATTTCACCAGGCAGCTAATTATATTGAGATGATTGGTGCATCTCTGCTCACGCTGACACATCTGTAACCAAAACAACAGCAACAACAAAACCCCATCGGGTTTCTGAAAAACTCGGAAGTTCTGCTCCGAGTTCTTTGCCAATTAACTTAGCATCACAATTCCTTTCAGTGAAGGATTTGCTCAGCTTACGTTAATTGCTGATAAGGCTATTTGTCATCACTTCTTTAACTCACCTTATGCCACTTCTAAAGGGGGTTTGGAGAGGAAAAAGAAAAGAAATTTTACCACTTTGAAAAATTAGTCGCTTCCTTCTTTAAAACCCCAGAAAAGAAAGTCAGTTATTGCCAGACCTCACAGGAAGTGGTGATGGTGAAGACTCTTTAACATCAAAATTTCCACTTGTTTTATTTCCAGATTATTTGGGTTACCTTGACATTAGTATTTCATTAGAATGACCCATATTCTAGTAGGGAGCCAGCATAGTATAGTGGTTTGGATGTTGGAGTAAGGATCTGGAGACCAGGGTTCAAATTCCTGCTTGGCCATGGAAACCTACAGGATGTTCTTAGGCAAATCACACTCTCTCAGCCTCAGTAGAAGGCACTGGCAAACTCTCTGAAGAAATATTGCCATGAAAACCCTCATGATAGGTTCACCTTCGGGTCACCATAAGTTGGAAAGAACTTGAAGGCACACAACAAAAATAAATATTCTAGTGACATTGATTGTCATATTTCATGATTTACAACAAATTAGAGTGTAATCCTAAAACCAGTCCCTAGGCCTTTAGGAAGCATTGGAAGTGTCAGTATATTGGCAATTAGGCTTTTTCATGGTGGGATGACACTTAGATGGCCAGAACACCTCTCCCATACACCTAATCAATACATGCTCAAAACAGCGGAGTCCCATCAGGGTGTATTGAGGCATCAGTGTAAATATTTGCATACAGTCAAACCTCCATATCCACAGAACCAATATCTGCAGTTTTGGTTATCCATGGGACACAAAATACAGACACATACCATAGAGTCATGCTGGAAAATACCTAGAGAGGCATTCTCTCTAGGCATATTCTCTGTCCTCCAATGCAAATCGATGTTATGTTTTTACCAGAAGTTCTTTATTTTAATAGGCTTCACTGGCCCTGTCTACATGATTTAAATAATACGGACGGCGTGTGGAAGTTTGCGCTTCGGTACACATGGCCGTTCGGATTCACACGCATCCAAAAGAGGGGGGGGCTCGTTTTTCCACCCTGAAATACGCTCATGCAGCTTTCGGGAGGGAAAGCGGATCGCGATGAGAAATCTGTGCACCATTTGGATGGCTGATGGGTCTGTACGGTCCGTTCGCACACACACGAACAGGCAGTGTAATTTGATTGGCTGGCTGAGTAGACAGGGCAGGGCTAGCACGGAGGGGAATTGGGAGAGGCCACCATGTTGGTTTCGTGGCTAGCGAGAGTCCGGTACGCCCATGAATTTTATTTATTTATTTTTATTTTATATTGTAAATAGGGAAAACCGACTTTCCGCAAAGCAAGAACCTTAAAAAAAAAAAGCGGTGGGAGATTTAAAACCGCTGCTTGGCTTGCTCGCTCCAGCCAGCTTCGGGAAGGGGGCTCAAACAGAGTTTAGGGGGGTAAAAAATCATGTAGGCGGATCGTACGCATACGAACGACAGCCTATTCATATTTTTTACTACCCAAAATGGATTTTTTTATGATCGTATAGACACATCCACTGTTAGCCATGGTTGCCAGTATCCACAGTCAGTCCAGGAGCCGAACCCGGGAAGTGGGAACTGACTGTATTTTGTTATTGCGTGCAACAATAAAACATTTTGAATATTTTTCCCCTGCTGGATGAGATTAGTGTGTTTCTGCACAAATATTTCCATGAGTTTTTTTTGTGTGTGGGGGGAGGTGTTGTTGTTATTGTTTTGCATTTGGGGAGCTATTTAAGAAAATTTCATTAGCACAAAAATGTATTGTATGGAAAACAATGTATTTTGCTCTTTTCCTTCTCACTGGAGCTAATAAGAAGAGGGGGCTGGCCAAAACTGACAGCCCCTGCAATGCTCCACAACAGAATCTTATTCCCAGAAGCCTCCTCAGGATAGCACTGCATTATCTTGCATTTGGGAAGACGTAGTCAGTGTTCAGCTTCTCTCGTTCATTTATTTACTCTAATAATCCCAGATGTTTGCTCTATTTACTGTCTATATGTAGAGCCCTATGAAGAAGCTTCCTGGGCTGAAAACCAAAGCTGAGTTGCATTCAACATATGTCTGAGTTGCAAACTAGAGCTCACCTCCATGCAATACATTCCCATGCTGAAAACCAGACTCCAATTCCATGCACAACATTCTTGAGCTGTAAACCAGAACTCAGTTTCATGCAGAACATATTTAAGCTGCAAGCTAGAGCTCAGTTCTGTGCAACATGTCTCCAGGCTGCAAATCAGAGCTCAGTTCCATTCAAAACTTTCCCAGGCTGCAAAGCAGAGTGTACTGCAAGCAAAATAGGCCAAGGCTTAGCTTAGTTCCAAGCAAAACAACCTCAAGCCTCAAATCAGAACTCAGCCCTATGCAATATGTTCTCAAGTACCAAATTAGTTCCATCTGACAGCTTCCTGTACTTCATATACCCTCTTATCACTACTCTCCAATCACTGATAAAATATAGTAGTCAAAGTGGCTTATGAATAGATGAGGAAGCTTTGCATGCCAGATTTCCTTACCTGTTAAGAAGATGCCACTGTGCCTAACTATCAATACCAAGTTAGACATTATACCAGTGAGTTTTCCTTAAATGGAAGAATGCTCAAACAATATAAAATATAGTAGATGGGAAATAGGGATGCATTTTAACAGCAGAATGATTTTGTGGGGTAATTCTTTGTTATTGTTTTTTAGGCCGCAATTTAACATCAACCAGAGAAAGGGCTGGTTTTGCACATACATGCTTATAACACATTGACCACACAATCTAGTCTCTGGACAAGCACAGCTTCACTCTGAATAGAGCCTGTGTTCTGAGTCAAACATACAAGAGAGACTGAGGTGCCGGTTCCACGATAGGATAAAGTTCGCGAGATTCTGGATTACCGTTCTTTCGCATCAGGAGTGCATAATTCACACGAATTCTGGCTTATTCGGAAGATGCAGCAAGTTTCGGTTTTCCTTAGTTTACACAGGCAAAGGTGGGGGGGGGCATGGCTTCCAGATGATTAAAGCCAGGCAGGAGGTGGGGAGAGAGCAAGGAGGGGGTTATGGAGACCATAAATAATGAGAGGAAAGAAAAAGGACAAACAAACAAAAGAATGACAGAGCTATCTGTCAAGTTCCCGATTGTTTTCCCCTGCCCCCAAAGCCTTGAATAAAGAAAGGAGTGAAGGGAAGCACAAACAAACAAAAGTCTGATGGAGCGATCGTACACACACATGCACACACATACACACACCACCCAAGCAGGGGCTAGCCTCATTCCTGATTGTCTTCCCTGCCTCGAAAGCCTTGAATAAAGGCAAGTGAAGGGAAGGACAAACAAACAAAAGCATGAACGTGTGATCCACCGGTTGCTGCATGCACGAACGCACACACATACACACGCACACACCACCCAAGCAGGGGCTAGCCCCATTCCCGATCGTCTTCCCTACCTCCAAAGCCTTCCTTTGAAACAGGAAGGGCTCAGAGCAGATTTCCCTAAGTGGGCTGCAAGCAGAAGGGTTTGCAACTCCAACCCCTCCGTCTATTCGGAGAAGGCACAATGGTCACTCCAACCAATCAGGATTCAGCTCTGCTCACGCTAATTTGAAAAGGTCGATGCAAGTTCACATGAATGGTAAGTTCCCACAACCAATTGTGCTCATTTTCGCAAACTTAATCAAAAAAGTCGGGAAAACTAGCGAAAGCTGATACTGCGCGACTTTTGGGTTTTTCGCACCCCCTCCTTCTGAAAAGGGCGCTGTGGCGTTGAAATGCATGGGAACTATCAGGCTTCTTGTCGCATTCTTTGAGGATTTATCTTGCCATGTAAACGGCCCCACAGGTATTTTATGTGAACATCCCCCCCAATTGTCCTGATTTGGTAGGGTCAGTTCCAGTTAATCCTCATTCATCCCACTTTTTCAACTGCTTTTAAAATGCCCCAGTTTTTCTCTCTTCTTCGCACTTTCCCCCTTTGACCTCAGTTTACTTCAATTTCTGGAAACTGAGTTCAAATTCCAAAGTAGTTTGCACTCAACTGGCAGTGGGTAGTGGAAAGGAAAGGGTAGAAGTTTGCCCTTCCCAAGGGGTCCCAGCAAAAGCAAGCTGCTGCAGCCTCTCCTAGCTTGTGTGTTCTTCCCCATTAATAACCTTTGCCATCTTAACCACACTCTGATGTTGTTTGGCCACATGTGTCCCAGATTCCATCTGTGAAAAGTTGGAGGGTATGTGTGCTTCTGTTCAAAAACTGAAGTGGCAGACAGTAAATTCTGCCATGGTGGTGCCACATGAAGAGGAAAACTGGTGTATACTTCTGTATTTTTTTTTTAGAAAGTTGTTGATGATGTTAATTCTCTCCTCAGACTTGAGCAAATCAATACTACACTCAAACCAAGTCAATTTTCTTTGATGAGAGCCAAAAGATTAAAATCCACAGCTCTCTTACGTCTCAGTCTGTTTTCCGCTTACTTTGTTCTCTTCTCATTGTGACAAGTACTAATTACATGCAGAGCCAATGTCTTAATAAAATCCCAGCTGGCATAATCTTAAACCAGCATTCATGGGAAAATCAGATTGATATATTCAGGACAGGCAATGTTGCTGCTTTTCCAACCTGCACCAAGAAGAAGTCTGACAAAGTCCATTGGAGCTGTTACAGAGGCTGAAAAACATTCTGTATGGTAATGGCAGACACACTGCCATTATTGCTCTGAAGATGGCCCACTGATGTAGGATTTATGGGTTGTCTAACACAGAGACAACTGAATCTGGGAGAAACCAAAAGTGACAGATTTGTCCATTCCAGCCAAGGGCTCTGAATCCTTAACTCTGAGAAGTGCTGCTTTGAATCCTTGTATACTTAGCTGTGTTGGCACAGAATTAGGGTTGCCACTTCTGTTTAGCAGAGAGGTTCCTCGTCTTTAAGACCTACAGGGCTTTCACACTGCACAGTTACACCACTATGATTTCACTTTAACTGCCATGGCTACATCCTATGGGATCCTAGGGGCTGTATTTTGCTGAGATGCTAGAGCTTTCTGACTGAGAATACTAAATATCCTTCCCAAAAATGCAGATTCCAGGATTTGATAGGATTTTGTCATGGTAACTAAAGTGGAATTATAGTGCTATAACTGCATAGTGTGAAACATTATATAACATGATTCCTAGGAACAGTTGTAGCCCCTGCTATTGATACAAGTAGGGAAGTGTTGACAGTTTTAGTTTCAGTTGGAATAATTTATCAAAATTTGCACAGTTCTTCATATTTGGGTGAATAGACTTTGGGATTTAAAAACCGTGAATTCAGACAAAGGTGAAAGTGACAGATTTGTCTATCCCTGCTGCCAATTTGGTTTAAGCATCCCTAATGGCTGTCCTCTGAACTTTTAATTTTTGAGACTCATTGTCATCATATTCTGCTTATTTCACAAGCTTTGCAACATGGAAGACTTCCCTTTATCTTATCTTCAAATCTTTTATTCCTTACGCGCATGTAGAAAACCAAAAATACCAAATAGCCCTCTAGTGTGCTGAGAAAATCATTTTAATCAGTTTTAATGTTAACGAGATCACCCGTTTCATCCCCAATAGAAGCTAATGAATCATTCTCAAGTTATTGTGATGGAATGAGACTGGCTGCTGACAATTAAACTGATGAGGAGAGTTATGCTCATAAGTGGGTTCTTCAGAGTAATTTACCACTTTGTTTTGTGGTGTGTGTTTTGTTTTGTTTTTTATTTCCATAGAACATATCCAAGCATAACTAAGCTTTGATTACCTGTCATCTAAAGACACATGGTCTTGCAGGGATATTTATGAAGATGTTTTCAATGGAATTACTGTGCAGAACAACTTAAGTAGGTTCTTTCCAAAGAGCATTATGCTGACTTACATCAATGGCCATTTTAAATTTCTTATTTTGGGTGAAACCATCCTCAACAGATATTTTTTGAGGGGATTTTGCAATAGTGTCCAGTCTATGGACTTTATCAGACACAGCAAAAACTGTATCATAAGGCCATTCCAGGGGTGTGGCGTGGGCGTGAATAAGGCATCACTTTTTATTGATAGCTTTGCCCATCAATAAAAAAGTGATGCCATGTCCGTAGCAGTGCTACACCCTGGGAATGGCTGAATGATGAGGACATCTGATAACTTCACCCTTTGTGTTATCGTTGCATCCTAAATTATGCAGTTTTTTTAGCAGTATGTACCTGATAAAGCCCTATGTTCCAAACACATCAATCATAGCTTCCCATGCTGACCATAATTGCTGTAGTTACAGAAGATCATTGGCTGTTAGCAGCATACCCTCCAAGATTTCAGAGATGAAAACTGGGACACATCTGGCCAAGCAAGCAAAGGATCAAGATGGCAAAAGTTATTGATGAGGAAGAACACACAAGCTAGGAGAGGCTACAGAAGGTTGCTTTCATCTGAGCCTACTGGGAAGGACAATATTCTGCCGATTCTCCCCCACACGCACAGACACCGCCACCACCCCATGAGTTAATGGAGTGCAAACTAATTTTGCATTTTGAACTACTTTTGCATTTTGAGCTCAGTTTGCAGCAATGGAAGTCATTGACAACAAAGTGGGGGAATGAGAGGAGGAGAGATAAAGAATGTGAAAGGGGACATGCACCAGACAATGTCATGTTTTCGTGGTTATGTGTAGAAAATAAGCTGGTCTTTTTTATTGATGGGCCAAGCCATCAATAGATCTGCTGTGGTCATTTTTGTGCCTGTGTCTGAAACCACACACCATTTTCCTCTCGTGATTGCATTGTCAATGGGCAGAATAGTTCTGATTGAGACCGAGAAAGCCAGGTAGGGAATGCTCTTTTTATGAACCTCCCCAGTTTACTTTGAACTTTTTTAGTGTGTTTCTGTGATCGTGTGTACATTTTTTCGTTTTAATTTAGCTGTTTTTAACTTTTAAGGGTGATCGTGTCTTCTCGCAAGAACCACAGAGATCACACGCCTCAGCAAATGCGGAAGTTGCTGAGGCGTGTGATAGTGTGAACGTTTATGCCCTGATAATGCTGAGGCTGCTTTTTCACGTATTACAGGAAGGTATGATAAAAAGGGTTATTGTGCTGGGGGGAAAGCGCTTCAAAATATGGTGGGAAAGAGACATTTTCAGAAGCTGGTCTGATAAAGTCCCCAGTTGGAGATTTTTCAGCACTAGTGGGAGAAGCCAAACCTGAACAGCCATTCATTGTCACTGTTGCTTGGACTATACAAGAAAACCATAAAGAAAGGCCAAACATAGGGCTTGTCTACACAAGCAATATACTCCATCTTGCCCCCTTCTTAGAGCCAAGCATCATGATGATGATGATGATGATGATGATTTCATTTATATCCCACCTTTCTCCCAGCAATAGGACTCAAGGTGACTAACAACCTGTTTAAAACCATACAAGCTGAAAACAGTACAAAGTTAAAATCATATTATAAATATAATTTTTTAAAAAGAATGAAACAATTTACAAGTTAAAAACATTACAATAAAAATTAAAATGCATTTTAAAAAATTAAAACCACACCACACAGCTTCTCAAGCCCAGCTCTTGTTAGTTCATAAAATCTTGGTGGCATAAAAATGTCTTAACCTGCTGCCAGAAGGAGAGCAAAGATGGGGCCAGTCTGGCCTCTCTCAGGAGGGAGTTCCAAAGTCTTGGAGCAGCCACTGAGAAAACCCTATCCCTTGTTCCTGCCAAACGAGCCTGAGAAGGTGGTGGGACTGAGAGAAGGGCTTCCCCAGATGATCTTAAAGCTCTACTGGGTTCATACAGGGAGATGCAGGCCTCCAAGTAACCTGGACCCATGCTGTATAGGACTTTATAGGTCTAAACCAGCACTTTGAATTGTGCTCAGAAACAAACTGGCAGCTAATGGATCTGTTGCAACAAAGGAGTCCTGCAGTCCTGAGGATGCCAGGCTTTTTCCCTGTTCTGCCTCTGGGCAGTCCTCACAACCCCCAGGGCAGAGACAGGGCTAAGACAGGGGAAGATGGGGTAGGGCCTGATAAACTGTTGTAAAATAATACCTGGGGAAATCTGTTCTTGCTGGGAAAGAATGGATCGAGTTCTGTGTGTCTGCAGGAGCCCATCCCAGCAGGCCACCCTCATAGCTGCAGCTGCTGATGTGCCTTGCTCTCTCTGAAGCAGGAAAGGGTCCTAAAATATGTGGCCAAGGCTGGTCACATGCAGAGGGCCTTGGTCACATGTTGTGGGCTGGCTTCCTCACTTCTGGGAGAACAAAGGAGACTGCAGTGGCAGCGGTTGCAGTGGTGGGCCAGCTTGCCCATCTGGACTTCCTCCCATTTTGTGGAGGCAATGGGGGAGGAATGGGCCTGCTCTGAGGCCAGGATATGCAAGTACCTCAGTTTGTGATGACTACTGCTTCCACCAAAAGAGCTGTAGCTCTGATCAGTCAAGGTCATACTGGCCAGAGGATTCTGGGACTTCTAGTCCAAGAAGAATCTTTTACTGGTTCTGGGAAAAGTTCAGATCTCTCTCTCTCTGGCTTTTCTTCACAAACGAAGATTCAGGAAGGACTCATCCTATGCTTTCTGCAAGCGCGCTGAAGACTAAAAAGGCCAATCTGAGATAGACAAGTCCGGTTGCAGAAAGTGCAGCAGAAGGTCTCCTTGGGTGATGTTTCCGGGTTGTGATTCTTTCTGCATTTTCGTTTTTCTTCAAGACTTTTTCGGCATGAGTTCTCAAATAAGGCTGCAGCATTGTGGATAGTGCATCTCCCAAATAATCCATTGCTGTCTGGGAAATGATACAGGTTCTAACTGATGGAGTAGAAGTTCCCATATTGTATTTATTTCCTAGTTCTAACCCTTGTTGTTCCTGATACCTAGGGCAGAAGGAAGTAAGGGAAAGGGCCTCAACGCATAGAAATGAAGAAACCTGTTAGCATTACTTTTTCCTCTTACATGTGAATGTTTAAAACCTCACATCCATTCTATCCTATATATGGGGGAAATGCATGAATTCTGGAAAGTTCTTATGTAAAAAAAAAAACACTGAACAAAATTTTTCATTTGTTAAAACAATAGTTTTTCTTGGCACAGAGGAAACAAAATTGTGCTGTTGCATATAGCTTTAAAAGAGAAGAAAAAAGAAGTGGCAGCCTTAAAAGTACCATAAAGCATAAGTAAATACCTAGCATAGGGATTCAAAGCCAATTTTTTAAAGCACTCAAAACCCTGGACTGGGATTCATGAAGCTGTCAGTTTTGGAAACTGCACTAGCTCCTATATTCAATTTAAAAAAAAAATAATCTCAATTTCTTTCCATTCCAAAGATGAACACATGTGCAAATTTTTGATAAGTACTCATTAAAAAAAAAAAAAAAACACCAAACCAAATGGAATTCTCACCCATCCCTGAAAAGCAGAATGTGATGGAAAGCAGTGAGTTGCAATGAAGCCAAAACAAAAATATGTCCTAAATTTGCTACCTCCAAGTTGTAGCAATTGGACTTGTGGATCTCTCTTACTACTTTCAGCCATGTAGCTGAGGGAGGAGTTTAGAAGCCATGCCCAAAGAACCCCAGCTTTGATTACAGTTAGTTACTTAGTTAGTTTCTTGGTTAGTCAGTTACATTTACATTAATTTTCCTTCAATGAGAGTATAACGTGTAAGGTATGGCTCTCCTTTGTGACAACCTTATGACAACCTTAGTAAAAATAATATACTAGCAAGAATTTTGTGCAATTTTCTCCTGGTATTCAGTGCCCCAAAGTGTTGCAGAAGAATTATTCTGAAGAGATAGACGTGTTTGTTGTGCCAAAAAGACCTGTTTTCTGTGCAGCAGATGGGGTTCCTGCCCAGAAAATACTGTTTCCTGCATGAGATTCTTTTTTTTGGGGGGGGAAGGGTTTACAGAAATCAGGTTTTTGTGTTTTAAAAAAAGCATTATTCTCCGCATTATAATTTCCACATCATAATTCCTCTACAGCACTCCACGATATTTGAATACAAAGAGAATACTGCAGAGGAATATTCATTTTCTCCTTTAGTGGGGAGAAAGCAACCCAATTATTTGTCCTCACATCTGAGGATGAAATTGTCAAGGATTTACATTCCTGCAATGAGACAGGTCAGACTTAGAGAGAGAGATACTTGCAGATGTTTATCCAGTGAGCTTCCAGACTCCCAGTCAAAGCTCTAACCATTACACCACACTGGCTCTCATTGTCCTGCTCTCTTTGTGATTCAAGCTAGTATGCTAAAATATAACACTTTCTTCTTTGAGAGTATAGCTGTACCTAAAAAGGAAACAGTGCTGAAATACAGCATTTAGCAAGACAAGCACCATTAGCAGCTTGGAAATTAATTCAACAGCATGTAACACGATTTCCCAGAAAGCCTAAGTGACTGGCTTCCTACTGTGCACAAACATTGAATATATCTTGATTTGAAAAGTGACTGGACTTGTGAAAGAGCTTGATTGCTCTTCATAACAACATCCTTGTCTGTATGTGCATGTGCGCACACACAAAACTCTGATGTCTAAATTAAACAAGGGGTCATTTTATGAAAGAAACATTTACAGTGGTTCCCAGATAATCTTCTCTGCATGCACACTAATTTATTTTCATGTATATCATATTAACGATACATTTATTGTAATCTGCTTCCAAACTGGGAGGGTGGGGACCCTTTCACATAGTCCTTTAACATGACTCTGAGGCAACAGACTTGAGTAGCAAACTCCCTTTTCTTGTGGTTGGAGGAAGCACATCTTCAGAACCAAAGTGATGTAGAGATGATACTCATACATGAATTGAAAGATACACTTTTTATTTACTTTCTCGCTGTAGTATCCAGCATTGTTTGGGATAATCATTAACCACTGTTAATGACATTTTAGTTTCAACTGTCCTGGAAGATAAGTGCTAAACTTTTTTTGAATGCTCAAACATTCCCTACATTGCCCATCCATCAGTTTCAGTTGCCCTTGAAAGAGCATGCCACTTCTGATTGACTGCCAAACAAACTACTTTGAATGAATGGAAAAATAATTGGAGTGTGTCCTGGCCTCCCCAGTAAATTTCATGTATGCCACATATAACCTGTATGGTGTCAGACTATCTCAACCATTGGCAGCTTAAAAAGCCAATGTGATTCTAAGCTGGATCAATAGGAGTATAGTGTCTAGAAGGGATGTAATAGTGCCACTCTATTCTGCTTTGGTCAGACCTCACCTGGAATACTGTGTCTGGGCACCACAATTCAAAAAGGATATTGACAAATTGGAGTGTGTCCAGAGGAGGGTGACCAGGATGGTGGGAGGACTGGAAGCCATGCACTATGAGGAGCGGCTTAGGGAGCAGGGCATATTTAATCTGGAGAAGAGAAGGTTGACAGGTGACATGATAGCCAAGTTTAAATATCTGAAGGGATGTCATACTGAGGATGGAGCATGCTTGTTTTATGCTGCTCCAGAGATTAGGACATAGAGCAATGGATTCAAACTACAGGAAAAGAAATTCCACCTAAACATTAGGAAGAACTTCTTGCTAGTAAGAGCTGTTTGGCAGTGGAACGCATTGGCTCAGAGTGTGATGGAGTCTTCTTCTTTGGAGGTTTTTAAACAAAGTCTGGATGGCCATCTGTCAGGAATGCTTTGATTCTGTATTCCTGCATGGCAGAGGGTTGGATTAGATGGCCCTTGTGGTTTCTTCCAGCTCTATGATTCTATGATCTCCTCCAGATCTGGTGACATTCTTTGTGGTAATTTATGTATCATATGGTAATAAAGTGACAGAAAACTATATTTATTTAATTTATTAAAATTGTAATACCCTGCCTTATGTCAAGAGATCTCAGGGTGGCTTTCACTAGCACTAAAACAGGTTAAACAGTCTAAAAACAGTAAGATGATTTAAATAAATATTAAAGATGGTTTAAATATATTAATCAATATAATGAGTTCAAAACATATTGACAAAAGAGTTTTTAAAACTGTACATAACGGTCTTTGGGTTCCATTAATGAGGCCCATGGGCTTTGGTGAACAGCCAAGTTTTAATGGTGACTAAATAAAGTGAATATTGGTGCTAGTCATTCATCCAGGAAGAGAGAGTTCCACAGCTGAGAAGGCCCTCTCCCATGTCCCAACAGAGTGTATTGACTTCACTGGTGGGAGACAGAGGCTGTCCTCCCCAGCAGATCTTAATCATTGGCCAGGTACATATGGGGAGAGGCAGTCCCTCCAGTACCAAGGTCCCAAGCCCTTTAAGGCTTTAAATGTCATCACAGGTGCCTTGAATTCAGAGCAGAAATATATTGACAGCCAGTGCAAATCTTAAGACTGGCATTGCATTCTGTCTATATGATATTCTATCCAGCAGTCGAGCTGCTTCATTTTGCACTAGCTGCAGCTTTCAAGTCTTCTTCAAGTGCAGCCCCATGTAGAGGGCATTACAGTACTGTAGTCTAGTTGTGAGGCTACCAGTGCATGGAGTAGTGTGGCTAGGTTATCTCTGTCCAGGAAAACAAAACTTAATTTTATTTAAAATTATGGCAAAATTTCGCTACTCTGCATGAATGGAAAAAAAAAAAAGAACCTTTTAAGTCCACAGCCTTCCTCTTCTGATAAATTCCATGAACTGGGTTAAAATCCAATAAAAAATAAGTTATGTTTCCCCACATCACCACCCCAGTGAATTTTTTGTGTGCCACAAAAAAAAACCCCTGTATTTTAAGTCATGCTTAAAACCTACCCTCAAATGTAAAAAAACCTGTCCAGCCATTTTCACATGATGCAGTAACAGACAAGCAGACAGAAACTTAATTTTATTGACATAGCTTTTGCAACAACTTTTGATGGATCTGTTACAACCAGTGTGTCTGCATTTCCAGCCCTATGAAATAGGACAAGCCATAAAATACCTTTTGTCTATTATGTTCAGACATAGAACCACTTCCTCTTGTGTGTTCTAGGACTCTGATGTCCTAAATTGTGAGAAGCTAGCCTATATGCTTTTGGAGAAGAAAAGATCTGATTTTAGAGCTTCCTTTGTATTCCTTAACCACTGAGTTAATGTGTTTCTGCAAAGCAACACATGGCTGAAATCAACTCCTGGGCTAGGTACAAACAAATCTTGGAAGCTCAAAAAGTAGTTACAGTTATTGTTCCAGGAGCTCTGAAAGCAGTTAGCTATACCTGCACTTAAAAAATATCAACACTTTAGTCCCATTTCGCAAAAATAAATAAAATTGGTAATTTTAGTTTTTTTTTTTAAAAAAGAACACAACTAGCCCCTTGCCCTATGGTGTAAAACACACTATTCTTCCCCTCCATCTCATTGTCACCGTAAAGCCCACAAAAAAGGTTGAGGCCACAGCACAATCAAGCACTCAAAACACAGGATGTTCCTCCTCCACAATTTAAGAAGGACTTATCTCCATAAATACTGGAACAGTAATTTACAAATTACAGTTAGCACAGTGATAAAATAATGTACAGGTCAACCCTCATATCTGCAGGGGATATATTCCAAGACCCACACCCCCGTGGATACCTGAAACCATGGATAATAGGGAACCCTATTATTTTCAGTGAGACAAACAGCAGAGGCTGACCATAGAATCACATTGGAGGACCTAGAAATGCCTAGAAAGACCATATTTTTCCAGATGTGGATAAGTGAAACTGTGGATATTGAATCTATGGATACAGAGGTCAAGCTGTATATATTTTTGTTACTGGAAACAAGTGTTAACTACAATTAACTAGTTACATAACTAGAAGTAAATAGTTACTCTTGACTTCTGAATTTCCTTATCATACAATATCATGCTCCTTTTTCTTTCTTCTTCCCAAACATTGGTATTTTTGAGCAAAGAAAGTAGGCTTCCTAGCTATGCTGGCTAAGAAGATAAATACCCCTCCAATCTCCAGCTGCAGTAATGTCCCACCCCCAGCAAAATGCCCCCCTAAACAGCTGAGCAACTTTGTGTAGTTTTACCTGCATGCACTGTGCTTTTTCCTTGTTTATTGGACAGTTTTGCCAAGTAAGATTAGTTATTCTGTTACTACGAATGTGTGCTTAATACCATCTGTCAACAAAAATGGAAGGATCTTGGGACCGCATTGCACTGTACTAATTTGTAAGGCACAAGAGCATGGAGAAAAAATTACCGCTTGCTCAAAGGACCCTCCTATAATCTGTATTTGTGACAAGTCCACAGTGAAGGAAATAATAAAACCATTGGCAGTGCTACTATGGATCACTGAATGACCTTTGAGAAGTACAACATTCCTATTAGTTTGTGCTTAAGTTCTAATGGTGTTGAAAGCAGAGTTGCATGAAATTCTACTAGTTAGGTGAATGTTTTATTAGAGTGAAATACAGGAATGACTCTGAGAGAAAGTATATTAGTGGTTGTGTGGTTTATGGGTGGTGTGCAGTCTGCCACCTGTTTTGTTCAGGGGTGTAGTGGAGCCAAGTTTCACAGTGTTGACAATCTAAGTCTTTTTTTATTAGCTGTCACAATAGCATTATCTGCCACCCTCACTCTCAAGCTTCCTTGTCCTGAAAAACCTCACAGCAGCTGTGAGGGAACTGAAATTTCCAAGGAACAGTATATTATTGCCATGAATTCATGCTGTGAGGCAAAGTATTTTGAGGGTTTGTCTCCACTGGCCAAATACCCTGGCTTGCCCTTGTTCCAGAGTCCTGCAGTCCAAACAATGCAGGGCATTTATCTCGACCTGCCCCTGGGCAGTCCGAGTGACCCCCAGGGCAGATACGGGGCTGGGATTGGGGCAAGCTGGAACAGGGCCTGATAAAACATTCTAAGAAAATATCTGGTTTAGTCCATTTCCGCCAGATCGGGCCCTGCATGTCTGCGAGAGCCCATCCCAGAATGCCGCTCCCTACTGCCACCGGCAGCACCCTAGCTCTCCAAGAAGCCAAGCAAGGGTCTTATAACATGTGACCCATGCTGGTCACATGCAAGGAGCATGCAGTTACATGTTGCAGGCCCCCTGCCTGATTTCTGTTTTAGTGAGAAAATGGCAATGGCAGTGACAGCAGCTTCAGTGATGGGCCAGCATCCTGTTTGGACTCTGGCCTGTTTTCTGCAGGTAACAGGGTGGGGACACTGGCCACTTCTGGAAGCAGGATATGCCAGCAAGGAAGCCAGCATATCCTGCCTGGTGTAGATGAGCCCTTGGTATTGAATTAGCAATTAAAACCTATTAGCTATACAACAGACCTGGTGAAGATTAAAGTTGTTAGACCTGGTGTATTGATATGAATCAATACATCTGGTTGCTTAGATTTTCCTTGGGATTTTTTTTCCAGGTTGTGAGGCTGTGTTCTGGAAGACTTTCTTTCTGATGTTTCACCTGCATCTGCATATTCTCTGAAGATGCTAGCAACAGATGCAGGTGAAATGTCAAAAAGAAACTCTTCCAGAACACGACCTCACAGCCCGGAAAAAAACCAAAGAAAATCTATGGATGCTGGTCATTAAAGCCTTCAACGTCACATCTGCTTGCATTTTTAGACCTTCCTCATAGGCGTGGCTATAGGGACTGTTGTGAGGTGTGACTCCCCTTCAAAATTTACCACTACATCACTGATTTTTTGTTTGTTTGTTTGTTTTGTTTTCAATGTGACATTCAGATTTGTGGAGCATAGACCATTATAAGTTCAAAGCTAGGAAATAAAGTTGAAAATAAGCTGGCTACCAAACATTCTCAGTTTCTCTCCCCCACCCATGCAAAATTTCAACCTTTGAATACTCTCCAAATATTCTCGGAGTGTTTACTGAATATTCTCTGGATACTGGATAGCACTCTTTGACAATCAATTATATTTGAATGCAATATTTAATAAATGATATGGGCTAGCTGACACTCAGTGGTACTTAACAGTTGACTGCAATTATGGCTGATGTGCTACATCAGTGCTTTTCAAAATGGATACCTCTAGGGAACAGTTCCAAAAGCAGCTTACCTGCCAAGAACTATTGAGTGCATGCTGCAGAATCCCTGCACACAGCTTATTTTATTCAGCCTCCCATTGGAGGCAGCCATCTTTTACATCCTTCTAGAATGAACATAATTCCTGGAGACTTTCTCAGTTCCACGTACAAGTTACTTACTTTGGTTTGTTAAAAGGGCAGGGGAAATGTTCATAGTCATAGAATCATAGGGCTGGAAGGGACTGCAAGGGCATAATCCATGCAGTGACCAAAATCCCCCCCCCCAAAAAAAATAAGAACTCTAAGCAGCATAGCCTCTCGAACACAGCTATTTGCAAGGATGCCATTTGTGCAGAGCTTGCAAGGACCCCCAGAAATCTCTGAGTGTCCAGCTAAATAAAAATAGCAAGACATATCCCCACTCATCCTCCTGCTCTCCAACAGCATAGAAATGACCATGTTGTAGAGGGCTGCTTACAAAGTGAGGTTGGGGGAAGTAGCCTCACTTTAGCCTTCTGTCCTCACATCAGGAGATATAGCAACATAGCTATGTGATACATATATGCCTCAATGCAGGATTTCTTCCCTTAAATCTAAGGAGATTATTAGATGCATTAAAAGTGGTGTTACATAAATGCTAGGAGATTGCAAAAGGACTCCCTTTTCAGATGACATCATTCCCCCCTTGTTCTGCACCCATTCTGCTGCCATTCCGCCAGCACTGGGTTTTTTTTGTTTTGTTTTGTTTTGTTTTGGTGAGAGAAGCCGTCAATAGATCCCCCATTCCGTTTCTGTCATGGATGTTCCTGTGTGCAACAAGGTGCCCCGTTATGCCGGTGAGATCCCAGCATCAATGGGAGGTCCTTGCCAGAACAGAGGGGAGATTGGGACATCCAGGTAAGTGACACACTTTTTATGACCCTCCCTGGGTTACTTCTGTCTTTTAAAGTGTGTTTTTGTGCTTTCTGTCACTTTTTTGTGTTGTTGTTTTTTGTTTTTGAATTTCCCATGCTCATGTCTTCTTGCAAGAATTGGCGGGATTTCACTCCAGGAAGTGAAGGGAGCTCCGTTAGAGCTCCATTCACTCCTGGGCTGCTGGAACAACAGGAAAGAAGATAACTGTGATGGGGAGAGTGATTGTGACATTACAGGGATGGGACAGGGCGGGAATGGAGATTGTGAGACAGGAACACTTTTTTCAATCCTGTCTGATAATCTTCTAAGAGTGCATCTATACTGTAGAAATAATGCAATTTGTCACCACTTTAAGTACAGTAGCTCCATACTATGGAATCCTGGAATTTGTAATTTTACAAGGTCTTTAGCCTTCTCTGCTAAAAAGCATGCTGGAGCCTCACAAAACTACATATTCTAGGATTCTGTAGGATGGATCCATTGCAGTTAAAGGGGTGTCAAACTGTATTATTTCTACAGTGGAGATG
The DNA here is from genome assembly GCA_030847615.1 of Gambelia wislizenii. Classification (NCBI taxonomy): domain Eukaryota; kingdom Metazoa; phylum Chordata; class Lepidosauria; order Squamata; family Crotaphytidae; genus Gambelia; species Gambelia wislizenii. The sequence goes on from JAUMIR010000005.1 coordinate 240,181,744, forward strand.
CACTCTGAGTCCAATACTTCAGCTACTCTGTTCAAATGACTTCCAGTATTGTAAAGATTTTTAACAATCAAGAATAGCCATCTCTCCTAAAAATGACTATCTTTTCGAAGTAAAGCATGCGATAGCCAATAAAAGCTTAACATTCCTGTCTTACATTTCTTTGTTTCCTTCAGTTTTTCCAGTCCAGTATTATGAGTACTGATGTGGTATAATGGATTGTAAGAAGTTCATGCTTTTACTCATATCCTATAGTGCATTTGGAAGACTTCACAAAAGAGTCTGGAGCAATAAACACCTGAGGCAAAGCACAAAAATCAGTGTGTATAGAGCCATCGTACTGTCTATCCTCCTTTATGGATCTGAAACATGGGTCACCTATCGCCACCACCTACGACTCCTCGAGCGCTTTCATCAGCGCTGTCTACGCACAATCCTAAATATACACTGGACTGACTATGTGACGAATGTTGCTGTCCTTGAACAAGCAGGGATCACCAGCATTGAGGCCATGATATTGAGAACACAGCTGCGCTGGGCAGGGCACGTTTCTAGGATGGAGGACCATCGCCTCCCAAAAATACTACTCTACGGTGAACTCGCCACGGGTCAGCGTAAGAGGGGCGCTCCAAAAAAGCGATACAAAGACTCCCTGAAACAACATCTCAGGCTTGGCCAAATTGATCACCAACAGTGGTCCGCCCTGGCCTCACATCGGGAGGCATGGAGACGCAATATCCACAATGCTGCAGCCTTATTTGAGAACTCACGACGAACAAGTCTTGAAGAGAAACGACAACGCAGAAAGAATCACAACCCAAAAACATCACCCAAGGAGACCTTCTGCTGCGCTTTTTGCAACCGGCCTTGTTTATCTCGGATTGGCCTTTTTAGTCATCAGCGCGCTTGCAGAAGGCGCGGGATGAGTCCTTCCTGAATCTTCGTTTGCGAAGAAAAGCCAGAGAGAGAGAGAGAGACTTTTATCATCATAATTTTTAATAACTCCAGATGGGGGTTTTTTGTGGGGGGGAATTCCTTTTGGAATACATCTCCCAGCCTTCCTTCACAAACAGTCTGCTCATGCTGAATGGGAGATTCTGGGATTTGAAATCAAAAAGCAACTTTTCAAAACTCTGAATCATCCCTTATATCTGCTATAGCGTTGAAGGTCTTTCCCTCCCTTAATAGGAATATGATTATAACAGTATAGTTCCGTAATATTTGTATGACAGTGTATGTTTCTCTGTCTGTCTTCCTCAGTTAATGTAATATTTTAAATACTGCTTAGAAAATCTTACGACACCCTCTTTATAAACCGGAATTTTTCTCCAGTTTGCATGACCATAACAAAGCAGCATATTATTTCTCTTCCTGAGGTCTGATTCCTGGTTCTGGAGGGCTATAGCACCCCACCCCACCACTTATATATGAATCAGCAGACTGCCAATGCACAAACTTGCCACAAACCTGGAAAAGTAATAGACCACCTGCATTTATTTTCCAGCTTTATTGGTATGGAGGCTGCCATGTTACTTGGAGCTTCTGCTCCATGCTATTACAGAAACCATGTGCTTTGACTTTTTGAACACTTTTTCAAAAAGAGGCAATGGATAGACTGCTCAGTGGCTTCAAAGCCTTTGTCTAGAGCAGGTATGGGAATCATGCAGCCCTTCAGAAGCTGTTGGGCTCCAAATCCCAGCAGCCTTAGCCACTATGGCCTATGTAAGGGAGTAAGTGGAGGGCTGCATGATTCCCACATCTCATCCACAGAGAAAGGCGATTCATTCTTCATCCCTTGAGGTGATCAATGGAACTAAGGTGATGAATGAGGTTGGACTGGATAGTCCTTCTGGTCTCTTCCTACTCTAATGTTCTACGAATGGAGCCTGAGGTGATAAATGGGACTAATAAATATACTAAAACCGCACTTCAAGCTGCCTCTTCAATCCTGCAGTCTCCATTTGGGGATTTAAAGAGCTGCAGTTCCCACGGTTATCACATCAAGGCAGAATGATGAGTTAACTTTTCTGCATCTCTTCATCCCTCATCTTAATTTTGTAATTCCAGATGAAGAATTCATGTGGATTTGCAAGTTACCTTTTTCAATGATATTTTGCTGCCCCAATAAACATATTAACCAACTCAAGCTTTTTTTATTCTAAGGAGAATGAATATATAGGTCAACCCCTGTATTGACATGATAGGTATCCACAGTTTCACTTATCCACATCTGAAAAAATATGTCCTCTTTAGGCATTTTCTAGGTCGTCTAGCATGGTTCTACAGTATGCTTCTGCTGGAAGTTGGGCCTGAACTAATTCATTTCAATAGGGTTCATTATTATCCATGATTTCATCATCCCCACATTACTGTTGGCAAATCTGTGCTTAAGTCCATTCAGCAGTTCACCTACCTGGGAAGCATCATCTCCTCAGATGCCAAGATTGACAAAGAGATCAATCACAGACTAGCAAAGGCATATAGTGCATTGGGAAGACTTTACAAAAGAGTCTGGAGTAATAAACACCTGAGGCGAAGCACAAAAATCAATGTGTATAGAACCATTGTACTGTCTATTCTCCTTTATGGGCCTGAAACATGGGTCACCTATCGCCACCACTTATGATTGCTCGAACGCTTTCATCAGCGCTGTATATGTACAATCCTAAATATACTCTGAACTGACTATGTGATGAATTTTGCTGTCCTTGAGCAAGCAGGTATCACCAGCATTGAAGCCATGATATTGAGAACACAGCTGCGCTGGGCAGGGCACGTTTCTAGGATGGAGGACCATTGCCTCCAAAAATAGTGAATTCACCACGGGTCAGTGTAAGAGGGGAGCTCCAAAAAAGCGATACAAAGACTCCCTGAAACAACATCTCAGGCTCAGCCAAATTGATAAAGGTCTCCCTGAAACAACATCTCAGGCTCGGCCAAATTGATCACCAACAATGGTCCACCCTGGCCTCACATCGGGAGGCATGGAGATGCACTATCCACAATGCTGCAGCCTTATTTGAGAACTCACGCCAAACAAGTCTTGAAGAGAAACGACAACACAGAAAGAATCACAACTCGGAAACATCACCCAAGGAGATCTTCTGTTGTGCTTTCTGCAACCGGACTTGTTTATCTTGGATTGGCCTTTTTAGTCATCAGCACGCTTGCAAAAACTGCAGGGTGAGTCTTTCCTGAATCTTTGTTTGCGAAGAAAAGCCAGAGAAAGAGAGAGATTCATGGGAAGTCCAGGAGTGTATTCCCCGCGGATACAGGGGGTGTGTCCTGTAGTGACATGCCAAAGCCATCCATTATTGACAAGATGACATTTTGCATAGCTACCACCTCTGCTGATTTATTTCCCCAGCCTACCCAGAGCACAGGAAGGAATTGGGGACAGCACTCAATGGAGCTGCAGTATTCTCATGCTAGGTCTTGGCCCCACCATTTTAAGCAGGGTAGTCCCACTGCGCATATGCTTGAGGATGGGTGGCATAATTAAGCCGGTGGTGCTGGGGATTTGACACTAGCATCTGGAAGCTCTGAGGAACACCACTGCTAGGCCACACCCACATTTGTTTTGATGCAGACAGGAAACTTGGTTTCCAGCAAGGGCTGGGAAAGCAGCCCAACAACATGGTGAACTGCATACCCTCTAACATTTCACAGATGAAAAGTAGGACACGCATGGCCAAGAAACATCAGAGCATGGTCAAGATTGTAAAAGTTATTAATAAGGAAGAACACACAAATAAGAAGATGCTGCACCCATTTGCTTTTGCCTGAGTCTACTGGGAAAGGCAAACCTCCACTCCTCATCTCCTCTTCCCCCCCTCCCCCGCTGAGTTAATTGAGTGAACACTACTTTTGCACTTTGGACTCAGTTTGCAGCAATTGAAGTAAGCTAAGGACAAAGGGGGAAGTGGGAGGAAGACACAGAATCTGGGATATTTTAAAAGCAGGTGAAAAAAATGAAACAGTAGAGGATTAATTGGGACTGTTCCTGCCAAATTGGAACAGTTTAAAGGTATGAAATTAGTTACAATGGGGCATAAAGAAGTTGGTTTTTGAAAACAATAGACACATGGGGATGAATCATAGAATCATAGAGTTGGAAGAGCCCACAAGGGCCATCTAGTCCAACCCCTTGCCATGCAGGAATATACAATCAAATCATTCCCGACAGATGGCCATCCAGCCTCTGTTTAGAAACCTCCAAGAAAGGAGACTCCACCACACTCCAAGGCAGTGCATTTCATTGCTGAACAGCTCTTACAGTCAGGAAGTTCTTCCTAATGTTTAGGTGGAATCTCTTTTCCTGTAGTTTGAACCCATTGCTCTGTGTCCTAGTCTCCGGAGCAGCAGAAAACAAGCTTGCTCCATCCTCAGTTTGACATAACTTCAAATATTTAAACATGTCCCTCTCAACTTTTTCTTCTCCAGACTAAACATGCCCAGCTCTCTAAGCCGCTCCTCAAAAGGCATGGCTTCCAGACCTCCCACCATCCTGGTCATCCTCCTCTGGACACATTCTGGATGGCCCTTGTGGTCTCTTCCAACTCTATGATTCTATTATTCTAGGTGACAATAAATGGGTGGGGAAAAAAAAAAGATACAGCAGGATTGATTCAACCAAGGAAACCACAACCCTGAGATTACAGGACCTGTGTAGGGCAGTTGATGATGGAGGTCTCTTCTTATTCATGGTGTTATCTGCCTTGATATCTCCCCCACTCTTCCAATAATTCATCAATTGGCAATATTACATAAATTGGCTTATTATTAGCATTCCACATGGCTGATTGTGGACCAGGGCCTCCCAAATGCAAGGACTCAATGTGTGCTCAGAAAACGTAATAAAGAAGCCACCCCAAATTCCTAAAAGACATGCCTATATAGTAATTATGTGAGGGGGGGGGAACCCCTTGAACTGGTGATTTGGGGAGGTCACTGGCTAATTCTCCTGGATGTAAATGGAAGTGAGTCATTCACTAATTCAGTCAAGGTAGCTGGACACTCATTGCCTTGCAAAACTGGTTTTTCCTCCCACCTTTTCTAAAACAATAGAAAGTTGCCTGAGACCCATCCTTTCCGATGTTTCAGCCATTAGCGATCATTAACACATGTGGGGAATCCATTGTTAAAGCCTGGGAAACTCCAGCAAATATTGCATTCCACTCAAAACACCCCTTCAGGGGGGATATTGAATATAAATATCACCCCAAAACACCACCAAAGTGTGCTCTGTTAGATTGCTGGGTCACCCAGCACATCCAGCCATTCTTCTCTGCACAAATCTCTGCACTCCAGACAGGTATAGTTATAGCCTATCATCCTGAACTCTATTCCTCTGTCCCAATACTTCCTACTTTCTTTGATAGCCTTGTGTGAATGCTTGAAGCCTGAGAGTATGTATGTGTGCATTCCGCTGATTATTTTTCAATAGAACCATTTTTATTTTATTTCCTGGATGTGAGTCTCATCAGTTAGTACAGGTATACATAGGTCAAAAGATTCCTTCATTATGCAGCCTCTCACTGCCATATTGAGCTTATTAAAATTCACCATATTAATATCTGGACATGTGTGTGGTTCCCACAAACCCCCTCTAATTCAGATAACAAATCATTCTCATAAGTTAAAGTTGACATGATGCTAAATACCAAGAAGAAGAAAGGTAAAAGGCCTCTAAGAGTATCAGTTCACATCTCCAGGTGCTTAGAATAGCTGGATAAGAGATAAGAATTTGAGTCACTTAAAACTACTGAGCCCTGTCCCTGCTAAGTACCTTCTCTCTGCAATATTTTTAACTCTTTAAGTCCTGAGTGTTGGTGGATTTCCAAGTCAGGGGTGAACAAAAATGTGGCTGATGGCCCACATACAACCCATGTAAATCCTCCCCCAACAACCCAACACATCATTTTTAAAAACTTTTTTATTCAGGCAGGCTTTTAATATGTAGCTGCACCCACAGAAGCTTTTTATTAGGCTGTGTTTTTATTTATTATGTATTAATACTCCAATAGACAGCAAAACCTGGGTAAGTGCTACACTCAAGGAGTCTCCATACCTCTTGAAGAAGTGAGATGGGGCTCAAGAGAGCCAGCCCTGCCATTAGACAGAGTGAGCCAGCTGCCTGAGGTGGCAGATGTGTGATAGGAAGGATGTAGAACAGTAATGAGATGTGGAGACCAGGTTGTCGATGTGTACCAAGTGTCCTGACTGTCATCCCTCAACAAGTTGTCATTAGACGCACTAGAAAATTGTGGCACATCCTTAGTATTGACATAATATTAAACTGTCCATTTGGTCAGCCTCTGCATAATGGACTAGATGTGAAGACACCATTTTGTTCTTTGCTTCTAGCACCAAAATGTCTCCAACTGTGAAGCAGGGGGTAAGCAAAGCCTGAAGTGGAGTCCCACCACTTCTTGTTGGGGTTTGTGTGCTGGCATTGTTGGCAACTCTGTGCTGGCATCTGTGGTGCTCCCAGAAAAAATGTCCCATACCAACTTCAGTTGCCCACCTCTGCAGCCTGCCCACCCTATGTCTCACTGTGAGGGAGTCCTGAAAGTGAAATAGAGGGCAGTCTGCTGCTCCGGGAAGACCCGCTTCTTGTTCTGCTGTGGCATTTCCTCTTTGGATAACCTGTTGTGGTACCTCTTCATTCCAGACATGAGGGCAGTATAACTAACCAACCCTTTCTCTGTACCACTTCAGGTGGGAAATTCATTCCCATTCCACAGCCTGAGGCAGAACTGGCCCTGTTTTTCCCTGTCTGCAGGCTAATGTTTCAGACAACTTTGGCTATCACAGATTAGAAGTGTGTACACACCACTAGCTAAAAAAAATCATATTTAATTGTAATCCTCAAATATATTAAGAAGCACCCTTCTATGGTTATGTACAAGAGTGATTGGTTTGCTGCCAAATAACAGGGATTTTTTTCTATTTTCATTTAAAGGATTGAAGACTTATCCTTTTGCTTTTGAAAATTGTTTTTCGTTTTTAAGAGATGGATTCAGTGCTGCACACTTTGATCATTTTAAATACACATCACGCCAATGTGTTTAATCAGAAGTATTGCTGGAATGTTAGCTGTTTCCAAGGATTAGTCCACAAGATCAAGTGGAGTAAGATATATATACACATACACATACATACAACTCTCCTCCCACCATCATCACATTTGATAAGATGAATCATGAAATCTCTCTTCAGGATGTGAAATTTGTTTGAAATTGGAGCAACTTTTTCATCTGTAAGCATGATCATCATGTTTTGCAAATGTTTTCAAAGCAAATAATGAATTTGTAGAACCATCGAGTCTTCTTTTTTTTGTGCAGAAATTTGCATAATATAATGTAGCATGGCCTGAGCTAAAATCTGATTAGCACTTCTTATTAATATTTTTTGTTACCATCAAAATGCCATTTGGCAGTTTCAAAGTGATTGCAAAGGAGAATGAAACATTTTAACCTGAAAGAGCAGAATGAGCTTCTTTGCACTCTTGCTAGACCATTTCACTTTTACAATATAGCAATATAGCATTCTTCTAATAGTAGAAGTAGCTGATCAGATGTGATTTCGTGATAACCTTACTGAGGGCAAGCAAAGCTAGTTCTGAGTGGGGGTAATGCACACAATAGCTAGCACCCAGGTGATGGAAGGGAGAAGGGGTGATAGATATCTGTTCCTCTTGTACCTTCTTGCGTACCCAAAACAGCATACAGTGTACAGTTGTAGTGGGCTGTGAAACCCTCTAGAGAAGATTTTCTTCACAAAAAGGGTTGCGGTGTGTGTGTGAAAAAAGTACCAGTGGTACTGTGAATTGAGTACTGGATTTAGCCCAGTACTTAAATCACATATTGCCTTCACTCAGAATTATGGTAACATCCTAAGAGAAAGGATGAGAGGAAACATGAAAGCTGCTTCTGATCAAGGCAGCAAACAGCAGCAAGCAAAGTAACATTTCAGGGAATATTTTGAGACCCTCAGCACCTCTATTTTATATCAAGACTGTTTCTCCTAAGATAATAGTCTAATAGTACATTATATGCATGGACATGCTTGTTTTCTTGGAATTGATTTATAGCAATGTACATTATTAATTATCCCTTACACCATTTCCCTGATAAAAATAGGAATACTATACTTACACCATCCTCAACATCAAGGATCATTAGCTGCCATGTTCCACCACATGTTGCTGATGGCTTTTCTATGTGGCTCCATCTGCTGTATGCTTTATTCTCTTACTTGGCAATAGATTGTTCTTACGCTGGCTTGTGGAGCTGCTGCATTAGCAATCTGACCACAACAGTTTCTCCCCAGGAGCACAACAAAACTGAAATGTTTAGCTGAATGTTTAGCCCACTGTGACTCTAACAGAATTTATAAAAGATCTGCAATTCAGCAACATTTTCTGGTTGAACAGCCAATCTAGCACAGAAAGAAAAATGTTAAAAAATAGAAATGTTATTTTGTTGAACTAGAACTCCTAGAATCCCTCAGATTCTATGGCCAAGCCAGACCATATGACAAGCTCTGCAAAATTCTTAAGACGCATTTAGCAAATAAGGAGGTGGTGGAGATGTTTTACCTCTACTGCACATGCAGGCCATGGGTATGAAGAGCAGCCCCCACCCCCAGTATCCACAGAACCAGTATTCACAGTTTCAGTTATCAACAGCTGAAAAATAGGGACACATATCATAGAGTTGCACTGGAAAATGCCTAGAGAGGTGTCCTCCAATGCAACTCTATGGTATGGTTTGTACAGGAAGTTCTTTATTTTAATAGGGCTTGCTATTATCTGCAGTTTCACTTATAAACAGTAAGTCCAGGAATTTATGCCCCATGGATATGGGGAGTGGCCTGCATTCTTATACCACATCGGAGTATTTCTCCTTCTGTCCCATTGGCTGTGGCTCTCCAGTGGCTCAGGCTTTAGTCACCTATCCCTTTTCACTGAAGATACCAGGAATAGAACTGGTGACCTTGTACATTAAAAGTATGTGCTGTACTACTGAGCCGTAGTCCAATTCATACCTTCCCGGAAGGGTCAAGGGAAATCCAGACAGTGATTTAATAGGAGCAGGTACCAGAAAATAAGAACTGTCTGGAATAATTAAGGACAATTAAAATGTATTTTCATTTACTGCTTACATCATTTTAAATATTAATTTTTGGAAGATCAAGCAGTCGAAGAATATAGAACTTCAGCTCAGTCTTGGTCTGGAAATAAAGAAAAAAGAAAATGGATTGCCAAACAATTGGAGTGCATTTGCAGGTCTACAATTTTGCAGGTTAGGAAAATTGATGTTATTAATCAACAAATTAAAAGGAGTACGCTGGGACACACAATTGTTATTCATTCTCTCCCAAAATATTTATGTAAGTAATTGAATGGACCAGAAACTTAATTATAATTCCCCTCCCCATCCTTTCTAAGCTGGCTGAGGGGTTGGCTGATCAGGTCCCCATCCATGCTACTCAAATGACTTGATCCTGCTACCACACAAACTGCAGTTCCACTACCACATTGTAGGGGTAGGAAAGGAAGAGTTTAATTCCTTTTCTCCCTGACAGGAGGGCTTATCACATGGGGCAAGGAAGTGGCAGTGGTGGACCCCGATAATAGTGCCTTCCGCCACTCCCAATCCTATGGGAGACAGTGTCCATAAGCAAATCCATTAGCAAAAAGACCCGCCTTTACCACCATCTCCCACAGAAATGGAATGGGACAACAGCTGAAATGCACGGATGCCATGCAATAGGGCAAGGTGAGACATTCTACTCTCAAGCTTCCCTTCCGCTTCCCTTCCTTCGAGCAAAAAGCCCCATGGTCATGACACGTTCAAAGGTGGGAAACAGATGTGTTAAATTAGAGGTGCAAACTTGGTGTGGTGGTGCAAACTTGCCCCTCACGTCCATATGTGTTCCCATGGTTGTTTTTGCACTCCTAACTCCCCAATGCGTTGAAGAAAATTTTGGCCCAAAAAAAGTTATTTTCTACTTTTAAAAACCCTCTTGTAGTTTTACAATAAAATGGGGTGCAGCCCCCCATTCTCCCCAAATTTTGAAATATTTTGAAAAACAGGAAGTGCATTTCTGGCTAGTTCCAATTTTGATTTTTCATTATTTCTGCACATTTCGGGGCGGGGGGTGGGACTGGCACAGTTCTTTGTGGATCCTGGGGATGAAAAATTGGGCTTCACACTGTCTGCATTTGTCCTATTCTAAATAGGTAGATTTGTGAGCCTGTGAAGATACACTTCAAATCCCTATGTTTCTAAATATAAGCTGTTATCTGGGAGACACTGCTGTTGTGCCCCATATTAAGAACATCAATAAAAACTCATTACCTCGTGTATTGAAGACAGCTAGCGGAAACCACTGTGGGAGACAATGTACCAGACTCAGAGGCAGCCACATGGTTTCAGTGAAAAAAATTCCTAAGAGCCTATTCTTTCCCCATTCTGAATTATTCAGACTTAATTGGCTATTCTGATGCTTTTCAAAGGTCTTTAGCTTTTGTGTTTGTTTTGTCAGTGTCTAAACCTGCACTCAAGCTTCCAGATCTAAATGTCACAGAGAAGAGGAAATATTATGAGGTTGTGTGGGTTTTTTCTCTCTATTAATTTGGGTGATGCTTTTACATACTGAATACAGTCAAATCCCAATTACCTGGACCCCTGCTATGAAATCTTCCCGTTCGAATGATTGGCCACTGTGGCTACTCTTTCTATCAATTCTCAATTCTTTAGATTCCCAATTATGCAAACATAATTGGTGGTACACAAACAGAGAAGATAATTGGATTCTACACGCTGTATTAGAGTAATCTTCTATCACTTCTTCTAGCTGTGAAATTTGACCATCTAACATCCACAGGCCACCTCACAGATATCCCCTCCCCATTGGTTTCTCCCTGCTGTCCAACCACACTGCCCTCCTCCCAATGCAAAATAGAGGTAAATGCCAGGGGAAAATGGTTTTTTAAAAGCCTCCTCTTCTCTTCTCTTTCTTTCCCTTTCTGAGTTGCTTCTTGACCCAAAAATTAGTGTCCATACTAGCTGGGAAGATTCTGGGAGTTGTCCAAAGATGTAAGTGTTCCACCATCTGATAAGTCTTCTCAGGACCGGTTTAAGGAATTTTGGGGCCCCCTGCAATGCTTTACTTTGGGGGCCCCATATGTTTATCTCAGATCAATGTAACCTAACCTATTCACCGTACAGGATGTTCAGATTATAGTAGGACCCCCGTATCCCTGGATTCATTATCCATGGGACACAAAACAGCACACCTACCATAGAGTCTTCCTAGAAAATGTGTCTTCCCTAGCCCTTTTCTAGGCCTTCCAAGGCAACTCTATGGTATTTTAAACCAGAAATCCCATTATTTTCATATTAAGGAGGCCAACACGGGGCCCTCTCTTGACCTCGGGGCCCCCTCTTGACCTCGGGGCCCCCTGCCAATGCTGATTTGGCAGACAGGTTAAACCGGCCCTGAGTCTTCTGCTGTCTGAGAGCTGCCACAGTTGCCACCAGATTTTAGTGTTAACTTTGATAGATTAAAAAACCTCAGCAGACACTGGGCTGTTTGTGTGTGTGTATGTGTGTGATGATGGTGGGGGTGCCACCCTGTAGTAGGATGTGGGTGATACAAACACCTCAGCTTTCTCATAAGTATATTGGACTGATACACATGACATGATCCATTTTGAAGCAGTCTGTGAACAGTCTGTTCTTTTCCATGGGAAATACCTTGACAGAGACCACCTTCCTGCTCTAACGAATTGAGGTGTCCAGAGTCCATAAGCTGTGGTCAGATGGAAGCCAAGTTGGAGTAGTGAAAAGATGTGATGTCAGTAGCAGGTCAAGAATGCCGTTTAGAGAAGCCAGAAGTTCAGGGGTTATCCATAGTCAAATCATTCAAGCAATCCAGGAGTGAGGAACAAGAGAAGCACACCAAGAGCTGAGACCTAGGAATCGTGTTCTTCTCAACAATGAGCAAGTATTCCTGTCTTCATTATAGGCAGAGATGCCATGCCCAGATCCCCAGCTGTATTTAATGACAGTATCCTTCAGCTCTGTTCTTCCTAAGATCTTGATTGCAGCCTTATCCTGCATCTGACAGAAAGAGTCAGGGCCTAATGCTTGAACCCTTATCTTTTCCTAGGACTGGGTGGGGGAGGCTTTCCTCCGTGCCTCCTGCTCTGTTCCTGAACTGACCTGGTCAACAGAAGGAGGGCCTTGCTGGTTTTCAGGCATTGCTGACCCTCTTCTACTGGGAAGTCTGGTTCTTCCTCTTCTTTAGAAGAGCTCTCAGGGGTGGGTGAATGACACCCCAGAGGCTATAGATATTTGCAAGAACCATCAAAATGGGTGTAGAAGGCTCAGCCGAGGTAGTGTGAGGCATAACCAATAAAGCTGGGCTATGTGTTGACCAATGTGGAGAGTCTGTGCAACAATCTTCCAGAGCAGCTCTCAGATTACCTCATTCTTATAAGATATGTTGAGCTGTGCCACAGTCCCTGTGGGTGCTGATCCACAAGGTCTTGACTGATTTATTTGTTTTTTAATGTTTATGTCCAGCTTTTCTTCCTATAAGTTCAAGGCAGCATATATGGCCCTCCTTCTGTCCATTTTATCCAGACAAAAACCCTGTGACTGTTGGTGTTTGATCTGGTTAAACCTCAAAATGGGCCCTTCCCACACCCTTCAAAACCTATACCTAATAAGGGAATAATCTTACCCTTCATAAAGGTGCCTCAACTCTAGGTACTCACCTATTGCTTACTTTTCCACACTGCTGCTTCTTTAATAGGTGTTCTGGAGATCCACACACAGTCCTTTTTGTCTTCCCTGGAGCTGAACCCCTCAAAACTGAAGAATTTGCACCTTCATCTCCCACCTCCCATGAAAAGTGGGGACTCAGGGCCACACCTGAGATATGACAACCCTAATGACTAAATATTTAAAATGGTGTCATCCCAGCCAATGGCCCATTCTAATATGGTGCAGTGTAGAGATGAATGTGGTGAGGAAGAGTAACCAAGTCCAAAGACGTCTCCATTCTGAATAAAAATCCCAGACCCTAAAGTAACCAGAGTTATCTAAATTGCCATCATAGGGCAGAAAGCTGATAACTGAAATGTTGAGTTAGTCCATTCCAGGTTTTGCCATGTCCCCCTCATACCATCTGGCTATAGGGAACAGCAGATTTCTGTGGCAGACACTGTGGATCTCTTGCAAATTGTTCATCTAGCTGTGAAGAATACCATAAGAGAAAGCCTTGTCACTGATTAGCAAGAACCAGGGAAAAGGACAAGAAGACTGCATCCTTACCCAAAGCCCTGGTACAGTAGTTCCAGAGGTTGAGAGCACTCAGAATGACATAACAGAACAGCACCATAGCCATGTAATTAATACCTGCACATTTTCTCATTTTAGCCAAGAAAGGTATCTCAACACACTCATATCTATCAAGAAAGTGATCAACCCCATGAGATTTTTTTTTTTTGTACTTTGGAATCTTTTTACACACACACACACACACACACACACACACACTTCTTTTTTAAAAAAAAGGTTTTGGGAGGATTTCTTTTTGTTCAAAACCAAACATTTTTGCACAGAAAACTATACTTTACACAGAGATGCTATTTTCTGAACAAAAGCATTGCCTTTCACACAAAAAGCAAATGTAAGTTTTTGTGTACTTACAAAATTTTCTTTTTGCAAAGAAATATGAAAAATCATTTCAAACCCCCCACAAAAGCTGTCATACTTTCATGCAGCGGGGGGGGGGGGTGCTTCTGAAATTACCCAAGATTGCATGCAACAATGAACAAAGTAAAGACAGAGATGCTGAGCCAGTGATGGCATTAGACCATGTCCAAAATGAATACTAATAGCTATCCAAAACCAATGGTCATGCATCTGCACCACACAATCCCAGCTTCCAAGTTATACCTACAGGTGAAGAGGCTGGTTGTCTTTATTAGTAACATTATCACAGATCAGGTAGTACACTTTTCGTAGTTGCTTGGACACATGCCACTCCTTAATACTGGAGAGTGGATACCTGGCTTGGTGAAAGAGGATAAACTTTCCATGAGAATATTACAATCTCTGGGAGTATAGATGATGGAAAAGATTTTCATTTACCTTGTAGGCTAAGTCTGTCTGGAGTTCATCTTCTGATCACCCAAGCTTCCAATTTGTGGATAACAGTCTTAGCTAAATAAGCATCCTAACATCAACACACTCCTTAAGATTCTTTTAAGCACTGGAATTCAGAATATTTAAGACAGGAAAAGGAGCAGGCATTTTTGAACTCTTTGTACTCTATTTAGTAAGACAATCAAACAACATTATACACATATTGTCTGGATTGTCCGGACGTGACCTTTTCCTGACAAGTTCAGTTTTGTTGTATCACTTTGTGGCTAATTCTGTTTGCATTCTTTTGTACTTGCTAATGAGTATGTAGTCTAACTGAGAAAAGGGAGCATGCTCTCTGTTTGCTAGTCTAGGCAGGATATGCCCCCCTCCCCCCCTCCCCAAATAAAGATAGACACAATATGTTTGAAAGAGTATATTGATAACATAGGAATATATTGGCAATAAAAGGCCACAACTTTTATTGATTACAGCTACAGTGGTTGGCTCAGTCACATGGGTTCTGATCTAGACATCGACCAACCCACCTGCTGGTTGATGATACCACTGTTGGCCCACTTGCCGACAATCACCAGCCAGAAGGGGGAGGAGTCTAGGCAGGGCCCTGAATGCTTGTCGATCCCTCCCCCTCTCACCACCAAGGACACTGATGACAACACAAAGGGGGTCACCATGACCTTGAACTTAACCTTGACCATGAACTTGACAGAGACCCCCCCATTACTGATGACCTTGGGTCAGAACCCATGCCAACCACCCCTAAAAGTAGTGACAGAGAGTAACTACACTAGTATGGTATAATAACCCATGAACATCAAAAATATAGGGAGGGAGGGAGGGAGGGCTTCGGCTCCTGAAGCACCACTGGCTAATCTGGTGTGGTGGTCGGGAATTTATACCTGACCACCAGACTGGAGTGAAAACTGCTGCAAAAGGCAGCAGATCCCCCGCCTGCTGGCCAATCAGATTAGGAGGCCCAGGAAGGCCTCTGATTGGCTGGGAGCTGGTTCAAACCCACCAGTCAGGGCAATGCAGGCTTACCCTAAGTGGTTAACACTCTGATCCCTCCCAGCCCATGAAGCCAACCAGGAAGGAGACAAAGGAGCATGGCAGTGGCCATGTCACCCCTTCGCCACCATGTGAGGCATGTGAAGAGGCACCAGCCTGGAACCTGCAAATCAGCCACCTGTGGGGTGAGTCTGGCAGCTCCCTTGTAATGGTTAGATCAAGCTGGCACCTGGGCTCAGCTATGGGAAAAGTAGGCTGAGCCCGGGTCCAGTGGGAATTGAACATGGGGAAGATGGATAGCCAATGATTGTATAG
The DNA here is from genome assembly GCA_030847615.1 of Gambelia wislizenii. Lineage (NCBI taxonomy): Eukaryota > Metazoa > Chordata > Lepidosauria > Squamata > Crotaphytidae > Gambelia > Gambelia wislizenii. Next base: position 240,197,253 of record JAUMIR010000005.1, read on the forward strand.
CGCACCAGATTTTGTTGAGTGTAGAATGCTTTTAGTTTACTGCTTCTTAGGTTTCATTGTAAGCAACAAACTTGTACGGTTAGCTCTTTGGATTACTGTGATAATAAAGTTTTCTGTTTTTAACTCTGAAACTGCTGATCACTGAGTCTGAAGAAGCCAGTACATGACACATATACACATTTCTCCATATAACATAGCTATCTCATTGTCTAGTCATGTTCTTATTTATAGACATTTATAGTGTCTAAGCTAAAAGCATTTACAGGAACTTTGTCAGGCTTAGAATGAGCATGGTACTTATAGTACATAAACAGTGGTAAGGACTATCTTCTTGTGAAGTCAAAGGCTTTCACGACTGGCATCCATAGGTTTTCCATGTTTTTTTTTTTCCCCAGGCTGCGAGGCCATGTTCTGGAAGAGTTTATTTCTGATGTTTCCCCTGCATCTGTGGCTGGCATCTTCAGAGAATGGTCTGAAGATGCCAGCCACAGATGCAGGCGAAATGTCAGAAATAAACTCTTCCAGAACACGGCCTCACAGCCCGGAAAACAAACCACAGAAAGACTATCTTCTTATGGTATATGATGCAGATAAGAACAGAATAGATTTCACATACTGTACTTAGAAAAGCTTTATGATGTCCAGCACTATATCATTACATATCATAGATGAAACACATTTTAATGTAACCTAAGTCATCTGTGCAGAGAGGAGTATCTCTGGATACTGCATCATACAGTATGGTTTCAACCCAGAAGAGTACAGTAGGCAGCTATTGTAGACAGCTGTATGTGAAGCCGTTGTAAGCAACTGCTGTTTATTGGTCTGGAGGTAGCTTTTATACTGTATCTAGCCCTTCCTTACCTGCTCATTAGCCTTGACATTTTATCTCACTTTCTGCCAAGATATCTGGTGGTCTTCCATATCTACTATCTGCTATGGGTTTTACTGGGTTCTGTAGCTACCATCAAACATGACTCAGGAAATTGTACAGCTGAATTATACCTGGCCAGCTGTTTGTTTTCTCTCTCTAAGTTACTGCGTTCTTTGATTTTTATTGCTTATCATTAATTTAACTAACCACCTAAAGAGAACTGTCACACCATGTTTCTTCTAAGAACCAGCAATCTCACCTGTATAAGTGCCCTATTTCTTAACCAGTATCTCACTTCACATTGACACTTTCTATTAATCCACTTCAGGACCTGAATATGGCAAAACAGACAATGAAAATAACATGTAGCTTATAGCAGGTGGAGTCCTCCAGAGTGTTGCATCTGTCAGGGTAGACAATGCTGGCTTAGATGGAGAAACACTATGACCTGGTGTAAGGCAGATTTCCTTTGTTCTTATCAGATATTTTTTGAGCTGCCATTGAATTTTGCCTAAAGAAAAAAATTCAAGTGACCTTGAAGGTTCTTGATTGGCTGAAACATCTGACAAATTTCTAGGGCCAAAGAAGAGTTCCCATTTGACTGCTAAAACTTCTCAAAGGGGCTTTTCTGCATCCCTATAAATAGAGAGATAGACGTATAAATACATTTCTTTAAATGAACAAACCTTCTAGAATTATTTCCTTCCTATAGTTAAAAATGTTGATCTACATGGGTTATAAATCATTTCAGGAAGCAACAACAAGTAGTTCCCTTCATATTCCCCAGTTTTTTGGAGGAAGTCTTTCACAGAAACACACCATGATTTTCTGCAAAAAGGGGAAAAAAATGTTGCCTGCAAAAAGAAAAGAAAAATCGTTCCCTGGGCAGGAAATATATTTTTGGCACACCCAAAAATGTATTTTCTGCACAGAAAAACCACATGTATTTCTGGGCAAATGAAGACTGAGCAGGCTTTGCAAAGTATGAAGAAACTTGCAGCTGCTGTTATTTCAATCCAACATGGGTTCTTGAGCATAAAACTGCACATCTCTGTAGGGCATTCTTTCCGTTCATTACTCACTGGTTGAAAATGAGGCTTTTGACAAGTTCCCCCATGATATTCTTGCAGTTAAGGTAAAATGTGGTGTAGGCAATGCTGCTGCTTGGTGGATTTCTCTCTGGCTTACAGATAGAACCCCAAGAGTGCTCATCACCCTGGAGAGGAAGGACAAGCAGGGTGCCACAGGGTCTGATCCTAGGCCCAGGGTTGTACATCTCTTAAAAAAAAAACCTGGCTAACAGAATAGAGGGCATGCTCCTCAAATCTGCAGATGGCACCAAACTGGGCAGGACAGCCTTTATCTTAGAAGACAGAATTAATTAATTAATTGAAATGAAATATTTCTTCCTGGCCCATATCACATGATCTCAGGCTGGCATGCAAATGAAATCAATGTAAGCAGTTTTAAAACCATTTAAAATTTAAACCTGTAAAAATAATTTAAAACAACTAATAGCATCAGGATTCAATTAATAGACTGGAGAACTGGGGAAAACGACAACATAAACTTCAACAGGGATAACTGTAAAGTTCTATATTCAGGCAGAGGGGAAAATCAAATATTAGATGGGTTACACCTGGCTTGACAGCAATACCTCCAAAAAGGATCTAAGCACCTTGGTAGACCACAAGTTTAATATGATGTGCTGGCAGTATGATGTGCTGGCAAAAAAAGACCAATGATATCCTAAGCTGTATCAACCAAACTGTAACGGCCAGATCAAGATATATAATACTACTACTTTATTTGGTTTTTTGTGTGGTTATGTCCATATCTGGACACCACAATTTATGAAGGATATTGACAAACAGGAGCATGTCCAGAGGAGGGTGAACAAGGTGGCAAAAAGTGGAAGCCAAATCCTCCCTGGAATAGTACAGGGAGTTGGGTGTGTTAAGCATGAAGAAGAGATGCTTGAGAGGTGATATGCTATCCACCATATGTTATGATATACACGCTGTAGTGGTTTGAGTGTTGGACTAGGATTCTGGAAAACCAGAACTTGACTCCATGCTCAACCATGGACACCCAGTGGATGACCTCATGCCAGTAACATTGTCAGCTCAAGAGGAAGGTAATAGCAAACATACTCTGAATAACCAAGAAAATACTTGCCAAGAAAACACTATGATTGGGTGTTAGTATGCCCTACTACCCCCTCCCCATGGTATCTCATAATTGGAAATATTGAACACTTTGGGGGGTCAGGCTGACTTGGACAAACCAAAGGTCAGTTGATGGTCACAGTGACCTGGGATGTGTCAAGAAATATAATTGTAAGAATGCCCAAGTTAGGATTATGCTGAAAGCCTCTTAGTAAACACAGTACTGTAGTTACGGAGGTATGTGCTGATCCTTTCTTCCAGCCCTGGGTGTTTCAGCAATGATTTAATCAAGCAATTAAATGACCATTCCTTAATCTATTCCTACAGAAATCTCTCCTATACTCCTTCCTGTCCACTCTTGTGAGGTTATTGCAAACCAATCAATTTCTGTCTCCCAGCAATTAAAGCAATCAGTTGAGTGTGGGTTTCCTTTGTCTATCCCATGGGAAAGCCATCCAGGCTTTGTCATAACCTGAGTACCCCTTCAGGATATGAAATAGGGTATAAATATTAGTCCCCCAACAATAGAAAAGTGTGCCACAGTGGACGAACCTGCCCACTCTCTTTCCCAGTGTGCCCTGGATTAGAACTTCCTGTGCCACCCCTTCAGATGCCTGTCAGTATCTTTGCTTCATGGAACTCATCTCTTCAAGACTAGTAACTATCGCTTTATAGTCCCAAATCTCTCCCGCTATCTAATCTTTCTGTCTACTCTACTATAGCCCTGTGTAGTTCTTAAGCATGTGTGTTGTGTATGTTAGTTCACTTTTGTGTTATTCCCATAAAATACTTTATTTCACTTTAACTGGAGTGCTCTCTACAGTTAGTACTGGTATACATAGGTTAAAAGATCCCCAAAGTTACCCTCTTCTCACAGGCTTCCTTTTGAGCTAATAATTCCCCCAAATAATAAAGGAGATTTTGGCATCATCGGTGGGTCTCTAAAGCACCCCCACCTCTTAGGGTAACAAGGGATGCTGTAAATCAGAGCCAACTTGAAGGCACATACGAATATTAATAACCATCTTTAAATATCAGAAAGGGTGTCACATGGAAGGTGTAGTGAGCTTGTTTTCTGCTCCTTCAGCAGACAGGACATGAACTTGTAGATTCAAATTGCAAGAAAGGAGATTTTGGTTAAATGTTAAGAAAATCTTAAGAGCTGTCTCACAGTGGGGCAGACCCCTTCAGAAGACAGTAGAGTCTCCTTTGCTGGAGGTTTTCAAACAGAGGTTAGATATCACTTCTTGATGGGTACCTTAACAATGGATTCCCACACTGGCAGGGTTGGAGTAGGTGACCCTTGAGATCCCTTTCAATTCTATGATTCTATGAAACCACTAGGTAGAATTACATAATCCCTGCAGCTTTTTTCTGTAATAAAAGTGAGGGTTTTGTTGTTCCTTAGTATATAGTTGTAAACATTTCTTTTCTTTCAGCAAAGTGCATACAATCTATGGGGAAGAAACTGAAGACATCTGAAGAATACTAAAATGTCGATCTAAGTCATTTTATTAGGTGCTTAATCAATACATACAGTATTCTAGCCTCCATAAATGCACATAAAATACAGTTTATTCCTTTGGAAATCTCCTTCCCTCAGCCTGCAAAAATTACATTTCAAAAAGTGCTACTCCATAAAGAAATAATGATAACCACAGCTAGATGAGAAGACCCGACTTCTATGCAGAATTTGCTAGGCTTTGTCTTGTCTTTTCACCTCTCTTGCACTCCTGCTGGTGGCCGGGATGTGTCAACTAGGTGCATGAGGGTGGAAAGTAAAGATGCCACAAACCTGAAGGAAAAGGTCTGAGGGAATTCACTTCAATGGCAACCTCTCCCTCCAGTTAATAAAAATTCATCCCCTGCCCACTGAAATCTCACAGCAAGAATATGAATTTGCAGGACAGAGAAAGCTTTCTGCAAATCACAGCATTTGGGAATTTACACACCACTGCACGGCACACGACGCAAGCTAATATGCCTGAAGTTAACAGACTTGCAAACATCCTCTCAGATTATGCAAAATGGCCCTTTCCTTTAGTCTTTGTATATAACCTGGTTTGTAATGGACCATCAAGTTGCTATTTTTTAAAAAAGGCAGGATAGGAAAGTCACATACCTACCAAGGATTTGGATGTTGATGAGGCATCCAGGGAGCAGAAAGAGGCAGTATAAATTTGGTTGGGTGAAGGATAGAAAAGCAGTTTGGAAGTGGCTGAAAAGAGACATTTTGGGGAAATGTGGCATAGAAAATAGGTATCTGGTTAGGTTCAAGGCAGGAGATGAAATTAGAATCCTGTTTGGCACTACACTAGCAGCTGTATTTTTTTTGCAGGGTTATATAGCATTGGCAAGGGAAAACAGACTCAACTTTTGTGACTATATGGAAGGACATAACTTAATACCCCCTTGCATAATGCCTCCTGTTGGTGCAACTCTGGTCAGAATCCTCCTGTTCTATTTAACTTTTTACTCAAGTGGATCTTGCAACAAAGTGTGGGCAAGGGATGCATGGAACAGACAAGTTCTGTTTTGTGCTACCTGGTTCATTCATAAGTGTCAGGATCAGCCCCCTTTGCTCCTGCTCCTCCATATTTATTAGTTTCCCTGTGGCCTTGGTCTGCATCAACTGTGCATAGCAGTTTGTGTAGGAATGAAATGACATATGTGTGACAGTTTGGGCTTTGTTTGGGAAAGGAATCTGCAATTAATGGTTTTAGTTTCAAGGCTAGAGAGGCTGGGAAGATGATGACTTTTGGTTTAAGCAATGCTTGTGTCAGTGGATGATAGACAACCAATAGTTATCCAGCCCCGCCAGATTTTGTTGATTGTAAAATGCTTTTAATTTAGAGTGTACCTGTTAGGTTCTCAGTCTTAGCAATGACTTTGTGTTGTATACTTCCTGGATTTCTGGCAATAAAGATTTCTGATTAACCCTGAAGCTTGTGCTCTATGGGTTTGGGAAAGCTAATACATGACAATAACTCCATTCAGTCCTTATTCCATTTTAGGAGGAGAGGAGGGCAAGCAGATTGCTATCAAAATCAGATCCCTATAGGAAGGCAAATTAAGTAATTAAATAACATGACACATCTCTACTCCCTGTCCAGTTCTCTGACTATAAGTGACCCAGCAGGGTCTGAGAGCTCCTGAAGCAATCAGTGCTGGGAAATAACAAGGAGAAGAATTAGAAGCAAGCCAGGGTTAGTGGACAAAAGCATCACAAGAGTGTCAAGAGTTTGAAGGAGTAGGCAGAGAGATTCATCAATAAGCAGTCCAAGGTCAGAAACACAGGAATTGTTTCATAAGATGGCCCTAAAATGGTGTTTTCTGAGGGTGAGAGTGTGTAACTTGCCAAAGGTTTGCCAGTGGGTTTTTATTGCTGAGTGGGGATTAGAACCCTGTCTATGTCTCCCGAGTCATAGTCCAACACTCAAACCAGAGTGATATTAAAGCCTCAGGTAAAAAGTGGATTTGTACAGTTTTGGGAGTGGGATAGATTCACAGGATCCAGAAAAATGCAAATCATGTCCTTTGCCCTAAATTTTCAAAGGTGATGCAGGTCTTTCAGATCTTTACAGTGGTTAGTGTTGATGTGTATAAGCAGTAAATCTGCTTACCAAAAGTCAGTTTTCCTGGGTTCAAAATTCTCTCTAAGGAGATTTTCACATCACCTATTTGTTCCATTGCAGGCACGGGACAGGGTCATTGAAAGATTTGTCTTTCAGATGATGTTCTGCCCCTTCCGTGCCGTCAACATTACCATTTTGTTTTCTCCCCATGATATTTCAATCACGAGGAGAAGTCATTAATGACCACCATGGTCCGTTTCTATCACAGAATCAGGGTGGTCTGAAGGTGTCCCGTTCCTCTCCCGTGATGAGGGGAGGTCCGTTCTGGACACTTCCGGCCAGGAACAGGACACCCAGGTAAGTGTCACCCCCCCCCCGGGTTACTTGTACAGTATTTTTTTTTTAATTTATTTTTGTATTTTGTTTCTTGCTTTGACATTTGGGTAGAGGTATTTTCGAATTTGGTGCACAGCCATTCTCTCATGAGAGTGACCAAGATTTGAGTTCCCAGACCTGGCTTACGACGGCTGCATTTATGGCCGGCAAGCTTGGGGACAGAGAGGACGTTCCTGTCCCAGAATTGAGGTAAGTGTGCAGACATTTTTCTCCATTCCGTGGCAGGAACAGAAGAGGAGGTGGGGGGGGCAGTAATGGGGCATTTTGGTCCCATGTGAAAATCTCCTAAGAAGATTCCTTTTGTTATATGTGCAAGTAGTGAGGACTCTTGTACTAATATAAGTAGTGTGCAATGAAGCCATTGTCTTTGTTCATACCTCTGCTAATGGAGTGGAATTTGTGAATATAATTCAGTTCAGCTGTTTCTTTTTCTAGCCTTCCTTTGTAATTTCCTTGTTTGAAAAATTATGTCTTACTCATCTGTAAGACACACAGGGAGCAAGCCTAAGCAAACTCTGGAACTGTGAGAAGGGTCAGGTAGGTCAAGAAAGTCAAGTAACAGGCAGGAGTACTGCAGCCAAAACCAGACACTGAATCCAGAAGCCTGGCATGTAAATAGCATGGGTTTATATTGAACTGTCCCAGGGAGGAAAGCTGGTGCCTGTTGTCATGAACTCACTGGCTGAGGTCTCAGAAGAGGAGGAGTAAGAAGCAGAGAATGCAGACGAGGCAGAGAGGGAAAGTATAGCCAAGTCTGAAGAAGCAGAGACTGCTCTGGCTCCCTCGGTAGGGCAGTTGAACCAGAGAAAGAAACCATACCTCACTCTGCAGAACAAACAGTCATTCATCCAGTGATAGATGATCAAGACTGACGCTATGGAACTCTGGACTGACTACTGGTTTTCCTGGCATCTGGTATGGACACTTGATAACTGAACTCTGGATTGGCTTTTGACTATGCTTGCATCTTGTATGGACTATTGGTGATTGACCTCTGGACTGGCTCTTAACTTCTCTTGCTTCTTTTGTGGACAGTTGACAACAGACTAGAACTGCACCCCTTACCCTGTTGTTCCTGCATTCCTCCCCTGTTGCTCCGTTGGCATTTGCTCCTGTGAGTTCAGGACACCTGTCAGGACAGATTCTGCATAGTCAGACTCTCTTGGATTCTTTCACTCCAATGCATCCAAGCTCTTTCCTCCTATCTCTGTCAGGATCGGCCCCTGATGGTGGACTTTATCAGAAGAGCTCCTTAAAACATTCTTTTGCTGGCATAAAAAAATCCATTTTTATGTCAGCAAAAGAGCACCCCACCACCACCACACTTACCTTGCTTTCCCTGCAAAGGCTTCCCAGAAACAGATCTTCCTCTTTCTCATTCAAAACCCTGCAGATTCTCGCAAGACTTCATCGCATGGAAAATTCAAAAAACAAAACAAAAAGAACACACAAAAAGTTACACAAAGCACATACACACACTTTAAAAGTCCCAGGTAACCTGGGGAGGGTCAGAAAAAGTGTGTCACTTACCTAGATGTTGCAATCTCACCTGGGAGTGTTCACATCAGACCAGCCATTGACACTGCATACAATGGCATGAGGTTTCACATACCAGCAATGCCAGCACTAAACTGCCACAGGGGATCAATTGATAGCTTCAGCTGTCAATTTAAAAATACAGGTTTTGGCAATGACATAAAAGTGAAAGGGCAATGTTGTGTGGTACGTGAGGCCCTTCACGTTTATGTGGCATCGTTATGATGATGTATTTAGTGCATCTGATAAAGTCCAGTGTCTAGTTCTGTCATTTTCATTTATTTTTCTGTAACCTTGATTCTCATTGTGTTTTGGTTTTTGGTACTTGCTAACAAGTGTTCTTTTCCAACTGTGGAGGGAGGTGGTAATAATTTCAACTGGTTTTGGGAAAGATAAGAATGCAGCTGCAAAATCAGCCTATGAAAAGGAGGCTGGATGGTGTAAGGGAAAGTCATGTCAGGGGATGATGGTTATCCAATGGTATTAGAGTCCACTAGATTTTATAGATTGTAATATGCTTTTAATATAGTGTATAGCCCTTGGGTTTCAATTCTCAGCCACAACCTTGTATGCTTTGGTTCTTGGATTTCTGACAATAAAGTTTTCAGATGAACTCTGAAACGTTTGTTCACTGAGTCTGGGCATGCAAGTACGTGACTCTCTTTCAGAAGTGTGTGGATGCCTCTGCATAAACTTCTGTGTCTTCTCTTTGTTCCTAAGGGGGAGGTGGGAAACGTTTGGAGGATTCGGGCTCACCTTAAGCCCCCAAGAATCCCAGCTGAGGACTGCCAGCCAGAGCCTCCAGCTCTTCTCCAAGTTCTTCTCTTGGGATCTATCATATTGGCTATCCTCATCTGGAGGCAAAGCATAATGCACTACACATTTTGACCCCTTCACAATTAGCAGCCTTTGGTGCTTGTGCATTTTTAAAGAAATAGAGAAAGAGCAATGAAACCCAGAACACAATAAAGCCATTTTGTACATTTTATATTATTAGATTTCATAAGGGGAGGAGGAAAAGGGAGCTGATGCATCCTGGGAATTTGATTGAAGGATGGGGTAGAAATAGGGTTGCCATAATTCTCTACCACAAAGCCAGGACAAAAGTATATAGGACAAACCTGCACGTCCACACAAACGACTCACCCCATCTCTTGGCACTTCTCGCTGGCTGCACAGCCCGACTTCAGCATCAGCAGCAACAGTGCGCTGGCCGGTGGCAGCCAGGAGAGATGATGGGGGCCCCTGCAGCTGCAGGTGCTGTGGGGCCCTTAAACCAGCCCTGCCTCCCTCCATCCACTGCTGCTGCTTGGACTGGGGAGGGTGAGGAATGGAGGATGGCTCTCCTCCCCCCCCCCCCCGTGGAAGCCTTCCCACCACCATTACTGGGACCAGGAGGGGGGTGAATGGAGGGTGGGTCTCTCCTCCCTCCCTCCCCCCGAAGCCTTCCCACTGCCACTGCTGGGATTGGGGAGGGTGAGGATGGCTCTTTCCTCCTCTTCAGAGGCTTTGCATGTCTTCAATGGAGGCGGTGCTGCCTTCAGCAGAGGAAGCTGGAGGAAACTGGGATCGGCTGCTTCAAGCAGCCCAGCCAGATGGGACTATTTTCAGTCCTTTCAATCTGGGATTTCCCCAGTTTTTCGACACTAATGGCAAGCCTAGGTAGAAATCCCTATAAAACCTGACGAAAATCAATTTTCAGCAGCAAGAACCTTGCCTGTACATTTATATTTGTTCCAGCCTGAAACAGGGCTGAAACAAGGGTGTTTAAGAAAGACCCCAGATGACGTCATGTTCATAGCTCTGTGGAATGATGATTTCCAGTTTCTAAGAATTCACTCTTTCAGAATGATGATGGGGGCAGGGCGGGATCTATGTGATTCATATCTCTAATCCAATCTCTCCGGTTACTTCAGCATTTGCTTTCTGGACTTCTCCAATAGCCCCTCTGAGATGTAACTGGACAATGAACCACTCAGAATTATCCACAGAAGTTATATGATGAATAAATTAAAGTATGTGTTGTGGGGTAGTTGGGAGGGAAGCAAATGAGATGGACAATATAGAAAGAAGAATGAGGGGAATTATCAAGACAGTAATTATTTGATATAAATTATTCATTTCTTTGCTCTGAATATAGTAAGCAATGGAAAATTCGATCAGAAATGCACCCTGCCTTCAGCATATGTGTGGGGGTGGGGCGGTACAGTACATCCTTTGGTAAATTCTTCTAATCTAATGAGAAATGAAGATTTGAAAACCATTTTTTATTTTTTATTTTGGCTAAGGGAAGCTGCTTCTGTTTCCTCAAGTGTATTCAGAATGGTGAAATTCAGTAATAACCAGGGAATATCATTTTTTTCCCCTTTTACTGTATAATTGACATAGGTGATCAGAGTTTTAATACAATCAAAGACCTTCTGCTCAATTGCGACTTCCTGGAACTTGACAATTAAGACAAAGACAAATAATGAGGACAGCTCATGTTACTAATATAGCAGGCTCTCCCCTGCTCTCAGCCCTACCCCCACACTTTCTTATACTTATGAATAATAAGGAAGACTAGTAAAAGATTTTGGTGGCTTAGAAACACAGCAATCCAACAAAAGTCCCTACAGCCAGAAAACCCAAAACATATAACCAAAAACCAAACTGAAGGATTCAAACCCTCCAGTTTGGTTTTTAGAAACACAGCAGACTGGTGAGGGAAGGATGGGACATGATTTGGAGAAAACTGGATTTTGTTGTGATTAGTTTCAAATGGAATTTACCAAAATTCACAAATTTTCTTTGTAATCAGTAAGGAAAGAACTTTTTTTTAATGGACATTGGAGAAATGTAAACTAGCATCCAGGCCCAAGGATTAAATGTTTAACTCTTAAAAGTCTGGGATTGAATCCTTCTGGGTTCAAGAATGTTTGCCATAGCCCAAAACTATATTTTTCTAAGAGACAACATGCCTTTAACAGCTCTCTGGGGGCTAAGTCCCCTTCATGCTGACAACATGTCACACTGAGGATGGAGCAAGCTTGTTTTCTGCTGCTCCGGAGACTAGGACATGGAGCAATGGGTTCAAACTACAGGAAAAGAGATTCCACCTAAATATTAGGAAGAACTTCCTGCCAGTAAGAGCTGTTCGGAAGTGGAATACACTGTCTTGTAGTGTGGTGGAGTCTCCTTCTTTGGAGATTTTTAAACAGAGGCTGGATGGCTATCTGTTGGGAATGCTTTGATTGTGTATTTCTTCAAGGAAGGGGAGTTGGACAAGTTGGCCCTTGAGGTCTCTTCCAACTCTATGATTCTAACAGCTGTACCAAATGAATTTGCCCAATGCAGATTGGAGACAGTTTTGTTTTAGTTGGTTTTTTAAAATGTTATTCCAAATTGCAAATTTCTTCAAATTTGAGATGAAAAGAACTTGAGGGTTTTGTTTTGTTTTGTTTTGTTTTGTTTTTAAACTGAATCTGGGACAGAATGGGAGCCTTGGTGGCACAGTGGTTTAATGCCAGTACTGCAAGCCACCACGTTGCAAGTTTGATCCCAAGGGCTCCAAGGTTCACTCAGCCTTCCATCCTTTCGTAGGTCAGTAAAATGAGTACCCGGCTTGTGGAGGCAATTAGCTAACACACATTGGAAACAGCTTAATCTGGTGTATATGTGTAAATTGCTATTGCTTAAACAATTTGTAAGCCACTCTGGGAGCCTTTGTGGCTGAAGTGTGGAGTATAAATACCTAAATAAATATAAATATAATATAAACAAATAAATAGAAAGCCAAATAGTTAAGATTTTCCCATCTCCATTCTTTGCCTCCTGATTTCTATGAATTCACTGAAGGTACACAGTTATAACTTTTGATACCATTTTTACCATCACAGTTCTGTCTAAGGAGACCAAAAATGTGCAGTTTGTTATGAAAATGTTTTGCTAGAGACCTCTGGCATTGTATTTCTGGGGAGTGGACTAGAGCTCTCTAGCAGAGAATTCTAACTACCTCACTAAACTACAAATCCCAGGATTAGTTAGGATGGAGCTATGGGACTTAAAATGATTTCAAACTGATATCACTGTATAGTGCAGATGCACACTGGAGCCTAATATGAAGTGCTGTTTTTCATCTGTAATGTCCATCCATGGGCCCACATACCTTTTCTTACCCCCCCCCCGTTTTTTTAATGCTCTGTTTTTTATGGACATTGATGCAACTAGGCAACCAACCCTTGTGAACCCAGCAATTCCCAGATGCCTGAGGTCCCACAGAGATTCCTCTCTTCTTTTTTTTGTTTTTCCTTCTTCTCCCCAACATGATCCTGAGCCACAGTTCCATAGAGCACCTCTGTCTGAAACTTGTTTTTTGTTAGTCAGATATTAGGAAACCTTACCATCCTGGGCTGAATGTATATTTAAATGTACCAAGTAAACATTTCAAGTGTATAACATTAATGATGCTTGTTTGCCTTTGTTTTCTGAAATGTTAGTCTCAGAGGGATATGCTAGAGATTCACTGTATTTCCCTGAGTAACCTCTGCTGATGGGGTCTGCATCTTAACAGATCCAGTCTCCATCCTTCCCACAAAGGGGCTAACACACTGGAAAATTCTCGCCCCACTGGAAGTAACAGAAACAGATAGATCTCAACTTGTTAACTGGTAAAGTAGGGATACATGGCTTAAGTTTCAGCCGTGGAAAATATTTAAATGTGCTCGTTATAACAGTCCAAAGAAGAATGAGAAAATGAAGGCAGCTATGTTTAGCCATATCAAAAATTTAATTCTAGCTGCTCTCATCTCTATAAAAACCAGGTCCTCTGTACACCTAATGGGCTCTACCTGCCTACTAAAAACCAAGCCATCTCAAAATATTGTGCATTACCACAGAGAGAGCTCATAACAATGCATAGTTGCTGGGAGATTTCACCTCTATGGAGATTTTCAGATGGTAAGAAAAAAAAGTGTCCCCATCTTGCAATCTCCTCTCCTGCTTCTCTCCCGTCCCTGTCCCAGCACGAGAATGAAAACTTAAACACCTACCTTTTCCATACTTGTCAAACAGCCCAGGAGTGAATGGAGCTCGAATGGAGCTCCATTCACTTCCTGGTTTGAAATCCTGGCCATTCTCGCAAGAGGATGAGCATGCAGGAAATTCAAAAATAAAAAAGGAAATAAAGTTTAAAAAGTGAGAGCAAGCACAAAACACACTGAAAACATAACAAGTAACCTGGGGAGGTTCATAAAAAATGTGTCACTTACCATGATGTCCTGATCTCACCCAGAAGTGTTCTGGCACAGACCTCCCATTGAAGCTGGCATCACGCCATGGAAATGGGCACCTTTTCACTTGCAGGACATTCTGTTACAGAAATGGAATGGAGGGTCCATTCTCAGCTTAACCCATGAATAAAAAGAAGTTCCGGCATAATGACAGCCGAATGGGAGCATGGTGACACGGGAACAACATCATCTGAAAGGGAAGCCCTTTAGCAATCTCCTGGCATCGTCATAACGCCATATTTAGCCTGTCTGAAAATCTATATCTATCCCCCTCTTGTGAAGAATCACAGAGCTGGAAGGTACTGCAAGGGCCATCTAGTCTAACCCCCTGCCACGCAGGAATACACAACCAAAGCACTCCTGAGACTTGGCCATCCAACCACTGTTTACAAGCAAAAGAAGGAAAGTGCACCATCCTCCAAGGCAGTCTATTCCCCTGCTGAACAGCTCTTTGTGACCAGCTTGGGGAAAGAGTTGGGGTATTTGCCACTGAATTCATTAGTTTATGTTTTAGTCTCTGGAGCAGCAGAAACAAGCTTGCCCAATCTTCTAAATATATCTCTTTAGATATTTGGAAAATGACTATCATATAATCTCTTTGTCTTCTCTTCTCCAAGCTAAACATTCATCACTCCCTAAGCCATTCCTCATAGGATTTGCTTTCCATACCTTGGATCATCTCGGTCACCCTCCTCTGGACACATTCCAGCTTGCCAATATCCTTCTGGAACTGTGATGCCCAGAAATGGACACAGTATTCCAGGTGAAGTCTGACCAAAGCAAAACTACTACTTTCCTTGCTTTGGACACTATAATTTTATTGATGGTAGCTTAGAATTGCATTGACTTTTTTGGCTGCCACATCATACTGTTGACTCATGTTTAGTTTCTAGTATATTCAGAATCCTAGTTCCTTTGTACTGCTTTCAGGCCCGGTGTCACCCATCCTATGTTTGTGCATATCATTTTTCCTGCCTAAATATAGTGCCTTACACTTATCCTTGTTGAAATGCATTATGTTAGCTTTGGTCCATCTCTCCAATTTGTCAAGGTCATTTTGAATTCTGGTTTTGTCCTCTGGACTATCAATTATCTCTCCTCATTTATTGTCATCTGCAAATTTGTTAAGCATTCTGTATATTCCATTACCCAAGTCATGTATAAAGATGCTGAACAACACTGGGTCCAGGACAGAACCCTGAGGCATCCCACCAGTCACTTCTCTCCATGATGAAGAACAACCATTGGTGAGCACTCTTTGGTTTTGGTCTTTCAACCAGTTACAGATCCACCTAATGGTAACATTGTCTAGCCCACAATTCTTCAGCTTGTCTGCAAGAATATAATGGGGGACCTTGTCAAAAGTCTTGTAATCAAGACCCAATAGCACTTCCCTCATCTACTAAACAAGTTACTCTATAAAAAAAATAGAACAGAAATAATACTAGGTTGGCCTGATTTGTTTTTTTGAGAACCCCACACTGGATTTTTAAAATCACAGCATCCCTTTCTAAGGGGCTTTACTCCAAAGAAAAGTAGGAGCAGGAATGTTCTGTCTTCCATGCTGCCTTACTGCATGATGTCATTGTTTTCCCAGCACTCTTTCCTTCCGGTACTGTGGGGGACCGAAATAAAACTGTATCTTTTTGCTAATGGGTTTTTCTGGTTAGCAAAAAGACATACTTTTACATCAGTCCCCCACAGGACTGGAAGGAAAAAAAATGACAACATCATGTGGTAAGGCAGCACAGAAGACGAAACATTCCTGCTGCACTGCCATTTTTCTTTGGAGTGTAGTAAGCCCCTAAGTGTGCTCAGACTGACTGTTTAATGGTCTATTCTAGAACCTTTCCCAGTATTGGCATCAAGCTAACTGGTTGCTTGCTGGCCTTTGGGAAGATGGGTACAACATTTGCCCTCCTCCGTTCTATTGGGACATCTCCTGTTCTCTGAGAATTCTCAAAAATGATTGACGGAGGCTCTTGGGATTGCATCTTCAAAATCCATTAGTACTCTTGGATGCAGTTCATCTGGCCATGGAGATCTGGACTCATTTAAAGTAGCTAGATATTCCCTTACTACCTCTTTACCTATTCTGGGATGGAGTCTCCTTACTGTATTGTTTGTTCTGTTTTTACCAGATAGAGCACTGTTTCCTGTTAAAAAGCAGCTAAGTTCAGTGGGAACAACAAAACCTGAGTGAGGTGGTTGATTATGGCAATTATCAGACAGGAACGCAGAAAGCGTTCCTGTCTCATGATCTCCAATCCTGCCCCTGTCTCAGCACAATAACCCTCCTCACCAGACTTACTTTGCCTCGTGTCATAAGTCAGCCCAGGAAGGAACAGAGCTCCATTCACTTCCTGGACTGAAATCCCACCAAGATGCGAGCATGGGAAATTTGAAAATAAAAAGTTAAATAACACAAAAAGTTACACCAAGCACAAAAACACACTTTAAAACTTACCAGTAACCCAGGTGCATCACTTTTTATGCCAGTAGGGTTCAGCACCACCTGGATGTCGCGATCTCACACAGAAGTGTTCTGGCAGGACTACCGATTGACGCTGCATTCCTGAAAGTTAAATGGCCCAAGGTTTCATACACTGGCAATGCCAGCACAAAATCTCAATGGGGGATCTATTGACAGCTCAACCGGTCAATAAAAAGAACCGCTATAATGACACCAGCAGAATGCAAAAGGATGTCATTGTCTGATGTTGGCATCTTTTTGCATTCCCCTGGCATCATTATGGCACCACATTAGCTGCATCTGATAATCTCCTATGTCCTCATCCTTGTGGATCAAAAAGTCCTCGTCCTATGTCCATGTGAGCCCTGGCTCCATTATGCCAGTAGGTTTCAGCACCACATGCATGAGCCAATAATTTTAAAACATCTTCCCCCCCACCCTGTCTTTATCCACTGTAGCCCATCATTGGCTTCAGCAGAATGTACTTTGAAAGGGCAGAGAAGACCTGTTTCCTGCAAATTTCCATCCTGAATGTCTCAGAGATTCACACAGACCTTTTGGGGGAGGGGGTAAAGTCCATTTTGTGTGCTCTTTTCACAATTTAGCTCTTATCTGAAGCTTACAGGTTTTTCTCTGGGACAATGACATTTGAAAGAACCAGACCATGACTTCCAATAATTTTCTGAGGTATTGTGGGGGGAAAAAATCCTTCAGTAGCAACCGAATGTAGGGGACTGGAATCGGCTTGTATTTGTCTACTTTATGTCCTTTGTAGTGCTCTCACTTTGTGTAAATAGGGCTATTTACATGAAAATGGTGGTGCTTATTAAGTCAACATAAGAGATAGGCAGAAATGTGACAATTCAACACAGAAAGGATTGGTGCAGAATGTTTCCCCACCCAACCCGGAGCACCATTGTCGCTGCCCAGTTCTGGAAAGTTTGTAACATCATTTCCTGACATGTGCTGAGTATTTTCACTCTAACTAGATGGGATTGCAAAAAGGCTGTTTCTCACATTGCATCTCTCTTTTGACAAGAGTACTGTACAAGTAAAAATAATAATAAAAATACCAAAATAGCCCAGCAGTTGCTTGTTCAAATTGCTCATCATTATAGCCTTCAGCAAGTCATTGAAGTTTCACAGTGTGCTTGCTTTTTGCATGGGGGTTTGGGAAAGAATTGTAACACTCAGGAAGCTGTCCCAGAATGCACTGTAAAAGGGCTAACAAACTAGCCTTGCTAAAAGTTATTTGTGCCTCCAGGTGGGGCAAACATTGTCATATTTGTGGCCATAGTTCTTGTGGGATGGGGCTTAAAATATCCAAATGAACATTTCTGTTGTCCCATAATATGTTAAGGTAATTTCAAGGATCAGCTGCAACATTGTATTTCCACCTTAGATAGGGTTTCTTTTTAATTTTGAAACATATCAGAAGAAAAACATATCTTCTCCTTGTTTAGTTATAGAACTATAATGCATCAGTGAAATGGCACTTTTCCCACTTCACTCTATTCTTCACTCTAAGAATATTCACTCTTGCCATTTCACTCTAAAGAAAATTAGATATCAGCAAGGAGGAAAATTAACATTCAGATCTTAAGACTACCCCAGTAAACCACATCTTAGTTTTGTTTTGTTTGTTTGTTTTTTTAAAATCTTTGGAAGGAACCTAATGCAAATCTTAGACAACAACTAGCAAAACCCAGCAAAACCCAAGGAGCTATATTATGAGAGAAGTCATGGTGTTTTAGACAAATTTGGCAAAGCCCATTGTTTGACAACAGACAAGATATGTGCTGTTGCCAGATGGCTACGGGTATATGTTTGTGAAGACTGCAACCATGTGAGGAGGGATGATCATCACGGCCATCCCTACCATTAAGCAGAGTGAGCTGATGACTACAAGCAGCAAATTTATCGGGGGGGGGGACACAACAGTGGCAACCTGTGGCTGTACCTCATGAACTCTCTGGCTGTTCCCATCTGTTGGAAGACAAAACTATGTATTTAGTTGTCAGCCTTCCTGGGCACCCTCAATTAGCTTGCTGCCTCAAGTGCCATGGAGGACACTATTGTTTTGTTTGTGCTGAAACTCATTTCACCTGCTAGTCCAAATCAGCTTCTGTATGTGGGCAGGCAAATTCATCTTGTCCTTTAGCTCAGGCAGCAACATGACTTTGGTCTGTTTTGTTGACCATATGAGGCTTGCTTACCCCAAATGGGAAAGGGGCACATCTCAGGGAGAGAGCATATGCTCTGCATTGCAGAAAGTACCAGGTTTAATTTGTGAGAGTTCCAAGTAGGCCTGGGAAAGATTTCTACATGGATTTCTAGAGGTATGATCCAGGACTTAATCCTGGACAAGCAAACTGACCTTGCATGTATAACTGAAGAGGGGAGAGTCAACTTGACCCAATTATGCCCACCAGGTTTCCGGGTGAAGCAGCAGGCCAAGATCTGATGGGTGGGAAAGAGGAGTTGCAGTGATCTATTGTGAGTCCATTCCTCTATTGAGGCACCCTGCCTGAATATCTCTGAGGTTTGAGCACATGCACCTGTCAATAGGGTAATGAGACAGGATGGGGATCCTGTGGGTCCTGGAGATCCTGTACCATCCAACTTGCTGTCTAACTGTCTCCCTGGCAGATCTACTGGACATGATCTTGGAAGAAGTATTAATTTTTTGCTGCTCAGGGTGATGTTGATCTGCAGGTGGGGGGGTTGAATGAACCTCATTATCATGGCCAGATCACTACCTGATAGGGTTTAGATTTGCTGGGATTTCAACAGCGTTCACTTTTCTGATGATTTCCATTTTGGCGGTGAAACTCAGGGTCCATCTAAATGGTGAAATGCTCCTCCTGGAATTCGCTGGGAATCCTACCTGTCTAAATAGGATCCAGGGCCAATCCACACTATTGGGAAGAAAGGTGGCCTAAAATGGCAAAAAAAAAGGGGGGGCTAAAACCTTTGCAGATTTCCCCATACTTTTTCACAAACCTTGAGGCAGGAGCACATTTTTGCTCATTTGGACAATAGAACAATAAAAAAAAAAACCTGAAAGGAAGCACAAAGTTGATTGGGCAGGCAAGGATGGGGGCGGGGATTGCTAGGATGGCAAGCGCCTGCTGCTGCCATGTTGGACTTTTGCCTTAGCAATCACTCACTACGGCAATAAAAAGGATAAATATTTTCTGTTTTGCTTTCTTATAAAATTGGAGAATTGCTCTGTTGCACCAGTGCACCTTGGAATGACTTTAAAAAAACAAACACTGGCGATGGTGAAGAACTAATGTGAGTAAATCACTCGCGGCTGCCATCAGAAATGTGAGGCTCATGGAGGCTTCCGAGGCCAGAAAAACCATTTAGATATGATGGGTCTGAAACATGGGTCATTTATCGCCAACACTTACGACTCCTTGAACACTTTCATCAGCGCTGTATATGCACAATCCTAAATATACACTAGGCTATGTGACAAATGTTGCTGTTCTTGAGCAAGCAGGGATCACCAGCATTGAGACCATGATATTGAGAACAGAGCTGCACTGGGCAGGGCACGTTTCTAGGATGGAGGAACATTGCCTCCCAAAAATAGTACTCTATGGTGAACTCGCCACGAGTCAGCGTAAGAGGGGCGCTCCAAAAAAGCATTACAAGGACTCCCTGAAACAACATCTCAGACTCAGCCAAATTGATCACCAACAATGGTCCGCCCTGGCCTCACATCAGGAGGCATGGAGACGCACTATCCACAATGCTGCAGCCTTATTTGAGAACTCACGCCGAACAAGTCTTGAAGAGAAACGACAACGCAGAAAGAATCACAACCCGGAAACATCACCCAAGGAGACCTTCTCCTGTGCTTTCTGCAACCGGACTTGTTTATCTCGGATTGGCCTTTTTAGTCATCAGCGTGCTTGCAGGAAGTGTGGGATGAGTCCTTCCTGAATCTTCGTTTGCGAAGAAAAGCCAGAGAACTGCTGTGAGATGCCAATACTACAAGGTATTTTAGATTTTTTTTCCTTCATGTAGATGGGCTCGTAGAGATCTACAGTATGCTTTTTCAACACGCCTGGGTAGCTGGTGAGGAAAGCTAATCTGCTTTCCCCAGTTCTTTCTGTTTTGCTCTTAGTCATTCCCGAGGCAGTAGTTTACCTTTCCTGTTGTACATAAGCACACACAGCTACAGCAGGTTGACCTAGAGTAGAATCTTATTCTTTCCCAGGTTAATCTTTATTGCACTGTTTAATACAGACATACTGTTGTAAGCAAACACTGAAAGTCTATCTGCAGCTCTCCGTCACCATCCTCCCAATGTCAGTGCTGGTGGGGGGGAACCCTTTGAGATAGACAGAAGACAAAAACGGGGCAGGGGGCTCCCATCAGAAGACTTTGTAAAAAAAATTGTAAAAGCAAAAGAGTTTGTTTTTTTTAATCAGAGGCTTTGTTAACTGAAGTATGCCTGATATTTGAGATTTTTTGTTATTTTGAATTTGAATTATTTTGATTTTGATGATCCAAAGTGTTGATAGCCATCTCTGCTTTTTGATTTTACTGATGGACCATACAGCTAAGTTGGTTTTAAAAAATGTTTTAAAAGTTTCCTTTAAAAAGCAATTAATAGTTTTTTTCCAAGGTAACTTTCCAGACTTTTCTTATTAATGAAATGTACAATATAACAAGCAGTGGTTTCACAGTCCAATGATTTAACCAGGTTGCATGCTGTTGACACATTGCATTTGTGATAGTACTAGCATACACTCCACATTTTCCATGTTCCAGCCACAGCTTATTAGTCCAAGGGATTTTTAATTGAAGCACAATTGTATTCCACTGCACTAATTTAATGTGAAGGAGAAGCTGTATTGCATTTGGGAACTCCCTGCAGACCTTTGCAATAAATAAATAAATAAATAAAAATGAAAGAAAGAAAAGAAAGAAAGAGAGAGAGAGAGAAAATACTCAGCAGTACATCTTGAAACTCTTTCAGTAAAGCCTTTCATGTAAATAATACAACAATTAATGTTCATCACTGTGCGCTGGCTGAATGAATGCCAGTGGGAAATATGCTGGGAATACAAGTGGTTCATTCTGAACAACAGGTGCCAGTATGGCTGGCATCCTGTTGGTTGTGTACACAATATTGAATATCTGCATATGTACTTTTGTGGTCATTGTATTACCTAAAGAGCTCTTGGTAATGCCAAAAAAAATCATGTTTCTAGTATGTTGGGGAAATTAGTAGCAACTCGGCCTTAGCAAGGGGGCAACAAAGAAAGGGATCTTTATGCCAACTTTACCCCTACTAACTCTGAACAAACACACACAAACGCACAATGAAAAATTAACAATAATATTTATTAAAGAATTGAAAATAACACCAATCATGCACACATTCATACAACAAGCATTCACACAAGACCACTAGGAATAGAAGAAGAGAGGTTGCCAGAGGGATAAATAAGGAGATTTCTGAGGTGATATGACACCTGTCTTGTAGTCCAGAGTCATCAAGCAGACCAGCAGCGTGGATGGATGAATCTGGAGTGGCTAACACAGAGTGATGGAATGTCCCCAAGCAGAGGCTCTGTGCAGAATGAGAAATGATTTGTGGCTGGCATTTATACCAAAAGTATGCCCTCCAGTGAGGAAGTTTCATGGGCTGAAACAATAGTCTCCAAAGATTGCACAATGAGTTCCAGGAAAACTCCTGGTCTTAACAATAGGTGTCCGAAGATGCTAATGTGTTTGCAACTGCCTTAAATGTCTTAGTGATTAGATTTACAAAGGAGCTGCCTCTTTAATGGCTAGGTGATTAGGGAAGGGAAGGTCAATACCTTCAAACAAAGGAATATTCTATCTGCTTAATGGAATCATTGTCTGTCACTTGGGTGTGTGGTGGAGACAATGTCCTTTTGACCTAATATTTCCTCATATTTAGGAATTTGTCAGTAGTCCTTCCGCTGGGCGATCCACGGCTTTCAGCACATGCCTGTTGGGATCCATACAGTGAGTCCCTGAAATTTTCCTGCTCTTCCCCATGGAAGACCACATTAGTATTATAGTAATAAATTACTAATAGTAATAATAATAAATAAAAATAGTAATAAATCACTAATAAGCCAATTTTGGGGGTTTCTGGAAGTGGGGGCTCATTAGGGACACTAACAATTGTGGAAGGAAGTATTCACTATCTCCTCCACATGGTGATCCCACACACAGTGAACTCAACTTTTCTCGTGTGCCTCCCCCTGACATGGCCATGTATTGGCCTGAAGAGAGCAAAGAACAGGCCAGGAGCATCCAGCTATGGTCCTACTATAGTGGCATTGCCCTTCCCTGCATCTCCAGAGGCTCCTCAGATGCACTGCACTACAAATCCCACCATCATCAACCATTTGGAGTACAACACATCTGGAGAGTGACAGATTAGATAGGTAACTTTCAAATGACAAAAAGAGCACTTTTGCAGGAACCAGTAAAAATATACTAGTAGGGGTCACCAGTGGTGACAAAAATGGCCTTGGGGCTGCACCTTACCCATCTCTGTTAAACAGGAAGCTACACCAGTCTTCTCTTCTGTGCAACAGGAAGAGGGCTCTGTAGATTGTTCTCCATACAAATAAATAGATTTAAAATAAGCTATCCAAGCTGCCAAACCTGTCTTGGGAATAGTGATCACTGTCTCGGAAGGGTCTTTAAAGTTCAGACTGAAATCTAGAGTGGAAGCATGACTCCACTAACATGGAAGCCATCCCCTGCCCTGGTCACATGTAGATGACATTGAAGTAAAGCTGGATACAACAAGAGGTTGTGTAAATGAACCCAGGTCTACATTTTCGATAGAGGGTTGCCACTAGGGTTGCCAGATCTCAGGCCCTGACCCTGAGTCTTCACTTTTCATTAGTCATCTTGAAATGGGAGATGAGGGTACAAATTTTCCAGTTTGGGTGGGCTCAGCTCCAGACAAGAAAAAAGCATTGTGTGCAAATCTACAGCAGCTTGCTACAATTCCCAAGTCTCAATCTATTAGCTGCTGCAATTTCCAAAAACTTTCCAAAAGGTTTATATATTTACTTTATTATATAACAGGTGGGAGGGGTACTTTAGAGCCCCACCAATGATGCCAGACTCTCTATTATTATTGGGGGAAAATATTAGCTCAAATGGCTGGCCTGCAAAAAGAGGGTAACTTCAGGGATATTTTCACCTATGTATACCAGTACTAACTGAACAGAGCACTCCCAGCTTAAAGTGAAATAAAGTATTTTTGTTGGAAATAACACAGGGGATATGCTACCATACAAAACATATGCTCTTAAGAACCATACAAGGTTATTGGAAAGAAAGGTGGGGAGGTTGGATAGGGTTATAGTTACCAATCTTGAAGAGTTCTGTGCAGCGAAGGTGCTCAGACTGATATCTGAGGGTGACACAGAGAACCCAGCAGAGAGGTCTAGGCTGGGGTTTTTATACCCTATTTCATAACCTGAAGGGGTACTCTGGTTATGACAAAGCTTGGATGGCTTTCTCACCAAATAGACAAAGGGAATGAAACTCAACTGATTGCTTTAATGGCTGGAAGATAGGAATTAATAGGTTTACAACAACCTTGCACCGCTCGAAAGGAGGGGGTATTAGGTCAGATTTCCTTAGGAGTAGAGTTGGGAATCGTCACTTAATTGCTTGGTTGAATTACTCATTGCTGAGGTGCCCAAGAAGGGATTAGCGCATACCTCCTAAACAAGGTATGTTTATTGTTTATTAAGGAGCTAGTCCACAATCCTAATATGGGCTTGTTTGCCAAACTATTTCTAAGACACATCCCAGGTCATTTTGACCTTCACCTGACTTTTTTTTTTTTTTTTGTTCATCCAAGTCAAAAAGTGCCCAATAAATCAAATTATGAGATATCATAGGGAGAGGTAGTAAGGCATGCTCACAACTTAGTTTGTTTCTTCTTTCCCTTGCAATCCTTGTGGCACCAGGATTTACCTTCCACTCTGCTCTGCTTTTACCTTCTGGCTAGAAGCAAGTCAGCTTGATTAAATCTTCCTTATATCATCTTCCTAAGTCAATGAAAAGGAACAATTCCTTCATTTCACCTTGGTCTGGAAGCAGCCTATTTAGCCAACATTTCTGTCTTAATTTCCAAACAGGAAAATGTGTTTTCTACATATATGTGTATTTGAATGACAGGCCCTGAGCCATTGTGATTGGTACTTGATGCACAATGCTTAATGACATCACCAGGGCCATCCCTGGGTCCTGTTTTTTTCCTGAAAGTCTCAGGACTTAGAACTATCCTGAATTGCCAACCCTAGTTGCCACTGGCAAATCAGTCCAAGCTGATTAAAGGCACTCCCAGTCACTAAAACAGCCTAACCCAAGATCTTTGTGTATTTCACATTTTTCAACCCCCACCCCACCCCACTTCCTAATATAAAGTGACATTTTGCTCTTTTTTGTCCTCTCTAATCCAAGTCCAGCATGTTGTTCGAGGCCTGGAAGGCTTCAATCAGTCTTTGAGTGCCACTCAAGAAGTCTCAGAAACAAGACTTACAACGGATCAAAAGCTTGTGTGTTACCTTTGATCTACATGGTACCTTGGTTCAGTCAAAGACATCAAGCTATTTGCTGCTCCTCTGTAGCTTTGCTAAGCTGAAAACAGGGTTAAAAACTTTCCCCCTCTGCTTTTACTTTAGAGCTTTGTTAAAGTGGAGAAACTGATTCAAACAGAATGCATTTGGTAATGGCCTGAAACATTTGATGTCCACTATGTATTTTCCACCATACTTTGTTGACTGCAATTTATGTAACAGAAAATAAACAATTCTGGGCCTCAATCCAATTGCTATTCTTAGCTAAAGTAGACCCATTGAATCTATTGCTGAACAGTAAGTCAAAACATGTATAAATCCAATTGAATGGATTTACTCTAACTGAGAATAGCTGTTGGATTTATGTCTAAATTCATTAGAAAAAATTCAGATGTCATGCTCAGGAAATCTCATTATGGAATCCAACAAATGGTTTCTGTGATCTCCAGATCTCTTCAACAGGCAAATTGTTATAAAAAGCAGAGTGGGGCAGGGGAGAGGAAGAAGGAAAAACTTGATGTGGAAACCATGATGTCTGCATGGATTAGAAAAGACACCAAATTAAATGGATTAGGCTCTATTAGACGTCATGAAGGCTTCAGCTATCTCTAGTACTCTGGGCACAAACAGTGATTAAGTCTGCCTCCCTCTTTTTTTTTGGAAATTATTTGTTGCTCCAATTAATTAATTAAAACACAAGTTCATTGGTGCTAGAGAACAAAAATAAAGAGAAATATAGCCATTTATATTAGCTAGTAATAGTAAAATTGGTGAAAAAATGTCAATAGAACTAAACTGTGTACTGTTACCAGAGCTTGGGAATGTATTTTCAACTACGGACTTTATCAGACAATCCTCTACAAACATTCTTTTGCTGCTTGGAATGAGTGGAAATGGGTGCCCAGACATGCAAAAAGCAAATGTTTTCCAGTATCACTGGTCCTGAGTGTTTCTCCTGAAAACAAGGAGGCACTTCAGTTTTCAGAGATGTCTGCCAGTGTCCTGATATCTGACTGCCCTACTATCCATCATTCAATGATTAGAAGGTCCTACTGCTTTAGCTATGTAGTTTAAAAAACAAAAAAGACAAAACAAAACTCAATGCAATTGGTAGCCAAAACTGCCAATGCAAATTTAGGTGGTATCAACAGAATCATAGAATCATAGAATTGTAGAGTTGGAAGAGACCACAAGGACCATCCAGTCCAACCCCCTGCCACACAGGAAATCATGATCAAAGCATCCCCAACAGATGGCAATCCAGCCTCTGTTTAAAGACCTCCAAGGAAGGAGACCCCACCACACTCCGAGGGAGTGTGTTCCACTGCCGAACAGCTCTTACTGTCAAAAAGTTCCTCCTAATGTTGAGGTGGAATCTCTGTTCCTGGAGCTTGCATCCATTGCTCCGTGTTCCAGTCTCTGGAGCAGCAGAAAACAAGCCTGCTCCATCCTCAACATGACACCCCTTAAAATACTTAAACAGGGCTATCATATTGCCTCTTAACCGTCTTTTTTCCAGGCTAAACATACCCAGCTCCCTAAGTCTCTCCTCATAAGGCATCGTTTCCAGACCTTTCACCATTTTAGTTGCCCTTCTTTGGACACACTCCAATTTGTCCATGTCCTTTTTAAATTGTGGTGCCCAGAACTGGACACATTATTCTAGGTGAGGTCTGATCAAGGCAGAATAGAGCGGCACTATTACTTCCCTTGATCTAGATACTATACTTCTATTGATGCAGCCCAAAATCGCATTGGCCTTTTTAGCTGCTGCATCACACTGTTGACTCATGTTCAATTTATGGTCTACTAGGACTCCTAGATCCTTTCGCATGTAGTCTCATTAAGCCAGGTCTCCCCAATCCTATATCTATGCATTTCATTTTTTCACCCTAAGTGCAGTACCTTACATTTCTCCGTACTGAATTTTATTTTGTTAGCTTTGGCCCAGCTCTCCAGTCTATTCAGGTCATTTTGAATTTTGATCCTGTCCTCTAGGGTATTAGCTACTCCTCCTAATTTGGTGTCATCTGCAAATTTGATAAGTGTGCCCCTAATTCCCTTATCCAAGTCATTGATAAAGATGTTGAATAGCACTGGGCCCAGGACCGAACCTTGTGGCACCGCACTGGTCACATCTTTTCAAGACGAAGAGGAGCCACTGCTGAGCACCCTTTGGGTTCGGCCAGTCAACCAATTACAAATCCATTGAACTGTTAACTTGTCTAGCCCACATTTTACAAGCTTGTTTGCAAGAATATCATGGGGAACCTTGTCAAAGGCCTTAATGAAATCAAGGTATGCGATGTCCACAGCGTTC
Organism: Gambelia wislizenii; assembly: GCA_030847615.1. Lineage (NCBI taxonomy): Eukaryota > Metazoa > Chordata > Lepidosauria > Squamata > Crotaphytidae > Gambelia > Gambelia wislizenii. Next base: position 240,224,471 of record JAUMIR010000005.1, read on the forward strand.
CCTTCATCTACCAAGCTGGTAACTTTATCCAAAAAAAAGATCAGATTAGTCTGGCATGACTTGTTTCTCTGAAACCCATGTTGACTTTTTGTGATTATGGCATTGCCTTCTAAATGTTCACAGACTCTCTGTTTAATGATCTGCTCTAGAATCTTCCCTGGTATTGATGTCAGACTAACTGGATGATAATTGTTGGGATCCTCTTTTTTCCCCTTTTTGAAGATGGGGACAACATTTGCTCTCCTCCAGTCCTCTGAGACTTCTCCTGTTCTCCAGGAGTTCTTAAAGATTATTGCCAATGGCTCTGAGATTATATTTGCCAGCTGTTTTAATACTCTTGGATGTAGTTCATTTGGTCCTGGAGATTTAAATTCATTTAGTTTAAGAAGGTATTCCTGTACTACCTCTTTGCTTATTCTGTGCTGGATTTCCCCTATTGTGTCCTCTGTTCCTTTATCCTCTATAGGCATATATAGAGAGGTATAGATAGATAGATAGGTAGGTATAGGTATAGGTATAGATATAGGTATAGATAGGTATATATATATAGGTATATATAGGTATACTATATAAATATAGTCTCTCTCTCTCCCCACACACACACTTCTCCTGTCCCCCTCTCCTACACTCCTGCTCTCTCTCCCCTTTTTCCTCTGGATACACACACACACAAACACACACAAATGTATACATGTATGCATGTATATGCACTACCATACACACACATATATTTTTAATATATTTGGACTTCTCTCACATACACACATAATCTGAGAAGTCAAAATATATTTAAACTATAGACACTGCTAGATTTGGTGTGGCCATGTGGGTGGGTGTGCATGCAAGTGTTTCAGGGCTGCAGCTTTTCTTTTCCCTTAGATTCAAGCATGGTTCTATTCTCTTTCTGTCTCTGAGTGTGTGTGTGTGTGTGTACGCGTGTGCGTGTGTGTGTGTGCGTGCACGCCTATGCACATTTATTTGTATCTATCTCAGGACAACTGTGCTTGAATCTGAAAGAAAAGAAAAGCTATAGCCCTGTAACTGGTTGTTATGGGGAAACTGCTTAGCCCTACCCAACCTCCACACCAACCAACCAACTTCCTTGTTTTCCCAAGTTTCCTTGTAGAGGTGTGAGGGATTTTTGCTCAAACCAGACAATTTGGGTACTGTGCCCTTCCCGCCCTCTCCCCAGGCTACCTAATTTTAAGGGCCTCCTTTGACAGCTTACTGTGAACAGCAAGAAGAGCTTGGAGCATTTGGGAGCTGCTGTTAGCCAGTGTGATGGGAACCTGCAGCACTGTGCCTGCTTTCATTCTCCTCCTTTGTGCAGGGGTGGGGTAAAGAGAAGGATATATTATTATTACTATTATTATTATTATTATTATTATTATTATTTTACAAATGAACCAAACCTGAAATAACTAAACATGAATTAAAATGTTCCAAAGAAAGAACAGTTTTAAATCTGAAAGTACACACAGATGTACTTTTCTGGTATTTTTGATCTCTATCATTTACCCAAATATTTATTTTTTGGTGAAAGTATGCATTTGGTACTAGTTTCCAGAAAAATATAGAGCAGGTTTGGGGATGTTTTAAGGGCAGGGAATGGGTGGATAGATGAATGGGTAGATTTACTGATTGCTTGATTTGCTTCCCATGAGAATTTGTTCAATGAAAATAATGCTCACCTGTTTTCTCTATAGGTGGTTCAGAAGTCAGAACTCAACTTCAGTGGTAAATTTAAGTAATTTTAGGTGCTGGGTTTAATGACTGGGGAAGGAGATATTGTTAGATGGTAATGTTGTTTTAAAGAGGTTGCTAGCCACCTTGGGTCCATGAAAATAATAATAGTAATAATAATAATAATAAGTATTAATTAATTCATCTACTCCAAAATGGGGTACACAAGCCCTGCTGGATTTAGGGGTCCATGTCTTTCTACCACAAAGTCATGCCTTGATGGTTCTGCCATTCAACCGACTTTGGCTGAGTGACTCTACAGTGGGAATAATAATGTGAAGCCTTCACTGGAGAGATTCCCATCTGCCAAAGCTGATAATAAGTGCCCTTTCATCGCTAATCCATAGATACAACGACTCCTCTGCTCCCTATTTTTAACTTGCAAGCAATTCCAGTGGCACATCAAGTGTGAATATAATTATAGTCTAAGAATATTACCACTTCCATTGTGTTCTCCACTCCTTCTCCTGATAAGATAGAACTGTTCAACATGAATACATCGTGAATTAATATTGCCAGCTGATAATAAAAGGGGCTGATTGGAAAATCCTTATCAGGTTAAGAAGTGATTGAGAACAAAAGGGAGTGTGTGCCTTGGAACGCAGAGTTTAGATTTAGCAACTCTTACGAGTCAAAAGATAGTTCCACAAAATGCTGAAACTGAAGAGGGGAATGGAAGAGCATCTTGAAATGTTGTTGCTGTTGTTGTTGTTGTTGTTGTTATTTTATATCTCACCTTTCTCTCAATAATGAGACCTAAGGTGGCTAACAGCGCATTCACCTCCAGACACACAGTTGGGACTTTAACCCCCCCCCCCATTAATGTTCTTTTGCTGACATATTTTAAAATGTTTTTATGAAAAAGAACCACCACCACCACCAGACCTACCTCCAGCGGCATCAACGAGGCTTCCCCGGCAATAATGGAGCACAATTGGAACTCCATTTACTTCCAGGGTTGAGATCTCGCCTATTCTCATGGGAAGATGCTAGTGCTGGAAATTTAAAAATTAAAGCCAATTAAAAAACATTAAACATAGAAACAAGCACAGAAACACACTTTAAAAGTCCCAAGTACACAGTCCCAAGTACACAGGGGGTGGGGTGGGTGATAATTGACGCTGTATTCACATGAGTACAATGGCGCAAGGATTCAAACACCGGCAATGCCAGCAACAAAGCACCACAGGAGATCAATTGATGGCTTGGCCCATCAATAAAATAGAACAGCTTCTAGACTTTACATGATCGGGAAAGGACAACATCATCTGGTATGTGCACCCTTTCATGATCATTAGGTGTCCTTAGGATGCCATATTTGCTGCATCTCATAAGTCCTTGGTCCCACCACTTTCACAGGCATACCTGGCAAGGATACATGAAAGGGCTTTCTTGGCGGCTGGTCCCAGGCTGTGGAACTCTCTCCCACAAGAATCTGGACACCCCCCACCTTTCTTCTCTCCTTCTGCTGGCAGGCAAAGGAGGCTATTAACTGGTAGCTGCAAACAGTTTTTTCCCTCCATGAAGGGTGCTATACATTTATCCTCATTATTATGCTTTGAATGCTTTTAGATTGTTTTAAATTAGTGCTGTTTTAAATAGGAAAGTTTATTTAATTGCTTTGAACTGTTTTCTACAATTTATGATTGGATTTTAGCTCTGTTTTGTTTTAATCATTGTTGTGACTCACCTTAGGACCCTTACTGGGAGCAAGGGAGATTAATTCATTATTTAATTATTTGATCAATGGGCTCCCAATTTTAACAATTCAAAGGCATGGCCCTGATATCCCATCTTTCTTTCTATTCTCTTTTTTAATGGATTGTGTGAGTTAAGAGAAGAATAGCAGAATCAGTGGGAAAACACAGGAGGGATACAAATGGAAAGGAACCGGTATTCCAAGCCTCCATAAGATTCAGTGATGAGATAGTGCAACTTTTAAAAAGCCTTCCTTGGATTGAGAAAGGGATAGAGAGAGAGAGAAGAGAAAGCTCTGGCCCTGCTCATCACTGACAATGGTCCAACCTGCTGGCCAGATATCCCCCCAAAATATTATCTTCAAGAACTTCAATAGTTGGGTGGACTGTTGCCTTCTCTTCAATGGTGGCTTCAGTTTCACTATATATTAGTCCCTGGAAACCCATTTGTTGTGTTTATGGATATAAGATTCCTGTTTTAGAATTGGAACTTAAAAGTCCTGATTCACATTTATTGAATCAACTAGGCAAATTGCTGGATGGTTCTTATCCGTTTCAAGCTAATGAGCTATAGGATACAGAGATGAAACTTCTTACTCAATAATTTCTTCCTGCAATCTTGGGTTCATCTTCTAGGAATGATGGCAGTCTCCTCTAAATGAATGTACTCTAAGGATTTTATCAGACATCCCCCTTAAAACTTTTTTTGCTGGCATTAAAAAATCCATTTTTATGCCAGCAAAAGAACGCCCCACCCACCCTTACCTCTTTCCCTGCAAAGGCTCCTCTGGCAACAAAGAGGAAATGAGCGGAGTTCCATTCACTTCCTCTTTTGAAATCCCACATGATGAAATCGCACAGGAAATTCAAAAATGAAAATGTAAATAAACATAAAAAAGACACACCAAGCACCTAAACAGACTTTAACATCCCCAGCTAACCTGGGGAAGATCAAAAAAAGTTTGTCAGTAATCTGCATGTCCTGATCTGACCCAGAAGTGTTCTGGCCGGTTCAGCCACTGATGGTGTACGTCCGAGATTTAAAGGGTCAGAGGTATCACATGCCAGCAATGCTGGCAAAAAAGTGCGCATCTTCTTTCAGTTCCCAAATTTCTAGCAATGCAGAGAGTTAGGAATTTATCACACTACACTGTTATAGTGCTATTATTCCACTTTAACTGCTATGGCTTCCTCCTGTGGAATTCTGAGGCCTAAAAGCTCTCTGGCTGAGAGTTCTAAATGCCCCTCCCTAAAGTGCAAATCCCAGGATTTGTAATGAACTTAATGAAGTTAAAGAAAATTACTATAAAATTACTATGAATTATTCTATCGTCAGTACTTAACACCCCAAAAATTTGCTAAGATGTTACAAGGAAAGAAAATGTCTTTGTTGAAAATATGGAGAAGTTGACAGATCATTCTTCCCTATGTGGTGATCATAAAAATTGATGAAAAAAATCTGGAATAATATACACAATATAAGGAAAATATTTAAAATAAACTTTAAATTAAAACCAGAACTGTATCTACTAAACTTGATTGAGAAAGAAACTCCCAAAAAGTTAAAAAACATAATGTTCATGATCAACACAGCAAGAATAATCTACATCAGAAATTGGAAACAAATATTTTGCATTACAATATAGATGAACCATAATATTATATTACAGCACAGTGGGTGAGGGAGTAATATCTACCAGTTCAACATATCAGATCAAGATTTACTTCATCACCATGGGTCTGTCTAAATCACAAAAATACTCCTCACGGAATGTGAGGAGAATACAATCTATCTTAATGGTATCCCACATCATATCGCCGTATTCAAAAGGAGGCGGCTAAATACTCTATATACTCCGAAGAAAAAATCTTCGCTGCTTTTCCCGGAGCTTTTAAACAACAGGGGGGGATGTGTATTTCTTCTCATTGGGACAAGTGATTTGATTAGATTTACTTTCCCAGATGAGCAGAAGCTGAAAGCTGATTGGCTGGACAAGCAAGGGGTAGGGCTTGCTAACAAGGCAAGCACCCAGAACCACCATGTTGGATTTTCACCCAAGCGAGCACATGATAATGCGATAAATCAGGCAATTGGTTTGGAATTTTTAAAAAAATTTCTCTTAAGGCGAACTAGTATTCTATTGCACCTTGGGAATAGGTTTTTTTTTAAAAAAAATACTGTTCAGACATAGCAAATTGTTAAGTAAAAAATACGAGTAATTCACCCTCGGCTGCCATCTTGAATCTCAGGCATGCCCGTTTGCACAGCAAAATGTGGATAGCTTCACATGCCTGCAATCTACCTAAACACCCCCCCCCAAAAAAAAACTCATTAGGAAAAATCACAGCTGCTGCAAGTTGCCTTTACTGCGGAGCAACCTGCTTCTTTTTGCCTCATATAGACAACCCCCATGACAGCTAAAACAGAAAGCAAGAAAAAGCAAGGGAATGGGAACAAGAATGGGGAGAAAGGGATACAAAACAATAAGGAGAGGAAATAAATAAGAGAGTATGGAAATAGATTGAGGTGTGAAATGTTTTACTTCTCCTGTTCACATATATCAGTGATTCAAGATTGTCACTGAAATGAATTAATTGCTTTATTTCACCAGAGGCTTGCAAAATATTTTTTCCCGTGATGTATTTACTTCATTCTGAAAAACCAACTATGATAATTCACATGTAGATTATTCTTATGTTTATAAATTTATGTCTATTTTTTAAAAAATGGTGATGGAAGTGGGGAGAATCCCCAGTGCTTCTTTTCATTGTCTCTTCTTTACCTTGTAAGTACAGAGCACTGTAGCATCGACTTCCAAAACAGCCCACGCATTTCATCATCTGCAGTGATCTCTTTTGCTGCTTCTTGGATATCTCAGTAAGTATGATGTTTCTCTTAGCCCTTATCATTAGTCCTGATGCCAAGGTCATGAGCTGGCTGCCTCACTATTATGCAGCACAAATTCCAAGCAAACTGCACAAAGCTGAACTTTTCCATTGCTGCCATAGAACTCAGTCCATCCTGACTGCTCCAGAGTCAGCCAAACCCAGTGGCTCTTTGGGTCTAGCACTGTCAGGGGGCTTTTCTATATGAAGCAATAAAATGTGGGATTGGTGCACAGTAATGCCAATTTGCAGCACTTTCTATTTTTCATCATCATTTGTGGGATTGAAGATTGCAGGAATGCAAAGCAATTCACTTTCACTGTTCCAATGGGTATGCCTGCGAATCATGATGCCAGGCACAAGTGAATTACTCAGGTTTTTATTTATCTTGAGTTGTTGCTGCCGAACAGGTTTTTTAAACCATATCCAAGGTGTGAAAGTACCCAGCTTGTGGGGTCAATTAGCTAACACACATTGGAAATTGCTTAATGCAGTGTAGATGTATAAATTGCTATTGCTTAAAACAATTTGTAAGCCACTCTGATAGCCTTGTGGCTGAAGGGTGGGGTATAAATAAATAAATAAATAAATAAAGTATAACTTTCCACTTTAGCAAAGAAGCAAACAAAAAAAAAAGGGCTATTTTCTCGCTGTAGCACACAATCCTTTTGCAAAAATCTAAAATGGCAGTTCTGGGTGCTTGCCTTGCTGGCAAGTGCCACACCCTGTGCACATCTGACCAAGCATCTTCCCACTTCCACTTGTATCAGGAAAGCACATCAATTAACATCACTTGCCTCAATGAGCAGGAATGCACATTTCATGCGCTGTTTTTTTAAACTTCGGGCAAAGCTGCAAAGACTTTCTCCATGGAGTATATGGAGTATTTGACCCCCCATGGGGACAAACAGTAGTCTCCTTGAATTTTACAAGGAGTATTTTCACCATGTAATCAATTGCAAGGTTATGGGACCATATTGTTCCCACCAAAGGACATTAGAGGGCCACAGCCCCCTGGTACACTTCCCACTTTTTGCCACTAACTATGTCCTATCACATCCTAGAGAGCATGGGGAGAAACGTCACCACAGTTTTGGTCCTCTTGGTGGCATTATGGGGCCAGGAGAAGACTTTTTTTGATACTTTCCCCACTCCTGGCCTAGCAGGACCAGAATGATATTGGTTATCCCAGCTAATGTCTTCTGTTATCCATGGATAACAATTATATGTGTATTTATTTACTTCTTATCATGGATGACACTTTGTGTGTCTGGACTTGCCCAATAACTTATTTTTTCTATGAGTTCTTGAGAGATAAAAGAATAAAATACAGCATTAAAATGCAAGAACAAACAAATAAATTACAGCATAAATGTTTTCTTTAACCCATGGAGCAAGGGATAAAGCTAAGTGACTAATGCAGCTAAGAAAAGCTGTCATTAAGAATTCAGATTTTAATATCGCAAATTATTTAAATGACCTGCAAAAAATATTTAAGAAATCTCAGTTTCCATTGGTTACCCACCTATATCCCTGCCGTCAGATATGTGAACGATGTTGCTGTGTGCATTCAAGGTAATTCCAGAGACCCTAAGGTAAACCTATCATGGGGTTTTCTTGGCAAGATTTCATCAGAGAGGGTTTGCCCTTGCCTTCCTCTAAAGCTGAGAGGGTGTAACTCGGCCAAGGACACCCAGTGGCTTTCCATGGCTGAGTGGGAATTTGAACCCTGGTATCCCAGAGTCCTAGTCCTACACTCAGACCACTATATCACACTGGTTCTCATATGAAGAATATTTGCATCCTTGAAAAAAAGAGGCATCCCAATCTTGAAGACACAATGGGGTTGGCTAAACAGTGAAAATACTCCTCATAAAATTTGAGGAGAATACCTTTTGTCCCAATGGGATCCTGCATCATGTCATCGTATTTGAAAGGAGCGGGGGCAAATACTCCATATATTGTGCAGGGAAAGCCTTCATGGCTTTCCCTGAAATTTTTAAAAAACAGCATGTGAAATCTGCATTTCTGCTCTTTGGGACAAGCAATGTGAACTGATGCACTTTCCTGATACAAGCAGCAGTGGGAAGATGGTTGCTGGATGCGCATAGAGGCAGAGCTTGCCGGCAAGGCAAGTGCCCGGAACTGCCATTTTGGATTTTTGCCATAGCAATTGTGCACAACGGCAAGAAAATAGCCTCTCTCAGTCTCTCTCTACTTTTTTTTTTTTTTTTGGCTTCTTTGTTAAACTGGAAGGTTGTACTTTCACACTTTGTATCTGGTATTCAAAAAACTGGCTGCAACAACTTGAGGTTGCAAGTAATTCACTTGTGCCCACCATCTTGATTCTCAGGCATGCCCATTGGAGTAGCAAATGCAGATAGCTTCACCTGCCTGTGACCTTCCAAAAAAAATAAATAAATGTTGAGACAAATAGAAGCTGCTGCAAATTGGCATTACTGTGCACCAATTCACATTTTATTGCTTCTTATAGAAAAGCCCTGTACTGAGGGAAACGAGGATAACCACAAGATTTGTTGGGGAAAATCTGTTTGCACAACATCCCATGTGATTTTCCTCTGCAGAAAATATGCTTTCTATGCCCCCTCCCAAAAAAAAACCACCCAAATCAACATTCTCGCACAGGATACAGTCTCGTTTGCACAAAAACCTGATTCCTATACAAAAATGCTGGGTTTTGCACATAAAATACATGTTCTGTCCCTCAAAGCATGCTTTCTTTGCAGAGAAACTACAGATGGTTTCTGAACAGGAATGTATATTTATGCAAATTGCAGAATGTGCAGAAAAATATGTGTTATCCTCTGAAGCTGAGAATGTGTGACATGTCAGCGGGTTTCCATAGCTGAATGGGGATTTGAACACTGGTCTCCCAGAATCCTAGTCCAACGTTCAAACCACTACACCACACTGGCTCTCATCTATCTAGTAGCTATCTATGGACTTTATCAAACCAGCCCCCTAAACATGTTCTTTTCCAGAATAATCTGCCGTTTTTATGCTGGTAAAGAACTCCCCATGCCTCACTTACCTTCCACCCTAGCAAAAGGCTTCCCCAGCAATGAACAAGGAGTGAAGAGAGGGCCGTTCACTTCCTTGTCTGAAATCCCACGGATTCTCACGAGAATACCTAGTGTGGAAAATTAAAAAATAAAACCAAAAATAACACACACAAAGTTAAACTAAGCACATAAAAAACTTCCAAGTAAACCAGGGAGGCTCATAAAAAGTGTGTCACCTACCTGGATGTCATGATCTCACCTGGAAGTGTTCTGGCTGGTCTGGCCATTCATGCTGCATTAACGTGAATACAATGGCACACAGATTCAAACACGGCCAATGCTGGCACAAAGGCACTAGGGGAGATCTATTGACAGCTTGGGCTGTCAATAAAATAGGACAGTTTTTAAACTGGACATGATCACGAAAGGGCAACATTGTCTGGTATGCATGCCCTTTTGTGATCATTAAGTGTCCTTATGATGCCCGTATTTACATGGTCTGATAAAGTCCATTATATCCAATACATCTATACTACCTCTTTTAGGACCAAAAATGTGCATCTGGAAACCAGATTTAGCACCTACTGTGACACAAAAGAAAGGAAGAGCCAAGAAAGGAATTTCTTGGATTTTAATAGCTTCTCTGTGCATTCTGACATGATAGTTGTTGGCTTGGTCTAGAATTTCTGTGTTTTCAAATAGCATTTTGTGTCCAGGTTGGTTTATAACATGTTCTGCTACTGCTGATTTTTCCACAAACACCTGGACAACTTCAACAGGAAAGAAGAAACCTTAAAAGTAAACAAAATCTGGCTCCCAGTTTTGAAATACAATAGAATCAAAACTCAACACTTACAAAAGAATTCCATCCAGGGACAGGGAGATTCCCAGCAGATAATGGCCCATCAACCAACCATTAGCCAAACAGACACTAACAAGCCTTGCATTTCTATACCCAGAAACTAACCATTCAATTACACAAATTTACATATCCTCCCCAACTGGGGTTCACAGCATATAAACCCCCCCCACACACACACCTACCCAACCATTATCTGAGGATGCCAGCACAGATGCAGGTGAAACATCAGAAAGAAACTCTTCCAGAACACGGCCTCACAGCCCGGAAAAAAAAAAAAAAAGGAAAATCTAGGATGGAACCCTTTAAGGACAGAGATGGATAAATGTGAGTACTCTGCCTGTGTTCTGAGGCCATTTTATCTGCAGGTGAAGAATGAGTAATAGTGTACCAGTTTGTCCTCCAGAAAAGAAAGCTTTGAATACAATTTTGAATAATTGCCAGAGCCACACACATGGCTAAGACTAAAGGGGGGGGGGCGAGGAATCCATGATCATCTCAGCTCTTTTTTATGGGCTTTGGGATCAATTCATGTATGAAGTCTCACTGGTTCTTTGACCAAGAAGAGACAGATTCAACCAGATGGATAGTCCAGTTTTCTGCACCAAAAAACACCAGGGTTGCTTACATCTGTTCTCTGAGTTTAGCACTAGCCTTGGCACTGAGGCAATGGTTTTTGACCAGGGCACCAAAACAATCCCTGAGAAATCAGCTGTGATTTCTTTACATCAGCATATACTCTGTGCCCATGGGGGGTGGGGGGGGAGATGACAAATACATGAAAATTATTGGCCTTTAATTAAATGGCTTTCCTTCCATACAGGGAAGTCTTATTCATTCTATTGCACTTGGACCATTACATTCATTTGATTCATACCATAAACAAACTCTGAAAATAGCAAACTGATTTTTTTTGTTAGAAGATTATCAGACAGGAACGAAAAAAGTGTTCCTGCTCGTTGGGACAACCAATTTGCTTTGCTGCACATTCCTGATAAGAGTGGAATTGGACAGATGATTGGTCAGATGTGTGCAGGAGGTGGAATTTTCTGGCAAGGCAAGTGCCTGAAACTGCCAGGTTAGATTTTTGCTATAGCGGTCATGCATTGAGGTGATGAAACCAACTTTCTCTCTCTTTTTTCTGTTTATTTAAAGGGAAGATCGTACTTCCACACCTTGGATATGCTTTAAAAAAAAGCAGTGGCAACTGGTGACAATAAAAACATGAGTAATTCATTTTTGCCCACCATCTTGATTTTCAGGCCTGCCCATTTGAATAACAAATGCATGTGGCTTTATATGCCTGAGATCTTGGGGAAAAAACTGTGGAGACCAATGAAAGCTGCTGCAAACTGGCGTTGGTGCGCATCAATCCACAGTTTATAGCCTCATGTAGATAAGCCCACATTTTAAGACTTTTAATGCCCATTTTGCTTCCCTTCTCTCAGGATCTGCTACAGATCACAACCCTTCTGAATATATATCAAAACACTTTATTTTTTTCAATACAGCAAGGGTGTACACCTTCCTTTTGAAGAAAAATGCCATTCTTGGAGGCTTCCAGGAACAGTAATTCATCTCTTAACAGGTAGGGGAATTGCATGCTGCCCTTGAGATGCATGTTGCCCACCCCTGATATAGCTGATTTAGCCTCAATAGCATAGTGGCTTGAGTGTTGGACTACAACTCTCTGGAGACCAGGGTTCAAACCCATGCTCAGCTATGAAAACCCCATGATAGGTTCACCTTAGGGTCACTATAAGTTGGAAATGACTTGAAGGCACACAACAGTAACAATGTAATTTGAACATCATATTACCTTGAATGCAAATAGAACTCTCCATGTAAATAGAATTCCTGATATAAGCACTGTCTCAGACTATGTAGAGGTTTCTACTTGATAGGAGTTGATAGGAATTTTAATCCAAAATATACAAAAGACATCAGGGGTTGCTTTTTCCTGGTTTAGAATATTAATTTCCCAACTTCTTTCTGTTTCCTTTTCTTGCCATCTAAAGGCACCAGATCCTATGTGATCTTGGAAGCTAAGCTGGATCAGCTCTGGTTAGTACTTGGATGGGAGACCACCAACATATACCAGGCATTGTAGGATATAGTTCAGAGGAAGGAACTGACAAAACCACCTCTGAGTATTCCTTGCTTAAGAAAACACTATGGAATTCATGAGGCTGCCATAAATTGGCAGGTGACTTGAAGGCACACACACACACACACCATTAAAATCCTGCCTTTTCAGAAAGTAAAAAATCATGAGATGCAGGATAACAAGGGATAACAGATCAACAGGATAACAGATCAACATGATCTGAAAGGAGCATGCCCACATTGGCTATTACTTCAACATTGTCTGGGCTTGAAATCAGGTGGGTTTGCTGTTGATATTGCTCACCCACCTCTCCATTTCCTTAATCCAGAAAACATGAGGAGTTACATACCCTCTTTATGAGTAGATCTCTGAAAAACCTCATACTACCACAGAGATGGACGTATAGTATGTATGTCCATTTCTGGGTTGCCATTTGGACACCATTTGCGGGCTGAGGTGAGATGTCCCCCCTTCCTTTGCCCTACCCCCCAGTCTCCAAATGATAACAACAGACCAAGTATGCGGAAAGATGTATTGGTACAGGTAAGTGGAGTGGTACAAATACATAGAATTGGGATACAGATAGAATAAATTGATCAGATGGAATAAATTTGGCAATAAATGGCCACAACTCATAAGGTGATAGTTGCCTGGTTGGCCTATGAGCATGGGTGGTAACCAAGGGTAAACCAACCCCACCATTGGTTGGTAACAAATCGGTTAGCCCGCCTGCTAACCAATCACGTGACAGGTCACATGATGGGATCACATGATCCAGGCCCAGATTTTTTTTGGGGGGGAATCCCGCCTATTCCCCCCCCCTTTTCTCTCCGTGGCCATGACTTGGAACATGACCTGTGATGGCCTAGTTCCAACACCGGAGACCCCCCAGACCCCGAGCCTGGATCCCGAACCCCCATGCTCATCACAAACCCCAGGAGAGTTGTGACACGTTAACAGCCTAGAAAACCATAGAATAGAACAATAAACAGCTACCATTCCTATCTAATACAAAGGAAAACCTAACTGAGGGTAGGTGGGTGGATCTTTGGCTCGTGAGAGCCAACTGCCCAGGTCTGGCAAGGAGCCAGGAATTTATTCCTGGCCACTGGACCTGAAAGGAGACTGCAGGTAGCAGTCTCCTCCCCCTTGACCAATCAGAGGTCAGCAAGCCCTGAACCTCTGATTGGTCTAGGTGGTTGCAAGCCAGCCAATCGAGGAAGAGCAGCCTCTTCCCCATTGGTCGGTTTACAATCCTATTTCCAGCCATCGTGAGCCGGCTGAAGTAAGGAGGTCCCACAAGATGGCAGCACCCATGGCCCGCCACGTGGAGGGCGCCTACGGTGGAGGGCTCCCCCAGCCGCAATGAGGCCGCAGGACCGGGTAAGTCCCGCAGCCAATTTCTGGGGTCTTGGGACTGAACTGACAGGTTGGGGGAGAGAACATATCTCCAGAACTGTGATCTCCAGAACTTGAGTAGAGCAGGTTTCCAGGTGACGATCTTGGGAAAGGAATATCACTCCTTATAACCTTAAACTGACGGATCCACTGAAGATAGAAGAAACCTAACTGGAAGAAATTTAGGTCCTGTCTAAATGGTCAAAATAATCCTCATGGAATTCATTGGAAATATGATCTGTCTTAATAGGAACCCACACCGATGCATCGTATTCAAAAGGGGGACAGCAAAAATCTCCAAAAACTATGCTTGGAGAGCCTTCACAGCTTTTTCCAGAGTTTTTAAAAAGCTCCATAGGAAATGCACATTCCCGCTCGTTAACACAATCACATTCTTGTCGGTGTGCTTTCCCATATGAGAGGAAGCACAACCTGACTGGCTGGCTGAGCATGGGGTGTGAAGCTTGCTAACTAGGCAAGTGCCTGCTGCCGCCATGTTGGATTTTCGCCTTAGCAAGTGATCACTAAGGTGATAAAATGGTGATTTATATTATCTTTCTCTCTTTTTTGTAAACATGAAATATCACTTGTGTGCACCATGATGGTAAAAGTTTTTTTTTTAAAAAAAAATGGTGGCTGCAGATTTAAAAATGCAAATAGTTCACTTATGGCCACCATCTTGGCTAGGGGGCGTGCAAAGTTTATGGGAGTAGTAAAAACGTTAAGACAAGTCTCAGCTGCTGTGAACTGCTATTACTGGGGAGCAATCCATTCCCCACCCTCATATAGATGACTCCTAAAAAATGCAAAGAAATGTGTTGAGAGAAAGTGTACTTCCACACTGAAATATGCATGGAATCAGAGCCTGAGGAATCCAGTTTTATGGACTGCAACTCCCAGATTCCTACATCCAGCATGGAGGACATCCAAACCTGGAAGTTAAACTGATTGTTCAGAAAAAAAAGCTATTCTAGTTTCCTCACCACCATTTGCTTTTTTTCTCCTGGGGAAGTTACTTGGATTAAATAGAATGTTCAGGCACAGATTTAATGTTGTTCTGCAAAACAGATGCTTCCAGCTCTGAAAGCAACCTACAAGGCCAAACCTGTGCTTGGATGCCAGAGGATCTCATTTTAAAATATGCTATTTTTCCATGGAAGAAGACCACAGACCCCACCAAAGTCTCCCCTGAATTCTCATTTTGTGTCACCGTAGCAATTTCTATTTTTAGGGCTTTGTGTTAAATCCTCTTTCCATTTCCATGAGATTTCCCCAAATACAACGGCTATATCAAAGATATGCAGGCATGTTTTCACACGATGTAGAATGGAAAAGCAGGGATGAGTTGGAGATGCAAAATGAAAAATAAATTGTCTTCTGACAATCCCAGTCACATAGTCCTTATCAAATCACTCTGCAGGCATTGTGGGATTTAGCCTGGCTCACCTCTCCCTTTCCTGCCATGCTAAGGATATGCATGTCTTGGTCATAATATTTAACAGGGGGTAGCTGTGATATAAAAGGACATAAGAAACACAGGCTAGAAATAGAAAGAAAGACAGAATGGAAACTCTCAGCCTCAGCACCAAAAAGCATAAAGTTACCTTTCAAAGTAACATTTTTATATTGAAGTAAGCATGTATGAGAATGCAATGAGAGAAAATGCATTCACTGTGTCTTGAAAGAAAAAGGAAGAAAAGGATCAATTATCAATGACTTGGATGAGGGAATAGAGGGTATGCTTATCAGTTTTGCAGATGACACCAAATTAGGAGGGGTAGCTAATACCCCAGAGGACAGGATCAGAATTCAAAATGACCTGAACAGATTAGAAAGCTGGGCCAAAACAAACAAAATTAATTTGAACAGGGAGAAATGTAGGATACTACTCTCTCTCTCTCTGGCTTTTCTTCGCAAACGAAAATTCAGGAAGGACTCATCCCGCGCTTTCTGCAAGCGCGCTGATGACTAAAAAGGCCAATCCGAGATAAACAAGTCCGGTTGCAAAAAGCACAGCAGAAGGTCTCTTTGGGTGATGTTTTTGGGTTGTGATTCTTTCTGCGTTGTCGTTTCTCTTCAAGACTTGTTCGGTGTGAGTTCTCAAATAAGGCTGCAGCATTGTGGATAGTGCGTCTCCATGCCTCCCGATGTGAGGCCAGGGCGAACCACTGTTGGTGATCAATTTGGCCGAGCCTGAGATGTTGTCTCAGGGAGTCTTTGTATCGCTTTTTTGGAGCGCCCCTCTTACGGTGACCCGTGGCGAGTTCACCGTAGAGTAGTATTTTGGGGAGGTGATGGTCCTCCATCCTAGAAACGTGCCCTGCCCAGTGCAGCTGCATTCTCAATATCATGGCCTCAATGCTGGTGATCCCTGCTTGCTCAAGGACAGCAACATTCGTCACATAGTCAGTCCATTGTATATTTAGGATTGTGCGGAGACAGCGCTGATGAAAGCGCTCGAGGAGTCGTAGGTGGTGGCGATAGGTGACACTAGGGCAGTAAAAATGAAATGCACAGATATAGGATGGGTGACACATGGCTTGAGGGAAGTACATGAGAAAAGGATCTAGGAGTCTTAGTGGACCACAAGCGGAACATGAGTCAGCAGTGTGATGCAGCAGCTAAAAAAGCCAAAGCGATCCTAGGCTGCATTAAATAAGAGTATAGGGTCTAGATCAAGGGAAGTAATTGTGCCACTCTAATCTGCTTTGGTCAGACCTCACCTGGAATACTGTGTGCAGTTCTGGGCACCACAATTCAGGAAGGATATTGAGAAACTGGAACGTGTCCAGAGGAGGGCAACCAAAATGGTGGGAGATCTGGAAGCCATTATGCCCTATGAGGAGCAGCTTAAGAAGCTGGGCGTGTTTAGTCTGGAGAAGAGAAGGTCAAGAGGGGACATGATAGCCATGTTTAAATATTTGAAGGGATGTCATACAGAGGATGGAGCAGGCTTGTTTTCTGCTGCTCCAGAAACTAGGGACTTTTTCAGATGCGGGGGGGGGGAACCAAGGAGGTCGGGAGAAGAACGGGGCTGTTTCACTTACAGAGCCCCACTTCAGACAGCCCTGGCCTCCTCTGGCCTCCTCCCGACCTCCTTCTGACCTTCCCCTGTGCTGCAGGCACCGCTTTTTATTGACGGAGGTTCTCTATCAATAAAAAGTGGTGCCCGCAGCATGGGGGAAGGTCAGGAGGAGGTTGGGAGGAGGATGTTGGAGGACTGCATCATCTGAAACAGGGCTCTGTAAGCGCCACAGCCTCATTCTTCTTCCGACCGCCTCATGGGTTTTTTCAACTGTTTGAAAAACTCCTAAGTTTCCTGAAGAAAATCTCAAAAGTGGCCAGGCTAAATTAGAGATTCTGAGATCTGTAGTCCTCCCACAAACAAACAAACAAAAAACACCTTTTCCTACCTCTGCCTAGCCACAGTCCCAGGCCAAAGAGTCAATGTGGCAGTTGGAAGGGACCTCGAGGGCCATCTAGTCCAGCCCTGTCAGTGCAGGAATGCCCAACTAAAGCACTCCTGACAGGTGGGCACCCAACCTCTGTCTAAAGACCTCTAGAGAAGGAGACTCCACCACACTCCAAGGCAATCTATTCACCATGTGCTATTCCCCAAGTCAAGGCATTAGTCCATTTCTTGTGCATGGCAGTTTTACAGTTTCATAAAACCATTCTATTCCATTTTCATATATCAATCTGCTATTTTTTTAAAAACCCACTACTTTTGGATGTGTTTTTCAGAACATACACACACTTATACATATTTTAGTTTACACATTTTAGCTCACATTTTAACCTAAAACATACATTTGGATAAAAAAAAATAGCTGAGACTGTATTGCAACCTTCAGAGAAATATGAAAAGAAAAACTAAAGGGTAATGATATTCTGAGATTAGTCCAAGAAGTGTCAACCAGGTCATTTCACTGGGGGGGGGGAGCGAACCATTTCATGTATAAAAGCCAACTGGGCTATAGGCTGAGTTTTTGGGGGTAGCTTTGATGAGGGGATAGCATCACCCATTGAAAGTAAGAGGCCAGGGGCACCTTCACACTACACAGTTGTAGTACAATGATTTCACTTTAATTGCTGTGGCAACATCCTATGGAATCCTGGCTGAGAATTTTACGTTTGTCTCCCAAACAAGAAGTTATTCCTTCTGGCACATAAGTACAGAGTGGGCACAGAAAAGGGGGCCGCTCTTAAGTGTGTGAGTAGATGTTATAAATGCAAGGTGTCCTCATTTTCAGTATATTTTAAGGTGTTACCTGTCTCAGCACTCAAACAGGAGCCCTTTCACACTACGCAATTATAGCATTGCGATTCGTATTTAACTACCTTTGCAACATCCTATGCAATCCTGGGATTGGTAGTTTAAGGAGGGGCATTTAGAATTCTGAGCCAGAGAGCTCAAGCATCTCATCAAACTACAAACTACCAACCCCAGGATTCCATAGGATGTTGCCATGACAGTTAGAGAGGTGTTACCCTAAGAGGCAGGGGTGCTTTGAGACCCAGCTATGTTACCAAAGTCTAGATGGAGGAATTATTAGCTCCAACAGTATGTCTGTGAGAAGAGGGTAACTGCAGGGATCTTTTCACCTACGTATACTAGTACTAACTGCAGAGAACTCCAGGTTAAAGTGACATAAAGTATTTTTATTGGAAATAAGACAAAAAGCATTCACACATGCAACATACATTCTTAAGAACCACACAAGGCTATTGAGGAGTAAGGCAGAAAGATTGGACAGAGGGAGAGATTCAGGAAAATAGGGCTATAGTGACTAGTCTTGAAGATCGAAGTACTCAGTTTGAGGGCAGCACTGGAAGTTCTGACCTGGAGGTGTGCCAAGAAAGAGCGTGGCCAGGCTCATCCACAGTGGCACACCTTTCTATTGTTGGGGGACTCACATTTATATCCTGCTTCATATCCTGAAGGGGTATTCTGGCTAGGACAAAGCCTAGATGGGTTTCCCACCAGTTAAACAAAGGAAAACAAAACTTAACTGATTGATCTTAATGGCGGGGAGATAGGAAATGATGGATTTCTGACAACCTCACAATGCAGGCTAGGAGGGGGTAGTGAGGTGAGATTTCCTTGGGATTGGGGTTGGAAAGGTAACTTGATTGTTTAGGTTGGGTGACTCATGCTGAGATGCTGAAGAAGGGATTAGCACATCCCTCCTTAAAGGTTTTGTTTACCAAGGGGCTTTTGCACAATCCTAGTTTGGGCTTGCTTGCTAAAATATTTCTAAGACACCTTCCAGGTCCTGGTGACCTCCACCTGATCTCTTTTTGGATTCCCCCAGCCAACCTGACCCCCCAAGAACTGACCAGTATTTCTGATTATGAGATATTATACGGAGGGGATAGTATGGCATGCTAACAGAGGAATCATTGTCCTATAATTGTGTGGTGTGAAAAGGCCAAACTTACATTTTAAAAAATGTAACTAATATTTAGCAATGTCATTTTATTGGTCCAATAAGTAACAGTTTCTAATTATTTCCAGACGTCACTTCTAAGAGCATCAAAAAGATGTTTTGATATGTCATTCTGTTATCATACAGTCATAGAGCTGGAAGAGACCACAAGAGCCATCCAGTCCAATCCCCTTCCATGCAGGAACACACAATCAAATATTTCGGTGGAATATTTTTCTGTAGTTTGGATCCATCAATGCTTCCGGGTTGTGGGGGAGGAATAGAAACTAGTGGAAAAGTGATGTCCAATGCAACAAGTAACATGATGAGTTAACCACTTTTAGTAGCAGGAATGGGTTAGTTTTAAAAACATGGTAGTGTTTAAAAAGTGTTTTATTTGTCTAGTGTGAAAGGCTTTCAGTTGAAACAAGATAGTTCAGTATCACATGAATGGTCCTCCTTCAGAACAGGGAAAATCTGGAGCCAGCAGATTCTGTGGTAGATTCCACTAGCATCGCTAGTGTAGAGTGGCACTGGTGAAGGTGTAGCTTGCTGACTAGCTCTAGAACTCTACCCATTGAGTTGTTCCTAGCAGTGGAAGGGATATAAGCAATCCAATGTTACTCTGTAGTTTACTAACCTTTTTTCGGCAGTTAAAGTGGAATCATAGTGCTATAACTGAGTACAGGTAGACCCACATATCCATGGATTTGATATCCACGGTTTCTCTTGTCCACATCTGAAAAAATGTGTTCTCTCTAGGGATTTCTAGGTATTATAATGTGATTCTATGGTCAACATCTGGCATTCATCTCATTCAAAATAATAAGGTTCCTTATTATCCACAGTTTCAGATATCTATGGGGCGGGGGAAAGTCTTGGAACGTATTCCCTGCAGATACAGGGGTCAACCTGTACTGTGAAAGAGCCCTTGATTAGAAGACGTAGGCCAAGTTGCATAGCATATTGTTCTCTCCTCCATCACCCTGATGCCATTTCTGAGATGACAGCATCACTTTGGTTATGAGTAGTGCTGCATACCTCCCAACATTTCATAGGTGTAACTCAGGACATGTACAACCAAGCAACATCAGAATGTGGGCAAGACAGCCAAAGTTATGACTGAGGAAGAACACACTAGCTAGGAAAGCCTTAGTAGTTTGTTTTTGCCTGAGCCTATTGAGAAAGGCAAGACTCCACCCACACCTCTCTTTCCCCCCAGCTAAGTTAACAGAAGCGCAAACTACTTTTGCATTTTGAACTCAGTTTTCAGCAACTGGAGTAAACTGAGGGCAAAGGAGTGGAATGATAGGAGAAGAGAGTAACTGGAACATATTAAAAGCAGCTGAAAAAGCAGGATGATAGGATTATTTGGGACTGTCTCTGCCTAATTGGGACACCAGGATGGGGCTGGCCTTATATGTCAGAGTGAACATTTTTAGGATTGTACTTTGGGAAAGCGCTGATGGGGTTAAGCTGCATATATTCTATGGGTGAGTCACACACAAAGGGCATAAGGCTAAGCCAAAAAAAGTTTGAAGTAAATAACAAAAAGTTCTTTGGTAATGGGTCTCATAGTTTCAGGCCAGAATAAAAATAGCTGTTAAATGGAACACTAGCTTTTATTTGCCAACTGCAGGATGGATTCTTGGATATAGGGGGAGAAATAAATTTTTACTGGGCTGCAGTGATAGTCTAGCAATTGTCTGCTGGTACTTATCCCTAGTCTATCTCTAAACCATCTCTTCAGAGAAGCATGGCAAGGGTTTTTTCCCTCTAATATATAAACACAAGCTCTGAATGGATCACTGACTTACTGACACACTTCATCTCCATTATCCCATAGAACTGAAGGCAGGCCAAAGCGTTGGGAGTTCTGCTCACACGTCACTGAGCACAGGGCGGAAGGTGAACCCCTATACATTTGACCTTCTCTATCAGAGATTATCTGAAAGCTTAGAAAGCATCTTGATCAGATTGCAGCTTAATGCCATTCCCTTTGGACCTCAGTAGGAGATGGCATATTTGTTAATCCATGAATTTTGTTTGCAGGGCTTGACAATGGAGGGAGATGATCCAAATTACCAGGGCCCAGCAGTCCAAAAGGAGGCCTGGGATGTCACTGAGTTAGATACACTTGTTACCTGAATTGCATAGGGTCTGTGAGGACCCACTCGTAACACTCAAATTAAGGTATTAAATTGGGGAATTTTAATTAGCTCAAAGGTATGGCTGTGAGAGGCCGGGTAAACTACAGGACCTTTGCACCTGTATACACCAGTACTCACTGATGAGACTCCAAGTCGAAAGGTAACATTAAAAAAAAGTTTTTTACTGGAAAATAATCACAAGACCATACACACATGCACTCAAGCTCACAAGACAACCACACAAGGCTAATGAAGAATCAGAAGGGGAAACTTGGATAAAGGAATATATTTAGGAAAGTCAGCTATAATTACCTATCCAAGGAGCAGAGATTTGTGCAGCAAAGAGATTCAGGCTTAAAGCTGAGGGCACGACAGCAGTCTGGCAGAGAGGTGGTATGAGAAGAACTGTGCACACATGGCTATGATTTGAGGGTAATATTTATATCCTTAAGGAGTGCTTTAAGTGAGAAACAAGACCTGGATGAGTTTCCCAGAGTTAAACAATGAAAGCTCCAGCTACACTGATTGCCCTAAATGGTTGAGACTTGAAAGTTAATGGGCTTATGGCAGCCTTTGTATTGTAGGAGAAGGTGTGAAGGAAAGACATTTCATGGATAATGAGGATTCTGGTCACTGTCTGTTTTGGATTATGACTCATTGCCCATGCATCCAGGAAGATTAGCACATTCCACCCTAACAGCTGTCTAAGGGGAGGCTCAGTTAATCATGTTCTGGGCATGTTTGATTCTGGGGAATTTCCATGACACCTTCGTAGGCCCTAGTGACCTTTACTAGCCCCTATGTCTGGGTTGCCCTGGTCTACTTGAAACCATGTGAAGTGTCTGATAAGCCAAAATAAAAATTATTAGAGGGAGGAAGGCTAGGAAACACACTTTTGATCTTCAGGGAAATACATCTCTAAATTCCATCTTTTTTTTTTTTAATCTGGTGAATGCAAGAAGAGCAAGCATCACCCATACATACAACAAATTGAACATACAGCATCACTAAGGCTGGTGTCCCTCCTTCCCCCAATGGTGTCCCTCCCCCAACAGTGTTGACCTGTCCACACTCCCCTAGTACCACCGCTGAATTGAACCAAAACATTTTATTAACCTCAAATTACATGCAAAGGCTGTGAGGTCCCATTTCACTTCATTTAACTGCCCCAATTTAGCAAGGACAAATCTGATTTCAGATGCTTTTAAAATGTCCCAGTTTTTCTCTCTCTCCCTCCCACATCTCCCTTTGTCCTCAGCTTACTTCAATTTGCTGCAAATTGAGTTCCAAGTACAAAAGCAGTTTGCATCCCATTAGCTCTGGAGGGGGAAGAAGAGAGGGGGAAAGGAATCTTGCCCTTCCCAGTAGGCTTGGGTAAATGTAAGCTGCTGCAGGCTCTCCTAGTTTGTGCGTTCTTCATGAATACTTTGTTCAGTCTTGATCATGCTCTAATGCTGCTTGGCCACATATGTCCTGGTTTTCATCTATGAAATGTTGGAAAGTACAGCATGCACGGCTGGCATCTACTCTTTATCATCCCATCTCTACCGGTCCTGGTGACCAAAGCATGTGAGGCAGGCCCATATGAAGCCCACCTCAAGTCTTGCAAGAGGGCCTTGTCACAAGAATTCCGGGATTCCACAAGATCTCTAATCTCATAGAATCAAAAAGAGACCACAAGGGCCATCCAGTCCAACCCCCTGCCATGCAGGAACACACAATCAAAGAAGCCCAACAGATGGCCTTCCAGCTTCTGTTTAAACACCTCCAAAGATGGAGACTCCACCACACTCGGAGGCAGCACATTCCACTGCTGGACAACTCTTACTGTCAGGAAGTTCTTTCTAATGTTTAGGTGGAATCTCTTTTCCTGTAGTTTGAACCCTTTGCTCTGTGTCCTAGTCTCTGGAGCAGCAGAAAACAATTTTGCTCCTTCTTCAGTATGACATTCCTTCAAATATTTAAACATGGCTATTGTGTCCCTTCTTAATATTCTCTTCTCAAGGCTAAACTAGGGCATGGCTTCTATCCCTTTCACCATTTTGGTCACCCTCCTCTAGACCCTCTCCAGCTTGTCAATATCCTTCTTGAATCGTGGTGCCTAGAACTGGATGCAGTATTCCAGGTGAGGCCTGACCAATGAGGTCTCAGTGGTGCCTGGAACACTTGCAATAGCCTTCCTCTGAGGAAACTTGAGGCAGGATTTTATTATGTCCTCCAACATTTCACAGATGAAAATTGAGACAAGAAACTACTAGAAAAGCTTTTACCAGGCTGAGAAAATACAAAAAAGAAAGCCTGCCTCCATTTCAACAAAGAGCAGAAGTTTGAACTCCTATGCAAGATCTCAAGGAATGTAGCCGATTGAACTTGAAGGAAGCTTGGACCTTACTTCTGGGTAGAGCATAAGACCGAGCTGAAAGTCTCCTGGAGCATGCTTTTATAATATGAACCACAAAGCAAAAGATAGCCATGTCTGGTGTCCAAGATCAGTCTTTGGGCTTGTAGACATGTGGGACAAAAATGTCGAATGGAGTTTTGCCCACATGCCCCTGCATTCCCCCCCCCCGAAACCCTGAAGATTATTACTCTCCTCAGGGACATGGGGTACCTTGTCTTCACTGTCCTTGCAGAGTTTTGTCTGCTACCACTGCTGCTGCCACCACCACCACTTTGGCCATAACTTAAAGCTCAGGAGACAGTTCTCAGCCAAAGGGAGAGGTTTTCTCCCTTCCCCTGGTTCGGCAGTGCTGTCTCCATCCACTCTCCCACTTCCCATTGCAGGAAGAGGCACTTGAAGAAAACAATGGAAGCACTTGAAGGAAGTGACAGGCGAGTGGAGAGTGGATGGAGGAGGCAGCGCTGCTAATCCAGGGGAAGAGAGAAAACTTCTCCCTTCAGCCAGGAACTGTCACCTGAGCTTTAAAATTGATTGTGGTGGCAGCGGTGGTGGCAGTTGCAGCAGCTACAGGGGCAAATGAAAAAGCAGAGAAAACCCCGAATCCCACATAATCCACATCGAGGTAAAATACCCTGGAATGCCACTAATCTGGGCCATGCAATGTGTGGCCAGATCATCCCAGATTCAGGGGAAATGCTATGCCATGTGTGGACTGATCACTGCAGATCACTGAGGGCATTCGCAGGAGTGTTAGGGGTTTTTTGATAGTGTAGATAAGCTCTTTAAATCTTCATTTGAAGCAGGAAACAAAACAATCATGGTTCCTCCCTCTCACTACTTCTTCGCTCCTGTTTATCTTCTGAAAAATGGTCTTGGCCGGGGAGAGTTAGGGTTGGTTGAATGACAGAGGAAGTTTGTCAGATCCTCTCTTCCTGCCCTTCATCCACTAAAATTGCACTCTCTGGCTGCTTTCACACCCAGTGGTGCCAGAAAGGAAAGACTTTGGGGGGAAGCTGGGTCCCCACTCAGCAATATAGGAAGGAGTGCCAAAAGCAGCAGTAGAAGGCTTTCATGGCTGGCATCCATAGATTTTCCTTGGGGGGTTTTCCAGGCTGCGAGGCCATGTTTTGGAATAGTTTCTTTATGATGTTTCGCCTGCATGTGTGGCTGGCATCTTCAGAGAAAGATTCCAGCCACAGATACAGGTGAAACATCAGAAAGAAACTATTCCAGAACACGGCCTAGCAGCAGGGATTGCTTATTTTGTTGTTAAGGAAGTTCAGTGATATGTTTTACCACCTCAAGAGACCGCCTCCCTGGAACATTAAGTTGAACATTACTGAATTGAATCACTGTTCATGCCCATGGATTAGGAGACTTGGACAGTGAAATTGTTCCTGGGCGTTTGTTACTGAAATGTTGAAAGTTTAATCTGAGGTCACATCCTGTTCCAGCTAAACTCAATGCTGAAACTTCCATCGATTTTCCTGGGCAGAGTTATAGACTGCAATTAATTCATTTCTAAAAGACAACTGGCCTAATGAACACTCAGTCATGACTACTCTGATGTCTGGGGATAATTCCCAAATTTATTTTGGTTGCCACAAGCAATCCTAGAAAGAGAACCAGGCTGAAATACAGCTAGGATCCTCGATTCCCCAAAGAGAATTTATTACATTGCAAATTACCACAGAAGAAGCAACGATGGGCAGCCAATTTATGTACTTGAGTTCATGTCTTTGGGACTTTGGTGGGATTAGTCTTCATGGACTTTCACAGCTTTTGTGAATTAACCAAGAGCTGTGAGGATCTGTGAGTAGCAAGTGGATAAGTGTCAGATGCACAATGGCAAATTGGTTTCTGAACTATGGATCAGATCATTCCTCTCATTGTTATGAACCGAAAAGACTAAAAGATGGCTAAAGAAAAACTTGAGCCTACGGTTTCTTCTGTATAGAATGCTCCAGTGCGGTTGAATTCTGAAGTAAGGAGCTCCACATACACTCCTACTGTCCCAATTTGACAGTCCCAATTAATCCTCTGTTGTCCCCAATTTTAAAAGGCTATCTTGACCACATTCTAATATTGTTTGGCCACACATATCCCAGCGTTCATCTGTGAAATGTTGGAGGGCATGGAGTCAACTTAAATCCATTTGGGATCAACTTGGGTTAACTTTCCCTGCTCTGGTGATAGATCAAAAAGTTATTTGAAATGAATATGCTTGATTAAAACATGACAGGCAGATTGGATTTGCAAGAGGAACCATAATCCAAAAACAAAGTTAATGAGCTAATAATGGAGCATCACCACAATGATCCTCATCCTCATCATCGCTACCACCACCATTACAATCACTGTCAACATTGTTTATATCCCACCTTTCCCTCAAAATAGAACTCAAGATGGCTTAATAAAAAGTACAAACTTATAAAATGTAATTGAACTATCAATATAATTACAAACAATTTAAATCATACAATGAAAAAGAATTTATAAATAGTTTAAAAACAGTGCAATTTAAAGCAGTTCAGCACCCTTTCATTAAAAACATTATTTTTTTCAAAGCTGGATGTTTTATTAAAAACATTCCATTCTCTTGTTGGATTAAAAACAGTCTTTGGCTTGCAAGAGAAGAATAGTGAAGGAGGGGCATGCTAGTGTCCCGGGGGGAGGAGTCTAGAGTTTAGGAGCAGCCACAAAGAAGGCCCTACCTTCTCACATATTTTCTCCCACTCTTCCTCCTTCTCTTCTTTTTCTTTTAAAGGTTTGGGACATTTTTATATATATATATAAGTCATACTATTAAATGGATGCAACACTTAGGATATGTAAGTTTTCCGTTTTGCCACTGAGCACATGTAGCTGATCTGTATCAATAGAACACAGCTATCCTAACTCAAAGTTGTGCTAGTTGTAGCAGGTTAGAATTAGGCACAAGACTAGGACCCTGAAATTGCCAATTCGTGGTTTGCATCAGGACAGAAGACTGAGGTCTAAACACAATTATTAGTCCCAGGTAGAGTACACCTATTAAATCAATGGGAACCTGGTAAATAAGCCATGTGTAAATTCCATTGATTTTACTTTAGATGGGAGTAACAATTGGATTTAGGCCTGAGAAGATAAACAAGTCACCTGGCTGCAGTCTTCCCCATTGTGGAGATATACCATCGTATTTCTATTTAAAGCACAGAAATATTTTCTAAAATTGTATCTATCTATCTATCTATCAATATCGATATTGATATCGATATCAATATAGATATAGATATATAGATATATATTATAAATTTGCACATTTAAATGTGAAACAGACCTGTGTCCTCTTCTGTCATCTTCTTTGATAACGTAGAAGTGGCCACCCAAACACTGAGGGTCCATGCCAAATCAAATGAGGTGAGTAACCACTAGAGAGAGTGTCTTTTCGAGAGTAGCACTCCAGTTATGGGACAAATGACTGAGAAAAACTTGCCTCGCATCACCTTTGCAAACTTTTCAGCTGAAAACTTTTTGTTCATTCAGGCATATTAAACAATTTATGCTTGATCATTTGCAGGCCACTTAGAATCCATGTTCTAATTATATTAATATTTTTAATTGTTTTCTATTATGTTGTAATATGTTTGTGTCTGGGAGCAATGGTAGAAATGCAGCTAATAATTAAGAACTTTATCACACCAGCCTGTTTTCTCATAGCAATCCCATTAGTGAAGAAAATGGGAACATAGTGTTTGAAAACTTTCTGCCTCACACTTCTCTACAATAGCGCAAATGTGCTGCAAGTGTGCTGCTTTGGCAATCCATGGTCCCTTCCACACCAGATCCATAACCCCACTGTATGCACTACTCAGCACATGCATGCATTTTAATTTTTTTAATTTTTTTATTTTCTCTGTGATTCCATAATTATGGGAAATAGATAAAAATTATTGTTATTTCATTGTTTTACGATAATTAGGCAGTCACAGCAAAAAAATAATAATTACAAAACAAAAGGCACAGAGTAAAAAACTTGGCCTGCTTGGAATAGTGAGGGGGAGAGTGAAAGAGGGAGAGAAGAGGAGAGTCATTCCCCCTCAAGCCATGTGACTGCCGTCATATCATTATTGCAGCAGAAGTTACCTATAACACCAGACGGACTAATGGAATAGCAGCGATATTGGGA
This sequence comes from Gambelia wislizenii, assembly GCA_030847615.1. Classification (NCBI taxonomy): domain Eukaryota; kingdom Metazoa; phylum Chordata; class Lepidosauria; order Squamata; family Crotaphytidae; genus Gambelia; species Gambelia wislizenii. The sequence continues at coordinate 240,252,332 of JAUMIR010000005.1, forward strand.
GCCATTGATGGGTTCCCCCATCAGTGAAAAGGTGTGCTACAGAAACAAATGAAAAGCTAAGCAGCGGCAGGATAGACACAATGTCATGTGATAAGTACTAGCCAAATACAATAACATTTTGCTCTACTGTAATTGCAAAATACTAGCCCAATGTGATAAGGTCTTAAGAAGCATATTTCTTTAAAAAAAATTTCTTAAAAATTACAAGAAAAGGCTGAGAAACAGAAATAAATGTGCTTCAGTTCTTTTAAGCCTGGGTTAGGAACTTTAGGCCCTCTGGGTGTTTTGGACTCCAATTCCCATCATCTCCGCCCAGTGTGGCCAATTGGAAATGATTCATAGGATCTGTTTTCCAAAAAAAACTAGATAGTCAAGTATTACCCAGTCCTGATTTAATCATCTTCCTCTTCCTCTTCCATTTATATACCCCTCCCTTTTTCTCAATACTGGAACTCAAGAAAGCTTACAAGTTTAAACAAATGCAATTAAAACAGTTACAAAAAGAGAGATTAAAAGGTATTTGCCCAGAATGCTATATGACCTGTTACATTAATAACTTTACATATACATATGTAGTTTCAGTTATCCACAGCTGAAAAAATAGGGACACATACAATAGAGTCATGCTGGAAAATGCTGGTGTCCTCTCTAGAAATTGCTAGGTCCTCCAATGCAACTCTATGGTATGTTTGTACTGGGACTCCTTGATTTTAATACAGTTCACTATTATCTGTAATTTCCAAAATCCATGGTAAGTCCAGAAACCGAACCCGCACAGATATGGGAATGACCTGTATCTAGCTATATAGCAGAGGCACAGATAAACCCCTTTACTTAATTGCAAAGATGCATAACAAGATACCAGTACTGATGTACACTGATACCTAATGAGCATTAAGACCAATGTGATGTGTATTGGATACCAATCCTCACCAAGCACTTTACTGACTCTGCTATGCAGTAATAGCAGCACACTCTATTGGATATGGATGTTACACAACTGTGCAATTCTAATTCCCACATATGTAAGTCCACCTACAAAGACGTAAGTCCCCAACAGGATTCCGGCTATTAAAAGTTATTTTAAAAAATCCAATTAAAAAATAACATTGTACAATTACAACTGCAATCCTTTGAAACAAAATCATCGAAAGGCAAAATATAAACATCAGCAAACACCACACCATAAAACATCCCACCAATAAAAACCCTTGTAGTCAATTCTTTAAAAGCCTCTTAGAACAGAAAAGTTTTCAGTTGTTGACTGAGGAGATTTTCAGACAGGAACGAAAAAAGTGTTCCTGTCCCAGAATGTCCACTCCCGCCCCTGTCCCGGCAAAATAACAAAAATTTTCACACCTACCTTAGTAGTGTTGACAGGGCAGCCCAGGAGTGAATGGAGCTCTAACAGAGCTCCGTTCACTTCCCGGAGTGAAATCCCACAGATTCTTGGGAGAAGACACAAGCATGGGAAATTCAAAAATAAAACCAGAATACAACCCAAAAAAGGGTACAAAAAGCACATACACAGACTTTAAAACTTCCAAGTAAACCAGGGAAATTTTTAAAAAGTGTGTCACTTACCAGGATGTCCCGATATGACCCAGAAATGTTGTAGCAAGGACCTCCCATTGACGCTGGGGTCTCGCCAGCATAGCAGGGCACCTTTGCACTCGCTGTCAAATCCACGACAGAAACAGAACGGGGGATGTATTGACAGCTTCTCCCATCAATAAAAAACAGCGCTGGCAGAACATCAGCAGAACGGGTGCATTATGAGGGGGGAACAACTGAAAAGGGGGCCCTTTAGCGATCTCCTGGCGTTTGTGTAATGCCACTTTTAACGCTTCTGATAATCTCCCAAATGCCAACAGGGAGGACCCTTGCTCTGAACGTATGCTTCTGGAAGCAGAGTCTTATGCTCCAGACTCATTGTCACTTTCAGCCTAAGTTTCCTAGATCTATCTATCTTTCTTTCTTTCTTTCTTTCTTTCTTTCTTTCTTTCTTTCTTTCTCATTTTGCTTTCCAAGTAATATTCAAAAATGAAAAGTCCTCATGGGTGACATGAAACATTAGCATCTGGGTTTTCTTTTCTTTTTTTCAGAAAAAGAATTCCACCCACTCACAGTACTGCCATGCTCTTCCATCAATCATATCATTTTAATAGCTCAGTTTTGACAAGGTTTTCAAGGCAAGGAAGTTTACATTACTAAAATAGGCATTTGCAAACACCTGACCTGGGAGTAACTCAGTTGGAGGTGGAGTGGGGGGGTCAAAACAGTCAGTGTCTCTAAATATGGAGATTACTGTGAAAATGTTAGAATACTCACTTCAGACCTTGAAGCATTTTAAAGAAAAAAAATGGTTATAGCAAGGCTTTGAAAACATTGGCTAGGATTCTAGATCAGCTACTTAGCTGCATATCTACTTTACTTATGTAGTGACAGTCAGAAGCATGATCTCAATATTCCCCCTCTCAGTTTGCTCATGGTAGGGAAGTGGAAACATCAGTCAGCTGTATCCTGATCAATATGAGAACAGACCCCCATTACTAGGAGCACATGCTGTCCAGTAAGTCTAGATCTGGGGGATTTTCACAATCCCTACATATCCACTACACTCTTAACTGTGTAGGAATTGTGAATATGAACCAGTCACAAATGCATAACTCTGGATTATACATTTGTAACCATGATTGTGAATTCCAGGCATTATCTTATTATGAGGCACAACACTTAAGGCTTCATTGGTTTTTGTAGGCTGTCACATTTTCTCTCAGAATGTACTTTTGCAACACAGGTATAGCACTAACCATCATTCATCTATACTTTGGGATCTTGGGAGTTGTAGTTTGGTGAGGTGGAATTTTCAGCTAAAGAGTTCTAATGCTGTAGTTCTGGGGACAGTGAAGGGCAACAGTGTCTCATGGAGGTATTGCCTACCTTAGACCTTGGGGCCTAATTTAATTTTAACCAAGTACATTTTTTAAAAAAATAAATAAATCTAATTTAGCCTTTTAAAGCTGTTTTAATGTGTTTAATAGGTTTTTTTTAATCTTGTTTAATTTATTGCTTGATTTTAGCATGGAATTATCTAAATAGTTTATATTGTTTTATCTGTTTGCCACGCTGAAATCTCATGATAAAAGGGCAGGAAATACATACAAAGTACAACAGTCTCAGTTTAGCCATCTTCCCTTCTGGGGAGAGTTCAGGCTTGATTTGCTCTAGGACCCATTGATTTATCTTTTTAGCAGTCCAAGGTATCCATAGAAACTCTTCTCCAGCACCACATCTTAAATAAGTTAATTTTCTTACTATCAGGTTTCTTCACTGTCCAGCTTTCATACCCATACATAGAAATGGCAAATATAATGGCATGGAGCATCCTAACTTTAGTATTCAATGATGTATCGATACTTCAGGATCTTGTCTAGTTCCTTCATAAGCTGCCCTTCCTAGTCTTCTTCTGATTTCTAGATTGCAGTCTCCATTTTGATTAATGACTGAGCCAGGGTATGAAAAATCTTGAATTATTTCAATTTATTTATTGTTTACTTTATGTAAATCGTCTGTGGTCATTCTTTTTGTTTTCTTAATGTTCAACTATAAACGTGCCCTTGCACCATCTTCCGTAATTGTTCCAAATCTGCTATTTTCTGCTAGTAGTATGGTCTTGTCTACATATTTTAAATTGTTGATATTCCTTCCTCCAGTTTTCATGCCTCCTTCCTCCATGTCTAATCCTGCTTTGCATTTGATATGTTCAGCACGCAAGTTAAACCAGCCTTTCTCAACCTTTTTTATCCTGGAGGAACCCTTGAAATAATTTTCAGATCCCAGGAAACCCCTGCATAAACATTATTCTATATACTGCTATTGCTCCCACACACACACACAAAATCACACTCTCTTGAGGAACCCCTAGCAACCTCTTGGGGAACCCTGGTTGAGAAACACTGATTTAAACAGATAGGGTGATAAAATGCAGCTATGCCTGGCCCCCTTGCCAATTGGAAATCATTCTGTTTCTCTGTATTCTGCCCTGACAGTAGCCTCTTGTCCTGCGTACAGGTTATGCATCAGGACAATTGAATGTTGTGCCACAGCCATTTCTTTAACTCTGATACACAGTTCCATATTTAGCATACAAATGTGTAAATCAAGGGTAGATAACTAAGCCAATTTTTTGCCCCTGGGACTTTTCCATTTCTGGATGGGTTGCTAAAAATGTCTCCAAAAAATCCATATCTGGTTTAGGGGGGAAATGTAATTTCTTATGTTAAACAATGTGTGCACGGGGGCTAAAAGCTTTTTCAACGATGGATGGTTGCTTGGAGAAGCTTCCAGAAGAAGCAATTCACCCTCTCTTTTTTTCACAACAATGGTACCTGGAGTATATGGGGATGTCAAGAGTAGGGATATAAATCTTTGTACATTTTGTTCTCATGGGCAAGAATGAATAGGCTTACAAGTTTCTCCTCGGTGTGAGAAAGTTATCAAAAACTGCACAGTTTTCAAAGATTATTCACAGCTCAGGACTTATACTGTACCAAAAAATACATGACGTCTTTATTTGCAGAAAGCAGGATTTTCTACACACAAAACAAGATTTTCTGTGTATCTTGCATTTTCTGCAAGCAAAACAAGATTTTTGCAGAAAAAATGGGTTTTCTGACTTTCCGGCACAGAAAACACCATATTTATTTAGTTATTTATTTATTATTGCACAGAAAATAGTGTCTGGCACTCTGTTCAGTATTTATGCAATTGCAAGCCAGTCTTATGATCTCATAACCTTCAGGATTCATGTTTACAGCTATTAATGACCCAGCGTAACCCCAAAAAACTACCTCTTTAGCCAAGCAGTGCCCCCAATCAAAGAGTTTCCAAGGTGCTGCAGATTGAGACCGTGGGAAATGATGACTGTGGTACTCTACTGGCCATGAGGTGCATTGAGACAAATAGCTGTGGCAGGACCTCAAGAGGCCTCTCCAGCTACCCATCTCAACACACCCAATTGGGAGAGCACTGCAGTTGTCAATTCTCAGTGCCCCAATCTGCAACACCTCGGAAACCCTTTGACAACAGCTCCACTTCCATAGCAAGATCTGACAATGCAAGATCTCAGCCCGTGTTTTCTGTGCAGGAAATTGCACATACAATTGCAGTAGGGAACCTATTTTCTGCACGGTAAATGTTGTTTGTTGCACAGAAATGGCTGTCTTATGTGCAAGAAACTATATGCATGTTTTTGGTCCAGAATAAGTCCCAAACTGTGAAGATTCTCGCCCATCTAATATTCTTATTGGGGCTTCCTGACACTTGAGAAACTCATTTTTCAACCATTTTTCAAAAATATTTTTGAATCTTTTTTTCCACCCTATGGTCAGGAACCACAGAAACTGCTTTAAGGGGGACCCCATGAAATCCCAAGGCTGGACTTTACCTACCTGTATGTTAAATCAAAGGACTGTGGCCATGTTGAGGTTATTGTCTCCTAGCTTTCCTTACTTAGAGAAAAGCCTAAGAAAATCTGAGAAGGACCTGCCATGAACAGCAAACCCTTCATGGCATAATCACAAGCTTCCTACTACCAGCCAACTTCTGCACACAGGTGGGGGGAAATGCTGTTGCATGAGAAGCGACTAACGAGTAAGCAAATTTGACAAGCCAGTTGCCTGATCTTCAACTTGTCTCATGCAGCACCTGAGATCCGAAGATTCATTCGGACAGCTTGGTTGGTAGCTTATGTAGTGCCTGACAGCTTTCCCAAGCTTTGTAACATCTCTAGACAAAATAAAAAATAATAAACTTACACAGACATTACTTCTCTTCAAAGAAAAAAATGGGAGGTAGGCCGCCCACACTGAATCCCTAGGCTATTAGGAAATCTGAAATTGCAGGCAGCCATTGAATCTGTGCATTTTTGAAAACATAGGTTTAAAGAAAATTTACAGTGTAAAGGCCAAAAAGACTTGTTTCCCTCAGTGTGTGGGACAGCTCCCCTGACCTGAGCCGACTATGAAAGTGAGATGGGAGATCCAACTGCCTTGCATGATCAGAAGGACTGGGGAAATAGAGTTGCTTTAGTATTGCATTGACAAAGACACCTGCTATCAATACCTGAGGCAGAATGGGCATGTCAGGGTCCTTGGGGTTGATGATGCTTTGTGCTTCAGGATGCAAAAAAGAAAGAAAGAAAGAAGAGAATTTTATAACCAAGGGCAGCAAATTGGCCATGTGCACACACTCTTGTTAGCATGCCCCACTACCCCTCTGCACAAGATTCCATAATTTGACATATTGGACATTTTTAGGAGTCACATTGGCTTAGGCAGACTGGAGGTCCATTGACGGTCACAGAATCATAGAATCAAAGAGTTGGAAGAGACCATAATGGCCATCCAGTCCAACCCCCTGCCATGCAGGAATACACAATCAAGTCATTCCCAGCAGATGGCCATCCAGCCTTTGTTTAAAAACCTCCAAAGAAGGAGACTTCACCACACTACGAGGCAGTGTATTCCACTTCCAAACAGCTCTTACAGTCAGGAAGTTCTTCCTAATATTTAGGTGGAATCTCTTTTCCTGTAGTTTGAACCCATTGCTCTGTGTCCTAGTCTCTGGAGCAGCAGAAAACAAGCTTGCTCCATCCTCAATATGACATCCCTTCAAACATTTAAATATAACTATTATGTCCCCTCTTAACCTTCTCTTCCCCAGGCTAAACATACCTAGCTCACTAAGCTGCTCCTCATAGGGCATGGCTTCCAGACTTCCCACCATTTTGGTTGCCCTCCTCTGGACACGTTCCAGCTTGTCAATATCCTTCCTGAATTGCGGTGCACTAGACACAGTATTCCAGGTGAGGTCTAACTAAAGTAGAATAGAGTGGCACTATTACTCCCCTTGATCTAGACACTATACTCCTATTAATGCAGCCTAGAATCACATTGGCTTTTTTAGCTGCTGCATCACACTGCTGACTCATGTTCAGCTTGTGGTCCACTAAGACCCCTAGATCCCTTTTGCATGTACTGCCATCAAGCCAGGTGTCATCCATCCTATATATGTGTTTTTCATTTTTACTGCCCAAGTGTAGTATCCTACATTTCTCCCTGTTGAAATTCATTATGTTAGTTTTAGCCTTTTTTTCTAATCTGTTAAAGTCATTTTTAATTCTAATCCTGTTCTCTGGGGTATTAGCTACCCCTCTAATTTGGTGTTATCTGCAAACTTGATAAGCACACCCTCTATTCCCTCATCTAAGTCATTGATAAAGATTTTGAATAGCACTGGGCCCAGGACAGAACCCTGTGGCACCCTGCTGGTCACTTATTTCCAGGATGAAGTGGAGCCATTGGTGAGCACCCTTTGGATTCGACCTATCAACCAATTACAAATCCACCTAACAGTTGCATTGTCTAGCCTGCATCTTACTAAAATTTTCAAGAATATCATGGGGACTTTGTCAAAGGCCTTACTGATATCAAGATACACTACATCCATAGCATTCCCTTCATCTATCAAGTTTGTAACTCTATCCAAAAAAAGGGATAAGATTAGGCTGGCATGGCTTGTTTTTCAAAAACCCACATTGACTTTTGTGATCACAGCATTCCTTTCTAAGTGCTTACAGATTATCTGTTTAATGATCTGCTCTAGAATCTTTCCTAGTATTTGCTGTCAGGCTGACTGGGTGGTAATTATTTGGGTCTTCTTTTGTCCCCTTTTTAAAGATGGGGACAGGAACCTCTCCTGTTCTCCAGGATTTCTCAAAGATTATTGCCAATCTCTCTGGCTTTTCTTCGCAAACGAAGATTCAGGAAGGACTCATCCCGCGCTTTCTGCAAGCGCGCTGATGACTAAAAAGGCCAATCCGAGATAAACAAGTCCGGTTGCAAAAAGCACAGCAGAAGGTCTCCTTGGGTGATGTTTTTGGGTTGTGATTCTTTCTGCGTTGTCGTTTCTCTTCAAGACTTGTTCGTCGTGAGTTCTCAAATAAGGCTGCAGCATTGTGGATAGTGCGTCTCCATGCCTCCCGATGTGAGGCCAGGGCGGACCACTGTTGGTGATCAATTTGGCCAAGCCTGAGATGTTGTTTCAGGGAGTCTTTGTATCGCTTTTTTGGAGCACCCCTCTTACGCTGACCCGTGGCAAGTTCACCGTAGAGTAGTATTTTTGGGAGGCGATGGTCCTCCATCCTAGAAACGTGCCCTGCCCAGCACAGCTGTGTTCTCAATATCATGGCCTCAATGCTGGTGATCCCTGCTTGCTCAAGGACAGCAACATTCGTCACATAGTCAGTCCAGTGTATATTTAGGACTGTGCGTAGACAGCGCTGATGAAAGCGCTCGAGGAGTCGTAGGTGGTGGCGATAGGTGACCCATGTTTCAGATCCATAAAGGAGGATAGACAGTACGATGGCTCTATTACACCAATAGTTTTGAGATTACTTCTGCCAGTTCTTTTAGTACCCTTGGATGTAGTTCATCTGGACCTGGAGACTTGAATTCATGTATACTGGCCAGGTATTCCTGAACAGCCTCTTTACCATTTCTATGCTGCATTTCCCCTACTACATTATCTGCTCCATTTTCTCCAGGTTGAGCACTGTTCTCCTTTTGGGAGAAGGCAGAGGCAAAGAAGGTGTTGAGTAGCTCTGCCTTTTCTCTGCCCACAGTTAGCATTTCGCCACCTTCTCCGCGCAATGGTCCTACCACTTCCTTGTTCTTTATTTTGCTGCAGACTTATCCATAAAAGCCCTTTTTAACCTCTCTAGCAAGCCTGAGCTCCACCTGTGCTTTTGCTTTTCTGATTTTCCCCCTACCCAAGCTGGCTATTTGTTTAAATTCTTCTTTGGAGATTTCTCCCTTTTTCCATTACTTGTACAAGTTCCTTTTTAGTCTTAGCTCAGTTGAAAATTCTTTAGACACCTGCCATTTTCCCTCCTCATTGGAACTGTTTGAGGTTGTGCCTTAAATATCTCACTTTTTAGAAACTCCCATCCATCATGTACTCCCTTCTCTTTTAGTATTCCTGACCATCCTGATGGTGTATCACCACCGTCACATGCCTCCTCAAGGATTGACAGAGGCCAGTCAGTGTGCTGAGCCATCCAAGGTCTCATGCACATTCTCTGAGACCTGGCTCTGTTGCTCTCCTTCCCGTTCCTTGTCATCACTGACAGGGGAGAGAGCTTCAAACCAGTTCTGTAGTGCCAAACTCATAGACTGGCCCCTTCTCCTTTTACTTCTATGAATCACATTCTTCCAAACATCAACCTCCTGTGTATCAGAACAAACCTCCTCCAGAGAGACATCCCCTGTGTGTTCCTGAACCAGGACCTTCTGCTCTGTTTTGTCTAAGAAAATCTCCTGCTCCCTAATAGAGAAGACCTGGTTACAATGACCCGGGACACGTCTAGAACTATAATGGTGGGAAAGCCCAAGTTAAGTTTATGAGGAAAGCCCATGTAATGGCTTTATGCTAACAACCCAGTCATTAAGGGGTATATGCTAATCCTTTCTCCCAGCCCTGGGTGTTTCATTGAATAATTCAATCATGCAAACAAGTGACCATTATCCATTTCATACCCTACAGAAATCTCTCCTCACACCCTCTCCTGTCTGACCTTATGAGGTTGTTGCAAGCCCATCAATGGTCCAGTCTACACGATTTAAATAATACGTATGGTGTGCGGAAATTCACACTTCGGTACACACGGCCGTTCGGATTCACACGCATCCAAAAGAGGGGGGCGGTTTTCCACCCTGAAATACACACACGCGGTGTTCGGGAGGGAAAGCGGATCACGATGAGAAATCCGTACACCATTCGGATGACTGATGGATCTGTACGGTCCGTTCGCACACATACGAACAGGCTGTGTAATCTGATTGGCTGGCAGAGTAGAGGGGGCGGGGCTAGCACGGAGGGGAATTGGGAGCGGCTGCCATGTTGGATTCCCGGCTAGCAAGAGTCCGGTAAGTCAGTGAATTATACATTTATTTATTTTTATTTTATATTGTAAATAGGGAAAACCGACTGTCCGCAAAGCAGGAACCTTTAAAAAAAAACGGCGGGTGATTTGAAACCGCCACTTGGCTTGCTCGCTCCAGCCAGCTTGGGGAAGAGGGAGTCATACGGAGTTTAGGGGGGTAAAAAATTGTGTGGGTGGTTCGTATGCATATGAACGACAACCTATTCGTATTTTTACCCCCAAAACGGATTTTTTTATGATCGTATAGATGCACCATTTTACTACTCTATGGTGAACTCGTCACAGGTCAGCGTAAGAGGGGCGCTCTAAAAAAGCGATACAAGGACTCCCTAAAACAACATAGCCTCACATCGGGAGGCATGGAGACGCACTATCCACAATGCTGCAGCCTCATTTGAGAATACACTCCAAACAAGTCTTGAAGAGAAATGACAACGCAGAAAGAATCACAACCCGGAAACATCACCCAAGGAGACCTTCTGCTGTGCTTTCTGCAACTGGACTTATTTATCTCGGATTGGCCTTTTTAGTCATCAGCGCGCTTGAAGAAAGCGCGGGATGAGTTCTTCCTGAATCTTCATTTGCAAAGAAAAGCCAGAGTATATAATGGGACTTGAGCATTCACAGATTTTGATATCCACGGGGGTGGGGGGGTCCTGGAACCAAACCCCAGCAGATACCAAGGGCCCCCTGTACTTTATTTTACTTCAACTGAAGCCTCCTCTACAGTTAGTACTGGTATACATAGGTGGAACTATTCCTGAAATTACCCTCCTCGTGTAGGCCTCCTGTTTGAGCAAATAATTCCCCCAAATATTAAAGTAAACACTGCAGGTGGGATTCTAATGTATCCCCCCTTAAGGGAACACCCTCCACTATTTCACAGATGAATCCTGGGTCATATGTGGCCAAGCAACATCAGAGTGCAGTCAAGATGGCGAAAGTTATTAATGTGGAATCACAAACAAGCTAGGAGAGGCTGCAGCAGTTTGCTTTTGCCTGAAACCACTGGGAAGGGGAAGATTCCACTCCTCTCTTTTCCTCTCTGCTGAGTTGAGTGCAAACTACTTTTATACTTGGAACTGTTTTCAGCAATTGACGTAAGCTAAGGGCAAAGGGAGAAATGGGGAAGAGGAGAGAGGAAGAGAGGCATTATAAAAGCTGCTGAAAAGGTGAATAAAAGGGGTTTAATCAAGACTGTCCCTACAAAATTGAGACAGTTGTGGAGTAAGTTTACATGGTTATCAATGTGCATTATACAGACACACACACACACACAATTTCTACAGTGAATTGGTGCTTGTTCTTAATAAAATGGATATAGTGTAAGAGCAACAGAACAAAACCCCCATTTTATTCTCCCAGTTAACATGATGCTATGCTTTAAGAGAGTATAAAATGTATAACTGCCTGGACTCACTGTATTTCTTTTTCTTAAAAAAAAAAAGTTAACAAATGGTCTTTTGTCTGCCTGCCTGCCAGCCTGTCTGTCTGTCTATCTATCTATCTATCTATCTATCTATCTATCTAATGTTAACACTGAAGGGATTTTAAAGCAGTTGTGAAACATGGAGCAGTGAGGCTTACCCTCCAACATTTCACAAATGAAAATAGTGACACATGTGGCCAACCAACATCAGAATGATCAAGATAGTGTGGCCAGGGAACAAGAGGACAGAACTTCTTAATGAGGAAGAGCACACAAAACTAAGCAAAGCAACTTTAGAATGTATGTACTGAATTTTAGGGAAGCCTAGTAAAAGTAAAAAGTAAATAAAAATAAATAAATACAGTGTGTGCGTTTGCACGCACACACGCATGCACAATACAATTAACAGGGAATATATTATGAGCCTGCTCTAAATTACAGCTTTCTCTTGGATCTATGGTCACAGTATACGCTCTGTGTTCACTTGCACCCCTTCTGCAAAGCACATTAGATATCAAATGAAATTCCAGCTTCCCTGTAACACTGATGTGGTTACTTTGAGCCAATTATAGCCTCTATGCTATAAGAAAAAATAATGTACAATGCAATAGATCCAGGTGAGACACTGAATGAAATTAGTTAAGGAAGAGACAGCTGGAAAAAACATGGTAAAGAAATCCAAGTATCCCAATGCCCTCTTAGAATGACTCACCAAGGCCACAGTCCTGTACATATTAAAGAGTAAGTCCCATGGAATGGATATGTGTATGATTTCACTGTTAATGAAAATGAAATACATGGGCCCTTCCCATCTGTAGGGGTTCAGTTCCAGTCCCTGCCCCTGATGGGAAAAAACACAGACACTCAAGCCCCATATTAATCAATGGTGGCACGTGCATGTGTCCATGTGCTGATGTGCCCATGTGCATGTACTGCCATTGAATAATATGGGGTGTGGCCATACCCGGATGCTCCAATCCATGGATGTCTAGTCCACCAATATGGTGGACACGCTCTATTGTTCCACAGAACAAATCTTTCCCAGTGCTAGACCTTTATAAATTTCCGTTGCTTTCCTATGATATTGTGCAGCCTTCACATGCACGCACACACACACACACGGAGGGTTAGTAAATCAAACTACTTAATGTGGTAGATATGTAAATTGCTATTGCTTAAAACAATTTGTAAACCACTCTGGGAGCCTCTGTAGCTGAAAAGCAGGGTATAAATAAATAAATAAATAAATAAATAAATGGGAGGACAGTGGAGAGGAGAAAACCAGTAAAACTAAGCCTTTAAATATAAGGTTTATAAAAATCTCAAAAACAAACAAGTCAACAGACAGAATTGAAGAAGGAGAAAATTTATTTTCAAATGAGGAATCTGTGCATGTAATATTGAGCCAATGTCAGGGAAATTAGAAATGGAAGGAGACTGAAATCTATTAAAGAGGGAAATGTAGAGAGAGAAATGTAGAGAGAGCCTGGTGGTGTTTTAATGTAAAAGGGATCCCTTAAAGGAAGGGCTCTCCATTTCCCCTGTGTGCTATGTTTATTTATTTATTTATTTTGTTTACCAGAAGAAGCCTAAAACCATTTGACTGCACCACTGGTGTGTCTGGATGTTTCCATGGCAATATAGTTTGCATGAAGTAACTTTTATGAAGTAACTTGCATGAAGTAACTCATAACTAAGGTTATGAGAAAGGAATAGCTTTCTCATAACCTTAGACAATAGGTGGACAGAAGTTCCCCTCCCCCAGTCATTTTTGTCTTGAACCCTATGCTGCTTACTCATGTCACCAACACTAAAAAATACCCCAAATTCACTTGCTGGCCTTGTAGCTGGGAGCCAGTATGAACCAAGGGAAGCCACAATCACCACTCAACATGCTTGCAAGGAGAGCAGAGAGCTCCTGAATTTGTAATCCTCAAACAGACAGGAGTGAAGCCTGTGGCTTCAACATCTGCAACCCAACAAGCATCCCAGTTGCTGGTTGGCTGCCTTTTTCCAGCCATGTGAAATTGCAAGGGATCCTGGGAAAGAAAGTTGGACCAGAGAGGAAGAGAAAATGGTTACTCTACAAGGCTCACCCAGTGGCACATCCAGCACACACACACACACACACACACAGTGAGAGAGAGAGAGAAAGAGAGGTGCATCTGCGCCCCCCCCCCGACTCCAATTTTCTAGTTTGGGTAGGGCCTTCCCTCCTCCCAAGCCATTCCAAAATATTGAGGAATGAATCTTCTGGCCACTTTTAAATAATAGTTTTAAAAACATTTCCAGGATGAGTGCAGCCTGCAGCAAGTCTCTATGGATTGGGCTGTAGACCATTAGAAATTGCCCACCCCTGCTTTAGAGAGATGTGCATTGCTATAACAACTTCCTCTAGAAATCAGTATATGTGGATTTCTTGTGGGACAGAGAGCCATGTTGCTATTTAATCCACATAAGGATGTATGCTGCCTCTAAATGAGCTTTGGCAAAAAATATGCACATTATCAAACATGGAAAGTATCTATGTTGTGAGGAGTAGTGCCTCTTACTCCCAGTCCTTCTCCAATATACTTTAAATATATATTTAACAGAGGCTGCTCCACTATTCTGCTGCATGTTTTCCAGAGTACAACCAAACACAGAGACATCATTCAAGCAAAACCGAATAATCATGAACTAAGATTCAACACAAGCAGCTTAAATGCGCTTATCGGCCAAATCCAGTTTAGTCTGTTTTAGCTGATGTGCATTGAAAGTAGCCAGAAAAGAGGGAAGGGAGAAGAATTAGACAGGACATTGAAATAGCAAGGAAGGGATCCAAGCAAACCATTTCCAGCAAAGCTTAACAGACAACACACATGCTATCCTCAGTGGATTATCACCTCCAAGTCTGTCAGTCAACACAAAACAGATACATCCCTTTTCAAGACCTAAAACCGTCACTGTTAAGTAAGTATGTCACAAAGCAAATTCTGCTTCTGTTTTTTATTGAATGCACCACTTGTTTTCAGTCCACATCACACACACTCATGTGGTAGCCATTTGCATTCTAACGTCTATTTGCTGAATGCTGTCACCTAAGAATCACTATTTGGGGTCAGACTAGATAGCCCATGAGACTCTGGGACTCTGCAAAGCCTTTTTCCTTTAACTCTCAGGCCTTGTCAATGTTCTTTACTAATCAGCCCTATGTTCCATAAACATATGATATGCTGATGTAAACAAATTCTTTCTCTAATAACGGTCAAACTGTACCCAAATGTTCCTAAGCTATCTTGCCTTGAACTATCAACAATTGTCACAAGGAAGAGAAACTGCTGACACCAAAGAGAAGGAAGAGGGAATGGTTTTTTCCATTGTGTCATTAATGTATAAAAGTATTCTGTATCTACAGCTCTGGGCTCTGACTCTTTGGAAGATATTCCAGTCAGGCCCACCAGTGTAATAAAACTCACTTTCCAATAGGTGGGTCTGCTGTTCCATGATTTCTGCAACACTCACAAGGCCTTCAACAGTGTCTAGGTTTGGGAAATGTCAACGCACATACATACATACATACATACAACTGGGCAACCTAAACAGCAGGCAATAGGTGGCCTGTTTCAACTATGTTTCTCTCCTTTCCATGCATACTTTCTGTCAGACATCTCCTGCCTCTTTCAGTTGGGAGAGGCTGTGGTACAGCAGAAAAAAACAGAACAATGTTACTTTTTGGACTACAGTTCCCAGAACCCACCAGGCAACATGGCCATGGTTATGATGAGAGGCAGGAGATGTTCATGCTGATAGGGAGGTTCTTAGAGGTATAGTCCAAAAAAGTAAATTTTCCAAGCTCTGCTAGAAAATAGGATTAGCATACAGAAGGCCTCTATTTTCATTTGCTAGGTTGGCAAAGAGCCAGCATATCCTGCCATGTGTAGATGAACCCTTTGTTAAGTATAGTTAACTAAGGCCCTGTCTACATGATGAAAAAAATCCTTACGGCATTCAAAAGATCGATAATGTGTATGTACATACAGCCATTCTGATACATTTGTGTCTTTCAGAAGGGGGGCCAGCAAATCCCCTGTAAAGTCCGTGAATTTGCAGTTCGGGAGGAATAGTGGATCTCGGCAAATAATCCGTACAACCGTTCAAATTTTCAATCGTTTGTGCACCCCATTCACACACATACAAACAGACAGTGTAATCTGATTGGCTGTCTGAGCACAGGGGGCAGAGCTAGCAAAGAGGGGAATTGGGAGTGGCTGCCATGTTGGATTCCCGGCTAAACGAGAGTCCAGTAAGTCCATGCAATTAAGATTTTTATATTTATTCATTTTTATTTCATTTTAAATACGGAAAATCGACTGTCCGCATAAAAGGCACCTTTTTAAATTAAAAAAAGAAAGTGGCAGGAGATTTAAAACCGCCGCTTGGATCGCTCGCTCCAGCCAGCTGGGCAAGGGGGGGGGTCATACGGACTTTGGGGGGTAAAAATTGTGTAGGCAGATTGTACGCATTTGAACGGCTGTCTTTTTTGAATTTTTTAAACCCCCCCCCCAATGGATTTTTTTTCATCGTGTAGACGGAGCCACAGCGACCTCACCTGGCCTCACCTGGCCTAACTCTCCCCACCTCCGCCCCAAAAAACCTGGTGGAAATGTCATTCACCCATGCATGGTAACTGGTAACAAATGGTAACTGTTTTATATTTACAATCACTAGTTAGGGCTTGTCTAGATGGGCAATTTACCCCAGCTTCCTCCCGTGTTGGAACCCTACCGTCTAAACGATGCAGGGCTCTTGCCCCAATTTGCCTTTGGACACTCCTGATTATGTCCGAGGCAAATCTGGGAAGCTAGGGTAAATGCTTTAAAACATTTTAAAATAACCCCTGGGAAAACCCACATCATGTGGGAAAACCCAGATGGGTCCAGGGCAGGAACACAGAAGTCCGTATCTGCATGCCAAGTTGGCTTGCTGGACACCTCCACAGCCCTGCTGCTGGTGTCACACTGAAGCCAGGAGGAGGCCCCCAGCACATGATCACATGCTGAGGGCCTCCTTCCCGGCTTCAGAGAGTGCAACACGCAACAGCAGCAGAGGTGCCCACTGATGCCGGCCGGTGTGTGCATGCAGACCTCTGCCTGTTTTGTTATGATAACGGGGGGGATCTGGGACACCTCCAGGTCTACAATATTCCAGCCAGAAGGCCAGTGTAGACAAGCCCTATGATTTTGACACTATTGCCATGATCGCAACTCTCACTGAAACTTACTTTAAATGGCATCAGCTGCATGGAGAGAAGGAGATCCATTGTGGTGGTAATTGGAGCACAGGTGAATGATACTTCCATCAGATCTGAGGCGTAACTAAGTAGTTGATACAGGATTCCAGCCATGGTTTTAAAATGTAACTTTGAGCCTCTCCACGCCACACACTTATAGAGTGCTATTCTGCTTTAATTCATTATGTTATTTGTAATTCATTACTTCCAAGCTCTGAGGATAACTGGGCTGAGGATAATTGCTCTGCCTGCAGACCTGCCAAAAATGTCTGTACTGTGCCCCCGTTTTCCACCTCCGTACATGGGTATAGACTTTACCCAAGTACCAATGGTTCAAAATTTGGCAAGGCTATGTGTTAGTTGGAGAGTGAGATTACATAGAAATGATTACATTTTCTTATTTTACTGGCTGCACCATAATGCCCAGCATGGTGAATCATTTGAGTGTTGCACTAGGGCTCCAGGAAACTAAGATTTGAAATGCCTACTCAGCCAAGAAACCCCTGGGTAACTTTGGCAAGTCACACTCTCTGCCTCAGAGGAAGACAATGGCAAACCTTATCTAAATAAATTATGCCAAGAAAACTCTATGATAAGGTTACCATGAGTTAGATTCAGCTTGAAGGCACATTAACTACAACAAATCAAAATACCAACACTATCAGGCCCCCTTATCCATGGGGGTTTGGTTCCCAGACCTACCGTGGGTACCGGAAATCATGGACAACAGTAAACCCTATTATAATAAAGGACTTCTGATAAAAACATACCCTAGACTTGCATTGGAGGACCTAGATGATGCCTAGAGAGGACATTTCTCTAGGCATTTTCCAGCATGACTCTATGGTATGTGCCCCCTATTTTATGTCCTGCAGATAACTGAAACCAGAGATACTGGTTCTGCAGATATGGGGGTCCAACTGTAGTTGGCCTAGAGCCACTTGTTTTGGATCAATAAGACAATTGCTTGCCAAGTCATAATTGCTGCGCTATTGCTAAGCCAACTGTCAGTATCATACTGCAGGCATACGGTGAAATATGTGGCAAAACAATTTCCTTTATCTCTTTATATTTAGGTTTTCTGTGGGTTTTTTCTGGGCTGTGAGGCTGTTGGTTGCCAGCCGTGAAAGCCTTCGACTTCACATTGAATGTCTTTATATTTAATTTGCCAGCTCAGAATGGTCCAGATAAACTGCACTGGCTGGGAAATGTTGGGGTTGTGGGAATGATAACCCACCACTTCTGGAAGATTCCAGGTTAAGGAACAGAGCTCAATACCGTCAGAGTTCAAACCCCATTAATGCGCGTACACACACACACACACACACACACAAATAATAGGTAGGGAAAGAAATTTCTTTGGGCTTATTATTCTCAGTTAAAATAGGAAGCATAGACATTTTGGACTCACATCCAAATGATGTTGGAAGACATGTTGAAAATCTGTTTACAAAAGAAGCTTGAGATGTACTTGTTGGGAATGTTGGATCAACAAGTGGGAAGGGACTATGGAAGAATTCTACAATATATGATATACAATATAACAGCTGCAAGAATTGTATATGTGCAGAAATGGAAAGGTAGTGCCTTACTGACACAGGAAGACTGGATCGTGAAAATATATGAACAGGCTGAAATGGATAAGTTAACAGTGCTAATTAAGGAAAAGTCATTGATAAGCTTAAGAAAGACTGGGGATTTGTTTATCCTGTATTTAAAACTGCAATGGGAGAAATATATCATTTTTTTTTTAGTTTAAAAAATAATGGAAATATATAATTAGTAGAAGCGCATTAAGAGAGCACATTTAGGAAATCCAACATTATGCTATGTGAAAGGAAGTCATAGTTAGTGTACCCTTGTAGATTTAGGTTGTGTGTTAGAAATGTATTTTTGTTTGTTTGTTTGTATTCCCTGTGTGTGTTTTTTTAATATATGTAAAAAATGTTTGTGCGAGTGTGTGTGTTCCAACAAACAAACAAACAAACCTAAAAATAGCATTTGGCACCTTTCATGTTTTGATGTGAGAAAACATGCACCTTGTCTTAAGCATGTGGATGCCTGTGAGACCTCCAGGACATTTCTGAGTAAGAAAATGTGCAAAAACAATGCCCATTTTTAGAAATTCAAATGGTTGAAATACACAGAATTAAAAATGCCCACAAACATGCTGCAGTAAATAGAAGAAAATGAAGCAACTGGATACATTTCACAAGAAATCTGTCTTCAGACTGTACTTCAGGCTGAAGAAGGAATGTTGGCAGATCTCCTTAAAGGGGAAAGGGAAAAGAAGATGATTTTATTGTATTTTTGGACAAGCAGCTTGCATCAGTTGATTGTCATTAGCACCTCACTTATTTTGAAGGTTAACAGGAAACCATTAATGGCAAAATAGTTAAGAAGAGAATGTGCTCAGGATTCTGCCAAGATGCTGGGGTGGTTAACCTTCCCATGGTGTGGATGAGATGTTGTCTCAAGAATTCTTTCAACCCAGAAGGCAAAACAAAACAGATATCAGCCATCGCTGGGACAGAAAACAAAGCACAACAGATGTCAGCCATCTAGAGCCAGCACCTACCATTAGGCAGGGTGAGGTAATCTCCTCAAGCGGTCGATGTTGGATGTCATGAAAGGATGTTTACTGCCAGATTAAAGGAGATGCACCTGTGGGAAATTCTGCCCCATGCTCCCCAAAACAGCTGGTTCTCAGCACTATGTACTTTAATTTGAATTAGTGGGGGCTATCCCTTGCTGATCTGCCTCAGGCAGCAAAAGGTCTTGGGGTCTTGGGGCTGACCCTCTAACCATCACTGAGACACTGTCAAACAGCCATTAGCAGTACAAAGACAGCTATTAGCAGTACATGGAGATGTTCATTATTAATCTGTTTCTTTCTATGTCTTTTCCTTTCTTTTCAAATAAAATCTTGAATCCTAACATGTCAACAGGAAAATAATATAGCTGAATATTTTCAAAAATGGAGGAGAAATGAAGCTCATGTTTCAGTTGAACTATTCATTTTTTAAAAAATTAGAATCATAGAGTTAGAAGAGACCACAAGGGCCATCTAGCCAACCCCCTGCCATGCAGGAATACACAATCAAAGCATACACAACAGATGGCCATCCAGCTTCTGTCTAAAAACCCACAAAGAAGGAGACTCCACCACACTCTGAGACAGTGCATTCCATTGTCAAACAGCTCTTA
This sequence comes from Gambelia wislizenii, assembly GCA_030847615.1. Taxonomy (NCBI): domain Eukaryota; kingdom Metazoa; phylum Chordata; class Lepidosauria; order Squamata; family Crotaphytidae; genus Gambelia; species Gambelia wislizenii. Next base: position 240,272,246 of record JAUMIR010000005.1, read on the forward strand.
CCATCAGGAAGTTCTTCCTAATATTTAGGTGGAATCTCTTTTCCTATAGTTTGAACCCATTGCTCCGTGTCCTAGTCCCTGGAGCAGCAGAAAACAAGCTTGCTCCCTCTTCAGTATGACATCCTTTCAAGTATTTAAACATGGCTATCATGTCACCTCTTAGCCTTCTCTTCTCCAGATTAAATATACCCAGCTCCTTACGCCGCTCCTCATAGGTCATGGCTTCCAGACCTTTCACTATTTTGGTTGCCATCCTCTGGACATGTTCAGCTTGTCAATATCCTTCTTGAATTGCAGTGCTCAGAAATGTAAAGTATTCCAGGTGAGGTCTGATAAGCAAAAAGTCCTGAATGTCCTGAAGATATGTGATTCTGTCTTATTTTGGAAGCTAAGTAGCATCAGGACTGGTCAGTACTTGGATGGGAGACCATCAAGGAATACCAGATGCTATAGGCTATATTTCAGAGGAAGGAACTGGCAAAACACCTCTAAGTGTTTTTTGCTTAGGAGAACCCTATGAAATTCAATGGGTTGCCATAAGTGAAAGGTGACTTGAAGACACATACACATAAACATATAAACAAATAAACTATGGGTTCATTAAAAATTGATTCCAGGATGGATACATAAAGAATATTAAATATTCCAAACAATGTCAAGACTACTCCAGATATAGTCTTCCTTTTGAGGCCCAATTGACACCAACACTGGTGTTGTTCTGATACCTAGTCAAAACATGCCTTTTTATTAAACCTTCAGGGTTTAATAAACCATTAGGGTTTTATCCAATTTACATGTTGTCATGCTTTTTCATTGTTTTTCATTGTTTTAATTGGCTTTAAATTATTCTTATATTAAATTGTTCTAAACTGATTTTATTGTAGACTGCACTGAAATCCTTGGATGTAGGGTGGGGTAAAAATATTTAACTAACTAATTAACTAACTAACTAATAAATAAATAAATAAATAATAGAAAGTAAAATTGACTGGAGAAAATGGTTTAGTCGTCGCCATCACTGCTGGTGAGGTAAGAACGGAGTGCCACACCATGTGATCAAAAAGAGGGGGTCACTCTACCCTTCTCTCTCTCTCTCTCTCTCTCTCTATATATATATATATATATATATATAAAAGCAAAGAATATAACCTCGTAACTCAGTCATCATCCAAAATTTCTATGATTATTGTCTATCATTTATAAAGCACCTAAATTTTTCTAGGCACTGCACCTAATTTTTAGAAGAATACAAGTCTTTGCCTGAAGGCTTAGAATCCAATATTTACAACAATCACAATCTGGGAAGCAGCTAGGGGAAATGAAAACAAATGAATTCCAAATTAAACCAATGAAAAATGAATGGATGTATGACATTCAGAACTCAGGTGTGACTGTGACAAAACTTTCATTCAAGTACAAAATGAATGCATGCTCCTAATTGCCATACTGGCATCAGAGTTATAAAACAAATTAGGACAATCAGAGGAAAATAAAAAGGGTAGGTTCAGGGAGAGTGTCATCTAACAACTGCAAAGTCAAACCATATTCAGGATAAAGACAAATTCTGGCCAAAATTACCAGAGTTTAAAGAGAGGGTCGAATCTTCTGTTGCTTTTAAACCTTTTATTATGTATCAAAAATATCTTCTTGTCAGATAGGTGCCAGTATTAAATTTCTCAAAGAGGAAGGGAAGATAAAACCTAATATATAAAATTAATGTGCTAGTCCATATTTCACATTGACAGGAACAGCTTTAGTTCTAGAAAGACAGGAGTGTGGCTTTACCCTTTAATGCCCTGTTTCCTTTTCCCTAGATAAGTGATCTAATAGAAAACTGTCACCTGCTGGTTTCCTTTTGCAACACATGGGAATTTTTTAAAGCGTGCTTTAAATAATAATAGCCAGAATCCTATATAACTTGCTACGTTATGTCACTTTACGTGTTCCTAGCAATATAACAGAGGACTAAGGGCCTGTCTACACAAGGGATTATACTTCCAATCCAAGCACATTATTGCAAATGTGCTGGCAGAGCTCAAGTATCTCAAAAGTATTTTTGGACCACTCATGGGAAATCGAGGTGAGCCATCATTTTCTTGTCTAAATGGAGTGGGATGCACATCAAGATGAAGTCAAAGGGTGAATTATTGTGCTGTAGTTACCATCCCAACAGGGTGTGCACTTCATGCTACTTTTTTTAAAAAAACTGTCAATCAACTTTGCACATGTGTGATCAACTGCCTCTGTTGTCACGTACTTCCTATGGCGCTCTTATCCTTGAATGAAATTTGATGTGCTCAGTTGTCCCAATGGGCAGGGGTGTGCATTTTGGTTGGGATTTTTTTAAAAAATTAGGAAAAGCCTCAAAGGCTTTTCCTGTATAGTTTCCCCAGATTTTGGTCCCCCTCCCTCCGAAAATGATGGAACGCTGTGGAATCCCATTTGGACACATGGTTCTAAGAGGATTTATTTCACCATCTAGACTGGCCCTAAGAAACCCCTTTGTTGAATTGTGAAGATGCATAGTGGGACACTGGCAAGAATGCCTGATGCACTTTGATGTACAATGTGCATCAGTGTGCAGTGCACATTGTGCACCAATCCACATTGAGCATCAATGTGCATTGTGCACCAATGCACATTGGGCAATTCTGTGTATTGCACACCAATGTGAATCATACACCAAGGCACATCGGGCATTTTCCTGGCTCTGCTATGTAGTAATGTAACAGCAGCCCTCTATTGCATATGGATGTTACACAGCTGCACAATTCTAATTCCCACAGACATAAGTACACTTCCTAAGATGTAAGTCCCCAACAGTATTCCGGCAGTAGTTCTTGATCTCTACTATAATTTAAAATGTCTGTATGTCTGTTATGCAATACACACTCAGATATTTACTCACTTAGTCACCAAACTTGGTGTGTTAGCCAATGTCAGACCACAGTAAGGTTTTGGACCTAATTCATCAAACTACTTTGGGTATCTTCTGAACAATCACTTCAGATTCTCAATTTTCACCAAAAGGTGTATATACAAACCAATTTTGTCCAAATTTGATATTTAGGCTTAGGCTGATATCCCAATTAATTTCATCTAAATTCAAGACTGATCCTCACATTTTGTATTTTTTATCCCAGTGAAAATTGCCAGTTCAGGTCCATTTTGCATTGAAAAATGAAACAGGTTAGATCACATGCATAAAACCAAGTTTCATTCAAATCACAGAGTCACTCAGATCAAAAGCAGAGTCCCCAGCATCAGCTTGGGCAACACTGGGTAAAATTCAAAGTCTTCTGTAAAGCTTTTAAAAGTGATATGATCTGTACAGTGATGGATTATATCACTTTGCTTTCAAACTTTAAAAAGCTTTAAAGAAGACTTAGAACCTTGTCCAATAAAGATTTTATTACAGAATGAAAGGCATCAAGCATAGTATAGTGGTTTGAATGTTGGGTTATGACTCCACAAGACCAGGGTTTGAATCCCCACACAGCGATGGAAACTCAGACAGTGAGTAACCTTTGGCTAATCAAACTCTCTCAGCTTTAGAGGAAGACAGTGGCAAACCTCCTCTGAATAAATCTTTCCAAGAAAAGGCTTTGGGGTTATCCAAATGGTGAAAAAAGTCCTCATGAAATGCAAGGAGAATCCTACCTGTCCTGATGGCATTCTGTGTGATTTCACCCTATTGTCAAGGAGGAGGGCAAAAAAGGCCAAAAAACCTTGCCGGAAAAACCTTTGCAGCTTTTCCTGTCTTTTTTTAAAAAACAGAAACAATGAGATGGTGTGCATTTCTGTTCGTTAGGACAAGTGAGTCTATCTGATTTGCTTGCCCAAATGAGAGGAAGCACAAATCTGATTGGCTAGATGAGCACAGGGGGTGGGGCTTGCTAGCAAGGCAAGTGCCTGCTGCTGCCATGTTGGATTTTCACCTTAGTGGGCAAGGTGAGAAAATGGGGTGTTGGCTTTTTGTTTTTGTATTTTTGCTTTTGTGCTCAAGTGAAAATTGCTCAATTACACCTTGGACATCTTTTTTTTAAAGGTAATCGGCAGCAAATTGAGGTAAGTGCAAATGCAAGTAAATCACTTGCAGCCACCATGTTTACTAGTGGGTGTGCAAAGCTTATGGGGGCAAAAATCCCATTAGGACAGATCGCAGCTGCTGTAAAATATAATTACTGTGAGGGACTCTTTTTTATCGGCTCATATGGATAAGCCCTAGGATAGGGTCCCCATTACTCAGAGTTGACGAAAGCACACAAGAACAACAAATACAGTGGGAATGTGATATAAGAGGATTATAAAAAGAGTCGTTGGTGCCAGCAGGCCAAGACTGTTGTTCCCCCTCCCATGCAGCAGCATTGCATTTTTAAGTAGGTGCAGTAAATACACAATATAATTTAAAGTACCTCTCCTTGCTCCCCTTACTTAGTTAAAAACATAGAGTCAACTAATTTGTTGTTGCTCCTTATTACATTGTTTAAAAAGTAACTTCTTGTTTTTCTTTTCACATTAGGGTTTTTTTGGGAAAAAATCTTAGGATTGATAAGAACAGTTCTCAGTCTTCAGTCCTCCAGAGGCTTGGACATCAACACTCAGAAGCCTCAGTGGGTGATAAGTAAAATTAAAGTAGGTAAGGCCCCAGGACCTGATGGAATTTTGGTCCTTTATTACAAGATATTTGAAGAGGAATCGATTGACCCACTATATGAAGTATTTAATCAGGTGAATAAGGGAAAGTGTCCAGAATCATGGAAAGTTGCAGATATAATCATAATACCAAAAGAGGGAAAGGATGAGATAATGCTAACAAATTATAGACCAATATCGTTATTAAATATCGATTATAAAATATTCACAAACATACTCTCAGAGAGATTAAAAAAGATACTGAATGACTGGATATATGAGGACCAAAATGGATTTCTCCCAAATAGACAAACAAGTAATAATCTAAGAATGCTGATGAATATAATAGAGTTTTATGATAAACATAGTGAGAGAAAAATGAGCCTAATATTTGCAGATATAGAAAAAGCTTTTGACAATGTGAGGTGGGAATTTATATTTGAGGTCATAGAACAAATGAAGTTGGGAGTAAACTTTATAGATTGAATTAGGAAAATATATAAAAGACAAACAGTTCAAATTATAGTTAACGGAGAAAAAACGAAAGCATGTATCATAGAAAAAGGGACAAGACAGGGCTGTCCTTTATCGCCTCTATTATTTATAATAATATTAGAGGTTTTAACCCATAAAATTAGATTGAACCCGCAAATAACAGAATTAAAAATTCAGAAACAAGAATTCAAATATAAATCATTTGCGGATGATATGGTGTTCGTGATAGATAATCCAAAAGAGAGTATCAAGTATTTAAAAGAAGCGATAGAAGAGTATGGAAAACTAGCGGGTCTAAAAATAAATAAAGAAAAGACATTTATGTTAACAAAGAATTTAAATAAAAAAGAAGAACAAATGCTGGAGGAAATAACAGAATACAAAATATGCAAGAAAATAAAATATCTGGGGATAGAGTTAACAAATAAAAATTCAGAGTTATTTGAAAATAATTACACAAAAATATGGAGTAAGATCAAAGAAGATTTAAACAAATGGACTAAACTAGACTTGTCTCTAATGGGGAGGATTGCCTCGGTGAAAATGAACGTCTTACCAAAGATGCAATATTTGTTCCAAAACATTCCAATCATAATTAATGACAATTAGTACTGGAATAAGATACATAAAATAAAATAATCATGAAAACACTGAAAGTAGATTTCCAAAGTGAACCGGAGATTTACTTATTAAATATGGTACAAAAGGTAAATGCTTGGAAACAAGGAAAATATGAAAAGGTTTTGTTGTACATGGTAACGGCAGCAAGAATTATACTTGTGAAGAACTGGAAGAGCCAACATGAACCATCAATAGAAGAATGGCTATTGAAATTGTATGACATGTATGAGATGGACAAACTAACGATGCTGTTAGATGAGAAAAAATCACAAAAAAAAATGTGATGATTGGGAAATTCTAGCCCCAGTTTGGAAAGAGAAATGGGGGGAATGGGCAATAATTTGCCTAGAGGGATAAAGAATCAGAATAAGAAAAAGAGATAAGGAACATAGCCTCAACAGAAAAAGAAAAGAAAAATAAGAAAGAGGGAGAAATTGGGTGAAGAAAACACTGGAGAGAAAAGAAAAGAGGAAGTTAGTTATGTGTATTGTTGTCTATAGTATAGACAGAAGGGAGAATGAGGAGGATTAGGGGAGAATGTGTAAACAAGTGGGACTGTCTAGTAATGTATGTTTTAGGTGGTTTTTTCGTGTTGTTTTGTTTTGTGTCTTTTAGTGTTTTTTTTTAATAATGGTGTAATGAAAATACTACTAAAAATATATTTTAAAAAAAACACACTCAGAAGCCTCAGTGGCTGCCCCAGGCTCTGGAACTCCCTTCCCAGAGAAGTTTGACTAGCACCCTCCCTAATTTCTTTTCACAGACAAGGAAAGGCTTTTCTGTTCTGACAGCCATTTGATGATTGATTGTACAAGGCCCATCTCACTCAAACACAGCCCAAAACATCTGGAGGTCCAAGGTTGTGAACTACTAGATAAGAGGATTGTCTTCTGAGGGTAAATCTTGAAAATTTCATTGAAAATGCCTCTAAAATAACTAGAAAACATAACCATAAAAATTTCATTTATAAAAGCTCCCTTCAACAATATTATTTTCCACTTGTTAATGATAATTTTGGAATGTAACCTCATCATACCTTTGTAAGCAAAAACATGATTTATGTTAATCCTGTTTTTAACACAATAGTTCAAATTAGTTTGCATTTTTGTATATTTAGATCATGATTGGTTTCTAGCTATATTTTGTTTTAATAATAATAATAATAATAATAATAAAATTTATTTATACCCCGCCCCTCTGTTAAAACAATCGGGGCGGCTTACAAAATTTAAAATACAATACAAATAAAATCCCTAAACACCCCCACTCCCACCCTCCCCCATAAAAAAACATTAAACAAATATAAATTAAAAACTAATCTAAAATCACATTTAAAACTATAAATACAATAAAATATAATAAATGGCCAACAGGCTAGAAGAGGCCAGGATCCCCTGAGGCCGGGATCTAATTAGGAAAGGCCTGACGAAAGAGATCCGTCTTTAGTGCTTTTTTAAAGCCACTCAGGCTTGTTATCTGACGGATCTCATTCGGCAGGTCATTCCACAATTTGGGGGCAATTACCGAAAAGGCCCTCTGGGAGGTTGCAGACAGCCTAGATTTTTGTGGCTGAAGCAAATTCCTCCCAGAGGACCGGAGTGCGCGGGGAGGATTGTATGGGAGGAGGCGGTTCTGGAGATAAGTTGGACCCAAGCCATTTAGGGCTTTAAAGGTAATAACCAACACCTTATACTGGGCCCGGAAACTGATAGGCAGCCAGTGGAGAGATTTTAATACTGGAGTTATATGGTCTCTCTGAGATGTTCCCGAGACCACTCTGGCTGCCATATTTTGTACCAACTGAAGTTTCCGGACCAAGCATGAGGGCAGCCCCATGTAGAGCGCATTGCAGAAATCTTGACGGGAGGTTACCGGCGCGTACACCACAGTCTCGAGGTCCCTTACTTCCAGTAAATGGCGCAGCTGGCGTATCAGCCGAAGCTGATAACAGGTGCTCTTGACTGTCGCATTCACCTGACTCGTCATCTGAAGCGATGAATCAAGGAGCACCCCCAGACTGCGAACACAGTCCTTAATGGAGAGCATGACCCCGTCCAGGACTGGAGGTTGCAACCCAACTCCTGGTTTTGGGGCCGCTACCGTGAGCACCTCCGTTTTATCTGGATTTAATCTCAATCTGTTTTTCCTCATCCAGCCCATTACTGCTTTAAGACAATCATTAAGAGGAGAGACGCCATCGGAATTCGAGGCCGATGATCGGGGCAAGGAGAAATAGATCTGGGTGTCATCAGCGTACTGATAACACCCAGCCCCATAACTGCGAATAATCTCACCCAGCGGCTTCATATAAATGTTAAACAGCATCGGGGACAGGATGGTGCCCTGTGGAACACCACAAGTAAGCTCCTTTCTGCTGGAGCAGCTGTCCCCGAGCAACACCCTCTGGGACCTGCCTGAGAGGAAGGACCGGAACCACTGGAGCGCAGTGCCTCCGATTCCTAACCCCCTCAAGCGATCCAAGAGGATGCTATGATCTATCGTATCGAAAGCCGCTGAGATGTCTAAAAGCACCAACAGGGTCACACTACCCCTGTCAATGCTTAGACGCAGGTCGTCAGTCAAGGCAACTGTTTTAATCTGTCTGCCTTGGATTCAGTATTGGGGAAAAGGCAGAACATTAGTTAAATAAATTAATAAATCAGATAGAACAGTAACTTATTGATGGAAACTGAGTTTCAAGAAATTCATTACATTCAAGCTGTTTGGAATCAAATTATATCTGTGTTATGAATGGACAAGTCACATGGTGTTCTCTCATTGATTTCAGAATGATGTCCTGTTTCAGGGTGATTGGCACAAGCCCAGAAGAGTGCACACTTAGTTCAAGAAACAAAGGAAGAACCAAACAAATCGAGGGTCATACATAGAGAATCTGAAAGTGCAGAGTGATTGAAGCAGTCTGGAATCAAAGCACCAAAAAGCAATCCAAACAGGATCAAAAGCCAATCAGAGAGTAACCAATAAAAAGAGTCCAAAAAGGAAGCCAAGGTTCAGGAAGCTGGAGAGCAGGGACCAACACAATACCAAAAAGAGTGGAGCTGTTGTTCTGCAACCCAGAAACTCTGTGAAGCTGGATGAAGGTACCTGTTTTTCCTTACCTTTCAACACCACATGTTCAGCTGCAGCTGTTCCCTCCTAAACAGCTCCACCATGGAGACAAGAGCCATGTTAGGAAAGAAAAGCTGTTGCTGAAAATCTGAGGTTAAAAGGTAAAAAATGACAGGTACATCTGCCCAACTCCACTGAGTTTTATGGTACCTTGTCCTGCTTCTCAGTCTGTTTGGGCTCAAAGTTGTTACCTTAACTCAAAAGGAGGCCTGTGAGAGGAGGGTAAGTTTGGGGATCTTTCCACATATGCATACCAGTACTTACTGCAAAGAGCACTCCAGTTGAAATTAAACAAACTATTTTATTCAAATTAATACAAGTGATAAATTATTGTAGAAGAACATATACTCTTAAGAACCATCCAAGGCCATTGAAGAGAAAGGCTGAAGGGTTGGATAGAGAGAAATCAGGGGGTGGAAAGGTGATAGTTACCAGTCTCAGAGAAAGAGGTCTGTGCAGCGGAAAGGGTGGCACCAGGGGATCCGGTCCATTGAAAAAGAGAGTGACAAAGTGACATGCAGAATGGTGGATCCAGTCTCTGGCACACATGGTTAGGGTCTGAGGAGGGGTGCCTTATTTCATACCCTGGAGGGGTGCGTTGGTTATGACAAAGCCTGAATGGTTTTCTCGCAGATCGGACAAAAGGATCCAAAATTGAACTGATTGCCTTAGCTCTGGAAAGACAAACTTTGGTGGTATTTGCAACAACCTCTTAATGGTCAGGTAGGGTGTATAGGAAAGATTTGATGGGATTTGATGGGATTTGAAAACTTTGATGGATTTGCAACAACCTCTTAATGGTCGGGTAGGGTGTATAGGAAATATTTTTGTAGGGTATGGGTAACGGATGGCCAGTGGTTGCATGATTGAAAGGATTAGCATAGACCCATTAATGACTGTTTTTTTCCACACAGTCCTATCTGGGTTTTCCCACCATTATGATTCTGGACACATCTCAGGTCATCGTGACCTCGACTGTCTTCTAGTCAGCTTGGCCCCAAATAGTGCTTGGTCAGCATGATCCCAAAAAGTGTCCACTATGCGCAGTTATGAAATAGGGGGTGATAGGGTATGCTAACAAAGCTACAAGAGTCCTGCCCCATATCCAGCCTGGCAACCCAAACTGGCACACACCTGTCATTTAAATTGTGAAACTAGGGGCAAACTGTTCTTAAACTCTTGCTGAAGTATGTGCTGGTCTATGACCGTAATAAAGGTTCTATTCTATTCTTGCTGAAGTACCCATTGGGACTCCTTTTTTCATTACATCTGTCCAAAGCTATCCCTAGACACTTTGCTACCTGGAGCAAAAGCAACGTGGTGCCTCCCATGCCACTATTCCATCTGTAGAAGTCAACTGGATTAGCAGTTGGATCTTCCTTCAACATTGGTAAGGCAAACTGAATCACCTAAGTGCAGACAGGGAGTTCAGGGCAGGCCACAGAGTACACAACAGACGTAAATCCTCAACTATTTTATCCTTACATATGAGAAAACAACTTTAATAATTTGAAGTAGTTTTCTTTTCCCTGAAAGAGAAAACAAATATTCTTCCACAATAGTTTCACTGTATTTGAACATCCTGAAGTGTGATACAGGAATTATTCTGCAGGGTGGGGACTACATTTTTGCACAAAACCCCTTGTCTGTTCAGAAAAACAGGGAGTTTTGCACAAAAATGTAGGCCTTTTCTCCGCAGAATAATTCCTGTAGAACATTTTGAGAAATTGCAGAAAATGCTCACTGGTCTATTATTCTTCCCAATGGGTATTCCTAACTGTCACAAGCTAAAAGGCAAGAAGGGATGGATTAACAAATACATAAATATATTTTATACATTTTTGGTGTATGAGCTCTGGCATGGATGCAAGGAGATGTTAATTGAACGACCTTTACAGAAGAAATATTTCCATCCCTCTCCAGCTACATAGGCGTCTCAAAAGCCCTCGTGGGCAGCAGGGGGAGCTTTTGAACCATACGGTACATGGCATGGGGAACCATAGAGAAAGGGAGAAAAAAATCTTGGCATAGAGTCTTTAAGTATCTTAGGATCCATGCTCAAATGAAGACAATTCTCCCTCTCCGAGTGTACCTCTTCTGAGTTGTATGGGACAATCATAAGGAATATTGCAAACACAGACACAATTTAAATCCTATATCTACACATATAGATATTTAAAACAATTAAACAAATTATATACATTAAACTGAACAACTATACAAAAGTTTCTTGCATCGAATGGGGTGCCAGTGCATGAATTGACTATAGAAATGTTCTGTATGCACTGCTGTATGTACAGCAAGCAAGATGCACTGCTGTATGTACAGCAAGGTGGAAATACATAATAGAAATTTCACTACTATATGGTTTTACCTCTTTGTCTCCTCCTAAATACATAAATGAAAGCCCTATTGCCTTATTGAAGGTGAAAAGTGTCTAATCCTTCCCTGTAGAAACTACAGCTCCTCTCCTATCCAGCATTCCCTCTTTTCCTGAACTCAAGCTCACAAGCACAGTGTTAGCATGCCCTACTACCCCCTCTCTATAATATCTCATAATTTGAACTATTGGACACTTCGAAGAGGTCAAGTAAACTGGGGTGATCCAAAATGAGGTCAGGTGGAGATCACAAAGACCTAGGAAAGGTGTCGTAGAAATATTTTAGCAAGAAAGCCCAAACTAGGATTGAGCGGAAGCCCCTTAGTAAACAAAACCATTAAGGAGGAATGTCCTAATTCCTTCTTGGGCCCCTCAATGGTGAGTCACACAACCTAAACAATCAAGTGACCTTTCCAACCCAAATCCCCAGGAACTATCCCTCAGAACCCCTTCCTGTCCTGCAACGGGAGGTTGTTGTAAACCAATCAATTCCTATCTCCCAGCCATTAACACCAATCAGCTAAGTCTTGGTTTCCTTTGTCTATTCAGTGGGAAACCCATCTAAGCTTTGTCCTAGCTGAAGTACCCCCTTTAGGACATGAATCAGAGTATAAATATTAGTCTTCCAACAACAGAAAGGTGTGTCGCTGTGGATGAGACTGGACACTCCCTTTCACAGCACACATCCAGATCAGAACTTCCAGAGCCACAAACTCCACTCGTCGAGACTGACAACTATCACCCTATTCCCAAAATCTATTCCTCCATCCAAACTTTCTGCCTTAACTATTTGATAACCTTGTGTGGTTCTTGTGAGCATGTGTTGTGTGAATGTGTTTTTGTGTTATTTCTAATTAAAAAACATTTTATTTCACTTTAACCTGGATTTCTCTGCAGTTAGCACTGGTATACATAGGCAAAAAGACCCCAAAGTTACCTGCCTCTCACAGCCTTACATTTGAGCTAACAATAATAATTCCCCAAAATATTAATATAGTTTTGACATCACTCATGGGGCTCTAAAGCACCCTCCACCTCTTAGGGTAACAACAACCCCTCATTTAGGATTTCCCCATCAGGTATACCAAATCAGTAATTCATAGGGTTGCAATAGCAACCTACTGTAACCCATACCACATCATTTGGGGGGGGGGCAATCCTCCACAAAAGCTTTCCGGGGCTCCAGAGATCTCTGAGAAGAGATGGAAATTTCCCCTTCCATGAACTTCCTTCAATTTGCCTATCATATAATATATTGAATCGAGGCATTTAAGTGGCAGGCTTAGGTAGACTAGTAGTAACTCCTGCTCCTTTGTGAGTGATTGTGGCTTGCCTGGAAAAGGCGGCTAGATCTAGTTTTGATAAGTAAGTCTGTATAGTTTGTATAAGCTTTTCCATTCCTTTGAGTGTCTGCTTTGTTGTACAGTAACAATTTCACTTCAGGCAGGGTACAGCTATGAGGAAGCAAAACAAGGGCATTGCAATCCCAATAAGAATTCTGACACACACCCCATGAAATTTTCCTCTAGTACCCAAATTTCTAGCATTCCAGAGATTGAAAACTGTTCATACTTGAAAACTGTTCATACCTGGAATTTGCTGTGTTCACATTCCCTTGGTAACTTTGTCTGCCCCTTTTCTTTGGAGACTTGATTGATTGTGTTGTCTAGATGGTGAAAAAAAATCCTCAAAGAATGAGGGTGGAATACCTTTTGTACAGATGAACTCCCACCGGGATTTTCCATATTCGGAAGAAAGGGGGCCGAAAACTACAAGTATTTTGTGATAACAGCTTTCACTGTTTCTCATGATATTTTTTAACAAATACATGAAAATGCACCTTACAGCCTGTTTGAACAACCAATTCAAATTGGGACTCATCCCGGAAGTCAAAATGTGATTGGTTGGATGTGTGCAGGGGCGGGCTTGCCAGCAACGAAGTGGACGGAGTCACCATTGTTGTCTTTCACGGAAGCGATTGTGTACTATTTTCAAGCAGCACAGCAAAAAAAAAATGTTTTTTAAGCATAAGACCACTCTTCCATGTTTCTCATTTAAGAAGGCAAAAAAAAAAGGGGGGGGAATGGAGGGATCTTTTAGGAAATAATAACACAGGTAATTCACTTGTGACCACCATCTTTTCTCACAGGCATACTCTGTGTGAACTTGAAACTCAGATAGCTTCCCATGCCAGTGATCTTGCGAATGCTGCTCTGCTGCGATAGTGAGTTAATGCACTATTTTCCGCAGTTAATTCTCCCATCTAGCTGTGCTAAATGCTATTTCTAAATGCTCAACTCAAGTTTGAAGTCACTATGATGTTAGAAATTTGGGGAGTGGAAGAAAAAATTAATTTGAAAAGGGAGGAACTCTTATTGGGGGGGCAGGAGATAGTCAGCATGGCATAGTGGTTTGAATGTTAGAGTATGACTGTGGAGAGCACATCTCGAATCCATGCACTCTCAGCCTCAGAAAACCCCACAACAGGTTCACCTTAGGGTCACTATAAGTCAAAAATGACTTGAAAGCACACAACAACAATGCCCTGATCACCACCACCACTTAACCACATCCTTACAAAAGTAAGTCTGTTTGTATAATGCCAGCAGTTCACCTACCTGGGAAGCATCATCTCCTCAGATGCCAAGATTGACAAAGAGATTGATCACAGATTAGCAAAGGGATATAGCGCATTTGGAAGACTTTACAAAAGAGTCTGGAGTAACAAACACCTGAGGCGAAGCACAAAAATCAGTGTGTATAGAGTCATTGAACTGTCTATTCTCCTTTACAGGTCTGAAACATGGGTCACCTATCACCACCACTTACGACACCTCGAATGCTTTCATCAGCGCTGTCTATGCACAATCCTAAATATACACTAGACTGACTATGTGAGGAATGTTGCTGTCCTTGAGCAAGCAGGGATCACCAGCATTGAGGCCATGATATTGAGAACACGGCTGCGCTGGGCAGGACATGTTTCTAGGATGGAGGACCATCGCCTCCCAAAAATAGTACTCTATGGTGAACTCGCCACGGGTCAGCATAAGAGGGGCACTCCAAAAAAGCAATACAAGGATTCCCTGAAACAACATCTCAGGCTTGGCTAAATTGATCACCAACAATGGTCCGCCCTGGCTTCACACCAGGAGGCATGGAGATGCACTATCCACAATGCTGCAGCTTTATTTGAGAACTCACACCGAACAAGTCTTGAAGAGAAACGACAACGCAGAAAGAATCACAACCTGGAAACATCACCTAAGGAGACCTTCTGCTGTGCTTTCTGCAACCGGACTTGTTTATCTCAGATTGGCATTTTCAATCATCAGGGCGCTTGCAGAAAGCACGGGATGAGTCCTTCCTGAATTTTTGTTGGTGAAGAAAAGACAGAGAGAGAGAGAGAGAGAGAGAGACACTTTTATGTTGTTGCTGAGTGTCTGCTTTGTTACACAAGAAAGATTTTGAAGCCATCCTGTTTCTTCATCTCAGGCTTTCGGTCAGACCAGTAACACCCACCCCACATGGTGAATGTCCTCTTCTACATCCAAAGAAGGTTGGACTTCAGCAGGGATGGGCAAAGTGGAGCCCTCTAGATGTCGCTGGACTGCATCTCCCAGAATTCACCACACCTTCTACTAGCCCAAACTGCTGGGAGGTGCAGTCCAACATCATCTGGGGGGATGTACTTTGTGATCCCCTGAACTATAGGATCCAAGATTGTTTCTACCTAACTGTGTTATTCAAATGGCTGTGAAAACCTCAGCAGCATTTTCCTTAACAGGTTTGCTAGGATGTAGCTAGTTATAGTCACCTACTAATAAAGAAATATAGGTGGAATAGTTCTAAATAACATTCTGTTTACCTACCCACATAATCCATATGGCTTTCTATATAAATAACTGAACACAGCTGTAATAAAACAAAACCGGATGGAATTTATCATAGAAATACAGCAATAAAGCAGATTGCACTAAGAACATTCCATTTGGACTAAAAATTCAGCAGGTAATTGCATTTGCTGTAGGTTTCCCAGCATTAACTCATTCCACTGTAAGTATGTTATATTAGGTTCTCAGAGTAGGTTTCCCTGTGTTTCTGTGTTTCAGCTAGACTAGTTAAAATACAAAAAAAAAAAAAAAAGACGCTTCCAGCCCCACATAAGGGTCAGAAATAGCAAACTTTGCAAGAGGCCACCTGAAAAAAAATTAGAATAGGAAGTACCCCTATTCTAGATAGAGCCCCCACCAGGAGGGCTTTAAGTCTTTCCTGGATGCCCCAGCATACCCGGTAGAATCATAGAATCATAGAGCTGGAAGAGACCATAAGGGCCATCTAGTCCAACTCCCTGCAACTCAGGAATACACAATCAAAGCATTCCCAACAGATGGCCATCCATCCTCTGTTTAAAAACCTCCAAAGGAGACTCAACCACACTCCAAGGCAGTGCATTCCACTGCTGAACAGCTCTTACTGTCAGGACGTTCTTCCTATGTTTAGGTGGAATCTCTTTTCCTGTTGTTTGAACCCATTGCTCTGTGTCCTAGTCTCTGGAGCAGCAGAAAACAAACTTGCTCCCTCTTCAATATGGCATCCTTTCAAGTATATAAACATGGCTGTCATGTCACATCTCAACCTTCTCTTTCCCCAGCTAAACATACCCAGCTCCCTAAGCCACTCCTCATAGGGTACTAGACCTTGGAAAGTTACTAAGTGGCAGCTTCTGTGAAATGGATCAGTGAAGCCACAGTAAGTTTTAGTTCCAAGGTACTAAACCTATTTTGGGGAATGAAGTTCAGCATTTTGAATAGCTCCTTTTTAAAATATGGACTGAAACCTGGAACAGGTTTACCACCCCATTAACATGAAAGTCCCCAGCTGCTGTTGAAGTTACTTTTTAAAACAATTCATTCCCATTACTTTTTACAATGATTGAAAAGTCTCCCTGGACCGTTACTCACTACAACAGGGGTGGGCAACTGTGGAAGGCTTGGTGGTGCATTAGCCCACCAGCTTGGAGGGCTACACACACACACACCCAAATGAAAATCATTTTTGCCCCCAAGATGCCCCAAAACAGTCTCTAGATGATGTGGGGCAAGGGCATTTCCACCATGCTTTGGGGGCTCTTTGAACTTCCTCCTCACTTCCTGTTTAATAAAGGTCCCACCTGGAGCTAAATTGTAATGCCCTCCCCCACAAAAAATAAAACCATGGTGGAAATGTTGTCTTTTCAAGGACAAATATTTTTTGAAAAACATATTTTTAACCTTTGGTGGTTCCAGGGTACCTCCAAATGGGGTGAAAATGCCCTCCGCACCCCCTAAAGGTAATTTTGGGGCATTTGGGAGCAATGCTTTGATCTCCAGGCATGTACCCCTCATGCTGCTGTTTGCCCATCCCTGCTGTACAATATTGAAGGAATAGCTCATTTTTATTTGTTTCACTGGCCAATGATTTTCTATTATTGCCCTTTTTGAGATATTGAGAAAGAGAGAGAGAGAGAAAGGTCTTTTGATTGATAGGAGAATGGCATAAAACCTCAAACATTCTTGTCAAAAATAACTTTCGGAGGGGGAGTGTTATGTCTTCTGGGTTCCTTCCTGCTTCTGCTGAGTAGGAAACAGGACCCCTAGAGACCATCTACACTGCCATCACCCATTGATTTAAATCACTATGACCAATAATTCAGTGGGAAATTACTAGGGACTGACTTTCACTTTGCACTCTGAAACTGCAGAGATTTTTCCTCCCCTTCTTGGGGGATGAACATTCAAAACGAGCCAGACACATGAAAAAAGTGTGGAAGAAGGAAAACTTTAAATGAAGTTTTATTCTAAGCAAGAATCTACATAGTGAAAGGGTATCTCAGTTTACACTAAAGGCGCCTTCCTTCAGGTAGTCTGAGGACTTTATCAGACAAGCCTCTTTAAACGTTCTTTTGTTGGCATAAAAAATCCCATTTTTATGGCAGCAAAAGAATGCACCACCACCACCACCACACTTACCTTCTCTCCTGGTAAAGGCTTCCCCAGCAATGAAGAAGAAGTGGACGGAGCTCCATTCACTTCCTGGAATGAAATCCTGCAGATTCTCATGAGAATACATAGCGTGGGAAATTAAAACAAAATTAACAGAGAGAAGGTTTTTTAAAAGCACAGGAACACACTTTAAAAGTCCCAAGTAACCTGGGGAGGTTCATAAAAAGTGTGTCACTTACCTGGATGTCACAATCTCACCCAGAAGTCTTCATTCTGGACCAGCCATTCATGCTGCATTCATGTGAGTACAATGACGCGAGGTTTCACATGCTGGCAATGCTGGCACTAAAGTGCCACAGAGGGACAATTGACAGGTTCAGCCATCAGTTTAAAAGTACAGGTTTTGGCCAGGACATAAACACAAAAGGGTGACGTCATGTGGTACGTGCGCCTTTTTGCATTTATGTGGCATCATTATGACACCATATTTAGTGTGCCTGATAAAGTCCTAAGTCATTCCAGCCAAGTTTTTAAAAAAACATGATTTCCCTGACACATCTAAGCTAAACCATCCCTATTCTACTCACGAGGACAGGGCCGGTTTAAGGAATTTTGGGGGACCCATATGGGCCAGTTTAAGGGATTTTGGGGGGGACCTGCAATGCTTTATTTTGGGGGCCCATATGTTTATCTCAGGAACCTATTCACAATACAAGATATTCAGATTGCTACTAATAATATATTTGCAGGAGGAGGGTTATGAAAACCCCCCCCAATGATGGGGGCCTCTGTGGCTGCAGGGGCTGCAGGGCTCTTAAACCGGCATGACTGTCAGTCATCTTCCCCCCCAGCATACAAGCTCCCCACATAAGTTGCCCTTCTCCCCCCCCCGCACCATCCCACTTCCCGCCCAGTCTGCACAGAGGTGCCCCACATTCCCAAGCAAAGAAGCCTCCCCTGAGCAACCCCATGCCTCTCAGGTGGAGACCCTGTCGGGAGGTGCTCCCCCCTCCAGCCCAGGTGCCTCACCTTGGCTCTCTGCAGGCGGCTCAGCCGCAGCTTGTGGACGAAAGGGTTGGCAGCGGTGGTGGTGGGGCTCCTCCTGCTCCTCCTCCTCTTCTTCCTTCGGGGGCCTCCAGCACCACCTCCCCCCTCCGTGGCCGGACCCCCCTTCCAGGCTGCCCTTCTTCTAGCCTGGGACTTCTCCCCAAGGCCAGAGCCCGGGCGAGGAGATGGAGAGAGAGAGGGAGGGAAGGAGGGGTGGGCAGGTGGGCGGCAGGAAGGACTCCCCAGCACCGGACCCTGGCGGAAGGGAGCCAGGATGCTAGAGGGAGGAGGAGGAGGAGGGACCACAGCCGAGCTGAGGCAGGGGGACGGGCTTTGGGTTTGGAGGAAGTGGATGGAGGAGGGGGACTCATGGGGGCCCTGCTGTGTCTGGGGCCCCCCGCCAATGCAGATTTGGCAGAATGGTTAAACTGGCCCTGCATGAGGAGGTGCAGTTCTGAGTCTTGATTTCCATGGGGGCTGGGAGCCAGGGTGTTGTCAGCCCAATCTACTGACAGCATCCACTTAGATGGGATGGAATCCCCCCCCCCATGTTGTCTTCCTTTGTTCTCTCTCTGTATAGCATGGCACCCAGAAGTTTTATCACTTTTCCTTCAAAACATCTGGAAGCATTTTCAAGCTGGTCATCTCATTGGGTCAGTGTTTCTGATGCTCTTCTGATGCTAACCCCCCCCAACAAATGTAACTTAATCTGACTCATCCTCAAACTTTTGTTTACCTGGAGGAAAGGCTGTCCCCTCAATTGTCCCAGATAATGGTAGGAACCCATTATCACAGGGGGAATCTCAGCATTGGTAAGCAAATGGTACACGATTTTAGAATGCCTCAAAAATTCATCAAAAAATCATTTGAAGAAAACATTTCTCAAGCCCTCATTAGGCTATCCTCACTATCCCCATTACTTTTGAAATGTAATTTTGTTATGACCTTGATTACCAAGTCAAGGAGATTATCAGACAGGAATGCAAAAAGTGTTCCTGTCTCACAATCTCCAATCCTGCCCCTTTCCTGGCACAATAACTCTCCACACCACACTTACCTTCTTTCCTGTAGACAGACAGCCCAGAAATCTAACAGAGCTCCATTCACTTCCTGGAATGAGATCCCGCCCATTCTCGCAAGAAGATGCAGGAGCTGGAAATTCAAAAATAAAAACAAAAATACAACAAAAAACTTACAAAAAGTACATATGCATACTTCCAACTAAACCAGGGAAGTTTTAAAAAGTGTGCCACTTACCTGGATGTCTTGATCTCACCCAGACATGTTCTGGCAGGGTCGCCATTGACGCTACATTCACAAGAGTTAACTGCTCTGAAGTTTTTCACGCTGGCAATGCCAGCACCAAATTGCAATGGGGGATCTATTGATGGCTCACCCCATCTGTGATGATCAGGCGCACCAACCGAATTTATGTCACCACTCAGCCTGGCCACCTTGTCACTTACGCTGCCATCACAGTTGTGACACAGGGGTTTTTCACCTTCCACTGCTGCCACCAAACTAATAAACTGTGGAGACTGCAGTTCCACAATTAGATGGATAATACTTGCATCTGTGTGTGGGTGTTCACAGGATTAGCATGCCTATTATGTATCAGTAAGGCCAAATAAATCCATGAGGAGACTGGATATGAATAATAAACATAAAGTTAGGTTTATTGTTTTAACAAGATAACAGAACTACTTTGGTATTTATTTTTGACCAGCTTCTTTTCCTCCTAGTACATAGTCTTCCTGCACTTCCTGACGGATGGCCATCCAGCCTCTGTTTGGGGACCTCCAAGGAAGGAGACCCCATCTACATGACAAAATGATTTTGATAACAATATGAAATTCAATACAGAGAAATGTAAGGTACTGCACTTAGGGCAGAAAAATGAAATGCATAGATATAGGATGGGGGAGACCTGGCTGAATGAGACTACATGTGAAAGGGATCTAGGAGTCCTAGTAGACCACAAGTTGAACTTGAGTCAACAGAGTGATGCGGCAGCTAAAAAAGCCAATGCGATTTTGGGCTGCATCAATAGAAGTATAGTGTCCAAATCAAGAGAAGTAATAGTGCCGCTCTATTCTGCCTTGGTCATGCCTCACCTAGAATACTGTGTCCAGTTCTGGGCACCACAATTCAAAAAGGATATGGACAAATTGGAGCGTGTCCAGAGGAGGGCGACTAGGGTGGTGGGCTGTCTGGAGGCCATGCCTTGTGGGGAGGGACTTGGGGTGCTGGGTATGTTTAGCCTGGAGAAGAGACGATATGATAGCCCTGTTTAAGTATTTGAAGGGGTGTCACATTGAGGATGGAGCAGGCTTGTTTTCTGCTGCTCCACAGACTGGAACACGGAGCAATGGATGCAAGCTACAGGAACAGAGATTCCACCTCAACGTTAGGAGGAAGTTTTTGACAGTAAGAGCTATTCGGCAGTGGAAGACACTCCCTCGGAGCGTGGTGGGGTCTCCTTCTTTGGATGCCTTTAGACAGAGGCGTGGCAGGGGGTTGGACTGGATGGCCCTTGTGGCCTCTTCTAACTCTACGAGTCTATGATTCTATGATACATACATTCTTTCAGCTACAGTCACTTTCCAGCCTCTCCTCAACACATCACATCTTTTATTCTTTCTCTTTCAATTGTCATCTCTCTTTTCAACTCTCATTCTCTGTTCTCTTCCAACTGTCATCCAGACTTAAAACATCCAGAAGCCCCTCCTCTTTCAGTGACACCAACGGAACGCAAAAGGATGACATCATCTGATATTGCCGTCCTTTTATGTTCCTCTGGCATCATTATGGCACCACATTAGCCGTGTCTGATAATCTTCCAAGGTAACTCTTCAAGTAACTACGTTACTTGTTAATTCATTACTTCCAAGCTCTACAAAAATATATAGGCATTTCTCCCCAGGGTCTCCAAATAGTTAGTAATTAGGCCTATCAGGTTCTGGAAAAGTGTTCTTTCTTGCACCTATACATCCTCTTTTTTATATATCCTACAACATTCAGGGAGAGAGAGAGAGAGAGAGAGAGAGAGAAATACAAGATACAAATCCTGTTTATTTTTGCAAAGTGATGCTTCTCCAAATCTTTCTGAGACTATAGTCTTCAAGATTCTCACATTAGTTTAAAAAATGAGAACTGGAAAAAAGAGATGGAGAATGAGCAATGTCATATATCTAGCCATAAACCCAAAGAAATGACAAAATGTAATAATAATAATAAAACCCTGTAGGAAGGGGCTTCTTCCTCCCCTTAAGGTGGTAAAGAAAAGAAGATAGGACCGATAATAATGTTAGGGGAGCAGAATCTTGCTTAGGCTGATGAATGAAAGGGACTGGCAGCTTGTAGAAACAATAGTCTGTGGGGGCAAGCTGTTGGGAATGTGTCAGACATAATTAATCTTACTGGTCTTGTTTTGCTTGAAGACTGCCATACTGAAACGATATAATCCATCATAACTTTTTCATGCCAGTTCTTCCATTTTTGATTATGGGCAAGAAGCCCCCTCGAAACCAAAGCATGGCTTCACAAAAATGCTTGTGCAGGATTATGGATAGAGTAAAACCTATAGGGGCCTAAATACCCTAAAGGTACCAGATTCTATCTGTTCTTGGAAGCTAAGCAGGGTCAGCCTTGGTTAGTACTTAGATGGGACACTGCAAACAAATACCAGGTGCTGCAGGGTATACTTCAGAGAAAGGAACTGGCAAAATCACTTCTTAATTCCCTGCCAAAGAGAACCCTATGAAATTCATGGGGTTGCCATAAGTCAACAGGTGACTTGAAGGTGTGTCCGTGCACACAGACAAAACCTGTAGGGTGAAGACTTAGTGTATGTGTGTGGCACAGTATAAAGTGGATGGTGCCATTTCAAATCAAATCAAATTTTATTGCTTTTGACCAAAGGTCATTGCACAGCTCACACAACAATATATATATAACAATACAGATAAAATATATCTATAATAGAAAATAACCCTTATATCTAATAGAGAATTCCTAAATTTAATTTTTAAAATAATTAAATAATTAAAATAAAATACATTGTAAAATAAAGTAATTAATATACATTATACATTATTATATCAAATAAAGGTTTATCAAATATAGCCATCACCTTTGCAGTTTATAGCCATCTCTGCAATATACTTTTTCCTAATTTTTTTTGCTGCTAGAGCAAACAGAGCTACTTTCCAGGTTACATATTTATTCAGGTCCAATAGAAGGTAAAGAACCACGTCGTGTGGGTTCTGACCAGGACTAGTTTCTATTAGAATTGTGATGAACTTTTCTCTTGGTTCTTTATAGAGAGGGCAAAATAACATATAGTGGACAAGATCTTCTACTTCTTGGCAACCATATATACATATACGTTCCTTTGTTGGAATACCTCTGTGCCTTCCATCTCTGTATGCTGTGTCTATCATATTTAATCTTAGTTCAGTGAAAGCCTTTCGTAAGTTTACAAATGTTAAGTTATTAAAATAATATGGATAATTACAAAATTTCTTAAGTTCATAGTATAGGGGAGCACATGGGGACAAGAAAACAGTATTAAGATCCTTTTGTATAGATATTTCAGTTATTGTATTCTTAATAGACTTTACCTGCGCTTTCAATTGAAGTTTTTTAATTTTGTCTAAAGAAATTCCATATTTAATAACCAATTGCGCTGCCTGATGTACCCAGTTTTTATTGGGCATGCTATTATTCAGTTCTAACAAACATTTTTTTGGAAGTCTATTATTGTCCATCCCCTGTACTTTGAACCAATAACATAAAATTCTCTTGTCTATTTGGCTTTCTAAACTCAGCGTGTTGGTTTCCAGTCTAAGCATGGCAGTTGGTGTATCTCTGGGGAGGCCCAACAATGACCGCAAGAAATAGTTCTGGGGGGATTCCATACTTATGATGTTTGATTTACTTGTAGTACCCCAGATTTCAGCCCCATAAAGGGATTGTGCCATTGTTTTGGCTTTATATACTATAATAGCAGGGTTTACTAGATTTCCCCCTCTAGTTGAAGCAAACTTTAATGTTGCCTTTGCCGATCTATAAGATTGTACTTTTATATTTAGCGTTTGTTCCTTCCAAAAAGTTGTATCTGAATATATTAGACCTAAATATCTGAATGATTTCACTTGGCTTATGATTTTTCCATCTAAGTGCCAAATATGTTTTTTAGGTCGTTTTCCAAAGACCATAACTTTGGTTTTATCATAATTGATTGTCAATTTGTTGTTTTTGCAGTATGAAGAAAATTTCGTGAAGAGTCTTCTTAAACCTACCTCCGTTCTAGATACTAATACTAAGTCATCTGCATACATTAACAAAGAAATTTTGGCATCAAGGATTGTGACAGGGGCATATTGCAAACCCTCCAGTTCTTTTACAATGTCATTAATAAAGAAGTTAAACAGAAAAGGTGCTAAGATGCATCCCTGCTTAACTCCTACAGATGCAATAATCTTTGGAGTAAGATGTCCCATTAGGTCTATTTTAACCTGTAATGATGTGTCAGTATACAGAGATTTTATTAGAAATAATAAACGGTGGTCGATATTTGTTTTCTCCAATTTCTGCCACAACAAAGGTCTAGAGATCGAGTCAAACGCAGATTTCAAATCAACAAATGCAACATACAGTTTTTGTTTTAGATTATGAACATATTTGCACATTAAGAAGTTTAGCACAAAACATAAATCAATGGTTGACTTCCCCTTTTGAAAACCAGCTTGTTCTTCTGCCAATACATTATAATTATTTACCCAATCTTCTATTTTTTCCAGAAGGTACCTAGCATACAGTTTAGAGGCAATATCCAGAAGGCTAATGGGCCTATAATTAGCTGGGTCTTTCTTATCACCTTTTTTATATATAGGGGCAATAATACTCAATTTCCAACCCTCTGGGATGCGTCCAGAACGGTTTATATGGGTAAACAATTTTGCAAGTACTGGGGACCAATAATCCAGTTTTGCCTTGTATAATTCGGTGGGTATCATATCCTCACCGGGAGCTTTGTTGTTAGATTGCCTACTTATTATTCCCTTAATTTGGCTTGCAGTAACTTCGGGCCATTCAGGAGTGTCTATTGGATTTACAGGATGGATTGAGTGTGAGAGGCTGTGGTAGGAGTTGTAAATGTTAGTGAAATAATTCTCCCACTCTTTCCCTTGCACTGCAGCCTCTAGCGTATAGTTTGATGTTCTAGTACCAGCGGCTATTAAGTGCCAAAATTTTTGGGAGTCTTTTTGAATAGCTGCCTCTCCCAATTCTCTCCACTGTACCTCATAGTATTTTTGTTTCTTTTCTTTAAGTAATTTTTTATAGTTTTGCCGTAAGCGGACTATTTGATTTGAGGTGTTTCCTTTGGTATCCTTAATCTTCAATTTTCTAATTTCATTGGCTAAGTTTTTTTTGGAGTCTAAACAGTCCTGATCAAACCATGTCCTAGGTTTAATTCTGGTGTTTTGGGGAACATAAGATGCACTCAATAAAGGTTTTATTTGTGATGTTAAATCCTGATATGCACTTATAACATCATTTGATTCTTGAAGGATGTTTTCCCTGAGTTTCACAAATTTAGGAGAGTCAAGAGTCTTGCAAATCTTCTCCTGAAGCTGGCCATTCCATTTTAACCTCCTATTGCCAAGAATCTCATATTGGGTTTGATCTATTACTCTTGGTTTTTCCTTCAATGGCGTTTGTGGTAGCATCAGTTCAAGCGGAAAATGGTCGCTCTCAGCTCTTGTTACTATTCTAAATGTGTTTCTGTCAATTGGTGTATTATTGGAAGTTAGTATGTAATCAATAGTACTGAAATGGCCTCTAGCAGAAATATATGTGAAATTTCCCTCTCGGTCTCCTGCTCCATGTCCGTTACATATCAGTAAATTGTGTTTCATTATAAGTGCACAAAGATGTTTTCCAGCGTGATTATGGGTTGTGTCCCTGGATGCTCTTTGGTATATTTCGGGTGTGTCATCAAGGGGAAGTCCAAATGCTATTTTATTTGAAGAAGTGATACCTATACGTGCATTGAAATCACCTCCTATGATCACCCATGAATTGGGGGTCATGCTATCTATTTCTTCTAGCACTTCATCAAAGGTTTCCCACAAGTGGTCTTTGTTAGTGCTAGATTTTGATGGAGGGATATAGGTACAGACTAGGTAGACAGTTTCAGAAAAGATGTTAGTGATGGATATAACCAAAAAATTGGGAGAGGATAATGATGGATGTTGACAAACTGTGCCTGTCAATGTGGTTGAGATTAATATTGCAAGGCCTCCAATTGCTCTTCCAAATTTTGCAGTTTTTAGAGCTGGAGTAGTGTATGTTGAAAATCCCTGCACAGTAATTCCACCCTCATTTTGAACCCACGTTTCTTGTAGAAGAATGATCTCATAAGTCTGCAGAAATGTTATAAAATTTTCATCTTGGGTCTTATTTTGCCAGCCGGCAATGTTCCATGAGATAAGTCTAATTGGGTTGGTATGTGGTCAGGAGTATTCTCCTTGACTCTTACACATTTCAGATGGTAAATGGGCATCATTAGTTATTACTGCAGTGTTGTTATCCTTTCTAAAGTAAGCCCGAATGTCCTCAGATTTTAATTTATTATCTGGTGAGATTCTGTTGATGATGTTGTTTTCTATTTCAGGCTGTTTTGTATACCTTGTTGTGGTCTTATTTAACTGGACTTTAGGGAGCATGTTATTTATATATTCTGCTTCACAGAGTTTGTTTAATTGAGCTTGAAGGGAGTTAAGCCTACCTATGATAACCAATTTATCAAGTAGGGGAAGTTTCTTAAATGAATTTATTAAACCTTCCTCTTCCGGGATCTCTGTCTCAAGGCATGGCGGAGAATTCTCTATTTTATTTTCATTATTGTCTTGGATATCATCCAGACAAATCAAGTCCCCAACATCTGGTGTCTGTTTTAATTGGTTAGTTTTCTTAGCAGGTCTTTTTTTTGCTTGGATTAACTGAGGGTCTAGTAGGGGGTAAGGCGTTGGATGACCAAAGACTCTTCTAACCTCCATCTGATGATGCCGAAATATATTTCTTAGTTTATAGATCCTTGCAGTGATAAGATCATTGTTGAATGTTACAAGGGCTCTTGCTGTTTTATAATTATAGAAGAGGTACTCTATTCTTACAATATCCTTTTCCCTTAGGAGGCTTATCCCAGAAGCTTCCAACTGGTGTATAAAGTGTTTTTTCCTTTGAGGTCCTGTTATTATGCCATACGGTTTTGGATAATTTATAAAAGCCAATTGTGTTTTTTTTAGTACTAACGCGTGGGGAAAATTATTGAGTTTGGTACAAGGTTTCTGTGATTCAGTTTTCTTAGACAAGTCGGTTTCGTTGTTATTTATAACTCCCTTTTCTTTGATTAATAAACTCTGTTCATGCTGCCTTAACGTGCAGCTAGAATCCGTCAGGCTATTTATTTGTAGGGATTCAGTTATGTCTGTTTTATGTTTTATGTCTGTTTTATGATCCCTAGTTTTCATTCTTATTACTGTCTTTTTAGGTTTTTTATTTTTTTGTGTAATTTTAGATTCTAAGATCTTGAACAGTGTTTTGAAATTGAAGTTTATGAATCTTTTCATTTTAATAAACTCTTTCTTTTGATGATCAGTATTTAAGGTCTTTGTACAATTTTTTTCTTTTATCCTTCTACGCTTCATCACACTTTTCCTTGATTTTGATTCAGATTGATTTTTACTTTTACTTTTGGCAATAGTGTCGGTTTGGTTTTGCAGTTCAGCGTTTTTGATCGTTGTTTTAGCCTCTTTAGGTGGGGCCACTTTCAGAATGCCTTCACCTATCAAATGACAGATAATCTCAATATTTGCCTTTATGGTGCCAATTATGTTACCATGGGCTTTTAAGATATCAAGTATGTCTTGAATTGAATCTATTCTGGTGTTATCTTCACCTGTCTTATTCCCAGTTGGTTGCTTTAAATCTATTTCACTTATGGTTTCATGATCATTTTGGGTTTCTGCCTCCAAAGCTAGTAACTGCTTCATAATTTTTTCTCTACGCTCTTGGGATTCGGCTATTATTTTTTTTTTTCATTTCTTAACAATTCATCAAGGGGAGGTAGGTCCTCAAAAAATGTCATCAGGCTCTCATCATGGTTTGAGTGGTTACTATTTATTTCAGGTGTCTTTTCACTCCCCTTTTCTTGTAAGTCACCAGTTGTTGCTTCCTCCATATTTAGATTAGTTATAGTGGGAGGGGACTTATCTATTTCTAGGTTGGAGCTATCTACATTTATTTTTGGTTGAGCTTCATTCTTTTCGGTCTCCGTAATAGATTTCCTTTTCCCCCTTTGTTTTCTCTCCTTAATCCCGGTTGCTTTATCCCTTTTACTACCAGCTATTGTAACATAGGACCACATTGATTGGTTTGTTGCACTTGCTATGCCTTTGTTATATTTGCCATTCTTTTTTTGACTTCTGGTAGAGACCATTTTATGCACTCGTCACAGGATCTAGTTCAACCAAGTTTCCCTGGGAAGAATATTTTGTTGTGATGGCTAGTCAGTTCCAAATGTTAAAATTATTTCCGAACTGTTTCTAGTCTAATAATATAAATTTTAAAATGGGATAAAACAAGATTAATAATAATAAGAAGAAGAATAAGAATAGAATTAAAATTAATGTTCCTTAATTTCACTCTAAGTATGGTCCCCAGGGGGATAAGAGTGTCAAGAGCTGAACCCTAGGGTTGCACCCTACTCACTTTTATAGTCCTGTGCCTGGCTCTTCAAAGGCCACGCTGCCACTGCTGGCAGTTTGCCTTTCCTGGCCAAGCCTCCTCTTACTTCTGCCGGGCTAATCACACTCCCTGGTCCCAGTGTTGTGGGGAGAAGGGCTTGACTCCTGGCTCAGCGTCTCTGGCTGCTCCTGCTTGCAGTGTCTCTGAGGGGGAAGAGCTTTTAAGAAGTTTGCCTTCCCTGGCCACGCCTCCTCTTGCTTCTGTCACACTCCCCGGCCCCAAAGGTCTCGACTCCCGGTTCAGTATCTCCGGCCACTCCCGCCTGCAATGAGTTGCCCCAGATGGTGTCTCCGAAGCCAACTCCGTCCAGACAAGCAAAGCAAGGCACCCGGGGCGACCAGGAGCCTCCGGCCAGGTGGACACAGGGCGGGGCAGCCAAACAGCAACAAGTAAAAGGCAGGTTTACTTATGTGGTCCCAAGGGGAAATGCTTAGTACTTGCTTGCTAAGGTGATGGCAGGTGCTTCTGGTGCCATTTCAGATCATTGCTAAGAGGAAATATTGTTTTCCATGGTGGGGGAGGGACTCCATGCAAGTAGAAAGCTAGTAGAGCAAGGAGACATGATGTTACCTTTTATGCCAATTTTCAGCTTGGCAATAAGTATTATTTTTCTAGAAAGCATTAAAAAAATGTATTCTCCTCCTACAGTATGGAGTGGTAATGTCTGTTCTACCAAGACAGAATTCTACCACCTCATTCTGCTACATGTGAAGACACAATGAAAGCCAAGACTACTTTCATATTCTTAGTACTTTGGTTACTTTTTAAAAATCTCAGTGCTAGAAGCCACTGACCAAAAGACATTCTCCTCTAGTCTACTTCACTGTGCCCTCAACATCCACAGAAGAGCATAAGGCAGGAGCATACTGCATAGCAGAAATCAGCACATGAACTATGTGGTATTTCTCCTCCTCCATTTAGTGAGACTACTCCCCATATCTATAAGAGTAAATAAGAAGCTACAGCTACACTGCAAAAGGAGTGAAGCTGTCCCTCCTTAAACTGCCATCATGTAATGCCATAGTTACTGCATAACGAAACTGATTACACATAACTAATCATTTGAACTGGGCTACTTCCCAGGTGTGGTATGATGTTTAGTCTACTGTAATATTTTGCTTGCTGAAAAATATTGTGCTAACCTAGACTTTTTTTAAAAATATAGGTTGATCCCCATATCTGTGGGAAATACATTTCAAGACAGACACACACACTGTGGATACCTGAACCCATGGATAAAAGGAAAACCCTATTATATTCAATGAGATGAATGCTGGTAGTTGACCGTAAAATTATATGGGAGGACCTAAAAATGCCTAGAGAGAACATATTTTTTGAGATGTGGAAAAGTGAAACCATAGATACTGACTCTGTGGATACAGAGGTCAACCTATACATTTTTTTTTCTCAGCATGTCTAGAAAACAAACGTGATTTTTTTTCACATCTTCAATTTTTATCTATTACAGCTTGGGGGGCTTTTCTTTATGAGCAGGAAAAACAGCAGTTTGTTTGTGTGTCCATATGTGTATGCACAGATGTGGGTAGACAAACACAAGTATATGTGTGTTTTGTTCTTTGAATGCAGCCTTGCTGTTCAATCCACTTTAATTTCAGTCTCCATATTGCTGGAATTCTCTTAACTGCTGTATAGTTTTGTGAAGCAGGCTACTGAATGTTGTGTGCTCATTTGTATGTATGCCTTTTGGGCCTTGGCTGGCAGCAATGTCCACAGATCTTTCCAGGATGACATGATTTGCCTCTCTGCGTTATATAAACATCACCCAGAGACAAATGTAGCCCATAATGCCATATCTAAAAATTGCCCAAATTGGCAAAGCTAGACAAACTCTCCTAGTTCTTTTAAAAGCAATATTGCACAGTCACTTTTTGTTGTTTTCTTTACTGAACAAGGACATGAAAGCTTGGAGGTTTTACTGTCTTTGCTTTTCTTTTTTGTCTTTTAGCAAGGAGACTGCTATTTTAAAGAGAGGATGGAGGAAAGGAAGAAAAGAAGGAAAAAGAGAGGAGGAGACGGGAGGAGAGGGAGAGAGATCAACCATACCATACCCTCTGTCTCAGTTTGACAGAGAGCATCCTGATTAGTCCTCTATCATCCTACTTTTCAGCTGCTTTTAAAATATCCAGGTTTCTCTCTCCAACTCTGACTTTCCCCTTTCATTCAGGCTTACTTCAGTTGCTACAAACCCAGTTCAAAGTGCAAAAGTAGTAGTCTGTGTTCAGTGTAGTGGAGGGAGAGGAGAGGAGGAGTGGAATCGTGCCCTTCTCTGTAGTCTCTGCCAAAATCAAACCGTTGCAGCCTCTCCTGGCTTGTCTGTCCTTCCTCATGAATAACGTTTGCTGTCCTGACCACACTCTTAGGTTGCTTTGCCACATATGTTCTGGTATCCATCTGTGAATTGTTGGAGGGTATAGCATATTTTTATAGATAATCTTATATTCTCAGTCAACAGTGATAAATAAGAAACCTGGTAGGCTAAAACAAAATTAGTCCATCATCCTGTTTCTAGCAATGTTCAGGAAGGCAAGAGGAACTGAAGGCAATAGCCGTCTTCCATCATTTGCCCCTATAATCTGGTAGTCAGAGATATAGTGCATCTGAACATGGAGGTTCCCTTTAGTGATCATAGTTTATAGACAGTGACAGAAACTCTAGGAACTCACCTAACTGAAGCCACCAAAACTAACAACCATCAGTGCATCTTATGAAAATGACTCTCTTTACATCTATGCATGTCATGCACAGTTGTCCCTTCATATTCGCTGGGGTTTGGTTCCAGAACCCCCGTGGATACCAAAATCCATGAATACTCAAGTCCCATTATATGCAATGGCATAGCAAAATGGTGTCCCTTATATAAGATGGAAAAATCAAAGTTTGCTTTTTCGATTATTATTTTTTTTAAGAATATTTTCAAGCCGTGAATACTTAAATCTGTGGATACCAAATCCGTGGATATTAAGGGACAACTGTATATAAATGTAAAATAAATGTCTGGGATTCAAAAGGGCCCATAAAAGAATCATAGAATCATAAAGTTGGAAGAGACCACAAGGGCCATCCAGTCCAATTTCCTGCCATACAGGAATACACAATCAAATCATTCCCAACAGATGGCCATCCAGCCTCTGCTTAAAAACCTCCAAAGAAGGAGACCCCACCACACTATGAGGCAGTGTATTCCACTTCTGAACAGCTCTTACTTAGGTGGAATCTCTTTTCCTGTAGTTTGAACCCATTGCTCCGTGTCCTAGTCTCTGGAGCAGCAGAAAACAAGCTTGCTCCATCCTCAGTATGACATCCCTTTAAATATTTAAACATGGATATAATGGCACCTCTTAACCTTCTCTTCTCTAGACTAAACATTCCCAGCTCCCTAAGCTGCTCCTCATAGGGCATGGCTTCCATAACTCCCACCATCCTGGTTGTCCTCCTCTGGACACGTTCCAGCTTCTCAATATCCTTCCAGAATTGTGGTGCCCAGAACTGGAGGCAATATTCCAGGTGAAGTCAGAAAATACTTCCATATATCCGGACACGTTCCAGCTTCTTGCCTGCAGGCAGCGTAACAAGTAGCAATGAGAAAGTAGAACCAGAAAAGCTTAGATCATCTATAAGAACAGTGTAAGATGCACAAAGCATTTGAGCAAGCAGATTAAGATCTTGGTCTTTTCCTATGAAGTCAAGGAAGACCATCATGGGAGAAAAGTTGGCAAGAGCATTGGTCTCCACCATGGCCAACATTTTATTTTATTTTATTTATATTTTACCTTTCCCCCTGCTATCAGGCTCAGTCCCTGATGGATTCTCTCCCCACCATTTCCATGTGGTGCTGCAACATTGCTATTAATTGTGTTTTCATTTCTTACTGCTGACTAACAAGGATTTGAAATGACTGTAAGGAAAAGGGAGGATACCGGCCACTGGAGAGCCGGGAGATAAGTGCAGCTGCATTTCGGAGCTTGGGAAAAGGAGGCTGAATGACTGCATGGGAAAAGGAGGGCAGAAGATGATGGATAGCCAATAATTTTCTAGACTGCCAGATGTTATAGATGGTCAAATGCTTTTAGTCTACTGCTTGTCCTTTGAATTCTCATTCTGAGCAACGACTTGGTATGTTATGCTTTCTGGATTACTGTGCCAATAACATTTTCTGTTTAACTCTAAAACTGCTGATCAATGCATCTGGGAATGCAAGTACCTGACACTTGCCCAAACCCCAAGGTGGCTTCTAGACAATTAAAAGAAGGTACGGGGGGGGGAGACAAACAAACAAACAAAGAAATGTACAAACTTTTTTAAAAATAAGCAAACAACTTTATTAAAAACACAAAGTTAAAACAATTCAAAACACATTTAAAACATAATTTTAAAAAGATAAAAGCAGATTCCCATTCTGGCACATTAATTACGGTATAAGCCAAAGGCCTAATTAAATAAGAAGGTATTTGCCTGACAGCAGAAAGAGAAGAGAGAAGGAGCCTACTGAACTTCCAGCAGAAGGGACTTCCACATTTGGTCCTTGCAAAGCAGATTAGACCCTTCACATGTCAGTATGGCAAAGTGGTTTGAGTGCTGGACTATGACTCTGGAGACCAGGGTTCGAATCCCTGCTCGGGCATGAAAATCCACTGGTCACTAGGTGTCAGAAATGACTTGAAGGCACACAGCAACCAGAACCACCCCCCTTCATGTTGATGCAAATAGCAGGTATGGGGTCCTGATCCAGATTTGCACCACAGAGGGGGGAAGGTATCACAGTGCTGTCCCTCACAACCTATACCAGAGTGTCTCTACTTCTGGGAGACAACCTTATACTCCAGACCAATTCTTGCAACTCTGAAAATATGTACATTCAAGACTATGGCAGCTCCACATGCAGTTTGGACAACACATTCCAGACTTTCAGACTTTTCTGTCATGGCTACCTTTATCTCCCCCTCGTTTTCCACTGCGACCCTCAATACCTGTTGTTTTGCATAAGATCTGATTTCTGGAAGAGTTTGGGAGACCTCAGAAGCTTGCTCAGTACTTTGTGACATTTTTTGTTGATCCCAATGAAGGCATTGCCCAGCTGTGACTTAAAAGATGGAACTCTTTAACCACCAGATCAATCTTATTGACCACAGTGTTGGTGATAACAGACATGTGAAAACATAGTTAATAAGACAGCCTAGTTTGAGTGACCACCTCCTTTATCAGTGGAACCAGAAAGAGGAGTCTTATAAAGTGATAAGCAAACACAATTTATTATTGTCAGAACTGAACTGCCTCATCAGGAGCCCATTAAAATACACCAAGATAATCTCATTGGCTTTCCTTTCTGTTCAGTTTGTCTTGGTACAAATTAACTTGTTCCCTCTCCATTTGAAGGAGAAGGGCTCAGTGGTAGAGTACAGTATATCTCCACTTGAATATTCTGGTATGTTGTTGTTGTTGTTGTTGTTATTCATTTATATCCCACCTTTTTTCCAATAGTGGGACTCAAGGAGGCTAACAACATACTTAAAACAATACAAATTAAAAACCAGCCAGAATAAAAGTATAAATATAAGATTAAAAAACAATTTATGAGGTTAAACATTAAACATAAAAAATATTAAAATGCATTAAAAGACTGTATACAAACCTTAAAAACAGCACCACACAGCATTAAAAGTCCAACCCTAGTCAGTTTGTAAAAGCCTGATGGCACAGAAATGTTTTGACCTGCCTATGGAAGGAGAGCAAGGACAGGGCCATCCTGGCCTCTCTGGGGAGGGAGTTCTAAAGTCTGTGAGCAGCCATTGAGAAGGACCTCTCCTCTGTTCCCACCAAATGAGCCTGAGAAGGTGGTGGGACAGAGAGAAGAGATTCTCCAAATGATTTTAGAGCTCATAAATGGCCTCATTCCTACAGGTTAAAGGGATCTCAAGAAAGCAGCAATGGTGCCCAAGAAAAGAAATGCAGAATTGTAATATAATGGCCAAGTGAGGCTTCCCTAATCAGTACTTTTTGCGAGCTGAGCCCAAACTGCCCTTAACATTTGATAATAGATTATTTTGTGAGTTGTTAAAATATTTTCATCACCAGGTTTAGAAAGTGTGATTTTTTTCCCCTCATACATTTCTAATGACTTTATTATCTATGGCCTAAATCCTGTTGCTCATTCCAACTACAATAGACCCATACCCTACAACATTTCACAGATGAAAACCGGGACATTTGAGGCCAAGTAACATTAGAGTGTGGTCAAGATGGAAAAACGTTGTCCATGAGGAAAAATGCAAAAACTAGGAGAGACTGCAGCTGTTTGTTTTTATCTGAGTCTGCTGGAAAGGATAAGATTCCATCTCCTCATCTCCCACCACCACCACCACCACTGTGTTAACTGAGACTGAGAGCAAATGAGTGCTTTTGCAATTTGAACTCAGTTTGCACCAAATGAAATAAGCTGAGGAAGAAGGGGGAAAGTCGAGGAAAAGAGAGAAACTGAGACACTTTAAAAGCAGCTGAAAATGTTGGGTGACAGAGGATTAATCTGGGTTGTCTCTGCTAAATTGGGACAGTTGGAGGGTACATAGACCTACTGAGTCAATGGGAACCTGAGAAGTTGACAGTTAGGTAGGTTCTGTTGATTCAGTGGATCTATTTCAATTAGTGCTGGAGAATTGGAATGGGTGTCAGAGCAAATCCATCACTAGAAAACATGAATAAACTGTGGCTGTTGTATTTTGGACATACCATGAGACATTTTGATTTTGGAAAAGAAGCGGAAGGCAATAGGAAAAGAGGGAGACCACACTACAGATGAACTGATTCAGTCAAGTAAATCACAGCCCTGAGTTTGTGAGACCTCAGGGCAGTGGATGACCAGAACTGTTGGAGATTTCTCATTCATCTCTCTCTCTGGCTTTTCTTCTCAAACAAAAATTCAGGAAGTACTCATCCTGCATTTTCTGCAAGTGCACTGATGACTAAAAAGGCCAATCCGAGATAGAAGTGTTGGTGATAGGTGACCCATGTTTCAGACCCATAAAGGAGAATAGACAGTACAATGGCTCTATACACACTGAGTTTTGTGCTTCGCCTCAGGTGTTTGTTACTCCAGGCTCTTTTGTAAAGTCTTCCAAATGCGCTATATCCCTTTGCAAATCTGTGATCGATCTCTTTGTCAATCTTGGCATCTGAGGAGATGATGCTTCCCAGGTAGGTGAACTGCTGAACGGACATAAGCACAGATTTGCCGACGGCAATGTGGGGATGGTGGTGTTCGTCCTGTGGTGCAGGCTGGTAAAGAACTTCCGTTTTCTTCAGGTTGACTTCCAGCATAAACAGCTCTGCAGCTGTTGCAAAGCAGGATGTTAGGCGCTGCAGAGCTGCTTCTGTGTGGGCAACAAGGGCAGCAGCAGCAGCGAAGAGCAGCTCACGGACTAGATAGTTTAGAGTCTTGGTGCGAGCCCTCAGACGGCTTAAGTTAAACAAGCTACCATCAGTATGGTAACGTATATAGATGCCGTCGTCTTCTTCGAGCTCTGCCGTAGCCCTTTGGAGCATCATGCTGAAGAAGATTGTAAATAAAGTTGGCGCAAGAATACAACCTTGCTTCACTCCATTAGTTATTAGAAAGGGCTCTGAAAGAGCATCGCCATATCTGACTTGACCGCGCTGGCCCTCGTGTAGCAGGATAATCATTTTAAGGAATTTGGGATCTGCCTAGTCTTTCCAGGATCTGCCACAGACCTTTCCTACTCACGGTGTCAAAGGCTTTGGTGAGGTCAACAAATGTTACATAGAGACCCTTGTTCTGCTCTCTACATTTCTCTTGCAGTTGTCTAAGGGCAAATACCATATCTGTAGTACTCCTATTGGCTCTGAAGCCACATTGGCTTTCAGAAAGAAGTTCTTCTGCAATGGCAGGAACTAATCTGTTCAGGAGTATCCTTGCAAGGATTTTTCCAGCAATAAAGAGCAATGTTATGCCTCGATAGTTTGAGCGATCGGATTTTGCTCCTTTTTTCTTGTACAGGGTGATGATGACTGCATCTCGGAGATCTGACGGCAGTTCCCCCTTTTCCCAGCAATTCACAAGGAGTTCGTGGAATTTATCATGGAGTACATGACCTCTGTGTTTCCAAACATCAGGTGGGATTCCATCATTCCCAGCTGCCTTGTTGTTTTTCATCTGCTGTATGGCCTTAAGGGTCTCTTCCAAAGTGGGAGCAATGTCCAATTAATTTTTCATCGGTTTTTGTATCATATGTTGGATAGCTGAGCCTTGGATGACTCAGCTGGCACTAAAGAGACTTTGAAAGTATTCAGCCTATCGATTCAGGATGGAGGCTTTATCAGTAATTAATGTTTGACCATCTGTACTGTATAAGGAGCTTTGGACCTGATAAGTAGGCCCAAACACTGCCTTAAGAGCTTCATAAAATCCTCTAGAATCCCCCAGATCTGCACAGCATTGTGTCTTTTCTGCTATATTGATCCACCACTTGTTCTGCATGTCTCAGAGTTTTTGTTGAAGTTGACTACATGTGAGATGGAAAACTGCTTTTCTTACATGGCAAGTTGGCTGGGCGAGGTATGCCTGGTGAGCAGTTCTCTTCTTTGCCAACAGCTCCTGGATCTCTTGGTTGTTTTCATCAAACCAGTCTTGATTTTTCTTGTGGGAGAACCCGAGGGATTCTTCCGCAGACTGGAGGATACTGTTTTTGATATGTTGCCAAAGCACTGTAGGAGAAAGATCTGTAGGATGGTCTTCAAGTTTTGTTTGCAGGTTTGCCTGGAAGTTGTCTCTCATGGTAGCTTGTTGAAGATTGTTGACCTGGAGTCTCTTCTTTAAGATGCCACCCCTCTTAAGTTTGAACTTAAGATGAAGATTTAGTTTACATCTGACGAGGCGATGATCTGTCTGCACTGGGCATCACTTGAGTATGATGGACATCGCAAATGTTTCTCTGGCGGACTAGAACATAGTCAATGAGGTGCCAATGTTTGGATCAGGGATGCATCCAGATTGTCTTCAAGCTATTTTTCTGCTGAAAGATAGTGTTTGTAATAGTCAGCTGTTGTTCTGCACAGAACTCTAGCAGGAGGCGTCTGTTATCATTGCAATTTCCAACACCATGTTTGCCTAAGACACTTTTCCAGGCTTCGGAGTTCTCTCCTACTCTGGCATTGAAGTCACCAAGGATAATAATTTTATCTTCTACAGGGACGTTTTGTATGAGGTGGTGTAGGCCTTTGTAGAATTTTTCTTTCTCTACAGGGTTGGCTTGCATAGTTGGGGCATATATTCTAAAGAGAACAACATGTGGGAGGCGTAAGGAAATAATGCAATCAGGGTGTCCTGTTGGCAAGGTTTCGAGTTTGGAGGCAATGGAATTTTTAATCATGAAGCCTACTCCTGAAAGATGTTTTTCGGTTTTGGGTTTGCCAGACCAGTAAAGTGTGTAGCCAGCACCGTGTTCTTTAAGGCTGCCTTCCTCATGGAGACGAACTTCACTAAGAGCAGCAATGTCAATATTAAGTCATGATAGTTCATGGGCCACTAGAGCAGAACGACGCTCAGGCCACCCACTGTCTTCAGAGTCTCGCATGATTCTGATGTTCCAGCATGCAAGCGTCAGTTTATTTACACCTTTGGAGGCCGGTGTGCGCCTTTGTTTCTTTGCCTTGGTTTGACCGCATCAGAAGATTCCTGGTGGCTGCGGCTAGTCAACCAGGTAGTTGGGGATGAGCTTTCGTTAGGCCACCTTTTCTAGGCCCCTCTCCATATGAAGCAAGCAGTGCTCTCCTTAAAAAAGCCTGCTTGGTCGTTCAGGATTCTGCCAAACAAGACTGTCATCTCCTGGGTCAGCCTCGAGTGACCAAAGTCCTGAACTGCCTGCATGCAGGGTTGGGTCTGCAGCTTCCAGTGCATCTTTACACCTGCCATTTCGTCCCTTGCCTATTGCTACAGGGCTTTTTTTTTTTTTGAATTGGATTTGTCCTTCGAGCCTGTGCAATGGATTTTTCTGGTGGAGCGCAGCGTGCACAGAACTGGCCTCACCCTTTAAACCAAAGGTTCATCTGCTGGCCTTGCAAGCATGGACGGTAGCAGCGAGGTCCTCAGGCCATAGGTTTGATTAGAGTTTCCTTCTCTTAGATGGTTCACCTTACAGGGTTGGACGAGCACCATCTGCCCGGGTTTGGGATTAGAGTTTTCCTTCTCCTAGGACGGTTGCCATAAGGCTAGAGAGCCCATCCTGCCCTTTGACGCTCTTTGTTATCCCCTTCTGTTTTGACCTGTCTGGCATGGGAGACCCTACCGGTGGCTTTATGCCACTGCCAGCATAGCTCAAAACATCATTAGGGTACGCAAGCCTCTCTCCCACAACAAGTGGGCATCAATGGAGAGGTCTCATTCATAGGGGTTGGTTTAATTACTCCTTACAAAATGTGAAGAGAATACAGTCTGTCTAAATGGCATCCCGCATCATTTGATGTATTGGGAAGGAGTGAGGCTAAATCCACCATATACTGTGTGGGAAAAGCCTTTGCGACTTTTCCCTAAGTTTTTTTTAAAACCAGCGGGGGGATGCACATTCCTGCTCATTGGGACACATGCCTGCTCATTGGGACAAGCGGTTTGGTTTTATTTACTTTCCCTGTATGACCAGAAGTTGAAAGCTGATTGGTCAGATATGCAGAAAGGGTGGAGTTGCTAACAAGGCAAGTGCTGGAGCTTCCATGTTGGATTTTCGCTTTAGCGAGCAAGCACTAAGGCGATAAAATGTTTGGTTTTTTTGTTAAAATGAAAGATCGCTCATTCGCATGTTGGATATGTTTTTTTAAAAAAAAATACTGTCTGGCAGCGGCAAATTGAGGTAAGTAAAAATGTGAGTAATTCAGTCGTGGCCACAATTTTGATTCTCAGGCATGTCCGTTTGCACAGCAAACGTGGATAGCTTTGCATGCCTGCAATCTGCCAAAAAAAACCACCATCCTGTTAAGATAAATAGCACCTGCTATGAATTGCCATTTCTGTGTGCAATCCACACTTTTTGCCTCATATAGACAAGCCCTAGAGTCATCTTAAGTTGAAGTCGACTTGACACCAAATAACAACAAACAACAACTCCAACTGAAACTAACAGTGGGAGCCAGGCCTCTGTGTGTAGTTTTATGGTTTGTTCCTTCCCAATGTCTATGTTAGATTGTTTTTATTATCCTGTAACTTTATTGCTTTGTATCATCTTGGAATCTGTTAGAATGGTGAGCTAGCAATGTTCTTTCATTCAATCAATCCACTGATCCAATTTTTTTTAAAAGAAAAATATTTCCTTCAGTGCACTGACAGTACAATTGTTGTTCTAAATTACACTGGGCAAGTTCTGGGAGCCTGAAGTATGCTTTCTCACACCCAGAACCCACCTGACAAACAGCAGACCTCACCCCAAAAGCCTGTTGAACAAGAGAAACAAACAAAAAAAGAAGTTGTCCAAAATCCAGTTTTCCATTTTATTTCATTTTTTAAAGGTGAGGCCCGCACCTTAAGAGAAATAATAGTCATAGAAGCTATCAAGAGTAGTGATTCTCATTTGTAAATCCCCATATTTTTTCAGTAATTCGGATCAGGAGATCAGGGTTGAGAGGCAATAAATAAATATCTTTAAGAATAAGAATATTGGAAGAAAGGTGGAATATATATTAAACAAACAAATGAATCAATAATATTCTTCCCTCATAAAGGCACTGAAGTTCAAAATAGGAGATATGTAAAGATTAACCTAAGAGCTGCCCCTGGAATGAGCCCATGTTCCATTAATATTTATTTCTAGTCCTTCGGGTGCTCACCTTGCTTCAACCCTCCCCACCTGAGCTGCCCCTTTTCTCTCCTCACTTTGTTGTTCTCGTTGTGTGCCTTCAAGTCATTGCTGACTTATGGCAACCCTATGCCAAACCTATCAAGGGCTTTCTAAGGGTTGAGAGTGTGTGGCTTGTCCAAGGTTATCCAGTGGATTTTCATGTCTGAGCGGAGATTCAAACCCTGGTCTCCATAGTTGTACTCTGTCCAAGCAATGTCTGGGCAACCAGCCAAAGACTGATCACTACATAGTTGATAGCAGAGGCACAGCACAGTCAAGCTAATTACAGGCAAAGGAATCAAGGCAGTGTGAAGTCAGACACTTTACTAGCAAGCAAAGCACAAGTCCACAAGCAAAGTCCAACATACAAGATCCAGGTCTGGCAAACATAGTTCAGGGTAGTCCAGCAGAATCCAGGTCAGGCAAACAGAGTCCAGAGTAAACAAACACAATCCAGGTCAAACACAGCAAGCAGGAAAATGAGGGGTACTCAAGTACATCAGATAATCTCGAACAACCCCTAAAAGGCAGTGGTGCATATCTATAGAACAGCAGATAATTTCCAAGTTCTGGAAGCAGGGCATGACACAGTCCAACACTCAAACCACTACACCACTTTGGCTCCTCACTGTGAGATCTCTATTAGCCTTCTGTGACTCAAATACTGAAAAAAGCAATGCTCCAAGTGCCAGAAACTCTGGGAAATGCAGGTTTTCAAGGATGTGAAATCTAGTGGGGACTTCAGATGCAAACTACCCATCCCAAGACACCTTGCTCTTGGGACACTGTCACAGCATGATCTCAGTTTTTACCCCAGTGAGTGAGAATCTGAATTTCCAAACAAACTTCATGTATTCACTAAATGAACTTATGGCCTGCTTCAGCACAGTGCACCCTTGGTATCCACTGGCATTTGGTTCCAAGACACTCCATGGATACCAAAATCTGTGGATGCTCAAATCCAATATGGCACAGTAAAATGGTGTCGCTTATATAAAATAGCAATATCAAGGTTTGCTCCTTGGATTTTATTTATTTTTTAAAAAATATTTTTCAACCCGTGGATGGTGGAATCCATGGATTCTAAATCCGTGGATACATAGGGTTGACTGTATATGTGTATGCTTGGCCTAAAATTCAGATTCATATTTTTTATCATCAGGGTACCATGGGTTTTGAATTTACTGACACATACACACAAGCACATCCAAGCACACACTATACACACACATACATATGCATATAGGCATACAGACATACAGACATAAACATATACATACACACAAACACATATACACACAGAGAGAGACATACACAAAGATCTGGCATAATGTAGTGATTTGAGTGTTGGACTCTAGGACTGAGCCGTGCTCAGATCCCCACTCAACCATGGATACACTGGGTGAACCTGGGCAAGACATTTTCTCAGACTTATGACTTTATCAGATGTGGGGAAACACAGCATAAACAACACATGCATCATAAGGACACCTGTTCCCAGGGCATAGCGCCGGCACGGACGAAGCATCACTTTTCGATTAACTGGGTAAGCTGTCAATAAAAAGTGACACCTTATTTGCACCCACGGAATGGGGGGACAACAATGATGTCTGATAATTTTGCCCTTTTGTGTTATCATCGTGTCCTTTATGATGTGCTTTTTTCACGCGTTTGATAAAGTCCTTAGTAAACATCAATGGCAAACCTCCTCAGAATTTTTTTTGCCAATATAACAACCACTATGTATCTTTATACCTGTATATCTACATCTATTAGATATATAGCTATTGTCTGGCATCCTGTTCAGCAGTTATGAGATTGTAATATGTATTTACAATCTCGCAACAGCTAGAGTTTCACATTTACCATCATTAATGATGGAATATGAGACCAAAAGCCTACCTTCACGGCCTGGCAGCACTCCAACCAAAATGTTTCCAAGCCACTGTAGATTGAGGCACTGGGAAATGTCTGCAGAGCTCTGCCGGTCATGGGGTGCCTTGAGAAAAGCAGTTGTGGCAGGACCCTGAGGGGGTCTCTCTTGATGCTCCCCCAGCCTGTTCTTGATGCTCCCCCAGCCCCAGGAAAGCACTGCAGATGTCATTTCTCAGTGCTGTGATCTCCAGCACCTTGGAAATGCTTCAGTTAGGATGCTGTCAGGCTGAAACAGTAGGTGTTTGTGGCATAATCAGATGTAACTATGATGACAGAACTTTGTCAGCGTAATTATGTCGAGGATGCTAAGATCTGGACCACAGGCTTGAAAACAAGCCACCTCTCTTTTGCAGATATTTACTTCTGGAAATCCCTGGTATTGCTTTGAGAACTTTAACTGCTTCAGATAAACAGAATATACCCTGTCTTTGCCCAACATCACAATACAACACTGATCTCTCCATTTCCAACCCCCCTTCTCAGTATTATGTGCTAATGGAATAGAATTAAAGGAGCAATTGCTAGATGCCTTACACTTTGCTTGTGCTGTGTGGTTCATTTTAAAAGCAGAAAGCGCATTCTCCTTTGGCCCTTCTTTCCAGCCTGTATATTAGCTTTTTCCTATTATTTTGGGAAGTGTATTTTAATTCATACCAAGATCCTATTGTTTAGGGAATATGTACTGCAATAACTATTCAGGGGCAGGAAAACAACCTTCTCTGCAGATCCATTTAATTAATTTTTAGCAGGACATCAACCCTTACATTTATTTAATATTTTAATAACAAAGAAAATTCCTATACTCCCAGAATACTAAGTATTACACCCAAATCCTCACACTCAGTTCAGGTTGTTCATTTAAAATCGTTCAGCCCTTTAATGTTTTTTTTTTCCCTCCTTCTAAACCAAGATGCAATTGCTCACTGGCCAGGGATCTAATATAGCCATCCTTCATCTGAATCAAATAATATGTAATAATATATCGATCTGAATGAATGATTCCTTTCTAGCTTGACTCTGGGATGCACACAATCAGTGCATGCACACACATGATTTAATCCGAATACAAATTCAGGCAGTGGGGTTTATATAAGTGATGACTTATCATTCTGCATTTGATTCAATAGATCTACTCTTGATGGGAAGAGCTATTGGATTTAGGCCATGGCACACAAATTAGGGGAACAATGGTTCAGTCTGTGGCCAAGATCCTATGGTATATGTCCCATATCCCTCCCTTTAACTGTCCTGAACATGATTTGCATCTTTCTGGGCCTTATTACATTCTATACATGTAAATATGCTTTATACCTGAGGCTTTAATATCACTCTGTACTGCAGCTGACAAAGTGGGTTTATATCCACGAAAACTCATGCTAAAATAAAAAAAAAAACAGTTAATCTAAAAGGTGCAGACACATTTTTTCCTTCTTCCTTTTTCATTTTAAGCAGAGAAACTCTGGAATGTATGTACAGGTCACCCCCCCCCATATCCACGAATTCTGTATCTACGGTTTCACTTATCCATGTCTGAAAAAATATGCTATCTCTCGGCATTTCTAGGTTTTTGTGGGAAGGTAATGAGTCTAAAAATAAAATTGTATTAAAAAATTCCAGGATCTAGTCCTTTAAAAACAACAAGAATTATTTCTTTAAAAAAGGTAAAATCATTCAGTCACTTTTGACTTCATGATTCATGCGCTTAAGATGCAGACTTATAAGCTCTATTATCATTTAAAAGTGTATTCAAGAGATCTGGGATCCTCCCAGTTAAATTAGACTCATTACAAAACAAAGGAGTCAGTTTAAAATGCAAAACAAAGTTTACTGAAGGTATATCAATCTCAATCTACATACTAAAACAAACTTAAGAAAAGGTCCCTAACTAAAGGTATTCAGGTAATAAAAAAAACTCACTCAGCCTACAGCCGTGGGCTGGGTTCTGATGCATCATGGCATGGTTACAGGAAAACTTAAGATACATCCATTCTCATGGAGAGTCAGATTCAGAAGAGAGACTTACACTAAAGCAATAAAATTCAAATTAGGTCATGTGTTGAATGACCCAGCACTTCCAGTTGGCTGGAAGTGCCCAGTGAAATAAGAGAAAGGGAATTTTGGAAAAACAAATGCATGCAGGGAAAAACCCTAGACTTATCTAAGATTGTGAATGAGGTACACAAGATTGCTTTTACATTACAATGATTATTTCCCCACATACTCCAGTCTTCCAATGTGATTCTGTAGTAAACTTCTGGCATTCATCTCATTGGAAATACAGTCGCCCCTCCACATTCGCGAACTTGACATTCGCGGTTTCGATTATTCGCGGTTTTGCAAGGGGCCCCCACGGCCCCCCCAAAACCGCGACACGGG
The DNA here is from genome assembly GCA_030847615.1 of Gambelia wislizenii. Classification (NCBI taxonomy): domain Eukaryota; kingdom Metazoa; phylum Chordata; class Lepidosauria; order Squamata; family Crotaphytidae; genus Gambelia; species Gambelia wislizenii. The sequence goes on from JAUMIR010000005.1 coordinate 240,316,519, forward strand.
GCCTCCAGAGGCCCCGTGAAAGCCCTGGGAGGGAGCGGGGAGGGCAGGGGAGACCTCCACGGGGCCTTCGGAGACCCTCCGGAGGCCCCGCGAAGGCCTTGGAAGGGAGGGGGGAGGGCTGGGGAGGCCTCCATGGGGCCTCCGGAGACGCTCCGGAGGCCCCACGAAGGCCTGGGGAGGGAGGGGGGAGGGCCGGGAGAGGTCTCCATGGGGCCTCTGGGGATGCTCCGGAGGCCCCATGAAGGCCTGGGAGAGGGCTGGGGAGGCCTCCATGGGGCCTCCGGAGACGCTCCGGAGGCCCCATGGAGGCCTGGGAGGGAGCGGGGAGGGCCGGGGGAGGCCTCCATGGGGCCTCCGGAGATGCTCCGGAGGCCCCATGAAGGCCCGGGGAGGGGGTGGGGAGGGCCGGGGAGGCCTCCATGGGGCCTCCGGAGACGCTCCGGAGGCCCCACGAAGGCCCAGGAGGGAGGGGTGAGGGCCGGGAGCGGCCTCCGTGGGGCCTTGCTAGGCCCCACGAAGGCCCGGGGAGGGAGGGGGGAGGCTGGGAGAGGCCTCCGCGGGGCCTTGCTAGGCCCCACGAAGGCCTGGGGAGGGAGGGGAGAGGCTGGGAGAGGCCTCCGCAGGGCCTTGCTAGGCCCCACGAAGGCCTGAGGAGGGAGGGGGGAGGGCCCGGAGAGGCCTCCGCGGGGCCTTGCTAGGCCCCATGAAGGCCCGGGGAGGGAGGGGGGAGGCCGGGAGAGGCCTCCGCGGGGCCTTGCTAGGCTCCACGAAGGCCCGGGGAGGGAGGGGGGAGGCCGGGAGAGGCCTCCGCGGGGCCTTGCTAGGCCCCACGAAGGCCCGGGGAGGGAGGGGGGAGGCTGGGAGAGGCCTCCGCGGGGCCTTGCTAGGCCCCACGAAGGCCTGGGGAGGGAGGGGGGAGGGCCTGGAGAGGCCTCCGCGGGGCCTTGCTAGGACCCACGAAGGCCCGGGGAGGGAGGGGGGAGGCCGGGAGAGGCCTCCGCGGGGCCTTGCTAGGCTCCACGAAGGCCCGGGGAGGGAGGGTGGAGGCCGGGAGAGGCCTCCGCGGGGCCTTGCTAGGCCCCATGAAGGCCCGGGGAGGGACGGGGGAGGCTGGGAGAGGCCTCCATGGGGCCTCCGGAGACGCTCCGGAGGCCCCATGAAGGCCTGGGGGAGGTCTGGGGAGGCCTCCATGGGGCTTCCGGAGACGGTCCGGAGGTCCCATGAAGGCTCGGGGAGGGGGTGGGGAGGGCCGGGGAGGCCTCCATGGGGCCTCCGGAGATGAGCCGGAGGCCCCACGAAGGCCCAGGAGGGAGGGGGGAGGGCCGGGAGCGGCCTCTGTGGGGCCTTGCTAGGCCCCACGAAGGCCCGGGGAGGGAGGGGGGGAGGCTGGGAGAGGCCTCCGCGGGGCCTTGCTAGGCCCCACGAAGGCCTGGGGAGGGAGGGGGGAGGGCCCGGAGAGGCCTCCGCGGGGCCTTGCTAGGCCCCATGAAGGCCCGGGGAGGGAGGGGGGAGGCCGGAAGAGGCCTCCGCGGGGCCTTGCTAGGCCCCACGAAGGCCTGGGGAGGGAGGGGGAAGGCCAGGAGAGGCCTCCGCGGGGCCTTGCTAGGCCCTACGAAGGCCCGGGGAGGGAGGGGGGAGGCTGGGAGAGGCCTCCATGGGGCCTCCGGAGACGCTCCGGAGGCCCCATGAAGGCCTGGGGGAGGGCTGGGGAGGCCTGGGAGGGAGCGGGGAGGGCCGGGGAGGCCTCCATGGGGCCTCCGGAGACGCTCCGGAGGCCCCATGGAGGCCCGGGGAGGGGGTGGGGAGGGCCGAGGAGGCCTCCGTGGGGCCTCCAGATATGCTCCGGAGGCCCCACGAAGGCCCGGAGAGGGAGGGGGGAGGCTGGGAGAGGCCTCCGCGGGGCCTTGCTAGGCCCCACGAAGGCCCGGGGAGGGAGGGGGGAGGCTGGGAGAGGCCTCCGCGGGGCCTTGCTCGGCCCCACGAAGGCCCGGGGAGGGAGGGGGGAGGCTGGGAGAGGCCTCCATGGGGCCTCCGGAGACGCTCCGGAGGCCCCACGAAGGACCGGTGAGGGAGGGGGGAGGGCCTGGAGAAGCCTCCGTGGGGCCTAGCTAGGCCCCACGAAGGCCCGGGGAGGGAGGGAGGAGGCTGGGAGAGGCCTCCGCAGGGCCTTGCTAGGCCCCATGAAGGCCCGGGGAGGGAGGGGGGAGGCCGGGAGAGGCCTCCATGGGGCCTCCAGAGACGCTCCGGAGGCCCCATGAAGGCCTGCGGGAGGGCTGTGGAGGCCTCCATGGGGCCTCTGGAGACGCTCCGGAGGCCCCATGAAGGCTTGGGAGGGAGAGGGGAGGGCCGTGAGAGGCCTCCGCGGGGTCTCCGGAGACTCTCCGGAGGCCCCGTTGAGGGCTTGGGCGGGAGGGGGGAGGGCTGGGGAGGCATCCACGGGGCCTCGGGAGGGTCTCCAGAGGCCCGGGGAAGGCCTAGGAAGGGAGTGGGGAGGCTGGAGGAAGCGACTATGGGGCCTCCGGAGGCCCCATGGTCGCTATGGTGGGGGAGGGGGGGCAGTCGTTATTCGCGGATTCTTCACATTCGCGGGGGTCCGTGGAACGGAACCCCCGCGAATGTGAAGGGACAACTGTAATAGGGTTCTCTAATATCCACAGTTTCGGGTATCTGGGGGTTGGGGGGGAGTCTTGGAATGTATCCCCCATGGATACAGGGGTCCACCTGTACTGAGTTTAAGAAAGCCTGCCCCTAAAAGACTCCACTCGCTCCTCTCTTCTCCCCAATCCCCTGTTCAGTTAATTGAGTGCAAACTACTTTTGCACTTTGAATTCATATGGCACCAAGGTCAAAAGCGCAAGTGAAAGGAGTAAAGAGAAACCAGGACATTTTAAAAGCAGCTGAGAAAGTGGGACACAAGAGGATTAACTGGGGCCATTCCTGCCAAGCCAGGGCAGTTGGAAGGTATCTCTCAGGGTACATCTACACTGTAGAAATAATGCAGCTTCTTTCCACTTTAAGTCCTGTAGCCCCAGCCTATGGAATCCTAAGATTTGTAGTTTTATAAGGTCTTTAGCCTTCTCTCCCAAAGAATGCTTGTGCCTCGCAAAACTACAAATCCAAGGATTCTGTAGGATGGAGCCATGGCAGTTAAAGTGGTGTCAAAGTGCATTATTTCTACAGTGCAGATGCACCCTTAGAGAACTGGCAACAGAGAAACCTGGTTGGGATCTGCTAACAGAAGAGCCAGAGAAGAGGGTGAGGGAAGGGAGAAACTGAGTTATGCCAGATCCAAATCTCCTCCAGCCCAGGGAAATATATACAATGCCATTAAAATTAGGCCATGGCAAGGCTAGTCCTAAGAAATCTGCAATATCTCTAGAATGGGAGGGATTTGGGATTTAGCTTTGGTTTAGCTGGCCTAGCATTGGCTTAGCTGATTCTTGGCTATTTCAATCAGGTAGAACTGTACTCTAACACATATTAACAGGTCATTCAGAATTTTTTATCAATAGTCTGAATGGTTAACAATGACAGCAAATAAAACAGAAACAGAAATAAACACAGTCAATATTTCCCTAACCCAGCCAATAATAATCAGTAAGGCAGCTTTCAGTTTTCTCAATTTCTTCACCAGTCTGGATCCACTGCAGACCTTCATCTTGGCTTCACTCATGTCAATATTCTAGCGTCTGTTCTGACTTTCTCAATTCTTTCTTGTTTTCTTCCCCTTTCCATATCTGTAGCTCTCCTTAGCTTTATTTTGACTTTGGCACAGACTGGCTCTGTATGCTATCAATATGCATAATGCTGGGGCCAAGTGGCTTTGGGCCAAGTGGAACGAGGTGCCCAGCTGGGCATGGAGGGGAGAGATCTTAGGAAGGGGCTCTCCTCCTACTTCTCTCCCTCCCTGACTTCCTGTGAGCCAGGAAGGGATTCTGGAGGCATGCTGTCTAGGGCACCTCCTAGTGGGAGCCCCTACAGCATTCCCAGTAGCAGGGAAGGCACGTGGGCAGGTAGATGGGGCAGGGGAAGAGCGTGGCAATCATTTGTTGTGGTGGGCACAGAGGGGGATGGAGAGTGTCTCTGTGCCTGGAGCAGCCTGGAGCCTAGCTCAGCTAGGCAGGAGGACTTTTCTCCTTTGCTCCCACAGTCAGACCACTATGCTTAGGGCTTGTCTAGACAGTCAATTTACCCCATCTTGCCCACATCTTAAGAGCCCTGCAGTCCAGATGACACAGCGCATTTGCCCCATTTTGCCTCTGGGATATCCTCACAGGACCAAGATGGGGGAAAGATGGGATAAGGCCCATTACACCATTTTAAAATAATATCTGGTAAAATCTGCTCCAGCCAGCAAAAAACAGATCGGGCCCTGCATGACTGCAGGAGCCTATTCCAGCACGCCGGCCCATCACTGCAGCTGCCATCTACCTTACTCTTCCAGATCCAGGAAGCAGGCCCGCAGCTTGCTGGTCACATGCAGGGTCCTTGCTCACGTGCTCCAGGCTGGCTTCCTGCCTTCTGAGAGTGGAACATGAGTGGTAGTGGCAGTGGCTGCAGCAACAGACCAGAATGGCAGTCTGGACTTCCTCCTGCAGGTGACGGGAGGAATGGGCCTCATCCATGGGCAGAATACACCGGCAGGGAACCAGTGTATTCTGCCTGTATAGATAAGCCTTTAGTGGCTTTGGAAGCAACTTCTAAGGAATCCAGTTTTCTTGTTGACTTTATCAGACACTCTAAAAAAACACAAAACCATGGATGTTGGGAGGAGGATGCTGCTGTCCTGCTTCTGGTGGTTGATACTGCACACCCTGTCCTCCTCCCATCCTTCCTCTGTGGTTCCTCCATGCTGGAGGGGCGAAAAAGGTGCTGCTTTTCATTGGTGGAAGTTTCCGTCAATAAAAGTGGTGCCTTTTCCATCGCTCCAACACAGAGGGAGAACAAACAAAGGATGGGAGGAGGACGGGGCGTGAGGTGTCAACTGCCGGAAGCAGGACAGCAGCGTCGTCCCCCCGACCTCCGCTTGATAAAGTCCTTTATCTTTAGCTTTTTAGCTTTTGAAATTGCATTTTATTCTTGATACTGTGTTTTAATAGTGTGAGTAGTTTAATTCTTTTTTTTTGGTATGTTTTTAATTTTGTTGTTCTTTTTAATTTGTTTGAGCCTTGAGCCATTGCTAAATAGATGGTTTTACTTTTCTTTGTACAAAGGCATTTTTAGCAATTTTTATATGAAAGTATTTTTGACAATGCAGAGCTGTGTGGTGTAGTGGCTTGAGTGCTGGGCTAGGATTCTGGGAGACCAGGGTTTGAATCCCTGCTCAGCCATGGAAACTCACTGGGTGACCTTGGGTGAGTCCCAGCCTCTCAGCCTTAGACGAAGGCAATGATAATCCTTCTCTGAAGAAAGCTTGCCAGGAAAAGTCAGCTTGAGGCAAATAACAACAACATCAACATAATTTTAGCAATGAACTATGTGAAATGCAAAATTATAGTATTCTCAAAATAGAATTTCAGTCACATGTGGAACCCTTGATGGTCATAGATTAGAGCAAGTAGAGTCCTTTGAAAACCCTGTAATTAGATTTCATAGTTCTTTAAGATGGAGATCCCAGGCATGGTCAGCAAAGCATAAAACTGAAGTGCTGAGGAGACACAGTTGTTGCTTTCTTTTCAAAAGGTGGCAAGTTTTCCCCATAACAAATTTACAAGGCAAAAACAGTGTCCCAGGCACTGTATAGTATTCCACTATGAATTCTGGGCCTAATGCTTGCTTTGAAAGGTAAGATTTCTTTTTCCTGAAAACATTTTTTTTTTGGTTCCTCAATGTGTTGCTGGTGCTACCCTACATTTGTAGACTGGCCTCACTTCATTGAGCAGACTGGCCTGGACACTAGGGGGGGTGCAGGGGATGTGGACCACACAGGGTGACACCATCAGAGGGGATGACACTAAAATGACTGTCTATAAAATTATTGTGTGGTGTTTCTGCAAAAATGTATTATTTTTTATAAAAATATCTCTGGCATCATATCCAGCCAGGTAAACCTTCCTTCTTGTTCCTCTCCCACATGTAGGCTTTCAGTGACCCTCAAAGTCACATGCAGATTCTATAGATTGCTAGGAAGTGTTTCCAGAACCTCCTCTTGGTGCTTAAACTACGGATTTTGTATGGTCCATTATGGGAGGACATCCATGGGGGTGACACCATGAATTACCATACCGGGTGATGCTAACCCTAGTGATGCCACTGGGCCTGGACCTTTGTTCTATATCCCTCCGACATTTCACAGATGAAAACTGGGACACATGTGGCCATGAAGCATCAGAGTGTGGTCAAGATGGGGAAAAGTTATTAATGAGGAAGAACACACAAGCTAGGAGAGGCTGTAGCAGTTTGCTTCTGGCTGAGCCTACTGGGAAGGGCAAGATTCTGCCTCCTCCTACTTCTCTCCTCTCCTCTCCCCCTTGCTAAGTTAATGAAGTACAAATTACTTTTGTATTTGGGGCTCAGTTTGAAGCAATTGAAGTAAGTTGAGGATTAAGAAGGAAGTGGGAGGAAGAGTGAGAAACTGGAACATTTTAAAAACAGCTGAAAAGTGGGGTGTCAGAGGATTAATTTGGACTGTCCCTGCCAAGTCAGGATAGTTGAAGGTATACATATGTATGAGGCCATGGTGGGAAGCCTCAGATCCAGAGGCTGAATTCAGCTCCTCTGGAGTGCCAATCCATCCTTTTCAGGTTCCTAGATGGCCTTGTGCTTCTTCATCATGATATCATTTGTTGTTTTCCTCCTATTCTAAACAATTGAAATACATCTCCAAAGGCTTAGGTACAGACAGTAAGAGAGTTAAAATCCACTGGTGTTTTGGACCCATCCTTTTGCCTTTGGCCTCACCCAATGGAATGCTAGCCCCAGAACCTCTTTGAAATAAAATCCAGTCTTTGGACTGAAAGAGGTTCTCCATTCTTGTTACGGTATAAGGTAATTTACAGTTAGATTTTTTTAAGTTTAATTTTAAAGTAAAGTGCAGTGCAAACAGATGTGAGACTGTAGACAACAAGAGCCTCAGTGAGGGAAGAGGAGAACAATTCCAAACAGGTTGTGAGGCACCATTCCTCTAAACAGAGTTAAGAGATATGCATCCTTTCTTGAAAGCTGAAAAGCAAACTGTGTAGAACTCCGTTCATCATTTCAAATGAAGCAAAGGTTGACTTAGCATATAAACCTGCTGAGATCCATAATGTAGAGTTCTAAGGAGCATGGGTAATTTCAAATATCATCTTTAAATCACTTGGACTAGTCACACTTCAGTGTGCTGTGCTTTAATGTGAATACAAGATGTACGCCTTTTGTCCTCAGCAGGCTATAGTCTCACCATCATGATACTAAAGTCTTCATTCCCTATAGGACACTCCCTTACCCAGGGCAAACTGCACTGTAAATCATTTTATACAAACTGTTGTAAGGTACATTAAAATACAGTTGCTTAAGTTGCACTGTAGTGCATAATCCATTAATCCAGTATTTTCACAGTGCATTTGAAATGCAGTTGTTTATTATCAGAGGTTCTGCACCAAGGACTCAATGTAATTGGTGAGGAATTAATGCAGCTCAGGGTACTATGTTTGCCGAGATTCACTTGGGACTCTTGTAGAAGTGCCTGTTTATAAAGAAACATCTCAAGGTGGTGTGTGTGTGTTTACTTCCCTTAAATTTTCAGTAATAAGGGAAAGGAAAAAGCTTATGTGGCAAGGATATTTTCTCAAGCATAACCCACAATGCCCCAGTTCAGGACAATCCTGCATGGGGATGGGTGAGAATTTCATCTTAGGTTTTGATAAGAATTTTTCAACACTTGCAAATTTCATACATTTGGGTCCATTTGGGTCCAAATGAATTGCAGTTGGACCTAAATTCACAAATCAATAGATATGGAAAGAACTTGAGTTCTTTTTTTAATGAAACATGGGGAAAACTGAAACAGATCAATTCATCTGCTCAGCCTTTCTTTGGTTTTAGTTCCTACAGTCATGTTGGGGCTGAACTTGGTTAACCACCTCCCCTCCCCAGGAAGCTTCTCATCTTTAATATCTTTGTGATATGCAGCTACAACATGTTCTTCGTGCTGGGCATTCCTCGATGTCTTTTGAATTTGGATTTACCAGCATTCACAGGTTTCTCCACATCTGAGATGGAAAGAGAATAATATTTAAAAATATGTTTGCCTTATCAAAATATATTTTGGCACTCTCCCTCCTCTCACACACCATACTCCTCAGAAGTCTTAGCAGAAAAGGATCTGCTAAATATTTCCCTGATGCAACTTGCAAAGCAAAATCCAATGGCTGTGTAGGAAGGGTGGGGGACCCACTCTGAGTAACCAGCCTAACCATATTAAAATTCTTTCATTCTGTTTATTTTCCGTAGGGGAATGAGTTTTCCTCATTCATTTCTTGCTCTGCACTTTCCCCTGCTTGTTGTCCAACTTTTCCTGAATTTTAGATTAGCAAGGAGAATCACCAAACACAGGAACTCTGAGACCTCATTGCTGCTGAGATCAATGCAAGAGTTTGGAAAGTGACATTGTACAAGCAATTCCTTCCATTACTCACCACCAGTTCCTGATACTAGTTACGATGAAGAAAACTGGGAGTTTGTTACTTAACTTGCTAAGCTGCTTTGGACATACAATTAAATATACAATTAAAATCAGGAAAAAAAACAGCACAATTAAAAGCTGTACAGTACCCTATTAGATGTCCCTTCTTTTTTAAAAAATCAGAACTTGAAAGCCTGTGAGGATAAAGAAGTCTCTGCTGACAGAGCAGCAAAGAGGAGGCCATTTTAGTTTCCTTAGGAAAGGCGTTCCAGAGCCTAAGAAGTGCCACCCAAAATGTCTTGTCTTGCATCCCCCACCCCAAGACGTGCCTGTGGAAGTGGTGACTGTGGCTTGGGCATCCCTTCTCCCAGTGTGTGAACACCTCACCACCACCTCCTGCTCCATAGAATCATAGAATCATAGAATCATAGAATTGCAGAGTTGGAAGAGACCACGAGGGCCATCCAGTCCAACCCCCCTGCCACGCAGGAAATCTTGATCAAAGCATCCCTGACAGATGGCCATCCAGCCTCTGTTTAAAGACCTCCAAGGAAGGAGACCCCACCACGCTCCGAGGGAGTGCGTTCCACTGCCGAACAGCTCTTACTGTCAAAAAGTTCCTCCGAATGTTGAGGTGGAATCTCTGTTCCTGGAGCTTGCATCCATTGCTCCGTGTTCCAGTCTCTGGAGCAGCAGAAAACAAGCCTGCTCCATCCTCAGCGTGACATCCCCTTAAATACTTAAACAGGGCTATCATATCGCCTCTTAACCATGACTAACCCTAATGCTTTATTGCTTTATTTTAATAATGCTTTATTTTTAATAATGCTTTATTTTAATAATGCTTTATTGCAGCCTTGTACTTGTCATGGGCTTGCACGCACGCACACACACATCCCCATTTTCTGTCTTTTATCCTATACTCCAAGTATAGCATCTTTAATCACCCCCTCCCTTAACAACTCAGGAGGTTTTATGTTACAGGAGATTTTCAGACCTGCCAAAATGCATGTCTGCCGCGCGAGCAGCCTCCCGAAACTGCTGCGCGGCAAGGGTCTACTTCGGACGACGCTGTGCCTCTCGCGAAACCGTCCGTGTCACTTCCGTGAAGCTTCGGACGGCTCAGCGCCATATTTCAATCACGGAGGTTGCCCGAGATTGAAATATGGCGCCGAGCCGTCCGAAGCTTCACGGAAGTGACACGGACGGTTTCGCGAGAGGCACAGCGTCGTCCGAAGTAGACCCTTGCCGCGCAGCAGTTTCGGGAGGCTGCTCGCGTGGCAAACATGCATTTTGGCAGGTCTGAAAATCTCCACAGTCTCTTTCTCTTCTGAGCAGGTAAGTATTACCTTTTTTTTCCCCCCAAAGTCCACTCAGTTTCTTCCTTCTCCGGAGACTCCCATTTATGCCTCTCCCACTCAACGCAGTCACACCTAACCACTGCAGTTCTCCTCTACAGGGAGGGAAGAGTCACTTGTGTTGCCTTAACAGGTGAGAAAGAGAGAAAGGAGTCCCTGCATGAGGCCCTTGGATCATCCTTCATCCCTGTTGCTAAGCCTTTCCTTTTTCTCCCTGGGTACATATACACAGTAGAAATAATGCAGTTTGACACCACTTTAAGTGTTGTAGTTCCATCCTAGGGAATCCTGGGATTTCTAGTTTTATAAGGTTTTTAGCCTTCTCTGACAAAGAGTGCAGGTGCTACACAAAACTACAAATCCAAGGATTTTGTAGGATGGAGCCATGACACTTAAAGTGGTCTCAAATTGCACTATTTCTACAGTGTAGGGAGATTTTCAGATGGGGAAATTATTCCCCAGGGAGATTGGGACAGAATTGTTTCTGTCCCAGAAGCAGCACCGTGTTTCGCACGCCCACTTCCCTCTCCCAATCTTACGTCGTCCTGACGCTGTCCTTGTTCTATTTCTTTTTATTAACAATAAACTCTCATTAATAAAATATTGTGGAAGGGACCAGCAGGGAAATAGAACAAGGACAGCGTCAGGACGACGGGAGATTGGAAGAGGGAAGTGGGCGTGCGAAACGCGGCACTGCTTCCAGGACAGAAACAATTCTGTCCCGATCTCCCCAGGGAATAATTTCCCCATCTGAAAATCTCCTAGGTGCACCTCCTGTTGCAGGAACTTTACACGCATCTGTGGCTGGCCTTTTCCCCAGTTTCTCAGCCCTAGGAAGGCCACTTCTCTTCCTCTGCCTCTGTCTGGAGGAGGAAATTCTCAGGCAGGCTGTGGCATCCTGAAAAACTCCTTCTCTGGCTGCTGAGACTGCTTCTTACTGTTGTGCACTGTCTTTCTCAATTTCTCTCTCCCTGCTTTCTCCAGCCATCTCCTCCCTTCTTGCCCACTCTTCCCCTTCATCTTGTTCCTTCTCCATATCTTCCTGCCTCATCTCATTGAGTCCATCCATCACCATCTCTCTTTGCCATGCACAAGCACTTGTCCCATCTTTCTTCTCCACTGCATCTGTCATTGTCTTCCTACCATCGGTCTCCTTGTTTGTTGCTCTCACTTGCTCCCACTCAGGGGTATAACTATGGTGGAACAAAATATAGGTATTGCCCACCCATATAAAAATTCTGCCACTTCCAATGAATTTTTACGGGAGCATTGAGAAATACAGTTTAAGCATTCAAAGGTAAGGAGAAGGCAAACTTACCAAGAGATGCAAATATAGGGGAGTGGAGGAAAATGAGGGCAATGGCCAACTAAATAGGAATTCTCCATAGCTACACCCCTGCTCCCTCTCTGTTTTTCCTCATCCTGGCCCTTCCTCCTCTGATCTTTCTTTACCTCCATCTTCTGGCCTCCCAGCCCTTAGCGTCATGACACAGGAGTTGGACTCTTGAGAGGAGGATCCGCCAGCTAAACCAGTGGAATGGCAGCCTCAAGATGCATTGGGAGACACTGGCAACATGCAGGATAGCTGGAACAATCAGATGAAGAGGCTCAGCCCCCAAGCCCTGAATCTCAACAAAAACAGAACAGAACAAAGACAGCCAATGAGGCTTCTCGCTGAACAAAACAAGCAGCTCTCTTAATCAGGGACAGCTGGCTGCAGCCAATTTAAAATACTTCTCTGACCCATCTTCCCTGTTGGAAACAACAGATCATTCTCTACCTTTGGCGTGTGTTCCCATGACTCTGTTTGGACCCTTGAAATACTGGCCTTGGACTGACTGATGACTCTGCTTGGCTCTCAGGCTTTTGGACTGGCATTGACTTCTCTCCTGTGTGTTGCCTTGCAAACAAACCCTTCCAGGCAAGTTCATCTCCAGTAATTCTGTTTAGTTTAATGCCCTGTTTTAGATGTGAGAGCATGGAGTAAAGTGTGAAGTCAAAGGCCAGCATCCATAGATTTTCCTTGTTTTTTTTCCGGGCTGTGAGGCCGTGTTCTGGAAGAGTTTATTTCTGACGTTTCACCTGCATCTGTGGCTGGAGTGCTGGAGCCTGAATCAGGACACTTTCCTCCCAGTTTGTTTTAAATTCCTCACTCTGCCCTCTAACTCCACCCCTTCCCTAGCATCCTGTTAGACCTCCTCTTGAGCTCAGCAGGCTCGGGAGGCAAGAAATACCTTCATTATAAATAATGAAACAAAAATCTTCTGGGTTCTCTTTCCTCTTGCTGTTCAAGTCCAGGCTTACATCCTGGAGGTGAGGGTGTCCTTCCACCTTACTACTTCACAGTGGAACTGACAAAAGGGCTTCTCCTGAGGATCTCAGACCCTGAACAGGCTTTATATAGAAACATCTGGGCTGTAAAATGGCCAGGATCTAAGCTGTATAGGGATTTACAGCTTATAACCAACACTTTTATATTGTGCCTGAAAACAGACAGATAGCTAGTGGAGCTGTTATAATAAGGGAGTTTTGTGTTCCTTATGTTACTGTAACACAGTTAATAATAATAAATATATACACTGTGGGAAATGCATACAAATTTCCATGTAGGGAAGAAACAAAGTCATATAGTCTGCTACAAATAAAAGATGGGATGGGATTATGTGTGTAGGGTGGGTGGGTGGGTGGGTGGAGAATAGGAACAAAGCTAGAATTGAAAATTCATCATGCCTACTGTAAATCCATATCTCACTTTATTTATATCCCGTCTTTCTCCTAGGCTAGGACTCAAGGTGGTGTACAATTCACCCATCTTTTGGAAGTGGATTTCAAATCTAAACTGAAATCCAAATATCAAATTGTTGAGGAATCCATCAATCCATATTTCATTTAGCCGTACATCTGGATTTCTCAAGGGTGTCTTTTGTGGGAAGTTTCACATATGATAGATTGGCTTCCAACTTCAGCAAGAGTTCTAGTCTGTTCAGGACTTCTGGCACAGCTCAAATATTTTCTTTCCTGGCAAACCTGCTCATGCATAAAATAAGTGAATGGATGTCTGACTTTTCCATACCAAATCAGAACTGTCCTTCACTATAATGAACTTCAAAGGAACATATTTCATTCCTGATGGAGTATTTGTTGTGATCATTTATTATATATTTGAGGCCATCATTTTGTATACTGAAACGGGAAAGGTTCTTCACTGCAGACCTTGGTGTGAAAGACTGCAGAGGAATATTGAATAACAAAGCATGCCTTTAATCCATATTAATATATCTGTTTATGCACTAGGACAGTGCAGTTCTACTGAGCAATGGCAGCTGGGCAAACAATGCCTATGTAGGATCCTAATAAGATTGACACCGGTTTCCAGTGCCATCATTTCTGGTAGCTTTGAATCTGCTGCCTTTCTGTCAACCCAACAATGAACAAAGGGCTCAGTTATATAATGATACTACTTACTCAACCCTTGACCTTTCCATTATAATGGTGAAAAAAAATCTGCAAATAAATCTATATCACTTTATTTGTGTTGGTTTTGTTGTTTTTTGCCATCAAGTCAGCTTCAACTTATGATGACCCTATGAATGAAAGACATTCATCAACAGGCCTTCTTCCACCTTACAAACTCAGGGTTGTGGCTTCCTTTATTGAATGAATCCATCTGTAATATTGTCTTCCTCTTCACTGACTTCACCTTTACCAAGCATTATCATTTGGTCATCTCATGATGCATCCAAAGTACAATAGCCTCAATTTAGTTATTTTGGCTTCTAGGGTGAGTTCAGGCTTGATTTGCTGTTGGACCCATTAATTTGTCTTTTTGGCAGTCCACAGTATCCATAGAACTCGAGTCCAGTACCACGTTTCAGATAAGTTGATTTTATTCCTAACGGCTTTCTTCACTGTCTAGCTTGCACAATCATACATAAGAGATACAATGACATGGACAATCTGAACATTAGTATTCAATGATATATCTTTACACTTAAGGAGTTGACTTAGTTGCTTCATAATACTCTTCCAAGTCCTAGTATTCTTCTGATTTCTTGACTGCAGTCCCATTTTGATTTATGACTGAGCCAAGGCATAGAAAACTTTTATCTACCTAAAATAGTATTAAAATAATATTGATGTGCCTGTTCATAATTGTTCATAACATGTACATGCAAATTGTTCATAACATGTACAATTGGTAACAGATTTTTTTTTTCTTCTCTGTCTCGTGCCAGTTCATCTGATGGCAAATGGTGCAGCACATCTTCACTGTGGAAGAAATACTGGGCCAGTCCATTTGGCTGTTGTACAAGGAACACGAAAATGTCTTTAGCCAGCCATGCTCAACACTATCAGCAGAAAGGTGGTCTTATAATGAACTCTCTTTCAGAATAGCTAGACTCAATAGCTTAATTCTACAAAACATGCTGGCTTGACATGCAAATAGAGGAGCATGCCAGCTCTGCCTTCTCTGTATGCACATGAAGAGTGATGAATCTAAGTTTCTGGCCCACATAGAAGCTGTCCATATAATCAGAAACATCCCATAAAACAGAATTCCCATTCTCCAGAAGAGCATCCTTGTGTAATGGAAGATCTTCTGTTCAAAATTCTCTCTCATCCAATGAGGAGAGTGGCAGAACTGGAGAGAGAGGGTGGGACCAGCATTCTCCCCTCATCAATGTCAAGTTATCATGCTTTGTAAATGAGGGAATAAGGCTATTAAATAAATTCAATTGCTAGTCTCAAGTAAAGTAGGCTAATATTTTGATTAGCAAATTGATGAAATGCAGAATAGATGGGAATGCTGTCAGATGGATCCACAATTGGTTGGAAAACCGTGCTCAAAGAGTCATTGTCAGTGGCTGCACTTCAAACAGGAAAATCTCAAGTGGAGTGTTTCAGAGTACTGTCCTAGGGCCATTACTCTTCAACGTTTTTATCAATGACTTAGATGATGGGGCAGAGGGAATCCTTATCAAGTTTGCAGATGACACAAAACTAGGATGGGTATCTAACAGATTGGAAGAAAACAATTCAAAAGGGCCTAGATAAACTAGAAAATTGGGCAGAAATGAATAAAACAAAATTCAATAAAAACAAATGCAAACTTCTACATTCAGGCCACAAAAACCACATGCACAGCTATAGGATGGGGATACATTGCTCAACAGTACTACATGTGAAAAGGACCTTGGGATGATTGCTGATCATAATTTAACCATGAGCCAGCAGTGTGTGATGCTGCAGCAAAGAATGCAAATGCTTCTCTTTTCTTTTCTTGGTCTATATTAGTAGAAATATAGTTTCCAAGTTGAGGGAAGTAATAGTCCCACTATGTTCTGTGTTGGTCAGGCCTCATCTTGAGTACTGTGTTCAGTTCTGGGCACCTCATTTGATGAAGGCTATAGACAAGTTGGACCAGGTTCAGAGAAGGACAATGAGGATGATAAAAAGTATGAAAAACAAAACACGTGAGGAGGAGGGTTGAAGGAGCTGGGCATATTCAGCCTGCTGAAGAGAAGACTGTGGGATGACATGATTGCACTCTTTAAATACTTTTAAATACCTCAAGAGCTGCCACAGAAGGCATGCCTGTTCTTTGCTTCCCCAGAGGGTAGGACCAGGTCTAATAATATGAAGTTACAGAAGAGTATATTTTGATTGAACATTCACAAGAACTTCTTGACAGTAAGAGTGGTTCATCAATGGAACCAACTGCCTAGAGAGGCAGTGAGGTCTCCTTCTCTGGATGTCTTTAAGGGGGCTTACTAGCTAGAAGGTGGGCCTTGTTATTATGGCCTGGCTGGTGCCCCTGTGGTCCCCCCCGGGAACAGCCCCTGTGACCTCATGGCCGCAGCGGGGACCACCATTGCTGGGGTTGTCCTCTTCCTGGCATCCCTGGTGGCTGAGAGAGGCGGGAAAGCCTGGCCAATTAGGGGGAGCTTCCCTTGCCCCAATTGGCTAGCAGTGGGATGGGGGAAGGACTTCCGGCCATGCTTCCAGTGTGGCCAGATGATGTGGGGAGCCTGCGCTGGGGCCGGTATTTAAGCCAGCTCCTGGCATGGGCTCCTCAGTGGCTCACAAAGGAGCTGAACTCCCACCCACCCTCCCTCTATTACTTATGTATGCATATGTTATTTTGTCGCAATTTTCTAGGTGGATGGCATGGGCCCTGATCCAGGTAGGTGAGGAACAGGGGGGGCTCCTTCAAGTTCAGGTTCAAGTTCAAGTTCACAGAGACCCCCCTTTCCCTGTTTAAGTGGTTAACATCTTATTTTCAGGTGAGGGGAGAGCATCAAGTGGGATGGCTCAGCCAGGAACTCTCCCCTCTAGGACGAGTTGGTAGCAACCAACATTGGGACCATTGGCCAACATAGGGTTGGGCAATGAAGGGATCCAGACCCATGCAATAGTGCCAACCATTTGCAGCCATCAGCAAGTTGTGGCCTTTAATTGCCAATTATCTTCTTACTAACCTATATTTAATCCTTATATTTTATATTGTACTCAATACAATTGTTAAAGTAGCTTATAGTGTCTGTGTCTTCATTATGGGAGGTGAGCGGGGAATACGGTCTGGGTCCGCAAAAAGAGGCTGGACAGCTACCTCCTAGTGATGCTTTAGTTGGAGGTCCTGCATTGAGCAGAGGATTGAACCTGATGCTTCATGTGGCCCCTTCTAACTCTATGATTTTATGTCTCTGGACATGCTGAATTAATGTAATTTACTTAAGTGTTGAATATTCAGCAGTTGTTCCAATGAATTCATACTACTTGGGGCTAGCATTTGGATTTAGGCTTAAATATTATACCCTAAAGGCATCAGATCCTGTCTTATCTTGGAAGCTAATCAGGGTCAGCCCTGGTTAGTACTTGGATGGGAGACTGCCAATAAATACCAGGCACTATAGGCTATATTTAAGAGGAAGGAACTGGCAAGATGATGACCACCCAGCATTCCTTGCCTAAGAAAACCCTATGAAATTAATGGGGTCATAAGTTGGCAAGCAACCTGAAAGCACATATACACACATTGTATGATAGTTCAGAATGATTCTGACCCACATTTCCAACCACCCACACAACCAACACTGACAGAACAATTATTTACTGTTACATCAATTTCTTCTGAAGACTTGCTCAAGCAATTAACCCCTTAATCTACACATGCCCCTTCTCCTCCATGTGACACACTCATATTTTGACATTTCTAATAGCTGTGGCTTTGGCATTAAATCTTCTAATGAACCTCCTTGTTTTATTTGTGCCTCCACCATAATGTTCTCCTCTAATTTGGTGACCTAAGAGCAGATATTAGGGGAAGTACAAAACAATCTGTGAAAAACTCATTAACTCAAACTGCAGAAGATTAGTAATCGTGAGGAGAATTGAGAAACCGCAAGTTAAAAATGGTAAAAATGTCAAATTAGTGTTAGTAGTATTAATATTGGTATTAGTACATGCTGGGCTTTCGGTTTAATGCCTTGTTGATTTAAAAAATGTAATTAACAAATATGGAGAGCCAGCATGGTGTAGTGGTTTGACTGTTGGACTAGGATTCTGGGAGACCAGGGTTCAAATCCTTGCTCAGCCATGGAAACCTACTGGGTGACCTTGGGCAAGTCACACCTTCTCAGCCTCAATAGCAACTCTCTCTGAACAAACCTTACCAAAAAAACCCTGTGATAGGTTTGCCTTAGGGTTTCCATAAGTCAGCAATGACCTGAAGGCACACAACAACAAGAACAACAACAACAAACAATGTTTCACAATCCTGGTTGCATCCTAGTCATTTGCAATACCTGTGCAATCTTTTCTTCATGTCTGGTAAGAAGTAAATCCCAATCAATTCAATGGGAATTGTTAGCATTCAGTTCCAACAGTTGAATTGGAATTGTAGCCTGAATTTCTTTCAGACTATCTACATGAACCAGGATACACCAGCTTCCTGCCAGCCTAACCCAGCTGTGAATCAGGCCTGTTCCTCCCCTGTTCCCTCCTCAAAACAGGAGGAAGTCCAGGCAGGCACACCAGCCTGGTACTGTAGCCACTGGCATCATCTTCTCCCTTACTCTCCCAGAAGCTAGGAAACCAGCCCACTACATGTGCCCAGGCCCCCTGCATGTGACCTGTCTTGGTCACTTGCTGTAGGACTCATTCCTGCTTCAGAAAAGCAAGGCAGACTGGCAGCTGCAGTGACAAGCCAGCCTGCTGGGACGGGCTCCTGAGGACATGCAGGGCCCAATCCATGCCTTCTCAGGAGGAACAGATTAAAGCAGGTATTTTTTTTAAAAAAAGAAAAACACAGTAAAGGGCCCTACACCATCTTCCCTCACCTCTAAGCCCTGAGGGTTAAGCCCTGCGTTGTCATATTTCCCATGTAGACAAGACCTAAGTGATTTCACACATATCTCCAACACAGGCATAGATATGGGCTGTTCCAGTCCTGGTGCCCAATCTACAACAATATAGGCAAGACTGATATTGCATCCTTAAACACATTAAAGAGGAAATATGTCCCATTGGATTCAGTGAGCCTTACTTCTATCCTAAATACGAATAGGAATCTCACTTATCCAAGATCTAATTTTTACATAGCCAAGATGGCAACATCCATACTCAAGAAAGGAGATACCAGCCAGGCTTGGGAAAGGTCAAGAAAAAAAATCAAGGGAAGGAAAACCTTAAGTGGGTAAAAAAGAAAAAAAAACAAAACAAATCACCAACCAGCGATGACTCAGCATGCACGGTGACCACAGAGCATGTTAGAAAATGAGAAAGTGGAGTATGTTATAAGAGGATTTGGAGGCCCATTCAAACTACACGTTTATAATGCTACATTCCAGTTTAACTGCCATAGGAATATCCCATGGAATCCTGGGATCTGCAGTAAGGAGAGAAGTTTAGAATTCACAGCCAGAATTCATTGCCTCAACAAAACTACAAAGCCCAGGATTACATAGGATGGAACATTGGCAGTTAAAATGGAATTATAGCATTCTAATTGCGTAGTGTGAATGGACCCCTGACTGTCTGACTGGACAGGAGAAATCCATATTATCTATTTGTATAAACCAAATAGTATTGAGAAAAGAGTCCCATTAAAACAGGGGTGGGAATCCAGATGTTGAACTGCAACTCCCAATATTCCTCACCATTGAGTATATTGGCTAGAGCTGATAGGAGATGCAGTTCAACAGCATCTTCAGTGCCATAGAATTCCCACCTCTGTATTAAATTAGTATTTAAGAGCCTGTTAAAATGCATGGCCTAGTGCAACATTTTTTAAGCCTGTAATTCTGTGCCTTTTTGCACAGAATTTTTAATGTCATAATTCTATGCTTCACTATGCCTTACTTCAACTGGCAAAACCACCTCTGAGTATTCCCTGCCTAAGAAACCCCTATGAAATCCATGGATTTGCCATAAGTCAACAGGCAACTTGAAAGCACATACACAATACTTAGCCATCTATTCTTTTTTTTAAGTGAGTTCAAAGTGTTTTTAGAGGGTGACCCCCATATCTACGGGGGGGGGTACATTCCAAGACCCCCATGGATACCTGAAACCGTGGATAATAGGGAACCCTATTATTTTCAATGAAAAGAATACTGAAAGTTGACCATAAAATCACATTGGAGGACTGAGAAATGTCTAGAGAGAACATATATTTTCAGATGGGGATAGGTGAAACTGTGGATATCAAATCCATGGATACAGAGGTTGACCTGTATATTGGCTAAGATCTTATATCATGGTTGCCTAGCGTAATCTGCACCCATTGAGTTACATAGAGCTTGCAGTATGTTACCCTTATTTTGCATGCCAACATAGTGTGCCCAGCATCCTGTAAGTGATTTAGAATCATAGAGTTGGAAGAGACCACAAGGGTCATCGAGTCCAACCCTCTACCTTGCAGGAATACACAATTAAAGTACCCCCAACTGTTGTCCATCTAGACTCTGTTTAAACACCTCCAAAGAAGGAGACTCCACCACACTCCGAGGTAGTGTATTCCACTGTTAAACAGCTCTTAAAGTCAGGAAGTTCTTCCTAATAGGTAGAATCTCTTTTCCTGTAGTTTGCACAAGTGCAGGTTATGTGTGCATAAGTCCCTGGACAGAGTGTAGAGCAGGGCTGCATTAAAGTTTTTGTAAACCCTAGGCACTCTTTTTTGTGTAGGAAAATATAAAATATCATTACCAGCATTTTGAAATTTTGTTGATCTTCCCAATTCCTGTAAAAAAAATGTTAATCCTGTTTTTGTAGGCCCTAAAATTTCCATAAGTCTTAGGCACTGTGCCTAAAGTGCCTAATGGATAAGGTGGCCCTGGCACAGAGAGCTATTTTCTTACTCTTACAGTCCATCCAAAACTTCCTTCCCCTTGCAGCATCAAGCCCTGGGAGGGGCTGCTATTGATCCTTCTTATTGGAGGAGAGGGAGAGGCAATGCACACCATAAAGGTCTGACTGCTCTGCACTTTGGCGGAAAGAAAAAAAACAACTGCACTCCATCTGAGAATGCACCCTCCTTTCTTTCCCCACCCAATCAAGCTGACACAAGCTGCTTCTCTGTGGTCTGAATCACTTCCCTGCTTCTTCCCTTCCCCACCAATAAGTGATGGTGGCAGATGACCTTCCTGCAGCTTGACAACTGCCAGGCAGTAGAGGATGCATGTCCAGAATTACACACACATGTGGGATCTCAGCTGGTATCTGTTAATATCCTTCCTTATTGTCCCACTGAATGAAGCTACAGTCCAGGCTGTTTGCAGAATCCCAGTGAATTAAATGGTAAATTGAAGGTACTAACAAACAGCTACACGTTGACTGAGGATGTGCAACTACATGTGCTAGGGTTGCACTGATGGAACTCCATTTGTGCAACCATGAAATGAATACACCAGTTTCACAACAGCTGAAAAAGCGTAATTGCATGCCTAAGGAAACATATTTCTTTTTATCAGATCTGTGTTCTAGGAACCCAAAAAGGACCCCAAAAAGGAGAAACTCAAATGATTACTAACCTTCTACAGGGTTGAGTTTTGAGTTTCTCCTTTTTTGGGTGCATTATGGTCAGGAATCCTCCTTTTGTTTAGTGTAGCTATGTTCTAGGAACTCTAGGATTCACACCCAACCAAGGTTTTCCTCTTCTTTGGCTCGGCTTCATCCTTTGTCACTCACTGCCATATATTCTTAGAACTGTCTCCTTGAACATTTGTGGTCTGCTCTTTCCCTTGGTGTTTTCAAATCTCAGCTGAAAACTTTTTTTGTTTTCCAACGCTTTTGGAATTTTAGTTGTATAGTTTTATAATTCTGTTTTGTCTTGATTGCATGTATTGGTCAGTTTGTTTTATCTTATATAATATTTTTTGTTTTTCATTTGAATAATTTGTTTTGCAATTGTATTGTATCATTTTATGTTTTATTATTCTATCCCTCAGTGTATGTATGTGTGTACACATATATTTTAGATTGTATGCCTTTGGCAGAACTCATTGTGTTTGGTTGTTTTACTGCAACATGCCATGTGCATTGCTGGTACTATATACATTGATGATGATGATGATGATGATGATGATAGGAAAAGGAAAAAGAGGAGGAGGGGGAAGAAGAAGAAAAAGAAGAAGTCATCTGCACATGACAAATAATAATACAGTAGTAGTAGTGGTGGTAATAATAATAATAATAATAATGTTATACGACAACCCTAAAATATCAAATACTGTAGTCAAATATTCAAATAGTACAAATAAACTAAACTAAAGAATGAGAGGGCCAGCTATGCATTTGATCTTACAGAGATATAAGCTGCATAACTTGGTTCAGAAGTACAGTACATGATCAAGAAACTTACTGCAATTCATCTTCACTTCTGAAATCAATCTAGTGTACTGAACAGAGTGTGTGCATCCACATTGCATAGTTGTACCAGTTAAATACAGCTTCAATTGTCATAGCTGCATCCCATATGGAACTCTGGGATTTGTACTTTGGTGATGTACTTCAAATTTCTGCTAGAGAGTTCTAGTTCTGGAGTTAAGTGGAGTGAACTGCAGCTGTCTAAGATTCTCAGTACCTCACCAAAGTACAAACCTCAGATGGTATCCATCTGCCATAGCACTGTAGATATGCTCTTAGGGGAGTCAGAGTTTAAATTCCTACTTAACTGTGGAGCTCCTCTTATTCCCTCTCTGACAGTTGGCAGCTTCTACATCAGTGGAGAAGTGAATGAGCTTTGCATTTTCATTGGAACTTTGAAGGAGCTATCCAAGGTGCTGAACTTGTTTCTAGGTTTCAGCACCTTGCGTAGGTTATTTAAAGTCTGGACTGAAATTCCAAGTGGATTTCACTGTCCCACTGACATGGACACCACCAGCTGCCACTGTTCACACAACTAACAGGGGTGTTGTGAAACTCTTAACACTTTTTGAGCAAAACTGGAATGCCATATATTTAGTCAAACAGCACTAGCACCTCTGGATATAGCTCTTTGGGTTGTCCCAACTGATGCATATTTTCTGAGTCATCCTTCTGACAGTTCAAAAAACAAGGCCAGTGTTATTACCCTCATATCTTTTTCACAGAGCCTCAAGAACTTTCTTCTTCAGTCCTCCTTTAGTTAAAGTAGACTTTTGTTTTTGAGGCTGAGTTTAGATCTTGCTTACTACTTGATTTGTTGTGATTTTTGTGATGCTCATAGTTTTAAATATAACTAAGAATCTCATGGGCTCTTAAAGATAAGCTTGATCTATTGAAGCTAGAGCTTGTATTGCTTTGCATTTGTTTATTTGAATTCCTGTGTTTGAATCAGTGTTGCAAATGTTACTTTGAGGGCTTCAACTCCTTATATGTGCATAAGTACAAAGACTACAGTCTATCCTTTAAAAAAAAAAAAAAAGACCCTCCCTTACCAAACAAACAAACCAAAAAACAAGAAATTGACCTGGAAAGAGGCAGAGGAGGGGGAAGGGAAGGCCCACAGGCAATATGCAGTCACTAAACCCCATTTTATGGTCTTTGAAATCCCCAAACAGTGTCCCAAAGCCCCCTGAATTGTGCTCGGAAACAAACCGGTAGCTGGTGAAGCTGTTTTAATACAGGGGGTATGTGATCCCTATAGCTAGCCCCGGTCAGCATTCTGGCTGCAGCATTCTGGACTTGCTGAAGTTTCCAAACAGTTTTCAAAGGCAGCCCCAAGTAGAGTGCATTACAGTAGTCCAAACAGGATGTAATCAAGGTGTGTGTCACTGTTGCCTGATATAAATAAATGATGATGAGGAGGAAGTAGTAGTGGGGGGGGGGGAAGACTAACAGTTTCCCCCCCAATATGCTAGGGAATTGCACTGTTCTTATGCCGATTGCTATTAAGTGTTTCTTTCTTTCCTGGAAACTCTCTGCAGACTGGCAGTTGATGGTTCACAGACCAGTCCACTTTGAGTAGCCCTGCCTAAGGCCACATCAGAGCTTGCAGGGAGGTGGGAATTCAGACTGAGGCACCCAGAATCCACCAGTCACTGATTTAATTATCATTTGTTTTACTGAGTAAGCCACTTTGGGGCAGAGCATGAAGTCAGCTAGAAAAGCAGCCTCGGCATCTGAGAAATCAATAAAATAAAATATTGCCGATGAGGCTGTAAGATAGTGGGGGACTTCCCTAATGCAGACTTCATGGATATCATTCAGCTTCATTGCCACTGTGCTATATCCTTGAGTTACTGCCCACAGTAAACTTTGGAATGCTCTCCTTAGCCCATGCTACAAACACTTGCTTAGCCAAGTTCTGCAGCAATTTATGTTACTTTCACCTTAAGTTTCAAGAGCTCTGTTATTCAAAGTGAGATATGGGGAGGGAAGGTAGCTAGAAAAAATAAGATCATTTTCTTTGCTCTCCCCCACCCCTCATGCATACAGATTCCACTCTAGTTTCTCCCTGCAGCTGCAGAGTAAAGCCATTAAGATGGAGCACCTGCATTTACCAAATGGGAAGAGACAGTCTCTTTCAGAGATGGACTTCATTTGCATTCAGTTTGCTCTGCCATATTCCAGGGGAGCGTTTAACTTTTTTGTTACCGTACTCTTCCTCTAGGACAGTAAATTCTACTCTTGCTGACAGGTGAAGAAAATAGCTCTTTCTGGGGGAATAAAAGGCATTTTTAAATTTCTTCTTTCTTTTTTTTTTCCTTTTTTTTTTAACAGTGTCTGCTATACATTTGTAAAAGCCCGCCTGCCATTCTGTGGGCAGTTAAAAGAAAAGAAAAGAAAAGAAAAAGTGTTTCTCCATGCTGCATACTGGTCGTGCATTGCTTGGTTCTAAATGATGCCTCATTCTTCACTGCTACTAAAATCAATCAGGTTCAGCCATTCAACTGCACAACATCAATAGGAGTATAGTGGCTAGATTGAGGGAAGCAATAGTGCCACTCTATTCTGCTTTGGCCAGACCTGGGCATCACAATCACAGAAGGATATGGGCAAGCTGAAACATGTCCAGAGGGGGTGACCAAAATAATGAAAGGTCTGGAAGCCATGCCCTATCAGGAGCAGCTTAGTGAGCTGGGTATATTTAGCCTGGAGTAGAGAAGGTTGAGAGGTGACATGATAGCCATGTTTAAATATTTGAAGGGATGTCATACTGAGGATGGAGCAAGCTTGTTTTCTGCTGCTCCACAGACTAGGGCATGGAGCAATGGACTCAAACTACAGGAAAAGAGATTCCACCTAAACATTAGGAAGAACTTCCTGACAGTAAGAGCTGTTTAGCAGTGGAATGTACTGCCTCAGAGTGTGGTGGCATCTCCTTCTTAGGAAGATTTTAAACAGAGGCTGGATGGCCATCTGTTGAAAATGCTTTGATTGTGTATTCCTGCAGGGCAGGGGGTTGGACTGGATGGCCCTTGTGGTCTCTTCTAACTCTATGGTTCTATGATTCTGACATTCTGAAGCAGTCAACTTGCTGAGATGACTTTTCTAGCCATTAAACCAGGGTGGGCAACATTTTGTCCCTGCCTAGTTTTGCTACTCCCAGTCTCCACCCTGCCCCAAAAAATATTCAGCAAAGAAAGAAAGAAAGAAAGAATTCCCATCTCTTGAAGCCTCTAGAATCAGTGACTGTCAGGATCCGTTACAGACATGACCTTTTCCTGCCAAGTTCAGTTTTAATGTGTAACCTTGTGGATAATAGTGTTTGCATTTTTTATTGTGCCTGTTAACAAGTATGTAGCCTAACTGTAGAAGGGAGTGTCTGGTCTATGTCAAGAATGGTCTGATAAGCATTGCACCTGGGTCTCGACTCTGGGAAAACAAGGTTGAGCCCTGGAATAGTAGGAATTGGGAGTGAGGATGATGGGTAGCCAATGACTGTGTATCTCACCAGATTTTGTAGACTGCAATATGCTTTTACTGTACTATTTCTCAGTTAAGTTTCATTCTGAGCAATGACCCTGTAAAGTTCACTTTCTGGATTACTGTGCTAATAATGTTTTCTGTTTCAAACTCTGAAACTGTTGGTCACTGAGTCTGGGAATGCCAGTACATGACAGTGATGCACATTTAAAAGAAGGCATAGCCCACCATGCCCATTGTTTAAGCCTAAAAAGGTGGGTTATGAAAGCAGAAGAGAGTACCCAGAGTCATCTTGTTTTACTCGGAGAAGATAGGATCCACAGCAGGTTCTGGGGGAGAACATTGGCCTACCCCTGCACTAAAAGTAATTAGTGCAAAGTCTCCAAAAGGGGTTTTCAACCTTTGATTCTCCAGACGTTTTGGACTTCAGCTCCCTGAATCTTTCACCATGGGTCCTAGTGGCTAGTATTTCTGGAAACTGAGGTTCAAAGCAGCTAGAAGACCAAAGGAATCACTACTCTGAACAGAATGCCTGATGGGTTGCCAGGCCAGGAGCATCCCAGGCCCTGAGAGTGCAGGGCCAAAACTTGATACCAGAGGATGTCACTCATGTCCTTAATCATGACACATTATTTTTCAGCTACAGCTGCTCAGAGCATGTCATTCAAACAAACACCCCCCCCCCGCAAACTATGTTGTTGTGGTTGTGTGCTTTCAAGTCATTTCTCACGTATGGCAACCCTAAGGTAAACCTATCACAAGGTTTCCTTGACAAGATTCGTTCAGAAAGGGTTTGCCCTTGCCTTCCTCTGAGGCTGAAAGAGTGTGACTTGCCCAAGGTCACCCAGTGGGTTTCCATGGCTGAGTATGAATTCGAACCCTGGTCTCCAGAGTCGTAGTCCAATGCTCAAACAATTACACCATGCTGGCTCTATAGCACAAATTATAGCAAATGAGAAAATGCTTCTTAGCTGGAAGTTAAATTTTCCAAGCAATGCAATGAACAGAAAAAAAGAACTTTTCAAAGTTATTTTTTAACACTTTGCAAGCCCTGCATTTAAGAATTCATGGGAGTTGCAGTCCAAGCAAAAAGAAAGCTTTCCATGCTCCTGTGAAGTGCTTCCCCCCCATTTTTTTTTCCAAGCTTCACTGGAACAAAAAACTGTGCTCGCTCCTCACTGAGACAAAACCAGCCAGGTTTGGGGATCACTCCCCAGGAACACAACTATAGGACTGAGGAAAGAATGCAATCTCCCACAGTCTTACTTCAGAGAGAAAAAGATGCACTTTTCTCCCTCAACCTCATTGGAATCCTCTCAAGCCACAGCCTCCCTTCCACCCTGGCAGAACAGAGCATCAGAGAGCTGCTTTTTGTTAAATTTTCTTTTGCCAAACGAATTCAACACTGCTTAAGCCACCGTGTGAAGGTTGCCTCTTGCCTCCATGTGTGCTCACACACAGCTGAGAAGCAAGGCTACCTTTTGTGATCCAGCTCAGAGTCCTCCTACCTAAGAATTCTCAAGCTGGATCCTTCTAGACACACTCCCAGGGATCTCTCTAGCCTAGAAATCCTAGAAATCTCTTTATTGCTGCCACCACCTCTTGATTTTAAGAGAACCCCTTGGATTTTAAGAGAACCCCTTTCTATGTGATTTCAAGAGGAAAACCACAGGGTATCTAGGCTTTCCAGCCCTAATTGAGATTATCAACTGCTCTCCCTTCTTCTCAGAAACAGAGGAGAATCCAGTAGCATGACTCAAAGCAACAGGCGCATGGAAGTTTAGCTATAATAAAATCTAAAAAAGCTATTTTATTCAAGTAAGCAAACACATTACAGAGGTAATCATATCATGAAGAAAAACACCTTCTTCTTCAGGTGCAGCTTAAGTTACAGCTAAAGCAGTTTAGAATGACATCCAGTCAAGGGAAAATAAATCATAAAGTCCTGATGCAATCTAGCTAAAACTGTCCCTACACAAAGTAAAGGTCTACTTACATTCTGGAGTCCATAAAGAGCAAATCTGGTGTCCCAAATTGGCTAGGTCACATGCTTAAGCAGTAAGCCAGGCCCAGCCAGCCTCTGAGATTCCTGCATTCTCAGAGAGAATTCAGAGGTCTACCCCCATGGTTAGACCAAAGCCATGTGTTCCTGAGCAAACAGTTACAAACTGTTCAAATCAACATTGGCCAAATCTGATTGGCCCTTCAGTCAGGTGATGTGATGTCATGATGATGTTATCCTAGGAGATGAGCCCACCTCCCACTTCTCTTAACCTTTGTTTACCTGTTCCTGATGATCAGAGAATTGCTGATTACAGATACTGGGAAATGTAGTTCTGGCACATGTAGTTCTGGCACATGATGGGAGTTGCAATCAACCTCGAGCAGGATGATGGAACTCCATCATGACAACGTCATACCCTCCAGCTGTCCCAGTCTGACAGAGGTGGTCTTGATTTGTCACCTCACTTTATCAGCTGTTTTTAAAATGTCCCAGGTTCTCTTTCCTCTTCCTATTCCCCCCTTATCCCTCTGCTTACTTCAGTTGCTGCAAACTGAGTTGAAAGATCAAAAGTAGTTTGCACACCATTGACTCAGCAGGGAGGAGGGAAAAGGAGAGGTGGAAATTTCCCCTTCTCTGTAAATTCAGTCAAAAGCAAACTACTGCAGCCTATCCTTTACTTCACCATTAGTAACTTTTGCCATCTTGACCGCATAGTGATGTTGCTTGGCTTCACTTGTTCCCGTTTTCATCTGCAAAATCTGTGTGGCATGGTAGTTAGAATTTTCTCTGCTAGAGAGCTCTCGTCTACTCTCCTGAACTACATCAAAGCTTTCTAGCAGAGAATCTTAAGTCTCTCAGTAAAACTAATTCCAGAATTCTATAGGATGTAACAATGACAGTGAATGTGGTATGACATTGCTAAAAATATGTAGTGTAGATGCACAAAGCTTCTTTGGGAGGTCTCCTTGTGTCTGGAACTGTAGAAAAGCTATGTGATAAACACCAAAGACCATCATTTCCTAAGCCATCTGAACATTTAATGCAGATTCCCTAGCTTCTTTGGACTTTATCAGATTATCTCTTTAAAGTGTTCCTTTGCTGGCATAAAAAAATTCCAAGAACGCTCCACCCCCCTGGATTTACCTTTAATCCCGGCAAAGGCAGCACCGGCAATGAAAGAGGAAGTGAACAGAGCTCCGTTCACTTCCTCCTTTGTAATCCCACAGGATATCATGAGACTTCATTATGCAGGAAATTGAAAAAATACCCCAAAAATAACACTAAAAAGGTTTTTTAAAGCACAAAAAACATACTTTAAAACTTACAAGTAACCCAGGGAGGGTCATAAAAAGTGTCACTTACCTGGATGTCACGATCTCACCCAAAAATATTCAGTCATTGACGGGGTAAGTACTGGGGGTCGGAGGAGAGACATGAGGTTTCACATGCCAGCTATACTGGCAAAAAAGGTAGGGGATATCAATTGACAGCTCAAGCTGCCAAGTAAAAAGTATGGGATTTTAAGGGGACATAACCACGAAAGGCCGACATTGTGTGGTACGCACACCCTTTCGTGGTTTTGTGGCATCATTATGATGCCTTATTCTGTACGTCTTATAAAGTCATTTGTCTTCAGTGTTAGTCTGCTTCAGTGTAAAATGGAAAGGGGAGGGCGAGATGAACGAATCAAGCTTTTGTGGCTATCAGTGCATCTGAAGAACATGATTGATAGCCACTGCATATGGTGTGCTATAACACATCAGAGATAACTGTGCTAGGACTTTATCAGACCACCTCCCTAAACCCATTTTTTTTGCCAGCATAACTTCTGCAATTTTTGTGTTGGCAAAAGAACTCCCTTTGCCACACTTACCTCCTATTCACACGAAAAGGTTTCCCCAGCAATGAATGAGGAGTGAATGGAGCTCTGTTCACTCCCGCAGATTCTTGCAAGAATACATAGCGCTGGAAATTCAAAAATAAAAACAAAATTAACAAATAAAAGTTCACAAGAGCATGCAAACACACTATAAGAGTCCCAGGCAAACTGGGGAGGGTCATAAAAAGTGTGTCACCTACCTGGATGTCGTGATCTCACCTGGAAGTGTTCTGGCCAGACCAGCCATTGATGCTACATTCATGTGAGTACAATGGCACGCAGATTCAAACGACAGCAATGCTGGCACAAAAGCATCATGGGGGATCAACTGACAGCTTGGGCCATCAATAAAATATGATGGGTTTTAGACTGGACATGATTGTGAAAGGGCAATGTCGCCAGGCAACATCACTATGTGGTCAAGATGGCAAAAGTCACAGAAAGGGTATGTGTGCCCTTTCACAATCATTAGGTGTCCTTATGATGCCGTATTTCCATTGTCTGATGAAGTCCCTAGTCTGTTTTAGCATTAAAAGACATAAAAGAATCCAGTAGCACCTTTGAGACTAATTGAGAAGAAAAAGTTCCAAGGATAAGCTTTCATGGGCGCAGTCCAGAAGAAATTTCTTCTTCCCAGTTAGTCTCCAAGGTGCATCAGATGAAATGGCCTGTGTCCACAAAAATCTATGCCAGAAACTTCTTCTTCCCTGTTAGTCTCAAAGGTAATATTGGATTCCTTTATGTCTTTTGACAATAAATCAGTTAGTGTCAAAGATGTTGCTAGGTTCCTTTATTTTCTCTCTCTCCCCCCCCCCGCCCATCTTTTCCTGCCATTTGATGGGTCCTTTGTGTATAAGATGTAAAAATGTACATTGGATTTGGACAAAAGCTGAAGTCTGAAACAAACCAGACCACTTGAGTTCTAGACTGTATTAGGGGCAAGTCTCCATGCTCTACTCTCACCCTGGGGGTTGCACTAAGTGCTTGCAATGGGCTATGATCTGCTCCCAAACTTGATGAAGAAACAACCAATTATCCATCTTCTGTTTCTCCCCACATCCAAAGGAGGCCTACAGAGAACTGTAGGTGAGAACTCCATCTAGGTTGTTTTGACATTAGCATTCTTAGAGAGGTGAGGAGGAACTAATTGGAATATTATCAGTGAGCATCTCAGACTAGTATACTTTGGATATAAATCAGTCCGTTAATTGTGCTACAAACAACAAAGCATGGCTATTATCAGAGAGTTGCTGTTATTATATGTTGGTCTAGCCTATCAAATATGTGGTAAAAAAAAACCCAGAACGTAAGTATTACCTGCAAAGCCTACATTTGCAACTGTCGCTATGGCCAGACAAGGGAAGGAAGACAGAAGAAAAAAGATTAAGGGAAACAACACAGAGTCTTGGGGCAACCTAGGCTGCATCTGCACTGCAGAAATACTCCAGTTTGACACTGCTTTAACTACCATGGCTCAATGCTGGGATCTGTAGTTTTGTGAGATAGTTAGCCTTCTCTGTCGCAGAGCTCTGGTGCCACAACAAACTATAAACCCCAGGATTCCATAGTATGGAGCTATGGCAGTTAAAGCAGTGTCAAACTGGATTATTTCTGCAGTGCAGATGCAGCCCTAAAGTCTTAACAATATTTGATATCAGACACATGAAGTTAGCCGTAGTTCCCCCCAAGCATATGCCAGATAAAACATGCTAGTTTTTAATGATGCCTCAAGATTCTTTATTGGTTTTGCTGCTATGACAGACTTAGCACAGCTACCCTCACACACACACCCAAAAAAAAGACATTAATGGGCCTTATCTCAATAAACAATTATAGTGCTGTCTCCTAAAGGTGAGCCAGTGTGGGGTTCAAATTTTTGGTCAGCCATTGAAACCTACTGGGTGATATTGGGCAAGTCACACTCTCACACCCTAAGAAGAAGGCAATGGCAGACCTCCTCTGAATAAATTTGGCCAAGAAAATCCTAATAGAGGCTTGCTACAAGGCAGGGTTGACTTGAAGACACACATCTTTCACTTCAAGTGCCCTGGAAGTATCTTATAAAACACTGGGGTTTGTATTTTGGTGAGGTACCAGGACACTGGGAGACTAGGGTTTGAATCCCCACTCAGCCATGGAAACCCACTGAGTGACCTTGGGCTAGCCACACTCTCTCGGCCTCAGAGGAAGGCAAGGGCAAACCCCCTCTGAAGAAATTCTGCCAAGAAAAACCTGTGATAGGTTCACCTTAGGACTGCCATGTCAGAAATAACATGAAGGCACACAACAGCAATGAGGCACTAGAACTCTCTGGCTGAGAATTCTAAATGTCCCTATACTGCAGATCCCAAGATTCCATAGGAGGTTGCCATGGCAGTTAATGTGTGTTACCTTAAGAAGTGGGGGCAGCAGCATTGGAGTCCCACCTGCAATTCCAGAATCTCCTTTGAAATCTGGAGGAATTATTAGCTCAAAAGGAGGCCTGTGGGAGGAGGGTAACTTTGGGGATCTTTTCAGTTGTGTATTTTAATTATATATATTAATATATATATATATATATATATATATATATATATATATTAATTATATATATATTAATTAATATATATATATATTAATTATATTTTTTAATTATATTTAATTATATTTTAAAATATATATATATATATTAATTAATATATATATATATATATTAATTATATTTTTAATCTGTTTTTTTATGGAAGCCACCTTGGGTCCCATCTTGGGAGAAAGGTGGCAAACAAATGAAATAAATAAATAAATAAATAAACCAGTACTAACTGTAGGGAGCACTCCAGTTAAAGTAAAACAAGGTATTTTTATTGGAAATAACACAGGGGATACATTAACATACAAAACATACACTCTTAAGAACAATACAAGACTATAGCAGAGTAAGGCAGAAAGGTTGGATAGAGGGAGAGAGGTCCAGGAAGATAGAGTGATAGCTACCAGTCTGTGAGAAAAGAGAGTTCCACACAAGGAAGATACTCAGATTGGCAACTGAGGGTGGCATGGAGGAATCTGGCAGAATGGAAGGATCCATCAGTCTGTGGCACACCTTTGCTGGGGTCTAGGGTCTAATATTTATACCCTCTTTCATATCCTGAAGGGCTACTCTGGTTATGACAAATCCTGGATGGCTTTCCCAACAGAGAGACAAAGGGAACAAAATTCAACTGATTGCTTTAGTTCCAGAAAGACAAAACATTGATGATTCTGCACCAACCTCTTAATATTGGACAGGAGGGGTATGAGGGGAGATTTCTGTAGAGTATAGATTAAGGAATGGTCACTTAATTGCTTAATTGAGTCATTGCTGGTAATGCCCAAGGCTGAAAGAAAGGATTAGCACATGCCCCTCTAATGACTGGGTTGTTAGCATAAACCCATTACAGGGGCTTCCTGTTCAATCCTAATATGGGCTTTCTCACCATTATATTTCCAGACACATCTCAGATCATTGTGACCACCAAATGACCTCTGGTCTGCCTCAGCCAACCTGACCCCCAAAAGTGTCCAATATTTCCAGTTATGGGATACCGTGGGGAGGGGGTAGTAGGGCATACTAACAAGTAAATGATCGAGTTCTAATTCTGTGGTGTTAAAAGCCCCCTAAAAGATAATTCTAGCACTCTCTGGGTATGCAAATGCAACTTACCTCAGCAAATGAAGAGAAACCAGTCATAAGATACAAAGAGACACCAACCAGTAATAAGTGAGGCTCTCTGTGTGAGAGCTTTCTATTTTTTGCACAACTCTGGAAGAGCCCACCTTCATCTTGCTTGACAGAACTTTATAGTACCTTGTCATGCTCCAAGATCTGTTAAGGATTACAATTACAAGACCCCCATTCCAGATCCAATTGGCAACTTTAATGAGAGACCTCCATGAGCCCTGGTCATCAATAGCACTGCTCAGGTCTTACAAATTCAGGGCTGTGGTTTCCTTTATTGAATCAATCCACTAGTAATGAAGTCTGCTTTTCCTATTGGCTTCCACTTTTCCTGACATTATTGTTTTTTCCAAGGACTTATGTTATCTCATGATATGTCCAAAGTACAACATTCTCAGTTTAGTCACCTTGGTGCTTAATGAGAGAGCATACTTGATTTGAGCTCAGACCTATTGATATGGGGGTGGGGGGAGTCCATGGTCTCTGGAGTACTCTCCTCCACCATCAGCATTCAAGTGGGGGAGAAATAAAATGAAGCCAAGAATCAATATTAATACCTGCCTCTATGTACAGAAAGATTATCTGGCTGCAATTTATAATTAGCCACTGATAATGATGTGACAGTCACGCCTTCTTCACGCAAACATCAGTGATATCATTCCGCCCCTTCCCAGCTGAAGGTTTTTAATTTTCCTAATCACTTATTAATTATGGGCCTTGAAACTGAACAAGTAGTTCAATAATTTATACAACCTAGAGTCTCATTAAAGAATAATTAACCGCACACTAATTATTCATGGCATTTTTATTACTCCTGGTTTTTCAAGATGCAGAGAACAGACAGCACGGGGGGGGGGGGGGAGTAAGGCATCCATTTCACTGGAAAGTAGCAGTTAAATATATAAAATAAATAATACTTAAAAAAAAACTAAACATGTCAATGTGGCTTCAGCTCAATACACAGCCATACACGTGTCTGAAGGTGATTATAGAAATGGAGTTCCAAGAGTGATGAAACAGTTACAGCACGAGACTTGAAACTTGGGAGATTCTCCAGCTATGAAACTCACTGTGAGACCTTGGGCCAGTCACAATCTCTCAGCCTAACTGTGGGCTATTAGAAATAACCAAGATCTCTTTAAATTCTCTGAGATTTGGTGCAAATTTATGAATTATGACAATGAAAATGACAGTCTTCTCTCTGCCCCTTCCTCAATGTTGATTTTTGGAAAGATACCCTGTTATATTTATTTTCATGCCAGCTGGAGATTTCTTAGCTGGGTAGTCAGGAAAGACAAATATACCTCAGAAAACCTCACTGTAATGTGTCTGAGATGCCTTGTTTGCTTGTTATTTTTATTTTTTGTACACTCTTTTAAAAAAAAATTAAAGTCTCTCTCTTTCATCCTCACCTACCTTACAGGATTGCTATAAGGACAAGAGGAGAGCTCTGTGTGGTAATTTAAAGGAAGGTGAAATACAAGTGTTACCATAGAATAATGAGTACTAGACCAATAGCTAGATGACTGATAGATAGATAAATAGATCTGTTCTATTCACATGAAACATTATCTTCCTTGTTGGCTGAACCTCTGTGCAAGCAAGGTTATGCACAGCAAGTCAGCTTTTTCAAGACTGTCACTACTTAACCAGACCAGGCAAGACAAATCATAGAATCATAGAATCATAGAATTGCAGAGTTGGAAGAGACCACGAGGGCCATCCAGTCCAACCCCCCTGCCACGCAGGAAATCTTGATCAAAGCATCCCCGACAGATGGCCATCCAGCCTCTGTTTAAAGACCTCCAAGGAAGGAGACCCCACCGTGGAGCAATGGGGAAAGGCCTCCAAATGAAGCACCTACTGACCATCAGTCAGTTCCCAAGAAATCGGCCTGTGGCAAGGTTACTCACATGACTGCCCTGGCAAGGGAGGTGGAATTGATGCATGCCCAGTTGGCACATCTGAGCAATGTCATTGCTGTGGCAACTCCATCATTATCTACCCCTCTTGCTGATGCTATAGCTCTGCAGTTGAAACCGCAGAGACTAGAACACAGAGCAATGGATTCAAACAACAGGAAAAGAGTTTCCAACTAAACATTTGGAAGGACATCCTGATGGTAAGAGCTGTTTAACAGTGGAATGCACTGCCTTGTAGTGTGATGGAGTCTCCTTCTTTGGATGTCTTTAAACAGAGACTGGATGTCCATCTGTCAGGAGTGGTTTGATTGTGCATTCCTGCATGGCAGAGGGTTGGACTGGATGGCCTTTGTGGTCTCTTCCAACTCTATGATTCTATCACAGTATACAAACTCCAAGAGTCCTTAGGATGTTGCCATGACACTTCAAGAGGAATCATAGGAATATAATACTAGGTAGTGTGAAAAGTCCCAGAGAAAAAATGGCTGGAGTCTAGGAACTCCTGTAAAGCTCAGATTTTAACCAGAGCTGTAGAAGAATATCAGGGCTCATACATCTTGCCTTTCCTTTTGAGGTAAACTTTACAAATGCCACGATTTTTTCCTCCCAGACTGTTTTTTTTTGGGGGGGGGAGCGGAAATCACCATGATCTCTTCTATTATTGCTGCTCTACAACAATTGCACATCCCTAATGCCTAGCTCAAAGCCACAGGATCTAGCATCTGTCCTCAGGATTCACACAAACTTCTAGAATTCTGAGGCAGCTTAAAGCAACTTTTCTAAGAATAATTTAACTCCATCCCAAGATAACTGGCATTTTAAAAGATGCTTTTGACACTAAGAACATAAAGCTTCTTTCATAATAATCACCGTGCGGAATTCAGCTAGAATCCTCAGGAGTTTTTTTTTTTTTTAAATAGTACAGTAATAATAAACAGGGATCCACCAGCATTAGTCCCCTGAGCCCTACTGCTACAAATATGCTACAATCTGTTCATTATCAGATTTCCCCATAGCCCTTGAGCCCTTAGGAAAATAAAACATGGGGTATGTTTCATCAGGAGAAAAGGCAGAGATCTAAGGAGAAGGCTTCTCTTACCTTACTCTCTCCTTGCCTTCTCTTCTCACTCAGAGGTACAGTAAGCCTCTGATTTATTTGCATTGAGATTATTTCCCATTCCTGACTGCTCAGTTGCTAATTCCACACTGCAGGATCCCAGGTCAAATGGGGAGCAACCAAGTGGAAAAGGCTTAAAATTTTTGTAATTCATCAACCACAATAATGTTTAAAAACCAGCAAAACACAATCAGAACAATTTGGACTAGGAAAGTTACTCTGCTGGCTACAACTCCCTGAATCTCCCATGTTGACTGGGGCATGCTGGGAGTTGTAGTCAACAAAGGTAACTTTCACAAGCTCTCAGGATGATTTCATCAAAAACAATAGAGAAGCTATGAAAACCACAATTGTTTTAAAAAAATAGCTGTCATTACAGGACCAGTTGCTCTAAATAGTAATGAACTTTTAGACCTAGTATCAATGACAATAAACCTTTAGGAATGCTTTGTCTTATCTCAGACTAGGGGTGTAATTCTTCACTAATTTTCTCCTCAAAGGCAGCAATGATTAGTTTTATCAACTTTTTCTTCCTACAAGAAGTCTTTGAAAACTGCACAGTTTTCAAGGACGTATTTACAGTTCAGGACTTATTCTGTGCAAAATTCACACATGGTATTTATGTGCAGAAAGCAACATTTTCTGAGCAGGAAATAATGTTTGTATGCATAAATATTTTTTGCACAGAAAAAAGTTTTCTTCTGTACAAAAAAAAATGCTGTTTCTTGTGCATAATAAGTCTCCAGCAATAGCAATTTCTGTGCAAGAAATAGTTTTCTGTAAATAAAGTGCTATTTTCTGTGCATAACAGGCATGTACAAATTTTACACAGAATAAGTTTCAGACTTCAAACATCAATTAAGATTCTTCTCATCAAGGTTGTTTGACACTTGAGAAACATGTTTTTTGCCCATTTTTTGAGAATATTTTCTGAAAATTCTTCCCATCCCTATCTTAGACCAAAGTTGTTCCATTTGACCTGAAGAGTTCTGTCTGGAGGTCCAGTTTTTGAAGAAGGACCTGAGGGAAATATCACTGATGTGCAACCATATTGTTCATGTGCAGATACTAGCACAGCAAATGACAGCCATATATGCCAGCCTTGTTCAAATTGAACCCCTTCATAGAAATTCGAACTTTCTTTGTCAGTGATGCCATCAGGACAGGATTGGGGGCTGAAGGCTCAAGACACTGGACTTTATCACACTACACTATTATAGTGCTATTATTCCACTTTAATTACTATGGCTGCCTCCTGTGGAATTCTAGAGTTTGTAGTTTAGTGAGGCCTAAAAGCAATCTGGCTGAGAGTTCTAAATGCCCCTCCCTAACCTGCAAATCCTAAGATTCCATAGGAGGCAGCCATAGCAGTTAAAGTGGAATAATAGCTCTATAAAAATAATAGTGCTATAACAGTGTCATGTGATAATCTCCACTGCTAAGCAGAAGAAGCAAGGACACTCTAAGCAGAATGAGTAAGCAGGTTCCTATAAGATAATTCACAACCATACTGCATTACTACTCTTTTCACCAGTGCACAATTTACTGGTTATAGTGGAGGCTGAAGAAGATATTTCTCCTATTACACATTATCCTGTTTGGGAGCACTATTTTGCCTATTCTGCACTGATTGCTGGTGGAGGAGGGAAGCCATGTATCAGGATTTATACAGGGTAGTCATCGTCTTGAAGGAGTCTGCTGCTTGAAAGGTTGGCCAGACCAAGTCTAGCTTAAAGATAAAGGATCCTAAGAATGGAGGACAGGATCCTTGAAGATGTTCATCTTCAACATTTTTATACCTGGACAATAGACTGAGCATGGAGAACATACTTCTTCTTTTTTTGTTACTTGTTATTTGCTGTCACGTGGGCTTTGATTTATGGTGTCCCTATGAATGAGAGACCCCATTGAGCCTTGGCCATCCACAACCCTGCTGAACTCTAGCAAGCTCAGGGTCATGGCTTCCTTAATGACTCAATTCATTTGTAACTAGCTCTTCCTCTTTTCCTATTGTCTTCCATTTTCCCCAGCATTATTGTATTTTCAAAGTCCAAAGTACAATAGTCTTGGTTTAGCCATATTGGCTTCTAGGGTCTAAAGAGCTGCAGCCAGGTTGTTAACTGGGGCTATCTACAGGGAGCACACAACTCCTCTGTTGCAACAGCTCCATTGGCTGCCAGTTCATTTCCGGGCACAATTCAAAGATTATCAGACACAGCAAATATGGTACGATAACGATGCCAGCGGAACACAAAAGGACATCAATATCAGACAACATCATCCTTTTGCATTCCTCTGATGTTATACTGGCATCTTTTTTATTGATGGCTGAAGTCCTCAATAGATCCCCTCATTCCATTTTGGTGCCGGCATTGCTGGTGTGCAAAACCTCGGGCCATTAAAATTCCGTCACTGCAGCAGGAATGGCCGGTTCGGCGTGAACACCTCCGAATGAGATCAGGACATTCAGGTAAGTTTCTCTCTTTTGATGACCCTCCCCAGGTTACTTGGGACTTTTAAATTGTGTTTAGGTGCTTTGTGTAATTTTTAATGCTTTCTTTTTCTTTTTCTTTCTGAATTTCCCGCACTCGCATCTTCTCACAAGAACGGGCAGGATTTCACTCCAGGAAGTGAATGGAGCTTCGTTAGAGCTCCATTCATGCCTGGGCTGCCTCAACAATGGGAGAGAAGGTAAGGTTGGTGGGGAGGGTTATTGTTTCAGGACAAGGACGAGATTGGAGATTGTGGGACAGGAACACTTCTCCAAAGTGCTGGTTTTGAGTTATAAAGCCCTATATGGCATGGGTCCAGGTTATCTGAAGGACCTCATCTCTCTGTATGAGCCCAGTGGAGCTCTAAGATCATCTGGAGAAGCCCTTCTCTCTGTCCCACCACCTTCTCATGCACATTTGGTGGGAACAAAGGAGAGGGCTTTCTTAGTGGCTGCTCCGGGACTGTGAAACTCCCTCCCCAGAGAGGCCAGGGTGGCCCCATCTTTGCTCTCCTTCCGATGGCAGGTTAAGACGTTTTTATGCCTCCAGGCTTTAATGAACCAAAATGGCTGGGCCAGTGAAGCTGTGTGCTGTATTTTTTTAAAGGGGGGGGGTTAAAAGGTACTTTAATTTTTACTGTAATGTTTTTAACTTGTAAATTGTTTAATTCTTTTTTAAATTGTATATTTATAATGTGATTTTAACTTTGTACTGTTTTTAGCTTGTATTGTTTTTATAATAATGTTAGCCATCTTGAGTCTCATTGGTGAGAGAAAGGTGGGATAGAAATGAAAATAATAATAATGATAATAACGATAATAATGTAATAATAATAATAATAATAAGAAGAAGCCATTGTCCAGGTTTACTCTCAGACCCATTTATTTGTTGTTGCTCTTCTCATTTTGTTTTTGTTTTTTGGCAGTCCATGGTATCCATAGAACTCTTCCAGCATTGCATTTCAGATGAATTGATTCTCTCCCATTCAGCTTTCTTCACTGACCAGCTTTACCACCATACATAGAAATTAGGAATACTATGGCATACATGAATTATTATACACTAATTTATTTTTCTGTGTGTATTTTTCTTCTCTCTTTCTTCCAATCACTCTCTCAGCAATTAATAAGTTGCCACTCTATCAAGGGAGGAAGATCATGGAGGATGTGAAGGAGTCAATAAATCATGTTAATTTAGTCATTTGTGGTGTGAATTAGGACCATCACCTCCCTCTTTTTCTGACAAGCTCCTCATCTTTAACAGCCAAAATATGGACAGGCATAACATGATCCTCTCCATCAAGAGATGCACTTATTGAATTTGTCCAATGCAAATGGTTGAAAAATTCATTCCATTCTTTTTTTGCAGAACAACTTACCTAGTATATGCAAATATCTTCATAAATTCAAGAGGAACAATATGAGATTTTTAAAACCTCACAATCAAAACTGATGGATTCAGCCATCCTTAGTGCTGAACAACAAAGCCACATTACTATTGCCCACCATACCAGGGGCCAATGTCAACCAAGGTGTGAGGATTTCCAGACTCACCTATAGGCTCTCTCTCTAGGAGTCCCCCATTGTTATCCTAACTCCTTCCTTGTCAATGTCCAGGAAGACAATCGCAACCAAGTTGAGTATCTTAGCCAGTTGGGCTTTGTCCTTCGAGCTTGGAAAAGTTCCCTTTTTTGAACGACAGCTTCCAGAATCTCCCAGCCAGCATGATCCTTGGAGCTATCGTCCAAAAAAGAAACGTTTCCAAACTCTGTCTAAGGCTAAATAGCTAGAGAGACAAAGGTCCACACTTGCAAAACTGACATCTCAAATTTCCCTTCTTGCACATCTCTTGTGACAAACACATGAGTATCATGACTGTATTTGAAGATCAAAAAGAAAGCATTTACCCCAGGAAGGCATGTAAGTAAAATTATAAAAGGATTTAACAAGGGGAAAAGTTTTGTTCCATCTTCCTCCCACATTGGTCCTTGAATTTATTCTAACAACCAGCATTATGGGAATTTTCAAGGTCATGGATGTTCAGGACCATGGTTTTCTTGTCATATCACAAAGACAGCATCAACACCACTGTGTGACTCTGAAGCACCAGGGTGGACAACCAAGGCCCCAAATAGTCCGTGTTCTTGAAACAGTGACATGGCTTCCTTGGAGGCCTTTCATCCACAATCCTCCACCTGCCCAAAAGTGTTTAGAAGATGAAGGTGTGTTGAGACCACTGAACAGCATGGCACATCTTGTGTTCACTGTTCAGTACACATTACAGCAAGTGAATTTTCAGATTGCAAACCTCTGACACAGACCAGTACGTTTCACGTTCCATCTCTAGTATATTTTGGGTAACTGTTATGATTTTTTTTAAAAAAAAAAATAGGGATGATGTTCTGAACAGTATATTACATTATTTATAGAAAGGTACTTTCTGTTAATAATTATTTTCAGTTAGTTTTTGCTATTATGATTGAGTTTCATTCTGTTCTGCTTTACTCTATATTATAAGCCACGTGCATAATAAGTGCATAATAATTCTGTCATGCACTGACAGAAAGGCAAGATATTAAATACATAATATTTAATTCTTCTTCATCATCATCCTCTTTTTCTTCCTCTTCCTCTTATTCTTTTAAAAATGGTAAGATTGCAGTAGCAGCATTTCTTTGTTTTCTTCATTCCTTTCCATCCCTTTTTCTTTTAATGTTATGCTTTTTAGAATGCAAGCTGGAGCTCAGGGCCGGCATCATTTTTTAAATACCTGCATAATACTTAGAATATTTTAGGCATAGTAGTAATGATAATAGTACTAGCAGGAATAATAATAATAATAATAATAATAATAATAGTAGATTAAAAATTATTTGAGCATTGGACTATGGACTTTTATCAGACCATGTAAATACCGCATCATAAGGACACCTAAGGATTGTGAAAGGGCACGCGTACCAGACAACATTGTCCTTTTGCAATCATGTCCAGTTAAAAACCCAAGCCCAAGCCATCAATTCATCCCTGTTCCACTTTTGTGCCAGCACTGCTGGCATTTGAATCCGTGCGCAATTGTACTCACATGAATGCAACATCAATGGCCAATCCAGCAAGAACACTTTTGGGTGAGATCACAACATCCAGGTAGGTGACACACTTTTTATCACCCTCCCTGGTTTACTTGGAAGTTTTTAAGTGTGTTTATGTGCTTAGTGTAACTTTTTGTGTGTTATTTTTGGTTTTATTTTTGAATTTCCCACTCTAGGTATTCTCGCGAGAATCCGCAGGATTTCAGACGAGAAGTGAATGGAGCTCCGTTCACTTCTCCATCATTGCCGGGGAAGCCTTTTGCTAGGATGGAAGGTAAGTGAGGTATGGGAAGTTCTTTTGCCAGCATAAAAATGGTAAAGTTATGCCAGAAAAAAAAATGCTTAGGGGGGTTGGTTTGATAAAGTCCTATGACTCTGGAGACCGGGGTTTGAATCTCTGCTCAGCTATGGAAACCCAATGAGTGACCTTGTACAAGTCACATTCTCTCAGAGGAAGTAAAAGACAAACCCTCTCTGAATAAATCTTGGTAAGAAAAAACCCTGATAGGGTCGCCATAAGTCAAAAACAACTCGAACGCACACAACAACAACTCTGGCTTACAGTATAAAAAGACAGTACACAAAAGGAAAGGGGGATGAGGAGGGGAGAGAAAAACAAGCTAATATAATTTTATTTATTTAATTTATTTATTGGATTTCTATCCCACCTTTCTCCTAAGATGGGATATACATGCTAATAAGCTAATGATAAGCTAATATGAGAAAGAAAACATATATTTATTCTCAGGAAATCCACTCCAAGAAGAGCAAAGGAGGTAAATGAAAATATTTAATTTAATGTTATGCTTGGTTACAAGTGCTGTTAAAGCTGGCTGTAATGTGTGGTGATAAGCTTCCAATCATTAATGCATTTGGAGCCCCACAAGGCTGCCCCTTTCTCAGACAAAGAGACGAAACTGAGTATCTTTTTATTAGAGGTAGCTAATAGGTATTCTCAGTGGTTGCTAGTTTGCATATCTTGCTATGAGTTCAGTCATATCATGTGCTCATGGCATTTCCTTTTTGTTGGTTTTAGTCACACCCTCTCTCTCTTCCTGCATAATTTTCTCCAAGCATGTTTGTCCTTGATTTTGTAGTCTGCAGTTTTTTTCTCTTCTCTCATCCATGTATGTTACAGACCCTGCCATGATAAGATGGTATGAAATCTTTAGTTATTTGTACATAAACCTGCTTCACATATTTTTACAAGGAAAACTAAGCCTGTTTTATATTTATTTATTTATTTAGGTATTTATACTCTGCCCTTCAGCCACAAAGCTATCAGAGCGGCTTACAAATTGTTTTAAGCAATAGCAATTTACACTTCTACACTGCACTAAGCAGTTTCCAGTGTGTGTTAGCTAATTTTTTTAAAATTTTATTTCCCTCCTATACCATGTGTGGTGTATAGCACCTTCTGCTTGTGAATATTATCCTACATCAAGGACATATTAGAGTGTAACTTTACACTCCTAGAGTTATATGATGATTGTGCATTAGTGAAGCAACAATTCGAAGGCAGCTATGCTAACCACTATACAACGAACGCAGTGAAGCAACAATTGAATGGATGAACAAAAGTGAAACGCACAATTGCAATGTACATCTGGATGTGTGATGCCCAATGACACCACATGCTCAATGGCACCAATGCAAAACTCTGCTTCTTCAAGCTACAACTGAATACAGAAGACCAGAAAGTACAACCACATGGTGCATAAGGGAACATCAACATGTGCAAGTCACTAACAGGATGCCAGCTGAAGGATGCTTTCATTGAAGAAGGTGGAAGTGGCCTCAGTAGATAGGAAAGAAACAAAAAGACCTACATACATAGAACTAAGAAAACACAGACAAGAAAACACCAGGGACTGTGTAACTCCCCATTGTCCCCTTTCAACCTATCACTTTATACAAGAATTGGTGCCTGTTTACTTGCAACATCAGAAAGCCTAGTGATCATTGGGGGTGAAATCTAATACCTGGTAAACTAGGTATTTTGAGAGGCTGCAGTAGCTACAACATATTGATACAACATAACCTCTCAATACAACATTCAAACAACAGAAGTTTAACTTCAGGCCTTCCCTCCATCCCTCTTCTTCCTTGCCTGTTTTGTTTTGTATTTAGCAATGTCTTTGCCTAACAAAGGGACTTGGCTGTCCTGAAAGCTTACACACTTTTGGTTGGCTGAATAAAGTTAATACCAAAATATGAAGTTGGGAATCCAGAAATGTGGATTTTGTAAAAATATACCCTCAAAATACATGTGTGTGTGTGTGTGTGTGTGTGTGTGTGTTAAAAGAAACAAACAAACCTGCTTGATAAATGCAAGACAGGGCAGAAGAGACTTATATTTAAATACATGTGAAAATTACATGTATCTGAAACAAATTGATCCATTAGTCTCTAAATAGCAGAACATTCAAAGTCAATGCAGAACAGCCAACAGATTACAACAGAAGTAGTTTATTATAATTTTCATTATACTACATTTGCAAATATTTCTGTCTTTCTTTTTAAAGGCCAAATGTCTACCTCTTTGGAGCAGGCTGCACTTCTTATTAAGGTACTGGCTATGATCCTGCTTATACCAGGATAAGCAACCTAGTGCCTTGACTGTAACGCCCATAATGCCTGGCCCTTGGTCATACTGGATGGAAGTGATGGAAGGCACTAGATTGCTTGTCCCTAGTTTTCACATTTCTCTTATATGTGCACAAGCAGAATGAGTAAAGTCTTGCTTTTTGTAAAAAGACACCCCTCCCATAATTCAAGAAATGGGCCTAGTTAGTATTGGGACTTGTCTCTACTGGTACCCACATGGTCAAAACCATACTCCAGCTA
This sequence comes from Gambelia wislizenii, assembly GCA_030847615.1. NCBI lineage: Eukaryota > Metazoa > Chordata > Lepidosauria > Squamata > Crotaphytidae > Gambelia > Gambelia wislizenii. The sequence continues at coordinate 240,360,877 of JAUMIR010000005.1, forward strand.
CTAATTTCAGATTGCTAATTTCTAATCCATCTGCTAATTTCTGTTAATACTTAGATAATATCACAGTTTGGAAAGGTTACTTTTGGGGACTGCAATTCCCAGAATATTACAGCCACTGGGATTTCTGAGGACTATAGTCCCATTTTTCCTCATTCCAATCCTTAGGCAACATAAAAGCATAAGGAAGTTACTTTTTTCTGTAAGTCCCAGAATCCTCCAGCCCTTGAAGGGGGATTGGACGTTGTAGTTCAATAAACAACTCTTATAAACCAACATCAGTCAACATCAGATCTTTGGGGGACTGCAGTTCCCAGGATCCCCTAGTCACTGAGAGTTCTGGGAGACATTGTCCAAAAAAGTAACTTTCCCAAGTTCTGGGCAACATGCACTGCCAATGAACCTATTGTGGACTCAGGAATTCAGACTTCCCAATAGCTGCCTTAAATATTCCATGTTAAATTGCCTTTTAGCAATTTAAATGAGATACACCTCTCTGGAACAAATGATGGATTCACACAATGTATGCTTTTCATGCAAGGGCTTAGGTGTCGTGTGATAATCTTATTATTTGAAACATCCATTATATCAGGAATTATCACGCTTAGGCTTGCATTGTCACACCCAAGGCACAGCTGTCAATGAGAAGGGATTTCTTATGTTCTTCTGGCAGACTTTTGGAGTAGCACAAAATTCACAGAGAGGATGATGGAAAGCAAATGCAAAAAAGTGATCAAGTCAGAAAAGGTGGCAATCACTAGCATAAATGCTGCACCAACCAAGAAACACAGAAGCCAATGGCTTCTCAGAATTCTCCACTCTGTTAAAGGAATAGGGTAGGGGTCATTTCATCACATTTCTCCAAAGGAAAGAGAATATTTCCAACAGTTTTTTCATGAAGCATAGAATCATAGAGTTGGAAGAGACCACGAGGGCCATCCAGTCAAACCCCCTGCCATGCAGGAATACACAATCAAAGCATTCTCAACATCCAGCCACTGTTTTAAAACCTCCAAAGAAGGAGACTCCACCACTGCCAAGGCAGTGTATTCCACTGCCAAACAGCTCTTACAGTCAGGAAGTTCTTCCTAATGTTTAGGTGGAATCTCTTTTCCTGTAGTTTGAACCCATTGTTCCGTGTCCTAGTCTCTGGAGCAGGAGAAAACAAGCTTGCTCCATCCTCAATATGACATCCCTTCAAATATTTAAACATGGCTATCATGTCCTCTCTTAACCTTTGCTTCTCCAGACTAAACATACTCAGTTCCCTAAGCCACTCCTCATAGGGCATGGCCTCCAGACCTCCCACCATCCTGGTCACCCTCCTCTGGACACATTCCAGCTTTTCAATATCCTTCCTGAATTGCGGTGCCCAGAATGGGAGACAGTATTCCAGATGAGGTCTGACCAAAGCAGAATAGAGTGGTACAATTACTTCCCTTGATCTAGCCACTATATTCCTGTTAATGCAGCCTAGAAGCATATTGGCTTTTTTAGCTGCTGCATCACACTGCTGATTCGTGTTCACCATAGTGAGGCTGAGAGTTTGGAAAAGTTCCTTTCAGGGAGCTGAAATTCAAACTAAGACCTTTTCCAAGCTTTGTTTGATGCTCACCATTAGCAGTGGCAGTATTTGAGTATCTCGTGAACATCGTGGTCACAATGCCAATAAAATCCATCCCAATTCCAGGTTGTAATACCACAAAATGTGGGAACGTCAAAGAGGTGGGAGTGGATGCTTCTGCAAGATACTTTGTATCCCGGTCAGAAATATATTTTGGGTGGGGGAGGGACAGGAGAACTGGCAATGTACATTTCTAAGGAGGGCAGTTTCCATTTTATATTTTAGATTTCTGAAAGAAAGAAAAGTGAGGGGGTTAGCTAATACTCTCATTCTTCTCAGGTCCCATCTCTGCTGAAGGAGTGATGGTCAGATGAAAAGATAGTGTGGCTCTATGAAAGGTGGTCAGGTGAAAGGTCAACAAGAAGATCAAAGATGTATGGTAGGTGACAAAAAGAGAGAGAAACAGTATTGTACAACTTGTGTCTTCCCGTACCTTTGCTAGCAAGATTTTTCCTCAACTTTTCTCATCCCATCCTATCCTCAATGAGTTTGGGGATTTGTCCTTTTGTATTCTTCCATAAAAGACCAGAATGTAGCCATGGTGTTACCATCCCTGACAACCCCCAGCCCCTTTTCATATAATTGGCAATATTTCATAATTTGGCTAACTGTGGTCTTCCACAAGTGTGGCCAGTAAACCAGGAACTCCCCAAAACCAGGAATCCCAAAGACTGGTGCTGAGACTAAGTCACATATGCACTAGGGAGGAGCCATTACAAATTCCAAAGAAAGGTAATGTGAAAGGCACCTTTGTGCCTGAACATCTGGCTAATCCAATCAAGCATCGCTGAGGTACTCAAGATTGTAAAGAGTTGTTTCCCCTCTCCCCTAACCTCAACCAAAGAGGGCTGCTTGCTTCATTCAATGTCAGTGTTAACGCATTAAGGGTCATTAACATATCTGGAGTGTCCATTGTCTTAACTTGAGAACCATTGAGAAGCATTGTCTTTCACTCTAAATCCCATCCCCCGAAGGGAAATATTAGGTATAAAAAACCTTTCAAAACTCCACTCAAGTGTGCACAGTTCCCCTGCTACTAGACTCCACATCCGCTGTATGACCATTCCTGCTTCTGGACCCCCACTCTGCTGGTTTTCTCAGTGATCCCAACCCCTCTGATGGGTACAGTATCACCCAACAACAATATCTTACTCTATTCCTCTATCCAAATACTTCCTACTTATTTTGTTAGCCTTGCACGAGTGCTTGAAACCTGAGTGCATGCATTAATGTTGTTATTATTATTTCCTTAATAAAAACCATTTAATTGTACTATCTAGCTTAACATCTCCTCCTTAGTCCTGGTATACATAGGTCTCAAGATCCTGCTCATTACCTTCCTTTCATATTGCCAAGATGAGTATATTAATTCCCCAAGTTAATATCAATATTTAGAGGGTCCCAACAGACCCAAGCATTTCAGGTAACAATGGAATAGGAAGACAAGCCTTCCCCAACCTCATACACTTCAGAAAATGTTGGACCACAACTTCCATCACACCCCAACAGCCCACAGCTTTAGGATGATGTGAGCTAAGTCCAACACATCTGGCAGGTATTGGCTTCACACAAGCTGACAGTGACTTTTGGTGAGATGAATAAGGGAGAGTTTGTATAAAGGACAAACACATATTAAATGGAGTATTTTCAAGATAGCACACAACGCTTTCACTCTCCTTTTATCACTCATTTCCCAAGGTGCATGTTGTTTCCTTTTAAAATCTTATGTTTTAACTTTTCGATAAGAAGCATGTTATGACAAATATGAATTAAGCAAAAGCATCATGTTCCTTCTATATGACACATTGGAAGGTAAGAAAGCACTCGTAAGCTCCTGGGCTATATATTTTCCAATCTCAATTTAAATGCAGATTTTTTTCCAAGTCCCCAGTTAAGCATTCAGGCAAGAGGTCTCTTACTTGATTAAAATACCAATAGCAAAACATTTCAGACTTAACTTTCTTCTTCAACAGAATGAACTTAGCTAATAGGAATCCCAAGGAGGAAAAGTTCAATGGATGGCTCCCCCCACCTCCTTCCTCCTGGAAAATTTGAGGTAATGTAATAAGGCTTATGTTCACATATCAGATTTCAACTCCACTTACCTATAAAGAAACTAATATATTTCTGTCAGTGTGGGAATAATTTTTTTTCTTTTCCACCAAATTAATATTGGCCAATGGAGATAACAATATAATACAACATACAGTACATTAATACTCATCTACAAAATGAATGCTGTGTAGCAATCTACATTCAACAGCAGTTCCTTAAAAGTTAAAAAAAAAAGTTTTGGCATATTTTGTATGTGCAGGTCAGAGTTGGATCTGCTTTCCAGGGTCAGCGTTGGATCTGCCGGAAGTTCTGAAAAATAAGCCATCCAAATGTACAATTAGAAATTCTTATATACAAGTGAATGAATCCACTTTTGGTTCACACATGCTTATACATCACTTGAATTCTTATCTCTTGATTGCATCATCTAACACAGGACTGAGGAATGTGTTATCCTCCAGATGTTCCATTGCCTAGCTGGAAGTTCACACATTCCCCATTTTTGGCCTAACACAAATGGATGGCCTCCATACTGGCTGGGGTTAACAAGAATTATATTCCAACACATCTGGTGGACACCAGGTGGGAAAAGACTTTTGTTGAGCTCACATATTCTATGACTGATAGATTATTTCCTGTGGTGGACTAGAATGATTATCTTCCCTTCAGAGCATGGAACTGTATTGGAATTCATTGGGGTTGTCAAAATGGTGAAAATAACCCTCACGGTATTTGCTAGAAATATGACCTGTCTAAATGGGATTCCACATCAATCAAGAGTATTCAGAAGGAGCGGGGAATGGCAAAAACAATGCAGAAAAAGCCTTCGTGGTTTTTCCCGTAGTTTTTTTAAAACAGTAACGAGGTGTGCATTCCTGCTCGTTAGGACAAACAATTCTCTTTGAATTGCTTTCCCATAGGAGAGGAAGCACAAAGTTGATTGGCCAGGCAAGCATGGGGGTGGGGCTTGCTAACAGGGTGAGTGCCCGCTGCCACCATGTTGGATATTTGTCTTAGTGAGCGATCACAAAGGCAATAAAATGGGCTGGGTTTTTTTTTGTTTGTTTTGTTTTGTCTTGCTGTCCTTTTAACTTGAAAAAATGCTCTATCACTCCAGCACACCTTAGAATATGTTGTTGTTGTTGTTTTAAAAAAAGTCTAGCGGCAGTGAAGTATTAACGCAAGTAAATCATTCACAGCCACCGTCTGGCATGCAAAGCTTCTGGGGCTTCTGGGGCCAAAAACACTGTTAAGACAAGTCATTGCTGCTGCGAAATCCCATTACTGTGAGGTACTCTATCCCCCCCCCCCTTGTATAGATAGGACCATTGTCAATGAGCTACAAATGTAGCTGTGTAATAGACCAAACCTTATATGTGGGTAGGAGGCTATTGCTCAAAGGTAGAGCCTATTCCTTGAGTTCAGAAGTCTCTGAAGTTTGTGTGTGGCTTCTCCAGCTAGAAGAACCCAGTAGCAAATGAGGAAAGCATTTCTCTCCTGGAGACCCTGGAAAGCTATTACCAGTCTCAGCAGATGAGATGTACATATGATTTGATTTGGTATAAGACAGATTCCTAAATTCCTAACTGAGACTTCTGTCCTACTTCAAGTCTGGCTCACTAATGCCCAAACAACTGTTCTAGATAAAGCCACACTCACCAGTAACATTGAGTATCATAGTTAAGGAACACTTCTGAATTCAATATAGTTAAAAGACCTAAGTAGAACATAACAAGAGCCACACTTGATTGGACAAATGAATATCTATTTGAGCATCTGTCATAACTCACCCTCTGGATGATTCAGATGAACAGGAAGAGGCAGATAGCCAGGAATCTGCAGCTCCTGATAATGAAAGTCTGGGGCTGAGGAGCCAGGGGCTGAGGGGCCCTGCTCTTCAGCAGGAGGTGACAAAGGCTGAAGATGCTGATGACTGAAAACGTGCCCATATCCTTTGCTGAGTGATGAAGAGATAGGCACCAATTCCAGCCCCTGTTAAACAGGAGATGGTGATTGATGGTGTTTTTGAGACAGCTGGCCATAAATCTTCCAGCAGCTCCTCATTGTTTTTGTTGTATGTAACCACCGTACCTTGGTGACTGGTTACTACCTTTGACATTGGTGTTTTCCCTAACCTTTGGACCAGCTATGATTGACAACTCAGTTTTGCCCCTTGCTGGCTTTATTCGGACTACTGACTTCCTGTAATAACTTCTGGACTGGCTGAGGACCACCCTCTTGTTCCTTCCATCACCTTGCTTGAGTAACTGTGACTGACCTGGACAGAATTAACTACTCGACAGCTCTTGCGCTTTAACCACCTGGTGTGTGGGCAACTTGCTGACCGAATCATAATACAGAATGCATGCAACCCAAAATGCTGGCAGCATGGAGGCACTGCTTCAATTGAACCAGGCTCTGGCTGAGCAGGTAAATCAGGTTACCACAGCTGTGGCTATCTGCAGACACAGCTTAACAAGTGGCAGCCACCTCCACTGTAGCCTCTTCGGAGCAAATGAATCCTGTGGCTTTCCACCGACAGTTGCCAATGAGTCTTCATGTCCAGCCTGTATTTCACCACTCTCTCCTGGTCCCTGTAATGGACACCTGTCCTGACACGGAGGTGACACCTCCACCCCATCCAGTGATGGTGGAAGGGAGGAGGAATATGAAGTAGTTCAGGTTCTGGACTCATGCATGAACTATATTGGACTACAGTATCTTATAGATTGGGTAGGATATGGACCAGAGGAGTGTTCTTGGGAAGATGCATCTGATGTCCATGCTCCCATACCAGTGCACCAGTTCCATCAGTGCTATCCCACTAAACCTGGACACACACACTCCACACTTAGGGGGATGATTGTAGGGAGGCCAGTGGTGTCATAACACACCCTCTGGGTAGAAAGAGCTGGGGGCTGAGTCAGTGGGGGGTCCTACTCCCCAGCAGGAGGTGGCAGAGGCTGAAGATGCTGAGGACATGCACACCCATCCTTTGCTGAGCAAAGAATAAATAGACACTGATCCTAGCAGCTGTTAAATAGGAGCCACTGATTGATTAGGCACCTATTGGTTTGGAGACAGCTGGCCAAAAATCTCCAAGAAGCTCCTCAGCATCTTTGTTGCATGCAACCATCCTATCTCAGTGACTGGTAGTCTGGTAGTACCCTTCAGCAGTCATATTTTTCCTGACTGTCTATGAATGATGACTCTGTTTAGCTCCTTGCTGGCTGTGTTTGTTTGGATACCAGGGAGCCCTGATGGCACAGTGGTTAAAGGAGTGTGGTGGAGTCTCCTCCTTTGGTGGTTTTTAAATAGAGGCTGGATGGCTATCTGTCGGGAATGATTTGATTGTGTATTCCTGCATGGCAGGGGGTTGGACTGGATGGCCCTTGTGGTCTCTTCCAACTCTTATGATTCTATGATTCTATGAAATCCCGGTACTGCAGCCACAACATTGTGAGTTGGATCCTGCGGGGCTCCAGGTTGACTCAGCATTCCATCCTTACATAGGTTGGTAAAATGAGTACCCAGCTTGTTGGGGGAAATTAGCTAAACACATTGTAAACCGCTTAGGAAGTGCTTTGCACTGATAAGCAGTATAGAAATTTAAATGCTATCAGTATTGCTATTGGACTACTGACTTCTGGGCTTGTTGACAACCACCCTCTTGTTCCTTCCATCATCTTGCTTGGATAACTTGTGACTGACCTGGACAGAATTAACTACTTGATAACTATTGCACTCCAACAACCTGGAGCCTGACCAAGCTGCTGACCAGAACAGAGGGCAGCATCCTGTTCACACAATTGTCAACCAGTTGTCTGTGGGAGGCCACCAGCAGGATGATTTCAGAAACTCAAAGGCCAAGTAATGGAAAGGCGTGACTGATGTGCCATTTGTGCTTGTTTCTGGAGAACAGACCTGCCTAAGAGTCTACTAGTTACTACCTAAATGCCCTAAAGGCACCAAATCTCATGAATTTCATGGGGTTTCCTTAGGTAAGCAACACTTAGGGGTGGTTTTGGCAGTTACTTCCTTCCAGTCTCCCATCCAAGTACTAACCCAGACTGACACTGCTTAACTTCCAAGATCAGAAGGGATCTGATGCCTAGGGTACTTCCTTGAAAAACTCTCCACCCCACCCTCTCCAGTTGTTGTTGTGTACCTTCTGACTTATGGTGACCCTAAAGTGAACCTATCACAGGGTTTTCTTGGCAAGATTTGTTCAGAGGGAGTTTGCCTTTGCCTTCTTCTGAAGCTGACAGAGTGTGAATTGCCCAAGGTCACCCACTGGGTTTCCATGGCCAAGTGCAGGTTTGAACTCTGGTCTCCAGATTAGTAGTCCAATGCTCAAACCACCCCACCATGCTGGCTCTCTTACCCTCCTCAGACCTCTTCATTATTTTTCTTCCTGCATTTTAATCATTTGCAGCATGATGTCAGGCTTGTGTTTACGCCCAGCCACTGCAACAATGCAGAGCAATTACCCAATACAATAAGCCTCCTACACTGAAGTGTGTTTTTAGATACTTATGTCTGCACTGAGAATAGGCCATAGCAAGAGGCACATCTGTGTCTGTTTTACCCATCATCTTCTTCCCACTGAGATATTGTCCCATGTAATGCAAAGGTCACCTAATCAATTGGAAAGTCACTTGCTGTGCAACAAATCAGTTCAATCTACATCACAAATCAGCAGCTGCTGTACAAGCTGGAATGCTGTTCAGCCAGCCATTCTCCTGCTTCTCTTTTCTCAAATCATATTTTTCAAACAACAACAACAAAACCTTACTTTTTATTCTGCACACTCTATCATTGCAAAATATAGTGCCTTTTGGCTTTCATATTCTTTTAACAGCCATCATGCTTTGCATACAATTGCCAATTTTAGTTTTATCACTGGGTTACTGCACTACAGTGGTTATTAAGAATATTTTTAGTAGAGTTGCCACTCCTTGTTCTCTCCCCATGTTTATCAAAGCTTGCATGTGATTAAGCAACAGCACAACAACAGAAATTCATGAGCAAGAGCATAGGGGTGGGGTCAGAGGATATTTAAGTCCCTGATGCCCCCTGCCTCTTCCTCTTGGATTTTCTTCAACCCACCCTCCAGACGCTGACATAGTATGGTGTTTCACAGTTACTTCAGGGCCAGGTAGGAATTTTTACTTCCACCCTTTGTTGTGGAGGGTTTTTTGCCTACCTCACACTGTCATTAGTCAGACTGGAATAATTGGCTCAGGTGATGTCTTAAATAGGTGGTCACTGGCAAGTGGAAGGGGGACATCTCTTAGTTGGTGAGCACCTATGGCACCACTTTTTGGTGAAGGGAGGTCTCTGGAACTACCTCTCTATGTCGTGTGACTAGGGAGGTAGGGAAAAGGATTTACCTTGAGGCTGGCCTAGGGGGTAAACCCTCATCTTAAGTCATGTGACTTGGGGGAGGAACTTTCAGGTTGGCCTTCCAGATGTGGACACGCTGGGAACTAACCCAACTTTGGGGTTGTATCTGGGGCTCAGGTGTTTTGCCCAGGGGAAGCTGGGGAGAAGGTCTGGGGAGAGACCTCCTGCCCCAGCTGCTCCCGCACCAGGTTAACCCTCCTTTGTTGCAGTTCCCCAGATCAAACATAAATAGGAGAGATTTAAATAAAAGTGGCCCATTTTTAACCCAACTACTTGTGTCTGGTCTCTTTATTTCCTGGGTCTGTCAGCAACTGAAATAACATCTGAGTTAGGAAATGATGGTGAGTGAGTGTGTGTGTGTGTGTGTGTGTAGCAGCTAACAATTCTGAACAAGGAGGAAAGACACCAGTGGCTAAAGAAACTGACCCAGGCATTATTGTAAGAAATTCATTCAAGATAGGAAAGCTTTGTAAGGGTGCTAACGCTGAACTAAGCTAGTTTCACTTTGAGTAGGAGTGAGAGAATAAGGGTATGGGAAAAGATGAGGTGGAAAGTTCCCAAAGACCTTTCAGTATATATCTCAGAATATGGAGATTTTTAGACGCCTCTTTCAGCGTCTTGCCGCGCAAGCAGCCTCCGGAGCAGTAACAAGGCTGCTGCGCGGCAAGGGGTCCATTTTGGACAATGCCATTTCTCTCTCGGCATCATCTGTGAGTGTTGCGGCTAGCATTGGAGGCGGCCGCGCTGTTTTTTACTCACAGACAACTTCTGTGAGTGAAAAACAGCACGGCCGCCTCCAATGCTAGCCACAACACTCACGGACGCTGCCAAGCGAGAAACGGTGTCGTCCAAAATGGACCCCTTGCCACGCAGCAGCCTCGTTGCTGCTCCGGAGGCTGCTTGCGCAGCAAGACGCTGAAAGAGGTGTCTGAAAATCTCCTATGTCTCAGTGTATATCTCAGAGAGATTAGGACAGAAGGATAAGAGGTAAGGGGACTTTAGGTACTGAAAACTACTTAACTGTAATACTGTATTATGTAAATTACCTCAAGTCTCAGTATTGGGAATAAGGCAGGATAAAAACAAACAACAGCCCTCTCACTGCTGCTCTTGCTAAGACATCTTTAACATCAATAGGATTCTAATGTCTAGATCAAGGGAAGAAATAGTGCCACTCTATTCTGCTTTGGTCAGACCTCACCTAGAATATTGTGTCATGTTCTGGGCACCACAATTTAAGAAGGATATTGACAAGCTGGAAGGTGTCCAGAGGAGGGTGACCAAAATGGTGGGAAGTCTGGAAGCCATGCCCTATGAGAAGCAGCTTAGGGAACTGGGTATGTATAGTCTGGAGAAGAGAAGGTTATCAGGTGACATGATAGCCATGTTTAAATATTGGAAGGAATGTCATACTGAAGATGGAACAAGCTTGTTTTCTGCTGCTCCAGAGACTAGGACATGGAACAATGGATTCAAACTATAGGTAAAAAGATTCCACCTAAACATTAGGAGGAACTCCCTGATGGTAAGAGCTGTTTGGCAGTGAAATGTGCTTCCTTGGAGTGTGGTGGAGTGTTGTTCTTTGAAGGTTTTTAAACCGAGGCTGGATGGCCATCTATCAGAAATGCATTAACTGGGTTGAGCCAGGAATCTAGGAATCAGTAAGGTGAGGTTGCTTATATTGTTCTTATCATTAATAATTCACCCACATCCCACCTTTTCCCAAAAAGGAGGACTCAAGGCAGTATACAAAAATTAAAACTGATACAGGTAAAAGTACAAGGTCCCCCTACATCTCACCTGAGACATTAGTCCTTAAAATAAAGGATTTCTGGTACAAGTATACCATAGAGTTTCATTGGAGGTCCTAGCAAGTCCTAGAAAGGACACCTCTCTAGGCATTTTTCAGCATGACTCTATGGTATGTGTCCCTATTTTTTCAGCCATGGGTAATTGAAACTACGGATATTGGTTTTGCAGATACAGGGGTTGACCTTTACACAGAAAGGCCTAAGTAAAAACATACCCCCAAAAAATCTTAAAATGCATTTCAATTACCTGTAGGTTTTAAACCACTTAAAACAATTCCATTAAAAAGACAACAGATAAAAGTCAATGAACAGCATGCTATTAAAAACCCTCTCAGTCAGTTCTTTAAAAGCCTGTCAGAATGGGAAAGTTTTCACCTACTGATGGAAGGACCACAAGGAGGGAGCCATCCTAGCCTCCAGAAGGAGAGAGTTCCACAGCCTGGGGGGAGGCAATTGAAAAGGCCCTCACTTGTGTCTCCACCAGCTGTAGCTATGAAGATGGCAGAAGAGGTCTTCCCCTGAAAATCTTAGAGTGTGAGCAGAGTTCACCTGAGATGTTAGAGCACATCTAAAGGTGAGGGATGATAGAAATTGCAGCCAATGATACATGCTTCATCCCTGCTATAACCCTCACATTATTAGGGAACAAGTTCTGCACTCTCCTCTGTTTCAGATGTCACCAGTCTTCAATATCCACCCACAGATATTGTCTGTTCCCACAGGTTTTTTCTATTCTCTTAATTTTTCAGTCTGTCCTCTGAAGCAAAGTAATGATATTTAAATTGAATTCCCCAGCCACAGTGGATTTGGTTGGTTAGAAATTGAATCTTTATGACACCACACCTTAATCTCCTTTGAAAATACAACCAGTTTGTCAGTAACACTCGGAACACAAACAAACCACACACATGCAAAACCTTCCACCAAATAACGAACATGGGGCTTTTAAAAACACATTGATATATACTACAGCGCATTGTGCTTAAACAAAAAAGTACAATTGTCCCTCCACATTCACGGATTTGGCATTCACGGATTTAAGTATTCACGGCTTAAAAATATTCTTTAAAAAATTATAATCCAAAAAGCAAACCTTGATTTTTCCATTTTATATAAGGGACACCATTTTGCTATGCCATTGCATATAATGGGACTTGAGTACAATCATCCCTCCACATTCACAGGGGTCAGAGTCTTGAGACCCCTGCGAATGTGAAAAAACTGCGAATAAAAAATGCTGCTCCCGCGACCCCCTCCCAGCGGGAGGGAGGCAGCGGGAGGGTGTCTGGCCAGCCTCTCTGCGGCCTTCCTGAGGGGACTCTGGGCCTTTGAAGCCTCGGAGCCCCCTTAGGAAGGCCAGGGAAGGCAGCGGGTGGGAGGGAGGGAAGCTGCCCTGCCTCTGCGCAGCCTTGCTGAGGGGACTCTGGGGCTTTGAAGCCCCGGAGCCCCCTTAGGAAGGCCAGGTAAGGCAGTGGACGGGAGGGAGGGAGGCTGTCCTGCCTCTCCGCGACCTTCCTGAGTGGACTCTGGAGCTTAGAAGCCTCAGAGCCCCCTCAGAAAGGCTGGGGAAGGCAGCGGGCGGGAGCAAGGAAAGCTGCCCAGCCTCCCCCCAGCCTTCCTGGGGGGACTCCAGGGGTTAGAAGGCCGGGGAACGCACAGGCAGGAGGTTGCCCTGCTTCTTGCCAGCCTTCCCGAGGAGGTTCGGGGCTAAACCGCAAATAATCAAAACCGCAAGTGTGAAAGCCTTGAATGTGGAGGGGCAACTGTATTCATGCATTTGGGTATTCACGGGAGGTCCTGGAACCAACCCCCAGCGAATGTGAAGGGACAACTGTACAACTATATAATTTAGGGTCCAACTATACGAGGAGGGAAAAATGGAGTACCTTGTAGTAATGGCATTTTGCAGCAGCAGTAGCTTTTCTTGATGGTGGTTTTGGCCCCAGCACCTCCCATAAGCTTCATGTGCCAGATGGCAGTGGTGAGTGAGTTACTTGCATTAGTACTTCACCATTGGCTAACTTTAAAAAAAATACTTTGTTTAAGGTGTGATGGAGCAATAGTGCAATTTTCCAAGCTAAAAAGACTGGGTGCGGGGGGAACACCACATTTCATTGCCTTAGCGAATCCTTGGTAAGGCAAAAATCCAACATGGCAGCAACAGGCACTTGCCCTGTTAGCAAGCCCCACCACCTATGCTCACACATCCAATCAACTTTGCATTTCCTCACTTAATAATATTGAAAATAATAAGAGTAGATATACCAATGAGACCAGAATTTTATTTATTAAATATGTTAGATATACTAGATATACAGACAAGAAAAAAGTATTGGCGAATATTGTTGTACATGGTTACTACAGCTAGGTTGGTATATGCTAAATACTGGAAAGATTCAGAAATTCCAGATGTAGAAGAATGGCTGATTAAGCTACATGAAACAGCAGTGCTGGATAAGTTAACAATGTCATTAAACGACAAAAAGGAAAGCGATTTTAAAGAGGAATGGAATTGTTTAGTGCCAATATGGGAAAGAAAATGGGGGAAAGAAGCAACATTAAGTTTTAGTTGAAGGATAGGGAAAGTAAACAAATATAGAAATGTGAAACCTCAGCCAAATAAGGAATAGTAAGGTAACAAATTCATGTAGTAGAACTGATAATGAGGAATCTCTTATAGAAGAGAGAAAAAAAAACTAAAGCTAAGAAATATGTAGATAGAATTAATTTGAATATTACAGAGGTCTGTTTCAACGGTTATGAAAAATGAAATACCGGATGAAGAGATAGTAGTAATGGGAAGCAAAGATAGATAAGATACAAAAGGAAGAATAAAGGAATAGAGTAAATAATTGTAAAATAACCGAGAAAGAAGATGTGGAAATTATTTGGAAGAACTGTGGGAGATGAATGTATGTATGTATATACTATTTTGTTTCTTGGTTGGAAGAAAATGGGTTATATAGAAGATAAATCTGGAGGATATATATGGATTTTTAAAAAATACGTTTAAAACCATTAATAAATAAAGTTTACCAAAAAAAAACCTTTGTATTTCCTCTCATATGAGGAAGTGGTTCAAAGCGAATCACTTGTCCTAATGAACAGGAATGCACACCCCCTTGCTGTATTTTTAAAAACTACAGGAAAAGCCGCAAAGGCTTTTTTTTTTCCTGCATTGTTTTTGCTGTTTTGGGCCCCCGTCCTTCTGAATACTGTGGATTTATGCAGGATCCTATTTAGACAGGTAGGATCCCCAGCAAATTCTGTGAGGTTTTATATCACCATTTAGACAACCCTTTAAATAAACTATACACCATTTCTTCTTCTTTGCTTGTTTCTTCTGGAGGTTTTTAAATTATATTGTATGTAGCTTATTTCATTGTAGGTATTCTGAAGAAATGCACAAAGGGCTTAGAATCCAAATTTCTTCCCATTTAAATGAAAGAGAATAGAACCCTGAAATAATAGTTTATGCTCAAGAAATCAAAATGGAGTAATGTACACTCTATATATTCCAGTCAAATTGGATTATAGCTTTGCCACTGTTTAGAAATACAGCAGGTTCATGGTATGCATTGGTGTTTAATTCCAAGACCCATACCCACCCACCCCCATGAATAACAAAATCCATAGATGCGTAAGCCTCATTATATACAATGATGTAGTAAAATGGTGTCCCTTATATAAAATAGCAAAATCAAGGTTTGCTTTTGGAATTTTTGTGTTAAATCTTTTCAGGCTGTGGATGCTTGAATCCATGGATAGGAATCCCTGGGTATGGAGAGCCGACTGTATGTGCTGGATCAGAGAATACCTCTCCTCAGTGTGGCCCATAGACAAGGAGGGCAGCTGATAGAGAGTGCATGCATGCAAGCAGTGTGTGTGTGTGTGTGTGTGTGTGTGCGCGCACACACACACACACACACACACAACTTCAAGTTGTCTGTTGACTTATGGTGACCCCAGGAATTTCATTGGGTTTTTTAAGGCAATGATTACTCATAAATGGTTTTGCCAGTTCTTTCCTCTGAAATATAACCTACAGCACTTGGTATTAATTAGCAGTCCTCCATCCAAATACTAACCGGTATCAGCTACTGACCCTGCTTAGCTTCCAAGATCAGATGGGATCTGATGCCTTTAATGTATTTAATCCCCAAAATAAAATCCACTACTGCCACAAGCATCACTGTTTCCCATAAAATCCCATATTCCCAGCCCATGTGCTTTGGTTAATTTTGGGTGAATCAGTATTGCATTTGTGCATGCTCAGAAGCATTGTTACATCATCACCATCATCATCACTTCATTTGCTCAAGCGTTAATATTCCTTCAGCTATTTGAGGATAAAATAAAAGTAGGGTCTCCTATCCTATCCTATCCTGTCCTATCCCTGGCTCGTGTGTGTGTGTGTGTGTGTGTGTGTGTGTCTGTTCCTTCAAATTGCCTGTCAACGTAAGGCAACCCCATGAATTTCAAAGTGTTTTGTTAGGTAAGGAATACTCAGAGGTGGTTTTGCCAGTTTCTTCCTCTGAAATATTGCCTACGGTGCCTGGTATTCATTGGTGGTCTCCTATGCAAGTACTAACCAGTGCTGAGCCTCTTTAACTTCCAAGATCAGTGTCTTTAGGGTGTTTAGGCAAACATGCAACCACTAGCTATTAGGATTAAGGAGCATTGACACTAATGTATTTTAAATTTTGTAAGCCGCCCCGATTGTTTTAACAGAGGGGCGGGGTATAAATAAATTTTATTATTTATTATTATTATTATTATAGAAAACAAACTAAAATTTTATTATAGAAATTCCATGAGAGATAGGAAACCTCCCAAAGGCTGCTAGGCAAAGCTAAACTACAACAGAAGGAGCAGGACTAAGTTTCACATTTCGAACCATGAGATAATAAACAGGCAGCAGAGAGAAGAGATGGATTGATCCCTAAAGTATGTCTGTATCTCAGAGAGGTTAGGATAGGCCAGCCCCTGGGTATTTGGATTCAATTGTGGGTTATTCATGCATTGGCCTGGATCAAGCAACCCATTATCAAATATTTACCTGCAGCACTGGCCACACAAAATGGATGAGACTTTCAGTGGCTACTACTTGTGATGATTACAGATAGACAGACAGACAGACACACTCTCTCTTTATTTCTCTCTGGCTTTTCTTCACAAACAAAGATTCAGGAAGGACTCATCCCGCGCTTTCTGCAAGCATGATGATGACTAAAAAGGCCAATCCAAGATAAACAAGCCCGGTTGCAGAACGCACAGCAGAAGGTCTCTTTGGGTGATGTTTCTCGGTTGTGATTCTTTCTGCGTTGTCGTTTCTATTCAAGACTTGTTTGGCGTGAGTTCTCAAATAATATATATACACACATATATAAAATACATATTTGCAGATGTGATATATACAGAATGTTATATATATTGCCAGATATAATATATTACTCGTTTGAGATGTGGTACTGAGAATATTGTGAACTGCTAAAAAGACAAACAAATGGGTCCTACAGATAATCAGGCCTGAACTCTCCCTAGATGATTAAAGTGAGGCTGTTGTGCTTCAGCCATATCATGAGGAGACATGAATCACTAAAAAAAGCAATAATGCTTGGAAAGGTTAAGGGCAGTATGAAGAAAGGAAGACTGCATTCCTGGTGGATGACTGTTCAGGGGTATGAGCTTAAAAATTGAAAATTCATTAAAGATTCCAGGGAGCAAGCCCTTTGGGCATATCTTCTTCCAAATTAAAACTTCTAGTACGGTAGAGGTAGCAGAGACAGAAATGGAACAGACTCAATTAGTGAAGTACTGTAAAACACTCTACGGTGAATTCACCATGGGTCAGCATAAGAGGGGCACTCCAAAAAAGCGATACAAGGATTCCCTGAAACATCTCAGACTTGGCCAAATTGATCACCAACAATGGCCTCACATCGGGAGGCATGGAGATGCACTATCCACAATGCTGCAGCTTTATTTGAGAACTCACACCGAACAAGCCTTGAAGAGAAACAACAACGCAGAAAGAATCACAACCCAGAAACATCACCCAAGGAGACCCTCTGCTGTGCAATCTGCAACCAGACTTGTTTGTCTCAGATTGGCCTTTTTAGTCATCAGCACACTTGCAGAAAGTGCGGGATGAGTCCTTCCTGAATCTTTGTTTGTGAAGAAAAGCCAAAGAGAGAGAGAGAGAGAGTAAAACACTCAGTCATTAATGCCGCTTAAACAAAAGAAAGACAACTTCTTCTTTAAAAGAATACTTAAGCATTTACCAATAGCTCTTGCAATCTACATGTGCATGGGAAGCTAACATCCTAACTGACTAAAAGGATTTAGGATCGAACTCACCCATTTAGTGAGATCAGGAAAGATAGGGAAAGAAACAGGGTAGGACATCCCTACGTCTGCATGCAGGCAGCATCTATGTTTCTTCTTCAGAGTGAGTGAATGCAAGTGTATGTGAGAGCATGTGCATCTCTGTATGTCAGAGGAAAAAGACTCATAAACTTTTAAAATTGTGAGGTCAGAAGACCTGGGTCATGTGATGAATGACACAATGTTCATTCCATTTGGCTTGGCTGAGTCAGAGCTACTAGCCAAGCCCACTAAAGATAGGATGAGGATAAAACGGAGGATCTCTTATGCAAGGAAGACCCTAACACCTTTCTAAGACTTGCTTAACTCTATTAGATAGCAAGTGGGTGGGGGGGGGTGCAGGAAGAATGCTATATATCCAACATATATTCAATCAGGGAAGCCACAGCCCTGATTTTGCAAGACCAGAGGAGGGCTGTTGATGATAAGGTAACTTGGAAGTCTCTCATTCATAGGGTTACCATAAATCAAAGTAGACTTGAAGGCAATTAACAACAACAATATTACCAGGTATAAAAGAGGGAGTGAATATCTCCAATGTGAAGAAGAAACCCCTTTTTATATACATCCTGAGACTTTTATTACATCTGATTCACTGGATGTTGCCAACATGTGGACAGTGACTTAGTTCTCTTGCCAGTGCAGTCAGTATGTTTTTGTATATGAGTAGCTGGAGAACACCACTGAGCTTCCCATGATTCACCACTGGAGGAAAACAGAGCTGGATTACATCCAGCATAGCTTTTTGTTTGTTCTTAAGCACGTGTCATCCTTCTTTCTTCCAAGATTCTAAATTTTGGCATAAAAACTTGCCAGGTGGCATCCATGAGAATGCTTACACTCAAAAACAAGACTGCTCACAGGGGTTTTTTAATAAAGTGCTGTGTTGTCTGCATTTGTTTATATTTTTCCATTTAAATTGAACATTTAAGTTGTTTTAAGTTTAAATTGTTTTTAATTCTGTGGGAGCCCTGGTGGTGCAGCGGTTAAATGCCAGTACTGCAACCAGTGTTACAAGCTTGATCTCAAGGGCTCCAACGTTGACTCAGCCTTCTATCCTTTTGTAGGTTGGTAAAATGAGTACCTGGCTGGTGGGGGCAATGAGCTAACACACATTGGAAACCACTAATGTGGTGTAGATGTGTAAAGTGCTATGGCTTAACAATTTGTAAGCTGCTCTGGCTGAAGAGTGGGGTATAATTACCTAAATAAATAAATAATGTTGATAGTGTAATTCTATTTTATTGTTTGTCTGTTTCTGAGATGTGAATTTCGCTCTGTATCTGTTTCAACTTTTGTAAGCTGCCATGAGTCTCAGGTCTAGGGGAAAAGTGAGATAGGGAAAAAATAAAATAAAACTAGGAAGAGAGGGGAGGAGTCTGCGCCAGCATGGTGAAGTGGCTTGAGTGTTGGACCTGGACTGCAGGAGACCAGGATTTGAATCCCTGCCCAGCCATGGAAACTCACTGGGTGACCATGGGCAAGTCGAACTCTCTCATCCTCAGAGGAAGGCGGTGGAAAACCTCTCTATAAATCACACCAAGAAAATCCTACAACAGGGTCACCATAAATCAGAGCCAACTTTAAAGCACATAACAAGGAGGAGGAGGAAGAGTAAAACAAACCACTCAAGCAGGTGATAAGGTGGAATAAAGAGAAATAACAGTGCTATAATTATGTGGTATGAAAGGGTACCAGGTTGGAAACCCTGACT
Organism: Gambelia wislizenii; assembly: GCA_030847615.1. Lineage (NCBI taxonomy): Eukaryota > Metazoa > Chordata > Lepidosauria > Squamata > Crotaphytidae > Gambelia > Gambelia wislizenii. Next base: position 240,379,871 of record JAUMIR010000005.1, read on the forward strand.
CTGGGGCTCAAGTTCTCTTTCCCTGCCCCTGCTTTGCTCATGTTGAAATTAAGGAGAGGCCTAGTGGAACCCTATCCAAAGGAACAAAGACTTCTGTGTCCTCCAGATCTGAATGCTTCCAGGGCAGAGGGAACAAGCAGTCAGAATGGTACTTTGAACATTTCTTTTTAGTCTTCCTCTGCTGCATGTTCATGTTATCAAAAGAAATCTTTTGTTTCTGTTTCTTTTGAAAAGGAGAGATGATTGAATTCTATCTTTGGGGCAAGGGCTGGCCAAAACATTAAAAAGAACTTCCTGACAGCAAGAGCTGCTTGGCAGTGGAAAGCGCTGCCTCAGTGTGTGGTGGAGTCTCCTTCTTTGGAGGTTTTTAAACAGATACTGGATGGTCAACTGCCTGGAATGCTTTGATTGTATATTCCTGCCTGGCAGGGGGTTGGACTAGGTGGCCCTTGTGGTCTCTTCCAACTCTATGATTCTATATGTTTTTGTGTTCTGTAAGCAGACTGCAAGATGGAACACAAGGCAACTGGTTCACACAGAAAATGTCTCATGCTGTCTTTAAAAAACAAACAGATCACCAAAGAAGGGTAGCACCATGCAAAAAGCTCCTTTACTGATAGGATCCCTCTGAGCCACTGTAGCATTTCTTGAGGGAGATAAAGTTCCTCCCATTTTGGCACAGGATGGCTAGATCATTCCAGAGGCCAAAGTTTTCATTGTGCCTCCTTTCCCAGCTCAGTAAATCTGCTTTAGCTGCAAAACTTCCCCTGTTCCCCAGGAAACAAAGGTTATCTTGGACCTCAACACCCCTTACTCCAGTACAGACTTATAGGTCTCAGTCTACACTGTCTTCCTTCTGTTTTCCCTCCTCAGGACACTTACATAGCAACCACTGCAGTTTGATCAGACAGCTTGTCAACATGGCATCTTGGCACTGGTGCCTTCCATGTCAGTGGAGTGATGAATCTGAGGTTTGGTCTTGCTCTCCAAGGTGCTGAATGCTCTTTCCTTCAAGATGACAGCTGAGTTCTGGAAATGGGTGAGCTATCCAAGGTGCTGTACCTTGGATAGCTCACCATTCCCAGAACCCTGCTGTCATCTTAAAGGAGAGCAGTATCAGTAGCAACCTCAGTAGTCTCAACCCTGGCAAAATTCTCATTTATTGATTTGTTTAAAAAAAAAAAAAAGAAAACAGTTCCCACACCATCCCACAATTCTCTGGGAGCAGCAGCTTCAAGTAGAGAAGTAATATGACAGCAATATCAGTGTAATGGTGGATTATGTTAATCAAGATAGCTGACCAATGGGTAGGTTGGTGAATCTGTGGCCCTCCAGCGTTTGCAAAACTATTTAGCCCATCATTCCTGACCATCAGTTGCACTGCAGACACTGGTGGGAACTGGATACCAACAACATTCGAGTGTGTTTCACATGAACACAACTATAGCACTATGATTCCACTTTACCTGCCATGGATGCATTCTGTGGAATCCTGGGGTTTGTTGTTTGGTGAGGCACTAGCATTCTCTGAATAAGAATTTGTAAATACCGCTTCCTAAACTACCAGACCCAGGATACCATGGGATAGAACCATGACAGTTAAAATGGACTCATAGGGTTTGTCTATATGCTGAAAATACTCTTCATAGAATTTGAGGAGAATACTTTTTGTCCCAATGGGATACCACATCATTTCACTGTATTTAGAAGGAGGGGAGGCAAAAACTCCAAATATTCTGCAGGAAAAGCCTTCAGAGCTTTTCCCATTTAAAAAAAAAAACTCCAAAGGAAATGCACATTCCTGCTTGTTAGGACAACTGATTCGCTTTGCTGTGCATTCCTGATAAGAGCAGAAGTGGAAAGCTGATTGGTCAGACGTGCACAAGGGACAGAGCTTACTGGCAAGGAAAGTGCTTGGAACAACAATGTTGGATTTTTGGCCGTAGCAATCATGCACTGAGGCAATGAAACAGCCTCCCCCCCCCTTTTTTTTCTGTTTATTTAAGCAAAAGATTGCACTTCTGCACCTGGGATTTGCTTGAAAAAAATACTGTTCAGTGGCAGCAACTGGTGACAATAAAAACATGACTAATTCACTCACACCCGCCACCTTGATTCGCAGGCATGCCCGTTTGAACATCAAACACATATGGCTTCACATACCTGTGATCTTGAAAAAACAACAACCATGGAGACAAATCAAAACTGCTGCAAATTGGCATTAGTGTGCAACCAATCACATTTCATTGCCTCGTATAGACAAACCCATAGTGCTATTTTTTTAGTGTGAGAGGACCCTTGTTTGAGTGTATAGTGCCATAATTGTGGCTGTTCAAATGGAATCATAGTGCTATAACTATGTAGTGTGGAAGGGCTACTGGAGAGCCAAGGCGGAGAGAAGCAGGCACTGTTGTAGATCAAGGCATTCTCATTTCAATGCCAAGTTAAAATCTGGCTGTTACTCTAGGCTTCTAGAGCCCAGTGACCATGGTTCTACTGAGTTGTGGAATTTTGCCTGGTGTTTTAGCATGTTGAATTGTCTTTAAGTTCAGTTGTTTAATATCTGAAGGGCTGTTACCTCCTAGATGGAACGAGCGTTTTGTCTGCTCCTCCAAAGATAGGACCCAAACCAATGGATTCAAATTACAAGAAAAGAGAAACTGAATAAACATTAGGAAGAACTATTCCACAGCAGAACAATGGCATAGCCTTGGAAGGTGGTAGAGTCTCTTTCAGTGGAAGTTTTTAAACAAAGGGTAAGTGGCCACCTCTCAGGGAAACTTTAGTAGGAAATTCCTACACTGTCAGGCAGCAGGACTGGATGGCTCTTAACAGACCTTTCCAACTCTATGATTCTAAGCTAATTTTATTGTCTGTAACCCGCCCTGAGATTTAAATATAGAGCCAGGAATTAACCTTTAAATAAAGAAATTTTATAAACAGACTACTGCTTTCCTTGTAATTCCTAATTTAATGTGTGTATCTATCTATAATCTCCTTAAAACACATGAGGAAAAGGAGAATTTGGGGGGCAGACAGGTCATGCTTGGATTCATTAGTGCTAGATGTGTAAACAGTCAGCTTCTGATCCAAAGAGTCTCTTCTTTTTTTCTGAAGACTCTTAGGAAAACAGCTGATGCCAAACAGGGCTAAAACAATAGTGAAAAATAAAGGTCAGCTTTCATTAAGAAAGCCTCTTGCTATCCAGATGTGTGACCTTTAGAGCTTGCAAGACTTATTAATGTGCAAGTAAAGAGGAAAATGCCTGGAAGACCAGCTGAATACCTTGCAGCATGTCTTAGTTCTATAGACGCTAGCCTGCAGAATTGTGTTTTCAACAACATTTTGCTTATAATAAATTGCTTTCATAATTAATTTGCTTTCACTCTACAGTTAATTCAGTTTTCCAGTAATGACCAAGTGGAGCTCCAAATGATGCTAATCATTAAACAAAAACAAAATAAGGACAGGGCTCTTGTGCCTTTAATGCAAAGGTGGGTAGCAGTGGCTGAAAATCAGCTCCCAAATCAACCTGGATACGACTAGAAATTTACTTTTGGTATTCACTTCCTGGACTTGGGGACAATTTGGCAGCTGTTTGTGAGGCTTATGGGAGGGTTTAAAGGCCAAACTGCCAATCCAGAAGTAGCAATTTATTATTTTTGCCACCACTTTTTCTTTAAATTGTGTTACCATGAGCTTTGGGGGTGTCAAGAGTGCTTGAGGACTGGGGGAGGAGTGAAAGGAATTAGAGGAATCCATGTGGTACAGGAGCTGCATTTTCTCCAGCTCTGCTTTAATGGTTGTGTGGGAAAGGGGATTTCATCAGATATCACTGGTCGTTCAACACACACTTACTGTACTCAAATTCCTTCTTATGCACAACTATTAAGACTGCAGAAGTTCTGTTCCCTGTTACATGTAGCCACCCTATCCCAGGCTTACTTTGGAAGATTTCTGAAACAATTACACCACTAGAAGAATGCCTTACATGGAGGGGTTTGATTCAGAGCAGAGGTGGGAAGTGCATCCCCTCCAACAGTCCCATTTTGACAGCGACAGCTCCAATGCATCCTCTGCCATCCCACTTTTTCAGTTTCACTCATGTTCCTTGGCAGTGTGTCCCCATTTCCATTTGTGAGTTGTTGGGAGGGTATGAAAATGTGTGGCTTTGGAGATGCCATGTGGCTCTCAATGTCTTTTCTAACCCTATTTGGAGATGCCAATGACAGAACACGGGCCTTTTGCTTACAAAACATATGCTCTTTTATTGAGCTACAGCTCGTCCCCAATTCACTAACCAACTCTTCATCTTGAATAGTGTTACAGTTGACTAAAGGATTGCTTTTCTTAGCTTCATTGCTGTCTAATAGTCCTTAATGGTTAGTTCATATCTCTTTCTAGGGAGTAATTATTATGAGGTGGTTTCTAGACACAGTCTTCTCTCTGTTATTTCAGTGGAGAAGCTGGCAGAAAGTAAGGAAGGCAGGTGTATATTTGTAATGAAACAGCTGGTTTGCAGTTTGGAAGAGACTAGGCCAGAAGGAGAGGGTGGGGGAGTTAGATGATATGATCTAGCAGATCTGCTGCATTTTGGAGCACTACAGAGCATTGGAGGGGGGAGAACCTTTGAGGACTAGTACTCCCATTTTCAGTTGCATGACAAGTGACACTTTTCTTCTGTACAACCATTAGAACAGGGATGCATAAAATGGGCTACATGCATTCTCCGTATTCCTTTTTTGCACTCCTCAAGCACCCTGACACCCTTCAAAAACCTTTTGGGATACATGATTTTTCAGAGGGTATAGCTGGTGGGGCGGGTGTGTGTGTGAAGGCATTGCCCTATCAAAAAGAATTGTGTCCCCTGCCCCTGCCATGAAATTTTCTTTCAGTGCCAAAATTTCTAGCAGTACAGAGAATGAGACACTGAAAAATTGTTCACATCTAGAACTCTTATTTTCAGTGTTCGCCTCCTGCCCACTGATAACTTTGAATTCATGTTCTCTTACTAACTTTGTCTTCCTATCCAAGGTGCCAGAGAGCTATGCCTTTCCCATGATGCTCCATTCCATTTCAGCCTCATCCAGCAATCAGGCAGCATTCTGTAATCACATTGCATGTTTAATTCTCATTGGACTGGATTTTCTTTTGGGGGCAAGGGGGACTTTCTAAACAAAATAGTTTGGCAATCTTTTTACTGATACTTTTTTCTCGTGTGCGGATAATGTTATTTCAGGTACCCATGGATCAATGTTGAAAGAAGATGACTTGGATGAGGGAATAGAAGGTATGCTTATCAAGTTTGCCAATGACACCAAATTAGGAGGGGTAGCTAATACCCCAGAGGATAGGATTAGAATCCAAAATGACCTGAACAGATTAGAAAGCTGGGCCAAAACTAACAAAATGAATTTCAACAGGGAGAAATGTAAGATACTACACTTGGGCACTAAAAATTAAATGCACATATATAGAATGGGTGACACCTGGCTTGATGGCAGTACATGTGTAAAGGATCTAGGAGTCTTAGTGCACCACAAGCTAAACATGAGTCAGCAGTGTGATGCAGCAGCTAAAAAAGTCAATGTGATTCTAGGTTGCATTAATAGGAGTATAGTGTCTTAGATCAAGGGAAATAATGGTGCCACTCTATTCTGCTTTAGTCAGACCTCACCTGGAATACTGTGTCCAGTTCTGGGCACCACAATTCAAGAAGGATATGGACAAGCTGGAACATGTGTAAAGGAGGGCGATCAAAATGGTGGGAGGTTTAGAAGCCATGCCCTATGAGGAGCGTCTTAGGGAGCTGGGTATATTTAGCCTCGAGTAGAGAAGGTTGAGAGGCGACATGATAGCCATGTTTAAATATTTGAAGGGATGTCGTATTGAGGATGGAGCAAGCTTGTTTTCTGCTGCTCCAGAGATTAGGTTATGGAGCAATGGACTCAAACTACAGGAAAAGAGAATCCACCTAAACATTAGGAGGAATTTCCTGACAGTAAGAGCTGTTTGGCAGTGGAATGCACTGCCTCGGAGTGTGGTGGAGTGTCATTCTTTGGATGTTTTTAAACAGAGGCTGGATGGCCATCTTTTGGGAATGATTTGATTGGGTATTCCTGCATGGCAGGGGGTTGGACTGGATGGCCCTTGTCTTCCAACTATGATTCTAAGATTCACTATTGGTATATAAGGATATAGGCATGTTACAGTATGGGATGGGCAGTCCCACCACAACACCTGTGGGTCATAGAATCATAGAATCATAGAACTGCAGAGTTGGAAGAGACCACGTGGGCTCCCCTCTCCCAGGAAATTAACAGTTAACCAGCAGCAGTGCTTCTGTACAGGCACTGCATTTTGGAGATTCTATTGTGGGCAAATCATCTCACAATGTAAGTGGCTCCCATACAGATGTGTCATTATTTTCTGCTTGGGTAGGGATCCAGTATGTGTGTGTGACCCCAATGAATTATTGTTTTGACCAGATGTGTGGGGAGAGTGTTGTACTTACTAGCTGAGTTCAAAAAGAGAGGGAGAGCTGGAGCATACTTGCAGTTACCAGGGTCCTTTCACCTTGAATAATATTTTCAGTTGCGTATTTAGGAGGGAATGAAGGGGTGAATTCTTTGTACGGGAATTTCTATATATTGCATTTGCATCTATATATTTTTTTTCATTTAGGGCTTTAAGGTTGCACCCAACTGTCCTAATACTATGAGGCAACAGTGTGATGTGGCAGCCAAAAAAGCCAATGCAATCCTGGGTTGCATTGGCAGGAGTATAGTTTCCAGATCAACGGGATTAGTAGTCCCACTTTATTCAGCTTTGGTCAGATCTCACCTGGAACACTGAGTCCAGTTCTGGGCACTGCAGTTCAAGAAGGAAATTGTCAAGCTCAAAAGGGTCCAAAGAAGAACAATGAAGACAATCAAAGGTTTGGAAACCAAGCCTTATGAGGAATGGCTTAGGGAGTTAGATATGTTTAGCTTGGAGAAGAGTAAACAAAGAGATGACATGACAGCTATCTTTAAATATCTGAAAGGATGTCATGTAGAAGATGGAGCCAGCTTGTTTTGTGATGCTGCAGAGACTAGAACAAAGTTAAAAACAAATTGATTTTTTAAAAAAAAAACTATATTGTTAAAAATCCACAAGATATAGAAGTTAAAATGGGATTAAACCATCAAAAAATTAAAACCAGATTAAAACATATCATCAATATGCATGCATGCATCAGCACAATAATTAGCAAAATCCAGCACATTATTTTGGTGGGACGGGCCATAGAAAAGGATGTCAAGCAAAGAGAAATGGGAAACATACACACATACTTTACACTTAAAAATCACAGCCACACCCACTTTGCACTTCTATGGAGCTTCTCCCATGGGTGCCACAGAGCTTGTATATGTTCTAGAAGAATCAAGTTCCCATAAGAATCATGGTGAACTGATTTTCCTAATTAGCAAGGCTTCTGCTTTGGCCAGGAAAAGGCCCAAAGCCTGAAAAGATCACACTGCTAGAAATACAAGGGTGCATCTATGCTGTAGAAATAATGGAGTTTGACAACACTTTAACTGCCATGGCTCCATCCTACCAAATCCTGGTATCTACAGTTTTATGAGGCACCAGCACTCTTTGGCAGAGAAGGCTAAAGATCTTGTAAAACTACAAATCCCAGGATTCCATAGGATGGAGCTACAGCACTTACAGTGGCATTAAACTGCATTATTTCTACAGTGTAGATGCACCCATGGAGAGGAACTAGATTTCCTCACAAGTTCTCAGTAAAAATTACAATAAAAATGGATCAACTTGAAATGTGTATGATTTCTTGTTTCAATCATAGGATCCTACAAAAAATCATTGTCAAATAATAGTTCACCTTCATATCCACAGATGTGTTCTGTAATTTAATTATGCCATCCCATGTAAAAAAAAATTAATGGTGTTCTATGAAGATTAGTGCTTTGTGTCCATGTGATCTGTGTTTTTTACTGTGTTGTTTACAAACACCAGTGTCAGCTTCAATTTGGTGTTGGTTTTTGGAAGACTATTTTAATGCAAATTCTAAAGGGCCTATTTAAATTCTAGTGGATCCAACATTTACACAGACCCATCTGGAACAGCAAAGTGAGTGAGGGAAAAGTGTTTTCTGTCTTATACCACACACACTCCTATAGTCTCTGATATTTCCAAGACGAAAAATGGGACATGTGTCACCAAACAACTTTAGAATGTTGTCAAGATGGCAAAAGCTAGGAGAAGCTGCAGCATTTTGCTGTTGCCTGAACCAACTGGAAGGACACAGTTCTATCCCCCGTTTTCCTCTCACCACACTGAGTTAATTAGTGCAACTGAGTACTTTTTCACTTTGAACTTACTTTGCAGCAACTGAAGTAAGCTGAGGACAAAGGAGAAAAGAGGGAAAAGGAGAGAAAAAACAGGACATTTTAAAACTAGCTGAAAATGTGGAACAGAGGATTAATCAGGACTATCCATGTTTATTGGGAGAGTTGGAGGGTATGCACTACTCTAACTATATTCTCTGAACTAGGCTGTCTTCTAAATATATTAATCTCTATATATAATTCTCTTGGGTATGTTGCCTTTCCCAGTGTGCTGATTGGCTGCTAAGGAAACACACCCACCCAATCACCACCCACATGCAAATTTTTTCACTACCTCACAATCCACTCAATCTGCATCACTGCCTCACAAGGGCCCCACCCTCCTCTCACTCCCTCAGTCACTCATCAGTCACGGGCTGCGATGGGATCCAGGCAGTCAACTGATGGCAGTGGTGGGATGCTGCTGCTGCTGCTGCCACTGTGACAGAATCCAGGCAGTCAACTGGCAGCAGCCACAGCAGGGTAACAGAGCAAGTTACCCTCAGCAATTCCGGTGAAAGTGTGGAATGCTATGAAGGGGGAGGAGAGATTTAAATCCACCGGCCTACCTTACAGGGTTGTCATGAGATCTACAGGGCATTTTGGGGGGAGTTTTTTAACAGCGTATGGTACGTTGGGTCCAGCTAGTATTTATCTATTTTCTGAATTTATTTTGCCTTCTCAAGGAACTATAGCATAGAAAGTCATTTTCTGCACAGCTACAACCAGAAATCCCATTAAGAGTAAAAACTGGGGATTCTCATATTAAAAATTCATTAATTGTCCCTTCTTGCTGGGAGTAACTAAACCCATCTTCTTCATTCAAAACAGATTGGGAATGACAACCATTCATGTTAATGCACTCTAATCACATGTTGTGCCACCGCTTCAGAAATGGTGTCACCTGTGAGCAAAACACAGAGCAATGATAATCACTATCATTCGTTTATTCATGAAGGCCTGTGGGTACCAACAACAACCTGCAGGCTGTTCAGGAGATGATGACAGCTGGTCCCAGTTGAACATACAATTACAGAGTCATCCAACTTAAATTGAAAACAATTGTGTCGGGCTGGATCTCCTGTATTCCCTCTCTAGTGGAGATTTTTAAGCACAGCCTGAGCATTGGTTCGGATGATAATATTTTGGATTTTTTTTAATCAAGCAGTAGGATGGTCTGAAAAGTATACAGGTACCTCTATTAGTGAAGTAGGTGTGTTCCTGAGCATTACATCTTTAGCAGAAGACTGGGCACCAGAGGCAGACATAACATTTTAAAAACAGGAATAGGGTCCTACATCATGAAAAGGAACCTGCTTGTTCAACATGCTTCAGCAAACTTTGTGTTCAAAACTGACAATATGCACATGTGAAATGAAACAACCAGGTCAGCTAAGCCTTGAATAAGTAAACAAAAAAACATTTTGAACCTTTCAGTGACCATTAGAAGGCTTCCAAAACTCATTGAGGATTAATTTTCAATTTCACTGGCCTCCACTTTTCTTACAATTTCATTTTGGTAGCCAAAACTACAGACCTATGCCATTTTAATATGCTTGGAGGTAGCTGGTGAGGCAGGTTTACTTGCTGTTCGCACATGCTCGATAAGAGATTCCGGAGCCAACTGCAGTATACCTTGTCTGTTGCAGACAGTCACACAGCCCTATGTGGACTGGCTAGAGTAGAATCCTACTCTTTTCCAGCTCAAATTTTATTGCATTGTTTTGTTTTTGTTTTTACAGATACAGTAGGATCCCCGTATCCATGGGGGATTGCCTCCAAGGGGGCTGCAAATGATGAAATCCACAGATAATAGTTAATGCCCCATCGCCATTGCTGCCACTGAGAGCCATCCCAGGGTTGAAGAAGGGGGCAGACGAGATCCCTTCTCCCCCTCCCTTCCCCCTTCCCCCCCTGCCACAACCAGAGCTCTCCTGGGGGAAGGGAGAGGGCAGGCAAGAGCCCCCTTCCCCCCTCCATTCCCACTTTGCCCTCACAGTGACTGGAGCTCTCCTGGGGGAAGGGAGGGGGAAGGCAAGATCCCTCCTCCCCCATCCTTCACCCCCCACCGTGACCAGACCTCTCCCGGGGGAAGGGAGGGGGAAGTCAAGATGCCCCTCCCTTCCCCCTTTGCCTCCCTTGTGACCAGAGCTCTTCTGGGGGACGATGAAATCCCCCCTCCCCCTCCCTTCCCCCTTAACCCCCACTGTGACCAGAGCTCTCCCAGAGGAAGGGAGGGGGAAGGCGAGATCCCTCCCTCCTCCCTTCCCCCTTCCCCCCCTGCCACGACCAGAGCTCTGTTAATTGAGGGTTTGGCTACACTGGACAAATACTCCCGCTTGCCCCCATTCCAGAGCCCAGCAGTCTAAATGACACAAATCAGAACAGCTGGAAGATATGCATTTGCATGCCTGTACTCAGTGATCACTGGTTTGCATTGTGGTGATTTCCTATTTGTTTGCTCTGCCGCATCATCTCTCTACCATCAGCCATATTCCTTTCCTTTGAGGGTGAGACAGAGTGACTTGCCCAAGGTCATCCAATGGGTTTTCAGGGTTAAGCAGGGATTTGAACCCTGATCTCCCCGAGTCCTAGATGAACACTCAAATCACTATGTTGCACTGGCTTTCAGACAGAAGAGACATGAGTTCAAATCCCCATGGTGTGGATCCTTTGTCTCTCACTAAATTAACTCACAGAATTGTAGAAGGACAAAATAAAATAACCCATTTAGAAGACAGACAAGCTATAAATCAAATAATACTAAGTTTAAAAAATAGAAGATAAACACCTTGTATGACATTTAGAGAAAATGGACTGTTAACAGAATTGCAGGGGATTTGTGAGAACCCCACACAAGTCCAGATATTAATATGGGGAATTTTAATTAGCTCAATATGGCAGCGAGAGGCCATGTAACAACCTGATCTTTTGACCTATGTATACCAGTGCTGACAAGATTCACAGCCAGGAAATAAAATTAAATGGTTTTTATTGAAAAATAATCTCAGAAGCGTTCACACCAACACTCAGGCTTCAAACAATCACACTAGGCTAGTGAAGAACAGGAGGAAGTATTGGGATAGAGGAATAGAGTTCAGGATGATGGGCTATACTATACCTGTCTGAAGAGCAGTGATTTGTGCAGAGAAGAAGTATGGCTATGAGCTCTGGTTGACAAAGCAAACCAACTGAGTGATGGCCTCTGGGAAACTAAGCACATTTTGATGGTGTTTTGGGGTGGTATTTATACTCAATATTTCCTATGAAGGGGTGTTATAAGTGGAATACAATATTTGCTGGAGTTTCCCAAAGTTAAACAATGGAAACTCCGGTTGTGTTAATGATCGCTAATGGCTGAGACATTAAAACTGATGGCTGCCAGGTATCCTTCTATTGTTTTGAGGAAAGGTGTAAGGGAAAACCAGTTTTCTAAAGCAAAGAGTTTCTTTCCACTTTGATTGAATTTGTGTATGACTCACTTCCATGTATACCCAGGAGAATTAGCACATTTCCACCCTAACTACCAGTCCAAGGGGTGTCCACATAATTACTACCTAGGCATTTTTGTTAGGAATTTGGGATGGCCTCTTCCTTAGGTTTTCTGAGCACATCTTGCATCCTTGCATTTGGGAAGTCCTGGTCTACTATCAACCAAATGGAAGGCCAATCAATAAGCCAGTTTCTGAAATGTTGCCAATTGATGAATTATTGAAAGGGAGGGGTATCAGGGTAGGTAACAGAGCCTTTGTTTGGCTAAACTGCAAATTTGACAGCACTGAGCAATCCCCAAACTGTGAACTCATAAAAGTGGGATCTCCTGCAATTGGAGCTGTGGTGAGGAAAAGCAAAGCACCAGCCAGTCCTTGTGGCATGGAGATCTAGAAGACTGGCTGATGGATACATACCCAGCTGAATGTGTTAATAGGATAGATAAAAATGACAGTCTGTATAATAAGCTACAGTTCAGTACTTTACTTCCAAAATAATCTTCCTGTTTTCTTTTCTCCCCTTTTGCCCTTTTCTTGTTTCCACCTCTAATTGGAGATGTCTCCCTTCAGTACAGAAGCTTCATCATTCTATCTCCAAGGATTAGCTGACAGGGGGGGAAATATAATAGGAACTTGCTAGCACTGCCCTGAAATAACATTTTATACACAGCTTCAGATAAGCCAGCATCCTCCTGTCTTCTCTATTTAACAGCTTCCTGTTCCCTTTTCTTTTTCAGTGCTGCTGGGGTTTTAAACTTGTCCAGCTAATAAAAAAGAAAGGAAGGAAGTTGGAAGTCTATGCAAAAGTCAATTTATCCACACTGGTACCCACTTGCTATTTGTGTCGCATAGACACAATTTACATGCTACATAGGCTTTCTGTGTGTGCCATGTCTGCAGGAAAAAAAAATGTCCTTAGGGCAATTTCTTAGCTTTAGTTGCCAAGAGAGACTTGATTCAATTATATGAGAGGCTGTCCCCTCCATAACTCTTAACAGTCAAACTCCAGGTTTTTTTTTTTTTTTAACAGTTGCACAGGGCTTGGGGCATTCTATTTCTAATTGTGAATTGGGAGGTTTACTACCCTCCCCAGCTGTGTCTGCATCAATAAACAATCACTCCAGCATAAATATGGGGCCATGGAAAGAGAAAATAATTTATAATGAGGGTTAATTGCAGAAGCATAGTAGACTATCATTAGGCAGATCAGAGAATAGAAATTCAGCCTGTGTTGGATGGGGTTTTACACTACCCCTGAAATCTCAGGTGCACAGCTTGGGTGTTCACCCTTGTTCATGTCCACCCTTGTTCACATCCAACCAATCACTTTCCACTTCCACCCTTGCCAAGAATGTGCTACACTGCAAATCAGTTGTCCAAATGAGTGGTAATGCACATTGCCACACATTATTTTGAAAACCTTGGGGAAAGCCGCAAAGGCTTTTCGCCTGCCGTTTTTGGAGTTTTTGACCCCACTCCTTCTGAGTAAGGCGAATCACCGTGGGATCTCATTTGGACAAATTTGGGATTGTCTGCAAATTCTTTAGGATTATCTTTACTGCCTAGACAACCCCATTATCTGGTTTGATTAGAGAAAAATCATTAGAGATATTTTTAAAAGATCAGAACCCCTTGATAGACTTTTTGAGGGGAAAAAAGAAAATGACTTAATAACTGTTAGTTTTGAGAATTAATATGAGTTAGGTATTAGAAGTGTATGATGTAGTTTGCAGAGAGTGGGGCAGGATTATTTTACTGTATATGTGTATAGTCACTGAAAAGAAAGTCAGAAGTCATCTATATATACTTTTATCTATATCGATTTATCTACATTCTTTTCTATATGTTATTTCTGTCTATTTCATCTTTTCTTTGCTCCCCCACTTCCTTGTTTGATGTTTTGTTTAAATACAAGTTGAGTAACCCTTATCCAAAATGCTTGGGACCAGAAGTGTTTTGGATTTTGGACTTTTTTTTGATTTAGGAATGCCCATATTTGCATATACATACTGAATGAGATATCTTGGCAACGGGACCCACATCTATAAATTCATTTATATTTCATATATACCTTATACACATAGCTTGAAGGTAATTTTATTCAACATTTTAAATAATTTTGTGCATGAAACAATGTTTGTGTACACTGAACTACCAGAAAGCAAATGTGTCATTATCTCACCCACCCGTGTTGACAATTTCAGATTTTGGAGTATTTCGGATTTTGGAATTTTGGATAAGGGATGCTCAACCTCTATATGAAACTTTTATTGTACGTGGAAAAATCTTAATATTTAGAAAAGAAACTAATGCCTTGGGCAGTTTGGGAATTTTCTCCTTTCCATCCTCCTCCATCCCTCGGAAAGCAGGGAGGCATTTCTAGACCTTGTAGTACTATCCTCTTGGCTCAACCCCTGCCCTAGAAGTAGCTGCTCTTCCCTTCCCTCTTGGATGGAAGTGAAGACTAGGCTTTAAAGGCCAATCATCACTGCCCTCAGAGGCAGCTGACAAATGAATGTAAGTGCTTGACCTGAAATATTTCACAGATGAAAACCACATCAGAATGTGGTCAAGATGGAAAATGTTATTAATGAGGAAGAACACTTAGGCTAGGAGAGGCTGCAGTAGTTTTAAATTGACTGAGTCTATAGGGAAGGACAAGGCTCTGCCTCCTTTCTTTTCCTCCTTGCTGAGTTAATTGAGTGCAAACCACTTTTGCAGTTTTAAATTCAGTTTGCAAAAATGGAAGTAAACCAGGCCAAGATTAGAAAGTGGGCAGAGGAGAGAGAAACTGGGACATTTTAAAAGCATCTGAAAAAGTGGGATGACAGAGAATTAATTGGGACAGTTGGAGGGTATGGACACCCCAGGTCTTCTTCGCCAACATCATCTAAACTAATTGGGGCAAAGGAAATGGAAGAAAGGGGAGGGCCCACTTGAGGGCATGTTGAGAAGGTCTTCCAAAACCTTGAAGTTAGACAGCTAGTTTGGTCAGCATTACAGAGAGAGAGAGAGAGAGAGAGAGTTGTTGTTGTTGTTGTTAACTGCCTTCGAATTGACTTTAACTCATGGCAACCCCATGAATGTCCAAGACTCCCTGTCTTCTCTTGCAGGTTCAGGCCTGTGGCCTCTCTGACTGAATCTATCCATCTGGTGTGCATCCTTTCTTCCTTTCTTTTTCCCTCCACCTTTCCTAGCATTATTGACATTTTCAGTGAGCCATTTCTTCTCATGATGTGACTGAAGTACAACAGCCTCAATTTAGTCATCTTGGCGTGTAGTGAGAGCTTTGGCTTGATCTGTTCTGAGAACCATTTTTTTTTTTTGCCTCAGCACTCTTCTCCAACATCACATTTCAAATGAGTTAATTCTCCTTCTATCAGTTTTTTCACTGTCCACTCTCACATCTCACATGGGAAAGATGATGGCTTGAACAATCCTTACTTTAGTGCTCAGTGTTATATCTTTGCATTTTATGATCTTGTTTACCTGCTCTACCCAGTCCTAGTCTTTTTCTGATTTCATGGCTGCAATCTCCACTCTGGTCTATGACTGATTGAAGAAAAAAATCTTTCATCATTTTAATTTCCTTGTTGTCTATTCTGAATTTGTGTAAATCCTCTGTGGTCATTATTTTTATTTTCTTAATGTTCAGCATTACACCTGCTTTTGCACTTCTTTGACTTTCTTTAGTAATTGATCCAAATCTGTGCTGTTTTCAGCTAATATTGTGGTGTTGTCTGCATATCTTAGATTGTTAATGTTCCTTCCTTTGATCTTCAGTCCTCCGTCCTCTGACTCTAAACCTGCTTTACACATGATGTTTTCTGCATATAAGTTGAAGAAGAGAGGGAGAATGCACCCCTCTCCCCCAATAAAGAGCAAAAGAAGACATAGTCCTTAGGAGAGCCTGGGGGTCAGATACACTGGATAATTTGTAGTGAAAAATATCACCTTACCTCCCTTTCGCTGCAGTGCCCATTTGTGCCCACAGCTGATTAGCAAGCTTGCTGGAAGGAAACAGATGGCTGTTTACATCCCCAAAATTATTTTTTTGCCACGAGTGAGTTGTGTCTGGATAATCTCCCTCCATTCTCCCCCCGCCTTTTTTTAAAGGCACAGATGCGGAAGAGCTATTTTCCGCTTAAAAAAACTTCATACTTTCACTCTGCTACTTGAATGATCATGCCAAAAAGCATACTTTCAGCTCTGCCACTTGAATGATCATGCCAAAAAGCAACTGGCAAAAACTACAACAATGGCAGCTCTGCCATTGCAGCCCGCTCTTGCAAACCCGCCCCTTCCAAAGTTCAACCAATCAGCTTTCAGCTCCGCTGTGTTTTCTTTTCAAATTGGTTGTACAGATTACCTATTATGCACATTTTTTTGCACACGTTTTAAAAAAAGATTGCGAGAAATAGAGAAAGCTGTTATTGTGGTCTATGTGGAGTTTTCAGCCCCCCTTCTTCTTCTTGATATGGTGAATCCCAGCAAGAACTCATGTAAACTAATGGTATTCTGCCTGCATTCTTGCCAGATTTTTTTCCTGGTGTAGATGAGCCCCTGGAAACGTTAGCATTAACCTTTAAACTCTTAAGACAAAACATAACATTAATCAGTTGCTTCATTTAAATATGATATCATCAAAGAAGCTCAAGGTGCCATACAAATACATCAACTTAACCAAGTTAAAACAATTTAAAACAGTAACAAAAATTAAACAGACTAAAAATATATTAATTTGACAAGTTAAAACAAGACTGTTTAAAACCAGTTAAAACTGTTTCAAGAGTGCATCCAGACTGATTGAAAAGACCATAAAGTCCCAGTTTTTATTCTTGTTATTTCCAATTTTATTTTGGAGATCCATTAAATGCTTTGTTTATTCCAGAATATTTTCTGTGAGCTCCCAGTAGAATCAGAGACCTTTTATACCAGGAAAGAATGGAAACAAAATCTGGGACATTTCAATCAGTCTCAGTGCACCCTTCAGATAATTTCAAGCCATGTGTGTGTGGAAATATGGATCAAGTCATTTAGGCCCAAAAGGTTTCTGTAAAAACTTATTTTTTTAAACTTGACAACAGAATAACACCTGTATTCGCACCAGTTCGACCACAAAAGGAAGACTATTCCAGAACTGGTGCCCCACAATCAATCAATGTATTATATCCCCCCCTTTTCCCCCACAAGTGAGACTCGAGGCAGCTTACAGAATAAAAAAGGATACAAGTAAAAATCATATAGCTAAAAACTCACAAAAGTTAAGACTGAAATGATATTAATCTATGGAATAAAAACCAACTAAAGCATACAAGCTACAGCAGAGAAGTTTTCTTCCTTATCTTCCTACAATATACTGAAAGTCATGGTGGATGCAGCAGAGTCCACTCCAACAAATTTCAGTCCTCAGGTAAGTGTACATAGGGAGAGGTATTTTATCAGCTATGGAGGTCCCAAGGCACATGGGGCTTTGCATGCTATCACCAGCATCCTGAATTCAGACCAGAAGCATATTGGCATTAATAATTATTATTGCACTCATATTATGCAAACAAACAAACAAGTTTATTGATTAGTCAACTGACCATTTCAACAGTAGAATACAATAGAATACAGTAGAATAGAAAGTGTCTAAATATCAAAATGCTTGTGAAAATAAATTAGATCACATCTAAAACTCATGTGTAAATTTAGCTAAAAAATTTAACCGTATAATTTGGTGATGTAAGGAGACACATAAAAGAGATAAAATAAAATGGATAAAATAAAGTACAAAATGGAGTAAAATATCATGTAATATCATATAAAGTGACAGAAGCTAGAACGAATGGATTAAAGAAGCTCTACAGAAAGGCATATTATGCATTAACATTATGGTTACCGCCAACACTGTGTACCATCATTCCTCACAGGAACTTAGAAAATAAAGACAGAAGACATAAGAATCTATGTGCTTATCTAGATGGCAATGTACCTCATCTTGCCCCCTTCTCAGAGCCCTGACCCTGCAGGGCATTTGCCCCGCTCTGCCCCCAGGCAGTCCTCACCATCCCCAGCGCAAATATGGGGCTCAGATGGGAGGAAGGTGGGGTAGGGCCCAATACAACATTTTAGAATAATACCTGGTTTAAAATCCATTTCGGGAGGAAACGGATCAGGCCCTGCAAGACTGCAGGAGACTGCCCTGGCAGGCTGGCCCTCGCTGAAGCTGCTGGTCTCTCTGGCTCTCCCAGTAGGCAGGAAGGAGTCCCGCAGCATGTGACCAAGGCTGGGCACATGCAGGGGTCCTTGGTCACATGTTGAGGGGACCCTTCCTGCCTTCCAAGACAGTGAAGGAAATGGCAGTGGCAGTTGCAGCGATAAGCTGGCATGCCCATCAGGAATTCTCCCATTTTGTGGAGGGAATGGGGGGAACAACAGGCCTGATCTGAGGCCAGGATATGCCAGCATGGAGCCAAGGTATCCTTGCTTGTGTAGATGAACCCTACCTGTTTTGTTACTTAAATCACACAAGGTGATTTGTTCATCTAGCCCTGACTCCTGAAGCTCACCAGGATTTTTCCTAGAAAGGGCTATTTCTTTTTGCCTGTTTCGTTTTCAGTTAAAGATGCCAGGCATTGAAACTCAGACCTTGACATGAAAAATACATGATTTAGTACTAAGTTATGATTCACTGCCAAATAATAACTGAATACAGACAGTGGTTTTCAATACCAGGGGCAGGGGAATGTAGCTCAGTGTAAAGAGTACTGTACATGCTTTTGCAAACAGAAGGTCCTTGGTTCAATTCTTGTCATCTCCAGTTCTTGTTGTTTTAAAGCAGCTGATGATTAAGACCTCTGGTAGGGAGAGCTGTTTTCAGTTGGAATAGACCAGGACTAGGCAGTTACAGTCGAGTCTGACCTGTTTTCCACCACAGACCTCACAGGTGGGACCTGTCTCGCCTAGAAGATCACTTCTGATTTTCTGAGCTATGTTTTTGGAAGGGGAGCAAACTATTGGGTGGTTGGGTGGATCTTCTTTTAAGCCAGATTCAAAGCCCTTGACAGCATCTAGAGGCATGACATTCCATTTGAGGGAGGGGGCGGGTTTAAAAATGAAAGAGGGAGACAAAGAGGTAGCCTTTGAGGGCCGCACATGGCCCACATAACAGCTGCCAGATCTCAGGACCTAGCCCTGAGTGTCCTGTTGTTCTGAGTCATCTTCAGGCAGGAAATGAGGGTACAAATTTTCCAGTTTTTGGTGGGCTTAGCTCTGGGAGTGAAGAAAGCAGCAGCTTGCAAAGCTTAACTGATTTGTCACTGAAACTTGCAAAGGCTCTCCAAGGAGTCTGTGTGAAGTGAGCGTAGGTGAGAAGGAATAATCCCTTCATTTCACCATGATTTAGGAAGGACAGGTTGCTTACCTGTAACTGTGGTTCTTAAAGTGGTCATCTGTGAACTCACACACATGGGTTATCTGCGCCTGCACAGTAGATCTTCGGAACCTTGTAGAGCTAATATGCAAGGCTTTTGGTGGTAGCCCCACCCACCCTATCAGTTTAGCCCCCAAGGTTCCCACCACTGGCTTCGGTTCCATGTCCATCACAATTGCAGCTTACAGGTACCAAGGAAGGCAGGATATGCAGTGGGGAGGATAGGCGGGTTGGTGTGAATTCACAGATGACCACTTGAAGAACCACAGTTACAGGTAAGCAATCTGCCCTTCTTTGTGGTCCTGTGACTCACACATATGGGAGATTAGCAAGCTACACGCAGGAGGCAGTATCCTGTGAGAGTCTCTGGTAAATCTTCAGTAAGTGAGCAGAGATGACAGCACAGCTCTGCAGATAACCCCATCTGCCTGGGCTCATGAATCCAGCTGGTAGTTAGAGACAAAAGTCAATGTCTGAGACCATACCGCAAACTTACAGACGTCTTCAAGAGGGATACCCAAAAGGAAGGCTGTCGATGCAAAGAGGGCCCTCGTGGAATGCACTCTGGCCCTCGGGGGGGGGGGGGGGTCTTGCCATCTGGTAGGTAAGGTGGATGGTGGACACCACCCACTTGGAAAATCTTTGGGCCAATATGAGAAGGCCACACTTGTTTTGGAGTAGCACACAAAAAGTTTGGGGGACCTCTGATATGGTGAGGTCCTGTAAACATAAGAGGCTAAAGACCAATGGGCATCCAAAGAGTGCATCTTCCTTTTAACAAAGGCATTCAACCCTCTTCTGAGGGGTGCGGGAATGTTGCTACAGAAGCCTCCTTGTGTTGGTGTGGCTGTTTTTTCTTCTTCTTATGCCTCTTTTTGGGTTCCTGCTGTGGGGATTGCTTTGCATTCGAGGGTTGCCCCGGTTCAGCCATCTGTGTGGGCAAAGGCCTTAAATGTTTATTGGTCGGTCCAGAAGTAGTCAGCAAGTCCTTGAGGAAAGAATGTTTCATTGCAATGCGTACGAAGGAGTCCCAATAGTATGGCCTGAAGGTGATTTCAGAGGTACCGAAATTGTGGCCGAAGGGGGTGCCAGGGACTTTAGGGCCTGCTCATAGAGTCCTGGTTTTTGCATGCTTGTGGGGTGAATGCTTTGCAGTGAGAGCATGTACCCACATTATGCACTTCTCCAAGGCAAAGGAGGTAGCGTGAATGACCATCGCGGGCCAGCATTTTGGCACCCCAGGTCATACACTATTTAAAGATGGCTGCAGATGATGAAAGCATGGCAGCCACCATAGAGTAGCTGTGAAGGAGTCTAGGTCTTTACTGTTAAGGAAGTCATTGAAGTCTATTGAGAGGAAAATCTGAAAGAGTCCAAAACCCAGTCTATTAATCATATAGATAGGAAAATAAAAGCAACTCAGAAGAAAGGTTCCCTGGTGATGATGCTAACATGGTGGATAAAAAGGAACTAAGCTGGGACAGCAACCTGGAGGGTTAGACTAATAGGGTGGGTGGGGCTACCACCAAAAGCCTCCATAATGGCTCTAGAAGGTTCCGAAGATCTACTGCGCAGGTGCAGATAACCCATGTGTGTGAGTCACAGAGACCACAAAGAAGAACAGCCCATTTAGCTAAGGTTTCTCTCTTAATTTCCGAACGGGAAAATATGTTCGATGGGTCTATGTGTTTAAATGACAAACTGGGAGGAGCTGTGGGTTGGAACTTAATGTATAAAGCTCAATGACATCCCCAGAGGCCATCCCTAGGTCTCATGTTTTGGCCCAGAAACTTCAAAGCCTGGGGTGATCCTGATCTGGCCCAGGCCCAAAGGCAGCTTGACTCCTCCTCTTGGAGGAGATAATATTGAGTAAGGACTTTATCATACCACCCTCCGTAAAAGTTCTTTTGCCAGCGTATTTAAATATTTTTATGCCAGCAAAAGAACCCCCCATCAGATTTATCTTGAGCAGCATAAAAGAGGCATCCCTAGCATAAACAGAGCACAAATGGAGTACAAATGGTCCATTTACCTCCAAGTTCCAAGTCTCCGTGATTCTTGCAAGAAGATGTGAGCATAGGACATTCAAAATTACATTTAAAAAAACCACAAAATGTACAGACAAGCACAGCAACACACTCACAAAGTTCCAAGTACACTGAGGGAGGTGTCATAAAAAGAACGCCTCCTACCTGGCTGTCCCAATTTCACCCAGAACTGTTTGTCCATTGATGCTGCCTTCACATGAGTACAATGGCATGAAGTTTCAAATCCCGGCAACAAAGCGCCACAGCCGATCTATTGACGGTTTGGGCCATAATTTAAAAAGAACAGCTTTTTAACAATATAGGATCGCTAAAGTATGACATTGTCTGGTATGTGCGCCCATTCATGATCATGAGGGGTCCTCATGACGCTATTCTTGCCTGATCTGATAAAGTCCTAAGAGGGAGAAACAAGTCTGACCTGGTACAATGCAACTGCCTATGACACTTTGTGTCCTCATTTACACAAGGCTTTTGCAGTATCACAGGGGTAGCAGATATTGCATGGCTGGATAGAAAGCGATGTAGATTCATGTCAAGTGTTTAACCCCTGTGCTAACTCACTGTGTGGACAACTCCCAACACAAAAGCAAAGCTTCTGTGCAGCCCTATGCAAGCAGGGGGCTGGGTACAGCACCATCTTTTCTGCAGAGAGTTCTCTTTCTGGATCAGAGTGCTGTTCTCTTGCAAGTCCTCACTAAACAAGGGCAAAGGGAGAGGTGGGTGAGGAATGACTCAGAGATCATTTTCCCCCTGCCACAAAGTATCCAATTCTCACCCACCCACCCTGTCCTGCCACCCGAAAAGCATAGCTTTAAGGAGCTCCAAAATAACAGTGTGGCAAAATTATACGCAGAAGCGACACAACGGAAGCTACTATCAAACCAGATAACCTTTCCAACCCATTTATCAAAGCAGTTGCATTTTTTTCATATCAAGACAAGTGATAAGAGAATAAATATTTATCAAAGGAAGTTAGTCTGTATGTATGTATGATACTGTATTGCATTCGGGAAAATAAGTCACCAAAAAAGTACATCATACGTTTGGAGGAAACTGGCAGAAATGGTCATTGTCATCACCATTGTTGTTGTTCAGCTAGAGTTTGTTCATAAATTGTCAGCCTCAACATAGATTGGTTGTACATTGGATGTCAGTTATAAACTCATTTACAATCCAATCCAGTGCATGTTTCTTCAAATGTAAACCCAACTGAGTTGTTAAACCATAACAACAAGAACAAGACTGTGTACAAAGCATGTAAAAGTGCTAGGGGTTTTACAGTGATTAAGACAGCCCATGCCACAGGCTTACAATCAAATTATATAGAATCATAGAATTGTAGAGTTGGAAGAGACCACGAGGGCCATCCAGTCCAACCCCCTGCCATGTTTGTGAGTTTATTTTGAAATGTTGATTTCAACAGAATCCTAGCATTATAATCTGATCATGATGTGTTTGCTGTCGGTTTGCTGAGCATCAGCCTATCCCTACAGTTTTGCCTTAAAGCAATGCCTGATTATAGCCTGGGATTTGACAAAGGAATCTTAATGTCTCTTGATGGCTGTAGATGGTTTCCTGAATAAGCAGTTTCCCTGTAGGGCAGGGATGGAAATGAGTCCTTGGCAGACTGTGTTAGAGAAACAGTAGCTAGTAATATTAAAGAAGCTGCTTCCACCCAAGAACCCTGTGTTCACACTACCACGGCATTGCTTTTTTTACTACCATGGTACAGCTGGAAGTGGAGTAAAACAGTGGCTTTATGTGGCACTTTAGTGTGGCACTGCTTGGGTTATCCAGCAATACCTTTCTCCATGGCCAAGATTCTTTTCATAATTCTTGTTGCTGTCATGAACCTTCAAGCCAACTCTGATATATGACCTTATCCTAGGGTTTTCTTGACACAATTTGTTCACAGGAGGTTTACTACTGTCCTCCTTTGAAGCTGAGTGTGTGGGACTTGCCTAAGTTGAATTGCATTCTTGTAATGTAGTGGTTTGAGTGTTGGACTAGGACTCTGGAGACCAGCGTTCGAATCCCTGCTTGGCCATGAAAACCTACTGGTTGACCTTGGGCAAGTCACATACTCTCAGCCTCAGGAAAAAATGTAATAGGGTTGCCTTAGGGTTACCATAAGTCAGAAACAACTTGAAGGACACAACAATACCATTTGGTTTAAAAACAAGGGGCACATTCCCCCTGTGCTTTGTTTTAAATCAGGGGTGTGGAAACTGCCCCAAACCTCACTTTTGTGGTCCCCAAATCCTCTTGAGCACCTACAATGATTTTTTTGGTGCAAATTTTAGGTGACTTTTGTCCCCAAACTATATCCACATGCCCCAAACCAAATGGAAATGTGGTTTTCCCACCCCTATCCCCAATCCCACTTCCCAAACCCTCTACTTTGGCCAGAATTCTGCCCCAATGGCAACTGAGAGTGATGCAATGTCACTTCCTGAGCACCAGTAAGTGCAGGAACAATCCATGCTGCTGAAAATTGGATCCCATCCATCCCACAGTTGCCCATCTCTCCTTTAAAGTGAAAGTGTGCAGTTCTTACTGTTGCCTCACTGAAATTCAGCTGTGTTGCAACATATTTGTAAATACAACAGCGGGTGTGGGTGCAACCCCCAGGGTAATGCAGCTTCCACACTACCGGCAATTGTCTCCCTTTGGCCTACATGATCATGTCAGTGAACACAAATGAGATCACATTGTTCTTACATACCCTCCAACATTTCACAGAGGAAAACACAGCCATGTATGGCCAAGCAACATCGGAGTGTAGTCAATATGGCAAAAATTATCAGTGAAGAATACTCAAAGTAGGAGAGGATGCAGCAGGTAGCTTTTGCCTGATCCTACTGAGAAGGGCAAGATTCCATATCTTCCTCTCATCTCTCCCCCACTGACTTAATTACATGTGGAAGCTCCAATGCAAACATTAAGCCCCCCTCCCCATTAGCATTTAGTTATTCATTGCAATTTATTTATAAGGAGGCAGCTATCTGCCTACTTCCATTTATTGCAGGGCAATACACAAGTGGAACAAAGATAGCACTGTAAGACAAATTTCTGGGCTTTACTTCGCAAATGAAGATTCAGGAAGGCCGCATCCCACGCTTTCTGCAAGCGTGGTGATGACTGAAAAGGCCAATCCGAGATAAACATATCCGGTTACAGAAAGCATAGCAGAAGGTCTCCTTGGGTGATGTTTCCGGGTTGTGATTCTTTCTGCATTGTCGTTTCTCTTCAAAATTTGTTTGGCGTGAGCTCTCAAATAAGGCTGCAGCATTGTGGATAGTGCGTCTCCATGCCTCCCGATGTGAGGCCAGGGCGGACCATTGTTGGTGATCAATTTGGCTGAGCCTGAGATGTTGTTTCAGGGAGTCCTTGTATCGCTTTTTTGAAGCGCCCCTCTTACGCTGACCCGTGGCGAGTTCACCATAGAGTAGTATTTTTGGGAGGTGATGGTCCTCCATCCTAGAAACGTGCCCTGCCCAGCGCAGCTATGTTCTCAGTATCATGGCCTCAATGCTGGTGATCCCTGCTTGCTCAAGGACAACAACATTAGTCACATAGTCAGTCCAGTGTATATTTAGGATTGTGTGTATACAACGCTGATGAAAGCGTTCGAGGAGTCATAAGTGGTGGTGATAGGTGACCCATGCACACACTGATTTTTGTGCTTCACCTCAGGTGTTTATTACTCCAGACTCTTTTGTAAAGTCTTCCAAATGCGCTATATGCCTTTGCTAATCTCTGATCGATCTCTTTGTCAATCTTGGCATCTGAGGAAATGATGCTTCCCAGGTAGGTGAACTACTGAATGGACTTAAGCACAGATTTGCCAATGCAATGTGGGGATGATGGTGTTCGTCCTGTGGTGCAGGGTGGTAAAAAACTTCCGTTTTCTTAAGGTTGACTTCCAGCCCAAACAGCTCTGCAGCTGTTGCGAAGCAGGATGTTAGGCACTGCAAAGCTGCTTCTGTGTGGGCAACAAGGGCAGCATCATCAGCGAAGAGCAGCTCACGGACTAGATAGTTTAGAGTCTTAGTGTGAGCCCTCAGACGGCTTAAGTTAAACAAGCTACCATCAATATGGTAATGTATATAGATAGCAATAAAACAGAGAGAAAAACCTTCTCCATCTTTCACCCCACTCCAGTAAAGCACAATTGCCTATCCCATCAGTAATCCTGCTCCTTAACAACATTAAAATGCAAAATACTTTTATTTTTGTAGCAAATGAAGCAGAGAACAAAGGGGGGAAGTGGGAGGTGTAGAGGGAAACTGGGACATTTTAAAAGCAGCTGAAAAAATGGGACAACAGAGATTAATCAGTCCCTGCCAAATTGGGACAGTTGGGGTATGTGTGTTATAATCCTTGTTCCAAAAAAGTGACCCAGCACTAGTGAAGCCAGATGGCATGTTTGAACATGTACTGAAATAGTCATTTAAGCACCAACATCACCTGCAAATGCCAAGTTTCAATTGGATACACCTTCAACATTTATTGCTGATTGTTTCCCTTGTTATAAATTTCTCCCAGTTGCTAAGATGCTAAATAATGACATTTTTCTGTGATTTTCTTTTATATTTACACACAGAGATAATGCAGTACATGCTGTTAACATCATTTGCCAACTTGTTTCTGAGGCTGTCATCGTTCACCTTCTTTCCTCATTTCAGCTTAAACTTGTTCCCAGCCAAACCCATACAAAGTCAATAATAATGGGCAAATCTAGGATAATAAACTTTGTCATGTATTTCTCCTATAGACAAGGGACCAAAACACAGACAAAATAATTTTTAATTTCCCAGTGTAAAGTTTTCTAATTGTAACTCCACAGTTGAAACAAACAGGGTCTTATCTACACTAGCCAAGATAGACTGGTTCCAATCAGCGTATCCTGGCTGTGGAGGTGGCCCTGTGGATACCAAAAACTGTGGATAATAATACTATTGAAAATAATGGAACTTTGGGTTAAAATACCATAGAGTTGCCTTTGAGGACCTAGAAAATGGCTAGAGATGACACATTTTCTAGGAACACTCTATGGTAGGTGTGCTGTTTTAGGTCCTGTGGGTAATTGAATCAGTGGATAATGAAACAGTGGATACGGGGGCCTACTATATTCAGTGATCAATCACTAATATACCAGCATACATATCCTAATGCTTTTAATTAGATCCCAGACTCATTCTCTGTTTCATTCAGCATCAACACTCAGACTTCCCAACCACTGCACACAATCTTCCTGGAGTCAAACCTCACTTAGAACCTCACACAGACTCAACCTCCACACTTCAACTTCAACTACTACTCAACTTCAATTGAACTCCTAACTGACGTGCATACCTTCAAACACATAGAATAGAAATCCTTCCCATTACAGTCTCCTGCTCTGGGATTGGTTCTTCTTGCTCTCATCTCATTCATCCAGATTCATGCCCATCACATGCCCTGCGTCGTTTGGACTGCAAGGCTCTGGAATGGGGGCAAGCCGGAGTATTTGGCCAGTGCAGACAAGGCTCAAGTCACTATAGTGAAATACCTTTCCTTTTAAATCCAATTTCCAATCTACTTTAGATAGCATCCCTTCTGCATTGTGTCCTTGAATTTCATAATCTTATAATATGCTGCAGTGGGAACCTGAGCCTGAGCAGAACCTATCTTTACAAATAGATGTCACAATGAAATCACTTGGTTAATTGATTGTTTAAGTTCATGCCCACTCTCCAAAATCATGTTTTTATATGTATCTGACAGATCCCCAAACATCCTGTAACAAGCCCAAAATTTAAGTGTATGACAACTTATTGTGTTTCCTCTTATACTTACACAATAGCACCATTATTGTACTTCATGTCTCTTTCCATTCTTTTCAGTCTTTCTTCTGTTGACTGTTTGGTAATGCTTTGGCTGTTTCTTAATTTCATTGATAGCTATTTTGAATTTTAAGGAAAGAAGGATAATTTTTTTACAAGTAAATAAAAAAAAATCCCCAAGCATTAATATGTCGGAAGAAGAAAACTACCCATGAAGGTGGTTGGATCGCTGGGTTACAAAAACAGTGAAAGGATTATTAACAAAAGATAGGAAGATTGCTGAAAAGCTGAATAAATGAATTCTTTGCATCTATCTTCACTGTAAAAGACTTTACACCAATACCCATGCCTGAACTAATATTCACAGAGAGCAACCTGACAAACCGAATCCAACAGAAGTGATAAGAGATGACATTTTAGGGCTTATTGACAAATTAAAAATTAACAAGTCACCCGATCTGGATGGCATTCATCCAAGAGAACTCATATGTGAAATTGCTTCTAACAAAAATATGCAACTTGTCACCAAAACTAGCTTCCTCACTGGAGGACTGGAAAATGGCCAATGAAGCACCACTCTTTGGAAAGATCTTTAAATGGGGATCCAAAGGACAGGAAAGTCAGAAAAGTACAGTATCTATGCAAAATAGTGCATATTGTTATTGAAGAAAGACACATTTTAGTACCTGCATATGAAAGAACAAGTCATGCTGAACAATAATCAGCAGGGCTTCTGTAAGGGCCCGCCTAACTGACCTTTTGGATTTCTTTGATCTGTTGCAGATCACATGGAGGAATTTGAGTTCTACACCCATGTTATGGATTAATCACAGTTTAAAACAGCCAGATGTAAAATACAGGGTAAATGGACAGCTCTTATAAGATGGATCGAGGAGTGAAGCAGTGAGGGTGGTAAGGATCCTTACTGGGACTAGATGCACTTGGTTTTCTCATTGATTATGTAGTAGTAGTAGTAGTAAGTAGTAGTAGTAGTAGTAATTGTATAGATTACTATTCTGGATTATGTGGAAACAGATGGATAAAGAAGTGATCAAACTATTCAGAACTCTATTCAGAATGTTGGAAAAACAAGAATACTGATTGTGGAGCAAGGGAAAACAACTGGGAAGCCATATTGCTGGTTTATTGGAGATACCTAGTTAACAATGGTTGGAAAGAAGATGGAGACTAGATGGACACTTGGTCTAATCTAGCCCAACTCTTACAATATTAAGCATGAGCTCCCATTTAACTATTTACCCTCTGTTTGTGGAAAGGGAACACTTCAAACAATTGGATTCAAACAAATATTTATTGCCTAGTGTAATTGGGGATATCTTTTTTCTATTGCATTTTAAGTATTTTTCATATTTAATTATAAAAAATAATATGTGATCTAAGAGTTGCTAGATATCCTGTACTTTTACAGTGGGAGAATTATAAGAATTTACACTGGAAGTATTTTGCCTCTTCCCAAGTTATTGATAGGCTTGTATACATGGACTAAATACCCCATCTTGTCCCTGCCTCAGACCCCTGCAGTCCATATGATGTAGAACATTTGGCATGTTCTTCCTCACCTCCCCACGGGCAGACGCAAAGGCAGGGTAGGGCCTGATCAACCATTTTTTAAAAATACCCAGATTACCCCATTATAGGAGACAAACAACAGATTGGGCCCCACATGTCTTCAGGAGCTCATCCAGCATGATACCTCTCACTGCTGCTGCCAACTTCCTGGCTGTCCCAGAAGCCAGGAATGAGTCCCATAGCATGTGAAGGCCTCAGTCACATGTGGTGGGCTCCCTTCCTGATTTCTGAGACAGTGAGGAAAATGACGGTGGCTCCAGCAATGGAGCGGTGTGCCTGTTTGAACTCCGGCCCATTCCATATAGGTAACGGTAGAAGAATGGGCCAGGATACACCATCGGGGAGCCAGTGTATCCTGGCTCTTGTAGATGAGCCCAATGTCTTGCCTATAGCATATTATAGATGAGACATGTTTGTTTCTACCTTCTTCAGCTGCTCAACCCTCCCCTCCCCACCATATACACATCCCCACACAAAACTGTGTCCATGGTGGCAGTTATAAAAAAAACAGAGGGTGGAACACTCCAAAGTGATATCAAGAGCCCTTTCACATTAAACAATTATAGCACTTTAACTCAACTTTAATTGTAACTGCCATGGTGGCATCTGACAGATTTCTGCAATTTAACGTTTGAGCTCTTTGATACAGAATTATAATTACTGTACCTCACAAAACACCAAGTCCCAATATTCCATTAGGAATGGAAAGATTATTCCAATTTTTTTTTTTTTGAAAAATGGTCAAAAAACAGGTTTCTTAAGTGTTGGGAAACCCTGATGAGGGGAATCCTGGGTGGGAAAGAACCTTCATGAATCAAGACTTATTCTGTGTGGGGAAAATGCAGATTTTTGTTCAGAAAAAATGCTTTATTTTTCTGTGCAGCAAGCAAATTTTCTGTGGAGAAAACAGCATTTTCTGTGGAGAAAATTATTTGGCAGAGAACATGCTGCTTTATGTTAAGAAATCTTGTTTTCTACATAGAACATGCTGCTTTCTGCACACATAAAAATCATGTACATTTTTGCAGAAAAGCAGTCTTGAAATGTGACTAGTCATTGAAAGATGTTCAGTTTTCAATTACTTTCTGAGAGCAAGTTGGAAAATGTTAAAATTATTCACTCTTGCCTGTGATAATGAAATTTACAAAGATTTACATCTCTAGATTCCATAGGATACAGCCTTGGCAGCTCAACATCTATAATTGTATAGGGTGGGTACTATGAATGAGCATCAGATGCCATTTTCTAGGTCGAGATCATGAAATTCTAGATCAGGGATGGACATGCTCTAGAGTTCAGTGGGACACACTTCCTAATCTTCTCCTGCTGTGAGGGCTACAAGACATTGTCATGGCTAGTCAATGTCTTGTAGTCCTCAGACCAGGAGAAGATTAGGAAGTGTGTCCCACTAAACTCCATTGGGTGACTGGAAGCACTGGTGTGTCACTTCTGGTCACCTTTTTGTCTGATTTGTTATAGGGTTAGCTGTTGCAGGATGGGACACACACACCCCAAAAAAAGAAAGAAAATAGCATTTAATAATGCTGCAGAAGGATTTTTACTCTTTCAACAAGTTAAATAGAAAAATGGTGGGGAAAAGAGAGCTGAAAAAATGGCAATGCCAGGGTCTTTAGGAACATTGTTAAGGGTCTTGAGAACCACGTGGACCCTTCTCAAAGGCCCTCATGTGGCCTACAGGCCATATAATTTTAAGACCTGTGCTAGAGAATGACACCTAATCCTCTCAGGAATGCTCCATCATCTCCGTTGTTCTATAACTATTTCTATGGGTATAGCACTTTTCCCAGAGAAGCTGAAGATGGTGAAAGCCCAAATTTCTTGTTCTAATATTCAAGTATTTTTGTTTTCCATGGGCTTTTTTTTCCCATGCTGTGAGGCCATGTTCTAGAAGAGTTTATTTCTGATGTTTTGCCTGCATCTGTGGCTGGCATCTGTGGCTGGCACCCAACTATTCTCTGAAGGTGCCAGCCACAGATGCAGGCGAAATGTCAGAAATAAACTTTTCCAGAACATGGCCTCACAGCATGTGGGGGGGGGGACACCCACAGAAAACCTATGGATGCCGGCCGTGAAAGCCTTTGACTTCATATTTTTTGTTTTGTTAGATGCTCTATGATACACACGCATTAGATAGACAAATAGAAAACAAAAAAACAAAAAACCACCCACCTAAACCCCTTACATAAAATTCCAGAAATACAAGTCAGCAACATTCTTTTAAAAACCTATTCATTTAAGCTAAGAAATCCCCTTGGCACTTAATGCAATTGTGGGTCAAAAGGTTCCTAAAGTAATAAAGCAAATGCACTCAGAAGAAGAAAAATGCAAAATTCAGCAAGAAATGAAGGAAGCTTTGTTGTAGGCTGGTGGCAGGAGCAGAAAAATGAGGCTTCTGGGGTTCTAACCTCATGAACCCTCTATGGGTTAAACAGTATTTGAGGACACATTAAGTCATCTTCATTTGTCATTTCACTTCGCCATGAGCTGGGTCTGGAAGCTCACACAACTGTATTTTAATACTTTACTTTTTCTCTTTGGAAGTATGAAGGATACTGAGCAACAACATCTAACTTCCTACAGGCAGAAAGAACCAAAATATTCAAACTCTTTTCCTCAAAAGCATTCAACACCTACTTCCTGAAATGAGTCGCATTCTCCAGTGAGCTGAAAAGCTAATAGCTCTTAAACATATCATAAATGGCAACCAAACTGAGATGCATAGATTCATTATCTGAAGTAGTAAATATTTTTCCTATGATGAATCATGATTGAGGGATTAGGAGGCAGAAACTACGGTTGCCTGAACACATTGGCATCCAGGCTATGGAAACTAATAAAATAGGAAAAAAAGCATGCTGCAAAAAGCAAGAGTGATCAAATTTGCACTCAGTCACAGTTCTATGCTTTGGCTACTCATTAGCCCACTATGAAGAGTTACCTGGGAAACGGAAAAAGTGATAATAATAGCAATCCTC
The DNA here is from genome assembly GCA_030847615.1 of Gambelia wislizenii. Lineage (NCBI taxonomy): Eukaryota > Metazoa > Chordata > Lepidosauria > Squamata > Crotaphytidae > Gambelia > Gambelia wislizenii. The sequence goes on from JAUMIR010000005.1 coordinate 240,411,634, forward strand.
AGTTAAGGGCTTGTGGCACAGCTTTTGTAAAAGCAGGCTATTAATTTGACAAGATATACCCCCAATCATTCAGAGGAGGAGGAGAATTATGTTTTTTGTTCACTTTATATCATACAATGGGTTTTAATGAAAGCAGTGTATTCTAACGTTTATTTCGATAGGCAAAACTGAAAGCCTGTTTAGGTTTCTCTAAGCCTATTCTCCTAAGAATACTACATTTGGTGGACAATTCACATTTCTCAAGCAGGGGACATAAATATGGACATTTTGTGCATAGTCTAAGGTAGCGTTTAAGCTATCTGTTGTGGGGGACCGGCAGGGTTTTTCATTTTTTGCTCACTGGGCTAAGGAAGGGCTGGCAGTATATTTCTGCCTGCTGACTAGAATAATAGAAACATAGAGTTAGAAAAGACCACAAGGACCATCTAGTCCAACCCCATGCCATGTAGGAATACACAATCAAAGCACTCCTGACAGATGGCCATCCAGCCTCTGTTTCAAAGCCTCCAAAGAAGGTGACTCCACCACACTCCAAGGCAGTGTATTCCACTGCCAAACATTTCTTACTGCCAGGAAATTCCTCCTAATGTTTAGGTGGAATCTCTTTTTCTGTAATTTGAGTCCATTGCTCCATGTCCTAGTTTATAGAGCAGCAGGAAATAAGGTTGCTCTATCCTCAGTATAACATCTCTTCAAATGTTTAAACATGGCTATCATATCACCTCTTAACTTTCTCTTCTCCAGGCTAAACATACCCAGCTCCCTAAGCTGCTCCTCATAGGGCATGGCTTCCAGACCTCTCACCAATTTGATTGCCCTCCTCTGGACATGTTCTAGCTTGTCCATATACTTCTTGAATTGTGGTGCCCAGAACTGGACACAGTATTCCAGGTGAGGTCTGACCAAAGCAGAATACAATGGCACTATTCCTTCCCTTGATCTAGACACTATACTCCTATTAATGCAGCCTAGAATCGCATTGCCTTTTTTACCTGCCACATCACACTGCTGACTCATGTTTAGCTTGTGGTCCACTAAGACTCCTAGATCCCTTTCGTATGTACTGCCATCAAGCCAGGTGTTACCCATTCTATACCTATGCATTTCATTTTTACTGCCCAAGTGTAGTATCCTACATTTCTCCCTGTTGAAATTCATTTTGTTAGTTTTGGCCCAGGTTTCTAATTTGTTAAGTTATTGTGAATTTTGATCCTGTCTTCTGGGGTATTAGCTACCCCTCCTAATTTGGTGTCATCTGCAAACTTGATAAGCATGCCCTCTATTCCCTCATCCAAGTCATTGATAAAGATCTTGAATAGCACTGGGCCCAGGACAGAACGCTGTGGCACCCCACTAGTCACTTCTCTCCAGGATGAAGAGGAGCCATTGGTGACTACCCTTTGGGTTCAGACAGTCAACCAATTACAAACCCACCTAATAGTCGCACTGTCTAAAACTATTTCTTTCTGACCTGGAAATTCTCCAGGGACCAGGAGTCAATGACTTGGGTACAAGCAAAAGTCCTAGGACCCATAACTTCCAGCTGTCCTGATTTGGCAGAGACAGTCCTGATTAATCCTCTGTTGTCCCACTTTTTCAACTGGTTTTAGTTTCTCTCTCCTTCTCCCTTTCCCCATTTGTCATCAGTTTACTTCAACTGATACAAGCAAGTTCAATGTGCAGAAGTAATTTACACTCAGTTAACTCAGTAAGCAGAGCGGAAAGGAAGGAGTAGAATCTTGCCCTTCCCAGTAGGCTCAGGCAAAAGCAAACTACTGTAACCTCTCCTAGCTTGTGTGTTCTTCTCATTAATAATTTTTGACATCTTCACCACATTTGATATTGCTCAGACACACATGTCCCTGTTTTCATCTGTGAAGTGTTAGAAGGTATGGAGACTACAGGCTTACCTACATGGCTAGGATATGCCAGCTCTCCGCTAGCGTATCCTGCCCATGTATCAAGCCCACTGCTCCCCTGTTACCTTCACGAAACAGGAGCAAGTCCAAACAGGCCTGTTGGCCCATCACTGCAGCCATCATCGTGGCAGTCTCCCTTGCTCTCCCAGAAGCAATGTGACCAAGGCTCTCTGCTGCTGACCAGTCTTGGTCACATGCTGCAGGGCTCCTTCCTGCTGTGGAAGAGCAATGGCAGACTGGCTGCTGCAGCTACGGACCAGAAGGGGCTTCTGCAATCACACAGGGCCTGATCAGTTTTTTACTGCTAGGAATTGATTAAAGCAGGTATTTTTTTTAAAAAAAAACATTGTTATGGGCACTACACCATCTCCCTCCACCATCTTAGTCACTGGTGCTGTGATAACTTTGAAATGCTAATGGGTCTTGCCCATTCAAGCCTGCTCAAAATATTTTAGATAGATGTTTGTTGCTGGGATAATCTATTCCCCCTACAGGTATAGTGGTGATTGCAATTAAACTGAGAGGGGAAAGGGGGAAGAGGGTGCCACAGTCCCTGCTCATCAAAATGTCTCAAACTTTCAACCCTACGAGTCCTGACTCTACCATACCACTGGTTACAGTCCAAAAAAGTAACTTTTCCAAGCTATGGGAGGAAGCATATTCCTAGGAGATAAAGCTGAATTAATCTGGCAAATCATATGTTTCTCAGAGGTGGAAAGTTGATGTCTCTCCCTTTTAAAAAAAAAAAACAAAAAAACCTAGATGAAAATTCAAGATGTCCTGGACTTACATGTTTCAAAGTTTAAAGCTTGAGAGATTCTGTGGCTCAGAGTCCAGCATAAAGGTCTGCACTTTATCCCATTGATACAATGACCCTGAGTTACGTATATACCATTCTTCCCAGATCAAGTGATAATATGCAGTGATCATTTCACATGCAAACATGGGGGAAGGAGTCTAGTGGGATTTTTTTAATTATTATTTTTGCATGATCTTTCATGGATCTTCAGATGCACTGACCATGTTGCAGATGTTCATTCATTTCCTTCCAGCTGCCAGCAGAGGTCAGATGAGATGGCATCCTCAAGAACCAGCATTCAATGGAAAACCCATCTTCTAGACTCATGAGGAAGCAAATAATTAGAAAAGCATTGTAGGAAATAAAGAATACTCTTTCTGTTTTACCATCCTAAAAGCCTGTTCTTCTTAAAGCTTGTCATAATATTTAAAGACAAATCACACACATCGAAGCAGTGAAAAGCAAATCATTTAACAAAACAGTTATTATCTGAATATTTGTCGGCATAAAGGGATAGTGATTTTTAGCTGTACCTATTTTTGCACCATCCTCCACAAAACAAATGACACAGATTGGCAAGCATCTTGCAAAGCAGATTTAGGTCGTCTATCACAGCTCTAAGCATGTCTACTCAGAAGTAAATCCCACTGGTTCTAATGAGACCTACCCTTGGGTATGGGATTACAAATTTACAGTACAGCCCTAGCCATGACTACTCAGAAGCAAGTTCCATTCAATTTAATGGAACTTATTTCAAGGTATGCATATATAAGATTTCAGCCATCCAGGAGGTAACCAAGAAAAAGGAAAAGGGAATTGTGAAGTCGAAGGCTTTCACGGCCAGCATCCATAGATTTTACTTGGGTTTTTTTCCGGGCTGTGAGGCCGTGTTCTGGAATAGTTTCTTTCTGACATTTCGCCTGCATCTGTGGCTGGCATCTTCAGAGAATGGTTGGGTAGGAGTGTATGTGGAGTTTATATGCTGTGAACCCCTGTTGGGGAGTTTATGTAAATTTGTGTAATTGAATGGTTAGTTTCTGTGTATAGAAATGCAAGGCTCATTAGTGCCTGTTTGGCTAATGGTTGGTTGATGGGCAATTGTCTGCTGGGAATCCCCCTGTCCCTGGGTGGAATTCCTTTGTAAGTGTTGAGTTTTGATTCTATTGTATTTCAAAACTGGGAGCCAGATTTTGTTTACTTTTAAGGTTTCTTCTTTCCTGTTGAAGTTGTCCAGGTGTTTGTGGATTTCAATAGCTTCTCTGTGCATTCTGACATGATAGTGCACAGAGAAGCTATTGAAATCCACCCAGGGACAGGGGGATTCCCAGCAGATAATTGTCCACCAACCAACCATTACCCAAACAGACACTATCGAGCTTGTCTTTCTATACCCAGAAACTAACCATTCATTTACACAAACTTACATATACTCCACAGGGGTTCATAGCATATAAACTCCACACACACACCTACCCACCCATTCTCTGAAGATGCCAGCCACAGATGCAGGCGAAATGTCAGAAAGAAACTATTCCAGAACGCGGCCTCACAGCCCAGAAAAAAACCAAGGAAAAGCCATAGAAAAGGGAATTGTAAGAAGTTGCTGAATCCTAAGACATCTTATCATTAAGCAGATTTATTTGTTGAGAAATTTATATCGCCACAGAACATGAATTTTCCCTATACCAGGGTGGGCAATTGTTAGAGGGCCACATAGACCCCCACTGGTGGGCTTTGGAGGACTTCACCCCATCATACTTGCCATGTTTTTGACCCTCTTTAGACCTTTTTTGGCCATGGAGAGGACATTTTCCTGCATAAGTAAACTATCAGCAACATATAAAACGATATAAGACATATGTTAAAAGTCAAATGTGGTTTAAAAACACTACAGCACCCCATTAAAAGCCATTCTTTTAAAAGTGTCATTATGTTAAAATCTAAAATGAAAAAGTTTTTGCCTGCCAACAAAAATACAGCAACGAGGGGATCACTTCTAGTCTCCCTATGAAGAGAATTCCTGAGCCTAGGAGCAACGACAAAGAAGGCCCTCTCTTGAGTCCCACACCAGATGTGTCCATGAGGGTAATGGAACATCATCATCATCATTTTATTCATTTATATTCTGCCTTTCTCCCAATAATGGGACTCAAGGTAGCTAACGTCATATTTAAAACAATACAAAGGCCAAAATAAAAGTATAAATATAAGATTTAAAAACAATTAAACAATTTACAAGTTAAAACATTAAACATTAAAAATATTAAAATACATTAAAAGGCTATATACAAACCCTAGAAAACCTTAAAAACAGCACAGCAGTAAAAGCCCAACCCTAGTCAGTTTGTAAAAGTCTGTGACACACAAATGTTCTGACCTGCCTATGGAAGGAGAGCAAGGATAGGGCCATCCTGGCCTCTCTAGGGAGGGAGTTCCATACTGGGGTGGGGGAGAAACCACTGAGAAGGTCCTCTCCCTTGTTCCCACCAAACAAACCTGAGAAGGTGGCAGGGCAGAAAGAAGGGCCTCTTAAATGCATTGTGCATGAAAATATCCTGTACATTTCAAAGAAGACTGTACATAAACATCTAGGTATGTTGTACTCAGACATATACACTGGAGTGAGTGTCAAAATGAAGGCATTGTTTCCCAAATAAGGATCCTGCGCCCCCCATGAAATTTGTCTTCACTCCCCAAATTTCTAGCATTGCAGTAACTCAAACCTTCAGCTAAGAATTTGGAAATTGTTTAGGCACTGAAAGAAAAGGGGCAGACAAACTTTCTGGCGGAGTGTAACACACAGCAAATGTAAGAGTTCTAGAGTGCGCTCTCTGCAATGCTAGAAATATAGGTACTGAAGGAAAATTTCAGTGAGGGGAGGGCAGAATTCTTATTGGGAGGGTGGGTAATGCCCTCATTTTGATTCCCTTGTAGCTACACCCTTAGCTGTACTACACCCGTATGTCAGTTTCCAGCTTTCTATTCACTTCTTTCTCCACCAATGGAAAAAAGGATGAACAACAAGCACATCATATCATTTCATGCTTCCCATTTTCCTGAGGAAGAGTAACATTCAGGGGAGGAGAGTTTCCTTGGGAGGAGAGAGTGCTGCAGAAATGGCATTTTTAAAAACAACAAGTCGCCACCCACCCACACACACACACTTACTTATCCATAGAACCAATACCCGTGGTTTCACTTGTCCGAGTAACACAAAATAGAGGACACATACCAGAGTTGTGCTGGAAAATGCCTACAGAGGTGTCCTTTCTAGGCACCTTCTAGGTCCTGAACTGCAGCTCTATGGTATGCAACTCCTGTACTCCTGGTTTGTACAGGAAGTCCTTTTAATAGGGTCTGCTATTTTCCGTGGTTTCACTTATACATGGTAAGTCCAGAAACAAATCCCCTGCAGATGCGGGGGACAACCTGTACTCAGGTCTACTTTTATTTTTGAGGCTAACAGAAGCGTGGTCCTCATGTGTAGAACAGTCAGTTGTTCCTCAAAGCAGGAGCGGGAGAGGACTCAGCATGCTGGGAAAAAAATCAGGTTTCTGTCTCCTTTTCTGGTGACATTCTCCACTGGTTTCATTCTCCAGCCCTCACCTTTGCAGGTAAGGTACACAATACCTCAACTTGGAAATGTTATTTTAAACTACAACTCCCTGAATCCTCAGCCAGTGGTTGGGAAATTCTGGAAGCTATAGTCCAAAAATAACTTTTCCAAGCTACGCATAGTATCTATAGGCCCCTATAGTATCTGTGCATAGTATTTATAGGCCCCCATCCAGCAGTGCTTACTGAGCAAGTATCAGCCTGCCTGAACAAGTATCAGGCTGCCATAATTTACAGAAAACATATTTAGCCATTAGTTAAAGTAGTTCAAACAAGAGGTCACCGCCTCACTTGACTCAACACAACAACATTCCTGTTATCACTTCCTCTAGCGCACACACATGCATACGCCAGGTCAGAACTTTCACAGAATTAGGTCATGTGCAAAGAGAAATGGTTGGCCAGTGTTAACACCTTCCAAGGAAATAACTAGAGAAGAGCAAAGATGATTGGCACTTTCCTTGCAGAAATAGAGGCAGGTGCCAAACCATGGTGACAAGTGCACGTTGACATTTACCTTTGTCTCTGTTGAGGAACAATATTGAGTTTAATACTGCAGAGCAGTTTCCAGCTGAAAAGGTACTATCTGACAAGTATAAAGCAAAGTGCAATGCTACAAAAACCAAGCATAAGGCAATCGCTGCACTGTTAAAAACTTATCAAAAACTCAAGAGCAAATCAGCCTTGACTTGAAACATCAACTGCCTCCAACATTCTGAAATCAGCCCTTTAAAAATTAACTGGGATGGATGCCAGCACATTCTGGCAAAGCAGAATACAGAAGACATGCAGGAAGACATCCCAGATAAGGGAGATGAAGGAAAGATATGTATATGCACAAAGAAATATCTACTATCAGGTTGCAACAAGAGTGGCATCTGTAGTCCACAAAAGGCTGCTCTGTGTCTTCAGTGGCATCAGACTACCCCCTTTCTCTTGCAAAACCAGGAGAGAGGATTTTGCAGGGATGCTAAAGTGAATAGTGAGATGGTTAACAGTCCTCCCACCATTACCCCACCCTGTATGCCCTTTTTATACTCCCAGCACACACATTGTAACTAGTTTTGAATGGTTCATTCATCACTCAAACACAGATCTAACCAGAAACAAATACAAGGGATGAGAGGCTACTGAAAAGGCAGGTTACGGTGGTGAACTTTTCGTTGTTGTTGGAACCTATCATAGGCTTTCCTTGGCAAGATTTGTTCAGAGAGGATTTTGCCTTTGCCTTCCTCTGAGGATGAGAAAGTGTGACTTGCTCAAGGTCACCCAATGGGTTTTCATGGTCGAGCAGAGATTCACACCCTGGTCTCCAGAGTCATAGTCCTAGCTCAGACCACTACACCCCACTTGTAGGTGGGCTATAAAGAATTTTGTCTCAGTCTCCTGCTGTCTGTATAAGATTTAACAGCATCTGAACACTGGTGTAGTTTTATCTTATCAACTGTCCATATTCCAGGTTCTGGGAACTTTTTGCTTTCCAGATGTTTTGTTTACAATGGCCATCACCTTAACTCGGCATGGCTGGGTTATGGGACTTTTATTCTAAAGCATCTGGAGAGTCAAAAGTTCCCCACCACTGCCATATTAGATTAAGTGAGAAGGTGACAGGAATAAACTGAGAGTCTAAGCTCTATGACAGCTGTCCCATGGGTCCTAGATACTGGGCCTCTCCCATGGGGCCAGCGCAGGTACCAAGTGACTCTTCCCACCTTGACCATTCATTCACCTCTTCAGAGCCACAGCCATTTCATATTCAAGGTGGGACTGTTCAGATCGGAAGAAGCATTAGTGCCTAAAAGGATGGCCACTTACATATCAAACCCTATGCCCAGAGAGCAAACAGAGCACAGAATATAACATTTGCATATGCAGTTTCCTATGTCTTGATGCATATTGAGAAAGAATTGCTACAGTGTAAAGAAAAATACAATACATTTCAACATAGTATTGGCAGACATACTGAATGGTGTATCTTTTTCAGTTTGCTGCCCTCTTGCTAACTGTTCATGGAAAAATTTAAGGCCACCACTATTCATTTTTTTTTCTATAGCTCTCTTTAGCCCAGACTTGAAACTGGGTCAAACTTCCTCCCTCCAATAGGAGACTATCATCTTTAAAGAAGGACACAGAGCCAACTGAGGGCATCTAAGATAAAAAGATATAATCAGCCACTATCAACCTGGCACTAGCGACAGGAGCATCCTCCCTCCCATCTTCAGAAAGGAATGAAGAAGACAACAGAGCTCTCTGCCACAAGTATGATGGCCAGGGAGTAGCTGACTTACTATGGCGGATAGATGATGATAGATAGATTAGACAGATAGATGATAGATTATGGTGTGCATGCATAAAATCAGAGCTATCTTCTCAACAGATCCTGACAAACTTACCAATTGCTGGGCTTTTTCGATTGGCCAGAATACTCCATCATGGTACTAGATCAAGGCCATTGTCAGAAAGAAAGAAAGTGCCTCTGTTACAAGATTGCCTATGAATGAATAAATAAAACATTGTCTAGGCAGGAGTCCTGGGCAGAAAGTAGGCATCAGGAAGTGTTGAGGGCCCTGGTAGTTACAGTAAGAATGCCAAGTACACTTCAACACAAACAGGGTATGAATATGCCCTATTCTTTATGGGTTGTGTGGCTTGATAAAAAGGCAGCATTTTATCTTATTTAACTTGTATGCTGAACATATCATATGTAAAGCAAGATTAGACACAGAGGAAGGAGGCGTGAAAACTGGAGGAAGGAATATTGGCAACTTAAGATATGCAGATGACACCATACTCCTAGCAGAAAATAGCAAAGATTTGGAACGGTTACTGAAGACATTCAAGGAAGTGCAAAGTGCTCAAAGGCACATTTACAGTATAACATTAAGGACATTATGAGACTAGCATCTAAAAATGATGTAATTTCATGAATGAAGATAGCAGGAACACTGTGGTACCATAACACTTATTATTATTCCATGTAGCTGTAATCACGTGAAAGAAACACCATGGAATTATCACAAGACAACCACTAGTGCTTTAAGAATCAGAGTTTACGTCCATGATTTGGCATGGGTGAGATTTTGGTGGTTCTCACAAGAAGGGGCACCAGGGGAGCCCTGGTGGCACAGTGGTTAAATGCCAGTACTGCAAGCCACCACGTTGCAAGTTCGATTCCAGCGGGCTCCAAGGTTCACTCAGCCTTCCATCCTTTCGTAGGTCAGTAAATTGAGTACCCAGCTTGTGGGGGCAATTAGCTAACACACATTGGAAACTGCTTAATGCAGTGTAGATGTGTAAATAGCTATTGCTTAAAACAATTTGTAAGCCGCTCTGATAGCCTTGTGGCTGAAGAGCGGGATATAAATAAATAAATAAATGCTTAAAAGTAAAAAAAAAAAAAAAAAAACTTAATTAACAAAGTAAATGAACACACAAGCACTGAAACAAACCTAAAAACATGCAATCTAAATGGGATAGTTTCTAAAAAGAGTGCTCCATTTTCATGTTCTCACCTGGACGTTTTCTTGTTGAGAAAGGGGAGGGGGGAAGAGGGCTACCTATTCATGCTGTAATTTTGCGATTACAACATGACGTGGTTTTGCACACCATCAATACCATGAAAGAAGCACTATTGATGATCTATTAATGGCTTGTCCTATGAATTGTAAATAACTTTTTTGGCAGCTGGAGAACAGTGTAAGAATGTGAAGACGACAACATTGTGTGATAGCGGGGCCAATTTGCAATACAGTTACCCCTCCACATTCGTGAACTTAGCATTCGCAGTTTTGAATATTCGCGGGTTTGGGGAGGGCCCCCACCCTCCCAAAAGCAGCAACATGGGGACTCTGGAGGCCCCGTTAAGGCCTTGGGCGGGAGTAGGGAGGGCCGGGGAGACCTTCACGGGGTCAACAGAGATGCTCCAGAGGCCCCATGAAGGCCTTGGGAAGGATGGGGGAGGGCCGGTGAGGCCTTCACGGGGTCTGCGGAGATGCTCTGGAGGCCCCATGAAGGCCTTGGGAGGGATGGGGAAGGCCAGGAAGACCTTCACAGGGTCCCCAGAGACGCTCTGGAGGCCCCATGAAGGCCTTGGGAGGGAGGGAGAGGGCCGGGGAGGCCTTCACGGAGCCCCCGGAGATGCTCCGGAGGCCCCATGAAGGCCTTGGGAGGGAGGGGGGAGGGCCGGGGATCCCTTCACGGGGTCCCTGGAGACGCTCCTGAGGCCCCATGAAGGCCTTGGGAGGGAGGGGAGGGCCGGGGAGGCCTTCACGGAACCCCCGGAGATGCTCTGGAGGCCCCATGAAGGCCTTGGTAGGGAGGGGGAGGGCCGGGGAGACCACGGGATTCCCGGAGATGCTCCAGAGGCCCCGTGAAGGCCTTGGGAGGGAGGGGAAGGGCCGGGGAGACATTCACGGGGTCACCGGAGATGCTCTGCAGGCCCCATGAAGGCCTTGGAAGGGAGGGGGAGGGCCGGGGAGACCACGGGATCCCCGGAGATGCTCCAGAGGCCCCATGAAGGCCTTGGGAGGGAGGGGGGAGGGCCGGGGATCCCTTCACGGGGTCCCTGGAGACGGTCTGGAGTCCCCGTGAAGGCCTTGGGAGGGTGGGGGGAGGGCCAGGGATCCCTTCACGGGATGTCGGAGCCCCATGAATTTTGCTGCATCTGATAATATCCTAAAAAAAACAAAAATAATGACCCCAGATTATTTACATAATTTTAAAGTAGACAATTAAGATGCTAAAATAGTTTAAGATTTTCCATAGCTCGGATCAATCATTAATCAGAATGGAGAGTGCAGTCAAGAAATCAGAAGAAGAATAGGAAGGATTTGAAGGAACTAAGCGTGATCCTGAAGTGTCAAGACATATCATTGAATACTAAAGTTAGGATGGTCTATGCCTTTGTATTTGCCATTTCTATGTATGGTAGTGAATCTAGACAGTGAAGGAAGCTGATAGGAAGAAAATAAATTCATTTGAAATGTGGTGCTGGAGAAGTTATATGGATACTGTGGACTGCTAAAAAGACAAACCCATGGATCCTAGAACAAAGCAAGCCTGAACTCTCCCTAGAAGCCAAGGTGACTATCATACTGTCATACTTTGTACATATAATGAGAAGACATGGACTCATTAGAAAAGACAATAATGCTTGGAAAGGTAGAAGGCAATAGGAAAAGAGGAAGACCATATTCCACATGGATAGCAATCAAAGAAGCCAGAGCCTTGAGTCTACAAGACCTGAACAGGACTGTTGATGGATTTGTATACAGTTGTCCCTCTGTATCCACGGATTTGATATCCACGGATTTGAGTGTTCATGGCTCGAAAATATTATTTAAAGAATAATAATCCAAAAAGCAAACTTGATTTTGCATTTCTTATATAAGGGACACCATTTTGCTATGCCATTGCATATAATGGTACTTGAGTATTCACGGATTTTGGTATCCATGGGGGTCCTGGAACCAAACCCCAGCGAATATGAAGGGACAATTGTACCCTTATGTTCCAGGAACATATTCATAGAGCTGAAGAATATGAAGTTAGGAATGGAACAAGATTTTTTTTTAATTCACTTTTCCCTGCAAGTCCATGTTGGATTAGTTTACCAATCAAGAGGGTGGAGGGCCCAAACTTTCTAGCAAGAGTGTACAGCTAGCTCCTAACTATTGGATTGCGTTTACATGGGGAGGCTATGAGTGACCTTGATTAGACCTCTTTTCAGACACAGGTGCAGATAAGACAAGACTGCAAGGCTTGAATGGTGCTAAAATCTATCCATAATCTGCTTTAACCATTTAATGGCTGAGATGGAGTCCCAAAAGCCAGGCTTTGTGACAACTATTTTTATTTTTTATTATAATTGATTTATATGCTGCCTTTCTCCCAGAAGGGACCCAAGGCTTACATTGGTATAGGGGTTTGATATCACTTTAACTGACATAGTTCCATCCTGCAGAATCCTAGAATTTGTAGTTTGGTGAAGTAATTAGAATTCTCTGCCAGAAAACTCCAGTAATGTTGATCAGGAAAGTGCACTAGAGCCTTCTAGAAGAAAATTATAAGTTCTTCACCAAAATACAAATCCCAGGTGTACGTAGAATGCACCCAGGATCAGTAACGTAATTTTAAAGTGCTATAATTGTGTAGTATACTTTCAGTCAAGACAGGTTCTACAGCATCCTCAGCTTTATTCACAAGCTCACAACTGTACAAAAATGAGCTATATCATACAAATGAAGAGTTGGAAGAGATGCCAAGGGTCATCTAGTCCAACCCCTGCAATTGCAAGAGTAGTTTTTCCTCAATGCTTTGTTGGAATCTCTTCTCTTGTACAGTTGAACCCCCGTATCCACTGATTCATTATCCAGTGATTCAATTATCCACAGGACACCAAACAGCACACCTACCATAGAATCTTACTAGAAAATGTGTCCTCTCTAGCTATTTTCTAGGTCCTCCAAGGCAACTCTATGGTATTTAAAACCGGAAGTCCCATAATTTTCAATGGTGTTTGCTATTATCCACGGTTTCCAGTATCCACACACCCCCAAGAACCAATACCCAGTGGATAAGGGGGCCACACTGTAAAGTGATTCCACAGGATTGGATCCTACCTTTGAAGCTTCAGAAAACAAGCTGGCTTCATCTTCCTTATGGAAGACAGTTACCATATCATCTCTTTATTTTCTCTTCTTCATGGTAAAGGTACTCAGTTCCTCATAGAGATTGGTTTCCAGACTCTTTACCATCCTGGTCACCCTCCTCTGGACACAATCCATCTTCTTAATATCTTTCTTGAACTGTGGTGCCCAGAATCAGTACTCCAGGTGAATTCTCACCAAAGCAGAACAGAGTGGTATCATTAGTTCCCTTAATCTAGACACTATACTTTTTTGAATATTTATTTAGACTACAGAAAAAAATCTAATCCTATGCTATGCTATGGCAACGTCCTGCATTCCCATGAGTACACATCCCTATCTGAGTCTAGATCATAGACTCATAGAGTTGGAAGAGATATCAAGGGCCATCCAGTCCAACCCCCTGCCATGCAGGAAAACACAATCAAATCATTCCCGACAGATGGCCATCCAGCTTCTGTTTAAAAACCTCCAAAGAAGGAGACTCCACCACACTCCGAGGCAGATAGTATCTTTTGCCTCATGAACGGGGCCTTGTTTGGTGAGCCATTTGGCTGATGGAAGCTCTGTAACTTCCATACATCAAAACATGGCCTAAATTAGAAGAAAGGGCCTGAATGTTATTAGTTTCAACTAACTTAGGCCCCATTGAATTAATTGTGAAATTGTGAGTCAACAGGGAGGGCAATCCCATTGATTCAAAAATGGCATTATGTATATGTTTCTGATTTCAGTTTTTTAAAAAATCCATTGGGGAAGTCAGAATTACAAGTAGCACCTGCAACAAAATGTTGCAGTGTGGAATGTTCTTGTTCGGGGTCCTCCATTCCTTTCATTCTCACTTTCAGTTTTCTCTTCCTCCCTGAAACTGTCACGGTCAGGGTGTTTTGGCCACTCAGAATGTTCAGTCTTCATTGGGCTGTTCTGACCAATCTCCCACACACACACATCCTGTTAGGGATTCTCCTTGTATTTATGTAAAATTTGGTATTCTCCCAAACCTTACTCCTGTGTGTGGGTGTTACCATTGGGTTATGTAAGCAACAGCATTCACAGCGTCAACACTGGAAACTGGGGGAATGTTTTTTGTTTTTTAAAATGAGCGTATAGCCATTTAGGGAATTGAAATATATGAGGCAACCCAACATCTGTAAACAAACTTATCAGAATTTTGTCATTCATTTCATGAGATATACATAATGTTTCTACTGAAGGAATGCCTGAAGTAGCCTTAACTATTTCCTGTTCATACCAGCCAGTTCTTTAAACACCTCTCCCTGTAGAATGACTATGGATTTCCTCCCCCTCATCTCCATGGTGAGCAATCAATAATCTCAGGCTCTGCTGAGAAATTAAAACACAGCATGAATAAATCATTACAGGCATTGCAAAAGCAAAATTGGATACCAATTGCTTGGAAGAAAGAGGAAGAGAGAGCAACAATTAGCTGTAAACAGGCATAACACATCTGAATCAAAGGGGATATCCCATACTGGCAAAGTCCTATTTATTAAACAAGGTTTTTAAAAAGTTAAGAGAGACAAACTGATCAGGAACTCTCTATGGGCATTGTGGGAGTCCATGGGAGGCCAATCTCTCTCTCTATCTATCTCTCTATCTATCTAAAACTCTTTGGATATGTTTCCTTTCCCAGTATGCTGATTGGCCACTTAGGAAACATACCCAACCAATCCCCTCCCTCTTCTTCACTCCCTCAGCCAATCACCACCCACATGCAAATCCCCTTTCCACATCAAAATCCACTCCTGCCACTCAATCTGCATCTGCAACCCAAGCCTCACAAGGGCCCATCCCTCCTCTCACTCCCTCAGCCATTCACCACCCACATGTAAAAAAAAATGTAATATTTTCCTAAAATAATACCTTGTAGCTGAATAGTGTGAAAGGATTTTGAGAAAAAACACATAAAATAATTTATGAAATATATGAATAAATATATATAACGAGTTATTAATTTATAACTGTTACAATCTCCTATAACAGTGTATGTTACGCCAGGTACAGCTATCCTAGTTCTGTCAAAAACCCTGTCACACTTTCATGGCATTTCTCTGAAGGCTACTTGCTGTCTTGTCCCGCCTTTTGATTACCAGGTTGCAAAGTTCTTATGGCTGTTGTGTGCTTTCAAGGCGTTTCTGACTTACAGCAACCCTAAGGCAAACCTATGGGTTTTTCTTGGTAAGATATTTTCAGAAGGACTTTGGCATTGCCCTCCTCTGAGGCTGAGATTGTGTGACTTGTCCAAGGTCACCCAGCAGGTTTCCATGGCTGAGTGGAACCCTAGTCTCCCAGATTTCTAGTCCAATGCTCAAACCAACACTCAAACCTACACTGGCTCACTGATGTACAGTACTCTTTCTGTTGTTCAAAGAGTGATACAGTATTTATGGAAAGATAAACATTCACCATCTGCCATTCAGTGACAAAATATCCTAGTGTTTTAAGCTAGTCATGAACATGCATTTTATAGACCTCAACTTCAAGAAAACTTTTTTTTATTATTTTTTTGGAAATATAGTCAGCTTACATTAGTGCATTTGCCTAGTCCATGTTTATATACTATGTACTAGTACTCTTTGTCTTCTTTTCCCTCTCACCATCCCACCTACCCCCCATTTGTAACTGAGCTTTAAATTTTCAAAGACTGGTTTTTTTTTCTTCCTACATGGACATTTGGCCAGATTGTTGTACACAATTTTTTCTCATGTACCTATTATTGTATGGCTTTTCATGGAATCATAGAATCCTAGAGTTAGAAGGGACCACAACGGCCATTTATTCCAATCCTCTACTATGCAGGAATACACAACTACAGCACTCCTGAAAGATGCCCATCCAGCCTCTGTTTAAAGACCTCCAAAGAAGACAAGTCCGCCACCCTCAGATGTGCTCCATTCTACTGTTGAATAGCTCTTACATTAAAAAAAGTTCTTCCTAATATTTATGTGGAATCCTTTCTCCTGTAATTCACCAATCCACTCTTGTATGCATTTTTCCATTGATTAAAGTGTGTTTGCCTGTATTTTTGACCATTTTCATCTATTTGCATTTTATTTTAAATGCATGGTTTTGTACACAGTGTATTTCTATAAATCACTCATTGCTTGCAAAAGTGCAAATTTCTGAGGACAAAGTGTGTGTTTGTCTCACAAGTCTTAGGGAGTGTGAAATGGAAACTTCGATCGGTTGTTAAATCCATCAATATGTTTCGCTATGCCTAGCAGAAGAAAGCAGTGTCTTCTTTAAAACACTACACAAGGGAAATCTCAGCTTCTGTCCCAAGTGAGTTCTCATATCCATGTCTCAGTATGTTGTTTCTGAGTGAGGATCAAGTTAGGATTGCCTCTTTCTCAACCTCAGCACCCTGAGATCTTCAGGAGCGGCCCTTCATTCAGTCCCACCACATTCACAGGCATGTCTGGTATGGATACAATAGAGGGCTTTCTCAGAAGCTGGCCCTAGATTCTACAATATCCTTGAGAGGGAAGCTAGAATGCCCACCTTCTAGCTGTCCTTCCATCAAGAAGCAAAGACTTTTTCTGTTCCCACACTGAAAAATAAATGTTTTCAAAGAAAGCTATTTTACTTGTAATAGATTCCTGTACTGTACTATACTCTGGTTAATTGCACTGTTTTTAATTATATTGTTTTTAAACTGCTTTTTATTATTTTTAAGGCTGTGTTTTCAATTGTTTTTCATGTCACTGGTAGTTTAATTCCATTTTAATGTTTACCATTTCTATTTTTTGACAGTATTTTATTTGTTTTAATTTGTTCGCTGCCTTGATTCTTAGTAAGATAAGATGGAATATAAATAAGGAGGTTAATAACAACAATGCAAACCGGGTGGATTTAGCTTTCCACACTACTTATCACCACGCCAAATATCTATGTGTGTGGGGGGGTCATTATTTGAATTTCTATGTGGCTGGCTGCTAGTAAAGACGAAGGGCCTTTCATATTATACAGTTATAGCTGTGGTGTTACAGTGAAAAAACACACAGAATGCAAGGAGGATCCTACCTGTGTTAATGGCATCCTGCTTGATTTCAACATACTGTGAAGGAGAGGGGGCAAAAAAGGGCAAAAACCTCACCGGAAAAGCCTTTGTGGCTTTTCTTGTCTTTTAAAAAAAACAACAACACAAGGGTGCTCATTTCTACTTGTTAGGTCAAGCGAATCGATCTGATTCACTTACCCAAATGAGAGGAAATACAAACCTGATTGGCCAGATGAGTACAGGGGATGGGGCTAGGTTACAGGCCAAGTGCCTAATGCTGCCATCTTGGATTTTCACCTTAGCAAGTGATTGCTAAGGTGATAAAATGGGTGGTTTGCGTTAACTGTCTCTCTCCCTTTTTTTCAGAAAGGTGAAATATTGCTTGTGCACAGCATAGAAATATTTTTTTTAAAAAAATGTTCAGTGGCAGATTTAAAAACGTGAGTAATCCACTTGAAGCCGCCATCTTGGCTAGAGGCATGAAATATTTATGGGGGGCTGTATAACCATTAAGACAGGTCACAGCTGCTGCAACTTGCTAATAATGTGGAGCAGTCTGTTTTTTTTCCCTCCGTGTAGACAAGCCCTAAGGCTGGTGTCACCCCTCCTTCCAAAGATGTCACCTGGTGCGGTTTGGCTCTCTGCACCCTCCTAGTGCCACCAATGAGTTATAGCAACATGATTCCACTGTAACTATCATGGCAGCATCCCATGGAATCCTAGGGTTTGTAGTTTGGTGAAGCACACAGTCTCTGGTTTTAAATGTCCTCCCCTAAATTCCAGGATTTCGTAGCATTTAAAGTGGAATCATAACGCTATAATTGTGTAGCATGAAATGGTCCAGTGTGTAGGAGAACTGGAATGAAAAGGGTTACATTTTAAAAGGAAGGGACAAGAGGGACAGGATCATGTGAGATGAGGGAGAAGATGGCAAAATGCTAACAGGGGACAGAGAAAAGGCAGAATTACTCAACACCTTCTTTGCCTCAGTGTTTTCAGAAAAGGTAAAGGGGGACCAAACTGAGGATAAAGGTACAGAAGACACAACAGGGGAAATCCAGCTCAGAATAAGCAAAGAGGTAGTACAGGAATACCTTCTTAATCTAAATGAATTTAAATCTCCAGGACCAGATGAACTACATCCAAGAGTATTAAAAGAGCTGGCAAATATAATCTCAGAGCCATTGGCAATAATATTTGAGAACTCCTGGAGAACAGGAGAAGTCCCAGCAGACTGGAGGAGGGCAAACGTTGTCCCCATCTTCAAAAAGGGGAAAAAAGAGGATCCCAACAATTATCGTCCAGTTAGTCTGACATCAATACCAGGGAAGATTCTAGAGCAGATCATTAAACAGAGAGTCTGTGAACATTTACAAGGCAATGCCATAATCACAAAAAGTCAACATGGGTTTCAGAGAAACAAGTCATGCCAGACTAATCTGATCTCTTTTTTTGATAAAATTACCAGCTTGGTAGATGAAGGGAATGCTGTGGACATCGCATACCTTGATTTCAGTAAGGCCTTTGACAAGGTTCCCCATGACATTCTTGCAAACAAGCCTGTAAAATGTGGGCTAGACAAGTTAACAGTTCAATGGATTTGTAAACTGGTTGACCGGCTGAACCCAAAGGGTGCTCAGCAATGGCTCCTCTTCATCTTGGAAAGATGTGACCAGTGGGGTGCCACAGGGTTCTGTCCTGGGGCCAGTGCTGTTCAACATCTTTATCAATGACTTGGATGAGGGAATTAGGGGCATACTTACCAAATTTGCAGATGACACCAAATTAGGAGGAGTAGCTAATACCCTAGAGGACAGGATCAAAATTCAAGATGACCTGGATAAACTGGAGAGCTGGGCCAAAGCTAACAAAATGAAATTCAATACGGAGAAATGTAAGGTACTGCACTTAGGGTGAAAAAATGAAATGCATAGATATAGGATGGGGGAGACCTGGCTGAATGAGACTAAATGTGAAAGGGATCTAGGAGTCCTAGTAGACCACAAGTTGAACATGAGTCAACAGTGTGATGCGGCAGTTAAAAAGGCCAATGCGATTTGGGCTGCATCAATAGAAGTATAGTGTCCAGATCAAGGGAAGTAATAGTGCCGCTCTATTCTGCCTTGATCAGACCTCACCTAGAATACTGTGTCCAGTTCTGGGCACCACAATTGACAAATTGGAGCGTGTCCAGAGGAGGGCGACTAAAACGGTGAAAGGTCTGGAAACCATGCCTTATGAGGAGAGACTTAGGGAGCTGGGTATGTTTAGCCTGGAAAAAAGACGGTTAAGAGGCGATATGACAGCCCTGTTTAAATATTTGAAGGGGTGTCACGTTGAGGATGGAGCAAGCTTGTTTTCTGCTGCTCCAGAGATTGGAACACAGAGCAATGGATGCAAGCTCCAGGAACAGAGATTCCACCTCAACATTAGGAGGAACTTTTTGACAGTAAGAGCTGTTCAGCAGTGAAATGCACTCCCTCGGAGCGTGGTGGGGTCTCCTTCCTTGGAGGTCTTTAAACAGAGGCTGGATTGCCATCTGTCGGGGATGCTTTGATCGTGATTTCCTGCATGGCAGGGGGCTGGACTGGATGGCCCTCGTGGTCTCTTCCAACTCTGCAATTCTATGATTCTATGATTCTATGAATCACTCTTCTGTGAAAATCTGCATTTTCACAAGGTGAAAGGCATGCTGGTTTAAACCTAAGGCTAAGCAATGCCTGCTGTTTGCTTACTGCTGAAATCCCATAATACATCTGCAGATGGTACATTTGCAAAGAGACCTTTACGAAAGCACCAGAAGACTCCAGTAAGTTGACTCCAAAAGAAGTTGACCTTATAGGACAAACTCCAAATGTTGTTGAACTACAACTCCCAGCAGCCTAACCTGCATAATCAGTGGTGAGGAATGCTGGCAGGCGCCATTCAAGAACACCGGGAGGCCCTTCACACTGCATATTTATAGTACTATGCTTCCACTATAACTGCCATGGTTCCCTCCTACGGAATCCTGGGATTTGCAGTTTAGGTAGGGACATTTATGATTCTCAGCTAGAGAACTACCCTAGTATTTTACCAAACTACAAACCCCAGGACTCCATGAGATGTTGCCTTCACATATACCTTTATGATTCCAGTTAACTGTCATTACATTATTTCTACACTGAACAGCAAAGTTCTTTGTTAGTAGATCAATTGCAATCACCATCAAGTTCACTAGCCAAGCTGTGGCCACAGCAAATCTGATCAAAAATGGGACCTTAAAGATACCATTGACCAATGGCCTGAAGTCATTAGTAATCACAGTAAGACATCTCTCACATTGGAGCCCCATGAATTCACATTATTTGGGAAGCCCTGCAGGTATAATTAATGCTGTGATATCTGGCTACAGCAAAGCTTAATCGGAGAAAGAGAAGCAGCATAGCAAACCAACACTCCCCCCCTCTGGATCAGAGTTGAGCTCCCTTGCCAAAGATGGTGCAGGAAACTATATAAAGTTTATTAGAAAAGGAGATCTGCTTGTGAAAGATGTGGGCTGGAGTGGGGGGGTTGGGGTGGGAAGAGATGTTCCCTGCTGCAAACATGGGGGAGGAAAACACAGGCCACACCACATATATAAATAGCTGTCACTGAAAGGATTGCAGCAGCCCTGTCTCTGCATTCAAGAAGGCAGAACTGCTGCATTAATTATCAAGTAATTTAGAAGCTGCTCAAATAAGAAGTGGAGCAAAAACACACCAAGGATAAAAATAACAAGGCTAACATACGAAGCAACGCAAAGCTGCTGATTAAAACCTACCACCTGCCACCTAGAGTGGCACCTGGTATTGAGAGCTACTAGAATAGAAGCCTCGTGCTCAGCGTAATGAATGTCACCGCAACGTGTTCGCTCCCACCTCCTGTCGGCGTTATGCAAGGCTTGAGACAACCATGAACAGAACTGGCTGCAAAATAAGATTGGCATCATCATCATCATCATTAGCATCATCATCGGATGGAATCCTGCATGGTCTTTACATATATGAAAGCACTGTAATTTATAGTGCTACATACTGAATCCTGGTGCACCCCTCCCCAATCCTTATTTACAGGGCAGCAGCAGCTGCTAACAACAGGAATCTGGGAAGCAGATGGCTGCCATTTCCACTCCCTCCTCTTAGAAATCCCCATTGCAACAAGGAGAAACAGGGTTCCTGTCACAATTCCCCTTCACACCAGAAATTTCTCATGTGAGGAAGAGTGGGAACAGCAGCCAGCTGTGAGTGACAGGGGAACAGACCCCCATTGTTTGCAGCCACTGCTTCCTGGTATGTGAAGACTGGGGGACTTTCACAGTCCCTACATAGCCCTAACCTAGGGGTTACGTAGGGACAGTGAATAAATAATAGTCACAAATGTGTAACTCCAGGTTACAGATTTGTAATGGTTATACAGGATTCTGGCCATTATTATTATTATTATTATTATTATTATTGATTAGGATGAAACTGTCACTTTAAATTTTTTGAGCGGGGGGGAATCCTTTGCCACATTTAAAAAGGCAACTATTGAAGATCCCAATCCAAGAAAGCATTTTGAAGGCACCAGTTCCCATAGAATGAAATATATTATTGGACTGAAAAATGGACACTGGCACTCTGCACATGTGGAGCACAGAGGGCAGGGGCAATTCCACAGTGGGCTGCATATTGGAAGCTGATTTGTACCAGCTCAGACCTTTACGGCATCAAGCCCAGTACTATCTTTCATGACTAGCAGTGGTTCTCCAAGGTCTCTGAGCAGGAGTGATCTAGGTACGTCAATCCTCTCAACTGGGGATGCTGGGGCTAGAACCTGGGAATTTGTGCATACAAAGTACATGCTCTGTCACTGATCTATGGTCCCACTTACTGTGATTATGGTTCATTTCAGACTGCTGGCCAGTTTCATCCCATACCTACTTCATCCCACCATGCACATCTGAACTTGGCACATTTCTGATGTCCCAAAGACAGTGGTATCTGGTGACTTCCATGTCATTGGGGCAGTGAATCCATTCTAGGTTTTAGTTTGAATTTTCAAAGGCTCTATCCAAGGTGCTTAACCTGGGGGGGGCATCTTCAGACTCCTTTAAAGTTCAGAGTAAAACCCAGAATCGGTTCACCAACCTACTGACATGGGAGCTAGCATTTCCAGGTGTTCCATGTATTAAGCTTTGGTTAATACCTGGAACACCGACCTTACCACGGCTATCGACGCGATCACTCCCAAGTGTCCTTTCCAACCCATTCCAAACCGTAAGCCATGGTATATATCAGAGCATAGGAAAATGAAGCGGGTTGGACAACGACTAGAGCGCAACTGGCGGAAAACTCGACTCTTATCCGACAGAACTCATCATAGGAACTTTCTTTGGTCCTATCAAGAGGCAATACGTACAGCGCAGAGATCCTTCTCCTCTGCACATATTGCATCTGCAGAGTCCCGTCCAGCAGAGCTGTTTAGGGTTGTAAGGGAGATGACGCAGGCTATACCTGTGCAGAACCCGTTGCTTAACCCAACAACGGCCTGCTGTGATGCATTTAACAACTTCTCTGCAGATAAAATCTCTCAGATAAGAGCCGACTTAGATGCCAGTATTTTGACAGAAACAATTGACGAGGTGTCCAGCAACTCTGTTGATGTAAGTTTACTGGATCAGTTTCAATCCGTGAGTATCGAGGACGTGGACAAGCTACTTGGTAGAGTGATGAAGACGACCTGCCCTCTCAATCCTTGCCCTTCATGGCTGGCCATCCCGGGGGTGGGGTGCCTTGATGGTGTTCCTTAAGGACATCATCAATGCATCCCGCAGGGAAGGGTGTGTTCCATCCTGTTTAAAGGAAGCAGCGGTTAGGCCGCTCCTGAAAAACTTCCCTGAACCCCCTGGACATGAACAACTATAGGCCAGTTTCTATGTTACCATTCTTCAGCAAAGTGATCGAGAGGGCAGTTGCTCTTCCACTCCAAGTGGTCTTGGATGAAACCGATTATCTAGACCCATTTCAAACTGGCTTTAGGACGGGATTTGGAGTTGAGACTGCCATGGTTGCCTTGACCAATGACCTGCATCTAAGCATCGACAGGGGTAGTGTGACCCTATTGGTGCTTCTAGACCTCTCAGTGGCTTTCGATATGATAGATCATAGCATCCTCCTGGATCGCCTGAGTGGGTTAGGAATTGGAAGCACTGCATTCCAGTTGTTCCAGTCCTTCCTCTCGGGCAGGTCCCAGAGGGTGCCGCTCGGGGACAGCTGCTCCAGCAGAAAGGAGCTTACTTGTGGTGTTCCACAAGGTGCCATCCTGTCCCCGATCCTGTTTAACATCTATATGAAGCCGCTGGGTGAGATTATTCAGAGTTATGGGGCTGGGTGTTATCAGTACGCTGATGACACCCAGATCTATTTCTCCTTGTCCCAATCATCGGCCTCGAATTCCGATGGCGTCTCTCCTCTTAA
Source organism: Gambelia wislizenii (assembly GCA_030847615.1). Lineage (NCBI taxonomy): Eukaryota > Metazoa > Chordata > Lepidosauria > Squamata > Crotaphytidae > Gambelia > Gambelia wislizenii. The sequence goes on from JAUMIR010000005.1 coordinate 240,435,114, forward strand.
TGACTGTCTTAAAGCAGTAATGGGCTGGATGAGGAAAAACAGATTGAGATTAAATCCGGACAAAACGGAGGTGCTCACGGTAGCAGCACTGAAACCAGGAGCTGGGTTGCAACCTCCAGTCCTGGACGGGGTCACGCTCTCCGTTAAGGACTGTGTTCACAGTCTGGGGTTGCTCCTTGATTCATCGCTTCAGATGACTAATCAGGTGAATGCGACAGTCAGGAGCGCCTGTTATCAGCTTCGGCTGATACATCAGCTGTGCCCTTTCCTGGAAGTAAGGGAACTTGAGACTGTGGTGCACGTGCTAGTAACCTCTCGTCTAGATTTCTGCAATGCGCTCTACATGGGGCTACCCTCGTGCTTGGTCTGGAAACTTCAGTTGGTACAAAATATGGCAGCCAGAGTGGTCTCGGGAGCATCTGGGAGAGACCATATAACTCCAGTATTAAAATCGCTCCACTGGCTGCCTATCAGTTTCTGGGCCCAGTATAAGGTGTTGATTATTACCTTTAAAGCCCTAAATGGCTTGGGTCCAACTTATCTTCGGAACTGCCTCCTCCCATACAATTCTCCCCATGCACTCTGGTCCTCTGGGAGGAATTTGCTTCAGCCACAAAAATCTATGCTGTCTGCAACCTCCAGAGGGCCTTTTTGGTAATCGCCCCCAAATTATGGAATAGCATGCTGAACGAGATCCGTCAGATGACGAACTTGAATAGCTTTAAAAAAGCACTAAACGCGGATCTCTTTCGGCAGGCTTTTCCTGATTAGATCCCGGCCTCAGGAGCTGAGTCTCCTGGCCTCTTTTAGTCTTGCTTGTATTTGTTTTTTATGTGATTTTAGTTAGGTGGTTTTTAATTTTATACTAGTTTAATATCTTTTTATGGGGGTGAGTGGGGGTGGGTGGTGCTTAGGGATTTTAGTCAGCATTGTTGCATTTTCATTGTTGTAAACCGCCCCAATTGTTTTGAACAGAGGGGCGGGGTAAAAATAATAATAATAATAATAATAATAATAATAATTACTTTGATTTAAAGGTCCATGGGAAGCCAAGCCTTCCTGTGCCTCGCTTCACACAGTGTTCAGTAGGTTCTTTCTCCAGACCTGAAGCAGAAGCTGGATTTGGGGACCTGGGCAAATGCCAGCTGCTTCACGGTATAAAGATGCCATCAGCCAAAGTACAAGAGAGCCCTTTATTTGAAAGACCAGAGATGCCTCATCACAGCACATCCAGTGCAGGACTCCACTAAAATGTAATTTCCTACTTTCTGTAGAACAGAAACATGACTAAACCAATACATTATAATTCATTATAAGATGAGTGATTAGCATGAGGCTCAGGTGGATTTGGGGAGAATTCTGGAACATATAAAACTGCCTCATCTGTATATCAGTACTACTGGTCCAAATTCCAGTAGTATTGTTATTGTTTATTGATATTAGGCAACCAATCTACAGACCAACCAAGAAAATCCAAGAAATGCTACGCTCAACGAAGGACAAAAGAGACCCTCTCACAGCTGCAGGAGTTTACTGCATACCATGCAGCTGTGGACAAGTTTACATAGGGACCACAAAATGCAGTGTACAAACACAAATCAAGGAACATGGGAGACACTGCAGACTGGACCAGCCAGAAAAACCATCAGTAGCAGAACATGTTATAAACCAACCTGGACACAAAATGTTATTTAAAAACACCAAAATTCTGGACCAGGCCAACAACTATCATGTCAGAATGCACAGAGAAGCTATTGAAATCCACAAACACATGGATAACTTCAACAGGGAAGAAAAAACCCTAAAAGTAAACAAAATCTGGCTACCAGTCCTGACAAACACTAAAATCAAAACTCAGCACATGCAAATGAACTCCACCCAGGGACAGAGGGATTTCCAGCAGACAATAGACCTTTAGCCAAACACCTCCTTGCATATCTCCACCCAGAAACTAGCCATTCAAATACAGAAATTGACATATCCTCTCCAACAGGGGCTCATAGTATATAAGCCCCCCCCCACACACACACACACTCCTACCCAACCATTCTCTGAAGATGCCAACCACAGATGCAGGCAAAACATCAGAAATAAACTCTTCCAGAACACGGCCTCACAGCCCAGAAAAAACCCACAGAAGACCTATGGATGCCGGCCATGAAAGCCTTTGACTTCATATTTAAACTTTATTTTAAAATGTATCAAAATATCAAGAATGCAACAACAAATACAAAACTTACGAATACATTTTCTGTGTCCACATTTCTTATGAGACACAACTCATCTCAATTGAGTAATTCCTTAAAGTACATCACTCAGCCCATGAATTAGTAACACAATGTGTGGGAAAGCTACAAAGCTCTGCTTCCAAAAGCAGCTGGGTAGCAAGATGTGAAGAATTTTTGAGGAAATTTGGTTTTGACCCTGCTGCGTTGGTACCCAGTGGTTATAGAAAAGTTAGAAATCTATGAAAGAACAGTTGCACAGCTATTATGCCAGGATGGACATTGAATCAATTAGGGTACCTAGTAAATTCTCTTCCAGTTTTCCTTTTTGAAAACCATGTCATGGTGAAGAGAAATATATATATATATATATTTAATTTAATTTAACTGAGATCATCCTAGCCTTCCTTCTTAAGGCATTTCCCGCCTTTCATTTTCAGTCTATAAAGTCTGAACTACGGCTCTGCATTTGTGGAAACCAGTACTGTTGGTCCATCTAGTCTTGATACTTCTCCTCTACCTAGCCCTGTATGGTCTACACTATATTCTCTCCTCTGGCAGGATTCCTCAAATGGCCTTGGTGGAAGTCTTCTCCGTCATCTACAACTTGACTGTCTAATTAAAGATGCCAGAGACTGAAACTGGGACCTTTTGTATACAAAACATGAGCTTTACTACCAGCCTGTGATCTTTCTTCAAAATGAGAATTAAGCGGCCTGAATCCTAGACCTCCTGTGTTAAAGAGGAAACATATTTGATGCCAGTCTTGTCGACTGCTCTATCCCAGCCTTGTAGAGAACTGCACTTTTAATGAAGACAAACATAATAATTCCTTCAGAGAAGTTTTAGAAGCACTTACCGCCTCTATCAATACAAAAGTAACATTTGTTTCTCTCCTAACATGAGGACTGGAAAGGGGATTATACAAATTTGCACCATTCTTTCTTCATTCTCAACTGGAGTGAATTACCAACATGTATGCTTGTCTGTTGCTTGTTTATTTTATTACAGTATCTCTGTTGCAGCCTATATGATGGGATTTCAAATAGGTATACAAATAAAATCCGTTTCAGTCATTAAAAATAAAAAAATTAAAACAGAATAATTTAAACAAACTAGGAGCATTTCAAACCAATAAACAAGTTAAAAGAGTTTAAAATCACACACCTTTAAATTTTGGATGCTATCATTCAGGCCTCAAAGACTTTAAAGAAAGCCACGTTTTAACATAGCACCATAATGAAGACAATAACAGTGCTAATTGAGCCTCTGTGGGATGGTCTTACCATAAGTGGGGTGCCACAGGCCCCGTCTCACATCCTCCCACACTGAATTGTTCCCACTGGTGGGAAACAGAGGAGTACCCTAATGATAATAATCCCAAAAGTGTTTCTGGAAGCATTTAAAAATATTTATGGGTTAGAGGGCCTGTTTTAATATGAAAGTATAAATTAATAAGCCTTTGTTTGCTTGATCAAAGCATGGGGAGTAAGCTCGATGGATGAACCAGTAAGGTCTTTTGACTTACTGATATACATGCTTGCCATGAAAATTACAAAGATGGTCTCAAGCTGCAGGAGGAGGACACACTATGATTGCTCTTTAAATATTACATCTGTCTTCAGCTTTAGACAGGATTAGAAAAGTCTTGAAGCATAGGTCTATCATGGACTATTAGCCATGACAGTTAAATGTGGCAAATGGATTAAAGAGCAGGGGGGGGGGAACCAAGGCAGACGACTAAGGGGAACATAAAAGAGGGGTTTTAAAATTATAAACAGTACAGGGGAAAAAAGAAATTTCTTTGTCATGTACTATGATAAAACTAGGAGTCATACCGTGAACAATGAAAGTATTTGGGGACAAAGAAAGTATTTCTTCAGATTGTGCATAATTAAGTTACAGCAGCTGTGTGGCAAGACACAGGGTTCTCAAAAAGAACTCATCGAGGACAGACCTATTAATGGCTTTGAACTGTGACAAATGGAAGTTCTTTGTTCAAAAACGTTGGGCCTTTGGTCTAACCTAGTGAAACAGTTCTTACAGCCTTATATTCAGAAGTGGAGGGGAGGTAGACATCAGTAGAGGCATCACAGGCACACCTCAGTTAACAAAGCCTCTGACAAAGAAGCTCATTTGAAAAAGTTTCTTTTGTCTGCTCAGCTCCCCTTTTCTTCCTTTTCCTCTGTACAGATGGAAGGGTTTTTTTAGATGCATTGGCACTGGAAAAAATTGGGAGGAGGAATGGAGAAATAGAAACTTTCAGTGCCTGGTTGCATCAGTGTTTGCCTGCAGTAAACAATGCAATAAAGCTTTTGCTGGGAAGGAATGGGATTCTACTCCAACCAATCCTACTGCAGCTGTGTGTGCCTGCTTAGAGCAAATAAGGTAAAGAGCAGCTGCCTCTAACATTGCTTTGCCTCTAAAATCTCTTACTGAGTATGCATCAACAACAAAACAGAGAGAAAGGGGGAAAGTAGATTAGCCTGCCTTGCCAGCTACCCCTAGTATAGATCTATACAGTAGATCAAAATGGAAATTATAAGAAAAGTGAAGGCTGGTGAAAGAAAAACAAATCATCCTTGGATGCATTTTGGAAGAAGCTTTAATATTGTCTCAGAGATTGAAAATATTTTTGTTTACTTAGGCAAAGCTTACCTGACCTTGTTGCTTCATTTTGCATGTGCATACTGTTAGTTTTGAATAAAAAGCTTGTTGATGCATGCTGAACTGCTCTTCTTTTTCTGCTGCAAGAACCTTTCCCTATTCTTTCTATGTTATTTCTCTTTCTGGTACCAGTTTTTCTATTAAGTAAGTAATTGTAATCGTAATCCTACAATTTTCTTTTTGTCCTGGATTTTTGTCTAGTGCCACAGCCAAAAAGGCTCTCAAAGCACCTTCACTGCATACAACTTTAAAAAAAAAAGAAAAAAAAGCAGCAAACACACAGAAAATAAAAGGGGGGGTGAAGAAGAAAGAGGAGGAAAAAAAATAAGACCATCAAGTTATTTTACAACAACCTTGCAAAAAATTGGCAGAAAGTGCAGTTTCCACCTCCTCTTTCTGTCTGCTGCAGCTTGGTAAAATAAGAGACCTGGTGGTAGAGATGTGTGAGGATTTAAATTCAGTGGGTTTTTTTTTGTTTTTTGGATAAAAATTTATCAAAGTGTGCAAGTTTCTTAAAATTTGAGGTGCAAAAGAACTTGAGATTTAAAACAAAAATGAATGGGAAGAAACCCAACTGGACAGATTTATCATTCTAGGCCCAAGGTTCCTAATTCTAAAATGTCTGAGTTAGACTCCTAGGTAGTCAACTATGCCAGGTTGACTTAGGGTTGCTGGCTGCTCCTTTTCTTTTTTTGCTGAGAGCCTCTTCATTATCTTTTTTGTTCATGTGACAGACAGGTACAAACTGTTCCCTTCTATGCTGAAAATAGTTGTCATACTGAACTCACTGCCACTGTAAAGATATGGTTGGTTATTTTCAATTCATTGTTGAAGAATTTTCCAAAAAATTCTTCATACTCAGGATGGGGAAAAAAATCAGGCTTAAAGTTTTTGGAATGCAGGAGAAGGTGAAACAGACAAAATTGCTCATTGCCCTAGCTGGCAGTAATAGTTCTTTGTCATTTTCCATGTTCGCTAAAAAAAGCAAAGGCAGGGAAAAGCCTCACCTTGTTCAGCAATACTCAGCAAGCATATCATGTTGATAATAAGAATATTTATTATTCATAAAGTGCCTCATGAGCTTTGGCTTGAGGCAGTAATGTCAGACAACATATTTACAGGAGCTGGCACCTGTTCTCCACACAACTGAACAAAAATAGATGATATGAGAAAGGGAGGTGGTGTGTCTGAGGCCTGAGTCCAATCATTCACCCCACTTTTTGTTCAGATTTCAATTGCACCCATCTCTTCATATATTTCTCCTATTCCCCAGATGAGAGATGGGGAGAAAAGTGGGACATAGCTACCCCCCAAATTAACATTGCTTTGATCCCATGTTAATTGCCATAGTGCCCCCCCCAAAAAAAAAGAGTCCTGGGAATTACTGCTTGGTGGGCTGTTGAAAATTGCCAGTTGAATATCTCAAACCCTCCCTCACTGAAGGACCAGTTCCAGTTTCCATGGGAAGTGGGAATGACTCTTAGACCAGTTTAAGCCCGGGGCAGAGACAAAGGGGGGGGGGGACCCTAAACAATAGAAAGAGTTGATCCTATAAACAACCACTGTGAATAACAACAAGAATGGGGAGTCCTAACCAATTTTGACAGAAATAAATAAAATGATCCCCATCGACACCTGATAACAGAATTAAGAGGGAGATTAAGACAGGACTCTATAAGAAAAAGAGGGAACACTGATGACGGGTTTTAGCCTTTGACAGATTCAAGAGAAAAACCTTTCCTACTTCCTGTATCAATTCAACAAGTATACAAATGGTGTTTGCTTACTGTCAAAGGATTTTGCTGCTCTCAGCACAGCACAGCCGGTATATAATCTATGTATTCTGTTCAAAGGCATTCAGCAGCAGCAGAAACACCTAGATGGAGTTTGTCATAGTGCTTGTCAGCTTTACTGCAAACACAGAAAATAGCCTTATAGAAAAAGGAACTTCAAGATTGCCATTTCCATCCACCGTACCATGTAAAAGACAACTTCCATCTTTCATTTTTTTCAATCCTTTCACTGATATGCCAAATGCATACATTTGTATCTCTGTAACAGTTATTACAGTGTTAATTATTTCAGATTTCACTGTTCGTGTTTTTCTGTCTATATTATCCTGTGGTTTAAATAAAATCTATTTTTTTAAAAAAAAATATTGTTATTGTGCGCCTTCAAGTAATTCCTGACTTATGACAACCCTAAGGCAAACCTATAATGGGGTTTTCTTGGTAGAATTTGTTCAGAGGGGATTTGCCCTTGCCTTCCTCTGAGGCTGAGAATGTATGAGTTGTCCAAGATCACCCAGTGGGTTTCCATGGCCCAGTGGGGATTTGAACCCAGGTCTCCCAGTGTTCTAAGCCAGGGCTACACAGGCCAAATGAAACAATCTCACCTTGTTTTTACAACGAGCCATCTGGATGACATACAGCTCACAGCCAGGGTGCCATTTACACGATGAAAAAGTAGTGGGAGGAATTCGTGTCGAGCACTGGCTGTTTACACATACATCATGTCGGGCACAGGATTTGGGGAAGGGGGGGCCACCTTTTATCTCGCAATCCGCGGGACTTTCAGTCCTGTGGTTTGTCTGGTTTTTTAAAAAAGTCACGGGAGGATTCGGAAAAGTGTACGTCTAAACACCCAGGACACAATATTTCAGTACTTGGTGATGACGGGAAATATATGTGACCAGGGTGACTTTCAATTCGGAAGGACAGCAAAGGGTGTAGCCTCACTCCTTCCTTCCTCACTTTCAATGGGTTTTAAATGGTGTTCTTTCAATTCAGAAGGACAGCAAAGGGTATAGCCACTGATCGCTCCTTCCTTACTTACTTTCAATGGGTTTTAAATGGTGTTCTTTCAATTCGGAAGGACAGCAAAGGGTGTGGCCACTGATTGCTCCTTCCTCCCCACGTTAGGTCGCTCATTCCTCCCCTTATCCTCTCATTGCCTCATCCCCAATGCAACACTCAATCATCCCCTCATCCCCAATGCAGAAGCTTTAACAAACATTTGAGACAGCCAATAGCATCATTCATGGCACGAAACTCTAAAGGAAGTATGTCACTGAGGTTGTGAAAAAATGAGTAATCGCATCCTTGATTGATAGCTAAAAAAAGAATCCCAGGACTGTAAACTTGCGTAAAAAAAAAAAAAAAAACCAGAGTAGTATATAGTGGGAGAAGGTACATATCACGGGACGTGATGCCATGTAAACAATGATCCCGGGATCTCCCTGGATATCCAGTTCAGAGACAAAAATCGTGTAAACAGGGAGGGACGAATACGGGATCAAGAAGTCCTAGGACGCCCCGTGACAAAAACTACCGTCTAACTGGCACCCTGGTCTTTCAGTGCCTCATGGCTTCAATCTGAATGAAAAAGAGTTGGTATTTATTTAGGATTTGAGTGGAAAATCCAGAAATTTCTCTCTCTCTCACTCTCTCTCTCTCTCTCTCTGTGTGTGTGTGTGAACAGCACTCCATAGCAAAGTCGGTGTTGGGCTGAGGGGAAAAGTTTTCGTGGGCTTCATTGCCATTTATTTTGCATATGCAGCAGATGTTTGGAGAAGCACATACCAGCATACCCATATCATTAGCTGCACATAACTCCACTTAATGGGATCTCCAAAGCCACTCCAAGCCATGGGAAAAGAGGCAAAGGTGATGTGGACATACATACATTTGCAAGCATGGGGGGGAGGGTGAAATGGAGCGGCCATGGCCTTATGGCCATACATACTGCAATTTATCGGACTGGGGTGAGTTTGGAAGGGAGAAATGTGTGGACAGTGCTCTCAAACTCACCTCGGTGTGTGTGGCGATCATGTGGACAAACCCCTGGCAGCTACGGACAAAAATAACCCAAAGGTAAGCTGAATTTTTCTGTCACTGTAGATGAGCCCTTAGTCCAACACACAAACTACTACACCATGCTGGCTCTCTTTTTAAAAATAAAAATAAAACAGTGCTTCTGTTCAAAAGGAAATGAAAGAGAGCTCTTGCATAAATAACAGGACCTGTCCTTAGGAATTTTTCTCCTACCTTACATGATAGATCAGGATAACATGAAGTTATACAAGGCAATAGAACTATATGGCCTAAAGGCAATCCAATTTCCCCTGTAAAACCAAAGTCGACAAAGCCCTATGTACCAGGGATGGGAAATTCTGGACATCAGCTGGCCAGAGGCAGTCATCTGGCCTACAGGACCATTTATGAAGGAAAGAAAATAGGAGAGGAATGACTGAGCTGTTTGCTCATGGAGTCCCCTCAAGCCAGCCAATCTAGTTTGTTTTGCTACCATCCCTCCCAGCTGGGGAAAAAGCAAAACTGGCTCTGTGACTGAGGTACCAGTTGGATGGATGCTTCTCCAGCTGGTGCCTTAGGCCTTGTCTACATGGGCTAAATACCCCATTTGCCCCCATCTCAGAGCCCTTTAGTCCATATGACACAGGGCACTTTATTTTTTATTTTCCCTGTTCTGCCCCTTAGTAGTCCTCACCACCCCCAGGGCAGATATGGGACTGAGATGGGGGGAAGGTGGGGTGGGGTCCAATAGACCATTTAAAAAATTATCCAATTTATTCTGCTAACTGCCAGCATAAAACAGATCAGGCCTGGCCCCTGAATGTCTGCAGTAGCCCATCCAGCACAGCGGCCCTCACTGTTGCCACCATCTCCCTGGCTCTACCAGAAGCCAGGAATGAGTCCCTCTGCATGTGACTAAAGCTGGTCATATGCAGGAAGCCTTCTGTACAGATAGTGGGGGGAAGAATGGGCCAGATCTGCAGCCAGGATATGCCAGCGGGAAGTCGGCATATCCTGACTCATGTAGATGAGCCCCAAGTCTGCATCACTCCATTGTCATATATCCTGATGGAAGAACCTCAGTATAGAACCAATCTGACCCTCACACCAAGGGACAGGGATGTAGTAAGTTCTTCTCAAGAGTCATGACCTTGTTGTTTTGAGGGGACTTAGAAGACCACACTACAGTATATCCAAATGGATTATGTGCCATGCAGATTTAGCCCTGACCTAAAGCACCAAGTCACATAAACTATTTTTTTAAAGTGGATTTGGGCATGGACAGTCACTCCAGTCAACCACAGTGGTGATTCAAATTGAAATTCATCACACCTCAGTACAACATACTGTATATACTGTATATATATTTTTCCCCAGAGGTTTTTCCAGGAGCTGGGATGGAATAATATCATGCTTATGGGGTAAGTTGTAGAGGTAATTAGCTTGACTGTTTTTGGCAAATTATATTGAATACAAGCAGATATTTTCTGTCATTTGGTGTGTGAATTTTTTTTCTTGTGAACCCCAAAACCTTTCTTCACAATGGGGGGGACCCCAAAATCAAGCATATTAGACCTAAAACTCACCCTAAAGCCATATCATTCCAGCACTCCTAGAACCTTTACAGGTTGTTAGGCATATAGAAATGTACATGGTCAGAATATCAGATACAAACAAAATCCACATTTGACAAGTCCCACCTCCAAACTTTATTTTTAACAGGTCTTATTTTTAACAAGCTAGAAAGGGTAAGGCTAACAGAAAAATAATATTGCTTACTTCTTTGTTTGCTAACAAAATCAATCATTATTGAAACAGAAAAAATGCTTAGATTTTTTTTCATTTCTTGCAAATAACCAATTTTGCTTCTCTTATTCACTTTAATGAGCACTTAACCACTGTTTAGCATTCTTGTTTTAAAAATTCTTGATGCTCTTCACATATTCAAGGTTCACCAGCACAAAGAAGAAAGAACAAAGGACAACTGAAAAACCTCAAGGATTCTTTACCCACTTAGCGCCCATTAATGAGGCTGCATGGCTGGTGGGTCGTTCTGCATAAATGATGCTTTCTTGTAACGATGCAGCTGTATCTAAATGTATTAATTTCTAATATATATAAAATCTACTGAGATCACACAGTAGAAATTGCATTTAATATCTAACAGTATGTGTTTTCAGGCCCCTTTCATAGTGTTGGTGTTGATGTTTAGAGCTCTAAAGAACTGCGTACACCAGTATGAAAATAATCTTTGGAGCAGATACTTGTGACTAATAAGTAACGTCATCCTTCAGTCAGATACCTGGGGCAGTTTGAAATTATTTAAAATGTAAATATAAAAATAGATCAAGTTTGTTGATTTCTAAATAGGTGCATATTAAAATATCACTGAGGCTGCAATCGTAAACATACATTTTTAGGACAGGGGTGGGAATCTAATGACTCTCCAGGTACTGGACTGCAATTCCCAGCAGCCTTACCCAGTATAGTTGATGGTGAGAAATGTTGGGAGCGCAATTCAACATTTGGAGGGCCATATGATGCCCAACACTGCTCTATGGAGCAAGTACCACTGAATTTAACAGGATTAACATCTGAGTAAATTTAGGACTCTAAGGTGTATTCCTAAATCAACCAACTAAAAAGTGAGTCCTACTGATCTGTGTGATTTATTTTTGAACACCACGGACCTCTGTTAGATAGCCTTATTTTATTAAAATATTAATACATTACATAAATTATTAATACTGTGCTATTTTATAAGTGGATTGGCTTCATTTCTAACAGCTATTGCAAATATTTGAATAAAAGGAGCATAAAGCCCTAGCAATACAGGGTGTTGTTGGCACAAAGGGCTCCAGAGAAAAAAGGTTCTAAAAGATAAGACTGCTTATTTACTGAACAGTAAGCAACTCCACTGATAGGAACTAACTAAATTAAAAAAATTAGGTTATACAGTATATTAACTTGGAAATTTGCCCAAATGAGGGCACTTTAATTATCTTTTTTATCACAGTATAGTGATTGGTTTACATTGGAAAGTCACCATTAACATTTCTACAAAATTAAGTTATTAATTAAGTTACTAATTAAATAAATATGAGAGTGCTAAAGAGCTAACCAATTTTACATTGTTCAGCTGGTTCTTATCATAAAGTCTAGCTCTTTTGGCTGTGTGTAAAATTATTTCTTGTTTGTTCCGCAGGGTTGTGGAATTATAGGGTTTGGTCACAAGATTTACAATGTAATCCTAACTAAAATACAGGTGGCTGGAGCAGGTTAGGATGAGGCACAAGTGGATTTGGATATCAGCTGAACTGGCCTTAGGGCAGCTAAACTTCTCTTATGCTGGCATGACCCCCTTGCACTGTCCAATCTCATAGATCAGCCAGTTGACAGATCAGCCAGCAGAAGAGTAAAAAAGTAGGCAAAGAAAGGGTGGAGCTGGGGAGGAACTGAGTCACGACACATCCATATCTCAGCTCAGAGACACAGACCATATGCCAACACAAACTTAGGCAAAATTTAGAGTTGGCCTAAGGAGCCCTGGTGGCACAGTGGTTAAATGCCAGTACTGCAAGTCACCACATTGCAAGTTGCAAGTTCGATTCCAGCGGGCTCCAAGGTTCACTCAGCCTTCCATCCTTTCGTAGGTCGGTAAAATGAGTACCCAGCTTGTGGGGGCAATTAGCTAACACACATTGGAAGCTGTTTAATGCAGTTAGATGTGTAAATAGCTGTTGCTTAAAACAATTTGTAAGCCGCTCTGATAGCCTTGTGGCTAAAGAGCGGGGTATAAATAACTAAAAAAAAAAAAAAAAGTAATTTCCAACATGTGGAAACCAATGGGAGGTCCTCCAAAATAAAATTCCTGGGTCCCAATCCATCAGCCAGAGCCACACCTATGCTGGAAGGACCGAGATAGCTCAGCTGGCTGTTGGCTCACTCACTGAGTTAGAACTGTTCTGATAAACTAATTACTCAAGAATAATTCCAGCAGCATACATTGGTTTAAGGGGCTTATGAGGATAGTACAGTTGGCCCTGCATATCCACAGATTCTGCATCCAGATTTCACAATTCACAACTTGAAAATATATTTTTTTAAAATCCATGAAGCAAATCTTGGTTTTGCCATTTTATATAAGGGACACCATTTTGCTACACCACTGTATATAATGGGACTTGAGCATCTATGGATGTTGGTATCCACAGGGTCCTGGAACCAAACCCCATCAAATACCCACTGTAGTCCGAGGGCTCGTCTACACAAACAGAAAAATCCAATTTACCTTTGGGCTGCCCTGGTTTGCAATGACCATGGGCTAGTCCACATGATCACCACACACACTGAGGCGAGTTCGGGAGCACTTTCCACCAATTCTCCCTTTCGAATTCGCCCCACTCTGATAAATCACAACATGTGTGGCCACACAGCCATGGCTGCTCCAGGTTTTTCCCTTCCCCCATGCATGTGAATGTGTGTATGTCTGCAAGCCAGTTGATGTGGATATACTGGTCTGTGCTTATCCAAACAACTTCTGCATATGCAAAATAAATGGCAAGGAAGGACCCTCTAAAAAGTGGCATTGAAACAGGGAAGAGGCATTTCCTAGCAGGAAAGGTCAGCTGATTGCCTGGCCCAGGTAGCCTCATCTTGTCTTCTTCTGCCCATCTGCCAAAACTCCTGCCCCACATCAACATCACTATGGAGTGCAGTCCACACACACACACACACAAATGTTGAGATTTTCCACTCAAATCCAGAGTAAATTCCAACTCTTTTTAGTCTGGATTAAAGCCCTGAGGTGCTGAAAAGACTTGGATTTGAGCCATATATTGTCTGGGTAGCTTGCTATGAAAACAAGGTGAGATTGTTTTATTTAGCCAGTGTAGACAAGCCCTGAGTAACTAATCCTTCACCACCCCATTTCTGGGAGCAGGGGGAGATACAGTTCTTTCCATCTTTAAAATCTGGAGGACTTCAGAAAGTTGTACAAACACATGAATTCCATGCGAAATAAAGACACTCCCAATCTTAAAAATACAATTTGAGAATTTCAACAGGAAGAAATGTTAGGATACTACACTTGGGCAATAAAAATGAAAAGCACAGATATAGGATGGGTGACACCTGGCTTGATGGCAGTACATGCAAAAAGGATCTAGGAGTCGTAGTGGACCACAAGCTGAACATGAGTCAGCAGTGTGATACAGCAGCTAAAAAAAGCCAATGCACTTCTAGGCTGCATTAATAGGAGTATAGTGTCTAGATCAAGAGAAGTAATAGTGCCACTCTATTCTGCTTTGGTCAAACCTCACCCGGAATACCGTGTCCAGTTCTGGGCACCACAATTCAGGAAGGATATTTATTGACCAGGATGGTGGGAGGTCTGAAGACCAATGAGGATCGGCTTGGGGAGCTGGGCGTGTTTAGTCTGGAGAAGGTCAAGAGGTGACATGATAGCCATGTTTAAATATTTGAAGGGATGGCATACTAAGGATGGAGCAAGCTTGTTTTCTGCTGCTCCTAAGACCAGGACACGGAGCAATGGGTTCAAACTACGGGAAAAGAGATTCCACTTAAACATTAGGGAGAACTTCCTGACAGTAAGAGCTGTTCTGCAGTGGAATATACTGCTTCGTAGTGTGTTGGAGTCTCCTTTTTTGGAGGTTTTTAAACAGAGGCTGGTTGGTCATATGTCAGGAGTGATTTGATTGTGTATTCCTGCATGGTAGGGTGTAGGACTAGATGGCCCTTGTGGTCTCTTCTAGCTCTATGATTCTATGAGACAACTTTCTCTTCTAAGGTAAATATTTACTCAGCGTTTGTATGAACAATATTAAGTTCTGTTTAATTTTACTTACCCTGAAAAACTAAAAAAAAAAAAAAAGGCTTGCTATAAACTTAATTTATAAACCATAAAACAGATTATTGTTAACAGATTATTGTGAATAAAACAGATTATTGTGAATCTGGCTGAACGAGACTATGTGCGAAAGGGATCTAGGAGTCCTAGTAGACCACAAGTTGAACATGAGTCAACAGTGTGATGCGGCAGCTAAAAAGGCCAATGCAATTTTGGGCTGTATCAATAGACGTATAGTGTCTAGATCAAGGGAAGTAATAGTGCCACTCTATTCTGCCTTGGTCAGACCTCACCTAGAATACTGTGTCCAGTTCTGGGCACCACAATTCAAAAAGGATATGGACAAATTGGAGCATGTCCAGAGAAAGGCAACTAAAATGGTGAAAGGTCTGGAATCCATGCCTTATGAGGAGAGACTTAGGGAGCTGGATATGTTTAGCCTGGAAAAAAGACAGTTGAGAGGCGATATGATAGCCCTGGTATTTGAAGAGATGTCAGGCTGAGGATGGAGCAGGCTTGTTTTCTGCTGCTCCAGAGACTGGAACACGGAGCAATGGATGCAAGCTCCAGGAACAGAGATTCTACCTCAACATTAGGAGGAACCTTTTGGCAGTAAGAGCTGTTCAGTAGTGGAACACACTCCCTCGGAGCGTGGTGGGGTCTCCTTCCTTGGAGGTCTTTAAACAGAGGCTGGATGGCCATCTGTTGGGGATGCTTTGATCAAGATTTCCTGCATGGCAGGGGGTTGGACTGGATGGCCCTCGTGGTCTCTTCCAACTCTACAATTCTATGATTCTATGAATCTGATTTTGAACTGTGTTTATGCGATGTAAAATTATTTGGTGAGATGCTTTAGGCATTATAATTTTTTATAAGGGACCTGTTCTACTATAGCTTTGCTCCAACCCTCAATGCCCTAATTCCACCATATTTGAAATGGTTATACAATGAGCAGTTTGGAGCTTTGGATTTCTAGGAAATTGGGGCTGCGATCCTTAAGACATTTGTTACCCTAATCACAATTAAAAACAATAAATACAATAAAATACTATAAATGGCCAGCGGACTAAAAGAAGCCAGGATCCCCTGAGGCCGGGATCTAATTAGGAAAGGCCTGCCGAAAGAGATCCATCTTTAGTGCTTTTTTAAAGCTACTCAGGGTTGTTATCTGATGGATCTCGTTCGGCAGGTCATTCCACAATTTGGGGGCGATTACTGAAAAGGCCCTCTGGGAGGTTGCAGACAGCCTAGATTTTTGTGGCTGAAGCAAATTCCTCCCAGAGGACCAGAGTGCACGGGGAGGATTGTATGGGAGGAGGCGGTTCCGGAGATAAGTTGGACCCAAGCCATTTAGGGCTTTAAAGGTAATAACCAACACCTTATACTGGGCCCGGAAACTGATAGGCAGCCAGTGGAGAGATTTTAATACAGGAGTTATATGGTCTCTCTGAGATGTTCCCGAGACCACTCTGGCTGCCATATTTTGTACCAACTGAAGTTTCTGGACCAAGCATGAGGGCAGCCCCATGTAGAGCGCGTTGCAAAAATCTAGACGCGAGGTTACCAGCGTGTGCACCACAGTCTCGAGGTCCCTTACTTCCAGTAAATGGCGCAGCTGGCGTATCAGCCAGAGCTGATAACAGGCACTCCTGACTGTCGCACTCACCTGACTAGTCATCTGAAGCGATGAATCAAGGAGCACCCCCAGACTGCGAACACAGTCCTTCACGGAGAGCGTGACCCCGTCCAGGACTGGAGGTTGCAACCCAACTCCTGGTTTTGGGGCAGCTACCGTGAGCACCTCCGTTTTATCTGGATTTAATCTCAATCTGTTTTTCCTCATCCAGCCCATTACTGCTTTAAGACAATCATTAAAAGCAGAGACGCCATCGGAATTCGAGGCAGACGATTGGGACAAGGAGAAATAGATCTGGGTGTCATCAGCATACAAGGAATTCGAGGCCAATGATCGGGACAAGGAGAAATAGATCTGGGTGTCATCAGCTGTTGAAGAGTAAGGCAGGAAGGGTTGGATAGAGAGAGGTTGGGGGTGGAAGGGTGATAGTTACCAATCTCATAGAAAGCGGTCCGCACAGCAGAGGGACTCAAACAGTGTCTGAGCATGGCACATGGGAATCCAATTCATCGAAGAGAATGGCAAGGTCCAGCCAGGGTCAGAGCTAGGATATCTATACCCTCTTTCATACCTTGGAGGGATGCTCTAGTTATGACAAAGCCTGGATGGCTTTCTCATGGAACGGACAAAAGGGTCTGTTATTTCTGCAACCACTGAATTACTGCATTAATCTTGCATGCAACCAAAGTGATGCTCAAAATTCTTCAACGAACACTTTTACCATATAAGTAGGAAGAAATGCCAAATGTTGAGGCTGGCTTCAGAAGGGGAAGGGAAAATATGACTTATATTGCAAACATACATTGGATAATGGAGCACACCAAAGAATTTCAGAAGAAAATCAGCCTGTGCTTTATAGATTATTGCAAAACTTTGACTGTATAGATCATTAAAAACTATGGATCGCTCTTGAAGATATGGGTATGCCGCAATTTTTTGTTGTCCTGATGCATATCCTGTACTCAGGACAAGAGGCTACTGTCAGGATAGATTATGGAAAAACAGGATGGTTTCCAACTGGTAAAGGGGGTCAGGCATGGCTGCATTTTATCACATTATCTGTTTATCCTCTATGCTGAACATATATGTAAAGTAGGATTAGACTTGGAGGAAAAAGTTGTAAAGTTGGAGGAAGAATCATCAACAATTTAAGATATGCAGATAACATCATACTATTAGCAGAAAATAACAAAGACGTGGAACGATTATTGAAGAAACTGAAGGAAGAAAGTGCAAAGGCAGGATTGCAGTTAAACATTAAGAAGAGAAAAATAATGACCGTAGATAATTTACATAACTTTAAAGTAGATGATGAAGATACTGAAATAATTCAAGATTTTCCCTACATTGTCATAGTCATTCAGCACAATGGAGACTGCTGCCAAGAAATCAAAAGCCGACTCAAACACGGAAGGGCAGCTATGAAGGAAGTAGACAAGATCCTCATGTATAAAGATATATCACTGAATAATAATAATAATAAAATTTATTTATACCCCGCCCCTCTGCTAAAAACAATCGGGGGAGCTTCCAACAATTAAAATGCTACAATGCCGACTAAAAGCAACAACCACCCCCACCCTCCCCCATAAAAAGACATTAAACAGTATAAAATTGAAACCACCTAACCAAAATCACATTTTAAAAAACAAAACAAATACAAACAAGGCTAAAAAAAAAAAAAAAAAAAAGGCCAGAAGACACAGCTCCTGAGGCCAGGATCTGATCAGGAAAGGCTTGCCGAATACTAAATACTAAGAATATTAAAGTCCATGCCATCATAGTTGCCATTTCTTTGTATGGTCGGTTGTAAAGCTAGACAGTGAAGAAACCTCATAGGAAGAAAATTAACTCATCTGAGATGTGGTGCTGGAGAACAGTTCTATGGATACTGTGGATTGCTAAGACATATTAATGGGTCCTACATAAAATCAAGCCTGAACTCTCCCTGGAAGCCAAGATGACTGAACTAAGAGTGTGGTACTTTGGCCATATCATAAGAAGGCATGACTCACTAGAAAAGACAATAATGCTGGGTAAGGTAAAAAGCAGTGGGAAAAGAGAAAGACTAAATTCCAGATGGATAGAGGCAATTAAGGAAGCCATGGCCTTGACTTGGAGGTCTCTCATTGTTAGGTCCTGCATGCAGGGCCTAGCAAAAGATTGGTTCAGGCTGCATTTGACACGCTAGGCCCTGTTTTCCTTCAATTGAATGGGTCAAAGAGAGATTTCTCTCCACAGCTGGAGATGGCAGGAGGGAATGAAAAGGTCATCCCCGAGGCAAGAATATAAGAATGGATTTTCCTTGTTTTTTTTCTGGGAATATAAGAATGTTTTGGGACACCCCGGCACCTGGCATGATAATTGCCATGAGAAAATCTCCCCCTGTTAATTGGCTTGGGAAAGTTTCTTTTCCCCTACTATGTTAGCAAACTTCAGCATATAAGGTGAGCGCATTAGACACAGGGCTCTGCCTCTAAGCAGTGTACAGCTCTGCAGCACCACTGGCTATCTTTCTGCATTTTATGTCTGCTTTCTATTGATGAGAATATGCTATTGCTTTTGTATCTGCTGTCATTGATAAAGTAGCCTTCTTTTCGAGCCCAGGACTGGTACATGGTCATTCCGGCAGCTTCATAACCCGAAAGAGCATAGCCCACCAAAGCCAGGGAGGTACCACTAGGGCTAGTTTAAGGAATTTTGGGGGGTCCTGCAATGCTTTATTTTGGGGGCCCCATATGTTTACCTCAGGTCAATGTAACCTAACCTCTTCACAGTACAGGATATTCAGATTATTCTCTCCCTGGCTTTTCTTTCCAAATGAAGATTCAGGAAGGACTCATCCCGCGCTTTCTGCAAGTATGCTGATGACTAAAAAGGCCAATCCGAGATAAACAAGTCCGGTTGCAGAAAGCACAGCAGAAGGTCTCCTTGGGTGATGTTTCTAGGTTGTGATTCTTTCTGCATTGTCGTTTCTCTTCAAGACTTGTTCGGCGTGAGTTCTCAAATAAGGCTGCAGCACTGTGGATAGTGCGCCTCCAGATGTGAGGCCAGGGCGGACCATTGTTGGTGATCAATTTGGCTGAGTCTGAGATGTTGTTTCAGGGAGACCTTGTATCACTAATAATTGTTTTTGCAGGAGGGTTACAAGCCCCTCCCCACAATGATGGGGCCCCCTGCGGCTGTGGCCCTGGGTGCCACCAGTGTAACACTCATTCTTAAGTCCCTCCTTAAACTGCAAATCCCAGGATTCCACAGGAGGCAGCCATAGCAGTTAAAGTGGTATAATAGCACACGTCCAAATTTTGTGTGATAAACCAGTCCCGCGCATGCGTGGACGTATCAACTAACCCTCCTATGTCCCTTATCTGCTTAAGCGCGAATAAGCCCCGCCCACCTAGCCTATTCAGGCACCCCACCCTCCACCAGCTCGCGCTGGTTTCCAGGAGCGACTTAAGACGCTCCTCTCTACGCATGCGCGATAAGCCATTTCTCTCGGGGGGGGGGGTTTCCTCCCTATAAGCGTCGGCGTTAGAGAAAGCGAAAAGGGGGCGGGGTTAAATGTGTGTGTGATAGAGAAAGAGAGAGAAGTTGGCCGTACTTCGTCGCGCCTGCGCAGTTCCGCGCGCGGTGGTCTCCCTTTTCCCTTTGCTCCTTCCGTTGCCGGAACCGGAAGTGGTGTGTGGCGAGAGAGACGGAAAAACCCTTATAAATATAGGCGCACCACAGCAGTGCTTTTGAAGTTCGGCCGTTGGGATTCTTTGCCCCCCTCCCTCCTTCCTGCGCGCTCTGGAGCCGTTGGGCGACTAACGGCCGTAACCGTCGCTCTTTCCCGCCACGAGAGGAGGCCTCCGCTGCCGCCTCCGCCCTTTCCGGCGAAGCCTAGCCCCGCCCACCCGCCTCTCGTTCTCGCCTTGCCCGCCTCTCCTCCTCCTCCTCCCGTGAGCGCTGCCGGGCCCTCTCGCCGCGTTCCCCACCCCAACGCTCCCCCCCCGGTCAGGGAGGCCGCCTCCGCCATGTCGGACAAGGAGTTCATGTGGGCCCTCAAGAATGGGGACCTGGACGAGGTGAAAGACTACGTGGCCAAGGTAAGGCGCGGGGAGGGACCAGGCCCCACAAGGAGAGGGGCGGCGGCGGCGGCGGTGGTGGAAGCAGCCTCGGCCTCCCTTCCTTCTGGCCCTGAGGCGGCGGCGGAAGAGGGGGGGAATAAAAGCGACTTCTTCCCCCCACTCTCTGCTTCGGGGAGTGGCTTTCTGAGGGTCTTTAAATCCTAAAAAGGTCTTAAAATGGACGCTCTGTTGGGTTTTTGTCGGGGCCTTCTTGGGTGCCCTCTACACATGCTCAGGGGAGCTTTTGTTTTACGTCACGTGCTCTAAGACTATTGGCACTGGAAATAAATGCGCAGCAGCAGCAGCAGGAGCACTGGTTCAAATGAAGGCCTGCTGAGGCCACCCTCTAGGGGGAATTTGGCCTTAGCTCTTCTTTTCCTAACTGGAGAAGTAGGCTTAAGGATTGTGGAGAGTTCTCTTAACTCATCATGGTGGATAAAAGGATGGTCCTGGGTAGAGGCCTAGTAGCCACCCACCCCCAGGCTCCTCATCAGGTTTTATATTGAGTTCAGGGTTGGAAGCTAAGCAGGGCCAAACAGTTCCTCCAAGTGTGGTTCTATTAACCAGATCATCTCTCACTCTCTCCTGTTGTTTTCTGCTTGGCATTCAACTTTTTAACAGTTCAAATCTGTATTAAGTTTAAAGCCAGTAATCCCATACCAAATCCTGTCTGATTTTGGAAGCTAAGCAGGGTCAGCCCTAGTTAGTACTTGGATGGGAGACCACCATTGAATACCAGGTGCTATAGGCTATATTTCAGAGGAAGGAACTGGCAAAACCACCTCTGACTTTTCCTTACCTAAAAGAACCCTATGAAAATCATGGGGGTGCCATAAGTTGACAAGTGACTTAAAGGCGTGCACACAAACACACCCATCCTGATTCAATTTTGGCTTGGGAAACTGTCCCCCTTGCTATTTTATCAGTGTTTCCCAATGATAGAGGGAAGCATTACCTTTACCCAGAATCTTTGTCAACTGTATATGCGCTTCATTGCATGTATGTAAGGCTGTGGCTCTCTCACTTGTGAGGAATCTGTGGTAACTCCTACTTGGCTGGTTTTTTACTTGCATTATTAACATAGACGGAGCTGCCACTACAGCTGTGAGAAAGTGAAATGGGCCATTCCTGTGTCCACTACCTTGCTAATAGGATTGTTGTGTGTTACAGGTGAGAACTCACTGCAGCAGAATGGATGGAATAACACTTTCATCGTGTTGTTTTGCAGCCAGATGGAGAGAATATTGCTAGTTAAATGGTACTGAGAGAGAATTAGTCAATGTAAGAAAACCCAAAGAAACAGGGAGAGCATGAAGAAATGTCTTATTGCTGTTTTATGTTAAGCCCTTCATTTGTGGCATGGCAAGTTGGCTGGGCGAGGTATGCCTGGTGAGCAGTTCTCTTCTTTACCAACAGCTCCTGGATCTCTTGGTTGTTTTCATCAAACCAGTCTTGATTTTTCTTGTGGGAGAACCCAAGGGATTCTTCCACAGACTGGAGGATACTGTTTTTGATATGTTGCCAAAGCTCTGTAGGAGAAGGATCTATAGGGTGGTCTTCAAGTTTTGTTCGCAGATTTGCCTGGAAGTTGTCTCTCATGGTAGCTTGTTGAAGATTGTTGACTTGGTGTTTCCTCTTTAAGATGCCACCCCTCTTAGGTTTGAGCTTAAGATGAAGATTTAGTTTACATCTTACGAGGCGGTGATCTGTTTGGCATTCTGCACTGGGCATCACTCGAGTATGACAGACATCGCAAATGAGAGCAATGGAGTTTTTAATCATAAAGCCTACTCCTGAAAGATGTTTTTCAATTTTGGGTTTGCCAGACCAGTAAGTGTGTAGCCAGAGCCATGTTCTTTAAAGCTGCCTTCCTCATGGAGACGAACTTCACTAAGAGCAGCTATGTCAATATTAAGTCGTGATAGTTCATGGGCTATTAGAGCAGAGCGACGCTAATAAAATAATAATAAAATTTATATCCCGCCCCTCTGCAACACAATCGAGGTGGCTTGCAGCATAAAAATTCCATAATTACATTAGTAACCTAACCCACCCACCCGTTAAAACAATATTAAATTTAAAAGATTAAAAACATACAATAATTAAAAAGAGGAAAAAATAGAATAATTCCATGGCAGCTTAAGGGAAAAGACAGCTGAATCTTTGGGCCGGGATAGTTATTCGGGAAAGGCCTGCTGGAAAGATCCATCTTGACAGCTTTTCTGAAGCTGTCTAAGGTGGTAATAAAACGGATCTCGTCCAGCAGGCCATTCCATAATCTGGGAGCAGTAGCAGAGAAGGCCCTCTGGGAGGTCTTGTTTTCATAGGTTGTAACAGATTCCTCCCAGAGGACCGAAGTGTGCGGGGAGAGTCGTACGGTCAGGCCGTCCACTATCTGCAGAGTCTTGCATGGTTCTGATGTTCCACCATGCAAGTGTCAGTTTGTTTACACCTTTGGGGGCAGTGTGTGCCTTTGTTTCTTTGCCTTTATTCCACCGCATCAGAAGATGACCATTGGCCGCGGCTAGGCAACCAGGTAGATGGGGATGAGCTTTCGTTAGGCCACCTTTTCTAGGCCCCTCCGATATGGAACAAGCAGTGCTCTCCTTAAAAAAGGCTGCTTGGTCATTCAGGATGCTGCCGAACAAGACTATCATCTCCCGGGTCAGCCTCGAGCAACCAAAGTCCTGAACCGCCTGCATGCAGGGTTGGGTCTGCGGCTTCCAGTGCATCTTTACACCTGCCGTTTTGTCCCTTACCTTATCGCTACAGGGCTTTTTCACAATTGGATTTATCCTTCGAGCCTATGCAATGGATTTTTCTGGTGGAGCGCAGCGTGCACAGAACTGGCCTCACCCTTTAAACCAAAGGTTCATATGCTGTGGCCTTGGAAGCATGGATGGTAGCAACAAGATCCTTGGGTCATAGGTTTGATTAGAATTTCCTTCTCTTAGATAGATGACCTTACAGGGTTGGATGAGCACCGTCTGCCTGGGTTAGGGATTAGAGTTTTCCTTCTCCTAGGGTGGTTGCCATAAGGCTGGAGAGCCCATCCTGCCCTTTGATGCTCTTTGTCAGACCGTTCGGGTTTGACCTGTCTGGCATGGGAGGCCCTACCAGTGGCTATTTATGTCACCTCCAGCATAGCTCAAAACTTCATTTGGGTACACAGCCTCTCCCCCATGACAAGGGGGCGTCAGTGGAGAGGAGAAAGAGGTTATATAGATTCATCAAACATGGAACCAGTGGAGAAAGACTTGACCTTCAGCTTGTGAGGCCTAGCTTCCAAATTCTGGGTAGCCTTGGGCAAGTTTTAGTTTCCTGGCTTCAGTTTCTTATCTGTGGGATACCATTGCTAAGTCCCAACTGATACAGCTATTAGAAGAGAAATAAGTTTTAAACTTACTTTGTACTTTAAGCTCAGAGGCAATGTTCATTTATTCAGATGATGACCAAAGCATCTATTCTAATATTAAGGGTATTCTTAAGGTTTTTAAACCTACAGGTTTCTGGACGTAGATGGCAGATAATGAAGTTGTAAGTTGGGACCAAATGTACAACTAGTTCAAGTATTTCAGAGAATGTGATGTCTGATCTTTAAACAGCAAAAGTGGTATGTATTTCTCAAATCAGCAAAAATTACATCTAATATTGGAGATCTGCTGACGATTAAAAATATTCATGGATAGAAAAGGGTGCCCAGTGACAAAACAGGGCAGCAGGTATAGCATAATAAGCTCCCCCTACGGCAGTGCCTTCTGTGCACAACTATTAAAGATGTAGGGGTGTGTGTGTGTGTATATATATATATATACTATCAGCGCTGTTTACGCACAATCCTAAATATACACTGGACTGACTATGTGATGAATGTTGCTGTCCTTGAGCAAGCAGGGATCACCAGCATTGAGGCCATGATTTTAAGAACGCAGCTGCGCTGGGCAGGGCATGTTTCTAGGATGGAGGACCATCGGCTCCCCAAAATTGTATTCTACGGTGAACTCACCACGGATCAGCGTAAGAGGGGTGCTCCAAAAAAGCGATACAAGGATTCCCTGAAACAGCATCTCAGGCTTGGCCAAATTGATCACCAACAATGGTCCGCCCTGGCCTCACATCGGCAGGCATGGAGATGCAGTATCCACAATGCTGCAGCCTTATTTGAGAACTCACGCCGAACAAGTCTTGAAGAGAAACGACAACGCAGAGAAAGTCACCACCCGGAAACATCACCCAAGGAAACCTTCTGTTGTGCTTTCTGCAACCAGGCTTGTCTAACTCAGATTGGCATTTTTAGTCATCAGCACGCTTGCAGAAAGCGCAGGGTGAGTCCTTCCTGAATCTTCGTTTGCGAAGAGAAGCCAGAGGGGGTGGGGGGTATATATACACAGAGAGAGAGAGTGCATCCCACAAATGTATACACTCTTTAACAGATAATAGTAGCAATGGTGATTATTTGAAGGCTAAGTAAATACATTTATATTAAAGAATAAATGTTACAATAATCAGTTATAAATTCCATCTTGAATTACAATTTTGTGTAATGTTTTCAAATGTTGTCCCTGAGTAACAGTGCACTGCTCACATTGTGGAAGCACAGAATTGCAAACCTCACTTAAAGTTTCTCTTGTAAATTCATCACACTACTCTACTAGCTGGAACATGTCCAGATAAGGGCGGCCAGGATGGTGGGTGGTCTGGAAGCCATGCCCTATGAGAAGAGGCTTAGGGAGCTGGATATGTTTAGCCTGGAAAAGAGAAGGTTGAGAGGTGACATGATAGCCATGTTTAAATATTTGAAGGGCTGTCATACTGAGGGATGGAGCAGGCTTGTTTTCTGCTGCTCCAGAGACTAGGACACGGAGCAATGGGTTCAAATTACAGGAAAAGAGATTCCACCTAAACATTCGGAAGAACTTCCTGACAGTAAGAACTGTTTGGAAGTGGAATGCACTGCCTTGGAGTGTGGTGGAGTCTCCTTCATTGGAGGTTTTTAAACAGAGGCTGGGTGGCCATCTGTCGGGAATGATTCGATTGTATATTCCTGTATGGCAGGGGGTTGGACTGAATGGCCCTTGAGGTCTCTTCTAATTCTATGATTCTGTTGTAATCTTTAACCTTATTAAGAGTGTATACAGTTTTTTTGCAACATCCAGTGTGTGTGTGTGTGTGTGTATCTCCCTTCGCCCTATGGGCAGAAACTGCACAAGTAAGCAGCAGGCAGGATGATTCTGTATGCTTACCTATGTGCTCCTTCTTTACTAAAATCAGTCTTTTTCTCTATGATTGGAGGCAGTTCTGTCTTTAACCATGCACCTTCTACCATTGTACATGAAAGTCATGATATTTAGCGCTGGCTGCTGAGCTAATGAGACATTTGGTCCAGTTAGCATAGTACAGAAGGCAGTATAGGTATACCTCAGTTAAGAAAGTAAGTGTATTCCTGGGTATTCCTTCTTTAAAAGAAGGTTTGGTACCAGAGGCAGAAATAAAATAGAAAGAATAGGGTTAGGTTCTTATACCCAAAACAACAACAGTTCAGCGTGTTTCAGCAAACATCTTAATCTAAACTAACAATATCTACATGTGAAAGGAAACAACTGGGTCAGGTAAGTCCTGCATAAGTAAACAAAAATATTCTGAACCTTCTAGAGACCACTTGAACACTTCCAGAATGCATCAGGGATGCCTTTCACCAGAGGTCATTTTTCTTATGGTTTGCATTTAAAATGTACAGGTCTGTGCTTTTTAAAACATGCTGGGGTAGCTGATGAGGCAGGTTTATCTACTTCCGCATTTCTCTTCACACATGCTCCGTGAGGGACTTTGGGGGCAGCTACTGTTACCTTGCCTGTTATAGGCAGGCACACACAGCTACAGGATTGGCTAGGGTAGAATCCCACTCTTTCCCAGCTCAGGTTTTATTGCATTGCTTCCTACAGACCTGTGGATGCAACCCATCTTTTCAATACTGATGTTGCTGAAAAAAACGTCCAGCTATAGATTGATGATAGGGTAGGAATAAAAATACCTTGTTTAAAAGGATCTTTTTTTTTTTTTTTTGTCAGATGCTGTGTTAACTGAGGTATGCCTGTACTTGGGTCAGTAGTCCTGTTTCACATAAGCCTTATAGTATAGATGAACAAAAGCAGAGGTAGGAACGGGAAAGTTAATTTTCACACATATCCATTACACACTGTTTAGAGTACTGGAATACTTAGTGCCACATTCCAAAGATTTGTGCAGGGGTGGTAATTTTCACTATAAATTGCAGTATCTTTACAGCACAGTTATCTCTTCCTCTGAGGTCACATAAAAAGAAAACTGTTGTTGTTAATTTATACGGTACCATATTACGTATGGTAGCATGCTGCAGAACTGTTTGGGCTGGAAATCAACCTTAAGAAAACGGAAGTTCTTTACCAGCCTGCACCACAAAACAAACACCACCATCTCCACATTGCTGTTGGCAAATCTGTGCTTAAATCCGTTTAACAGTTCACCTACCTGGAAAGCATCATCTCCTCAGATGCCAAGATTGAAAAAGAGATCGATCACAGATTAGCAAAGGCATATAGCGCATTTGGAAGACTTTACAAAAGAGTCTGGAGTAATAAACTGGGGTAATGAAGCACAAAAATCAGTATGTATAAAGCCATTGTACTGTCTATTCTTTATGGGTCTGAAACATAGGTCACCTATCGCCAACACTCGACGACTCGAACACTTTCATCAGTGCTGTATAATACTAAATATACACTGGACTGACTATGTGACAAATGTTGCTGTCCTTGAGCAAGCAGGGATCACCAGCATTGAGGCCATGATACTGAGAACACAGCTGCACTGGGCAGGGCATGTTTCTAGGATGGAGGACCATCGTCTCCCAAAAGTATTACTCTACGGTGAACTCGCCATGGGTCAGCGTAAGAGGCGTGCTCCAAAAAAGCGATACAAGGACTCCCTGAAACAACATTTCAGGCTCGGCCAAATTGATCACTAACAATGATCCGCCCTAGACTCACATCGGAAGGCATGGAGACACACTATCCACAATGCTGCAGCCTTATTTGAGAGCTCACGCCGAACAAGTCTTGAAGAAAAACACCAATGCAGAAAGAATCGCAACCCAGAAACATCACCCAAGGAGACCTGCTGTGCTTTCTGCAATCAGACTTGTTTATCTCGGATTGGCCTTTTTAGTCATCAGCGCGCTTGCAGAAAGCACGGGATGAGTCCTTCCTGAATCTTTGTTTGCAAAGAAAAGCCAGAGAGAGAGATGGAAAGGGCCTTTGTCTGATTCCATATTAATTGTTAGCTATCTGTAGCTGAATTTTAAATCTATTTGGTTAGAGGAGCCAAACCGTTCAGCATGTTAGATTTGTATTCAAGTTTTGGTCACTGTACTTTAATAAAGGATATAATAATATAATAATAAATGATATAGACAAGTAGATTTAGAAGAGGACAAGAAAGAGCAACTACTTAAAGGGTTTTCATAAGAGAGCAAAAGGGTTTCTCTGCTCTTTCATAGGACAGAACTGATGGGTTTAAGTTACAGGCAGATTTTAGGTGAATATTGTGAGTTACTTATTGATGGTAAGAGCAGTGTACTGTGTAACTGTGGAGATGGTGAGATTATAATTTACTGATGTGTTCATAAGCTATTCAAACACTCATTGAGATATCATAGCATTGGATGTCCTGCATTAGACAAAAGATGATTGAACTAGATAGAGCAAAGCTTCTTAAACTGGGTCGCGACTCCATATGGGGTCGTGTAACTGAATGTGGGGGTCGCAAAAATTTTGCAACAGTAAATTTGATTTGTATACTTATTTTATATACCTGTATAGAGATGTGAAAATGCAGAAAAATTCAGAAAAAATGTATTTTCCCTACTTTTCCCCCCAAAAAAATTGAAAAAAGGAAGAAATTTGATTACGGAATGTTTTATTTTACCATGATGAACAAAATTTTTAGGTCAAGGTGTTCATATAGAATTGTTTGAATTCAATAATTTATTTGAATACACTGTTTTTAATATACCAGTTGTGATAATTTTATGCCAAATCAAATTGTACATGGTCATATTTTATGTTCCTAAAGTAACTGAGTGACTTTCAATCTGTAAAAAGTGCTAATGTTGCATTTTTTCAATTTTTCTGAATATTTCCATTTTTCAGGGAAAAAATGTTTTTTTCCTATGGCTTCAAAATTTCCAGAAATTTTACATCCCAACATATATACCCGGGGTTATGTAAAAAATTATTAGGCAGAAAGGGGTTGTGAGTGGAAAAAGTTTAAATAGCCTGAACTAGAGGACCCATAAGATCTGTTGTACTTCTGTAGTACTGTGATAACATCAAAGGTGGTTATAAAGGTTTGTTTGTTTGTTTGTTTGTTTTGCCTAGCATATTTCAGAAGATATTATGGGCTCCAAGACTATCATGAGAATCTTTTACTAGCCCACTTAAAAAAAAAACTACCAGTCACATAGGCCATTTTTTTTCTTGTATTAACAGTTCCACAGGACTACATTGCAGAATATTCTGTACTAGAGGCTGATATGTACACTAGATGCTTTGGTTAAGGACTCCCATATTTATATACCAAGTTCCACTTCTTTGGGAGGTTTAGCTTGTGTGGTTAGGGGGTAGAAATAGTGCAACTAAGAACTGAAAGAAGAGGCTCCATTTTTGACAATCTGTATGCAATTTTTCTTCCTTGTATGTAACCTATGCTTATAAGTAAATCTGCTGTTCTCCAAGGGCCAGTTGAA
Source organism: Gambelia wislizenii (assembly GCA_030847615.1). Classification (NCBI taxonomy): domain Eukaryota; kingdom Metazoa; phylum Chordata; class Lepidosauria; order Squamata; family Crotaphytidae; genus Gambelia; species Gambelia wislizenii. Next base: position 240,464,214 of record JAUMIR010000005.1, read on the forward strand.
TGAATTTATGTGATTGCTGAGGTAATGTCAGCATTGAAATGATACCTTACTTTTACTACAACTGTATTTTAATTCATTGGTATTCAAAATGATAGTCCATTGGCTGGTGCCATTCCTAACTTATTGAATGCTGGCCTCTGGCAAGTTTCCAGGGAAGGAATCGGTGTACCCAATGCACCCTAATCTGGTACTGGAACCTGCTAGTTCCCCACATCAGATAGCTTTGTGTGTACTGTTTTAATGGACAAAATAGAGTGCATCCGTGATTGTCAGGAAGGTTAAAGGAATCATCCATTACCACTGGGTTATTCCCTCATGCCACCTGATAAAGGCAGGAGATCAGAGTTCTAAACTGTTTCATCAGTTGCTCCTTTCTTTCCCTCCTTCAGTTTTTCTTCCCCTGCCTTGCTGGCTCCTCAAGAATTTCTCTCTCTCATTTATTTACGTACATTCTCATTTAGAATTTATACGGTATAGGTACTAAGTTAGGTCTTGGCAACATTAGGAGACCTGTCAAAAAAGAAGAGAAAAATGACTGAATCAGATGAGGATGGAGAAGAGCTCTGTACTCAATCAGATAAAGAAAAGGTTTGTGGTTGAGAGACACTAAACCTTCTGCGATGCCTGCAGGCATGCATGCTATGGAGTGTGAAAGCGAAAACAAAAGCAATACTGCACGTTCAATATGGGTGTTGAGAGGCATAACCTGAACAGGCTGCAGAGTCAATATTAAGAAAGATTTTTATGGCATCAAGTGAAAGCAACATGGAGGGAGGATCCCCCCATCAGTGCTCTGATGCAAAAGTTACAGCAGTAAGACCTAAAACATTGGGGTCTAAGAAAGTTTAAAAGGACAAACTTAAGGATAAAGGTAATGACTCAAAAGGAGGAAGATAATTCACTGGAAATAAGTGCAATTGTGACTTCCAGGTGCCATCTTGAATTGGAGACTTCTAGTTAGAAGGGAGGAGCTTGAGTGAGTATTGCTTCTGGCCAATCAGAGAAGGCAGCAGTTTCAAGCACACAGGCTGCTAGATAACCAGGCAACCACCATTGAAGCACTGAGGCCTGCAGAAGAAAAAAAAAATCAGCTTCCTAATTCCAAGCCTCATAGCTGGAACTCGGGCACAGGCATGGGGGACTGAGTCTGCAGCATCAGTGGAGTCTAGGCTGCCAGTCAGGTTCAGGATTTTTCTGTATTTTTAGAGACATAATTAAAGAATTAATTAGCATAGAAATAGATTCAGAGGTGCAAAGCAGTATTTTAAAGCAATTTTTTTTCAAATGCAGTGGATTTGAATATGTTTACTCTAATAAAATTACTAAGTCAAGCTAATATGACAGCAATGAGCTTGAGCAACAGTGGTAATTTAAGTTTATGAATTTGCAATGTTAAGTGGAGGAGAAACCTCAGAGGAGGTAAGAAATTCTCAAAGTGAGAAGGAAGTGTCACAGATCAAGGTTTGAGCCTTGGTTTGGAAAAACCAAGGAAGTATGTTGAAAAGACAAAGCATGCTTCTCTTAGGAGCAATGCAAGTAATAGAAATAGTTGAAATACAATGGATGATTTATATAAGATGCAGGCGCAGAGAGCTCACTAGAGGGGGGAGCCAGTACATGAAGAAAGGGGTTCAGAATTGGAGGACTGATACTCTTCAGATGACACTTGTGTAGTGGAACCAGTAAATCTAGATTATTTGAGATAAGTAGAAAGGTCTACTTGAAAAAAATCACTTTGGGTCTGAAAAATCCAGATCAGTGGGAATGCAGAAAAGATTAAAGGTACTAGTGGTATTAGTGTTACAGAAGATGACTCCAAAGTCCTTGGAGATTCCTATGCCAGAGTTATTAATCCAGTTAATTGAATCAGAATAGGAGGTAGTTCTCAGTTCTAAAAGATTGTTAGGTCATAGCAAAAACTTGAATATCTTTGGTAAGAAAACTGTGGCTCAATTGGCGGTCCCATTGGTCATTAGTGAAGGATGTGGATGAAAAAGGAATTGATTCAGCTTTGTCCATTAGAGCATCTGTAGCAGGTTCTACGTTTGCAGAGGCAGCTATAGTATGCGTTCAGGAGATTCTAGATTCAGAAGATGCAGGTGCTCAGTCAGTACAAAGGACTTTTCCGGATGCATGAAATATACCGCAAGCAGCCTCGTTGCGTTGCGAGGCTGCTGCGCTTCAGAGCGTCCGTTTCGTATGATGCTCACCCCTGGCGGTACTGTTGTGGTACCGCGGGGAGAGTTGAGCATCATATTTCCTTGATTTTTAAGAACGAATGTTGATCGTTCATAAAAATCAAGGAAATATGACGCTCAACTCTCCCCGCGGTACCGCAACAGTACCGCTAGGGGCAAGCGTCATACAAAACGGACGCTCTGCAGCGCAGCAGCCTTACAACGCGACGAGGCTGCTTGCGGTATATTTCATGCATCCAAAAAAGTCCAAAGAGCACTATGTAAGTTAGAACAGGTTCTGCAGTATGTAGCTGATGACAGATATGATGCTGCAGCCTTTGCAGCATGGGCAATTACTTACTGCTACTACAGATTGTTGTAGATCTGTATGGAAGCATTGAGAGGCTGACCAAAAGTCGAGAGCAAACTTGGTAAACACTCCAAAACTTATTTGGAGAAAAAGCTGTGGAGAGGTTTTAGTAAAAGGAAAGGACAAGAAGCAGGTGCTTCCTATAGTGCAAAGAAGAAAGACAGGAAATTTTTCAAGGGAGAAAATTACTCCTTTCAAGGAGGAAGAGGTTTTCAAAAGCAAAGGGAGCTTAGAAACAATAGACAACAATGGAATAGAAGTAGATTCCAGTTTAGATAAAAGGGACAGCAATAGCCAAGGAGAGGAGCAGGTCACTCCAATAGGGGTGGCATGCAGTAGTACTGGCTTGGAAGATCTACAGGGGGTGAGGGGGAGGATTGCTTCACTTCAGTCGTCTGTGGGAAGACGTAATTACAGATAGATGGGTAGTTCAGGGAGGTTACAAAATTGTTTTCTCATGAAGACAGAAAGGAAGGCATCTTCCATTGCCAGTACTGAAAGACAGAATTAAGAGAAGATAGCCCAAAAGGAAATCCAGCATTTAATTCAAATTGGGAAAATAGAATAAGTTCCATCCAACCAGAAATTCAGAGGGATTTACTGGATCTTCTTTATCATATTATGGTCTGATTACAGTGGTAGCCATCACCAATTGTGGGCTCTTCTTTTCAGTCTTCCATCTGCATCCAGAGTTTTCACCAATGTTCTGGGCCCTCTGATAGCATTCTTGAGACAACAGGGAGTTCAACTGTATCCCTACTTGGTTGGTATCTTGTTGAAGACTGGGTGCAGACTGCACGTGGAGCAAGATCTTGAACTGACTGTAGTGTCTCCAGAATTACAGGTTTTTATGGATTATTAAAAAAAAGTCAGCTAATAATACATCTAGGGGCAGAAATAAACAAGAAGAGTTGTGTTTTAAAGGAAAGAAAGCAGAAAATAAAAAAAGCAATAATAAAAGTGAGAAAGGAGAAGATAGTACATCTAATGCATCTGGCCAGAGTACTAGGAGTTTTAGTTTCAACAATTCAGCTAGCCCCATGGGTGAGATTTCACACAAGGTTATTGCAAGTCTTCATGAGACCTTATCAGAGTCATATAAGGAAAAAGCAGGTATCCCTGATATTACTGCAGTAAGTAGAAAGAGACTCGCTGTGGTGGATCAAGCCAAGCAATTTCAAGCAGGGGATGTTACTTGTTTCACAGCACAAGATAACAGTTACAACACATGCCACTCTTTACAGCCGGGTGCCCATTATCAGAATCAAGTAGATCAGGAAGAATGGTCAAAGTTGGAATATTCAATAGGGTCTCAGCATAAATTTGTTAGAGATGATAGCAGCCAGGTTGGCAATTTTAAGGTTTGCAAGCAAAATAAAAGAATATGCAGGTGTGTATGGACAACAGCAAGGTATATCTTTGCAACCAAGGTAGAGTGAGATCACAACAACTGTTGAAGGAGTTGTCCAGAATACAGTCCCAGGCCAAGAAAAGGTTGAATTCTTCTTCTTTTTTTTAAGTTGAATCCTTTAACAGCATTCTGTCTCAAGGAGACTCTAAATCTGACAGCAAATCACTTGATCAGAAACAAAATATATCCAGGGAATGGAGTTTGAACCAGGAAGTGTTCAAAAACTTACAAAGCAGATATGGAAATTTTGTGGTGGATCTTTTTCACATCTGAGAACAATTCCAAACAGAGAAGATAAATTTTAGTAAATGGAAGCACAGGTGCAGAGGAGAGTGATGAGCTAGCATTGGATTTGCCAAAGGTTCTACAATGTTTTCCCTTTACTGCCAGTGATGCAGAGAGTTCTAATGAAAGTCAGGATGCAGAAGGCAGAGGTAGTCTTAATTGCCCCTCATTGGCCATAAAAGCCATACCATCCATCTCAGAAATGGGATCTACTAACCCAAGGTCCAGTATGTCATCCAGACTCTCAGTGGTTACATCTAACTTTGTGGAGGTTGAGCGGCAGTCCCTAAGGAATCAGGGATATACAGAGCCAGTAATGAACACCATTTTGGCTTCTAGGCATCAGTCAACTCAGTGTATATATGAAACCACATGGAAGGTCTTCTAAAGGTGGTCTCAGCCTAGTATTCAGAAGTGAGGAGACCCAGTCTTTAATTCACAGGGTTTCATGTCCTGCTTTTCCTACTTAACCACTACCTCATGTGGCCCATGGTGTCCCATTGCTTACTGTTCATCAGAGGAAAATGACAAATGTTTTCTCTACCCTGTTGAGCAACACTATATAAATATTTTCTTTGCCTTAAATTTGCTAGTTGTGACTTATTAGGTTATCCAAAACTCTTCTATTTTCCCCGGCATAATTTTAAACATTATATTTTCTCCATCCTAAGCTTTAAAAAAAAAATCTTCCAAAAGGAAAAACTCCTTCTGATTCAGTACCTTACCTGCTCTCTTTGCTGCCCTCTCTAACTTCTTCTGTATTCCTTGACACTGAATATGTAATCCAAGTACAGTGGGCCCTTGGTATCTGCTGGTGTTTGTACCCCTCATGGATATCACAATCTGTGGATGCTCAAGTTCCATTATTTATAATGGTGTAGTAAAATAGTCTCCTTTGTATAAAATGGCAAAATCAAGGTTTGCTTTTTTGATTATTTTTTTTTAAATATTTTCAAGTTGTGCATGGTTGAATCCGTGGATACAGAATCTGTAGACACAGAGGGCCAACTGTATTAGTGTGGGGTGTATCAGAGTGTTGGTAAGCCAGCTTCTCTAGCCTGGTGCCTTAGACTACAATTCCCAATAGTCAGAGCCATTGGTTTGTGATTATGTGAGTTGTAGTTCAGAATGTTAAGAGGACACTAAATTAGGGAAGGTATCTATAGACCTATAGCATCAGAGTGGGTTTTTGTGCCTTCTTGGTTCTTCTCCTAACATTTCTTGCCATTGGTAAGTCTGAGAACTTACTGCTTTGATCTCCTAGATCTTTTCCCCAAGTAATTACAGCCAGCTCAGAGACATTTAGTGCATAAGTGAATTATTCCACTATCTGATGGTTTATACTTACCTTGAGGAAATGTAAGACTTCTTTGAAAATGTTTCCAGTCTTGAGATACTTCAGAAACTTTAATTAGAAGCCAAACTTTCAGTTCAACCTCTTCCTGAAGCATTAGGTTTCTTACAGCCTTTCTAGACTGAATGTAGTTAGTTCTGTTAACTTCTCTGATCCAAACACAAATTTCTCCTAGTGGGTTGTGCATTACCTATAGGAATAGAAGAGTTTATGTTGACCTGAAAAGAGCCTTTACGTGGGTATTAGTGAGAAGGTGAAGAGTAAGATACAAGAAGCTGAATGTTGCTATTCAGGAAAGGAATAAGTATCACCAGACCAAAAGGTGTGTATCCAGTGGTCTCGAGGGATTAAGGTATTAGTGCTGATGAGCATTCTGTAACAATTTGACTGAATTCAGTTTTCAAAGAAATAATCTTCTAGTGGAACAATAGAGAAATGTAAAAGGCAGAGTCAAAAGTACAGATAGTTGGCTTGACTTAATAATTGGAATGAAAAGTAATAAGCATTTTAAATTATAAACTTAGAGTTGCACAATTAAATGATTTATCATTAAATTTATTCATTGTGCTTTTTTAATGGGCTCATGCCATAGTGCATTGAATGGATAAAGACAATAAAAATTTAATTCACTCTTATAATTTGTGATGGCAAATGAACAGAGGAATTTAAATGATTAGACTTTATCAAGAGTGTTATTCAGGATGGAAAGCACAGTCTTTGAGGCTTTGAGTCCTAAGAAATAAAAGGTATGTTGAGCATTTCCAGAATTCTAAACCAAGAAAGAAAAAGAGTAATGATTAGTGTTTTAGTGAGTTTGATTTTCTGTCTTTGCTTACTGAAGAAACATGGTGAAAACCATATTATGAAGGTGGTGAAGAACTGCATTCTCAGAATTTTCAGCTTCCTTTTTATGTGGAGGTACAGGTTGAGTATCCCTTATCCAAAATGTTGGGGATCAGAAATGTTCCTTATTTTGATGCCCCCCCACAATATTTTGGAATACACTGCAAATCTCTGTATCAAAAATGGTGTAGGGCAGCAGCAGAGGTGGCAGTAAGCCCCAGCTGTCAGGCACACATCCTTTGGGCTCCCCCATTTCTGAGGGATTGGAGAGGAGCAGGAAGGAAGGAAATGGCATGGCTGAGTTTGTAGCCAAACTGCACAAACAGTGGCTGCTACAGTTCCTCTTCCACCACCTCAACCTCACAGCTGAAGTGAGGTCTAGAGTGGAATGTGGTAGTGGTGGCTGCTGGCAGTCACCACCCGCCTTGGCACAGAGGAGAGCCCCATGCCAAAAAACAGCTCCCCTCTCTTCTCTCCCTGTGCTTCCACTGCAGGAGTCCTGATTCCAGTGAGAGCATTTCCTACCCAAGTCTTCTTTGGATGGGAGCCCGTTATTGCAACCAACTGCCAACAGCGGCAGGGCTGCCAGCCGCCCACTTCTGCATTTCAGGTGGCAGTGGCAGCACTCCTGCTCTTTCATTTAGCTGCAGAGAGACATGAGGATCTGTGAAATGAGGAGGGAGGCGTGGATTCCTGCCATTTCACAGATCATCATGTTTCTCTCCAGCCACACCTTCTCTCTCCAGCCTCTCAAATACAGTTACAGGTATGTACATGTTGTAGCTCCAAAAATTTTGGATTTTGGAATTCTGGATAAGGGATACTCAACCTGTATTTAAGGTATTATGGTGCTGGGGGTAGTAGTCCATTGTTTCTCAATGTATAGTTACTAGAGCCGGAGCTCATAAAACGTGCCAATTTTAAGTGGCATTTCTCTTTCATACATATGCTTAATTTTTTATCTCTGTCCATGGTGTGTATTCACCACCAGTTGGGTTGATCATGTAATTCTTTTTATGCTTTGAAGGGAATTAATATAGAGCATTATAATTTTCTGCCCTTAGCCTAAAACCTGCTAAAACTTCATGGCTAAGGAGAAGTATATAGGTCTTGGTTTTGTATCTGTTTGATTAGTCTAATAAAGGTATTACCAAAATACAGAGTTACGATATTCAAGGAGTATATAAACTGCTGCAAGATCAAACTTCCAGAATGTCTATGAGTTAAAAGAAATGTTCTGGGGATATCAGTAAAACATGATTACTAGGTGAATGACCACATCAAGTACTGTATTTCAGTTGTTTTAATCCTGATGAACCTTTAGACTGTGAACAGGTGAATAGGGAAATATGGTGCCTGTTTCTGAATGGTAGGCAGGAAGATTGATAAGAAGAAAGGAAGTTCAGATGGATGAAAAAGATAGGAGAAACAAATTGCACTGTGGCAAAAACATTCTAGTTCATCTAAAGAAGTGGATTGAAATCTGCAAAAGTTCATGCTAAAATAAATCCGTTTTGGTGATTCTGCTAAATTCTTCCCTCTGCTTTCCTTAAAGCAAACAAACAAACAAGCAAAAAACACCTCTAGATTCTTGATATATAGGATTGCTTTGCCAGCACCCCTCTACATTGCTGTAGCCTCTTTGGGCAACCGTGGAGTCCACCTTTACTGTGTATCATTTTGTCATTGTGGGAACAGAGTTACATTTCACCAAGGGGTATTATAAAATTTATTAACCTTTCTTAATACTGAAGGGTGAAGATGTTAATCGGACACTGGAAGGTGGGAGAAAACCTCTTCACTATGCAGCAGACTGTGGACAGCTTGAGATCCTGGAATTCCTTCTACTAAAGGGAGCTGATATTAATGTATGTTGATTAAAATCAGCCAGGCTTGTATGAAGTTCTGTTTTGGGGGCTGGAGACAAATGATGGTGTTTAAGAATTCAAAGTGATGTTGAGACCTGATTGCCCCTGCTATGCACACTAATTCCCCCCCCGCCGCCGCCCACTTTTGCCACTTATCAAATAGGTTTCTCATGTATTTAATATGGAAACTGGTTTATAGAGGAGATAATGGAATGAGGGTATACACCATAAACAACAATGTCCCTTCTGCTACATTTAGTAGTCTGAGGAGCTGTTCTGTCTCCAGCCTTCATTAAGCCACTGGGTTAATGTTGATAGTTTAAACATTAGAGTTATTCAGCAGAACATCATGCAAGTGATGGGAGTTAATATTTCTACATCTATTTTAATAGCATGTAATATAATCCACTGTGAGATCTTACGGAAGAAAATAAATCTGCTTCATTATTAGTTTCCCAGTGAATTTTGCCATTATCTTGGGAAGTACTGTACTGTTTAAAGAATGTCTGTGCTCTCTCTGGATTGAAATCTGTCAGTTTCCTCATGTGCTTTTTAGCTAAAATTTTCATAACAAATAGTGGTATTTAAGATTTATAAACCACTTCAGGAAAACAAAATGTTTTACATAAGTTTTCTAATAAAAAAATTTAAAGGCACACATTTAATGTTAGCTGGGAATAAGTTCTAGCCACTACAGTTCTGAGAATTAGAAATATGCTCATTTTGAGTCCTCATATTTCACTATCCTTGGGATCTGTTTAATACAAGGCAGGTTCCCAGCCCTACTTTTTGTTAAATATGGTGAGGATAGCAGTGTTTATAGGGAGTGATCAGCAAAGAATGCTTGACCTTTCTCCCCTGACTACCACTTAAAGTCACTGTTTCCCAAGCCAGGCTCTGAAATAGGAATTAAGTTTTTCTGAAAGACATACTGTGTATAGAAAAGGTTTTTGTGGGGCAAAGGACCCAAACAACCTCAATAAACATAAGCTTAGGAAAATACTTATGCAAAAAATATTCTGTCTTTAGTTGCAGTTACAACTGCTTCTAAATATGTTTTCTGCACAACAGCTTCTTTTATGGAAGGAAACCGCATGCCAAGAATTAGATTTCTGAATCACCAAATATGAGAAAAGTGCACAGCCATCTTATACATCTATATTTTTGCTTATGCCAACTTATTTTAATACTTTTAGAGCAGTAATAGAGTTAGTCTGTAATAAGTATATATATATATATATATATATATATATATATATGATGCACTTTGAATTATTCAACTTCATTTCTCCTTTTTTATAGGCTCCAGACAAACACAATATCACTCCACTCCTTTCAGCAGTTTATGAAGGCCATGTCTCTTGTGTGAAGTTACTCCTATCAAAGGTGAGAACTTTAGATTGTCTAATACAGGTTTTAGACACTTGCATCAATTTTATAAAATGCTATCTTGCTTTCAGAAATTTCATTATAATCACTTTAATGAAACTACACAGTAGGGACTGTGCAAAAATAGAAAAGAGTAGCTTTCCTGTAGGCTTGTAATTCTAAAAAGAGACAAAAGTAGAAAATGGAGTAGGGAAAATATTTAAAAAAAACTTAGTAAATATTCAACCTGGAATCATCAGCTTATAAACTGCAAACAGTCATGGAATGTCCAGTGCAGCTGCAGGGGGCGAAGGAAATATTCCCTACACAGCCTAGTGTGTGAGTACCAGTGTACCCTCTTGAGTACTCTCACATTCAAGCAGATGCTTCCTAATACTGCTACCTTAGATTCTTTAGATTAAGTCATTTGTGAGTTTACCTGAGGCCTTCTACATGCAAGGGATGTTTTACTATTAAAACTGGGCTTCAGCACTCTTGGCTGTACAAAACCTTGTTCAGGTTGTTTTTCTTGACTCGTGAGCAGTGGCGAGTCAGCTTGGGGAAAGCAAATTAACATACATTTTTTTGTCTGTCTTAAGGAAATAACCAAAACAAGATGGTTCCTACTACACGGAGGTGCTTGCTGTTTCACTATCACTTTGATCAAATCTACAACTGTAGTTAATAAAGCTAGGGCCAAAAACTTTGAATTAATTAGTAATGACATATTTGATGAGAAAAGTTAAGAATTAATGGTAACAATTTTTCTTTTGGTTCTTATATAGTGTTCAGGTATAGGGAACAGAAAAAAATGTTGAATGGTGTTTCCTTTAATGTTAGCTTGTAAGTTTTTCAGCATTTCCAAAACACACCAATATTGAGCTATATTCAGTATTCATATTTAATCTGTTAAGAAATACAATTTATCATGTAATTGGTTGACTGCGGTAAGCATATTTTTCTAGAACATGAACCAACCCTTGTGTGGAAATAATGTATGTTTCACATAAGACAGTATTTCTTTTGCTAAATCTTTTCGGTTAACAGAAGAGCCCCTATAGCTAGATTTGTTAGGGCTAGAGAGAAATAATGTTTTGCTGAAGACAGTAAGAAAAATTAAAGCACAGATTTCCACAATTCTGTCTTCTGAAGTACTTCGCATAGATCTCTCCATATAGTACTACAGGTTTTTCAAACTGGGAAATAGAATCATTTTTCTAGGACCATTCTCTCTTATGAGTGCAGGACATCTTTGCTTCTGATGACAAAATATCGTAGCGCTGTAAATAAACTAAAATTGTGTAGTTAAAAATATAAGACTATTGCTAGAACTAGTTCAAAGTGGCATCTCAATTTGAAGCTCATAGAAATAGCTTCAGAATCTTATCATTGGCCTCCAGAGAACTCATGATGTTAATCCTGCTTGATAATCTTGACTTGATTTTATGTATCACTCCAGGCTTTACAACCTTCATATTGACTATGGTAGGATGCCTATTAAAAGAACACAAAAGGTTTAGTGGAGAGATTAAAAAGAAAATTCATCAGGGTCAATCGTTTCTGACCAAGTATTTCAATTATGTCAGTGTGAATCTACTGTATTAAAAATAAATTGTGATATTGCCAAAGTTGATTACTAAAAAACTAAATAGTTTTTTTTTTAAACTTCTTAAGCCTGGTTAAGTAACTACTGCCTATCTTCTATAATCCCTTTCCCCAGTCATGATACCAGGCATGTGTTTGCTGCATCCATGAATTGTTGTCAGACACCTGCAAAGTGGGGAAGGGCATACAGAGAAAAAGCAATGGATGGGGGAGGTATACATTTTCCTTGCCTGTGCTAGCCACTTCCACAAGCTGAATGCCAAATGTCTACCTTGGCCCTGCTATAGCCATTTTGGATGGGTTTGCCTTGTTTGTGTTGGCACCAAACTGTTACCAATCATGCATGAGATTTCTCTGCCAGACCATTTTGTTGCTATATAATCATAATTCAGAAATCACTTAAGATTTAAAAACTTTTTTAAAAAAGAAAGTATTAGGAATAATGATTATATAGTTCTGCTAGAACATGGGGAAATGTACAAAAAAGAGGACAGGAATCTCTTTTTTGTACAATTTCTCTGTGTTCTAGCAGAACTGGTGGGATTTCTAGATCAAATAGGAATTTTCCTAATTCTTTTCCTAAAGGTCAAGATGCATCATTTCAGTTTGCCATACGCTAAAATAAAAAATCTGTAGGATTCATAATAAATGTGACTATAACCACTGTACTATTTAGCAGAGATAATCCTTTGAACTTAAAGCTGTTCTTGCTAGTACTTCATGAAACTCAAACTCTGTATTGTTTCTTTCACCCTCTCTTTCTTTTGTGTTCTTCTGTTACACCACTGTCTTCAAATACTTTTACTGTAAAATATGGGGAAATGTTGAAATAGATTTATTATTTTACCACAAAGTAAGATGTACTTGGAAAACTTAAAGTGCTGAGATTGCAGGTGATTGAGTGTTCTCAGATGATGCTGACACACTAATCACAGTGATTGGCTCTAGTCTATTACAGCCATGATTTTGACAGAGTGGAGTCATTAAGTATCTTTAGGCCACATTTGTGTACTTGTAGTGTGCTTCAACCATGTCTGACATCTTTAAAACAAACAGAGATAAAGCAATGGAAAGACCACCTAAGTTGAAGGACAAAAGCAACTTTTTTTTAGACTTCTTTTCTAGACACCAGACCACGGTGACAGAATTTCCAAAACATAATTTAACCCCATGACCACCCAGATTTGTAGTCCAGTATTTTTACAGTTATTGTATGCATGCAAAAACCAATCATTGGGAACTACTGACAGTAACATGTCTAGGTTTACTTAGTGTGGAATAATCTCTGAAAGGAAAAGCTGCCACTGCTTAGAATCCGAGGCATATTACTAGCCCATACTAAGCTTTAACTCAAGGAAATTTCTGAAATTCAGACATTCAAGTACTTAACCTTATTTCACTCTATAGTTAAGCCTTTCCTAAAAGTGAAGTGTAGAAAATGGTAATTTTAAGTAAGATGTAAATAATACAGATGACTTCTTGGTTTTATTTAAAACAGTGTACACACATAGCTTCATATTCTTGTTCTTGTAAATGAGGTTTTTATGTAAGATCACTGCTATAAATACATTGTATAGCAAAAGAGACCACTGCCTAGACTGTGGCCTTTGCAGATGTGCTTATATTTTTATTTCTTTCCATCCCACGTTTCTCATCCAGTTTTAATGTTTTAACTATCCATACTTCAGGTAAGAATCCAAACCTGTCTTCTGAAAGTTGCTGTAAAAATCGCACAAGAATTTTGTCTTTTTAGCAATGGGATTTTTACAAATCTTAACCAAGAAAGTGCCTGCTCCTTTATTGGTGGGCAGTTTCAGAAGATCCAGGGGCTGACTCCAGGAGCCACCACAGGGTCCACCAAGCTCAGAAATGCACCCATTTTTTTTAAAAAAAAGTTTTTTACAAAGATCTCTTCTCCCTAAGTTGTTTATTTTAGACACATTTATTTTATTTATTATGTTTATTGTGTTTATTTATTGATTTATTATGTTTATTTTAGACACATTTAGGTTGGTAAAATGAGTACCCGGCTTGTGGGGGCAATTAGCTAACACACATTAGAAGCTGCTTAATGCAGTGTAGATGTGTAAATTGCTATTGCTTAAAACAATTTGTAAGCCACTCTGATAGCCTTGTGGCTGAAGAGCAGGGTATAAATAAATAAAATAAAACAAAACTATCACTTCTGATGGCCTTCAAGAGTGGAAAATCCACTCCCCCCCCCCCAAGGTTGGGAAGAGTTGTAAGCTGGAAAAACAGAAGTGGAAGCTACACCCAACCTGTATACTGCTCTTTAGCCACCTCTACTTTAAAAATTACACTGTGTAGTTTACTCATTGCACCTCACACCCCTAATTCCACTGGCCTTTTTCCCAACCTGCTTGCCTGCCAGCTGCAGCAAGCCAGATTCAAGTTTTGCCTAGGGTTAGCATTTGACAGGTCAGAAGGCATTAAGTCACAAACAGCAGCAATGATCCAGAAGTATGGCAACGATGAACAGTATTTTCAAGTACTGTATACCTCAGAGCTTTAGAATACATGCCCTTTCTTCTTTCAGCAAATGAGGATAGTAGTGGTGAAATTTCAAAAGTACTTGTCAAAAGTACTTGTCAAAAATAAAGAAATCACAGTGATCATGTGTGCCTTGTATGCATTTAAAGAATCCATACCATCACAATTTCAGGTTACAAAATCTATCATTTGCTTCACAGTAAGCCTGTGGTAATCTGATTTGTATTGTTTTCACATTTTATGGTTAAGGAGGATTAATTTGAGAAGTAACAAGCTGCCCAAATCACATAGAACTGGTTCCCAAATTCTGCCGAGCCCAAACTCTTCTTATTCATGCATACAGTGTGTTAGCAGCAGTCATTGAAAAGTTCTCTCTTGCCTTAGTGTACTGGCCAAACAAAATAAAGTTAATTATCTTCCATCCTATTCAAGATACTCTTTTTAGACTGCATGACTTTCTAACATTAATACCCTTTGACACACTGTGGCCTGGCTGATGTTGCACTATATATAACCTAGTTTACCTATCAACCTTGTGCCTGCTCTTGTTTTACTTCTTTCCTTGGCAAAAGTAGTGTCCTCAGAATTTCTTGTCAGTGTTTGATGCTTGATAGAGTTCAACAATAAAGTTTTTCAGTCTTTTGGACAGCAAGGAGAAAAAATATTTTTACCACTTATTTGTCTTCAGCATGTTTATTTATTGACAGTTCTCCTCCCTTGGGCGTTTGTAAGTTTTGGCTGCTCTCTTTACATAGCAACTGTAGTCTTAATGCTTCTAGGTTAATGCACAGTTGTGTCTGTGGTAACAATCTCTATTTTTGTTTGCAGCTTTAAAGTACTTTAAAGGATTTTGAATTTTTTAAATTTGGTTGTCTCTTAAATGAGTACATCTACCAGTTAGTAACTGCTGAAGAATGTAACATTTTCAGACTGTTTTATGTCTGCATGTGGATGTGTAGGGAATGCTATGCAAGGCTGATTTTATAAACTGCTCCATAAGGTCACTTGCAGGTGTTGAGGTCAGTGTTATTGAATTCCATTTTTATTTTATTTTTGCTTGATTTCAGCAGAACCGTACTTTGAGTTTTGGACATTAGTTACTAGCCTGTGCCAGGTATATAGTAAAATTCTACTGTATATATATTTTTAACTAAAGCACAAAATCCTTGGACATGTGGAATGACTACATTAGAAAAGTATTATTTTTTTAAATTCACTTTCTTCTATTCATGGCTGGGCCATGAACATGAATCCAATTGTGATTCCTGCCTAGAATAGACTCATTAAATCAGTTGCTGAATGGTAAGCCAACACTTAGATAAACCTTATTGATTCAGTGGTTCTATTCGAATTGGTACAAGCAATTGGATTTAGGCCATGGGAAGCCCATGTTAGAGCCTAAACTATTGGTTGTTATTTAAGTTTGTTGAGTTTTGTCAGTTCGGGTTTTACCTGGATCTTAACCTGGTACAGTGGGACCCCCGCATACGCGGGGGATTGATTCCGGGACCCACCACGGCTGGTGAAATCCGTGGATAATAGCAAACACCGCCACCACCGTGCCGGAACCCTCCTCCCACCAACCCACCCTGCCGCCACCATCCGCAGATAATTGAATCAGCAGATGGGGGGGGGCTACTGTATCTTTAAGATAACTATTGTTGGATCTTTTGGTTCAAGATTGGTGTGTGTTAATACTCTTAAAACACTGTATATTATTTAAGTGCCCGAGATATAAAAGTGTGTGTATAGTATAATGAAAAGTAGTTTTCACAAATTTGTTTAAGCTGTGTGAAGTGTGAAATTACTTAAAACCTATCTTTTCAATGCAGAATGGTTTGGAAGTTACCGCTTTCAAAGCCCATATTTAAATATACACAGTGCTAATCCAACAGGTATTACTCTAGTTGAAGAAATTCCATAGATGTGGCAAAATAAGAAAATCACAGTAAATTGTTTAAAATTCTTAGCTTAGGTAAGTACCTGCAAATGTACCAGTATTCTCTCATGAGAAAATGTTTTTGGTACATACAATCCTCCATGTTGCCTAAGTTCACATATGAAATTCTGCATCTATGCAAAATAGTTTTTTGAAAATTTCTAGGACTCAGAAGAGCCTATGGACCTGTGTTGTCTTGCACAGATGGCCATTTGAAGAACCATAGTTACAGGTAAGCAATCTGTTCTTCCACCTCTTTCTCTAAAGTGACAGCTCTTATCTCTTTACAGGGTGCTGATAAGACAGTGAGAGGGCCAGATGGACTAACTGCCTTTGAAGCCACTGACAATCAGGCAATCAAAGCTCTTCTTCAGTGACGGATGGACTGAGATCTAATGTCTCTCCTGTGGCCTCACACTGCTGCCTGTCTATCACTCTTTGTATCTTCCAGCTTCTTCAGCTAAATATTGGAGAGGGAGGAAAAAAATCACAGTAAATCGGACTAGTTAGGTACCTTTATCAGAGAAGAGAACCTGTTTGGGGAGAGTAGAAATCCATATAATTGATGTCTTGTCAGGACTCTGTTCAGGGTACAATCTTCCCCCATTTCTAGCAAAATTGAACCTCTGTTGGGCAAGGGGAGAAGAATGTGGTCTGTCATACAGCCTATTAGCTTCCCTTGTTCTGCTAAGACATGCTGAAAATTTGTGAGATGGATGCTCTGTTCTGTGTATTTCCAACTTATCAAGGCAGTAGTAGCCCAGTGCTGTTATACTGCCATCTACCAGTCAAGGCACTGGGGCAGTTTTTCTGTAGTCCCTTGTGCCTTAGGCAAAATACTTTTGCTTCTAAGGTCCAAGTACTTAACAATTGGATGCCGCACTAACTTGTGACTGCTTGTTTTAATAAGGACCATACAGTAAAAGTAGGGCTACATCTCCAGCAGGGGTACTGAGAGGGTGATCCAAATCATGTTTTTCCCCCCACCATCCAAGGCATTTAGTTGAAAACCAGCCAGATGATACACAATGCCTAGTCCTGGAAAAGAGTTGCTCCTTAAAGGTTTCCAGTTGGAACTTCCTCACCCAGCACATCATAAAATACACTGGAACAAACAGACTGCTCCAGACCTATTGGTGCTAGAGGATGATTGCTTTTCCCTTCATGATTTTGACATAAAACATCTTAACTACTAAAGAAGAAATGGCTCTCAATTTTTCATTTCATTTTCTTAAAGAAGGCAGGAGCTTTCTTTGTCCTAGCTTTAACTTTACCACATTTATCTCATAAGTTGCATGTATTTTTGAAATTATTTCTGTTTCACTGTTATGGCATTGGATCTAAAAAAAATAAATAAAAAAAATAGTGCAGCAGATTGAAGGGTCATGTTCCCAAAGGAAATAATGACATGTTGCATTTACAGCCTGGTAAATGATGTTTGTTTATACAGCTCATTTCACAAATATTCTTCATGATAGCTTTTTAAGGGATATTTCATGCTTAAGGCTTTGTAATATACAAATATGTTGATTTGGGAATGCCAGGGCAAGTAGTACTTGGATAGTCTTATTCAGAAATGTGGATAGGTTTTGTATCATGATGTTAAAAACAGTGAAACCTCTACTGGCTTTTCATCAAACTGTGCAATATTGTGTCTTGATTGTCATCCAGGTAACTGGTGTCCACACATTTCATTGTGTTGAATATACCCTTTTTCATCTTTTAAAGCATTTCATTTGAACTCAAGAATAAAAATAAATATTTACTATAATAGTCTACCAAAATAGAATTAAGAATACATTCTCCATAGGCAATGTGAAATTGTAGGCCAATATTACAACTTAAATTGTATTTTATTTGTCCCTTATTGCCACCCAGAATATCTGTGTTCTACAGCTGTGAGGGGAACAAAGTAAATTCTCTTAAAGGGCAGTCTTAAAAGTAGAACCATGTAATCTATTTTTGGGCTGAAGCAGGAATATGAAGTAGAAATACAAGCTTTGCATGCAGAGTCTGTGTGCGCACACAGGTTCTCTTTTCTGTTCTACACAAGAAGTGTGGTTGAGGAAAAAAAAATCTGATTAAATTTAAAACCAGATGTTGCCGCTTATAGTCGACCTAGTCCACTTGAAATTTCTCCTGATGTGAAATGAAACTATTGTTCAGTTTTAAAGGTGAATTTCTAACTATGCTTCACAGCTGGGTGTTACAAAAGTCTCCTGTAATCCTTCTAATCAATGTAACATTGGATCTTATTTCTAGCAGTTCAGAGTCTATGTACAGAATAGTTATATATACATAAGTACTTGTACTTTAAATCAATCACGTTTCTACAGTTACCAGTATATCTAGGCCACTGGTTTTGTATTAAACATTAAGAAAAGCTAACTGGACTTTTTAAAACTAAGAGATCATGTACTATTGATACCCTGTTTTTCTGAAGAATTTAAAATGGTGGCTGCCAGTGTCTCGTACTGACTCTTAGATGGTGAAAACTCTTATATTGGGAGAGTTCCTTCTCCCAATATAAGATTTCAAGAGTATTCAAAGCTAGATCCATCACCAATATCCCTCCTTGCAGACATATTTTTAAAGAAATGACTTGCAGTCTTAAAGCTTTTTGCTCCCCTTTGTATAGACATTGCTTTCATAACTTAGTTTTTGTTCTTCAGTGCAGTACTAATGGGTTAATTGATCAATAGAAGAAGCTGGTAAGAGTGGAATGTCCTAGTCAAGCAGTTGCAGTGTTGCATGCAAAATCTCAAACGGAACAGTCTTATATTTTATAAATGGAGAAACAATCATATCTTTCTACCCAGTGACAGAAGAAAAGTAGTGCTTTGTGCATTTTGATATTTGACCTTTCCACAATGTAACTATTTGACACAGTTTGGTTTATCATTATCATGGTTCATAGACATCAGATTGCTAAATGATACTGTGTTTGTGTTGCAAGAATGAATGGAATAAACTTGAATTGTGTTATAGAAAATTCTGAAGCTTTATTTACTGTTGTTACCTTTCTTACATTTCTCTCTCTTAATTATATTCCTTAGAGCCATGCTACAGTCCTCTGCTTCTAACTCTTTGCCATGTAATTTAAATTTTGTGTTGAGCTATATCTAGTCAGCTCCTGCTGTCACCTTAAGGCCAGTTAAACTGTCAAATTTTGGAAAATGCCTACCTTAAGTAATTTGAAGGTTGCAACTGTAAATGGAAACTACTTTGGTTTCTAAAGGTGGTATCTGATCATCCTACTGTTGCTGATATAAGAAAAAAATATCTTTCTCTTCGCTTGTTACATAAGGAAAGCAGAAGTCTCCCCCAAGACATTGTTCAAAATAGCTTCTGTCATATTGTGGCTTCCTCAGAAGAATCCTGGAAGATAAATCTTTGTGCTTGCAATCCTTCATTGTTGCCCTAATGTTCACAGCCTACATTTGAATGTATTTGAGTTTGAAGAAGATATGAGTATGAAAATTCCTTAATACATGTATTTACAACATTTGAATTGGTAAATTACCTGTTATTCAACCGTTAAGACAGTTCTGAGCAATTAGCCCAACAACAAAACTTTGTCTTGAGTATGCCTGGGCATTAAGAATGTGCACTTGTTATAAGGTATCTGTAAGCTGGTAAATTGGAGGCATAAATGTATATGCTATTAACCTGTCTTCTACAATCCTTCTATACCCCAATTTGGAGGATTACTCCAAATGAGGGAAAACTGCATATACATTTTGGCATAGTAACATGCAGCTCACATGGGATACCACTTCATATTATGGGTGTGCTTGTTCCCAAATTTCAAATCCTCTCCCAACAGTGCCTATGCAGCCAAATTCATGAAGAGGCCTGATTAAAAGCATTGGGTCATTCTGATAGAGTGGTATGTTATGGTAATACTTGGTGTAGTCACTAGCAGATTCAAATGTATGCATGATCAATTCATATGGATTGAATCTGTGGTTAGTTGCACTTAAATTCCTTTGAAAATAATGAGATTTAATGATAACTAATGTAACTACACACTTATTTACATGTGTCTTGAGTTGGACCCACACACATATCTACAGTACTGTGTTCTAAACAAAATTCTTGTGAGTTTGTGCAAGATGTACTATTTCAGTATTTAAATTTTTAAGAAATGTAGAGAGCAGATATATTTATATTCTGAAATGAGTTTTTCAAAATTTTAGTGGACAAGCCAGTCAGAACAAATGGGATGGGAACACCACTTCAACTCTTTAGCCTTATACTGAAGGTATATGAAGAGTGTATAAGTGTTCAAACTGGTGCTGTATGCATTTCAGTTAGATCATAAATCAGCAGTTCTGTAGGTCCAAAATATGTTCAGCTTTGCCTGAACCATGGTTTGTAATAATATATGGTCAAATGATGTGTGGAATCTTTCCATTTTTTGTGTGTTCTGCCCAGTTTGGCTCAGCCCTTTTCCAAGTTTCCTAAGTCCTCCAAACCATTGAAGACCATGAGAAAGGCTGGTGCAATTCTCCCCTGATCATGGTGGGCTTCATGCTGTGCTGAAGTGAGCTTCCAGTTTCAAAGGATAGCCTGCAAGATCCTAGGAGTTCCAAATAAAATTGTTTTACATTCTGTCAGTGATACTATATAGAGGGAAAACTGGTCACACTACACATTTTCAAAAATGCTACTGTGAGTCATAAACTGCAGAGATGTAGATAGTGCTAGATTACCAGGGCAAACCTCTAGTTCACAGATCAAAGTAAGCCCTCTATTTTATGGCAATCTTCCATGGTAGGACTAGGGCCTCTCTTCATTCTGTAGTGTGGTGGCTTAAGTATAATTTGAAAAGGAATGCTGCGCATTCAATAGGAGTGTTTTAAAAAGCCAAAGAATGGGAAGTATGAATTTTGTTTTCCAGAGAATTGTAAATACAGTACAGTGAATCTTTGAATCTTTTCTGTTGAATGGTTCCCTTGTGTAAATAGCCATATTGTAACAGATGTTTTGAGTAGGTTGCTGTGAATGCTGTCATTCAGCAGAAGTACAGAATTTAGTATTCTTATTTCAGCTTTGCCTGGTTTGTTTGTTTGTTTTGTTTTGTTTAAGAAAGCATGCTTCTATCCCTCAGTGTTACTCTTGCCTCTTGCAGTGAGTGTAATGATGCAAAACAAACCATGTAAGTATGTGTGATGAGTACAAGAATTAGAATTCTACTTTTGGGTGCAGAGTTCTTAAAAAGATTTCAGGATACATAATAGCGTTGAAAGAAGAACAGAAGATAGCCTATGGAAAATCTTATTTGCTGGGAGAACTGCTACATAAAGAAATAGTCGATGGTGAAGAAATGCCTGTTTTCCAGGAAATGCGAGGTAGAATTCTGTTTGTATAATGAGCAGTATTTTGCTCTCCCTTAAAAACGATTCCTCTAGAGTTCAGAGGACCAAATAATTAGCGCCCAGTCAGCCTGACATCAATACTAGGAAAGATTCTAAAGCAGATCATTAAACAGTCAGTAAGCACTTAGAAAGGAATGCCATGATCACTAAAAGTCAACATGGATGTCTTAAAAACAAGTTGTGCCAGACTTCTCTCTCTCTCTCTCTCTCTTTTTTTTTTGGGGGGGGGGGATAGAGTTACAAACTTGATAGATGAAGGGAATGCTGTGGATGTACAGTAGTATATTTTGATTTTGGTAAGGCTTTTGACAAAGTTCCCCGTGACATTCTTGCAAAAAAGTTAGTAACCTGTGGGCTGGACAATGCAACTGTTAGGTGGATTTGTAATTGGTTGACTGACCAAACCCAAAGGGTAGTCACCAATGGCTCCTCTTCATCCTGGAGAGAAGTGACCAGTGGGGTGCCACAGGGTTCTGTCCTGGGCCCAGTGCTTTTCAACATCTTTATCAGTGACTTGGATAAGGGAACAGAGAGTATGCTTACCAAGTTTGCAGATGATACCAAATTAGGAGGGCTAGCTAATACCCCAGAGGACAGGATCAGAATTCAAAATGACATTAACAGTTTAGAAAGCTGGGCCAAAACTAACAAAATGAATTTAAAACAGGGAGAAATGTAGGATACTACATTTAGGCAATAAAAAGGAAATGGACAGATATAGGATTGTTGACACCTGGCTTGATGGCAGTACATGCGAAAGGGATCTAGGAGTCTTAGTGGACCACAAGCTGAACATGAGTCAGCAGCTTAAAAAGCCAATACGCTTCTAGGCTGCATTAATAGGAGTATACTGTAGTGTCTAGATCAAGGGAAGTAATGGTGCCACTCTAATTCTGCTTTGGTCAGACCTCACCTGGACTACTGTGTCCGGGCACCACAATTCAGGAAGGATATTGACAAACTGGAATGTGTCCAGAGGAGGGCGACCAGGATGGAGGGAGTTCTGGAAGCCATGCCCTATGAGGAGTGGCTTGGGGAGCTGGACATGTTTAGTCGAGAAGAGAAGGTTAAGAGGTGACATGATAGCCATGTTTAAATATTTGAAGGGATGTCATACTGAGGAAGAGGCAAGCTTGTTTTCTGCTGCTCCAGAGACTAGGACATGGAGAGATTCCACCTAAACATTAGGAGGAACCTCCTGACCGAGCTGTTTGGAAGTAGAATACACTGGCTTGGAGTGTGGTGGAGTCCCCTTTTTGGAGGTTTTTAAACAGAGGCTGGATGCCCATCTGTGGGGAATGATTTGATTATGTATTCCTGCATGGCAGGGGGTTGTACTGGATGGCCCTTGTGGTCCCTTCCAACTCTATGATTCTGTGTGAAATGGCCTACAATATGGTCTGGAGGTGGTTAAGATTTGTAGAAGCTGATGGGGGAGCACACACTGCCCTGCCTAAATAGAAGTACCTATAGCAATTTCAAATTCATTCAGATCAGGACTGTTTTAAGATAAACCTCTTGAATGTTTAACACAGTCTTCATAGAATAATTTAGTCAGAATGATTCATTGTAGCTACCAACATTAGCACAAGATTGCCAATATTGCATTTTGGCTTATAACTATGTGCTCTTGTGTTTCAATTAAATTTATAAAAAACTTTTTCAAGCACAGCTTCTTATCATTGACAGACCTAATGTTGAATATGCCTCCTCTTATGCAAGAAAAGACACTTCGCTCTTACTTCATAATCCTGAGAGACTGTAAAGCTATGGCACAGTGTAGTTTTATGGCTTTACTTCGTAATGGGAAATAGAGGGTATGTCATTTTATCCTTTGTAAAATCCTGATGAGTTCACTTGTAATTAACCTAACGTGCCCTCAAGTACATGCAGAAACAATAGTAATGATTTCTAGTTTTCTCCCATTTTATGACCCTTACTGGCACTTGGATGCAAAGAACCCATTTTTGCCCTCTTAGTTAAAAATGCTTAAAGAAAGGAGGGAGGCACAGATGTCTAGAAGTAAAAACTGGGTAGTATCTAGTGGGTGTCCCTCTGCTGCATCTATCAGGAGAAATGGGGAGATTTTCAGCCATTTCCATCCCACCTGCAGCCCCTCCCCCTCCCAAACTAAGATGGGAGCATTGAGAATAGTGTGGGAGGTAACATGAGGGGCTACTCAGAGAAGAGGGAGTTGCCAGTCCCTGCTCAGTTCTGCTGGCAATGCTTCTGTCATGGACTGAGACAAAGTAGATAACACACTTTATATTACTAATATACCAGACTGAAAGCTGAGTGTTCTGAGTGAACACAGTAAGGGTTTATTCTCTCACTCTCTCTGGCTTTTCTTCGCAAACGAAGATTCAGGAAGGACTCATCCCGCACTTTCTGCAAGCATGCTGATGACTAAAAAGGCCAATCTGAGATAAACAAGTCCGGTTGCAGAAAGCACAGCAGAAGGTCTCCTTGGGTGATGTTTCTGGGTTGTGATTCTTTCTCTTCAATACTTGTTTAGCGTGTGTTCTCAAATAAGGCTGCAGCATTGTGGATAGTGCATCTCCATGCCTCCTGATGTGAGGCCAGGGTGGACCATTGTTGGTGATCAATTTGGCTGAGCCTGAGATGTTGTTTCAGGGAGTCCTTGTATCGCTTTTTTGGAAGTGCCCCGCTTACGCTGACCCGTGGCAAGTTCACCGTAGAGTAATATTTTGGGGGGAGGCGATGGTCCTCCATCCTAGAAACATGCCCTGCCCAGCACAGCTGTGTTCTCAATATCATGGCCTCAATGCTGGTGATCCCTGCTTGCTCAAGGACAGCAACATTTGTCACATAGTCAGTCCACTGTATATTTAGGATTGTGTGTATATAGCACTGATGAAAATGTTCAAGGAGTCGTAAGTGTTGGCGATAAGTGACCTATGTTTCAGAGCTGTAAAGGAAAATAGACAATACAATGGCTCTATACACACTGATTTTTGTGCTTCGCCTCAGGTGTTAGTTACTCTAGAATCTTTTGTAAAGTCTTCCAAATGCACTATATGCCTTTGCTAGTCTGTGATCAATCTCTTTGTCAGTCTTGGCATCTGAGGAGATGATGCTTCCCAGGTAAGTGAACTGCTGAACGGACTTAAGCATAGATTTGCCGACAGCAATGTGGGGATGATGGTGTTGGTCCTGTGGTGCAGGCTGGTAAAGAACTTCCGTTTTCTTCAGGTTGACTTCCAGCTTATTATAATGCAGTAAAAAAAATATTTCCACCTTAAATACTATTTTTCATTTTCTTAAATGTATACTCAACCTGTAATAATAATAATAATAATACAATAAACCAATGTAGTAACATGATCAAACAATGGAGTGGTAAATAACATTAACAATAAGGAGGTGGCCTCGTTAAAGATGCCCGCAGTGGGCTGTAGCTGGAACAGCCATGTTTTGTGAAGATTCATCTCGTGAATTCTATCCTGCTCACAATGCATCCTGAAATAACACCCCACATTGCTATTTGGGTTGAATTTCTGTGTCTCATTACATGATAGTGGCCATGTGGCTGGGTGGATAATTTAAAAAAAATATATATGGAAAGAACCCTTAGGCTTCATCTGTGATTGCCTGCCCCATTTGTGTTTTTATAATCCATCAAAGCCACTCCTGTTTTAATGATCATGTGACCAAAAAAGGAAGTGGCAAAAAGATTTCAACTTGAAAAAGAACAGGATCAACATGTGAATTGCTCAAGTCTTCATCCTCCTGCCTCCATGTAGGAAACAGAAGGTCAGATGGGAAAAGGGTGGCGGGATGTGTACCTGTGGGTTTAAAGGTTTTTGCTTGTCTCATTCTTGTGTGGGAGAACAAGAAACCACAAACATGTTCACCTTGTTTATGAGATACATTTTGCTGATGAGTTCTTACATTTATGAGAACCATTTTTGAACAAATTGTGCAAAGCTGTGATAATTGTGTTGTTGCATAAACTTTTGAAAATTAGAAGAATCAGATGTTTGTGTCTTTAATTTATCAGTAGTATTGCCTGTGCTGCCTGTATAAGTGCCCTTTGTTTAACCAAGGGAAAAGACTCTCACCTTGCATAGACATCTTGCACAATTTGTAGAATGCTCATTGAAAACAAGGATCCCATGTCTCCTGCTCATTGTGGAGGCAAGAAATTTTGTGTGGGTCAGTGATTTCTCAACAGTCTGTCTTGGCAGGAACAAGTAATTTTGTGAGAATTTGCCATATCCCTAGTATCTGTTATACATCTATAGCAGTGGTTCCCAAACTTTAGTCCTCCAGATGTTTTGGACTTCAGCTCCAAAAACTGGTTGTTGGCCAAGCTGGTTGGGGCTTCTGGGAGCTGGAGTCCAAAACACTTGGAGGATCAAAGTTTGGGAACCACTGCTCTACAGAAAGGAGACTTCTTATTTTGGAATAATATGTGCCTGCCAGAATTCTGTATTTTGACATTTCCAGAGGTCAAGGAACCAGGTTATTTTCATCAAGAGCAGACATGGGAATGTATGGTTCTCAAGTGTTGCTGGACTGCAGCGGCCATCATCTTTCACCATTGGCTGTGCTGGCTAGAGCTGATAACAGCTGCAGTGCAAAAAAAAAAAAAAACATGCTTGGAGTGTCATCCCTTACTAAAGATTGCAGTCCTCACCCTTGAAGAAGGAGCCCTCTAATACTCTTGTGACACTGAAGAATTGGGGATCTGGTTATTTGAATAAGCAGCTAGCCAGCTTCTGTAGCAATGATTGTTTTGTATACTCTTCTTAAACCACCAGCAAAATACCCAATATGCTTTTAGGAATTTACTACAATGGGCTTTTAATGGTGTACTGTTTTGTTGATTTTTGCCTTCTGTCTTTTAGTGGATTTTAAGTGGTTTTCTATAGGTTGTAGAATTGTGTTTTAATCGTAACTTTTATGGATGTTTTATATTTTAATCTGCATTGGTTATAATCTTTTAAAGTTGCCTTGAGCCATAGTATCAGAGAAAAGATGGGATATTAATCAACAGCAACAATAACAGTACCCAGCAACATAAGAGGTGGAAGTCTTATGATGAACACTACAATATCCCCATATGCTGAGCTTTAGCTCCTGTTCCTTCCTCAAAGTAATCAGTAGCAATCATGTGCTCATAAGACAGTAAAACCATATACAGATACGGCACCACAAAGAAGAAAGCATTTCAACATGTTTCAGCAAACATTTTATTCAAAGCGAACCATATGCACATGTGAAATGAAACAATCAGGTCTGGTAAGCCTTGCCTAAGTACTGTAAGCGAAAACATTTTCAGCCTTCTAGAGACCATTTGAAAGGTCCTCCCAAAATGTTTCCAGGGATGATTCTTTTTCTTCCACCAGATCTACGTTTCTTAAATGATTTTTAGTTTGGTGGCCAAATGTATAGAGCTGGTGAGGCAGGCTAATCTGCTTTCCATGTTTTGCTGTTCATACATGCTCAGTAATGGATTCTGGAGGAAGCTGCTCCCCACCTTGTCTTTTGTTGGGTGGCACGCATAGCTATAGTAGGATCGGTTGGCGTGGAATCCCATTCTTTCCCAGCTCAAGCTTTGTTGCATTGTTTACTGCAGACACACTGCTGCAAGTAGTCACAGAGCCTGTGTTTCCTCAGTCCACCTTGTTCATCCTCCCAGTGCTGATTCTGCTGAAAAACCTTCCACCTAGACAAAGGAAAAAGGTTTGGGTGGGCATTAAAAACTTTGTAAAAAGGAGCTTTGTCAGATATGCTTTCACTCAGGGATGACAAGCTGAACATGAGTCAGCACTGTGATGCAGCAGCTAAGAAAGTAAATGTAATTCTAGGCTGCATCAATAGGAATATAGTGTCTGGACTCTAGATCAAGAGAAATAATAGTGGCACTCTATTCTGCTTTGGTCAGACCTCATCTGGAATACTGTGTCCCATTCTGGGCACCCCATTGGCAAGCTGGAAGGTATCCAGAGGAGGGTGACCAAAATGGTGGGAAGTCTGGAAGCCATGGCCTAGGGAGCTGGGTATGTTTAGCCTGGAAAATAGAAGGTTAAGCAGTGACATGATAGCAATGTTTAAATATTTAAAGGGATGTCATATTAAGGATGGAGCAAGCTGGTTTTCTACTGTTCCAGAGACTAAGGCACAGAGCAGTGGACTCAAACTACAGGAAAAGAGTTTCCACCTAAACGTTAGGAAGAACTTCCTGTCAGTAAGGGCTGTTTGGCAGTGGAATGCACTGCCTCATAGTGTGGTGGAGTCTCCTTCTTTGGGGATTTTTAAACAGAGGCTGGATGGCCACCTGTTGTGAATACAGTACTTTGATTGTGTATTCCTGCATGGCAACAGGTTGGAATGGTTGGCCCTTGTGGTCTTTTCACTGGGATTGATGACTACCGCTGTTGCGAGCAGGGCCTCCTATCTGGATAGCTTTTCAGCTATTGAGCAGAGTGCTTGCCTGTCTAGCCTTACTGCTGAAAAAAGCAGTTATCCTGGATTCAGTCTCTTGGTCACACAGGGCAGCAGTGGAGTAAGTGCAGCCTACTGGCCCCGTGTGCCCTCCCAGGACCTCCCAGCAACCCCCCCCTTACAATTATTTTGGCTAAAAGTGTCCAAAATGCACACACTGTGCCCCAAAATGTGGTGTTTAAAAAAAACTGGTGGGAACATGTGGGTCTCCCAAGGTCCCATGAAGATCCAATGTGCCTTCCAACCCCTACCAGTTTTCCAGCCTGCACTCAAATGTGACACAATGTTTTGAAGAATGGGACAAAACAGCAGGAACTGACTTTTCCACTTATTCAGTACTTACTATGATGTTACTCAGGAAGTGTTTCTCCACTTCTAAAACCAAGCCCACATTGCATGAAAGAGTCTGCTCTGGTTGCATAAAGTCCTAAAGAAGTGCTTAACACCCAGCTAAGCTGGAGCAGCCTACCCCACCTAGGCAACCTTCAGATGTGTTGGACTTCATCTCCCATCATGTCTCACCATTTGTCAAGTTGATTGGAGCAAACGGGAGTTGCAGTCCCAGAAAGGTCACTTGGGAAGGCAGAGCTATAGGAAACCCAAACTTGGAACAGACTGCAGCTTCGAATCTTAAATCCAGTTCTCCTTAGTGGTTTGTGCTTATTTACTTGGAGAGGACAGGGAGGTGCCAAGGGTGCCAGCAATGTCCTGGCAGCAAGAGTTAGCTACAGATAGCTCTAGTTAGAAAACTGAAGCTGCAACCCTCTTCCCCATTTAAACTAGGAAAGAGGTTCCATTGAAGGCCTTGGAGGTTACAGTAGGACCCCCATATCTGCTGGAGATTGGTTTGGGGGGGTGGATACGAAAAACCGTGGATAATAAACAGTATTGAATATAATGGGACTTCTGGTTTAAAATACCATAGAGTTGTCTTGGAGGACCCAGAAAATGGCTAGAGAGGACACATTTTCTAGGAAGACTGGTAGGTGTGCTGTTTTGTGTCCAGTGGATAATTGAATCAGAGGAGACGAAGGTCCTACTGTACTTCCAAGTCAGGTTCCTGTGGAACAAGATTAATGAAGCATCCATTTGCTCTTGCTTTCTATAAACTCTTATGGAATGAGGATGAGCACTGTCTCTTGTGTGCCTTAAGTAATCTCAGAAGCGGTCTACCATTTTCTTGAATTCCGGAAAAGAGCCATTGACTTAACGCTGCTCGATCTATATTCCACCATAATCTTGAGATCAAGACAGAGCCTGCGGAGAACTCTCTAGCTACTTGGCCTGTATAAATAATGAGGTGCTTAGGAGGATTTACCAAACAGTTGGCTCACAAATTGGTTATGCTCTCTTGTCTGTTAAGGCACTTTGGGGCTCACTTAACAGACGGGGTGCTTGGGGAGAAGGAGAGGGCTCTCGTGCCTGCTTTGCTGAGCTCAAAAGGTTTCTCTGTCATATGCACTATTCTGAAAGAGGGGTGGGGAACAAAATGCGCTGTAAATTTATGTCAGATGTCCCCTGTGCACCATCAAAAGATGAGCTTTTGTCAACCACATTCTTTCTTAGACTTCCTGGGCCGACCTATAGCATTCTCTCTCTTCTGCACTCTCCTCCTCTCCCTCTTTCTCATTTCCACAGAACTTCATCCCATCTGGGATTTTTTTCCCTCCTCTCTCTCCTAGAGATGTTGAACAGCTGCCTTTAAAAATCATTGTCAGTATGCAAAATTAGTGTGTCATACCTGCTGTGAACAACCAAACAATCTGCCTCTCACGTGGAACAAGCCCTACAGATTCTTTGGCTTAAAAGGTGACAGTTAGGGTAGAAAACAAAAGGAAATGCATTAGACACACAGAACACAAGCCCACACCTTTTGATGCAGTGACAGATTTTTTTTTCCTTTTTGAAACAGCATTTTTTTAAAAAAGAAAATGTAAAATCCTGAAGTGACAGTTATGAAAATCAAAGCTTCTCGGGAAACAGGGAGATGCTTGTGTGCAGTATTCTTTGGCAGCAGCCACAGGATATTCAGCACACACCTAGACTTATCCTTGAACGCAGTTCTTCAAATGCTTTCACTGTTTGGGGGAACCTATGGTCTGCTCACCAAATATCTGTAAGGCTTGAGATCTTCAGAATTTGCTTGTCCTCTGCAGTAAACTCCAGAGTCTACAGAGGCCTAGTTTACCATACCTCTAGCCAGATTACGAACAATTCTCCCTACTTTCCAAAGCCTAGATAAGTTACTTTTTCATTACAATTTCCCAGATACCTCAGGAACCATGCTAGCTAGTGGATTCTGGGAACTGTCATCCAAAAAGTAACTTTTCCAAGCTCTTCTCCAATCCTACTCCTTTGCCTGGTAGGGGATTTCAACCTTACAGATATTTGGCAAACTATATCTGGACAATCTTGTCCTTTGGCTCCCATGCACGTCACAGTGGGGGGGGGGGAATCTAAAAGAGAGTCTTTGTAGAGTTCATATATATTGAAGGTTGATGACTGACTACTGTTTTAATTAGTAAACTACTCTGGCAGGCCTCCTCTTTTTTTGCGGGGTGTGTGTCTAAAAATCAAATGGTAGAAGAAGAATCTCCCCCACCTAAAAAAACAAATAAAAACCATCCCAACTTGATCAAAGTGTTTGTCACCATCATGTCTTGAGTTGTGATGGTGCACATCAGAGCTGGCCTGGCAGGTGTATTGCTAAACCTATATTGGAGTATGTCTGTAATCTGTACTGTTTTTAATAATTTGTGAGCTGTGTTGAGTCTCAGTATTGGGTGGGGGGAGGAAGGCCAGGATATAAATTGCATGCCTTCCGACATTTCACAGATGAAAAGGTCATGTGTGGCCAAGCAACATCAGACTGTGGTCAAGAGGGCATTATTAATGAGGAGGAGTTCACAAGCTAGGAGAGGCTGCAGCATGAGCTTTTGCCTAATTCTACTTGAAAGAACTCTGCCCCTCTTCTCCCACCCACCAATTAATTGAGTGCAAACTACTTTTGCACTGTGAAATCATTTTGCAGCAACTGAAGTAAGCTGAGGACAAAGGGGAAAAGTGGGAAGAGAACAGAGAAACTGGGACATTTTAATAAAAAGTAGCTAAAAAGTGAGAGGACAAAGAATTGAGACTCTTCCTCTCAAATTGGGACAGCTGGAGTTTATGAAATTAAAATCATCATTATTATTTTAGCTTCTCTCTGCAGGAAACTAGGAAGGGATGCCAGCTTGTCCTTAACTTCAGGCAGTAAAATAACATGGCCCAGGTGTGTGTGTGTGTGTCCATGAGTAAAGAGGGCCTTCACAATTTTTATAAGCAACGTCACATTTTGGGGGCGTGTGGCTATAAAATCAGCAATATCAGCAGATTTAGGAAGCCTGTATGACAGATAATAATTTCACAGCTGCACATCAAACACCTCCCACTGCACAAACTTAACAAAAGCTCCTGGATGGGTGGATCTCCTTTGTGCTCTTCTCCCTGAACAAAAGAGGATGACATTCAACTAGCAGTGATGGAGTTGTCACTTGTCAGTTTCCTTCTTACAATAAACTTTAATGTCACATTAAAGCAGTTTGACTCACTGGCAACAGTGTCCTGCTTTTAATAGACTGATAGTGTCCCAGTTTTATTAGATAAGTAGGTAGGTGAGATCCAGTGTGGTATAGTGGTTTGAGTGTTGAACTAGGTTCTGGGAGACCAAGGTTTGAATCCCTGCTCAGCCATGGGATTCTACTGGATGACCTTGGGCAAGTCACACTTTCAGGGCCTTAAAGAAAGACAATGGTAAACCTCCTTTCAATAATTTCCCCTAATTAAACCCTATGTTAGGGTTGCTGTAAGCCGCATAACAACAACAACAGCTCCAAGCCAGATATAAAATAGTTTGTGTACTCAGCACTCAAAAGATTTCTGATTGAGAAATTTAGAACAACAAAAACAGGTTGGGGGATCTTGGAGCTCTGGTGAAAAGCAAAGAAAGTACATCCCGCAAGCCCAGCAGAACACTTGGTCTGTATGCTGAGGCCCCATAGTCAGTACCTGGCCTCAGTAGGCATGGCTTGGAAGAACTGTCTAAAACACTGGAGAGTAGTCAGTAGTGAGCTAGATAGACCAATGAACTAAACTGGCATAAGGCAGTTTCTTATTTTCATGTTTTTATTTTTGTGTTATAGTTTTCACTGGTGAATATTACTGCTTACATGATCCATTGGGGTCATGGCTATTTCCTTCTAGACAAGAACAATTCCTTTTCCTCTTGTTTCCCCTCCTAAGGCAGTCTTCACTAAGCCAGCACCAACCAGATGTATTGGACTATATTTCCCATCATCCTCAGCCCACATGGTTATTGCTGTCTGGTGGGAATTACATGTCAATACATTTACATTTACAATTGCATTTCAATACATTTGGATGGCAACAGACGGCTGTTTATTCTAAGGTTTCAAAAGCAGATGGGTAGGGGTTATCTTAAAGTTGTTTTTTTTTTTTTTTAACCAACTGGAATAATCAATTAACAGTCATGTAAGGCTATTTTGTTGTTGTATGCCTTCAAGTCATTTCTGACTTGTGGCAACCCTAAGGCGAACCTATCATGGGGTTTTCTTGGCAGGATTTGTTTCAGGCTAATACTGGAACATTAAACCAGTATGTTCTCTATACTGCATAAGAATGGCTGGATGTGACATCTGAGAAAAGTATAGAATTAGGGATGCTTGCAGAGCTTTACTGTTTCCAGTTGTTATTCTAAATGTCCTGCTAAGGAACTGTTTATAGTGAGTCAAACCCTGGTCCTCTGGCCAAGTATCATCAACTTTGACTGATACCAATTTGCTTGTTTTAGCCACGATTCTTTCTTAGCCCTAGCAGGAAACCCCTGGCAATGTCTGGTGGTACGATATTATCAGCATCAGCATCTTTTATTTCTATAGTGCCATTAATGTACATGGTGCTTTACAAGAAAAAGAACAAAACAGTTCCCTGCCCTCAAGCTTACAATCTAATGAAGACATGATACAAATGGAAAGGGGATGGCAGTAGGGGAAGGGATTAAGTCTAGCATTCTAGCAACAACTATACCCATAAGACAGTTTAAAACATGAACACCAATAAAGAATACATCATCTGTTAAAAAACCATTAACATCAGTTAAAAAGGCATATATATGAAAAACAATCTATTCATAATTTTAAAACTCATATTTTAAAAAACCACCTGGATAGGCCTGCCAGAAGAGGTTGGTCTGAGTTGTTTAAAATTCAAACAGCTGTTGAATCTCTTCCAGTAGGTCAGTTCACAATTTGGGGGCAGCTGAAGAAAAAGTCCTCCAGTAAATAGTTGCTAGCCTACTTCTGGCTGACTGAAATATGTGGCAGCACAGTTCTTGAAAGTTTAAATATGCATTTTGAGAAGAACATATCATTTAAATATGCACATCTGTGAGAAAATATGCATTTACATATGTATTCTGAGACTTTAAAAAAGAAATCAACTATCATCACCACTCGTCTTTTTATCCCCTCTTTTTCTGCAAGAGCAGGCCCAAATCCACACTACACAAATAATCCAGTTTGAAATGGAATTATTTGCTATGGCTCCTTCCTACTGAATCCTGGGATTTGTAATTTTATAAGGTCTTTAGCCTTCTCTCCCAAAGAGTGCTGGTCCATAGTCAAACTACAAACCCCAGAATTCCATAGGAAGCAGCCATGGCAAATAAACAGGTTTCAAATTAGATTATTTGTGTAGTGTAGATCTGCAGAACTCAAAGTGGCTTACTGATTAAAGCGTATGCAATATAGCTAAAACATTAAAAGCCAACATCAAAATGTAATTAAACTGTCAGTAGTATTTAAAACGTTTAGAAATAATTTAAAATGCAGTTTAAAACAGTGTGATTAAAAGCTGTATAGCATTCTTTTTAAACCTTCTCCCCTTTAAAACATTCAGTCCTCCAAAGTCTGTTGGAATAAAAGAGTCCTTTGCCTGCTGACAGAAGAACAGCAAGGAGGGGAGCATTCTGGCCTAGCTTGGAAGACAGTTCCAAAGTTTAGGACACCCAGGAAGGCCCTCTCTTGTGTCCCCACCAGATGTGTCTTTGAGGTTACACCCACCCAGGGCCACCAAGAGTTTTTTCCCCCTTCAGGTGTGGGATCTGGAAGTTAGCTCTTCCCCTCAGGATCCCTCTGGTCTTACTGGGGAGTGGTGGGACACAGCAACCCATAACCAGCACCACCTCCCCCACAGCCTTCTGCCCAATTTCCCTCTTTAACCTGCACCCAGAGGATGCCCCCTTACTGGATAATCAAGACCACCCAGGAGATTTTGGGAGCCAATCTAGGAGGCAGAAGTGCTGATGAAGAAGTGGCAGAGTTTCTCAACTGGACCATGAGGCATGGCTGTTGCTCTTCTTCCTCATCCTCTTCCAAGCTGCTGAGGCCACAGTGGGCTGATCACCTGCAGGTTTCTGTTGCCAGCTACCGCTACTGCTGTCAGAAGTCTTGCATTTTGCATGTAGCTTCATCTGATGCTAGAGCCACCACTGCTCCTTCTTTTTTTTTCTTTTTTTGGTACTGAGAATGACAAAAAACGTATGCAACTTAGTTCCCCGGCCCTTTGAGGATTGTCAGACCCTTGTTATTTGTACTAGTTTCTCCCCGCCACCACCATCCGCCCTGTACTCATTGACCGCATACCCTCCAACTCTCCCGATTTGGCAGGGACAGTCCCGATTAATCCTCTTGTCATCCCATTTTTCCAGCTGCTTTTAAAATGTCCTCTTCTCACTTTCTCATTTGTCTTCAGCTTACTTGAATTGGTTCAAAAGGCAAAAGTGGTTTGCACTCAACCGGGGGTGGGGGGAAGAGGGGCAGAAATTTTCCCTTCCCAGTAGGCCCAGGCAAAAGCAAACTGCTGTAGTCTCTCCTAGCATGTGTGTTTTTCGTCATGAATAATTTTTGCCATCTTGACCACATTCTGACATAGCTTGGCCACACATGTCCTGATTTTCACCTATGAAAACCAGGACATATTGCTGCTGTGGCTGTAATTGAAATAACTTTTGAAGCTATTGAGGGTTTGGTTCAGCACATGTCTACACACATGCATCCACCTGAATGTGTTTGTTTTCATTCAACTATTCAATGAGCTGGCTTTGATGGGAAATGGGAAGGCCCATATATAAATTCCGAGCTTGTCACCATGTGCTGGAGTGTTCCCTCCTTAGAGGACAGCTGTGACTGAATGTAAATTTCCAGATGGCATTTTCCCCAGGAGCGGCACTGAGAACCAATTAATAATTTCATGGTCATTTAGGCAGAAAACCATCACCTTTTTAAAAAGGATTCCAACTCGATTGTTCTTAACTTCAGAGAGTTGTGGCTTACAGGGTGAGCAAATAACATTGAGAAAGAATTCAGCTGAGCTTGAAATAGACGGTGCTGAAGAAACAATGCGAGATCTTCTTCTGAGGAAATTCTCTTGAGTGCAGAAAGGTTATGCACAATGTTTCATAGAGCTTTAAAGCTCTTTCTCTGTGTTGTTGATATCTGGCTTTTTTTTACCTCTGTGTGTTCTTAAAAAAAAAAAACACCCTTAACATTATTAAAGTTGTTAACCATTACAGTAGCTTATGGTAAACTTTATCAGTGCTACAGTACAAAATTTGATAAATTTACCCTTTTATTTTCCTTTAAAGCAGGGTTGGGGAAGTGGTGTCCCACCCAATGTTGTTGAACTGCAACTCCTATGACACCATGTTTGCTGGGCATGATAGGAACTTGAGTTCAATTGGAGGTAAAGAGTAAACATTCATAGGTTTGGACTGTAAGCGTTGGCAAAGATTTGAAGTATGGTGTTTGCATGGCAGGAAACTGGCCTACATGGGTCCTTTTCACATTTTCTGGCCTACAACTCCCAACAGCCCATGGTTGAGCCCCAGGTTGAGGAAGGCTGCTCTAAAGCTGAGTCTGGCAAACCACAGCCCTCCAACTAAATTACTGTACATTGGTAATCAGTTCAGTAGGATGTGCTTTGATTTCTGTCAGTTCCATGGGACAGACTCCCTAGTAAATGAGTCTGAAGATTGCAGCAAAAGCAATTTCCATTGAACTATTTTTCATGTGAAAAAGTTAAAACATTTTTATGCACCCTATCGCAAGGGTGGAGAACTTCTTCAGCCCAAGAGCTGAATCCATTTTTGGAGATGTTCTCAGAGGCCTGTTCCAGTGGTGTTTAGAGCCCAAGGCAGCTCTTACTTCCAATAGTTAAGCTTCAAGAGAGGAATTTCAATCTTTTAGATTAGGGGGGGGGGACATTAAAATGTTGGGAAACCACTAAATGCTGGTCTCATGAGAAAGGAAATGTGGCCATCAGAGGAACCTCAGAGAAGTGGATTTGCTCCCAGGTTCATGTGGGATCTGTGTTGATTCCAGTTGTTGTTCTGTGCCTTCAAGTAATTTCTGACTTATGGCAATCCTAAGAGGTGAACCTATCATGGAGGTTTCTTGGCAAAATTGGTTTAGAGAGGATTTGCCTTTACATTTCTCTGAGGCTGAGGGAGTGTGACTTGCCCAAGGTCACTCAGTAGGTTTCCATAGCTGAGTGGGGAGTTGAACACTCGTCCTGAGTCATATTCCAAAGCTCAAACCATTTCACCACGTTGGAATCTATCTAGATTCCAGTCTAGAGCCTAAATCTACTCCAGGAATCCAGATTTTGGCACCTACAATACGGAAGAAGCTTCTGAGAAGATGGAAGACCTGTTTGTTTTCAAGACTGTCTAGTCTGAGCTACTGATTATATCATATATCACACAGAGTATATACAGAGAATTATCTCTCTATGGCTAGAATCCTCTTGGTGACAATATATGCTAGCATAACTGGGGTCACACTATCATAAGTAAAAAAAAATTTCAGTGTTGTGCAAGGAGGTATCCACTACCTCCCTATGCAACTATTTCCCCCTGGTTATGTAATGGCCACTGGCCAGCATGAGGTGCAGCTCTCCCTATAAACAAATGTCCACTAACTGGTTGGGGAACTGCAGTACAAAACTATGTGGCACCATCAACCAGCTGGTAGCAATCACACTCCTGAACTTCCATGGGAGTACACTGGTGGAACTTAACCTGTCAGTGTTAAATGGGATTTTGACCCTAACATACCATTAATTTTTTTGTGCTTAATTGCCTCCCACCAAAATCTATTGAGTTTAAAAATTCTTATACAGTACTTCCATCCTGCAGAGTAGCTAAGGCTGTGACTTGATGTAAGGCAGATTTGTGTATTTCTACCACATCCACTATGGGGACATGTGAAAAGAATCACACTTCAATGGTTTTTGAAGTCTTTAACTAAGCTGCACCTCCCAAGTAAAAAATGAAAATGGGTGCAAAATCAGACATCTATACATTTCTGGGCTATTCCATTAAAAGAAAAGAAGTTGCCTTTGACAATATGTTTGAGAGAATGTGGAAAATGTGCAAAAAAAACTCACAACCCACTCCATACATGTCTAATGGGCACAAATAAACTATAGTCAATGTGGGGGTCTATGAATGCACCCATTTGAAAAATACACACAAACACATGTGTGGAATGGACTTGGAGGTAGGAAGAGGAGGAAAGCCATGGAAACAATGTGTCTGCCCCTTGTCCATAAGCTTTCTTTTCTTTTCTTTTCTTTTTTGCTTTCTTTTTGTGAGCTCATTTTCAAATTTTGATTTCCTCTCCATTGCCTGCCTTTTGACAGCTACAGGCCGTCTCAGATCACAGACTCAGATCTGCCTTTAATATGAATTACACTGTTCATTATAGCAGAATGACTGAAATATGGTAGAGTGAGACACCCATACAGCGCTAATACTGTGAGGGAAAATTACTAGTAACACGGTTGAAAAAATAATAAAGTGCTGATGATATTGAGTTGATACGAAATCAGGTGTTGAAATGGAAATCTTTGCAGGTTCTGTCACACTGGGAAGATCTTCATTTAATCTTATATTCATAGGAGATACATCCCCTATTCATATATAGCAGCCAACAGGAAAAAGTATGTATGGAAATGGAAGGCAAAGAGGGTCCCGTTCCTCTCCACTACAGTGCCCTTGCTAATGAACTTTGGGTTTACACTGCTGGATGAGTTCTGCACCAAAGAACTTTAACTAGTTTGCTATAAAGTGACAACAGCACTTGAAGAGCTTCCTGAGCCTTGTTTGTGCTGTTACTCAGGAGAGACGGACAGACAAATAAGCTTACGCTTGAGGACTTTAATTAAAAAAACCCACCAGTTTTGCATTATCATTATCATTGAAGTGGATGATATTTTTCATTCGGCTTTAACATATTAGTTCTTTCTCTCTTGCCATTTTAAAGCAGATCAATTAAATACCAATGTAAACACTATTTAAAAAAAAAAAACCAGTGTGAGTTATGGGATTGTGTGATTTTATAAAGCTGCAAATGAAGCGTGTAGCATTTATCTTTTTAAAGTTACTAAAAAAATTTGATTTTAGTTACTTTTAAGGAATGGGAAAATAAAGACTTGGAGTTGTTGTTGTTTTTAAGTGCATATAATTGTAATGAGATCTAGTGTGACATAGTGGTTTGGGTGATAAAGTAGGGCTCCAGGAGACCAGGTTTTGAATCTCCATTCAGCTGTGGAAACCCACTGTGGGGCCAGTTCCAGAGGGTAGCATAGGGGAATTCCTGTTCAGTCCCATGGTCATTACACTCTCAGGTACCACAGTGTTCCATCTCGTCCCTCATGCTGTTCAATACCTATCTGAACCCACGGGGGAGATCACAAGAGGTGGAGTATGCTGATGACACCCAGTTCTCCTCTTTGTCATTGAAGTTAGCTGGGCAGTGCAGGTCATTGGGTGCTGCAAAGGGCTGGATGAGGGCCAATAAACTGAAATTAAATCCTGATGATACAGATCCACTGTGGATTACTGGTCTGGGGGTCCTGGAATTGGATAGCCTACCTGCACTCCCCCTGAAGTAGCATGCACCTAGCTTAAGCATACTCTTAGACCATCTAGCCCGTCTTCCTCACCAAAGACCCAGATGAAATCAGAATGCTTGGAACCATCTTCAACTGGTCTATCAACCACTATCTTTCTTGGACAGGGATAACATGGGGCTTGTTTACACTGGCCAAATACCCTGGCTTGCTCCTGTTCCAGAGCCCTGTAGTTCAAATGATGCAGAGCATTTACCCTGATCTGCCCCTGGGCAGTCTGAACAAACCCTGGGGTAGATACAGGGCTAGAACAGGGTCAAGCTGGGATAAGGCCCTTTACTGAATTTTAAGAAAATACTCAGTTTAATCTGGTAGCATCGGACCAGGCACCACATGTCCACAGGAGCCCATCCCAGAATGTAATTTTGCGCCACCAGCTCCCTGGCTCTCCAGAAGCCAGGTAGGGGTCCTGAAGCATGTGACCAAAGCTGGTCACATGCAGAGGGCCTCAGTCACATGTTGTGGGACCCCTGCCCAGCTTCTGTGTTAATGAGAAAGTGGTGGCTGCAGGAGCAGCTTCAGCAGTGGGCTGGCATTCTGTTTGGATTCGGGCCTGTTTTCTGCAGGTGATGGGGTGGGGGGAGGGACTGGCCAGCTGCAGGTGCAGGATATGCCAGCAGACAGCCAGCGAATCCTGCCTAGCATAGATGAGCCCTTAGAGTAGTTCATGCACTGGTAACTTCCCAATTGGATTACTGCAAGGTAGTATATGTGGGGCTGACTTCAGGCTAACAGAGCAGACATCATCATCATCATCATCATCATCATCGTCGTCATCTTTACTTCCTACCCGCCTGTCCCTGTGGATTGTGGTAGTAGGAAACAACAAATTAAAATTCAGCAACAAATGGACACATAATACAATTAAAAACATAAACACCAATTACAAATACATAATCAGTTAAAAGAGCATAACGTCGGTTAAAAAGCACATATATTAAAAACAATTGATTCATAATTTAAAAACCATCTGGACAAAAGCAGATAGAAAACAAAGGTATCCTATAACACCTTTGGGACTAACTAGAAAGAAGAAACTTCTAACATAAGCTTTTGTGGGCACAGTCCATTTCATCAGATGCACTCAGGACTTTATCAGACACACAAAAATGACGTCATAAAGACACCACATAAACGTGAAAGGTGCGCATATCAGATGACATCGCCATAAGCTTTTTTTATTTTTTTAATTTTATTTATTTATTTATACCCCACTCTTCAGCCACAAGGCTATCAGAGCGGCTTACAAATTGTTTTAAGCAATAGCAAATTTACACATCTACACTGCATTAAGCAGTTTCCAATGTGTGTTAGCTAATTGCCCCCACAAGCTGGGTTCTCATTTTACCGACCTACGAAAGGATGGAAGGCTGAGTGAACCTTGGAGCCCGCTGGAATCGAACTTGCAAGGTGGTGACTTGCAGTACTGGCATTTAACCACTGCACCACCAGGAGACAGCCCAAGCTGTCAATAGATTGGCTGTGGTGATAGTTTGCCAGTGTTGCCAGCATATAAAACCTCTCACCAATGTCTTCTCATCATTCCAGAGTCAATGGCTGGTCCGGCCAGAACACTTCCAGGGGGGATCATGACATCCAGGTAGGACACACACTTTTTATGACCCTCCCCAGTTTACTTGGGACTTTTATAGTGTGTTTATGTGTTTTTAAAAACTTTTACTTTGTTATTTTTGTTTTTATTTTTGCATTTCCTGCACTATGTATTCTTGTGAGAATCCATGGGATTTCAATAGAGAAAGTGAACAGAGCTCTGTTCACTCCTCATTCATTGCTAGGGAAGCCTTTTCGCATGGATAGGAGGTAAGTGTGGTATGGGGAGTTCTTTTGCCGGCATAAAAACGGCAGAAGTTATGCTGGCAAAAGAATGGGTTTGGGGAGGTGGTCTAATAAAGTCCTCAGATTCATCAGATGTGTCCTCAAAAACTTATGCTAGATTTTTTTTCTTCCCACTTATTCTGGACCCCTTTATTTCTTTTAATGCTCAAACAGGCTAACAATGCTATCTCTTTGAACGACGGTAGACGAAATGAAAATGTACAATGTGGTTTAAGCCTACAAGGCTGCTGAACATTCTTATCTGGCCCCATTTTGGAAGTCTTTTGAAAGGCCCATACATATTAACTAGTTGTACTGGATGAAAGAGATAAAGTGGAAAGAAATGAGGTGCTAAGTAAGCAGGAGAGTTTGATCATGCTTCTTATAACAGAGATTCGGGTATAAGAACCAAGGCCATAGCCTCCAACTGTCCCAATTTAGCAGCAGCACTCCCAATTAACCCTCTGTCTTCCCACTTTTCCCCTGCTTTAAAATGTCCCTGTTTCTATTTTCCCCTTTCTCCCTTTGTGCTCAGCTTACTTCAGTGGTGACCAACTGAGTTCCAAGTGCAAAAGTAGTTTGTGCTCAGTTAACTTAGTGGAGGGAAGAATCTTGCTTCTTCCCAGTTGGCTCAGGTAAAAGCAAACTGCTGCAGCCTTTCCTAACGTGTCCATTCTTCCTCCTTAGGAACTTTTGCCATCCTGACCACCCTCTGATGTCTCTTGACCACACATGTCCCCATTTTCACCTGTGAAATGTTGGAAGGTGTGCAAAGGAGATGATGAAACTGAATGTGTTATATTTAAATAAGCATGTTTTTAAAGTGCCAGTCTCCACTATGGGGTCACTAAACAAAAGAAGGACCAAAGTGAACAGGGGAGCCAGCTTGGGGGAGTGGTTTGAGCGTTGGATGTCAAATTTGGAGACCAGAGTTCAAATCCCCACTTGGCCATGCAAATCCATTGGGTGGCCTTGGGCAAGTCACACTGTTTCAGAGTCAGAGGATGGCAAAGACAAACCCCCTCTGAACAAATCTTGCCAAGAAAACCCTATGATAGGGTTGCCATAAGTCGGATATGACTGAAGGCACACAATGACCACGGTGAACAGGAGGTGGAATTTAATGCTTTTCTGATCAAAGCAAACCATACTGTATGCTTAGCTCTTGCATCCAAACACTTCTCACTGCCAGGCAGCTGTCAAGCCTGAGGAAGTCCCCTGCTGCTCCCGTGTACCCATGGGTAGGGGAGAGGTTGTTCAGACCATAAAGAAGCAGGTGATCTCAGCTTGATTGTGGGGGAAGAAATGAGGGTGCACTCTCAAATGGAATGCACCAACCTTTTCCTCCCCCCCCCCCACCTTAAAGCAGCCAGATCATCATGGTGTGAATCAGCTCCCACACCCCGCACCCAACAATCTTTCCTCCCCACTGATACATGACAGTAGCAGGGATGCCTCCTGACAGGCATCTGGTGCGGGAGGTTTTTGGATGGAGCACAAGGACAAGTGAATAGTTCTGTGTGCCCTGTCCAAAATGGGATATGAGCGTGCATAAACTGCCCTTACACACATGTAACTCACTAACAATATGGCAGCTCCTATCTGATCTTACACTTTGCATTGGGAGGAAAGTCGCCATCATTGTGATTGAGACTCCTTGACTTCATTTTTACTCCAAAGCAAATATTTAC
Organism: Gambelia wislizenii; assembly: GCA_030847615.1. Classification (NCBI taxonomy): domain Eukaryota; kingdom Metazoa; phylum Chordata; class Lepidosauria; order Squamata; family Crotaphytidae; genus Gambelia; species Gambelia wislizenii. Next base: position 240,506,355 of record JAUMIR010000005.1, read on the forward strand.
ATTTTTTTTAAAAAAAATAAATGCTCACATTAAATTCAGTCACATATTTAATCTAAGTTCTAGTTTGGCCTTAAGATATAACACATAGCCACAAATCTTCCCCTTTCTTGTGATGATACAGATTCACCAGAGAGCAGAAGGACTCAGGTTTTAAATTGGCAGCTATCACCACAGTTTGCTCTCAAAAAGCCCGTGGTTTTGTCAAGTGGGTGTATCCACATTGACAGTTATAGCAGTTTCATGTCACTTCAGCTGTTATGGGTATGGAATTCTGGTATTTGTAGTGTGGTGAGTACACAGAATTCCCTGACAGAGAACTCTAAAAGGGCAGTTCAGGGGGATGCACTAAAGCAGTGCTTCTCCAACTGGTTCTTCAGATTTTTGGGGACTTTGTTTCTCAGAATTCTTGACCATTGGTTTTGCAGGCTGGGACTTCTGGGAGTTCAAGCCCCAAACCCCAAAGACTGAGAAGCACTGCAGTAGAGAATTCGAAATACCTACATGTCCCAAGATTCCATAGGATTGGACTGCAGCAGTTAAAGTGATTTGAACCTGCTATAATTGTGCGGTGTGGATAAACCCAAATTCATATGAACCCACTGAAGCACATTGCAGATACAGGTCTGAAGCATGCCTTTTCAGTTTTTTAAAGAATCCCTGACAGTACATGAAGATGATTTTTTTTTTTAACAAATAGCCTTACCTTGAATTTTTCCACTAGCGCACTTTAGTACCTCGAATGAGGTTTTACTTGCTGAAAAACATTACTTTTCTTTCATAGACATGAGAGTTCACAACAGGGAAGGAGATTCTTTTGCCAGGAATCAATGCTTGTGAGTAAATAGCTATTTAATGATAAAATAAATGCTAATGGGATGCTGCTTTGGAGATCTCAGTTGGTAAATAAAATTAGGCTTAATTAGAGCTGTCATTTCATGAAAAGGGTTGAATGTTGGGGAAGTCAATAAGGATATGCACCAGAACTCTATATCTTTTACTTAACATAACTTTATGTATACTTAGCTACAGTGGCAGAGGCGCTAAGAAACCATGTTAGTGTATTGGTAAGAGGAGTATCAAGACACTGGAAAGAGTTCCCCCATGTGCATTGGTGGGCGATGCACATCAGGCACTTGCTGGCTCATCTGTGTAGTAATGTAACAGTAGCTCTCTACTGCTAGGGGACTTAGGCAGCTGGGTATGCTTAGCCTGGAAAAAAGAAAGCTAAGAGGTGATATGATAGCCATGTTTAAATATATGAAGGGACATCATATTGAAGAGACTAGGACATGGAGCAATGGACTCAAATGATAGGAAAAGAGATTCCACATAAACATTAGGAAGAACTTCCTGACAGTAAGAGCTGTTAAGCAGTGGAACGCACTGCCTCGTAGTGTGGTGGAATCTCCTTTTTTGAAGGTTTTTTAAAAAAGGCTGGATGGCCATCTGTCAGGAATGCTTTGATTGGGTATTCCTGCATGGCAGGGGTTGGCCCTTGTGGTTTCTTCCAACTCTATGATTCTACTGGGCATGGACATTATGAAACTGCCCAATTCGCATACATAAGTTCATACAAAAATGTAAGTCTCCATAAGATTCTGACCACTGCCTCCTTCACATTCTTTTCTTTGACTTTTAAGCATGGTCATGTGTTCTACTTTACTGAGAACAGTCCTCTGCTTGAAGAGTTGTACAGAGCAATGCCAGTCCAATTCCAGTTGTGTAGTCCAATTCCAATCCACAGTGCAGTTCAAGCAACTCAAAATATAAAAGCAGAGCATAGGACCTGTGAAACTGAGCAGAAACACTTAGCACCTGAACAACAATCTGAGCAGGGATACAGGTGAGCTGTATCCCATTTCTCTTTCAGTTATGGTAATTCTTCCTGAACTTCTCTCTCTCTCTGGCTTTTCTTCGCAAACAAAGATTGAGGAAGGACTCATCCCGCGCTTTCTGCAAGCGTGCTGATGACTAAAAAGGCCAATCCGAGATTCCTGAACTAGTACTGAGACATTTGTGTCATCAGATACAAATATTCTGCAAATCTCTGTCCCCTTTTCCTGGTTCATCGTGATGCATTTCCTCTTTTTTGGCCATGTTGGCTGGAAGACTCTGAGGGATGTAGTCCAAAAAAAATAGTTTTTTTAGGATCTGGTTTTTCAGGCTCTCAAAACATAATTGGAAGCAATCAAGAAATCAAAGCTCAGGTAAAATTTATTTTGCAAAAGTTTTAAACATTTTATTTTGAGAAATAAAAACTTCTTTTACACATCCTTTCTCTCTCTCTCTCTCTCTCTCTCACACACACACACACAGATAGAGTGTCTCACATCAGGTTCATTAATGTTTCCAGTCACATCTGCTTCCCCCACTTTTTTTTTTTTTAATTAAACTTGGAAGTTAGCACAGTTGTATTTAATGGGTCTTACTCTATGGAAAGCACCCTTAAGATTTCAGCCTCAGCTACTTGATTGCCTGTTATACTTCCCCTGCTATATTGATCCACCAGAGTTCTGTTTGGTATCATTTCTGACTTTTCCCTCTTCTGGAAAACAAATTAACTTTTTTTGGCTTGCATGCATGTGTGTCTGTGTGTGTATGTGTATACCTCCACCCTGCACACACACCATGTGCTTGTCTCTTTTCTATGGATGAGAGAGTTGTAAGCAGAGAACAAATCCGCAGAAACTAGACCCAAGAGGCTTGTATTCATCACTAGAGGTCATTTCAGCAAATCTTCCTCCTACAATCCATCCTGGGATTTCTATATCTGGCTTGTTCCTACTCCCGTCATTCAGCATGAGCTGCAATCTGATCGGCAGCAGAAAACTACCCCTTGTCAGACCTTCCTTCCCTAACTAGAGGAGTTGCCAATTATCAGTGTGAGTAAAATACCTCCCCTCCCCTACCCCAATTGCAATATTCCTTTCAGTACAAATCAATTACCAGTTCTGCATTGCCTCCTGAGCTGTAATTTTGGTTGTGCTGGGCTAGCTTGACACCACCATCCCTTTGAAAAACAACAAGCCTGCGGGCTGCTGAGTTTTCCAGCTACTTAAAATTCCACCTGCTTGCCAGTGCCTGCAGAACCATGATCACTTTATCAGCTGCTTTTGCCCCACAGCTGAGAGGCCCTATAAATTGCCCAGAAGAGGACAAATCCTAAACAGAAAGGTATACATATGCAACAAGATTGGGTCATTTATCAACAGAATTATCCCTGCTGAAAAATATTGCTCCCTCAGACTATGGAAGGGCACTGTCTTCCTTTCTAGACATCAGAGTTGCATCTTCTAACTGATAACTGAATAGTAAAAGGTGCTTGAATTCTCACTGCTCACCCTAGAGGCACCAAGGAGAGACCCCCCCCCCTTTTGCAGGATATGGTCTGGCAAATTGTGCTTCTAACTTGGTAAGAGCAATGGGGAAGCAAGGCGTGATGCCCATTTTAATTCAGAGCAGCAAAGCAGAGCTGGCTTGGATGATGTGGCCTCCCTGGCATAACACGAAGTGATTTGCATGGATACCAGGCTTAGCACCAGGATGAACAAGTGTGACTCTCCAAATGATTATGGTCTACATCAGCCTTAGGCAGCACAGCCATTCGGGGTGTAATTGTTCATAAGTTTCATTTGTGCAAATAAGAATGAATAATTCTACCATTTTTTCCTCATCACTGTTGAAATGTTGTCAAAGACTATGCAGTTTTCAAAGGCTGTTCATAATTCAGAACTTATTTTTTTGCAAAAAATTAATATGGTTTTTAAAATGCAGAAAACAACATTTTCTGCACAGAAAACACTTTTTCTATATAGACAACAAATTTCCTGCACAGAAAACAGCATTTTCTGCATAGGACAAATATATCATAGAATTGCAGAGTTGGAAGAGACCACGAGGGCCATCCAGTCCAACCCCCTGCCACGCAGGAAATCACAATCAAAGCATCCCCGACAGATGGCCATCCAGCCTCTGTTTAAAGACCTCCAAGGAAGGAGACCCCACCACGCTCCGAGGGAGTGTGTTCCACTGCCGAACAGCTCTGACTGTCAAAAAGTTCCTCCTCATGTTGAGGTGGAATCTCTGTTCCTGGAGCTTGCACCCATTGCTCCGTATTCCAGTCTCTGGAGCAGCAGAAAACAAGCCTGCTCCATCCTCAGCGTGACATCCCTTCAAATACTTAAACAGGGCTATCATATCGCCTCTAAACCGTCTTTTTTCCAGGCTAAACATACCCAGCTCCCTAAGTCTCTCCTCATAAGGCATTGTTTCCAGACCTTTCACCATTTTAGTTGCCCTTCTCTGGACACGCTCCAATTTGTCAATATCCTTTCTGAATTGTGGTGCCCAGAACTGGACACAGTATTCTAAGTGAGGTCTGACCAAGGCAGAATAGAGTGGCACTATTACTTCCCTTGATCTAGACACTATACTTCTATTGATACAGCCCAAAATTGCATTGGCCTTTTTAGCTGCCGCATCACACTGTTGGCTCATGTTCAACTTGTGGTCTACTAGGACTCCTAGATCCCTTTCGCACATAGTCTCATTCAGCCAGGTCTCTCCCATCCTATATTTATGCATTTCATTTTTCCGCCCTAAATGCAGTACTTTACATTTCTCCTTATTGAATTTCATTTTGTTAGCTTTGGCCCAGCTCTCCAGTCTATCCAGGTCATTCTGAATTTTGATCCTGTCCTCTAGGGTATTAGCTACTCCTCCCAATTTGGTGTCATCTGCAAATTTGATAAGTATGCCCCTAATTCCCTCATCTAAGTCATTGATAAAGATGTTGAATAGCACTGGGCCCAGGACAGAACCCTGTGGCACCCCACTGGTCACATCTTTCCAAGACGAAGAGGAGCCACTGCTGAGCACCCTTTGGGTTCGGCCAGTCAACCAATTACAAATCCATTGAACAGTTAACTTATGGTGGTGTCCTGTCCTTCCCATTAGCTGTCCCTCCCTCCTGTCTTTACTGCAAGTACTAATAAACTGTGCAAGCATAGTCTCTCTGTTCTAGAAATTGGACTAATTTAGCAACGATTTTCAGTGTTGAATCTTTTCTAGCACTGCTGTTCATTCACTCCACCAAATCACGCAAAATCCAGATGATAGCTTTTGTATATGCTTGAGTTTTGTTGCTTTTGTACAGCTTGAATTTTGTGTATTTATGAGTTTCACTCATAAAGAGAGGCAGCATGGTGGACTGGTTTGACTACAGCTCTGGAGACCAGGGTTCAAATCTCTGCTCGGCCATGGAAACCTACTGGGTGGACTTGGGCAATTCACACTCTCTCAGGAAGGCTAAGGCAAACACCCTCTGAACAAATTTTGCCAAGAAAACCCTGCGATAGGTTTGCCTTAGGGGCACCATAAGTCGGAAACATCTTGAAGGCACACAACAAGTATCTCTAAAGGGCTGTGAACAGGCACCTGATTCCATTTGGAACCTGTTTGGTGATTTGGATTTGAGCTCAATTCAGATTTAATTGATCTGGACCTTGAATCATAATTTATTTATTATTTGGAACCTGATTGGTGATTTGGATTTGAGCTCAATTCAGATTTAATTGATCTGGACCCTGAATCATAATTGAGATTTGGTAGTTGGAATTACCAGTCCTTCTCATCTGAATTGCATTAAAAACAAAAATGGATATCCCCCCCCCTCCCGCCACAAATCTGCATAAAATTTGGAGACAAAAGAGAAGATTAATTCAACCCAGCTTCAGATGACTAATTCCAGGAGGTTTGTGCTAGGTTAAAAAAACAAAACAAAAAAACACTCGATGTGTGTGTGTGTGTGTTTGTATTAAGAAAACAGCATTTAAAGCTGTTGCTGATTGCTTAGTCTTGACAATTCATATCACACTGTTGACCTGGCAGTCCAGAATCTCTCTCTTGTGGACCATTAGTCAGCTATATATCTTATTAACTAAAATATACAGTAATTAAATTAATGATGATGACAATGTACTGAAAGGATGCTGTTTTGCTTAATTTTGCCAGGAAACTTAATTGGTAAAATTTCGTGATGTATCATAAGGAAGTGGGGTGGGGCTGACAAGAGCATGTCTTATTCATTATTATCAGGAGTCCAAGTGGTGATATCCCCTGACAATCTTCCCAGACCCTCTAAGGGCTTTTGGTGATATGGGATGTCATTGGAAACCTCCCTTTCATGGCCCCTACCTATTTATTTATTTATTTATTTATTACAAATGTATTACAAATTGTTTTTATTCAAATATTTGAACACACAAATGAACATATATACAAACAAAAGAAAAGAAAAGAGAAAAAGCAGCAATAACAACAAATAAAAAAATAACAAAAGATAACAAACAAATAATGAAACATCTAACAAGGAGCCCCCTCCCCTCCCCCTTAACACAAAAGAATAAAAAAAGAAAAACACCTTCCCAAATATTCTCTAATTGTTTTCTAATTAAAAATACAGTATTCTCTTCACCCCTCTTGTGTGTGTTTTTTGTTTGTTTGTTTAGAGTATTTATACCCTGTTCTTCAGCCACCAAGGCTCTCAGAGCAGCTTACACATTGTTAGCAATAGCACTTACATGTCTATAACGCTTTATAGCTCAAGCACTCTCTAAGCAGTTTTACAGTGTGTTAGCTAATTGCCCACAACAAAAGAGCATATACAAAAGCGTATACAAGCATATACAAAAGAGATGGGGAAGAGATCCCATCTCTTCCAGACATGCATGCCTAAGCCTCTTGGAGCTGCTACTATCACTCTTTGTTTGCCTCTGCTATCTGACTGCTTTGACTTTTCTTCTGCCTTTGTCCTGAGCAAGATTGCTTGGTGCCACACCTTTAAGTGTTGCAGCAGGCTATTGGTGCTGCAATATGGTTTAATCGTGCTGATTTGGTGACTCCAGTGAAGGCAGAGAGCAATCCTAGGGTCCCTTTCATTCTCAAAATGGTTTCAGACAATGCTCTTTCTTTTCTGTGGTGATACAGCCTGCTTTCCATCTAACACCTAAGTAGCAACAAACAAAGGATAATTAAGATGGTGGTAATGAATAAGTCTCACTTCCATCCATAGACACTCATTTAACAGAAAAAAATAATAAGAAATATAAACATAAGATTAAAGCTATTCAATAAGACAAAAGGAAATTAAAGAAAAACGCATTTAGACCAATAAGTACTCCCACCCCTATATGTTCAGTAGAATGGTCTTATTCCAATAAAAAATTCCTAATTTCTAAAATTCCTAGCTGCTACAATCACAGGATGAAGAAACACAAGGGGAGATTGACTGTATAACTTGAGTGGTTTCACATAATCCTTCATCATTTTATTTATTTATTTATTTATTTATACCCCTCTCTTCAGCCACAAGTCTATCAGAGCAGCTTACAAATTGTTTTAAGCAATAGCTATTTACACATCTACACTGCATTAAACAGTTTCCAATGTGTGTTAGCTAATTGCCACAAGCTGGGTACTCAATTTACCGACCTACGAAAGGATGGAAGGCTGAGTGAACCTTGGAGCCCGCTGGAATCAAACTTGCAACGTGGTGACTTGCAGTACTGGCATTTAACCACTGCACCACATGATGATGGTGGTGGTGGTGGTGGTGGTGAACATGATCATGGTGGAGTGCTGGCAAAATTCATGACCCAAATTCCATCTCAGAATTATCAGTGAGAATAGCTCAGCAGCTCTTCTCCATCTCCATATCATGCCACGTTGGCATCTTCCTTGGAGACATGATGACCCAGACAAGCAGTTCTTCTAATTCTTCCCCCAATTTTGCTGCCTCCAAAATCAGCTCCTGAACATCTCCTAGCTGGCCTGGATTGGTGGCTAAGGGGCACATGATGTGGAAGAGGACAATCTCTGGGTGCAAGTCAAAAAATGATGAGGTCAGGCAGGTAGCCAGCAGTGGCTGGTTGTGGGTGCTGCCCATCCTCAAAAAGACTTGAAGGAACAAGAAAATGTCTTCCCCCCTCCAAAAAAATTAACCTGTCCCTGCCTCCAAGAACACTTTGGCAAGAAGAAGGCTGCCTTGGTCCCATTCATCAACCAGAGAAGGAACAGCTCCAGGGAGCTTGCTTCCCCATTCCCTTGATAAATGTGTTTATTTATTTGACTTATTTTCCTGCTTTCTCATAGTACTGGCACCCCAGGTGGCTTATAAGACTGAAAAAAGCATAGTTTGAAAAAGAGAAAAAAAGACTGACAGGAAAAAAGTAACAGTTACAATATTCAACTAATTTCATTATTTTAGCTAATTGTAATATTAGTAATATTACTGATGACTAATTGTAATATTAAAACACTACTAAGTTAAAAAGTAATTTAAAAACCCATTAGGAAAAGGTATAACACTAATACATTAAAAGTCCCTTCCTCAGCAACCAGTCAATTGCCAAAAACTTGCCTGAATGAAAAGTTCTTTCCTGCTGGTGAGAAGAAGGGCTTCCCTTGGAAATGAGTCCTACAGCTTTGGAGCAACCACCAAGAAGGCCTTCTCCTGTGTTCTCACCAGACATGTTTGGGACTGACAGAAGGGCCTCCTCTGAAGATCCTGGAGCCTGGGCAGGCATGTGTGAGAGAATACAGTCCTTCAGATAGCTTTGACTCAGGTCCAAGAAAGAACACTCAGTCAATTGCGGGTTACTCTGAGACATCAGAATGAAAAGGAAACATGCTGTGACACCTCATCCACAAGCCAGAGAATTAAGGACTATGGGTCTATGTGTGTATGCCATCCCTTCCAACTGTCCCACTTTGGCAGGGACAGTCTTGATTCCCTGCCATCCAACTTTTTCAGCTGCTATTAAAATGTCCCATTTTCTTTTTCCTTCCCCTCATCATCCTTAGTTTCCTTCAGTAGGTGCAAACTGAGTTCAAAGTGCAAAAGTAATTTGCACTCATTTAACTTAGCATGGGGGAGAAGAGAAGAGAACACAGAATCTTACCGTCCTGATAGACTCAGCGGAAAGCAAACTGATGCAGCTTTTCCTAGCTTGTGTGTTTTCTCATTAATATTTTTTTTGCCATTTTGACCACTTTTAGATGCTGATCAGCCCCATGTGTCCCAATTTTCATCTTCATCAGTTTGTTGGAGGGTATGATATGCACATGTGACTTTGGAAGGTTCTGTATTATCACCTGTTGTAGAATCATTTGACTGGTAGCACTGGTGGCTTGTAGATCATGCTGGTGTGTGTGTGTCTCCCTCTGAAATAGCCCTCCATATCTGAAAAGTGAGGTTTAGATCTTCAAAAGAAATAATTAAAGGCATCTAATGATTTGATGCCAGTGGCTGGATTAACTTGAATTGCTCTGCCCATCATTCCCACTCAGCCATGACACTGCACTAGTCCTCAGGTGGCTCCCTTTAAAGTTGAGACATCATTTGAAAGTTTAGGGGCTGCCTTCTGAAACCATTTGTGATTAACAAGGGCTGGCTAGCAGCCTGTGATAGCTGCTTCGGAAATGACAGCAACCAAAGAGAAAATCAGCCACAAAAGGAAACTCATTTTTTCCCCTTATAGTGGCACCTTTTGTTTAAGGAAGGGGGGTATGTCTAGCAAAGAGTTTACTTCTTAATGTGTGTTGCTGTAATAAGAGATAGTTGTACGTCCTGCATGAATAAACCTGAGGCTGAGCACTGCAGATGGGCGGCAAAGGACGTGTCTGCAGCAAGAAGATAGTCTCATGTGGACCAAAGCTAAGTGACCTTGCTGTGTGACAGGGGAGATCAGCAGGCAAACATCATATACAAGTTAAAGGTCTAGATTACCCATGGGAACAACTTGCTAATTTGTTCTAAATGCATTCCTAGGGAGGGAAAAGCCTTCACTGGACACAGGTTTCTCTAAGTTTTAAATTGCACTCTCTCTTCTAAATCTGGTCAAATTTCTGCAAGGGGAGAAGTAAGATGCTAGGGGAAACAGGTTTATCAACAAGGTTCAAAGACTGTTCTTCGATTCCCCAAGGATGTACTTCAAGAAATCAAAACAAAAGTGCTGTATTTTAAGAATGCTGAATCATAGGAGATTGTCAGACACTTTAACCCCCCCCCCCAGGAACTCGTGAGAACAATGTCACTGTACCACCAAAGGGTCCCAATACCATACACATCATTCTCCTCTTGTGCTTCCTCCATTCTCCCTCTGTGGTGGAGCAATGAAAAAGGTGTCGCTTTTTCATTAGTGCTAGTTTCCACTAATGAAAAGTGGAGCTTTTTTTCATCCATAGGCCATTGCGTCTAACCCCCCACGCAATGCATGAAGTCCAGCTAGAGCATTTCCAGATGTAGCTGCCCAGCCTCTCTTTGAAGATGTCCACAGAAATAGACCCCATCACAGCTCTCAGTAATTGCTTTATTTGTCAAACTGCTCTTACCATGAACAAGTTCCTTCTAATGTTCAGTGGAAATCTCCCCTCTTGTAACATAAAACCATTAGACCTGGTCCTACCCTTTAGGGCAACAGAGAACAAACCTGCATACTCCTCTCTGTGACAACCCTTGAGGTATTTAAAGAGTGCAATTATCATTACTTTTTAATACTGAATCTTTTTTTAAAGATGAAAACAAATTAATTTAAACTAATATATGACTAATAATTAATCAGTTTCCTAACATTTTGTTATGCTTTCTTTTAACCACACTTTTAAATAAACCTTAAAACAGAATCTTAAGCCTGTTTCTAGTTCTATCTAGAGTAGATCCACTGAAGCAATGGAATTTACTTTCATGTTGACATACAACATGATTCATCGAGTAACTCCAGCTGGGATTGGTAATTGGATTTGAGCCACAAAAGTAAATGGAAACTCATACTCATAGCTTGTTAATGCTTGTTACCTGATTTATAATACATACAATACATTGTCTAAATAGCATATAAATCTTTTCATGTCCACCAAATATGTTTAAAATCTGCCTCTTGTTAATTATATATCCACCAGCTAGATTAAGCCATACTGTACATTAGGCTTATTGAATTGGTTAGTACCATAATTACTCACTGTGCAGAATTAATTAGTTGATGATACATGGATATACCCATCAGCAAATAGACACAATTTTTAGACTTATGGCAAGACTTTTCAAAGAATCTCTTTAGACCTTCAGCAAGGCATTTTACATACTCTCTTCTGGCTGTATTTGGGACCAGATAAGCCTGTTGCATTTTTATTTTCTATGATGATACACACACAAGAAGCAGTTGACAGAGATTGCATGAAGAGGGGAAAGCACTTATGTATAAGAAGTAATCCTGAGATAACCTAGGGCAAAAGAAGTGCCTTTTGTACAGCACACTCATCTACTCATATGCTGTGCTAGAGGTGGGGAACCATTTGACCTCCAAATTTTCTAGACTACAGCCCTCACAGTCCTTTAACATTAACCATGCCAGCTGGGGCTTCTGGGAACTTAAGTCCAAAATATTTGGAATACTAAAGTTTATCCATCCCAGCTGTGTTCAGATTCTCTCATCCATCCAGGTTACCTCCTTCTTCAGCTACAGTGCTGGACCTATCAACAGAATGCTGGTGGGGGGATGCTGCCATGATCAGGTATAAGCCATTTCTGTTCACTTTGCAATTCACCTGAACAGAAGTGAAACCATTCTTTGAACATCCCACACTACCAACATACACACAGACTAGGTCACTACCCCATATCCACACAAAAGAGGTGGTGAATGGGCAGGGCATGGCTTTGGAGAATTGCCCATATCCAGCCACCAACTCAGTCACCATCTTGCTGTTGGTGTGGAGATTATCAGATGTGGGGGAACCCACCCAAAAATCTTGTTCCCAACCACGTCAGAAGATTGCTAAAAGAACAGAAAGGGTGCCCTTACCAGACACCCATGTCCTTCTGCTGTTCCGGGGGCATAGCACTGCTGTGGACGAGACTTCCCTTTTGTATTGATGGAGAGAAGCCTCTAATATAAAGGGACACCTTACACCTGCACTACGCCCCCAGAGTACTGGAGGATGTTGTCTAGTAAGCTTGCCCCTTCCTATTCTTCTAGCAATCTTTTGACATGGTTTTTGCCACTTCTGATAATTAGAGATAATTATCAGATACTTCTGATAATTAGAGACAGTTTGGGACTAATCTCTGCTGCAATGAGCAGCTGATGCCCAGCAAATAACAGACAATAGCTTCTTGAGCCTTTGCTTTGTGGGCAGAATGAGTCAACCAATCAGGTGGCAGAGGCTAGGGGGCAGCAAAGGCAGTCCACCTCAGACATTCCTCCTAACCTCCCAACTATATGTCCTACAAAACCAAATCCCTGCCTTGTAAAATCATCATCATCATCATCCTTCCACTCCAAGTATGACAGAGGATTGCATCCCACTGGCAGTTGATCTGTGTACATGAAATAGGTGGCACACTCTTATCGTTTGCCCCAGGTAGCAAAATGTCTTTGTTCATCCCTCTCCAAGAATGATCTTAAGATAATTTCCTTAGCCTGCTTATTTTAAGTCAGGGATGGAAAATGTGTAGCCCTTCAAATGATGTTAGCCATTAGCAATCTTGATGCTAGTTGGCCCAACAGGATCTGGAGGTCTAATAGGGTCAGGATCTTCACAGGTTCCCCAGTCCTGCTTTGACTGAAGGGGATTCCATGAGGTATTCCACTAATTCCTCCATTTCCACTTAACCCAATCACTGAGGGTCTTCTGCCTATCTTTCCCACCTAACACCAATTGTGAGGGCTTCCACTTATCCCCACCTCTGTTACCAATGTGTGGACTTCTTCCTGTCTCACCACTGTGACCGCCAACTGTGAGTATCTCTTAGATGCCCTTGTGGTTCCAGTGCAAGACTTTATTCCTCTTATATCCCCACCGGACATCACCACCCATGATTAACTGCTACTACCACAGACACCATGTGTCTGAACTTGAACTTTCCAGTATCCCTTCTGTAGCATTCTCAGAGGCAAAAGGGTATAATACCAGAGCATATGATTTATTAAACAGAAATTGAACATAACAGCAAGGATTACTCAATGAATACAGTAGCACCCCCATATCTACTGATTCGCCATCCGCTGATTAAGTTATCCACAGTTGATGACGACAGGAGGTGGACGGGGGAGAGAAAGAAAGAAAGAAAGAAAGAAAGAAAGAAAGAAAGAAAGAAAACTCTCCAGGCCAACTGCCAAAAAGGAGCCAAGTGGCCTTAGAGGCCTCAGCATGAGCTCAGCACGGAGCTGTTTGCCTCCCAGGCTCCACTGAGATTAGAAAGCTGGGCCAAAACTAACAAAATGAATTTAAACAGGGAGAAATGTAGGATACTGCACTTGGCCAGTAAAAATGAAATGCACAGATATAGGATGGGTGACACCTGGCTTGATGGCAGTACACGCAAAAGGGGTCTAGGAGTCTTAGTGGACCACAAACTGAACACGAGTCAGCAGTGTGATGCAGCAGCTAAAAAAGCCAATGCAATTCTAGGCTGCATCAATAGGAGTATAGTGTCTAGATCAAGGGAAATAATGATGCCACTCTATTCTGCTTTGATCAGACCTCACCTGGAATACTGTGTCCAGTTCTAGACACCACAACTCAGGAAGGATATTGAGAAGCTGGAATGTGTCCAGAGGAAGGCAACCAGGATGGTGGGAGGTCTGGAAGCCATGCCCTATGAGGAGCAGTTTAGGGAGCTGGACATGTTTAGTCTGGAGAAGAGAAGGTTGAGAGGGGACATGATAGCCATGTTTAAGTATTTGAAAGGATGTCATACTGAGGATGGATCAAGCTTGTGTTTTGCTACTCCAGAGACTAGGTGTCATGCATCATGCGTCATGAACCCAATAAAGCTATAGAGTCAGAGGAGGAGGAGGACATAGCAAGGAATGGCCCTAGGGACCCTGACACAGGTTTATCTACACCTGTGCCAGCAGGGAGCCCTGCCAACCTAGAGGCTTGAACAGAGGAAGAGCCTGCTCCAAGTGGGTTGGCATCAGTCCCAGCAGAGAGACCTGCCCACTCAGATAAGGATGATGAAGAAGAGAGGGACTTACCTCCACCATCATATACCTAGCAGCGAGCTCAAAAGGAAGCTCAAAGGAAGTCTCTGAGACTTTATGAGAAAAACCTGCTCATTAAGAAATACTCAACAAAGCCTTAATTGCTTTATATTTGCTGGGAGAGATGATGGAGGCTTTGTCAGAGATCAGCTGATCTTCCTGGTGAAAGCTTCCTGCTGACTTCGGTGCCTGGATTATGGTTATCTTGACTTCTGTTACCCTGACTCGTGATTAGACCTTGGACTGTCCCTGACTACTCTGCTGCCTTCTCCTGTTGACCCTCGGACTGCTTTGAACCATGCTGCCTGATTGTCGTAAGTCTCTGACCTGTCAGATTCTGTTACTGGACTAAATCTTTGACTGTGATTGCATTCCTGTGAGCTAATTAACAGTTGGCTCCCTTTCCAGACTAGTGCTGTTTATACTTTGCTGGTACCTAGTTGCTTTCTGGACACTAGGACACGGAGCAATGGGTTCAAACTACAGGAGAAGAGATTCCACCTAAACATTAGGAAGAACGTCTTGACAGTAAGAGCTGTTTGGCAGTGGAATACACTGCCTCGGAGTGTGGTGGAGTCCCCTTCTTTGGAGGATTTTAAACAGAGGCTTGATGGCCATCTGTCGGGAATGATTCAATTGTATATTCTTGCATGGCTGAGGGTTGGACTGGATGGCCCTTGTGGTCTCTTCCAGTTCTATGATTCTATGATTCTCACTGGGCAGAACTTTGGCTCAGGCAATCGCTGACTGTGGCAGACTCTCCTCCTCCTCCTTCTCCTCAACCTCACTTGCCTCTCTCCGCCCCCGATTGTCCCCCCGCCACCCACAATGATGGACAGGGAAGGGAGAGGTGGGTGTTTGCTATTATCCATGGTTTTCAGTATCCGTGGGGACCCCTGGAACCAATCCCCCATGGATATAGGGGTGCTACTGTACATCTAAATCACATCTCTCACACTTTCTCACACTCATATCCTAACTAAACCCAATCCTAACCCTAGCTAGTCTCTATCTCTGACCCTGACTAACTCTCCTAACCTCTCAAACTCATAAACCCTACAAACTAATCCCTAAACCTCACTCTAACAGAATCTACTCTCAACTTTCTGTTCTCTCACCTTCTTCCAACAGATGTTTACCTTATAACATCTACTACACTGTGCATACATAACTATACTTTATCTAATAAATACAACATTTCCCCCCAAAAGTCCAGATATCAGCCTTCATCCCCTGATTATTCTGAAGGATGTGAGAAGAAGTGATAAGCAAGCAATGGGATGGCAAGAGCATCTGGAAAAGAGTATTGTACATTCACTTCCACTGTCCTTCTAGCTTTGTGCCCATAGAGCGTTTCCACTTTTCATGGCCTCACGTTGGGTAGTTTTAATCTTTGGAATTGTAAGCAGGGGAAGTTCTATTGCCAAGAGGTTAAAGGAAACATTATCTGACTATATTTGCAACTGCCAAATTTGAGGAGGTTATTCATCTTGTTATTCCTCAGAGCTGCACTGCAGGAAAGCTCAGGCAGCCTACAAATCGGGAAATTTCAATGCCGATTAAGAAGCTTACTGGAGAAAGTAGAAAGCAAAGGAAATGACCTTGTAAGCATACACACAGACACAACCCCCTCATCTAAGCAATTTACTTTTAAGATATGATTTGATACTTTTATTCCTCATTACAGTCATTGGGTTTGGCATATGCTTGCTTTGTAAGTTGTGTTACTAGTACAATAAAATCACAAAAAAGAAGGCTTTAAATAAGAAAAAAGAAATCCTCACAATTTGCAAGATGGAGCTTACCAATCGCAAACATTATTCCTTACTTTTCCTCTTAAGTACCTGTGAAACCAGAAAAGAGAGAGAGAGAGAGAGAGAGGGAGGGAGGGAGGGAGGTTGTGGTGGCTACTGATTCCTATGTCAGTGGGGCTGTGGATCTGTTCCATGTTTTGGTGCGAACTTTAAACCAACTAGCTACCTAAGGTGTTGAACCTATTTTGTGGGAGGATTCAGCACCTTGGATGGCTTCTTTAAAGTCTGGACTAAAACATGGAACAGTTTTATTGTCCTACTCACATGGAAGCCATCAGCTGCTGCTGATCTCTCTCTCTTGCTCTCTCTCTCACATGCAAACACATACGCACACCATAGCTCACGAAGTTCATTAGGAGGGATGGCAACATAAAAAAAGGATGAAAATGGTCTTGGGCTAACTCATAAACCACCTTTCAGCAAATGGTGACATAGATAACCTAAGTAAGTATAAATCCAAATGGTTATTTTCTTATAACTGAATGTTCTGCCTTAACCATGGGGTCTGTTCAGATGTGGGAAGTCAGTCCTGAGGAAGTATCATTTGGCTGTCTACCTGAATAAAAAAGAGACATTCCCTAAAGGGACCATATCCTGTCTTATCTTGAGAAGTAAGCAGAGTCAGCCCTAGTTAGTACCTGAATGGGAGACCGCCAATGAATGCCAGGTGCTGTAGGCTATATTTCAGAGGAAGGAACTGGCAAAGCCACTGCTGAGTATTCCTTGCCTATGAAAACCCTATGAAATTCTTGGGATTGTCATAAGTTGACAGAAGACTTGAAGGTGCGTGTGTGAACTCATGCACACACACACACACACACACGCACACGCACACTCCACCCTGCTGAAGTTAAGAAATGTTTAATGACACTTGCACAAGTGACTATGTGCCTCTAGGGGGCATGAGAGGTACAGACATCTACTCTCCACTTCTGCTATTCTCCAGGAATGCGCAGCTCCCAAATTGGATGTCCAAACAAGCAGGAATGTGCATTTCCATGCATTATTTAAGGCGAATCTTCTTCAGATCTCATTGGGACAAAAGATATTCTCTGCAAATTTTATTAGGATTATTTTCTCCATCTAGACCTAGGGTTTTCCTATTTTCCCCTAGGGTTCCTCTTGCTTCCTTACTGATAGACTTATCCTCTCAACTTTGTTTCTCCCTCCCTCTCTCCCTGTCTCTCATAATAGCAAACTCTCTCCTCTCTCAATAACTTTACTCCAACAAAACTGCCTCACCACTGACTACGTTCTTCTTCTTTTATTTCAAGCACCATCTTCCATCTAGGTTAACACAACCATGCTCCTGGAGTCTTGTGCTATGTGAAGACCTCTGCACACATCACAATTTTGCCTTTGCCTCAAGTGGCAAAATGTCTTGGGAAAGTCCTGTTTACCTCATTGATCTTAGTCCAGTGGCCAGCTCCTAACCCTATCCCACCCTATGTCTCTTCCCCAGTACTTCCAACTATACCAATGTATGCTATTTCATCTCCTGCTGTGGTATCTGAGTTTAAAATATTCTGGGACCCACATGTTTCTTTACATGACTCCAAAGAGGTTGCACTATACACTCTTAAGAACATCTAAGCCATGACAGTTTAGAAGCAGATTACCAATAATATGTACAAATTGCTTGTACAAAGCTTTCTGGCATCTCCTACTGTCCTATGATGTTTATTCCCACATCAGAAGCTGCCATTTTTGACCTACCAAATAGTAGCCTCCAATTCCAAATAGCACACCAGTGCCTTTTAAAAGTAGTATCATCAGAAACAAATGCCAGCAACAAACAACAGGAGTTGGATAGCTCTAGGTACTGATGGAAGGATGGATCAATTGTGTCTGAAAGAAGCCAAGACTGAAGTATGTTCCCTCTGATGACAGTTCAAGTAGTGGTTTCTAAAGTATGATGATGGATTCAACAGGCAACCATAACCGGCCCTCATATTTCATCCTTGTTAGCTGGATTTCTGGTACAGATTCTGTCAGTTATGAGAGTGCAAATCTCTTCCTATAATATATGAAAATTCTTTATCACATGAATATGGTCAATCATGGAGGGTCTTTATGTCAGCATTTAACAGAAATATGTAATTCTGGGGCATGCCTTTCAATGATTAGCATATGGACTCTAACCGGAAGAGACTCTTTGGGGTTTCCAGGAAGAACTGAGCAATTCCAAGTTCTGAGTAAAACAGCGACCCACGATACAGATGTGGGAAAAGTGCCAACCATGGGCTGCATGTCAATCCCAAGACCATTTTTAGTTGAAAAGTCAAAATTTTGACTAAAAACATTTCCAAGGTCCTTTCAGTTGACTTCCAGTATATTTCCTGGTTTACAAAAGTCCTCTTCTGGGCTGAAAACATAATGGAGCAGATGGAAACATGGCACAATTACCACCCACACACCATAGAGAGTCTGGAGGCATTATGAGTTTAAAACTGAAAAAATAAAATTAAAAATGTAAGGGTGGAACCACATGGTGAAATAATGTGGGTGAAATGTTTCACCCTCCTGACTCCTGCCATAATGAATAACAAGTAACTCGGGGCTCATCTACACAAGCCAGGATAAGCCAGCTCCCAGCTTTCATATCCTGGGTGTGGATCAGGACCATTGTTCCCCCATTACTGCCTCCAAATGGGCCAGAGTCCAAATAGGCATGTTGGCCTGTTGCTGCAGCCATTTCCCTAGCTCTCCTGAAAGAAAGGAAGCCAGCCCGCAACATGTGACCAAGTTCCTCTGTATGCGACCAGCCTTGATCACATGCTGCAGGACTCTTTCCTGGCTTCCGGGAGAGCCTTGTATCTGCTCAGGGCTGGTGGGTGGTGAGGATTGCCTGGAGGCATAACGGAGTGAAAGCCCTGCATTGTCAGGACTAAAGGGCTCTAAGACAGGGGTAAGACAGGATATATTGCCCATGTAGACAAGCCCATAATTAGCTATAATAAGACACATGACTTTTTCCCCCTTGAAAAGGAGATGTAATAAAGTTACAGTTCTAAGGTATCACATTGACTGGCCTCCTGTTCATTAATACCAACCAGAGTATATCTACTGAATCAGTTGTTGAATGGTGAGCGAACACATAGGCAAATCTTGGTGGGGCTGCTATAGTCAGGACTAACAATAGGATTTAGGTCAGTGAGTGGGAATGATGCTACTTATGTGTATGTATTTGCAGTGAGGGCCTAAATGATGATGATGATGATGATGATGATATCATCTTCCTTGCCTTTCCCAGTGGATGGAAGCAGAGAACAACAACAGGCCAATGTACAACATACATCAGTTAAAAACACACTTCAGTTAAAATGCATAACATCCATTTAAAAGAACAAATAAGGCAAATACCTGTTAAAACAATCAATCCATATTTAAAATCCATACTTTAAAATTCATAATTTACAAACCATTTGGATAGGCCTGCTGGGAGAGACTGATTTTCTAATGCTGTTTTAAATTCAGACAGCGTATCCAGTCGTCACATCACTTCTGGCTAGTTGTTCCACAGTCTATGGGTGGCTGAAGAAAAAGTCCTCTGGGTCACAGTTACCAGCCTAGTCCTTACCTTGAGGTACTTAATAAGTTCAGGACAGAGTAGGGTTTCCAGGTGAAATAGAAGACAGCGCTCTTGTATCCTTTACTAGAGGGAATTTCATAAAATCATATTGTTGGAAGGGGTCCTATAGGCCACCGAGTCCAACCTCCCACTCCACGTAGGATCTCCAGCTAAACCATCCCCAGCAGGTAGCTGGCTAGCCTCTTTTTGAAAATATCCAGAGAAAGAGGTAGGTAATTTGTTTCACTGCTGAACCACTCTTACTGTCAAGAAGCTCCTTCTAATGTTCAATTGAAATCTACCCTCCTGTAACTTATATCATTAGACCTTGTTCTACCCTCTGGGGCAGCAGAGATCAGGCCTGCCCCTTCCACTCTGGAAGAACCCTTGAGATATTTAAAGAGGGCAATCATATCCCTGCTCAGTCCTCTCTTCACCAGACTGAACATGCCCAACTCCATTCACCTTTCCTCATATGTTTTGTTCTCCATACTTCTTGTCATCCTTGTTTCCCTTCTCGGAACCCACTCCAACTTGTCTATAACCGTCTTAAAATGAATTGGACAGAACTGAACACAGTACTCCAAATGAGGCCTGACGAATCCAGAACTGCAACCAACACTTTCTAAAATCCCCTTTTCTATACAACCATTAAGAGTACAGAAGCCCTGTCCCTTATTTTACCTGGCAGCCTTAGGGCTGAGAGATTCAAAATAGAGTCTGATTCATAGCTATGTCTCATACTACTGTAGTATGCTTCGTTGAATGTGCCCAAGCTTGGCTAATTTCAGAAGCTAAGTAGGGGTAGGCCTGGTTAGTAGCCTGACAGAAGACTACCAAGGAATAGCAACAATCTCCAGGTAGCACTAGGAAAGAACCTTGATGTAGAAACCTGGAGACCCACAAGTTGTCAGAGTTGACAACAGCTGGCTAGAAAGGTCAGTGATTCAACTCAATATAAGCAGCTTCCTATATTCCTATTTGCAGACCAGGATTTTTTAGAATAGTAATTAGCAACAATAAAACTCATCAAGCATCCCTAATTCTAGGTTGTTCTCCTATGTCATGTCAAGCTATTCTTATGCAACACAAAGAAGACACTGGGTTAATGCTCCATGACCATTTACACCAGGGGAGGGCAACTGAGGAAGAATGGGTGGCCACATTAGCTGTCCAAGAGACCTTAGAGGGCTGCACCAGCTCCAGCAAAAAATAGAAAACAATTCCTTTTGCCCTGAAACACTCTCTATGGGGCATATTTGTGGCCTATAGGACATTCTGGGACATTTTGAAGCTATTTTTAATTTTAAAAAATGAGAAAATTTTATTTTAACTTCTGGGTGGTCCAGGAGGACTCGAAACAGGTGGAAATGCCCTCAATGCTCCCCTAGAGAGCACTTTTAGGCATTTTGGAGCAAAAAAAGGGAAAAGAAATCCCAGGGGTCCCTGGGGGCCACAAGATCAGCCCTAGGGGACATGTGCAGCCTGAAGACTTCACTTTGCCCACCCCCTGGTTTACATCAAGGTATTTTTTAAGTAATAGTTGCATTTCTGAAAGGACACCCAGTCATGGTTTTTGCACACCCAGTGTGGGCAAATTGACATATATAATTTAATCAATGAGCATCATTATTCCCACCCCTATTTCCAATCTAACATCAAGTTACTGCAAGCCACAAATAAAAATACAGGCCATCCTTCCCTGTGTGCAGGACCAGTATCCGTGGTTTCAATTATCCACCATCTGAAAAATATGGTCTCTCTGGGCATTTCCTAGGCCCTTTCACACCATTCTATGAAAACTTCCAGCGGAAATTATCATACAGTTGCTCTGGAGCTGCCTAGAGATATGGCCTCTTTAGACATTTCCTAGGTCCTCCAGCCCTATGGGGTTTGTTATTACCTGCGGTTTCAAGTATTCATGGTAAGTCTGGGAATGAATACGGCAGGTGACCTGTAATCCCAAATACTGTATATCTGTTTTGCAATCCCACATCAGTTGTGTTTTTCAGCCAGTTTTTCTAAGCTTTGACAAGAGTTTGGGGGATTTTTCTTCATTTTAACACAGGTATTTTCTGTTGATGGGCAGGAAACTAGAAATTGTTAGGACACTGATGTGCAGAAATGTATTTGCAGCCCCGTACTGACTTCCCTCTTTTAAAAAAGTCACTTTCAACACAGCCTAAATGTCACAATTGTATGTAGCGAAGAAGCTTCCACTCATGAACCTCCTGAATGGGAGAATGGCCACCAAGTAACAATTTCCTTAAAAATGCCCTGGTTTACACTCACTGTAAGGTAGCTTCTGATGTTCCTATATTGCAGCAACCAATATCCTTTCCTTAGCTCCTCTGTAGGCCTCTTCCTTTGGAGTACCACTCACAGAAAGAGGGCAGGGGAAACCAATCAATATATAACAGCAAAAGATGTCACCAAGTTGCTCTCATTTCCTGCATGGTCCATTTTATCCTGCCTTCCACAACTGTACTCTTTTGGAAAACAAGCTCCATTGGACTTAGGGGGATTGTATATGCCCCTCCCCGCTTGTTTCTTTCACTCGTTAAATAAGTTTGAAACTTTCATCGCAGAGAGGGTGGGGGGAGAGAAAGTGATATACCCCCTCTTTAGACATTAGAGGAGGGGGGCTGCTGAGGGGGTTGTGGAAAACCTAGGAAGAAAGCCACTCCCCTTTTTGATGGGCAAGACAGCAATTAAATGTAGCTGACAGGAAAATGCGGCCGTTGTTGCCAGTTTGTGCTAGCCCTCTGCAATTGGGGAAAAAAAAAAAAGCAAGGGGCCAAATCAAGAGAGGCCTGAAGCAGAGAGGAAGCTGTCAATGGGAAAATAAATTGGATGGTACTAAACTGTCAAATTGAAACATCTCCAGCTCCCAAGCAGGTAGCACAGTTTGCTGGAAAACAATGGCCTAGGGACCTCCCCTTCCCCATCAAATCACTTAATCTTCAGAGTAACATAGTTGCAGCAAACTGGGTCCAAAGCTAAGGAAATTTTGCTTTTTGAAAAAAGCTCACTGCAAGTAAATGGTTGCCTAGTACCCTAAAGCCAACCAGATCCTGTCTGATCTTGGAAGCTAAGCAGAATCAGCCCTGGTTAGTACTTGGATGAGAGACTGTCAATGGATACCAGGTGATGTAGGCTATAATTAAAGGAAGGAACTGGCAAAACCACTTCTGAGTACAGTGGGCCCTTGGTATCCACTGGGGTTTGGTTCCAGGACCCCCCATGGATACCAAAATCTGTGGATGCTTAAGTCCTGTTTTATACAATGGCATCATAAAATGGTGTCCCTTATATAAAATGGCAAAATCAAGATATGCTTCTTGGAATTTTTCATATATATATATATATATATATATATATATATTTCCAAGCTGTGGAAGGTGGAATCTGTGGATGCCAAATCTGTGGATACAGAGGGCCAACTATATTCCTTGCCTAAGAAAACCCTATGAAGTTCATGGGGTTGCCGCAAGTTGGTGGGTGACATGAAGGCAGACACACACACACACACAAATGAGCACAATGTTTTAGCAAAGGAGCTTCATATGTGTGAATCTGGTTGAACATGAGAATCTAATAAGACCCTTGCTGGATCTAATAAAGTCCAATATCTAAAGTCCTTTATTTATTTATTTAAATATTTATATCCCACCCTTCATCATATAGTCTCAGGGTGCCATATATTACAATCAGTTTAAAAATATATAAAACAAGAAGAAACAGTTTAAACATAGTAAAAGCAAATTAAACAAACTAAACAGTTAAAGCAAGACAATTAAAATAAGTTAAAACAGTTTAAGGGATCGTCTTGAAGGGGGAGGGAAGTCTCTGGAAGAATTTCCAGTTCTTTTTGGTTTTTGCCCTTGGTAATGTGGGAAGTTCCCAGGAGATGCTTCAGGATGAAGAAAATGCCATGTGGATCACCAGAATAAAACAGGTTTGTACTGGAAGGAAACCAGGGACTTTCAGATACTTTTTTTCTCATCTGGAGGAGCTCTTAAACCATTTAAAACCATAACACATAATGGTTTGTCTCAATATTAGCAGCTTCCTAGTTCTTATTTGTAGACCAGAACATTTAGAATAGGAATAGGCAACAATAGAACACATGAAACAAATTGACCAGTTAAAATAACACAATTAAAATCAGACAAAACAGTTTAAAACCATAACGTATATGCATCTTTGGATAAACTCAATTAGGTTCCAAAGGCTGTAGCAAAAAGCTGTGTTTTTACTTGCTACTGGACTCACACTAGTGTTGGTGCCAGTTGGGCCTTCTAAGGGAATGATATCCCACAACCAGGGTACCACAAAGGAACAGTCCCTCTCCCACAGTGTATTGCCCTTACTGGTGGGATACAAAGGAGGGCCTCTCCTGCATACATGGAAGAGGCAGTCCTTCAAGTATTGAGGTCTCAAGACATCCTACTCCCCAGTGGCCAACCAGTTGTGTATGGACTGGGAAGCCCACAGATGGGAAATGGGTGAAATACCATCCTGAAATCAAAGAGAGACAGAAAAGAACAGATCATGGTAGGGCTCTCCTCCTCATTTCTTGGGAAATTTATTTATTTGGGCTGGCATTCTGTATTGCAGCTACCAATCTAACTGTCTTAAATTCAACCAATCACTCACAACTTTATACTGACATTGCTTCTCTCTGTCCACCCAACAGCATTCACTTACTGCATGATTATACATCAAGCTTATCTTGACAGCTGAAGGAGAGCTACCTTTTCCACTCTTTTATGAAAGATTCCATTCTGTACAAGAACAGGGAGGATGATATGAACAAGAGTCCCAGATTTGAAACATAATAAGTACAGGACAATCTTAATGAAATGCAAGACATCTCAATCAATCCTTTATAGGACTCCATTTAGACTACAGATTAAATTACCTGGATGAGCCATTTTTAGATAACCATGAGTAGTGAGTTTAGCTTCTGTATTACCAATATGTTCCTCTCTGCAATGCAGGATTGAAAAAAATGTACTCCAAAATATAGCTCTTGTTGTTGCTACAAAAGAGGAATGGGGAAAGTCAGATGTCACTGGATTACAACTCCAATCATCCACACTATTGATTGTACTAGCTGGAACTGATAAAAGTTGTGGTCTGTCAACATGTAGAGGAACACACATTCCATATCCCAGATACAACTGATACATCTTAATAGCCGTTTGACACAATGTACATCTGTAAAAAAAGAGTCTCTGGACTTAATAAGACCAGGCAAATACGGCATCATAAGGATGCCTAACGATTGCAAAAGGGTGTGCGTACCAGATGACATCACTCTTTCATGATCATGTATTGTTAAAAACCTGTTCCTTTTTATTGCTGGACCAAGCTGTCAATAGATCTGCTGCGATGCTTTGTTGTTGGCATTGCCAGCATTCGAATCCACGTGCCATTGTACTCACGTGAATGGAGAGTCAATAGGCAAACACAAGCCCTTTGTGATGCTCTTTTTATGACACACACACCCCTGCGTACTTGGGATTTTTAAAAGTGTGTTTTAATGCTTTGCTGTACTTTTTGTGTCTTTATTTTGTTTTTATTTTTGAATTTCCCACACTAGCATCTTTTCATGAGAATCAGTGAGATGTCAACCCCGGAAGTAAACAGAGCTCTGTTTCTGCTCCATTACTGCCGGGGAAGCCTCATTGATGCTGGAAAAGGTAGGTCTGGTAGGGAGGTTCTTTTGCTGGCATAAAAACAACACAGTTTATGCTGGCAAAAGAACGTTAAGGGGGTGGTGGTCTGATAGAGTCTGTGTCTGTCTATGTGTCTGTCTCTACCATAGTTCCCAAATCATGAAACCGACACTCCTGAGCCTTGGTGCACGCTAAGGGGTCTGCAAGGGTGCATAGCTGGTTTTTGTTTTAAAAGTGGATAGATTCATCTTAATGATTTAAAAACTGCCTGTCACCTGCCACAATTGATCTCTTAGGTGCCACTGAGTCACTGATTGGTAGAAAAAGAGATTCTGCAGGAGATCTAGTCAAGAATAAGAAGTTGTTCAGCTTGGTCCAAATGCTTGCAGTTTGTTTAGAAAGTCAGGTTATATAAAAATGCATGTTTGGCCTCTCTGCTGGAAGAATGACACAGGTTTTACTGCTGCACAGTACAACTTGCCTCTTTCTGACTCCAAGCTTTTTTATGTGTATATATAAGGTTTCATTTTGAATTGTCTCCTCATAAGGTTTTCAAGGTAATGCACATTCAGCTGTGATTTACCA
The DNA here is from genome assembly GCA_030847615.1 of Gambelia wislizenii. Taxonomy (NCBI): domain Eukaryota; kingdom Metazoa; phylum Chordata; class Lepidosauria; order Squamata; family Crotaphytidae; genus Gambelia; species Gambelia wislizenii. The sequence goes on from JAUMIR010000005.1 coordinate 240,532,054, forward strand.
GTGCTGTCTTTTGTGCAGTACTAACCCAAGTTAGTTAAAGGGCCTCTGAGAGATTCTCTGGCAGTGTCACCCTGCACTACTGCTGATGTGACTATTAGCTTCCCCTCTGGGGTTTCTCTGATGTCCTTACCATTGGAACAATCAGTTCTGTTCTGTTGATGGGGCCAAAGTGATGTCTCTCCACTTTGGCCATCCCACCTTCGGTGATCCTGCTAGGTTTCTAGACTTTTGATAAAATGTAGTCTCCTGGTGGTATTACTCTCAGATTCTTTGTCATGCTCAGACCCCTGCACTGTGTTAAGCACAAATATGAATACACATATATAACATACATGTATTTACACACATACATATATACACAGGCAAGAAATGAGAATTTCTGCTGCCTGGTATTTGCTCCAGTCATCTCTTTCTTTGCTGCTGAGTACCGTAGCTTTTTTGTATTTTGTAACTTCATTTTACAATGGGCATTGGAAGAGGAGATGAGTATGTGTGTAAGACAGAGGTGAAGGGTGATGAAGCCAGAGAGACACAGAAATGGGGTGGTGATAGATGTCCCCTTTTAGAGTCAGTTAACCACCCTAGATCCACTCACCTAGAAGTAAACACTATCAAAATAAATGGTCCTTACTCCTGAGTCCTGAGTGTTTCTGAATTTCAAGCAGACTATGATTCAAGCTACAAAAAGGCTAATACTGTTCCAGAACATACCTGGAAATAATTGAGCCTTGAGTCCTGCAAAACCCTATTCCTCTGAATGACCTATTTCCACCAGTCCGAGGGGAGTGGGGACCTGACTGTCTCCAGCTAAGAAGACCATTGCTGCTGCTGCTTGGAGACCATGGAGGTGGGTGGGTCTCCTTTGTGGGTTGTTGTGACTGATCCATCACTTAGCATTGGAGGCGATGCATTTTTGTTTCTCTTTAATTTTTTTCTTCCTCCTCTGCTATTTCCTTTTTTTTTGTTACTTGAATTACTGGGGGTTTGTTTAATCAAAGTGTGTATTACTGTGAGATGCATACCCTAGTGTATGATTATGTAAATCTGGATTTTTACTTGTTATTGGATTATCTGGGGATGCTGTTTTGTACTAGAGCAAATCAAGTTTGAACTCTCCCTAAAAGCCAAGATGACTACATTGAGACTATCGTATTTTGGACATATCATGAGAAGACATGATTTGTTAGAAAAGACAATAATGCTTGGGAAGGTAGAAGGCAGTAGGAAAAGAAGAAGACTGCATTCCGGATAGATAAACAAAGGGCTTGTCTATACCTGCCAGAATACTCTGGCTTCCTACTGGCATGTTCTGGCCCTGGATCAGGCCCATTCCCCTCCCCCATACCTACATGAAATGGAATGGGGTCCATACCTGCATGCTGGCCCGTATCTGCCGCCACTGGCGCTGGTGTCATTCTGGAGCCAGGAAGGAAGCCCTCAGCATGTGATCAAGGCTGGTCACATGCAGGGGGCCTTGATCACATGCTGATGGCTTCCTTCCTGGCTCCCCTCCATCTTTGCCCCATGCATTGTTAGGGCTGTCTAGGACAGAAACTGGGCAAAAGCTCAGCATTGTTTGGTCTGCAGGACTCCAAAACAGGGGCAAGATGGTGTGAATAGCCTGTCTAGGCAAGCCCTCAATCAAGGAAACTAGGGCCCTGAGTTGGCAAAACATGAACACAGCAGTTGATAATAGGGTGACTTGGAGGTCTCATTCATGGGGCCAACATTAGTTTAAAGGTGCATCTACATTGTAGAAATACAGTTGCCCCTCCACATTCACGGCTTTAAGAATCGCTGTTTTGACTATTTGCGCTTTTGGGAGCACCCTCCACCATCCAAAAAACTGCTCCTAGGGGGGGCGAGAGTGGGTGGGAGGAAGCAGTGATGAGGATCAGCTAGCCCCATCGCTGCTCCAGAGGGGGGCACAGGAGAGGGTGGGAGGAAGCAGCGACAAGGCTTGGCCAGCCCCATCGCTGCTCCTGGGAGGGCGGGAGAGGGCAGGAGGAAGCAGCAACAAGACTTGCCAAGCCCCATGGCTGCTCCTGGGGGGGGGCAGGAGAGGCTGGGAGGAAGCAGTGACGAGACTTGCCAAGCCCCATCGCTGCTCCTGGGGGGCCCCGGAGAGGGTGGGAGGAAGCAGCGATGAGACTTGCCAAGCCCCGTGGCTGCTCCTGGGTGGGGGCGGGAGAGGGTGGGAGGAAGCAGTGACATGACTTGCCAAGCCCCGTGGCTGCTCTGGGGGGTGGTGGTGGTGGGAGAGCGTGGGAGGAAGCAGTGACGAGGCTTGCCAAGCCCCGTCGCTGCTCCTGGAGGGGAGGGAGGGCGGTGGTGTGACTTAGTTTTTATTTGCGGATTTTTCACATTTGCGGGGGTCTCATGGCCCTAACCCCCGTGAATGTGGAGGGACAACTGTAATGTAGTTTGACACCACTTTAACTGTCATGGCTCCATACTACAGAATCCTGGGATTTGTAATTTTGTGAGGCACCAGTCCTCTTTGGTAGAGAAGGCTAAAGACTACAAATCCCAGGATTCCATAGGACAGAGTTGCAGCACTTAAAGTGGTATAAAGCTGCATTATTTCTACAGTGCAGATGCACCCCAAGTCGACTTGACAGCAGCTAAGAACAACAAACAATTTTATGATGTTACTATAACCCACTTGAAGCATGGTTTTACTATGGATGAGTAGCAAACATAACGTGAATAACAATTCAATACTTTTGATACCTCAAGCAGAATTCCACATATTGAATATTAAATATTGGCATCACCACCAGTTGTTAAAGGTACAGGAGCTATAGAATCATAGAATCATAGAGTTGGAAGAGACCACAAGAGCCATCCAGTCCAACCCTCTGTCATGCAGGAATACACAATCAAATCATTCCTGACAGATGGCCATCCAGCCTCTGTTTAAAAACCTCCAAAGAAGGAGACTCCACCACACTCCAAGGCAGTGTATTCAACCGCTAAACAGCTCTTACTGTCAGAAAGTTCTTCCTAATGTTTAGGTGGAAACTCTTTTCCTGTAGTTTGAACCCATTGCTCTGTGTCCTAGTCTCCGGAACAGCAGAAAACAAGCTTGCTCCATCCTTAATATGACATCCCTTTAAATATTTAAACATGGCTATCATGTACCCTCTCAACCTTCTCTTCTGCAGACTAACCATGCCCAGCTTCCTAAGCTGCTTCTCATAGGGCATGGGTTCCAGACCTCCCACCATCCTGGTTGCCCTCCTCTGGACAAGTTCCAGTTTCTCAATATCCAGCCCAGAACTGGACACAGTATTCCAGGTGAGGTCTGACCAAAGCAGAATAGAGTGACACTATTACTTCCCTTGATCTAGACACTATACTCCTATTAATGCAGCAGCCTAGAATTGCATTGGCTTTTTTAGCTGCTGCATCACACTGCTGACTCATGTTCAGCTTGTGGTCTACCAGGACTCCTAGACCCTTTATGCATGTACTGCCATCAAGCCAGGTGTCACCCATCCTAAATCTGTGCATTTCATTTTTATTGCCTAAATGTAGTATCCTACATTTCTCCCTGTTGAAATTCATTTTGTTAGTTTTAGCCCAGCTTTCTAATCTGTTGAGGTCATTTTGGATTCTGATCCTGTCCTCTGGGGTATTAGCTACCCCTCCTAATTTCGTGTCATCTGCAAACTTGATAAGCATACCCTCTATTCCCTCATCCAAGTCATTGATAAAGATGTTGAATAGCACTGGGTCTAGGACAGAACCCTGTGGCACCCCACTGCTCACTTCTCTCCAGGATGAAGAGGAGCAATTGGTGACTACCCTTTGGTTTACCTCTTCTCCTATATGTGGAAAAGAGGTGATAAAAGAATGGTAAAGAAAATGGGTCTTGAATGTGCTCTATGCGCTTTGGTATGCAAGTTATGTGTCCATGCATTACAAGCAAATAATCTGTAAAGTAACTTTGAAAGAAGTGCTTCTGAGCTGGGGAGGTTAGGGGTTTGTGTATAGGTGCACATGGTCAACCCTCATGGGTTTCATACTGAGCGAATAATTAGTATTGTGGATCTGTCTGCCTCAGTGTCAGAGCAGATTATCTGACATGTTAAAAGTAGCATTATACGAATGCCAGGAGATCGCAAAAGGGTTCCCTTTTCAGACAACTTCGTTCCCCCCTTGTTATGCACCCATTCTGCTGCTGTTCCGCCAGCACTGCTTTTTATTGATGGGATAAGCCAGCAATAGATCCCTCGTTCCATTTCTGTCATGGATGTTCTTGTGAGCGAAAAAGTGCCCTGTTATGCTTGCAAGATCCCAGCGTCAATGGGAGGTCCCTGCCAGAACACATCCGGGTGAGATCGGGACATCCAGGTAAGTGACACACTTTTTATGAGCCTCTCTGGGTTACTTCTACCTTTTAAAGTGTGTTTTTGTGCTTGCTGTCATTTTTTTGGTGTGTGTTCTTTTTATTTTTATTTTTGAATTTCCTGCGCTCACGTCTTCTTACAAGAATCTTCAGGATTTTGATCCAGGAAGTGAATGGAGCTCCATTAGAGCTCTGTTCACTCTTGGCTGCAGGAATGACAGGAGAGGAGGTAAGTGTGGTGGGGAGGTTGATTGTGGCGTGACAGGGACAGGACAGGGCGGGAGTGGAGATTGTGGGACAGGAATGCTTTTTCGTTCCTGTTTGAAAATCTCCAGGGTCTAAAGACTATAGCAACTCAGAGGAGGGTGGCCAGAGTGAAAACTGGAGACTCCTTCTGTACCTTTAATGGATGTGTAGAAGCTCAAATTTCAACAGGTGTTGCCTGTTACCAGGTTGTGTGACAAGAAAAATCTGCTGAAATTCCCTCTTCTACATATACAAACTTTACAAACTTTGTACAAACTTTAAAGGTTATATAGGAGCCATACATTCTCCTTGGGTTTTTTTGGGCTGTGAGGCCATGTTCTGGAATAGTTTCTTTCTGATGTTTCACCTGTATCCAAGGAAAATCTATGGATGCCGGCCGTGAAAGCCTTCGACTTCATATATAGGAGCCCTCTCCAGGTTTCACTCTAGCAACCCTAAACCAGAGATCTACCACCAAAGGGGAAAGGTTGACTGGTAAGGGTGGGGAGGTGAGATAGGTAATCCCCTCCCTCCTGGGGATTTTGGGAGTTGTAGCCCCAAAGCTACATTTCTCAACTCTGGGCCTCTATGCATGCCAGAATATCTGAAGGAGCACTGAGGTGGGACATTTAAGGCAGGGTGTTCTGTCCTTTAAGTTCTCTGCAGCCTTACAGAAGGGGATATTTGTGTTGAAACTCTAGGGTTAAGGTGGCCACCAGAAGAGGAAGGCCAGTTGCTATTGGAAACCAGAACCTGGCTATCTGGACCTAGCTCCCTTACTATAGCTTCCCTTCCGCACTCCCTGGTTTATCCTTTGAGGAAGTGCTCCACAAATTCATTGTTTGGAGTGATGGTCTTACTTTCTTTCCTAGATCTTGTGTTTATGAATGTTGGGGGGCAGGGCACAAAAAGCATCCCAAGCAGCCTTTTCTACATAATTTATTATGTAGAATGTATTAGTGGCTGATAAGGAATGTCAAGCTGGGGGTTCATTTGTACTGTTTGCTTTGTCTCAGCAAATTGCTTTGCACTCAGTCAAAAATTTGTATTAGGAGACAAAGCAAATATTCAAGCTGCCAGTAATGGAGAACAGAGTTTTGCCTGTAATATAAGACTTAGCATGTCAAATAACCTGCACCATAATTGGATGGACTCACGCCAAAGGCATTTGGGAGGCATAATTGTTTCAAAGAGGATAGGGTTTTGGTTTTTTCTTCTTCTTCTTCTTTCTTTTTTTTTTCTTTTTTCTTTTTTTTTCTGAACTAAGTTCGACAAAATGAAGAAAAATGTCTCTCTTCTTTCACACAAAAGAGTCTGCTTTTATGTTTAATTGGAGGACTCCCAAGTGCTGTCTTCAGGAACAATGTGTTTTTAAAGGTCATGGTAATTCCTTACATTTGTTACACTATTCACTTGAAGATGTCTGTGCAGTGCTGATTTTACTGATGGCAGTCTTTAAGTATGGGTAACCGGCCATAATTGAATAACTGCTCAAATGGCACCTCTGGGTTTGACAGCTCCAGAATGGTAGCTTCAGAAGTGTTTGAAGTTGCATCTGTGTTTAGGTCTGAGTGAAGTCCAATTGCACTTCTGGAAAATGTCTTCTCTATTTTGTAAATGTATGCTGGACCCAAAGCTTGGAAATATTACTTTTGAGGACTACAGCTTCCAGAAACTCCTGGCCAGCATGCACAGAGACTATACTGAGTAGGAGATCCTGGGAGCAATAATCCAAAAAAGAAAGAAAGAAAGAAAGAAAGAAAGAAAGAAAGAAAGAAAGAAAGGAAGGTAGGTTGGTTGGTTTCTAACCTCTGCTCTCTGACAGTCTCATCCACTTACAACTAGCTGATGGAGTATAGCTGCTGTGTGAGCCAAGACAATCCATGTTCCACTTTTATCTCAACCACAAATTCAGTGGACACTTACCAGTAAAACCTGGTCTCTTAGGAGATTATCAGACAGGAACACAAAAAGTGTTCCTGTCCCACAATCTCCAATCCTGTCCTTGTCCTGGCACAATAACCTTCCCTATCACACTTACCTTCTCTCCTGTTGACAGGCAGCCCAGGAATGAACGGAGCTCTAGTGGATCTCCATTCACTTCCTGGACTGAAATCCTGCCCATTCTCACGAGAAGACACGAGTGTGGGAAATTCAAACATAAAAACAAAAATACACATTAAAAAAAGATTTTAAAAGCCCATACACATACTTTAAAACTTCCAAGTAAACCAGGAAAGTTTTTCAAAAGTGTGCTACTTACCTGGATGGTGCAATCTCACCTGGAAGTGTTCTGGCAAGACCGCCAATTGATGCTGCATTCACGAGAGTTAAATGGTCCAAAGTTTCACACGCCAGCAGTACCAGCACCAAAACGGGGTGGGCAATCTATTGACAGCTCAGCCTATCAATAAAAAGAAATGCCATAACGATGCCAGTGGAATGCAAAAGGATGACATCTTCTAATATTGGTGTCCTTTTATGTTCCGCTGGCATCATTATGATGCACATTAGCCGCGTCTGATAATTTCCTTAGTCTCAGTTGCAGGTGAAGATAGTTATACAGACTTACTGAATATTGTTATTATAAGGACTACTGAGAGTAAGACACAGGTGAATTTTTCATTGCAGGTATCAGTCATGACAATCCCCGTAGCCACATAACCAAAGGAGAGATAAAAAATGAAGGCAGCTCTGTTGATCCATATCCACAAAACAGATCTAGAAGCCACCAGCTCCACTCAGAACAGGCCTTTTGTACAGCTAATGGCTCTTAATCAAAACCAAGCCATCCTAAAGCACTTTTCATTATAAATGGGACACTTTGGAACTATATATTGGTGCTGAGAAAATCCAACCCCATCAAACTACTGAAAGGACTGCAACTAAGCAGAGAGAGAAGAGAGAAGATTGAGGCGGTAGCAGATGTCATCACAATCATCCGTACTAATTGAAAAGTCCCATTACTTTGACCCTGAAAGCCCCAGCTTCACTACAGCACTGATTATTTGCATGACAGTTTGCTTCTGCAAATATATTTAAAAGGATTTTGAAGGTGTGGGGCCAGGATCCTTTCTTTGAGTACAGTCCCCCATCCCTCCGCCATATTATCTCTGATACTGGAGGTACTATATACAGCTAGAGAGACTAAGAAGATTATCAGACACTTAAAACCAAAAAACCAAAAAACCAAGGAGCTCACAAGATCAACTTCACTGTACTGCCAAAGGGTCCCAATATCGCATGCGCCATCCTCCTGGTGTGCTTGCTCTGTTCACCTCTCTGCTGGAATGATGAAAAAGGTGCCACTTTTCATTAGCAGAAGTTCCACTAATGAAAAGTGGCACCTTTTTTGTCACCACAGAACGGAGGGAGAATGGAGGAAGCATGAGAGGAGGACAACGTTGTACAATATTCGGACCCTTTGGCGGTACAGTGATGTTGTTCTCGTGAGCTCCTTGGGTTTTTTAAGTGTCTGATAATCTCCTAATAGTCATTCATAGTCAAACTATAACCTGTAGTCAAATCATACTAATGGGAAGCGGGGAAAGCAAGAACAAGGAGATCAGTCTGTAACTGACTGTGAACAATCAAGTGAAAATGTCCACTGCTCCCGAAGTAGTGAGGTATTTCAATGCCATTTGATTGTTCACAGATTTACAGATTAATAGCCATTGATAACCTTATCCTTCATTATTATTTGTGAAGATCATTGTCAAACCATATTATTGATGGCTGTCAAACCAAAATAGTGATTCACCTAGGCTAGGAGTGCAAAATATGTGACCATCTGGGTATTGTTGAATTTCAACTATCATTACTTATCAGCATAGTTACCGTACTAGTGAGGATTATGGGAACTGCAGTCCATCAACATCTGGAGGACCATATTTTATATTCGCCATCCCTCTTGCAGAAAGTACCATTAACTCTGGAGACTTAATCCAGGACTTTCTGCATCCTAGGCACGTTCTCCCCCCCCCCCCGATAAAGCCCCTCTCCAATAGATGTTGTGTAATATACTTTATGATCAAACAGGTCCTATTGAAAATCTCTCAGCTAAGCCTCTGCTCAGCTAACATATCATTTTTGTCCTAGAACTGGGTGACATTTACCATGATGTTTACCGCAAATGGGAATGTAATGGTGCCTGTCTTGTTTGCAGACTAAAGATTGCTGAGTTTATGTATTGTTTCATTTAGGGATATCATTTCATAACTTATATGTATATGAACTTTGATTCACCCTCTTTTAAAATAGTGATTGGCTCAATAAAAAATGTCCCTGAGCTTTTGCTAAAGAACATGGGTGGCTTGTGTGTGTCTCTATCTACAACTGATTTATTTTTCAAGCATTGACATAACTCATTGAAAAAGAACACAAGAGCACTGATAACAGTTGACTCATAAATTTATCTACTGACCAGGAAGGTGACTGCTTCTTTGCAGAAGTTCTCAAAGGCAAGCTTTACAACCAGAGGAGATGTTACTCAAAAGGTGGGGCTGTCTGTGAAAAATGGCAGCCATGTATCTATGGTACCCAGTTTCTTCTCATCTCCACAGTATCCAACAAAACTTACTCAGGCCCAGAAATCTATTCACTATTTCTTCATGTTGGTTGTTGTTGTTGTGTGCCTTTAAGTAGTTTCCAACTTATAGTGACCTTAAGGCACACCTATCAAGGGGTTTTAATGTTCGACGCATGGAATAACGAGGCAAGACACAAGATCTGGGTTGAAGTATGGGCCACTTTATTGATTTTGCCTATTTAGTTGTTTATTTCTGAGGGTATGCGAACCTACAAGGGGAGACCCATTGCGGGACCGGCTGGGGCAGACGGTCCTCCTGACCTGTCCCCAGAAAAGAGGAGGAGGCAAGGGGCGGCAAAGGTTAAATAATCCTGCTCAACTCCGCCCCTGCCCCCTCCCAGCCGGGGCGTGGCTCCGCCCCCGCCATTGCTTACCCTCGTCCATGCACGTCATTAAAACACCTCCCCCGGATCATCCATTTCTGCAGATCCGGGGGGGTGCCTGTTCTTTGCAAGATTTTTTCAGAGGTGTGGGGGGAGTTGCCTTTGCTTTCCTCTAAGTCTGGAAGATTGTAACTTTCCCAAGGTCATCCAGTGGGTTTCCATGGCTGAGCAGGGATTCTAACCCTGGTCTCCAGAGCTGTAGTCCAACACGCAAACCACTACACTACACTGGCTCTTTCCTGCCTACACGTTATTGGCTGAAGAGGAGGCAGAGGAGGAAAGATGACTTGTCTGAAGAGAAACAGAGCTTCACACAGGCTTGCCAAGTTTGGCAGCAGCTCTTTTTTTCTTCTTACTTTTAGTTGCCCTCAGAGGTGTAGTGGACTTCAATTGATATGGTGGAGGTAACAAGACTCATTTGTTCAAAGAATTCTAGCCGAGTCTTCCAGAGTTCACCAGTCCCATTTCTGGAGTTCCCTCTGAGATCCAGCTGTGAGTCTCAAGTTTCAGGGTTCGTTCCCTCTGCTGTTATTCAAGCCTGTGGTTAGCAGAGAACTTCCAAAGAAAGTGAAATGCTTTCCTCCAGAAACTCTCTCCTGTCCATGTGATCTCGCATTGGCCAAAAGCCATCTCAGCCACGCAGGCAAGAATGAGAGACGGAAGGCTGGCAGAGGGATATAAGCTGTCTTCCATTATATTTGCCTTCTGGTTTTATTTTGTTTTTGCTAGACAGTAAAGTAATGAAAAGGGGAAGGGATTCTGAGAGAGAGAGAGAGAGAGAGAGAGAGAGAGAGAGAGAGAGAGAGATGGAAATTTTCTTTTGACCTCATTAGGCTATTGAGGGCATCATCACATCGGAAGGGAAATACCCAAGAGACATGGGATTGAAAAAGCTGTTTAGCTTTATTAAAAGGCCTTCTTTCCCTTCAGATGTCAAATGGGCTCAAATGGTTTTGGCACAGATGCAATTCCATGACTTGTACATAAGCAGAAGTCTGACTTGACTCAAATGATTTCCAAACAGAAATAACATGAGAACTACAGCTTCCTCGAAAGACCTTCCAAAAAACCCCAGTTATCTGACATAAAATCACCACTGAGACTTACAAGGTTCATGGGCAGGGGAGATTTTTTTAAAGCTGTTTTGGAATGAAATCTGATAACCAGAAAAACCACCATTGGCCCAAAGCTGGAAGGACATCTCCATTTGTTTTCCTATCAATTGCAAACTGCATACATGCCTTGCTTAGGGGTGCTTCCCATAGGCATGTGTGAACATGTAATATTCTCATGTAAATTTTGTTCTGATGTTGATCTGCTATAGTCCAAGGATGACTGCAATAAATGTTCTAAAACTAAGGTAGGCTGGACGAGATTAAAATATTTGTAAGCCTAGCAGAAGAGACTTGGAAGTTGCAAATGTCCTCCCACCCACCACCAACCCCAATTCAAAGGGCCAGTTCTGTTTAGGCTCCCTTAATGAAGAGCATATATTTTCCATGCAGAAAGACCCAGGTATCACCTGTGGCATCCATTAGTAGATAACAGCAAATACTTATCTCAAGCTGAAAGTCTGAAAATTGTTGTCAGTCATGCCAGACTGACTAGTACAGTAGGCCCTTGCTATCCACTGGGGTTGGGTTCCAGGACCCCCTGTGAATACCCAAATCGATGGATGCTCAAGTCCCATTATATATGATGGCAAAGTAAAATGGTGTCCCTTTATATAAAATGGTGAACAGCAAGGTATGCCTTTTTGGGGGTGGGGTGGGGTGGGTGGAATATTTTCAAGCCATGGATGGTTGACTCAGCTAAAGAATCTGTAGATACGGAGGGCTGACTGTATAACACCACCTGAGCTTGACTATGCCTCATGGATTTTGGGGGATACTGTTAAGAAAAAAGAGGTATAGTTCTCAAAGTCTAAATGCCCTGAAGGGACTAGATCCCATCTGATCTTGGAAGTTAAGCAGGGTCAGGCCTGCCAGTTAGTACTTCGATGGTAAACTGCCAGGAATACCAGGTGCCATAGGTTCCATTTCAGAGAGGATGGCAATGGCAAATCACTTCTGAGTATGCCTTACCTAAGAGAACCCTATGAAATTCATGGAGTCACCATAAGCTGACAGGTGACTTGAAGTCACCTAGATGCCATAGGCATATTTCTGCTGCCAGCAATTTGCCTGCTATGCCATGTGCAATTTTTATTTGAAGGACACAAACTGTTCCTCTTGGCTACTTTGAAACAAAAGGCATTTTGATGCCACTAGGAAATAAATGTCTTGGGTCAAGTTTCTTCTGCAAAAGACTTAATAAACGTAAAAGCATGCCCTTTGGTTTCTGCCTGGCCTTGTTTTGACTAATTCTCCTAATGCTCTCTCAAATTCCAAGCTTCAACCAGTAATCAAGGTCCATTTCTGGCTTAAGAGGCATTTGGGTCACTCTGAAGACTGGCCTGTTCCTTTTCATTACTGACCTGCGACATTGGTTGCCAGGCCTTCTAACTGGAAGCCCAGATGCCGCAACCCTTCCACTGTCTATTTTCTCGACTACCTCCATCCTCTTTAGAGTGGTAGTCTCCTCTTCAATTAATTTCAAGAGAGTGCTGAACTGCAACAATTCCAAGTTCTCCTCTTTCTCCTATGCTGCCTGTCATTCACCCTGTCACTCATTCTTAGGCAGATGGAGAAGCAACGGGGGCTGGAATCAAATTATTTTTAATGAGCCCTGACACATCCTGATTGAGTCTGTTCTTTTTAGCCAGGGTTACGTGTCAGGGCTATGCAGTGCCATATACCAGATTTTGTCAGAAAAGAGAATAAAGCAAATAATAGTGGCATTCTGTCTGTTCTCTGTTGTAGGCTTCTTTCAAATGATCTGTTTTGCAAAACAGGAATGCAGCAAGTAGCAAGCAGTTGTGGAACAATTGTTTCCATTCATTGCATTTTGCAAGCCGCAGCAACAATTGCTCAGCCTGCTGGCCAAGCAGGAAAGTTGGAGGTGGGGAGGGGACAGTTCATTGACACAAGATGGTGTGGTAGTCAGTAGCACATTATTGATGGAGCAGACAAATTAACGTGGGACAAATCTGTCTGTAGCTTTTAGCCAGGAACAGGTAAATGGAACCTCCATGTGTTGATGAAACATACCTGACTCCCCAATATAGGGAACAGACCACTGCTGAGAGCTCCTGGTTTTTACACTCATGCCTCATACTTGCAAACTGCCCAGAAAATTTTGCTGGAAAGATTTTCCCCAAAGATCTAGTCTATTTTCCCCAAAGATCTACTCTATTTTAGGCATGGAGCACATGCATCGCAAGCAAAGGATCCCAGTTTCAGCACCTGTCATTTAGTCTTTAAATAGATTAAAACCTTGGAGAGCTGTTGCCGATCAGGGTAGATGAGGAGTTGGAATTGTGGGGCCTGCCAGATTATTGTTGGTTTGCAACTCACAGCATCCCTCCTGATTAGATACACTGGGTAGGGCTGCTGGGATTTGCAATTCAACTACATCTGATAGGCCACAAGATTTCCTCCTCTATGGTAGATAGTACTGACCTAGATGGGTCAATGGGCTGGTTTCATGTGAAGTTACTTCCTCAGTTTTTAAGGCTGTTTTAATCAGCCACACCACTCTGGAGAATGTCATGCATACTTTTCTGCATTTGAAAGCAGCAGGCATGGAAGAGCAAGAGAAAATCATTTCAGGGGTAGAGGTACCTGGGTATTAGATATTCAAATAGACATATTGTGGCATGCAGTGACTTAAAGCCTAAGTTTAGTTCACCATTCTACCATGTAACTTACTTGGTCTTGCTCTTTAGACTAGTCCCATGCTTTCTGTTCTAAGGATAGCTCCTGACGTACTGATTTGAACTCCTCTGAAGACAAGCTAGAATATGATGAATAAATATTCTTAGCTACTGCCACCCATTTGAATGCCAATTCTGGGCTTCAGTGTCACATTCCTGGAAAGGGATCATAGTCTGCCAGTTAGGATTCCAGAGCCTGGGTCCTCTCATACGGTCCTCAGGGAGAGAATTCTACCTTGAACAGTGGGTTTATGTATGTGTTCTTTTTATTTTTACTGCTTGAGAAATAATTTACTGCCCTCAAATCCAACATGACAGCCACTGTGGTGTAGTGGTTTAAACTTTAGACTAGGTCAACATTCAAGAATTACAAGAAAAGAGATCCCACCTAAATAATTAGGAAGAACTTTTTTTTAACTGTAAGAGCAGTTCAACAGTTGGATCAATTGCCTCTGAAGGTGGTGGACTCTCCATTTTTGGTGGTCTTTAAACAGAAGTTGGATGGGCATCTTTCAGGAATGCTTTAGCAGAGGAATGGACTAGATGGCCCTTGTGGTCCCTTCCAACTCTACGATTCTATGATTCTAGGACTCTGGAAGTCCAGTGTTCAAATGCCTGCTCAGTCATAAAAACTCTTGGGAAAGTCATACTGTCTCAGCCTAAGAGGAAGGTAATGACAAACCTCATCTGAATAAATCTTGCCAAGAAAACCCTGGGATAGGGTTTCCATAAATCAGAGTTGACTTGAAATGACATAATGACAATAGTAACATATCCTACATACTAACAGGGAACACTTTCCCCAGCATGGTTCCTTACAGAGCCAAAACAGCATCGCCGCATATGGACAATACAGAATGATCAGCAGGTGCAGGGTTACTTCAAAATTTGCAAAAATACAAAAATTCTTCAATACACACACACAGTGCATATGTAAAGTGACTGACTCTAAAATAGCCCAATGAGAACCCAGCATGCTTGGTGGGTATGGAATGCTGACAAACTGTTGGGGTACGGGGGAAAAAAAAACTAGGGAAGATGGAATAGAGTCTCTTACAAGAAGGCATGGCCAGCTGGTTGGCATCCCAAACAGGTGACTTGTGATCAATTCAGAAAATATACTTAATTGGGAAATGGACAGCTCTCCCCCACTTGTCCATGCACCTTCCTAACACATCAGGGAGACTCAAAATGTGATGCAATTGCCTCCTGCACTGCTTACAGGTCGGTAGTTTTGAAGTTTAAAAAAATCAGGGATGCTGGAACTCCCAGGAATCACCTATGGCTAATGAGTCATGTTTTGCTCATGCTTGCTCTATGCATTCTGGGTGGTGGAAAGTGTAAGCCTCCTGGATCTTGCTGCAAGATTCCATTTTGAGCCCACTGTCATTACAGGAGCTTAGACTCAGGACTTTATCAGATGTGGTAAGTCGTGTGAAAAAAACACGATAAAACTATGTCATCTAGGAAGTGATGATAACACAAAGGGTGACATTATTAGATGCCCTCATCATCCAGCCATTCCAGGGGCGTAGTGCTGGCACGGATGAGGCATCACTTTTTTTAATTGACGGGCTCTCTCTCTCTCTCTCTCTCTCTCTGGCTTTTCTTCACAAACAAAGATTCAGGAAGGACTCATCCCATGCTTTCTGCAAGCGCGCTGATGACTAAAAAGGCCAATCCAAGATAAACAAGTCCGGTTGCAGAAAGCACAGCAGAGGGTCTCCTTGGGTGATGTTTCTGGGTTGTGATTCTTTCTGCATTGTCGTTTCTTTTCAAGACTTGTGCGGTGTGAGTTCTCAAATAAAGCTGCAGCATTATGGTTAGAGCATCTCCATGCCTCCCAATGAGAGGCCAGGGCAGATTGTTGGTGATCAATTTGGCTGAGCCTGAGGTGTTGTTTCAGGGAGTCCTTGTATCACTTTTTTAGAGCGCCCCTCTTACGCTGACCCGTGGCGAGTTCACCATAGAGTACTATTTTTGGGAGGCGATGGTCCTCCATCCTAGAAACATGCCCTGCCCAGCGCAGCTGTGTTCTCAATATCATGTCCTCAATGCTGGTGATCCCTGCTTGCTTAAGGACAGCAACATTCATCACATAGTCAGTCCAGTATTGACGGGCTAAGCTGTCAATAAAAAGCAACACCTTATTCATGCCTGTACTATGCCCCTGGAACGGCTGAAGGACAATATTGTCTGATAATTTTGTCTGTTGGTGTTATTGTTGCATCCTTCTGGCATGGTTTTTGCCACATTTGATAAAGTCCCTAATCTGACTGCAAATGAAATATAATGGAGTCCATACCCTCCAACCTTTCACAGGTGAAAGTTGGGACTTGTGTGGCCAGGCATCTTCAGAGTGTGGCCAAGAGGGCAAACATTATTAATAAGGAAGAAAGTACAAACTAGGAGGGGCAGTAGTAGTTTGCCTTTGCCTGAATCTACTGGGATGGCTAAGATTCCACCCCTTTTCTCCTCTTCCTCCTGCTAAATTAATGGAGTACAAACTACTCGTGTACTTAGCACTCAGTTTGCTGCAATTGGAGTAAACTAGGGGGAAGGGGGAAGAAGAAAGAGAAATTGAGACATTTTTAAAGCATCTGAAAATTGGGATGATTAAACGTTATCTACTGGGCAGTATAGGAAGGGATTTTTAGAATTCTTAGAAAGAGAATTTTAGTGTCTCATCCAACTACATACTCCAGGATTCCATAGGATGTAGCCATGGGAGAGAAAGTGGAATCATAGTGGTATAATTGTATAGTATGAAAGGACACTCAGTCTCGTCAGTCCAGACATGAGAAGAGGGGATTGTATGTGGTGGGACTGTTGGGGCACTGTTCATGGAGGAAGGGTTGAGCACACCTTTCCCACAAAACACCCATCTCTTTTAAATCATTTCTCCCTCTCCCACTTCACGGCTATGTGGTTGACCACTTCCACAACCACATGGTTTTGTTGTTCTCATGCCTAATTAGTGCCTCACAGTTTTCTTGGCCTCTGTTCATCACATAAGCCACAAGCTGATTAGCATTCCTTCAAAGATCTTTAAAAGAAAGGCATTTTTTATTCTGGTCTGTGAACACACTTTTTAAACAACACTGGAATAAAATTCCTTGAATTCTGAGTTCACTGTTCTTTTTCTGTTCCCCTTCATTACCATGAGCCCACAGTGTTCTTGACTTGATAGGACTAATGTCTTCTAACAAGCTTTCAGAAGACCACAACTCTTGCAACTTTTAGGAAAAGAGAAATGGAAGTGATACAGGATAAATTGTCAGCAAGTTTTAAAATCTTCAGCCATTTCTCTTTCCCATTCTGTCTTTGGTTTCATCATTGGCATTCTCCTAATCTCCCGAGATTGCCTTTCACTTTCCCCAGACAGCTGTCTGCCCTTCTTCTCTGGAAACCTTTTCCCTCCAGTTCACATTATTTTACATATTTCAGCCAAAATTCAGTTCTATGAAATGATGAATAAGGGCCTGAAGAGAAAGTTGAACTAACTTTATCTCTCTCTCTGTCTTTCTTCCAATATATGACATGACTTTTGATTTCTACTCTAGGCTTTATAAGGCATTAAACAATGGTTTTTTAATAGTAAAGAATGAACATAGAGGGGGAAATGAACGTACTGCCTTAAAACTTTTCCATGGCACTAGGGCCCACTTTGCCATTAAATAAAGTGGAGTGGATGCCTCAAGCAGCCGATTTTGGATGTCATGAAGGGCAAATCATAGAATCAAGAGTTGGAAGAGACCACAAGGGCCACCTAGTCCATCCCCCTGCCCTGTAGGAATACACAATCAAATCATTCCCGACAGATGGCCATCCAGCCTCTGTTTAAAAGCCTCCAAAGAAGGAGACTCCACCACACTCTGAGGCAGTGCATTCCATTGCTGAACAGCTCTTACTGTCTAAATGGTTGGTGTCCTGCAAATGGTGATGATTATGATGATGATTTTAGCTACATATTCTGGACAATTAGAGCAGTTTGGTATCACTTTAACTGCCAAGGCTCCATCCTATAGAATCAAGTGATTTGTAGTTTGGTAAGGTCTTTAGAATTATCTAGCACATTGTGCCTCATTGAGACACATTAGAGCTCTCTGTGTCTCACAAAACTACAAATCCCAGGATTCTGTAGTGTACAGCCATGGCAGTTAAAGTGCTATAAATGTGTGGTGTGAAAGGGCTTCTGGAGGGCTGCACAGTTTCCATCCCTGCTGTCGCAGAGGTGAACTTCACCCTTCTTCGATAAGGGGAATCACACTGTAGGATCTGTGGACTAGACAGAGACCTCACATATACCTTTATGATTCCAATTAAAGTTTGTAACATTATTTCTACACTGAATAGGAGACTTTAAACAGTCTGGAGAGTTTAAATGTAACTGGCATGGCAGAAAATTTACCTGGTGGCTCCAAGACCCAGCTATCTGGTATCTACCATGACAATTACATAATGTTGTTATCAGATGCACAAGTATGTGCCCTTTCTAAGAGTCTGGAAGCTGCCTCTTTGATTTTTCACAATGTCCATGAAAAGTGGTCCCCAAATTTGGCTCTTGGACATTAACTCCCAGAAGCCCCAGCTTGCATGGCAAGTGATCAGGAATTCTCGGAACACAATCTAACCTTTGGGGATACAAGGTTGGAATAAAGCTATGTCAGGGGATTCCGAGCTGCTTGCTCGGAAGGGTTTTTAATAAATTGTATTATATGCTGATTTCAATTTGTATTGATTTAATAATGTTTTAAGGGGGGGGGAGGGATTTTGAGTTGTTTTATACTGTGTACTATTTTACTGTTGTAAGCTGCCCCGATTGTTCGCAGAGGGGCGGGATATAAATAAATTATTATTATTATTATTATTATTATTATTAAATGAAGAGTCTGAGATCCAGCTGCCTATTGATCACTGATGTACTGTGATCCTGATCACACAGGGTTATACATGATGTGGATGAGGCTTCAGGCATATAGCAAGTTTCATATCTCTTCCTCCATGCGTGGAAGAAGAAAGGCCATAAGGATGTGACTGTGGGACCAGCCCTGTTCTTCTTCTCACATACTGTTAGTTATGTGAGGGATAATGGCCAGATAGAACTATTGTGTCTTATTGCATTCATTTTGAGAGCTGGCTAGTGTCCTAGATAAATACGAGTAATTTAGTTGCAGCAATTTGTCTGGTTAGAAAGGTTTGAAAGCTGACCTTCCTGTATTAGGTTTGCATCCTTAGTTCTGGAACACATGGTGTTTATTTATTTTGTAACTTATTTTTAGATTTATAAACAACAGTTTTGGCTTTTTACATCTCCCAAGGTGGTTCACGTTACAAATATATAATAAATACCCTCCCCTCCCAAATTTTTCTGCAGTAATAATGAAACATGACAACTCTAGCCCTGTGGCTACAGTCCTATGTACACAGTTACTTGGGGACCAGCCCTACTGAACATAATTGGAGGCACTTCTGTATAAATATGCATATGTGTTGCTTGTGGTTCTTTGTGATGTGGCAGGGCAGTATATACAGTGTTCAAAAAGTTGGATATATAACTGGAGTTATGCTTTCAAAAAACCTATGTATTTTAAACATCCAACTTTATTTGGCATCACTTTCAGGGCATGATGGGTGGTCTGAATACTGAGAGGGTGGAAATCATTCATTTGTCATGGTATGACCACATTCTGGTGAGGTATAATCTCATGGTGCTGATCTGACCCAGCAGGGAGGGGAATTCCATTAAGATGGTCCTTGCCTTGACATTTATGGAATCGGATGGATTCTTAAATACTTCAGGCGATTTTGCAGTGGTCACAGATGGCAATTGTGGTGAAACCCAGTCCTACTATGGAGGGTGAGGCACAATGAGCCATCAGAACAATAAGTCACATGCTCCCCCTTTGGGTCATAGAGTCATAGAGTTGGAAGAGACCACAAGGGCCATTCAGTCCAATCCCCTGCCATGCAGGAATAAAAAAATCAAAGCATTCCCAACAGATGGCCATCCAACCTCTGCTTAAAAACCTCCAAAGAAGGCATCTCCACCACACTCTGAGGCAGCGTATTCCACTTCCGAACAGCTCTTACTGTCAGGAAATTCTTCCTAATGTTTAGAATGAATCTGTTTTCCTGTAATTTGAGTCCATTGCTCTGTGTCCTAGTCTCTGGAGCAGCAGAAAACAAGCTTGTTCCATCCTCAGTATAACATTCCTTCAAATATTTAAACATGGCTATCATGTACCCTCTTAATCTTCTCTTCCCCAGGCTAAACATACCCAGCTCCCTAAGCCGCTCCTCAAAGGGAATGGCTTCCAGACCTCCCACCATTTTGGTCACCATCCTCTAGACACGTTCCAGCTTGTCCATATTCTTCTGGAACTGTGGTGCCGAGAACTGGACACAGTATTCCTGGTGAGGTCTGACAAAAGCAGAATACAGTGATGTCAGGCTTACTGGGTGATAATTATTTGGGTCTTCTCCCCCCCCCCTTTTAAAGATGGGGACAATGTTTGCCCTCCTCCAGTCTGCTGGGACCTCTCCTGTTCTCCAGGATTTCTCAAAGATTATTGCCAGTGGTTCTGAGATTACTTCTGCCTGTGCTCATGAATACTGTCTCTCTCCCCTACACAATTCAGTTTAAAGCCCTCCTAATTAGATCTTTCAGACTATTAGCATAAAAATTACTTCCAACTGCTGTGAGGTGCAACCCATCACTTGCCAGTAGCCCACCTCCATGAAACCACACCCCACGGTCCAGGAAGCCAAACCATTCCTAGCGGCACCATCTGCGTAGTCAGTTGTTCACCTCCACTATCTTTCTCTCCCATCCTGGGTCATGCCCTTCCACTGAAAGGACAGACGAAATGACTACCGGTGCATCCAAGTCCTTCAGCTTCCTACTCAGAGCCTCATAACTCTGTAGAGTACTCTCCATCTCCTTGCATACCACCACCTGGTTTTACCAGGAAGTTCACCAGAAGACTCAATGTTGGATGATCAAACAGGCATACCAGTGCACAAATGTAGCAGTAAAGGCAGCCAGGATATAGCCTCCATTGTCACTTTCTTTATGTCCATGAGAGGATGTTCATTCAAGCTTTTCAAAATGTTCTGAGGTTGTTTTCATCTACTCCATGAACTCAGTGTTGGAGTACTGAGGATACAGACAGGATCCTTGTATTTGTACAAACCCCTACATCCTCTTTCAAACCTTGCCCATCATGGCCTGCTTGACCCTAGCTGTCAGGGAGTTGACCAGATGGATCCAGGAAGTGCTGGATTCATCATTGCATGATGGGGTCATCCCTAGTCCGTAGAAGAAGGAAATGGTATAAGCACACATGGGGGAAAAAAAATCTTCCTGGAGCCAGAAGTTTATACCAGCGTATGCCTATGGGGGGTGGTGTAAGGTTCTTGGAAGAGTTGTGCCAACTCTGATGAAGGCACTCTTGAATGGAACCAATTACCTTGTCCCAATTTAAACTGGAGTCAGGTTAGGTTTCAGGATAAAATCAGCCTTGGTGACCTATATATAGCAGAGAGACAAGGGCAGTATGACTGTTACTTCTGCTTGCTTTTATAGAATCATAAAATCATAGAATTGTAGAATTGGAAGAGACCACAAGGGCCATTCAGTCCAACCCCCTGCCATGCAGGAAATCACAATCAAAGCATCCCCAACAGATGGCCATCCAGCCTCTGTTTAAAGACCTCCAAGGAAGGAGACCCCACCACGCTCCGAGGGAGTGTGTTCCACTGCCGAACAGTTCTTACTGTCAAAAAGTTCCTCCTAATGTTGAGGTGGAATCTCTGTTCCTAGAGCTTGCATCCATTGTTCCGTGTTCCAGTCTCTGGAGCAGCAGAAAACAAGCCTGCTCCATCCTCAATGTGACACCCCTTCTGATGGACCATTGACCACAACATCTTCCTGAGAGTTGACAGCAACTCTCAACTGTAAACAGATCTAAAGATTATTAAAGGATATTGACAAATTGGAGCATGTCCAGAGGAGGGGGACTAAAATGGTGAAAGGTCTGGAAACCATGCCTTATGAGGAGAGACTTAGGGAGCTGGGTATGTTTAGCCTGGAAAAAAGAGGGTTAAGAGGCGATATGATAGCCCTGTTTAAGTATATGAAGGGGTGTCACATTGAGGATGGAGCAAGCTTGTTTTCTGCTGCTCCAGAGATTGGAACACGGAGCAATGGATGCAAGCTCCAGGAACAGAGATTCCACCTCAACATTAGGAGGAACTTTTTGACAGTAAGAGCTGTTTGGCATTGGAACACACTCTCTTGGAGCGTGGTGGGGTCTCCTTCCTTGGAGGTCTTTAAACAGAGGCTGGATGGCCATCTGTCGGGGATGCTTTGATCGTGATTTCCTGCATGGCAGGGGGTTGGACTGGATGGCCCTCGTGGTCTCTTCCAACTCTGCAATTCTATGATTCTATGATTTCATTGTTGTTTGACTCGTTATTTATGGGGCCATTCCCAGAGAACAGCACTGGATGACTTTGCCTTGACTCCCCCCCCTGCCATCTGTTGAACTGCTGGGCGCCATGAGGCACTATTTCATCCCTAATGCAGCATCTATGAAGCCATTGGGAAGAGTCATTGGGAGATTTAGTGCAAGGTACCACCAATATGCTGATGAAACTAGCTCTATCTGTCTGCAACATCTGAATCAGGAAAGGTTGGGACTGTGCTCAGCCAATGCCTGGATGCAGATATAGACTGGAAGGATAATAACCTGATAAAAAGAGACCCTCTTGGAGGGTGGCTCCTAGATCTGGCAATTTAGTAGTTTACCTGTTTTGGATGAAGTTGCACTTTCACTAAAGGAACAAGTGCATAATTTATGGATGCTCCTGAATCCATCTTTGTCATTGGAGGTCCAGGAACAGCCTAGGTAATGTTACAATGTGTCCATTGCCATCTTTGACTGGTACAACAATTTTCCTATTTCTGGAGATTGAGGAGATTATCAGACGAGTGCCTAAAAATGTGATTATGGCACTATATTTTACAGCATTGATGTTCTGGCATGTTCTTATCATGTTTTCCATGATAACAATACAGAATTGCCCCAAGAATCTGGCAATGTGAGCGTTCATGCCACTTACTTCCACATTTCTCTGTGAACGAGATTTCGGCACATCTTGAGAGAAGACATGAGCATGCTAAAAAGCTCCCAAACACCAAAATTAAACAAGAAAATGTTCTGAAAAGCACAGATACACATTTAGAAACTTGCAAGCAAGATGGGAAGGTTTAATAAAAAGAATATACCTAGTTTTCCCGTTCGCACCCGGAAGTTTTCTGGTGGGACTGCCCATTGATGCTAGAATCGCGCCAGCAGAACAGGGCACCTCCTCGCATTCATGAAAATCTGGAACATAAATGCAACGGGAGATCAGTTTTCAACTTCTCCCTGACAATAAAAAAGAACTCCCTTGTAATGGCAGCAGAAGGCTTGCATAATGCTGGGGCATGACGTTGTCTGATAAGGAAGCCCTTTTGCGATCTCATGGTGTTGTTATAACACTGTTTCTGATGCATCTGATAATCTCCTGATAGCCCAACCACTGTGGTCCATGTGTGCTAGTAGTCTCATGATTAGTCCATTGTAGTGCACTTTAACTGCAACTACCCTTATGCTCAAAGGCAAAGACTAATGCAGTACAAGGAGCTGGGTGCTTTAAAATATTACACCTGTATTAGAAGAACTGCACTGACTGCTTATTTGCTACGAGCCCATGTTCAAGGTTCTTCTGATAACATATAAAGCCCTAAACAACCAGGGCCCAGAATAGCTGTAGTGACATATTAATAGTTGTAGTAACACAACTGCAGCCCCCTACTGGATATGGATGCTACACAAATGCTCAGTTGTACTTTCCACTTACATAAGTCCACTAATGAAGATGTAAATCCCCAACAGGATCCCGGCCATTCACTGTCAGGACTTCTTTTACTTGCAAACTAGGACTGTCTGATTGTATTAGTAAATGAACAGTTCTTCCCAGGCAATTATGAATAATTAGAAAAAATATATCTGTTTTATTTATTGTATTTATACCCTGCTCTTCAGCCACAAAGGCCATCAGAGCGGCTTACAAATGGTCAATTTAACAGTTCCCTGCCCTCAGGCTTACAATCTAAAAATGTCTAACTTGAGCCTTGCCACTCATGTTCCTTGAATTTAAGTGACTATCATTGTCAAGCCCTTCCATAAGGAAATCAAATTTATTTTTAAAAAGCATTCAGTAATTTAAGTCATCGTAATTTTCAGATCCCTTCAAAGAGACCTTCTTCCTTACATGTCAATGGGAGCCAAGTCATCCCTGTTGCTTGTTACATAAACATTTTTGCAAGTAATACTTCTGTTTAGAATCAAGGAATCATAGAGTTGGAAAAGACCACAAAAGCCATCCTGTCCAACCCCCTGCCATACAGGAATATACAATCAAATCTCCCCCGACAGATGGCCCACCAACCTCTGTTTAAAAACCTCCAAAAAAAGAGACACCACCATATTCCAAGGCAGTGTATTCCATTGTTGAACAGCTCTAACCATCAGGAAGTTCTTCCTAATGTTTAGGCTGAATCTCTTTTGCTGTAGTTTGAATCCATTGTTCTGTGTACTACCCCTTATCCACACTGCACAAATAATCCAGTTTGAAATTGGATTATTTGCCACTGCTCCTTCCTGTTGAATCCTGGGATTTGTAGTTTTACAAGGTCTTTAGCCTTCTCTGCCAAAGAGTGCTGGTGGCTCACCAAACTACAAATCCAAAGATTCCACAGGAAGAAGCAAAGATATACAATGGAACACTAAAATTAGGATTGTCCATATAATTGTATTTCCTATTACCATGTACGGATGTGAGAACTGGACAGTAAAGAAAGCTGATGGAAAACCAACTCTTTTGAGATGTGGTGCTGAAAAAGAGTTCTGTGGATACTGTAAATGGCTAAAAAAACAAACAAATGGGTCCTAGAATGAGTCAAGCTTGAACTCTCCCTAGAAGCCAAGATTACTAAATTGAGGTTGTCATATTTTTGTCATATTTCACCTTAGTGAGTGAGTGCTAATGCAATAAAATGGCAATTTGTATTATCTTTTTCTCTCTCTTTTGTGTAAACATGAAATGTCACTCGTTCACACTATGGTAAATTTAAAAAAAAAAGTTCGGTGGTGGCAGATTTTAAAATGTGAGTAATTCATTGTGGCCGCCATCTTGGCTAGAGGGCATGCAAAGTTTATGGGGGCTGTAAAACCATTAAGAGAGTTTGCAGCTGCTGCAAATTGCTATTATTGTGGAGCAAATCCATCCCCCCCCTCATATAGATGACCCCCATGACACATCTGGCCAAGTAATATCACAGTGTGGTCAAGATGGTAAAAATCATTAATGAGGAAGAATGCACAAGATAGGAGCAGCTGGTTTTGTCTGAGGAGGAGAGAGAAACTGGGATGTGTTAAAATCAGCTCAAAAACTGAGATGACAGAGGCTTAATTGGGACTGCCCCTGCCAAATCAAGACAATTAGAGGGTATAACACTGGACACCAGCACTGCCTTTGTGATTTCATCACACTCATGGCTCAGATGAGATGGTGTGTGACACAAATCAGACCAAAGGAGTTCTTAGGACCTTTTCCATGAGCTCAACAGCAGCACATTCAGAGGCTTGTGTTATTCACTGAAGTTAGGTAAAGAAGGATTACCTAACAAAGGCACCTTAAGCAGTCATTCTTTCTAAGTGCCCAGGGCTTTACTCTGTTGTTAACCTAAGAAGAGTGTGCCATCTTGTGGAAGCAGACAGCATCCTTTAAAAAAAATTATTCTACTGCACACATGATTTGATCAGCTTGCCCCCAGGTTAACATTTAATTATGTGGCACAAAATGCATTGGGAATAATTGCAGGTTGTAGGTATCAGTCAACATTAATTCTTTCTTAGGGCATTTATTTTTATAACTTGCCCCTACAAAAATGTGCAGGACTGAACTCAGAACTCGACAGCATTAGCAAGCCTTCTCTAAGCAGAGATGGAGTGTCAAGGTCACATCCATTTTCCACACTGCATTTTAGGTAGAATATATATTTATGTCATACTGCAAGAAGGCTTTCAGCATGAGGACTGGTTTGAAGCAGTGCATACAAAGCTGCTGTATGTATTCTAGCCCACTGGTCCATCTAGCTCCATATTATGTACGTACCCAGACAGGAAGCAACTCTGAAAGGATCTTTCAGGTGGAAGTCTTTCCCAGGCCTACCTGAAAATAATGTGAACTGAACCTTGCATGCCACACATGTTTGTGCCAGAACTTTTCAAGAGGGAGAGTCTCCAGGGTTGCCAGGTTAGGATGGTGCTGGGCCCTAAGATTTCAGCACCAAAACCTGAGACCTATAGATGAACCCCTTTGTGAAGCCACAGGGAGTGTGCTCTGGTGATGTTACAAGGATGATGTCCAGAGACCAGACCCTGGTGATGTCCTTGAGCATGACACATTAAGCAACAATTAGAGTTGTACAGAATTTGCCATTCAATTTTTTTAAAAAAATAACCCAGGTCTATTAGGTCCAGTTCACAGGCTACAACTGCTCATATGCAGTAATACTTGATCTGGCTCTTGTGACTCCCTCCTATGAAAATGTTCTCAGTCTGTCATCAAGGTACCTTTTATTCCATACTGCTTTTCTTTCTCTTTGGTGCGAAGTGTTTTTGTAAAGCATAGTGTAAAGCATACCTCATGCAATGTGATGTACAATACGATCCCAGCCAGAACCAGGGATACTTCCAAAACTGTCTCCATCCAAATGTCTTCCTGCAGTTTTGAATTCTGAATTGCCTCGTCTTGTTTCCTAAGTGCAACCAATGTGATAAAAACTCATAATTGTTTGGGGGGGGTTCTTTTCCAAATTTTGGCACATCTTTCAGTTCATTTGAACCTCACTACTTACCACAACATTACTAATGAACCTGATTGCATTGATGATGCAAATTCAAACAGTAGCAAAACATTTTTTGATATGTTCATATGAATGATTGTATATTCTTTTTGTATAATGTTTATCCAATGCACACACATGGACTTGTATATAGTACATGCATGAAACACAGAAGGCAGGCAATTTTTGTTGATGTACTAGTAAAGCTCTGCAAAAGAGAGTGTTGATTCAATTATGCCTACCAGCTATTCAAGATTCTCTTTTCTGCAGGGTTTCAATTAGTTTTATGGTTAAATCTTAGTAAATGTGGAATTCAGAAGTGGAATGCAGAGGAGAGCAAAGGAAAGGTATAAGAAAGCAACAGAATCTGAGAAATATTTTCATGCCTAAGTAAAGCTCAAAGACATTTGACAAACCAGTGGTAATAAGCACTATAGCTTGGCTTCCTTCAGGGCTTTCTAGAGGCAACTATAGTGAACAATGTGTGAAACAGCATGGTGGACTAAATACACTTTTAAAAAAATATGTTGAAATGAAGAGAGTCTGCTTGAACTGGAGAACTGTTGCATTTAATGTATGATTGGAGGCTGATCTCAGTGCAAGAAACTTGCAATGCCAGACTAGTTTTAGTTCCCCAAAGTTCTCACAAGCCAGTACTACACTGTAGGAGGCATTTCTCAGAGCACACAACTGATAACGATGTGTCTTTTTTCTGACTATGAGCTACTGTGTCTTATGTGGAAGGGGAGATCTGCAGAGATTGTTTTCTGCAAAGAAGGTTTCCTAAGGACAAGAAAAGTGACACTATTCCAATTTCTCTTCTCTTTTGGATAGTGCTTGGACTTGGAACCTTTGAAAGGCTGGAGTAAAAATAAAGGTTTTTAGTTCTCACCTCCATAAAAGTGTTTTTTAAAAAAGACAAACAAAACCTTTCCTTTACATTACCTTTCCTTCTGTTTTCAGGGAATATTTTGCAAAACCACGATCTGTTGTCCATGAGTAAAAAACAACGCGGCGCCTCCAATGCTAGCCGCAACACTCACGGACGACGCTGAGGGAGAAACGGCGTCGTCCAAAATGGACCCCTTGCCGCGCAGCAGCCTCATTACTGCTCCGGAGGCTGCTTGCGCGGCAAGATGCTGAAAGAGGCATCTGAAAATCTCCTAAGAACATATTCAGACTTAACAGCACAATCCTATGCATGTCTAGGTGTTGAAGTTACCATCCTTTGCATGGCTATGCTTAGTAACGGCTAATTGTAAATTAACTGTTTGTTTGCTTTTCTACAGCCACTCCCTTGCTGCATCACAATAACCTGCAATTTCTCCTCCTCTTTCCTCCCTTCTTTCCTTCCTCTCTCTCTCCTCCATTAGACCATATACAGTAGCACTCCCATATCTGTGGAGGATTGGTTACGGAAGGCTCCGCAAATACTGAAATCCGTGGATAATAGCAAACACCCTGGAGGAGGAGGAGGGGAGGGAGGGAGGGAGGCTCGTGGCCCAGGCTGCTACTGCTGCTGCAACCCAGCCTGCCTAGGCCACTGCCTCCCAGGCCTCCTTCTCCTCTTCCATCACCACCACTGCCACCACCATGCCTCATGGCCTCCACCTCCACCACCATCACCACCACCGCCATACGCTCCCACTGTGGCCTCCCAGACCTCCTCCTCCTCCTCCTCCTCCTCCTCCTCCTCCTCCTCCTCCAATGTGCCACCATCCTCCTACACCACCACTACTGCCACGCACTGCCGCTACAACTTCCCAGGCTGCCGCTGCCACCTCCCAGGCCTCTGGAGACCCCCAGCTGCCAACTGCAGATAACTGAATTAGTGGATACACAATCAGCAGATACAGGGGTTCTACTGTATTTGATTGTGCCCAAGTAATTTGTATGTAAAGCTCCTATTATATGTTTTACAAAGAAGACTAAGCTATTTTATTTCTTTTCTCTGCTAGGCCCTGTGGGTGGGTGGCATGAGACTGGGTCTTATTCAGCTTCTGTTTTTCCAATGTATAAGTGTGCTAGAGAGATCCAGTACTATCTCACACATTTCCCAATACTAGTGAGATAATCCAGAGATCATTGTGGCCTACTATTCACTTTTAACATTTATTTATTTACTTATTTATTTATTCATTTAATGTCATACCATTTTCCCAGAACTGAGACTCCAGGCAGCTGACAAGGTTAACACAGATACAACTAAAAACAAGTAAGAATGAAAACGTAGAAGAGGTTATGACTGTTAAAATTAAAGTAACTATAATATGAAAATACTTGTGAATTAAAAACAAGTTAAAAGGCATTCATTTTAAATAAAAAGAAATCAAAGCAGCACAGCACAAGTTTACTGAAAATCCTTTCCATCAACCAGCCAGTTAGTTGCTAAAAGTCTGCTGTTGTGTTTTTTTTTTAAATTCCTTGCCTGTTGGCAGAAGGTGAATAGTCAGTCCAGTCTAGCCTCTCTTGAAGATTAGTGGTGTAGATATGCAGCATTAAATGGATTTTACACTTTCCCTCCCTCCATTTCCCAACTCGTAATGGTGCTTTGTAGAGTTTCACTTCCCTAATCACAGAGCCATGGAACCATGGCAGAAGAGTGCACAGGGACCCACTTTTCTTGTGAGGCCTGTAGCTGAACCCCCTATTCACATACCCTGCCACATGGGTAGGAATCTGGTGTGCTTCAAATACTTAGGGGCCTGTCTATACAAGGGGAAAAATGTGGACTGATGCACACTAACACCGATTTGAAGCAGCTTCTATTTGTCTTAACGGTTTTCTGGCAAAATCACAGGCATGCAAAACTATTGGCTTTTGCTGTCCCAACAGGCATGCCTGTGAATCAAAATAGTGGTCATGAGTGAATTACAGTACTTGCATTTTTATTGCCATCACTTGCTGTCACCAAACATGATTAAAAAAAAAAAGCATATCTAAGGTGCAAAAGTGTGATATTCTGCCTAAATAAATGTTTAATAGAAAGGAATAAGGCTGTTTTGTCACCTGAGTGCACGATCGCTAAAGAGAAAATCCAAGATGGTGGTTCTGGGCGCTTGCCTTGTTAGCAAGCTCTTTCCCCTGCCCATGTCCAACCAACCACCTTCCACTTCTGCTCTTATGGGAATGCAAATGAATGTGAATCTGATTGTTTAAACAAACAACAATGCAGATTCTCTATGGAGCTTCTTAAAAATTTTGGGGAAAGCTGCAAAGGTTTTCCCGGCAGAGTTTATGGTGGATTTGGCCCTCCTCCTTCAGAATACTGTGATCCAATGCAGAATGCCATTAGGAAAGGTAGGATTCCCAGCAAATTCCATGATGATTATTTTGACCGGTAAGACAACCCCTAGGACTTTCACTTCAAAGATCCCTGACCATTAGTGTTGCCATGTTTTCAAAATAGCAGTAAGGGACAGTCAAAATTAATGACATTCAGGACTGACAACCAGGAAGTGAGTATTAGCAACTTTGTGTTTTACCTAAATACTGAATTAATGTATTTATTTCAGTTAAGTTAGCTGCATATTGTCCACATTCTACTTAGCTGGATAGTGTCCACATTAAAATATTGTCCATATTTATAAATTGCATGTGCACACATTTCTGTCTTTATGAAGGCCAACACGCAAATACAGTTCAACTCCCTCCCCCAATCCATAAGGGACACTTGCCGTTCTTATAAAGGACAGCTTTCCAGCCCTCAGATGAGGGACATCCCTTATAATAAGGGACAACTGGCAACCCTACTGACCATTGACAATGTGGGGTGGGAACAGTAAGAGCTAAAATCCGGAAGATCTGAAGGGCACCATGTTGACAAATCCACCCTACTGTAACTGTGTCTGTAACTAAGCCAAAACATGAACAAATGAAACAACATACTGGTCTCCTATTTATCCCTGTTTCCTCTTCCTCTGTGGTTTCTCTCAGGGTTAAATTTTAGGCTACAATCTCCATAGACAGGAATCCATCTTCTTGTATTCTGCAAAGTGCCATAAATGCTTATGACACTTGATCAAATGTGGTCCACTCTGGGAAATTCAGAGGGCATTTTCCCACCTCTTCTGCAGGGCCACACTAGGCCTGAAAAGAATAATTAAAAAAAAAGCAAAGCTGGAAGTGACTGAAAATCCACTTCCAGTTTTGATTTAGAGAGTCTGCAGGGATTGGGTGCTGAGGGGCTGGAACCTATTTATGAGTGAAACCACTATTCCTTGTGCAAAAAAGTCATGGGGGTGGGCAAGAAGCCTTTCCACCTCAACAAGAACAGGGTAGAAAGGGGCCACAAAATGGCTTTGGGGACCATATATCACTTGCCATCTACACTTTGACCGCCCTGATTGTATGACTATGAGCAGCGGCATCAACAACAACACTGCATGTGAAGTTTCTCATTAGATGGGGGAAGAATCTATCTCTTAAAGAGCTCTGCTGGATTCGATCAAAGGTCTGTTTCAGGGGTGGACAACTATTGGAGGCTTAGGGCCAAGCCCTTTGCAAAAAAAATCAAATTTTGCCCCCAAATGCCCACTGTATCAGGGCATTTTTCCCATGTTTTGAGCACCCACAGTTTAGGCCTATTTAGGCTTACAAAAGGACCAAGAAATCACTTCCTATTCAACAAAACCTGAACTCCAAGGCTATCTGGTTAGACAGAGGTAGACAGATATAAGGCAAATAACCTTCAGTTCGAAGGACTGTGCCTCTGTTGGGAGGTCCAGAAGTTCCCCACTGCTGCCCCATACCCTCCAACATTTTACAGATAAAAACTAGGACACCTGTGGCCAAGCAACATCAGAGTTTTTTCCTTGTGTTTTTTCCGGGCTGTGAGGCCATGTTCTGGAATAGTTTCTTCCTGATGTTTCAGCTGCATCTGTGGCTGGCATCTTCAGAGAATGGTTGGGTAGGACTGTGTGTGGAGTTTATATTTTGTGTACCTCAGTTGGGGAGCATATGTAAATTTGTGTAATTGAATGGTTAGTTTCTGGGTATAGAAATGCAAGGAGGATTAGTGTCTGTTTGGCTAATGGTTGGTTGATGGGCCATTATCTGCTGGAAATCCCCCTGTCCCTGGGTGGAGTTCATTTGCAAGTGATGAGTTCTGATTTTAGTGTTCTTCAGGACTGGCAGCTCATAGTGTATAAACCCAACCATTCTCTGAAGATGCCAGCCACAGATGCAGGTGAAACGTCAGAAAGAAACTCTTCCAGAACACGGCCTCACAGCCCAGAAAAAAACCAAGAAAAATCTATGGATGCCAGCTGTGAAAGTCTTTGACGTCACATTGAACATCAGAGTGTGATCAAGATGGCAAAAGTTATTAATGAGGAAGAATGCACAAGCTAGGAGAGGCTGCAGCGGTTTGCTAACCCTAAGTTAATTGAGTGCAAACTTATTTATGCACTTTGAATTCAAGGGTCACCCAGAAAGAAAGAAAGTTCTTGAACATAACAAGACTTTCCATTTCTTTCTGTTTTGATTTTACCTGTAGATTACCAAGTCTGTATCCAAACTCTTTCTTAAAATATCCAGGGGGTTGGCTCCCTCTCCCCTTGTGTTCTTCCTCCTTCCCCTCCCCGTTATCAGGTGTCACATCTAGACTCATGCAACATTTGAAAAAAATGATTTTCAGCAATTTCCACACAGCCTTTTTTGGCTCCATCTATACGAGGCAAAAACCACTGGAGTATCTCACAGTAATGGTGTTTTGCAGCAGCAGAGACTTGTCTTAATGGTGTTTTTACCCCTAGAAGCCCCCAGAAGCTTCACATGCCAGGTTTACTAGCAAGTGCTATACTAGCATTAGTACTCAGCCGCTGCTGAACTTTTAAAAAACAAAAAACAAAAAACCTGATGTCTAAGGTATGCTGGAGCGATAGAGTGATTTTTTAAATTTATTTAAAAGGACAGCAACCCCTACCCCATTTTATCACCCTAGCTATTGCTCACTAAGGCGAAAATCCAACATGGCAGCAGCAAGTGTTTGCCCAGTTAACAAGCCCCACCCACCCCATGCTCGCCTGGTCAATCAGTTTTGCATTTCCTCTCATATGGGAAAGCGATTCATTCTGAATTGCTTGTCCTAACGAGCAGGAATGTGACCCCCTTGTTGCTTTTTTAAAACTACGGAAAAAGCCACAAAGGCTTTTCCTGCACTGTTTTTGCCATTTGGGGCCCTCCTCCTTCCGAATACTGTGGATTGGTGTGGGATCCCATTAGGTTGTATTCCCAGTGAATCCCATGAGGGTTATTTTCACCATTTAGAGAACCCCTTTTGTTATTCTTCAGGAGTTATAATCAAATTGCTAAAGTGCTTTAGCAATATTAAACTAGTTAAACATCAGGATCATTTTGGTTTAGTGTAAACATTCCTCTTTTCCTCTCTTGATCTCTGTTAAATCCGTGTCCTGGAAATAGTAGTTGTGTTTCACTGAAAGCAGTGAACAATAATACAGCTAGACTGCCAAGTAGAGATATATTTCACTTCAGAAAATGCTGGGTTCATTTCAGCTGATATGGGAAATAGGGATGAAGAGAACTTGATAATGCCAGGAGTTCCCATGAAATGCTTCAGGATGAAGAAAACATCATGTGGATCTCCAAAATAAAATCAGCTTGTACAGGAATAAAACCTGTGACTTTCAGAGATTTTGTTCCCATCTGGAGGGCTGTCAGTTTACACCAATAGACCTAAGCCAAGGACAAAGGGGTAAAGTGGAAGGAGGAGACAGAAACTGGAACATTTTAAAAGCAGCTGAAAAAGTGGGATGACAGAGGATTAATCAGGACTGCCCCTGCCAAATTGGGACAGTTGAAGGGTATACTGCCCTAGATCTAATGTTAACACAAAACAAAAATGCAACCCAGCTCTCTGGGCCCTTTAAAAGCTCCAAATCAGCAAGAGTGGTTGCAGCCTTACAACACTCAGAAGACTTTATAGGATAAACCTCTAAAAACAGTCTTATGCCACCATATTTTACACCATTTTTCTGTTGGCAAAAGAACCTTTGATATCAAACATTGCTGTAATAGTGTTAAAAGGCAGCCCCGTACTTCGGCATTTGCTGCCGAGCATGGTCATGGTAGTTCTTGCAAGAAGATGTGAATGCACTTAAAAGTCTAAAAATAGCTAAATTAAAAAATAAAACGTACACACAAGCACTGAAACACACTTAAAAACTTGTCTGCAACACAGGGAGGTTCATAAAAAGAGCATCCCATCACTAGTTTTTGCATTCCCACCAGGAAGTGTTCTGGCGGGGGTCACCCATTGATGCTGGAATCGTGCCAACAGAATGGGGCATGACTTCAGACACTCGCAATCATGACCAAAAAAATTGGCAAGGCTGATCTATTGATGGCTTGGCCCATCAATAAAAAAGAATGCCTTATTGTCAAACACATAGTCACAAAAGCATGACGTTGTCTGGTATTGGTGCCCTTTCACATTCATTAGGCATCGTTACAACTCTGTTTTTGCCATGTCTGATAAAGTCCAGAGAGTCAAGTGAGAAAGAAAAAACAGTCCCTCCTTCTCTACTTAACTATGGGGCAAAATGGAAATATTTGCTGGGGTTTGGTTCCAGGACCCCCTGTGAATACCAAACTCTGTGAATACTCACGTCCCATTATATGCAATGGCATTGCAAAATGGTGTCCCTTATATAAGATAGCAAAATCAAGGTTTGCTTTTTGGATTATTAAATTTTAAGAATATTTTCAAGCCGTGAATACTTAAATCCATGGATACTGAATCCGTGGATACGAAGGAACAACTACTTATTCCAGTGAGCTGGTGCATAAAGGATAGTGGAGGCTAGATAACTCTGGTTATAACAGCTTATAAAAGAGAAAGCATCATTGCTGGACTCAGAGCTGAACAACTGTACATTCTTCATGGATGAACATGAAAACAGACCCTTCAACACTTTCCTGAATGTCTCATATCCTTGTCTGTATCTTTATCTTGGCCATCAGCAATCTGAAATGTTCCAAAAGTTTCCTTTGTCCAGATCTTCAGAGCCAGCAAAACACTGTCTTGTTTTGAATACCTGATGAAATATGTCTAGAACAGTCTGATTTGTTTTCTTAATCCTCTAGTAGCCTATGTGAAAAGCCTGCAATTTTTTTTTTGTCAAAGTATTAATTAAAAATGTCTCTCAAGTCCATAAGAGCCACTCTGAGGGAACTGTAATCAATAGCCCTGCCTCTGTGAACTTTATCAATTGTCCCCTAGAAAGCTAGGGTAGAAATGCCACTTCTTAAGGTGACAAGATTTGATGGGTGGGAATAATTTTCACATAGGAGGACTCAGGACTGAAAGAGCTGTGGGCAAAATGGCCTCTGATGAGCCCACTTTCCCCTCAGATGCTCTTTCATAGCAGTGATGTCTGGGTCCAGACTAGGGATGGAAAGAATATTTTTTAAAAATTGAACAGAGAAAAATGGTTTCTCACAAATCAGGAAACCCCAATGAAGACAGGTTTACATGTCAAAAATCTTTACAGTTCAGGGTTTAGTCAGCCTGATTTTATTGTATACCACCCTGAGATCTTTACCTAAGGGCAGGATCTAAATATTCTAACTAACTAACTAACTCCCACCAAATGGAAAGAAACCGAAGTATATAAAAAGAGCCTTGCTGGATCAGATTGAAGCTCTGTCTAGTCCTTCATGCTGTTCACACAGTAGCCAACCAGTTGCCATTGAAAAGACAGTACCACCCTCCTGCCCATATGTGATGGCTCTCTTATGTGGTGGGTCCCTTCCTCCTGCTTCTACCATCATACTAGCTGCCACCACGCATTGCCTTTAACCTTTTCCATGTAACCCAGTGGGAAGTTACTGGGTTCAAAACGTGCTTCTCACTCTGACGCTGCAGAGTTTCACTTCTTCCCCCATCCTTGGGGAAGGAAAAGCCAAGCAAGGGGCATGGAAAGATTGTGCATAAGGGAAACTTTTAAAGGAAGTTTATTCTAAACAGAAGTACATAGTAAGAAAGGTATCTCTTTCATGGAAGATTCCTTCCTCCCAGGTACACTTGATACACACACACACACACACACACATGTATATGTATGTGTGTTTGTTTGTTTGTGTCTAATTATTCCAGCCAAGTTGGAAAATAAACATAAACCCTAACGCAACTGACTAAACAGTCCCTAATTTACTAACAAGCATGCAGTCCAGATGTGCTGGATCTTCAGGGGAACTGGGAGTCTAGGCCTTTGGGACTTAGCCTCTACCAAGCATCCCCCCCCCCCAATAGCTGGCAGAGAGTCCCTTAGGGTCAGGCCTCTCTTTGGTGTTTTTTGTTCTTCTCACTGCCTTGTGGCCCCAAAGCATTATTTATTACTTCTTCTCTGAAACATCTCGAAGACTGCTTTTCCTGGACATGTCATTGGTTTTCTGTCTCTCATGACCTGTGACTCCTTCATGACTACTGACCCCCCAATAAACTGTAACCTTACTCTCAACACCTAGTTAACCCTTTGTTCACCTGGTTGGCAGTGCTGGTCAAATAATGGGGAAGAGCCCATTATCACACCATATTTCATAGCAACCGGTACAGAGAGGCATACAGCCTCTTTATTACTGAATGTCATAAGAGGACATAGGAGAATAGTCCCAATTAATCCTCTGTCACCCCACTTTTTCAGATGCTTTTAAAATGTCCTGGTTTCTCTCTCCTCCTTGTACTTCCCCCCTTTGCCCCCAGCTTACTTCAATTGCTGCAAAGTGAGTTCAAAGCAAAAAAGTAGTTTTCACTCAACTAAGCAGGGGGAGAGGAGAGAAAGGGAGGGGTGGGATCTTGCTCTTCCCAGTAGGCTCAGGCAAAAGCAAGCAGCTGCAGTCTTTCCTAGCTTGTCTATTCTTCCTGATTAATAACTTTCACCATCTTGACCACACTCTAATCTTGGGAGGTGAGAGGAGGAGAAACTGGGACATTTTAAAAGCAGCTGGAAAGGTGGTTTGCTAAAGGATTAGTTGAGACTTTCCCTGCCAAATTGGGACAATTGGAGGGCATGGGACATGCATTGGCATCAGGCCTATGGAAAGTAATGCTTCCACATCCCCTATTAGTGTTATGGCTGTTATCAGAGGGAGAGCCCCGAGTGACCCTTAGAATATCGTGAAAAAACTGGGAGATGCTATGAACAGAACACCACAGAAGCCAATGAGATGTATGGTAAATTTACTGAGCATCCCTTCTGTGAGTAAACAGCTTTATCTAAAGTCTATCCATCATTTAAAAACCATAATGAAAAATGTCTAATCAGATAGAACAAAAATAATTAGTGTGGTGGTCTTGGATTCTGTGCTGTCAAATTAATTTCACATAATTAACTGTCATAGAAAGTAAAGTTCAGATTGAAGGCTTAATTTATGCCAGAATACTTGTGAGCCCCTGAACTCATTTTAATATATGAATAACTTCTTCTGCAGTACAAAATCATTCAAGACCTGGACAAATGGGTGGTGTGCAATCTTGCCTCAGTTTTATTACCAAAGGGAAAAAAAAACTGCTTTTACCCACTCTAGAGAAAATCAGTTATACCTCATGTATGGTATCACAGAGCTTGGGAAAATTACTTTTTGGAATTTATTTCCCAGAATCTCTAGCTGTTAGATGAATTGTGCAAGTTGTAATTGAAAACAAACAAACAAACAAAAACCATTTTTCTAAGCACTGCAAAGTCCTGGTGGCACAGTGGTTAAATGCCAGTATTGCAGCCATGACTTGTAAGTTTGATCCCAGAGGGCTCCAAGGTTGACTCAGCCTTCCATCCTTCAGTAGGTCAGTAAAATGAGTACCTAGGTTGTTGGGGGCAATTAGCTAACATATCGTAAACCACTTAGACAGTGATTTGGTGCTGACAAACAGTATAGAAATAGAAGTGCTATAGCTATTGCTATACAAAGCCCAGATAAGCCTCCCAGCCTTGAGGAGGGAAAGGAACCAAACAATCTAATTTTATAATTCAAGCTGTTGAACAAAATTTTGTTAATATGGTGCTCGCTTCATAGTGCAGTTGATTTGGAGAAATGTTACAAGCAGATGAAGTTACTAACTGAAGTGTAACCAGTACTTCCCAGGTCCATATATAATACTCCAAAAGGAGTCCATGAAGTCTCCTGTTTTTCTACTCACTCCCTTCCTCCCCCCTCAGAAATCTCAACAGCAGTGCTGCAGTGAACTCTCCATTCCCCCCCCCCCGCCTGCCCTTTTTAAACCTCAGAATCTTAGCAGTGAGACAGCCAGCATAGTGTAGTGGTTCGAGCATTGGACTACGACTCTGAAGACCAGGGTTCAAATCCCTGCTTGGCCATGGAAATCCACGGGGTGACCTTAGGCAAGTCACACTCTCTCAGCCTCAGAGGAAGGCAAAGGCAAACCCCCTCTGAACATATCTTGCCAAGAAAACCCCACAATACGCTTGCCTTAGGGAAATGACATGAAGGCACACAACATCAACAGTCTTAGAAGCAGTGACTCAGGGCTTGTCTAGACCAGCCAGAATGTGCCAGCTTCCCGCCAGCATATTCTGGCCCCAGATCAGCCCCTACTCCCCCCCCTCTCATCATTGGGATGAAACAGGAGGACGTCCGCACATACACACCAACCAGTACTGGCAGCTACTGCCGCTGTTGTCTGCCTCACTCTCTCTGAAGTCAGAACAGAGAACTGCAGCATGTGATAAAGGCTGGCCACATGCAGGGGGCCTTGATCACGTGCTGTGGGCCTCCATTCTGGCTTCAGAGAAAGTGAGGTGGACAGCAATGGAGGTGACTACTAGTATGGGTTGGCATGCAGACTCCTGCATTCCTGTGGGGCCCAATGCATCCCACCCCAAAAGAGGTGTTTTTTCCTAGGTATTAAAATAAAATGGCTTAATGAGTTTTACCCCATCTTCCCCCTGTCTTTGTCCTAGATGTCATCAGGACTGCCCAGGGGCAAAATGGGGGCAAAAGCACTGTGTTGTATGGACTGCAGGGCTCCAAGACAGAGTAAATAGCTCATCTAGACAAGCCCACAGTCCTCTCCTGTTTTCCTGCTCTCCTTTACTTGCCCCTTGAATACCAAAAATATACTCTCAAATTATGAAGTGCCTACCCTGATGATGAGTCATGGAAGGCCCCTTCATTTTACTTAAAGTGATCCCCTATTTGCAATTTTGACTTGAAAATCAGCACAGCTCTGTCAAATTCTGAGGTGCCTAGCATGAAGTCTGGGATTTGTAGTCTAATCATCTGGAGGACCAAAGGATTTTCAACTTTACCTTATACCAGGGATAAGCAACTGTGGAAGGAGTGGGATTGTTTCTCTCCATTCGCCCCTCAAGCATCCCCTCACATGACTGCAACTGACATTGTGTTATTTCCATTTCTAGGTACCATCCAAAATACAGCCACATTTCAGTGTGTGGGGGGGGGGCAGTAGAGGCTGAAGGGATCCAAACTACCAGGGTTTGATGGCAATTTGTATGTTGTTGTTTTTCACTGTCTTTCAGCCAAATTTTTGTCTGAATTTTTTTTTTACAAAAGATTGGCAGGATCTAGGAACTTTGATGGGGCTTCAAGGCCACAGGCCACATTTTCATCCACAGGCCACATTTCCCCCACCCCTGCCTTATGTTGTTGGTATTGAGACTGGTAATAATAATAATAATAATAATAAAGGTAAAACACCAACTTGCACCTTCAAAAGTTTGAGCTTCATTTTTACAGATTTTCCTCCTTTTAAATCAGTACAGTACATGCCTAGAGACCTTTGGGACCTATTTATCATCTGGCCTTGCTTGCATCAGTGTGACTTAACAAGACTTTAAGTACTTAAAGGACTGTATCCATATGTTGTTTTGTGACAGTAGTTTGCAAGACTCATATTTCTCATTTCTGTTATAATCAAAATATGTGTTAACATCTGGAGATTATGGCATTACAGCAAGCAGGATAAATACTGTAACACAAAAAAATGTGCCTAACTTGGTAATTTTGTTTTTTCTCAATTAAGGCTGCATTTTAAAACTCTTTAACAGTGTTTGTATAAATGTTTTAGGAGATCATAAAGTGTTTGCTTTTCTCATACATTGATATATCCTGCCAAATGTAGATTATGATTTTGTCTCATTTATATGCTGGAACAAGAATATCTGTAGCGGCTCTTATTCCTATATGCTAACAGCTATTCAGGACAATAACTATTCCTATAATTTATGGCTCACATATTTTGTCCTTTATCTTCCCCAATTTTAATAGGATGTGGCAGGGAACAGAGCTGAAAACTTCAATTAATAAATTAACCAAAGGTTTAGTAGACTGATCAGTGAGGACTGATAGAGTGTGTGCATGCAGTGGTCAGTTAGAGAACCTGACTTACGGAGCAAAGGCACCAATGGCTTTACAGAAAAAAACTAAGGCTTTATTATAGGAACTCCATTCTAAGATAGGAAAGATACTTGGGGTGCTAATCTAAGCTAGCTGCATCTCTAGGGGAGACCTGAGAGAACTCTGGGAAGGAGAAGAGGTAGAAGCATCCATAAGAGTTTTAGTTAAAATCACAGAGGGAGCAGGATAGGTAGACAAGCAGA
Organism: Gambelia wislizenii; assembly: GCA_030847615.1. Taxonomy (NCBI): domain Eukaryota; kingdom Metazoa; phylum Chordata; class Lepidosauria; order Squamata; family Crotaphytidae; genus Gambelia; species Gambelia wislizenii. The sequence goes on from JAUMIR010000005.1 coordinate 240,571,998, forward strand.
GAGGACTATGGGTTACTCAAACTGTCTAACCCTAATACAGTTGCCCCTCCACATTCGTGGCTTTCACACTCGCGGGTATGATTATTCACAATTTAGCCCCGAGCCCCTTTGGGAAGGCTGGAGAGAGGCGGTGCAACCTCCTGCCTGTGCCTTCCCCGGCCTTCCAGAGGCAGCTCTGGGGCTTCAAAGCTCTGGAGTCCACTCAGGAAGGACGGGGAGAGGCAGGGCAGCCTCCCGCCTGCCCGCCCATTGCCTTCCCCGGCCTTCCTAAGCGGGCTCCAGGGCTTCTAAGCCCTGGAGTCTGCTCAGGAAGGCCATGGGGAGGCAGGGCAGCCTCCCTCCCACATGCCCGTTGCCTTCCCTGGCCTTCCTAGGTGGGCTCCGGGGCTTCTAAGGCCCAGAGTCCCCTCAGGAAAGCTGCGGAGAGGCCAGCCAGGCTGGCCAGACTCCTTCCCACTGCCTCCCTCCTCTGGGGAGGTTCGCGGGAGCAGCATTTTTTATTCACAGTTTTTCCACATTTGTGGGGATCTCAAGACCCTAACCCCCACAAATGTGGAGGGATGACTGTACTACTGCCCACTCTGAAGTATTCTTGACTTTTCAGTGCTAAGTGTTGTTGGACTTCCAACATCCCTTCTCAATGATGTGTGCACAAGTCCACAAGATTAATCTTCTCTCATTTATCTTCATAATAGTCTCTGGCCAATGGTTTGCTAAGGATATCTGCAATCATGTCTTCTGTTGGACAATATTCTAGTTTGATAAGCCCATGTCTGTGTGCATCCTTTATGAAGAACATGATTAAATTGAAACCTGCTCTTTGTCTGAGAGATCTTTATTATATATCTTTGTTTGTCTTCATATATCTTTGTTGGGGTTGTCTCTTCCATTCCAAAGTCTAATAGCAATATCTGTAGTCACTTTAGTTGTTTACATGTTTCTGAGGTTGACACATATTCAGCTTCTGTAGAGGAGGTTACAACGGTCTTCTACTTGTGTGTAGTCCAATAAATCATTCCTTCTCCATAGAAGAATAGGTATTCACTTATAGGTTTCCAGTCAATGGCATCATTGGTCCAATCTTCATCTACATATCTTGTTAGTTTAGACTTGCTGGTTGCTTGCAATTGAAGTTTCAGGTGAGCAGTTCCTTTCAGGTATTTGACTACTCTCTTTACAGCATATCAGTTGCATTCAGTTGGTGAGTTGGTGCTTCTACACAAAATCCCAACAGCTGCTGATATATCTGGTCTTGTCACTTTGCTTATGTACAGAAGCTTCCCAATGGCTTCTCTGTACTGACTGTTGTTCAGGAATGTGTCACATTATATAGTGTGCTTCCATAGGAGTATTAACTTGGTTTGCCTCAGTTAGCCGAAGAGGCTTCAGTAGTTCTACTATCTTTTCCTTTTGGTTAAAAAGGTAACACACATCTTCTACTCTTTCAATCTGTATTCCAAGATAATATGTGATGTCTCCATGTTGCTTTACTTCTACTTCCTTGCTTAACTATTCTATGACTTCATCACCATCTTCTTTTCCATCACAACAAATGATCATATCACCAACATAGGTTAAAATACAGTAAATGTCCACTTGTGTCTTTGCATCATCAGTACCTGCCTTTTCTTGGGTAAACTCTTTCTCGAGCATTCTATTCAACTTTTCATTCAACCAATGCATTTTCTTCTGAAGTTTGCATATGAGATGCTTGTTATTTTTGTCTTCAAAACCTTGAGGTTGCTCCATGAATATGTATTCCTATAGATCTCCATGAAGAAGAGCAGTTTTTATGTCCAGATGTTCAACATACATCTTTCTTACTGCTGCAATGCTTAATAGCGTACTTATTATAGTGTGTTTTACAACTTGTGCAAAAGTTTGATCATAATCTTCTCCAAACTCTTACGAGTATCCTTTGGCAACTAATCTGGCCTTGTATCTCTGAATTTGTCTATGGACGTTATCAGACAAGACAAATAATGCATCATAAGGATGCCTAATGATAGCGAAAGGGAATGCGTATCACACAACATTGCCCTTTCATGATCATGTTCTGTTGAAAAATGTACTTTTTTCTAGATCCATTTAGATTTCACAGCTTAATTAGCAAGTTTAACAGTTTAATTTTCGTAATAAACAGAAAGGTTTTTTTTAATTCAATAAGGTATTCTGCTTATTGCAATCCTTTCTCAAATCTTAAATCATAGATTATGAATCGCATATCAAACATTGGCAAATCCTAGATCACAAAGTTGTCAACTTAAACATTGACTAGAGATAAGTTCCAGTTTCTGCATTGTTCTGTCTTTCTTGTAGCTTAATTGCTAGCAGTACTGCAAATTCTTCCAACGATCGTGTTGTCAATAAATAATTATCTGGATTATCTGGATTAATATCTCCTAATGCTTATTCCATTTGGTTCAGTCCAATATTGGCTGCATTTACTTCTTTAGTCTTCAATAATTATTAATTGGTTGAAGTTTCAACTCTAGTGTCTCAATTCTCAGTTCTCAGTTCTCAATTCACAATGCTTGTTCCAAAAAAGGGGCCAATTCTCAATTCTCAGTTCTCTTAACGTTTGCCTAACTCTTTTTATCTACAATTTCCACTATACAGGTCTCAGTTTAACTTTATCCTTTTATTTTCTAATCTTCATTCACTGAAGCAGTCTTTTCTAGAGTAGTAAAGTTGTAGAGTAGTTCCCCTTCCCATGCTTAATCACTCCATCATCAGCAACCGCTGTGATATTCCTCAAATCTAATATGGTTACCAGCAAGTCAAATCAAATTTCAATAGCAGCTATATCTTCAGCAACCAAAGTAGCAGTTTATCGAATAACAATAACCAATAATAGATGGCAATAAGTAGCAAATTAAATTGACTGTAATTTATGGATGTGGAATGTTCTTCTTATTTTAGAGCCAAACAGTCCAAACAGTTCTCTATCTCCTCACCTCTCAACCACGCTGCAGTCCTCCAAACCGTTGAAGTAAAAAAAACCTAATCCGTTCCAAACAAACACCTTTTAAACCCTCTTCCAATCATAAAAAAGCAGAAGAAACTCCAGAATTATTGTTTAGAGAGGAGAAAAGCTCAAAGAAAAGGGGGAAAAAAATCTCTTGCCGTTCGGTCTCAGCTCCATACCCTCTTGTGGGTGGACTTCTACAGTGGCGCGGGTAGGCTCTTCGCTCCCCACTCCAACTCCCAAGATCCTGGACCTCCGTCCTGGACTTGGGGTTGGGCTGGAAGCCACTTTGAGCTCTTCCTTATCTCCCCTTCTTATCCCAAAGCTGGGGGGTACTCTGTGTTGATGGGAGCACTGTAAATGCTGCAATAGTAGATTGCTCGGGATGGAGCTCCCTTCCCCCACGACCTTGCCTCGCTGAGCAGAAACCGTTATCAGACAAGCCAAATAAGGCATCATAAGGATGCCTAATGATAGCTAAAGGGAATGTGTATCACACAACATCGCCCTTTCATGATCATGTTCTGTTAAAAAATGTACTTTTTTATTGATGGTTCAAGCCATCAATTGATCCCCGTGGTGATTTTGTGCCGGCATTGCCAGTGTTTGAGACTTCACACCATTGTACTCACATGAATGCAGCATCAATGGCTGGTCTGGCAAGAACACTTCCGAGTGAGATCGTGACATCCAGGTAGGTGGCACATTTTTTATGACCCCCCCTCCAGTTTACTTGGGACTTTTTTAGTGTGTTTAGGTGCTTTTTGTAACTTTTACTCTTATTATTGTTTTTATTTTTGAATTTCCTATGCTATGTATTCTCACAAGAATCAGCGGGATTTCAAATGAGGAAGCGAACGGAGCTCCGTTCATTCCTTGTTCATTGCCTGGAAGCCTTTTGCTTGGATTATAGGTAAGTGTGGCATGGAGAGTTCTTTTGCCAGTATAAAAATGGGAAAGTTATGCTGGCAAAAGAACGGGTTTTAGAGGGGTGGTCTGATAAAGTCCTATGTTCATCATGTTGATCATAGTGTCTAATTCAGCCTATGTGAATGGCTCTGGTAGTTCTTCCAAGTTTGCAAGGTAGGAAAGACATCTGGGTGGCTTCCCTTTATTAGGTCTCTCTGAGCATCTGGTTGCACTTCTGCATCCCCTTCTCGTGGATTAGGTGCCCATCTTTCTGTATGTCTGGATTGTACCTCTCCATCCTCCTCTTGTGGGTTAGGTGCCTTGGTTGTCTCATTAGCGAGCCACTTAGTACTGGAGAGAGCTGTAAACCAAAATTGTTGTTGTTGTTGTGTGCCTTCACGTTATTTTTTACTGGAGGCAAACTTATCACAGGGTTTTCTGAGGCTGAGTGTGTGTGACTTGTCCAAGGTCACCCAGTGGGTTTCATGGCTGACTGACGATTTGAACCAAAAGACGTAGCAATGGACTTAAACTACAGGAAAAGAGATTCCATCTAAACATTAGGAAGAACTTCCTGACAGTAAGAGCTCCTCAGAAGTGGAATGCACTGCCTCAGAGTGTGGCAGACTCTGCTTCTTTGGAGGTTTTTAAGCAGAGGCTGGATGGATATCTGTCGGGAATGCTTTGATTATTTATTCCTGCAGGGTAGGGGATTGGACTGGATGGCCCTTGTGGTCTTTTCCAACTCTGTGATTCTATGATTACAATGTCTCACTGGGTCCTTCTTCTTGTTCTTCTTCATCAGGAATTGGAGAAGGGATCCAGTACTTCGTCTCTGACTGTCCTCTCACTCTATCAAAGTACCTTGCTTTGGCTGTGACAATCTTTCCAATATTTGGGCATTGGATTCTGTAGCCTTTGTATCCTGATGGATATCCAAGAAATATGCCCATTTCTGCTTCATTGGCAAGTTTGGTTCTTTTCTCTTTAGGGATATATGTATAAGGCTTGGACCAAAACACTCTCAGGTCTCCCCACCCTTGAATTCTGACCATGCTGCAACTCACAAGGTGTGGCTCCCTTGGCTTTAGCTAGTAGTCTGTTTTGCAGATATGTCACTGTTGCAACTGCTCTCCTTCAAAGTCCTGCTGGCAATCCTGAATCTAGAAGCATACACCTAGCATTTCTATTAGAGTGTAATTTTCCATCCCACCACTCCATTCTCCTCCGGGAAATAAGGAACTATGGTCTCATGTTTAATGGCTTCCTTTCTTAGGAAGTCATATATTATGTTTCCTGTAAAGTCACCTCCATTATCTGTTCTGAGAATTTGTGGCTTTCTGTTAAATTTGGTAGTCACTGCTGCCCCATAATCATGTAACTTCTCAAAGATTTGACTCTTTTCCTGAATCAGATAGGTGACTGTATATCTGCTGTAGTCATCAATAAAGGTCAGCAAATATCTATTCCTACTGACTGTCTGCACTTTCATGGGACCACAAGCATCACTGGAAATCAACTCTAGAGGGCATGTTTGTGTTGCCTGCTGTTGGTGTAAAGCCATAGTATCAGGGCTACTGGTCCATTTCTAGCACAATTGAAAGTACTGGTTATGAGCTATAAAGCCCTATGTGGCTCAGGTCCAGACTGTCTGAAGGACCATTTCTTCACATATGATCCTGCCTAAGATCCACTTCTTTCAGTACCACTATGTTCACAGGCATGTTTAGTGGGAATGCTAGAGAGGACTTTTTCCATTGTTGCTCCTAGATTCTGGAACTCAATTCCAACAGAGACTGGGCTGGTCTCCCTCTCTGCTGTCCTTTTATCATCAGGTGAAGACCTCTGTATTACAGAAGGCATCTGGGATCTATCTATCTATCTATCTATCTATCTATCTATCTATCTATCTAATTCTATATCTCTATCTATCTATCTATCTATCTATTCCTTTTAGTGCTTTACTGTTTTTAAACTGTACTCTTAAATTAATGTTTTATATAGTTTATATAATTGTATAAACAATCTAATATTATTTTCATCTTAACTTCTGTATGGTATCTGTAGCTTTATGTGTATTTCTTTTATTCTGTATCCTGCCTTGAATCCAGTTCCTGGAGGAATAGAATCATAAAGTTGGAAGAGACCACAAGGGCCATCTAGTCCAATCCCCTGCCATGCAGGTATACTCTTATCAAAGCACTTCCAACAGATGGCCATTCAGCCTCTGTTTAAAAACCTCCAAAGAACAACACTCCACCACACTCCGAGGCAGTGCATTCACTACCCAACAGCTCTTACTGTCAGGAAGTTTCTCTTAATGTTTAAGTGGAATCTCTTTTCCTGTAGTTTGAATGCATTGCTCTGTGTCCTAGTCTCTGGAGCAGCAGAAAACAAGCTTGCTCTATCTTCAGTATGACCATCCCTTCAAATATTTAAACATGGCTATCATATCATGGTTATCACCTCTTAGCCTTCTCTTCTCCAGGCTAAACATATCCAGCTCCCTAAGCCACTCCTCATAGGGCATGGCTTTCAGACCTCCCACCATTTCGGTCGCCCTCCTCTGGACACATTCCAGTTTCTCAATATCCTTCTTGAATTGTGGTGCCCAGAACTGGACACAGTATTCCAGTTGGGGTCTGACCAAATCAGAATTAAGTGGCATTATTACTTCCCTTGATCTAGACACTAAACGGTGGGATCTAAATGAAGTGATGACTAAGAAATGGCCACTCCCTGCTTCATGAATATCTTTCTCTGCCCCCACAAAAAACCCCAACACTGCCTTGTTTACCTAAAAAGAGCTACCCTGAGGAAAGCCTTATGGAAGGAGGAAACAAAGTGGCTTTTAAATGTTTTTCTTTATAACGTTTCTCTCCATCCACTGGTATGGTTTCACTGATCTTGACAAAGACTGCTTTAAGCGAAATATAGTTTACGGGAACTGTGAAGGCTGTGGAATGTGGACAGGAGGTTCCAGAGAGATTTAAAAATTGGCTATGTTCACACACTCAATCCCTTTGTCTGCCATATCAAATAGGAATTGCAGCAGGCCAGAGGGGCTCTGTGGCTTCCATTTCAAACACACAAGAAGTGAAAGAATGCTTGAGGGGACACTGTTTCTGCCACCATAATATAAATAGCTTTCCTGCCAGAAGCAAGCAGACTGTGGCATATTTGCCATGCTTTTCCCTGTGGTTTTTTGAAATTTGTCGCAATGTTTCAATGTTGCTGAAAAGAGCTCCAACTTGACATATATATATATATATATATATATATATATTTCTTTTGTTTTTGAAAGGGGACTGTTTTCAAAGTTTGGGAAGTTACCTGTTAAATGCAATGAGCAAACGTTATAGTTCCAAAGCCTTAATGCGTCGTTACAGTTAAGAGTGAAGTCATAGTGCTATACCTGGATAGTGTGAAAGGGCCCCTGGGCTCAGGAAGTATGTGATGGTAGAAACCTCTGTCTGAGACTCTGGTCAACCACTGGTGTTGCCCAGAAAATGCAGCAACAGATAAGTACACTGACTTCATTTATGTTTTTTTCCCCACAGCAACAGATACCAAGAGCAAAGAGAATATGGGCAGGAGAAGATGTGACTTCCATATCTGCTGTTTCCCTGAGTGATTGTGTTACTCAAATTGCTCGTGGAAATGCCATGCAATATCGAGTCTCTAATCGTTTTGGGGAAATTAGCAGCCATTCGTCTTTAGCAATGTGAAAGGGGACAACAAGGGGATCTTTACATCTGTTTTTATCTCTACTAACTCTGAACTGACATGCACACATATATATGATGGAAAATTAATATTTGTTAAGAACTTGATAGTAGTAACACCAATCATGCACACATTCATACAACAGAGCATTCACACAAGACCACTAGGAATGGAAGAGGATAAATTGACAGAGGAATAGATAGGGAATCTTCCAGGGGTAATAAGACTTCTGTCTCGTAGTCTGGAGTCATAGAGCAGACTGGCACCATGGATGGATAAAGCAGGAAGGCTAACACAGAAGGATGTGGGGTCCTCAGGAATGGAGTCTGTGCACCGGGCCAGGCTTCACAGAGAGATGTAGTATCTCTAGGAAGTGAATCTGTGCACACTGAGGCAGGGTTTTGAGCCAGTAATTATACCCAAAAACGTGCCCTCAGGTGGTGGGATTTTGTGCGTTGAAACAATGGATTTCATGAAACTCCTAGGTCTGAACAATGGGTTTCTGATGATGCCAATGTATTGCAACTACTCTCAATGTTCTGGTAATTAACTTTACAAAGCGTGAGCTGCATCCTTGATGGTTGGCTCTGGGGACTAAAGGAAGAGTGATATCTCTAGACAAAGGATTAATCCAACCACCGATGATGGGATCAATTGTCTGTCACTAGGGTGTGTGCCAGCAATGTCCTCAGGTTTAGTTTGACCTCATTATGTTTCCTTCAGTTTGGAATTTGTCAATAGTCCTTCCCTTGGGCGATACATGGCTTCGTACTTGCCTTTAATCCCACCTTAACTTGTTTAGAATTATCTTCCCTTGAACATACTTTAAGTTATCCCCCACTCACTCCCCCACCTTGCCATGATGCAGTTTGCTTAGTAAATTGTGTTGGCTCCTTGCTAAACAATTCATTTTTCTTCCTTTGGAAAATAAACAGATCAAATCGCTAGCATTAAATTGCCAGTCTTGAAGTAATATCCAATAAATACGTGGTGAATGTATGCTTCTCCTTTAATGCAGCTGAAAAGGAATCTGTCTGTCTACCTGTCTATCTATCTATTGATCCATCTATCCATCCACCCACCTTTACTGAATCACAAAGCTGCATAACAGGACACTGGCAAGAGTACCTTATGCCCATTGGGACTGATGTGCAAAGTTCCTGATGCTTAGTGCACATTGATGCAAATAGGGCATTGATGTGAATTGTGCACCAATGCACATTGGGCACTTTGCTGGCTCTGCTATGTAGTAACATTACAGCAACTCTTTACTGGATATGAATGTTACACAACTGCACAATTCTAATACTTGCAGACATGAGTCCACTTACAAAGACACAAGGCCCCAGTAGGATATAAGAAAATATTTATATACATACATAAAATTTGCTAATTATCTATATACAGTGGGCCCTTGGTATCTACTGGGGTTTGGTTCTAGGACCCCCCATGGATACAAAAATCCATGGATGCTCAAGTCCTTTATATAAAATGGTGAACAGTAAGGTTTCTTCTTTGGAAAAAAAATTCCAAATATTTTCAAGCCATGGTTGGTTGAATCCATGGGTGAATCTGTGGATATGGAGGGCCAATGTACCTACATTACTAATTTTATATATATACACCCACACAATTTATACACACACATATATGTATGTACAATTACTGATGGCTTCATATGTTTGTAATATACTGGTTTTAATGATTTTGTAAGCCACCTTGACGCCCATTATTGAAAAAAGGTGGAATTTAAATGAATAAAATCATAATCATCATTATCATTTATAAAAGGCAGGCACAGATTGTAAGTATATGGTTAGATGGATGTAAAAAATCTGTAGTTTGTGTACCCTAGACTGGAAGACAGACAGAGAGATAGATATGCAAGGTATATAGGCAGATGGAAGTACAGGCTGTGAAACTTCTATAACATGGAATGGAAGATAGATGAGTATAGCCTTTGATTTCTTTGCACAGGCAAACAATTTATTTGTGTGAATACCAAGAAAGCAAATTAAGACACTGTTTTGCTTTTCATTGAAGTCTCTTTCCAATCTGCAGGTGTTTCTGCTCTTGTTCTGAGAAGCTTTCCTTTGGGTCAAAGGCCAGACTTATTTTAACAATCCCTAGCTAGAAGGTTACTAAGCAACTTGAAATGAATGTCTTCCCACTGGATTATTAACTACAAGGGCATGCCAGACAAACAGGAAAACCCTGGCCTTACATCTCTCAGTCTCAAAATCGACATTTTTCATAATGCTATTGTTGCTTTTCATAATCCTGTTCCTAAATGCTTGTTTCTGAGTTGTACGTGTAACCGTGTTCTTGTTTTTCAATTGGATTAAACAGCAAGTGTCTTTCTTGTTTCCCTCTGGTAAAACTCTGGTTTTGAAAAAAGGCCACTGTAGGACTAAAACAGGTTCAGAGAGGTCAAAAATGCTATGAAATTAACAATGACAATTGCCCAGTTACAAGCTCTGTCTAAAAAATAACAAGACTGTGTTTCTACCTTTCAGACAAATTAGGGAGAACTGATTGTGAATGCTTGAGTGGTAACCCTGAACAGGTATGTGCCTGCATGACAAACATCAACACTCGTGGCCGTTCAGTTAATTGTCAGTTGTCATTTAAAGCAGCTGTGTTGTCTGTTGTGTGCCAGAAAAATGCTAAGTTTAAAAGTCAAACAATATGTAAATTTGAAATCTTTAGTAAAATTGAACAGAATAGCAATGGAATCTTTTCAAATGCTTACTGAGGCCTACAAGGAAGACTGCATGTTTCGTGCACATATGTTTGAGTGGCACGAGAGATTGAGAGAAGGACATGAGAGTGTGGAAGACAATGAATGCCCTGCATGACCTTCTACTTCAAGAACCAAATAAATTGTGGAAAAAAATCAGCCAGATAGTTTGAGGAGGCTGCCAACTCAGTGTCAGAATGATAGCTGAAGCTGTGAACATTGACAAAGACACTGCGTGGAAAATTTTGCATGAGGATCTCAACATGAGAAAGGTTTGTGCCAAGATGGTCTCTAGGGTTCTCACACCAGAGCAAAAAGAGTGCTGCAAGGAAATTTGTGCTGAGATTCTGCAGCAACCTGAGGTGGACCCAAACCTTTTTTTTTTTTAAAAAAAAAATCACCACTAGTGATGAAACCTGGATCTTCCAGTATAATCAGGAGACAAAACTACAGTCAATGCACTGGAAAACACCATCATCACCAAGAATGAAAAAAGCACATCAAAGCAAGTCCACATTCAAAGGCTTGCTCATTGGGTTTTTTTTACATCAATGGTGTAATTTTGGCAGAATGGGTTCCAGAAGGCAGAAGAGTGAACCAGCATTATTATAAGGAAGTTTTGACAAAGCTGAAAGACAGAGACAGGAAAAAAAGGACCAGAACTGTGGTGAAATGGTTTCATTCTTCATCAAGACAAGGCACCTGCTCACGCAGCACTTTCTGTGAAACAGTTTTTGGCTGATAAGCACATTACAGTAGGACCCCCATATCCACGGGGGATTGGTTCCAGGGCCCCCCCAGATAATAAAATCCACAGATAATAGTGAATGCCCGCCGTTGCCATTCCTGCCACGGGAGCGATCCCTGGAGTGAAAGGAGAAGGGAGGAGAGATCTCCTCCTCTCTTCACCCCCCATCACCATTCTTGCTACGGAAGTGATCTTGAGGGGAAATCCCATGGGTGAAGGGAGGCAAGAACTCCTCCTCCCTTCCCTTCACCCTCTGTTGCCATTCCCACCACAGGAGCAATCCCAGGGGAAGATCTCGGAGAAGAAGGGAGAAGGGAGGTGAGAGCTCTCTTCCCCTTCCTTCAACCCTGCATCACCATTCTCACCACAGGAGTGATCCTGGGGGCAAAGGGAGGAGGAAAAATATCTCCTCCTCCCCTCCCTCCCCTGTCCACCCCCCACTGTCGCCATCCACAGATAATTGAATAAGTGGATGGCAAACCAGTGTATATGGGGGTGCTACAGTACTACACTTGAGCATCCTCCATATTCACCAGATTTGGCACCATGCAATTTTTTTCTTTTCCCTAAAGTGAAATCAGTGCTTAAAGGAACACGTTTTCAGTCAGTTGATGCAGTAAAGAAGAAAATGGCAGATGTGTTGAAACAGCTGACAGAAACTGATCTGCTCCATGCTTTGACCTGTGGAAACAAGATTGCACTGCTGTGTGAGTGTGAATGGGGAGTATATTTCAGGGGACAAACATTAGAATTGTAATACATATAAATAAAGATGGGTAATTGTATCAGTCTTGTTATTTAATAGACAGACCTCATACTTCTGAGTTGCTACTGGGTTGCTATGGGCTCATCTACATGAGCCAGGATATGCCAGCTCTCCACTCATGTATCCTGGCCATGGATCAAGCCTGTTGTTCCCCTGTTCCCTCCACAGAATGGGACGAAGTTATGACAGGCATGCTGGCCCATCACTTCAGCTACCGCCATTTTCCTGATGGTCTCAGAAGGCAGGAAGGGGGACCACAACATGTGTCAAAGGCCCCCTTCATATGACCAGCCTTCTGAGACAATGAGGGAAATGGCAGTGGCTAGAAGGGTCCAGCCTGCTTGGCAGAAACGAAGTAAACCAGGGACCTGTGTATACGAGGGGCAAAATGTTGATCGATGCACACTAACGCAAATTCGAAGCAGCGTAAATTTGTCTTAATGGTTTTCTGGCAAAATCTCAGGCATCTGAAATTATCTTCTTTTGTTATCCCAATGGGCATGTGTGTGAATCAAGATGGCAGGTGCAAGTGAATTACTTGCACTTTTATTGTCACCAGTGGCGGCAGCCAAACAGTGGGTTAAAAAAAAAAAAACTAAGATGCAAAAGTGTGATATTCTGCCTAAATAAATAAATAAAAAGAAAAGAAAAAGGCTGTTAAGTTGCATGATTGCTTAGTCACTAAAGCAAAAATCCAAGATGGCAGTTCTGGATGCTTGCCTTGTTATCAAGCTCTGCCCCCTACCCACGTCCAACCAATCAGCTTCCACTTCCGTTTTTATCACAAATGAGAATGACTGCTAATCCAATTGTCCAAACGAGCAGAAAAGCACATTCTCTACAGAGATTTTTTTGAATATTTATTGTCATTATTTTTAGATAACATCCATAAACTTCGCATTACATCATAAACAAAATAGTACATTATTTATACACAGTTAAAACAGATCTGAAGTTATGAGATTTACTCTTTCTCAAATTATTACTTCACATGACTTCTTTCCTTTGACTTCCCATATATTACTAAATTATAAGGATTTTGTATTTTTTTTAATATCTCAACTCCAATTCCGTTAACAAAATATATTCCTTGTACTTTATGAGGATTATTTTAACTGTTAAGACAACCCCCAGGTATTATCTTATAACAGTGTATCAGACCTTACCCTCACTTTTCCTGCATCTCAGTCCTGTATCTACCCTGAGGGTGGTGAGGACTGCCTAGGGGCAGAATGGGGCAAATGGCCTCCATCATCAGGACTGCAGGGCTCTGAGACAGAGGCAAGATGGGGTATATGGCCCATCTAGACAAGACCTATAACCACATACCCTCCAACTCTACCAATTATGCAGGGGCAGTCCCAATTAATCCTCTGTTTTCTCACTTTTTCAGCTGTTTTTAAAATGTCCCAGTTTCTCTCTCCTCCCCTTTGTCCTTGGCTTACTTCAGTTGCTGCAAATTGAGTTCAAAATGAAAAAGTAGTTTGTACTCAATTAACTCAGCAGAGGGGATTGGTATCATGCCCCATGAACCCAATGAGGCTATAGAGTCAGAGGAGGAGGAGGACATAGCAGGGAATGGCCCTAGGGACCCTGACACAGGTTTATCTATACCTGTGCCAGCAGGGAACCCTGCCAACCTAGAGGCTTGAACAGAGGAAGAGCCTGGTCCAAGTGCATTGGCATCACTCCCACAGAGACTCCTGCCCACTCAGATAAGGATGATGAAGAAGAGAGGGACTTACCTCCACCATCATATATCTAGCAGCGAGCTCAAAAGGAAGCTCAAAGGAAGTCTCTGAGACTTTATGAGAAAAACCTGCTCGTTAAGAAATACTTGACAAAGCCTTAATTGCTTTATATATGCTGGGAGAGGCAATGGAGGCTTTGTCAGAGATCAACTGATCTTCCTGGTGAAAGCTTCCTGCTGACTTCGGTGCCTGGATTCCAGTTATCTTGACTTCTGTTACCCTGACTCGTGCTTAGACCTCGGACCATCCCTGACTACTCTGCTGCCTGCTCCTGTTGACCCATGGACTGCTTTGAACCATGCTGCCTGATTGTCGTAAGCCTCTGACCCTTTGGACTGTGTTACTGGACTAAATCTGTGTTTGCATTCCCATGAGCTAATTAACAGTTGGCTCCTTTCCCAGACTTGTGCTGTTTATACTTTGCTGGTATCTAGTTGCTTTTTGGACAATTGGACAGGATGGGGCAGAATCTTCCCCTTCTCAGTAGGCTTAGATAAAAGGAAACTATTGCTATGTCTAGGGCAGGGCTTCTTAAACCTTTCCCACTCACAACCCCTTTTCCCCTGAGACATTTTTAAGCAACCCTGGGTATATAGGTATATAAAATAGGTATACAAATCAAACATTTGCTGATAATAAATCATAAACCTTTTACTGTCACCAATTTTTTCACAATCCCCACATTCAGTTACGCAACCCCATATGGGGTTGCAGCCCACAGTTTAAGAAGCTTTGCTCTAGGGCACATGAGCAAGTTTTTGCCATGTTGATAGGTCCCCCTACCCTCCCTTTTAAATAACAGGATGTGAGCAGAAGTTATTTCCTGTTCACTTCCTGTTTCAAAAGAAAAACCTCTCCTGATCCTAAATTGGGCAGGGGGACCCAAAAAATGTGGTGAAAATCCATCCCACACACCAGAGGGCATTTGGAGATATTTGAGAGATTTTTTTAAAAAAATCACTGCTGGGGCTGCAAAACCATTCCCAAAGACCATATGTGGCAGATTAGCCACAGTTTGCCCACCCTTGTCCTAGAGAGAAAGCCCTATCATATGTACATACCAACCTAGCCTTGGGAAGTGTTAGGAAATGTAGTAGTCCTGAAGTGACCACTTGTTTCATTATGAACACATCCAGATGTTAGGATCTGCAGGAGATGCCTTTCCATGAACAACATCTCTGATAGCAGCAGGGAGAATTTTCTCTTGTGTTCCATCCGTTTCTTTCAGAGTTGTGACCAGCTCTGACTCAGGCTGTTTTAAGAGAAGGGTGTGAAGACACCTCTCTACATATTGGCCTTTTAAATTGTACTGATGTTTATTATTGTGATGATTTTAATGGTTTTCATTACTGCAATGATTTTAATGCTTTTAGTTTTTCCTTCTTTGTAATGATTTTTTTTTTATCATTTCCTTGCTTGTTTGTTTTTAAGTGGAAAGGCAAGATAAATAAGAAAGATGGTAGAGCACAGTGGAAAGAAAGTGACCTTTTCCAAAATAAATGAGTGAAACCTGATTTAGTCTGGCTTCATTTAAAACAAAAAGTTTTGAATTAGTTGTTTGAGCTCATTGTTTCAAGGAACACTAAAATTTAGGAAGTCTAAGAAGTTCCAGACAACAGACCAATAATTTATTCTCTTCCCTATGTTCTTGTCTCACCACATAGCACTTTAAGGTGACTTCTTGTCTTGTTGCACTGTTTGTCAAAGCGATAAGATAAATTTTGCTGCAGTAATTTGTTTCTTAGTATCCAGAAAGGACAGGTCATGTTTTCCAGTAAAGAAAGTGTTGCAGTTCAGGAAATGCTGATGTATTCATTATAAATTGTAACATCTCTTACGTATCCCATTGTTTCTTAGATTTATTTTATTTGTAAATTGCAGAGCTGTCCTTTGCATAGCCTTAGTTATTTTTCAAGGAACATTGTTTTTCTTAGAATACTTTCTGAAGATGATTTTGGACCAAGGATGCTTACATTTTCCAAATAGGACCATTATTTCAAAGTAAAACTGCAGCATGAAATTACAACTCATGACAAAGTTTGATTACATTTATTTGGGTCTGTATAGAGATAATACCTAAATTCTTGCCCCACTTCGTTAGTTCACTTATTATACAAATTTGAGTGTGTAATCACACATTAATGATGGTATGGTTGGTTGCTATGTTTATTTTGCACATATTCAGCTACAACCTTACATACACTTTCCTGGGAGTAAGTCTTGTTTACCTCATTGGGATTTAATTCTGAGTTAGACAGATGTGGACAGGCAGTGTGGTGTAGACAGCTATCATGATGTAGTGGTTTGAGTGTTACACTAGGACTCTGGGAGACCAGGGTTTGAATCCCCTTTCTGCTATAAAACCCATTGGGTGTCCTTGGGAATATCACATTCTCTCGGCCTCAGAGGAAGGCAATAGTAACCCTCTTTCCAAGAAAAAAAAATCCCTATGGTAAGGCTCACCATAAATCCGAGTTGACTTCAAGGGACATAACCAAACCAATTTACAAACAGACACACCCCTGCCAACTGGGGAGAATACTTCATCAGATATAATTCAGAATAAACTTGTTAGTCTTTGAAGTGCTACAAGTGTCTTCATTGCTTTGGCTGGCTAAACAGAGTAAAACAATTACTCTTCTGAAGTTGCTGCCTAATGAGTGCATCTATGCACTGTTGTTGTTGTTGCTGTTGTTGCGTGCCTTCAAGTCGTTTTCAACTTATGGTAACCCTAAGGCAAACCTACCATGGGGTTTCCTAAGGCTGAGAGTGTGTGACTTGCCCAAGATCACCCAGTGGGTTTTCATGGCTGAGTGGGGATTTGAACCCTGGTCTCCAGAGTCATAGTCCAATATGCACACCACTACACCACACTGGTGTACCATAATCTCTATTGAATGCAGTGGGACTTGCTTTCAAGTATATTAGAACTTAAAAAGAGTTCTATCAAACCGAAGGCCTACCTGGTCCAATGTTCCATTCACACAATGGCCAACCAGATCCCTGTGGAAAACCCATGAGCTGAACATTAGTGAAAGGACACCATTCCCCTCATATTTCCCTAGCAACTGGTATGCTTCCTTTGTTCCTGGAGGATCAGCTATAATAATCATTATAGCTAGGAGTAATTGGTAGCTACTAGTTTAAACAATGAATCATCCAAAGTTGTGACCATCTTCACTAGTGAAGAGGAGAGGAGCCATGCTCACTAACATTGCCAGATCTCAGGCCAGGCCCCAAGTCTCCAGTTTTCTTGGGTCATCTCCAAAAAGGAGGTGAGGGTACAGATTCTCCAGTTTTGGTGGGCTTAGCTCCAGGCAAGAGGAAAGGGCTGTGTGCAAATCTCCAGCTCACCTGTTAATTCAACAGCTTGCTACAATTTCCAAGGCTTAATTGATTTGTAGCTACAACTTCCAGACTTTCCAGGAGGACTACATATTTATTTGATTAGTTTCCTTCTTTCCTTGCCATTTTTGTGGTGCCAGGGCTCACCTTCCATTCTGCTCCGCATGCACCTTCCAGCTAGAAGCAATTTTACTGTTGTGTGCCTTCAAGTCATTTCTGACTTATGGGAACACTAAGGAAAGCCTATCACAGGGTTTTCTTGGCAAGATTTGTTCAGAGGAACTTTGCCTTTGCCTTCCTCTAAGGCTGTGAGTATGTGAGTTGCCAATAGTCACTCAGTGGGTTTCCATGGCTGAGTGGGGATTTGAACCCTGGTCTCCAGAGTTGTAGTCCAACACTCAAACCAGTACACTGCACTGGCTCTGGAAGCAAGTAGGTTAGATTAAATGTGCTTTATCCTGTCTCCCTAAGGCCACTGCAGAAATAATGCAGTGACACCACTTTATCTGCCCAATGCTATTGAATCCTGGGATGTGTAGTTTTGTGAGCTATTTAGCCTACTCTGTCAGAGCACTCTGGTGCCACAACACACTATAAATCCCAGAATTTCCTAGGATAGAGCTATGATAGTTAAAGTGGTGTCAAACTGCATTGTTTCTGCAGTGTGGCAGCAACCTTAGGGAGAAGAAAGAATCCCAACATTTCACCTTGATCTTGAAACGATCCCTTGAGCTAAGTCTTTATTTCCAAACTGGAAAACATGATATGTGTGTGTGTGGGGGGGGGGTGGTGTCTGGACAGTGGGAAAACTCCTCATAGAATGTGAGGAGAGTATCTTTTGTCTCAACAGGATCCCATGGTGATTCGATGTATTGGGAAGGAGAAGGGGTCAAAAACTCCAAAGATTCTGCATCCATTAACGTTGATGCTGAAATAAATTGTTTAGTGTTAAAGGTGTTTCAAGGTGTCTCGTTTTTCTTTCTTCTTCACATTATATGGTTATTACTTCTGGATGAATTCTGCTGAGGATTTTTTTTCCTGCTTTAACAGCTCCAGTGAGAATTTCAGGTCAATTGGATCAGGAGAGGCCAGCAGCTAGAGGAAGGCAGATGGATCGCTCCTGTCAAATCCCCTTTGAAAGGCATCTTAAGCTGGTGGCAGCAAGCTCTCCAAATGTCCTGCGTGGGAGGGAGCACCCCTCTTACGCTGACCCATGGCAAGTTCACCGTAGAATACTATTTTGGGGAGGCGATGGTCCTCCATCCTAGAAACATGCCCTGCCCAGCACAGCTGTGTTCTTAATATCATGGCCCCAATGCTGGTGATCCCTGCTTGCTCAAGGACAGCAACATTTGTCACATAGTCAGTCCAGTGTATATTTAGGATTGTGTGTAAACAATCTGAGGGCTCGCACTAAGACTCTAAACTATCTAGTCCGTGAGCTGCTCTTCGCTGATGATGCTGCCCTTGTTGCCCACACAGAAGCAGCTCTGCAGCGCCTAACATCCTGCTTCGCATCAGCTGCAGAGCTGTTTGGGCTGGAAGTCAACCTGAAGAAAATGGAAGTTCTTTATCAGCCTGCACCACAGGACAAATACCACCAGCCCCACATTGCCGTCTGCAACTCTGTGCTTAACTCCGTTCAGCAGTTTACCTACTTGGGAAGCATCATCTCCTCAGATGCCAAGATTGACAAAGAGATTGATCACAGAATAGCAACGGCACATAGCGCATTTGGAAGACTTTACAAAAGAGTCTGGAGTAATAAACACCTGAGGCGAAACACAAAAATCAGTGTGTATAGAGCCATTATACTGTTTATTCTCCTTTATGGGTCTGAAACATGGGTCACCTATTGCCACCACTTACGACTCCTCGAACGCTTCCTACTCTCCAGATTGGTACAGTATTGTCTCAATCCACAACCCAGTTCTCTATCTTGATGCTTCCTACTTTCCTAGATGCTTCCCACTTTCTTCAATAGTCTTGTGTCTGTGCTTGAAGAGTGAATGTGGTGTGAATGCAGTTTAAAAATCCTGTCCAATAAAGATTTTTCAGTTTATGTGTTCTCTTCGCTCATGTCTGCCCAGCTAGTACTGCTATACACAGGTCCTGCAGTTACATGGCCTCTTGTATGCCAATTTGAGCTAATTATAATTCCCTAAAATTAAGACTTGGACACACGTGGGACTTTCCATGGATGCTAGCAATTCGCATAACAGTCAGGTACAGACTATGCTGTAATTATTATTATTTTTTAGGCTTCTCTATCTTCCTCTAACATACATCACACTTTGCCCTCAAGTGGTAGGCTTGCCAGAGTAGAAACAGAAGAGCTTCTGTACCTTTAATGGTTGGGTAGGAAAGAGAATTCTAGCAATTGTTGCTTGTTCCCTGGTTGTGTGTCAAGAAACACCTGCTTAAATTCTCTCTTTTACACAACCATTAAAGGTACAGGAGCCCTCTCTAGTTTTCAAGCTGGCAACCCTAATTACACCAGGCCGTTCCACTCCATTTTGCCCAATTGGTCATTCTCATCACATAAGTTATTGTCACACTACACTATTATAGCACTATTATTCCACTTTAACTGCTATGGCTGCCTCCCGTGGAATCCTGGGATTTGCAGTTTAGGGAGGGGCATTTAGAACTCTCAGCCAGAGAGCTCTTAGGTCTCAGTAAACTACAAACCCCAGAATTCCACAGGAGGCAGCCACAGCAGTTAAAGTGGAATAATAGTGCTATAATACTTTAGTGTGTAAGAATTCTTTTGGCATGCATTGGCTTCTGTAATGACAGTCCATACTTTGTCCACTAGAAAACTGGAACTTGGGGAGTATTATCTTGCCAGAACATATGCTCATACCCATTTTAATCTCTTGAGTTCCTTTCTGTTTCTGGTTATTAGGAAAAAGAAAGGAAAATGAAAACAATCTTCATGGCAAGGAAAGGACACACACACAAATCAATTGTTTCTGAGGCATAACCTGTGAATGCAGCAGTGTCCTTCTGCTGATGTGTCTGCCCTCTATGATGGAGAAAGTGCTCAGCTGTAGATGTTTTCCACTGGGCTTACTGTCAAAATAAAATAAAAATAAATAAGAAGGAGGGATATCAGATAAATTGAAAGGGAGAGAGAAAAGAAGAGATCATCCTTCTTTAATTTATAATTCCAAAAAAGGATTATGTTAAATTCCTTTTCCTTTTTCAGTTTGCTAACGTTTACAGCTAATCTCACTTTCAGACTGGCCAGCATCTGCTTTAACATAATCCCTTTCTTTCCCCTCCTCCCTCCCTCCATTCCTCCCTCCCTCCCTCCCTCCCTCCCACTCTCTCCCCTCTTCAAAATAGAGACATCAGTCCTTGAAAGGTAGAACATATTTCTGTTCTTCAACATTAAAGGGGTGCGTCTGAATGAGGCTTCTATTGTTTCATCACCCCGCCTTGTTCCTGGAATGTTATGGGAGTTTCTTGGGTTTTCCCATAATTATGCCCATCCTCCCCCCACATAAAGAAATCAATTAAAAGGGCACAAGATAGTTTAGAGGGACAGTGTCCTTCAACTATTAGCATTGGGAGTCAATGCTTGGAAGCAATGCTGCAGAACAGCCAGAAGCTGGTCAACAATCATGCCCACCCCACAGATGATGCTACCTGGAAGTGGTATCCCTGGAGTGAGGTCTCCTTCTCCTACCTTAAATCATAATGCTTAGTAGTGCTTGCCACATAGAGAAATGCAGCATTATTATGCTGCAAATTTCAGTTGCATGAAGAGATGGGTGGGGAAATTCCTCAGGGCCATTTGATAATGGCCCCTCCCATTCTCTGGGCACCATGGCCAAAGGGGGTAAACAAAGGGTTACTGAGGTTTTGAGTTTAAAGTTACACATTTTATGGGGGGATTTTCAGGACCAGGGAGAACACCAGAGACCAGGAGAGATAGCTGACCAGTGAAGATGACCAGCTGGACGAAGCTTCAAGATGCTTCTGTGAAGAGGTTATAAGTAATGCCTTGGGGCCATGAAGTAAGAAGAACAAAAAGAGAAAAAAGCTGGGTGGGGGGATTCATGGGCCAGCTAAGGGAGTGCTTGGTAGAGACTGGACCAAAGAGCCCAGACTCCCAGCCCCCATGAACATCCAGAGACTGAGAATTGCATTTCCTTGTGAGCAGAGTGGAGTGTGTTTAGAGTATGCGGCTCCCCACTGGCATATCCTGGCTGAGGAGCTGTCCTGTCCTTCCCCTGTTACCTTGACAAAATGGGCTGGAGTCTGAATAGGAATGCTGGCCTGTCCCTGCAACCACAGCCACCGCTGTTCCCTGTGCTGACTCAGAAAGCAAGAAGGGGGTCCACAACATGTGAGTGAAGGCCCCTGCATGTGACCAGCCTTGGTCATATACTGCAGGACTCCTACCTGGCTTATAGGAGAGCCAGGAAGATGGCAGCAGCAATGAGGGCCAGCATGCTGAATGGGCTCCTGTGGAAATGTGGGACCCAGTCTGTTTTTTGCTGGTGGAAACAGAGTAAACTGAGTATTTCAAAATGGTTTATCGGGCCGTTCCCCCCTCCCCTCCTTCTCAGCCCTGTATCTGCCCTGCACAAGGACTGCCTGGGGAACAACAAAGAAAATGCCATTTATCATATGGACTGCAGGGCTCTGAGCCGGGAGCAAGATGGGGTATTTAGCCCATGTAGACAAGCCCCTAGTCTCCACTCAGTCACGAATTTCACTGGGTGATCTTGGGCTGGTCCCTCCTTACAGAGTTCTCATGAGGAGGAGGGGAGGTAAATACACTGCTTTGAGCTCACCAGAGGAAAGAGGGGAATAGAAATGTAACTAATAAGGAACAACTAAAATAACAACTAGCTTGTATATCTGAGCCTTCTTCATTCAGCTATGAAGGGAGACCAAGCATGATGCTGTGAAGCCTGAATATGTGAGCAGCAAAAGTCATGTTCAAATACATGCACATGTGTATATACACAAGCACACTGCTGTTATTATTTCTACAGGCTTCACTACAAGCTTTCATACTTAATCTCATAGTCATAAGATCTAGAAGCTTGTGTTGGTTTTGTTAAATGAAAGTGATGATCAATAGGACACTGAGAGCTAAATTAGCCATTATTTCTACTATACACAAGTTTTAAACTACATGTGCATTTTAAAAATCTTTATCAGGCACTTCAGGTAGTGACATTTTTATTTAGACAGCAACATGCAATGAGGAAAAGTTTAGCCTTTCTCTCCTGAGCTATAATCCTGAAGAAAGTACTCATCTCCTCGTGGCAAGTAGCGGGGGGGGGGGAGTCCCCTTTTTCACTCATGGGAGCATCTTCTTTTTAAAGGCTAATTGTCGATTTTCATTAGGATTAGTTCTGGGGAGCCTTGTCTGTTCACTGTGATCCCTCTGAAAATTGGGGCGGGGAAGTAGATATACATGGATGCTAAGTGCAAAAGAAAGAAAGAAAGAAAGAAAGAAAGATGAATCTGCTTAGCCCTCATTTCTCTTTTTCCAGAATGTAGTTGCGAGACAGCTTTGGCCCTCTAGAAATTTTGGCCTCCAGTTCCCATCATCCCCCCTGCATGGTCAATTGTAAGGTGTTGGTGGGAGATATAGTCCAAAACATCTGGATGGCCAAAGTTTCCTCACCCTAGGTGTACAGAACACATATATCCCACTGATCAAGTCATCATGAGCTAAATTCCATTCTTAAAATGCTTTTCATTCTATTTTCAAATATTCTTTCCATCCCTACTGGATTCTGTCTACTTGTGTGCTGGCCACAAATATTTGCAGATATATCTGCAACTGGCTAACTTCTCCTAGAAAACCCAATCATCACTGTCTATGTGCTGTTCCGAAACAGAATTTTTAAAAAGCAGTCACTATGTGCACAAACAAAAGATACCAAGTAAACGTGCCCTGATACAAACACACATCATATTCCTTATCTCTCAGCAGCATAGCCTCCACTATGGGATATTGTACAACTGAAACAGTGTGATCCAAAATTGGCTTAAAGTTGAATCCTGTCCCCATTGGGAAACACAGTTTTAAGCAATCGGAGATGTGAATGCATTCTATAGAAAGGGCTTTGGCTTAAGCTCCTTCATGTTCCCTCCTCTATTGGGGCCCACTTACGTTTGTTTATGTCCTGAGTTTTGTTACCCTAGGGGCTGTGAAGTTCAATTCCTCAGAAGCAGAGCTAGCCCAAAGGAGTTTGCTGCCTGAGGATAAAATAAAACAAAATGACTGATTGCAAAACCTATCTTCAACACTAGTTGAAACATACCTGGAGCAGCAAGTTAACATAGGCAACACAGGTAGCACACATGACTCTTTTCTAACACACTGCCTCCCAGTATCTGCTGTTTGAGAGGACTGTTTCACTCTAGCCAATAGTAGAGCTGCCTTGTTCCAAGGATTCAGTCCTGGCCTGGCTCAGGAATCCTAATCCACCAGTCACATGCTTATAGAATCATAGAATCATAGAGCTGGAAGAGACCACAAGCGCCATCCAGTTCAACCCCCTGTCATCTAGGAACACACAATCAAAGCATCCCCAACAGATGGCCATCCAGCCTCTCTTTAAAAACCTCCCAAGAAGGAGACTCCACCACACTCCGAGGCAGTGCATTCCACTGCCGAACAATTCTTACTCTCAGGAAGTTCTTCCTAATGTGTAGGTGGAATCTCTTTTCATGTAGTTTGAATCCATTGCTCCGTGACCTCATCTCTGGAGCAGCAGAAGTCCTCTCATTCCTCAAAATCGATGAACAAGAGTCTGTGGGAAGGAATGTTGTGTAACAATGGCAGTGGAACTAATTAAAACCATTTAGAAAACAGAGGTTTGAGGATAGGAAGGGAACTATAAACAGGAAGTAACTCAAGGAAGAATGCAGGGAGGTGCTGAATTCCCAACTCAGATTAAAAACAGAAGAATAGATGAATTATTGCATGGTAACACTTGCATCATATTTGATGCAAATGATTTGCAAGTCTCAAAGGCCCGTATTTCTGAGCCAGGAAATACAAAAGAGAAAAGAACAGGGCTAACACTCCCATGAGGTAGATGAAAACAGTGGATGGTAGAAAGATGGTATATGACGTACCCTCACCTCTGCTGGGAGGAGAGCCAACTCCCTCCCACAGCTTCTCTCGCCATCACTTGGAGATGGATTTTTCTCTCTGAAGACCTCTCAGAGAGAGGCATTAGGTGTTCTGAAGAGGAAATGCTTTAGCAAAAAAACAGCTGTTCCAGCTCTCTGTTATGGGTGCCAATGCCTGTCCAAAGCCTCACTCCAAAGGCCTCTCAGAGCTGCTTCAAGCACCCCATTAGAAAGCAGCCCATGTTTCTCTCCAGAGCAGCTGGCCTAATGTCCTCACAGCAAGGTATTGGCCCTCCTGACTGGCACTCTAGAGAGCTTTGCTTTTATGAGTGGCCACCCATCCAATGGTTGAGATAGGGATGGAAAAAATATTTGAAAATATTTGAAAAATAGTCTAAAAACTTATTTCTCAAGTATGGGGAAACCCTGATGAGAAAAATCCTGGACTGATGAAAATCTTCACAGTTTGGGACTTATTCTGTGCAAAATTTGCATGTGATTGTTTTGCGTTGAAATTAGCATTTTCTGCCCATGCAACAGCATTTTCTTCATGGAAAATAATATTTCAATGCAGAAATATTAATTCCTGCACAGAAAATGTTGCTTTATGTGCAGGGGAAAAAAAACACCTGTAATTGGGGATTTGTTCTGTGTAAAAACTGCACTGAAGTATTATGTTACATGTGGAAAATGATGTTTCCTGCATAGAAAATTCAGTTTTCTGTGCAAAACAACCATATGCAATTTTTTCACAGAATAAGTTCTGAATTGCAAACCGCCTTCAAAAACTGTGGTTTTCAAAGACTTTCTCACAGTGATGAAAAAATTTCTGAAATTACTCATTGTTGCCTCTGAGAAGAAAGCTGATGAAAAATTACATTCCTAGTCTGAGATAGAAATGAACATTTAGATGGCAATGGCACCCATGTTTATACTGGATCAGAAGCAGGTATATCCAGAACACTGACAGACAGAGAGGGATAATGGAAGCTTTCTTTGCAGGTGCAGACTTCAGGGTCCACAGACCCTTTAACTAAATAAGTCATCATTCATTGGTACAAGAATAATAATAAAAAAATCAATCAGCATTATTTGATAGCTATTTTCTTGTTTGAATAAACTCTTTAGAGGAATTATTTTTCTGTCTTGCTAGTGTGAAAACGTTGTACTATGGTTTGTCACAGAACTGAATCTATTAGTTCTAAAGCCTGGGGGCAGGCCTGAGAGTCTGGGAAGTTAGTTTTTTGGGCAACAACTACTCAAGTCCCCCAACCAGCATGGCCACTGGGTCATACTGTCTAGGGCTTCTGGGATTTGTAGTCCAAAAATGAACATTTCCATATTCTGGTAGGGATCATACTGTTACTTTGCTCTCTAAATCACCTTGTTGTCACTACTTAATGTTCAATAAAGGCAGCAGTTGCTCTTTAGTCCAACCATTCCCCTTCTGACCCATAACATCTCATTCTTTTTCTCTGAGCCTGAAGCAAAATAAATAAGCCTAATTGTTGCTAAACTGGCAGCAAGCTAGGTCAGTCAACCTTTCCTTCCCCTCTTCTCTGAGAACCGTGCCACTCAGTTTGACTTTATATATCCAAATTTTGTTTTCTTTCAAGTTTCTCCTCTCCTTTTCTTTGAATTTTCTCCTCCCACCCCCCAAAAATACTTCTTGAAATTTACTGAAAAAGCAAGCTGCTGCTGTTCTAAAGAATTTATCATAAATCCCTCTTCTGTGAACATTCAGTGTGGCAGTTGTTGATTTTGGGCCTGGAGACAGGAAATTCTTCACATTGTTGACCTTGCTTTATGATTTTAGCAGCAATTTGTGGCTTTGAGCTGCTGTCTGCTTGATTTTGGAATACATCCCTTCCATAATATCTCTAGCAGCGTTCCCTTTTACTTAGTGATGGGGTGCTTGGCCTCAGTATTTAGATTGGCTCTCTGCCCCTGGATTCTTGCTAAGGGGCTGGTGTGGATTCAGAGTGGTAAATCTCAACTTCAGCTTCAAAATATTCCTTTGACAAAACAAGAGTATCATAGCTTTCGTGGTGACTGAAAATGGATGTTGCATCTTTGTTTGAGGTATGAATGGGATTCAATTGAAGACAGAACCCAGGAGTGGGCTATTGTGGTCCTCCCAATGTTCTTGTCCTACAACTCCCACCATCCCTAGCCAGCCTAACCAAGGGTGACTGATTATGCAAGGTGCAGCCCCAAAACAGCTGCCCAGCCTGTCTGACAGACAGTTGGGAAATTAGATGAAAAGTCAGAGATAGCCACATATCCTTTCAGCTAGATAGCCAAAGAGACATGAGACACAAGGAACAATCATATGGCCACTGTGGAGTATGTAGGAATGGTGCAATCATAATAATGAAGTTAAGGTTGATCAAGTATATAATGGCATGAGTTTATGTGGCAAGGCATTGCTTCATCGTATGCATGAACTGGACAGCCAACATATGCACGTATATGTATGTTTATACACAGAGACACCTTTTCTTACATTATGTCCCACCCTTCATTAGCAGAGCTCATGTATCTCTATTATATCTTCAAAACAACCATGCAATAGAGGTTAGGTTAAAAGGGAGTGTCTGACCGAGATTGTTGTCATGCCCTCTGGTTGCAAAGCCCACTGTCATCCCATAGAGGGCTCAGATACAAATGGGTCATATGTTGCCCCACTCCAGGAGGAGTCCTTAGCAACCCTCTCCCTATCCAAGGTTGTAGTCATCTCATCAACATCTAACTTTGAGGATGGCTCTCCAGCACATAATAATAAATAAAATAATAATAAAATTTATTTATACCCCGCCTCTCTGTTAAAACCCCACCCCTCTGTTAAAACATTCTTCTCTCCCTCAACAACAGAGGAATGCAAGACTATAGAAACAGCTACCAGCTCTTTATGAACTATAGTCAGCATCCAATAGGAGCAGAACCACAAAAAGACCAGAGCCCCAGACTATAGTAAAACTCTTCTTTAACTGCCAGGGTAGCATCCTATGGAATCCTGGGCTTTGTGGTTTATGGAGAGGTATTAAGAACTCTCAGCCAGAGAGCTCTACTATTCATCAAACTACAAACCTCAGGATTCTAGGGGATGCAGCCATGGCAGTTAAAGCACTGTAAGTGCGTAGTGTGAAAAAGTCCCAGTTTCTGCCTGCCTTCTTAAGATGACTGTAGCCATTTTGCTTGGACATTATCTCTTTTTGTTGGAGAACATGACAGTCAGCATCTCCTGCAGTTCACTATCCAAGGTCCTGACTGCCCATGGCTTGCCTGTTTTAATCCTGCCTGCTTTGATTTTACTTTACCTGACATAACTTCCAGATATTTTGTTCCCAAGGTGAATTGGGATTTATTAGATTGAAATCTCACCTGTCAAGAAACAGTGACATTTCCCCCCCTGTTTGAGACATGGCTGGGTGTTTTTCAATAACTCTCAAGGGCTCCTCTTCGTCTTGGAAAGATGTGACCAGTGGGGTGCCACAGGGTTCTGTCCTGGGCCCAGTGCTATTCAACATCTTGATCAAGGACTTGGATGAGGGAATTAGGGGCATACTTACCAAATTTGTAGATGACACCAAATTAGGAGGAGTAGCTAATACCCTAGAGGACAGGATCAATATTCAAAATGACGGGGATAGACTGGAGAGCTGGGCCAAAGCTAACAAAATGAAATTCAATACGGAGAAATGTAAGGTACTGCACTTAGGGAGGAAAAATGAAATGCATAGATATAGGATGGGGGAGACCTGGCTGAATGAGACTACGTGCGAAAGGGATCTAGGAGTCCTAGTAGACCACAAGTTGAACATGAGTCAACAGTGTGATGCGGCAGCTAAAAAGGCCAATGAGACTTAGGGAGCTGGGTATGTTTAGCCTGGAAAAAAGACGGTTAAGAGGCGATATGATAGCCCTGTTTAAGTATTTGAAGGGGTGTCACGTTGAGGATGGAGCAAGCTTGTTTTCTGCTGCTCCAGAGACTGGAACACGGAGCAATGGATGCAAACTCCAGGAACAGAGATTCCACCTCAACGTTAGGAGGAACTTTTTGACAGTAAGAGCTGTTCAGGAGTGGAACGCACTCCCTCGGAGCATGGTGGGGTCTCCTTCCTTGGAGGTCTTTAAACAGAGGCTGGATGGCCATCTGTCGGGGATACTTTGATTGTGATTTCCTGCATGGCAGGGGGTTGGACTGGATGGCCCTCGTGGTCTCTTCCAACTCTGCAATTCTATGATTCTATGATTCTATGTTTTCACATTTGCAAAAACAGTTTGGGGGCAAGTTGTATAAACTGCACAAAATGCATAACTAAACTACAATACCTGCTGCCTTTTAAAGATCAGAAGCATCTGATGGGTTGTTTGCCCCTTTTGATCATTCAGCAAGTCTGTTTGTACTTTGGTGTGTGTATGATTTGCTTTCCAAAGGCAGAAGACACTCATTTTGTGAACAGTCATTTTGCACAAGTTAGGAAAACCTTAAAGAAAAAAAAATGCACTATGGCTGTTAGTGTCTTGTGCATTTACAAATTCCCTGCAGAAGTGTTTGGACATTGTCTTATGTTGGGGAATTAAAGTGTCCCTGTGTTGAAAACTTTAAAGGTAAATTATTTTAACTTCCCTCCAGCAGAATGTCAATTTAGATTTAGAGGCGTGGCTCATATGCACATTACTTTCCCCTGAACTATATATGACTCAAAAACTTTACTTAACTTAATTGGGTGAAGGAGAAAGAGTCATCCATGACTCATCAGCTTAGAAAAAGGAAAAAAATATGGTTGCCCAAGAAAAAGTGGGTGGGACAGACAGAAGCATGTTAACTGCAAGGCTGAGAGGGGACAAATCAATATACACAAGAAGTCCAACAAGGGTTGCTCTACAGTAAGAGAGTGTGGGGGAAAGAGAATGCTGCTATCTTTTCCAACATCTTTTAACTCACCCCCTGGAATATGAGCAATCTGATGCAGAGGAGTTGGATAGGGATGAATTTCAGACTCCGGATGAGACCTCCCTCTATGAATTAGAGCAGCTGGGGGCTGAATGAGTTGAGGAGCTACCTCCTCAGCAGGATGTAATACATGATGAAGAGACAATCCCATCCTTTGGAATCCAAAAGACAGAGAAAGAGAAGCTTTATTGGGATCAACAGCTGTTAAGTAGGAGATGCCAACTCATTAAGCACCTGGCATCCAAAGGTAGCCACCTATAAATCTCCAGAAGCTGCTGGGAGTTCTCATTACTCACAACCATTCCACATCTGGCATTACTCTCAGTGCTGGAGTGTTTCCTGGAATTCTTCACCTTTGGACAGAACATGTTTAACAACATCTTTTTGGCTTTAGTTATCTCTCAGACTATCAGCTCTTCTGGACCAGTTGAGGCTTTGCTCCTGTGCCTCCTTGTATCCGCTTGGGTTTCCTATGCATGATCTGGACTGGACTGACTTCCCTGTAGCTGTTTCTCTTAGGATAATCCATCTCTTTGGACAAATGCTGCCCATAGGTATAGGGCACATTGGTGGATGTACAGTGTCTGCATTAGTTCAGGCTTGTGGACATGGACTTGTACACGTGGTGCCATTGCACATGCACATTCAGTTGGACAACATTGCCATTTAACAAAAGGGTCATATAGCACAGTGAAAATATCAGTCTGTATGTAGAGACTGACGCCATGCAGCCCTGATATGGAATCTTAGCCATTGTCTCATTCTTGTACTGGAGGTCAGATATCTCATGATGCTTTTTCAATTCCTGTTCAATTCCTATCCATTTTATCAGCCTTTAGACATCGTATTGAGAGAGACAGAGAACAGCATTCCAGGCCTTTACACTTCTTAGTTGTTCTTGTGAGGTGAATGTGTTTCCTCCTCAAAGGCAAACTATTATTCCAAGCAGCTGTATGCTAGAAC
This sequence comes from Gambelia wislizenii, assembly GCA_030847615.1. Taxonomy (NCBI): domain Eukaryota; kingdom Metazoa; phylum Chordata; class Lepidosauria; order Squamata; family Crotaphytidae; genus Gambelia; species Gambelia wislizenii. The sequence continues at coordinate 240,601,987 of JAUMIR010000005.1, forward strand.
AAAAAGCCATGTGAGAGCCATTGTCAAATAATGTGATTAGACAGCCAATAATCTTTCTCTGTGTGGAGGAGGGATAAATAACTTTGGTTTCTTTGGAAATTGTGAGTTATTTTTATAAGAGAAAAAGTTGCCTTTTGGCTATGATGCCAAATTGAAGTCATCTAAAGCATGTGGGGGGCAGGGGGGTCTTCCTTATGGATACAGAACAGAGAAAAAGTTACTGTTTTGCATTACAACTTTCAGAATTCTCCAACCAGCCTGGCTGTGGCCAAAAAAAGAGTAACATTCCAAAGCTCTAGCATTCATTTTGATTGCTCATTCTGTATTTGAAAGAAATATGGTCAGTCAATTCTGTGTAAACATGTTTGTGTCCTGGCTTTACCAAGGTTTCTCCATGTCTGATAGACTACATAGTACTGGAAAGAAGCTCATAGGCTGCATGTGAATCCAAGCACCTAGGGTGTGAGACAATTTTTTCTGAAAGCCACAGACAGGCTTACATATGCATGTCCTCCAGAGCTACTGATTTACCCAGTAGAGATCTAGTCTATCTGGTTTTACCTCCACTGTGACTTCTTTTCATGGTTGACCTTCACTTTGAATTCTTCCAGTTGTCCCCTGATTTTTCTGAAGAAGCATTTCAAACATAGATTTTGGCTTATGATGACTTCATAAGCAGGGCAGAATGTATTCTTTAGGACTACGTATTTTTGATAAGAATTTACCAACATTTGCAGATATCTAGATGTTCAGGATGGAAAGAACTTCAGATTTAAAAATATTTAAATGTAGGAGGACTTGGTCCTGGCAGGTTTGTCCATTTAGGCCCAGAGCTTTAAGCAGAGCTTGGAAAAGTTACTTTTTAGTATAATTCTCAGAATCCTGCAGCCAACATGGTCAATGGCTTGGGGACCCTGGGCGTTATAGTCAAAAAAGTAACTTTTTAAAGCCCTGAGTTCCAGTCTTATGAGTGTCCATGTACCTCATCTGACATGGACTTCCCCATGCTCATACAATATAATGCAGTGCAATTTGACACATTTTCTAAATTCATTTGAACAAACTTATTTTATTTTGTTTTCTTGAAGTATTTATGCCCCACCCTTCCACCAGAAAGGCTCCTAAAGCAAATCATTACAAATCATTAGTTTCCTGCCCTCATCTAAATAAGTGTCAGGATCGGTCTTGGGTGTGACCTTTTCCTGCCAAGTTCAGTTCTATTGTATCTCTTTTTGGCTAATTGTGTTTGCATTCCTTTGTACTTGCTAATGAGTAGATAGTCTAACTGGGAAAAATTGAGTATATCCTGTCTGTAAGATTTGTCTGATAAAACCAGCATCTGGCCTCACCTATGGGAAAAGGAGGCTGAGCCCAGATCTGGTGGAAACTGAGTGTGAGGATGATGGATGCCAATGGCCATACAGCCTGCCAGATTTTGTAGATTGTAGAATGCTTTTAGTTTACTCTTGTTAGTTAGGTTTCATTCTGAGCAACAATCTTGTAGGGTTAGCTCTTTGGATTACTGTGTAAATAAATCCTCTGAAACTGCTGTTCACTGAGTCTGAAGAAGCTAGTACATGACAATAAGATACACAAGGAAAAGGACACACAAGAATGGCAATGAGGGGGGATTAAGTCCAACAAAAATTGGATGTTCTTCTCTCCCTCACTGACCATGACATTTGGATGGAAGGAGGGCCTCTAACCAGCTCTTGGGAGCAAGGCATGATGTGCCTGGCCCACAACAGGATGTCATCAAAACTTTATGATCTTTCAACTTGTCAAACAAACAAGAAAGCAAGCAAAAAAAAAAGTCATTTCTAAGAAAAATCTGTCAGGATTTTCACCCCAAAGAATATGTTGGACAGTTCACAAGATGGTTCCCAGTTTCCAGACATCTGGAAAGGAGTTTAGAGACAGAGATGGCATGCCAAGGTGCTAACTTTGGTAACTTAGATCAAACTTCTAAAGAAGTGACTCTTAGGGGATTTCAGAATTTATTACCAGCATCCAAGTGATTATCAGTCTTGATTTAGGAAGTGCATTCCAGTTTACAAATGCCAGTACTATTAAATACTTTCCAGGTACATCTGCAGCTTAGTATAGGTTATATTTATTAATTAAGGGGCAATAGAGAAACTGAAGAATTAGAGGTTTCCTTCCAAAGAGTTGCTATTAACTGTCTGTCCAGGCTGAAGACTACAAGATCAGTGATGCACTGTGGCACGAGTTAAAACACATGTAGAAGAATGGAGATCTGTTCATGCACTTACAGCCTTCATGATGAGTTGCTTTTGAGTGAGAACACATGCATAAACATCTGAGGCCTTTGATTAAAGAAAACAATTAATAATTTTAAACAGCAGGGACACACTAGGAACCAGCTGAAATTCAAAACAGCAGATGGGTTTAGGAGAATGAATTGAAATGAAATTCACCTATGACCAAATACAGTGCAAATATCTATTTGTTCTAACAAGAGAAGTAATGATGTTCCTTTCTGAAGGGAAACAGTGAAGGGGGAGATGTTGTTTTTTGTACTGAAGGATCAAAGCAGATTAGGAGGAAGGGCCAAGGCTTAGTGACTGAGCATGTGCTTTGCATGCAGATGCTCCAAGGTTCAATTCTTGTGATTAACAGTGAAAAAGATCAGGTGTTGGGTGATGGGAAAGATCTATTCCTGAAGCCATGAAAAACTTCTGCCAGTCACAATAGACAAAATTAGGCTAGATAGACAGTGCTTCTCAATCTTTTGTTCTTCAGATGTTTTTGGGCTTCGGTTCCCAGAATCCACTGACCTCTGGCCAAGTTGGCTGATGCTTCTGGAAACTAAAGTCCAAAATGCCTGGAGAGACACAGTTAGTATAGGGAAATTTATTGTATAAAACCAGGTCAAAATGGCATCTAAGAAGCTGAGGGATCCAAGCCAGATTAACTTCAATGGTAGAACTGTATCATAGACTCATCAATTATTCTTCCTAGTTTTAATCTGGCATTTATTAAGAGGTATGTTTTATGGGTGTGATACGGAATATTTTGCATTAACATCACAGGTACTTCTTGGGGCCATCTGCTCCATCATACTGGCATATTTCCACTGACAACCTATAAAGGGAAATGTTTCCCTGGTGCTATTTTTAGACATGATAACGTCATACTTCTAGTGCTGCAATATCCTTCATTAAATGGCACACACCTCATTGAGGATTCCCCAAATAGAACTGTACCACAAGACAGTATGCTGAGCCATGTAGCCAAGCAACCACTGCATCGAGAGACTGAAGGCTATTCACACAGGGTGTTTCCAAAGTAGCTATTGGCTTGAGGATTATTTTGCCAGTTTACATGGAACTGCCAACACTGCTCAAACTACGTGCACAGCATGTGCTGGCAGCTTTATGAAGGCAGAAGTGAGACGCGGCCCATGTTTTCATGTACAAGGTATACAGTGTCATATGTTCAAAGCCTTGGAAAGAGGCAGAGGGCTTGTTGCCTCATTTATTGGTAGTCATGCTTTACAGAGAACATTCACACTGTTCAAAAATGCCTTCACCTAGGGTAGAAAGAAATAGCTGTCCCCAATACATCACATTGCTCACAGGTGGCAAACTGAGGAGGGCACTGTGCCAATTTGGGGCACTTATTGTAGGGTCAGCGTAAGAGGGGCGCTCCAAAAAAGCAATACAAGGACTCCCTGAAGCAACACCTCAGGCTCGGCCAAATTGATCACCAACAATGGTCCGCCCTGGCCTCACATCGGAAGGCATGGAGACACACTATCCACAATGCTGCAGCCTTATTTGAGAACTCACACCGAACAAGTCTTGAAGAGAAACGACAATGCAGAAAAAATCACAACCCGAAAACATCACCCAAGGAAACTTTCTGCTGTGCTTTCTGCAACTGGACTTGTCTATCTTGGATTGGCCTTTTTAGTCATCAGCATGCAGGCAGAAAGCGCGGGATGTGTCCTTCCTGAATCTTCGTTTGTGAAGAGAAGCCAGAGAGAGAGACAGAGTGTAATACATATTGGCTCCTTCTCTTATCTCCTTGCCTCAATTTCCCATCTAGAAGAATTCTTTAGAAGGCAATTTAATTACCTCCTCCACCCACCTAAATATCTCTGGAATGATACTAGATATTATATCTAGTATAATAGCCTTTATAGCAAGGTCCAAGTCTGTTCACATTCTGCCCTGGGGTGGGGATAGGGGTTGCATTTTGAATCAAGGCAGCCCCAAGAAAAGTTCACTTCTGCAAACTATGTATGTTTTGGACAAAATAAAATCTCTAAATTACCATATACTGACCAAGTGACTGACTAAGGAGATTATCAGATGAGGGTCTAAAAACATTCTTTTGGCACTATATTTTACAGTGTAAGTATCTTGGCATAATAACACTTTCCTCACACTGCTGTAATAGTGAGACAAAGACACCCCTGAAATTTGGCAATCCGACCACTCACATTGCTTACTTTCATGTTTTTCTCTGGGTGAGATTTCAGCGGTTCTTGCAAGACGACCAAAAACACCTAAATTACCAAACAAAATTAACACACAAGCACTGAAACACACTTGGAAACTTGCAAGCAAGATGGGGAGGTTCATAAAAAGAGCATATGGTACCTAGTTTTCCCAATCTCACCCAGAAGCATTCTGGTGGGGACTGCCCATTGACGTTGGAATCACGCCAGCAGAATAGGGTACGTTTTCGCACACATGCAAAGCTGTAAAAACAACACTATGGGAGATCAATTGGCAGCTTCTGCCCATTAATAAAAAAGGAATGTCCTCTTGACAGCAGCAGCATGCTTGCAGAATGCTGGTGCATGACGTTGTGTGATAAGGAAGCCCTTTTGCTGTCTCGTTTCAACATTATAATGTCATATTTGCCACATCTGATAATCTCCTAAGAAAGCAAACTTGCAATTCTGAGGAATAGTCTGATGAAAATATTTACCCACTGTATGGATATCATTTTTTAAAAAGGCAGATTCCATTTAAGGCATGATTCAAAAAGGGATTGGCAAATGAAAGCAAATTTGCTTATTTTATCAAACATCTTCTGTATGCTATTTTGCTTAAGGTAAGGCACTGAAACTCCTCTTCTGAGAACTGGACAGCTCATTCCACCACCAATCTGGCATTCAGTCCAGGCTGCTGCTACTGGGACTGGTAAAGTGGTGAGCCAATTTGGTGTAATGGAGCCAGCATGGTGTAGTGGCTTAAATGTTGAGCTAGGATGCCAGGATACCAGTCTTCAAATCCCCACTTAGCCATGTAAACCCACTAGGTGACCTTGGGTAAGTCACACTCTCTTAGGACATTATTACACTACACTGTTATAGTGCTGTTATTCCACTTTAACTGCTATGGCTGCCTCCTGTGGGGTTTGTAGTTTACTGAGGCCTAAGAGCTCTCTGGCTGAGAATTCTAAATGCCCCTTCCTAAACTGCAAATCCCAAGATTCCACAGGAGACAGCCATAGAAGTAACTTTTTGACAGTAAGAGCTGTTCGGCAGTGGAACACACTCCCTCGGAGCGTGGTGGGGTCTTCTTCCTTGGAGGTCTTTAAACAGCGGCTGGATGGCCATCTGTTGGGAATGCTTTGATCAAGATTTCCTGCATGGCAGGGGGTTGGACTGGATGGCCCTTGTGGTCTCTTCCAACTCTACAATTCTATGATTCTGTGATAGCAGTTAAAGTGGAATAATAGAGCCATAACAATGTAGTGTGATATTGTCCTTATAGCCTCAGAGGAAGGCAATATCAACCCCCCCCAACAAATCTTACCAAAAAAACCCTGTGATAGGTTCACCTTAGGGTGACTATAAGTTGGGAATTAGCAAGATATTACCTGAAAACTGGCCAAAATGCCACAACTGGGAGTGGGTGTTGGGGATTCCACACCTCAGATTTGTAAGTGTTGCTATTATATATGTTTTACAAAGACTAAGATTTCTTCTTTATCTGCTAGATTCTGGGTGGGTAAATGTGTGTATGACTGGTTGTTGTTCAGCTCATGCCCTGCCGATTTGATTACTCTGCTTGAGAGATCCATTCTATTGCTCACATTTCCCATCAAAATCTGTTTTTGATTTTCTGTTGAATTTATCAAAATATGCCAGCCATTCTCAAATAACTTTCTTTTAATGGAATGTAAGAGCCATGCAACCTAATATGAAATTCTTTTGAATTCAGTAGGAAAAAAAATAGCAACTTCGATAAAATGTCCCACTGAAATGAAATCAGATTGTAAAATACTTCACATTGGCTAGATCATGCTCATTTCTTGGACTGTATGCAGTGACAAGAACGATACGACCTTGCTAATAGCTGACTATCTCCTCTATAAACTTGTCCCACTCACTATTAAATTTGGTTTTACAAACCCATCTATTCCAGTCAAAGATTTATTTCTGCACACGGCCACCCAATTTCAACTGACTAACATTTTTTTTTCTTTTAACATTTTCTCAGTGAAACAAATAAGCACTGTCAAACCTTGGAAAGTTCTCCTAGTCAGTGTGTTCCACTCCCTCAATTAGGCATCCAAGAAATTCCATACATCACTTGAGGAGCACAGGAGCAGTTTTGTCATGTGCATAGAAGCATACATCCTTAAAGATTTAATAGTGTTCTCTTAATATTGCCACTAGTGTCTGTTGACACAGGGAAATTCCAACTGGCCCAACTACTGAATGGAACTAAACTTCCAAAAAAAAAAAAAAGTAATGATATTTATAACCTCACCACTTGCCAGCAAGCTCACATGCAATTGTGAGTCATTCCAGATGTGGATATAAAACAGAGGCTGTCTGTGAAATGATTTCCTTGATCCCAAAGAGAGGAGGTTGAAGGCGAGGTGCTGCTACTTGTCAGTGTCAGGAAAATTGTACTAGGAGAGTTTTTGCAACCTGGAGGGAAAGGATTTTTTTTTAAAAAAAATAGCTGTTCAAGACACACAGAGAAATTGGGGAAGGAAGGCCTACCCTGTAGACGCAGAGAGACCTCAATCTTGTGGAAACCAAGGATGTGTTGGAAGACGGTGCTGCTGCTCTTGTTATATTACAATGCACATGCCACTGTACCCCCTAGGTGGAACCGAGGTAAGAGATATACATGAGTTGCTTTCAGCAGAGAAACATCGGTGTAAAAGAGGTGTTTTATAAAGTGAGCCTTAAACCCCACCAGCCACCTTTCCCATTACATGAAGGTGGATTTAGGGGTGGTGGTGAGTTTTGTTTATTATTTCCAGCTAATGGAACACAACTATGTTTCTTTTCTTTTCTTGGGGGAAGGGGGAGAATGAAATCACATTCTTTTTTTCCAGCTATGAAATGTAGAAATCAAATGTTTGGAACAGTATTGAGGATGAACTCTAATCTGTAAGCACTGAGAGCACTTTCTCTCAAACTTTTTTTTACATGGACGTTCACAAGGGCTTTGTTCACCCAGCCACCAGCTCTGATGCCTGGAGACCTTAACTCACCCTTTGCTGAGCTGAAGGCTGAAGCGCATGCAGATATGCCTTTCAGTCAGGCTGATTTTAAACACATGGCACTGGAATGTCTGTTTCTGCTTCAACTTGGCTAGATATGCTTTTGAAACTAAATTTTATGGAAGGAAGAACTGAATGACCATTTGGAAAGACCATTTGACCATTTGTCTTTTTAAAAATACATACATTTTTCACTACATTGATTGCCCTTTAAATACATAGATTCACAGCCCTTTTTTTAGTTTTGCTGTAACACTTACTTCTTTAGAAGCTTCATTTATATCCATCCTCTCCTATTTTCCTTAAGGCAGTATGCATAGCTATCTTTCCCCCCACTTTATCCTCACAACAGCAACCCTGTGAGGAAGGTCAGTTTGTGAGAAAGTAACTGACCCAGTGGGTCACTGCATTTCATGGGTGGATCACTGGATCACCCAGTGACTTTTCATGGCTCAGCAGGCATTTGAACCTGCATCTCCTAAGTCCTAGGCTAAAACTCTGTTGATTATTTCTAACTAGAGTAAACCCATGTTGTTGAAAAGTGAGTCAACACATAGGTAAATTCAGTTAGTTCAATGGCTCTACACCTTTTGGGACTGTTTAAACACAACATCACACTGGCTCTCCTATTATTACATTTATAGTACTCCTTTCCTCATTGAGCTCAAAGCAGAGTACATAGGCTTCGCAAGAGTTGTCCCAGCCTGTCAATAACCAAATCCGAACCAAATTAGCTTCAGCGAGTTTACTTTATCATGTGCCTTTAAACCTTTATACAAGGTGGGTGGGAATCTGTAGCCTATGAAACAACTGTAGGGCTCCAAGCCTCTTAGTCCAGACTTCTGGACTCTTCCCAGCAGCAAAGTGTCAGGGTGTACCACTGTGTGCCACGTAACCTGCCCTCTATCCCCCTGGTTGCTACCTCAGTCTTGTACTGAAGATGAGATCTCCCATGAGGGCTGGAGAGTTCTTGACAGGCTGCCTTGCTCCGTTGAGTCAGTCTTCCTTAACCCAAATTGAGGCATATGTTTCACATTTCTATTGTCTCTAAGGAATAATGGCATTACACTTGGGATAACACTTGGGTTACTAACCTACAGTGTTCTCAGTATTGAGGTACCACACAAATTAGGAACCTGTTGATCTCCAGATGTTGTTGGACTCCAGTTCCTAAGAACCCCAGCCAACCTGGCCAGTTGTGAGGAATGGTGGGAGTAGCTGTTCATCAACATCTGGAGTGAGAACAGCTCCCCTGGCCTTGGTGTGCAATATACCTTAATTTCCTAGGGTTGCTGAACATTTGGTGAAAACAGAATCATAGGATTTATTAAGTGATCTGGGAATCACTTCACACAAGTGACCTATTTTTAGTTGTGGGCACACAACCACTTGCAAAGATCATTTTACATGCATATAGGAAATCTGATCTGGCTCTTGTCTTTGCAAGAATGAATGGCTCTAGTTAGGCATTCAGATACTCAAGTGGTTGGTTAGTTAGCTCAATCCTACCTGTGTCCCATGAATAGGATTCAAGGTGGCTTACAGTGAAGCAGAATAAATACAATTAAGATTTAAAATGAATAAATATATAAGCATTTAAAAGCTTATATGTATGATAGACTGTAGTCCTTCAGATAGCTTGTATCTAACTCATGGGGGGCCCTGGATTCTAGTAATCTAGGTAGTTCACTGGGCAACCAGATGAGCATCAGATGTACATGAAGAGACCTGATTCTATGATCTTAGCTGTTCCTTGAAAGATTAAGGTGAAGATTATTTAATTCATGGGCCTTTCCTTTTGGGATTCAGGTGCTGACATTAAAATGTTCCACAAATTCAAAGGAGTTCCTCAAAATGTTTAAAATTTATTACTGAACATGACTTTATCTGAACATTCATTTTGCCAAGGGTGAATAGAGAAAGTGACTTCATCTGTTCTGTAGAACTGTTTGCAACAGAGAAAGAAAATAGAAATTTTGGGACTGGCCCTAAATCCACAGGCTTTTCAAGGGAATTTTGGCACAGAGCATGAGTTATATTTGTATTTTAAAAGAAAAAAAGAAAAGAAAAACTTCCCTGCTTTTGCTCAGCTTGAATCTTTGAAGTGAGGCTGTTCATTGAATCACAGTGTCAGAAGGGGGCTTGCAGGCCATGGAGTTCAGCCGTCTGTTTGATGGAGAAACTCCAGAGCTACAGAAGTGCCAACAGATGTCCTGCTTCTTCTTAAAGGCCTTTAATGAGGATGATTCTATCATCCTCTCTGGGACAGAAGCACCTTTTGCCCTTTTCTTTATGACTGCCCTTCAAGTATATGATGGGTGCTATCAAGGGTTGCCAGGTCTCAGGGCACAAGCTGAAGTCTCCAAGAATTGCTGTGCTTCCCACCTCTCCAGCTAGGGAGACAATCTCAGGTTGAGTGGCACTGAAGGAGAGAAAATCTTTTCATGTGTGAGGTATCTTTAAAGCTTGGGCAACGAAGGGTGTGGGTAAGAAAGCCGGCCAGCCAGCGCATGACTTTGGCCTCATTTTGTAGCAAGAGAGGGAGAGTAAAGTGGTAGATTACCTGTTTAGACAGATTTTCGCCCAGTTCTGGGCCCATTCACTCAGAGTCCACTCATGGCCATTTCCAGAATAAATTGGCCCAGAAGTAGTTATGTCCCCCACAGCTATGTCCCCCACAACCCTTCTCCCCACCTCTGTGTCATTGCAAAGATTCAACTGTAGTCTCGGGTTTTGGCCCTGAAATCTGAAGATATGAGACCTGGTGGCCGTAGACTACTATCATATCTCCACTGAGTCATCTCTTCCCAAGGCTAAATGGACCTGGGTCTTCAACATGTCTTCCTAAGACATATTTTCCATACCACTGCCCCTCTTTCCTGTCTTCCTCCTTTCCATTTTGTCTCCCAACCCTCTCAAAACAGATCTAGCATCCATGTCAAACCAATGACACCAAGAACCAATTTGAATTTTTAATAGCAGGTTGCTGAATCTATGAGATATGATGATTCAGATACTGTTGCTGAATCTATGAGATATGGTAGTTTGGTCGTAGCACAGCTCGGGAAGGCAAGTGTGCTTCCACAAATTGCTGTGGGCAAAAATTGGATGCAGAGCTGTTAACATTTTTTTTTTTTTTACAAAATTAGTAGCCTTCAGCATGACCCTTTCTCTGCTAAACAGGGAAGGAACCATCATGACCACTGTTGAACGAAATCACTGTCAACTTGGGAGAATCAGGAGAGGGTATATTAAGGACAGATGTCTGTAACAATCAATATTCAGCACTCTCTATGGAACAAGGACTGTGAAATCAGTGACATTTTGAAAATGTGATCACATGCATACAGCAAAGGCAGCTAATTATTAAAGCTGAGAATTTGTAATGGATCAATGCAGTGTAACATCAGAAATGTGGTAGATATTTTTGGTGCTGCTCATCTGTCAGTCTTTGCTAGGGTTGTTGGGATTGAAAACAACGTTAACCTTTCAGGGTTTTAGATTCCTTCTCTGTATCCCCAGAAAAAGGAAGCAAATCTCAGGATGAGTCTCTTTTTCCTAAGGCTATCTCTAGCCATTTCAGATAGATATAGAGTAGATAAAGAAGTATTTCCATAGATCAATGAAAACAAAAACCAAAACTTTGGAGATAATGAATTATTTGTTACTTGTAACAAGTTATTTGTGTCTTTTGAAAATGAGAATGTTGTTACTTGTAACAAGTTATCTGTGCCTTTTTAAAATGAGGGCATCATGAAGCTACCTTTCAAAAGTAGTTTTCAAAGGCAACAGTGAATCATGAGGACCGCAGCATGGAGTGGAAGCTTGTTTAAACTTCCCTTCTGACTTTCCTAATGGCATACTATGGATTCCGTTTGGGCCGTGAAATCCAGAAGAGAAGGGAATGACATAGTTCTCTTAAGACTGAAAAACTCAGGGTCACCAAATGAAAGCAGAAGCTTCAGGGTGGACAAAAGGAAGTGCTTTTCCCCCTACAGTGCACTATTAAATTACAGTACATCACAAGACATAGTGATTATAGGTCTTAGAGTTCTTACTAGTCATTATGGCTGCACAGAGCTTCTCTGGGACATTTTTTTAAAGTAATATATTAGGTATTACTCAGTACTTTTCAGGTAACTCATAGAATCATAGAATCATAGAATCATAGAATTGCAGAGTTGGAAGAGACCACGAGGGCCATCCAGTCCAACCCCCTGCCACGCAGGAAATCACAATCAAAGCATCCCCGACAGATGGCCATCCAGCCTCTGTTTAAAGACCTCCAAGGAAGGAGACCCCACCACGCTCCGAGGGAGTGTGTTCCACTGCCGAACAGCTCTGACTGTCAAAAAGTTCCTCCTCATGTTGAGGTGGAATCTCTGTTCCTGGAGCTTGCACCCATTGCTCCGTGTTCCATTCTCTGGAGCAGCAGAAAACAAGCCTGCTCCATCCTCAGCGTGACATCCCTTCAAATACTTAAACAGGGCTATCATATCGCCTCTAAACCGTCTTTTTTTCCAGGCTAAACATACCCAGCTCCCTAAGTCTCTCCTCATAAGGCATCGTTTCCAGACCTTTCACCATTTTAGTTGCCCTTCTCTGGACACGCTCCAATTTGTCAATATCCTTTCTGAATTGTGGTGCCCAGAACTGGACACAGTATTCTAAGTGAGGTCTGACCAAGGCAGAATAGAGTGGCACTATTACTTCCCTTGATCTAGACACTATACTTCTATTGATACAGCCCAAAATTGCATTGGCCTTTTTAGCTGCCGCATCACACTGTTGGCTCATGTTCAACTTGTGGTCTACTAGGACTCCTAGATCCCTTTCGCACATAGTCTCATTCAGCCAGGTCTCTCCCATCCTATATTTATGCATTTCATTTTTCCGCCCTAAATGCAGTACTTTACATTTCTCCGTATTGAATTTCATTTTGTTAGCTTTGGCCCAGCTCTCCAGTCTATCCAGGTCATTCTGAATTTTGATCCTGTCCTCTAGGGTATTAGGTACTCCTCCCAATTTGGTGTCATCTGCAAATTTGATAAGTATGCCCCTAATTCCCTCATCTAAGTCATTGATAAAGAGGTTGAATAGCACTGGGCCCAGGACAGAACCCTGTGGCACCCCACTGGTCACATCTTTCCAAGACGAAGAGGAGCCACTGCTGAGCACCCTTTGGGTTCGGCCAGTCAACCAATTACAAATCCATTGAACAGTTAACTTGTCTAGCCCACATTCTACAAGCTTGTTTGCAAGAATGTCATGGGGAACCTTGTCAAAGGCCTTACTGAAATCAAGGTATGCAATGTCCACAGCATTCCCTTCATCTACCAAGCTGGTAACTTTATCAAAAAAAGAGATCAGATTAGTCTGGCATGACTTGTTTCTCTGAAACCCATGCTGACTTTTTGTGATTATGGCATTGCCTTCTAAATGTTCACAGACTCTCTGTTTAATGATCTGTTCTAGAATCTTCCCTGGTATTGATGTCAGACTAACTGGACGATAGTTGTTGGGATCCTCTTTTTTCCCCTTTTTGAAGATGGGAACAACGTTTGCCCTCCTCCAGTCTGCTGGGACTTCTCCTGTTCTCCAGGAGTTCTCAAATATTATTGCCAATGGCTCTGAGATTATATTTGCCAGCTCTTTTAATACTCTTGGATGTAGTTCATCTGGTCCTGGAGATTTAAATTCATTTAGATTAAGAAGGTATTCCTGTACCACCTCTTTACTTATTTTCAGCTGGATTTCCCCTATTGTGTCCTCTGTTCCATTTTCCTCAGGTTGGTCCTCCTTTTCCTTTTCTGAAAACACTGAGGCAAAGAAGGTGTTGAGTAATTCTGCCTTTTCTCTGTCCCCTGTTAGCATTTTGCCATCTTCTCCACGTAGTGGCCCTATCATTTCCTGCTTCCTCCTTTTGCTGCGGACATACCCAAAAAAACCCTTTTTATTGTTCTTAACCTCCCTAGCAAGCCTGAGCTCATTCTGCACTTTAGCTTTTCTGACTTTACTCCTACACGTGTTCGCTATCTGTTTGAATTCTTCTTTGGTGATTTCCTCCCTTTTCCATTTCCTATACATGTTCCGTTTAAAACTTAGCTCCATTGAAAGTTCTTTAGTCATCCATCCTGGTTTCTTGAGACACCTCCCATTTTTCTTCCTCAATGGTACTGTTTGAAATTGTGCCTTCAGTATCTCCCTTTTGAGAAAGTCAAAACCGTCTTGAGGTCCCTTCTCTTTTAGTATTCTTGACCATGGGATCATCCCCAGTATTTCCCTGAGTTTATTGAAATCAGCTCTCCTAAAGTCAAGAATGCGTGTCTGACTATGCCTGGCTTCTCCTTTCCATTGTATAACAAACTCCAGGAGAACATGATCACTCTCACCTAAGGATCCCACCACTTGCACCCCATTAACCAGGTCGTCTCTGTTGGTTAGGATCAGATCTAAAATAGCTGACCCCCTTGTTGCCTCTTCTACCTTTTGGACCATGAAATTGTCTTCCAGGCATGTAAGGAATTTGCTAGACCTTGTAGTTTTGGCTGAGTTAGATTGCCAGCAAATATCAGGATAGTTGAAGTCACCCATCACTACTACATCTCTCCTTTCTGCATGTATGTTCATCTGTTCTAGAAAGGCAACATCCAATTCCTCCGTCTGATTTGGGGGTCTGTAGTAGAGTCCCACAATAACATCCCTGTTGTTTCCCTCCCCTTTAATTTTTATCCAGATGCTCTCCACCTGGCTTCCAGTATTGATGTCATGGATCACTTCACTGGTGTAAATATCCCTGACATATAATGCTATTCCTCCTCCTTTCCTGTTTGGCCTGTTTCTCCTATAAAGGTTATACCCCTCTATTCCTACATTCCAATCATGAGACTCGTCCCACCAGGTTTCAGTAACGCCTATTATATCATATTTGTTTTGTAGTGCAAGGAGTTCTAGTTCATCTTGCTTATTTCCCATGCTCTGTGCATTAGTGTAGAGACATCTGAGACCATGTGTTCCCTTTACTTGCTCCCTGTGCAAGTTTTTTTGCCTCCCACTGTTGGGTCCTTGCGCTGTTTGCCTTGTTCCCTCTATGACAGTTTGACTATTTTCTCCAGCCCTTTTGCCTTCCAGAATACTGTCTCCCTCCCCCATTTGACTCAGTTTAAAGCCCTCCTGATCAAATTCTTGAGAGTGTTGGCAAAAATGTTTCTTCCAACTGTTGTAAGATGCACCCCATCTCTTGCCAGAAGTCCCCCTGCATGGAAGCGCAGTCCATGATCCAAGAATCCAATTTGTTCTCGGCGACACCATCTACGGAGCCAGTTGTTTACGTCGGCTATTTTCCTCTCCCTTCTTGGACCATGCCCTTCAACTGGCAGAAGAGACGAGATGACCACCTGTGCGTTCATTTCTTTCAGCTTCCTCCCCAGGGCCTCATAATCTCTTCTGATCTTGGGAAAGCTGTGCCTTGCAGTATCATTGGTTCCCACATGGACCAAAAGGAAGGGGTAATGATCCGTAGGCTTGATGAGTCTTGTCAGCCTCTCGGTCACATCACAGATCTTTGCCCCAGGGAGACAACACACCTCCCGAGTCATCTTGTCAGGCCCACATACCACTGCTTCTGTACCCCTCAGCAAGGAGTCCCCCACCACCACCACACGCCTCCGCTGAGGCTTCGCAGCTGCTGTTCCTTGCGGTGGTCCTCTCAAGGTCCCCTGCTCTACCCCTGAAGTCTGTCCATGCTGTTCTTCCTCATTGTCCTTGATAAGGGAAAGGGCTTCAAATCGATTCTGTAGCTGCAAGCTGCTGGAAGAATCCCTGGATTTTCTTGTTCTGTGTGTGACATTCCTCCAGCTGTCTACTTCCTGTGTCCGTGAAGTGACCCTCTCCTCCACAGCCACTTCCTCTGTGCGGTCCCCATCCAAGAGTGTTCGTTCTGTTCTGTCCAGGAAAACCTCTTGCTCCCGAATCTGTTGAAGTGTAGCTACCCGTGTCTCCAGCTGCTGTACTTTCTCCTCCAAGAGGGCTACCAGCTTGCATTTGGTGCAGGTGAAGTTCTCCACGTCTGTAGACAAGAATACAAACATCGCACAAGTGTTGCAAGTGACTGCTGCAGTCCCCTCAGTGTCCATGATGAGAGCTTTTAGGTAATCTAAGAACTCTTAGTTAACGCTGAGAATGCTAAGCTGTACTTTTAGGTCTGCTGTATTTTTGTTTGGTTACTGAAATTCGGCGCGCGCCTCTGGCTCTTGAGGGTAAAAGGGCAAGGTCAGAAGTTCAAGCCCCTCAGCAATAAGCAGCCTCTCCCAACAGTTTTTTAAAAAAGTTTTAAAAGTTGCTTCCTTCTTCTCCCTGGCAGGAAACTGGCAGGAAACTTGCTGTCCAGAAGCTGCTCTCCTTCTCTCTGGCAGGAAACTGGCCTGGAAAGCCTCTGCAAGGACTTATATAGAGCTAGGCTCCCAGCTCCACCCCCTAATGACTCACAGGTGTGACTCACAGGTGTGACTCACAGGAAGGCCTCTGGCTCTTGAGGGTAAAAGGGGAAGTTCAGAAGTTCAAGCCCCTCAGCAACAAGCAGCCTCTCCCAACAGTTTTTTAAAAAAGTTTTAAAAGTTGCTTCCTTCTTCTCCCTGGCAGGAAACTGGCAGGAAACTTGCTGTCCAGAAGCTGCTCTCCTTCTCTCTGGCAGGAAACTGGCCTGGAAAGCCTCTGCAAGGACTTATATAGAGCTAGGCTCCCAGCTCCACCCCCTAATGACTCACAGGTGTGACTCACAGGTGTGACTCACAGGAAGGCCTCTGGCTCTTGAGGGTAAAAGGGGAAGTTCAGAAGTTCAAGCCCCTCAGCAACAAGCAGCCTCTCCCAACAGTTTTTTAAAAAAGTTTTAAAAGTTGCTTCCTTCTTCTCCCTGGCAGGAAACTGGCAGGAAACTTGCTGTCCAGAAGCTGCTCTCCTTCTCTCTGGCAGGAAACTGGCCTGGAAAGCCTCTGCAAGGACTTATATAGAGCCAGGCTCCCAGCTCCACCCCCTAATGACTCACAGGTGTGACTCACAGGTGTGACTCACAGGAAGGCCTCTGGCTCTTGAGGGTAAAAGGGGAAGTTCAGAAGTTCAAGCCCCTCAGCAACAAGCAGCCTCTCCCAACAGTTTTTTAAAAAAGTTTTAAAAGTTGCTTCCTTCTTCTCCCTGGCAGGAAACTGGCAGGAAACTTGCTGTCCAGAAGCTGCTCTCCTTCTCTCTGGCAGGAAACTGGCCTGGAAAGCCTCTGCAAGGACTTATATAGAGCTAGGCTCCCAGCTCCACCCCCTAATGACTCACAGGTGTGACTCACAGGTGTGACTCACAGGAAGGCCTCTGGCTCTTGAGGGTAAAAGGGGAAGTTCAGAAGTTCAAGCCCCTCAGCAACAAGCAGCCTCTCCCAACAGTTTTTTAAAAAAGTTTTAAAAGTTGCTTCCTTCTTCTCCCTGGCAGGAAACTGGCAGGAAACTTGCTGTCCAGAAGCTGCTCTCCTTCTCTCTGGCAGGAAACTGGCCTGGAAAGCCTCTGCAAGGACTTATATAGAGCTAGGCTCCCAGCTCCACCCCCTAATGACTCACAGGTGTGACTCACAGGTGTGACTCACAGGAAGGCCTCTGGCTCTTGAGGGTAAAAGGGGAAGTTCAGAAGTTCAAGCCCCTCAGCAACAAGCAGCCTCTCCCAACAGTTTTTTAAAAAAGTTTTAAAAGTTGCTTCCTTCTTCTCCCTGGCAGGAAACTGGCAGGAAACTTGCTGTCCAGAAGCTGCTCTCCTTCTCTCTGGCAGGAAACTGGCCTGGAAAGCCTCTGCAAGGACTTATATAGAGCCAGGCTCCCAGCTCCACCCCCTAATGACTCACAGGTGTGACTCACAGGTGTGACTCACAGGAAGGCCTCTGGCTCTTGAGGGTAAAAGGGGAAGTTCAGAAGTTCAAGCCCCTCAGCAACAAGCAGCCTCTCCCAACAGTTTTTTAAAAAAGTTTTAAAAGTTGCTTCCTTCTTCTCCCTGGCAGGAAACTGGCAGGAAACTTGCTGTCCAGAAGCTGCTCTCCTTCTCTCTGGCAGGAAACTGGCCTGGAAAGCCTCTGCAAGGACTTATATAGAGCTAGGCTCCCAGCTCCACCCCCTAATGACTCACAGGTGTGACTCACAGGTGTGACTCACAGGAAGGCCTCTGGCTCTTGAGGGTAAAAGGGGAAGTTCAGAAGTTCAAGCCCCTCAGCAACAAGCAGCCTCTCCCAACAGTTTTTTAAAAAAGTTTTAAAAGTTGCTTCCTTCTTCTCCCTGGCAGGAAACTGGCAGGAAACTTGCTGTCCAGAAGCTGCTCTCCTTCTCTCTGGCAGGAAACTGGCCTGGAAAGCCTCTGCAAGGACTTATATAGAGCTAGGCTCCCAGCTCCACCCCCTAATGACTCACAGGTGTGACTCACAGGTGTGACTCACAGGAAGGCCTCTGGCTCTTGAGGGTAAAAGGGGAAGTTCAGAAGTTCAAGCCCCTCAGCAACAAGCAGCCTCTCCCAACATACCAATTCCTTCTTCATTACAATAGTAATGAACATTATTTTTTCATGATTATTTCAAAAATACACTTAAATTAGCCCAGAAAAACAACAACGTATTTTGGTAGTACAGGTTGAATCTCCCTTATCTGGAATTCCAAAATCCAAAATATTCCAAAATCCAAAATGTCCACATGGGTGGCTGACATACTGACACCCTTTGCTTCCTGACGGTTCAATGTACACAAACTTTGTTAAGTTGTTTCACAAAAGGAACATGGTTATATCCTTGTTACCCCATTGCCACACATGACATTGTTTTAGGAAGCATCATTACTTGTGACATATTACTTTTCAGCTCTCTGAATACCTGCTGCTGAGAAACAGTAATATGGTATAGCTATTTGTGAGATTTCCAAAGGAGTCAGGCTGCTGGACTCTCTTACATCCTTAACCTTGGCTTGCAGATACACTGGAAGCTTTTGTTTGTTCCCCTTAGCTATTATTCCTTGAATATCTTCTTTGATTCCAAAGCACACATAATACTAGATAGACTGTTCCTGATTCTTAATTATGAATGTTTACCTCCTCCTGAATACTGAGCCTGGGATTCAGATTTAATTGCAATTTAAAGCCAGAGGTAAACCTTCTAGCTTCTCAAATATTTCCTTTCCAGCCTTGTCTGCTCTACCTTCCTTTCCATCCAAGTCATTTTCACATTTGCTACATTTGCTACAATTTAACTGCTATCTGTAAAACTCCAGCTCATATGCTATAGAATGCAGGATTCAAACACATAGAACTGGTTTATTCATAAAGAGATTTTCCCTGATGCTAGGAAAAGGAACTTGGCTTGCCTAAATGCATGATGATCTTTTCCACAGCACTGCCTCATAAAAAAAATAAACAAATCATGCCCAGCTAGACTTGGCATTCAGCAAAATTCCATAGTCTAGCTATTATTCTGATTCATAACGCTATTCCTCCTTTTCATTTATAATGCCAATTTTACTTTATTTCCAGGTGGAGAAAAATAAATGATTCCACCTGCTGCAACCTGGGCTGAACTTGGTCTCCCCTTCTGAAACATAGCTATTATAACAGCAACCATTTCTAGAGGCATGAGCCTTTGGTAAGAACCATTTGGTTCACTGCCAATGACTCGCCTTCTCTAAGAGCAAAACAGTAGAGAATATTGGCTGAAGCAGTGTGGGTATAAGGAGAAACTGCTTGGCCTCTTTTCTACAGTTTGGCTATATGTAATGTTTCTGAGGAGGCTGTTTGATGGTGTTTGGTTTTTCTGTCCTTCCAAGAGTGGCTGGAAAATGGCTCACCCGGGTTTCCATGATGGTGGGATTCTGATTGAATTACAATGCCCCATGAATTTTTGACAGTTTCCACCAGTTCTGAATAAATTCCTTGCAATTATACCATTCCTTTTGCTTCTGTGCTGGCTGTTTTGAGATACAGGATGTTCTGGTTTCAGCTTATTCTTCAAATTAGAGCTATGCTTGAATTTGGGAAATACATGAGATAATTCTCTCTCTGTGTGTGTCTTAATTGCAATCTCAATTCTTCTGCACCAATCAATCAATCATCAGAAAATTGCCAAGCACTTATATTGTGGTAATTTATCCAATAGCCTATATAAGGGAATAGACCATATAAAGGAAGAGTCATGTTGCCACATTTATTGATGTATTTGTTTAAATAAGCACTTGATTCAAGAAAACATTATTCACACACACACTTCAAATCATCTCCTTATAATGAACTAGTCCATTGGCTGGAATCCTGTTGATTAATCCCAACTAGAGTAGACCCATTCAATCAATTGTTGAGTCAACACATAAATAAATCCAATTGATTCAAAGGTTCTGCTCCAGACAGATTATTATAAGATTTAGGCCATCTCTACTCAGTGATACAGTACCCAGTGGTAGAGTGGAGCCAGGGTTCAACAGGGTCAGAGTGCCAGGGTGGTAAGCAGGAATGATGATGTCCTCTCTCATCCCCCAGGTTTTTTTTCTGAGCTAAGCTGAAATTCTCACACTCATAGTTAGAATGGAAATGGATATTTCCTCAGTAACAATTCTAGAGGTTAAAATGGAGGAGGCCCCATTGGCTCCTTTTGAGGTTAGTAGGAATATGGACCTTGGCAGCACCAGGTACACCAGGTCAGCTACTCTAGTAATACAAATGAGAAGGTGAGCTCTTTTTCTGCATAAAGAGAATGCTTGGGAATTTTGGCCTCACTATCAAATGAGTTATAAGACAGGGGATTAGGCCTGTGCTGTCTAGAGGAGGGCAACCAAAATGGTGGGAGGTCTGAAAGCCATGCCCTATGAAGAGCAGCTTAGGGACCTGGGTATGTTTAGCCTGGAGAAGAGAAGGTTAAGAGGTGATTTGATAGCCATGTTTAAATATTTGAAGGGATGTCATACCGAGGATGGAGCGAGCTTTTTTTCTGCTCCTCCAGAGATTAGGACATGCAGCAATGGACTCAAACTATAGGAAAAGAGATTCCACCTAAACATTAGGAAGAACCTCCTGATAGTAAGAGCTGGTCAGCAGTGGAACGTTCTGCCTTGGAGTGTGGCAGAGTCTCCTACTCTGGAGGTTTTTAAAGAGACTGGGATGACCATATGTTGGGAATGGTTTGATTGGGTATTCCTGCATGGCAGGAGGTTGGACTAGATAGCTCTTGTAGCCTCTTCCAACTCTATGATTCTATGATTCTAATATTTTGGGGGAGAGAGGATACAAAACAATCCAATGAGAGCTGTCCATACTCACTGAACTAAAAATATTGCAGACTTTTGGGAGAGTTGGGGAGGTGATATATGCAAGGCATAATGGAGTGGCTGGAGTTCTGAGCATATTATAGGAAATCCACTTCTATATTTATGATTCCAAAAAGCATTCAGTTTTACCTGTCTTCTCCTGTCAGACTTAGCGTGGTGCTCACTAAAATGGAGGCCTGTTTTCTCACTTGTAAGTGAACAGATTGCTCCTTCTGACTTTTCCTTTCAAAATTACTTTGCTTAACTTAACAAAAGAGAAACTTCTTCTGGAGGCAGCTTATGTTATGGCAAATCTTTGTGTCATCACATGTCCATATGGTTAAGAAAACAATCATGGGGTCCCAAGAGACTTGGCAACTGGCTATGATCTAAAGAGGCAGCTGTGTTATAGAAAGAAAAGAAAAAAATGAAAGAAAGCCAAGTGAATTATAATATGGCTGCTTCTCTCCCCCTCCCCTAACCCCAAAGTGAGGTCAGGCTGAGATTAATAATCAATTGGTGCCCTCTCCTGTTTTAGGAAATTTGGAAATTTCTATCTCCATTGTAGGTTAAGAGCAAGAGGATGCAGGTGATGAAGGGGGAGGCTGCAGTAAAGTTTGGGTTGAATTAAAGAATTTACTTACTCACAGAATGTTTCAGTGAGTTACACTTTTTGTCCTTTGCCTGCTGAGGGAAACTTTTGGGCTGCTTTTGAGGCGGGGGCAGCATAAATTTATGACAAATCTTCAAGGAGGGGAAAGTTGTTGCATAACTTAGTTTCGGATGAAATGGTCATGGATGTTATTTTGTTTGTAGCTGCTCCAAATAAAGCTGTCTGTAGCATCTTCCCTTCTCATTTCTATGTCCCACATCCCAACTAGAAAAATGTTACTTAACATCATTTCCCATGGATATTGTGGGCCTTAAAAATAGAGCTGTGGAAAGCTCTGTGAAACAACAACCAGGCAAGGTGAGGAATATGTGGCTCTTGAGATGTTGATGATTTGCACCTCCCATCATGGCTCACTACCAACCATACTGGCAAGAGTTGATGAGAGACTGATGAGTCCAACCACTGAAGGAACGCACAGGCTGAAATCCTGTTCGTCAGTCCCAGTTAGAGTACAGTCATTAAATCAATTGTTGAATGGTGAGAATACCTAGGGAAATTAAATTGAGTCAATGGGTTTACTCTAGTAAGGACTAGAATTAGGATTTAAGCCACAATCTCTACCCCTTATGTAAACATAGAACAAAAACTTGCCTACCTTATGTAAAACTACGAAAAGCCAAGCCAACTCTTCCCCAATAAAAATATTTGTCAGAAATTTCTCTCACAGCCTCTTCCAATTTGGGGGCATTTTCTTTTTGTCTCCCTCAATACATTTCTGGAAAAAGTGGGTAGAAAGGCCTGGTCTAACTCAACTTCTTTCGCCCATTTTTGTGCTCCTCATTGCTTCTTCCTTTTCCATCATCCTTCCAGGCTTGTCTTTTCCATTTTCTGTCATTTGATTTTTGTGACACCAAAATCCTTAGTGGAGTGCCTCACTATACACCTGTCACTCCTTTCTTGCTCTTTCCTCTATATCTCCATAGACATGCTTGGTCTTGGTTTCTCTTAGGGAGCAGGGCTTCCTCTCAGAGTTTGGAAAATTAACAAAAGTGTGTGTGTATGCTTTTGCAAACCATGGGATTCAACCAAGCATATAAGTACCTCCCTCTTGTTTTTCAATGGCCCTGTTTTGGATGTAAATTGGTCAATAATCTAGTCGGGGAGGAATTCAGAACTAGAAGGAGTGGTAATTAAAAGCCAATGCAATTCTTGGCTGTATGAACAGGAGTATCGAGGGAATTATTAGTGTTACTCTATTCTATTTTGGTCAGACCTCACCTGGAATAGTATGTTCAGTTTTTGACACCACAGTTCAAGATGGAAATTGACAAGCTGGAACATATCCAGAGAAGGGTGACCAAGATGATCAAAGATCTGGAAACCAAGCCTTATGAGGAAAGACTTAGGGAGCTGGGTATGTTTAGCTTGGAGAAGAGAAGACTGAGAAGTGACATGATAGCTACCTTTTTTAAAAAATTGTGAAAGCTGTTTAACAGTGGGATAGATTGTCTATGAGTTTGATGGACTCTTTGGAGGTCTTTAAACTGAGTTTGGATGGGCATCTTTCAGGAGTGATTTAGTTGTGTATTCCTGCATGGCACAAGGTTGGGCAAGAAGGTCTTGTGGTCCCTTCCAAGTCTATGATTCTATGATTATTTCTAGCCCAACCACCTTCATATCAAGAAACAAGGTGGGTGACACATCTGATAAAACTGAAATACAATTACAACAACAGAATAATTAAAATATTAGAACAGCAGAATATTGAAACCATCCAGGATAGGTAGGACCTAAGTGTGCAAAGGGACTGAGGTATAATCCAAGGGCAGAGAACTTTTGGCCCTCTAGAAGGTTTGGGGTTCAACTTCCAGAAGCCCCAGCCAATATGTTCAGTGTTGAGGGATGGTGGGAACTGTAGTCCAAAACTTGGGGGGGGGGCTTTTAATCTTTGCTTTAATGACTGTCCTCTCCATTTTAAAAAAATGAATACCAAGTGCCTGAACATAGAGAAGATCTCAGGCAGTCAGAGTAGACAATACTAGGCTAGATGAACAAGTATAGGATTATCTTGTTCTACATCACATACTTTCCTGCCTCCAATGATCTTATATCCATTTCAATGAGATTCATCAAAAACTACTTTTTGGTATTTTAGAACCAGTTGAATGTGAAACCCAGTCTTATGATGGATCAGGAATCTTCTGTCTCTAAGCAGTCATCATTACTGCACATGATGTGAGTCAGATACATCATTAAAATAAATTAGTGCATCTCAAGATGAAATAATTGTTTTACATAAACTCCTCTAGGGGAGAAAAAAGGAGGTAGCAAATCACATTAACATTTCGATGCTCTTCTTTGATACTAAACCAGTACCTTGCATTCTGAGCTGGCGTAGGAGGAAGCCGAGTCAGCAGAAGCATTTCTTCATGAGTTCATAATCATCAAGTGGAAGATTGGCTGCACATCATTCTCCATTTCAGGCTTCCTTTTTCCCTGCTCAGTTCACTAGCCAGTATAGTTGGGGAATAACAAGGCAAAACCCAACCAGAAATCAAGTGTATAAATTGAAATCAATGAGGGAGTAGAAGTGTTAACTGCTGGAATCTTATATACCTACTTTTTAGCATAGTATAAATATATGCCAGAACCATTGTGGTGCAGTGGTTTGAGTTTTGGACTAGGACTCTGGGAGACCAGGGTTTGAATCCTTGCACAGCCACAGAAACCCACTGTGGGATGTTGGGCAAGGCACCATGGACTCCAGAACAGAGGGAGTGAGGGTGGACCTGACCCCCCCCCAAAGTAATCTTGAAGGATTGTATCACCAAGGGGTTGGTGAAAATAATCCTAATAGAATTCACAGAGAATATATTTTGTTCCAATGACATCCATCTGAGATTTGTGGTTTTCAGAAGCCCCCCCCCCCACAAAAAAAAACTCCATTTACTGCATGGGAAAAGCCTTGGCTTTCCAAGGTTTTTTGAATAATGTGTGGAAATGCACATTACCACTCATTTGGACATCTAATTTGCATTGCAGCGCATTCTCGGCAAGGGCAGAAGTAGAAAGCTGATTGGCTGGACATGTGCAAGTGGAGGGCTTGCTGGCAATGAAGTGTCCAGAAGTGCCATTTTGGAGTTTTGCGTTATCCATCATGTGCTTTTTTGCTGCAATGAGGTGACCAAATAGCTTTTTAAAGTGGAAGGTCACACCTGCACACCTTTGATTTACAGTTTTAAAAAATACTGTGCAGTGGTGACAACTTGTGAAGAATAATAATGCGAGTAATTCATTCTTGGCCACCATCTTGATTTGCAGGCATGGCTGTGTACACTTCAAACACAGATAGCTTTGCATACCGGTGATTTTGCCAAAGGACCATGAGACAAATGAACGTTGCTGTGAATTTGTGTTAATGCACAGCAATCCATATTATATGTTCTCATCTAGAAAAGCCCCAAGACTCCTATGTAGTTGAGCGTCCTCAGTCAGAAGTGTAGCAAACAACCAAGCACTACGAAATGTTGTCAGCCCTTGTTGTTGAGCTCTTCCAGGAATAATAAAGCCGCCTGCCTGCCTGCCTGCCATCTACCCTAGGCACACTAACTTGATAGTAAGCTACACTGAACAGATGTAGAAGACTTGTACATGCACATTGTTCTTGTAAGAGTCTTCTTATTTAATGAAGATGGGATGGTATTACATGGCCAAAGTAATTTGCCCTCCCCCTGCAAGTACCTACAAATAAGCAAAATGAATAACTACCTGCCTGCCAATGATGAGCCACTGACACCACCTTAAACATTTTTTCAGGGTCCCTCCAAATCACACTCTCTCAGTCTTAGAGGAAGACAATGGCCAATGTTCTCTGAATAAGTCTTGGCAGGAAAAAAAAAACTCTGATAGGGTTGCCCTACGTTAGAATTGACTTGAGGGCACCCAGCAAAACCAAACCATTATGTGCCAGTGTAGTTATGCACCCTAACCTTGAGCTCACTCAGTGTGCAACAATTGACAAGTACCCCGCCCATCAGGTAAAAAATGAGAGAGCAGATTGTGCATGTGCTTGCAGACTGATTGGCTGCATTAGGACGAGCAACCTCAGAGAAAGCATATCTGTTTTTACAGTAGTGTAGGATCCCCAAAGGATTCTGGCTCACATCTCCTAGAGTGGAAGAGCAGGAGTTTCTAAAAAGGGTTGGGCAACTTCTGGAGAGAGAGGGTCTTTGTTAGACCACTCTGGATTCTATTTCTCTGTTGCCGCCACTCTGCAAAAATTTCATAACATGGCATCAATTTCACAAGGGGGATTGTGAAACTGAACAACAGATGGATGCAGCCATGTGTGGTCCATCCCTATTTTAGAGGCTAGTTTTGAGAACCCCTGGAATGAGGAATATAAATTATTAGAGAGCCCCCTGTAATCTAGAGGCTGGAGTCTTGGATGTCATCTTGGAAAACTAGATTCAAACTGTTTCTCAGCAAAAGCACTTGGTGACCTTGGCCTGTTTGTCATTCAGCCCAACACATGCTTGTTGTTAGAGTTGCCAAGTCAGCAGCATTCCAAAGCATGAAACTCAGAAGGGAAGGACCTAAGGGAGACAAAACTCTGGAACTGGAACTTATTTTTTAAAAAAAGTTTTAAAAAAGTTTTTTAAAAAAATCTGATTGGGGGCCCAGTGTTGGACAGGGCATCAACCTTTCTCCTTTGTGGCCTTTCCTAATTATGAAGCTTCACTCCAAGGGGAGGGGCATAGAGATCATCTTGTCTGGATCCTAGCAATAGGGAGGTGGATTGGTTTAGACAGGGAGAACAGGGTAGGGAAAAGGAGATACACTTTCTGTTGAGCAATAGCCCCTGTTTTATTCTGAGGACCCTATAGACAGTAGTGGCTGGTGACTCCAGTGTTGGTGGTGTGTGGATCTGGGTTTAAGTCCAAGCTTTAAAACAGTGGCGTCCAACCTGTGACCCTCCAGGTGTTTTGGACTCCAACTCCCAGAAGCCTGAGCCAGCTGGTCCAGTGGTCAGGAATTCTGGGAGCTGTAGTCCAAAACACCTGGAGGGCCATAGGTTGGACACCATTGCTTTAAAGGAAGTATTCAAGATGCTGAAGCTGTTTGGGAGATAGGGTTCAGCACCATGGATAGCTCTCTTAAAACCCAGAGTGGATTCACCATTCCATTGACATGGAAGATCCCAGTCACCACTGCCTTTAGTCATTTGGAGTTTTTTAAAAAAACACCAGCAAATCTTGATCTCCTGTGTCACTTATCTGAGTAAGCCTGTCTTGAAATCTGTACATTCATGTCACCAACTACCCAGAACAGGGAAAGGTGTTAGATGGTAAGGTCACATGGGAAAGTGGCCGTATGTCCTCTTTTACAGAGGACAGTCCTTCATTTGATGGCATTCTGTATTTGAAAGGCTATCCAGTCCAGGTTCAGTATAAAGATAACACATTACCTGAAAGGGCAGCAGGAGGAGTCTCAAAGCTCCCCATCAGGCACACAGGTCATCTGGCCAAGACCTCACTTGTTATGTTTTTCTTTCAATGGCAACAATTGTTTCCCAACAGACACCCACATATATAAAGTAGCATATATAACATTTATGCCAATCTGTTCGCACTTTTATCCTCTTTTTTTCATGCAAATCCCACTGGTCCCTGTTTTTGAGATGTGCAAATGGCCATCCTGTTACACAGCCACATCTCATTTGGAAACCAGCAATAAAATAAAATAAGAATAAAATAAAATCCTGCGGCAACAAAAGTCACTAACAAAGATGTTACAGTTTAAATGTTGTGAAGTTGAGATCACTTTAATAAATGTGCCTGAATGGTTAGTCTTACAACAGATTGGCACATCTGCCGTTTGGGAATCTGTGCTCCTGGATGTATATGGGTTTGTTTTCCAAGGAAGGGTGCTCTGAAAAGTTATTAATTTGATCATTGTTGTCTGGATCCCTGCCAGCAGTTGTTTAGCAAATAAACATTGTAACTGCTGGGTGATTGAAGTTTTAATTACCAAGCAATTAGCACTCCACAATTTTAGCGCAGAACAGTTGCATGTGCTTGGTGAAGCCACAGGAGTAAAAGGCCCCAGGAGGAATGAAATATCAATGAGAGCAGATCCTTTTTTTAAAAAAATTGCAGGGCAAGGCATGGATCAAAGGATTGCATCGCTACCTACCTCCCAAGGATGTTGTGATGCTGAAACGGGGAATAACCAGTTCTCCATACAGCATATGTCACCATAAACTCTTTGCTTAAAGGGCCTGGATAAAGACTAGGATAGGGAATTAATTAAGTAAAAAATGAAACATCACTTCTTCATTATTATTATTATTATTATTATTTATTTTTATTAATTTTTAAAATTAAACAACATACAATTTCTACATAAAACTTAACAAACACATATAACAGTGATTCCCTCCACCGAGGGACTTCCCTTTACATTCATCCCTCTTTCCAAAATACCATTGTTTCCAACTCAGGTTTGCTTCCTCTCCCCTTTATTAATACAAATTCTAAAAATTTACTCCATTTTTCACCAAAAACATTCTTATTTAACCCTCCTTTTTTCCCCTTAATCATATTTGTTAGTTTCTCATTTATAGCTATATTCCATACTTCATTATACCATTCTTCTATTTTGTATTCACCTTGTATTTTCCATTTCTTTGCTATTATTAACCTTGCTGCTGTCAGCAGATTTGTTAATAAATCCTTAACAATTTGAGATTCTTGTATTTTTTCGCAATATGATAATAATGCTATTTCAGGGCATAAAGGTATATTTATCTCCAGTATCTCACTTATTTCCTTCATTACTATTTTCCAAAATTTCTGCACATATTTGCAATTCCACCACATATGAATATACGTTCCCAATTCTTGGCATCCCCTGCAACACTGTGCTGAATACTTTTTATCTATTTGATTCAATCTTACTGGGGTTAAATACCATCTCCATATAATCTTATAGTAATTTTCTTTTATTCTTACTGATAATGTTTTCAAATGTTCATATTCCATATTTTTTCCCACTTAGATTTGTCTATTACAATTGCTACATCTGTTTCCCAAACATCTTTAAGATAATCTTGTACTTCTTCATTTTCCATTAACATTTTATATATATTACTTGTAATACCTTTTATATTAATTTGGAATGGCCAGCATTAAAAAATATAATGAAAACATTTGGATTTGGAGAAAAATTTAGGGGTGTGATTGACCAATTGTATAAAAAAAATAAAGCTACAGTAATAGTAAATGATGGTAAGACAGAACAAATAAATTTATCTAGGGGAGCAAGACAAGGCTGCCCACTTTCCCCAATAATCTTTGCTATGGTAATAGAAATAGTAGCTAATGTAATTAGAAACGATGAAGATATTAAAGGGATAGGAAATATTGAAGAGATTAAGCTGAATATGTTTGCAGATGATACTTTAATAACAGTACAAGATCCATTGGAAAAAAAGCAAGAGATAGAGAAACATTTGGAAATGTTTGGGAAGATGACAGGTTTACAAGTAAATTGGAATAAATTAGAAATGATGATATTTAATTATACAGAGGCAGAGCAAAAAAATATGAAGACTAAAAAGAAATATATTAAAATAAAGGAGCAAATAAAATGTTTAGGAATAAATATTGTGGCAGAATTGGAAAAACTAGAGGAAAAAAATGTTATTATGTTAAGGAAAGATATGGAGAAAAGAATAGAGAAATATGGGAAAATTAAATTGTCATGGTTTGGAAGAACAGCGTTTGTTAAAATGAAAATATTACCAAAAATATTTTTTTTATTCAGAATGCTGCCTATTAAAGTATCAGAGATGGAATTAAAAAAGTGGCAAAATATGATAAATAATTATTGTAATGGAGGCAAAAGATCAAGAATCAATAAAAATAGATGGTATAAATCCCCCCAAAAAGAGGTCTAGGCCTACCTAATTTGAAGCTATATTACGTAGCGAATCAATTGAGATATATTATTGATAGTGTTGCGGAAGTAAAGGAAATGGAATGGATGGAAATAAATTAAGATGAGATAGAGTTAAAATTAAGATATATATATATATATTGTAAACCAAAAAAGAAAAATAGGGAAATAATACAGTCTTGTCTCTTTAAAAAATATACTAGATATATGGATTAAATATTAAAAAGTATTAGTTCCAGGAATATCTCCATTAACGCCAGTAATATTGTTAGAGGGTTTCCCAGCAAATTTAAGAAATGAAGTGGAAGCAAAATTAGGAGGACAAGAAATAATAAGGTTGAAGGAATGGATGGGGAAAATGAAAAATAAAAATTATATGGAAAAAATATTAAAGGAGCAAGGATTTACATGGTTTAAATTGATACAGTTAGAACGATGGACAAAAAAATGATTAAAGGAGGGAAGTTGTAGAAAAAATACAAACTTTGAGGAATTGATTATAAAAGCTACTTCTAAGGTATACCCACACTATACAGTTATAGCAGTTTGATAGCACTGCCAGGGTTCCATCCCAGGGAATTCTGGGATTTGTAGTTTTGTGAGGTAGTTAGAATTTTGTAGTGCACTCCCCTGAACTGCAGCACAAGAGGCTCTCTGACAGAGAATATGACCTTCCCAAACTAAATCACAGAATCCCACAGAATGGAGCCATGGTTGTTGAAATGACACCAAGCTGCTATAACTGTGTAGTGTGGATGCACCCCCAGAGTCCTTCCAGTTCATTTCTAAGGGAAGGGTTTCTTTCTCTCCCCCCCCCCACTACCTACACATTTATTATTTTAAAAAATATATTTCCCCTCCCTTAAAAAAAGAATGATGGTATAGCTTATGGGTGTCTGATCCAAAGCCATGTTGGGGAAGTGAGGGGCTTTGGATCCAGCAGAACCAAATACTCTCCCACAAACTGTCCTGGAGCATCCTGTTTGGGCCCTTTGTGCTGGCAGACACACAATGGATGTTAGATCTACAGCCCACAAACTTTCCATGGGCATAGCGAGTGCCCACAGGCACCCTGCATACTAGGATGTGCTGCCCTGCTGGGGGAGTTTGTTCTAGTTCATAGAGGGCCATTTAATCATCAGCCTAACTAGACCTGAGCTGGCCTACAACAGAGGTTAGGAATAGCAATAGCAATAGCGTTGATATTTATATACCGCTTATCAGTGCCAAAGAACGCCCCAAGTGGTTTACAGTGAGTTTTAGCTAATTGCCCCCAACAAGCTGAGTACTCGTTTACCAACCTACAGAAGGATGGAAGGCTGAGTCAGCCATGGAGCCCTCTGGGATCAAACTCATAACCTTGTGGCTTGCAGTCCTGGCATTTAACCACTGTGCCACCAGGGCTCTACAGAATACTTGAAAGCAATTTATGTGAAAAGGATTTAGAGGTCTTAGTAGACCACAAGCTGAACATGAATCAACAGTTTGATGATGCAGCCAAAAAACACAATGCAATTGTGGGCTGCATCACCAGGAGTACAGTTTCCAGAATGAGAGAACTAGTATTGCCACTCTAGTCTGCTTTAGTCAGGCCTCACTTGCAATATTGTGTCCAGTTCTGGGCACCACAGTTCAAAAAGTATTGGTGAAATTCACTAAGGTAGTTACGAATGTATAGCCACCTTAGTTCTTTGGCTACATAATATCTCCTAGCTCAACCCCACCCACCCACCCCAACCTCACTTACCAGGCAGCAGCCATTGTGATTGATGGGGATCAGTTCCCCTGTTGAGCAGCAAGCAGCTAACTGACATTCCTGCACCCTCTCATGAGCAATCTCCAGTGCAACAGCCAGAAGCCAGTACTTGTCACTATTCCCCCTTGCACCAAAAATAGTTTGTGGGAGAGGTGGGTGAGTGAATGAAAATATCAGTTAGCTCCTTCCAGATCAACAGGGGAACAGACCTCCATCAACTATAGTGTCTGCTGCCTGGTAAGTGGGGATTGGGGAACTTTCACAATCCCTATATACCCCCTAAACTAGGCAATACATAAGGATCCTGAAAACAAATTAGTCACAAATGCGTAACTCTAAGCCTAAGTAAACTCCAGGCAATATTGACAAGCTGGAAAATATACAGAGGAGGACAAACAAGATGATCCAAGATCTAGAAGCCAAGCTTTTTGAGGAATGGCTTATGGAATTGGGTATGTTTAGCCAGGGGAAGAGTAGGCTAAGAAGTGAGATGATAGCTATCATTAAATATCTGAAGAGGTGTCATAAAGAAGATGGATTAAGCTTAATCTCTGCTGCTCCAGAGACTAGAACATGAACCAATGGGTTCAAATTACAAGAAAAGAGATTCCAACTAAACATTAGAAAGAACTTGTTTACTGTGAAGTCGAAGGCTTTCACAGCCGGCATCCATAGATTTTCCTTCGTTTTTTTCTGGGCTGTGAGGCCGTGTTCTGGAGTAGTTTCTTTCTGATGTTTCGCCTGCATCTGTGGCTGGTATCCTCAGAGAATAGTTGTGTAGGTGTGTGGAGTTTATATGCTGTGAACCCCTGTTGGGGAGGATATGTAAATTTGTGTAATTGAATGGTTAGTTTCTGGGTATAGAAATGTAAGGCTCGTTAGTGTCTGTTTGGCTAATGATTGGCTGATGGACCATTATCTGCTGGGAATCTCCCTGTCCCTGGGTGGAATTTTTTGTAAGTGTTGAGTTTTGATTCTATTTTTTTTCAAAACTGGGCCAGAAAAATCAGCAGTAGCAGAATATGTTATATTCTGGACACAAAATGCTATTTGAAAACACAGAAACTCTAGACTTCCGGTTGCAGAACGGCTTGGCGACGGCAGCTAGAGGAGGGAGCTCCGGACCTAGCGTCGATCTCTAGTGCGACAGAATACTGGGGAACTTTGAGAAAACCCCCCACTTTGGGAAGAGAGAGGGGGAAGGAGTGCTCGTCGGGGCAGGGAGTCCCCCTGAAGAAGGTTGGTCGGGGAACGGAGGTTCCACGCCAACCGAGGGAGATCCTTGCGAAGAGCAAACCCTGGAGCACTAGAGGAGCCATAGCTCGAGGGAGCTCGTTGGCTCAAGCCAAGCCCGCAATTTTAAAAACTTTTTTTTCCGTTTGCCTTCTAACGAAGGAAATCTTTTTTTTTTACATTTTGGAACCAAATCTTCGGTAGTAAGGACTCTCTTTTATTTGGCAAAAGTAAGACACCCCATCAACCTGAGAAAAGTGCTTAAACAACGAGGAGAGAAAACTTGCCTCCTAGAGAGGCCGTTTGGAACGACGAGTATAGACGATTCTCACATATATTTTTTTCTTTTCTTCTAAGAACACTTTTTGAAAGCTGGTAAAGCTTGTATCTTTGATTTGAAAGTTCTGGGATTGCTTTTGGACCTTATATGACTGCAGGACATCTATTTGGAAATATTTCTATTTTCTGGTGATTCGGCTTGAGGCGTGAACGGGAACGGGGAGGCAAAGCTGCTTCCTATTAGCGACCAACAAACCCATACAAACTTACAGCTGGCGGTGATTACAAGCGAACTACTTCCCAACTGTAAACTGAAAGGCTGCTTTCCTCTAGCTGCGTGGAGAAAAAGAAAAAGGATAGGAAGGAATCCAGAGAGAAGGTAAAATAACTGACTAAACTGTATTATACAAACTTGGAAGACCAGCTCGGGAAAGCGGGAATAGAGAGGAGAAAAGAGAAAGGAGACAAGAGAGGAAGAAGGAAGCCACAGTTTTGACTCCACCTAGAGATTTATTGGAAGAGATTTATTGGAAATAGGATTATCCGCAAATACAGTTGATGTATATAAATGGAAATTAATTGGTAATGGTATGAAAACAAATGATTTTGAGAGGTTTTGGAATTGATATAAAATAACATTTATTTGAATAGATAAGCCTTAGGAAGGAGAAATAATTGATACTTATTACATTATATGTTGTCCTCTGTTGTATATTGATTGTGTCTCTCTTATTGCTGCTTCGTGGGAGTGTTATCCTAGCCCATAGTAATTTCATTTTCTTTTTTGTATTGTGTAAACGAAGGGGGGAGATACAGGATTCAATTGTAAGATACTGTATACAGGAGCAGATAACCCTATTTAATCTCATACAGAAATTAAACAGGGGATTAATATCAACTACAAATATATATATACATATACCATTTATAGGTATACATATACATATACATACACATAAACACATAACTAAAAAGATATATATACAGTAAAGACATCAAATATATATTACTCAAGCTGAAAAACAACAAGACAAATTTATGGTGACATCTTGAATAAAGGTAGATAAAAGACAGAAATATACAAATCTACCAAAAGAAAGAAATGGCATACAGTACCAGAAAAACAACTGCTCTAGCTCAGTCTCAAACATTGACAACGAGAAGAGGCTCAGCAGAACTAGCGAAAGCTCCGGAACTCCATACCATGATAATAGAGGAATTAAAAACAGAACTTAAGAGCTTTAAACAAGAAATAAGAGCAGAATTAAAAGATTTGAGAAGAGAGATAAGAGCTGACTATAAAAGAGAATCTGAACTACTAGGGAAAAAGATAGATAAAATAAACAAGGAACTAGAAGAGATGAAATTGGAAATTGGACAATTGAAAACGAAATCACAGGAAACTGAGAGAATTACAAAGTCAATACAAATAATACAGAATAAGGAGGAACAACAAATATTAACTCAAGAATTGAGATACCGAGATCGATGTCTGAAACTAAGAGGAATACCTGAAAAAATCAAAGAAAATCTTATGGAGAGAATCATTCCAGCGCTAGCGAATTATATTCAATGTACAGAGGCAGAGATAGATGGGGAAATTGACAAGGCATTTCGTGTGAACTTAAAAATTGCAAAGGAAAAAAAAATTCCTAGAGATGTGGTACTGGTCTTGACCAGAACAAAAATAAGAGAAAATATTATTCAGAAAAGCTACGAGAAAAATCTAATAATAGAAGAGAAAGAGATAAAAATATTTAAAGATATACCCCCAGTTATATTGAAGAAAAGACAAGAATATAAAGAGTTAACACAAAAATTAACGAAGAGAGGAGTGAAATACAAATGGGAAAGAATAGAAGGTATTTCTTTTACATATAGGCAGAAAAGATACAAAATTGATACAGTAAGAAAGGCGGAAGAATTTAGTAAAAAAATGGAAGAACAGGACAAAGAAAAACGAAGTAAGAAACAAACAGAAGTGGAGACAGAAAATGATAACCAGCGAACAGAATCTGATGCAGAAGAAGAAGAATTAGAAGAAGATGAAGGGAAAGTTGAAAATGAGGAAACAGAACAGGAACAGGAACCCGATGAAGAAACTGAGGAAGAGCAAGAATTAGAAGAAAGAGTAAAAGGAACGGCGCCAGGAGAAAGGGTAGATATCGAAGATGACAATTAAATTCGTTTCATGGAATGTCAAAGGACTAAACTCACAATACAAACGGAAACAGGTTTTCCACTACTTAGAGAAATTGAAAGTTGACGTGATTTGCCTACAGGAAACAAGGATTAAGGAAGAAGATGAAAAATATATAAGAAATCCAAAACTGGGTCACATATACCATTCCGCTACAAAGAAAAAAAAGAGGGGTGTTGTTGTATATATCAATAAAGCATATAAGGTTAGAGAACTCTTTAAAGATGAAGCAGGCCAATTCATTGCTGTTGAGGTGTTTATGCAAAATCTGAAACTTTTAGTAGTAGGTATATATGCCCCTAACACACAACAAGAAAAATTCTATATGCAACTACACAAAAGGCTAGAAGAGTACGACACGGAAAACTTGCTGATTCTAGGAGATTATAACGGAGTAATAGACCCAGCAACAGACAGATCTAAGGGGAAAAACCAAAAATATCAAGGGAAATTGCCAAGAAGTTTTTTCGAACTGGCTGAACAATTATCAATACAAGATGTTTGGTCACATAAATACGGCAAGCAAAAAGGCTGTACCTTTTTCTCAGACTGCCACAAAACAATGTCCAGAATAGACCTCTTTGTTATCTCTAAACATCTACTCCCAATCACAAAAAGTATGGATATATTGGCGAAGGTGGTATCAGATCACTCACCGATTGAATTAAGACTAGAATTAAGGAAAAGGGATTATAATTGGAGATTGAATGATAGTTTGCTTCGAAATGAAGAATTTGTTAAGACAATAAAAAAAGAAATTAAATACTACTTTGCAGAGAATATGACATCAGAGTGCTCGATGAAAGTGATATGGGATGCTGGAAAGGCAGTAATGCGAGGTCTATTTTTGAAACGAGGAGCAGAAGTAAAAAGAAAAAAACTAGAAAGATTTAACTTGTTGACTGAAGAGTTAAGATGCAGAGAAGAAAAACTGAGACATAACCCAAAAGATGAGGAAATTAATGCGCAAATAAAATTAATAAAAAACCAATTGAATAGTGAGATGGCAGAAGTGATAGAGAGACAATTGAAAAGAAACAAGCAGATAAATTTCGAGCACTCAAATAAAGTCGGGAAATGGCTATCATACAAGCTGAAAAAAGAAAGGGAAAAGAAAATGATCACGGAAATTAAATACGAAGATAAAGAAGTACTAGACCAAGAGAAAATCAAAGGGATCTTCCTGGAATACTATAAAAATCTGTTTAGGATTGGAGAAAATATAAAGGGGAAAAAGGAAGATATGAAAAGATATCTGGAAAAACAAAGTTTTCCCCAACTGACAGAAGATCAGATTAAGTTACTAAATGCACCTATATCAGCATCAGAAATTCTATCAGCAATAAAGACAATGAAAGTCAATAAAGCACCAGGCCCAGTGGCTTTACAAGTACATATTATAAAACATTTCAAGAAGAATTAATAGCGCCACTTCATAAGACTTTAAACGAAATAGAAGAAAAAGGAATACCGGATTCCTGGATCAATGCAAACATCACACTCATACCGAAAGAGGGGAAAGATATCAAAGATGTAAGAAATTACCGACCAATATCATTATTAAACAACGATTATAAGATCTATACGATGATATTAGCTAAGAGAATAAAAGAAATATTGATACATATTGTGCACAAAGATCAGAGTGGATTTGTGCCAGACAGGCAAATCCGACACAACATAAGAATTATAGTTGACTTAATTGAATATTTCGAAACCCATAATGAAAAGAAGCTAGCTATGTTCTTTGCTGACGCCGAGAAGGCATTTGACAGCGTACAATGGGATTTCATGATAGAAGTATTGAAGAGGATGAAACTGGGTGATAGCTTTGTAAAAAGGATAGAGCAACTTTACAACAAACAGACAGCACAATTAATAATAAACGGAGAGAAAACGGAAATAATAGATATCAATAAAGGGACAAGACAAGGGTGTCCCCTATCACCACTGCTCTTCATTCTCGTCTTGGAAGTACTAAACAGAAGTTTAAGAGCCAACCACAATTATCCAGGGGTTAAGATAAGAAATCAAACATACAAACTTAGAGCCTTCACAGACGATATAGTTTTCTTTATGGAAGACCCAATTAATCAAATAAAAGAATTGATGACAGTCCTGAAAGAATTTGGAGATTACTCAGGAATTAAGATAAATGCAGAAAAATCAATAATAATGACTAAAAATATGACAAAACAGGAAGAGCTAAGCTTGTCAGCAATAACAAATTGTAGAATAGAGAAAAAAATTAGATATTTAGGGATATACATCACTAAAAGGAACGCAGATCTATTTGATAACAATTACAAAGTAACCTGGAAGAACATAAAAGATGATCTGAAAAGATGGCAGAAACTAAACCTCTCAATATTGGGACGAATTTCAATTTGTAAGATGAATGTCCTCCCCAGAATGTTATTCCTCTTCCAAAATTTACCAATAGTTAAGAAAGATAAGATGTTTAGAATTTGGAATAAAGACCTCAGAGAATTTATCTGGAATAAGAAAAAGGGAAGGACAAAATGGAAATATTTGACTGACACTAAAGAGAGAGGCGGTTGTGATATGCCAGATCTAAAAATATATCATATGGCGGCATCTCTTGTTTGGATTCAAGACTGGATAAGACTAGATGATGAGCAGACATTGAATATAGAAGGCTATAACCTAAGGTTCGGATGGCACGCTTATTTGCAATATGAAAAGGAAAAAGTCAACAAGGACTTTAACAACCATTGCATAAGAAAACCATTATTAAAAACATGGAAGGCAGTCAAACAAAAATTCTATATGAAAATCCCTCAATGGATATCACCGCAGGAAGCCTTCATGGGTAGATGGAAAGAAATAAATGACTGGATAAGATATAGAGATTTAGGAACCTTAAATGAAAACAACGAGCTTATGCTAAGATCTAAACAAGAACTAGAGGAGACTCAGAGTATAAACTGGTTTGAGTATTTATAATTAAAACAAAGATTCAAAGAGGACCATAGAAAAGAGGGGTTTGAAATGGAGAGTAATATATTAGATAATATTATATGGGAAGAAAGCAAAAAAAAGAAAATATCAAAATATTATAAACTGTTATTGGAGGTAGAATTAGAACAAGAAAACATAAAAGAATTCATGATAAGATGGTCCAAAGATTTGGGATATGCACTCAATTTGGAGGCATGGGAAAAGGCTAGAAAACAGACATGGAAATTTACAGCTTCGCAGAGTTTAAGAGAAAATTACATTAAAGTAACACAAAGATGGTATTTTACTCCAACAAAATTAAATAAAATGAACAATACAATTAATGTGGAATGCTGGAGATGTAAATCTAACCCTGGAACCTATATACACATGTGGTGGAGATGCAGAAAAATACTGGGATTCTGGCAGAAAGTTCATAAGGAAATTAAACAATTGTTACAAGTAGAATATGAAATGAAGCCAGAGGTTTATTTGTTGAACATGCTAGATGCAGTAGGTCGGGAAACTGAGCAAAAACATTGGAAACTCATGCTATATTTAATAGTTGCGGCCAGATTGATAATAGCCAGAAAATGGAAATCACCAGAAACACCAAGTATAAATGATTGGAAGGACAAAGTACTAGAGATGATAGAAATGGATAATTTGACAAATAAGATCAAAAATAAATCAAGCAAAAAATTAGCAGGCGACTGGGCAGTTGTGATAAATGACTGGGGGAAGAAGGGATATGTATTTGATAAACAATTAATGTTATTATAAGAAAACAGTTGAGCTAGAACAGAAGGAATAGAAAAAATAAAAAATACTGGATATAAGGATGGAGTGACAAGTTAAAAAATGTAATATCCAAATACGTAAATGATTATGGGCAAAACCTGAAAACTGGAGATGTCGCTGAGGAAGTGGTTTTTGTTGTCTATCGGTCTATTAGTGTTGTTAAATTTGGTTGTATGTTGATATGTTTTTCTGTTTGTTTATTTGTTTGAGTGGTATTATATAGTCTTTATATAAGGTAACAATTTTAATAACAAGGAGTTACCAAATTTGGATATAGATATTATATAAGGATATTATTTGGAAGGACGAATAAATCAAGATAACGCGTATATATATATATATATATATGTAAATATAAATGTAGAAATGTGGTAATGTGGAAATGTGGAAACAAACAAAAATGTTATTGATGGTTACCTAATAAAAATTATATTGAAAAAAAAAAGAAAAAAAAAAGAAAACACAGAAACTCTAGACCAACCAACAACTATCATGTCAGAATGCACAGAGAAGCTATTGAAATCCACAAAATCCTGGACAACTTCAACAGGAAAAGAAGAAACCTTAAAAGTAAACAAAATCTGGCTCCCAGTTTTGAAATACAATAGAATCAAAACTCAACACTTACAAAAGAATTCCATCCAGGGACAGGAGGATTCCCAGCAGATAATGGCCCATCAACCAACCATTAGCCAAACAGACACTAACGAGCCTTACATTTCTATACCCAGAAACTAACCATTCAATTGCACAAATTTACATATCCTCCCCAACAGGGGTTCACAGCATATAAACTCCACACATACACCTACACAACCATTCTCTGATGCCAGCCACAGATGCAGGTGAAATGTCAGAAAGAAACTCTTCCAGAACACAGCCTCACAAAAAAACCCAAGGAAAACTTATTTACTGTAAGTGCTGTTTGACAATGGAATAAACTGCCCCCGGGGTGGTAGACTCTCCATCATTGGAAGTCTTTAAACAGAGGTTGGATGGTCATAAAATTTAGGGTTGGCCTAGATGGCCTTTGTGGTCTCTTCCAACTCTATGATTCTGTACTGTGGTAATAGCTAAATACATTGATCCCTGAAATGAAGCCAGATGGCGAAATGATGGGAGGTGAAGCCAGGGTGATGCATGCCTAGTTAGAAGATGGGTTTGAAAGAACCCAGCAGAGGAGCTAGGCCAACATCTGGGAGACCAGGTCAAAATATAGTCTGTCTTGGAAGTAATGTGTTACTTTGCATCAGGTAACAAGGGAATAAGAAGATTCCTTCTGCAAAATAATACAATTTGTAATATCATCAGGGTTTCTTTCCTCCGTGCAATGAATAATCTTTACTTGTTACTTTTGCTCATTAATTTGGGGGTAGAAAATATTTTAGGGAGTATGCTGAATTTTTTTTTCATGTTTTATGTCATGCTCTTACTTTTTTAGATGAATTTTTCTCCCCAAAGAAAAGGAACCAAAAAGTAATGGACTCAGTAACACAACAGTCACTAAAGGATTATATTCTTTGTAGAGTTATGCTTGAGGGCTCCATATTGAGATATATAATGAATTACTTTTAAAAATTAACTTTCCCAGCTGAAGTCTTGGGCAAAAACCAGCAGAGTCTTATGGAAGACCTGGACATTGCGGGGGGGGGGCATTCTGCTATATTCCTATAAGCATTAAGATAAAGAAGAACCAGTGTGGTGTGGTGGTTTGAGCACTGGACCACA
The DNA here is from genome assembly GCA_030847615.1 of Gambelia wislizenii. Lineage (NCBI taxonomy): Eukaryota > Metazoa > Chordata > Lepidosauria > Squamata > Crotaphytidae > Gambelia > Gambelia wislizenii. The sequence continues at coordinate 240,642,318 of JAUMIR010000005.1, forward strand.
ACTCAGGAGACCAGGGTTCGAAACCCCTCTTGGCCATGGAGGCCTACTGGGTGACCTTGCCAAGTCATACTCTCGCAACCTCAGAAGAAGGCAAAGGCAACCCGCCTCTGAACAAATCTTGCCAAGAAAATCCCATGATAGGTTTGCTTTTGGGTTGCCATAAGTTGGAAATGACTTGAAAGCACAGCAGCAATTAACTTAAAGAAAGGAGAAGGTGAGACACTGTGTCTGGGACTGGGAAATAGAAAAGTGAGAAAATACAGTAAGGCAGGGCTTAATTTGAACCAAAGCTCACCAAAGCTCAAATGCTAGACTTGTTTTTAAATACCAAGTGGAAGTCAACAAGCATGGTTTACATTTATCATTTAATTTCTGCTTGCCTGGCAGCTTAGGAAAGCACAAGAGCTCTTTCAGACAAGAGCAGGAGTGACAAATCACACAATGAATATTGACAATTTCTTTCTTACTCTCCTTGACCCTCCAGCAATGCTTTTTCCATCTGCTCAGCGAGTGAAGAGGTCCTCAGCAGCTCTTCTCAATCCGGTGCTTCAGAAGTCTCAGGATGATGTAGACCTTCTGTTTGAGGTTCAGTATGAATGAAAGAACATCCCCACTATTTCTGCATAGAAATCAAATTGATTACTCTGCATCAGAGGTGCTCAGATTCAGTCCACTTTGAAGAATCCCCACTTCAATTCAGACCTCTCTCAAATCTGTATGAATCAGCCCAGCTCATTTCTGAATGTATGATTTGTACATATCTGAAGAAGACCCCTTACTCTGCATAATTGTATCTTCAAAGCAACAGAGATGATAAAGAATCTGGACCAGAGATACAATGGCATTAATTTGCAGGCCTCCAGTTTCATGAAAACAATTAACCATTTTCACCAGCTACAAATGATTCCATGCATTTGGGGTGTTTTTTGCTCTTGAGAAAAAACATAATATACAGCACTCCATTATTTTTCCTGAATTTCATGCTTTAACGAATGCAAATTAAAGCTAATCACTTGGTTAGATTTATAACCTGGACATCAAATACATTATCGGGGAAGCTGACAATATTAAAACAGTCCAAATTCTGCAGTAAGAGAAGATGAATTATGCAACCTTTATGTATTAAGCATAGCAAGTAAAGTTCCAGAATCCCTCTTATTTACCCAAATTTTTGCTCCTGTTGCAGCATGGCCTTGCTCCCCTCTCACAAACATGAAGTGGGCTTTGTGATATTCATGCCCACCCCCATTATCTTTCTGGTCCAGAAATGTCTTTCCAAACCCCCTTTCTCTGTGTATTTTTATAGATGAAGTGAGATGTTTGAAAGTCAAAGGCTGAGTCAATCCTTGCAAGGATTCTAGTCTCAGTGTAATTGATTCCTGTTTCCTGTTCCCAGTTTAAAACAACCCTTTGGGTGTCAAACAATAGCAGATAAATATGATTTACCCCAAGGAGCTGTTCCATATGTGTCATGGTCCTTCCATCCAACTAGCAAGGATGAAATGGTGAAAGCTGTACAGTGCTGCCACTCTATAGCCTGAGCACCATAAGCATAATGAAAGCTTTTACCTCAGTGTAACAGTTTTACAGCAATCCTAGACTAAGCCTTTGGTACAAGGGAGGTTTTTTAATCCTAGCTTTGGAAGACTACAGGAGATCTGGAAGCACTCAACTTTCCACAATATAGCACTACATATCATTTACATTATATTTAAATTTGGTTTATTGCAGTATAAACAAAGCTACAAAAGTTTTTTTTTAAAAAAAGCAGAAGGTAGATCAGCAACTCTTACCGCTGTAGTACATCATGTAGGTATGTCTGAGACATAATTCACACCAAGAGTGGATGAATTACTGTAGTTATGTTTGCACCCTGCTGCTGGAACCTGCAGGTGACGATCACAGTATGGAATGCTGCCTAGTTTCAACAAAGCTCCCTATTGACAGAAGACTAGCATGCCAGGGACAAGAACAGGTCAAGGAAGAGCCTTAGATCATTGACAGAGCACTGGCTATACAGACTATCTCAGGTCCAATCCCCAGTGTGTCCAGTTAGGGTTGGGAAAGTCAATGAAGACCAGAGTGAAGTCGAAGGCTTTCACAGCTGGCATCCATAGATTTTTCTTGGTTTTTTTCTGGGCTGTGAGGACGTGTTCTGGAAGATTTTCTTTCTGACGTTTCACCTACATCTGTGGCTGGCATCTTCAAAGAATGGTTGGGTAGGAGAGAATGGTTGGGTAGAAACCATTCAAATACACAAATTTACATATACTCCCCAACAGGGATTCACAGCAGATAAACTCCACATACACTCCTACCCAACCATTCTCTGAGGATGCCAGTCACAGATGCAGGTGAAACATCAGAAAGAAACTCTTCCAGAACACGGCCTCACAGCCCAGAAAAAAACAAAGGAAAATCTAATGAAGACCAGTGTTCCTCAGCCATTGGCCATCCAGATGTTTTGAATTCTAGCTTCCAGAACCTCCAGCCAACACAGGCAATGTTCAGAGATTGTGAGAGTTGATGTCCAAAGTATCTATAGTGCCAAAGGGTGAGAACTACTGGTACAGACTGTATAGACTGATAGACCTAAGGTCTGAGCTGATATGAGAGCTCATTATGTTCTCCAAGGGCAGCCTAGACACCTTCAGGGAGAATAATAAACAAGCAAGAATCTTGTGAGAAGTTTTCTCAGACATTTTTATGTCCAGAAGTGCATAAAAATAATTTTATGTAACTCCCCCTTTTCTGTGAAGAAAACGGGAGAGTTGCACAAAAAATGTGGGGATTTTTATGCACATCTTTCTACTTCTTCTGTGCAAAAAAACAGATTACCTATACATAAAACATTGTTTTCTACAAAGTAAACATTTTTTTTCTGTGCATAAAACAGGGTTTTTGCTTAAAAAAAAAAACACCACCATGTCTTTTTCTATGTGATATAATTCCTATGCAACATTTCAGGACATTCAAATATTTGTCCTCACATGTGAGGACAAAATACTTGAAGAATTCCATCCCTACTCCAGACACACCTTTGCCACCTGATCTGTCATTTTTGAGAAGCAAATGTAACCAACATAAACTCCACTCTGTGTTTCCATCCCAGTTTCTTCTAGGTGAGCTGGAAATCAGTGATGACCTGAAGATCTCTGTCAAAGATGAGGAACTGGCTTCCATGAGGAAGGCAATGGCATTCGATACTCTGTGCAATGATGTCATTCCCAAAAGCATCACAGACATTCGCAGGCTCAGCGCCAGGCTGTCGGGCTACCCTGGCATGCTTAAGAAAGAAGATTTTGAAAGGACAGTGTTGACTATGGTCTACACTGCATACAGGGCAGCGAAATCCCAAGGACGCCAGAAAGACACATGGGCTGAATCCTTTGTGAACCTTTATCAAGCCCTGAAACATGACTTGACGTTTTCATCCAGCCAAACACCATCATCACAAAGGACTTCATAGACCAGAACTTCCATTGGATAGGAAATACATTTGTCTCTTTGGTTGGTATTAAAAAACAAGAAGTTTAAGACTGCAGGCATGGAAAGATTCATTATTCTCTAGCTCCTCCTAGAGGGTACCTGTTGTAAAATCATCTGTGTACAAAAGATTTGGTTCTGTTGATTACTATTAGAGATGCTTCCAAATTTCTCATTGTCTGAACTTCTCCCTGGATCTGGGAATACCCAGCTACCTGGTCTTGTTTCTGAATGAAAAGCATGCCCACCATTCCCTGTTTTATTTAAAAAAAAATCTAATTTTTGCACAGAGCACATTTCATCTGCCCTTGGCACAGGGGAGAGAGAAGCAAGTTTTTGAAAGGTGTGTACAGTTTAATGTTGAAGTGAGTTGAATTTTCATGGTTGTGGTGATGCTAAGAATACTTGCATCATTTTTAAAAGCTAATCTGAGGCTTTGGAGAAATGCCTCCACCCATACCCCCTAGCCTAATGTCTTAGAATATAATAATCCTCTGTATCAGCCCTGTGACCAAGAAAACATACTTCTCCTTCCTAAGACCCGGTTTAACACTGGTGATAAGGGCAGCACCCTACACCACTTCTTAAGACAGTAAGTCAGCCAGTGAGGTCAAAAACAGGCTACGTAGCATCCACAACTTGGTTCTCTTTCACCTCATCCCTTTCCTTTCCTTTCTTTTCCCTTCTCTCTCAAGCAACAGTGATGGGAGTAGCCAGGATAGATGTGTGACAAAAGGAGACAATGAAGGCTTGTCCCTCTCTTTCCTTCCTTCCTCCCTTCCTTGTCCTGAAATGCTGGGTAGCAAAAAACCAGGGCGCAAAGCCAATATGGAAAAAGTAGTTTTCTTGAAAGCCACTGTAATTGTTTTGGAAAATCTGGGTCCTTCCAGGACATTTTATCAGTAGTCCACTGTTAATTGATCTCTCTCTTTCATCCAATATGTTTGTCTTCCAGGGTGCTTGAATATATATAGGTATATATTTTAAGAGAAGTGCTAAATGTCTTTCTATGGGAATAAAATGAAGAAGAGACTATATGGTAGAGTTGTTTATCTTGAGGAATAAATTACTGTCACTTACAACAGTGGATAGTTCTTTACCCTCTGCAAATTTGTGTACATGTGTTGTTGCTTTGGTACAAGTGCAGCAAGGATCCAAAGATCCTTTGAGAGAGCTTTTTTGTATAAACATAACCTTGGTGGGTACTCTTAAGAATGTTTACTTAGAATCAAGTCCAAGTGTATTCTAAGGGGACTTACTCCTAAGTAAATATGCATAGGATGTCAGCCTTGGATATGGTTGATGTTACTGTATTCCCACCCACCCCCTCACCTGACATGAAATCTGGTGGCTGTTCAGTATTCAAAATGTAGAAAATTCCCACCTAATATACTCTTGATAAATTCAGCCGTTTTAAAGCATTTTGGGTGCCACTTGTTGCAGAATTAGCATCAGAATGATGCTTACAGCAACATGGCTCAATGCTATGGAATTCTGGGACTTGTAGTTTTGTGAGATATTTAGGCTTCTCTGTCAGAGAGCTCTAGTGGCACAGCAAACTACAAATCCCAGGATTCCATAGGATGGAGCCATGATAGTTAAAGTGATTTCTGCAGTGTGGCACCAGCCTAAGTGACAGGAAATTAATTATACAAACCACATATTCCTTAAAAATCAGAGACAGAATGAAAATAAAATAAATTGTCACCTGGAAGCTAAAGAAGGGACTTTTGTGATAGTAGATTTTGCATAGAGTTTGGAAAAGTTACTTTTGGGGACTACAGCTCCCAGCATACCCTAATCAGCAGAGCCGCTGACTGACAGCTTTGTGTTTTGCAAGCTCTCTCCCCCCCCCCCTCATACAGTGGACAGTAGGCATTTATTTTCTACAGCTTCTTTGGAAGTTCTAGAAATGCTGCTGTCCTAAAATGGTACACCCACAGTCAGACTGAAAAGGCCCCAAAAGAGTCACTATCCCAGTATGGCTCTGAGCCTAGAACTGGCTCTGTGTTGGCTCAAGACATCTGTTCAGCAATGACAGTTCTAAGTCGCTACTTGCTGTGTCATTATTACACTGTTCCTGGCCTTTTCTGTCTTATGACTGAACAAGTTCCCTGTGGCATGGACCCTTAGGGAGTTGAGGTAACATCAGGTTAGCCAATCAGAAAGGCAGCAAGAAGCAGCTGGTTTTGTTTGGCCAGCAGGCCAAAGAGAAACCTGACAACATTGTTGTGGGCCCAGAGTCAAATTGGGGGTTCATTGCTTCAGGCAGGACCTCCTGCTACACTGTGCACTGATACATAGTGGAGGATTGTTCACTCAGAATGAAAAGACTTTACACGAATTCAGGGTTGGCAACCAGTGGTATAGTCACCTTGCACAGTCCCAATAGATTGATATCACTTTTTGTGTCATGGCTCCATCCTACAAAATCCTGGGATCTGTAGTTTGATGAAGTACTTAGAATTCTCTGCTCAAGAGCTCTAGTCCTCTCCCTGAACAACAGTACGAGATCATTCTAGCACAGAATTACAAGGACCTCACAACAAATGACAAATCCTATGATTCCATAAGATGGAACCATGGCAGCCCAAGTAGTTTCAAAGTACTATAACTATGGAGATTATCAGATGCAGCAAATGTGGCATGATCAAGACACCACCAGAACACAAAAGGATGACAATATCAGACGATGATGTTCTTTGGTGTTCCACTGGTGTTATTCTTCCATTTCTTTGTATTGATGGCTGAAGCTGTCAATAGATCGACCTTCCTGTTTTGGTACTGGCATTGTTGGCATGTGAAACCTCCGGTCATTTAAATCCCATCACTGCAGCAGGAATGGCCAGTCCAGTGCAAACACTTCAGGGTCAGATCAGGACATCCAGGTAAGTTTCACTCTTTTTACGACCCTTCCCAGGTTACTTGGGATCTTTAAAGTGTGTGTATGTGCTTTGTGCAACTTTAAATGTATTTATTTTTAAATTTCCCATGCAACGAAGTCTTGTGGGATTTCAAGTGAGGAAGTGAACAGGGTTCCATTCATTTCCTCTTTATTGATGGGGAGGCTTTGCTGGGAGAGGGAGGTAAGTATGGGAGAGCATTTTTTTGCCGGTATAAAAATGTGTTTATTATGCCAGAAAAAGAATGCTCTTAGGGGGATCATCTGATAATCTCCTATGTAGTGTGGATGCACCCTTGGTGCCCTCCAGATGTTTTGGAATCCTGCTTTGAATGTTACTTTGAAGAAGAATGAATACAATGACTTGCTGAAGCCATCCATAACTGAGTAGAGGTTGAATGATTCTCTGAGTCCTGGATGGGCATCATCTGACCACTGCTTAGTTCTGCATGGCTTCAATGAGTCATTATATTTTATTTAAATACAGCATGTCATTATATTTTATTTATTTTGTTTGAATCTTTCTCTTGTCTCAAAACTGGGGCTCAAGGCAGCTTGCAACAAGGTTAGCTGAAAAAGTCCCAGATGAAAATTTGCTGTTGATGTTGTCATGAGCCTTCAAGTCATTTCTGATTTATGTCAACCCTTTTTTACCAGAGGATAAGGTGACCTTATCACAGGGTTTTATTTGCAGGATTTGTTTAGAGGGGATATGCCATTGCCTTCCTCTGAGGCTGAGAGAGGGTGATTTGACCAAGATCACTCAGTGGGTTTCCATGGCTGAGTAGGGATTCAAACCCAGGTCTCCCAAAGTCCAAGTCCAACATTCAGATCGCTACACGACACTGGCTAGACAGATGAAAAGGCAGAAAGTCATAATAGTAAAACACAATTAAACAAATTATCATCTTAAAACACAATGGAATTAAAAGCAGTTTAAAAGTGCATCAATAAAGTAAGTACAGCACTCAGGCACTACCCTCTTTCACCTTTAAAGTAATTTTCTAAGGTATGGTGATGTTAGTCTGCTTAAAAAGTCTGTATAAAAATGGAAGGGGGAAAAGAGGGGAGAGTTTTATGCCACTTTTAATGTCAAAATTTATAGTAGCATTTGAACTTGCATGTAATTATCTCCTCAAAAAGGCCATACAGAAAGTGCAGCACTCACCCATAATACTCACTCTCCTTAAATTCAGTGGTTTTCAGCCTTTGGTCCTCTGGATGTTTTGAATTTCATCTCCCAGAAGGCTTAAAGCAATTTTAATTTTAAGCTCTGAAATTCCCATCACCACAACCACTGTAATCCTGGGGCCTGTCTATATGGGGCAACTCCCCCCCCCCAGTAATTTGCTCCACAGTAATGGCAAATTGCAGCTGCCATGATTTGTCTTAATGGTGTTGGGTTTTGTGTGTGTGTGTGTGTGTGTGTGTGGTGGTGGTGGGGAAAGCTTTGCATGCCTGCCAGTCAAGATGGTGGCCATGAGTGAATTACTCACATTTTAACCTACCTGAATTTGCTGCCACCAGACCTTTTTTAAAAAAATTCTTATGTGTGATAGAGCAATATTTTGTCTTTACTGAAAACCAACCAACCAACCAAACAAACAAACAAACAAACAAAAAACCCAAAACAAGAACCTGTTTTATTTTCAGCTCACAGAGTTCCGGGCTGTTGGTCAAGCTGTCTGGGACTTCTAAGAGCTGAAGTCCAAAATACCTGGAGGACCAAAGTTTTGGAACCACTGCTTTATTTGAATCAATCCACCTGTAATGTGGTCTTCCTGTTTTCCTAGTATCTTCCACTTAACTGAGCATTAGTGTCTTTTCCATGACTCAACATGAGTCCCGATGTATGACAGCCTCAGTTTAGCTTTGAATGAGAGTTCAGGCTTGATTGCTGAGGAACCCATTTATTTGTCTTTTTGGCAGTTCACGACATCTGTAAAACAATCCTCCAGCACCTCACCTGAAATGAACTGATCTTCTTCCTGTCCAGCATTCACACCTGTACATGGAAATCAGAAATACTATGACATGGATTATCTTGAGTTTGGTATTTAATGATATAGCCATGCCATGAGTTTTTAACACAGGGGTGGACAACTGTCAAGGGTTAGAGGGCACATTAATCTCAAGGGAATCTTGGAGGGCTGCAGTTCCTGAAGGGCCCCCCAACACTTAATTTTTTTTTTACCAAAAAATGCACCTCCTCCATATGTCCCAGGGTATGGAGAGTTTTGCCATATCCCATTCCCTCAAGTCTGGGCACCTAATTTTCAAATTATGCAAATTATTCTAATTACACAGATTATTCAAATTTGCAATGATGCAAATGCAATACATAAATTGTTGCATTTTCTTCCATTGTGCTTCAACCTTCATACATTTTTAGCACTTTAAAGTGCTGGACTTCCAATAGAGACACCCAAATATCTGCTTGGTCATGAAATTTATAATCTGACCATGGGCCATCACTACCTCTCAGGAAACCTGCCCCTTCTCCTTACACACTAATTGGGTCAACATGTGGCCTTCCACGTGGCCATTAACATAAACCGGGGGGGGCTATTAAAACCCAAAGGTAAACATTGCTGAGCCAGGAATGCACTTAGGGAGAGGCCACCTAAATTCTAAAGAAATGCTAATTCACAAAGCATCTGAAGGCATGTACATCTGGCCAACCCCATCTACCTAGGCTGGCAACCTGAAACTTGCAAATGGCCCTAATTAGTTTTCCCTCACCCACACAAAGGAAGTTGCTTTCATTCACAAAGTGTTCAACCATTAAAATGCTATTAACATATCTAGAATGTCTTTGTCGCTCTTGGAGCAACACCACAAAGTATTGTCTTCTACTCAAAATCCCATCCCCAAAAGGCAAATATTTACTTTTAAAAACCCTTGAAAAATGTCTTCAGCATCCTTCAGCTCCTCCTCCTACATCCATGTTGCCTGACTGACCCTCATTGTGCAACTCTGAGACCCCCGCCCTGCTGGTTCCACGACTTCAACTCTACAGAAGAAGGTTTCATATCACCCACTGGAACCTCCCTTTGCTATCCCTCTGTCTTCATCTTTCTTACTTTATTCGCTAGACTTGCACGAATGCTTGATGCCTGAATGTGTGCGTGAATGTTATTATTTTCCCGAAATAAAGATAATCTCTTGTACTATCTAATTTATGTCTCCTGCATAGTACTGGTATAGCTAGTCAGAAGGTCCTGAATATATTAATTCCCCAAATTAATATTGGTGTTTGAGGGTCTTTAAGACCCTTGAGCATTTAGAGTGGCATTGCTACTTGCACAGCTCCCTCCCCTCCCCCCTGCTCCCTCCCTTACCTCACTTTGTACCCTTGCAGAGTGACCCTCCTCTGTTTCTTGCACTCCACCACTCACACTGTTCACTCTGCCTTACCTACCTCGCCTCACCTGTTGCTTTTACAGTGTGCAGCTTCCTTGCTTCTAATTTATTGGTTGGTCACAAAGCTCACTCCCTTTCCTGCTAACTCCCTCTCTCATCTCAACTCTCATTCTTGCAATGGGCCCTTCTCCCTTGCTTAACAGACTGCTACTTGCACAGCTCACTCCGCCTGTCTCCCTTACCTCACCTTGCACCCTTGCAGTGCCCCATCTCCCTTGCTTCTTACACTCCATGGCTTGCACAGTTCCCTCCCCTCAGACTCCTCTCCTTGCTTCTCTTAGGGCCTATCCAAACAGTGAAAATAAAGAAATGGCAATCGCATGGAAGGCAATCTGTCCAAATGGACATTTGCATCAACACTTCTCATTCATAAGGGGGGGTGTGTGGCCGAATCCACTGTAAACTCCACCTGGGAAGCCTTTGGAGCTTCTCCTGGAGTTTTTAAAAAGCTCCATAGGGTATGCAAATCTGCAATAATTAAGACAGTCACATTTGCATTGCTGTGACCAGGCAGTGTAATCTGATTGGCTGGATGAGAATGGGGAAGGGGTTAGAAAACAGGTAAACCACCTGCTGCCATCATGTGGGATTTTCTGCTAAGCGAGTGTCCGGTAAGTAGGGGGGAAAAAATAGCAATCTTTTGCTCTCTTCCCCCTCCTTTTTGGAAATACAAAATATCACATGTGTGCACCATGGTAAACTGTTTTTTTTTTTTTAATTGGCAGTGGCAGATTTAAAAGTGTAGTAAACCTCTCACGGTCACCATCTTCGCTAGGGGGCATGCAAAGTTTGAGGGGGAGGCTCTTTTGATTATTAAGACAGGTTGCAGTGCTGCGAATGGCTGCTTCTTCGGAGGAAATCGTATTCCCCCCTCATATAGATAGGGCCTCAGATGCCCTCCTCTTCCCTCAGACTCCCACCCTCGCTTCTTATTTCTTGCACTCCTCCATTCTCACCCCACTCTCCTACGCCCTCCTTTGCATGCCTCTGCTCCCGCCCTCACAGTATTCCGCTCCCTTGCTTCTTACATCACTCACAGTGCTCATCCTCTCTTCCCAACTACTACTTCTCTCACCTAACCTTGTGACCTCACCTCGCACCCTCATCACGCTTCTGTCCTCTGTTTCTTTCACACTGCCACCTGCAGGACTCATCCCCCCCCCCCGTTCCTTCCCCTGAAAGGCAGGGGCAGATCTGTTTCTCACAGAACAATTTTACCAAAGGCTACCTCCACATTTTGCCTCACATCTCAGCAACTCCAAGGGCTAGAGACTTACTTTTTTTAAAAAAATGAAAGTTTGGAATCTGGGACAGGTTACCATAATTCACTGGGAGAGGAGAGATGCCCCATAGCAGTCCAGAGGCCAAGAAGCCAAAAGGAAAGCCAAGATAGGCAAGAGGGGCATGCAAAAGAGTATTCAGTCTCCAGTTCCAAGGGTCCAGAAAGCAGGGCTGAGTCTCTGAGCTTGGCTTGGGTGTCTCTTCCATAGAATGGATACCAGACATTGCTTCCAACAGCTGACAAGGGTTTGCTGCCTGCATTATGTAGGCAAGCTGATTGTTCAGTGAGAACGGTTGAGGGAGTACCACACAAGCCTCTCCTCAAACATTCTTGTACTAAGGCTGTCCCAGAGGAAAACACACTACTGATGATGAACCAAACAGGCACTAGGGAGCATGTCTACAATCCAGGTAAAATCCTGCCAAAACAGGGGATATAGCAACCCTAGGTATGGGGAAAATTTTGCCACATTTTTAGGTGTCCCTGGGCCACTTTAGACTTGGGAGAGATTTCAAAACAAAACAAAACAAGAAGTGAAGCAGAAATCAAATTCTGACTGATTGCCTATATAAAAATAGGGCTTTCCTGGACCTAAAATGGCCCAGAGAAAAATATTGGGGATTCTAGGGCCCCCCAAATTGCCTTAAGCCTGCAAGTGGTCTGTAACCTGTACTTTCCTCATCCCTACTTTAATGGAAGAGTCTCCAAGCAAGGCCTTAGTTAAACTTTCAAGCACATTTCCACAGCACAGTGAGAGTTCTCCCATCGTCAAAACGTAGTACTGTTGATTTAACACCAGCTTTACTTGCTCTCTGAATAATACATATACAAACAAAGCATAAAACACCCTGGGACTCCCTGTGGAGCAATGAACCATAGAAATAACTCTTACAGCTCTCCTCTTCCAGCTTGTAAAATAAAACCTCCCCAGTTTTGTGGTTTCCACCGTCCACTTCTACTGTGGGTAATGTCAGAAACACAAAATATGAGTATAGCATCCCAATAGATCTGTTTTATTTACTAAAGAATCTCTAATGAAGAAATAAAACAGCAGTGTTTCAAGATATACTTGGATTTGGGGTATATTTATCACAAGATATAAGTAAGAAAGCTAGGGGGAAATGAGCACATAATGTATTTAGAAGGTCTTAAATCAGCATCTAATTTATTTTTATTGTTTGGTTTTGGGAGAAAAAACACCCACAAGTCTTCCCAAGAGCTGAGGACTGCTAGAGAGATGGACCAAGAGATCTTGAAGTGAGATCTCTGAAATAAGTCCTTTTGAGCTCAGGGTCTTGCTCTTTTCATGTTTTCAGGGTCTCAGCAAGATGTAATTCTTTGCAGAAGCAAGTTATCTTTAAGGAGATTATCAGACATGGCCAAACCCCCCAAGAGGAGCAAATGAGGACAATGTTACTGTACCGCAAATGGGTCCTGGTTTCAGATGTCCTTGTTATCCTCACATGCTGAGTCTGTGCTGCAGCCACAAATAAGTTGTCACTTTTCATTGACAGAGAGGTGAAAGATGGGGAGGTCACATTTGAAACCAGGACCCATTCCTCCTCTTGGGCTTTTTGCCACACCTGATATTCTCCTAAAAATGTAGGAAGATCACTGCTGGATCAAATTAAAAGTTTAATGAATCCAGTATCCTCTTTCCCCACAAAGCTTGAAAAGCTTGAGTTTTTTGGACTACAGTTTCCAGAATTTCCCCAGCCAGCTAGTAAATTCTGGAAGTTGTCATCAAAAAAAGTAAATTTTCCAGGTGGCTAACCAGATGCTTTTAGGGAAGACAACTCAATGAACTGACAGGAGGCATCATCAGGGATCCATTCTGCATCACCTTCTTCCCCAAACCACCTGCATCCCTTCCTTATGGAATTCTTGTGTAACAATGTTGATAGAGCACAGTCCACCATTACTAAATAGTATCTTGGTCTAGGTTTTTCCTTGATGTTTTCTGGTCCAGACTAAGGGGGTTGTTTATAAGAATGATTCCCTGCCTTTTTAATATATCCTGAGACTGCTTACACATTGCAAAAATAATCCAGTTTGATACAGCTTTAACTGAAATGGCTCACTGCTATGGAATTCTGAGATTTGTAGTTTTGTGAGATAGTTAGCCTTCTCTGGACTTTTTAAAATGGGGGGGGGGACTAGGACGTCGGGAGAAGAACGGGGCTGTCACGCTTACAGTGCTCCATTTCAAATCTTCCTCCTCCCAACTTTCCCCCGTGCTTCCCCTGTGCTGCGGGCATGAAAAATGTGCTGCTTTTATTGACAGAAAAACCCCATCAATAAAAAGTGGTGCCTGCAGCATGGAGGAAGCATGGGGGTAGGTCGGGAGGAGAATGGTGCCATCTGAAACAGCACTGTAAGCATGACAGTGCCATTCTTCTCCCGACCTCCTCAGGTCTCTCCCCCACTTGAAAAAGTCCTCTGTCAGAGAGCTCTGGTACCACAACAAACTATATCTCTTAGGATTCCATAGGAGAGAGCCATGCTAGTTAAAGCAATGTCCAACTGGATTATTTCTGCATGTGCCAGCAGCCTTTGGAGATTATCAGACACTTGAAAAAAGCCCCACAGGAGCACACAAGGACAATGTCACTGTACTGGAAACGGGTCCTGGTTTCACACATGTTTTCATCCTGGCATGCTGGCTTTGTTCTGACTCCATGCTGGAGCAAAGAAAACACCATCATTTTTAATTGGCAGGAATTTCCACTAATGAAAAGCGATACCTTTTTCATTGTGTCAGCATGGCAGGAGCATGGAGGCAGGACATGAAGATGATGATGTTGTGCGAAACTGGACCTGTACAGTACAGTGATGTCATCCTCGCGTGCTCCTGTGGGGCTTTTCCAAGCGTCTGATAATCTCTTTTGTTTCTCTTTTATATTGCTTTATAAGAACTGTAAACAAGTTGATATACAAAAACTACAAAACCAGCATACCTTCCAAAATATTGTCAAAGCTAGAGATTATTTTTCTGGTCATAACCACAACTGTCCTGATTTGACAGGGGCAATCCCAATTAATCCTCTGTTGCACCACTTTTTCTGCTACTTTTAAAACATCCCAGCTTCCTCTACCACTTTCCCCCTGTTTCCTCAGCTTATTTCAATGGTTGCAGACCAAGTGCAAAAATAGTTTGCATTCAGCTCCACAGAGGAGAAGGGTAAAGAAAGAACAGGATCTTGCCCTTCCCAGTAGGCTCAGGAAAAAGCGAGCCACTGCAACTTCTCCTAGCTTGTGTGTTCTTCCTCATTAAAAAATGTTGGCATCTTGCTCTGACATGTTAGAGCACTGTAACCTCTGAGCATGTCAGGAGGTTCAGGCAGCAAAAGTTGTTGTAGCAGACTTTTCATTCTCTAGGTGAGGAAAAAAGCACACAGACACAGATGTGTTTCTAAACTATTTCTCTTTACTACAGCAAAATAAAGGAATGTTTACAGTGAGTCAGAGACCCCACACTTGATGACTACGTAACACAGCATACAGCACAGTACAGTTCTATCACTGCAAAAAAAACCAGACAGAACTGCTCATAGTTACATAGTATAGCCCAACAGTATACAGCACACAGAGTCATTTGGTTCACACACAGATATGCACACTCTCTCACAGAGATAAGTGTTCCCTTCAAGGCTAGCTTCCCAGGCCTTTAATCTTGATATACAGGCCAGATGCATTTAGCCTCTCACCACCGGCCCCTGCAGGCTGTTACATATTACAATTGCTCTTTACAGTTTAAATTTACCAGGCTGCGCATCCCATTACCCTGAAATGCTCACACTCTGAGTTTACTTGTTCATATGTGTTCCGGTTTCCACCTGTGAAATGGTGGGGCATATGAAGCAGTCATAAATACATCTAACAGAGTTCATAATATAACATCCAAATCTACATTTCCAAACTAACAAACACTAAAATTGAATTTCCCCAAACATATGAAAAAAAATCTTTTTTAATATAATATCACATAGACCCACAACACAAATTCACACTGAGCTTACAAATCCTTCACTAACTAATCCAAACAACTAAAATCCTGATAGATTATAGACCATGCATCAGTATCAAAATCTGATGACATAAACCCATTAAATTTAATCTCTATCCAAGAAGCCTGTTAACAAGTTGAAAATGAGCCTCATCAGTATGTTAAAGAATAGCTGGTACATTGCATAACACCTAAAATGTGAGAAGAGATCTGCTGGATCAGACTAAAGATTTATTTAGTTTGGTATCCTGTTTTCTTACACAAAGTAGACTGGGAGGCTCACAGGCCCCCACGCCATGAATATATTCAAAAGCTGGGCTTGCCTCATTGATACTGCTGCCACACTGCAGAAATAATGCAGTTTGCCACAGCTTTAACTACTGTGGCTCAATGCTATGGAATTCTGGGAGTTGTAGTTTTGTGAGATATTTTGCCTTCTCTGACAGAGAGCTCTGGTGCCACAACAAACTACAAATCCTAGGATTCCATAGGAGGGAGCCATGATAATTAAAGTGAAGTCAAATTGCACTATTTCTGTAGTGTGGCAGCAGTCAAAGACCATTGCTGCAGTAAAAAATAGGGTCCCCCTGGCTACATTTCCTCAGGGCTGGACAAAGACATTTTGCTGCCTATGGCAAACACCCCTTCCATTCTATACACAGAAGCCATGTAGACTGACACATACCCCCCAACAGTCCCAATTTGGCAAGGACAGTCTGGATTAATCCTTTATCTTCCTACTTTTTCAGCTGCTTTTAAAATGCCCATTTGTCTCACCTCCTTCGATTTCCCCCCTTTGTCCTCAGCTTACTTAAATTGCTGCAAACTAAGAAGATTATCAGATGGGCCTTTGTAGCCCGTTTCAATCCCGCTACCCCCCACCCGCTCCACTTCCATTCCTGCTGCGAAATAAGGTAAATGTTTTCAGATACCTACCTTCATTTCGTGACAGGAACGGGCTCCCCCTCCCTTCACTGCCCAGTCGTAAATGCAGCCGTCGTAAGGAACTGAAATCCCGTCCGTTCTCACGAGAGAATGGCCAGGCAGAAAATTCAAATTTAACCCTCTCCCCGTCTGTCAAAACAGTCACCAAGCAGAAAAACCCATTAAAAAAAATGAAAAGCTACCCGGGGAGGGGAAAATAAAGGGTTTTACTTACCTTGTCCTCTTGATCTCACCCAGAAGTGTCTGGCACGGACCTCCCATTGACGTCACAATCCATTTTGATCCCAGGAGGAGTACGGGGCTCCTGTTCACTCGCCTGTCATTCCATTATAATTACGGAACGGGTTTCTTATTCACGGATTTTTCTGTGAATAAGAGGAAATGGGGAGGAACAGGAGCAGAATGGGAGCATCCCAGGACAGGGAAGATGTCATCTAAAAGGTAAGCCTTTTAACAATCTCCTGTCATCCCTGTCCTGGGATATTTTTACCATCTGATAATCTCCTAAATTCAAAGTAGAAAATTAGTTTGTACTCAACTCAGCTAGGGGGAAGAGAGAAGAGGATGAGGATGTTACCCAAATTACTGGGGGTTCGTGGGAGCCCCACTCATGTCAGATATTAACACGGAGAATTTTAATTAGCTCAATATGGCAGTGAGAAGCCAGGTAACTATGAGATCTTTTGACCTATGTATACCTGTACTAACTGATGAGGCTCACAGCCAGGAAATAAAATAAAAATGTTTTTTATTGAAAAATGATCTTGGAAGTGTTCACACCAACACTCAGGCTTCAAGCAATCACACAAGGCTATCGAAGAAAGTAGGAAGTACTGGGATAGAGGAACAGAGTTTGGGATGATGGGCTATACTATACCTATCTGACGAGTAGAGATTCGTGTAGCAGAAGATACTCAGACAGAGCTCTGGGGGCCCCAAGCATATGGACAGAGTGACAGGATGCAGAAAGCTGTGAACACTTTGACTGTGTTTTGGAGTGACATTTATACTTGATTTTCTCCCTGAAAGGGTATTATGAGTGGATGCTGTGTTAGATGACGTTTCCCACAGTTAGACAGTGGTAGCTCTGGCTATGTTAATGGCCGGTAATAGCTGAGCCATTAGGGAGATTATCAGACAGGAACAAAAAAAGTGTTCCTGTCCCACAATCTCCACTCCACCCTGCCCCGTCCCTGACCTGCCACAATCACCCTTCCCACCACACTTACCTCCTCTCCCATCGCTCTGGCAGTCCAGGAGTGAACGGAGTTCTAATGGAGCTCCCTTCACTTCCTGGATCGAAATCCCACAGATTCTCGTGAGAGATGCGAGGATGGGAAATTCAAAAATAAAAATAA
The DNA here is from genome assembly GCA_030847615.1 of Gambelia wislizenii. Taxonomy (NCBI): domain Eukaryota; kingdom Metazoa; phylum Chordata; class Lepidosauria; order Squamata; family Crotaphytidae; genus Gambelia; species Gambelia wislizenii. The sequence goes on from JAUMIR010000005.1 coordinate 240,659,720, forward strand.
AAAGAACAGAAAAAACATGACAGCAAGCACAAAAACACACTTTAATGTTAAAGTTTTAAAGTAACCTGGGGAGGGCCATAAAAAGTGTGTCACTTACCTGGATGTCCCGAGCTCACCTGGAAGTGTTCTGGCAGGGACCTCCCATTTACCCTAGGATCTCGCCAGCGAAACGGGGCACCTTGTCGCACACAGGCAAAAACTTGCTGTCATGTGACAAGAACAGAATGGGGGAATCTATTAACGGCTTCTCCCATCAATAAAAAGCAGCACTGTCAGAACAGCAGCAGAACGGATGCATAACAAGGGGGAACAAAGTCATATGTAAAGGGAGCCCTTTTGCAATCTCCTGGCATTCGTGTAATGACACTTTTAACACGTCTGATAATCTCCTAAGACTGATGGGTGTCAGGCAACCTTCTATTCTAGGAGAGATGGGGAGGAAAACCAGTTCTGCATAGCAAAAAGTGTCTGGCCACTTTGATTGAATTAGTGAGTAACTCACTTTCAGGCAAGTCCAGGAGAATTAGCACCTTTCCACCCTAACTACCAGTCCAAGGGATGTGCGGAGAACATACTACGAGCAGCTGATGGAATGCTGGAGAGCAAATGGGAAGAGAGCATGAAGGAGCCAGTCCTGTGGCAGGAAACTGGTACGGGAGGGGTCTCCTAGAGTGAAAGGTCTGGATGACAGTTGGGAGAGGAAGATAATGACAGTTGAGAAGAGAGATGACAGTTGACAGGGAGAGTGGATGATGTGATGGTGATGAGGAGAGTCTGGAATGTGTGTCTGGCTATGAGTGAGGCTGAGCAAATGCATGTGCAGGGAGAATATGTATTAAGAGGAATAGAGGCTAGTCAAAAATAAAGACCAAAGTGGTTCTGGTAGCTTGTTAAAACAATAAACCAATCTTTATGTTTATTATTCATATCCAGTCTCCTCATCAATTTATTTGCCCTTACTGATATGTAATTGGCACTCTAACCCTGTAAACACACACACACACACAGATGCAAGTACTATTCATCTAGCTGTGAAACTGTGGTCTCCACAGTTTATTAGTTTGGTGGCAGCAGTGGGATGTGAAAAACCTCTGCGTCACAAAAGTGGTGGCAGAGAAAGTGACAAGGTGGCCAGGCTGAGTGGTGACGTAAATTCAGCTGGTGAACCTAATCATCACAGTGTGTGTGTGTGTGTATAATTACTACCCAGGTGTGACTTTTTGGAATTTAGAAAGACCACTTTTTAGGTTTTGAGCAAACCTTCGCTCAGTCCCTGTTTCTGGGGAAGTCTGGGTCTACTGCTAACCTTGTGAAGCATCAATAAATAAGCCAATTTATGAAATATAGCCAATTTGATGAATTTTTGGAAGGGTGTGGGTGTCAGGACAGGCAACAGGGAAGAATTTGGTCCTTATCAGTAGGCTCGGGTAAAAGCAAACTGCAGTTTATGCTAGATTGTCTATTCTTCCTCATTAATAACTTTTGCTGTCTTGACCACACTCTGATTTTGCTTGGCCACACATGACCTGGTTTTCATCTGTCAAATGTTGGCGGGTATGTTGGCATTTGAAGCTCAAGTGATTGAGTGGCATTCTTGACCATACCTGGAGACAGCAGGCTAGCTTAGAGTCAACAGGGCTCTCTCTTCCCAAACCCAGCTGCTCACTCCCCACATCTACTGCCTTGTGGTACGACTAGCCTTGCATCCGCCCCTGTTCCAACACCATTTTGCTCACTCTTGTTGCTATAGAAGGCAGGACTCTCATGCTGTTCTATAACAGGTGATAAAGTAAGACAGGTTATGCAAAGAAACAGGGAAAGAGCACAGCTGGAAAGGTTGCAAAAATGATAACCTGCTTCATAGAGGTAACAGATACCCTCCAACATTTCACAGATGAAATCCAGGACATTTGTGGCCAAGCAACATGAGAGCGTGGTCAAGATGACAAAAGGTATTAATGAAGAAGAGTGGACAAGCTTGGGGAGGCTGCAGCAGTTTGCTTTTGCCTGAGTCCACAGAGAAGGGCAAGATTCTGTCCGCTCTCTCATCTCCCTCCACTGAGTTAATTGAGTAATTAACATACTGTGCACTGTGAACTCAGTTTGCAGCAATTGAAATAAGCTGAAGACGAAGGGGAGAAATGGGAAGAAGAGAGAGAAACTGGGACATTTTACAAGCAGCTGAAAAGGATTAATGACAGAGGATTAATTGGGGCAATCCCTGTTAGAATGGGACAGTTGGAGGGAATGGAAACATGTAGACTTAAATCTAACCCCTAGTTCCAGCTACAGTAAACCCATTGACTCAATGAAATCTATGTAAGTGCTGACTTGTTTTTTTAGCAATTGATTCAGTGAGTCTACCCTAGAGGGAACTAGCAATTGGATTTAGGACTTTAAACAGCTTTTGACATAGCATGGTAATATCCCTAGGGGAGGGGAGGAACATACACTACTGTGGCAGAGTGAGGTGAAATCCTCAGGTAGAAGATGCTGAGAGGCAGTAGTGATAGCCCCAAAGTTATTCTTCCTGAGTCCACTGACCATTTCCTTCTCATGGAAGACAAAGCTGTGTGTATGCCTCATAAGTTGTCCAGCACCACCTGAACTGGCCTCTGGGGGGTTGTCTACATGGTGAAAATAACCCTCAGGGAATCCGCTGGGAATACAGCCTGTCTAAATGGGATCCCACATGTATCTACCGTATTCAGAAGTGGGGGGTGGTGGCAAAAACACTGAAGGGAAAGCCTTCATGGCTTTTCCCATAGTTTTTAAAAAACAGTGAGGGGTGTATGCATTCCTGCTCTTTGGGACAAGTGATTAGATATTAATCACTTTCCCATAGGAGAGGAAGCACAAATCTGATTGGCCGGATGAGCACAGGGGTGGGGCTTGCTAACAGGGCAAGTGCCCACTGCCACCATGTTGGATTTTCACCTTAGTGAGTGATGGCTAAGGCAATAAAATCAGTTGGTTTTTTTTTTTTTTTTTGCTTTCCTGTTAAATAAAAAAATCACTCTAGAGTACTTTAGACATCTTTTTTAAAAAGTTTGGTGGTGGCAAATTGAGGCAAGTACAAGCCTCCATCCTGCATGTGAAGCTTATGGAGGGGAAAACACCCTTAAGATAAGTTGTTGCTGCTGCGAAATGCCATTACTGCAAAGCACTCTTTTTTGGGGAGGGCGGGTTGCCTCATGGTTTCAGGTGGAGAGGAGAATATTCTCCCACTGTCACAGTATTGAAGTAAGGGGTCAGGTTAGTCAACTTTTGTACATTGAATGGAATGGAATGTCACTTGGATCAGGCAGCAACATGTCTTGTGCCTATCAAGAAGGTGTTAAATTACAAACTATAGAACCATCATAGTTCCATGATGGAGGTTCAGTATAGCCAATGTGTTTTGGGCCTGCCAGCTGCTTGACAGTTCCTCGTTTTTGCAATTCCAGGCTAGCAACAAAGACGGAGAGGTTTGCTGCTCCTGCAATGGTCCATTAGACATCACTGGTGTGGCATTAGATGTGACGGAGCTTTGTCACTGGTTTTATTGGACTTAACTGCTCCAAATGGATGCGTTCGCCAGAAATGAAGTGGGTGGTGGAAGCAGTGAGGTCAAAAGTGAATTATGTTGTATTGTCAACGGGGATTCATATTTTCACAGCAGTTCCTTGGCCTTGAAACAGTCACATTGTTCAGCAGCTGCGGGTACGGGTGGGGAGGTGGTGTGGGGAGGGGGAAATAGCACATCTTGTGGAAGAACATTGGTTTCCTTGTCAGTCATACTGTTGCTTTTGACTAAGGGGTGGAGCCTCAGCCTCCTTCCATTCCTCTCATTGGCTAGCTGCAGTAGGCCAAAACTTTCTCTCAGGTTTTTATTTTGAGATGCAAGGTAATCTTTGTAAGAATTGCTGCTCTGTGAGTTTCCTAGCAGAGGAGGGGGGTAGATAATCTCTAAGCAGTTAAGAAACAGTACAGGAAAGAATGCAAAAAGGAGAAGGGGAGGAAACAGTTTCTGAATGCTCTGAATTTTGTTTAATAGTTTAATTTGTTTTTAAGTGGGCTACGGACTCATAAACTGGGACATACCTGAAAGTGAGCAACTACAGGAAGGAAGTGAAGTTAAAGGCTATATATCTGTGCTTATAAATGCATGATTTATATCCTTAAAAACAATGAGAACATGATGGGAAGAGGAAAGAAAATCAGGAATGTTGTGTCAGCCTGGTGATTTCTCTACCTGTGACCAAGCAGAAGACCATTATGTGCTTCAGGTACCTACAGTGTGATGGTCAAAAGGATGTGCTAGTCAGTCCTACATAAAAGGTGCAGACACTTCAATGCATTCAATAAGGCTTCCTTAAAGGAGGAAAAAAAAAGAAAGAAGCACTAAGGAAATCTTAGGTGGAGAGAAGGAAACAATTGGTCTGGGACTGGAAGAGTCCATTCGGGAATATCCATTAGGACATCAAGGAATTAACAGCAGGTGGAGCAGGATGACTGTGGTGAGGGAGCTACTCCGGGCCAGAAACCTGCTTCTGGTTATACTAATTCCACTCTTGATGCTTCCTTTGCCACTCTTGTACTCCAGTAGCGTAAGTATTTTGTATTCTCTTCTTTTGGGGGCCATAACTATGGATTGATATGAGCTACGGAAGATTTATTTATTTACTTCACTTTACACATCTACACTGTTAAGTGGTTTCCAATGTGTGTTGGCTAATTGCCCCCACAAGCTGGATACTTGGGATGGAACTTGCAATGTTGTGGCTGTAGTACTGGCATTTAACCACTGTGCCACCAGGACTCCCTTAAATATGATATGATATAAATATAAGATACGGCTAGCTCCCTAAGCCATGTTCCAGAGCAGGGGAAGGGAGAGCCATGGCAGTTTGTACTAAAAATAAAAGGTGTTAGTCTTTAAGGTGTCACGTGAATCTTTGCTGATTCAACTAGGCAAGGCATTCTAGATGAGCAATCAGTAAGGGAAGAAAGCAAGGAAGGTCATCAGGTTTATACAGGTTGAGCCTCCCTTATCCAAAATGATTGGGATCAGAGGTATATTGGATTTTGGAATATTTTGGATTTTGGAATATTTGCATATACATAATATATTGGAGATGTGACCCAAATCTAAACACAAAATCCATTTATGTTTCATATACACCTTATACACATAGCCTGAAGGTAATTTCATACACAACATTGCACACAAAACAAAGTTTGTGGACACAGAACCATCAGAAAGCCAAAGTCTCACTATCTCAGTCACCCATGTGGACAATTTTGGATTTTGGAATATTTTGGAATTTGGAATTCTGGATAAAGGAGACTCAGTCTGTACCAACATTTATTTTTGTATTCTGTGCATCTTTGCCCCAGCTAATCTACAAAAAAGGAAAACAAAACAAAAGGTTGTGAGTCACTAGGAGAACTACCTTGGGATGGGTGGATGGAATGTTAGAACACTCAGTGTAAAAAGATTGGTAGGGAAGTATGTGGAAATAACTAGCAAAGAAAACCTTTCCCTAATAAATTAGAAGGCTTAAATTTCTGGTTCCCATATTTCTGTTCAAACAACTCTTACAAACCATCCCGAAAAAGATCAGTTGGAGTTTGCACACTCTGCTCCCCCAAAAGAAAGCCCTGTCTTATATCCTTGCTGCCCTTTGCTAAGCCGTAGAATTGTGAGCCTAAGCCATTGTTTCTTTGTATAGTGTTCTTGAATATGATGTCTTCATTTCAGTTCTATAGTTTCATTGTCTAAACCTATACAAATAAATAACCAAGGGCTTTGCATCCTGAAATGAGTTCTGATTCAGTTCTCAAGTTCTGAACTCGTACTTCACTGCCACCTGGAGACTATGGCTCACAAGAGACCTTGGCATCATGTCTTCCCCAAAGCTTCGTTTTTGCTTGAGGACTTCAAAATTGTGATTCACTCCCCTTTTTCTTCTCAAATGATATTTTTTTGCTGAAAAAAATGGCATGGAAAGAGTACAGCTGGCTTGGGGCCTTATCATGCATGGGGCTCCTTTGAAAAAAGCAAATCTCTGAGTCAAATACAATTCTAGTCCATATCTTCCTGGACACACACCCAGTAGTGGGGGGTGGGGTGATTATGGGGACCAGAAGCATGCAATCTCACTTCCTTATTTAAGATGTTTATGTACCTCTGTACTGAATGAGAAAAAGGGGGACTTCAAGCATAGATGCTCATTGATTTTGTTCAGTTTGCAGTTATACAGAAACTGTCTCAATTCATACTTCCCAGACTAATACATGATTGGAATGTTGTTATACTTTAGTGTTTACACTTTGCCATGTTTTGCAATACAGTGTCCATGTATATACACACACAAACACACACACACATGCCAAACTGTATCCAAAAATCATGTGAGGCTAAAATGCTTATTAAAAATGACATTTTTGGTACATTTACAAAATTCAGACTGATGTAGAAATGGGATGTAGAGTCCTGTGCCTTTATTAAGCAGGTAGAAATGTGTCTTCAAGCAGATGAAACCCTCATGGCATCTCCAGGCTGAAGAAGCTTCAATGTGTCTTTATAAGAAGCCAGAAGTGTTCTAAGTTGCTTCCAAATCATGTTCCCAGACCTTAAATATTAGTCCTAGTTGCACAGGATTTGGGAAATGTTATTTAGTGGTGAGAAAAATGCACTCTGTGCATGCCCAGAAGCACAGTTTTAAGCTGTGCTGAACCCTGTTCCAGTTAAGTCCAATTTAAAATCTGGGAGTCTTGCTTTGAGCTAATGTAGTTGTCTTCATAGTCTCATGGCCTTTCTGTAATCATCATTATCAAAGAACGTGGGCTGAGCTGTGTTATTGCTTGAAATGAAGAGGAGTCTGGATGAGTTTTGCCCATGTGTACACACACACACACACACACACATTCACATACACACACACACCCCAAAATCATGTGAGGTTAAAATGCTTATTAAAAATGACATGATTTTTGGTGCATTTACAAAATTCACACTGATGTAGAAATGGGATGCGGGACGGGGGAGGCAACATTGCAAAATGGACAAGGAATGGAGATAAGAGAGAAAGCTATCAATCCCTAATAACCAGAAAACCGTTTCAGCCTAAACTGTTGTTTAAAGGCATGGGCACACAACCACTTTTAAAAGGGGGCAACTCTAAAAGTGTAATTCAAATCATGTAGCAAAACCTCCTTGTTCAGAGAGAAAATTAAATATCCTGACCCTAAAGCAGAAATGAGCTGTCTGTCCCTGGGACTTCTGGAGGCCAAAAACATTTCTTAAACACCTGAAATCACTCAGGGATCCACTTCCATTTCTGAAGATTGTTCAGGAAGGGCCTGCCTATTTCAAAGGTGAATTTTTGGTTCTTGGGCTTTTTCCCACTACATAATTACAGCACTGTGAATCCACTTTAATAGCCAGAGTAATATCTTATGGAATCCTAGGCTTCATAGTTTGGTAAGCAAAAGTGCAGCTCTCTGGCTGAGAATTCAAAATTCCCAACTCGAAGCTGAAGATCCTACAATTCCATAGGATGCTGCCATGACAGTTAAAGTGGAATAATAGTGCTCTAATTGTGTAGTGTAAATTGTCCTTGTGTGGCTTCTCAAAGAGCCAGAATACCCTTTCCCCTGTTTTTTGTTTTTTTTTTTTTGCCAAGGAAAGGGCAGTCAGGTAGAGTCCGGGAGGGTTCAGGGCTACAAAAACAGTATGAGTGTGTGTGTGTTGGGGGGGGAGCTCCATGACCCCAGGGCCACACTTCCCCCTGCTCTAAAGCCTGTTAAAACACAGGGGGAAATTCCCAAGGTTTACTTCCACCAAACTCATAAAGGATGAAGCCCAGTAGTTGGGAAAGGTTTAGGCCCTGTGATCACATCTGATGGAATCCTGTTGTAGTTTGCAAGGCACTAGAGGAAATCTTTGGCTAAGAATTCTAAATACACCTACCTAAACTGAATATTGGCCTAAATAACCTAAAGGTACCAGAACTCATCTGATCTTGGAAGCTAAGCAAGGTCAGGTTAGTACTTGTCAGGTGACTTGAAGGCACACGCACGTACACACACGCACACACACACTGCATATCCCAGGATTTCATACAATATTGCCATGGCAGTTAAAATGGAATCATAGTGCTACAGCTGTGGAGGGGCCCTGATCTGGCTGTTAGCTTTGACTAACTCCCAGACTCCTTGAACCTTAAGCCATGCTGGCTGGTGGATTCTGTGAACTGTAGTCCAAGACATACCTTTAACAAACTCTGGCTATGATTGGTAAATTGAACTTCCATGTTAAATTCTATGATTTTATGAAAAGGAGGTTTACCGGTGAATGATAGATACTGAAAATAAGTAAGAAGAAAAGGTTGTGGCATTCACACAGTGCATGTCAGTAGGGATGGGCATGAATTTTTGCAGTTTGCGGATTTATATAATGTTGTTCAGTTTTCAGATTTAGATAATATTGTACTTCTGGAGCATTATGTGAACTAAAACAGTTATTCTTTGAACTTCATACTTCTTGAATTTTGCAATGGAGTTCTGCACTAAAAAAAAAAAAAGAAGATGAAGATGAAGAAGTAGTATACAACAACTCGTACCTGTTAGGGGATGATGTCAAAATGGCACTGATAAATGCATTATATTAGGAAAACTGTTTGCAAAAATGGTATTTATGGAGGAAAATTGCATGTGCCAAAATGCACATATTAGGAGAAACGCAAACAAAAATGAATATGAATTTCTGTGGGAACTTTTATTTAAAACAATGTTCAGGAAAAATGAAACATATCTCAACATTTGGGAAGAATTGAATCTAAGATCGAGGAAATTTTCAAAGCTTCTTAAGATTGAGAAAATTTGAAGGGGGCACTGAAATGGACTGATTTATTCCTCCCTCTTTGTGAACTCCCCAGGCGTATCTGGCTGTCCTGTATTGCATGGACACTGGCTTTGCTCCTCCAAGGCACTTTGTCTGGTAAGGAGTAGAGAACTAGGAAGATTCTGAAGGCACGTGTCTAGGTAAAGCATAACTAGTGTCAATTTGGTAAATGCCCAGGTGAGAAGAATGCTTGGGGATTCTGGGTGTGCTATTTGAGTTATTGCCAGATAGAGAAATTTATAAACATACTAAATATTTGAAATTCACAGTTAAACTTTGATGACTAGGGAGATTTTCACATGGGGCCAAAATGCCCCATTACTGCCCCGCCACCTCCTCTCCCGTTCCTGCCATGGAATAACGTAAATCTTTCACACACTTACCTTAATTCCATGGCAGGAATGGGCTCCCCCTCCCCTAGCTGGCCGGTCATAAATGCAGCTGTCATAAGGCTGCTTTTACGACAGGCCATCTGAAACGTTATCATGTTCTCACATGATCAGGGCCGGGCGCTAAATTTAAAAAATAAAACTCCCCCAAACATAAAATCAGTTCATCGAGCACAAAAACACTCTTTCAATCACAATCAAAACAGGGAAGGTAAAATAAAGGGTGCCACTTACCTGGATGTCCAGATCATACCAGGAAGTGCTTGAAATGGACCTCCCCTCTGCGGTTGTCATTTCGGAACAGGAATGAGGCTCCTGTTCGCACACCCGTGATTGCCTGATAGTGACGGAATGGGAGGTCTGTTCATGATGAAAAATCATGATTACATTGTTCCAGAAGAGTCACAGGAGCAGGATGGATGCAGGACAGAACGGGGTCAACGTTGTCCGAAAGGGAAAACCTTTCCCGACCCTGTTCTGTTCCTGCTACAGGATATATAGCCTGTGTGAAAATCTCCTATCTTCCTCTGTTCTGTATTTGTACCCCTGAGAACTTTCTGGACCCCTCTGGACCACATTTACAAGGTTCCAATTTGGAAACACAAAAGGAATGGCACCTCAAATCAGATGACATCTTGTGGAACAGAAGAAGAAAGCTCTGTTCTGGAATCACATATCCAATAGCCAACTCCTGTTAGACTTGCAAACTTTTATTCATTCATGAAAGTCAAACAGTATAAATTAAGCAGTCTAAGCTAACCCCATTTGAGTCCTCCTTTTTCCTCTGCCAGGATTCCTGCACCTTTATTAAGCAGGTAGAAATTTCCCGGGTGAAGCTCTGTCTCACTGCATCTTCAAGCTGAGGAAGCTTTCAATGTTTCTTTAAAAGAAGTCAGAAGTGTGCTAAGTTCCTTCCAAATCATGTTTCCAGACCTTAAATCTTAGTCCTAGTTGCAGAGCATTTGGGAGATGTTACCTAGGGGTGAGGAAAATGCACTCTGTGCATGCCCAGAAGCATAGGTTTGAGCTATGATAAATCCTTTTCCAGCTAAGTCCAATTTGCAATAGGGAGCCTTGCTTTAAGCAAGCATTTGTCTTTTTAGGACATTTTCAGATGGACCTTACCATGCAAGCAGCCTCCGGAGCAGTAACAAGGCTGCTGTGTGGCAGGGGGTCCTTTTCAGACACCGCCATCCCTCTTCCATGACCATTCATGGCACGTACATGAAGCTTTGGAAGCGGCTGCATCATATTTCAATCACGGAAGTTGCCCGTAATTGAAATATGATGCAGCTGCTTCCAAAGCTTCACATACGTGCCACGAATGGTCACAGAAGAGGGACGGCGGTGTCCAAAAAGGACCCCCTGCCACGCAGCAGCCTCGTTCTGTTTCAGAGGCTGCTTGCGCGGTGAGGGCCGTCTGAAAATGTCCTTAGTCTGTTTCCATTTCTGTGATCATCATGATCAAAGAACGTGGGCTTTGATGCATTATTGCTTGAAATGAAGAGGAGTCTGGATGGGTTTTGCCCATCTGTTCTAGGAATTAGCTTGAAGAACAATCATGCCCTGTAGTAAATATTCCCAAGGAAATCGGCTTTGTTTATTTCACATAGCTTATTTTAATCAAGTCGAGATGCACCTTTTTGATTAATTTGTTTGGAACTTGTTTAATTAATGGTGTCCCCCTGTTTATCAGGGTTGGAGAGAACAAAGGAACAAATAGGCAAATTAGACAGAGTAGAAGTCAGCAAAAACTAATTTCAACCTCATTAAGTGAGTAAACTAAGAGCAAAGCAAAGGAAGATAAATGAGGTTCTTTCCTTTGCACCTCTCGAGTTGACAAGAGCTAAGCAATTACAAGTTACCAACCGGTAGGATAATGAAGATGGAATTAAGGCATAATGAACACACACACACATGCACTAAGTATTAAATTAACAGCCAACAACTAGACAGTTAATTAGATTAGGGACTGGGGAAACAATTTGATTTTTTTTTAAATTCATTTATTCAAATATTCCTCTCCTACCCTGTTTCCAAAGATCCAACCTTCTCATGGCCAGGGACAATCAAAGAAAAGTATATTTAATATATTTCCTAGCTGCCTTTCAAGACCATGGTCTTTCCAAGAGGAGCTTCAGTATAAAATTATAAAGGGGCCATAAATTAACCAATTTTAAACTAAAATAGTTAAAATAAAATACAGTTTCAAATATCCAATAGCAGTAGATGTCATCAAGCCTTTGTATAATATTTACCAAAATGATGATTTTCAGCTTGTGTTACTTTTACTTGTTTTTATTCACAATTCTTATCCATCTATTCATTCATTTGGGAATTTTTTTTTTTAAAAAAAGCAACCCTTCTCAAAACAGGAACTTAATATGTACTTTTCTACATCCTGAAATGAGTATTTACTCAAACACTGTGTATTTAAATGTATATTTTGATATTTTTAAACATCTGAGAACTGTTGCAACATTTGGAGAAAGGTGAAATGCAACTGAGACCTAAGCTTCAGGCCGTGCATTAGCTGGAAAGGTGCAGGCTGGGTCATTTTATGTAGAAATTTGTAAAGACCGTGGCTTGAATTCACAATTGCAATTACAAATGCATAATCTAGACTTACGCATTTGTCAGTGTGCAAAGGGATCTTGTAGCACCTTTGAAACTAACTGAGAGAAAGAAATTGGAGTATAAGCGTTTCTAGACTTAGGCCTTTTCTAGATAGTCTGCTTACCCTGTCTTGGAGCCCTGCAGTCCTAATGATAAAAGGCTTTTGCCCCATTTTGCCCCTGGGCAGTCTTGACAGCCCCCAGAGCAAAGATGGGGGAAAGACAGGGTAAAGCCCGATAAAACCTTTTAGTAAAATACCAAGGGGATAAAGTCTCAGCTGGAAGAAATGGAATGGTCCTGCATGACCACAGGAGCCCATACCAGCATGCCAGTCCATCGCTGCAGCTGCTGTCCATGTTGCTCTCGCCGAAGCCAGGAAAGGGTCCTGCAGCATGTGACCAAGGCTGGCCACATGCAGGGTCTTTGATCATGTGCTGTGAGCCAGCTTCCTGGCTTCAGAGAGAGAGATGCAGACAGGAGCAGTGGAGGCTGCACATACAGGCTGCTATGGCAGTCCGGACTCCTTCTGATTTTGTTCAGGTAACGGGGGAGGAACAGGCCAGATCCAGGGCCAGAATACACTAACAGGGAGCTGGCATAGTCTGGCCTGTGTAGATGAGCCCTTAGTCTACTTCTTCAAATGCATGAGGTAAACTACTGCCTAGGAACAGACCTTATAAGCAGGCTGTATGAATAGTCATAGAAATGCAAAACTTGTGGGTATGGTAATAAGGTGACAAGTTCAGTTTTAACAGTGGCTGTTTTGGCACAAAGACAGGAGGGAAGATGTTGCCTAAGGCCAGGGTGGGTGGGTGACTGTATGAATGGTGGAGAGAGTTATGGAATGTAGTGTGATGATGGCTGGGAATCAGAAAGGAGATGTGATAAACTGGCCAAGAGTGCCCTCATGAGGCTGGCCTGTTAACTGGTGTATATGTGTAGTGTGCTAGGAATCCATAGTCTCTGTTCAACCCACTCTTGATGGACTGGAATTTATGGATATATTTCAATTTAGCTATTTCTCTTTCCAATCTTCCTTGATAGTACCTGGCCCCGAAGGACAGCTGTCCTGAGGTCAGAGATGGAGTACCCAGGAAAAGTGTTCTGCAACACTTGCCAGTGGTTCATAAGGGACCTACAGGCACCAGATCTTGTCTGATCTTGGAAGCTAAGCAGTGTAGGCCCACATTAGTACTTGAATGGGAGACCACCAATTTATATGAGGCGCTATAGAGTATGTTTCAGAGGACAGAACTGGCAGAACCATCTCTGAGTATTCCTTGCCTAGGAAATCCCTATGAAAAATTCATGGGGGGTCACCATAAATCAACAGGCGATTTGAAGACACACACACACAGTGGTTCGTATTCATGGCCCCTATGTATTCAATGGTTAGAATAATACATAAGGAATGTAAAAGTCCCCCAGTCATCATTTATAGGGCAGCTGCTGCTGCATGTAACAGTAGTCTATTCTTTTGTCAATCGGGATTCAGGTGACTGACATTTCCACCCCTATCCTGCAAGCAATCTCAGGTGCAAAGGGAAATTGTGACAGGGATTCCATTTCTGACTGTTACACCAGAGATACAAAATAGGTTTGATATGGATATGTAAAAGTACATTGCTCCACAAAATCTTATTGAGTAAACAAAAAGAAAAACCAGATGCATTTGATTTAAATCTAGGTACATAGTTAGATTTGGTGGAAAAATGGGAGAGGGCCTTCTCAGTGGCTATTCCTAGACTCCTCTGGAACTCCATTCTGAGAGAGGTTAGACTGGCACCTTCCTTACTATCTTTCTGCAACCACATAAAAATCTTTTTATTCCAGCAGACTTTTGAAGGCTGACTGCTCAAGGGGACCAGGTCCTGTAGAACAGTGCTGTACTGTCTCTTTTTTCTTTATTTGTCATTTTAAAGAGTTATGTTTTTAATTGGTTTTAATTTTATGGATAGTTTAATTATAATTTTAACTTTTGTATTTAGTACATTTTTAAGCTATGTCTTTTTAACTGTTATAAAATTCCCGCTTGGCCTTGAAAACCCACTGGGTGACCTTGGGCAAGTCACACATTCTTGGCCTCAGAAAACTTTCTGATAATTTCACCTTAGGGTCCCCATAAATCAGAAACAACTTGAAGGCACACAAGAACAACAAAGCTGCCTTGACTCCCAAGCTGGGGAAAAGGTGGGATGATGATGATGATGACCGCGATGATGATATTGGCCCATTTGTCCAATATATTAATGATGAAAACACTGATACTAGTGTTCCAGATACATACCGGATAGAATGGCAAAAATAAGTGCAATTTGAAGGAAGAGGACTAATTTAGAAAATTAGGACTATTTGAACTGTCCTATCTTATTGTTGTCTCTACTGTTACCATTTTGTACTTATATGATAGTGGGAGGTCTGGACAAGAAGTTATTTTACACCATTCTTTTCTTTTTCTTTTATTTGTTGGAGAATTAATTGCAGAGCAGGAGGGGGATAATAAGGGAAGGGATGTTATGCTTCAAACACAGAATGTGTGGATTTCTCCCAGCTCTCCCACACAGTTCCAACAGTGTGATTGAAACAGAGTTAAAGTCCCCACCATTTCAGGAGTGATATTGTGGCAAAGATTTCCTTGTTTTGGATGTCTGGTACAATACTGAAACAAGTGGGGGGGGAGTACTTACCTTTATAGCCTTAAAGTACAGGCAGTGAAAGTTAAATCTGAAATTGCATCCTGCGATTGATGAGATTCAGCTCAACTTGCTTGACATATTCCTTCTTTCCTCCTTGTATCAAGTCCTTTGTAAAAGCATAAAAATTAAGTTAACCCCTTTTCTGGCTTTCTCTCTTTGGCAAAGATTTATGCCTTTCTTATGATGAACCAGTTAGAAGATGGATGCTGGCATCCTTCCTTCCTTGCTCCCCATCCAACCACATAAATTGAAATTAGAACTGCCTGTGGAAGAACTCTGCTGATCCGTTGTTTCATGTAAGCAGGAATGGGCAGCTCCAAATTTGTGACCCCTCTGGGCTGCACTGACCTATTTCCCCAAAAGTCAAAGGGACTTTCTGGTCACTTCCAGTTTCAAGCTTTGGAGGGGTACAGCCCCTCCCCTAAACCAGTGATTTAACAGAGGACTCTGGAGGAGTCTGAAGATACAATTCTCACAGAACTCTGGAGACAGGACCTTGATAAACTGGGCTGAAATTAATAAAATAAAATTCAACAGAGACAAATGAAAAATCTACATTTAGGCCACAAAAATCAAATGTCCAGGTATAGAATGGGGGACTTGGCTCCACAGTAATACATGTTAAAAGGACCTTGGGATTAGTGTTGATCATAAGTTGAACACAAGCCAGTAGTGTGTGATGCTGCAGCAAAGAAAATGAATGCTATCTTAGCCTGCATTAGCAGAAGCATAGTTTCCAATTCAAGGGAAGTAACAGTCCCACTAGATTCTGTGATGGTCAGGCCTCCTCTGGAATACTGCATTCAGTTCTGGGTACCTCATTTTAAGAAGGATATAGAGAAGTTGGAGTGAGTTTAGAGAAGAGCAACAAGGATGATAAAAGATATGGAGAACAAAATATATGAAGAAAGGTTGAAGGAGCTGGGCTCTTGAGAGAAGAGTGCACCTACCTTCCTTTTTGTGGGAGCCCAGAGCAACCAGATCTTCAAGGTTGCCTTCTTGTTTGGAAAGAATGTAAAGAATGTTCATAATTCCTCATTTCTTACTGGCCCACCCACGCCAAACTGGCACCAGCTGCTTCTCCATGGTCTGAATCACCTCTCCCTCCCTCCCCTCCCCACTGGTAAGCAACAGTAACAGGGTTCCCTCCTGAGGTTTGAGAGCTGCCAGTGGGGGTGCTTTAGAGCCCCACTTGTGATCTGTTATTAGCTGGGGGAATTATTATTAGTTCAAATGGAATGCTGTGGGAGGCAAGTAACTTGAGGACCTTTTCATCCATTTATACCAGTACTAACTGCAGAGAACTCCAGGTTAAAGTGAAATAAATGGTTTTTATTGGAAAATAACACATGCAACACATGCTCACAAGAACCACAGTAGGCTATCGAAGAGTTAAGGCAGAAAGGTTGGATAGAGGAATAGATTTGTGAGGGTGATAGTTAACCAGTCTGAAGAGTAGTGAAGTACTCAGACAGAAGCCTGAGGGTGGCAATGGAAGTCCAATCCAGGAGCGCACTGACAGAGAGACAGTGGCACACCATGCTATTGTTTAGGCAGAGGTATTTATAACCCATTTTGTGCCTTGAAGGTACATTTTGGCTATTACAATGGCTAAATGATTCTCCCACAAGAGGAACAAAGGAGAACGAAACTCCTCTGATTGTCTTGAGATAGCTGGGTGATAGAAATTGATGGATTTATGACAACCTCACATTGTAGGAGAGGAATGGGTTCTGAGGGATATTTCCTGGGAATTTGGGTTGTGTAGGTCACTTGATTGATTGACTGGTGGTGCAGTGGTTAAATGCCAGTACTGCAAGTCACCACATTGCAAGTTCGATTCCAGAGGGCTCCAAGGTTCACTCAGCCTTCCATCCTTTCTTAGGTCGGTAAAATGAGTACCCGGCTTGTGGGGGCAATTAGCTAACACACATTGGAAACTGCTTAATGCAGTGTAGATGTGTAAATTGCTATTGCTTAAAACAATTTGTAAACCACTCTGATAGCCTTGTGGCTGAAGAGCGGGGTATAAATAAAGTAATAAAAATAAAAATAGGGGCCCAAGAAGGGATTAGCACATACCTCCATAATAGGCTTGTTTATTAAAGGTTTCCACTTAATCCTGAAAATGTGTGTGTTTGCTGAAAATATTTCTCAGATACTGTCTCAGGTCCTTGTGACCTCCATCTGACCTCATTTTGGATCACCCCAATCTAGCTGACCCCTTGAAGTGTCCACTATTGCCAATTATGAGATATTATAGGGAGGGGTAGTAGGGCATGGTAATGCCAGGTGGTGGGAGGATGGAGAGCTGCACCTGCAAAACTATGTGCAGATGCAAAATCTCAGCCATTATTTGTTTGGCAAAGATGCCTGTTGACAACCTACATGGTCACGTGCAGCCCCAGGGTTCACCATGTCACTGCAATAACACCACCACCACCCTGCAAAGCCATTCCAAGGCAAAAGATGTCCATCTAGCTATGGGAATGTAGTTAGACTTCTCAATGGAATGGTTGTTGGGATGGCCATCACAGTGACACAGTAAGTTGCAGGGGGACTTTGGTCATTGCAGAGGAAGGAATCGAATACCCATCTTCATATTGATCAAAAATTAAAAATGATTTCATATTTTTAAAGTATGACTATTTTAATATGGCAGCTTATTTTATTGTGTTTTAACATTTTTTACTGTTGCTATGTGCCTTCAAGTCATTTCTGACTCATGGCGACCCTAACGTGAACCTATCATGGGGTTTTCTTGGCAAAATTTGTTCAGAAGTTTGCTTTTGTCTTCCTCTGAGGCTGAGAGAGTGTGACTTCCCAAAGTCACCCAGTGGATTTCCATGGCTGAGTGGTGATTCAAAGCCTGGTCAGTGCCCCAGTCCAACACTCAAACCACTAAACCAAGCTGGCTCCATTTTTTTTTTTTTACTACTACATTTTAATTTGCAGTCATAGCCATGTTATTCTGGAATATCGGTATGCAGAAGGATCTTTTAGCATCTTTGAGACTGAGAGAAAGAAGCTCTAGTATGAGCTTTCATAGACCTAGTCTGCTTCCTAGGCACTAGTTCACTCCATGTATCTGAGGAAGTAGACTAAGGACTTTATCAGATCAGTGTCCCAAAATGGTGTAATCCTGTGAATGTGGATAGCGGAAACATTGTGGCATTATAACACATGCGTCACTGTAATCATGTGAAAGAACCACCGCAGAATCATCACATGACGACCACTAGCGCTTTAAGAACTGGAGTTTATTTCTGGAATTTGGTAAAGGCAAGATTTTGGCGGTTCTCATGAGAAGACGTGAGCATGCTTAAAAGTAAAAAAAAAAAAAAACCTCAATTTTAAAAGTAAATGAACACACAAGCACTGAAACAAACCTAAAAACTTGCCAGCAAAATGGGGCAGTGCATAAAAAAAGCATCCTGTGTTTCGTTTTTACGTTCTCACCTGCAAGTTTTCTGGCTGAGGACTGCCCATTCACACTGTAATCTCACAATTACAATGGGACATGGTTTTGCATGCTTTCAATTCCACAAAAAAAGTGATATTGATGATCTATTGCTGGGTTAACCTGTGAATTAAAAGCAATGGGTTTTTTGCAGCTAGGGAACAGGATAACCATGATGTCATGCAGTAGCAGGGTCCATTCATGCTACCCTGATATCATTATCCCACTATTTTTGCTGCATCTGATAAAGTCCTAAGTCTATGAAAGCTCATCCTACAGCTTCTTTCTCTCAGTCCCAAAGGTGCTACAAGATCCTTTTTGCATTTTAATTCATGTACCTTTAAAAAAAAAAAAAATCATATGTGAGCCACTTTGGTCCCATTCAGAAGAAAGGCGGGATATAAAATAAATATGGAAGTAGGTAATGCATTCAGCAGAAATGTGGGGTATAAATTAAACCAATCAATTAATAAGATGGAATTACTCTTGTGTGTGGTTGCTGGCTACTGTTTCCTACCAATGGTAAGCAGCAAGTCAAAACCAAAGATGGATGCCCATTATTCTGGTTCCCAAGCACTGAGACAGAGGGAGCTTTATACTGAGCTCAAGGCCTATTTCCTGTTCCCCTTCTTGACCATAAGAAACCCAACTTCTTATGCTGGTATCTTCTCAACATATGACCAGAACAGAACCTCAGGTGTGGTGTTCCTTGTTCTCCTCCCAGAAGATCCCAAAATGCCTGTAAAAATGACTAATCTAATCAATCCTTTTGTGTTTCGTGTGAACAACAGGTGGGCAGACAATAACATTACGTAACTAGATAAAACCTCTCCACTCTTTTCTTAGTCTTGGCTATCATAAAATCAAGTCAAGTGAAATGGAAAAAGATTAGCACAGTGCCGGCTCAAGACAAGCTGGCTTTTGAGCACTTGATCATTAAATAGTCTAGTCATTCAACAGCCCTGTTACTTGATCATTAAATAGCCCAACAGAAGCTGATTAATTTTTAGCTGGGATTAATTTAAAAAAAAAACACCCTCTGCTATTGTGAATTATTTGCTCTCTAACTGCTTGCCAGTCAAGTCATCAGATATTAGTCATCATGGCTACATGGAGCCTTTTTGTTCAAATGGGGTATTCTGCTGAATATGAGCTTCTAGGGAGCAACAATCAGAGACCAGCGTTTGAAACGCTATACAGTCATGGAAAGCCACTAGGTGACCTTGGACAGGTCACCTGCTCTCTCAGCCTCAGGGAAATGCAATGGCAAACTGCCTCTGAATAAATCTCACCAAGAAGCCACTAGGATAGCGTCACTATAAGTTGGAGTTGACTTGAATGCCCATAACAACCACAAATGTGCCTTCGTGCCCAGTTCAGTCCTGTGTGTCGCAGCATGCTGGCCTAGAAGAATAGAGGTGGAACTCTGTTGTTGTTGTTAACTTTATTCATATCCCACCTTTCCCCAAGATTGGGGAGAGTATCAGATACTTCAAAAAGCCCATCAGGAGCACACAAGGATAACATCACTGTACCAGGAACTGGTCTCAGTTTTGCATGATGTCATCAACCTTGCGTGTTGCCTCCATGCAAACTCTGTGCTGCAGTGGAGAATAAGCCATTGCTTTTCACTGATGGAAGTTTCTGCCTGTGAAAAGCAATGGTTTATTTTCTGCTGCAGCACAGAGTCTGCATGGAGGCACCACACGAGGATGACAACATGTGCAAAACCGTGCGGTACGGTGATGTCATCATTGTGGGCTTTTTGCCGGCTTTTTGCCTGTGTCTGACAATCTCCTAAGTCTCTGGAATATTTTCTTTATGTCTCTCTAGAGTCAGAATGTTTTCATCTTTGGTTTTTATTTTATCTTATTATTTAATCTGAACATTTATAAATTATAAATTATAGCTGATTTTCTGTTAAAATATTTAGTGCTTGTATAAGGAAGATGTATACATCTAAACATCTCTTTTAAATTCTTCTTTAAAAGTTCATTTTAAAATTTCAATGGGTTTCCATGACTGAGTGGGGTTTCAAAGCCTGGTCTTTTATTTTTGCTCTTATTGTTGCATTTGAACAATGAGCCCGTTAGAGCTCTTAGATCATCTGGAGAGGCCCTACTCTCTGTCTCAGGCTCCTTTGGTGGGAACAGGTAGTGAGCCTTCTCAGTGGCTACTCCAAGACTTAGGGACTCCCATCCTTAGAGAGGCCAGGATGGGCCTGTCTCTGCTCTCCTTTCACCAACAAGAAAAAACATTCTTGTGCATTCAGGCATTTACAATCTGTTGGGGGTTGGGCTTGTAAATGTGCGATTTGGATTTTAAGTTCCATATATAGTTTTATCACAATCACATTTTAATATTTTAAATGTTTTTAATGTTTTTAACTCTTTAAAATGTTTATTTTTTTAATTTCATATTTATACTTTTAATGTTGTGTATTGTTTTAATTGCATTGTTTTAAATTCACTGTTAGCTGCCTTGAGTCCTTATATTGGGAGAAAGGTGGGATATAAATAAAATCATCATTATCATCATCATCATCATCATCATCGATTAATGTTGTCTGAAGTCTTCTGTTGGCTCCTTGTTAATGCAACCTCAAACCATTACTCAAGATATTTTTATGCATATCCATGGGACCACTTTTAGTTTGAGCTAGATTAAGGTGTCTATCCCAGGTGATAGATGGGGGGGGGGCAACAGCAGTCCTAGAATCAAAGAATTGGAAGAGACCACGAGGGCCATCCAGCCCAACCCTATTTTGCCATACAGGAAAAATCACTCCTGACAGATGGCCATCCAGCCTCTGTTTAAAAACCTCCAAAGAAGGAGACTCCACCACACTCTGAGGCAGTGTGTTCCACTGGTAAACAGCTCTTACCATCATAAGTTCTTCCTAATGTTTAGGTGGAATCGCTTTTCCTGTAATTTGAGCCCATTGCTCTGTTTCCTAGTCTCTGGAGCAGCAAAAAACCAAGCTTGCTCCTTCTTCAATATGGCATCCTTTCAAGCTATCATGTCACCTCTTAACCATTTCTTCTGCAGGCTAAACATACCCAGCTCCCTAAGCTGCTTCTCATATGGCATGGTTTCCAGACCTTTCACCATTTGGATCGTCCTCCTCTGGACATGTTGTCAATATCCTTCTTGAATTGTGGTGCCCAGAACTGGACACAGTATTCCAGGTGAGGTCTGACCAAAGCAGAACAGAGTGGGACTA
Source organism: Gambelia wislizenii (assembly GCA_030847615.1). Classification (NCBI taxonomy): domain Eukaryota; kingdom Metazoa; phylum Chordata; class Lepidosauria; order Squamata; family Crotaphytidae; genus Gambelia; species Gambelia wislizenii. The sequence goes on from JAUMIR010000005.1 coordinate 240,680,994, forward strand.
TTACTTCCTTCGACCTAGATACTATACTCCTATTGATGCCTTTGCCTGTTTTTTCTGCCCTCCCCTCCAATTGCCTGCTGCTGGAAGACAAAACTGTGTATACAACATAGCCTTGTACAAGCTACCTTGTGTCCCAGTTTTGTGGAAAGGCAGGTATAAATGCAAGTATAAATAAATAGCATTTCCTGAACTCCCTAACCTAATCGACTGCTAGGGTTGAGAACTGAGGATTGTCTCAGGCCCTGAGGTTTCCAGGCCAATTCCTGAGACCCAGGAATGACCCCTGGTGACATCATTAAGTTATGCATTAAGTACCAGATATAGTTGCTCACTGCTTTTCATTCACATTCATACACAAAGAAAAGGGATAGATTGGAGGGAGAATGAACTTATTTTCCGATTTGGAAATTAAGACATAAATCTTAGCTAAAGGGGCTGTTCCCAGATCAAAGTGAATGAGGGGATTATTCCTTCTCACTTACTTAGGGAGATGGGATAGGGGACATTTAATATAGCCTACTTGCTTCTAGCCAGAAGGTGATGTAGAGCAGAGCAGAAGATAAGACTTGGTGACAAAACAACCGGCAATTGGAGGAAGCCAACTAAGTAAATACAGAGACATCTCTGGAGAGTTTTTGCCAGTTGAAGCAACAAATTAGTTAAGCCTTGCAAAGTGGAGCAAGCTGCTGCTCAACTAGCTGAGCTGGACATTTGCACTCAGCCCTTTCCTCTTGCCTGAAAGTAAGCCAACTAAAACTGGAGAATTTGCACGTTCATCTCCTGCCTGGAGATGGCTCATGGACACTGGAGACTCCGGACAGACCCTGAGAGCTGGCAACCCTATCCACTTCCTTGAGGTGTGGTGCAGGATGTAAGCCCATCATCAGTACTGGATTCAACAGACAGCTTCTGTACTGGGGAACAGACATCATCTTCTGTACCTCAGAAAGCAAAATGTATTGGGCTGGTCTTGCATATCCATCAATGCAGTTCCTTTCTTCTCTTCCTGTCAATTATGACAAGAAAAATCCAGGAGGACTACAGGCTACAGATGGGTGGCACCTCTTGAATATTGGGAAGAATGTATTTGGCAGTAGCATGGCAAGTCTGATCAAGAGGGCTTTAAACTAAATCGTTGGAGGGGTGGAGATGAAAGCTCAAACATCAGTGCAAAAGCAAGCTCTAAATAAGCTCTAGAGGAGAATCTGAGGGATAGAATGCAACCAATAATAATAATAATAATAATAATAATATAACAACAAGCCAATAGCAAATTAACAGATGAGAATAAACAAGGCTTCAAATGTCTATATGCCAATGCACAGAATCTGGGAAACAAGCAAGATGAGCTTGAAATTCTAGTGCAGGAGGGTAAATAAAAAAATATGACTTTATAGGCATAACAGAGACCTGGTGGGATGGCTGGAATATTATAACTGGAATATTATAATTGAAGGGTGTAACCTATTCAAAAAGAATAGTTGTGGCAGAAAAGGAGGGGAATAGCATTATATGTCAAAGACAAATCCACTTGTACAGAAATTCATGAGAGTGATCAGAATAGACAAGTAAAGAGCATTTTGGTAAACATAAATGGAGAGGGAAAAATAAATGCAACATTGCAGTAGGAGTTCACTACAGGCCACCAAACCAAGGAGAAGTGGTGGGCGATGCTTTTCAAAAACAAATCTCAGAAATCTCAAAGATGCAAGGATTAGTAGTTAGGGAGGGAATTCAATTACCCTGATATCCACTGAGAGACTAACTCTGCAAAGCATAGGCTCTCCAACAAATTCCTGCTGTACTTTGCAGGTAATTTCCTATTTCAAAAGAAGAGGAAGAAACAAGGGGATTAGCAATCCTGGACTTGATCCTAACCAATAGGAAGGAGTTGATCACTGGAATCAAAGTAGTCGGTACTTTAGGAGAAAGTGACCATGTAATACTAGAATCCACAATTGTGGGACATGGCAAAGAAGAGTATAATCAAACACAAATCTTGGATTTCAGGAAAGCCGATTTTAACAAGTTCAAGGAAATTCTGGGTGGAATCCCATGACTAGACATGCTAAAGGAAAAAGACACCCAGCAAGGGTGGAAATTCTTGAAGTTTCAAAAAAAGCACAATCACAAACAATCCCATAGACTAAGAATTAAAATGGGAAATATCTGAAAAAGCCAATGTGGCTGCACAGAAAACTCAAGGAGGAAGTGAAAAAAAAAAGAAAGTGGAAGGAAGGAGGACTCACCAAGGAAGAGTATAGATGTGTAGCTGAAGCTTGTAGGAATAGCTAAAGTTCTGAATGAACTGAGACTGGCTAGGCAAGCAAGGAGTAACACCCCCCCCCCCGATACATTCGAAACAAGGAGATGACCAAAGAAATAGTAGGGCGGCTATTCAGTAACAGATCACAATGATAAGGCAGAACTACTCAATATTTGTTTTGCTTAAATTTTCTCTCAAATCAAGACCTGTGTGCATCCATGCAGCAGCAGAGACTTTGGTACAGAATCCAGGTTGCAAAACAATATTGATAAACAGTTATACAGGAATCACCTAGTTAACCTAAATTAGTTCATATCTACAGTTAACTGAAGGAACTTGCTGATGTACTCTGAAGCCCTTGCCATCATTTTTGAGAAATATTGGAGAATAAGTGAAGTGCCAAAGGACTGGAGAAGGACAAACACTGTCCCTCTCTTCAAAAAAAGCAGATCAAGGAAACTATAGACCAGTCAGCTTAGCCTTAATACCAGGAAAAATATTAGGAGTCTGTCTGAAAGTATCTTGGTGGCAATGCAGTGATCAGTAGGAGCCAGCATGGGGTTTTCAAAAACAAATCCTGTCAAACTAATCTTATATCTTTTTTAAAATCAGATCACTGGTAGTAGATGGTGGGAATGCTGTGGATGTCATTTATCTGGGTTTCACTAAAGTATTTGATAAGGTCCCCCATAATAGGTTTTTTGTGGGGGGTTTCCGGGCTGTGAGGCCATGTTCTAGAAGAGTTTATTTCTAATGTTTTGCTTGCATCTGCATCTTTCTCTGAAGATGCGAGCCACAGATGAGGGTGAAACATCAGGAATAAACTCTTCTAGAACACAGCCTCACAGTCCAGAAACACCCACCCACCCACACAAAACCTATGGATGCCACCCATAGGCTGCCTTCGACTTCATGCCCCCTATAATATTTTGATTAGCAAACTGATTAAATATGGAATAGATGGGAACCCTGTCAGATGGATATATAACTATTGGAAAACCATGTTCAAAGAGTCATCATCAGTAGTTGCACTCCAAACTGGAAGGAGGTCTTGAGTGGAGTTCCTCAGGGTTCTGCCCTAGGGCCATTACTCTTCAATCTTTTTATCAATAACTTAGAGTATGGGGTGGAGGGAATCCTTATCAGATTTTCAGATGACACAAACCTGGGAGGGGTGGCTAACACATTGGAAGACAGGAACAGAATTCAAAAGGATCTAGATAAACAAGAAAATTGGGCAGAAATTAATAATGAAATTCAGTCCAGACACTAATAGAAGCATCGTTTCCGGGTCGAGGGAAGAAATAGTCTCACTTTATCCTGCACTGGTCTGGCCATATCTGGAGTACTGCATTCAGTTCTGGGTGCCTCATTCTAAGAAGGATGTAGACAAGTTGGAGCAGTTACAGAGAAGGGAAACGAAGATGATAAGAGATGTGGAGAACTTAGCAAATGAGGAAAGGTTGAAGGAGCTGGGCATGTTCAGCTCGGTGAACTGAGGGGTAAAATGATTGCACTCTTACCTCAAGGGCTGTCACAGAGAGGACGGAGGGGCCTGTTCTCTGCTGCCCCAGAGTGAAGGACCAGGTCTAATGGTATGAAATTATAGTAGAGTAGATTTCAGTTGAATATTAGAAGGACCTTCTTGGCAGTAAGAGTGGTTTGGCAATGGGACCAGTTGCCTAGAGACATCCAAAAGTGGGCCTCCTTTTGGATGTCTTCAAAAAGAGGCTGGACAGTTACCTGCTAGGAGTGCTTTAGCTGAAGATACTACATTGAGTAAGGGGTTGGACTTACTGGCCCATAGGGCACCTTCCAATTCTATGATTCTATGAAAAGGATTAACATTTTGTGACCCTGCATAACTTTTTTAAAAATTTTATTAAAGTGATTATTTTGTTTCTTGGTATGGATTCCATTTTATGGATGTTATATATTTTTTCTTAGAAAGATCAACAATTACACATTTAAGCTTCTTTATGAACTTTCAGGCAATTATGGACTTTCAGACAATTATGAACTTCCAGGCAATTTCTGGATCTGATAGTGTGCTCATTTTTGATCTGCTGATAAGCTCTAGCTCCTCATCATTTGTCACCTCTGTTTGATTCAGATGGCCAATCTGAAAAAGTCAGTTTAGGTACAAATATCTCCTCTGCATCTTCTGTAGAAAAGATAATAGATAAAAATAATTCATTCAGTTTTTCCCTGTCATCTTATAGCACACCTTTCACTCTCTTGCCATATAATGTATCAGCTGCCTCCCTTTCTACCTTCTAATAAATTTGAATAAATTATTGTTGTTGATCTGAATGCTTCTGTTTAATTGTTTAGAATAGAGGTGGTTCCTCTGGAGCGCCAGAGAAGCATGATTACAGCCACTGATTTTGGCAGCTGGAAGTGATGACATGTTACTTCTGGTTGTCTCTTGGATTGTTTTGGGGGTGAACTGGCTATTTCAGAGTGGAGAGCCTCCTGAATAAGCATGCTGTAGCCTCTGCAAAGTGTTTTTTTAAACACTGAAAAATGTTTGTTTGTTTTTTTACTGAAAAATATTTTTGGCCAATTTTTAGGGGGTGCAACAGCCTTGGGGAGGGTTACTGAGTGTCAATGGGCTGCATTGACACCCCGAAAGGCTCACATGGGGCCTGTGGACCCCCACATACACTACTTTCCCAAAAGGCCTCATGTGACCTATGGGCTGCATGATTCCTATTCCTGATTTAGAAAAGTGTTTATATATCCATTTTATACCAATAAAAACCTAAAAGTATTTTACGTTGTTCAAGGTAGCTATTGAACAAAGTTGTTTACCTTCTCAAAATTCCATCCCCCAGCCACCCACCTCTGTTTGCTTTAATATTAACTTATGTTAGTATGGCCAGACTTTGGGTTCCTTCCCTTCCCCCAAAACGTCAGACCTTCACCTTACCCCTCACCTCAGTACGATGACAAAGTGCTTTGGAAACTCTTCCAAGTTCCAAGACTTTGCTCGTGATCCTGCTGCACAGTTGGAGAGTACTATTTGGAAAATAAGCAAAACAGCCAGCTGTATGCAAGGGTCTAGCCATGCATTTTGGTCAGTCATGTCCAGCATAAATATTGAGTCACGCAACCCAATCACCAACTCTTCACAGCAACTTCTGAAAACAAAGGGATACATGTTTGTAATGAATTAATGTCTATTTCCTGCTGTGTGTTTTGTGAATAATCTTCATCAGAGCTTTAAACATCAAAAGAAGATATGAAGAATTTGAACTATTATTATATATATATAGGAAATGTAAATTCTGTGGATAGTGATTAAAGTGGCTCTCCAGATGTTATTGGACAATAGATTTGTCCTTTGGCTTTGCTGGTTCAAGTGGATGGGAGTTGCAATTCAACACCATCTGATGAGCCGCTTCTGAAATCTTGTCTTAGTGCACTCCTTAACAAAGACTCAGATGATTATAAACCAAATGGCAATTGTTTAGAAGACTCAACGCCTGGAAAAGTTACTGGAAAAGTTGAACATGAGCCAACAGTGTGATGCGGCAGCTAAAAAGGCCAATGCAATTTTGGGCTGTATTAATAAAAGTATAGTGTCTAGATCAAGGGAAGTAATAGTGCCACTCTATTCTGCCTTGGTCAGACCTCACTTAGAATACTGTGTCCAGTTCTGGGCACCACAATTCAGAAAGGACATTGACAAATTGGAGCGTGTCCAGAGAAGGGCAACTAAAATGGTGAAAGGTCTGGAAACAATGCCTTATGAGGAGAGACTTAGGGAGCTGGGTATGTTTAGCCTGGAAAAAAGACGGTTTAGAGGCGATATGATAGCCCTGTTTAAGTATTTGAAGGGATGTCACGCTGAGGATGGAGCAGGCTTGTTTTCTGCTGCTCCAGAGACTGGAACACGGAGCAATGGGTGCAAGCTCCAGGAACAGAGATTCCACCTCAACATGAGGAGGAACTTTTTGACAGTAAGAGCTGTTTGGCAGTGGAACACACTCCCTCGGAGCGTGGTGGGGTCTCCTTCCTTGGAGGTCTTTAAACAGAGGCTGGATGGCCATCTGTCGGGGATGCTTTGATTGTGATTTCCTGCATGGCAGGGGGTTGGACTTGATGGCCCTTGTGGTCTCTTCCAACTCTGCAATTCTATGATTCTATGATTCTATGATTCTACTTTGGACTGGACTTCCAAGAATCCCTCATCAAGCATAGCCAGTGTCCATGGCTGGCTGGTGAATTCTGAGAGTTATAGTAACTTTTCCAAGTTCTGAGAAGGTTACCATATGATGTTTATCTCCAGAAACAGTGGCAGCTGGTGGCTCCCATACCAGTGGGACAGTAAGTTTGTTCTGGACTTCAGTCCTAACTTTGATAGAGCAGACTGTCTGGGTAGAAATCCTCAGGTTCAATTCCAAGCATCTCCTCTTAAGTCCTATATTATTTCCCCATCTTTTATTTATTTACTACACCTTTCCACCAAATGGTATTCAAAGTGGCTAATAGCAGAAGGATGTACAGTAGAAACCCTGTATCTGCAGGGAATTGGTTCTCCTCCCCCCCCCCGTGGATACCAAAACCCGTGGATAACAGCAAATGCCATTGAAAATAATGGGACTTCCTGTTTAAAATACCATAAAGTTGCCTTGGAGGACCTAGAAAACGTCTAGAGAGGATGCCTTTCTAGGCATTTTCTAGGAAGACTCTATGATAGGTGTGCTGTTTTGTGTCCCATAGATAACTGAATCAGTGGATACTGAATCAGTGGATACAGGGGAACCAAAAGATATATTAAAATAAACAGGCATGTAAAAACAGCAATTAAATCAATTCAAACAGCTAATTGAACAAATCACAATAAATTTACAGCAGTCACAAGAGCAGAAAGAGAAAGAGCTTGAAGAGTTCATGCAGCTGCCAGTCAGAGCACATAATACTGGGCCAATATACCAATGGATTGACCCATCAAAGGGCAGTTCCATCAGTTCCACAAAAGCCCATTGCATCTTATCTGACTCTCAGATGACTGACTTCTCCATTGCCTTGGGGACAATGGGGCACCCTTTGTGTTCATGATTATGTGTGCACATATATCAAAGCCTCACAGAGATTTGGCTCAAAGCCACCAGTTCTGACTGCTTCCTTTTCCTTCTCTGGAAACTTGAGAAAGATTCTCTGTTTCTTAGTACAGTCAGATCCCCAAGTGAAGCAATACAGTATAATGGACCCTCTGCTGGAAAGCTTACAATATGAACCAAAGTTACATAATGGTTTAAGTACCAAACCAGAGTTACAAGTGGGAGGATTATACTACTGTAAGAGCTGCTGTGAGCCTGTTTAAAGCTGTAGAGCAACTTGAAACTGCTTTTTCATCTGAACCATTGATGCCAACTTCTGAAGAGCTGTAGAAGCCAACTTCTCCCCAGTAAGCTGATTGAATTAACGCTAGATTCCCCTTTTCCTACGTAGTGGCATCAGCCATGAAAAATTTACCAGGAATAAATTTGCTAGCTTAGGTTGAAGAACTAGTAGGAATCCCCCCCCCCAGCAATGAATGAGCAAGGTTACAAAAGTGCTCAGAGAGACATGGAGGTAGAGCTTGGAAAAATTCCTTTTGGGGGCTACAACTCCCAGAATTCCCTAGGCAGCATGGCCACTGACTATCCCACCTGTGGGATTCTGGGGACTGTAGTCAACGAAAAGAAAATTTCCCAAGATCTGTATCTGGCATGGCTGAAATAAGAGGATACCTATTTTACAAAAAGAGAAGCATGTCCCAGACCAGAAGCTCTCTCTACCCGCAACAAGAAAATGACAAATGAGAAGACAACCACATGCCATACTGGGGTCTGAATTTATCTTGCAGACTACTACTTGACTGTGTCTCTTCTAAAACAAATATTCTCTTTGGGCCCATCTACATGAGGGGGGGAATCCAAAATACTTCATAGTATTGACATCACGCAGCAGCAGCAACGGTTTTTCTGGCCTTGGAAGCCCCCATAAGCCTCGCATTGCTGATGGCCACTGCAAGTGATTTACTCGCGTTAGTTCTTCACTGCTGCCAAGTTGCTGTTGTTGTTTTTTAAAAAATCATCCCAAGGTGCTCTGGGGCAATAGAGCAATTCTCCAATTTTATAAGAAAGCAAAACAGAAAATATTGATACTTTTTATGCCTTAGCGAGCGATCACTAAGGCGAAAACCCAATGTGGTTGTTGCGGGCGCTTGCTCTACTAGCAAACCCCACCTCCGCTCTCACCTGACCAATCAGCTTAGTGCTTCCCTTTGAGTTTTTAATTGTTCTATAGTCCAAACGAGCAAAAATGTGCACCCGCTTCATGGTTTGTGAAAAAGTACGGGAAAATCTGAGAAGCCTTTTACCCCATTGTTTTGCCATTTGGGACCCCTCCTTCCAAATAGTGTAGATTGTTGCTGGATCCTGTTTAGACAGGTAGGATTCCCAGCGAATTCCATGAGGGGTATTTTCACTGTTTAGACAGGCCTTTTAGGTTTGTTGGCATTTGCTGAGTTTGTTAAAATTAGAGCTACATGTCCATAATACAACTTGACTTAATAGCTTGACTACAGAGGCCTACAGTTTCTGGCAAACCCGATTGCCCTAACCCAGGTTCACTGTACACCTTCTTCTTGGAATAATCTGATATCCTAAGAATGCTTGCGTGGGTAAACTTATTATGTGGGGAAGATTCCTTGACCGTCAGGGTCTATCTTTGTATTATTCTTTAATGAGTGACTTTGTTCATCAAACATTTTTGTTTTAATATCTCATCTTTATATCCTGTTTCTGGTTTACACTTTCTCAAGGCAGGCCAGACATTAAGCAGTTTGCTGCTTGAGGTAGAGCAGGAAATGCTACCCACAATGTCAAGGTGCATAATATCAATATCCAGAAAATTTATTTTGGCCCGTGAGACAGAAAATCCCACAAGAATCTCTCATCCCTAGGAATAAATATAAAATTATCACACTCCACTGTTATAGTGCTATTATTCCACTTTAACTGCTCTGGCTGCCTCCTGTGGAATACTGGGATTTGCAGTTTAGAGAGGGTCATTTTTAGAACTTTCAGGCAGAAAAAGCTCTTAGGTCTCAGTAAACTGCAAACGCCAGAATTCCACAGGAGGCAGCCATAGCAGTTAAACTGGAATAATAGCACTATAACTGTGTAGTGTGATTAAAAAAATTAGGAACTTGCTGCTATTTTCTGACACCCAAAATCTAAAGCCTGAGGCAGCCACTTCACCCTAACAAATGGTAGGGCTGGGCCTGACTCAGGGGAAACTATTTTTCAATGGCTTGGAAAATACCTTACCTTTCAACATGGTTTTTGATCCATTCAGTGACAATATGAATAATGCAAAACTGTTGTAGTTAGGATGCCTCATAGGAAAGAGGATTATGTAAAAAATCTATTACTGTGGCTTGAGTGCATTACTGAAAGTAAAACAGAAAGGGAGGTGTATAGGTGCATAGGGAAGAGCTCTGTTCAGTTTCAAGACAAGCCATCACTAAAACATAGACTATGAAGCCAGTTTGTTTAACTCAAAACTTGGAAAAAATATTTTTATAGACTACAGTTTCCAGAACCCTACCCAAGGATTTTCCATCCTTTGGACTAATTGAAGTTTGTTCTATGATCATCTCTTGGGAATTTTATTTTTAAAAGGAACTAATTACTTGACTCATAACTCTGAACCCCTAGCAGGTATACTCTTGAGAGTTAGTGCAGTCCATGGAGGGAATTCACTGGTGCACTGCACACTGCAGTTACTGTTCCTATTTTGCTATTGGAAAACCCAGGAAAATGCTGCTTGGTTCCATCAAATGGCCAATTCTGTTATTGCAAATGGAATTACAAAGTCCTTCCCAGCTGCAGCACTAGGCAGCCTTCCATATGACTTTTGTGCCTTCTGTCCCATTGCTCAGACTGAAACAGTAAACACACACAGCAACAAGACAACTTCCATCCCAATGAAAAGTAGTGAATTACAGTCATGGTCACAACAACAAAACAGGTAGTTACTGCAAAGAAGTAACTAGTCACCAAAGTAAATGGTTAGAAAAAACAAGTTACTACCTAGTTCTGTGATCTTTTGCATGTGTGTGTGAATAATGATAATCTAGGATCTATGAAAGTGAAAGCTAAATGCAGCAAAAGGCCTTCTTCTGACTGTGCAGAAGAAGGAGAGATTGGAGAATGTGTAAGCCTAAGGCATTCATTGGCCTCATTCCAGCAGCTGCGTGTAGTGCTAAATCATAGTTTATGTGCAAATATGGACAGAGAGTCACAAGAACTATAATCTACTGTTTGCATCCCTTCAAAGTATGTATATTTATTTGTTTAGTATCTATGTTTATATACTGCCATTCTATGAATGAGGTAATGTAGTTCACAGCTTAAAATTATATACAACTTAATAGACATGATGAAAAGGGGGAAACAGAAGGGAGGGAGAAAAAGTCAAAGCAGGTAGCATGACATTGCACAAAATAATTTGGGTTGCCAATGGGAGCTTATTGTACATTGAAAACATTGACCTGCAGAAGTACGCATTGATATACAAGTGCACAAATCAAATAAGATCTCATGGCAATTGTATAAAATCATTTTAGTTGGTAATGGGAGCTTATTGTACCTTGAAAACATTGGCTAGTACAGAGGCCATCTTCAACTTTGGAGATACCTCCATGGTACTTCCTATGAGCACTGGCAACAGAGGGCCAACTCCACTGAAGAGGCAGGCTGTATGAATAACACTGAACTACTCCTTCCTTTCCCCTTTAGGAAGCATCATGTGCATATGTGCTGATTGTGACGGCGGTGTACTGGGTTTCAGAGGCAGTGCCACTCGGGGCAGCAGCTCTCGTTCCTGCCTTCCTCTATCCGCTGTTTGGAGTCATGAAATCCAGTGAGGTCAGATCTGTGTTCTTCTAACTTCAGTGGTACCAAGGGCTCATTCTCACCATATCTTCCAACTCTCCTGATTTGTCAGAGACAGTCTCAATTAGTTTTTGGTTGTTCTACTTTTTCAGCTGCTTTAAAAATGTCCCAGTTTCTCTCACTTCCACTTTCCTCCCTTTGTCCTCAGCTTACTTCAATTGCTGCAAACTAAGTTTAAAGGGCAAAAGAAGTTTACTCTCAGTTAACTAAGCTCTGTTCCTTTCTCATAATTTAAGGGGGCTGGCTATGTTTAGCCTTAATAAGAGAAGGTTAACAGGTGACATGATAGCCACATTTAAATATTTGAAGGGATGCCGTATTGAAGATGGAACAAACTTGTTTTCTGTTGCTCCAGGGACTAGGACCTGGAACAATGGATTCAAACTACAGGAAAAGAGATTCCACCTAAACATTAAGACAAACTTCCTGATTTTAAGAGGTGTTCAACAGTGAAATATGCTTGGAATGTGATGGTGTCTCCTTCTTTGGAAGTTTTTCAAACAGAGGCTGGATGGCCATCTGTAGAGTGCTCTTTGATTGTGTATTCCTGCATGGCAGGGGGTTGGACCAGATGGCCCATGTGGTTTCTTCCAACTCTATGATTCTAAGATAGAGTTTGCATTGGTACAAAAGGCTGGTGTGCAAAATGAATGGCAGCTAAGCTAAGGGAAGAAGCGTAGTTATGGGGGAAAACAAATGAGTGCATTGCCACCTAAACACAAATTCTGCCCCCGTCCTGAAATTTTCCTTCAGTCCAAATATTTCTAATATCACAAAGAATGAGATATTGAAAATTGTTTTGCCTAGAATTCTTAGATTTACTGTGTATGCATTCCCTTGGTAACTTTGTCTTCTCTTTTTCTTTGGATCCCTAAACTGTATTTCTGAAGGTTCAACTGAAGTTTTAAGTGACTGCAATGCTTGAAATTTGGGGACTGAAGGAAGATATCATGAGGAAGGAGAATGCTTATTGGGGGGGGCAATGCCCTCATTTTGCCCCATCCTGTAGCTGTTCCCGTACCATCTGTCTGCTTGTAGGTCTCATGGGATATATCACTTGGCAAGAGGCAGGAACCTGAGCTCAAATTCTAAGAGTGCTGCTATCCTAACATTACTAGGCCATAACTCTCACTGAATTCAATTAGATGTAATTGGTCCATATGGTGCCTTCCAGCAGTAGTGTTGGAATTATTGCAGTATCGCTGCTCTCCTATTTCTTTGAGAAGAAACTGGCTTATTTGAGCAAATAGGCTGTAACTCCTATTGATGTTAGTGAGACTGGCATCCTGTTCCTATCCATAAGACATTTCATTGAATTCCATGGAACATACACACTCTCAAACATATAGGTTAGCTTCTGTAGAACTAGTTCATATCTTACCAGCCTTGGTATAACAATCATTGCAGCATGACATTAGTCCATGCTGATGTGGGAAAGTAAGCTAACCAGTGTCCAACTCACATGATCTGTGAGCCAATCATATTCAGAGGTTTACCATTGCCTTTTGAAGGTGAGAGAATGTGACTTGCTTTACACTTTGTAATTAATTACGGTAGTTGTATTTATTTCCTGCTTTTCCAACAACAAGCTGAACATGACACGGATTGTTCTCCTTCTGCCCATTTTTATCCCAACTGGCCCAAATTGTCACCCAGTGAGTTTCATACTTCAGGGGAGACTTGAATCTGGATCTCTCAAGTCCCAGTCTAGCAATACGACCTCTCACTACCCTAGTTCTGTATACCAGGTCTGTAGTAACTCCTTCCAGAGAACTGGATGGCATCAACAGATGGAGGTTCTGCCAGACACTAAATCACTTTGGCACACTAGAAAACATGATGAAAGGTTCCTTCCTTCCCATGCAAGCCAGAGCTAACCTGCTGCCTATTATCCAGAGTATTATGCTTTAAAGAACATTAGTCTTTGTTTCTGCTTCCATCCCCCACCCACCAAAAAAGTGTGAAAGGGATAAAGTCGGATAATAAAGGTTTTTTGTGCTGCCAGTTTAGATGGAGTCTTTTCTTCCTGTTCAATGATATTTTGATTAAAATATTGTTGCATAGAAAAAAGTAAGGTAGGGGATGGGAAAAGAGACAAGAGCTGGTAGAAGCAAGCCTAACAACAACAACCACAGCACTGTGAGCAGCCTTTTTGAGATAGTTGTACACTGTTTAAATAAATCCACAGGGACTTCTTTAATAATTAAAAAAAAGAACAAATGTTCATTATATTTATGCTACAATGACATCAGTTTCTAAGGAGAACTTGGGGCAGCTTACAATATAATAAATACATTAAATGGATCCATCTAGAAGGGAAAAAAGAAAACAAAATCTTAACATGGTCTAAAATAAATACATGACAACTAAGTAGTAATCAAGCCTATGGATTTAAAATGTTCTTACTGGTCCCCAGTGGCTTGTAAGTTTGAATTAAAAATGAAGTCCATTTTAACTGTTTCTTTAAAAAAAAAATGCAATGAAGCTGATCTAATGAGCTTTCTTTGGGAGATAGTTCTGCAACATGGGTCCAGGCTGTTTAGTACTTGAAAGATTTAAAAAATGACCTTTTGAATTGTATCCAGAAATATATTGAAACTCAGTGGAGTTAGTTCACAATTGGTATTATACTTTTCTGTTAACTCCTGCTAATATGTGGGCTCCTCTTACTTTAATCACATATGCTTGTTGAACAGTCTTGAAGAACAATTCCATGAAAAGCCTAGTATTGTAGTCCAGCATGGAGCTTACAACATTGGTATCAAAGTGGCTAGGTCACCTTTCTAAAAGAGGGACTGAAGATGTCAAGCTGACCTAAGATGGTAAAAGTTGCTTCTGCCCAAGAGTTACTGAGAAAATCTTTTTCAGCCCTACATGGATAGGTCAAGGATTGAACCTGGAGCCTGCATGTAACACAATGCATTGGTGCTGTACCACTGAGCTACTTCTTTTCATTGCTGGGAATGTCCTTCTGGGCTGTTCCACATATTACCACAGGCAACTCAAGGGCAAATCTAGGTAGCGATTCCAGACTGGCATGGACAATACATAGTTGTTTGGAAGTCTTGAAGTTCAGTCTGCCCCCCACCCCCGAGCTCCAGCTAACATGCCCATTGGTCAGGGAGTGGTAGTTAAAAACATCTGGAAGACACCAAGATACTTATCCCATATCAACAATAACAGCAGCAGACCTTTGGAGAATCATACTGGAGTCTTTGCCATCCCTAAGAGGAGTTCAATCTGGCATGCAAATATGCCCCACCATTGAGCTATGGAAATACTGACAGGTTAATAGCATTAATGCCAGCATTCAGTATAGAAATCAAGCAAAAAGAGCTGATAACTCTTCTCAGGTTAAGTCTGGAAATTCTACCTACCTTCAAATTCAGAAAAGATCTTCAGTCATGCTCATATAATACCACCTGCCAGAATTAGCTCTGTGAAATGACCCAATTATCTGATGTAAAAGTGAGAAAAGATTATCACATTCCATACATGCTTAAATGGTCATTGATACACAATTGGCCTAAGCATTGTTAGTAATCACTAGTGATAGGCTATCCAAAGCATTAAAGACGTCAGTAAGGCATTTAAATACCAACAAAATTAGTACCTCCAGAATTTTCACTAAACGATTAGCCACATCCTAGAAGTAGGAAGAAACAAAAGGAATCTACAACCAAGATTATGCAAGGTCAGTATGTTATCCCCCTCCCCAAGAGTGGTGATGGGAACTTCTCAAACAGATATTAACAAAAACACTGAGCCCTTTTATGCTATGTTTCATTTCACAGAACTCTGGATAGTCTTTAATTATTGTTACTTTAAAAGCTGTGGCTTGTGGAACAAAGGGAAAGAAGAGAAGCAGGGTTGAAATAAGAAGAAATTGAATTCATCTAGAAAGAAAGGCATAGCAGGGAGAGATTTGCCTTGACATCTGCTCCAGTCAGCTTAGGAAAGTGTTTTTTTCATGGGTGGGAGGACCACAAATGCAACTCTGGCTTCAGTTTCCCAGAATGCTTTCTGTCAGAAAATATTTAAGTCCCTTGTCTACACATGGTTGTTTATTTCCACTAGTATTTCTTTTCTATAGGTGACTGTAAAGATGTAATTCTTTACTAGGTTTCTTCTTCAAGGAAGCAACAAGTAACTTTAACAATTTTCTTCACATGACAAGAAAGCCTTTGAAAACCACACAGTTTTCAGAGCCTATTCACAATTCAGGACTTATTCTGCGTAAAATTTGCACATGGTGATTTCATGCAGAAAACACCATATTCTGTGCAGAAAACACCATTTTCTGCATAGAAAATAATATTTCTGAGCAGACATATTGTTTCCTGTGCACACATGCAAACTGTGTGCAGGAGAGATCCAGAGCTGCGAGAGTCTCATCAGTCCAGTATTCTTCTCATGCAGATTTCTCAACATTTAAAAAACATGTTTTTGTTTTTCTTTACCATTTTACGAATATTTTTAAATATTCTTTCCATCCCTAGGTGGCTGGAGAATACATCAAGAACACCACCTTGCTCCTTATGGGGGTAATTTGTGTGGCAGCCTCGGTCGAAAAGTGGAACCTTCACAAACGGATCGCCTTGCGCATGGTGATGATGGCAGGAGCAAAGCCTGGCATGTGAGTGAAGAGGCTAATTTTTTTTTTTAAAGACACAAACAGTCATTAAATGTAGTATGTAGTAATATGAGCCCAGCAGACTGTAGAAAGTAGGCTGCAAATGTTAAGTGAGCTTCTGCCTGACTTAAGTCACATCTGACATATAATTCATTAGTCTGAAAATAGTCTCCACTTTCTTTCCCTTCTCAAGCTTCTTCTCTCCTTGAGGTCTCATCTTTTTATACTGCTGCTTCAGTCTTTGTTTCTGCTCTCACACCAGTTAGACACTTATCTCTTCCGTGTCAGCAAGAGATTTTGAAGCTGGGCCAGAGCAGCAATTTAGGACCTCTCCTTCCCCTTTCCAGTTAGGCCAGCCAATAGAGCTGGACCAAGATATTTTACTGTCTAAAGCATCAGATAATCACATGAAAATCTCTCAGTCTCAATTTCACTGAGTTTCTCCCAATCTCACCTAGGTTTTCTTCTGGCCCTAGATTCATGTCAAGTGACAAGAGCCTACACACTGTTGGCATAGTCAAAACATACATCAGTATAGTTATGTGGATCCTACAGTTATGCACAGTGAGTGCTGGGACCTTGGCTTGCACATTGTGTAACAGTGAAATAGGTCCCCACACACTAAGTGAAAACAGTGGAATAATTGGCTGCCCTAAAAAAGCATAATTATGCAGCTTCTGAGAAAGTGCAAATGCTTGTGTGATTATTTTTTTTTATCCTAGCTTGGTGTCAAATCAGGATTCTGGCTCTTATGTTTTCTTCCCTCACTGAAAAATGCACATTTAAAAAATATTTTTCTTAGTTTGTACCTTTATTTCTATGGTTTACCTAACTTGTATAACTTTTCCTCATAGACTAAACTGGTTTTCTGCATATATGTGCTTGAATTATGTGAATTTTAGCTGTTACGTTATACAATGGCCCCTCAGTATCTTCTGGGGTTTGGTTCTAAGGCGCACGTGCACACATACACTCCGGATGCTCAAGTCCAATTATATATAATGGTGTAGTAAAATGGCATCCCTTGTAGTAAACTTTGGTAGCTATAGACCAGTCTCAAACCTTCCGTTTCTAAGCAAGGTGATTGAAAGAGCAGTGGCCCTCCAACTCCAGGCAGTCTTGGATGACACTGATTATCTGGACCCATTTCAAACTGGTTTCAGGGCAGGGTATGAAGTGGAGACTAAGGTGGATGATCTTTGCCTGAGTATCAACAGGGGGAGTTTGTTCCTGCTGGTGCTCTTTGACCTCTTAGTGGCTTTTGATACCATTGGCCATGGTATCCTTCTGGAATGCCTGAGGGAGTTGAGTATTAGAGACATTGTGCTTCAGTGGCTCCAGTTCTATCTCTTGGGTAGATTCCAGATGGCAATGCTTGGGGACAGCTGCTCCTCTAAGAAGGAGTTTACGTGCGGCATCCCACAAGGCACCGTGCTATCCCCAATACTGTTTAATATGTACATGAAACTACTGGGAGAGATCATCAGGAGGCATAGGTTGCGGTGTTACCAGTATGCTGATGACACCCAAATATAATTCTCTATGCCCCTGGTAACAGTTGCAACTAAGAATGGTGTGTCACCACTGAATGCATGCCTTGGAGCGGTAATGGGCTGGATGAGGAAAAACAGACTGAAGCTGAATCCAGACAAGACGGAGGTACTTACTGTTAAGTCTTCCAAACTGGGTTTGGAGGTGTGTCAACCAGTTCTGGATGGGGTTACACCCTCCCTGAAAGACTACGTTCGCAACTTGGGAGTGCTCCTGGATCCATTGCTCCAGATGACAGCACATGTAGATGCGACAGCCAGGAGTGCTTACTAGCAGCTTCGGCTGATACTCCAGCTGCGCCCCTTCCTGGAATTGCAGGACTTAAAGATGATAGTACATGAGCTGGTAACTTCAAGGCTTGGCTTCTGTAATGTGCTCTACATGGAGCTACCTTTATGCCTGCTCTGGAAACTCCAACTGGTTCAAAATATGGCAGCCAGGCTGGTCACAGGAACAACAAGGGATGACCATATCACAACAATATTAAAATCTCTTCACTGTCTGCCAATTAGTTTCCAGGCAAGGTATAACGTGTTGGTCATTACCTTTAAAGCCCTTCACGGCTTAGGGTCAGGCTACCTACAGGATCACCTTCTCCCGTACAATCCACCCTGTACCCTTAGGTCCTCTGGGAAAAAATTACTCCAGCCAATTAAAACTAGGTTAGCCACAGTCACCCAGAGGACCTTCTCCACCATCACTCCCAGACTATGGAATGGCCTGCCGGAGAAGGTCCAACATCTTGAAGATCTAGATGTTGTTAAGAAGGCTATTAAGACAGATATCTTCCAGCAGGCCTTCCCAGATCAGGTTAAATGCTCGGCTGCCATTTTATATGCCATTTTATATTTACATTTTACATCTCATAATTTTAATTCTATGATCTTTTCTATTTTAAGTTTTAACCTTGAAGTGTGAAGTTTATAATGTAATATATAATGTATATTTTATAATGCTAGATATTGCTTTAATGGTACTGTTTTAATATCTGTATTGGAATGTTGTCCAATGTTGTATGTTTGCTGCCCTGATCCTGACGGGAGAGGCAGGATACAAATAAATCTTATTATCAATCTTATTATTATTAAATGGTGAACAGCAAGGTTTGCTTTTTTGGATTTTTTTTTCCAAAGATTTTTGAGCCACAATTAGTTGAATCCATGGATGCAGAACCTGTAGATACAGAAGGCCAACTGTACTATATGTGTTGTTTTGTATGGGCTTTCTTTCACAGCAGTGAACTGTAAGTTTCATCTCAAATAACTGAGATGAGGTGCACATTTTCTCACAGCAAATTTCAGGAAGTATAAAAATGCAACTTAAGCTGAAACTATCAAGCCTATAAAATGTTTTTATATCCTTAGTTGGCTTCCTCCATTTCTACACAGAGAATCCATCTGCAGTGGCTGCTTAATCTTACCTAAACACAATTTTCTGGAATGCTTTCTATCAGTAAATAGTTCTGCCTCTTTATTCTTCATATCACTCTAATTATGATGAGATAATATTATCATATCTGCAATTACAATGAGGTAACTAAAGTTAGGATTGTCCATGAGATTATATTTCCCACTTCTATGTATGGTTGTGAAAGCAGGACAGGAAAGAAAGCTGACAGGAAGAAAATCAACTTCTTTGAGATGTGGTGCTGGAGAAGAGTTCTACGGATACTGTGGACTCCTGAAAATGGGTCCTAGAGCAAATCAAGCCTGAACTCTCCCTAGAAGCCAAGATGACTAAACTGAGACTGTCATACTTTGGCCGTATCATTAGAAGACATGACTCACTAGAAAAGACAAGAATGCTTCTTAAGGTGGAAGGCAGTAGGAAAAGGGACCACATTCCAGATGGATAGACTAAATCAAGGAAGCCATAGCCCTGAGTATGTAGCTCAGCAGGGCTGTTGATGATAGGGTGACATGGAGGTCTGTCATGGGGTTGCCATAAATCAAAGTTGACTTGACAGCGGTTAACAACAATACTGTCCACTATACAGCACCTGATGGGAGCAGGCTAGCTTGAGATGGCAGACAGACCTAATTTAGAGTCAGGCTAGTTTGTGTGGCCCACATAGCTCTGTCTTCCAACAGATTGAAATGGCCAGGAAAGCATAGAATAAATGGCTGTGATGCCCATACTGCATTTCCTGAGCACATCTGTCCCCTGAGGCAAGTTATTTTTACACTTGAGGGAGACAATGGCTTGTGAGCTTATCATCTGTTGAGGCAACTGCCTCATTATGTATAGTGATAGGGCTAACTCTGACATTCAAGTTTTGTTTTTGATCCCTAAAGTAAAAAGTACCAGAAGTGCCTGTCCCCCTTTTTCCTTGCTAGTAAAAATACAATAATAATCAAAATTGAAATAACTACCATTTATCTTGATAGGTCTATGATTTTTAAGGGTAAATTCAAAAATTTATGATACTTCCCAGTGATTCCTGAAAATTCATGGTATTTTCAATAACACATATATCACCTTCACAGCTTCTTGCTTCACACACAGCGAATTTGCCTTATAGCATTTTGATAACAGCAAGGATGGTGGAGAGTGTGCTGGAGGAGGTGGCAGTGACAGCTAGTGGCTTCTGTATCAGGAGAGGGAGGGAATCCACTCTTGAATTTTATTCCACATTTTAAAGCTGCTATCCAAGGTGCTGAACCCTGTCCACAACATAGGTTCAGCACCTTGAATAGCCTTGCTAATAAACCCCAGGGTGGATTCCCTACACTTCTGACATAGAACCCATTGGCCATCACAGTGAGTGAAGTGCAGGTGGGGTGGTGTATTTGTTAATTACCAGATGGTAGAATATAAAAAGAAGCATTTTAAGAGTGCTTCCCAGAAGGAATTTTCTTTCCTGTACTCTAGGCTGCTCCTTTGCTTTATGTGCTGTACCACTATCTTGTCCATGTGGCTTTCCAACACATCCACCACAGCCATGGTGATGCCCATTGTAGAAGCAGTGTTGCAGGAACTTGTGAATGCTGAGGAGGATTGTGAGGCGAATGGTACCGCAGGCAACACCATCCTGGAAGAAAAAGAGACAATAGGTACATGACAATACCCACTATTCTCTTGATTTTTTAAAAAAGTTATGATAATATCCTCAGTAAGCCTTACTGGATCAGACCAAAGGATCATCTAGTCCAGCTTTTCAACCTTAGTTCCTTTCCCATATATTCCCACTACTATCATCCTACTATCATCCTTCTTGGCTGAGGGTGATACTGAAATGATGGTGGCGGTGGTGATAATGATGATGATGGTGATGATGATGATGATGATGATGATGATTGCTGTCCTTCACATTCCCCATGTTTCAATGGAAGATGGATTTCTTCTTTCACACTATTGGTCCATGAAAATACAGGCTGCCATCCTGTTCAATATTTAAGAGATTATATAAACTGGATTTAATAATCTCATAACTTGTGGAATTCACACTTATAAGACTTTATCAGATGGGCCCCTTAAAACATTATTTTGCCAGCATAAAAAAAAATCCATTTTTATGCCTACAAAAGAATGTCATCACCCCTCCCCCACCCTGCATTTAGTTCCTCTCCCATCAAAGACAGCTCCATCAATAAAGAGGGGCTCCATTCACTTCCTTGTTAGAAATCTTGCGCGATTTCATTGCATGGGAAATTTAAAAGTAAAAAAAAAATAAACATCTAAAATTTACACTAAGCACCTAAACACACTAAACAAACTTCCAAGTAACCCGGGGAGGGTCATTAAAAGTTTGTCACTTACCTGGATGTCGCAATCTCACCTGGAAGTGTTCTGGCCAGTCTGACCATTCTTGGGGTAAGTACGAGAGTGAAATGGTCCAATGTTTTGCACGCCAGTAATGCCAGTACAAAAGTGGCACAGGGGATCTATTGATGGCTTAAACCATCAATTAAAAAGTACATGATTTTGACAGGACATAAACACGAAAGGGTGACATCGTCTGATCTGCACACTCTTGTGCGTTCATGTGGCATTGTTACGGCGCCATAGTTAGTCTCTCTGATAAAGCCCATAGTTGTCAATGACAGAATGTGACCTCAAACCCCACCTCTTAAGCCAGGCAGTGCCCCAAGTGAAGGGTTTCTGAGGTGCTGCAGATCAGGCATCTGGGAATAGATGGCTGCAGCACTCTTTCCAGTTGTGGGTACAAAAGGGCTCTGCAACTGCCCATGTTAGCATGTCCCACAAGTGTTGCAGTTTTCAGCTGCCGGAACGCCAATCCACAGCACCTCAGAAACTCTTCCAATGGGGCATTGCCTGACTTAAGAAGTAAGTTTTTTGGGGGTTGTTATCAGCAGAAGTAGTTTCATCATCGTAGCTGTGTTTGATGATGCAGGATCTCAGCCACTGGTTTCACTTCCAAAATTCAGGTTCAGCTAATTCTGGAATAATTTTAAATTGATTTTACTTGCTTCCAAGAGTCATGATTCTGTGGATGGGTGAAGAGATCAATGATTGGATCAATAGATAGATAGGTAGATCCATATACATACAAGTGGACCTTGTATTATGCAAGGGATCTGTTCCAGGACCCTTTGTGTAATACAAAGTTCATGTATGAACTGGAACACTATTATTTTACCTGAAATGAATGATAAGTTGTTCTCTTTATGCATTTTTTAGGTCCTGCAGCATGATTCTATGGCATGCTTCCACTGGAAGTTGACCATAGAGACGTGCTGGAGGACCTAGCGATTCCTAGAAAGAACACCTTGTCATTCATTTCAGGTAAAACAATTCCTAGAGAACACCTCTCTGGGACTCTCTAGGTCCTCCAGTGTGACTCTATCATCAACTTCTAGCAGAATAACATAGAGTTGTGCTGGAGGACCTAGAAATGCTTAGAGAGAACATATTTTTTTCAGTTGCATATAAATGAAATTGCATACTACGATCTCATGTTATATGGGGTCCACCTATACATATAAAACCAAATTTTAAATCTCCATGATATTTTGCTAAGCCCAAGTAATGTATTGGATCAAATTAGTGAGGTTTACATCAGTGAAGTTTAAAAATCTACATTAGGGAAAACCTTAGTTAGAACCAACCAAAAATATGATCTTGCCTTAATGATTACATAGACTGAAATGAATCCATGAGAAACACACATTTACCCAACTTCTTTTTCTTTTGCTACAGGTCTCAGTGACAAACATGGGCAAGCATCACTGGAGCTCATTTTCATCAACGAGGAGTAAGAACGAAGCCTGTCCAGCTCTAATGGACATTTGAACCCTTTCAGGTCACAATGAGATAAAATGTAAAAGCAGGAAGAGCGAATGACAGATTGTAAAGGCTGGTTTAGATAGGCTCAAGGGAGGGAATAATGGGCAAAGCAGCATGAAGCAGGATTGGTTAGAAGTTCATTCCTATTCTCTTCCTTCTTGACATGAAGAAAGGGTGGGGGGACTGGCATTTTGCATGATTCAGAGTGGACTTTAAATTACTTAAACAGAACAGGCATTAAGTAGGTTGAGAACTGAATAGGGATTTTTTTCTTGGATTGATGGCTTGACCAGACACTATTATCAGCAACCCATACAAACACACACACATACACTTTATGTTTTTTTATGTGAAAGGACTGTGAATAACATTCATTTCTAATAGATAGATAGATAGATAGGCTCAGAATTCTTTAACACTACAATCATGCCTTCTGCCTGTGGCTATGGGATCCTGGGATTAGTAGTTTGGTGTGGCACCAGAGTTCTCTGCCAGAGAAGACTAAATATCTCACAAAACTACAGACCCCAGGATTCCATAGCATTGAGCCATGGCAGTTAAAGCAGTGTCAATGCATTATTTCTTCAGTGCAAATGCAGCATACATTAGAGATGGGTTGACTTAATAAAGGAAGCCACAAGCCTAGGTTTTCAAGACCTGAGCAGAGCTGTTAATGACAGGATCTCTTTGAGATCTTTCATTGATAGGGTCACCGTAAGTTGACAGGCACAGCACAGAACAACAGTACATAAGGTTAATAATAAAAAGATCCCTCTTTCTTTTTTTCTTGTAGTGCTACAACGGCTGACTTCAGCTCTCTGATGCATTCTAAGGTATTTTCATAGGATGAGCTTGTCCTTTTTAAAGTGGTTGTCTTTGTTACAGAAAGCAGCACAGGATAGCATAATAATGACTGCAGAGATTTTCACATGGGGGAAATAATCCCTGCGGAGATCGGGAGAGAAACGGGGCTGTTCCAGTTCCAGCACTCCGTTTCGCACACCCCCTTCCTTCTCTCAATCTCCCTTCATCCTCCTGCTGTCCTGCTTCCATTTTCCTTCTGATATTTTCTGGTATTTTTTTACTAAGAACTATTGTTAATAAAAAATATTGGAAGGAAAATGGAAGCAAGACAGCGGGAGGACAAAGGGAGATTGGGAGAAGGAAGGGGGTGTGCGAAACGGAGCGCTGGAACCGGAACAGCCATGTTTCTCTCCCGATCTCCACAGGGGTTATTTCCCCTGTGTGAAATTCTACTGACTTTCTCCCTCTTTCTAATAAAGCTTGCTCCAACCTGATGAGCTCCCACTATGTAGGACTAGACACCAGCATGGTCACCATGGGTGGGTGATGTAGTCCAATACATCTGGACTATGGCCAGGTTGGGAATGGCTATACAGTTGGCCCTCTGTATCCATGGAGTCTGCATCTACAGAATCCACCATCCATAGCTTGAAAATATCCCCACACACACAAAACAAAAAGCAATTGATTTTGCCATTTATATATGGGACACCATTTTACTATGCCTTTGTATATAATGGGAGTTAAGCACGCATGGATTCTGGCATCCATGAGGGGTCCTGGAACCAAACCCAGTAGATACCAAGGGGTAGCAGTGCATGTGAATCTGTTGTATCCAGGCTTCCAGAGGAGTAATAGTCCACTGTATTGCAGCTGTAGGCTGCATTAACAGAAGCATAGAGTCCAGATGACGGGAAGGAATCGTCCTACTCATTTCTTCAGTATTCATTATTTAGAATATTGTGTTCCGTTCTGAGTGCCAAATTTTAAGAAGCATGTTGACAAACTGGGTCATGTCCATAGGACAATGAGTGGTCTAGAAACCATTGAAAGTACTGAATGTATTTTGAAGAGATTGTTAAAAAGAGATGTGATTGTACTCTTCAAATACCTGGAGGCCTATCCTATACGAGAGCAAGAATAGTCAATGGTGGCCTTGCTGACGTTTTGGCCTACAGCTCCTAACTGTAGCTCCCTATGCTCCTAGCCAACATAGCCAATAGTGAGGGATTGCAGTTCCACATTTGTAGAATCACAGTTGCTCACCACAATGGAAGATGAAGCAGACTTATTCTTTGTTGCTTCAGAAGACAGGACTAGGATGGAAATACATTTGTAGAGACTGTAGGGGAACAGATTTTGGCTAAACAGAAATGGTAAGAATTGTTTCATGGCTGAAAATACTGCCCAAGATGGTGGTGGGAATCACTTTATTGGAGGTAATCCAGGACAGGATGGCCAACTGTCTAGGACACTGTAGTGGCATCTTTTATCCTGCACTGGGAGCAAATTGGGAGTAGAGGACCTCCAGTATCCCTTCCAACTCCATGATTCTATGCATAAAGGAAAGTTGTGCTTGTATACTGTATGTAGAACATTTGATGTGGCTGTAATGTACACACCATGAGCTTGAAATGCATTTTAAGGAAGGATTGTAGTTCCATAGTAAAGCACATGCTTTGCTTTGCACACAGAAGGTTCCAGGTTCAGTCTCAAGTATTTCCAGATAGAGCTGGAGAAGATTCCCTCTATGCTGATATACTCCCAGCCAGTGGAGAGCAGCCTTTCCTAACCCTGTTTCCTCTGAATATGCTGGACTCCAACTGTGACAATTCCTAACCAATACAGCCAAGGATCAGTCAGATCATCTGAGGATGTGAGCTCAAGGATCATGCATGGTACTTCAAATGGTGGGCTGACATTACACATGAATCACTGAAGGCTTGGTTTTAGAATCTACTCTTCCATGTGGCATATGGGATAAGAGCCTGCAGCTCATTCAGTTTAGTGAAGGATGAAAACATGCATTCATTCCATCCATTTAAGCAGCATGAAGCAAGGGCATTTGTAATAAATTTCCTCACCCCTGACAGGCAAGAGAACTCTGTCACACAAAAGCTGCTGCCACACTGCAGAAATAATGCAATTTGACACTGCTTTAACTATAGGTGCCATCCTATGGAATCCTGGGATTTGTAGTTTCTTGTGGCACCAGAGCTCTCTGACAGAGAAGGCAAAATATCTCACAAAACTACAAATCCCAAACTTCCATGGCATTAAGCCATGGCATTAAAGCAATGCCAAAGTGCATTATTTCTGCACTGTGGCAGCAGCCTTTGTGTGAGAAAGTGATCCTTTAAAAAATGCACAAAAAAAGAGAGTTGTGTTCCCTCAGCTCTGTGCAAGTCCCACAAGAAAAAAATATTTGTGGGGGGAGAGACATAATAGAGAAAGTCTTTCAGAACAACCCAGTGAGAACGACACATGTTCAGCAGCCAATGCTGAGTGCGCACGTTTGCAGTAAATCTGTTGCTTGATCCAGGCCAGGTTTGCTACAGTATCCTGGACTAAATATAGATAGTCAACTCCAGCTTTTTTGTTGTGTGCCTGGAATGCTGGAACAGTTGACCTGTGGTCTTGGGCAGGGAAGGAACTATAGAGCAATACAGTCTGCATCTACATATTAAGTATCTGAGGAACCTACATTCTTAGTCCCAAGCACTCCAGGCCTCTAAACCCAACAGGAGCAAAGAAAAAAAAATTAAAAATAAATAAATTTTAAAAATGGAAAAAAAGATGAGAAGAGAAATGGAATGCAATATTGTGAGCGAGGACATAGCTGAAAGACTGAAATAGTGAACAGGAAGGAACATTCTGTGTCCCAAGAGTACCTGGCTTGTGGGGGTAATTAGCTAACACACATTAGAAACTGCTTAGTGCCTAGCGCACTATAAAGCAGTGTAGATATAGACTCATAGACTCATAGAATTGTAGAATTGGGAGAGACCACAAGGGCCATCCAGTCCAACCCCCTGTAAAATGCTGTTGCTTAAAAATTTGTAAGATGCTCTGAGAGCCTTTGTGGCTAAAGAGCAGGGTATAAATACCTAAAAATAAATAAATAACCAAACAAACATTTTGTTGCAGAAATTGCTTATGCTTTGCTAAATGTCATCACCCAGAAGACTTGGATTATATAGTCAGGGAGACAAGCAAAATGCAAAAACTGTCACACTGCATTTCATTTTTTGGTGTTATCTTAACTTCTTTTTTTTAAAATAGAATTAGCAACAGTTGTAAAAAAAAAAAAAACAGTACGCTTGACCTTGCATGAAATCTTCCCTGAGGAATTTCAAGTTTGGCACTCTATGAGTCTCCTAGAATGTCACTGAAAGCCATGCTTTCTAAAGAATTGACTTTTTTCTTCTCATAGAATATGAATGGTGTGCACATGATAGCCAACACAATTGGAACTGTGACCTCCAAAACCAATGGGCAGCATCGGACTCAGGTGAGAAAAGGTTTTTCTGTGTGGGACACAGGCAACCAATAACCCTAGGGTCTCCCTTCTTTCTTTATTACCTTGAGATTCACTGTTCAGACTGCAGAACACTTGAAAATAGGACTGTGAGTTACCTGTTTTCCTCTCTCACAATATCCCTGATACAAACTGACATTTCCTCTTGGCTTTAGCAAAGTGCCCCAGGTCTCCTTTTGCCTCACTGGTGCTCCCTGGAGAAACTTATCAAGTGTTGTTAGGTAAGCCCTGGTTGACTGGACTTGAAATCAGCATTTTTATTCCCTGCAAAGCAAAGAATGATGCTGGGATGGGGAGATGTACTGCCCAGACTCAGTCACTTGGTTTTGTTGGGAACATTGAAAAGCAATTATGTTAGCACAGCCCCATGGGAGGCATCAGTGTTGTCTCTTGTAGGGGGATTGGCTGATGCCCCATTGGACAACTAAGATTGTGTAAGAGAGCATTGTGCCCAAGACCATTCCAGACATACTTAATTTGTGGTGAAATGTCTGCCAAATTTTTCCCTTCCAGTCACGTGACTTGAGGATTATAAGTTCCTGACAAAACCTGTCTGAACCGATTCTTTCCTCAGACCTTGCGTGCAGTTCAGAAGCCTAATTACTGCTGATCCTTCATTTCTGTCACTGACTAAACAGTTTTTGGGAAACTAGAGAGGGCTCCTATTGGTTCCCAGGGAAAATAAGCTGCCTTCAGAATTCAACCTCTTGGCACATGGAAAGTTTCTATTTCTGAGCAGGTTAAACCTTTATAAATTTTATCAGGCATTCTGGCATGGTTGTCTTAAGTTCACCATCAACCCAGTTTTAAAGCAACCTGGTAGGTAATGTTGGTTAACAGACTTCCCCTATCCCAGTTTCTTTTCATAGTTCTCCTTGGCATCTAACAACTTGTTAGTGGAAACCTGTAATTATATGAATAAATTATCTATTCTTGTCTGGGACTTTCTATAGTGCATTTACGTTCTAATTGCAGCTAACTGCTCTTCTTTACGTAGTGTTCCCAGAGCATGGAAATGTCTTTTTTGAGACTACAACTCCCAGAATCCCTTGCCAGAAAAAAAAAGTAATGTTTCCAGTCTGCTTGAACATATAATTGCCAATTGTTTGTTCTCCTCTCTAATATTCCAGTTTCCAAGGGAGCATTGAACTAGAAAATTGTGCTGCGGCGCGGGGGTGTGTGTGCAGATTTAGGAAGATGAAAATGTCTGTTTGGCAAGAAACTTTGCACAACTCAAGGATATGAGCACCTATGTTCCAAAAAGGCTGGAAAGGCATAGAGCATATAGTTTGCATTCTGCTGGGCATTGGGATGCTGAGGGGAAGTGAAGGCTAAAAAGATGGGAGAAGGGAAACTTCTCACTGGGATGCTCCCCAAAGGTTCCTAAAACCAGTTGTGGCCTTATACTCATGCAGACCTTGGTTGCACAAAAGCTGTAAACTAGTACCTTGTTATGTGAGCATCTTTCCCAGCTGGGGGCAGTTTCTATCCCAAGAGCAGAGATGGGCTCATGAGGTATGATGGGAAGCTCATAAATGGATGCTAGACTACCAGACTGGCCACCTGTATCCACACTCTCTGCATCCATCCTCCAGTCTCCAAGTAAGTGCACCAGTGGGCTTTCCTCTCTGCTTGCCTTAAATAGGATTTTGACCAGAGAGTCCTCATCTGAGACAGGAAGAGCTGTGTGCATTTGTTGATTAAGGGCACAGAAAAGTAAGAAGAGCTGAATTTAAGGATTTTTAGCTCATCTAGATGGTGAAAAAACTCCTCATAGAATTTGAGGAGAATACCTTTTGTCCCAATGAGATCCTGTGGTGATTCACTGTTTTTGGAACTTTTGTGGCTTTTCCCAAAGTTTTTTTACAAATATGCAGAAATGCACATTACTGCCCATTTGGACAACCGATTTGCAGCACAGTCGATAGTTGATTGGTTGGATATGCACAGGGGCAGGCTTGCCAACAATGAAGGGGCTGTAGTGATTGTGGGCATTTTTGCAGTGGTAAGGTGACCAAACTGCTTTTTTAAGCAGGAGGTCGCACTTTCGCACCTTAGATTTAAACTTAAGGGGGAAAAACTGTGCAGCAGCGGCAACTTGTGGAGAATAATAACATGAGTAATTCACTCACAGCCACCGTCTTGATTCACAGGCATGCTTCCATGCGAACTTCAAACAGGGATAACTTTGCATACCAGTGATCTTGCCAAAAACATGGAGACAAATGGATGCTGCTGTTATTTTGCATTAATGCTCAGCAACCCACATTATATCACCTTGTCTAGACAAGCCCTTAGAGGTCTTGAGTAGGGGTGGGTGTGTGTGTTAAAAAGAGCAGTCTTATATGCATCTCCTCATTAGTAATTCTCATTTATTTCGATGAAGCTTATTCCCATATATGTGAGTACAGTATAGGACTGCAGCTTCCATTTCAAAACAAATACAGTGGTACAATATACTATAGAAACCAAAAAGAATGATGGTTTTGAAAAGTAGAGATCGTGCATAAAGGTGCATATTATTTTGAAAATATACTGTTTCTATCCAGTACAAATCAATCCATTCTTCCACAAGCATAGCTGAAATAGTATCTTCTTTCACTGCCTGTAACATGTTGATTTAGTTTATAAAGACACCATCAATCACCATTTGTAGCAATCAATTAATGAGGTGGTGTTATAGATCAGTTTTTAATTTCCTGGTGGGAAGCAATACACCTTTTGGTTTTGGCTGGCACTCAAATAACTAATTCAAGTGCAGTGTCTATAGTAGCACTTTAAAATAGCACAAGGGTGCTATTTGTTATTTTGGGATTGTGTGTCACTACACACTGGTCTGTAGAACTTGAAAGATTCTGACATTCCTCCTGCTGTTCTTTGTTCTTTGTTCACACCAATGAAGGGTGTGTTCAACCTACATGATGTGGTTTTTTTACAGGCACAGATTCTTGTCCTGCCACCTCAGCCTCAGAATTTGGACCTAAGCAAATATCCATCCAAGCATGATCATATGGTCTGCAAGTGCCTCTCACTGAGCATCTCCTATGCAGCAACCATTGGAGGACTCACAACCATCATAGGTACTTCTACTAACCTCATCTTCTTGGAGTATTTCAACAAGTAAGTGATATATAATGCAGATAGTGTAGTTTTACCTGATTCCAAGGGGCCCTGTCAAGCACTCTTATGATCTTGTTACAGCAGCCTAAGGAAACCAAAAGGATGGTTTCCTTGACTCCAATAACACCTTCACTTGGGAAGGGGTTGTAGCTCAGGGAAGGTACACCTTGCTTGGAAGGCAGAAGGTCCCAGGTTGATTCCCCAACATCTCCAAGTAGGACAGGACAAACTGTTGGATGAAACCATGGAGAGCCACTGTCAGGGCAAGTTGATCATACTGGGTTACGTGGACCAATGTTTTCACTCAGAATAAATCAACTTATTAAGGCTTAGGGAGCTGGGTATGTTTAGCCTGGAGAACAGAAGGTGAAGAGGTGACATGATAGCCATGTTTAAATATTTGAAGGGATGTCATACTGAGGATGGAGTGAGCTTGTTTTCTGCTGCTCTAGATACTAGGACATGGAGCAATGGACTCAAACTACAGGAAAAGAGATTTCACCTAAACACTAGAAAGAAATTCCTGATAGTAAGAGTTGTTTGGCAGTGGAATGTGCTGCCTCAGAGTGTGATGGAATCTCGTTCTTTGGAGGTTTTCAAACAGGCTGGATGGCCATATGTCGGGAATGCTTTGATTGGGTATTCCTGCATGGCAGGGGGTTGGACTAGATGGCCCTTTCCAACTCTGTGATTCTATGATTCTAACTTCTTCTCCTAACCTTGGTAAGGGTGACTGGTGGAGCCATTGCTGCAGGTGTGAGGAATATACTCTTAGAGTTACAGCCATTCATCCCATGGTGGCTCCTGGTGCCAAAGATTGTCCATCCAAATAAGAATTCTTTCCTCCAATAAAATTTTCCTTCAGTCCCCACATTTATAGCATTGCAGTAACTTAAAACTGCAGCTGAGCATTCAGAAATGCAGTTTAGGCATCTAAAGAAAAGGGACAGCCAAAGTTACCAAAGGAATGCAAACACAGCAAATATAAGACTTCTTGGTGTGAAGTATTTTTGGTGTGTTTATTGTGGGTTTTTTTCTGGGCTGTGAGGCCATGTTCTGGAAGAGTTTACTTCTGATGTTTTGCCTGCATCTGTGGCTGGCATCTTCAGAGAATGGTTGGGTAGGAGTGTGGGGGGAAGTTATATACTGTGAGCCCCTGTTGGAGATGATATGTAAATTTGTGTATTTGAATGGTTAGTTTCTGGGTGGAGATATACAAGGAGGATTAGTGTCTGTTTGGCTAATAGTTAGCTAATGGTCCATTGTTTGCTGGAAATCCTCCTGTCCCTGGGTGGAGTTCATTTGCATGTGTTGGGTTTTGATTTTAGTGTTTTTCAGGACTGGTAGCCAGGTTTTGTTTACTTTTAGGGTTTCTTCTTTCCTGTTGAAGTTGTCCAGGTGTTTGTGGATTTCAATAGCTTCTTTGTGCATTCTGACATGATAGTTGTTGGCCTGGTCCAGAATATTGGTGTTTTTAAATAACATTTTGTGTCCAGGTTGGTTAACTGAGAAGGCTCTTTCCCATGTCCTCACCAGACATGCCTGTGATGGTGGTGGGACCCAGAGAAAGTGCTCCCCCAAGGATCTTAAAATGTGTGCAGGCTTGTAGGGGAAGATATGGTCTTTCAGAAAGTCTGGACCCAAGCTGTATAGGGTGTTAAAGTTCATAACCAGCACTTTGAATTCTGCCTGGGAATCAACCAGTAACCACTGAAGCAGTTTCCATGAGGCAGTTTTGTGTTCCCTGTGGTGTCACTAAGGCTGGTGTCACCCCTGTGCCCCAGTGGTGTCACCTGGTATGTTTTGGCCTCTCCATACACCCCTAGTTCCCTGTGTGTTCCCTGTAATCAGCCTCGGTCAGCAGCCTGGCTGTAGCATTTTGAACCTGCTGAAACGTCTGAATGGTTTCCAAAGACAGCCCCACACAGAGTGTGTTACAGCAACCCAAACAGGATGAGACCAAGGCATGTGTCACTCTAGTCTGACCTGACACCTCCAGGAATGGGCGCAGCTGGCACACTTGTTTTAGCTGTGAATATTTACTCCTGGCCACTGGCAAAACCTGGGCATCCAAGTAAGTCCAGAAGTATACCCAAGCTACAAGCTTGGGATTTTCCAGGGAGTGTAGTCTTATCCAGCACAGACTCAATTCCTATTCCCCAAACTGGCCAGGAGAACCTCTGTCTTATCTGAATTAAGCTTCAGTTTGTTCATCCTCATCCTATCCTGACAACAGACAGTGGTTTAGTACTGAAACAGCTTCCTTGGGGTTAGATAGAAAGGAGAGATAATTCTGTTGACTTTAGCCTACATGGTCCACGTATTTCTGATATATTATGGTAAAAATCCCTCACTGCAACCCTTAGGAGAAGAGAGTACCATTCCCATGTTATTGATGGATAGCTGAGTCTGAGAAATCATGGCCTGCTTAAAGCTACTCAGAGAGTTGCTTTACTAAATGGGGATTTAGATTGTCTTATTTCTGTCGCAGCTCATAACAGTGCACTATGCAGAGCAGCTTTCTCTTCCATTTCTGTGTATGCTCTTCCCTAATTCTTTATCACTACAGGCTCCAGAATAGGTTGGGAATGGGAGGGAGGAGCTTTTTGTATCCTGGATAGCTCCATCTGTTCAGTTGATTTGTTCCCCCTGCAAAGTAATAATCTTCCAAGTGCGACATCATTATGCTTTTTAATGTAGCAAATTATGTTAACAATAGATGGGAAATTAATGAAGCCAGAGGCGTGCCCAAACTACTTCAAAAGAAAAATGATCTGATTTTATGAATGTTTGCATGCAAATGTACTTTTAAGGATTAGCACGAAAGAGAGGAAATGAGAAAGAGAACAAAATTTAAAGACAATGTTCAGAATCTTTGTCCGAGAGCTTTTGCATTCTACCAAACAGTACTGAGGTCTTATCAGTAATGTGTGTTCATGCAATCCAGGGGTCAATCCAGGGGTCTCTGGAAGGCAACCTCACACTTTATACTTTCTAGATTCATCACCATGTCAGTGGGGTGGTAAATTCACTCCAGGTTTGAAGGAGCTATCCAGGGTGCTGAATCTAGTTTAGGAATAGGGCTCAGCACCTTGGACAGTTCCTTTAAAAATCAAACTAACATCCAGGGCAGTTTCACCACTCCACTGATATGGAAGCCACCAACCATCACTGATGGTTGTCAGATGGTATAAAACAGTGGCAATAACTGTTTCCCTCCCATAGCAGTTTTGTAGGTCAGGGAGGTTTTTATTAAGATGTCAGTGTAGGAGAAATGGGTTAAGCCCACCTCCTCACACATCATCATCACAATCCCACCAGCCCTCTCTCTGCCACTTTGTTTAATATAAATAAATGCAGATATGTAATATGTAAAATTCATATGTGTGAAACTGGAGGAGAGTTCTGTGGATATCACAGACCATCAAAAGGATAAATAAACAGGTCTGACCAACTCAAGCCTGAATGCTCAGTAGAGACCAAAATGACTAAATGAGGCTAGCATACTTTGGCCACATCATGATGCATCTGAACAGATAATAATGCTTAGTGAAGCTGAAGGCAGTAGGAAAAGAGGAAGACCCCATTACAGGTGGATAAACTCAACCAAGGAAGGTACAGCCTTGATTTTGCAAGACCTGAACAGGGCTGTTGATGACAGGGTGATGTGGAGGCCTTTCATTCATAGGCTTACCGTAAGTCAAAGCTGACTTGATGGCACACAAGAACAGCAACAATGTGAATGAGACCATGCCTTCCCTATATTGCATTGATGGAAGCCTTTTTCAACCCAAGGGTTGTTTCTACTACATTCTAATAGTGGAAGGGCCAAAAAAAAATTGGGACCAAATATAAGAGAGTAATATCTAATGCCTCACCAAACTACAAATCCCAGGTTATCAGATGCAGCCATGGTATCTAAAGTGGTATTAAACTGCTATAACTATGTACTATGAAAGAGACCTAAGTGTATTCAGACAAACACATTTGTCATGCTTAGACCTTCCCTGTTAACATGGGAAGGTTGAAGGGAAAGGATGTGGTATCATGGGAAGGTTGAAGGGAAAGGATATACCAGGACACGTCTGTCACCCAATATACCCCTACTTGCTTGATCTGCTCTCCAACATGTTCTTTGAATACCTGGAGAGAACTAATGCTACTCATGCACAGCTCAGCTGGGGCAAGAAGGAGAGTAAGGGTGCATCTATACGATCATAAAAAAATGCATTTGGAGGGTAAAAAAATACGAATAGGCTGTCGTTCGTATGCATACGATCCACCTACATGATTTTTTTACCCCCCTAAACTCTGTATGAGCCCCCTTCCCGAAGCTGGCTGGAGTGAGCAAGCCAAGTGGCGGTTTTAAATCTCCCACCGTTTTTTTGTAAAGGTTCCTGCTTTGCGGAAAGTCGGTTTTCCCTATTTACAACATAAAATAAAAATAAATAAATATTTAAAATTCATGGACGTACCGGACTCTCGCTAGTCAGGAAACCAACATGGCGGTCGCTCCCAAATCCCCTCTGTGCTAGCCCCGTCCCCTCTACTCAGTCAGTGAATCAGATTACACTGCCTGTTCATGTGTGTGCAAATGGACCGTACAGACCCATCAGCCATCCGAACGGCGCACGGATTTCTCATCGCGATCCGCATTCCCTCCCAAATGCCGCATAAGCATATTTCAGGGTGGAAAACCAAGCCCCCCCTCTTTTGGATGTGTGTGAATCCGAATGGCCGTGTGTACTGAAGCACGAACTTCCACATGATGTATGTATTATTTAAATCGTGTAGACGAGGCCTAAGTTTACTTCCTTTCAAGGAGGACCTAATGTGTAGCCTGGGTAGAGAGACTCATTCCAGAGCCTAGGGTACTTCAGTGAGAAGCTGCTACCAACAGTTCTGTGCCCTTCCACTGTGTATGTCAGGATCAGATCATAAAACAACCTTTTCCTGCCATTAACTCTGTGTGCTGGGGGACCATTTGATGTTTTTGAATTCCTTTGAAGTGGAACAAATTGATGTACTGAGAACAGCAAGAGAGGATGGGTTTTGTGTAAACAAATGGTGGGAGAATACTGCAGTGGAAAGGGGAGGTGGAACCAATAGGAACCAATATTATCCTGCTTTTGCTTTGTGTTTCATTTGAAGCTACAATGTTGTACTGTTAACTCTTTAGGTTTCCATTAGTCATAGAACTTACTGTTTAACTCTGAAGTTTCTGGCTAGTGAGTCTCAAGAAGAGAGTACATGACAGTATACTTCCATGTATACTTCTTTCATGTAATCTTTCAGACACTTTTAGTGCACACAAAAAGAATGGCTCTATCTTGAAGTGGGCCATAAGAGCAAAAAAAACCCAAAAAAACAAAACAAAACCCTCATCAGTGATGTTTGAGAAAGCATCAAATGAAGTGCTTATAATATGCATATTTTTAATTTCTTTACAGCCATTATCCCAATGCTGGTGTGGTGAATTTTGGAACCTGGTTCTTATTCAGCTTACCCATCTCCCTGATCATGTTGGTGCTGACCTGGTTCTGGATGCACTGGCTTTTCCTGGGTTGCAAGTAAGTGAAGTCTGCAAGATTTGTTCAAAAGTCTCCTGTTTAGAATAGAAGACCACACCATACCTTCCTAAGGATTAGAATTTTTCCCTTAACACTAGGAATGCTTGAAAAATTTGTATTAAGAAATTATTTGCACCTCCTAGGTGAATGTGAGATATATAAATTCTCTAGGGTATGTTGCCATTTCCAGTGTGCTGATTGGCTGCTTAGGAAACTGACCAACCAATCACAGCTTGGTTGGGCAGCCAATCAGCACACTGGAGGTGGGAACATGTGGAGTTTTACCTCCAGTGAAAACATGGCTGCAGTAAGTAAGTAGAAGTGTGTGTGTGCGTGCGTGCGTGTGCATGCAGGGAGGCTCAGGGAGGGTGGCAGGGACTGCAAGGGCCGCGTTGGGGGGGTGAGGTGCCACGTAGGGGGGAGGGAGGCAGTGGGGGATGGGGAGGGAGCGCATGCATGTATGTGTCCGCACGTGTGGGGGGTTGGAGAGGGCTGCGGGGGGAGGGAGGGAGGGAGCAGAGCACACATGTGTGTGCACAGGGAGGGGCTTAGGGAGGGCTGCGGGGGGAGGGAGCACACGCACATGTGTTTGTGCACGCAGGGGGGTTGGAGAGGGCCGTGGGGGGAGGGAGCAGGCACGTGTGTGTGTGCATGGGGAGGGGCTCAGGGAGGGCTGTGGGGGAAGGAGGCAGAAGAGCGTACATGTGTGTGTGTGGGGGGGGGTATTGGAGAGGTCTGCGGGGGGAGGGAGGAAGTAGCACACGTGTGTGTGTGTGCACATGGGGCGACTCAGGGAGGGCTGCGGGGGGAGGGAGGCAGCAGGGGTGGGGAGGGAACAGCACGTGCATATGTGTATGTGTGCACACACATGGGGGGCTTGGGGAGGGCACCGGGGGAACGGTATATGCTACACCGGGTATATAGCTAGTTATTTCATATTTTTCCAAATTTTGCAGAGCAGTTCTTGACCAAAAGGTAATGTATCAAAAATGCATCAAACTGCATATGTAAGGATAAATACATTAGAAATTTATATCTTGTGAGAAAATATGTGCAAATATAGATACCCCCATATCCACAGGGAATATGTTCCTGGACTTAACATGGATACCGGAAACTGTGGATAATAGCAAACCCTATTAAAATGAATGACTTCTGGCCCAAGCATACCATAGATCATGATGCCTAGAGATACCATATCTTTTCAGACACAGGAAAATGAATACACAGATACAGGTCCTGCAAATATGGGCAGTCTGTTTCTACAGAATATGTGTTTAAACAATGTTCATATGTGAACTTTGATGCAGATTTTAAAACAATTGCACATTAAGGCAAAATTGGAGCAGAATGGACTTATGAATAAATACATGTGAAATTGATGTAGATTAAAAACGGACTGATCTGTTCATTTCTACTTAACAATCTAACATTGTAACACTTATCATTCAAATACAGTACTTGGATGATGTTAACATGCAAGCATCAAGGCTCGATTATAGCCAGAGTTCCCCATAGCTTACACCATCAAAAATCACCAAAACAAGTGGAGATCTGTGAAGCACTGTTGTAGAGGAGAGGGCAGAATAAAAAGAATTTCTCTCCTCTTTTCTGCCCCTTTTCTTTCCACATTTCAACCAGAGTGGGGAAAGGGGAAGGTGCAAGATGACTCCTTCTGTCTAGGTGGTGTAAGGTTGGGTTGTGCAGTCCCAGTGATAGACTCATAAATGTCTTCTTACTGTGCTCAGGTAGGTCTCTACTACACCACACTGTACTGGTCCTCTGGCGTCAGCCATTGATCCAGTTCACATTGTGTATGTTACTGTTTATAGTATGCCTGATCTTTGCTTGTGATATTTTTGGCCTGGTAATCCAAAATACAATGCACCACAAGTGAACAGCAGTCATGCCATGGATGCTTACCTATAACAGCAGTCATGCCATGGATGCTTACCTATAAGAGCTCTTCATAGCTCCAAATATAACCTGATTCGTTGAGGTTATTATTTTATTCTCTACATCTTCATGTAAAAATAGATTTTGATCCTGACTTGCACCACGTAGCTCTGGGGTAGGGATCATGTGGCCCACCAGCTTTTGTAACACTACAACCCCTAGCATTGCTTACCATTGGCTATCCTGGCAGGGGACACTGGGACCTGCAGTTCAACAACTTGAGAGGGCTTCATGATTCCCACCCCAGTGCAGATGATGTTTGATCATCAAACTGCTTTGATCAAACTGATCATTTAAGCCTTAAGAGCCTGTATTACATAAAGGATTCTTCCCCATCCCATTTGGTTGGAAAGTGAGCAATTGTCCCATTACTCCTTTGTGGTTGTGCTACTGTTTAACTTCTTGGAGACTGATTCACATTGAAGTCCCTGACAGCTGCAAGCAGGATCTACTCATCTCTAGTTCCAGAAACATATCATTTCTGCCTCCCGCAGTGCCTTACCTATAGCACAGCACTGATTTCTGCCTGGGCTAGGAATGGAACATGAGCATTCCTAGTACAAAATTGACCCCCCACAAAAGATATTTCCCTCTATTTGCCACTGCCGACAACTGGGACACGTTAGGCCCAGTTCCATCTTGGCAAGAATCAGTCTTCAGGTGAGAATGTAGGTGTTGCAGGAACCAAACTCAGGACCACAGAGAAGTTGAGAAAGTGAGCTTTATTCCCAATTATGCGCGGGCCCTTGGTTGGAATAACTTCCAAAAGTCCAAGGCGCCCCGAGCCACATTGAGAGTAACTTTTTATAGAACACACAGTATGTTATGAAATACAAACAGGAGCACTTCCCTCCACCCATCTGGTGGTGGTTTCCGTATCCATATTTGGCACTTACCTTGAGACAGTTTGTTGATAGTTCAAGGCAAGATAACTTAGGAACATTTGGGTACAGTTCGACCGCTATTAGAGAAAGAATTTGTTTATATCAGCATATAATATGTTTCTGGAACATAGGGTTGATTAGTAAAGAACATTGACTAGGCCTGAGAGTTAAAGGAAAAAGACTTTGCAGAGTCCCAGAGTCTCATGGGCTATCTAGTCTGACCCCAAATAGTGATTGTAAGATTACAGCATTCAGCAAATAGACATTAGAGTCGAAATGGCTACTACATAGGAACAGGTAAGTTGCTGGATCCTTGAGAATAAGAAGCTGCCCCCTCTCTCTGAGTCCTTTAGAAGCAGCAGAACAGAAGCAGAACCTTATACTAGGGGAACTTGAATGCAACCATGTACTTTCTCTCTTGAGATATAAGACTGATTGGGATAGAAAGCCAGTCCTTGTCTATCTATTATGATACCCTCTTTGGAATTCCTGGCTAAGGCAGACCCATCCCAGAGGGCCTTCTCTTCTATGGCTCCCAGACTTTGGAATGGCCTGCTGGATGAGATCCGTCTTATCACTACTCTTGATAGCTTCAAGAAAGCGCTAAAGATGGATATCTTCCAGCAGGCCTTCCTGGAATAACTTCCTGGCTCAAGTGGAGTTGATTGCCTACCCACCCCCCTGCCACTATTGCCCCCCCTTTTTTGTCATAATTTGTATATTGTATTGTACTTTATGTTTGTTTTAATTCTCCACTAGTTTAATTTAGTTTTAAGGGATGGGAGGGTTAGGATTGGGAAGGATTGTTTTAACTTGCTGTTGCTTTAATCCTGTTGTACGCCACCCCAGTTGCCGAGCAGAGGGGCGGGTTAAAAATAAAAATAAAAATTTATTATTATATTATTATATCTTGCCATTTCCTCAGTTTCTTCAGTTTCATCCAAGAAATTAAGAAAAGGTGACTACTGATATTAATGTTGCTTCTTTGGTCTTTCTTAACTAGCTACATTAAGATTCTGTATGTAGAGATTGTATGGGTAACTTTTCATACTATCGATTTCCCCTGTTATATTAAGTCAATAGTCTAATTTTTATTAGGGATGTAATTCTTCACTGTTTCTTCTCAAAGGAAGCAATGAGTAATTTTACCAGTTTTCTTCCCACTGCAAGAAAGTCTTTGACAATCACAGTTTTCAAAGCCTATTCACAATGCAGGACTTATTCTATGCAAAATTCACACATGGTGGTTTTACCTAGAAAAGTGTTTTCTGCTCAAGAAACAATTTTCTGCACAGAAAATAATATTTCTATGAAAAAGTATTATTTTTGTGCAGGAACGAAAACCTGTTTTCTGTGCAGAAAATGCTATTTTATAGGCAGATCTACCATCATGCAAATTTTGTACACAAGAAGTCTCCAATTACAGCATTTTCTGCATAGCAAACAGCTTTCCCCCCCATAGGAAATAATATTTCTGCATAGAACTATTGGCTGGAATCCTGTATTAACTTATACTTAACTATGTACCTAAATAAGTAACTTTTCCTGGCCCAGCACCTCCAAATCTGATGAAAATATCCATCAACCATGCTCTGATTACCAGCAAAATGAACTTCCTTCTCCTCATGCAGCTGATGCCCAGTAATATAGATTGCATAGTGAGTTATCATCATGGCAAGTCTGACAATCATGACTAAATAGTGATTGTGAATATAAAACAGTTATGGTCAGGTAACTGTTAAATATTCATGCTTACTAATTAGTCATGGTTTTGATACTATTGCCATGATCATAACTCAACCCCCAACCTACTTTACCAGACATCAGCTGCATAGGGAGAAGGTGGTCCACTCTACCAGTAATCAGATGACAGGTGATTGAAGTTTTTATCAGAGCTTGGGCCAGGAGAAGTTACATAGTTAAGTACTCTACTAAGAATACGCTGATACAGGATTCTGGCCATTATTTTCTGCATAAAAAAATGCTGTTTTGTCTGCAAAAATATGCAATTTCTTGATCAAAACAACCACAGAATAAGTTCCAAGCTGTGAATTTTCTCAACAGTCCAGAATTCTTCTCATCAGGGTTTCTTGACACTTAAAAAGAAGCATTTCCCCACAATTTTTCATATATTTTTGAATTTCCTTTCCATCCCTACTTTTTACCTATTATTTTAGGGAGTTTATTTTTACTGACACTCTACTGTTTTGTATGGCACCTTTTGATCCATTTTAAATTAAGAAATGGTTGTTGTGCTAGTACAGAAATAGTTAGAAGATGGCAATGACCTCTAGCTGACATTGACTAACATCAACCTGATCCATTCCATTGCCCAAGCCTTTCTATTTCATAATAGAAAAGGGTTCTAATAAATCAGAAATCATGTATAATCCCACAACAAGTCCTAACATGATCCACAATTCCTTCACAAAGAGCATTCACATTCCAGGTTGTAGTTCCAAGAGTTTCTCCTAACAAAGTTATCTTTTTTTAAAAAATAAAACCATAACAGAATTAAACCTTTTATGAAACTTTAGCAGATTCTGAAGCTCATTAAATTCTGACTCCTGTTTACGGCAGTTCATTCAAGGATATATTACACTGGAACCTTGGTGCTGCAACAGTCCAAGAACAAAAGATACAAAAAAAGAGCCCAAGGCCATTTTGTCTAATTTTGGCTGAAGGGAAAAGAACAAGTCAAAGCAGAAAATGGGGCAAGAAAGCCTATGGAATTGGAACAGGGTTCAAGTGGAAGCCTGATCCTTATTTTGGGAGAGCACTGGGGACCAATAAACCTCTCCCTCGCCTATGCCCCAGAATTCACAGTATTGATGTAAGGTAGCATGCAATACCATTGTCCATGAATTACACCTTGGCAGTGGGCAACCACAGACCTACTTAGAAGTTGATAGTCTCTGGACACAAACCTTTGGAGATGTGGCCATACCTCCTAAAGCAGGCAGGAAAGTTAAGGGGAGGGGAGGCAGGAAAGAGTGAACACAAGGCAGAAGATTGTAAAAGGACAGGAAACTGTGAAGAAAGATTTGGCTGGAAAATAATTAGACATAGCCGATTAAACTTCTAGAGACCAGAAAAAGCTGGGCCTTAAATGGAGATTGCTGGCATCCCTGATGAGACACATCATGTTAAAAGCCTCCCATTCTCCCCAGATACTGTTCAGTTAGACAAGGGTAGGATGTAGCTCCTGAACCCCATTTTTGTGGCTCTTGAAGGCCCACTAGTCACTCAAAGCCCCTTCCACCACCACCACCACCACCATTTTTTCCCCAAAAAAAGGCTTGGAAAATATTTTTGGTCACCATTTTGGCTGGGATACGACCAAAAACAGTGGTAATTTGGGTCCCAAAAAGGTGGGTGCAGCCTTGTTGGGACCCAAAAAGGGGAGGATCAACTGTGAAAATTGGCCTCTGCTCCTCTGCAACTTGGTTACTCCTAAATTAGATACTGATCACTGCTTAGTTCCACAGACCACACCATCTCGACTTGGTTTATGTGACTGTGCCCAAGGATGTCATCCGAAGGCCCCAGCTGCCATTTCCAGGGGTGAGGGGAGTTGAGGCCAAGCCAAGCAGGAACACAATGTGAGAAGCATATAGAATAAGCACCAGAGAAGATATATGCTCTAGCAACAATTATGGTTCACCAAGCTTGTGGATTGCTCTGCAGAGGGGGCTACATCGATAAAGCATATAGAATGGAGTGGGGGGAGAAGCAGGAACCTGTGGCCCTACAACTCCCATCAGCCCTAACCAACATACACAATCATAGTGGGTTATGGAGTTTCTATCCAAAAATATCTGGGAGGCCACTGTTGTACGCACTGCCCTGATCTTGAGCTACCAAGGACTTGATTCCCCAGTCCTCTGAACTCAGGGAGAGAAATAGAACTATCTAGCCATCTCTGAGCCTCTTTAGGAATAAGAAAGTTGGACATGGGAAGGGGGAGAATTGACAGCTTGCCCTGCTGAAGAAGGCCATATTTTTGTGTGTTTTTTTCCACATGGCGGCAAATAATGTGGCCATATGAAGATGACTTATCTTGGGTCACATCATAGGTTAATTAACCCCAGTGATTCTTCAAATTCTCCAGCAGAAGTATTTTTCATCTCTCAGTTCTTGAAGCACAACGACACAAATACAGAGTTAGAATAAT
Organism: Gambelia wislizenii; assembly: GCA_030847615.1. Lineage (NCBI taxonomy): Eukaryota > Metazoa > Chordata > Lepidosauria > Squamata > Crotaphytidae > Gambelia > Gambelia wislizenii. The sequence continues at coordinate 240,723,691 of JAUMIR010000005.1, forward strand.
AGCCATCTACTCCAGTGCTCTCTTATTTGACCAGAAGCACTCACAGGACAAGAAAGCAATTTCCTGGTCCCGATATCCAAGATATGTGAAGGACTGAACCAGAGACCTAAGGCATGCAGTGCCACAGGTCAAAGATCAAAGATGTATCATTGAGTTATGTCTGACTAGTACTGAGCAGCAAACACCATCTTAGTCTCTGTGTTGTTGTAGCAGTTTGTATAACTCTTTGTCATTATTAATTTTATTTTTATCCCCACACCCCCAACTTCCTCTGGGGATCTTAGAGTGACATACTGTACATAGTTCTCCCTTTCCTTGTTTTATTTTCACAGAAACCCTTTGATGTACATCAAGCTGAGGGATAGTGACTGGCCCGAGGTCATCTGCTGAGTTTGAGGGATGAACAAACATTTGAAGCATTGCACCACAAAGTCATAGCATATGATCACAGTTTGGAAAAGTTACTTTTTGAGTTTAATCTCCCAGAATTCTTCCAACCAGAATGGCCAGTGCCCATGCTGCCTGGGGATTCTAGAAATTGTAGCCAAAAAAGTACTTTCTCTAAGCTCTCAGCATGAAAGCAATGCCACAGTAAAGAGGAAAGTGCAAGACTATTTGAAACTGCTCCAATTAAATTAAGACGTCCAGTCTTGTGATAGTATGAAGATGATAATCTTGATCTAAGGTCATGCTCCTGATTTGCATAGAGAGAGAGATGAGATTTAAATCTGGTCAACCATGTAATGTACTTGTTATTGCTTTTCTTAAAGAGAAGCATAAAATTTACACACCCACACAGAAAGCAAAGAAGTTGTTTGGCTTTGACTTTTACCCTTCGGTTACAGTGGGGTGGAACCTTAATTTAGATATGTCTGTAAATTATTTAGGCTAGACCAGAGAATCTCAGATTATAATTTATCTTGGCCAAAGTCCTTAGCTACAAATTAAAGTACTGGTAGGCAACTGTTGTCATTTGTGGGGGCTGTATTGATCCTCCATTTTAAATGTGGCCTATACAGTATCTTCGATAGCAGGATTGGGAAACACCTTTCTGTGAGCAGTCAAATAAAAAAGTACTGGGTTAAATTGGCACACACCCCCATTCTGTTCTTCAAGCCTCAAAATAAAATGTACTATTTTTTCCCCACCAAAATTTCACCCAATACCTCCAAGGGGGTGTGAGAAGCAATGTTACCACATTTTGGCTACCCAGGGCCATTTTAGGTCTAGGGCAGGCTTTATTCCAACAGGAAGTGACCAGAAGGTCAGTTTCTGGGTTACTTCCATTTTATCCTGTTGGGCTGGATGGCCCCTGAGGTCTCCTTCAACTCTATGATTCTATACTCAGGCCTAAAATGGCCTAGGCAAACATGCCAAGATTGCCCTGAGGGAGCATTGGAGGGCATTTTTTCAGAAAAATTCCAAAGAGATATTCAGAAAAAAATGAGGGGGTGTTAGCCATATTTAGTCCACCAACTGTGCTTTCCATACTCCTGAATTATGAGGAAACCTACCTACCAGAAAGCATTGGGAGATATTTATTTATTTATTTAAAAAATCATCCTGCCCTTCAACATTAAGTCCCCCAAGGTGGCTCACAACAACTAAAGAAACAATAAACAGTAAAATCTGTGGTGTTACTAAGGCCGATGTCACCCCTCCAATGGTGTCACCTGGTGAGGTTTGGCCTCTCCGCACCCACCTAGTGCCGCCACTGAGTAAAATCAATCACAACAATGAAATGATATTGATCACAGGAAAATCTCTCTCAATGATAACTTGCAAACCTTGATAGACATAAGCTCAAGATTTCTAGAAACCAGAACAATGGACTGATTATATGAAAATCCATCTGTTTCAATAACATTTAAAGTGGATGAGATAGGGCAAGGATTAGAAAAACTCATACAGGATAAGGCTATGGTTATTAATCAGGATGGCATTGTGCTATCTCCAAGATAGGAGCTAGCATTCTTCCAAATACTAGAAACCTTTCGTACTGCACAATATAGCAATATGATTCCACTTTAACTGCATCCTATGGAATCCTGGGATTTATAGTTTGGTGAGGCAATACAGGTTTCTGGATGAGAATTCTAAATACCATGCCCCTAACTGCAAATCCCAGGATTCCATAGGATGGAACCATAGAAGTTAATGTGGAATCATAGTGGTAGAACTGTGTCATGTGAAAGGACCCTAGTTGCTGAGAAAGAGGAGGAGGTTACTGCATTCTTGACCTGCCTGCAGGCTATCCAAAAACATCTTTAGCATCACTTGAAGGAACAGGACTAGATAGGCCTTTAGTCTGATCTATCAGGGCTCTTCTTATGCTCTTGTTTGGGTGAAAGGAAAACTATAGTCCCTAAAAAGGACTCATGCTGTTGTGCAAGTAAATTCCATTCATTTCAGTCTGCAAGTGATTGTACTGTATAGCTTGAAGTGAAGTCAAGTGTACATAGAAGGACATATTTCTGTTCATTTTCATGTATATTGAGAAATACGAATATTTGTTGAGGTGTTTTCTCCTTAATTAGTTCAGCTGCTTCCAATAGATGGACTTCAAAGTGAGTACTGAAAATAGAAATAATCCAGTTCCAAAATCTAATGCTTTCTATTTCCACCTCTCATGTTATTCTTAGTTTTAAAGAGACTTGTTCAATAAGCAAGAAGAAGAAGACCAAACGAGAAGAGATGTCTGAGAAAAGAATCCAAGAAGAATATGAGAAACTGGGAAATATTAGGTAAAAGAAGCTTCCAGGTTTTCCTTCCTGTGTATGACAAAGGACCTAACAAGCAGCAAGTGAAAGAATGAAAGGAGACAGAGCTCCCATGCTACACGATGGTCAAAAACTTTCTTTCTTAAAAAGTCCAACGCATTTTGGCCTTTTTGGCAGCAAGGCCAAAAAGACAACAGAGGACTTGAATGTTACACTTTGAGCAGAATTAAGCAGCAAAAGCTTTGGTTGTAGGAAGTATTAAATGCTTTGTTTTCAAAATCCCTCTTCCAGTTATCCTGAGATGGTGACAGCATTCTTTTTCATCTTGATGACTTTGCTCTGGTTTACAAGAGAGCCCGGATTTGTACCAGGCTGGTCATCTTTCTTTGAAAAGTAAGTTTATACTACAAAACAGTAGCTCTTAACCATTTCTTTATCATTTATTCCCACAGACCCCCAAGACTTAAAGATTTAAAACAAAACAAAACAAAACAATTACACCACCCATTAAAACTTCCCTCAGAGGCACTGGAGCAGGAGGGAAGACTTTCGTCCTGCTGCTTCCTCCAGGTTTGTGACTGGAGTGGATTAAACAGCAGTGTGCAGGCAGAGCCAGCCTTTGCCTTGGCTCCTGCCATGTGGCTGCTCCATTGTGGAGAGAAGGTGGGTCAAGCAGCCTTCAAGCATTCATGGACCCCCTATAAGGACATCATGGACCCTTAGGGGTCCACAGACCACAGGTTAAGAACCACTGCTACAAAACACAAGACTCATGGGAATCAAAGAGTGGGAGGGAGCCTTGTAGGATCTCTAGTCCCACTTGTTTTACACAAATATCCAGAGCTGGAAGCAGTGGTGGCTTCCATGACATTGGATGAAACTGCTCTAGGGGCCAAAAGAATATCTGAAAATATTTGATCAACAGACAAAAAAGGGGCTTCCTGAGTGCTGGGAAATACCCAAAATGAGAAGTCTTCCACAACAACCTGGGGACTTTTCTAAGCAAGAAAACCTACATGGTTTTTGGTGTAGAAAGCAGTATTTTCTGCACATGAATACCACTTTCTGCACAGAAAATAAGATTACTGTGCAGAAAATGCTGCAAACTGCAAGTAGCCCTCAAAAACTATGTTGCTTTTGAGAACTTTTTCACAACAGGAGGAAAAACTGCAGAAAATTATTTGTTGTTCCATGCAGGAATGAAAGTTATGAAGATTTACATTCTTAATTTCTGCTTTTAGTCCAAACTTTATAGGAGCTATCCAACCCTCTCCCCAAAATGTTGAGTGTTGAACCCTCTCTCCAAAATAGGTTCAGCATGTACTTTCTCACAGTAAGAATTCAGACTAACTCCCAGAGCACATTCACCACCCCACTGACATGGAAGACACCAGCTGCCATAGGCTAGAGCAAGATTCTAACCACTTTCCAGCCACTTTGAAGATCGCCAACAAGGGGGAGCCTATCACCCTTTGGGGCAAATTTGTCTTTTAACATCAAACTGCTCTTCATAGGAAAGCAATGCTTCTGCCTGATCAACTGGATGTTCCTTAGTACTTTCTGAACAAGACTGGACCAATGAGAAGGGTCTGCCCCACAACAGGATTTCCTCACTGGAAATTAGACTTGCAGGAATCAGGCTTGCAAATTAAGCCTTTGTCTACTATCCAATGAGCTGTGGTGAAATGGAAGTCCCCATTTTAGTTTATTTGGTTATTCTAAGGATTATAACTAGATAATGTATGTGAAGTGCTTTGAACATACAAAAGCACTACACAAATATGTTGTATGCCATCATGTTGGGGGGAAGTAATATGAAACCAAGAGCATGAATATATCTTGAAAAAAGATACTGAGAGGAAATAGTGTAGATCACATATCTTTGTGTAGTTTGTTGTTCCTGCCTGCTGTAAAAGAAGCTAATATTTCTTACTTAGAAAAGGCTACCGGACTGATGCCACCGTCTCTGTTTTCCTTGGCTTTCTCCTCTTCTTGATTCCAGCAAGGAAGCCATGCTTTGGAAAGAAGGCCAAAGGTATGAGTGATTCATGTATAGAGTTGCAGTTGACTTAGCTTTGTTAACCGCTATTGGTCTCCAGTCTCACAAGCCTCCAAGTGTGACTTTACATGTTCATATTGTCTAGCAATAGTCAAATTGTAGTGCACTTCATATTAAGTTTTGTTTTGTTACTTCCTAGATGGGCTTCTGCTTGGGGACTTTGGGGAGCCTCAAGGGCTCTCTGTACATTTTTGTTTGTTTTGAAAAAAGAATTTTTAACCCTCTGAGATCTAGCAAGATGGGTAGCATCTGGACCTCCGATAGTTGCCCACTCACCCCTGTTCTAGATGTATTGTACTTTGTTACAGGAGATGTTGCAAATTCTACAGACATTAACCCAGGGGAGCCAATCATCACCTGGAAAGACTTTGAGAAAACAATGCCATGGGAGATTGTAGTCCTGGTGGGAGGAGGTTATGCTTTAGCAGCTGGATGCAAGGTAAGAGAATTATTCCCAAATCTGAGACAATCCTCTGTGGTGAAATGGAAACCACACATTGAAATCTCTATCTTTCAAACAAAAATGCCTCTGTCTCTAAAATAGGAATGACCTTTTCTCCGATAGCCACATTTCCTCAGAGGTAATCGTCTGGAGCGACATGCCAGAAGTGGGATATGCTGAAGCTTCCAATGACCAAAGAAAACACTGGGTGGAGGCATCCCTTCTTGAATTCTCTTTCTGCTCACTGTCCCTACCATGTCCTGAACTGCCCACTGTCCCTCCTCCTTTCCTTCCCATCACATTGGTAAGGGAGGAACACAGATCTTTATCGGCTAATTCTGATCACTTTCAGAATGCTTAAAATGGAAAAGGGGGGAGAATGAAAGAATCATGCAGCTCCTTTAAGATTAGCTGATTTCTTTTAGCATGAGTTTTTGTGGACCTCAGTCCATTCCTTCAGATCCATTCAGAAGTGGATTAATATCTCAAAAGCTCATCTGAAAATAAATCAGTTACGTGCTGTTTGATTTCTTCCCTTTCCCCTTCTGTGACTTTTATGCTGATAGAACAACATGGCTACCATTGTGAAAACTACTGTACCACAACACTAATTTATCACAGGTCATGTTGTCTTCACCCTCCTAGATATTCTCTGTTGACTTGCCTCCCTCTATCCTTTTCTTTTCCCTGTGTCCAAGTGACAATGAGCTGAAATTATGCTCTGCACCTGATCCTCTAATGGCTTTCACAGGAAAGAGTATCCTGGTTACAATGGCAGGGTGAATTTTGAACTCGGGATGTTCAAGATATTCACTGGCATCCTGTCAGTGACATATGTGTGCATAAGTTTCCCTTACACCTTGCACAAGTTTTCCTTACACCTGCATATGTCCTTTTGGGCGGTACTGTGGAGATTAGTGTTCCCTTCCTCCCTCTCACAGCATTCAAAGTCTTTACCACACAGCCTCTGAAGCCCCCACCCTTCATGCCCTATACCTAATGTTGAGTGGGCAGGATTGGAGAAGTGTATGGCTATGGCCCTGTAGCCATATGTGAAATGATTACAGCAATGCTAAGATTCTGGCAGATCTCAGCAGTGCTGTAATCATTTTACATCTGGAAATGTAACCAGCTTTTGGAAACATGAATGTTAATTTATGTTCAAGTCTATAACCATGAAGGTTTACAGAGGCCAGGTCACCCCAAATGTCCATCTAGCCTCCCCTCCCAGATCAGGGATAGATTAGCCATTGATCCCACAGGGCTGCACTTCTCCTCTCTGTGCACATATAGTTTTCCTGGAGCCTAATTAATAATGTAATTAGAATTCATTACCTTTCAGTGCTAGTCACCATTATTATACTCCAGCCCAACTCAAAATTTATGGCTATATTCCATTATATCTTGCCAAATGAGAGGATTCGTGCCTGGAAAGGATGTTCTAGGAACAGGAATGTCCGAACTTTTTCTCACCAATGTCTTTTTTCTTTCAGACTTCAGGCCTTTCCACATGGATTGGGCGGCAAATGTTGTCCTTGAGTAGCCTTCCCTCTTGGGCTGTCAGCTTGCTGGCCTGCATCTTGGTATCTGTAATAACAGAGTTTGTTAGCAATCCAGCCACCATAACGATCTTCTTGCCTATTTTATGCAGCATGGTGAGTACAGTTTTGGGGATATACAATTGTAAATATAATCAAGAGTGATCTTTTAAACATGTATTCTTGTCTCTGATCTGTGGTCTGAGATAAACTGCATAACGTTATCTTGCTAAATAGCAATTTCCCCATACCAGGGACAGGTGCTGGGCCTTCACTGCAATCCCATGTGGGCAAGCTAGGAAGCATCCATGGGTTGCATTAGGCCTGGCGGCTGGAAGTTCCCTCACCCCTAATCTCTGCATTTGAAGGAATCACAGTTCTGCTATGGAATTTCCATCTTCAGCTACTAACACAAATTTCTTTCTCTCTCCCGCACTCCTCTCTCTCTAGTCAGAAAGCCTGCAAATCAACCCTCTCTACACCCTGATCCCTGTCACCATGTGCATCTCTTTTGCAGTAATGCTACCAGTGGGTAATCCCCCAAATGCTATTATCTTCAATTATGGGCACTGTCGGATCAAAGATATGGTAAGTACTAAGAACAATCTGATAAGAACCATAATTGAATCAGGTAGATGTGGAACTCTCCATCTTAATTCAGTAATAACTGTTTGACATTGTTGCATTTTTAAAGGCAAGATTTAAACAATGGTCTTTCCTCTCCCCTTCCCAAATTTCACAAAACTGTGACTTCTGATGTAACTTTAAGACAATAAAACTGATAACCTTATAACGCCATTGAACCCATTTCCACTTGTAGCCTGATACTTTGCTAATCTGACTGGAGAACTGCCCCAACTGACATTACGTACTGAGGTCTGTTTTCTTTTTTACTTATAGATCAAAGCTGGCTTTGGAGTCAATCTAATTGGTCTAGTGGTTGTGACATTGGCAATAAATACTTGGGGAATTAGACTCTTCCAGCTGAATATGTTTCCTGATTGGGCGATAGTCAGCAACAGCACTGACCCACTGTAGGCAGAACTCTCAGGCTCTGCTAAATCACAGCAGACAGAGCAACGCATTTGCACGTATGTTAAGAAAGGAAGACACTTGAGTATATATTGTTCCAGTAACTAGAATGAAATAAGAAATATCTCTTGTCTGAGGCTCTCCCAAGGATCATCATCTCTCCACCATCTCCTCAAGACTTCAAGAGAATAGATTTGCTTCAGCCCCCTCCCCGCTCCGACTTTCCAGCCATGTTCCATTACTTCTACAGGAAGTCCATATTTTTCCTCTATAGAATATATAACTGATCTTCCTTTTACTTGATAAGTAATTCATAGTAGCTATAATTTTACATTTAAAGTTTGCTTTAAAGACTACTTCTGTATGTTTGTGAGAGAGGGTGTGTATGTGTGTATATACATATATTGTTTAAAATGTAGAAAATTGTATATCAATAGTTGCCTTATATGGAGAAGGAACCATTAGATTATTCACTTGTTCTAGGGAAGAGGGATAACTATATCCCCCAGTGTGTGGGGAAAGGGTCAAGATAAACCTGGTCACCCATCACCCATAATGAGATATGATCTCATTAATATCTTATGAGTCATGAAATCATGGACATTTTTTATTTTATTCTGAAATTACATTTTGTGTATCTTTGAAATCATACCCTGGCATTTCTGGCACTTCCTAACATGGCCTGAAATATTCCCCCTCACGTTTTATTTTCTTATTTTCATTGAACATGAAATCCTGACTGAATAAAACTATTTTGTACCTTTTTGTTTGATCCTAATAAAGATAATATCCTGGTTATTTTTGCCTCTTTTTTAAAGCCACAAAGACCAATGTGGCTGCAAGCATGATATGAAAGAGTCCAATCCATTTTCATGGTTTATTTTTCTAGCTTTCCTCATCACAAAATCAAGAATTCTTTCTCCCACCTTGCAAGTTCACACTTGATAGTCAAAAACAAGTAGAGGGCTTAAAAATCCTTGATTTATAGTAAGTAGAATGCCTGTAGTTGTTGCTGAAGCTTTTTCTGTTTCTGCCAGATTGCTCAGCAACATTTAAAAAAACAAGACAAAACTCTGGAGGTTATGCACAAATTAACTGCAGTTGTGTATAAAGAAGAAAAGAAAAAAAATCTTGACTGGTATCCTGTTAGTGAGTTACAATGGCATAATTCCAACTTGCACCATCATAATTCACTTTTTTCCAATTTTGTATCAATTGTGCCACAACCAAAATTCCCCCAAATCCCCCTTTTTCTCTCCTGGACCCCCCCCCCCCGCTTCAAACATGGCCATTTCTTGACTGAAGGAAAACAGGAAAAATGGCAGAGAAACGTCGAGCTATTTTCCTATGTAGGTCAATCCCCATATCCGTGGGGGATATGTTCCAAGACCCCCACATGGATACCTGAAACTGCGGATAATATGGAACTGTATTATTTTCAACAAGACAAGTTGACCATAGAATTGCATTGGAAGACCTAGAAATGCCTAAAGAAACATATATTTTTTTCTGGATGTGGATAAGTAAAACCGTGGATACTGAATCAATGGATATGGAGGTCAAGCTTGAACAATGACAGTCATCTTCCTGGAGCTCCTTGGGTTCCTCCAAAAGGTCCCTGATGATTATGTCATTGCTGTGCATCCAGCTATAGGATAGTAGCTGGACACTTCTCTGCCACTCTTCCTGCTCTCTGCAAACCAGGAAATGGCCATGTTGTGGAGGCTACCACAGAGAAAAGGTGGACATTGGAGGAGAGTTGGACAGAAGGTGTATCATAGTTATGCATGTGTGACATGTCTTCTGATCTAGGATCTTTGCCCTCATTTAAAAAGATGAGTGGAAGAGGTTACCTTACTTCTGATAGGCTCCAGAAAATCTCCCAAGATTTAGACAATAGGTACGTGGGAAATTCATTTTCATAAATATCCTCATGCATGGATTACAAATCAGGATTCCCCCCACCCCGCTTTCATAGTTATAAGAGTGCTACCTGGGCCAAAACTTCCTGGATTATGGGGCCTCTTACAGCCCGATATTGCAGGCTCTTTGAAATTATGTCTCCCTTTAGCAGCCCCTGGGAAGGATCTTGAGGAAAGAACTGCTTCATTTTCCCATTGAGAAATGCTCCTGAGCCCTGATAAGTCCATAAAGCAAGCTATGAAGCTGAAATACTTCCTGGCTTTCACTGTTAAATTGTACAACTGTTAGCTGCACATACAAGCAGAGAAATAGTTTAGTACCCCTAATTATTAAACTGAGAGCTCTCTTGTAGGGCTTATTCAAGATATTTTGTGAAATGAAGCAAAGGACAAGATGATGCCCCTACCCTGAAGTCAACTGGACTGACAGATGAAACTGAGCTTACCACTGTTGATGGAATCTTCCACCATACATGATGCACTAGGCCACTTTCAGGGGGTCAGGACAGATTATGTGACATACACACCACAACTGTATTCTCCAACACAAAGTAATAGTTGGAGAATTCATGAAGATTAGCTGGGAGGCTGCCACCCAGCATCTGTTGGCTGAATCAGTTCCTTTACTCTGCCAAATGGTAGGGCTTGGCCTGGCTACCCGGACACAACATCTGGGACTTCTGGATAGTTTTTTTGGGGGGAGGGGAAGATGGTATGAAGCTGTCCTGTTAGTGACATACGCAACTGTAAATCTAACAGGCCTGTGCATGTCTTGTTTTGGTCATTGTGGGGGTTGAGATTCTCTTCCACCTCCCACAATTATCAAAGACCCCGCCTCTGACTCACCATTGAGCTGCTGCCACCCCCCCACAACCATTTCATGGCTGGTGGAAAACAGAAGGGCGAATGGGAGAAGCATCTGGCTATGACCCTAACTGGCACCCTGGCAAGATTTGGAAATTTGAAGGCCAGACTGTGCACAAGGGTATTCTATTGCAGGAGGAATTTAAGTCATGAATATTTCAGGTGGTAGAATGCACAGTTCTCCATGTTGGACCTGCAGCCATTGCGGAAATTGCTGCTCTCCAGGTGAAAGGCCCTAGAGGGAGAGAGGCAGCATTTTCTCCTAGAATGGTCTCATGGGAGGTGGCACCCTTAAGGACATGGAGATCAGAACATGGGCAGCCACTCCCAGAATCTCAATGGTCATGCTATCTAGAGGATTCTGGGACTTGTAATCTAAAATGGTAATGTTTCAAAAGCCCAATGTAGACAGCACTTACATCTGGATACCTAACAGACTAAATGTTAAGCCAGACACTACATGCCTTTAATAACAGGCATATTATTTTAATAGCTGGTACAACCTGTAAATACTGGATTTGTACAAGAAAAAAAATATGGATGTCGTGTTAATCACAGTAATTGTGCTATGATAGATTTTTTGTGGGGGGGTTTCCCCACTGAAGGAAAAAATATAACCTGTTGCTTGTCAGAATGTTTCTGCTATAGCAATCACATGCAAATAAAGTAAATTATTTAAGCCTTTGATATTTTCCTGATTTGTAGAAATAATAATGGAAATGTTTAGCTAAGTGCCCCCAACAAGCTGGGTGCTCATTTTACTGACCTACGGAAGGATGGAAGGCTGAGTCAACCTTGGAGCCCTCTGGGATCAAACTCATAACCTTGTGGCTTGTAGTACTGGCATTTAACCATGTGCATCCAGCCCTTCCAAGGTTGTTTTTATATCCTATACCTCCCTGCTGGAGAAAAAAAAAAACACAAAACAAAAAAAATGCCTTTTTTCAAATAAACAAACAAACCAGAAGAGCCACATCTTCAAGCTTATCCTCCAAAGCAACCTCTTCATAGTTGTTGTTGTTTTAATCAGTTTATTTCCAACCTGGGAATTGGTTTCCCCTATTTCTACTGTTGCTGGTCATTTCTATTTGAAATGGAAGGAACCTGCAGACAGGAAGATAGCCTGGAGGTGGGGTGGGGGTCTATTCACACTACACAATTATAATGCTATTAGTCTACTTTAACTGCTATGATTCTGACCAATGCAAACCTGGGGCTTGTAGTTTAGTGAGGCAGTGGAGCACTCTGTTTTGGTATTCTAAATGCCCCTCCCTGAACTGCCTATCCCAGGATTCCATAGGGTGGAACCATGGCAGTTAAAGTGGAATAATACAACTGTGGAGGCCAGGGCTCAAATCCCTGCTCAATCATGGAAACCCACTGGGTAGTCTTGGGCAAATCACACACTCTCTGCCTCAGAAAACCCTGTGATAGGTTTGCCTTAGGGTTGCCATAAGGTAGAAGCAACTTGAAGGCACACAATAGCAAACAAATAGCATTATAATTGTACCCTGTGAATGGGCCCACCTTAGGGTCACCATAAGTCGGAAACAACTTGAAAACACACAACAACAAACAGATAGCACTATAATTGTGTAGTGTGAATGGGCCCTGGGTCCCCGGAGCTTACATACCCACATTCTATAGCTCTATTTTTCTGCTCAGTGATGAAATGCAGAACCTATAGTAGGTGGTCCTGCCCTGTGGTGTTACTAAGGCTTGTGTCACCCCACCCTCTGGAAGTGTCACCTGATGTGGTTTGGCCTCTCTGTACCCCCCTAGTGCTGCCCCTGGTTCTTCCTTTCTTTTTGAACTTAATATTAAAATGTAAGGAGCTGGAAGCAACAGTGGGATAGGGAGGAGGAACTGGTGGCTGAGTTGTTACTGAAATGGCTATTTATCAATAAATGAAAGTAGTTTCATAAGCAGAACAAGTTGCAAACAAACAAACAGGAACAACTTTAAAAAAAATCTCTGCTTGTTAATTGAGAACACTTGATTTGATCACCCAAAGACATTCCATTTTAAACTATATCCAGATGAAGATTTGGTATGCAGCATAGTCACAGATAAACACACAAGAAGGGAGCCAGCATGTCTAACCAATTAGATTACATATACTCTTATTAATGGTTCTGACATCATTTTAACATTTTGTTAAAGAAGAAGACAATGACAATCCAGGTTTGAGTTTTTCATTTGTTCCAGTGCTATGAAGTTACTGAATTACTTGTTAACCAGAGGAGTGGGGGGGGGTGTCCGTGAGGACCCTCTAATGTGTTAATATTAATATGCAGAATTAATGCACTCAACCTGGCAACACGAGAGATGGTTACAACAGGACCTTTTAGACCTATCTATACTGGTACTAAGGAGGAGACTCTAAGCAGAAAGGTACAATTTAAATGATCTTTATTGGAAAATAATATCACAGCACTCACACAAACACTCAGACTTCAAGCACTCAAACAAGGCTAACAAAAGTAGTAGGATGTATTTGGATAGAGGAATAGAGTGAGAGGTAGTGGGTTATACTATACCAATCCTGCAGAGCTAAGATTGCTATGTATAGCAACAGTTCAGAGGTTCAGATGATGGGCTGGCTACACAGTGTGACATAGAGTCCAAAGGAGGTGGAACTGTGTGCAATTTGGTGGTGTTTGGGAGTAGTATTTATTTGAACTAATTCCCCTACAGGGATAGGAGTTGTGAGTGAAATAATATGGTTCTTGGAGGTTCCCAGGCAAAGACAAAAGGTACTCTGGAAAAGTTAACGATTGTTAATGATCAGTACTTTTAGAATTAAATAGGAAACAGGCAAGATCTATTGTTGGAGGAAGCAAGAGAGGAAAATCCCATTTTATAAGCAATAAGGTTTCCTGCAGTCGCTGAGAGGATTAGTGATTGACTCACCTCCAGGTGTTGAGTCTCACTTGAGAGTGTTAGTTTTTGGAAATTTCCACAGGTCCCTCTTTTGGAGCATACAGGAATCCAGCCTTCTTTGGGGATCCCTAGTTTACCTATAACCACATGGATGACCGCTTTAGACAAATTATTAAATATAGCCAACTATTTGATATTCCAAGATGAGGGCTGTCAGGGTATGGAACAACTGTGGTAGATAACTTGACCACTTGATCAAAAGACATATTTGTATTTGATCCACAGAAATTATATAAGTACTATTTGTCTTTGAGGGGTATTAGGCTGGAAAAGTATAAATTTCTCCATGCATGGAATGAATGCATGGAAATTTGTGGAGTTCCTCTGGATACTCCCATCAACATTTCCCCCCCTGTGCATTGCTGCTACACTTTCCCCAAAAAATTTCTATTTGATATTTGTCTCTGGATATACAGATGTTATGAATAGAGAGCTCTTGCATGCAAGACCCTCTTCTTACATGTAGGAAGTCTCTGTATATATGGATGTGCATGCAGGGAATTCCTTTCAAAGAAAGTAAGATGGATATCAGCAACGAGTGGGAGCAATGAACAGCAGGGGCAGCAATACCCAAGCAACTCCAGAGTGGTCAAGATGGCAAGAGTTATTCATGGAGAAGAGCACGTTAGGAAAGTCTGCCACAGTTTGCTTTTACTTAAGCCTATTGGGAAGGGCAAGACTCTATCTCGTCTCTCCTCTCCACCCTGCTGAGTTAACTGAGTACAAATGACTTTTCCACTTTGAACTCAGTGTCATAGAATCATAGAATTGTAGAGTTGGAAGAGACCATGAGCCATCCAGTCCAACCCCCTGCCATGCAGGAATACACAATCAAAGCATCCCTGACAGATGGCCACCCAGCCTCTGTTTAAAGACCTCCAAAGAAGGAGACCCCACCCCACTCCGAGGGAGTGTGTTCCACTGCCGAACAGCTCTTACTGTCAAACAGCTCTTCCTAATGTGGAGGTGGAATCTCTGTTCCTGGAGCTTGCATCCATTGTTCCGTGTTCTAGTCCCTGGAGCAGCAGAAAACAAGTTTCCTCAACGTGACACTCCTTCAATTATTTAAACAGGGCCATCATATCTCCCCTTAACCATCTTTTTTTCCAGGCTAAACATACCCATCTCCTGAAGTAACTGAAATAAGTTGAGGACAAAGGAGGAAAATGGTAAGAGGAGAGAGAAACTAGGATGTTTTATAAGCAGCTCAAAAAATGGGATAACAGAAGATTAATTGGGACTGACCCTGCCAGATTTGCATAGTTGGAGGGTAAGCCATCCAGATCTGTTGCATGCAAGTTCCCCTGTATGAACTCCCTCAGACCTTGTCTACAAATGATCAAATGAAATGGCCTCGCCTTGTTCCCATGTCCAACAGTCTGGATGATGCAGGTTTTTTTGCTCCCCGATCCTAGTCTGAACTGTCCAGATGATGTCTGGACAGTTCTGATGAGAATCCAGGGCAAATACCCTTTAAAATGGAGCAGACATGTGGTTAAAAAAAAAAAGTCATAGTTTGCTGTGGTTTTTCCTGAGAAAATGCTGAGTCCTGTTACTGCAGTTTCCCATCCAGGCTGCATGCATCGTATCTGCTGCGAGGCGCGCCTGGTCATGTGACCATTTCCAAGCAACTCATTCCAGGCCTCAGAAGATGTGACTGGTGTAGGGAAGAGAAGTCCTGGCTCATGAACGAGCCATGGATGTACAGACTCCCCCTCCATTGCTGCAATGGAAGGACAGCTAATGGGGGAATACACCACAGGTCCGGGGCTGGAATACTCCAGCCAGAACGTGGAGTATTCTGGCCAGTGTAGACAAGCCCTCAGTCTTTATACTCTGAGTGAGATTCTACTTACTACACAACAACCTTGTGACATTCATCTGGTTGAAATGCAGATAAGCACCTATTCTGTCATGGAACCCCACACAAGAAAAGGTTAGGAAGCCATCCAATGCCAGCTTTTTCCGGGATCCACTAAAGATTTAATGATTTGCCCAGGCATCACTTTGAGATTTTTAAAATGAACAGTAGCATAAATGTTCTAAAAGAATAAAGAAGGTGGGGAGGGAGCTTGTGGCTCTCCAGATGTTGGACTTCTCCCATCTATTCTAGCCACCACTGCCAATGCTGAAAGACAGTGGGAAATGCAAGCTAATAACATGTGGAAGACCACATACATCCCAGTCCCAGATTCAGAAGATTCTCTCATTTATCATGTTATCACTCTTCTGGTTTGCTCTTTTCCCATTCAGCTTCTCCAGAGTTCCAGCCTAAATAGGATAATTGCTAACATTAAATGTGTCACAGATGCACATAGTTTTCCATACAATTCCAAGGTCATTGAATCATAGTTGGAAGGGATTTCAAGGGCCATCCAGCCAAACCCCCTGCCATGCAAAAATACACAACTAAAGCACTCCAGAAAGATTCTCATCCAGCCTCTGTTCAAAGATCTCTTTAAAAAGGACAGTCCACACACACACACCACCCCTGGGCAGTTTATTTGACTGTTGAACAGCTCTAACCATCAGGAAGTTCTTCCTAATGTTTAGGAAGAACCCTTTTTTCTTATAATTTGAATCTATTGGCTCATGTCCTAATCTCCGGAGCAGCAAAAAACAAGCTTACCCCATTCTCTATACGACATCCCTTCAGGTATTTGAATATGGCTATCATATCACCCCTCCTGAGGTTATATGATAGCCTCCTCCAAGCTTCTTCTCTCCTCTAAGCCCAACATTCAGTTCCCTAAGGGCTTGAGTACACCCATCACAAACCCGACCCCTCCACCAAAATCCAGCCCAATAATGCCACACAACATGTGGCCTTTCCCCTCAATCTGATGTGATAGTGACATGTGGTATAGGGCCCTATTCACACCAAACTCAGGAAATATCCCCTTAATCCAGGTTTTAGAAAACTTGCAGTTTTCTCTTAAGTTTGCTGGAAACTCCAGAGAAAACTGCCATGTGAACAAGCCACCCACACCAGATTTGGGGGCAGGGGGAGGAAAGGAAGGACAAGCTGTGCCTGAGGAGCTGCTGTTTTTCCCCCTCCTTGGTGCCGTTTCTTATTCCAAAGGCAGATCCCCAGCAGTAGTTGCTCTCTCTGAGGTCAGAACCTCTGGTGAGACCCGCCATTGTGAGGCTAGCCACCTGTTCTGACTTTAGAGGGGGTTGACCCCTCTGAGCTCCAGGAAAAGCAAAGCGCCAGGGGATGCCAAAAACCACAGACAGTCAAGACCCTTCTCATTCAATGGCAGCAAGATGAATGTAGACACTAAGCATGTCTGTGCTCATGTCACCACCACTGAATATGGGGCATGGCGATCTGTGGACAATTCAAGCTGGATACGGAGGGCCCACTGTATTTCATTTCTGAAAGCCTTCTGTGATCAACCTATCAGCAATTTAATAAATACAAGTTCTGCTTTGACCAGGTTAATGGTCTGTTCCTTTATTTTAAAGAGCATATCGAGATATAAAGAGATAACGTAAAATATCACTAGGACTTTACTTGCTGATTATTATAACAGGAAGACCAGGCATAAATAGACAAGCAAGCAAATACCTCTCCTTGAAAGCTATGGGCTAAATTCAATTCACAGTTCATACAAAGTGAGTCAGTGGGACTTAAATGTTAAGAAGTCCCATTCATTCAAGGGACTACTTTTGTTACCCGACCTACTGAAATTCCATGTGTGTCTACCTAAAATCAATTTTTGTGGGGAATTTTAGTTATCTCAAATGTAGCAGTGAGAGGCCAGGTTAACAGCAGGATCTTTGACCTATGTATACCAGTACTCATTACTGAGACTCACAGACAGGAAATAAAATTAAAATGGTTTTTATTAAAAAATAATCAAGGAAACACACACATACACCCAGGCTTCAAGCAGTCACACTGCAGTTCAACTGCAGTTCAAGCAGTAAAAAAAGTAGGAAGTATTGGGATAGAAGAATAGAGTTCAGGATGATGGATAATACTATACCTGTCCAAAGAGCTGAGATTCATGAAGCAGAAGATACTCAGAATCAGCTCCGAGGGTCACGCAGCAGACCAACGAGGTGGGAGAAACGGCAAACACTTTGGTGGTGTTTTGGGGAGATATTTATATTCAATAGTCCCCCTGAAGGGGTGAGTTTGAGTGGAATACAATATCTGCCGGAGTTTCCCAGTGCATGTATGGTTAAACAATGGATTCTCCAGAGGTGTTAACTATTGTTAATGGCTGAAGCATCAAAACTGCTGGGTCTCAGGCAAACATCCCTGGTTTTAGAACAGGTGAAAGACCAGTTTTACAAGCAAAGAGTGTCCAGTTACCTAGATGGGATAATTTAATGACTCATTTCTATGTACATCCAGGAGAATAAGCCAATTTCCTCCCCAACTCATCATTTGGTGGGGGGGTAGGTTCACATCCTTTCCAGGCATATCCTTTGGAATTTTAGCAGGCTACTTCCTTAGGTGTTCTGAGCAAACCTCGATTCCTTGTACTTGAGAGTCCCTGGTCCACTACCATCCACGTGGAAAGCCAATAAGAAGCCAATTTATGAAATATAGCCAATTAATGAATTATTAAGAGTGGGGGGGGGGTGTCAGGGCAAGTAACAATTCAGTTGGGACAAAACTGGATTGAGCCTTTTGCTCATTTGTAACAGTCTCACAAGTCATAATGTTGGGAAAACCTATGCATGTAACTATAGCCTCCTCAAGCTACACTGGAGGGCAGGGAGACCCTACAAACTGTGTGCAGTGTGGCACTGAGGAGGGTGTACTCAGGGACAAATGGCAATTTCCCCCTCTCCCCCATGCAAGACATGGGGCTCTGTTCTAATATTTCTATCTGAGCCTTTGTATCACAATTTGCTCACCATGACAGACACATGGCCTTGTAAAATAGTTTCTGGTGATACAGAAACCCATTAGTCACTTTCAAAAGAGAACTGCTATTGAAGTATAGAGGGCTGAAGATCTTGAAAGGGACATAAGTCCATTCAATTTGCTTCAATGAGAACTGATACACCATACAGAGTGCCAATTTCTTTCAGCTTTGGTTAAAATATGCTTTGTTGTCTGAAAGTCAGCTTCTTGTCAACCCCTCATTAGCTGGCAAAAGCATAATGATGTAAAAACATGCCAGTATTCCCTGTAGGATAAACAGTATAGACAACAATCAGAGAGAAAAGAAGAGAGACAGAGAGAAAATACCCTCTAATAAAGTTATGTCTGGACGGGACTGAAGTGTAGTGCAGGCTAAACATGTAATATTCTTTGAAAGAGTGAATAAATTGTTGTTAAACCATGCAGGCACAGTAAACAGACCCTGTGCCCTATCGACCAGACCCCCACGTCTACTCTGGTTTCACTATTCCATGAGGTAATAAATGTCATCCACAACATCACTTGTTCATTCTCCAAGATAAGAGATGCCATCAATGCCTTACTGAATGATACACAGAAGAAATGGATCCGCCTATAAGCAAAAATAAATAAATAAATGGATACAAATCTTGACATCAGCAATGGCAATATTTTTTTTAAAGGGGGGGGGACAGGCACACTTCAGGACACTAACTCAAAGCATCCATCCTGAATGAACAAACTTCAAAACACAGATTCCGAAGAACAGCTAGACAAGAATTCTCCAGTAGGTTCATTTCTATCCCCTGGAGCTTGAACAGAGACAAAGCCTTTCTTGTCCCACTAGATGCATTAATCAGCTCCTCACATGCCAGGACAACTGTATTGCCACTAAAGGGTGGTCATGACCACTCTTTAGGAAATGGTCACTGTTTGTATTTTCTGAATTTATTCTCCCTAGGACCCTACTCAAGAATTCTCTAAGAGGTTCAATTCTATCTCTTGGGACCTGAATAGGATAATGACTATGCATTAACCAATCAATGCTTACCTATGGCAGGATGTCTCTGCTACCATCCAACTATGTTTGTTAATAACCCCTATTAAGATAATGATCGATGTTTGTACTTTTTGCATTTCAATTCCCTCACATCCAATTGATTACACCATCCCCCGAATTAACCCACCCATGTATGTGTATAATAACCGGCCAACTGAGACATCACTCCATACATTTGATGAACTGTTGGGCTGCTGCCCATGGAAGCTTATGCCAATTAAAATTTGTTACGACTTTTAAGTTGTGTAGTGGGTGGTGTTTCTGGAAAATCTGTGAGGACTGCAGCTGTTGGGTTTTTAATTCATCCTTTATCATTGTTAAGATGTTCTGTCTTACTGTGGATGTTAGGAATTTGCCCCTGTGACAAATAGCTTCTGTGGTAAATGATCAGACTACCACTGTGACTGTTGTTAACAGTCGTCAAGTCGACTTCTGACTTATGGCAACTGCATGAATGAGACCTCCAAGTCATCCTATCATGAAAAGCCCTGCCCAGGTCTTGCAGACTCATGTCTGTAGCTTCCTTGATTGAATCTATCCACCTGTAATGCAGTCTTCCTAGTGCCTTCTACCTTACCAAGCATTGTAGGAAGTCATACCTTCTCCTGATATGTCCAAAGTACAATTTCCGTTTACTCATGTTGGCTTCTAGGCAGAGTTCAGGCTTGCTTTGCTCTTGGACCCATTTTGGTAGGGTCTTTTTTGGCAGTCCACGGTATCCACAGAACTCTCCTTCAGCACCACATTTACCATCTACTTGTAACCAGGAAAGCTGCATGCTTGGCATGAGCATACCCTTGAATCTAGTTTGGCTAGGGCCTGAGGGGATCAGACCCTCCAGCGTATTACAAGGTCCCATAAGACTCTTGAAGTGTTTAGCACGTCATCCTTCTCTGAGTGGCAGTATCTACTGGCAGAAGAACAACTCTATATTCAATCAGGTAAAAATGCTCTGCAAACATTACACAATCTGATGTAAAGACTTGACCATCAACAAAACAAAACTGACAGTTTCACACTCCTCATTTTCTCAGTGTTTTATACTCCTTTTCTGTTGGACAGAACAGTTGATCATGCAAGGCGCAAGACCTGACAAGGTTAAAATCAGAAAGCTATCACTTCAGGAAAAAAGATCATTTTAATCAGTGATTTGGTATGTTATAAACAGGATGTTAAAAAGGATTGTAAAGCTGTGCTCTCAAGTAAATTTGGAAAGGGGATATCTTTGGCTGCTCGTCCATGATTTGTTTCCTTCAGTTTCATTCATGAGTCCATGTAACAGCAAGACTGTGTGTTGAATTGGAATAATAAACAAATTTCATTACTCTGCACCTACAACACATTAATACTGAATATAAAATACTGAGCACATATACTAAGAACAAAAATTCAATTACTCTGTCTGTTGTTTTTCTTATTATTGGGGATAGGAAAAAAAAAAAAGGTCAAATATCCTGGAAGGTTCCAAGGGATAAGGCGACACTTCATCTGGAGGGCAGTTGAGGTTCTCCAAGATTAGACTTGGAAGGAATCCACAAAAACCACATTAAGGTTCGGCAGCTGTGGCCCAGTGGCAAACTATATCATCTACATTTAATATAGAGGGCGCTAAGTCAACATCATTTGTCACTTGGAGGCTTCTTTCTAGCTTCCACATCTCTCTTGATGTCTTCTAGTTTTTTTGCGAGATTTGGAACCTATGAAAAAGCAGAAGTGAACATCAGAATTTCTAAGAATTTAAACAATTTCAGTTTCAAAGAATTTGAAAGAGGATGTCCTTCAGTAGGAATGAGTACAGCAGAAACTCGTTGAGTATGCCAGCTTACCCACCTGTTTCATATTTCTAATACATTAAATATCCATTTTCTATCTGCTTAGTTACAGTTGTCCCTCCACATTCGCGAATTCGACATTCGCGGTTTCGAGTATTCGCGGTTTTGGGAGGGCCCCCCAGGCCCCCCCCAAAACCGCGACACGGGGCCTCTGGAGGCCCCGTGAAAGCCCTGGGAGGGCTGGGAAAGCCTCCGCGGGGCCTCCGAAGACCCTCCGGAGGCCCCGCGAAGGCCCTGTGGGGGGAGTGGGGAGGGCAGGGAAGGACTCCGCGGGGCCTCCGGAGACCCTCCGAAGGCCCCGCGAAGGACCTGTGGGGGGAGTGGGGAGGGCAGGGAAGGCCTCCACGGGGCCTCCGGAGGGTCTCCGGAGGCCCCACGAAGGCCCTGTGGGGGAGTGGGGAGGGCCGGGAAGGCCTCCGCGGGGCCTCCGGAGACCCTCCGGAGGCCCCGCGAAGGCCCTGGGGGGGAGTGGGGAGGGCAGGGAAGGACTCCGCGGGGCCTCCGGAGACCCTCCAAAGGCCCCGCGAAGGACCTGTGGGGGGAGTGGGGAGGGCAGGGAAGGCCTCCACGGGGCCTCCGGAGGGTCTCCGGAGGCCCCACGAAGGCCCTGTGGGGGAGTGGGGAGGGCCGGGAAGGCCTCCGCGGGGCCTCCGGAGGCCCTGCGAAGGCCCCGCGAAGGCCCTGGGGGGGAGTGGGGAGGGCAGGGAAGGACTCCGCGGGGCCTCTGGAGACCCTCCGGAGGCCCCGCGAAGGCCCTGTGGGGGGAGTGGGGAGGGCCGGGAAGGCCTCCGCGGGGCCTCCGGAGGCCCTGCGAAGGCCCCGCGAAGGCCCTGGGGGGGAGTGGGGAGGGCAGGGAAGGCCTCCGCGGGGCCTCCGGAGACCCTCCGGAGGCCCCGCGAAGGCCCTGTGGGGGGAGTGGGGAGGGCAGGGAAGGCCTCCACGGGGCCTCCGGAGACCCTCTGGAGGCCCCGCTAAGGCCCTGTGGGGGGAGTGGGGAGGGCAGGGAAGGCCTCCACGGGGCCTCCGGAGACCCTCCGAAGGCCCCGCGAAGGACCTGTGGGGGGAGTGGGGAGGGCAGGGAAGGCCTCCACGGGGCCTCCGGAGGGTCTCCGGAGGCCCCACGAAGGCCCTGTGGGGGAGTGGGGAGGGCCGGGAAGGCCTCCGCGGGGCCTCCGGAGGCCCTGCGAAGGCCCCGCGAAGGCCCTGGGGGGGAGTGGGGAGGGCAGGGAAGGCCTCCGCGGGGCCTCCGGAGACCCTCCGGAGGCCCCGCGAAGGCCCTGTGGGGGGAGTGGGGAGGGCAGGGAAGGCCTCCACGGGGCCTCCGGAGACCCTCTGGAGGCCCCGCTAAGGCCCTGTGGGGGAGTGGGGAGGGCAGAGAAGGGCTCCGTGGGGCCTCCGGAGGGCCTCCGGAGGCCCCGCGAAGGCCCTGTGGGGGAGTGGGGAAGGCCGGGAGGGCCTCCGCGGGGCCTCCGGAGACCCTCCGGAGGCCCCGCGAAGGCCCTTTGGGGGGAGTGGGGAGGGCAGGGAAGGCCTCCACGGGGCCTCCGGAGACCCTCCGGAGGCCCCGCGAAGGCCCTGTGGGGGAGTGCGGAGGGCCGGGAGGGCCTCCGGAGGGTCTCCGGAGACCCTCCGGAGGCCCCGCAAAGGCCCTTTGGGGGGAGTGGGGAGGGCAGGGAAGGCCTCCACGGGGCCTCCGGAGACCCTCCGGAGGCCCCGCTAAGGCCCTGTGGGGGAGTGGGGAGGGCAGGGAAGGCCTCCGCGGGGCCTCCGGAGACCCTCCGGAGGCCCCGCGAAGGCCCTGTGGGGGAGTGCGGAGGGCAGGGAGGGCCTCCGGAGGGTCTCCGGAGGCCCCGCTAAGGCCCTGGGGGGGAGTGGGGAGGGCAGGGAAGGCCCCCGCGAAGGCCCTGGGGAGGCGGGGGAAAGCGACTATGGGGCCTCCAGAGGCCCCGTGGTTGCTATAGCAGGGAAGGGGGGGCAAACAGTATTCGTGGTTTTTTCACATTCGCGGGGGTCCGTGGAATGTAACCCCCGCGAATGTGAAGGGACGACTGTACTTTAATATGTGAGTATGCATCATTTGCTTCATGAATCTATGTATGTCATCCACATAAACTGATTTCCTTAAGTCTTCTTCAATATATGTGGACAAAATCCTAGCAGAATTTACACAGAAGGGGATCTACAATATAGTCCTTCTATGACTGGGAAAGGCAATTTGTGGTCACTGAGGTGTGGCTGGACTGGGATTCCCATACTCCATCCCCATACATCCAAAAAAGTGGAATTATTTTTGGGAAGTTGTCCATTCCTGCTCTAGCATACAGTCACCAACAGAGTAGCAAAGCACTGTTCAGAGCCAGATTTAGGCATGTGAAACTGGTTTGGTTGACTTCTCTGCTGCTTCCTGTCTACAAAAAGTGCTTTCACCCAATTTAATTAAGTTTATATCAAAATGTGAACTGAATAAAATTTTCTACTGTCCCTATGTTCTGGCCTGAAAGGTCTGAAAACAATTAAGGATGTCGAAGAAATTCAGTCTTTGTCAACTGCAGTATGAACTAACCCGTTTTGTATCTCCTGCACCAGTGTGAGGACTGAAACCAAATCCTCCCAGTTTTAAACTTTTCTGAAATCTGTGACAAAGTTTACAACTCTAAATGTTACAAAATTCTTTGTGAATGTGTTTAAGTGGACATTTTCACATAGATTAAAATGAATCATTACAGATTTAAACGGAAACAGAATGGAAAGAGATTTATGGGGGAAGGCATGGGAAAGTGTTATGGACCAGAAAAGGGAATTCACCCATTCATTATACAAAGTTACCCCATCCCTGCCAGGCTGTGATCATGTAGACTAGGGATGAAGAATCTTCTGTGATCACACAGATCAGGGATGGAGCGGCTTCTGATATTTCTGGACTACACCCCTCATACTCTTTGACCACTGGCCATTCTTTCTGGAGCTAGAGTCCAAGAACATTCAGAGGATCATTAGTTTCCTCAGCCCTGAAACAAAGCAAATATTATTATCTCAAGCTTAACAGTAGCAAAACATCAAAATACTTACATCATAGTTTTGGGCAAGATACATCCCGACGACATTACCAAGTGCAAAACCAACCTAAAGAAGAAACAAAAGGGGAAAAGATTGTACATTTTTCTCCGTCACCATTGCAGAATGCAAATGACAAATACCATGTCTTTTCCATTAGATTTTTAAAAAGACAATATTCTTAGCAAGTTTCAAAACAAACCTGGTTCTCATTAGAATGTTTATCATATTTTCAACCAATGCTTTCGCCAAGTGGCTTCCACTATGCAGCATGTTTGCCTCCATGTAAGCTCTATACAAATAATTAATTCCGGCAGTCACCACTTTCAATTTAAAAACACACTGGAATTCTTGTAAACGTCTAGCATTTAAAGAAGTGGCAGTTTCAGGTTTAGAGAACGAATAGAATAGAATAGAATAGAATCTTTATTATGGCCATAGACCAGCACAGGTAAAAAGGGATACAGAATAAAGGTAAAAACACAGGATAAAAACAGGCTAAAAGCAGTATTTAAAATGTTAGCTCCAGTATAACAAGACTAGGTTGATACTATTTTACTGTTGAGGAAATTGTCTGTCGAATTTTAACCGCAGCTGTGCAGAATCTGGCAACATTATAAGTTGTTCCTGGGTTGGTGTCTGAAAGCAACAAGTTTATGTAGAATTGTCCAGTGTGCCCTTGATATTTATGCAACAGGGGTGAAATAAGGCTGAGACGTATGTCCCTGTAGTATGAGCAGTGGAGTAATACATGCTCTGTTGTTTCTATTTGGCCGGAGTTGCAGGGGCACAGTCTGTCTGAGAAGGGGATCTTCTTGTATCGGCCTTCAAGGACAGGTGAAGGGGAGGGCACGACACCGTGCAAGAGTAAACACCCTTCGATGTTTAGGTATTTCAAGTGTTGCTAAGTATGCCAAAGGAGAGGCCAGATATCTATTGGAGTCACTAACAATGAAGGTTGGAGTGCTGGCTAGATCCAGTTGTCGCTCTATATCTGCTACCCGCTGTTTAATAGTAGCTTTCGCCCTATCATATCCCAGGCTAAGCAGAAGATCTGGAGAAAGAACTAACAGAAAACTTGCTATTTAGTATATGGGCTCTGCCTTTGATGGGCCACTATCCTATTCACTGGGCATTGCTATAGCCCTTGGCATGAACAAACAGCAGGGCAGTAAGAGGATTCCAGAAGCTCTTCTTCCACATCTTTAGTACCACTGTCATTCACTTATCCTTCCCATCTGGCAAGCAAACACATGGAAAGCGGCAAAAGTAAAAAGGAAGAGCAAGCATTCTCTCTCTGTTAAGCCCCCTGTGAAGTTGTGGGCCTTGGTAGTTGCCCAATCCTTGTGCTGGCCGTACCCTGATTCAGACACATGGCCGCTAGGAAATTGTTTCACCCAGTCTCATAGTCCATTCTAGCAAAAGTTTAGACACATTACTCCTTTGACTGGTGAAGCTGAGAGGGAAATTCTTAGAGCTGTAGTCTAAAAGAAGGAACTTTTCCAAGCTCTCATTCTAGCCCAATATTGTGCAGAAGGATTTAACCGCTTTTGTACATCTGCTTTCCAAACCCAACATTTTGGAGCTAATCTTTTACATGTGCTTCTTAATCTCTTCCAACTGGCTAATACAAGTTTTCAAATGTTATGCTTAAAAGAGAAGGTCAAATGTTTCACCAAGTGATGAGTATGTTTCAGTGCTTGTGGTTCAGGGCTGCACTGCATGAGGATCTACTCCTCAGCCACAAAACTGCAGGTTTTACTGACACTGGAGATTACAGACATAAGCCCAGTAAACTTGCAAGTGATTTAAACAAGTTGTCACTAGATGCCCAGCTGCTTTAAAGAGCAAGGATGTGATTTATTCCAGGAACACAGAATTCATCTCTCACTGCCTGTGGACTGTAACAAATATGGTGCTTGGAAGTAGAGATGAAAAAATACATTCCAGTGGTTTACACCAGGATTAAACTCAATTTCACAGTCTCCCTTAGGAGAAATAAACACCCTAAATTTCCAGTCTTGCCCTAGAGCCTACCATCTCCAACCTGTCACCCATTATCTCCAGCCAACATAGTCAAGAAGGCTGCCTTTAAACCAAAGTTTTAAAATGATTTATTGATGGCATAGTACTCCACTGAAACCCTGTTATATAAATAAGCAAATATCTGCCAAATGTTGGAGAAATTGTAATGCTATAGATACTTTCTTTCACACATGGGGCTGTTGTCCAGAAATCCAAAGATTTTGGGTGCAGGTTTTAAATGAGATGGAAAAAATAACAAATCAAAAAATTATACTTTCACTGGCACTAGAGTTATTCTCTTGGTTTATAGAAGAACATAACATTCTTATTAGTAAAAATCTTATAAGTAATAAAAGTCCTTATTCAGGTGAACATGTTCTCTTTTCTCAGAGAGCCAGTGTGGTGCAGTGGTTTGAACGTTGGACTATAACTCTGGAGACCAGGGTTCAAATCCCCACTCAGCCATGGAAACACACCTTGGGCAAGTCATACTCTTCC
Organism: Gambelia wislizenii; assembly: GCA_030847615.1. Lineage (NCBI taxonomy): Eukaryota > Metazoa > Chordata > Lepidosauria > Squamata > Crotaphytidae > Gambelia > Gambelia wislizenii. Next base: position 240,750,544 of record JAUMIR010000005.1, read on the forward strand.
AGCCCTGGAGGAACGCGATGGCAATCCCACTCTGAACAAATTCTGCCAAGAAAACTCTATGATAGGTTCGCCTTAGGGCCACCGTAAGTCGGAAACAACTTGAATGCACAGAACAACAAAGAACTAAGTATTGTTTTTTGTCTAGTAGCTTGTATGTTGACTGCTAAAAAATGGAAAGGCCTACACAATTTCACTTTAGACTGATGGTATGAGACGTTGTGATTTCTTGCTCTCATGGAAAAACTGACACAACAGTTTACAACTCAAGAATGAACTCCATGATGACTCCTTTATTACAGACTGGTTTCCATTTATTTATTTCATTAATAGAAACAAAGATAATCTAGATCCACCTTTCATAATCTAACTTGAAGGCTACAAACAGAAATACAGCTTAACAGAATTGAACAGAACAAAATAAATTTACAGACTGTCAGCAGTCTTTGAGAAAACATATTATATATATACAGTCGTCCCTCAACATTCGCAGGGGTTAAGGGCGCAAAAACCCCGCGAATGTGAAAAAACCGCAAATAAGATACACCTCCCCCCACCCACGCACAACCCCCCCTCCAAGATGGTGACCGGGCTTTTGAAGCCTCCTAGACACTTCTCAGCCGCCACACCCACCTTACCAAAGCTGCTCTCCAAAGAGAGCCAAGCCCCGAGAGAGCAGGGAGATCGGGTCTAAAGCACCCACCTCCTTGCTCTCTCGGGGCTTTGGCTCTCCAGTTCAAACAGAGGCAAGCCCCAGGAGAGCGGGAGGGGCGCTTTAGACCCAATCTCCCCCCTCTCCCTGGGCTTGGCTCTGACTGAAATGGAGAGCCAAAGCCCTCCAAAAGTAGGGAGATCGGGTCTAAAGCACCCACCTCCCTGCTCTCTCAGGGCTTTGGCTCTCCAGTTCAAACGGAGGCATGCCCCTGAGGTGGATGGAGTTCCCTCCCAGAGAGGGGGTGGAAAAGGAGGAGAAACCGCGAATACTCAAAACTGCGAAAGACAAAGCCGCGAATGTAGAGGGACAACTGTAGTTGTCCCTTCACATTCGCTGGGGTTTAGTTCCAGGACCTCCTGTGAATACCCAGATCCGTGAATACTCTAGTCCCATTATATGCAATGGTACAGCAAAATGGTGTCCCTTATACAAGATGGCAAAATCAAGGTTTGTTTTTTGTATTATTATTTTTTTAAGAATATTTTCAAGCCATGAATACTTAAAACTGTGAATGCCAAATCTGTGAATGTGGAGGGACAACTGTATACACACACACACACATTTATATTTATATTTCTTCTTATATAAAAAGTAGAACAAAAAAGTGGCTGCAAGAGAAACCTCTTTTTAAAAAAGGATGACTTTTAAGCTCTCTAAGGATTATTTCAGGTAATATTCTGAGTACTTCCATGAACCTTGCTTGATTTCTCACCATTACTCGCAGCTGAGAATACACCTACTGACATCATTTAATAGCCTTCAGTTGGAGGTGATATCATAGAATTGCTCTGTATATAGCATTTATTTGAGCTAAGATAATTTGTTTACTTATCTTGATAATTTGCTCCTTTCAGGAGCAGTCACAGGAGAATAATGCTGTCAGATGGAGCCAGACTGGGTCCTGGTGGAGTACTGGGCCTTGGTGAAGTAGGTCGGTCCTCTGTGGAAGGCGCCAGGGTTCCTAGACTGACATTTCCATCAGGTTGGAGAACCAGGGTCTCCTTGGCCAGTGTGGTGCAACTAGGACCACCTGCGCCCTCTCCTGGCGGATCTTCCAACATACCTTCCCTATAAGTGGAAGAGGTGGGAACAGGTATAGGAGCCCTGTCGGCCAAGGGCTCGTTGGGCATCTGTCCCTTTTGCGCCGCGATGTGGGAACCTGGAAAAGAACCTGTCCAGTTTCGAGTTGGACCTTGTTGCGAACATGTCCACGTCCAGAGGCCCAAACCTGGTCTGGAGGTCGGAGAATATTTTCTGGTTCAGTTCCATTCCCCTGGAAGAACCAGGTTTCTGCTCAGATAGTCTGCTTGTTTGTTCAGGTCGCCCTGCAGGTATTGGGCTGAGAGGGACAGCACTGTCCCTTCCGCCCAGCGGAACACCAGGTCCACCTCTTGTTGTAGAGATTTGGATCTTGATCCGCCCTGTTTCACTAGGTACGAGTGGGCAGTGGTGCTGTCTGTCATCACCATGATGTGGCGACCTCTGAGAACAAGAGTAAAGTGCTGCAGGGCTTAGACGTGCTGCCTGAAGTTCTAGCCAATTGATGCTGTGACACTGTCCCTGTGGGTTCCAGAGTCCCTGTGTCACTTGACCGAGGCAATGAGCTCCCCAGCCCTGTAGGCTCGCATCTGAGGTGACCAGGATTGGGTGTGTGACCATGAACGGGGAGCCCTTGCTTATGACGGTCTTCTGAGACCACCAGGAGAGGGAGGTCTTCACCTGTTGCGGAAGAAAGAGCAACGGAGACCTTTTAACGCAATCTCTTTCTGATATGGCAGTAGAAAGGCCTGAAGTGGTCTGGAGTGGAAACGGGCCCAAGGCACCACGCCAATTGCCGAGATCATGAGACCCAAGAGCCTGGCCAGTGAGGACAGAGGGGCTGTCCTCTGTAACCTTACTGTGCGTGCTTCTCATAGAAGCGCCTCTTGGCGTTCCTGGGAGAGTGTGACTGTGGAATGCAGTGTATTGATTTGTACCCCCAAGTGGACGATCGAACGTGACGGGGACAGGTTGCTCTTTTGAAGTTCACCAGGAACCCGTGGTTCTGTAGGAAGGCTATGGTGGTCTGTAGACCCCTCCTTGCCCTGTCCAGTGAGGCGGCTCACAAGAGTATGTCGTCCAGGCAGGGGTACAAGTGGATCCCTTGAGATCTGAGGTTGGCTATCAGAACTATCAGGATTTTGGTAAACACTCTCGGTGCTGAGGCCAGACCAAAGGGAAGGGCCCTGAATTGATAATGCTGGTCCCCGAGGGCAAAACGGAGGAATTATCTGCTGTCCTCGTGGATCTTGATGTATAGATATGCTTCTGAAAGATCCAGCGAGGCTAGATAGTCTCCCAGCTGCAAGGCCTCTCTGATGGATGATAGGGTCTCCATCCTGAACCTCTTGTAAGTGACGAGGGAGTTGGTATATTTCAGGTCCAGGATGGATCAAAGGCTTCCATCCTTCTTTGGGACCGTGAAGAAGGAGAACACTCCTGAGAAGCGCTGAGAGGCTGGAACCTCTTCTATGGCGGCGATGTTGCACAGATGGGCTATGGAGTCAGAGAGGTCCTTCGCCTTTCTGGGATTTGGGTGGATTGAGGCTGGAAGGAATCTGCCCCTTGGTCTTGAGTCAAACTCAATCCAGTACCCGTGGGTTAACATGGCAATGACCCACCTGTCCACCGTCGAGTTTGACCAAGCCACAAGGAACAGGCTGAGTTGTCCCCCTACCGGGGACGACTGCAAGTCAGGATTGTTGACGAGGGCCTCCCTGCTGATGCTGGGAGTTACCTCTTCTGTTGGAGTTCGATTGGGCCGCAGAAGATTGTCTGATGACGTGATTGGGCTTAACCCAGGCAGGGCGAAAGGAGTTATAGATCCGATATCCTTCCCGAATCCTCTTGAGGAAGGAATGGGAGCCCTGAAAGGAGTGTCTTCCGCTCTTCTTCTCTGCCTTCTTGAGAGTGGAGGGCATTGCCATCTTCTTATCCTAAGTTTCAACGAGGATTCCCTTGAGGGTGTCATCCCCGAATAGCTTATGCCCCTTGAATGCTGCAGAGGCCAGGGCCGCTCTGGTGGGGGCGTCAACCTGCCAGTATTTTAGCCAGATGGATCTTCTGGCGAGTGTCATGGCTCCAATTAACTGGACAGAGAAAACCATGGTGTCTTGGACTGCATCCGCCATGAGGAAGAGAGCACGAAGGAACCGCAGAAGCATTTTGTGGAGTATCCTTGGGTCAAAGTCCTGGATTTCCATGAGTTCCTGGAGCCAAACGATGGATGCCCGAGAGAACAAGGATATGGCCAGTGATGATCTGACCCCGCAGGTTGCAGCCTCGTGGACCTTCTTGAGGGCTACGTTGGCTCTCTTTTCGTCTGGGTCTCACAATGAACCCTTGCCCTCCTTGGGAGCCAGAAAACTGGATATCAGAGAGGCCACCAGATTATCCACCACCGGAGGCTTCAGGCAGTCAAGGAAGCGCTGACTGGTACTGTAGTACTTCTGGGCCACGGTAGTGCCTCTCTTTCCAAGGGAGGGCTTATTCCATTCGTCGGTTACCAGGTTCCAGAAGGCCTCAGGAAAAGGTAGCTCTGGCTTCTTTGGCTGAGAGGTACGCATGACCGCTACGACCTTTTTGTTGGTTGACGATGTTGAGGGGGCCTACTCCTGATCAGAAGAGATCTCTAGAGTGGACATCACCTTATTAAGCAGATGGAAGTACCACTCCCCCTGAAAAAGCCTATCCGTGGTCTCTTGTTCAGGTCTCGGAATCAGATATCTCGCCGTCTTCCTTGTCGCTTGGTATGGCGCCATCGGGATCCCCTGCTCCCCTGACAGCCTCTATGAGGCACCTCTCTTCCTCTGAGCCTGCTGAGGACTACTCAGAGGAGTGGTTGGAGGGTGGGTTCTTTCTTTTCTTGGGAAGCGGGGCAGGCCTTGGGGAGGCGTCCTTGGTGCCCCTATTGACAGACTTCAATTTTGCCTTCCCGGGTCCTGGAGTGGGCCTATGAGTCCTCCTTCTGTTTCTGGGGGAGGACCCCAGAAGCAGGAGCGCTGGTGCTGGGCTCTTCGGATGAGTCCTCATCCAAAAGTAGGGCCTTGGAAAGGAGTTGCAAGGCTGCTTTGATGGCTCCCTTGCGTTTCTTCCGACGAACTTGCGAGGTAGGCGCAACCCTCCTTGGTTTTCCTGGCTCCCCCCTTACCCACTCCACCATAGATTCATCCTCACTGGAGGAGGGGGAGGATAAAGGAATCCCCTGCCCCCCCCTTGCATTGTGGAACGCAGGGACCTGTTAGACCAGGGCCTGTTGTACCTGGGCCTGGTGGGCCAAGGCCTGGAGATTCGGGGCCTGGAGGGCCGGAGGCTGGTAAGGCTGCACTAGAGGTGCTAGGGCCTGGTGAGTCGGGGCCTGAAGCACCAGGGCCTAGGAAGGGGGAGCCTGGGTGATCAGGGCCTGGGAGGCCTGGACAGAAATCTCGGCTCCGTCATTAGAGAGGACCTCCGTGCCCTGCTGCCCCCTCCCATTTTCCCCATCGAACTCAGAAGTATTGCCAGGAGTCCAAAGTTTTTTAATGCCTGAGGTTCCCAGAAGTAAAGAGGGCACGATGCGAGGGGGAAGGTAATCAGGCAAGGCATCCTCCTCCCCGCACCTCCCATGGGTCCCCTGTACCTGCCTAGGGGCTCCTGCCCCCATCCATCCCTGGCAACAGGCGCCTGGAGCGTGCCAGGAGGACTGGGGCGGATGGCTCATCGCAGCCCCTGTGGACTTCTCAGAGGCCGGCTTCTTCTTTGGCTGGGCCAGCCTCCTGCACGGCTTTGCCACCGCTGCTCCGTCCAAGGCCTTCCCGGACGTGATGGCCTGGGAGGCTCTCTTCGCCACCTCCCTTTGGGGGACCTCCGGTTGCAGGACCCAAAGGGTAGGGACGGCTGTTGCGGCTCCGTCCACAGCAGCTGCAGCATTCACGGAGTGGCCGGGGTCGGTGGGCGCATCCCCTGCAGCTCCGGAGCTCCTTCTGTGGGGAGAGAAGCCCTCCTGGGTCAGCTAGCTGCTTCCCATGGCCTCCGGACACAAGAGAAAGGCAAGAGGGGAGAGGGGAGGCTGTAGAGAGGAGAGAGGAAAGAGCCGCGAGAAGGGAGGTTTTTTTTTTCAAGTGGGAGATTTAAAATTGAAAGCAAGGCAGGGAAGGCAAAGGGAGATCGCTGGAGCAAGAAAAGGTAAGAAAATAGGGCAGATAAGGCAAAGGAAAAACAAAGGAAGGTAAAGGATGGAGATTTTCCTACAACCGGCTGGGCAAAGCAGGAAGTAAAAACTGGCAACATGGCCTCAGGATGGAGGAGACAAAGAAATTTGAATTAAAAAAGAGTTGACGTAACTTCCTGCTCCACCTGGGCGGTGACTGACGTAACCCACAGCTGAAGGAACTGAACGACCCGTATCATCCCTCTCCCCTCAGAGAATTCTCATGTAAAATTAGTATATTGTCCACATTAATAAATTACATGAGGCACACATTTTCGTGGTTATGAAAGGCCCACACCCCAAAATATCAGAATTATTTTTTTACATTCTGTTCAGTTTCTATAAACGGAAAAGTTTTCCAATCCTCAAATATGGGACATCGCTTATAACAAGGGACACCTGGCAACTCAAGTATGGACACACACCCATCCTAAAGTCAGTATCTTCTATTTTAAACAGAACTTGGAAAATTCACATTATGGACTACAGTTCTCAGAAGCCCACAGCCAGCAATAAAAAGTCACCCTGATTTCCAAAGATAAATATAAAAAGCTGTTGGCTTCTTTACATGCATATTAAATGAAAATGACTACCCTGTTTACACTTTACTGGCCTGGCATTATACACCAGTGTATACTCACAAACACACTATGTACCCCAAAGTTATTTGCTGCATTCTTGACCAAAAATAGCACTGTGCCTCAAGAATGCCAGGAGACATTATGTCTAGTTGGAAGCTAAAACAGAGTGTCTGCTTTCCGCTGACCCTCCCAGTACATGTACATATATATATATGTGTGTGTGTGTGTGTGTACACACACACACACACACACAAAAGCACTTCATTCTGACACTGAATCTGTGTCAGCTGAAATAACAAGACTTCCATCTTATAATTCATCTCCATTATGACAGAGCCTGGAAAAATCTTCTTCCAGACTATGGATCCCATAACCCCCCAGTCAGCATGACCAGGGTCAAAAGTAGCCATACTGGCTGGAGCATTTTAGAAGCTGTCTTTTCAAAAAACGTAACTTTCCCAAGTTCTACACAATTATAATTTTTAAAACCCACTCTTAGCTCTAGAAAAGATATTTTTAAAAAGCACTAAAGACGGATCTCTTTCGGTAGCCCTTTCCTGATTAGATCCCGGCCTCAGGAGCTGTGTCTCCTGGCCTCTTTTAATCTTTTAGTCTTGCTTGTATTTGTATTTTATGTGATTTTAGTTAGGTTGGTTTTTAACTTTATATTAGTTTAATATCTTTTTATGGGGGAGGGTGGGGGTGGGTGGTGTTTAGGGATTTTAGTTAGCATTGTTGCATTTTAATTCCTGTAAGCCGCCCCGATTGTTTTTAACAGAGGGGTGGGGTAAATTGTTATTATTGTTATTTGCCTACCCTATTGAGACCCCACTGCTTTATGTATTCCCGCCCTCTTTTCTTCACTCTTGCTGTAATCATCCAAAATTATGGAGCATTTCCCCTGCATTCACTTGGTTCTGGAAATACCTCTCTGCTAACTCTTCGCTTTTAGAAAATACCTTTCTAGAAATGAGCATCTGAATTCTGCATGTCCTTGTATGTGTCTGGGAAATGAATGGAAAGAGAATGCATCTAAAAGCCTTATCCATATGAAGAACAAGATGAACCAGAGCTACCTCGTCCCTCCTAGAGCAACACTGGCTTCTTTGCTTCTGGCCCAAAGAACACAAAATGCATACCAGAATCATTCCATCAGCTAGCGGTTGGAAAAACTGACTGTACTTGTGTTTTGCCACACACTTGCTGGAGCATCGTACTGGACCAATTTTTACAGAAAATTTTTAAGGCAAACCACAGACCAAAAGCCTATATGAGAACAATATGTGTTTCTTCATTTTGGCTTTCCTTATCTCACCACATGAAGATATGTCCCTATCTTCCACTGGGTATAAAAACACCTTCTTGGTCTTCTATCTATATTGTTTCCTATTTTGTTTTCTTCTTATACCACATTATTTCATGAACCCCTCTTTCACTAGTTATTGAGGGGAAAAAATATCTGTTTTTCATCGTTTCTCATACTTGGTCCACAAGCTCCATTTTGCTCGTTTCTGGATAAGGCGACAAACTAATTTGGCTCCTAGAATACCCAAAGTATTTGAAAATAAATAAAAAGAAAGACACAGAGAGTTAATTTTTTGGCCCTTTAGTCTTTGGTTCCACTATGAAACCAGAAAAACGTTCACCCAGGGTGAAAAAAGGTCCCTCTTATTTCTTCACCCGGGGAGGGGAAAAAAGCTAATAAAGATTATGAGAGACATTGGCAGTTTAGTACAAAGCATTCCATGTGATAAACAATATGGCAACAACTAGTGGGGAGGGAACGTTTTTCCTCGTTTAGCCCAGGGAGTGGCCCACAGGCAGTGTGCAGATGGCAGGGGAAGAACTCCAATGCATCTCTAGACATTACTCCACCCCAAAGAACATGGCATTCCCCCCAATTTTTTGGCTGAAATGTATTTTTCAGCCAAAATAACACATTTAAATTATTTTTAAAAGCCCTTTGCAGAACTGCTATATAATGTCCAGAGGGGGGATTCCTAAAGCAGCCAACCCTCATACTTCAAAAGGCAACTGGAAGTGGTAGCCACGAAGCAAAATAGACGCCACAAAGGTGTGCTTTCGTCATTCAGAGGAGCCCAAAACTGGGCAGTGTTGCCTCTTGGGTTCAGAGCAGGGATGTACATCACTGGTTTCACTTGAATCCTGTTGTTAACCCAAAGTAACACAGACCCATTGACTCAATGAGATCTACATCACTGTGAATTGACCATTCAAAAATCAATTTGATGATTGTCTCTTGTAGCAACTACCAAGAGGACTAAGGCCTTTGACAGCAAGTGCTGTGCTCATTCCACATTTTTACATGGAATTTATGGCCCATTAAACTATGCTAATGTAAATCCTGTGAATTACTGGTTTGGTCCAGTGGATGGGGAAACCCATCCTCTTTATCATCTCTTCTCCAAGCTAAACATACCCAACTGCCTAAGCCATTCCTCATAGGACATGGCTTCCAGACCTTTCACCATTTTGGTCACTCTCCTGTTTTGTATCTTTTATTTAAGGCTTCAAAGTTGCACCCAAGGCTGCAATACTTCTGAGCAGCATATGTAAAAGAATCCTACAATCAAGTTCTGCAAGTGCACTTCATTTGATGCAAGCAATGTTTTGGACTATGTGTTCTAGTTAGTTTACAGGTAATGTTTTGGACTTAAATTGTGATTGTGTGTACAATATAGGTTTATAAAAGGCCCCACAGAACGCAGAAAGATATTTCAGGAGAACCACTGCACAAAGATCCCACCTGCCATTTGGGTGGTACTGTGCAAAGCTGTACTTAGGGAGCTGGGCATGTTTAGTCTGGAGAAGAAAAGGTTGAGAGGTGACATGATAGCCATGTTTAAATATTTGGAGGGATGTCATACAGAGGATGGGGCAAGCTTGTTTTCTGCTGCTCCAGAGACTAGGACACAGAGCAATGGGTTCAAACTACAGGAAAAGAGATTCCACATAAACATTAGGAAGAACTTCCTGACAGTAAGAGCTGTTCGGAAGTCGAATACACTGCCTCGGAGTGTGGCATAGTCTCTTTCTTTGGAGGTTTTTAAACAGAGGCTGGATGGCTATCTGTTGGGAATGATTTGATTGTGTATTCCTGCATGGCAAGGGGTTGGACTGGATGGCCCTTGTGGTCTCTTCCAACTCTATAATTTACTTTGGCTGCCTCCAATGCACTATAAATGTGGTCCGCTAGAATGCTGGCAACTATACGATCTGGCCTGTGTGGACTGTCCCTCAGCCCTTTTTCTGATGTGCTACAACCTTCCTTCTTACCAGAACCTTCCAGATATTTTGGACCATGATTACTATCATACCTTGGTCATTGCTTTGCAGACTGGGCTGATGGGAGCTATAGTCCAAAACATCTGAAAAGTGCCAGGACTGTGAAGGTTGCCTTTGCCAAGTGTATCTGGATTAAAATAATGTGGAAGAGGAGAAGAAAACCTGCCGGCACAGTTGACAACTAACAATTTACATGGCAAGTGAGGACAGCTAAGGACTGGTGAAAATTCACAAGGCTTCCCATAGTAATCCTAATTTTATGCATAGCCTTAAAAAGCAGTATGCAATTACTGCAGTCTTTCAGAAAATGAAGACAAAAGTACAGTTTATAAGATTATCCCTTTATCTCTTTGCAACAGTCTTAACCAAGATGATGGAGGATCTGAGACTTCACACACTAAACACAGAAGAGAAGACAGAATATATCAGCTTTTCCTTTCTCCATTCTTCCAGTTCTCAAACACAAATCAGAAACCTTTAAGTAGAAGTGATTTTTATCACGGATTTGTCACACAATGCTCAAGCAATCACTCGGTCAAAACAAAAATATTTGCGGTTCTGTTGAGAGTATCATCCATTGCTTTGTCAGACGAGGAAGAAAAGAACCAAGCCCAAAGAAACACAGCAATCCTTAAAGAAATTGTCTTGGGTTGCAACAAGTGAAAAAAATTGATAACACTAACAAAAGCTGACCTTTCTACTAAGGACAGAATCCGAATTATGTGGGCTGAACAAATAAGAAAATAAAAAACAAATTAAAATTTGGTATGTGTATTGACAGATCCACAGATAGATAGATATTGTCTGTGACTTACTGGAATTAAATATGAACAGAAAAAAACATTTATAAGGATGGTGTGTGGGATGCATTCATCACCCTAGGACCAAAATGGTTGAGAGATCTTTGCTATATTTGATTGTTCAGTGTATATGAGGATACCAAAGGCATGAAGGACACTACTAGAACAGTCATTCTCAAACTCTAGTTCTCTAGATGTGGCTCTTCAGTTCCCTGAAGTACTGACCACTGCCTAAGCACACCAGGACCTCTGCGAGTTGAAGTCCAAAACTACTGCAAAACCAAAGGCTGAGAAACCTCTGTTAAAGGACATGCTTGGCAAGCCACAAGTCCAGGGGCTTATTCATACTATGAAATTATAGCATTATGAGTCCACTTTAACTGCCATGGTTCATTCTATGGCAGTTAATCCTAGGATATGGAGTTCAGGGAGAAGTAGTGGATTCTCAGCCACAGAGTTCTAGAGCCTCACAAAATTAGAAACTCTAGGATTCCACAGGATGTAGCTGTGTCATTTATATCCATATCATTATAACTGTGTAGTATGTAAGAGTCCCAGATGTTACAATGCTTTCTAGGTACACTAATGTAAAAATTCTGTCAATGGAAAGACACCACTGGATGCAAGCCTTTGGCCTAAATCTAATTCACCAGAAATAAATCATATTGATCTCTAGATGCTGCTGAACTGCAGCTCCCAGGAGCCACAGCCAGCACAGCCAATGGTGATAGACCTGTTTAAGTATTTGAAGGGATGTCACATTAAGGATGGAGCAAGCTTGTTTTCTGCTGCTCCGGAGACTAGAACACGGAGCAATGGATGCAAGCTCCAGGAACAGAGATTCCACCTCAACATTAGGAGGAACTTTCTCACAGTAAGAGCTGTTTGGCAGTGGAACACACTCCCTCGGAGCGTGGTGGGGTCTCCTTCCTTGGAGGTCTTTAAACAGAGGCTGGACGGCCATCTGTCAAGGATGCTTTGATCGTGATTTCCTGTGTGGCAGGGGGTTGGACTGAATGGCCCTCGTGGTCTCTTCCAACTCTACAATTCTGTGATTCTAGTATTCTAATAAAATAAGATCCCCAGCCATGTGGAGTGTTCTTCTCATAACCAAGTGAATATAAGGACAGCTCCCTGGTTTCTCCCTCTACTCTAGGGAAGAACGACTTGTGGCTCTCCTGATGTTAGACTGCAATTCTCATCACCCCTCACTGTGTTGGCAAAGGCTGATGGAAGCTTCAGTCTAACAAAATCTGGAGAGCCACAAGTTTCCCACCCCTGCTCTACCCCATTATAGCTCTCACACATTCATGCAAACACCTGAACACAGCTAAGTTGAACTTTGGATGCAGACTTAAACTTGTTTTCTTAGAAATACTTCTTAAAGCAATTCAAACTTCAAATAAGTTGTGGACACTCTGAAGCACTGGCTGAGTAAACAGTCAGGTTATCCTACATGCAAGAAGTGTCAAAATAAAAAAATTTAGATGTGCAGCAGAGGCAGGGACAAAATTTGACTGAATTTGACTCAAAACTGGCACAAAGGAAACTACAGTATTGATCCAGAAAGAAGGTGGATAGTAGGACCTAAAATGGGCAGGATCAAAATTCTACTAATACCAAGGTCAAATTATTAATAGTTACGCTGGTCCTAAACAAGAAAGAATGCATGCAGCTATGCCTGATACTTGAGTCTAATCATACAATGCCTAGTGTTGGAGTGCTTTTTAAATAATATAAAGCAGTGGATCTTAACCTGTGGTCCGGGGACCCCAAGGGGGCCGCAATGTCTTCACAGGGGGTCTGTGAAGGCTTGAAGGCTGCTCAGCCCATCTCCTCCCTGCAGTGGAGCAGCCACATGACAGGAGCCAAGGCAAAGGCTGGCTGGCTGGCTTGGCCTGTGCATTGCCATTCAATCCACTCCAGCCACAAACTTGCAGGAAGAAGCAGGAGAAAAGTCTCCCTCCCCCAGTGCCTCTGAGGGAAGATTTAATGGATGGTATAATTGTATTATTATAATATTGTTGTTGTTGCTGTTGTTTTTGTTTCAAATCTTAAGTCTTGGGGGCTCGTGGCAACACCCGATGTTTAAAGGGGGTCCCCGGTAAAGAAAAGGTTAAGAGCCGCTGATATAAAGCAAACTTTCTGCTGCACTTCAAAATATAGGACAATATCTACCCTAGAAGAGAGGGTTTTGTTTTTTACATGAGAGATAAGGATACAGAAGGCGTTAGCATGCTGCACATAACTGATATCAAGAAGGAGTGCATACTTAGATTAAAAATGGCAGCTTCCCTGTGAGAAGACAATTCTGCTGTTAACTTTTGTCTGGGGGGGGGGACTCCACATAAATAAAGATACATATTAACCATTTTTGCAGGTCCACAAAACCTGCTAGCTAACCTCATTCTCATTTTTACTAACCTACTTTACAAGAACTTTGCTTCTCTCCCAACCACCAGCTAGCAACCATGCCATTAGGCTAGGAAAGAAAAAGAGGGTCACCATCAGTCCTTCTGAGAAGCCAACTCCAGGAAAAGCAGCCATGGTCATCCAGCAGCCAATCTACCAGGCTCAGGAGTCTGATAACACTAAGAACTTGTGCTTCCCCCCCCCTTCCTTCCCTGTTCCCCTTTCCTTTTGTGTCATGCCTTTCTTAGACTGTAATATGAATGCAAGGGTCTACCTGCCTTTTATTGATACATAAGCTGCTTTTCCAACTGTACAGTGTAGTATGAAGACTACAAACCGGCTTTTGTAATACAGTATATCCATGCTGCATAACCTGGAGACAATATTCAATGGATGTACAGGGAAGGACTAGATCTAATGACTTATGTTCCCGGAATGTAGATGGCCCAATGGCAGAACATTAGGAGAAAACCCTTGATGGTACGAGCAATGGAATTAATTCTCTAGAAAAGTGGTGGGCGTTTCTTTGGTAATACTAAAGTATTCAGAGACTGCATAGCCATCTGTAGGGATGCTCAGGCCCTGGATCTCCTACATCCAGAAGGAGGCTGGACTATAGCAACTGTAAGGCCACCTCCAGCAATATGATCAAGAAGGACCACACAGACGGCTGTTTACAACACAGTGAAAGAATACCAAAATACTACAAACCATAGTAGATATCAGTGAATTCTACAATCTACCATCTCTAAAAAATAAAAGTGCAGGTGAAAACTTTTCTCTTCTATCCTGCTCTATCTCACAAGCTTTGAGGAACTAAAATGCAGTGGTTTTCAATAACGTGCTGATTTATTCCTTTTTACCTTTTGTCTTTTGATAGATTTGTTTTAAATGGTTTTAATTCTGCCACTGATTTAATTGTATTTTAACAATGACTTTTTGTACATTTTACTTATGTCTCTGCATGTGCTTTTATCTGTATTTAGTTTTTGTTAATTTTTGTAAGCTGCCTTTCCCTAGGTTTTTGGGGGCTGGGGGTGTGGAAGGAAGAATAGATTATGAATTAATAAAAGCAATAATAATAATGTACAGGAGGACCCATATTCAACTACTCAGACTGAAAAGTTACAAAAATGCATACTGGCTGAACAACAAACTGTTCAGTGCTTTCCCAAAGATAGAGCACCATTGCTGGCCAAAAGCACAGTGGCTGTTAGATAAAATAGCTCTATGTGGATCACATTGAATGAAAATTTTAGGAGTGTTTTTATCGTCATCACATGCCTTCAAGTTGTTTCTGACTTATGCCGACCCTCAGGTGACCCAATCACAGGGGTTTCTTGGTAAAAATTTGTTCAGAGGGGGTTTCCCTTTGCCTTCCTCTGAGGCTGAGAGTGTAACTTGCCCAACTTCACCCTGTGGGTTTCCATGGCTTGAGCAGGGATTTGTACCCTAGTCTCCAGAGCTTTATTCCAATGCTCAAACCACTATACCATGCTGGCTTTCATATTTTAGGCGTGTATCATACAATAAGTAAGATTAGTGAGTAAAAGCTGGGAAGTATGAAACATTACTAACTGAAAAAAGTAATCACCATGTACACCAAGAAATGAGAGATAGTGAGCACATTTGCTGGTTTTTCTAAAGTGTAGGGAAATCATCACTTCAGGCCATAAGCATCCACTTGAAACAGCATGCTCACGTTGTGGTAAAGGGCTTTAAATATCTATGCACTATTGTAGTTTGAAACTCTGAACCTCCAAATCCAGAAGTACAATACCTCTGCATATAAGATAACAGTGAAGGAAAAATGGGAAACAGCTACCACCTTCATATCTGAAAGATGGAAACAAAACAAGAGGCTGGGAATAATGGGAACTTTACAAATCTGGAAAGCTGGTAGAGGGACCTTCCACTGGAGCCAGGAAAGCAGCTTTTATGTTCTTAATGATTTGTAAGCACAAAAGAGACACTGTACTTTATTTATGTTAAGTGAAGTTAAGTATCTGTCCACAGCAAATCAACCCATTTCCAACCTGGGATGGAAATCACCGGGCCCTCCAGATGTTGTTTGGACTGCTACTCCAAACATCCCCAGCCTGAGAAATGCTGTGAGCGGCAGTCCAACAACCAAGGACCCACATGATTCCCACCCCTGACTAAGCAATACTGAACTGCACCTTGCAGAAACGACTAACAGAGATTAATTTCCATGCAGCTTGAGCAAGTTACTTTTTTGGGGGGGGGGACTACAACTCTCAGCCAGCAGCACCACTGGCCTTACGGGCCAGGAGATGCTGAGAGTTGTAGTTCAAAAACATAACTCCCCCAAGTGCTGGATTTCCACCCCAAAGTGACAGTAAATTGGTATCAGAGGTAAGAACTCTTGTGTTCTTGGTCAAGTCAGAAAACAGATGGGAAATAACTGGAAATTACAAGGGCCAAATCCACACTACAGAAATACAGTTGTCCCTTCATATTTGCTGGGGTTTGGTTCCAGGACACCCCGTGGATACCAAAATCCATGAATACTCAAGTCCCATTATATGCAATGGCATAGCAAAAAAGGTGTCCCTTATATAAGATGACAAAAATTAAGGTTTGCTTTTTGGTTTATTATTTTTTAAAGAATATTTTCAAGCTGTGAATACTTAAATCCATGGATATCAAATGCATGGATATGGAGGGGCAACTGTAATCCAGTCTGAAACTGGATTCTTCACCCTGACTCCTTCCTAATGGTTGCGCTGGGGTATATGTATGTACTGTGTATGTGTTTGTGTATATGCTTTTTAAATTTTAGCTGTTTTTAACTTTTTTAGTTGTTTAATTGTGTTTTAACTTTTGTATTTTGTTGATTTTAACAATGTCTGTTTTTACTGTACACTGCTCTGAGTCCTAACTTGGGAAAAAAGCAGGGTAGAAATAAAGGTAGATCATCATCATCATCCTGGGGTTTGTAGTTTGGTGAGGCACCAACATTTGTTGGCAAAAGAAAAAAAAAAGAGCCAAGGGCCTTGCAAAACTACAAATCTCAGGATTCCATAGGAAGGGAACCATGGCAAATCATCCAGTTTCAAACTGGGTTATTTGTGCAGTGTGGATCTGGCCAAGCTAGATGGGAGAGGACAGTATAGGAGTGCAATCCTACCCAGAGCGACTCAGAAGTAAATCCCACTGTTTGCAATGAATGCACAAGGCTGCAACCTCACCCCAGGGTGGGGGGCATCTACACTAGAGAACTAAAAAATCCATGTTGGAAATGGATTATTTGCATGACTCCTTCCTTATGGAATCCTGGGATCTGTAGTTTGGTGAGGCACCAGCCCTCTTTGGCAGAGAAGGCTAAAGACCTTGTAAAACTACAAACCCCAGAAACTACAAACCATAGGAAAGGAGCCATGCAAATAACCCAGTTTCAAACTGGATTATTTGTGTACTGTGGGCTCCTCCCAGTTTAGTCTTCCTCCCCTGGCATTGTCTAAGGAAGCTCCCTCCCTCATTATTGTCCATTCATTCAGTCGCTGCTCTTTCTCTCCTCTTCATTTCCAGGCCCCTGAGCTCTTCACCCCCTCGCAAAAAAAGACTCACCAAAAACTGAAACATGGCAGCTTCCCGGCCTCACGTCTCCTTCCTGCCAGCCCGCTCCCAGGCCAAGACTTTCCACCAGCAGCACCGTTTCTTCCGGGTCTCTGCCTTCCAGTCCCTCATTCGCTCCTTCCATTGGTCGAGAGGTTTGATGGATCTCTAACTCAACCTATCCGCGAGTCCTCCTTCACTCTCCCCTCCCCAAACAAATCCACCCATCTTTCTCTCACCAGAGAGCTCAATGATTCCATTGAGAAGCTGAGCTTGCGAGTTCTATTCTATTTTAAGCCAAATCCACACTACACAAATAATCCAGTTTGAAACCGTTTTGCATTATTTGCCATGGCTCCTTCCTAGGGAATCCTGGGATTTGCAGTTTTATGAGGTTTTTAGCCTCCTGTGCCAAAAGAGAGCACAGGGTGCCTCCCCAAAACTACAAATCCCAGGATTCCATAAGAAATAGCCATGGTAAATAATTACATTATTTGTCATGACTCCCAGGATTCCATAAGGAATAGCCATGGTAAATAATTACATTATTTGTCATGGCTCCTTCCTATGGAATCCTGGGATTTGCAGTTTTAAGAGGTTTTTATCCTCTTCTGCCAAACATTGCACAGGGTACCTCCCCCCCAACTACAAATCCCAGGATTCCATAAAAAATAGCCACGGTAAATACCGTAATCCAGTTTCAAACTGGATTACATAATTTGCCATGATTACATCATTTGCCATGGCTCCTTCCTAGGAAATCCAGGAATTTGCAGTTTTATAAGGTTTTTAGCCTCCTGTGCCAAATGAGTGCCCAGGATGCCTCCCCCAAACTACAAATCCCAGGATTTCATAAGAAATAGCCCCTGGTAAATAATCCAGTTTCAAACTGGATTACATTATTTGGCATGGCTCCTTCCCAGGGAATCTTGGGATTTGCAGTTTTGTGAGGTTTTTAACCTCCTGTGCCAAAAGAGTGCCGAGGGTGCCTCCCCCCAAACTACAAATCCCAGAATTCCATAAGAAATAGCCATGGTAAATAATCCAGTTTGAAACTGGATTACATTATTTGCCATGGCTCCTTCCTATGGAATCCTGGGATTTGCAGTTTTATGAGGTTTTTAGTCTCCTGTGCCAAAATAGTGCTGGTGTCTCCCCCCAAACTACAAATCCCAGAATTCCATAAGAAATAGCTATGGTAAATAATCCAGTTTCAAACTGGATTACATTATTTGCCATGCCTCCTTCCTATGGAATCCTGGGATTTGCAGTTTTACGAGGTTTTTAACTTCCTGTGCCAAAAGAGTGCCCAGGGTGCCTCCCCCGAACTACAAATCCCAGGATTCCATAAGAAATAGCTATGGTAAAGAATCCAGTTTCAAACTGGATTATTTGTGTAGTGTGGATTTGGTGTAGCAGCTGCAGAAGTGATTAGATTGTCTAGCAGACCACTTACAATTTAAACTCACAGTTTAAATTCTTGCCTTGAGGTGCCTTTGGAAATAATTAAATATTAACAGTTTGCAGAGAAAGAGCCCTGATAGTCTCTTTCAGTCTAAAAAGAAGGAAACTTGGAACACCCTGAAGATTAACTAATTAACTAGAGCAGTGGCTCTTAACTTTTTCCTTTTCCAGGGACCCCCTTTACATATCTTTTGTTGCCACAAACGCCCAAGACTTAATTCAAGATTTAAAAGAACAACAACACAATTACACCAGCCATTAAACCATCCCTCAGGGGCACTGAAGGAGGAGGGAAGACTTTTCTCCTACTTCTTCCTGCAGGTTTGTGGCTGGAGTGGATTAAATGGCAATGTGCAAGCCAAGCCAGCCAGCCAGCCTTTGCCTTGGCTCCTGTCATGTGGCTGCTCCACTGCAGGGAGAAGGTGGGCTGAGCAACCTTCAAGCCTTTGCAGACCCCCTGCAAGGACATTGTGCCCCCCTGGGGGTCCCGGGACCACAGCTTAAGAACCATTGCTTTATATTATTTAAAAAGCACCCCAACACTAGGCATTGTATGATATTAACCTAAGAATCAGGCATGGCTGCATGCATTCCTTCTTGTTTAGGACCAGTGTAACTGTTAATAATTTGGCCTTTCTCTCCTTGGTATTGGTAGAATTTTGACCCTGTCCATTTTGATCTTGACCACAGGTTAAGAACCACTGTTCTATTTTATTTCCTAGTAGCTGCAAAAGCAATTGGGTTTTCTAGTAGACCACTTACAATTTAAACTCGCAGATTAAATTCTCTCATTGAGGTCCCTTTGGAAATAATTAAATATTAACTTTTTTTTTTCAGAGAAAGAGCCCTGATAGTCTCTTTCGGTCCAAAAAGAAGGGGCCTTGGAACACCCTGAAGATTAACTAGAGTGACTAAGGAGATTATCAGACAGGGACAAAAATAGCATCCCTATCTCGCTATCTCTTATCCCATCCCACTCCCATCCCTGTAACATTATAAAAATATAAGCTTTCAGATCTACCTTTGCCATTTCTTTCCCTCCCCCTGGCAGACCAGGAGTGAATGCAAGCTCTCATGGAGCTGCTTTCACTTCCAGGAATGGAAATCCTGACCATTCTCACAAGAGGACGACCGCATGGGAAATTTGAAAAGGAAACGTCAAAAAGTAAAACCAAGGACAAAAACACACTTTAAAAAATACAAATAACCCCTTTAAATAATACAAGTAACCCAGGAAGAATACAAAAAAGTGTGTCACTTACCTCCTTGTCCCGATCGCACCTGGAAGTGTTCGGCACAGACCTCCCAGTGACGCTGGCATCACACCAGCATAACAGGGCACCTTTTCACTCACCTGTCCTTCTGTTACAGAAACGGGACAACGGATCAATTCATGGCTTAGGCTGTGAATCAAAAGGAGCGTCGGGGGAACAGAAGGGGCATGGGAGCATGACAACCTGTGAATAACGTGGTCTGAAAGGGAAGCCCTTTCGTGATCTCCTGGTGTCCCTGTCATGCTATATTTAGGTCATCTGAAAATCTCCTAGTTCTTTTAAATAAACATTTATGAGACATTTTTGAGTCCTGTTGATTTCAAGAGAAAACCAAGGCTGCTGCCACATTGCAGAAATAATGCAGTTTGACACCGCTTTAACTGCTGTGTCTCAATGCTATGGAATTCTGGGATTTGTAGATTTGTGAGATATTTACAGCTTTACCTAACGTCCTGTCTTTCCTTCTGCCTTACCGCATGGCGTCGGTGTTCTTTAAGCGTTCTGTTGTTCTGGTCCCATGGATTTTTCTGGTTAGCAAAAAGACGCAGTTTTATGTCGGTCCCCCAAGGGACCAGAACAAAAGAACGTCAATGTCATGTGGTAAGACAGCAAGAAAGATGGAACATTCGTGCTGCTTTGCTGCTTTTCCTCAGAGCGCGATAAGGCTCTTAGCCTTCTGTGTCAGAGAGCTCTGGCACCACAACAAAGTACAAATCCCAGGATTCCATAGGAAGGAGCCATGATAATTAAAGGGGTGTCAAACTGCATTATTTCTGCAGTGTGTCAGCAGCCTGAGATGAATGTATGTTTGCCTTTTCAATATTAGGCCCACGCTTCACTATTTAATTCACCTCTACCCAGTTTGGGTTTATTCCTAGGTAAGAGGATGCAGGTTCTCAACCTAACAAAAAAGTTGATCAAGCCAATCAGATTAATTGAGGCTGTAGTCCTTCAATCACTTATGTGGAGTTCCATTGATTCCTGACAGGGTTTACTTCTGAGTAAAGAATCGGCATGGTGTAGTGGTTTCGGTGTTGCAGAACCGAAGCGGGGATTTGCCAAGTGGGGATTTGACTGTAGAGACAAGGGTTCAAATCCCCGCTTGGCTATGGAAAGCCAGTGGGTGACCTTGGGGAAGTCACTCTCTCTCAGTAAGGCAAGGGCAACTCCCCTCTGAATAAATCTTGCAAACAAAACCCAATGATAAGTTTGCCTTAGGATCAGCATAATTTGGAACTGACTTGAAGATATTCAACAACAAGGGAAATAATAAGATTGCATTGTATTTGTGATCAAAATGCCACTCTTGCTTTTTGGTAATATCGGGTGTGATCTTATAATAAACGTATGGGTTGTCCAGATGGTGAAAAAAATTCTTCACGGAATGTGAGGAGAATCCTACCTGTCCTAATGGCATCCCGTGTGATTTTGCCTTATTGTGAAGGAAGGGGGCAAAAAAAACCAAAAAACTCACCATAAAAGCCTTTGAGGCTTTTTTCATCCTTTTAAAAAAACGAGGTGGGGTGCATTCCTGCTTGTTAGGACAAGAAAGTGGATCTGATTGGCTTACCCAAATGAGAGGAAGAATGCCCCTGATTGGCCAGACAAGCACAAGGGGAGGGGGGCTGCTAGCAAGGCAAGCAGCCCACAGCCACCATTCCCCAAGTGATCAGGGATGGGGAAGGGGGGAGCGTAGCTGTCATTCCCTCCCCACCACCCCTGCCACCACCACCATCACCACGGCAGGGGGGCGGAGAAGGGAGGAGGGCTCTCTCCTCTTCTTCTTCCTTCCCCGGCTCCCTCCGCTCCATCCTGCCGCTGCCCAACTGCCCACTCGCTTGCTCCCACAGGGCCGAGGAAGGGTGAAGAGGGCTCTTTCACCCTCTTCACCCCCCTCAGTTTCTCCACCACCTGCCCATCCTTGGGGCAGAGGAAAGGGGAAGAGGGTGAAAGAGCCCTCGGTTTCTCTGCTGCCAGCCCGCCTGCTCGCTCCTGCAGGGCAGAGGAAGCAGAGGAGGGCTTCCTCAGCTGTCATTTGGGACGGGAATCTTATGGGGGCTGCTGGGGATAAAAATCACCATTAAGACAAGTCGCAGCTGCTGTGACTTGCTTTTTCTGCGGGGCACTACAGTTTTGGGGAGGGGCTCGTAAAGACAAGCCCATAATTTTGGCTGGGCCATTTTTATCACCATTAGCAGCTACAGTGGTTACATTTTGAACAGAAGTGGGAACACGATACTGTATTGTAAAAAAAGAATAAATAGTGTGTATAAAGAGTGTGTGTATATATCTATCTGTCTACCTAGCTATCTGATCATAAGAGTAAGACCTTGGCATGTAGTGAGTTAATTTCAAACATTTTAATAAAGTCGTAGATTTTTGTTAGCAAAATCAGAAAGTGAAATTTACAGCCACTTACTCCTCTACATAATCATACACCATCACAGTAGCATATGATGCTGATTTTCTTTAAATCATGAGTAGTTCTGTGGCACCTTAAAAACTAACAAATTTGTTATAACAGGAGTTATGGGGAACTATAATACACTTTATTAGCTGCATGGAGTGTTATCCAGAATTTCAGAAACACATTCATTGCACAATGGTTGGGGATGGGATTCTAGACTGTGAAATCAGAGGAAAACGAAATTCATGAAATATGATTGCCAGCGACTGTTATTAACAGAGGTCATTCACAAAGCTGATGCAGACAGCATCCCAACAGTAGTCAAGGCAATGAATGTATACTGTATAGAGTAAAAATAATCTGTTTTCTGGTTTCAAACTGAAATATAATGGGACTTCCTAATAAATGGTAATTCATCAGTCTGTCATATTCATCTGCCTTTGAAAACTGCAGCATGTCTAACTTTTAGCCCAAGAGGCAATAGGAATAAACTTTTAGCTGTGGAAAATTTATTATAGATATACTGTACTCAGTATTAATGAAATTCTATGAAATAAACACAAGAGGGCGCTGGAAATCCACAGTAGGTTTTCTTCAGTTGCAATATATTTTTATTTACTGTATTTGTATAGTCCAGCAGGCAGTTGAAATCTCTCCCTCCCTTCCTCCCTCTCTCTCTCTCTGTATATATTACACACACAATATATATATATATATATATATATATATATATATATATATATCCAAACTTCAGGTGGGATTCCATCAATCCCAGCTGAACTTTGGATATATATATATATATATATATATATATTGTGTGTGTAATATATACAGAGAGAAACACGGAGGTCATGCACTCCACGAAAAATTCCACGAATTCCTGGGAAAAAGGGGAACTGCCATCAGACCTCCGCGATGCAGTCATCATCACCCTGTACAAGAAAAAAGGAGCAAAATCTGACTGCTCAAACTATCGAGGCATAACACTGCTCTCTATTGCTGGAAAAATCCTTGCAAAGATACTCCTGAACAGATTAGTTCCTGCTATTGCAGAAGAACTTCTACCTGAAAGCCAATGTGGCTTCAGAGCCAATAGGAGTACTACAGACATGGTATTTGCCCTTAGGCAACTGCAAGAAAAATGTAGGGAGCAGAACAAGGGTCTCTATGTAACATTTGTCGACCTCACCAAAGCCTTTGACACTGTAAGTAGAAAAGGTCTGTGGCAGATCCTGGAAAGACTAGGATGTCCCCCCAAATTCCTTAAAATGATTATCTTGCTACACGAGGGCCAGCGTGGTCAAGTCAGATATGGCGATGCTCTTTCAGAGCCCTTTCTAATAACTAATGGAGTGAAGCAAGGTTGTGTTCTTGCACCAACTTTATTTACAATCTTCTTTAGCAAGATGCTCCAAAGGGCTATGACAGAGCTTGAAGAAGAAGACGGCATCTATATACGTTACCGTACTGATGGTAGCTTGTTTAACTTAAGCCGTCTGAGGGCTCATACTAAGACTCTAAACTATCTAGTCCGTGAGCTGCTCTTCGCCGATGATGCTGCCCTTGTTGCCCACACAGAAGCAGCTCTGCAGCGCCTAACATCCTGCTTTGCAACAGTTGCAGAGCTGTTTGGGCTAGAAGTCAACCTGAAGAAAACAGAAGTTCTTTACCAGCCTGCACCACAGGACGAACACCACCATCCCCACACTGCTGTCGGCAAATCTGTGCTCAAGTCCGTTCAGCAGTTCACCTACCTGGGAAGCATCATTTCCTCAGATGCCAAGATTGACAAAGAGATCGATCACAGATTAGCAAAGGCATATAGTGCATTTGGAAGACTTCATAAAAGAGTCTGGAGCAATAAACACCTGAGACAAAGCACAAAAATCAGTGTGTATAGAGCCATCGTACTGTCTATCCTCCTTTATGGATCTGAAACATGGGTCACCTATCGCCACCACCTACGACTCCTCGAGCGCTTTCATCAGCGCTGTCTACGCACAATCCTAAATATACACTGGACTGACTATGTGACGAATGTTGCTGTCCTTGAGCAAGCAGGGATCACCAGCATTGAGGCCATGATATTGAGAACGCAGCTGCGCTGGGCAGGACACGTTTCTAGGATGGAGGACCATCGCCTCCCAAAAATGCTACTCTACGGTGAACTCGCCACGGGTCAGCGTAAGAGGGGCGCTCCAAAAAAGCGATACAAAGCGGCTGCACCATATTTTAAGCACGGAAGTTGCCCGTGCTTAAAATATGGCGAGGCTGCTTCCAAAGCTTCACGGACGTGCAACGAAGGATCCCGGAAGAGAGACGGTGGCGTCCGAAAATGACCCCCTGCCACGCAAGAGCACCGTTCCTCTCCTGGGACCTCCTCACGTGGTAGGTACTGTTAAACGGTGTCTGAAAATCTCCCAAATGTGGCCAAGATGTATTAAGATCACAGGCCTCATTGCTTGCTAAATAATACATTGCTAATATCTTTTGATGAAGCACACATAATCTTATTCATTTATCTATTTGATTTATGTCCAGGCTTTCTCTCAAAATAAGACTCAGAGCAGCTTATAATGTAAGTCACAATAAAACAGCTAGGCCCTATTAGTACATGTGAGGTGTGGATCTCCCAGAGTCTAGAGCAGCCAGACAGCCCAACTTTGATTAACTTTCAAGACCTGTGCATAAACCAAACCGATTACATGTGTTAATCTCATAGGATATTGAAGCACTCCTGACTCTGAAGTACCTGCAGACCCCAAGCTAAATTTCTGCCTTTTTGGTGGGGTTTTCAACTGTTTCTGTGTATACTTTAGGTTAGTGTGCGTAGTTAAGATGACTGGATCCCTAGGAGTAGCCTGGGATGGAATGTGAGTTAATGCTTTAAAATGTTTATTTGCTTTAGATGTTTGTAGGAATTAAGTTTGTTTATTGTTATTGTTGCCCATAAGGCCTTGTGTTTTCTGCCCCCAGTTTAGACTGGGCAGCCCTGTGAATAATTATGTTCAAGTTCCTCCCAAAACTCAAACATGCAGACTTGCGGGCACCATGATTTCCATGGCAGCAGAACTTTCGGTTTCCTCACCAACCCAAGCTGATGATGAAGCCAAGCTGCGGACAGAGAGACATGCGGCCTCACCTGCCACTGAGTTTTGTCATTTGCTGGTGGGCGGACTCTCTCCACCACACCCAAGTGTGAAGTCTGCAACCTACAACCACCAGTATTTCCAGTACCGGGGGGGGGGGAACCTGCCTCCCCGCCAATGCCAACAACTGCTTTTCCTGCAGCAAAGGGAATTATTGCAGCCAGCTCAGACTGCAACTACACTTGGATCGACTTGTCTGCATATCTCTAATGCTTTGACTGTTTCCCAAAAGGGCTCCTGAGCTCCTGTTGCTATTTCCACTGAACTGGTTTGTCATTTTATCCAGTTGCCCGCATAAGGACTTTACTTGACCACATATAAGGGTTTGATTCTTGCTACGTGAACAACCAATGGACACTTTGCTCATCCACTTCTACTCACGCCACAAATGCAAATGGACACTTTGCAGTGTAGTCTGAAAATCTCCAGAGTCTGTGAACATTTAGAAGGCAATGCCATAATCACAAAAAGTCAACATGGGTTTCAGAGAAACAAGTCATGCCAGACTAATCTGATCTCTTTTTTTGATAAAATTACCAGCTTGGTAGATGAACGGAACACTGTGGATATCGCATACTTTGATTTCAGTAAGGCCTTTGACAAGATTTCCCATGACATTCTTGCAAACAAGCTTGTAAAATGTGGGCTAGACAAGTTAACTGTTCAATGGATTTGTAATTGGTTGACCGGCCAAACCCAAAGGGTGCTCAGCAGTGGCTCCTCTTCGTCTTGAAAAGATGTGACCAGTGGAGTGCCACAGGGTTCTGTCCTGGGCCCAGTGCTATTCAACATCAATGACTTGGATGAGGGAATAGAGGGCATACTCATCAAATTTGCAGATGACACCAAATTAGGAGGAGTAGCTAATACCCTAGAGGACAGGATCAAAATTCAAAATGACCTGAATAGATTAGAAAGCTGGGCCAAAGCTAACAAAATGAAATTCAATACAGAGAAATGTAAGGTACTGCACTTAGGACTTTTTCGGACAAACAAAAAATAACGCTAGCAGCTTCGCCAGGTTGCGAGGCTGCAGCGCTAGAGGGCGTCCGTTTCGCATGACGCCCCTTCCCAGCGGTACTGTTGCAGTACCGCTGGGACATTTGGCCGTCATTTGACCATCATATTTTGCAGATTTTTACTCACGATCAACGATCGTGAGTAAAAATCTGCAAAATATGATGGTCAAATGTCCCAGCGGTACTGCAACAGTACCGCTGGGAAGGGGCATCATGCGAAACGGACGCCCTCTAGCGCTGCAGCCTCGCAATCTGGCGAGGCTGCTAGCGTTATTTTTTGTTTGTCCGAAAAAGTCCTTAGGGTAGAAAAATGAAATGCATAGATATAGGATGGGAGAGACCTGGCTGAACAAGACTACATGCAAAAGGGATCTAGGAGTCCTAGTAGATCACAAGTTGAACATGAGTCAACAGTGCGATGCAGCAGCTAAAAAGGCCAATGCAATTTTGGGCTGCATCAATAGAAGTATAGTGTCTAGATCAAGGGAAGTAATAGTGCCACTCTATTCTGCCTTGGTCAGGCCTCACCTAGAATACTGTGTCCAGTTCTGGGCACCACAATTCTAAAAGGATATTGACAAATTGGAGCGTGTCCAGAGAAGGGCCACTAAAATGGTGAAAGGTCTGGAAACCATGCCTTATGAGGAAAGACTTAGGGAGCTGGGTATGTTTAGCCTGGAAAAAAGATGGTTAAGGGGTGATATGATAGCCCTGTTTAAGTATTTGAAGGGTGTCACATTGAGGATGGAGCAAGCTTGTTTCCTGCTGCTCCGGAGACTAGAACATGGAATAATGGATGCAAGCTCCAGGAACAGAGATTCCACCTCAAGATTAGGAGGAACTTTCTGACAGTAAGAGATGTTCGGCAATGGAACACACTCCCTCGGAGCATGGTGGGGTCTTCTTCCTTGGAGGTCTTTAAACAGAGGTTGGATGGCCATCTGTCAGGGATGCTTTGATCTTGATTTCCTGCGTGGCAGGGGGTTGGACTGGATGGCCCTTGTGGTCTCTTCCAACTCTACAATTCTATCATTCTATGATTCTATGAAATAATCTGTGGTCATTATTTTTGTTTTCTTAAGGTTCAACTGTAGCCCTGCCTTTGCACTTTCTTCCTTGACTTTCTTCAGTAATCCTTCCAAATCTTTGCTGTTTTCTGCTGGTAGTATGGTGTCATCTGCATATCTTAAATTGTTGAGGTTCCTTCCTCCAATTATCATGCCTCTTTCCTCCGCATCTAATCCTGCTTTATGTATGATATGTTCAGCATGCAAGTTAAACAGATAGGGTGACAAAATGAAGCCTTTCCCAATGCCCTTGACAACTGGAAACCATTCTGTTTCTGTGTATTCTGTCCTGATGGTAGCCTCTTGTCCGAGTACAAGTTAAGCATCAGGACAAAAAAGTATACATAAAGTTACATAACATAACAGGTCATATACAATTCCAGTGAATAAGTCTCATCATATATGTGGTGCATTTTTAAAAAAATTTTCCTTCCTCCCCCATTCTTTAAATTTTGTATTGTCCAACCTGATAAAGTCGATTCAATAGCTTGTCACATTTTTTATATATTAGTGCTCCTAGCAAAAGTCAAACAGAACTTTGTTTCCCCACCCCAGGTAATAAAGTAACAAAGGGCTCATCTGCCAGTGTATCTTAGCCACAGGTCTGGCCCATTCCTCCCCTGTTACCGTCACCAAATGTGCCGGAGTCCAGACAGGTACACTGGTCTATTGCTGCAGCCAATGCCATCTCCCTTGGTCTCCCAGAAGCGAGGAAGCCAGCCTACAACATGTGAATAAGGCCACCTGCATGTGACCTGTCTTGGTCTAATGCTTCAGGAATACCTTCCTGCTTCGGAAGAACAAGGTAGACCGGCAACTGCAGCTACATGCTGGCCTGCTGGGATGAGCTCCTGCAGACACATGGGACCCGATTCATCCCCTCCTGGCAGGAATGGATTAAACCAGGTATTATACAACAGTTTATCACGCCCTAACCTGTCTCCCTCCCCCAGATGCACAATGGGGCAAAAGCCCTGCATCGTAAGGACTGCAAGGGTCTAAGATGGGGGCAAGACAGGGTATATTGCCCATCTACACAAGCCCAGAGATACTGTTCCCAAGTTGCACTGTTAAAGATGTGCCACTGTTACCCTAAGAGGTGGGAGCAAATTAGAGTCCCACCCATGGTGTCAAAATCTCCTATAATATTTTGGGGAATTATTAGCTCAAACAGGATGCCTGCAAGAGGAGAGTACCTTCAAGGATTTTTTCACTTAGGTATAACAGTACTAACTGTTGAGGACACTCCAGTTAAAATGAAACAAAATAATTTTTTTTGAGATAACGCAGAGAGTAAAGTAACACACACAACACACTTTCTTAAGAAGCATTGAAGGCTATTAGAAAGAAAAGCAAGAGGGTTGGATAGATAGAGAGAGATTTGGGCTATAATTACCAGTCTTGAAGAGCAGAGTTCCATGCAGCAAAGATACTCAGACTAGTGTTGAGGGTGGCACAGAGCAGAGTAACTGTGTCCAACTGTGGCACACTTTACCGGGGGTCTAGGGTCTAATATTTATACCCTGTTTCATATCCTGAAGGGGTAGTCTGGTTATGACAAAGCCTGGATGGCTCTCCTATTGGGGTAGACAAAGGAAACCCAAACTCAATTGATTGTGTTAATCGCTGGGAGATAGAAATTGATCTGTTTACAACAGGAATAGATTTGGGAATGGTTACTTAATTGTTTGGTTGAATGAATCCTTCCTGAGGCACCCAGGACCGGAAGAAAGGATTACCTCCTTAATAACTGTGTTGACTAAGGGGCTTCCTTATTTGGGCTTGCTTTCCATAATCTTTCGAAGCAACATCCCAGGTCATTGTGACCTCCTACTGACCTTTTTAATAAAATAATAATAATAAAATTTATTTATACCCCGCCCCTCTGCTAAAAACAATCAGGGTGGCTTCCAACAATTAAAACATTATAATAATGACTAAAAACACCACCCACCTCCACCCTCCCCCATAAAAAGACATTAAACACTATAAAATTAAAACCTTCTAACTAAAAACACATTAAAAACAAATATATACATAATTTTAAAAAGCCAGGAGATGCAGCTTCTGAGGCCGGGATCTAATCAGGAAAGGCCTGGCGAAAGAGATCCGTCTTTAGTGCTTTTTAAAAGCTACTCAAGCTTGTCAACTGACGTATCTCATTCAGGAGGCCATTCCATAAATTGGGGGTGATTACCAAAAAGGCCCTCTGGGAGGTTGCAGACAGCCTAGATTTTTGTGACTGAAGCAAATTCCTCCCAGAGGACCAGAGTGCGCGGGGAGGATTGTATGGGAGAAGGCAGTTCCGGAGATAAGTTGGACCCAAGCCATTTAGGGCTTTAAAGGTAATAACCAACACCTTATACTGGGCCCGGAAACTGATAGGCCCCAGCCAACTTGATCCTGAAAAGTGTCCAATGTTTCCAATTACCTTGCATAGTAGGACATACTTACACTACAACACTCCATTTTACTCAGTTTTACAGACAATAATATGTAGTGTATTATATCTTATCCTACCCTTCCTCCAAGGATCTTTCATATGTTCATTTCTAAAGTGACGTTGCTTGATGCTTTGACTTGCAAATTCCATCTTATTCTGGTTTCTAGTTAAGTTCCTTTTTGTAATAAATATGCTCAATAAATTAACATAGCATGTTGAAATTTTGGACAATGAATGCTAGATGGCACTGTATTTCTTTACAAGGAGTTTCGTAGGTCTTCCAAAATATGAGCACATTCAGCCTTTTCAAACTGAGCTGTTTTTTGATTTGGCAATTCATATAATATGCATGGAAGATAAAGTTTAATAAAAGCTGAAATTATTTTATGTTGTGCTTTCCCTCCCCAAATCACACCAGCCAATTTATTACACAACATGAGACCTTGCTTCAGTAGATTAGGTATATATCAGGAAAGTGGAGTTGTACAGAATCCTCCAGAGAAATTTCATTGGTTTTATGTACACTGATTTGGCTTCCGTTAAAGTCTCTTAGATGTTTTTTTCACCCAGGCCAGGAACACCAATATTATAATTTGGCTTTTGTTATTATTTCAGAGGTATATCTCAAAGCAGAGCAACATTCACCTCACGTCTATTAGCTTATACATCCACTTTGAAAGTTAAGTATGTCTCTTTTATAACTAAGGGCTATAGCTCAGTGTTAGAATATACACTTAACAGGCAGAAATCCCAGGGTCAGGATCTGGCATCTCTGTGTATAGCTGGAAAAAACTGTCTGAAATCCTTGAAGAACTGCTGCAAATGAGTGAAGACAAAACTGAATTAGATCAGCAAATGGTCTGACTTGGTATAAAGATTAGCCTACACCCTATACCCCAAAGGCATAGGAGATCCTATCTGATCTTGGAAGCTATGCAAGGTCAGCCCTAGTTACTATTTGGATGGAAGACAGCCAGTGAATATCGGGTGCTATAGGCTATATTTCAGGAGATTATCAGACACCCATATGGCATTGTCACGACACCAGGAGATTGCTAAAGGGCTTCCCTTTCACATGATGTCATTCCCCTCTCATAATGCTCCCATTTGGTTGTTGTTGTGCCAACACTGCTTTTTATTGACGGGCTAAGCCGTCAATGGATCCCCCATTCCGTATCTGTCATGGAATGTCCTGCGACTGAAAAGGTGCCCCATTATGGACTTCCGGCTGCGAGCGGGAGGGCGGCGGACGCGAGAGGACGAGGCTCCGTCTCAGCTCCGTTCAAGTGCGACACGAAGAGGGAGAAAACCAAAAGAAAACCCCTTTCCTGGGGGGAAAGAGGGAAAGAGGCGTTCCACGGGGCTTCTGCAAGACCACACGTGTTGGGGGGCGGAGGTTCCCCACCCGCGAGGGAAGGCAGACGCGAGGAACAGACCCATGCCGCAGGAGAGTCGTCAGACCCAAGCCACACCCGCAGCCAAAACACGGAGGCAAAAATTAAGTAAGAGCCCAGAGGGCTGAGGAACTTTTTTTACTTCTTCAAATAAGAGCAGTCCGTAACGAGGAGCAAGGGAACTAGCTTTATCAGGACTGTTCCCTTCTGTTATATTAAAAGCTGCTCCGAGGAAGGGAATTTTTGTCTAGTTCGTTTAGTTTGCCCAGTTTGGACCTCCTTCTGTTTTTCTTGCTGTGTTTCTGCCTCCTCCCCTTTTGTTCACTGGCCCTTTAAGAAACGTGTGAGAGGGAGAAACAGAGATTGGTTCCTTTCCTCTTTTTTTTTCTTTCTTTTTTTGTTATTTGGAAACGAGAGTCAAAACCCTCCGTAGGTTTGAAAAGGACTTAAAAATATTGCTTACAAAGGGGAGAAGATTTGACGGCAGGGAAGTATAGAAAGAGAGAAATTGGAAACAACTTGAGAAGAAAGCTGCTAACACCAAAATAGTTGGGCAAGAGAAAATAATTACATGGCTGTAACACCTGGGGTGCTGTAAGAAGAGGAGAGGAAGAGAGACAGTAACAACGCAGGATAAAGAACAGAGAATAGAAAGAGGAGAGAAGAAGAACAGGAAAGAGGAAACAGAGGGAGGAGATAGAAGAGAAGAGGAAGAACGAAAGAAGAAGAAAACAGATAATTATAAAGTTGTTGATATTAAGTTGTAACATATTTTTACTTCTAGTAGTATTGTTATTATTAGTATTGTAAATGAGAGAAATGAATTAGAAGTCTATGATTTATGGAACTAATTGCATATGTATTTGAGAATGAATTTAGAGAGTATAGAATATTGATTGTGGAATATTGAATATTGAATTAATTTTTTGGACATTGGGGTAATTGCAATAGATTTTTGTTTACTCTCTGATTAGATTAATTGATTATTCTATTTCGAATTAATTAACTAATTGTTTCTCAAAGTATATATTTACTTAATTGAATTAATTGGAAGAGCTGATTGTTTAGGTAAGATAGAAGTTTGATTTAAGGAATGAATTTACAAAGGAAGTTGATTTGGCTTAACTAAATTGGTAATTGAGAATGAAATAAGAATCAATTTGGACAGTTAAAGGAGCTCATATATGGTAAATGAATTAGGAGAGCTGTAAGTCTGTAAAGAGACAAGAAACTAAAGATATACGTGCTATAGTATACATGCTATAGTATACGTGCTATAGCAATTCGGGGAAGGGTAAGAGAAAAAAAGTGGTAAATAACTGAGTTTAGAGATTTAAGGAGAAAGTAAAGAGGAATTCTAGTTGAAGATCTTTGGGAATAGAGGGAAGAAAAAGGCAATTACTGAAAGGTGCTGATAGGAAAGAGGGGGAAGAAAGGAAGAAACTAGAATGGCATCAGGCCAGAAGAAATCAGGACCACAATCACAAACCCAAACCCAAATAATGACGAGAAGAGGTTCAATTGAAACACTGAAAATATCTGAAATGCAAACAATGATTATGGAAGAATTGAGGACGGAACTAAGGAACTTTAAACAAGAAATTAGGACAAAACTGAAAGACTTGAGAAAAGAGATAAGGATGGATTACAAAAAAGAAGCTGAAATATTGGGGAAGAAGATGGAAAAGTTCTATAAAGAGTTAGAAGAAGTGAAGGTGGAGATTCAAAATCAAAAATCTGATATTAAAGAATTAGGAGAGAAAGTACAAGAAACAGAAAAAACTACTAAACTCTTGCAAGAAGCGAAAGGTGAGGAAGATATTCAAATAATGAACCAAGAGCTAAGATACAGAGAGAAATGTCTCAAACTAAGAGGCCTTACAGAGAAAATGAATGAAAATCTGATAGAAAGGTTGATACCGGATATGGCTAAATTCATTGATTGCCCAGAGGGCTACTTAGATGGGGAGGTGGACAAAGCATTTAGGGTGAACTCCCAGGTAGCACGGGAGAAAAAACTCCCACGGGATATAGTTATGGTATTTACAAGATCTAGAACAAGAGAAAAGATATTACAACAAAGTTACAAAGAAAAGTTAAAAATAGAAGGTGAGGAGATTAAAATATTTAAAGATATCCCGTTGTCGATCTTGAGGAAGAGACAAGACTATAGGTTCATAACCCAAATGTTGACTAGGAATGGAATTTATTACAAGTGGGAAAAGATAGAGGGTATTTCCTTCACATTCAAACAAAAGAGATATAGAATAGACTCGGTGCAAAAGGCCAAAGAATTTTGTAAAAAATTTGAAAGAGAAACGAAAGATAATAAGGATAGAACTCTACGAGAGAAGCAGGAAAAGGAAAAGAGAGAAGAGGAAGAATATCTGAAGGGATCAAAGGAAGAAGAAACACAAGAAGAAGAAGAAGAGGAAGGAATAGTACTAGAAGAAGAAGGAGAAATAGATCCAGAAATAGATGAAGAAAAAGGTGATAAGGAAAGCACAAGTGGGGAGGAGGATGAGGAGGAAGGAGTAAAAAATTGAAATAATGGCCAAGATAGGTTCCTGGAATGTGAAAGGATTGAACTCGGAATATAAACGGAGACAAGTATTTCACTACTTAGAAAAATTGACACTAGATATAATATGTATACAGGAGACGAGGATAAAGGAGGAACATAGTAAATTTTTAAGAAATCCCAAATTGGGATTGGTATTTCATTCTGCAATTAATGAGAAAAAGAAAAGGGGGGTTGCATTATATGTTAATCGAAAATATGAAGCAAAAGAGGTGTTTAAAGACGGGGCTGGTCAATATATAGGGGTTGAAATTCAATTTCAGAACTTAAAATTGCTGGTAGTAGGGATATATGCCCCTAATGTGAAACAAGGAGAATTTTACAAAAGGTTACATGAGAGGCTGGGAGGTTACTTGGGAGACAACTTGATAGTACTTGGGGATTTTAATGGTGTCCAAGAACCCAGAAAAGACAGGTCAACAATAAGAAAACATAGAGCAATAGGTAAACTACCAAAAAGCTTTTCTGAGTTAAAGAAAGAACTAGGATTGGAAGATGTATGGACTGTAAAACATGGTGACAAAAAAGGTTTTACATTTTATTCAGATTGTCATAAATCAATGTCACGAATTGACCTTTTTTTAGTGGTCAAGAAAGCTACTAGGAGGTATCAACAACATGGAAATACTGCCCAAAACAATATCAGATCACTACCCTATTAAAATGACACTAAACGTTATGGAGAGGAACTACAATTGGAGATTAAACGAATTCTTACTTAGAGACGAAGATTTCTTGGGAAGGTTAAAACTGGAAGTAAAACAATACTTTAAGGAAAACACAACAGACGATTGTAAGATGAGGACAATTTGGGATGCTGGTAAGGCAGTAATACGGGGGATGCTAATAAAAAGAGGATCAGAAGTAAAAAAGTTAAGGTCAAGCAGATTTAAATTTCTATTAGAAGAACTAAAGAAGAGAGAAGAGCAACTAAGAGAAAAGCCAAGTGAGGAGAAAGTGGTTAGACAGATAAAATTGATACAGAAACAATTAAATTTGGAAGCTATGACAGAGATTGAAAGACAACTAAGAAGAACCCGGCAAAGACATTTTGAATATGCGAATAAGGCCTGTAGATGGTTGGCGCATAGACTGAGAAGAGAGAGAGAGAAGAAATTGATTGTAGAAATTAAACACAAGGAAACAACAATAACAAACCAAGAAGAAATTCAAAAGTTGTTTTACGAATATTACAGAAAATTGTTTGAAAATAAAAGATTAGAGGAAGACACCAAATTGGAATTAAGGAATTATTTAGATGAACAAAATATTCCTAAAATAACGCTAGAACAAATGAAATTGTTAAATTCAACAGTTACAATGGAAGAAATCAATACTGCAATACGGGAAATGAAATTTAACAAAGCTCCAGGGCCAGATGGCTTTACTGCCATATATTACAAGAAATTGGAAAACGAATTAGCGCTGCCCTTTCAAAAAACTATAAACAGTATAGAAAAAGAGGGGATCCCAGAATCTTGGATAGACGCAAATATCTCGTTAATACCAAAAGAAGGCAGAGACAAAAAGGAGATAACGAATTACAGACCAATATCATTGCTCAACACCGACTATAAAATCTATGCGGCAATACTTGCCAGAAGATTAAAGAACGTACTATCTGAGATAATACATGAAGATCAGAGTGGTTTTCTGACAGGGAGGCAGATTAGGTATAACACACGGATAGTACTAGATATATTGGAATACTTCGAACAGCATAGCGAGAAAAAACTGGCTATGCTGTTTGTGGATGCAGAAAAAGCCTTCGATAACGTGAACTGGGACTTTATGATAGAAACAATGAAGAGAATGGAGATAGGAGATAACTTTATAAAAAGAATAGAGCAAATTTATACCATCCAGAGGGCCCAATTAATAATTAATGGGAATAGATCCGATAAGATTCCAGTGATGAAAGGTACTAGACAAGGTTGTCCCCTCTCCCCACTACTTTTCATTTTAGTACTAGAAGTCTTCAATAGGGAAATAAGAGCAAATAAAAATATTCCAGGGGTTAGAATCAAAGGTCATGAGTTTAAACTGAGAGCTTTCGCAGATGACCTTGTCTTATTTGTTGAAGATCCACTGGAAAATATTGAGGAAATTATGAGAACGATAGAGCAATTTGGGAAGCACTCAGGTTTTAAAATCAATATGGGAAAATCATCCTTATTAACAAAGAATCTGACAAAAAAAGAAGAAGATCTGACTAAAAAATCAAGATGTAAAATAGAAAAAAAAAGTAAAATACCTGGGTCTCTGGATAACTAAAAGAAATGCCGATCTATTCGACAATAATTATACAAAAATTTGGAAGGAAGTTAAGGAAGATTTTGAAAGATGGGGCAAACTAAACTTAACTATTATGGGAAAGATTTCAGCATTTAAAATGAATGTACTTCCCAAGTTGCTATATTTGTTTCAGAATTTGCCAATATTGAATAATGACAGACCATTTGAAATATGGAGAAAAGACATTTTGGAATTTGTGTGGGGTAAAAGAAAACCAAGAATTAAATGGTCATATTTAATAGATACATGGGACAGAGGTGGTTGTGGAATGCCAGAAGTAAAAATGTATTATTACGCTGCAGTGATGGTGTGGATATTGGAATGGGTAAAGTTGAAGGATGAAAAATTGCTGGCTTTGGAAGGACATAATAACAGATATGGGTGGCACGCATATCTGTGTTATGGAAAGGATAAAGTTAATAGGGATTTTAATAACCACTACATAAGAAGATCATTATTAGCAGTATGGAAGAAAGTTAAGAACAAATTTTACAACAAAATTCCATTTTGGACATCGCCTCAGGAAGCGTTTTTTGGAAGGTGGTTAGATCGAGCACAATATTTAAGATATAAGGATCTGATAGTATTGGATGATAATAATGACACCAAATTAAAATCCAAAGAACAAATAAGCCAAAAAGTTAATTGGTTTACATATTTACAGTTGAGGGAAAGGTTCAAGGAAGACCAAAACAATGGAGGAATAGAGCTGGAGTACAATGAATTAGATGAATTAATGTGGGAAGACCAAAGGAAGAAAAAAATAGCCAAATTTTACAAATTGTTGATAACCAGATATCTAGAGCCGGAGGTTATAAAGGAATATACCATACAGTGGGCAAGAGATATAGGACGCAACCTAGAACTAGAAACTTGGGAAAAAACACGGACTAAATCATTCAGATTCACAGCCTGTCAGAATTTAAGGGAAAACTATGTTAAAATTACACATAGATGGTACTTCACACCAGTTAGATTAAGCAAGATGGGAACAAATATATCTAAAAACTGTTGGAAGTGTCAATCAAATGAAGGTTCTCTAATCCACATGTGGTGGAAATGTAAGGTAATTAAAAAGTTCTGGTTAATTGTACATAATATGATTAAGAAAATCTTACAGATTGAATATGAACTCAAACCAGAACTTTACATTCTAAACATGACGAATGTACTAGGTAAAGCAGAAAGTCAACATTGGAGAATTATGTTGTACATGGTAACCGCGGCAAGGTTAGTTATTGCTAAAAAGTGGAAGCAGAAAGAACCACCTAGAATTAAAGAATGGCTAACTAAACTTATAGATATGATAGAATTAGACTGTATGACTAATAGGTTGCGTAATGTTCAATGTAAAAAATCTTTAAATACCTGGTTACCTTTGATAAAGTTTTGGAGAGCAAATGAAGATGGGGAAGAGATACAGAAACTGCTATTATATTAGGAGACAGCTTGGATGTTAGTGTGAATGTAGAAGATAATTTGTAGAGGTAAAACGGAGTGTTATAGTGAACAAGTAATGAGACGAAGACATTACATCTGAAGAAAGAGAAGAAGGGTTAGGAATTAAGAAGGTTGTATGTTTTAATGAAAGTTGTTAACCTTGGCACACTAGGGGATAGTGTGAGGAAGTTAGAATATGAAGACGACGAAGATTTGTGTATAAGACAGAAGAATAAGCAACAGAAATCGCAAGGTTTCTACTGAATAATGCATGGGAAAATAAGTGTTAAAGAGAGATCAGAGAAGAAGAAAAAAGATAAAGTGATGTAATTTTTTTTTCTTTACCTCTTTTCTTTTTTCTCTATGTACAATAGAAATGGATTGTGTATATACTATTATTATTTAAATAAAAAATAAAATGCAAAAAAAAAAAAAGGTGCCCCATTATGCTGGCAAGATGCCAGCGTCAATGGGAAGTCCCTACCAGAACACTTCCGGGTGAGATCGGGACATCAAGGTAAGTGATACACTTTTTTGTATCCTCCCCTGATTACTTGTAATGTTTTATGTGTGTTTTTGTGCTTGCTGGCACTTTTTGTCTTTTATTTTGCTTTTAATTATTGAATTTTCCACCCTCTTGTCTTCTCACGAGAACAGTTCGGACTTCAAACCAGGAAGTGAAAGGAGCTCTATTAGAGCTCCATTCACTCCTGGGCTGCCTGTTGATGTCACTAAAGTAGGTGTGAAAAGTTTCCTTTTTCTGCCAGGACAGGGAGAGGGGCAGGAAAAGAGATTGCAGGAGGGGAACACTTTTTTTGTTTCTGTCTGATAATCTCCTCAGAGGAAGGAACTGGCAAAAACACCTCTCAGTATTCCTTGCCTCTGAAAACCTTATGAAATTTATGGAGTTGCCATAGGTCAATGAGCAACTTGAAGGTATACACACATAATTGATAAAAGCCTCCTAGAAGTTAAATCAATGGAAAAGGTCTTGGAATAGGGACTTGAAATTTACAAAGAACTATGATCTAAAAGAAATGTATTATAAAATGCTCTATAGATGGCACTAGACTCCAGAGAAAATTGCTAAGATGCACAAAACAAATAATAATAAATGCTAGAAATATGGAGAGACTGTCAGGACGTTTTCTAATAAGTGATGGCAATGTTCAAAAGTTAAAAAAATATTGGGAGGAAAGACATAATGTTATAATAAGAATCTTAGGACTTTTTCGGATGAGTCTTTTACAGCGCAAGCAGCCTCGTCGCATTGCGAGGCTGCTGCGCTGCAGGGCGTCCCTTTCGGATGACACTCTCCCCTGCTGGTACTGTTGCATTACTGCGGGAACACTGCAGCATTATATTCGGCGGTTTTCTAATCACGAAAGTTGATTGTGATTAGAAAACCGCCAAATATAATGCTGCAGTGTTCCCATGGTAACGCAACAGTACCAGCAGGGGAGAGCGTTATCCAAAAGGGACGCCCTGCAGCGCAGCAGCCTCGCAACGGGGACAAGGCTGCTTGCGCTGTAAAAGACTCATCCGAAAAAGTCCTTAGAATCAAACTTTCCAATGCTGCCTTAACTATATTTATTAAATATGTTAGAGAGGCTGGATAAACAAATAGAAAGAAGATATTGGTGAGTGTTATTATATATGATCACCACAGCAAAGATAATTTATGCCAAATTTTGGAAAAATACAGAGATCCCATCTGTTGAAAAGTGGTTAGTAAAATTACAAGAAACAGCAGAAATGGATAAATTAACTACAGTATTTTGATGAATGATAAGTCTGCAAATAAGTTTAAGGGAAAATGGAATTGTTTACTACCCATATGGGAGAAGAAATGGGGGAAGTTAGCACTATTAAACTTGGAAGTATAGTTTAAAGTCATAAATTATTTCTTGAAAAATTTCAATAGTTGTTTCTATTATTTTCTGCTCTTTTTAGAATATCTTCTAATCCTTATGGTTATATTTAAGATACTAAAGTAATCAGCAGACTCTTTAGTAATATAATATATGATATTGAAGAGGATAGTTTTTTACAAATTTAGAACCAGATTCTTAGGACTTTTTCGGATGGAAGAAAAGTAACGCAAGCAGCGTCACCAGGTTACTGGCGAAAAAGTCCTTAGAATGTAAAAAGTCCGAAAAAGTCCTTAGAATGTAGAGGATAGGAAGTAATGTGCAACAATACTGCATACATTAGGAAAATGGCTGTTTCTTTCTTTTTGATGATATAAATATGTGGGGTTTTTTGTTTTCTAGTATGAGAATTAATTATCATATTTAATCATATCTAATATATCTAAGTATTTCCTTCATTTTGTATGGGTGTGTGTGTGTGTGTGTGTTGCCAATGTGTTTATGTTTTTGAGATAGTTTTAGAAAAATAAATTTTAAAAAAGACCTCCTGGACCAAGGTATGTTTTTTTAATTACTTCTTACTGCCTCCTTTGAGCAGAAGGGGACAACTCCTTCCCCAAAAGAACCACTAATCATCTGCCTCAATCATAATATCAGTCCCACCCACTCTCACCTTGGCAGATTTAATGGAAATGGTCAAATTGAACAAACTGTAGCCCTCACTGCTCCAAGCATTTTCCATGTCTTTGCATTCTACGATCTGAAAAAAATGAGAGAGACTGTGTAGAAACACAGGAAATTACTTTCCTGGAAATCAGCTGAGAGTTACAGCAAATTGTGGTAGACATGTGCTTATACTACGAGTCCCAAAGCAATGAAAATAAAGTACCTTAATCATGTCTAACAAGATATCCTAAACAACTAACACCTCCTTAGATTTCAGCCATCAGACCTCCCTAAAGTGAGATTGGCACTGGATCCATATTGTTGGCCTCAAAAGAGTTCAACTCCTACTCCTTCCACAACCAAATGACTTTGAACAAAGATTTTGGCTGGCTAGCCAGTCAGAATGGCTAGGTAAATTATATTATCCCTCCTTTGTTTCATTACACTATTGACATTATCAAACTACCCCCTAAACCCTATTCTTTTGTCGGCATAACTTTATAATTTTTATGCTGGCAAAAGAACTCCCCATGCCACACTTACCTGTAATCCCAGCAAAAGGCTTCCTGGCAATGAACGAAGAGTGTAATGGAGCTCTGACTATTTCCTTGTTTGAAATCCCATGGATTCTCTCAAGAATACCTAGTATGGGAAATTCAAAAATAAAAACAAAAAGAATACTCAAAAAAGTTTTTTAAAAGCATACAAACACACTTAAAAAGTTCCAAGTAAACCAGGGAGGGTCATAAAAAGTGTGTAACCTACCTGGATGTTGTGATCTCACCTGGAAGTGTTCTCGCCAGACCGGCCATTGATGCTGCATTCACGTGAGTACAATGGCGCAAAGTTTCAAATGCTGGCAATGCCGGCACAAAAGTGCCACAGGGATCAATTGATGGCTTGACCCATCAGTAAAAAAGTATGTTTGTTTAACAGGACATGGTTGCAAAAGGACAACTTTGTGTGGTATGTGCACCCTTTCGGGATCATTAGGAGTCCTTATGACACCTTATTTGCCTTGCCTGATAATGTCCTAAGTATGGGGACTCAAAGGGATTCCAATATGCATTCTGTTTTTGTTGTTTGCTACAGACTACAAAAACAGAGTTATTGCCGGAATGCCCAGGCTAAAAAGATGCAAAACATGATCCATGAGATTTTGGCAAGGTTGATGCAAAACATCAAATGCCCTGAAGCGGGGAAGGAAAGAATATTCAAAGGGTTAGGGTGTGTGTGAAAGGGGGACTTCTTAAGTGCCAGAAAAACCCAATGGGGTAAATCCATAAGCCCCCTTTCCAGTTTCTTCTCCAGAGTAAACCTGGAGGATTATACTTGCTTATTTCCCCCTGAAGATCCCTACACTCAAGATGTGGCCAAGGGGTTGACTACACGATGAAAAAAATCTGAGAAGAATCCGAGAAGAATGTCATTGGTTCTCACGGATGATGGCTCACATTGGCCATATTCAGAAGGAGGGGGGCTGAAAACTCCACATAGTCCATGATAACAGCTTCTGCTGTTTTTCACAATCTTTTTTAAAAAGTGTGCAAAAATGCGCACAATAGTTGGTCTGTACAACCATTTTGAAAAGGGGCTGAAAATGGACTGAAATCTGATTGGTTGTTCCTTGGAGGAGGTGGGTTTGCAAAAGAGGGCTTGCAATGCCAGAGCAGACATTATTGTTTTGCTTTTGCGGGCACACAACAACCTCCCTTTCTCTATGTGGAGCTTTTTGTCCCCCAACAAACGGTCACCCTTCACAAGTTTCTTCCCCTTGAACTGTCCCTCTCATTCATTTGCCTTTCCCTTCCTCCCTTTTGCTACCGAGGCAAACACGCATGTTGTTTTGAAGGGAAGTCACCGGGGAGGCATTGGGTACAGGCCCTGGTGGCTGTCACCGCCACACAGAACTTCATTGCCTGCGGTGCTTTTCAGGGGTGTGAGGAATGGCCTCTAGGAGGGATGGAGGAATGTATGTGTAGACAGCCACCATTGCTGCCATTGCTGTTAAAGAGTGGAATAATGGCAGCTGAATCAGCCATGCACCGCAGTTCTCTCTCTCTCTCTCTCTCTCTCTCTCTCTCTCTCTCTAATACACACACCCAGAGGGCTATGGAGGGGATGAATGGCAGCCACGTGCCCTAACACATTAACACACACACACATGGACAGAGGGCCCCAAATACAACCCCCATTTGCCACCAAACCACTAGGAACTTCTGAGAGCATTGTTGTTCTTTCGGCCATGTGAACTTCAAACTCAGGTAGTTTCCCCATCTCCAATCTTATGAATGCATCGTGGGCACAAATGGGCATTGGAGCAAAAGAGAGGTAAGGCGGTGTTTTCCAGAATTAATTCTCCCATCTAGCTGAGCCCCAAGTTATTTCTGAGGCAGAGAATACCATAAGCATCTCTCCCTGGGAGTAAAAATATGACAACAATAGATAAATGATAGATAAATGATAGAGATTAGATAGATAGATAGATAGATAGATAGACAGATAGATAGACAGATAGATAGCAATAGATAGATGATAGAATCATAGAATCATAGAATGATAGAATTGCAGAGTTCGGAGAGACCATGAGGGCCATCCAGTCCAACCCCCTGCCACGCAGGAAATCTTGATCAAAGCATCCCCAACAGATGGCCATCCAGCCTCTGTTTAAAGACCTCCAAGGAAGGAGACCCCACCACACTCCGAGGGAGTGTGTTCCACTGCCGAACAGCTCTTACTGTCAAAAAGTTTCTCCTAATGTTGAGGTGGAATCTCTGTTTCTGGAGCTTGTATCCATTGCTCCATGTTCCAGTCTCTGGAGCAGCAGAAAACAAGCCTGCTCCATCCTCAGTGTGACATCCCTTCAAATACTTAAACAGGGCTATCATATCGCCTCTTAACCGTCTTTTTTCCAGGCTAAACATACCCAGCTCCCTAAGTCTCTCCTCATAAGGCATGGTTTCCAGACCTTTCACCATTTTAGTTGCCCTTCTCTGGACACGCTCCAATTTGTCAATATCCTTTTTGAATTGTGGTGCCCAGAACTGGACACAGTATTCTAGGTGAGGTCTGACCAAGGCAGAATAGAGTGGCAGTATTACTTCCCTTGATCTAGACACTATACTTCTATTGATACAGCCCAAAATCGCATTGGCCTTTTTAGCTGCTGCATCACATTGTTGACTCATGTTCAACTTGTGGTCTACTAGGACTCCTAGATCCCTTTCGCACGTAGTCTCGTTCAGCCAGGTCTCTCCCATCCTATATCTATGCATTTCATTTTTCCGCCCTAAATGCAGTACTTTACATTTCTCCATATTGAATTTCATTTTGTTAGCTTTGGCCCAGCTCTCCAGTCTATCCAGGCCATTCTGAATTTTGATCCTGTCCTCTAGGGTATTAGCTACTCCTCCTAATTTGGTGTCATCTGCAAATTTAATAAGTATGCTCCTACTTCCCTCATCCAAGTCATTGATAAAGATGTTGAATAGCACTGGGCCCAGGACAGAACCCTGTGGCACCCCACTGGTCTAATCTTTCCAAGACGAAGAGGAGCCACTGCTCAGCACTCTTTGGGTACGGCCGGTCAACCAATTACAAATCCATTGAACAGTTAACTTGTCTAGCCCACATTTTACAAGCTTGTTTGCAAGAATGTCATGGGGAACCTTGTCAAAGGCCTTACTGAAATCAAGGTATGTGATGCCCACAGCATTCCCTTCATCTACCAAGCTGGTAACTTTATCAAAAAAAGAGATCAGATTAGTCTGGCATGACTTGTTTCTCTGAAACCCATGTTGACTTTTTGTGATTATGGCATTGCCTTCTAAATGTTCACAGACTCTCTGTTTAATGATCTGCTCTAGAATCTTCCCTGGTATTGATGTCAGACTAACTGGACGATAATTGTTGGGATCCTCTTTTTTCCCCTTTTTGAAGATGGGGACAACGTTTGCCCTCCTCCAGTCTGCTGGGACTTCTCCTGTTCTCCAGGAGTTCTCAAAGATTATTGCCAATGGCTCTGAGATTACATTTGCCAGCTCTTTTAATACTCTTGGATGTAGTTCATCTGGTCCTGGAGATTTAAATTCATTTAGATTAAGAAGGTATTCCTGTACTACCTCTTTGCTTCTTCTGTGCTGGGTTTCCCCTATTGTGTCCTCTGTTCCATTATCCTCAGGTTGGTCCTCCTTTTCCTTTTTTGAAAACACTGAGGCAAAGAAGGTGTTGAGTAATTCTGCCTTTTCTCTGTCTCCTGTTAGCATTTTGCTATCTTCTCCACATAGTGGCCCTATCATTTCCTTCTTCCTCCTTTTGCTGCGGACATACCCCAAAAAAACCCTTTTTATTGTTCTTAACCTCCCTATTGTTCTTAACCTATCCCTTGAAAGATAGTAGATAACCTATCCCTAGATAGATAGTAGATAACATTTACTTCCCTTTCCTGACACCCAAATCACCTTCCCGAGATGCCTAACTCACGCTATTATATTTGGTTCGGTAGTTCATATGGATGCAGAACCCATGGATATGGAGGGCTGACTGTAATTTTTACTAAAGTGTGACTCAGTGGTATCCATTCTGCTGTTGTGGACAGTTGCTTCCCAGGAATTCCTTGCAAAAATCCTATTTGTCTGTGTGGAGATGGATCTGTAGAATATGTTATGTATTTTTATTTTGTAATTTTTACAGATGTGTAATTAGGACATATTATACCCCTTTTAAACAAATTCCTGGAAGTCATTTGATTGGTATGTGATTCTTTATGGAGGAGGAGAAGGAGATGAAGACGACAATATGTGGATGACATGTGTGAGACCTGTGCCAATTTTTTCTGTTTTTAATTATACTATGTTTATTATGTTTTGATATCTTAAATAACTACTAAATTGCTATTGTTCTCTATGCTTTACACTGTTTACCTTGTGCGTTATATTTTATATGAAAGCTGTTCTTATTGTTGGTGTGTGTCTTCAAGTCACTTCCCATTTATGGCAAGCCTAAGGTGACCCTGTCCTAGGGGGTTTTCTTGGCAAGATTTAGTCAGAAAGGGTTTACTGTTGACTTCCTCTGAGGCTGAAAGCCTATGGCTTGCCCAAAGCCACCTCGTGAGTTTCCATGGCTAAGTGGGGATTTGAAGCCTGGTATCCCAGAGCTCCAGTCCAACACTCAGACTACTACATCATGTTGGCTCTCATGATGGCTTTTAGTG
Organism: Gambelia wislizenii; assembly: GCA_030847615.1. Classification (NCBI taxonomy): domain Eukaryota; kingdom Metazoa; phylum Chordata; class Lepidosauria; order Squamata; family Crotaphytidae; genus Gambelia; species Gambelia wislizenii. The sequence goes on from JAUMIR010000005.1 coordinate 240,795,443, forward strand.
GTCTGTGACTTCCTAATAAATACGTACATATCTACAAGTATTGTTGCTACTGTGTGCCTTCAAGTTGTTTCCAATTCATGGTGACCCTGTCAATGGGGTTTTCTTGGCAAGATTTGTTCAGAGGGGGGTTGTCTTTGCCTTCCTCTGAAGTTGAGAGAGTATGACTTGCCCAGGGTCACCCAGGGGTGGGGGTTCCATGACTGAGTGGGGATTCAAACCCTGGTCTCCAGAGTTCTAGTCCCATGCTGTAACCACTACACCACGCTAGCTTTCTACATTAAACTATCCCTGATCATTTTTTCCCCTTTGTGGTATATTAGAGAGCATTCCCCCAGGTTCCCAAACACAAAATATTGGCACAAGATGCCAAGAACCTACGCTGTATCTGGCAGATTTAAGACAGATTAAAAGAGGGCAGGATTAGGGTGAGAAACATTTCAAGCTAGAATTTCTTTGATATATATTTCAATAATCAATATAACCAGAATACTCTGAGGATGAATCAGGTGCAGAATATAAGCCTGTGAGTACAAACTCTGCAAATATTTTGGTATTTTCCTTAGCTGTGTTGTGATTGTGACTCATTAGTTTGCTAATGGCTTACAGTTTAGCATGCTGATCAATGCCTCAGTTAGGAAATAAGTTCTGTGGAAAATATGTTATTACTAGATTTTTGCTTTCTGAGAAAAATCAAATAAACTATCTTTTTTAAAAGCGAGAGAGAGAGAACACATCAGGCATAATTCTAATTCTGCACAGCAGGAAAATTAGGGCCTTGCTGTCGTTGCCATTATTTATTTATTTATTGTTTTTTATCTTTATTTTAATTCTCCATTAGTTTAATTTAGTTTTAAGGGGTGGGAGGGTTAGGATGGGGAAGGATTGTTTTAACTTGATGTTGTTTTAATTTTGCTATACGCCGCCCCGGTTGCTGAGCAGAGGGGCAGGTTAAAAATAAAAATTTATTATTATTATTATAAAATAAAATCTGCAGTGGGAAATAGCCTTTTGTTCAGTAGTCAGTATGGGCTTTAATCAGCAGCAAGTTATTTCTTTGAAAAATCATGAGGAAATTATAAATAAATGGGAAATGAAAATGTCTACTGTTAACTTTCAGTTTTCATAATGTTCATATGTGTGCCTATAAACCACCTGTTGACTTTTGGTGACCCCATGAATTTCATAGGAATTTTTAAGGTAACGAACACTCAGAGAGGTGGTTTGGCAGTTCCTTCCTCTGAAATATAGCCTATAGTGTCTGGTGTTCATTGTTAGTCTCTCATCTAAGTACTAACCAGAGCTGATTCTGCTTAGCTTCCAAGATCAGACAGGATCTGGTGCCTGTATACTTTTATATTAATAGTTATTTATTTTATTTTATTTTTTTATTTAGTTATTTATATCCCGCTCTTCAGCCACAAGGCTATTAGAGTGGCTTACAAATTGTTTTAAGCAATAGCTATTTACACATCTAACTGCATTAAACAGTTTCCAATGTGTGTTAGCTAATTGCCCCCACAAGCTGGGTACTCATTTTACCGACCTACGAAAGGATGGAAGGCTGAGTGAACCTTGGAGCCCGCTGGAATCGAACTTGCAACTTGCAAGGTGGTGACTTGCAGTACTGGCATTTAACCACTGCGCCACCAGGGCTCCATTCAATAGCTATTTACACATCTAACTGCATTAAACAGCTTCCAATGTGTGTTAGCTAATTGCCCCCACAATTAAATAAATAATAGTGTTTTATTGGGACCAACTATCTGATTGCTCCATCTGCGACCAAGGAAGATAAATACATGAATGCATCCAGCATTCCTTTTGGACCATGGCTGCAAGTTTCACTGGTATCTAGGAAGTATTCTTTTTATCATCAGATGCTATTTTTTTTAATTTATTGAAATATTTCTACCCCATCATCTTTAATGAGATCTCAGGCAGCATGCAATTGCAACAATATAAAGAGTTTAAAACAATTCCAGATTAAAAAAAAACAGAATAGTTTAAATAGGAAAAAAAGAACTGCCCCCCCCCCCATCTTGGAGCCCTGCAGTCCAAACGCAGGGATCTTGCCACAATTTGAATCTGGGCAGTCCTGATGATGTCTGAGGCAAAGCTGGGAGAAGCTGGGGTAAACCATTTTAAAATGATGCCTGGGAAAACCTGGAAGAGTCCAGTGTGGAAATGCAGGGTCCATACCTGCATGCCAGGCTGCATTGTCAGCCACCACTGCCTCTGCAGGTGTTGCTCTGCAGCTAGGAAGGAGGCCCCCATCATATGATCAAGTTCCCCTGCATTGTGACCAGCCTTGATCATTTGCTGAGGGCCTCCTTCAGAGAGTACAGTGTGTGACAGGCACCTACTGATACAGGCTGGCATATGCATGTGGACTTCATCCCATTTCGTCATGGTAAGGGGTGCCAGATCTGGCATTAAGACATACTGGCCGGAAGGCAGTATATTCTGGCTGGTGTAGACAAGCCCTAGCTCAACATCCAAAACAGTTAAAACCATGGAATGTGTCCAGAGGATGGCAACCAAAATGGTGGGAGGTCTGGAAGCCATGTCCTATGAAGAGTGGCTTAGGAATCTGGGTATGTTTAGCCTGGAAAAAAGAAGGTTAAGAGGTGACATTATACCTATGTTTAAATATTTGAAGGGATGTCATACTGAGGATGGAACAAGCTTGTTTTCTGCTGCTCCAGAGATGGCACAGTGGTTAAATGCCAGTACTGCAAGTCACCACCTTGCAAGTTTGATTCCAGCGGGCTCCAAGGTTCACTCAGCCTTCCATCCTTTCGTAGGTCGGTAAAATGAATACCCAGCTTGTGGGGGGCAATTAGCTAACACACATTGGAAACTGCTTAATGCAGTGTAGATGTATAAATAGCTATTGCTTAAAACAATTTGTAAGCTGCTCTGATAGCCTTGAGGCTGAAGAGCGGGGTATAAATAAATAAATAAATAAATAAATTTAAAAAAGGAGATGGAACAATGGACTCAAGCTAGAGGAGAAGAGATTCCACCTAAACATTAGGAAGAACTTCCTGACAGTAAGAGCTGTTCAGCAGTGGAATGTGCTGCCTTGGAGTGTGGTAGAGTCTCCTTCTTTGGAGGTTCCTAAACAGAGGCTGGATGGCCCTTTGTAGGGAGTTCTTTAATTGGGTATTCCTGCATGGCAGGGGGTTGGACTAGATGGCCCTTGTGGCTTCTTCCAACTCTATGATTCTATGTACACTTTAAGATGTAATAAGATTAAGCCCCAAAAGCTTTAATAAAAAGCTATGTTTTACTTTGGTACTGAAAAGCAACCAATGTTGGTTCCAGGTGGGTCTCCAAAGGGAGGGCATTCCATAAATGGGGTGCCACAGCAGAGAAATCTCTCTCCCATGTCTTTGCCCCTTATGTTGTTCCCTTTAGTGGACATGGAGTAGGGCTCCCCAGGAGATCTCAATTCTCAGGCAGGTGTATACAGGAAAAGGCACTCCTTCAAGTACTGTGGTCACAAGTTACTTTGTAATAACTTTCACAATTAAATAATCTATTTTTCATCTCTGGTTTGGTCCACAGTCCTGCCACACCTCAGGGATGGGGCAAATGTATCTTCACTCAATAACTTGATGAGGCTGGGTCTTATTATTCCTTGTATGCCATGGAGAACTCATCATGATTACCAAGGCAGTGGGTTCTCAGCCCCTCAGTTATACAGGGAATTGTTGTCCTCAGCTGTCCTAATGGAAGATCATCTCTTTCCTTCCTTCTCCTTCTCCTTCTCTCTCTTTCTCTCTTTCTTTACCTTCCCTCCTTTCCTTAATTCATTCTAATTTACTTTCACAGTATTGCATTTTTTCAGACTTTTTTTTGGCTTCGAAAAATATGAGTAAGTGCTCACAATATTGGAAATGTTGTGCTAGTGCGGGGGTCTGAACAAAGGATACTTTTCTCCCTCAATCGGGCACCATACATTATTTTGTGTTGCTGTGCATAATGCCGAAGCATTCTTCTGAGTAGACAGGCATACAATTGTTTTGCTAATGCAGACTTACCGTTACAGTACGGGGGTCAGAATAGCTTCCTAGTACAAATCCAAGCACTCCGTGTACAGTTTTGTATAAATATTATGATGGAGCTGATCATTGCTTTACAAGCTACTATCATGAGGAAAGGGCAACATCTGCCTGAGGGTATACTGGCGAGTTTAAGAAATGTCATTGCTCCCCACCCCTTTTCCTTTCCCTAGTGGATCCATTTAGACACATTTTCTGTTAGTCCATTTAACATGGCCTTAGCAAGTTGATGCAGTCTATTTCTTCACAGGGTGCATTTCTGTTTTCATGCGAGAATTATTGGACTGAATGCTAGAGACATATGTATCAAATATTACATTCAAAGCTCTGATATTTTCTTGATAAAAAATGAATCCCCTTAAAATGGTCAGTATGAAAAGTAACATATTGGGGAGGGGGGGTGATGATGGTCAGATTTTCATGTAAGAGATTTCACACTATGCCAGCAGTTGCATGCTGCACACCTTCTACTGTTAAATATTACTGAATAAGAGAAAATTACCCCCACATTTCCCAGTGGGGTGTCCCACATCACACAAGTGCTACTGAATTCCACCAAGGCCCGAGAGTCCATGCATTCAAAATAATACCAAGAAGGAAGGAAAGAAGGTTGGTTGATTATTTCGTAGGCAATCCAGCTGTTTTGATGGCAGTTTGCCAGGTGAAATAAAATGATAAACTAGTTTTTTAATGATGCAGAGAATGCACACATTTAATTCTACGTTTATGGGCTTACTCTGAATCACAGGAGAATGAAAAGACCATGGAATATTTATTTAAGTAATAGAATCAGTGGAAAGCAGAGGAGTGTTCTGTCAAGTAAAATGATAAAGCATTCAGAACAGTATATTGTGGTTTTACCACAAACTTTTTTTAAAATGTAGTGTTGATGATTAAGAAAACACCACCATACCTTCTCTGCTTGGTTAAAGCAGTCTTAGCATGCCTGTACTCACTAACTGCTAGTCAGAGTGTTTGCAAATTTCCTATTTGTTTTTTCATGTTCACTCTTTATGCATCACTCTAATGGACAACTATTTTTTCTTCCCTGACAGAGACATGAGAGAAGGCCTTCTTCATGGCTTTTCACAGGCTGTGGAACTTTATTCCAAGGGAGGCTCTTTGCTGTCCTTCCATCAGAAGGCAAAGACTACCGTACTTTATTCCGACAGGCTTTTGAGAACTGAAGGTTTTTCAAGAAGCGGCTTTTCAGAAGGTGCTGCACTGTTTTAATTGTACTGTTTTCTAAACTGCTTTTTATGGTTTGGAATTGAAATTTTAAAGTGGCTTTAATGTTGCTGATAGTTCGATTCCATTTTAATACTGACCTTTGGTATGTTTAAACTGCATTAGTTCTAAACTGTAAGCTACCTTGGGCTCATCTACACAGATCACCAGGATATGCCAACTCCCTGTTGGTGTATCCTGCCCATGGATCAGGCTGTTCCTCCCCTGTTAGAAGGAAGTCCAGACGGGCATGGCAGTCCATCCCTGCAGCTGCCACCACTGCTGCAATCTTCCTTGCTCTTTCCACAGCCAGGAAGCCAGCCCACAACATGTGAGCAAGACCCTCCTGCATGTGACCAGCCTTGGTCATGTGCTGTGGGCCTGCTTTCTGCTGTGGAAGAGGGATGGCAGGGGACAGCTGAAGTGATGGGGAAGCATGCCGGAATGGGCTCCTGTGGTCATGTTGGCAGGAACGGATTAAAGCAGGTATAAAATTGTGTAATGAGCCGTAGCCTGTCTCCCCCTCCCATCTGAGCCCTGTATCTGCCCCAGGGGTGGTGAGGACTGATCAGGGGCAGAACGGGGTGCATCATCAGGACTGGAGGGCTCTAAGACAGCCACAAGATGGATTATATTGCCTATGTTAGATAAGCCCCTTGAGTCCTGTTTTTGGAGAGAAGGCCATTATAAATGACGGTGGTGTTGATTATGATAGTGATGATTATGATAGTGATGATAAGAATAAGAATAAATGGAAAGGTAGGGGAAGACTGCGCTACAGATCACACATGGATACACCAGTCCACTGCAGTTCTCTCCTCAGTTTTACATGTCTGTTTCATACTCTTCCCTTACTGATTTGCAATATATTTGTTTGTGGTTTTTAAAAAAGGAACCCAAAAATCCAACACAATTGTTGCCAGAATATACAGTTACATTTTTGCTTATGACTGACCACACTGAATGGGGATGATGGGAGTTATAGTCAATGTCTCTGGCAGGTTCTGGTTAAAGAAGCTGGTCCTATATATACAGTATTTTCTAAGAAAGATCAGCTGGTTATTTATTTATTTATCTGTGACTCTTAAGCTTACATGCAAGGGGATTGGATAGGATCATTAACCAAGCATCCTTTGTATTGCAGCTCACCTTGACATGTCAGTCCTGAGCACTTGGTAACATAGCAACCACCTGTAGCTTTTCATTATCATCATAATTTGCTACCTTTCTAACATCAGAAGGTGACATTTAAGACAAGCTGAGCTTTGTTCTTAAGCTGGCAGCAGCGGCATTAAGTTTTCTTGTTGGAGAGATGGAGCAAACATCCAGCAGGCACCTCATTCAAGCTACTAGCTGGCTATATTTACTTATCTGTGCACAATACTGATATTAAGATGAAAGGGGACAGAACATAATTAGACTTAAAAACAGTAATTATGAAGTCAGCAGGACTGCTGAAAGATTAAGCCAATTTGTCTGCCAGTTCTACAACAACAAGTCCTCTCTGTGGGCAGGAGTTCACAAAATATTTAATGAAAAGTATATGCCAAATAGATTTTCCTTGATGCCGGCCGGCCATGAAAGCCTTCGATTTCATATATGCCAAATCTTGAGAAACTGAGTAATGGGACTACTCAACACAGATATTATGGTTTATCTGAAATCCAGCCCCACCCCCAATCTAAACTTTTGTTGCCAGCCACTCACTTCTGCCTTCAAGGTGGCAGCTGTGGTGCTTCTGCTTGTTCATCTCTCAGATCCTATGACTCTCTCCAGCCTCACATCAAATACACAACACAAATAACGAAGAGAGAAAAATGAGGCTAGAGAGAGACATGAGGAAATGACAGGAAGAGTATATTCATGTCAAGCACTATGCTTGGATTCCCACCATTTCATAGATCCTCAGTCTCTCTCTCTCTCCAGCCTCACGTTTCATACACAACACAAGTAGGGAATGAACGAGATGAAAGGCTGGAAAGAAAGAGAGAGAGAGAGAAAGGCGAGGCTGAAGAGAGAAGTGAGCATCTGTGAGGGGTATATGTATAAGTATATGCAAATACGGGTATTCCAAAATGAAATAAAAATCCAAAATCCAAAATAAAGCTGGTCTCAAGCATTTCGGATATGGGGTACTGAACCTGTATACAAGTCACCCCTGTATGTGTGGCACCTGTACTTATGGTTTCAATTATCCCTTGTCCAAAAAATATGGTCTCTCTAGGCATTTCTTAGGTCTTCAAGCATGACTCTATGGTAAGTTCCACAAGAGTACTGGACTGGATGGCCCTTGTGGTCTCTTCCAATTCTATGATCCTATGACTCTCTTCCACTGGAAGTTACCATACAGTTGCACTGGATATGCTTAAAGAGACAGCCTCTCTAGCCATTTCCTAGGTCCTCCAGTGCAACTCTGTGGGGTTTGCTATTACTTGTGGTTTCAAGTATTCACGGTTAGTCTGGGAATGTATCCCCGCAGATACGACAGGTGACCTGTATTAAATTAAATTTGGATATTTAGCATCAGAACATAATATAGGTGGGAAAAGTAGGAAAAGAAGAATTTACTGTCGTGTACTGGCATTCCCAGATGCAGTGACCAGAAGTTTCAAAGCTAAACAGAAAAGTTTTTTAGCATGGGAACCCGGAAAGTACACCATACAGGGTCGTTGCTCAGAATGAAACTTAAAAGACAGATAGCATAATATGATCTATAAAATCTGGCAGGCTATCTAACTATTAACCCTGACCTCCCCTCACAAAACAGTCATCCAGCCCCCTTTCTTAGAGCTGAGACAGAGCTGCATATTTATCTGACTATTCCTGGTAGAGCCATAGAATCATAGAATCTTGAATCATAGAATTATAGAGTTGGAAGAGACCATGAGGGCCATCCAGTCCAACCCCCTGCCACGCAGGAAATCAAGATCAAAGGATCCCTGACAGATGGCCATCCAGCCTCTTTTCAAAGACCTCCAAGGAAGGAGACCCCACCACGCTCCAAGGGAATGTGTTCCACTCCTGAACAGCTCTTACTGTCAGAAAGTTCCTCCTAATGTTGAGGTGGAATCTCTGTTCCTGGAGCTTGCATTTGAAGGGATGTCACGCTGAGGATGGAGCAAGCCTGTTTTCTGCTGCTCCAGAGACTGTAACACGGAGCAATGGGTGCAAGCTCCAGGAACAGAGATTCCACCTCAACATGAGGAGGAACTTTTTGACAGTAAGAGCTGTTCAGCAGTGGAACACACTCCCTCGGAGCGTGGTGAGGTCTCCTTCCTTGGAGGTCTTTAAACAGAGGCTGGATGGCTATCTGTCGGGGATGCTTTGATCAAGATTTCCTGCGTGGCAGGGGGGTTGGACTGGATGGCCCTCGTGGTCTCTTCCAACTCTGCAATTCTATGATTCTATGATTCTATGATCCATTGCTCCCTGTTCCAGTCTCTGGAGTAGCAGAAAACAAGCCTGCTCCATCCTCAACATGACACCCTTTCAAATACTTAAACAGGGCTATCATATCACCTCTTAACTGTCTTTTTTCCAGGCTAAACATACCCAGCTCCCTAAGTCTTTCCTCATAAGGCATGGTTTCCAGACCTTTCACCATTTTAGTCGCTCTTCTCTGGACACACTCCAATTTGTCAATATCCTTTTTGAATTGTGGTGCCCAGAACTGGACACAGTATTCTAGGTGAGGTCTGACCAAGGCAGAATAGAGTGGCACTATTACTTCCCTTGATCTGAACACTATACTTCTATTGATGCAGCTCAAAATTGCATTGGCCTTTTTAGCTGCCACATCACACTGTTGACTCATGTTCAACTTGTGGTCTACTAGGACTCCTAGATCCCTTTCGCATGTAGTCTTATTCAGCCAGGTCTCTCCCATCCTATATTTATGCATTTCATTTTTCCGCCCTAAGTGCAGTACCTTACATTTCTCTGTATTGAATTTCATTTTGTTAGCTTTGGCCCAGCTCTCCAGGTCATTCTGAATTTTGATCCTGTCCTCTAGGGTATTAGTCCATTTACTCCCATTCACATTAAGCATAGAACACTTGTTAACTAGGACCAAAAAAATAAAATAAAAATGCAAACACAATTAATAGCAAGGTTACAGTGAAGAGCTACAAGGAAGCTAATAAAATCATGATGCATTTAAGTAAATGAGACAATATTTTAAAAGCTATTTAATTTAAGCTTCTGCCTTTTAGAACACATTTTCTAGAACAAATCCTATTGACTATATTGTTTTTTGCTAACTCACACTGTAAATGACTTGGGGATTCAATCAACATGCTACTAAGCGTAATACACATTTTGATGGTTCTAGTGCAGATATCCTGCTACATGTTCCAACAAGATGGCCCAAAGATCATGTTCATGTTGATCTAAAAATATCCTACAATGATTTTCCAGGTCAGAACTTGTAGTTCCCTTCTACAAGTTATTTTGGAGTTTCTATTAATAGAAATGGTAGCATAATATGAGTACTCTTTGGATTTAGGACCAGATGGGCTTGAGGACCAATGCTTTACCTTCCAGCCTTATAGAATCATAGAGCTGGAAGGAGCCCTATCGGCCATCAGGTCCAGCCCCTTGCTCAGTGCAGGATCTCGTAGACAGTTGTCTTTGTGTGATCCTTGTAATATATGTTCTCTCAATCACACAGAATGGCCTATGACAGACAACTGGTCTGTGATAGAGAAGTGCTTTAACACACATTTCCCTTAGGAATAATTTCCCATGCAACATCCCTGTGTAAGATTCTTCACTACCAATTATTTCCTCATATTTGAGGTCTTATTCAGGTTCTCTATACGGCAGAAATACTCCTCATAGAATTCAAGGAGATTATGATTTCTCTTAGTGAGATCCCACATCAATCCACCATATTCGGAAGGAGGGAAGACCAAAAATGCCAAATACCCTGCAGCTTTTCCTGTATTTTAAAAAATAATGTGTGGGAAAGTGCACTATCACCTGTTAGGACAGCTGATTTGGATCTCTGCACATTCTCAGAGTGGACAGCTGATTGGTTGGATGTGTGCAGGGGGTGGAGCTTGCTAACAAGGCAACTGCCCAAAACTACCATGTTGAATTTTCACCATAGCGATCATGCGCTCAGGTGAGAAAATAGGCTATTTTTTTGCTTGCTTCTTTGTTAAAGCAGAAGATAGCACCTTGGATTTAGTTTTTGTTTTTTTAAACTGTTTGGTGGGAGCAACTCAAGGTAAATAACAAGGCGAGTAATTCACTTGCACCCACCATCTCGACTCACAGGCATGATTGTTGGAACAGTGAAAGTGGATACCTTCACATGCCTACGATCTTAAAAAAAACAACTGTTAAGACAAATAGAAGCTCCATTATTCAACCATATTGGAAAAATGGTTGCTAAATGTCTCAAGTATCAGAAACCCCTGATGAAAATAATCCTGGATTGATGAGAATCTTTGCAGTTCAAGACTTCTTATATGCAAAATTTGCATTTTTTTTTACACAGAACACAGCATTTTCTGCACAGAAAATAGTATTTCTGCACAAAAATACTGTTTTTGTGCAAACAACCCAAATGCAGATTTTGCAAGGTAAATCCTAAACTGCTAAGAGTCTTCAAAAGAAACCCCTAAACTGTGCAGTTCAGTGGGTAGAAAATTTGTAAAATTACTTGTTGCTTCCTTCAGAATGACATTGACAAAGGAGTACATCCCTAGCAGGGCCAAGCCTGGTTAATATTGGATGGGAGACCACCAAGGAATACCAGGTAGGGCTATAAAAAGACTGGAGAGCCACTGCCGGTCAAAACTGACAATACTGGGCTAGATAGAACAAGTGTCTCACTTAGTGACAGGTCACCTTCTGTGTAGACAAAGGGTCAGATTACCCTGATGAATGGGATGGACTGTGAGACGGGAAGGAGGTCATCTGGGAATTGCACAGTGGTGTCTTCTTTGAGTAGATCTTCTCACTTTCCCCTCTGTTACAGTCCTCTCAATTCAACAGGGCCCCCTGAACCCATGTACAGTATAAGATTTCTGAAGGTGGCAGGCGGTATGCTGTAGGGTATGCATGACAGCACTGACACACATAGCCATTTAGGTTGACACGTGGCTGTAGGCCTCCTCACCCCTGCCCGCAACCTCACCACCCTCCCTAAAGTGGTGATCAGTTGCCACTTTAGGGAGGGTGGAAGAAAGTGGTGGGCGGGGCTACAAAGCCCTGATCGCCACTTTAGGGAGGCGGCGGGGGTGGAGCCTCCCCCCACCTGGCCACCTCCTTCTGAGGCCTGCCGTGCTTCCACGGAGCCACCTCAGAAAGGCTGGGTAAGGCAGCGGGTGGGCGAGCAGGAGTTTGCCCAGCCTCTCCCCGGCCTTCCCGAGGGGGCTTCTGAGCTTTGAAGCTGTGGAGCTGCCTAGGGGAGGCTGGGGAAGGCAGCGGGAGGGAAGAAGAGCCTCTGCCAAGCCTCTCCTCAGCCTTCCCGAAGGTGCTCCGAGGCTTCGAAGCCCCGGAGTTGCCTTGGAAAGGCTAGGGAAGGCAGTGGGAGAGAGGGAGGGAGGGAGGGAGGAAGGGAGGGACTCTGCCTGGCTTCTCCCCAGCCTTCCTGAGGGTGCTCGGTGAAGTTTGACACACCAAGCTCAAAAGGTTACCCTTTTGCTGTAGGGGGAAGGAAGCAGGAGAGTCCACTTCCTCATCTGCACACACCTAAATCTGGATCCCACTTGTAGAGCAGAGGTAGGCGACTTGCAGCCCTCTGGATGTTGATGGATTGCAACTCTCATCCACACTAGCCAGCATAGCCAGCGATGAGGGATGATGGGAGCTATAGTCCAACAGAGCCACAAATTGCCCACCCCAGGGGTAGAAGCTGAGAAAGAAAAAAGCCAGCTTGGAAAATAATATGCCATGAGGTCTTAATTAGATATTTTAATTAGATATTTATACCCTACTCTTCAGCCACAAAGGCTATCAAAGTGGCTTACAATTTGTTTAAACCAATAGCAATTTACACAACTACACTGCCTCCAAATTCCTTAAAATGATTATCTTGCTACATGAGGGCCAGCGCGGTCAAGTCAGATATGGTGATGCTCTTTCAGAGCCCTTTCTAATAACTAATGGAGTGAAGCAAGGTTGTGTTCTTGCTCCAACTTTATTTACAATCTTCTTCAGCATGATGCTCCAAAGGGATACAGCAGAGCTTGAAGAAGACGACGGCATCTATATACGTTACCGTACTGATGGTAGCTTGTTTAACTTAAGCCATCTGAGGGCTCACACTAAGACTCTAAACTATCTAGTCTGTGAGCTGCTCTTCGCTGATGATGCTGCCCTTGTTGCCCACACAGAAGCAGCTCTGCAGCACCTAACATCCTGCTTTGCAACAGCTGCAGAACTGTTTGGGCTGGAAGTCAACCTTAAGAAAACAGAAGTTTTTTACCAGCCTGCACCACAGGATGAACACCACCATCCCCACACTGCCGTGAGCAAATCTGTGCTCAAGTCCATTCAGCAGTTCACCTACCTGGGAAGCATCATCTCCTCAGATGCCAAGATTGACAAAGAGATCGATCACAGATTAGCAAAGGCATATAGTGCATTTGGAAGACTTCACAAAAGAGTCTGGAGCAATAAACACCTGAGGCAAAGCACAAAAATCAGTGTGTATAGAGCCATCGTACTGTCTATCCTCCTTTATGGATCTGAAACATGGGTCACCTATCGCCATCACCTACGACTCCTCAAGCGCTTTCATCAGCGCTGTCTACGCACAATCCTAAATATACACTGGACTGACTATGTGACGAATGTTGCTGTCCTTGAGTAAGCAGGGATCACCAGCATTGAGGCCATGATATTGAGAACACAGCTGTGCTGGGCGGGGCACGTTTCTAGGATGGAGGACCATCGCCTCCCAAAAATACTACTCTACGGTGAACTCGCCACGGGTCAGCGTAAGAGGGGTGCTCCAAAAAAATGATACAAGGACTCCCTGAAACAACATCTCAAGTTTGGCCAAATTGATCACCAACAATGGTCTGCCTTGGCCTCACATCGGGAGGCAGGGAGATGCACTATCCACAATGCTGCAGCCTTATTTGAGAACTCACGCCAAACAAGTCTTGAAGGGAAACGACAACGCAGAAAGAATCACAACCCAGAAACATCACCCAAGGAGACCTTCTGCTGTGCTTTCTGCAACCGGACTTGTTTATCTCAGATTGGCCTTTTTAGTCATCAGTGTTCTTGCAGAAAGCCCAGGATGAGTCCTTCCTGAATCTTTGTTTGCGAAGAAAAGCCAGAGAGAGAGAGAGACTGCATTAAGCAGTTTCCAATGTATGTTAGCTCTCACTTTCTGTTGTTGTTTTTTTAAATTACAAATACTTCTATTATACTTTAACCAGCAAATAAATATTGCTTCCTTCTTCTTCCTAAATTTGTGTTTGTGTTGTCAGTGACTGTTCACTTTCTCTCTGTTATTTCAATAAGAGACATTTCTGGATGTCATAGCAGCTTTACGTCATCCACCCACATTTGTTCTGAATTATACTCATAGAAAGTTCAAGAGTAAAACTTGGTATTTAGAGGAGTTGCAAGAATCACCTGCACATTGTCTTCCCATCACGTACGTTTAGCAACAGTAATGCTACATGACTTGGGCCCTTCAGGCATACACTCTTCATATTGGAGAGGAATGAGTAACAGACTCTGGATGGGTTAGATTGGTAAAAGAACAGGATGCAACCTGCTTCAGGGGTGGTCAACTTCTTGCTTCCTGCACACTTCTTGGTTGAAAAACTTTTACTGTTTAGGTCTTGCTGTTTTGACAAACAAAGCCTTTAACATCAGTACAACAGATCTGTATATTGGTTGTGTGTGTGTTTTAAAAAAAATGTCTAACACTCTGTTTCTTTTCTATGGACATCTCTTCAATTGTGACAAATTGTCTTGTTACAAGAAGTGCTATACTGTTACAACTAGATTCCACCTTGGTAATTAGTGAGGAATAGACAAAAACAGCCCTCTCTCCACAAATCATAGGCCTATTTTGGATGTTGTTGTTGTTTTGAGCTGGCAATTTTTTTAAAAAAAATCTACTCAACCACTCTGCAAGTTAATCCTAAATTGATGCCATTGAAGAAACTGTGAAAAAGAGTACTGCACAACTTACCACACAATGAATTTGCATGTCAGGGCAGGAGAAGTGTGGTCTCCTGACCATAGTAGTGCACTGGCTCCTTCTCCCCAAATAAGTGTATGGCTTGGCACAGCCTTTAGGGAAGCGGGAACTACAGGCCAATTAATTGAAAGTTCACTGTGGCAGGATGCACTTGGGACAAGGGTGGAGAAATATATTCAGTTGTTCCTTCATATTCACTGGTGTTTGGTTCCAGGACCCCCCGTAGATACCAAAATCTGTGAATACTCAAGTCCCATTATATGCAATGGCATAACAAAATGGTGTCCCTTATATAAGATGGCAAAATCAAGGTTTGCTTTTTTTGATTATTATTTTTTAAAGAATATTTCAAGCTGTGAATACTTAAATCCGTGGATACCAAATCTGTGGATATGGAGGGACAACTGTACTTTGGTATGGGCCTCTGGACATCATGGTTTCTAGCAAAAAATATGAAGGTATTCAGGAGACTAGATTTGCTAGTCTGCAGGTGCATTGGCTGGGATGTTGGAGAGGTACAGCTGGAAAAAGCCATCCTGGCTGGAGAAAATGGATGTGTTGCTCCATGAAGCAGCAAAGACTTTTGGGGACTTGGCTATCTCTTTAGTGGAGGGTATTCCCAGCATTGAGGCCATGATATTGAGAAGACAGCTGTGCTGGACAGGGCACATTTCTAGGATGGAGGACCATCATCTCCTAAAAATAGTTCTCTACAGTGAACTCACCACGGGTCAGCGTAAAAGGGGTGCTCCAAAAAAGTGATACAAGGACTCCCTGAAACAATCTCAGGCTTGGCCAAATTGATCACCAACAATGGTCCGCCTTGGCCTCACATCGGGAGGCAGGGAGACACACTATCCACAATGCTGCAGCCTTATTTGTGAACTCACGCCAAACAAGTCTTGAAGAGAAACAACAACGCAGAAAGAATCACAACCCGGAAGCATCACCCAAGGATACCTTCTGCTGTGCTTTTTGCAACCGGACTTGTTTATCTCGGATTGGCCTTTTTAGTCATCAGCGCGCTTGCAGAAAGCGTGGGATGAGTCCTTCCTGAATCTTCGTTTGCGAAGAAAAGCCAGAGAGAGGAGAGAGAGAATTTCCCTCCAGATGGCAGCAGCCCTCATGGCCAGGATATATGGCTGAATGCAGAAAGTTTTATCTGCTTTGTTGGTTGCAGTTGTAGTAGCTCTGTATGGAGTTCTGCAGCTTCATCTTGCCTTGGCCCAGAAGCAGAATGGCCCTCCTTCCATCGCATCTGCCATTGCCTTGGCTGCAGAGGGAGAGAAGGAAAGGCAGACAGAGCTCCATCTTGCCTCGGCTTAGAAGCAGCATGGCCCTCCCTCCAGCCCAACTGCCATTGCCCTGGCCAAGGAGGAAGAGAAGCTAAGGCAGACACAACTCCATCTTGCCTTGGCCTAGAAGCAGAATGGTCCTCCATCCATCCCAATTTCCATTGCCCTGGCCAAGGAGGAAAAGAAGAAAATGTTAGACTTAATCCCTTCCCCTACTGCCATCCCCTTTCCTTTTGTATCATGTCTTCATTAGACTGTAAGCTTGAGGGCAGGGAACTGTTTTGTTGTTCTTTTTCTTGTAAAGTGCCATGTACATTGATGGATCTAGAGAAGTAAAAGATGATGATGATGATGATGATGATGATGATGATGATGATGATTAAGTAGGCAGGAGGCAGGCTTGAGGGCGGATCCCTCCTTGGCCACCTTTTTTGGTGGATTGCATGGGCCCTGGATCCAGGACATCAACTATCCATTTCACACAGGCATTGATATGGTATGGGGGTCCCCTAAAGGGACTCAGGGGTGTCAGATGGAAATGGTCATGCCTGGCTCAGGGGCAGACACCTTTCTTGCACCCCATACGCTGGGACATCCACCCATGTGGATCCCATACTTGTGATACTGATGGCTTCAGCATTGGGCTAGATAGTCAGGTTCCTCGATCAGCAGGTAGGGTGGTTGATGGGTGGATCCAAACCCAGGCATGTGCCAAACCTATTGGTAGCTGTAACCAATAAAAGTTGTGCCCTATCTCTTCCATTCATAGATGTTGGTTGGTGTGTTACCTCAAGTGGAGCAGGACTCACCCATGAATGCACAAGTAAGAATGGTATGAATGAAATAGCCCAGGATGTTTGTTGTTGATGATGTTGTTATTGTTACATCATCATCATCATCATCATTTAAATTTTTATCCCCCCCCTTTCCCCAAATATTTGGACCCAAAGAAAATTACAAAAGTTAAAACAAATGCAATTGAAAAAAACAGTTATAAGAAGAGAGGTAAAAACATCTGAAAAGTTATTATTAAAATACAATTAAACAATATCTAGAACCCTTTAAAACAGCTCCATTAAAAAAACAAAAGATAAAAATCAACAGAACACATCATAAACATCACACCATGAAAATGCCACACAGTCATTTCCTAAAAAGCTGGTTGGAACAGAAAAGTTTTCATTTGCCAATGGAATGACAAAAAAGAGGGAGCGATCCTAGCCTCCCTTGGATGGAAGTAGTTCCAAAGCCTAGGAGCAGCTACTGAGAAGGCCATCTCCTGTTTTCTCACTGAAAAGATGGTAGGACTGAGAGAAAGACTTCCCCTGAAGATCTTAGAGGTCAAGCAGGATCATATAGGGACATAATGGTCCTTCAGACAGCAAGTTATTGATTGGCAGGCAACATATTTGGCATGTGTATCTACTAAGTGGACAGGTGACTTGAAGGCACACACACACATATCTACTCAATCATTTTTTACAGGTGCTATTTCAGGGAAGTCTAGGCTATCAGGAACCCCAAGGTCTATGGAGTGGGATGGGACAAACCTTTGGTTTAGTTCATGAACAACATGATTGGTTATTTCACATTGGAAGAGAGTACAGGGATTTCTGAGTCTGGACTTTGAGATTCTGAAACGAACCCAAAGACAGATGAATGGTTGCTGTGGTGACAAAAGCTGGGCAAAGCTACAAGACAGTGGAACAGTATGGAGAAGTTACCAAGCTAGATACTGTGCCTAGTGTGTATTCTAATAAGACTCTAAAAGCATGTTATTTGCCCCAAGACAGAGGGATGCTGTTTCTGAGCAGTAAACAGAAGCTGTATAATATACTTTTCCTCTTAACTTGCCATCTACTGACATGGTGCTGAACTTATGTGGCTTATGCATGTATATGCATCTCTTTAGTTGGGGTTCAGGAAGCTATTCTCTAACCCTTTGGGACCCATCCAAAACATCTCCTCCTGAAGCTATCAAGCCCAGGGGTAGGGGTAGGAGTAGGGAGGCAATTCTAATTCTACAGATGAAGATATGGCTGGTCTGGGCTTCAAAGGGAAGGAAAAGAAGGCTATACTACATTTTAAAACACACCCACCTTTCTTCACCACTTTGAGCTGAAACCAGTTGATTCTTCATCATCTGAATTGCCTCCTCCCTTCCCACTGGTAAGCAACAACAGTCACCTCTCCTAGAGTTTGACAACTGCTGACACAGGGGAAGGACACAGATCTGCATAGGCAGATTGTTATGCTCTGCTTGCTTGATGTTGAATCTCAGCCCATTTGTCCTGCCTCTACCTGACAGCAACCACAGGGCTTCTCCTTTTTTAAACTCTTTCAGGCTAGGAGATAGGCAGAGACCTCTGTATGCCACTCACTATATTAGTTGATGCATTTGCTGAACTGAGCAGGTGATAGCATTTTCCAGTAACAGCCCCAGTGACCAAGTTGATGTATTATACAATCAGGAAAAAATAACAGAAACATTTGTAGGAAACTCAATTATTAAGGACCAGCAGATGTACCAGCTTTGCATGTGTTAGAAACCTCTGAGTCCCACTGCCATTACCTTCTGTTCTTTCTCTTTTCCTGTGCTCTCCCCAACCCTCAGTCATTTTTTTTTTTTGCTTCTACACCAGTGTTCATTCAGCTTTTCCCCTGCTTGCTTTCTCCCATACTCCATTGCCAGGTAGATGGTGTCCGCCTCTCTCTGGATTCATCCAGACTTGCCATATGTATCAAAACTGGTGATTTTCATTTACTGTTGTTGCAGTTGGTATGTGTCTTCAAGTTGATTCTGATACAGTGAACCTATCATACGATAGGTGGGGATGGCAAGATTATTCAGATGAGGTTTGCCATTGCTTTCCTCTAAGAATGAGAAAGTGTGACTTGCCCATGGTCACTCAGTGAGGTTCTATGGCCGAGCAGGGATTCCTTGCCCAATGTTCAGACCACTACATCATGCTAGCTCTTTTCAGTACTTTATTTACCACTTAAGGAGCCCTGGTGGAACAGTGGTTAAATGCCAGCACTGCAGCCACAACGTTGTGAGTTCCATCCTGCAGGGCTCCAAGGTTAACTCTGCCTTCCTTCTTTTTGCAGGTTGGTAAAATGAGTACCCAGTTTGTTGGGGTAATTAGCTAACACACTGTAAAACCACTATAAAGTGGTAGTGAAATGCAAGCGCTATTACTAACAATGTTAAGCTGCTCTGAGAGCCTTGGTGGCTGAAGAGCAGGGTATAAATACTCTAAATAAATAAATAAATAAATAAATGACCACTTTTTCCCCCAAGATCCAAGCAACTTTTATCTTTCTCCAGTGTATTTCCCAGCAATTCTCATCACTTGCTAAAACTTTTTAGTCCTCTGCTGAATGTGGCACTTTTCCCTGTCCTGAAACATTTTGAATTCCAAATCCATGTTTGCACCTATTGCTGCAGTTCATTTTGCTTTGTTTCAAGGAAGTGCCTGATGTACGCAATAATGTGGGCTGTGGGCATTAACCTTCCATGCTGTTGGACACTATTGGAGAATTTCCAGTGTCCTACTCATGGGCTCTTTACAGTACACAGGTATAGCGTTATGATTCCACTAACTGCCATGGTAACATCCCATGGATTCCTAGGATCTGCAGAGTAGGAAGTTTCTATTTCTCAGCCAGATCTCTAGTGACTCCCCAAAGTATAAATCCAAGAATTCCATAGGATGTGGCCGTGACAAGTAGAATATAGCACTATAATTATATAGTACAAGAGGGCCTAGGATCCATATGCATTGTTCTTTCTTTTATTTATACTGGAAACTGAAAAAATAATTCTATTTATGATTAATTTTAGTTTTTTTTAAATAATAAAACCAATAGATTTAAGGTTACTGTGTGACTTTTGTAGTATATATTATGTACGGCACTTACTTTGAAAAAAGATGTCTGGATCATGAAGATGTGCTCATGTCTCCCGAGTAATTAAAAAAATCATTTCAAATTAATAAGACAAGACAGAAAGAGCAAAAGGTTATAGGAAGCAGGCAGTTTTGCAGATGTTAATAATAGACAACAGGTGAGGCATGACTTTGTATTCAAAGGGACAAACTCTTTTATATCACACACAGGTGGACATGCTAATGAAAAATGGCATAGGCATCCATTCTTGTGATGGCCAGTAACTGCACTGTTGTCTCAGTTTGATTGTTCTTGGAACTTGGTAGGATGACAGCAGAATCATACAAAGGACCCTGAGAATTTCATTTCTCTTCATCTCCTTTGTGTCCTTAACTCCACTCTGTTCTGTTTATTCCAGATTAAACTTTTACATCCAGGGTATATTTTTGAGTCACACACACTCTTCCATGCTCTTTCTCACTAGAATCAAGAGATCCGATAATTTTACAGAATGGAGTTTTTTTGAGGGGAGGACTGTTGCATGCTCCAGTTCATACATTCCTGGTGCATTCCAAACAGACCTTGCCAAGCTGATGCCCTCCATATGTATCAGAGTGCAATATCCACAATCCCCAGAGAGCAACAGCTAGTGGGGACGATGGGAATTGTAGTTCAACAGAAGTTTCAATGAAAGTCTAGATGTTGGCTCAGATTATTTCCAGTCTGTGCCAGTTTTGCTCACATTCAGTCACATGTCTGTTCTGTGCTTGTTAACATTTCAATTGAGCTGTTCTGTTTCCAGACATACAGCAAGTCAAACTGCTGGTTATGATCTATAAGCCCTATATGACAGAGAACTTAGTGGATGCTATTATTATGACTAAACTTGGATCCACACTAGTATCCAACAGCCCTGTACATGCAGAAGTTGAGACTCCTAAAAAAAAGCCAGTGCGATTCTAGGTTGCATTAATAGGAGTATAGTGTCTAGATCAAGGGAAGTAATAGTGCCACTGTATTCTGCTTTGGTCAGACCTCACCTGGACCTCACCAGTTCTGGGCACCACAATTCAAGAAGGATATTGACAAGCTGCAACGAATCTAGAAGAAGGCGACCAGGATGGTGGGAGGTCTGGAAGCCATGCTCTATGAGGGGTGGCTTAGGGAGCTGGGTATGTTTAATCTGGAAAACAGAAGGTTAAAAAGTGACATAGAATCACAGAATTGTAGAGTTGGAAGAGACCACGAGGGCCATCCAGTCCAACCCCCTGCCACACAGGAAATCTTAATCAAAGCATCCCCGACAGATGGCAATCCAGCCTCTGTTTAAAGACCTCCAAGGAAGGAGACTCCACCACGCTCCGAGGGAGTGTGTTCCACTGCCGAACAGCTCTTACTGTCAAAAAGTTCCTCCTAATGTTGAGGTGAAATCTCTGTTCCTGGAGCTTGCATCCATTGCTCTGTGTTCCAGTCTCTGGAGCAGCAGAAAACAAGTCTGCTCCATCCTCAGCTTGACACCCCGTCATATGCTTAAACAGGGCTATCATATCGCCTCTTAACCATCTTTTTTCCAGGCTAAACATACCCAGCTCCCTAAGTCTCTCCTCATAAGGCATGGTTTCCATACCTTTCACCATTTTAGTTGCCCTTCTCTGGACATGCTCCAATTTGTCAATATCCTTTTTGAATTGTGGTGCCCAGAACTGGACACAGTATTCTAGGTGAGGTCTGACCAAGGCAGAATAGAGCGGCACTATTACTTCCCTTGATCTAGACACTATACTTCTATTGATACAGCCCATGATAGCCATGTTTAAATATTTGAAGGACTGTCACACTGAGGATGGAGCAAGCTTATTTTCTGCGGCCCCAAAAACTAGGACATGGAGCAATGGACTCAAACCGCAGGAAAAGACATTCCACCTAAACATTAGGAACAACTTCCTGACAGTAAGAGGCTGGCAATGGAATGCACTGCCTTGGAGTGTGGTGAGTCTCCTTCTGAATGGCCATCTGTGGGGAATAATTTGATTGTGTATTCCTGCATGGCAGCAGGTTGGACTAGATGGCCCTTGTGGTCTCTTCCAACTCTATAATCCTATGATCCTCCAGACACAGCAAATGTATTGGGAAATTGCAATATATCTGTTGCTGTTGTTCTTCAGTAGTTCTTGGGTTGTTGTTTTAAAATATCCAAATAATATTTCTTTCATCCTGGACTGTTTTCTGGCAATTTCTAGCAGCAGATACAACATTTTATTTCTATCTTCCAGGGAAATTTTTTAATTTTGAGATATATCACAGCAATATCTTCCTTTCTTTTTGCCTCCTTTCTTTTAATTTTTTTAAAAAGAGGTATAATGCTATAGTGCATCAGTGAAATGGCCCTTTTGTACTATACCTATAAGACTCTAGAAAAATAATTAAGAAATTCAGTGGAGAAAATTTGCTCTTCAAACCATAGGACCAAGCTTCAGTTTTTTCCCCCCAGAAGAACACCTTTGGAACAAGCCTAGTGCAGATCCAATAAACATTGCTACCAAAGAATGGAACAAGCGAACATGGAGGAAAGAAAAAAAAAAACAGCAAAAATCTAGCAAAATTCAAGAAGGTATATTGTGAGAACTCATGTTTCTTTCAACCAATCAGGAAGAGCCTTCAGAGTGTAAGACCTGGAATTCAATGGAATTACACATTGGTTTTGCTATGCAACCCTTGTGTTGAATGGCAACTTTGAATGCATAACCCAATGGTCAACCTAGTGTGCATCCATATGCACAGTGGCACTGCATGGACAACTCCGCATCTCCAATGTTGAACTGAGTGCAATTGTTTCTCATTGAACAAAAATGTCCAACCCTGCCATAAGAGAACTTATACAGTGGACCCTTAGTATCTACTGGGGGTTTGTTCCAGGACGCCTCCCCCATGGATTACCAAAATCCATGGGTGCTCAGATCCCATTATATAAAATGGTGTTCCTTATATAAAATGGCAAAATCAGGGTTTGCTTTTAGAATCTTAAAAAAATATTTTCAAGCTGTGGATGGTTGAATCTGTGGATGCAGAATCTGTGGATACAGAGGACCAACTGTACATGCATAAGGAACCAAGAGGATTCCAAGTAGAATTTGACAATAGCTGACAGCTGAAATGCAACACCAGTTAGCCAAGTTTATTTTAACTTTATTGGTACAGTATACCAGCCAGTTCAAAGCCAAAATTCCTTTCAATAAATGAAAACCCCCAAACTGCCATATTTCAAACAATGAAGCCAAATTGCTTTTTCTATTGTTTTTGTATTACATGGGTAGTGTAATAAAGCCCTACAGGCAAATATAGAAAACAAGTTCACAATACAGTATTTGTAAATGTAGTTCTGTGCTATAAAAATGCAGTCAGTCATCTGGGAGCAGCACAATTATGAATGTCTGCAAAGTCACACCAGTGCTCATGGTTCTTTCAACCTTACATTCCTCTCTCCCTCCCCTCCCTCAAAGCATTTTGGCCAAACTGGTGTCTGTTCAGATTCAGAAAATAAAAATAAAAGCATGTAGCAATCCTGCAACAATCAGGCAAGATGGGAAAAGAAATATTACCTGAAAAATTGGCTTGTATGGAATCACTGATGCAGAAGATCATTTCTGTCAGGTTTCTTTATGAGAACATCATGAATCTAACTCATGATGTTATCTTTTACAACTGAGGTGGGAGACTGCCGTGTATCCCAGGGTTAGTTATTTGAGCTTGGGACTCTCTGGGGGCCACATGGACCACCCAAAACACCCCACTCCGTGAAATTGACCAGAAGTCCACTTGTGGTTTTAAAAAAACCACTTTTTAAAAAAATAATAAATAAATAAATAATGCAGGACAGCCTGCAGGGTATAGCTATGGAGAGAGGAACAAAATGAGAACATTATCCCTCCTAAATAAGAATTACCACCACCGCCTCAAAAGCTTGCTTCAGTCCCCTAATTTCTAGCATTGCAGTAATTTAACATTTCAGTTGAGCATTTAGCAATACAATTTTGGCACTCAAAGAAAAGGGGTTGGGCAAAGTTACCAAGGGAATGTGAACACAGCAAATATCAGTTCTGTGCGTGAATGATTTTCATTATCTCACTCTCTGCAATTCTAGAAATTTAAGCACAGAAGGAAAATTTCATTTGGTGAGGCAGAATTCTTATTTTGGGGGCATTTTGCCCCTCCCCCCCCAATAGCAACAGCCCTGCTTGGTGACTGCAGAAAATGGGGACCAGTCTTCTTACCTTAGGGCTCTCTCAGAGCTACATGGCATACCCAATGGGGGGAAAGGAAGTGTCCAGAAGTCTGTTTCTGGTTTTGAAAAACAGGGGTCACCCCCCACCCCTTGAAAATGTGAAAGAGTACAGGAATCCTATTTAAAGAGTGAATTGCCTCTCATGGAGGCTTCCAGAAGATGAAATTAATCACATTTTGGCTAAAAGAGGGTAATCAGGGAGGTCTCAAAGGGTTGAGGACTGCCCAAACAGTCTTGGGGGACCCACAGGGCTCCAGTTTGCCCACCCTTACTATTACTATTTCTTGGGAGTAAACTATGGACTTTATCAGACCAGTCAAATATGATGTCATAAGGATGCCTAATGACTGCGAGAGGGTGTGCATACCAGATGATTTTGGTCACCCTTTCGCAATCATGTACTATCAAAAAGCCGCACTTTTTTATTGACAACCCAAGCAGTCAATAGATTGGTCATGGTGCTTTGTTGCCAGCATTTGAATCCATGCGCCATTGTACTCACGTGAATGCAGCATCAATGGGCAAACATTTCTGGGTGAGATCGCAGCAGCCAGGTAGGGGACACTGTTTTTATGACACCCCCCACCTGTGTACTTGGGAATTTTAAAGTGTGTTTTTGTGCTTTCCTGAATGTTTTGTGACTTTGTTTTGTTTGCTTTTTGAATTCCCATGCTAGATTCTTCTCATGAGATTTGGTGAGATTACAACCCCGAAAGTAAACGGAGCTCTGTTTGTGCTCTGTTACTGCTGGGTAAGCCTATGGATGCTGCTCAAGGTAAGTGTGGTGGTGGTGGTGGGGTTCTTTTGCCAGTATAAAAATGACACAGTTTCTACCAGCAAAAGAACATTAAGCAGGTGGTGGTATGATAAAGTCCTACATTAGTTTCACACCCTCCAAATTGCCTCTACTTGCCAGGAACAGTGCTGATTAATCCTCCTTGTAGAAGTGTTTTCTTTCTTTTTCTTTTTTTCTTAAGGGTGTGTGTGTTGTTTTTTGATATCCATTGTAACATTTTAAATAGTTTTAAACTTTTTAAAATTATTAGTAAAATTAAAATTTCAAATAGAATAACTTATTTAATTGCTTCTAAACTTTTTTTTAAAAAAATAATAATCATGTGAGCTGTCTTGCATCCCATATTGGGAGAAAGCTGGAATTAAAATAAAATAAAAGCCAGAAGCGGCAGAACAAACAAACCTATCAGCAACTCAGATCAGAGCTTGGAAAGTTACTCTTAAAAGGGAATTAGTTACACCTCTACCTCCAATCTGTTAATTATGGTTAGAATTTCACAGTTTTAAAACCATTCTTTCATTTCTCACTAGTAACTTTTAGGACTTTTTTGGACGCATGAAAAGTAACGCAAGCAGCGTCGCCAGGTTGCGACGCTGCTGCGCAAGAGGGCATCTGTTTCGGACGACGCTCCTCCCAGCGGTACTGTTGCAGTACCGCTGGGACATTTGAGCGTGTTTTTTTTCATTCCCAGCATCATATTTTACTTGCGATCGCTGAAACGGACGCCCTCTTGCGCAGCAGCGTCGCAACCTGGCGACGCTGCTTGCGTTACTTTTCATGCGTCCGAAAAAGTCCTTAGATGCAAACCATAACCTCCAGCTGTGGCAATTTGGCAGGAGCAGTCCTGATTCATCCTCTGTCATCCCATTTTCCCAGCTGCTTTAAAAATGTCCCAATTCGTCTCTCCTCCTTTGACTTTCCCCTATTGTCCTCAGGAGATTATCAGAGGCATCAAAAGTGATGTTATAACAACACTAGGAGATGGTAAAAGGGCTTCCTTACCAGATGACGACTTCCCCCATCATTATGCACTCATCCTGCTGCTGTTCTGTTGGTGCTGGTTTTTTATTGATGGGGAGAAGCCATTGATAGATCATAGAATCATAGAATCATAGAATCATAGAATTGCAGAGTTGGAAGAGACCACGAGGGCCATCCAGTCCAACCCCCTGCCACGCAGGAAATCACAATCAAAGCATCCCCGACAGATGGCCATCCAGCCTCTGTTTAAAGACCTCCAAGGAAGGAGACCCCACCACGCTCCGAGGGAGTGTGTTCCACTGCCGAACAGCTCTGACTGTCAAAAAGTTCCTCCTCATGTTGAGGTGGAATCTCTGTTCCTGGAGCTTGCACCCATTGCTCCGTGTTCCAGTCTCTGGAGCAGCAGAAAACAAGCCTGCTCCATCCTCAGCGTGACATCCCTTCAAATACTTAAACAGGGCTATCATATCGCCTCTAAACCGTCTTTTTTCCAGGCTAAACATACCCAGCTCCCTAAGTCTCTCCTCATAAGGCATTGTTTCCAGACCTTTCACCATTTTAGTTGCCCTTCTCTGGACACGCTCCAATTTGTCAATATCCTTTCTGAATTGTGGTGCCCAGAACTGGACACAGTATTCTAAGTGAGGTCTGACCAAGGCAGAATAGAGTGGCACTATTACTTCCCTTGATCTAGACACTATACTTCTATTGATACAGCCCAAAATTGCATTGGCCTTTTTAGCTGCCGCATCACACTGTTGGCTCATGTTCAACTTGTGGTCTACTAGGACTCCTAGATCCCTTTCGCACATAGTCTCATTCAGCCAGGTCTCTCCCATCCTATATTTATGCATTTCATTTTTCCGCCCTAAATGCAGTACTTTACATTTCTCCGTATTGAATTTCATTTTGTTAGCTTTGGCCCAGCTCTCCAGTCTATCCAGGTCATTCTGAATTTTGATCCTGTCCTCAAGGGTATTAGCTACTCCTCCCAATTTGGTGTCATCTGCAAATTTGATAAGTATGCCCCTAATTCCCTCATCTAAGTCATTGATAAAGATGTTGAATAGCACTGGGCCCAGGACAGAACCCTGTGGCACCCCACTGGTCACATCTTTCCAAGACGAAGAGGAGCCACTGCTGAGCACCCTTTGGGTTCGGCCGGTCAACCAATTACAAATCCATTGAACAGTTAACTTGTCTAGCCCACATTCTACAAGCTTGTTTGCAAGAATGTCATGGGGAACCTTGTCAAAGGCCTTACTGAAATCAAGGTATGCAATGTCCACAGCATTCCCTTCATCTACCAAGCTGGTAACTTTATCAAAAAAAGAGATCAGATTAGTCTGGCATGACTTGTTTCTCTGAAACCCATGCTGACTTTTTGTGATTATGGCATTGCCTTCTAAATGTTCACAGACTCTCTGTTTAATGATCTGTTCTAGAATCTTCCCTGGTATTGATGTCAGACTAACTGGACGATAGTTGTTGGGATCCTCTTTTTTCCCCTTTTTGAAGATGGGAACAACGTTTGCCCTCCTCCAGTCTGCTGGGACTTCTCCTGTTCTCCAGGAGTTCTCAAATATTATTGCCAATGGCTCTGAGATTATATTTGCCAGCTCTTTTAATACTCTTGGATGTAGTTCATCTGGTCCTGGAGATTTAAATTCATTTAGATTAAGAAGATCTTCCATTCCATTTCTGTCCCAGATTTCCATGTGTGTAAGAAGGTGCCCCATGTTGCTGGTGAGTCCCAGTGTCAATGGGCGGTCCCTGCCAGAACACTTCCAGGTGAGATTGGGACATTCAGGTAAGCTACCCTCTTTTTAGGATGCTTCCCAGGTTTGTTTTTGTGCTTGGTGTCACTTTTACTGTTTTATTTTTCTTTTTAAGTATGAATTTCCCACACTTGTGTCTTCTTGCAAGAATGGGCGGGATTTGACTCTAGGAACTGAATGGAGCTCCCTTACAGCTCCATTCACTCCTGGGCTACTCTGTCAATGGGAGAGAAGCTAAGTGCGGTGGGGAGGGTGATCGTGCTAGGACAGGGGCGGGAGTGGAGAATATGGGACAGGAATCTCCTCAGTTGCTGCAAAATGAATTCAAAGTGTGGAAGTTGTTTGCACTTAATTAACTCAGAAGCAGCAAGAGGAGGGGGAAGGATCTGTCAAGGAAAATGGACATTGCAGTGATATTATGTCCATGTGCCTTGATGAATTTTCAAGCTAGGCAAAATGTGGTCTGACTTGGCCTGTGTTTTTCTGTAGGCCTGACTATGACTTTGTTAAGGGTCAAACAGAATGAGATCATTCATTCAGCCTGGGAAATTTTCCAGACTGCTTGTCTTATCTCTATTCTCTCACGGTCAGGTCTGTGAACGCTAACAATGTTATGGGTAGCTTTAATCAGTATAGCTGTGTGAAGCAAAACTGCTTTTTTGAAGCAAACTGCAGTCTTCAGTCTGTGAAGAGACACAGACAGTGCAATGATTTCTTCTTAGCTCTGTAGCAAGGTTTTGTAGCAAGATGTATTTTGTTTCGTAGTGTTTATGATATTCAAATAAAAACCTGGAAAAGATATTTTTTTGTCTGTGTTTATGTATACACACCAAGTATGCAGGGAGGGCCAAAGTCCTCATGTTTTTGCTGTCTATGCTAATTGTTCCCTCTGAACAGAAGTCTTAGAGGGGCTGCATACCCTGACAGGATCTTGCTCTTCCAAGGAGATTTTCAGACAGGGTTAATATAGCGAGAGAATATTAATTCAGTTTCGCAAGAGAACACCCATTTCGGATGACGCAGAGAAGTATCTGACCCTATCTGGTTTCTATCCCGCGTAACTCCGTAATATTTCAAGCACAGGGAAAAATCGTTAATGAAACTTTCTTCCATTGCTGTTATGAGATGAAACATTGCCCGAAAGTATATTTGATTCTGTACCGCAATAATGTCACATTCCGTCTGCCCTTACTTCCCGCCCCTTGTGACGATACCTCTTAGGGGTTTGTGGGCATGGAGTTGATTTCAGATTGAGGCGTGGCAGCTGTTAACAGTTTTTGTTCTCTGCCGGCAGGCAGAAAAGGTGCCATAGCGACAGATAAACTTTTTTCCGCCCACCAATCACTGAAAGAAGAAGTCGCCATGCAACAGCAGCAGCTCCTCCCAAGTGGAATAATAAACGAACGTAGTATCACGAGAAAAAAAAAGAGGAGAAAATTTCCAGGACAAAAAATGGAGATCTGCATTCACAAGCAAACGAGTACACATGCCCCTGTCTCCAACTTGCGTTGCTACGGCAGAATATTCTTCTCTCTGAAAGGGGAGAATGTGATAACGAAACTATGCTGACATGGGATGTAGCGTTGCAGTATCAGAACGAATTGCAGTATGAAAGGGGAGTTCCGGGACTGTTATGAGAAAACGAGACGTCCAAAAAAAGTAATGATTGTTGTGCTTCTGCGATTTCTTATTCTATTACTGCAACGCTACAAACTGTTTGTCTGAAAATCTCCCAAGTAGCCTCAGGCAAGAGCAAACTGCTGCAGCCTCTCCTAGCTTATGTATTCTTCCTCATTAATAACTTTTGCCATCTTGATCACACTGTGTTGCTGCCTGGCCACACATGTCCCAGTTTTTATCTGTGGAAAGTTAGAGGATATATAGGGTCAATGGGGCTTACTGCCAGGTAACATGAGAAAGCAATTTTTCCCCAGCTCCCTCTTAAAGTTGCATTGTGTATTTTATTTTATTTTTTACTCTGCTTCTCTCAAAGTTACTGCATGCATTTTCTAAAACCAATTTAAGTGCTTGTTCCACTCATGTGTTAAAATCTTTTTGGTCCTTATTTTTTATCTATTGCAGGCAATCAGTAAGAATTCTTTGAAGTTTAGGATTATTCCAATATTTTTCATGTGAAAATACAATGTAATGGCTTCTACACTGTCCAAGCATAAATTCTAGGAGCAGAAGAAGAGATCCATTAATCTGTTATAATTACTCAGCTATGCAGCATTTCTTCTGTGGGTTCATGCAAAACCATATGTGACCAGCAATAATGGGCTCAGAATGAGACTCAGCTGCAAGGTAAGGTACGGTCAGTTTGAAGTATGTGAAGCATTTCACGTATGTTAAGAATGGAATGATGTTCCAGAAATATATGGGAGTACAGAGAAATAGACAGCACAAAGTGTAGTAGTGAGTTTAAAATTTAACTTCTTGACAATTACAGCTTTATGTTGTTCTTTTGAAAACCCAAGGCAAGTGTTCGATATCAGCTACTTAGTTAGCTGATAGAGGTTAGCTTCCCCCCCCCCAAACCTGGCAGAAATAGCATTCACCTGTGCTCCAATAGCTGGCAGAATGGACATTCATCTCCCCATGCAGCTGATGCCCGATAAAATAGTTTGGGGGGAGGGAGTTAGGATCCTGGCAATAAAATAAAACCACTTCTTTTTGCTAATGTTTTTTTCCAGTTAGCAAAAAGACATGGTTTTATCTCAGTCTCCCTCAGGACTGGAACAGAAGAATGATGACGTTGTGCAATAAAGCAGCACAGAAGACGGAGCCTTCCTGCTACACTACTGGTTTAATTTGGAGTGCAGGAAGCCCCCTAGTTTTGCTCATCCATATTCACAATCATTACTAAGGGCTGGTCTATACAGTGAAAATAATCCAAATAGCAATCGCATGGAAGGTGATCTGTACAAATGGACATTTGCATAAATATGTGTTTTCCAAAGGGGGACACCCAAATCCACCTTAAACTCCATGTGGGAAGCCTCCAGAGCTTCTCCCGGAATTTTTAAAAAGCTCCGTATGGCATACGAATGTCCAGTTATCAGGACAGTTGCATCTGCATTGCTGTGACCAAGCAGCATAATGTGATTGGCTGGATGAGCATGGGGGCGGGGCTATCAAACAGGAAAGTGTCTGCTGCCACCATGTTGGATTTTCAGCTAAGCGAGTGTTCAGTTAGTCAATAAAACAGCAATCTTTTACTCTCTCTTTTTTTTCCTTTTTGTAACTACAAAATACCACGTGTGTACCATGGTAAACTGTTTTTTTTAAAAAAAAATAATAATTGGCGGTGGCAGATTTAAAAGCACAAGTAAATCACTCGTGGCCACCATCTTGTTGCCTAGGGAGCATGCAAAGTTTAGGGGGGCTCTTTTGACCATTAAGACAGGTCACAGTGCTGTGAACGTCTGCTTTTTTCTTATACCCCCCCCCCATATAGATGGGACCTTAGTCAAAATTGTGACACTGTTGCCACAATCGTTGCTTAAATATACAGTATTTGTAAATACTGAGGTAATAATTTCTGAAATCTAAGAAACTGAGGAAGTGATGATTAGTGATGGAGACTTGGAGGTGGGTACCCTCTCCTCTCCTGTAATTAGGAAAGAATATTTATAATATTTCAAGCTTCACTGGCTACCAAGTCATTTCTAGGTGCATTTTTAAAGTTCTGGTTATGGTCTATAGAGCCATATGTGTTCTAGGTCCAGACTATCTGAAAGGTCCCTATATGAACCTGCCAGAGTCTTAAGATCTTTAGGGGAGGACTAAGGAGATTATCAGATGCATCAAAAGTGGCATTAAGTTGCCTTCATGTTGGGAGAAAGTCAGGAGACAAATTAAATAAGGGGCTGTCTAAATGGTGAAAGTACCCCCCCAATGGAATGTTAGGAGAATCCTAGCTGTCTTAATGAGATTCCGTATCATATCACCTCATTTGGAAGGAGGGGGGCCAAAAACGTCAAAAACTCCAAAGGAAAAGCGTCCGCAGCTTTTCCTGGAGTTTTTAAAAACAGTGAGGGGGTGCTCATTCCTCCTCTTTGGGACAAACGGTTCACTTTGAATTGCTTTCCCATAGGAGAGGAAGTGCTAACTGATTGGCCCGATGAGCATGGGGGTGGGTCTTGCTAACAGGGCAAGTGCCTAGAGTCCCCATGTTGATTTTTCACCTTAGCCTGGCTAGCCACTTGGAGAGGGAGGTGGGGTGTGACATTCCTTTCCAGCCTCAGAGAATAGAAAGGGATGGTAGCCCCTTCACCTCCCCTGCCTCCACACAAGAGGGCATGCAAAGTTTTTGGGGGCTGTAAGACCCATTAAGACAAGTTGCAGCTGCTGTGACTTGCTTTAACTGTGGATCACTCTGGGTTTTGGGGGCTCATATAGGTAGGCCCTAAGTACATAAATAAAATCAGTATGTATGTAAATTCCATTGAACCAATGGAATCTACTCTAGCTTGGATTACAAATTGATTTAGACCCATGCCTTTTCTAGAAGTTACTGAAAGTAGATATTGTTCTTTTCAAGAAATGAAAATATGAAGAATTACTTTTCCATTCTACAGTTACTACTTTGGGGATTTGGTAGTAGAACAACAGCCAATTTCCCCCCTCCCCCCCAAATAACTTTCCAAGCTCTTTATGAATCCACTCTTATTGTCAACACATCTTCAAAAAAAAAAAAACATTTTGAGTGATAAACATGTCACAAGAAGATGAGCTGATATTGGGTTTCCTTATTAAGATGTACCTGTTTGAAAAGCTGGGGTCTTCAGTCCATTTAAAAGTCTCCCTTGAGACAGCACAGAGAAGCTTAGCTAAGCCACACTGACTTTTTCCAGAGCTTAAGACTGTAAAGCATCGATGGACAGACAAAGCATTGTTGCTAGTGAATGTGTTTGGGGCTATTAGAAGGACTAGGAGGAAAGCTTACTGAGAATTAGAGGTCCTTCGCCAGGAACCTATTGCTAAGCCCTTGATTAATGTATTGTACTGCCTGCTCTTTTGACAGCAATTTCACCGGCTTTCATTTCAGAAAAGTCATGCAGATAACAGTATATAAAGAGCTGCTGGGAAGCTTTGCACAGCAGTTAGAATTATAGTTTCCCAGGATCATTTAAGAAGATTTCTATATGACCCCTGCAGCCTGAAAGTTGTTTGGATTAAGAAGAAACAAGTCTGAGTCCATTCCTGCAATCACCGACTCATCACAATGCAGAATTTCAGGAATGATCTGGATTTGATGGTTATACTCTGGGGACTTTATCAGACCAGCCAAATACAGCGTCACAAGGACCCCTAATGATCGCGAAAGGGTGCGCACACCAGACAACATCACCCTTTTGTGATCATGTAAAGTCAAAAAGGCATCCTATTTTATTGACTGGCCAAGCCAACAATAGATCTGTTGCAGTGCTCTTTTGCCGGCATTGCTGGTGTTTGAAACCTCACACCATTGTACTCATGTGAATACAGCATCAATGCACAAACACTTCCAGGTGAGATTATGACAACCAGGTAGGGGATGCTCTTTTTGTGACCCTCCCATGTACTTGGGGCTCTATAAGTGTGTTTTTGTGCTTTGCTGTACTCTGTGTGTGTGTGTTTTTTTCCTTCAATTTTTAAATTTCCCATGCTAGCATCTTCTCATGAGAATCCGCAAGATTTCAACCCAGGAAGTAAACAGAGCTCCGTTTGTGCTCCATTACTGCCGGGGAAGCCTCATGGATGCTGCTCAAGGTAAGTGTGGTAGAGGGGGTTCTTTAGCTGGCATAAAAACACCAGAATTTATGCCGGCAAAAGAACATTAATGTGGGATGGTCTGATAAAGTCCTGGATCCAATTGTGACTTGTATTTATTTGAAAAAGTAGATATAGTACTCACTTTCATTTGACTTAATCCAACCCATGCCTTGAGATCAACATCTGAGACCCTGCTCCACATGAAAGCAGGTAGTTACTTGGGAGCAGGCCTTTTTAGTAGCAGCTTCCCTGATAGAGAATGCCCTCCCCAAAGAGGTCTGTCCACCCCCTCCAACATTTCATAGATGAAAACTGGGCACAAGTGGCCAAGCAACCTAAGAGTGTGGTCAAAAGAGCAAAAGTTATTAATGAGGAAGAACACACGAGCTAGGCAAGGTTGTAGCAGTTGCCTTTTCTTGAGCCTACTGGGAAGGGCAAGATTCTGCCCCATCCTCGCTTCTCCTCCCTGTTGAGTTAATTGAGTGGAAACTCTGAACTTGCACTTTGAGCTCAGTTTGCAGCAACTGAGATAAGCTGAGAAAAAAGGTGGAAAGGCAGAGGGAAGGAAAGAAACTGGGACATTTTAAAAGCAGCTGAAAAAATTGGGATGAGAGAGGAAGAATAGGGACTGCTCCTGCCAAATTGAGACAGTTGGAGGATATGATTTGCATCTATAAGTTACTAGTGAGAAATGAAGGAATGATTTTAAAACTGTACAACTCTAAACCATAATTTAAAGATTGGAAGTGGAGCTGTAACTAATTCCCTTTTAAAAGTAACTTTCCAAGCTCTGATCTGAGTTGCTGACAGGTTCATTTGTTCTGTTGCTTCTGGCTTTTACTTTATTTTAACCCCAGCTTTCTCCCAATATGGGACGCAGGACAGCTCAGGTGATGATTTTTTAAAAGTTTAAAAGCAATTAAATAAGTTAGCCTGTAAAAATAGTACTCACTTAAAGCAGTTTAAAAGTATTTAAAATGAACAATACACACACACCCTTAAAAAAGGACACTTCTACAGGAACCACTTACTAATCAAAGGTCTCCCTAAATAAAAGGTCTTTGCCTGCCAGCAGAAAGGGGGCCAATAGAGCCTTCCATGGGAGGGAATTGCATAGTGTTGGAGCAACCACCAATAAGGCCCTTTCAAAGGTCCCTATCAGGTGTTTTACATTTTTGTGGTGCTATTAGATAATTTTACTTTTCTGAGATGTCTGTGTGGGTGCTTGTGTCTGTTTTCTCATGATGCCTGTCAAAAGCTCTGCTTCTTTTAATTAAGAGGCGGGAATCATGTGGCCCTATAAATTGTTGGACTATAAATTTCAGAAGCCCTAACCAGCATAGTCAATGATGAGGATTCTGGAAATTGCAACCCAGTAAGTTCTGGAAAGCTACATGATACCCACTCTTGTTTAACTCCTCTTTTTTTTTTTACTTGATGGTTTTAAAATCATTTTTATTATTATTCTGATAATGATTAATTTCTATGAGTGCTGTATTTTATTGTACATGAGAGCTGCTGGACATAAGGTAGTGACTATGGCTGGCATCCTGTTGAGCAGATAAGAACATGTAAGCTGGATCTATGCATTGGTAACTATTTGGTATTCATGTTTATGACAGTGGCACTATGGCCATGATCACACACACACCCCCAATCTACCTTAACAGCCAGCAGCCACATTGAGTGATTCAGATCCATTCTGCTGGCAACTGGGCTTCTACAGAAGGAAATTTCAAGCCCCTCCCACCAGTGATCTGCAGTGCAACAATCAGAAGCAGGACTCCTATCACAACTCCTTGGTGCACTACAGATCACTGATGAAAGGGGGTTGGAAATATCTTACAGTGCTCCAGTCACTATCACAACAGACCTCCATTGCTCTAACTATATCTTACTATGCTAGATATCATCGTTGTGCTCATTCTCACAATGTGCAATGGCTAGTGAAATGGGCCTTGCACTAGCACATTTACATTTTTGGATATATGGCCAACTGGCAGCAATTCTCCTTTTGTGGAAAAAATCACCAGAATAATGCAACAGGATGAAACTTTCAAAATACCCAGCCTTACCATTTTCATCTATAGCAGAGCTGGCCAGTTTGTGAAACTCTGGTTGTTGCTGGAGGGTCTGGATAGAGTTGCAAATTCCCTCACCCCTAGATAGCATAGCCAGAAATGAAGGATGATGGGAACTGCGGGCTGTGAGGGCTTCTACCTATCCCTTCTAGATGCCCTTGTGTTTCCTATATGAGACTGTTTGTCTAATCCTCCCACTGGATGCCTCCACCCTTGAAACACTGCTGCCACCACAGACACCATGTGTCTGAATCAACCAATCGCACTCTTGTAGGATTCCCAGAGGCACATGTGTACAGTACAAAAAAATTTATTAAACAGAAGTTCAACATACAGCTAAAAATTCCTTTTTAAAAAACATCTAAATCCTAATTGTCTCTGACTAACTACATTATGATCCCTATATCCACAGGGGATATGTTCCAGGACTTACCATGGAAACACAAAATGTCAGATAATTGTGAACCCTATTGAAATGAATGACTACCAACTCAAGTATACTATAGAGTTGTGCTGGAGGACCTAGAACAAAACCTCTCTAGTCATTTTCTAGGTCCTATAGCACAACTCTATAGTCAACTTCTGGTGAAAGCATACCATAGAATTGCACTGGAGGATCTAGAAAATACTACCTAGAGATAACATATTTTTTCAGACGTGGGTAAGTGAAACTGTGGTTATCAGTCCCATGGATACAGGGATCAAACAGTACTTCAGACTCATAGCTTTCACTCATATACTTAACATCAACACTCACATCTCTCTCTGTGACTCTGATATACACACCAGTCTTTTAAAAATCCCACCAGATATTCAGCCAGTCACCCCAGCCTTTCCACACACTCCCTCCCTCCAACAGCTCACTTACCTTATTACATTACTATACACTACATACAGTTTATACCTTACCTTAATTTATCTAATAAACACAACATTTTTCATGTAACTCCAGAACATCACACAGCCGAACAATAACTGGAGGGCCACAGACAGCTCATCCCCTGTTATTAAGTATTAGCAGTTTTCGAACCAGAAGAGTGTCTTTCCTGATAGCAACAAAACTACTTATCCCTGATCTGCAGGAATAGAGGAACTGATGACTGCTGCCTAGATGTGAATGAGAGTTATTTCTCTCACTTTCTTTTAATATAGCCTATTAGCAAAAGAATATTCCATTTGCATTTAGAAAATATGTAACAGATATCCTTGATTGTTTGTATTCTCATTCTCATCTGGCAGCACAGAGAGAGAGAGAGAGAGAGAGAGAGAGAGAGAGAGAGAATGAAGGCTGAAAAGATAGAGGTAGAAAACGTGGCATCTGGAATTGGTACATGACATTTACAAATCAAATTGGATCTGATTTTTCCCCTCCAGAAGTAAAAACCCCCATCATAAAAAACAGTTTGACCAGGCTAGTTCCCATGGTTTTAATTAATAATACTGAACAGAACAAAGCAATCTCACCCTTTAAAAAAAGAAATCCCATCAGCCCTTGAGAATGGGAAGGGAGAAGGAATTCATGCCACTAGAAGAGATATGATAATCTAATTTTGTGATGAGAAATAAATATCCTTACTTCTGTACTCCCCCTTCCTTCTTCTGTGCCTATCTGGAAACTAATGGTCCCCTACTGCAAACTGTTTTGGTTGGATCATGTAATGGCCACCAAGAAATTGAGTTGTGAGGAAAATGACCCTATCAATTTAGTATCTGAGAATGTCTTTTAAGGGAAGACTGAAGAACTGGACAGTGACTGCTGATGGTACCTCTGAAAGAGTGTTACACAATAAATCAAGGGAGTTCTTTTCAGAAGGCAACTTTGTACAAATGCCTGATAGCACTAAAATGAAATCTCTCTCTTTTTTTAAAAAAAAATGTATTTATTTATTTTTTCAGAGACTTACAATCCCACAGGAACTTCATCTATGCTGGATAGCATCGTATGCTGCACGAAATAGGTTTTTGAGGCTGCAATACCTCGCTTTACCTCAGTCCTCAATTTTTGGTAAACAAAAGAGGCAATCAGCAGTGCCTCTGCTCTTGTGATGAGAGTCAGCAATTATTGTTTCCCTGGACAACATGACCACTTTGACACAGGGGAAGCATGGTGAGTGAAATTGGACGTTTTGGTCCAGTCAGTCTGACTGGTGTGATGTGTGCATTGGCACATCTTCAATAGGAGGAACGGGTGCTACTCAGAACCTCTTTATTCTGTGCACATGGCAAGTCATTTCCCATAAAGTGATGAGCTGCACTCTGTGACATGTACTGGAGATGTATTATGCAGTGTTGGCAGGCCTGGTGGGCACTTTTTAAAAATGCCAGCCACTGGTGGGTGTTTCACCAGATCACATCTTTGACTATAAGCAACAGCCAGATCAGGAAAACTAGGCACAGAGAGGCTGAACCCAACAAGGAACATGAAAAGAGACCGTAAGCTAAGAGCCAGGAGAAATTGATGGCTCCCATGTTACTGGGGCAACCCCATGTTACTGGGGCTCCCATGTTACACCCATGAGTTTAGTCTAAACTTTGAAGGACCTATCCAATTTACCAAACCCAAAATAGGTTGAACACTTTGGGCAGTTCATTTAAAGTGCCTGCACATACCCCTGTCCAAGAGTGCACAACTACTAGGAGTCGGGGGGGGGGGGTTCAGCCCCAGGCCCTTTTAGGGACTGCACCATCTTCTGGCCAACTGGAAGTGACCAGAAGATCACACTTACAAAACAAAAAAGCATTTCAGGAATTTTATTTTTTCCTGTAATATGTGGGCTGACACACCTTGCCTTAGAGAAGAATTGCACCTAGCATCATTACTGTTGCTGTTGCTCTTGTTGCTGCTGCTGCTGCTGTTGCCTGGCATACTATAGAGCAGTTAAGAATACATAAGCTAGACTTATGCATTCGAAACTATTTGGTATTCATGTTTACAATAATGGCACTCTTGCAACAATTGCAAATGCCTCCCCCTAAACCTACCTTAATAGCCAGCAGCCACAACTAGTGATGGAAGTCTGTTCTGCTGGCGATCGGGGCACAGGAGGATGGTGTTTCCAGCCCTGTCCTGACCGCAATATGCAGTGAGCTGAGGAGCTATCATAGGGATCCTGCTTCTGATTGTCACACTGTACTACATTGATGGCAGAACAGATCTCCATCACAGCTGCTAGTGTTTAAGGTAGGTTTGGGGAGTCAAGTCAGGAGATGATATATAGTATTTTTAACTACAAATATTATCAGACTAGCATCTAATAATGCTGTAATTCCATGAATGAAGACAGCAGGAACATCGTGGCATTATAACACTTATTATCACATGAAGCTGTAATCACATGAAAAAATGCCACAGAATTATCACACAGAGACCACTAGCACTTTAAGAATGAGAGTTTACTTTCCCAATTTAGCATGGGCAAGACTTTGGCAGTTCTCATGAGAAACCGTGAGTGTGCTTGTAAGTCTAAAAACACCTACATTAACAAACAAAATGAACACACAAGCATTGAAAGACACTTAAAAACTTGCAGTAAAATGGGGAGTGTCCCATACCTAGTTTTCGCATTCTCACCCAGAAGTGTTCTGGCGGGGTCTGCCATTGATGTTGTAATCACACCAGCAGAATGGAGCACAGTTTCTCATACCAATAATACCATGGAAGAAAAACACCATGGGATATCAATTTGTGGCTTGGCCCACTAATAAAAAGAATGCCTTTTTCACAGCAGCAAAATGCAAGGAGGAGGATGTTGTGCAATAGGGGAGCCCTTTTGTGGTATCCTGTCAGCATTATCACACCATATTTGCCACGTCTGATAATCTCCTATATGCGGCTCATGGGCTATACAGTTCTTACCTTGGCCCTAGTTCCTGCTTGTCACAACAGGAAAACCAAAGGCAGAAACTGACTGAGAGGTAGTGGAGTGCTGGGCTCTAGCCAAAGGACTTCCTCCATCAAGCCTCTCTGCTGTTCAGGAAATGAGTGGAAACTAGAAAGGTGTGACCCAAGCGGGGGGAAAAAGCCCATTTAGCATCAGTGTTTAAATTTGACCATCCTTCATTACATGAGCAGAGAGAGTTTGGTTCTAAGTTGCATGACGAGCCTATCACAAGCTTCCACTGCACAAGTTTCTCCAACAATAGATGTGGAGGGCTGTGAAGCCAAGAGCTGCAGTGCAACAGCAGAGGCAGAATAAAAAGGCACAGGACCACTCTTTTGTCTCCATCATGGGAAGGAGAACATACGAACTGAAATGTCTGATCAGGCTTCTTTTCTCAAAGTTAATTGCCTTGTGGGAGCTCTCCAAAGTGCTACAACTGTAGCCTGACTCCACCTTAACATACAAGGCAACTCTATTCCAAGTGAAAGAAATGGTGAAACAGAGCCAGGATAGGATATCATAAAAACATTGAGTTCCCAAAACAGAGGAGATCATTTACCCATTTTCATCATTAGGTTTATGGCCACGGGTCAGCGTAAGAGGGGCGCTCCAAAAAAGCGATACAAAGATGCCCTGAAACACCATCTCAGGCTCGGCCAAATTGATCACCAACAGTGGTCCGCCCTGGCCTCACATCCGGAGGCATGGAGACGCACTATCCACAATGCTGCAGCCTTATTTGAGAACTCACGCCGAACAAGTCTTGAAGAGAAACGACAACGCAGAAAGAATCACAACCCAAAAATATCACCCAAGGAGACCTTCTGCTGTGCTTTTTCCAACCGGACTTGTTTATCTCGGATTGGCCTTTTTAGTCATCAGCGCACTTGCAGAAAGCGTGGGATGAGTCCTTCCTGAATCTTCGTTTGTGAGGAAAAGCCAGAGAGAGAGATTTAGGACCATAAGGCATGCTGCCTCATGTATTATTTCCCCTAACAATTTCTCTTTCTTTCTTTCTTTCTTTCTTTCTTTCTTTCTTTCTTTCTTTCTTTTTAAGAAAAGATCATGATGGTACCATATTTACAATCTGCAGAAAAAGACAGGTGCAGGGCAAAGGGACATCTTAACACTTTCCCCCAGCATATTCTGCTACTAGCAATTGCTCTCAAGGTTCCTTTGCTCACAGAAGAAAATATATCTGGAAAACATATTTGTATATCTTTTCTCTCTCAGAGGAAAAAAAATAGCTGGGAGTCTATCTAGGCTGCATCAATAAGAGTATAATGTCTAGATCAAGGGAAGTGATAGTACCACTCCATTTGGCTTTGGTTAGACCTCACCTGGAATACTGTGTCCCGTTCTGGGCACCACAATTCAAGAAGGATATTGACAAGCTGGAATGTGTCCAGAGGAGGGTGACCAAAATGGTGAAAGGACTGGAAACCATGCACTATGAGGAGCAGCTTAGGGAGCTGGGTATGTTTAGCCTGGAAAACAGAAGGTTAAGGGGTGACATGATAGCCATGTTTAAATATTTGAAGGGACATCATATTGAAGATGGAGCAAACTTGTTTTCTGCTGCTCCAGAGACAAGGATGCAGAGCAATGAACTCAAACTACAGGAAAAGAGATTCTACCTAAACACTAGGAAGAACTTCCTGACAGTAAGCGCTGCTCAGCAGTGGAATACACCGCCTGGGAGTGTGGTGGAGTTTCCTTCTTTGGAGGTGTTTAAACAGAGTCTGAATGGCCATCATGTCAGGAGTGCTTTGATTGTGTATTCCTGCATGACAGAGGGTTGGATTAGATGGCCCTTGTGGTCTCTTCCAATTCTATGATTCTGTAAAAGAGGTCACTTAGTAAAAGCAAGTGGATACAGGGAGGGGTTGAAGAAACCTTTCTCCTTACTCTGCTATTCAACTATACTTTGCCAAGAAGTAAAATAATAAAATAAGCAAAATATATACAGTAGAAACCATTATGGGTACTGGAGCAATGTGTGCAGATTTTGAGTTCATTTTTTTTTTAACTAGAGTTCTGTGTTCATCAAATTTCTTTATATTTGGAACAGGGAAATAGGAGAAAACAAATTAAATAAATGCATCCATCCAGGCCTGGGATGGGCGAGTCTTAAAAATCTGGACTAGAATCAATGGCCAGAATCCTGTTGGGGACTTATGTCTTTGTAAGTGGACTTATGTCTGCAGAAATTAGAATTGGGCAATTGCCATATCCAATAAAAGGCTGCTGCTATGTTACTGTGTAGGGGAGCCAGCAAAGTGACCAGTGTGTATTGGGACCCATGCACAATGGGGCCAATATGCATTGGGAACAATGTGTATATGTCCCCTTGTGCATTTGTCTTGTTGTGCATCTGGATAGTAGCTATGGAGTGCCGACGTGCATAAAGACACTTTCCAGAGTCCTATTATGCATTCTCACAATGTACTAACAGAGTTCCTTAGTGCCTCTACTACTTAGCTAAGTATACATAAAGTTGTGGAACATACACCATGGTAGAAGATTCTATCTGGTCATATTAATGCAAAATTTGGGAGAGGGGA
This sequence comes from Gambelia wislizenii, assembly GCA_030847615.1. NCBI lineage: Eukaryota > Metazoa > Chordata > Lepidosauria > Squamata > Crotaphytidae > Gambelia > Gambelia wislizenii. Next base: position 240,837,218 of record JAUMIR010000005.1, read on the forward strand.
GGTTGCCACCTCCAGCATGGCATAGTGGTTTGAGTGTTGGACTACAAATCTGGAGACTAGGGTTCGAATCCCTGCTCAACCATGAAAACCCACTGGGTGACCTTGAGCATGTCACATTCTCTCAGTCCTCAGAAAACGCTGTGATAGGGCTTTGGACATATCACAAGAAGACATGACTCTTTAGAAAAAGCAATGAAGTTTGGCAAGGTAGAAGGCTTTAGGAAAAGTGGAAGATTCCATTGCACATGGATAGATTCAATCAAGGAAAGCTTTGGCCCAGTGTTTGCAAGACCTGAGCCCTGGTGGCGCAGTGGTTAAATGCCAGTACTGCAAGTCACCACGTTGCAAGTTCAATTCCAGCGGGCTCCAAGGTTCACTCAGCCTTCCATCCTTTCGTAGGTCAGTAAAATGAGTACCCAGCTTGTGGGGGCAATTAGCTAACACACATTGGAAACTGCTTAATGCAGTGTAGATGTATAAATTGCTATTGCTTAAAACAATTTTTAAGCCAATCTGATAGCCTTGTGGCTGAAGAGCGGGGTATAAATTTAAAAAAAGAAGACTTGGGGCTCAGCTACATGGCAGTTTTTAGTCCAAGAAGATGTAAGAAATCGAGAATTTGATTCTGTCACCCACTGTACCCATGATTTGTCACGGATACTAAAGCATCTCAGATTTGTTGTTTACACGAATCCACGAAAATGTGCCCATTCCTCCTGCCTCCCTGCTTCTAGGACCAAGTGCTGTTCTCTCCGGGATCCCCATCGGCTGCAGCGGCTTCTAGGACCAAGGGCCCTTTCCTCCTGCCTCTCCACTACTTTTCCTTCCAATAGAAATCAATTCTTTAAATGCTTTCTGGCCCACCCTGCTTCTCCCCCACTTCTTTTCCTTCCAATAGAAAGCAATGCTTTAGGTGCATTCTTTCCTACCCCACTTTCCCCCACTTCTTTTCCTTCCAATAGAAAGCAATGCTTTAAGTGCATTCTGTCCCACCCCAGTTCTCCCCCCACTTCTTTTCATTCCAATAGAAAGCAATACTTAAAGTTCTTTCTGTCCCACCACACTTCTTCCATCCCACTACTGCCTTCTCGCCAGTAAGCAAACCAGCAAGCAGCCAGGCAATCAGGATGGGGACAGGGAGAATGCTGGGGTTGCCCAGCCTGGGCTGGAAGTGGAGGGAGAGGAGCCTGGCTCCAGTTCAACTATGGCAGATCCACAATAGCAAGGCATCCCTTGAAAGCCCATCCCCTCTGAGGTCCGACTAATCACAGTTCAGCTCTGTTGTGTGCCCTTTATCTGGGATGGTTGCTGATTGTTCAGCCAACCAATATACAGTTTTCCCCAGACTTTCCAAAAAATTATGTGGAAAATAGAGGTATGGAAAGTCATGGGTTTACTGGTTTTTTTTGCTACCCCTCCTTCCGAATAGCTCATGTCTGCCCCAATGAGTGTGGGGACCAATGGGTTTTACCCGATTTCTTCCCGGTTATTTTTTGCCATGCAAATGGCCCCCTGGAGGTATCTCATTCATAGGGTTGCCATAAGTTGATGTAAGTTTGATGGCAGTTAACAACAAAGTTCCAACTGAAGTAGACCCATTGAAGCAATGGGATTTACATACTTATGTATTGACTTACTGTTCAACAATCGATTCAGTGAGACTACTCCAGCTGGAACTAGCAACTGGATTTAAGCTGACATTAATTGGGCAATGTTGATACCATCTTCTCCATTAGAGGGCTGTCTTGCTTGATAACTTTTTTAACACCTCAGTGTTAAAAAATTTTTTTTAACAGCATTTTTTTTAAAGTGATATAAACAAGCTCTGATCCTGTTCAGTTCTGCTACCATCTCAGCTAATAGAAGTAACTGTTTCATCAGTAATACAAGGACTGCCTAAAATCCTAATGTCATTAATCAAGTTGTAAATAGTGGAGATGAAAGCGTTCGAGGAGTCGTAAGTGGTGGCGATAGGTGACCCATGTTTCAGACCCATAAAGGAGAATAGACAGTACAATGGCTCTATACACACTGATTTTTGTGCTTCACCTCAGGTGTTTGTTACTCCAGACTCTTTTGTAAAGTCTTCCAAATGTGCTGTATACACACAATCCTAAATATACACTGGACTGACTATGTGACAAATGTTGCTGTCCTTGAGCAAGCAGGGATCACCAGCATTGAGGCCATGATATTGAGAACACAGCTGAGCTGGGCAGGGCATGTTTCTAGGATGGAGGACCATCGCCTCCCAAAAATAGTACTCTACGATGAACTCGCCATGGGTCAAAGTAAGAAGGCGCTCAAAAAAAAGCGATACAAGGATTCCCTGAAACAACATCTCAGGCTCGGCCAAATTGATCACCAACAATGGTCCGCCCTAGCCTCACATCGGGAGGCATGGAGGTGCACTATCCACAATGCTGCAGCCTTATTTGAGAACTCAGGCCGAACAAGTCTTGAAGGGAAACGACAATGCAGAAAGAATCACAACCTGAAACATCACCCAAGGAGACCTTCTGCTGTGCTTTCTGCAACCAGACTTGTTTATCTTAGATTGGCCTTTTTAGCCATCAGTGCGCTTGTAGAAAGTGCAGGATGAGTCCTTCCTGAATCTTCGTTTGCGAAGAAAAGCCAGAGAGAGAGAGAGAAACAGTGGAGAAATTCTGTTTTGCTAAATTGGTAGGCTGTTGCATTTTTATGACTCTGGTGCTGGTTACAATAGATTTTCCAAGGAATAGAAGGTCAAAGAGTAAAGTCTGTCAAAATGGAGAAAGGCAATTTGGAGCATTAAGTCCCTACATTTTGAAATACAGTATACAGTCAGACCCCTGTTTCTAGGGGGTGGGGAGCAGTTCCAAGACTTGAATATCAGAAACCTCAGATAACAGCAAACCCAACTTCTGGTCTAAAGGACTTCTGGTAAAAACATATCAAAGAGTTGTATTGGGGGACCTAGAAGATGCCTAGAGAAGATGCATCCCTAGGTATTTTCCAGTGCAGCTACATGGTATGTGTCCCTTTTTTGTGTCCCGAGGATAACTGAAACTATGGATATTGGTTCTGCAGATATGAGGGTCTAATTGTAACTAATTTTTAGTCACTTTTATTTATTTTATCCCTCATCAATTATGAAAAAGAAATATCCCATTGTTCAAGTGGTGACTTGTGCTGTTTTCTCATGACAAGTCATGGATCCTGAGGTAACGACAAAGTGAAGGAGAAGAAAGTTTATTTGGTGCCACAGGCCAGCAGCTTGTTATATTCATTCATGGGAAAGTGAAGAATTCTTTTTAAAAACTTGAAACCATAATGGTTATTTCTCAACAAGAAAAGTGGCCTCATGAATTCAGAAAACAACAAACTTTAATGACACATCTAGCCTGAAAGAATTTTTAAAAACCACTTTTTAGCTGTATCCAGTTATTAATTCCTTGTAATCTGCCTTGGATCCTGTATAAGGAGAAAGACAGAATGTATATTAAATTAAATTAAATACTTTGCTTTCCATCTGCTGTTATGTGCCTTCAAGTCAACTCAACTTATGGCTCCTGCATTCAAGGGTTTTCTTGGCAAGATGTATCCAGTGGAAGTTTCCCAGTGCAGTCCTGAGACTGTGACTTGCACAAAGTCACCCAATGAGTTTCCATGGCTGAGGGGGGATTTGAACCATCCTCTCCTGGAGTTGTTGCTCAACACTCAAACCACCACCCCATGATGTCTCTCTCTGTTTTTCATCCAGGTTTCTGTAACTTGAGGAAAAATATGTCTCCACACGCAACCGCAGTCTTTTGAAACAAATGCAAGCAAGTGCATAAAACACAGAACAATTGGATGATGGAACAAACCATTGGGCACTTCTAATTTTTCAGATTCCATGCAACAGGGAAACAACTATCCTAATTTAATTGACTCAGTTTGTGCAGTCTAGGCAAAATCTTATCTCTCTTGCAGGTGTTAGCATGCCATACTACCCGCTCCCTATAATATCTCAAAATTGGGCACGTTGGACACTATGAAGGGAACAAGTTGACCCCCCCCCAAAAAAAGCACAGGAGGTCACAAGGACCTGGGAAGATGTCTTACAAATATTTTTAGCAAGCCAGACCAACCTAGGGTTATGCAAAAAGAAACAATCAAGGAGACAGTCAGGGTTAAAGCTGAAAGAAAGTGATTTGCCTGAGTCATCTTAAATATCCTAAACAAAGTCATTAAGGAGGTATGCTCTAATCCCTTCTTGGGTACCTAAACAATGAGTCATGTAACCAAACAATCAAGTGGCCTTTCAAACTTCAGTACCAAGGAAAGCTAATATCAGACCCCCCCACTCCTGTCCTGCATTGTGAGGTTGTCGTAAACCCATCAATTCCTGTCTCCCAGCCATCTAAGACAATCAGTGGAGTTTTGTTCTCCTTTGTCCCTCCCGTGGGAGAGTCATTCAGCCATTGTTGTAGTCAGAATGTGCCTCCAAGACACGAAATGGGTTATAAATATCCCAGCTTAGACACTAGCAAAGTGTGCCACAGATGGACACAACTCATTGCTGGATTCTCTTTGCTGCCCCCAGACACCATTCTGGGCCTCTTCACTACACAGAACTCTCTTCTCTTCAGGACTGGTAAATTTTGCCCATTCCCCTGGTTTCTCTTGATTTTTAAATTTTTAATTTTTAAAAATTTAACAATGTGTGTTAGCTAATTGCCCCCACAAGCCAGGTACTCATTTTACCAACCTACAAAAGGATGAAGGCTGAGTCAACCTTGGAATCTTCTGGAATCAAACTTGCAACATGGAGACTTGCAGTACTGGCATTTAACCACTGCATCACCAGGGCTTCCTTGATCCAACCTTCCCCACTTTCTTTCTAATAGCCTCGTATGGTTCTTAGGAGTGTGCATTGTGTGTGTGATTTCACTTTGTGTTATTTTCAATAAAGATACTGTACTTTATTTCACTTTAAACTGGAGTTCTCTAGAGTAGTACTGGTATACATAGGTTAGAAGGTCCCAAAGTTACCCTCCTTTATAGGCCAACCGTTTTGAGCTAATAATTCTCCCATACATTAAACAAGACATTGGCATCCTAGGTGGGCTCCCCACAGATCCCCCCACCTCTTAGGGTAACACAGGTGAGGAAGGGGGGAAAGCAGGCAAGCAAGGGCTTACATCCCTATTTAGAACTATAATTGTCATTGATTACACTTTTTTTAAAAAAGTGTCATTCCAAACTCTGCTGGCATTGCACCTCTGGGCAAAGGATGTACAATGAGCAAATGGCAATGTCAAGAAGAAGGGCCAATAGAAGGGTCAGATTGAAGAGTATTTAGCAACGGATCCCCTCCTAAGGTGTTCACTATAATAGATGTTCCTCCTTTGATTGTCCTACAGTAATGTCCACTAGTTCCTACCATTCAGCTCTTTAACTGACTACCACTAATAAAGCCCAAATTTCAAGGAGATAGGGTTAAAGCTGAGAGAAAGTGACTTGCCTGAGTCATCCTAGGGCTTGTTTGCAGAGGCTATTTACCCTTCCTGCCCCTGTCTTGGAGCCCTGCAGTCCTGATGAAGCAGGGCTTTCACTCCGTTTTGCCCCTGGGCAGTCCTCATAAATCCTGTTGCAAAGATGGGGCTAAGATGGGGGGGGGGGAAGACAGTGTAGGATGTGATAAAACATTTAAGAAAATGCATGTTTAAATCCATTCCTGCCAAAATAAAATGGATCTGGCCACACATGACCATAGGAGCCTATTCTGCAACGCCAGCCTGTTGCCCTCTGCCTCACTTCTCTGGATCCAGGAAGGGGGACCACAGCATGTGTCCAGGCTAGTCAAATACAGGGGACCTTGCTCATGTGCTGTGGGCCTCCTGCCTAGATCCAGAGAATGGGGCGCAAACATTGGCAATGGTGGCTGCAGGGATGGGCTGCCATGCCCGTCTGGACTCTGGCCCATTTTGTCCTGGTAATGGGGGAGGAATGGGCCTGATCCATGGGCAGGATACAGCAGTGGGAAGGCAGCGCACCATGGCCCATGTAGATAAGCCCTTAGTGAGCCCTGGGCTTGCTGGCTTTTTTACAGGATGGGGCTCGTGTAACCAACTTGAATCTTTAGCTGATGTTGGAGTGGGATGAGGTACCATAACTTTCCATCAGGTGGGATGAAAATATTTGTTCTTCCTTACCTCCCAAACCCCCATTTTTCAGCTATAGCCATCCCCTACCAACACAGCTACTGCCTTATCAGTAGGAGGCAGGGGAAGGGGGAGTGGAGGAGCACCCAGCTCTCTTCTTGTGTCACTAGCAGAATGCCAGCCACAGCGCTCTAATCATGTAGTATCATCCTCCTGGACCTTTGGAGGACCCCAAGAAGACCTCTGGATGACCCTGGGAGGTCCAAAAGGATGCTTGTTTCTTCCCATGGGCAGCTGCAGGGAAAAAAAATCAACAACCCAACTGGTTGCCTGGCTGTTCTTCATATTTTCCCCATAGCCTCCTAGCCACTGAATGGCTGTGGCATGGGATTGCCAAGTAACAAATAGTATGTGGTTTGTGGAGGGAGTTGTAGTCAATGGAGATGCTGAATTCTTCCATCCAGCATGGTCAAAAAAGTTACTTATGCAGAAGTAACTTTCAGTTATGCCTGCATGGATCCCTAACAGGATGCCATCTGAAATTGCTACCCATCGCATATACCTCAGTCTATCAGAGAGACAAAACCTTGGACACATGCTGCAGGACTCCTTCCTGCCTTCCAGGAGAGCAGGGAGATTGGCAGCTGGAGCCTGCCAGGACCGGCTCTTCTGGACACCCAGGGCCTGATCCATTTCCTCCTGGCAGAAATTGAGTAAAACAGGTGGCTTTTTAAAAAAAAAAAAAATGGGATAAAGAACCCTACCCTGTCTTCCCCCATCTGTACCCTGTATCTGCTCAAGATTGTGAGGACTACCCAATAGTATTAGGCCCTACAGCCACCCCTGACAAATTATCAGCCTGTTTACTTGGCTTTCCATATGCAAAATATGGATCCATCTTCTGTTTCCTCCCCCCAGCTCTGAAATTTGTTCTTAGAAACCTGTCAGTCATTCTCGTTCATTCCTGGCTCTTTTCCAGCAAGGGAGAGCTTCAGAGAGATTGAATGCCCTGTTCTCTTGTTTGACCTGCCAAGTTTCTGGGTAGTCTATTAAGTCTGGTAACCTGAATTTATGAAAGGTATAATTTCCTACTTATCTTTGTGCAGAAAATGCTGGGTGGGCAGCAAACCTTCTTATTAAAATTCCCTGTTTATTTTCACATAATGTGGGATGTGAGAAGTGTGCCTCAAGCCAGATGGGGGACAATTTGAATTTCTTCAAAATGCTGGCTGATCATTCTGGGCGGAGAACTGGCTCATGTACATCTAATCTCCTAATTTTGTGCTGCTCTCTTGCTTTCCACAGGTCACACTTTCAGTCTACAGATGTAGTGCTTATCTTTTCCCTTCCTTTGCAGTCTCTCCAGTCTAGTCTGTAAGCACATACAAGCTTGGGGCACTCAGTAAATTCATATTGAAGCCCATGCCAAGACTTGCATAATCCTTTCATTTGTCAGTGACCTTTGCAGCAAGGAGAGTCTGCTGTTGATTTTCTGAACATCTTTCTGTGCGAATGAGCTCTTGTAGTAATGTACACTGTCTAACAAGAATACTCAATTGTCTTACCAGGTTGTTTTCTTTTTTGTTGTTGGTTTCTCATTTAATCACATGAAAAGAACTAGCCTCCATGAGTTCACTGTGTTACACTCATCAAATCAACACATGTCCACTCAAATTTCATTTACATCAAGCCAATGACCATTGCAGTTATAATGAATACAATACATACCAACACTCAACCAGCATAAAAGCTTACCAATATTAATATTAAAAGCATCTTGGCCAGTATTCTATATCAGCTACTCAGTTAAGAATACATAACTAAGTAACTTAAGTAACTTCCCCTGGCCTGACCCCCCCCACACACACACAACCGAACAGAAAGATTGTTTACCTGTGCTACAATTGTAGGCAGAATGGACCTCATCCTCCCCAATTTACTCATCTGTAATGATTTCATATTCACAATTACACCTAGGAGATTTTTCACACAGTCAATATACTCCAAGGAGAGATTGGGGCAGAAACAGGGCTGTTCCTGAAGCAGCGCCCCGTTTCGCACGCTCCCTGCTTTCTCTCGATCTCGCGTCATCTTCGTTCTGTGCAGCTTCCAGTTCCCTCCTGGTATCTTCCGTCATTTTTTAATAATGAGGAACCTTTGTTATTAAAAAATGACGGAAGATACCAGGAGGGAACTGGAAGCTGCACAGAACAAAGATGATGCAAGATCGAGAGAAGGCAGGGGGCATGCAAAACGGGACGCTGCTTCAGGAACAGCCCCACTTCTGCCCCAATCTCTCCTTGGAATATATTGCCCGTGTGAAAATCTCCTTAAGTCACAATAGTGGCACTATTACCACAGTTGCAACTCCCCTTCCAACCTCCTTTACAGGTCATCACTTGCATGGGAAGAAGGTCATCCATTCTTCCAGCAATAAGAGCATAAGTGATGTTTCTGTGAGGTTGGGGGATGGGTGGGTCCGGGGAAGTAACTTATTTAGGTCTACTTACCTAGGGGCTCACCTACATGAGCCAGGATGTGCCGGCACCCTGCTGGTATGTCCTGGCTACAAATTAGACCCATTCTTTCCCCATTGCCTGTATGAAATGGGAGGGAGTCCTGACGGACACGCCAGCACTGTCATTGTAGCTACAACTGCTGCCATCTTCCATGCACTCCTGGCATCAAGGAAGCCAGATGCAACATGTGATCAAGCCTCTGTGCATGTGACCTGCTTTATCCCTTCCTGATTTCTGGGAGAGCCGGGGAGATTGGCAGCAGCAGGGAGGGCTGGCATGCTGGGATGGGCTCCTGCAGAGATGCGGGGCCTGATCCATTTTCCCTGGTGGTAATTATTTTAAAATGTTGGTATTATTTTAAGAGGTACTATTTTAAAATGTTGTATCAGACCTTAGCCCATCTTTACCCCCATCTGAGCCCCATATCTGCCCTGGGGCTTGTGAGAACTGTCCAGGGGCAGAATGGGGCAAATGCCCTGTGTCATCAGGACTGCAGGGCTCTAAGACGTGGGCAAGAAAGGTTATATTGCCCCTCTAGACAAGCCCTGGTATAGAATATTGGCCCTTATTTCTGAAATACATCTCTGGTACTAAAACAAATATAGAAGTACAACCAAAAGGACTTATTATGTAAATAAAATAGCTGACTTCATTTTCACATATATATGAAGGCATGTGTCATGGCCAGCCAGGCTGAGGACTCGGAGGACTCAGAGGACAAGGTGGCTGAGCCAGCTCCAGCAAAGCTGGCTGAGCCAGAATCTAGCTCTACTATGCCAGCTGCAGCAGAGCCCATGACTCAGCAGCCTAGCCTCCCCCCAGCAGAGGTTCCAGGCCTGGGAGACATAGAGGAGCAGGATGAGGAGGTACCTACCTTCAGCCAAAGAAGGACAGAAACGGTTTGCCTCCAGCGATCCCAGAGATTATATGAGAAATGCTCCGCAATCACCAAACAGCTGTGGTTAGGAGCTGGGCCAATATAAACAGCTGTGAGATGCCAAGCTTCTTTGTCAGAGTCTATCTGTGTTCCCTGGTGAAAGCATCTGATTTGGACTCCCTTTTTGCCTGAAGCGTTGCCTCCTAGACCTCGGATTGATCTGGAACTCTTGACCTTGGACTTGACTCACTGATCTGCTTTCTGGAACTCTTGATCCTGGACTGGACTCGCTGACTTGCTCTCTGGAACCCTGGACCTTTGGTTTGCCCCCTAGTTTTGCTAATTGGACATTGAACTGGTACAGTGCTTCAGAATTATCTTCGTGTTGCTGCAAAGCATTGCATTTTGCGTGTATCATTCTTATCAGCCCCTCGGTTGGTCTGATATGTACATACATACATATGTGCATACACTGTATGAATGAATGTATATATTTGTGCAGTTTAAAATGCAGGAGTTAATGATAGTCCTTATTTTAACAGCAATTGCTAAAAAATTTGCTTTTTTAAATGTGACCATAAGATCATGATTCTCAAGGAGGAAATTTGCATAATAATTGTCTGTGTGCTCTCGGTGAGTTATCAATAAAGGGGCAAAACTAAAGAACAAAACAATAAGACATGGGCAACGGTTGTTCACTGGCTTTGGTTTCAGATATCACATGGCACAGGTAAGCAACTGCAATGGAGGGCAGGGGAAAATTTTTGCCCCCCATAACTGCTTGTGGGCCACACTGGTACCTTGGTGGGGCACTGAAAGTGATGTCATGTCACTTCTGAGACTTGTTTTGGCTGCTTTATGGCCATTTTTAGGAAGTGCTGGGGTTGTAATGGAGGAAAAGAAGCAAGCTGTTATGTTTGCGAGCAGTTTAGAAGTGCTTGGGCCAAATTTTGAGCCAAAATCACCACCAAATTGCCCCAAACTCATCTAAATAACTTGCAAACATAATCGTTTGCTTCTTTAAACTTTTGGTGGGAATTCTGTAGAGAATTAGTGTGTGCCATAGGGCTTCAGAGGCCATAAAAGTAGGTTTTGGTGCTCCCCCCCCCCATGTGGCTGGACTTTTCCCACCCCTCCTATATGGACAGAGACCATGTTCAGAACTTAGAATATTCCTTTTAAGGATACTTTATTACACTGAGGATTCCAACCCTCACCCTTAGCCGTTGGTTATTATTATAATGACAGTTTTCAAAAGTAACACTTTGCTTTCCCATTTCTCAAAACAACTTAAATTGTTACTTTTAATTACTTTCATAAAATAACTGAACGCTACACACTGCTGACCTATGATAAAAATGCACTCAGGGCTTGTCTATATGAGGCTATAAAATGTGGATTGATGCACACTAATGCCAATTTGCTGCAGTTTTCATTTGTCTCAATGATTTTTCGGTAAGACCACAGGCATGCGAAGCTATCCACATTCGTTGTTCAAATGGGCATGCCTGTGATGAGTGAATTACTAGTGTTTTTATTCCCACCAGTTGCTGCTGCCAAACAGTATTTTTTAAAAAGCATATCCAAGATGCGTAAGTGCAATATTCCACTTAAATAAACAGGGGGGGGAAGGGGGAGGAGGCTGTTTCGTCACCTCAGTGCATGATCACTATGGCAAAAATCCAACATGGTGGTTTGGGGCACTTGCCTTGCCATCAAGCTCTGCCCCTGCACACATTCAAACAATCCCCTTTCCACTTCTGCTCTTATCAAGAATGTGATCAAAAAGATCAGTTGTTCCAATGAGAGGGAATGTGCATTTCCTTTGGAGTTTTTTTTTTAAAAAAATACAGAAAAAACCATAAAGGCTTTTCCTACATGGCATTTCGTGTTTTTGTGCTCCACCCCACTTCTGAGTACGGTGGATTGATGCAGGACCTCATTTAGACAAATCATATTCTCCTTGAATTCTATGAGGAGTATTTTCACCATATAGACATCCCCTCAGTCTTTCCATTCACCTCACTATTACTTCAGCACCTGCAACAAGACAGGAGCTTGAGGCGTAGCATAAGCTAGCAGTTGAACCATGAGGTATTCCTCCCCCACCATTTAGTGAGGCCACAACTAGAAAAGGAATGTAAAATTTACTGCTATACCACAAAAGGAATGAAATTATTCCTTGTTAAGTTAGAATCATAATACCGTTATACTGTACCTCAGTTATTGATGAAAGAACTGTTTATTTGTTTATTAAGAGCATTTTTAAAATTATATGTCAGTTCTCCTGGCAATGAGCAACAGGGGAAAACAATTAAAAGCAGATCAAAAGAATTCTTAAAAGGACATCCTTCCTTTTGAATAATTCCCCAGTGTCAACCATAAAATTCTTTTAAGGATTAAACACCATATCGTCCTGGATGCACATTGTAACCAACATGACTTTCTTTGGGAGTGAGTTCCACACTCAAGGTGATATTCCAGAAAAAGCCCTGTCTCACTTACTCATGAACCTGGCCTCTCTCTGTGTGGTGGGACACACAATAGGGCCTCTGTTGAGGATCACAGACTCAGGGCAGGTTCATATGGGACTTAAAAATAATTACAGGTAAGCCTTCCCCATTTTATCTGAAAGTTAATTTCTCTCTCTCTCAACAACATGCCTTAACCTCCATCAAAACATACAAAATGTTATAATCTAGTAGAAGCCCCTGTGTTCACCTTATTTTTGGTACAGGTCACATTTATTGGCAAAATTAAAGCTGGGGGATAGTTTTTAGCAATAGCAAACACTTCTATTTCTATACTACTTATCAGTGCCAAAGCACTCCCTAAGCAGTTTACAACTTGTTAGCTAATTGCCCCCAACAAGCCGGATACTCATTTTATCAACCTACAGAAGGATGGAAGGCTGAGTCAACCTTGGAGCCCTGTAGGATCGAACTTGCAACATTCTGGCTGCAGTACTGAAATTTAACCACTATGCAACCAGGCCTCTTTTTTAGAATACAGTTGTCCCTCCACGTTCGCAAATTCGATGTTCGCGGTTCCACTTATTTGCAGAACCTCAGCTTCTCCCTCTGCTCACAGGGAAGTGTTTGGGGGTGGGGACAACCCTGAGGAAAGCTGGCTGAACGCCCCACTTTACTCAGCTTTCGCCCCTCTCAGGAAAGGAGCAAAAGCCGAGTGAAGTGGGGTGCTCAGCCAACAAACCAAAGGGGTTTTGGTGAGTGAGTGCTTCACTTCAACCGGCTTTCGCCCCTTCCGTGAGAGGGGTGAAAGCCAATTGAAGCAAGGCACTCCCTCACCAAACCGCCACCAGTTTGCTGGTTGAGCGCCGCACTTTACTCAGCTTTCACCCCTCTCAGGAAAGGGGCAAAAACTGAGTAAAATGGGGTGAATCGGCTTGCTTCAATCGGCTTTCACCCCTCAAATGAAAGAGGCAAAAGCCAGTTGAAGTGGGGTGCTCAACCTTCCAGCCGCTCACCCGCCAGCCTCCCAGCCCTTCCCATGTGGCGGAGGGACTCTTCCAGCCCCTTTGCTGCTTGCCCGCCACCCCCTTTTTGACCCCTATCGCTGCTTTGGGAAGGCAGAGGGGGTGGCTGAAAAGCATTCCCTCTGCCTGCCTGCCACCCCCCTCCCCAAAGCAGCGATGGGGCCTTTTGTGTCCCATCACAACTTTGGTGGGAGGGGGGCTGAGAAGCAGCTACAAATCTTCAAAAGCCCCATAACCACTTTGGAAGGGTGGGCAGGGGGTTGTGGGAGGGCGGGGGGGAGGTGTACTTTTATTTGCGGTTTTTTTACATCTCTGGGGGTCTTGCACCCCTAACCCCTGTGAATGTGGAGGGACGACTGTACTTCTCTGAATCACCTAGCCAGGATGCTGACCCACACTGGTTGGGGGATTCAGGGAGTTGTAATAATAATAATAATAATAAAATTTATTTATATCCCGCCCCTCTGCAAGCAATCGGGGCGGCTTACAATGATAAAATGGTAGACAGTATAAAACAACCCAAAATCCCTCCCTCCCCTTAAAACATTATTAAATTAATGCAAGTTAAAATCTATACAAGTTAAAATCAATATGTAATACAATATGTTAAATATCCTTTTAAGCAGGCAGCATCTGTTAGGAGATCCAAAAGCAACCTCCAGAGGGGGTTCCTGAGGCCGGGGTTGGCTATTCCGGAAAAGCCTGCCCGAAGAGAACCGTCTTGACAGCCTTTTTAAAGCTGTCTAATGATGTCAATAGGCGGATCTCGTCGGGCAGGCCGTTCCACAATTTGGGGGCGACAGCCGAGAAAGCCCTCTGGGAGGTAGTCGCCAGCCTAGGTCTTTGTGACTGCAACAAATTCCTCCCAGAGGACCGGAGAGCGTGGGGAGGATTATAAGGGAGAAGGCGGTCCCTGAGATAGCTTGGGCCCAAGCCATTTAGGGCTTTAAAGTTGATAACCAACACCTTGTACTGGGCCCGGAAGCTGATAGGCAGCCAGTGGAGGGATCTCAGAACCGGAGTAATGTGGTCCCTCCTAGATGTTCCAGAAACTAGCCTGGCTGCCATATTTTGTACCAGCTGTAATTTCCGAACTAGGCACAAGGGTAGCCCCATGTAGAGAGCATTACAGAAATCCAGACGTGAGGTTACCAGCACGTGCACAATGGTCTCAAGATCCCTTACTTCCAGAAAAGGGCGCAGCTGGCGTATCAGCCGAAGCTGATAACAAGCGCTCCTGACTGTCGCATTTACCTGATTTGTCATCAGGAGCGACGAGTCAAGGAGCACCCCTAGACTGCGAACACAGTCACTGGAGGAGAGTGTGACCCCATCCAGGACTGGAGATTGCAACTCGATTCTTGGTTTCGGGGCCGCTACCGTGAGCACCTCCGTCTTGTTAGGATTCAGTCTCAATCTGTTTTTCCTCACCCAGCCCATTACTGCCCGAAGACATTCATTGAGAGAAGAGATGCCATCAGAGTTTGAGACCAACGAACGAGATACGGAGAAATAGATCTGAGTGTCATCAGCGTACTGATAACACCCAGCTCCATAACTCCGGATAATTTTACCCAGCGGCTTCATATAGATGTTAAATAACATCGGGGACAGAATAGCACCCTGTGGTACTCCACAGGTGAGCTCCCTTTTACTGGAGCTACTGTCCCCGAGCAGCACTCTCTGGGTCCTGCCTGAGAGGAAGGACCAGAACCACTGCAAAGCAGTGCCTCCGATGCCTAACTCCCCCAGGCGATCCAGAAGAATGCTGTGATCTATCGTATCAAAAGCCGCTGAGAGGTCTAGGAGCACCAACAGGATCACATTACCCCTGTCAATGCTCAGACGCAGATCGTCGGTCAAAGCAACCATGGCAGTCTCAACCCCAAAGCCTGTCCTGAAGCCAGTTTGAAATGGGTCTAGGTAATCGGTTTCATCCAAGACAGCTTGGAGTTGAAGAGCAACTGCCCTCTCGATCACCTTGCTCAAAAATGGTAATAAAGAGACTGGCCTATAATTATTCATAGCCAGGGGGTCCAGGGAAGGTTTTTTCAGAATAGGCTTAACAGCTGCCTCCTTTAAACATGATGGAATATATCCTTCCCTGAAGGATGCATTGATGATGCTCACCAGGAACTTCCGCAATGCATCCCCTCCCTGGACGGCCAGCCAAGACGGGCAAGGGTCGAGGGGGCAGGTTGTCTTCCTCACACTACCAAGGAGCTTGTCCACGTCATCGGTACTCACAGATTGCAGCTGATCCAGTATAATTACATCGGCAGAGTTGCTGGACACCTCGTCCATTGTTTCTGTTACAATAGTGGCATCTAGGTCGGCTCTTATCTGAGAGATTTTATCTGCAAAGAAGTTATTAAATGCATCACAGCAGGCAGTCGTCGGGTTAAGCAGGGGATTCGGCGCAGGGGTCACCTGCGCCAGCTCCCTCACCACCCTAAACAGCTCTGCTGGACGGGACTCTGCAGACGCAATACGTGCAGAAGAGAAGGATCTTTGCGCTGCACGCACTGCCTCCCGATAGGACCAAAGAAAGTTCCTATGGCGAGTTCTGTGGCTCAAAGAAGTAACTTTTCTGAGATCTTTTCTGAGAAACTTTGGAATCTTTTGAAGTTTCTAAAGGTTTTCTATTTAAAAAATAAATCCCATATCTGGAATATCTGTCCACAGGCTAGTTTGATTGGTGCCTACCATGACATGTTTGTACTTCATAAATAATGTAGCCTGCTGTTTAATCCCTCCAGGGAGCCAGATGTGCTGCTGTGAATCTGTTGACTCCTACAGCTTTATGTTGGCAGGCAATATTCACCTTTGCTAATGCCTGTTGCTACTTTCTTTGGTTACTGTTTGCCAGGGTCAAAGTAAGAGCCTTCAGCAAAGGTTTTAGAAAACAGGTGAAACCAGGGTGGGGAGTGGGGATTGTGTGGCTCTCCAAATGTTGTCGAACTGCAAGTCCCAATAGCCACGGAAGTATGATGGGGAATGCTGGGAGTTGTAGTTCAACAACACCTGGAAGGCAGCATGTGAATTAGTGACTTAAGATGATCACTAAAACCAGGGTGGGTTGATGGAAGGTAAAGCATGGATATTCAAAACTGGTGTGATTTTTAAACAGTAGTAAAATCACATAACTACATTTATATAAGACTGATGCTCGTACACCAAAGGGATAGAATTTGGAAATGTATAGACTTGTTATATGCATTCACATTGACTCCAATCTATGGTGACTCTATCATTTTCTTGGCAAGATTAATTTAGAGGAGGTTTGCCATTGTTTTTCTCTGAGAGAGTGTGATTTGCCTAAAGTCACCCAGTGGATTTTCATGGCTGAGCAGAAATTTCAAACTTTAGTCCATCACTCAAACCACTACACTATATGGCTCACCCTTCTGGACTACAATTCTACAAACTCCTCAGTCAGCATGGATGCAGAATTTTTCCAAATTCCAGCTGTGAACATGAATATGCTTTCCCCATTCATTTGTGAACAAGAAAACATTGCCTTTGTTAGTATTGTGGCATTACTACATTGCCAAATCCAAAGCAGTCTACAAAGCAGTCCAGTGAAAATAACAGCAAGAACTGTTGCCCTTACTCTGAACTAGATCTGGGACATCATCAATAGATATGGATTGAGTTATCTGGGCCTAAAATGACCTAGATGAGGGTCAAAATATGGTGAAATTGTCCATAGTGCCCCCTAGCCATTGGGGACATTTCAGATAAAATACATTTTCAAATTTTAGAGGTGTGCATCCATCCAGGAGCCCTTGGGGTAGCAATGTGGCCTCTTCAACCTGGACAGTTGCCCATTCCTAGCTTTTTTTTTTTTAAAAGGTGAGTAAGAAGAGATGTGATAAAGGCTTAAAAATATGCATGCTATGGAGACAGTAGATTGGGAAACAGCTTTACTACCTCACTCTTAATTGCTATAACTGAGGTCATCAATGGATGCTGAATTCAGGAAAGATAAAAGGAAGCACTTTCTTCCAAAACACATAGTTAAACTGTGAAATTCACCCCTACAAGATGCATAGGTGGCTGCCAAATTGGAAGGTATCCAAGTGGGATTAGATAAATTCATGGAGGTTAAGAGCCGGCAGTACCTAGCTACTAGTTAGGATAGTTATATGTCACCTCCAGTAAGAGAGGCAATATGCTTCTGTCTATTGTTATTCTGTATATTGTTGCTGGGAAGGAGCAATGATATAGTTGCATTTATGTCTTGTTTGTGGGCTTCCCTTGGGGAACTGGATGGCCCCTGTGTGAACAGAATCTGGGACTGAATAGGCCTCTAGTTTGATCAAGGATGACTGTTCTTATGTTCTTTTAAATGCTCTATTTAAAATAAAAGGCTTCTTTGACACATTATTCAAGATCTTGCATGGGAGGATGTACATGTCTCACATAGCTGTGTCTCTGTAGCTATATCTCCTAATGATACTATCCCTGCAAAACTGCCTTATAAGCTGCACTGCTCCACCCCCACCCACCACAGCCATGGGTTGCCAGAGACTGTACAATGTGCAGTGACAAGCACCTACAGGGACCTCTGGAAGGAAGGTTTCTACAGATGATGTCCTTGCATGTTTAGCTCAAAGAAAATAGTGGGACACATCACTCTTAACCTTCCCTGCACACTCTGACAACTCAGAAGGACCACTTTGGGGATGGAATGGCTTACAAAATGGGTTTTAGGGGCCTTTACTCACTGCATATTCAGAACCGAAGGCCAATCTATGTAACAGTCAAAAAAGTGGGTTGTGATGGCATAGATTGGACTTACGCCATTGTAAATCGCAAACAGAATGGCAGCTGCTATTTTAGTTTTATAGAAGTAAATGGCTTTAATTCTATGGATAATTTAATAACCTTTTAGCAATAACATTTCGTATGTTTTTACTTATATGCTTTTCTTTGTATCTTTTTCAGTTTTTGTGAGCTCCCTTGAGTCCCAGTTCTGGGGAAAAGGTAGGATGTAAATGAATAAAATATTGATTCAAATTATAACTGACACAGTATTCTGTAAAACTGAACTGCTAATAAAGAAATTATCAAGTTTTCATCTTATCAGTTGAGTGTTTCCTGATTGGTTGGGACCACTTGGGGAAGGATAAAACTGACTTAGCCCATTCATGACAAACAATGTAAAAAGTCCAGGATGTTTTCAGATATCATTCTAGTGCCACATGCTAGAAGCTCACCTTCCAGTCTAAAAGAAAAAAAAAAGGTAAATATTCTGAATGAACCATATTAAAAATACTATTTGTAGTCCAAAATATCTTGCAATACAATTTGAGTAAGGAACAGATAAACATAATTAATTTACTGACCCTACATTTTGGGTGTTGCCCTCAAGGTTGGTAAACAGAAGCAAATGTGCAAATTATTAAACTTTTGTACATTTTGCTTATTTCCTGGAAGGAGCAGAAGCTAACGATAAACTCAGTACTGTTTCTCAGAAGGATCTCAATTCATTCCTATAATTTATTCATGCAACAGCCTTTTGAATAAGTTATAAATAAATCAGCATTTGGCACAAAAGGCTAAAAGATTAATGAACTGTACGAATAAAAATTCTCAAGCTGATAAAATTAACTTCACAACAACAGAAATTGTTAGTAAATAGTATGGGAGTCAACGATTTCAAAATGTCAGAAAAGTCATGTCATCTTAAAGACTAACCATTTAGTAGATGTAAATGTGTTTTCAAAATCTGTGTCTGGTTGCTATCTTGAGCTGCAAAAGAAAGGTCATCATGGAGGTAATTTGCAATTCAGTTTGCTACCACTTATTGTTAGAAGGAAGGAGCATTTGTAACATTTGCTTTCCCATCAATTTTGGAATTTAAGACCAGAATCTAATGGACCTGCATTTCTTCCAGAGCCTCCTGCTTTCATCAGAATTGGCTTTTTCCTCTCCCTACTGCAGCCTCCTTGTACACCCTAAAACCTGCTCTAATAGGCTGGGAAGTCTTTCGGAGCAATTTTCAAAGAAGTAAAGCCATGTTAGTCTCTTGCAGCATAAAAAGGAGGAAGGGAAGGGGAGAAAAAAAAAAGAAATATTGCACTCAGTGTCAGCACATTCAAGGCTAACTGGTGGTTGCTGGGTTTTTTGTTTTTTTTGTTTTTTGCATGCTCTTTCACAATATAAACCCATCTGTTTGGATGCAGTACCAAGTGGTATTAAGGCCTCAAATATAAAGCATATTTATACAGTTGTGGGAATGGGATAGAATGTAATAGGATTCAAAAAAATGTCCCTTGCCATAAATTTTCAAAGTGCTGGGTGAGGTGATACAAGTCTTTTGGATCTTTGCAGTGGTCAGTTAGTGTTGATGTGTGAAAGCAATAAGGTCAGTTTCTCTGGGTTTTAAACTATCTCTGAGAATATTCCTTTTGTTAAATGTGTAGTAGTGAGGACTCTTGTATTAATAGATGTAGTGTGCCATGAACCCATTGTCTTTGTTCATACCTCTGCTAAGGGATTGGAATTTGTAAATATAATTCAATTCAGCTGTTTCTCTTTCTAGTCTTTCTTTGTAATTACTTTGCTCAAGCACTGCAAACTGTAAATCCCTTACTATAATGTCCAGGAAGGTTGAAATGTTCTTCAACTGGTGTTTAGTATTGCCATTCCTAATGTCAGATTTGTGTCCGTTAATCATCTTGTGTAGAGACCATCCTGTTTTCCAATGCAGAGCATAGAGGGGCATTGCTGGAATGAGATGGCATATATCACATTGGAGGAAGAGCAAGCAAATGCACCTCTGATGTTGCAGATGATGTTATTGGACCCTGTAATATTGCTTCCAGAGTAAATGTGGGGACTGAGTTCATATCTGGGTTTGTGGCAGAGTCTTGTCCCTATATTACCATCCATGTTATGCATCCTGTTGTGAGCAGTTGTCTAAAATTTGGAGGCTGTCTGTAGGCCAGTAAAGGCTTGCCTCCCAGACCTTTGTGTAAGGACTGTGTCATTCTTTAGAACTGGCTGTAGTTCATTGATGATGCATTTCAGTGGTCTCAGCTGGGGGCTGTAGGTGACCATTAGAGGTGTTCTCTCATTTTGCATTTTTGGTCTGTCTTGTAGTAGGTATTGATCTTGCCTTTTCAATTTGTTTCTCCACCTTCTTAAGCAGGTATTGTAGTTTGAGAAATGCTTGTTGTAAATTCAAGAGTGTTGACTCTTTGTTTTGTGGGTCTGAGCAGATGCAGTTGTATTGGAGGGCTTGGCTGTAAACAATAGATTTGGTAGTGTGCTCTGGGTAGAAACGAGAGGTCTCTAAGCCTCCTTTGAAGCAAGATTTTGGTGTCATGGGGAGTTGCAGTGGGGCAACAGGGAACAGGGGAGAAAGTCTTAATTGAGCTGGCATTGGGTATAGAAGTTTCCCATTGGATTTTCTATTAATATAATAAATAGGGTACATCATGCCCTCCAACTCTCCCAATTTGACAGGGACAGTCCCAAGTAATCCTCTGTTATCCCATGGCTTTTAAATCATCCCAGTCATCCAAGCAGTCATCCCAGCTGCTTTTAAAATGCCCCAGTTTCTCTTTCCACCTCTCACTTTCCCCTTTTGTCCTTGGCTTGCTTCCATTGCTGGAAACCGAGTTCAAAGTGCAAAAGTAGTTTGCACTCAATTAATTCATTAGGGAGGAAAGGAGGGAGGTCAGAATCTTGCCCTTCCCAGCAGACTCAAGCAGATGCAAACTGCTGCAGCCTCTCTTGGCTTGTCAGTTCTTCCTCATTAATAATTATTGCTACCTTGACCACACTCTGATGTGGCTTGGCCTCACGTGCCCCAATTTCTATCTGTGAAATGTTGGATATGGTACATTTCACTCATAGTCCAAGAGCAAAACGTCTTTAAAGTAGTTTAGTTTCCATCAGTAATGTGGAAAATTATGGTTTTGAAAGCTTGCACTGATCTCCAGTTATGCACTGGGAGATGCAGGTGTTTCCACTGGTGGAATCAAAGTGCACAGTAGTTTAACACTAAAATGCAAAATATCTGCAGACTTTGGATACAGATCAGAAGCCTTCCCTACTAAGGATGGTGGTGTTGTGTTTTTTTTTTTTTTTAATGAATATGTACAAGAAAAGCAGTGGTGATGTTCGAAGCTTTACACAAACTGGAATGGTAATTCTCTTGACCTTTCAGAAAAAGGATACAAACAATCCCTTCATATGCATGTTAACTTGCCCATCATTTGCATATTACCTCAACATTTTGATCAGAGCTTAGTCTTAGGACTTTATCAACCTAGCCCCTTTAAACATTCTTTTGATGGCATTAAAAAAAATGTTTTTATGCCGGCAAAAGAATGCTCCCCCCACACTTACCTTCGTCTCCTGGCAAAGGCAGCCCTGACAATAAAGCAGAAGTGAACAGAGACCTGTTCACTTCCTTGTTTGAAATCCCACAAGATTTCGTCACATGGGAAATTCAAAAATAAAAGCAAAACTAACACATTAAAAGTAAAAAAGACAAAAGCAGCTAAACTCATATTAAAAGTCCCAAATAATAAGAGAGTCATAAAAAGAGTGAAACTTACCTGGATGTCCTGATCTCATCCAGAAGTGTTTGTGCTGGACTGGCCATTCTTGCTGCAGTGAAAAGATTTAAACGGCCTGAGGTTTCCCATGCCACCAATGCCGGCACTAAAGCGCCATGGGGGGGATCAATTGATGGCTTCAGCCATCAATAAAAAGGTACAGGACTTTGATAGGACATAAATGCAAAAGGGCGACATTGTCTAATCTGCACACCCTTTTGCATTTGTGTGGCATCATTATGACACCATATTTATTGCATCTGATAAAGTCCTTAGATGCTATCCCGAGCATGTTAACTCAGGATGAAGATCCGCTGCTTTCAATGGAAGAGGTGGCATGTAACTTTAACATCTCACCACACAATATTGTTGGCTCAATGGTGAGCAGATTTCAAACTTTTGGAGATTAATTTTGTTTTTCACTAAAATTGTGACATCCACCAATCAGAAAACAAAACTAACAATTATAGAAGATTGGCATTACTTTAAAGTGAGTGATGAAGACATGGAAATACAAATGTTCTGTATCTTCGCTCAGTTATTAATCAAAATGGAAAATGTAGTCAAGAAATCAAAAGAAGAATGAGGGGCTTACCACACTCCAAAGAAAACGCCAGTGCAGCAGGGATTTTACATCATCTGTGCTGCCTTACCGCATGACGTCATCATTCTTCCAGTGTTCTTTCATTCCAGTCCCATGGGGGACCTAGGTAAAACTGCATCTTTTTGCTAACTGGTTTTTCCAGTTAGCAAAACAACATGGTTTGTCAGGGGGAAAGAAAACCCAACTGTGGTGCTGCAGCAGAGTTCAACAGATACCATGGATTGCAAAATAGACAAATCAATGGGTGTCAGAGCAAATCAGGCCTGGATTCTCCCTAGAAGCCAAAATAACTAAACTGAGGCTGTCATGCTTTGGAGAGTGCATGAGATGAAATGGCTCAGTAGTTGTGGCTATTTCTTAGACAATCAGGATTCAGTAATCCTTGTTGGTCTACTGTAGATGATCTGGAGATCTACCCCATCCACTTTCCCCCCACCCCTGCTTTAGAGGAAGCCAGGCCTATTAAAGTGGGGTGGAACAGATATAATTCTGTAGGGCAGAAATTCTCCAAGATCGCACACGGCTCCTTGTTCAGAAATAATTGTTAAATTTGGACTAACAGTTGGACATTTTTGAGATGTACCAGTAGGTGTTCAAGACTTGTCAATCTGTTAGTGTGACATATACAAATTTTCCCTCCAAACTTTTTTATGTTTAATTTTTATGCTTGAAAACTAGTATCATTGGGTCTGACAGCAATCCACACAACGGCTCAACAGATTTTAACATGATTTCTCTCTGTCTGTCTGCTTCATCCCCCGCCACATCACACACACAGAGGGGAGAGAGAGAGAGAGAGAGAGAGAAAGAACGTTTTGAAAAGTTACTTCCAGAATCTCCCAGCCCCTGTATGGTCACATAGATACATGTGCTAGCCCTACTGAACATAGTAGTGGATTCAGTCTGATGATCCAGTTGAGCCTCAAACTTTAAACACACCTCCATTGGGCATATTAACTCCTAGCCAGCAAGGTCACATAAATGTGTTAGTCCATAAGAACCACTTGATATTCCTATGATAAATCTATAGTTAGAGAGTAGCCTTGGCTTATTTTGCCTCTCTGTATGTGCTGGAATGACAAGTACTAGCTATGCAATAGAGTCCTACAGTGCCAAAATGGGTCTCATGGGCCATTGAGTCCAACCCTTTGCTCAGAGCGGCATCTCCAGCTAAAGCAGCCCTACCAGGTAACTGTCCAACCCCTTTTTGAAGATGTCCAAAGAAGGAGATCCCGCCACTTCACTAGGCAATTGGTTCCATTCCCAAACCATTCTTACTGTCAAGATGTTCCTTCTAATGTTCAATCAAAACCTACCCTCCTGTAACTTCAAACCATTAGACCTGGGGCAGCAGAGAACAGACCTTCCCCTCCTCTCTGTGACAGCCCTTGAGGTATTTAAAGAGTGCAATCATGTCATACCTCACCAAGCTCAACATGCCCAGCTCCTTCAACCTTTCCTCATATGTTTTGTTCTCAAAACCTCTTATCGTCCTTGTTGCCCTTCTCTGAACCTGCTCCAACTTGTCTTGTTGTTGTTGTGTGCCTTCAAGTCATTTCTGACTTATGGCACCCCAAGATGAGCCTATCACAGGGTTTTCTTCCTCAAGGTCACCCAGTGGGTTTCCATGGCCGAGCATGGATTCATACCCTGGTCTCCCAGTGTCTTAGTCCAATACTCAAACCACTACACCATGCTGACTCTGTTCGCATTTTACCGGCTTGTCTATATCCTTCTTAAAATGAGGCACCCAGAACTGAACTCCAGATGCGGCCTGACCAGTGCAGAATATTACTTACCTCCATTTGGAAACTTTGCTTCTATTAATGCTGACTAAAATAGCATTCACCTTCTTTGCTGCAGCATCACATGGCTGGCTCATGTTCAAATTGGATCAAAAATAATCCCAAGGTCCTTTTCACATGTAGTACTGCTGAGCAATGTATCCTCCATTCTATACCTGTGTATTTGGTTTTTGTGGCCTAAATGTAAAATTGGATTTGTCTCTATTGAATTTCATTTTATTAATTTCTGTTTTCTAATTTGTTGAGGTCTTTTTGCATTCTGTTCCTACCCTCCAATGTGTTAGCCACCCCTCCTAGTTTTGTGTCATCTGTAAACTGGATAAGGATTCCTTCTACCCCATCATCTAAGCCATTGATAAAAAGGTTAAAGAGTAATGGCCCTAGGATAGAACCGTGAGGCACTCCACTTGAGACTTGTTTCCAGTCTGAAGTGCAGCTATTGATGATGACTCTTTGAGCATAGTTTTACAATCAATTATGGAGCCATCTGACAGTGTTCCCATATATTCCACATTTAATCAGTTTATTAATCAAAATATTGTCAAATACATTTTCCTTGGTTTTTTTTCCGGGCTGTGAGGCCATGTTCTTGAATAATTTCTTTCTGATGTTTCTCTGAAGATGCCAGCCACAGATGCAGGCGAAAAGTTAGAAAGAAACTATTCCAGAACATGGCCTCACAGCCTGGAAAAAAACCAAGGAAAATCTATGGATGCTGGCCGTGAAAGCCTTCGACTTCATATTATCAAATACCTTATCAACTGTTTCGCTGAAAGCCAGATAAATGACATCCATCATCTGCTGAACCAGTGACCTGATTGAAAAAAGGTAGAAGATTAGTGTGACAGGATTTGTTCTTGACAAACCCATGCTGGCCCCTACTGATCATTGCATTGTCATCCAGATACCTGCAGACAGACATCTGTATAATCCATTCTAATAGTTTTCCTGGTATTGAGGTCAGACTGACTAGTCTGTAGTTTCTTGAATCTTCTTTTTTGCCCCCCCCCCTTTTAAGAGAGAGGGATAATGTTTGCCCTTCTCCAGTCCTCTGGAACCTCAGTTGTTCCCCACGATTTCTCAAAAATGACGGTTCAAGAGAATACATCAGCAAGTTCCATCATTACTCTGGGGGCTCGTTTACACAACAAAAAAGCCCAAGAAGAATTTGTGTTGATCCCTAGTAGTTCACATGCATCATGAGCTATTCAGAAGGAAGGGGTAGCAAAAAGCCCAGTTAACCCGTGACTTTCTACCTCTCGATTTTTCAGGATCTTTTTAGGAAAGTCCAAGACAACCCATGCTATTGGTTGTCTGAACAATCAGGAACCATCCCGGGACATGGGCAGAATATTGATTGGTCGGACTTTGGAAGGGGTGGGCTTGCAAGGGAAGCCTTTCAATTCTTGATGCCTGGCTGGCAGAAGCTGCAGCCAGCTGAGAGCCACCGGCTACTCCCTCCTTTCTCCTCCTACTCCTCCTCTGGCCTGTGGCTCAGCCTCGCTAAAGCACTGCTTTCTATTGGAAAGAAAAGAAGTGGGGGGGAAGAGTGGGGGAGCAGACAGAACTTAAAGCATTGCTTTCTATTGGAAAAAAGAAGTGGGGGGAAGAGTGGGGGAACAGACAGAACTTAAAGAATTGCTTTCTATTGGAAGGAAAAGAAGTGGTGGCAAGGGATGGGGGTTCTCTTTAGAGGTGAGGGTAGCTGTGGTTGGCAGGGGTGGGGGTGGTTCTCCGAGTCTGACCATTCCAAAAATGGCAGATCCAGAATTGCCAGGCTTCCCTCACAAGCCCTCCCCTTCAAAGTCTGACCAATCAAAATACTGCTCTGCTGTGTCCTCCTATCCCAGGATGGAGGTACTCAGAACAACACATCCAAAAAACCAAGACTTATGCTACCTGTGAGAAATCGTGTAAACAATAAGAGATGAACTCGGGATGAAGATATCTCGCTTCTCCCCAGGATAAAAACTGCAGTGTAAAAGAGCCCTGGGATGCATTTCATTTGGCCCTGCAGATCTGAACTCATTTAGGTTAGCTAAATGATTACTAACTCTTTATCAATCTTGCTTTGCAATCCAGACACCTTGCAAAGGTCTCTCGTGCTGCATAGAAGCACACAGTTCTCTTTGTGGAGAAAACTGAAGCAAAATAGTATTGAGTTGTTCTGCCTTTTTGTTGTGATCTGTTAGCATTTTACCAACCTTACTGAACAGCAACCCCACTATCTCTTTGGTCTTTGCTTTGAATGTGTCTGCTAAACCCCTTTTTGTTGCTCCTTGCTTGTCAAACCAACCTCACTTCATTCTGAGCGTTAGCTTTTTTCATACAATTCCTGCAAGTTTGGACTATACATCTGTACTCTTCCTTGGTGATTTCCCTTCCTTCCCTTCCTTCTACATACTCTATGTTTTTTTTTCACTTCCTTTTTGAGCTTGCTGTGCAGCCTCATTGCCTTTTTCAGATATTTCCCATTTTTCCTTTCCCATGGGATTGTTTGTGCTTTTTTCCTCAACTCCTTCTTCAAGAACTCTCACCCTTGCTGGGTGTCTTTTTCTTTTAGGGTGTCTAGTCATGGCATTCCATCCAATATTTCCCTGAACTTGTTAAAATCAGCTTTCCTGAAATCCAAGGACCCTCTTTCGCTATACTCTTCTTGGTCACTGCCTCCTAAAATACCAACTGCTTTGATTCCAATGACCAAATCCTCCCTATAGGTTAGGATCAAGTTCAGGATAGCTAATCCTCTTGTTCCTTCCTCTACCTTTTGAAATATGAAATTATCTGCAAGGCACATCAGGAATTTGTTGGAGAGCCTATGCTTCACAGAGTTAGTCTCTCAGTAGATATCAGGGTAATTGCATTCCCCCCATAATGACTAATTCTTGCATCTTTGAGATTTCTGAGATTTGTTTCTGAAAAGTATCATCCACCACCTCTTCTTGGTTTGGTGGCCTATAGTAAACTCCTACTGCAATGTTGCATTTATTTTTTCCCCATTTATTTTTACCCAAATGCTCTCAACTGGTCCACTCTGATCACTCCAATGGATTTCTATACAAGCAAATTTGTCTTTAAGATTTAATACTACTCCCACTCCTTTTTTGCTGCATGTATTCTTTTTGAATAGGTTATACCCTTCAATTGTAATATTCCAATCATGGGAATCATCCCACCAGGTCTCCTTTATGCCTATAAAGTCATATTTACCCTCCTGCCCTAGGATTTCAAACTAATCTCTCATATTCCCCAAACTCTGTGCGTTGGTGTATAGACATTTGAAGTTTTGTTTGTTCTCGCCTATTAATTTTTCTGTGGATAATACTCTCTTCTTCAATTTCTCCTCTCGAATTCACATCGTTGTGTTTAGAGCTATCATCTCTAATCCCCACAAGAATTTCATTTAATACCCTCTTGATCAAACCTGCCATGCAACTACCAAAAACATTCTTCCCAGTCTTTGTAAGGTACAGTCCATCTGTAGCCAGTAGTCCTCTGTCTAAGAAGTGAAGACCATGGTCCCAGAAGCCAAACCTCTCCCATCTATACCATTTATATAGCATAACCCTATGCTATTTATGACTTTGTTGGGGTGCACCAGTACCATCAGCTGGGCTCAGAAACAATTCCAGAGGCATCAGTTTGATATAACAGTGTCTGAAAAACATACACCAGAGAACAAACTGGTTGCCTCATTTTCCACCTTCTGTTCGTGCCCCTAATGAGCTCCCACCTCCAGAAACCCTCCAAATTGGCTTATTAATGATTTGGCGTATTAATGTTGTCTTCCACTGGGAAGTCAGTGACTCTCTGTATGGATCCCAATATGCATGTGCTGAAAGCCATGCATCGCTAAAGGAAGAACTACTGACAAATTCCAAAGTATGAGGAAATATGAGGTCAAAAAGACATTGCGTCCACCACACACCCAAGTGACAGACAATTGATTCCATTAAGCAGACAGAGTATACCTTTGTTTGAAGGTTTTGAGCTTCCCTTCCCTAATCACCTAACCATCAAACGAGGCAGCTCAAGCTTTGTGAATCTAATCATCAGACATTTAAAGCAGTTTGCAACACATTAGCATCTTCAGACACCTATTCTCAAGACCAAGAGTCTTCCTGGAACTCATTGTGCAATCTTTAGTTCAACCCATGAAACTTCCCCACCTCAGGGAAGATTTTTGGTATAAATATCACCCACAAATCATGTCTCATTGCACACAGAACCTCTCCCTGGGGACAGTCTGTCACTCTGTGTTAGCCATTCCAGATTCATTCATCCATGCTGCCGGTCTGCTCAACGATTTTGGATTATAAGACAGGTGTCATGTCACCCCAGAAATCTCCCTATCTATCCCTCTGGCAACCTCTCCTCTTCCATTCCTAGTAGTCTTGTGTGAATGTTTCTTGTATGAATGCATGCATGCTTGGTGTTATTATTTTTATGTCTTTAATAAATAGAGCATTGTTAATTTTTCATTTTGTGTTTGTGTGCATCAGTTCAGAGTTAGTAGGGCTATACAATTGGTGTAAAGGTCCCCTTGTTGCCCACTTTTGCATTGCTAAGGTCGAGTTGCTGCTAATTTCCCCATCATATTACCAACTCAATATTTTCTTGGAATTTCCAAGAGCTCTTTGGGTAACACTGCTGTAGATTCCCAGCCTCTACAGATGATAATTCAGCCTCTGTTCCATTACCAGCCTTCACAAAGGTACAGCTGGAGAAGATAATGTTCTGAACCAATGATAGAGCATTAAGTGCATGAGACATTGCCTTATACCATTAAAAAAAACACAACAAAACAGAACACCTGTTTACTTTCACTGAGGTATTTCTACATTAGCAATGTATATATGTGACGGTTTTCTGATGGGCTCTAAGTGCTCTGTGTACAACCATTTCAAAAGCAACAAGGCCTGTGTCATCTGAAAGACTAAGCAGAAGAATCCTAAACTGAACTTGGAAAAGGTATATTGGGAGGGACTCTGAATCCCCCCAAAATAACTATTGGAAGAGAAACTCCAGAGTATTTGGAACTTTAGTAACATACATGTGGCTAGAGCAGGTATGTTACCCTAAATGCTAGTGACATGGAAATTCCATGTGAGATTGACTTATTAATATTTTGGGGAAATTAGCAATAACTCAGCTTAGCAATGCAAGAGGGGGAAGCTTGGGGTTCTTCCACCTGTGTAACCAGTACAAGCCTGGATGGAACACACAAAGAAATGTAAAATTAATGATCTTTATTAAGGAGATTATCAGACGGCTCAAATATCTCAGGACAGGGACAACAAGAGATCACTAACATGCTTTCCTTTTAGACGATATCGTCCCTGTCCTGTGATGATCCCATTCTGCTCCTGCTTCCTCATATTAACAATTTTAATTGTTAATAAGGCACCCGTTCTGTCTCTGTGACAGAATCACGGGCATATGAAAAGGTGCCCTGTCATGCTGGCATGATGTCAGCCATGGTGGGAGGTCCCTCCTGTACACTTCTGGGTCTATCAGGACAAGGAGGTAAGTGACAGCCTTCCCCCCCTCCTCAGGTTACTTGGGATTTTTTAATTTTATTTTTGTGCTTGCTGTCACTTTTTTCCCTTTCATTCCCTTTTTTAAAAAATTCCCACACGCTCGTTCTCTCGCAAGAATGGCCTGGGATTTCAAATAAGGAAGTGAACACAGCTTCGCATGAGCTTTATTCAGTTTCTTGACTGTCGGAGGGAGGGGGAGCCATTTCTGTTGTGGCTCCAAGGTAGGTCTGAAATGTTTGTTTTTTAAAGTGGTATAGGGATAGAAGTGGGGTGGGATTGGCATACCAGGACAGGGTCGCATTTTCGGACCCGTTGTGATAATCTCCTAAGAGTTTAAAAAATAACACCAGTCACACAAAATGAGATGGGACGCATTTAAAGCAATGATTAGGGGCGTGTTTCTACAGAGGGGCACGGAAATTACGAGAGCTAAAGAGGAAAAATATAGACAATTAACACAAGAACTGAAAAAGAAAGAAGAGAACTTAAGGAAGAATCCAAAAAATAAGAATATTCACAGAGAGATAAAATTGATTCAAGGTGAATTAAAATCAGAGCTGACTGAAACAATTGCTAAGAAATTGAAATGGGTAAACCAAAGATATTTTGAAAATGCTAACAAAGCTGGTAAATGGTTAGCATACTGACTGAAGAAAGAAAATGAAAAAAAAAGCTAATTACAGCAATAAAAATTGGAAGTACACCACACAAAAAGAAATTAAAAAAATCTTTCTAGAATATTACAAAACATTTTACGCTAAACCATAGAAAATTACAGACCAGGAAAATGCAACAAATAAATATATAGAGGATAACCTAAATAGGAAAATATCAGAGGACACGAAAACAGAGCTAGCCCAACCTATAAGTACAGATGAAATATTACAAGCCATTAACCAAATGAAGACAGGAAGGTCGCCAGGGCAAGATGGATATTTCAGACACCGTTTAACAGTACCTACTGTGGGAGGAGGTCCCAGGAGAGGAACGGCGCTCTTGCATGGCAGGGGGTCATTTTTGGACGGCGGCATCCCTCTTCAGGATCCTTCATTGCACATCCATGAAGCTTTGGAAGCGGCCGCACCATATTTTAAGCACGGGCAACTTCTGTGCTTAAAATATGGTGCGGCCGCTTCCATAGCTTCACGGACGTGCAACGAAGGGTCCCGGAAGAGGGATGGTGGCATATGAAAATGACCCCCTGCCGCGCAAGAGAGCCATTCCTCTCCCGGGACCTCCTCCCACGGTAGGTACTGTTAAACGGTGTCTGAAAATCTCCTTAGAATATTATGAAAGAACAAACAATAAGAAAGCGCTCTTATTTTTATTGATGCAGAGAAGGCCTTTGACAATATAAATTGGACATTTATTATAAGAACATTGGAGAAATTCGAACTTGGAGAAATCATTATCAAAGGTATAAAAGCAACATATGAAACACAAAAGGCACATTTGATAATAAATGGAGACAAAACAGAGAGTTTTAATATATATAAAGGAACCCGACAGGGATGTCCCTTATCCCCACTACTTTTTATATTGGTTTTGGAATGTTTGAACAATAAATTAAGGAGTGATACACAATTACCTGGCCTCAAAATAAAAGGCCAAGAGTATAAAGTAAAAGCGTTTGCCGATGATCTTGTAATAATATTAGAAAATCCTTTAGAGAATATTACTAATCTGTTGGAACAAATTAAAAAATTTGGTGATCTTGCTGGATTCAAATTGAACAAAGACAAGACAGCAATTATAACAAAGAATCTAACAGCAAAAGAAGATGAACAATTAAGAGAAGAATCCGGCTGTAAAATTGAAAAGAAAGTGAAATATCTTGGAATCTGGCTAAGTAAAGGGAACATCGACCTTTATGAAAATAACTATAAGAAATTGTGGGGTGAAATCAAATCAGACCTGAAACGATGGAATAAATTAGATTTATCACTATTTGGAAGAATAAATACAATTAAAATGAACGTGTTACCAAAATGTTTGTTTTTATTTCAAAATTTGCCTGTACTCCAAAATGATAAAATATTGCAACAATGGATGTTTGAATTGAATAAATTCATTTGGAGAGGAAGGAAAGCAAGGATAAAGTGGTTAACATTAACAGCTGACAAAGATACTGGAGGAGGCTCTTTGCCTAATTTGAAACTATATTATGCAGCCTGTGGACTCAATTGGCTAATGACATGGATTAAACTGAATAATGATAGAGTATTAACATTGGAAGGATATGCATTACATTATGGCTGGCATGCTTATCTGGGTTATGAGAAATCTCAAGTCAACAAAGACTTTGAAGACCATATATTTAGAAAAGCCTTGATTAGGATTTGGCATGAGATCAAAAAACAATTTTACTCTAAGCTTCCAATTTGGCTCTCCCCACACAAAGCCTTCCTAGGGAGATGGGAGAGTACAAGGGACTGGTTAAGATACAAAGACTTAATTGATTACACAGCATGGGAAAAAGGAGAGGGAATTAAACTACTTACGTGCGATGAATTGGAAGAAAGAGGAGCTAAAATGAACTGGTTTAAATATTTACAGATAAGAAATAGATTTCAAAACGACAAAGGGAAATATGACTTTGAAATATCAGAAACAGATTTGGATAAGGTGATATGGACTAAAGAGAACAAAAAAAATCACAAGTTTATAAATTGCTGCTAGAAAGAGAACTAGAAGGAGAAAGGATCACAGAAGCTATGAATAAATGGGCTCAATATATAAGAGATACGATAACCATGGAAGAATGGGAGGCAGCGTGGAAAGACACAAACACCTTCACAGCATGCTTAGCATTGAAAGCAAATCATTTTAAACTTACAAATAGATGGTACTTAACCCCAGCAAGAATTAGTAGGATGTGTAAAACAAAAAACAGTAAATGTTGGCGTTGTGAAAAAAACATCGGTACCATGTACCACATGTGGTGGGGGTGTCCAAAAATTCAAAGATTCTGGATAAAAATTCACAAGACAATTAAAAAAATTTACAACATTCAATTTATCATGAGCCCAAAATAATATCTATTGAACATGACCTCTGATCTGGAAAAAAATTTAAACAACACCACTGGAGAACATTACTCTATGCAATAACAGCTGCAAGATTGATCATAGCGGCAAAGTGGAAAAATAAGGAAACTCCATTGATAGATGACTGGTTAATAAAGCTCAGAGAAATGCAAGAAAATGACAAATTAACATACATTTTAAATAAAGCAAACACAGCGAAAATGGAAGAATGGTCCCCGATTCGAGAATATTGGAGAAAAAGATGGAATATGAAGATGAATTATTAGAATGAAACATAAGGGCAGCACATTAGAAAAGAGAAGAAAAATATATAAGGCTAACACAACTAGGAAAGAAGGCACAGAACATAGGAGCTTAAGCTACAAGTTAAGTAGAAAAAATTCTAGAAAATCAATCTAAGATGTAAGAAATAGAGGATAGGAATGAAAGGGTAATGGTATGACAATAAATAACAAAGGTAGGGAGGATAAGTTGAAGAGACAAAAACTGAAATATCCCAGACAGGTGGTGGGTTGAAGGAAGTTTGGAGGATGTGTGAAGGGTGAAATAAGGGCATGAAAGAGAAGGAAGGTATGAGTGAGGGAGGGAAAGTGAAGAAAGGTAATGAGAAGTGAGGAGGGAAGAAGAAGAGAGAAATAGATGGAAGGAGGGGAGGGATACGGGTGGAGGGAAGGTGATTGTGATGTTCAAATGATGAAGGATATTGGAAAAGAAGTTAAAAATGGTGAATGTAACAACTTGAATGTAACATTGTAAATTAAGATTCTGTGGGAAAAAATAAAGAAAAAAAATAACACCAGTCACACACACATTCACATAAGAAGCATTTACACAAGACTAACAAAATGAAGTGGAAAATATTTGGATAGGAGAATAGGAGGATATTGTGGGTGATATGACCTGTCCTGTAGATCCTGGGGTCTCAGAGCAGAGCTCTGAGGGCACGCAGCAAACTGGCAGCACAGGTTGAGGAATGGGTGGCTACGAGCAAAGAGGTACAGTTTGGGATGCGTATTTATACCCCAAAATGAGCCCTTAGGGGATGTGATTTTGAGTGAGAAACAATGCTTTCCAGGAGAGTCCCATGATTAAACAATGGATGTCTGGATATGTTAACTGTCCTATAATGGGCCATTTGGTTGAACTGAATAGCATGAGCTAACTCCTCAATTGCAAGCTCAGGGTCCAGGAAAGGTTTTATTTACAGACAATGATTACCTTTAGCTATTGATAATGGGAGTGTTGTCTGATACCGGATGTCTTCAGGAAGCATTTCCTGAGGTCTGGCTTGACCTTTATGTTACCTTAAGATTTGGAAATTTCCATGGTGACTCCTTAAAGAAATGCATGACTTGTCTTTTTCCAGCGAGTGTCTTTTGGGATTTTTCAGGGGTCCCTGGCCTACTGCAGCTTACATGGAAGACCACATAAGGTCAAATTATTAAATATTGACAATTATTGGGGGCTCAGAGGGTTGGGGGAGTGTTCCAGCTCGTAGCAGGTATGGAGGGGAAGGAATGCTGGGATTTTTCCTTGTTGCTGTCCCTGCTCCCCATGGTGCCCCCATGAAAAGTGCCACCCTCTTTTGAACACAGGAGTACCCTCCAACATTTCTCAGATGAAAACTGGAACACATGTGGCTAAGCAACATCACAGTGTGGTCAAGATGGCCAAAGTTATTAATGAGGGAGAACAACAAAGCTAAGGAGAAGCTGCAGCAGTTTGCTTTTGGTCAAGCCTACTGGGAAGGGCAAGATCCTGCCCCCTCCTCTCCCCTCACAGAGTTAATGGAATGCAAATTATTTTTGTACTTTGAACTCACGTTGTAGCAACTGAAGTAAGTGGAGGGCAAAGGGGGAGAGTGGGTGGAAGAGAGATGTTTTGAAAGCTGCTGAAAAAGTGGATCAACAACGAATTAAATTGGAACTGCCTCTTGGCTTGTCTATATAAGGCAATAAAATGTGGATTGATGTGCACTAACACCAATTCGCAGCAGCTTTCATTTGTCTCCATGTTTCCCCCACAAGATCACAGGTATGCAAACCCATACGTGTTTGTTGTTCAAACAGGCATGTCTGCAATTCAAGATGGTGGACATAAGTAAGTTACTCACATTTTTATTGTCACCAGTTGCCACGACCGAACATTATATATATATATATATATATATATATATGCAGATCCAAGGTGCAGGAGTGCAATCTTCTGCTTAAATAAAAGGAAAAAAGAGAGGCTGTTTTGTCACCTCAGCACACAATCACCACAGCGAAAATCCAAAATGGCACTTCTGGGCTCTTGCCTTGCCAGTAAGCTCTTCCCCCCTGCACATGTCCAACCAATCAGCTTTCCACTTCCACTCTTATCGGGAATACACAGCAAAGAGAATTGGTTGTCCCAATGAGTGGGAATGCTAATTTCCTTTGGGTTTTTTTTGTTAATCGGAAAAGCCATGAAGGCTTTCCTGTGTAGTTTTTGGCACCCCCTTCTGAATATGGCGGATTTATGAGGGATCCCATTTAGACAAATCTCTTTTTTTAATTTATTTATACCCTGCTCTTCAGCCACAAGGCTATCAGAGCGGCTTACAAATTGTTTTTAAGCAATAGCTATTTACACATCTATGCTGCATTAAGCAGTTTCCAATGCGTGTTAGCTAATTGCCCCCACAAGCTAGTACTCAATTTACCAACCTATGAAAGGATGGAAGGCTGAGTGAACCTTGGAGCCCGCTGGAATCGAACTTGCAACATGGTGACTTGCAGTATTCTCCTTGAATTCTATGTGGAGTATTTTCACCATATAGACAAGCCCCCTGCCAAATCAGGACTGTTGGAGGATATGGTCAGAACAGAGTGAACAGATATTACGAAAGAAGGCAGGCTCACTGTTTGTTAGCTATCCCACCTTCAATTCACCCTGTTTCCTGGAATGGATTGGAGAGCGTACCAACCATTCCACAGAACCTTACTTTGCTCCTCTGCAATGCCAGGTCAGTTAAGAATAAAACTCATATTATTTACGATCTTCTCCTAGATGAGGATGCCGACCTGGCGTGCTTCACAGAAACCTGGCTGGGAGAGGATAGTGCTGTCACGTGGACGCAGGCCCTCCCAGCCGGGTATTCTGTCAGTGAGCAGGTGAGGGGAAGTGGGGGGGGGGGCGGAGTGGCTCTGGTTTATAAGAACAATCTGACCTTGACCAAGATACCTGTCTGAAACACAGTCCACTTTGAGTGTATGTACCTTAGCCTGAGGACCAGAGATAGTTTGGGGATTCTGCTAGTATACCAACCACCCTGTTGTCTAGCAGACTCCCTAACTGAGCTGACACAGCTGGTCTCAGAGTTGCTGTTGGAGTTGCCCAGACTTCAACATTCCACTCGAGACCAGCTTGACAAATCTGACTGGTGCAGCTCAGGAGTTCATGGAAACCATGACAAACATGGGCCTATCCCAATTGGTCATTGGGCCCACACATTGTGCGGGAAATACTCTCGATGTGGTCTTTAGTATGGAACAGGAATATCCGTGGGTGACGGTTATTAAAACCACCGCATTGTCATGGACGGATCATTTCCTGGTCAAGACTGAACTAAGAGTCTCTTCCTGCCCCACTGGGGGTGCTGGACCCATTAGAATGGTCCACCCCTGAAGGCTAATGGAACTAATAGGATGGCAGAAAGCCTTGGAGGGTTTGATGGTTGGTAACACCGGTGACCCTGTCGAAGCTTTGGTTAATACTTGGAACACTGATCTTACCAAGGCTATCGACACGATCACTCCCAAGCATCCTTTCCAACCCGCATCTAACCGTAAGCCATGGTATACTTCAGAGCTTAGGAAAATGAAGTGGGTTGGACAATGACTAGAGCGCAACTGGTGGAAAACTCGACTTGTATCTGACAGGACTCAACATAGGAACTTTCTTCGGTCCTATCGAGAGGCAATATGTGCAGCACAGAGATCCTTCTCCTCTGCACGTATTGCATCTGCAGAGTCCCGTCCAGCAGAGCTGTTTAGGGGGTAAGAGAGATGACTTGGGTTATACCTGTGCAGAACCCATTGCTTAACCCAACAACGGCCTGCTGTGATGCATTTAACAACTACTTTGCAGATAAAATCTCTCGGATAAGAGCCGACTTAGATGCCAGTATTTTGACAGAAACAATTGACGAGGCGTCCAGCAACTCCGTTGATGTAAGTTTACTGGATCAATTTCAATCCGTGAGTACCAAGGATGTGGACAAGCTATTTGGTAGAGTGAGGAAGATGGCCTGCCCTCTTGATCCTTGCCCTTCATGGCTGGCCATCCAGGGGGGGGGTGCCTTGATGGTGTTCCTTAAGGACATCATCAATTCATCCCTCAGGGCAGTTGATTTTCAACTCCAATGAAACTGGATTAAACTGATTATCTAGACCCATTTCAAACTGGCTTCAGGACAGGATTTGAAGTTGAGACTGCCATGGTTGCCTTGACCAATGATCTGCGTCTAAGCATCGACAGGGGTAATATGTCCCTGTTGGTGCTTCTGGACCTCTCAGCGGCTTTTGATATGATAGATCATGGCATTCTCCTGGATCGCTTGAGTGGGTTAGGAATCGGAGGCACTGCACTCCAGTGGTTCCAGTCCTTCCTCTCAGGCAGGTCCCAGAGGGTGCGGCTCGGGGACAGCTGCTCCAGCAGAAAGGAGCTTACTTGTGGTGTTCCGCAGGGCGCCATCCTGTCCCCGATGCTGTTTAACATCTATATGAAGCCGCTGGGTAAGATTATTCAGTGTTATGGGGCTGGGTGTTATCAGTACGCTGATGACACCCAGATCTATTTCTCCTTGTCCCGATCATCGGCCTCGAATTCCAATGGCATCTCTCCTTTTAATGTCTGTCTTAAAGCAGTAATGGGCTGGATGAGGAAAAACAGATTGAGATTAAATCCAGACAAAACGGAGGTGCTCATGGTAGCGGCCCCGAAACCAGGAGTTGGCTGCAACCTCCAGCCCTGAATGGGGTCACAATCTCCATTAAGGACTGTGTTCACTGTCTGGGGGTGCTCCTTGATTCATCACTTCAGATGACGAGTCAAGTGAATGCGACGGTCAGGAGGGCTTGGTATCAGCTTCAGCTGATGCGCCAGATGCGCCCTTTCGTGGAAGTAAGGGACCTTGAGACTGTGGTGCACGCACTAGTAACCTCTCGTCTAGATTTCTACAATGCGCTCTACATGGGGCTACCCTCGTGCTTGGTCCGGAAATTTCAGTTGGTACAAAATATGGCAGCCAGAGTGGTCTCGGGAACATCTCGGAGAGACCATATAACTCCAGTATTGAAACCTCTCCACTGGCTGCCTATCAGTTTCCAGGCCCAGTATAAGGTGTTAGTTATTACCTTTAAAGCCCTAAATGGCTTGGGTCCAACTTATCTCCAGAACCTCCTCCTCCCATACAATCCTCCCCGCGCACTCCAGTCCTCTGGGAGGAATTTGCTTCAGCCGCAAAAATCTAGGCTGTCTGCAACCTCCCAGAGGGCCTTTTCAGTAATCGCCCCGAAATTG
Source organism: Gambelia wislizenii (assembly GCA_030847615.1). NCBI lineage: Eukaryota > Metazoa > Chordata > Lepidosauria > Squamata > Crotaphytidae > Gambelia > Gambelia wislizenii. Next base: position 240,875,357 of record JAUMIR010000005.1, read on the forward strand.
TGGAATGGCCTGCCGAACGAGATCCGTCAGATGACGAGCCTGAGTACCTTTAAAAAAACATTAAAGATGGATCTCTTTCAGCAGGCCTTTTCCTGATTAGATTGCAGCCTCAGGAGCTGCGTCTCCTGGCTTTTAAAATCATGTATATATTTGTTTTTAATGTGCTTTTAGATAGATGGTTTTAATTTTATAGTGTTTAATGTCTTTTTATGGGGGAGGGTGGGGGTGGGTGATGTTTTTAGTCATTATTATAATGTTTTAATTGTTGGAAGCCGCCCCTATTGTTTTAGCAGAGGGGCGGGGTATAAATAAATTTTATTTATTTATTTATTTATTTATGCACTGGACAGCAGCAAGAAGCACTGGGGTGTGGTGGGGCAGTCAGAACAGAGACACCTCGACTATAGCCAGAGCTAGGAAAAGTTACTTTTGGATTAAAGCTCCCAGAATCCTTGATTAGCCATATTGGATGGCGGACTCTGGGAGTTTCAGTACCAAAAGGTAACTTTTCAAGGCTGTACCCGTGCCCCCACCACAACTAAGCCCTGGCCCTAGGTCTGTAGATTGAAATAAAAGCATACACTTTTCCTCATAGCACATCAGAAAGGGACTGACAGGACCAATAGAAGGGCAGGGTAGGAAGTTCAGTGGCTTCATCCTTACTGTACCACAGGCAGCATGAAGGATGCAAGGACCAAGTCACACAAAGATGTGCACTGGAACTGCAAGGCCCAGCTCATGCTAAGAGGGCTTCAGTATAGATGCCACACAACCACCATTTGACAATCACTCCCTGCCCTCCAAAAATCCTGCAGGATCTGAATACTGTTGCAGCTGGGGTGTGATAGTGGTGGTGGAAGAGAGAGTAGAGATATGAAAACTCCAATATGTTTGCAATAGTTTATAGTTTGGTGAACTTACTGTTAAGGACTACAGAATTGTTACCTGGCCTTACAACCCCCTCCCTCCAATAATTCATAATTTGGCAATATTAGACAGTTCACGGGGTCTCCAGTAGACCAGGCCAGCCATAAATAGGTTCAAATGAAGGTCACCCAAAGTCCTTAAAAGTTGTCTTGGAAATTCCCCAGCAAACATACTCAGGACATGATTAAGCGAAGCCCTCCTAAGACAGGGAGGGATGTGCTAATCTCTCCTGGATGCACCTGGCAGTGAGTGATACTCCAAAAACAAACAGTAACTGGAACACTTATTATCCCCACTCATCCCAGTAAATGTTTTTCCTTCATAGCTTTTATTATCCACAACACAGAGGAGACCATAAACCCATCAGCCTTAATGTTTCTACCATTAGTGGCAATCAACAAAGCTGGAGTTTCTTTGTCTGACTGTGGGAAACTCACCCAAGCATTGTTTTACACTCAAATACCCCTTATGGGTATGATATTGGATATAAATATTACCCTAAAATCATAGCCATGTGTGCACAGTTCCCCCCACACTGTTACTCTGCCGGTTTGCTGTGCCACCATGTGCACAGTCCTTCTCACACCATCACTCTGCCAGACTGCTGTCGCACCCTCAGATGGAAGTCTGAGTTTCTTTGTTGCCGAATCTCTGCTCTCCGGACAGGTAATTATAGCCCATCCCGTGAATCTATTCCTCTATACAAATACTTCCTCCTAATTCTTCGTTAGCCTTGTGTGATTGTTTATGAACATGACTGCGTGTGTGAATGTCTCTGTGATTATTTTCCAATAAAACCATTTTTATTTCATTTTGGCATGGTGTCTCCTAAGTGAGTACTGGTATACACTGGTTGAAAGGGCCCGTAAGCTACCTGGCCTCTTGTAGCCATACCTTTGAGCTAATTAAATTTCTCCAATGTAATATTGTAATTCAAAAGTCATGAGCAGGTCCCATGGACCCCATGCCATTCAAGTAACAGAATAGTTGATGCTAGGCAGAATTTGGAAAAAGTATGTTTATTCACTACAGCCCTTAGAATTCGCCAGGCAGCAAAGTTGTTGTCCAAGAAAACTAACTTTTCCAAGGTTTGTCCTGAGGTCCTTAGACAACATCTGAAGCTCCTCTTAAGCTATATAACTATTTTGCACCAGCATGACAGATATAAGTGGCAGTTTCTTACTATACTAACGATTAACCTTGAACAATTTAGACTATATTGAACTTGCTTGTCACTCATACATGTTTACCCACTGCTAAATTAACCACAGGAGTCTCTTCTCTTTACAATTTCAATAATACTCTGTAGAGAGATAATGGCTATAGGGAACAAACAAATGCACATCCCAGAGCTAGCAAGGAGGTTATTTTGGGACGCTGACATCAGTAGCCTTTGTTTACTATATGATTTTATTTTATTTTATTTTTTACAAATGTCTGAACTGTCTCTTTAAAAATTATCATGTTAAAAGTGTTATCTTAAGTAAGGTCATTAAATGTTCCTTAAGCATTATCAGATGATAATCTGATCCAAATGATTTTTTTAAATAATGAAAAAAGAAAAAAACCTACTGTATTCTGTTAACAAACTAAAAGACACAAGTTTATACAACAGTGGGGAAGATACTTCAGATTGGAAAGAGAGAGAGATCACAATCTGGAATGCTCCCCCAGTGTTGTTGTTTTTTAAAAATGGACAACTCCTTGCAAGTAGAAAACTAGCACAGCAGGGAGGCAGTTGTGCAAGAAGTTTAGGTCTGTCACTGGCACAGTTGCAGACATGGTTCTGTAACAGATGAGGGAGCTGAATATTTGCTCAGCTCCCTAACTTGTTACAGCACTGTCACTTCATTTGGATAAGTCCCCTCTGATAACTAAACAGATATCACAATGGGCTTACACAAATGAAGTGCTAGTGCTGCAAGTATTCAGCTCCCTCGACTGTTACAGGACCACTTTTGCAACTGTGCCAGAATTTCTTGCATGGCTGTCTCCCTGCTGTGCTAGTTTTCTACTTGCAGAGAGTTGTACATTTTTAAAACAACAACACAGCATTACAGATTGTGATCTCTCTGTTTCCATTCTGAAGAAATACTGTTTGTTGTATCATCCCCGTTGTTGTACAGACTTGTGTCTTTTAGTTTGTTTACAGAATAGTGTTTTTTTTTTTAAAAAAAAATCATTTGGATCAGAATATCATCTGATAATGATTAAGGAATATTTAATGACATTTGAAAGACCTTATCGCCCCATAAAAGCCTGAGTTTTAAGACCTTCAGGAAAGGGCTATTTCTTGGTCCCACCACCATCTCAGGCATGTTTGGTGAAGACACAGGAGAGTATGGAACTCCTTCCCATGGGACATTGTTTGGCCCCTCTCTGCTATTGTTCTACTAGTAGACAAAGACCTTTATATTTAAGCAGTTATTTGGCTCTTACCTTATGTGGCAGAGGGGTATTTAAATGTGGTATCCTGTGCTGTTATCTTTTTTATTATGTTTTAAATTGTTTTTCATTTTGTGCTGTTAATATGATTATTTATCCAGTAATTTTAAAAAAGCTTTTGTATAGTAAGATGTTAGCTGTAGCTTTGTTCAATTTTACCTGTAGTTTTTATGCTGCCTTGGGCGCTCTTCCAAGAAGGGAGGGATACGGAACAAATAAACAAATAGCATGTTTGGGCTGAAAGCAAAAAAAAAAAAAAAGAGTGTTGGGTTGGGGGCATTTGCAGTATTTTCTTCTGTAGTAGAAATAGGGCCAGCTCTGCCATTGGGCAGATGAAAGCATTCTACTCAGATAGCAGATCCTGAGAAGTGTCAGAAAGATGCTGAAGGAGAGACCTGTGTGAGGCTTAAATTCCCCCTATATTCTCTGAACTAGCCTGTTGCCTTTAGGAGTCATGGGACTTTATCAGACACTCCCTTTTAATTTTTTCCCCCGACATAAAAAAAAATATCAATTTTTATGCCAGCAAAAGAACACCCCTCACTGCACTTACCTTCTTTCCCGGCAAAGGCTTCCCCGGCAATGAAGGAGGAAATGAACGAAGCCCCATTCACGTCTTCCTTTGAAATCCCACAAGACTTCATTTCATGGAAAATGTAAAAATAAAACATAAAAAGTTACACCAAGCACTTAAACCCACTTTAAAAGTCCCAAGAACAAAACTTACCTGGATGTTGCAATTTCACCTGGAAGTGATCGTGCCGGGACGGCCATTCACACTGCATTCATATGAGTTAAATGGCCTGAGGTTTCACATGCCAGCAATGCTGGCACCAAAACAGGATGGCAGATCAATTTATAGCTCCAGCCCATCAATAAAAAGAAATGCCAGCTTAATGCCAGTGGAACGCAAAAAGATGATGTCATGTGATATTGGTGTCCTTTTGTGTTCCGCTGGCGTTCTGGCACCACACTACCCACGTCTGATATCTCCATGGAGGAGTCCCGTCTTTCGGTAGTGTTGCTATATGATTCAATTGCCTATCTAGTTTGGCTTCTGCAAATGGAATGGGAAAGAGCACCACCTTGTTCTTTGCCCGAGGCAACAGATTCTCCTGTAAAGCTTCCATTGAACTTTTCACCTGTCAGAGAATTGGAGAAGGGGGCAATTAAAGAACATTGCAGTGTCACGATGTTGTAAATTTGATACTGTCCTGCCTTACAAGGTTGTTACAAGGATTAGTTTATGTGAAATACCTGGAATCTTTATATAATATTTAATATTATTAGGGTTGGATATTTGCTACAAACAACAAATTCAATCCTACAATGCCATTTCCCCTGCTTTTATAACATGCAGAATGCCACGTCACAGCAGGCTGTGCGGTTTGGGGGTTTCAAACCCATACCAAACCCTAAGAAATTATACAATCCTGCAGGTCTCTATGGTTTTACATGTAGGGTTGTGAGTTCTACAGGATGAAAAGAAATGTTCGTTTTTCATCTCTTCCTTTTATTGAGTGTATTTTTTTAAAAAAAAAAGAAAATGGAAAAAAGAAAGAAAGAATTGCTTTCCCTATGTAGCCTAGCAACCTCCTTTATATTTTCTAAAAGAATGGAGCAAACAACCACTGACCCCAAAAGCATTTGCATGCATGGGGACTATTACATAAGTAAATTGTTGACATCAAGGTCTGGATCTGCTCTTACCTGAGCCTGCTCTACATGAGCAACAGGAGGAGGTGGCTGAGTTCTGTACTGATAAAGTGAACTGTACGCTCTCCCAGCCTTAGAGGATGACAATGGCAAACCCTCTCTGGAGAAATCTTGCCAAGAAAACTCTGTGATAGGGTCACCATAAGTCAGAAACAACTGTCAGACAGCCAACCACTACCACTGCCTGAGGAAGCGGATCATATTTATGATTGCCCCATATGTGGGTGGGTGTGTTTAAAAAAAAAAAAAAACTCTCCCGATAAGCAGAACTATCAGTGTAACACCAAACAGGATGAGTTCCAACCTTTCTTTCTGGTGTTTTTCTTAAAACAAAAACAAAAACAAAAACAAAAACCTTTACCATATATATAATTTTTAATAATTTTTAAAGGTTTTCCCCCAAGAGGCGCCCCACATTCCCAAGAAAAGAAGCCTCCCCAGAGCTGCCCTCAAACAAGCTCCCCCATGCCACTCAGGCAGGCAGAGGCCCCGTCAGGAGGTGTGCCCCCTCCCGCCCGGGCGCCTCACCTTGGCTCTTTGGAGGTGGCTCAGCCGCAGCTCGTGGACAAAAGGGTTGGGGGCAGTGGTGGTGGGGGCATCTCCCGCTCCTCCTCCTCCTCTTCCTTTGGGGGCCCCTGGCTCGAGCTGCCGCTGCCTGCCCCTCCATAGCCAGACCCCACTTCCAGACTGGCGACTTCTCCCCAAGGCCAAAGCCTGGGTGAGGAGACAGAGAGAGAGTGGGGAGGGGAAGGAGGGATGGCCGGGTGGGCAGCGAGAAGGCGGCTGGCTGGAGGTACGCTCCGGCATTGGACCCAGGTGGGAGGGAACCAGGATGCTGGAGGTAGGAGGAGGAGGAGGAGGAGGCAGGACCACGGCCAAGCTGAGGCAGGGGGATGGGCTTTGGGTTTGGAGGGAGCAGATGGAGTAGGAGGACTCATGCCTCCCCCACTGTGGCTGGGGCCCCCAACCAATGTGGATTTGGCAGAATGGTTAAATCGGCCCTAGAGAGGTGACATCATAGCCGTGTTTAGATATTTGAAGAGATGTTATACTGAGGATGTAGTGAGCTTGTTTTCTGTTGCTCCAGAGACTAGGGCATGGAACAATGGACTCAAACTACAGGAAAAGAGGATTCCATATTAGGAAGAAATTCTTGACAGTAAGAGCTGTTCAGAAGTGGAATGCACTGCCTTGGAGTGTGGTGGAGTCTCCTTCTTTGGAGGTTTTTAAACAGAGGCTGGATGGCTATCTGTCTGGAATGCTTTGATTGTGTCAAAGATTGGTCTCTTCCAACTCTATGATTCTATGCAGTCTTGGGGGTCTACGGCAACAAAAGATATTTAAAGGGGGTCCCTCGTAAAGAAAAGGTGAAGAGCCACTGGTATAGAGGAGTTTTTTTTTTAATTATTAACAAGGAACCAAAATAGAAGATCCAACATAGTATAGTGGTTTAAATGCTGGACTACAGCTCTGGAGACTAGGGTTTGAATCTCCGCTCGGCCATAGAAACCTACTGGGTGACCTTGGGCAAGTCACACTCTCTTAGACTCAGAGGAAGGCAAATGCAAAACTGCCTCTAAACAAATCTTGACAAGAAAACCCCATGATAGGTTTGCCTTAGGGTTGCCATGAGTCGGAAATTATTTGAAGGCACCCAACAACAACAACAAAAACATAGAGGTGCTTTTTTTCATACTTCTTTGTGGCCTTCTTGTGGATTTTTTGTTTGTTTTTCATTAAGATGTGTGGATCTTTACCTAGAAATAAGACAGTACTTCATCTTTTCCTGCTCATTGCCTAGACCAGGAAGAGGTCTGCAAGAATTGTACTCTTCTCAAAGTTTTCCTTCTGCAGAAGCTATATTTTTTTATATGCTTGAATTTTCAAATTAGTTGTAAGCATTCTTTTGGAGCCCCACAGAATTTTCCACGTTCTACAACATTTGGGCTAATAGGGACATAAGAAGAACCATGCTGGATTAGACTGAAAAAAAAATATCTAGTCCAACATTCTGTTTACACTGTGGATAGCTAGTTGTGTATGAGAATGGGTCTAGGATGCTTCAGTGTGGCCAGTTCAGCATGGCCAGGTCAGTATAGCATGGTTCTGCTTGCATATCAATTGATAATTGATAATTTTGTCAAAAGAATGCAATCAAAACCATTTCTGTTTGGTTGGGATTGTCTTGCAAAAAATGTTTGAGTAAGAGTTAGGGTTAAGGTAAGGGTTAGGGTTAGGTTTATTACCTATCAATTTATAGACAGACCAATGGAGGCCTTTTAACAGCCTTCCAAGTGTCACAGGGCAGTTCCTGACTGGAGAAGCTGCAAAACATCCAAGAATAAATTTCCTCATTTTTCACAGATTCCCCTCCAAATTCCATCACCTTCTTAAAAGTAGGGACTAGCTTAGAAACTCTGTTCCTGAGACTCAGGATGAAATAGAATAGAAAAAGGTTGTTGTTTGCTCATTGTCGTTCTTGTTGGATTAAGTTTGTTTGTTTTAGCATCTCTAATGCCCATAAGGCAATGTTCTTACCTGCAGCCATAGTTGGCAGGGCATTGTGAATAATTTTCTCTGAATTCCTCCCCTATACAGGCATCCCTTAATTGACCAGATGCTTCCTAGTTTCCCAGATGATAAAAGTTTCCAGGTGTGGTTTTCCAAAGCAGCCATTTTGGGCCCCATGCTACAACAAGCTCAGCTTTCCTCTGCCATTTCCAGAGGTTCCATAGGTATCTGGCGGGGGTGACACCACCCATCACTGGTTTGAGGTGATGGTGCCTATTGCAGGGATGCCCAGCTACCACTGCTCCAACTTGAATTTGTTTTTTGGCAGCCTTTCTTAATGTGTCCAGGAAAGCAGCCAGCAAAAGTATCAACAAACAGCTTAGAAGTTGATAAAACAATGTCTGGGCAAGCACCCAACTCTTAATAATAGCAAAGTAATTGAAATAAAGTCCTGATAAGAGTTGGCAGAAGCAAACAGGGAGACACAAAGAATAGTCCAGTAAACAGTCCAAAAAATCAGAGGCTTACAGAAGTCAACGCAGGTCTAGAAGCAAGTCTGTATGTCAACAGGATCAGGCAACAGAGTAGTCAAAATCAGTCCAAGGTCTAAACAGGAATCAAGGCAGCAGGAACATAGAATCATAGAGTTAGAAGAGACCTCAAGGGCCATCAAGTCCAACCCCCTGTCATGCAGGAATACACACTCAAAGCATTCTTGACAGATGACCATCCAGCCTGTTTAAAAACCTCCAAAAAAGGAGACTCCACCACACTCTGAGGCAGTGCATTCCACTTCCAAACAGCTCTTACTGTCAGGAAGTTCACCCTAATATTTAGGTGGAATCTCTTTTCCTGTAGTTTGAACCCATTGCTCTGTGTCCTAGTCTCTGGAGCAGATCTCTGGAGTCAAAGATAACCAACACAAAGCTTTCACCAGGATGATCAGTTGATCTCTGACAAAAGCTCCATAGCCGTCCAAGGTGTATATATAGCATTCAGGACTATCCCAGGTGCTCTTTAATGAGACAGTGTTTCAGATAAAGTCTCATCGATCTCCCTTGGGCTTCCTTTTGGGATTTCTGTTGGCTGAAAGACAGTATGGGTAAGTCCGTTTCCTCTTCCTCCTCCTTATCTGAGTTAACAGGGCTCGTTGCTGGGACTGGTACCAACCCACTAGGACCAGGCTCTTCCTCTGCTTGGGACTCTCTGTTGTCAGAGTTCCCTGTTGGCACAGGTGTAGATAAACCTGTGCCAGGGTCCATAGAGCCACCCTCTGCCATGTCCTAGTCCTCAGACTCCATACTCTCATTAGGTTCCCGGGGCATGACATAATGCCAGATCTAGCCACCTCCAAATTTCCAAACCTCTTCTGTTGCTGTTTTGCAAGAAAGCAGAAGGACTTTTTCCATTGTGCCTTCCTTGGTATGGGGAGTCCTGTTGAGTGTTCCATCACTGTCTAGGGCCGTAGACTGCTTGAGACCCTTCCTGCTTGCCAATTGCACCTCGATTTTTTCTGATATTGCCATTTGACTTTTGCTGCCTTAAAAATCTTGAAATGTTTTCTGGACTTTACCGCTTGCATTGAAACACTTCATTGAGACTTTGTTCTCTGCTGCAAAACTTTAATGCCCGCTGTAAAGCACCGCAATTACTTCCAAGCTCTAATGATTACACACTTTGCTGTTGAATTCTTTTGGACTTTAAAATCTTGAAATTACTCCAGTTTTGGGGATGTGAGTGAAATAATCCCTCTACTCTTTTTCAGTGTCTTGGGTGTGTGTGTGTGTATGTGACTTCACTGACTTCATTTCAGTGGCTGGGTGTGTGTGAAAAGCTTTCTCTTCTCCTAATGTATCATTGCCTTACAAACTGCCATTCCAAATTGCTATTGATTGCATACGTTGCATTGCATATGCCTTGTTTAAAACCCAGATGAAATTTACTCATGAGGAGTTCGTTCCTATGTGCGTGCTTGTGTTGGGGGTGAAAAAGTTTCATACATCCATGCATAGCAAACTAGTCCACTAACACTTTTTCCTTTATAGGTAAGCCTGCATTTCTGTAGCTATCTTCTTTTGTCAGGATTCTGTTGTCATTCTCTAAGTTTCATCATTCTTATTGTTGCTTTGTTATTTTTTTTTTTTGTGCTAAGGCTAAGATTCCCAGCAAAAGGAGTCTCTCACATAGGACTGAGTTAAGCTAGAAGTTCCCCAGTGAGAAAGTTCAGCCTCCACACCTATTGAATTAAACACTGATGGAGCCCTGCTTGTGATGCTAGACCTCACAACCAGATGAGTGCCAGATATTCTTCTGTATGAAAATGAGCCAAAGTGGAACTATGTCTCATTTTTGGGTGGGGATTGTAACCAGAGTGATAACTCCATTCATTTTTGATACATGTTTGATGTCAATATTAATCATGCCCTTTACGAAGCTGATGGAAAAAATGCTAGGGCTAGAGTAATGTGGAGGCAGGACTGGGGCATGCTAGCAACACATACACAAGTCAAAGGACAGGCATCTCTAGTTCCACAGAGCATTTCACACCTTGGGCAAAGGTGAAGTGGAATCTCTTCAAAGTTTGCCAAAATAATGCCATATTTTCCTGAGAAGAAGGCAGGAAGACGCATCCTTCTGACCAGTTCAAAAGTTAGCTGGAAATCTCATCATCCCGTGAGGTATAGTTTCCTGATTGCTCCATCTGCATCCCAAAGAGGGAACTGTCTGTCATCCATCAGTCAATAACTGCCCCTTTCCTATAATGCTGGCTCATCCAGAACACCTTTGTTTTAATGTTGGGAATCTTCTGAAAAAACAACTTATGTCTTTGTTAGATTGCATATTCCAAGGAGATTTTGCATATAAATATTCCCCAAAATGCCAGCTCAGTGCACTTGGATCTCCATTCCTCTCATTTCCACACCACCCTGTCTTTCTGTCTCCCACCCCCTTTCCTTTCCTTTCCCTTCCAAATCTCTCTCTCTTTCCCCGCTTTTCTTCCTCCGCTTCTAACTTCCCCTTTCCCCTTCTCATCAACCATCCACCAACTGTCTTCGCTACTCGTACTTGCAAGTTACTTCCCATTGCAACACTTGCTTGCAAGGAGCTCCCCTCTTCAGGTTTGGTACAGTATTGCCTCAACAGCCTCAATGCAATCCACCTTATAGATTCCTCCTGCTTTTGTTCGATAGTTCTTGCCAGTGTGCTGGATGAATGTATGTGGTGTGAATGCAGTTTCAACTCATTTCTAATAAAGTTTTCAAAGGTGATGTGATATAGCCTCTTGCCTCTGTGTGTGCGCACATGCATGCACATGCCTAGGAGGCAAGGCTACCTTTGTAATACAGTTCAAAAGTTCTCCTAACCTGAGAACTCCCTTTGAGACACACTCTCAGGATTCCTCTCCTGGGAGTTCCAAGAACTATGTCTGTCTTCAGTATGCCGCCGCCACCTCTTGAATTGCATACCCCGTGTACATGTGGTCCAAGAGGAGACCGTGGGGAGCTTGGGAACCCTCTATCACTTCAGAGTTATTACCACCCTCCCATTTCTACCCCAAAGAGAAGAGAAGCCAAGCGAAATAGGCATGTGTAGGCATCAGTTAACGAGAAATTAGAAAAGCTTATTTTATTCAAGCAAGACTCACGAAGAAGCCCTTCTTCAGGTACAGTCTTAAAGTTACAAAGACACCAAAGCATTCATTCAGCCAAAGTAAGGAAAAATAAACATAATGTCCTCTAACACATTTTTCCTAGAGTTCCTAGAGTTGCTCACACCAGATGAAGTCTTCTGTTGGATTCAGAGGGAAAGCTGGAGGAAGTCTATGTGTTCCAGACTGGCTCAACAGCATCCTCCATTTTATGTTTTCTGTCTTTTCATCTCCCTTTGGGATGCAATGGGCTTATCCCAAGGCATTCCTTTATCTGACCTGGTTTTGGGGTCTCAGAGACATGATGCCTCCATTTCAAAGTCACATTAATCTTCTTTTTTGTTCAGCTTTCTCATTGGGACACAATGTCCTTATCCCAAGGCATTCCTTTGTGTAACTCTCTTACCTCATGTTGCCCATAGCATTTATACCTTTTTCAAATTATTCCTCTGACAGTTTTTGATTTGCCATCCTATCTGTGGTGATCTTACGTCACTCTGACGCTGACTCAGGAGGTATCCCTTTACCCCCACCACCTCTAGTTAACCCTTTCCTTACCTGATAGCTGATCGCTGAACCTGCAGGATGATGGGAACTGAAGTACCCTCATCATCACAGGTTATTTTGGCTTGTCTGGCTTTTTTAATCCCAGTGAGTACTGGTATGCATAGGGCTAAAGATCCTACCCAGTTATGTGACCTCTCACTGCCATTTGAGCTACTTTAATACTCCCCACAGTAAGGTCACTGGCTCACATAGATTTTCATGAATGATAACAATTTGTGTAACATTGTGCACATTTTCCATCTCTACAACATCCTTGTTTTAAGTACAGTGACCAGAACTATACACAGTATCCCAGTTATGGTAGCATCATGGATTTGCATAAGCGGATTTGATAATGGCAGTGTTGTTTCTGATCCTTTTCTAATTACACCCATCTTGGAATTTGCCTTTTGTTTTCTTTCAAAGCAGCCGCATGCTGGGTGACATTTTCTAAAATAATTAATCTTTATTGAATAACAATCTTAAAACAAGTAGAACAAACAAACAAAAGAACAGAGTATACCGTACAAAATATAAAAAGGGGAGAAAAAAACACAATACAAGACAAGTGACTCCAACAACATACCCCAATCATCCCAGCCTTCCCCCCAGCCCCATTTAAAATTGACCTCCTGCTTCTCTCTAATTGTTTGTTTATAATTAACTTAATATCACCTCTTCTTTCTACACATCTTATTAGTTCTCTGATGATGCCAGCCACAGATGCAGGTGAAACATCAGAAATAAACTCTTCCAGAACACAGCCTCACAGCCTAGAAAAAAACCAAGGAAAATCTATGGATGGCGGCCATGAAAGCCTTCGACGTCACAGTTCATTCACTCTTCATATATTATCAAGAAACAGAGACATTTCTCTCAAATCCCGTTATACTATGTAATTCCAATAATTAAATATCAAATCCCACAATATTAATCTCTCCACTTTCTTGTCTAATATGTTGTGTAAATGGTTCCCATGTATTTTTATAAATCTCCTTTGTGACATTTTCAAAGAGGCATCAACAATGATCTCTAGATCCCTTGGTCAGTTGCTGCCAGCTCAGATCCCATCAGTGTATACATGCACCTGGTATTTTTCACCCAATATGCATCACTCTGCACTTTTTAATTAATTTTCATTTTCCATTTTAAAGACCATGCTATCATTTTAGAGAGATGTTTTTGGAGCTCTTTAAAATCTCTTTTTGTTCCCACTGCCCTAAATAATGTATTGTCATCAGCATATGTAGACACCTCATTATACAGCCCTAACTACAGGTTTTACATCAGCAGAGTTGGTACACCTCAGTCTTGGTAGGTATACATTTTGCATTTTGACAATATTATGTGTGTGGTCCTATATCATAGCTTTTGCTTTTAAAGTAAGATAGTAGAGGAGCAGATATGTTCAAAGATGTTATAGACGTATTTCCATTCACTTAATAACGTCCTACATCTTGCTGGACATGTTGTTTTAGTCCTTTTTAAAAGTTTAGTCAGATTGTTACCTGCTTCAGCTGGTGGTTATTTTAATCCAGTGCATTCTGTTCTTATTGTCTTGTTAAAATGTACCAGCAAATAAAATTAATAATGACTTGCCAGCCAGTGTTGAACCCCACCCCCGCCACTTAAAAATAGTTCTGGAGTCTTGTTCTAGATCCAAACAGTAGCAGCCCTGAAATAGTCCTTCCTGGAATCTGCACCCTTGACTATATCCATGACTCCTGTCATGCCAGCAACCTACATGTCAATATTGATTTGCCAGAGCAGACAACAGTCATTGTGGATTAATGCACATTGCTGCTTCTTCAGGCTTATCTGCATGGGTAATATATCCCATCTTGCTCCTACCATATAGCCCTGCAGTCCTGACAACACAGGGCTTTTGCCCCATTCTGCCTCCAGACAGTCCTCACAAGACAGTGTATGGCCTGTTAGACAGTGTTTTAATCTGTTCTCACTGGCAAAATATGGATCGGGCCCTGCATGAGTGCAGGAGCCCACTCTAGCACACTGGCCCATCACTGCAGCTGCCAGTCTGCCAGTCTGCCATCGCTTTTCCACAGCAGGAAGCAGGCCCTCAGAATGTGACCAAGGCTAGTCACGTGGAGAGAGCCTTGGTCACATGTTACGGGATGGCTTCCTAGCTTCCGGGAGAGTGAGGGAGACTATGGTGGCAGTGGCTGCAGTGATGGGCCAGTGTGCCTGTCTTGATTTCCTCTCATTTTGTGGAGGGCACGGGGGAGGAATGGGCCTGATCCATGGGCGAGATATGCCGACAGGGATCCAGGGTATCCTGGCCCATGGAGATAAGCCCTTCATTTAAAATCATTTATACAACTCATCCTCTGTGATCCCACTTTAAAATATTGCTTGAATAGCAGGGATAAATTAATTATATATGATTCCCCTTTGCAGAGCAGACTAATTTACCAAGTGTGAGCCGTTCTTATTTTCCACTGCTAGCAACAAATGACTTGCTATTTAGTACAAAGGCTACCAGGCTAATCCTTGTTCTCCACTTCAGAAACTAATCAGCTCATTTCACAGTCTGCTGGGCTATTTCTCCTTGATCCCCCTTTAGCTTGCTGCTGAATGGGATGGAATACTATTCTGAGTTTTCTTTGCCATTTAAACATGCAGATTTACTATAATGCAGGATGCATAAAATATTTACTTTTTTAAAAAGAGCAAAGTTATTGTGGATCCAGTCAGAAACATGTTGCAGTACCTAAAGGCACAAATACGTGATTTGTGCCTTCCAAAAGAAAAATCCAGACCTATCTCCCTTCCTTTTATTCATATATGCAAAAACCATATTGAAAGAAGATAAGAAAGGGGTGGGTTGAGGGAATAAAAAGAAGTGAAAAGAGTATGTTTTTTTAAAAAAAAAGCCATCAGATAAATATAGTGAAAATACAGCAACTAAGAAATCACTCATGCATAATTTTTTTTATATAAAAGATGACCAAATATCCAAATAGATGCCCCTGTGAAATTGATATGCCCCATAGGCCATATATTCAAATGCTGAAAGGGTTATGAAGTCTTCTGTCCATAGGAGGAGGAGGGTGGTAGAAGGTGGGCATTTGTCTTTCTCACATTGCAGTGTGAGTCTTTTGGCCACTATAAGTGCAATGATAATCCATTGCCACTGACCAATTGTTAATTCCCAAGAACTGGGTAAATAGTTCAGGAGCACATGTAAGTCCATAAAATTCAAAACAAAATTAATTTGACTAATGACATCCTCTCCCCTCCCCCCCCACAAAAGGAATTTAGAAATGAACACTAGCCACAATGAGATAATATGTTTTACAAGATAATATGTTTAACAAGAAATGTGTCTAGATATTGCATTATTATCAATTTATGATAAGGTTAATTATACCCTAGTTATGAAGAATCTGATTACTTATTTATTAACAGCAGCAAGATTAATGATACCCAGAAAATGGAAGATACAAGGAGATTATCAGATAGAGGAATGATATAGAGAAGTATGGGACATTGCTATTAATGGTAAATTAACGTGCAGGTTGAAAGTTAAAAAAGGATTATGGAAAATTGTAATTTTAATGAAATATGGAAGCCATTTTTAGAATATGTTTTTTAAGAAAAAGGGAGTAAACACCTCCAAGAGAATTATTACAATTTTGGAAAATGGAATAAATAATTGGTATAGAAGGTCCTGAGGATGGGGAGCACTTGTAGGGGGGTACAGAACAATCAAATTAATGTCAATAATTAAGACAAAAATTATGTATCATTTAATATAAAAGAAAGAATGCAATATGTTTGATGTATGTTTTAAAGTATATATATATATATGTATAGATATAGATATAGATATAGATATATATGTATATATCATGCCGAACAAGTCTTGAAGAGAAACGACAACGCAGAAAGAATCACAACCCAAAAAACATCACCCAAGGAGACCTTCTGCTGTGCTTTCTGCAACTGGACTTGTTTATCTCGGATTGGCCTTTTTAGTCATCAGCGCGCTTGCAGAAAGCATGGGATGAGTCCTTCCTGAATCTTCATTTGCGAAGAAAAGCCAGAGATGTTTTTAAGTTTATAATATGAAATTAAACTTAAAAAGAGATCATATGTTTTAAGAGATGCATGAGGAGAATACAGCACAGCAGATAGCCAACATACTTAAACTTTTGCTAAATAAATATGATAGAGACCAGTAAACTCAAACCAAGAACGGTCACTGTGTTAATTGGAATTTATGATTCACTCAAAAAGGAAATCCATTCGGTCGAGGGGTTTCCCAGTATTCACATTTGTAATTACATGCTTGATCTGCCCCATACATAAAGGTGCAGCCCAAACTTGCTGCTCTGAAATATCTAAACATGAAAGATGAAGGTGAAAAAAAATCTTCAGGAATTGTTTTGCCTTTACTATATAAATCAAACTAGAAATTGTTAAATGGTGAGATACCATCAACAAGGACAGTGTAAGTATTGTCTTTGATTGTAGAAATACAATTTTTATTTTTATGTTGTTTAAGGTAATGTGCTGAGGGCTTGTCTATACTGGGGGTAAAAATTTGGATCGAATTCAGACTACTCTGGCCTGGATTTAAGCACCACGCCTTACCTGGCAAAAGCCCGAAAGTGCATCACTCATCAGGGGGCTTGTTTATACAAGAATTCAGATTTTTACCCCAAGTGAAGTTCCAGGTCTGCTGCCACTGCTAGCCAGGCACCTCTGTGGTGCTGCTGCTGCTGGCATGGACCAGAGGAGCGACAGGAATATGCCTTTCTGGCACACAATTGCTCTCTCTAAGGTCAGAAGGAGCAGCCAGCCCTGTCATTGCAAGGGTGGCCACTCCTTCTGACTTTAGAGATAGTGATTAGTACCTGAGCTCTGCTTTTCTGATGCATAATCTCCTGCTCTGAAGTCAGAAGGAGTGAAGACCCCGCCATTGTGAGGCTGGCCGCTTGTTCTGACCTCATAGAGAGTGATTGTGCTCTGCTAAAATCAGAGACCTGGAACTAGTTGTTTTCTATGAAGTCAGAATGACTGACCAGCTTTGCAATGATGGGGCTGGCTGCTCATTCTCACCTCAGAACAGACAATTATGTGCAGAAAAGCAGAGCCCCAGTGCTAGTCACCCTCCCTGAAATCAGAAGGAGCGACCAACCTCATGATGGTAGGGCTGGCCAGTCCTTCTGACCTCAGAGAGAATGACTAGCGCCAGAGGTCTGCCTTCAGAATGAGGACGTGGCACCAAGGAGGGGGGAAATGGTGGTGCTTCAGGCAGTACTTGTCCCCCCGCCATGCCGAATCCAGGGCAGATGCATTGTTCACACTACAGTTTGCTCCAGAATTTCAAACAAGGTCCAGTGAAAATTTTTCTAAAACCCTAATTAAGGGGGTATTGCCTGAGTCTGGTGCAAATCAGGTCATACAGCATGTAGACTATCACACCATATTTGGAAAAAGGATCCCATGCAGTGTGGCCTTATTGGTCTGGATTCGGGGGGGGGGTGAGTTCGAGTTTTTTAAATAGTGTAGGCAAGGCTATGAACTGGTCTGGTCTTTTAACACTACCCGTATATTTCTGATGCAAGCAAATTAAAGCTAATTCTGCCTTCAAAGAAAAAAATATTATTCAATTTTTATTTCATTTTATTTTATTTGTAGATCTTAGTATAATTAGTATACCCGAGTCTTATGATCTTTGAGGGAGGGATTTCTTTCAGTCCCACCACCCTCACAGACATGTCTGATGAAGAAACAGAAAACAGCCTTCTTGGTTGCTGCGCCTATGCTTTCAGTCTCCCTCCTGTGGTAGATTTAGTTGCTCCCCTAGCTTGTAAAAATCTTTTTATTTATACAGGCCTTTGGCTTTTAACTGCTTGTGACAGAAGGGTGCTTTAATGGGATGCGCTGAGATTTCATATTTTTCTATGTTTTGAATGTATTTTTAACTGTTTTAAATTAACATTTTAATTGGATTTACAGTCATCCCTTCACATTCACGGGGGTTAGGTTCCCCAGACCCCCGCGAATGGGAAAAATCCGCAAATATCAACTGCCCTCCCCTCCCCTGCCCAAGTGACCATGGGGCCTCCGGAGGCCCCGTGTTGCTGCTTTTGGGAGGGCGGGGGTCCTCCCAAAATCTGCGAATATTCAAAACCGCGAATGCTAAGTTTGCGAATGTGGAGGGGCAACTGTAATTCTTTTTAACTGTTGTATTATATTTCGTTTAGGTAGATTTTGCTTTAATTTATACTGTAAGATGCTTTAGGTCCCATACTAGGAGAAAGGCAGAATAATAAATAAATAAATAAATAAATAAATAAATAAATACCAGGGAATGAACTCAAGGTAGTGTGCATGGCTCTCCTCCAACCCTTATAATTTTTGTCTGCATAGATATATGCTTTTATGTGCAGAAAACTGTTTGCTGTGCAGAAAATACTATTTTCTATGCAAATTGACCATGTGTGAATTTCATGCAGAATAAGGTTCCCATTATAGCATTTTGTATAAAGAAAACAGGTTTTTCTACATAGAGAACTGGAAAAATGCATTTTTTTGTGCGCAAAACAACCACGTGTGAATATTGCATAGAAAAAGTCCCAAACTGCAAAGATTATCAGGATTCTTCTTGAGAATCCTCAAGAAGAATCCTTGAGAATCATTCCAGGATTCTTCTTATCAAGGCTTCTTGACACTTGAAAAACACATTTTTCTACTTAAAAAAAATTATTTCAAATATTCCAGCCCCATTGTCAACTTTTCCTTTGCACTCAGAGGTTTTACACTCGCCTCTACGTTTCTCTTTTTAAGCTCTTCATTGTGGTAAGCCAGAGCTCTTCAGTGAACATATTTGTTCACTAGCCTGAAAAGAGACTAATTTCACAGCAAACACCTATGGTACTCTTCAGGACCTTTATTCACCCATTCACCTCTGATCAACACCATTAAGTTCTAATTTACCACACATATTCTTGGATAATTTAGGGACAACACTAAACAAAGTACCGAGGGAGAAAGAATTCCATTAGCAAAGAGCTTTACAAAGTGCATGCTGGAACTCATTTTAAAATGATGTTGTGGTGTTTGATCAAAGTCTCTGTATGATTAAAAAAACAAAGGAGGAAACTACTTTCAGCTCATGAAGGAGAGGTAAAATTCTTCATGAGATGATTCACAGATAATACATGTTTTGCAGGCTTTATTTGGTTGTCTGAAAGCTTTGGACCTATTTATAGGGGAGGATAGTTGTTTGAGACAGCTGGTATGCACAGGGTTGGGCCAATGACTACAGAAAAAACAAGGAAGCATGCTCTATTTCAGAGTTTGGAAACATTTCCCTTTTGGACAACTCCCAGAATCTCCTATCCATCATGGGCCATGGTCATGTCAACTAAGGGATCATCTACATGAGCCAAGATATGCTGGCTCTCCGCCGGCATATCCTGGTCATGGATCAGACCCGTTGATCTCCTGTTACTGCCTCCAAAAGGTCTGGACACCAGACAGGTGCACCCACCCACTGCTGCTTCAGCTGTCGTCACTGCCACCACCATCTCCCTCACTGTCTTGGGAGGCAAGAAACAGGCCCACACCATGTGACCATGGCCCCCTGCATGTGACCACTCTTGGTCACATGATGCAAAACTCCTTCCTGCCTTCCGGGAGAGCTAGGGAGACCAGCAGCTGCAGTGAGGGCCAGCCTGCCAGGACAAGCTCCTGTAGACACATGGGCCCTGATCCATTTCCTCCCAGTGGAAATGGAGGAAAACAAGTTTTTTTAAAAATGTGGCAAAGGCCCCTACCCTGTCTTCATCCATCTGAGTCCCATGTCTGCCCCAGGCATTGTGAGGACTGCCCGGGAGCAGAATGGGGCAAAAGCCCTGAGTTGTCAGGACTGCAGGGCTCTTCAGACAGGGGCAATATGGGGTATGTTGCCTGTGTAGATAAGCCCAAGGACATTTTGGGAGGTGTAGTTAAAAATGTAACTTTTCTAAGTTCCAGTTGCAGAATTACCTTTCCTTTGAGGCCTGATTGGTACCAAAATTCATTTCATTTTTGTACCAGCTTATAACCTTTGTTTTCAGAGCCTAGTAACAATGGCTTGGTTCTAACAAGTTGGGTTGTGGGTTTTATTCTATCTTGAATTATGTTGAATTGTTTTACATTGTTTTACAACTGATTTTAATGTGGCTTTTCTCAGTTGTGCATCACCCTGAGATCTCTGGATGTTGAGCAGAACTGTTGTTAAGTGCCATCAGGTCAGCTTCAAGTCAGTGACCTTTATGAATGAGAGACCTCCAAGAGACTGATATAAAAAAAGAGCAGCTCTGGTATTGAAAACACAGGGCCATGGCTTCCTTGATTACCGTTAAGTCAATCCACCTGTAATGTTGTCTTCTTTTTTCTGACTGTTGTAACTAGAGTGACAACTTTATCCATATTTTATACATGTTTAATACCAATATATGCCCTCCACAAGGGTGATGGAAGAGTATGCTAGGACTGAGGTTATTGCAGAGGCAGGACTGGAGCATGCTAGTAGCACACATATAAGCCAAATGGACAGGCTATTTCTAAAGTCCCACAGAGTGTTTCACACACCTTGGCAAAATCTCTTTGAAGTTTGCCAAAATAATGCCATGTTTTCCTGGTAAGGTGCCAGGAGGACACATCCTCCTTACCAGTTCAAATGTAGGCTTGAAATATCATTGTTTAGTGAAGTCCAGTTTCTTGATTGCTCTATCTGTATTTCAAAGAGAGAGTTATCTGTCATTTGTCAGTCAAACCTGCAGTTTTCCTGAAGTGCTGGCTCATCCAGAACTCCTTTGTTTTCATGTTGGGAATCTTCTGAAAAACAAATTAATTCCATTTTTCAATTGCACATTCAAAGGAGATTTTGCATATAAATATGCCCCCAAATCTCAACTCAGTGTGTCTGGACCTCACTTTCCTCCTGTCTCTACACCATTTCCCTCCCCCTTTCCCTCTCCTTTTGAATCTCTCTCTTTCACTGCTCCTTCCTCTGCTTCTAAACTTTCCCTTTTTCTGTCGCTTCAACCAGCTGCCACTTGTCTACTCATGCGTAATCTCCCCTGGGCAATGCTTGTTCGCGAGGAGTTCCTCTCTTCAGGATTGGTAGAGTATTGTCTCAAACAGGGTCAATCTAACCAACCACTTAGATTCTTCCTGCATTTCCACAATAGTTCTTGTGAGTGTGCTGAATGCATGCATTTTGTGTGAATGCAGTTTTAATTCATTTTTAATAAAGTTTTCAAAGGTTATCTTTGGTTTTTCTGGCTCTTTTCTCAGTTAGTACTGGTATACACAGGGTTATTAGATCCTGCCCAGTTACTTGACCTCTTGCTGCCAATTTGACCTACTTTAAAACTCCCCACAGTAAGATCAAAGTGCCAGAAGCTTGGCATGGGTATTGTATAGCCAGTTAGCTTGAGTGTGCATCGTCTGTTAGGCCTAGGCAGCATGCCAGGGCCTGACATGAGCTGAAGGCATGCTGGGATTAGATGTAGCTATCTGGGAGTTAGCTCAGGCTGTAGAAGCTGCTATCTACAGCTAAGCGTTCAAGGTCATGTAAGCAATTATGTCTTTGGAAGCTGCTGTGAGAAGCAAGGGAATTGAATGCTCCCCCATTAGCCCACTGCAGGTGTGCATGATGTAAAAGAAACCTAAATTCCCTATTATTCTCTGTATTCCGAACTCTGCCTTAGAACTGTCTTTGAACCTGATCCTGAACGTTTCAATTCCTGCTGCAATAAACCATTCTTGATCAATGGAAATTGTCTCAGTGTGTGAGCATTGAACACACTGAGTCATCACACAAAGGCAACTGTGGATTTTCACACAAGACAGTGTTTTGTTTAACACCACTTTCAATATTACCAAGCATTATTGCCTTTTTATAATGAGTCACATCATCTCAGGATACGTCCAAAGTATGTTAGCCTCAGTTTACTCATTTTGGCTTCTAGCAAGAGTTCAGAGTTGATCTGCTCTTAGACATTTATTTGTCTTTTGGGCAGTCCATGGTATCCATAGGACTCTCCTCCATCACCACATTTCAAATGAACTGATGTGTGTGTGTGTGCGCGCGCATGTGTGTGTGTGTATGCGTGCCAGCTTTTTTCACTGTGCAGCTTTCACAGACGCATGGAGAAACAGGAAATACGATGGCATAGAGGATTCTGACTTTGGTATTTAATGGTATATCTTTACATTTGAGGATTTTATCTGTTCTAAATAAGCTGCCCTTAAAAGTCTTAAGACTTGTCTAGATGGGCAATTTGCCCCAGCTTCCCATCATGTTGTAGCCCTGCAGTCCAACCAATGCAGGGCTCTTGCCCTGATTCAACTCTGGACAGTGCTGACGATGTCTGATGCAAAGCCAGGGGGAAACTAGGGGAAACCCATTTAAAATATTTTAAAATAAACCCCAGGAAAACCAGCCTCATGCAGGAAAACCCAGATGGATCCAGTGTGGGAATGCAGGAGTCCATACCTGCACACTGGCCTATATCACCAGACTCCTCTGCCACCATTGCTGGTGTCATCCTGAAGCCAGGAAGGAAGCCCCCTGCATGTGACCAGCCTTGATCATGTGCTGAGCACCACCTTTGTGGCTTTGTGGAGGCACCTGCCAATGCAGGCTGGTGTATATGTACAGACCTCTGCCCATTTCATTGCAGAAATGGAGGTGGGGTGTATCCGGGTCAGCTCCAGGGCCAGAATACTCCGAATGGAAGACAGAATATTTTGGCCAGTGTAGACAAGCTGTTAATCTTCTTTTCATTTCTTGAATATAATCTCCCTTTTAATTAAAGACTGAGCCAAAGTCTAGAAAATTTTTAAAGTATTTTGACATCTTCATTACCCACTTTAAAATTATGTAAATCATCTGTGGTCATTATTTTTGTTTTCTTAATGTTCAGCTGTAAGCCTGCTTTTGCACTTTCTTCCTTAACTTTTATCAATAGTCATTCCAAGTCTTTGTTATTTTCTGCAAGTAATATAATGTCATCTGCACATCTTAAACTGCTGATGTTCTTTCCCCCAATTTTTATGCCTCTTTCCTCTGAGTCCTTTATTTCTCTATAATAGCAATTCCATATTTCCCTTCACCTACCTGTGCCTTTTTGAAACATATCTCTTCCACCTGCAGGCAATAACTGTAGCTCTTTGCAAATACATTTTTAAAATTTTCTTAATATTAAGCTACAACCCAGATTTTGCACACTCTTCCTTAATTTGGAGGGGGGGGAATATGAGAGATAGGGCTTATCGACATGGACAACTTACCCCGACTTGGCCCTGTTCCAGAGCCCTGCAGTTTTTGCTATTTTATGCTTCTAATATGGTATGACTTACATATGTTAAATTATCCATACTTCTTCCTGTAGTTTTCACAGCTCCAGGGCTGGTTTAAGGAATTCGGGGGCCCTTGAAATGCTTTATTTTGGGGGGCCCATATGTTTATCTCAGGTCAATGTAACCTAACCCATTCACAGCACAGGATGTTCAGATTACAGTAGGACCCCCATATCCACGGATTCATTATCCATGAGACACAAAACAGCACACCTACCATAGAATCTTCCTAGAAAATGTGTTCTCTCTAGCCATTTTCTAGGTCTTCCAAGGCAACTCTACGGTATTTTAAACCAGAAGTCCCATTATTTTCCACGGCGTTCACTATTATCCACAGTTTTCAGTATCCACACACCCCAGAACCAATCCCCAGTGGATAAGGGGGGCCTACTGTATTACATAATTTGCCACCAATAATTTAGTTTAGCAATTAATGTAATGGTATAGATTTCCTCAAAGAAAATGAAGTGTGGACTACAAGCTGAACATGAGTTAGCAGTGTGATGCAGCAGCAAAAAAACCCAATGCGATTCTAGGCTGTATTAATAGGAGTATAGTGTCTAGATCAAGGGAAGTAATAGTACCACTCCATTCTCCTTTGGTCAGACCTCACCTGGAATACTGTTTCCAGTTCTGGGCACAACAATTCAAGAAGGATATGGACAAGCTGGGACGTGTCCAGACAAAGGCGACCAGGATGGTGGGTGGTCTGGAAGCCATGCCCTATGAAGAGTGGCTTAGGGAGCTGGGTATGTTTAGCCTGGAGAAGAGAAGGTTGAGAGGTAACATGATAGCCATGTTTAAATGTTTGAAGGGATGTCATACTGAGGATGGAGCAAGCTTGTTTTCTGCTGCTCCAGGGACTAGGACACGGAGCAATGGGTTCAAACTACAGGAAAAGGGATTCCACCTGAACATTAGGAAGAAATTCCTGACAGTAAGAGCTGTTTGGCCGTGGAATACACTGCCTCGGAGTGTGATGGAGTCTCCTTCTTTGGAAGTTTTTAAGCAGAGGCTGGATGGCCATCTGTTGTGAGGACTTTGATTGTGTGTTCCTGCAGGGCAGAAGCCAATTGGATGGGATGGCTGTTGGGGTCCCTTCCAGCCCTATGATTCTATGATTCTAGGCTGCATGCAGAGCCTGGGTTACTTTTGGATTACACCTCCCAGAATCCCCCTGCCAGCACCCTTCTCAAGGTCTGGTTGCATTGTTCCTTTTCCAGCATTCTCTAGTCCAGTGGTTCTTAACCTGGGGTCCACGACGTCCTCACAGGGGGTCTTGAAGGCTTGAAGCCTGCTTGGCCCACCTCCTCCCTATAGTGGAGCAGCCACGTGACAAGAACCAAGGCAAAGGCTGGCTGGCTTGGCCTGCACATTGCCATTCAATCCACTCCAGCCACAAACCTGCAAGAAGAAGCAAGAGTGCCTCTGAGGAAAAGTTTAATGAAGGGTGTAATTGTATTGTTGTTATTGTTAGCTATTATTATTAGGGTTTAAGTCTTGTTTTAAGTCTTGGGACAACAAAAGGTCCCTGGTAAAGAAAAGGTTAAGAACCACTGCTCTACCCAAAGGCTCTCACATAACACTAATGGGATACTGGTGTTTTTTAGTGACAACAATAAAACCATTGTTCCCAGTAACATTACTCTAAATTTTTATTTATATTCTTCTGTTAAAAGAGCTAGAGTGTTGTAGAAGTTTCAGCATTGCACTATGACTGTGGAGACCAGGGTTTGAATCTTTACTCAGCCATAAATACCCACTGGGTGGCCTTGGGCAAGTCACACTCTCTCAGTCTCAAAGGAAGTCAAAGGCATACCCTCTTTGAACAAACCTTGCCTAGAAGCCCCCATGGTAGGTTCACCTTGGTCAGAAATTACTTGAAGGCACATAGGCAAACACACATAAATTCTTTTTTCAGGTTGAACTCAGTTGACAGCAAGGGGAGGAAGCTGAGGAGAAAGGGGGAAAGGGATCGAGGGGAGACAAACCAGGACATGTTAAGAGTGGCTGGAAAGATGGGGTGGAGGGGATCTATGTGGAAGGAAGGAAGGAAGGATGGAAGGAAGGAAGCCCTTTCTGAGGGAAAGTGATGACCCTCACACTTCCCCCCTCTCTCACACACACACTCACCCCTCTCCGACACATGCCTGGCTGGCTTGCCTTTTGACAATCCTGGGAGGAGGGGGCAAGGGAACAGCAAACTCCCCTCCAGCTTCAGCGACCTGGAGGCAGGGCCGGTTTAACCTGTCTGCTAAATCAGCATTGGCAGGGGGCCCCGAGGTCAAGAGAGGGCCCCGTGTTGGCCTCCTTAATCTGACGAAGGAGATAGCCAGGAGACAGCCGGGAGGAGCCCCCTCTTACCCTCCTCCTCCAAAAACCTCCTGCTGGCTTTTTTTTATAAAAAAACAGCCTCTCCAAAACTAAAGAGAAAGAGAAAGAGAAAGAAACAGCAGCCCTTCATGGCAGAAGCTGGAGGGAGAGGCATGTCAGAGAGGGTGAGTGTGTGTGTGAGAGAGAGAGAGAGAGAGGGAATTTGAGGGCTGTCTCCCTCAGAAAGGGCTTCTTTCTTTCTTTCTTTCTTTCTTTCTTTCTTTCCTTCCCTTTCCTTCCTTGCACATAGATCCCCTCCAGCCCATCTTTCCAGCTGCTTTTAACATGTCTTGGTACCTCTCCCCTCCCTTTCCCTCTTGGTCTTCTTCAGCCATCCAACCTATGTTTAAAAAAACCCAAAGAAGGAGACTCCACCACACTCCAATGCAGTGTATTCCACTTCCAAACAGCTCTTACTGTCAGGAGGTTCTTCCCAATATTCAGGTGGAATCTCTTTTCCTGTAGTTTGAACCCATGGCTCTGTGTCCTAGTCTTTGGAGCAGCAGAAAACAAGCCTGCTCCATCCTCAGTATGACATCCCTTCAAATATTTAAACATGACTATCATGTCACCTCTCAACCTTCTCTTCTCCAGGCTAAGCATACCCAGCTCCCTAAGCTGTTCCTCATAGGGCGTAATGGCTTCCAGACCTCGCACCATCCTTCTCAGTATCTTTCTTGTGCCCAGAATTGGAAATGGTATTCCAGGTGAGGTCTGACCAAAGCAGAATGGAGTGATACTATTACTTCCCTTGATCTAGACACTACTCCTATTAATGCAGCCTAGAATCACATTGGCATTTTCTGCTGCTGCATCACACTACTAACTCATATTCAGCTTGTAGTCTACTCTTTATTTTCTTTGAGGAAATCTACACCATTACATTAATTGCTAATAAACAAAAATATTATGTTAGTGCCTATAATATAGTTTTTAAACTAAATTATTGGTGGAAAATTATGTAATATAGTAGGCCCCTCTTATCCACTGGGGATTGGTTCGGGGCGGGGGCGTGGATTCTGAAAACCATGAATAATAGTGAACGACATTGAAAATAATGGGACTTCTGGTTTAAAATACCATAGAGTTGCCTTGGAGGGCCTAGAAAAGGGCTAGGGAAGACACATTTTCTAGGAAGACTCTATGGTAGGTGTGCTGTTTTGTGTTCCATGGATAATGAATCCATCGATACGGGGGTCCTACTATAATCTGAACATCCTGT
Organism: Gambelia wislizenii; assembly: GCA_030847615.1. Lineage (NCBI taxonomy): Eukaryota > Metazoa > Chordata > Lepidosauria > Squamata > Crotaphytidae > Gambelia > Gambelia wislizenii. The sequence goes on from JAUMIR010000005.1 coordinate 240,902,134, forward strand.
ACGGTGAATAGGTTAGGTTACATTGATCTGAGATAAACATATGGGGCCCCCAAAGTAAAGCATTGCAGGGGGACCCAAAATTCCTTAAACCGGCCCTGCATGGAGGACAGCGTCTTCTTTCTCTTTCTCTTTCTAGTTTGGGAGATGGCTTTTTTTTTTAAAAGGAAGAGGGTGGGGGCCCTGGCTGTGTGAGGCCCCCCGCAGATGCTGATTTGGCGGTATGGTTAAGCCGGCCATGCACAACTCCTTTCTCCCAGTCTAATCCCACTTTCTGTATGATATGTTCTGCATATAAACTAAACAGATAGGGTGATAAATGCATCTTTCTCTGACCCCTTTGCCAACTGAAAACCATGCTGTTTCTCTATATGCTGTCCTGACAATGGCCACTTGTGCAGCCTATACGTGATGCGTCAGGACAATTGAAGGTTTTGCCACTTCCATACCTTCTAGTGCAATCTGTAGCTTTCCATGATCTACACTGTTAAAAGCTTTGCTGTAATCAATAAAGCACAAGCTGATTTGCTTCTGAAATTCTTTGGTTTGCTCCACTACTCAGTATATGTTTGAAATATGATCTCTAGTGCCTGTTCTTTTTCTGTATCCATCCCGGGAAAGCTGGCATTTTTTGTTCTAGTCAAGTTAAAAGTAATTGTAAGAATCCTGAGCATCACTTTGGTTGCATGGGAGATAATTGCAATGGTCCAATGGTTACCAAAATTCCTAGTGTCCTCTTTCTTGGGGATTGGAAGGTATATCAAATTTATCAAGTATATCAAGGAGTGTTTCCACACACTTAGGTTTTCCATATTTGTTGATAGTTTTTGTTAAAATTTGGAAGTTTCTCTCTTTATAACTTGAAATAGCTGTATTGATCTGTTATCTGTTCATGGTGACTTATTTCTCCCCAGTGCTTTGAGAGCAACTTCCACTTTACTTTCTAAAACTGTAGGTTATCATCAATTATATTTATTTATTTTATTTATTTATTTCATCCAAAGTGGATCATTTTTTTCATCTCTTTTGTATAATTCTTCAGTGTACTGCTTTCGTCTTTTTATTTTCTGTTCTCCTATTGATCACTTAGCACCTCTACTCTTGGTTTGAAATTTCCCTTTGATTTCTGAGATCTTGTGGAAGAGGTCTCTTGTTCTACCTTGTTCTTGTTATCTTCTTTTCCTTTGCACTGATTGTTATAATACAGTACCGCAGTTCTCTTTGTCCCCTCGTATAAGTCACTGAACAGTTGCATCATTTGCTTCCAACTATGAAGCCTATTTGATTTCTGTATTGGCCATCTGGTTAGGTTCATTTTTTTCAATTGCATGAATAATGTGTTTGTAATGAAAAAATTGGCTTCAAAGTCAGTAAGCCACTTTCTTGTTTCATTTGTATTTTCTAGGCCAAATTCGTTGCAGAGGGGCAGGATAGAAATAAATTATTATTATTATTATTATTATTTTCCCCATGGTGTTTGGCTCTTGAGGACACAGGGCTTCAATTGTGGTGTCCTAACATGTTCTATTAGGAGGTTTTACCTCTCCTAATGCTGGTCTTTGTAATGCAGTCACTTGGCTTCCTCATACTAGCTTTTCTGGAGTCATCCCAAAGCAAAAGAGGATTTATATTTCAGAAGCATAAATTCTCTCCCTGTTCTGTCTACAAAATTAACACGATTTACCTAAAAGAGTTATTGTGAGGTAGGATGCCTAATAAAATTTGCAAGGCATTCTGCCCATGAAAAGTGCCATATAAATGAATAAGGAGCAAAACTTCTGTCCATTTATGTTTGCAAAGTTTTCTCCCAGACATTTCCTCCCCCTCCCTTGAGCTTTCCATTTCTTCAGAGATGGAGGTTGTCATGACAACTTAACACATGTTTACAGCCACCATAGTGTTATTTCACTTTCTTTGGGGCTGCAGCACTGTCTAGCCTCCTTCTGAGATTTGCTGCAATATTCATACCTCTCCTTCATAAGTGGAGTATTTTTTAAAGCAAATGATAATAAATTAGGCATATACGCAGAACTTTTCCATCTGCTCTGGTCTTCAAGAGTATGCCAGGGGAGAGAGGTTCTTTCCAAAGTGGCACAGGATAATATAAACAACACAATAAAAATGAGATCTCAACTGTTGCTGTATCTGCCAAACGTGGAACATTCAAGCTGGGAATATATACAGAAGCACTATAATTATACCCTAAAACTCAGTGAAAGTGCAGGTGCTTTCAATGAAGATGGTTCCTAGTTCAATTCTAGGCATCTCCAGTTGAACAGGTCAGGTTGCAGGGAATAGGACAGATTTCTGCCTAAGGATGGATTAATTGATTGACTGATTTATTCAATCGCATTTTTCAACCTCTGTCAAGCCAAAGCACACCTAAACATTAGAAAGCACTTGGCCATGTGAATGCATGATGTAGGCTTGTTGTGTCACATACAGGTAACTGTTTGTGAAGTTTTGTTGTTATGTGCCTTCAAGACAACTCCAATTTATGGCAAGATTTTTTTCAGAGGTTTGCCAGTTATTCTAAGGTTTGCCATTGCCTCCCACTGAGGCTGAGAGCGGGTGACTTGCCCAAGGTCATCTAGTGGGTTTCCATGGTTGAGTAGGGATTTGAACCCTGGTCTTCCTGAGTCCTAGGACTTTTTCAAATGGTTGGGGAAAAAACCCAAAGAGGTCGGGAGAAGAACGGGGCTGTTGCGCTTACACAGCCCCATTTCAGACGGCCCTGTCCTCCTCCGTCCTCCTCCCGATCTCCTCCCAACCTTCCCCGATGCTTCTGACACCGCTTTTACTGATGGAGGTTTTCTGTCAATAAAAAGAGGCTCCAGCAGCATGGAAGAAGGTTGGGAGGAGGTCGGGAGGAGGACAGAGGAGGACAGGATGTCTAAAATGGGGCTGTGTAAGCACGACAGCCCCGTTCTTCTCCCGACCTCCTCAGGTTTTTTCCCCACCAGTTTGAAAAAGTCCCTAGTCCAACATTCAAAAGCACCACACCACACTGGTTCTTAAAGTTATATTTACCCATACTATATTTTGTGTTGTCATGTGTCCTGTTTTACAGAGGAGAGTCCTCAAAGATAACCAATGAATTTGAATCATAAGATGTTCCACCTGAACATTAGGAAAAACTTCTTAACCATAAGATGAGGGTGGCCTTTAAACAGAAGCTGGATGGCCATCATTCAGGAGTAATTTAGTTGTGTATTCCTGCATGGCAGGGGGATGGACTAGATGGCTCTTGCTGTCCCTTCCAACTCTTAGCATCTAAGGACTTTATCAGACATGGCAAAAACTATGTCATAAGAATGCTACAAGAACAAAAATGGGTGACATTACCAGATGATGTTGTCCTTCAACCATTCTGGGGACATAGTGGGGGCATGAATAACGTGTCCCTTTAACACATCCTGGTTGCCCTCCTCTGGACATGTTCCAGCTTCTCAATATCCTTCTTGAATTGTGGTGCCCAGAACAGAACACAGTTTTCCAGGTGAGGTCGGACCAAAGCAGAATATAGTGGCACCATCACTTCCCTTGATCTAGACACTATACTCCTATTAATGCAGCCTAGAATCACATTGGCTTTTTTAACTGCTGCATCACACTGCTGACACATGTTCAGTTTGTGGTCCACTAAGACGCCTAGATCCCTTTTGCATGTGCTGCCATCAAGGCAGGTGTCACCCATCCTGTATCTGTGCATTTAATTTTTAATGCCCAAGTGTAATATCCTACATTTCTCCCTGCTGAAATTCATGTTGTTAGTTTTGGCCCAGCTTTCTAATCTGTTGAGGTCATTTTGGATTCTTATCCTGTCCTCTTGGGGTATTAACTACCCCTCCTAATTTGGTGTCATCTGCAAACTTGTTAAGCATGCCCTCTGTTCCCTCATCCAATTCATTAATAAAGATATTGAATAGCACTGGGCCCAGGACAGAACCTTGTGGCATCCCACTAGGATGAAGAGGAGCTCTGGAGAACTCATTTATACTGGCCAGGTATTCCTGAACTACCTCTTTACCAATTTTGTGCTGTATTTCTCCTACTGCATCATCTGCTCCATTTTCCCCAGGTTGAGGGCTGTTCCCCCTTTGGGAGAAGACTGAAGCAAAGAGAATGTTAAATACTTCTGCCTTTTCATTGTCCCCTGTTAGCCTTTCACCATCTTCTCCATGCAGCAGCCCTACCATTTCCTTGTTCTTCCTTTTGCTACGGACATAACAAAAAAAAGCCCTTTTATTGTTTTTAACCTCTCTAGCAAGCCTGAATTCCATCCGTGCTTTAGCTTTTCTGACTTTCCCTCTACCTGAGCTGGCTATTTGTTTGAATTCTTCTTTGGTAGTTTCCCCCTTTTTCCATTTCTTGTACATGTCCTTTTTAAGTTTTAGCTCAGTTGAGAGTTCTTTCGACATCCTGGTTTCTTTATACACCTGCCATTTTTCCTTCTCATTGGAACTGTTTGAAGTTGTGCCTTCAATATCTCACTTTTAAGAAACTCCCATCCCTCATGAACTCCTTTATCTTTTAATGGGGATCAACCCCAGTAATTCCCTAGGTTTTCTAAATCAGCTTTTTTAAAGTCTAGAATTCATGTCCGACTACCCTTTCCTCTGTATAACAAACTCCAGGAGAACATGGTCACTCCCCCCAAGGATCCTGCCACTTCCATACCATTAACCAGCTCATCTCTGTTGGTTAGAATCAGATCTAAAATAGCTCATCTCCTTGTTGCCTCTTCCACCTTCTGAACAATGAAATTGTCTGCAAGGCAAGTGAGGAATTTATTGGATGTTACATTCTTGGCAGAGTTGGACTTCCAACAAATATCAGGATAGTTGAAATCCCCCATTATTACTACATCTCTCCTTTCTGAATGTGCGGGCATCTGTTCCAGGAAGGCATTATCCAAGTCCTTGGTTTGGCTTGGAGATCTGTAGTTCACCCCTGCAATGGCATCCTTGCAGTTTCTCTCTCCCTTAATTTTTACCCAGATGCTCTCAATCTGGTTTCCAGGTTTTAAGTCATGGATCTGTTCACAGGTGTACACATCCTTAATGTATAATGCTACTCCACCACTCTTCCTGTTTGGGCTATCTTTCTGAAATAGATTATACCCCTCTGTTAGCATATTTCAATCATGAGACTCATCCCATCAGGTTTCAGTGATGCCTATTGTATCATATTTGTTTTGCTGTGCTAATAGTTCAAGTTCATCCTATTTATCTCCCATGCTCTGTGCATTTGTATAGAGACATCTAAGACCATGGGCCATTCCCTCTATCTGCCTTTAAAGGGTTTATTCCTCCCATTGTTGGGTTGTTGTGTTATTTGCCTTGTTCTCTGTATAATATTTGGGCTTTTATCTCTGTCACTCAATGAACTCCTGCCGTCAAGAATATTGTCTCTTCCCCCACACAACTCAGTTTAAAGTCCTCCTGATAAGATCTTTCAGACTCTTAGCAAAAACATCCCTGCCAACTGCTGTGAGGTGCAACCCATCCTTTGCCAGAAGTCCACCTCTCTGAAACTGCATCCCACGGTACAGGAAGCCAAATTGTTCCCGGTGGCACCATCTGCAGAGCCAGTTGTTCACCTCACTATTCTTCTCTCCTTTCCTGGGCCATGCCCTTCTGCTGGAAGGACAGACAAAATGGCTATCTGTGTGTCCAGGTTCTTCAGCTTCCTACCCAAAGCCTCATAATACCTTGTGATCTTCTGAAGGTTATGCCTTGCAGTATTGTTGGTTCCCACGTGGACCAAAAGGAAGGGATAATGGTCAGAAGGCTTGTTGAGTCTTGTCAGACTCTCTGTTACATCTTGAATTTTTACCCCAGGGAGACAGCATACCGAGACATTTTGTCAGACTTGCAAACTACTGCTTCTGTTCCTCACAGCAGGGAATCCCCTACCACCACCCTCCTCCTCCTTCGAGTCTTGACAGAGGCCATTTCATGTGCTGGATCTACCAAGGTTTCCTGTATGTTCCCTAAGGCCTGACACTTCTGCTATTCCTCTTCTTCTCTGGAAAGAGAGAGAGCTTCAAATTGATTCTGTAGCTTCAAGCTGGCTGAATGAGCCCTGGTCCTTCTACTTCTCTGTGTCACATTCCTCCAAGTGTTCATTTCTTGTGTATCTGAGATGGTTTCCTCTGCAGACACCCCCCCCAGTGTGTTCCGCATCCAGGATAGTCTTCTCTGCTCTTTCCAAGAAAACCTCTTGCTCCCTAATATTCAGAAGAGTAAATACCCTGTCCTCAAGATGCTTGACCTTCTATTTCTGCAGGGCCACCAACTTGCACTTGCCGCAGATATAGCTCCCCACATCCTCTGGCAAAAAGATAGACATCTTCAAGGTGTTGCAGGGGACTGCAGCAGCTCCCTCACTCTGCATATTCAGTCTTCTTAAGTAGTCACTGAAAGAGAACTTTGGGCTTCCCTGTCAAAATTCCTCTGGTATTCCCCCCTTCACCCAATGCCTGTTGGGCCTTCTTTCTCAGAAGAGCTCCTATGTCCCTCTTATGTTAGAACTGCACACGCTGCAAGGTTCTTGCTGCTGATTTTCCAAGATTAACCTGGAAAGGCTACAGCGGCAGTTATATAGAGCTAGTGGCTGCTAACTTCTCCCCCACGTAGCTCAGTGGCGCTGCAGAAGCCCTGTTTCCTAAGATCATGTGCTCACTGAGAGCTAACAGCCAAAAACAAACTCAACCCCCCGCCCAGCAAGTGAAGGAAAGCACAAACAAACAAAAGAGCAATGGCTGGTTGCAGCACGAGTGCGTGCGCACGCACACACACACCACCCAAGCAGGGGCTAGCCCCATTCCTGATCGTCTTCCCTGCCCCCAAAGCCTTCCTTTGAAACAAACAGGAAGGGCTCAGAGCAGATTTCCCAAAGTGGGCTGCAAGCAGAAGGGGCAAATGGCAGGCTCAGTGGATTTCTCTCTCCAACCCCATCGTCTATTCGGAGAAGGCACAATGGTAACTCCAACCAATCAGGATACAGCTCTGCTCATGCTAAGGTCGCTGCAAGTTCACACAGACATTTGCGAATGGTAAATTCACATGACCAATTGTGCGCATTTTCACGAAGTTTATCAAAAAAGTCAGGAAAACTAGTGAAAGCTGATACTGCGTGACTTATGGGTTTTTTGCCCCCCCCCCTTCTGAAAAGGGCACTGTGGCTTCGAAATGTGTGGGAACTATCAGGCTTCTTGTCACATTCTTTGAGGATTTATTTTGCCATGTAAACGGCCCCTAGGGTTCAAATCCCCACTCAGCCAGGGGAAACCCACTGGGTGATCTTGGGCAAGTCACACTTTCTCACTCTCAGAAGAAGGCAAAGGCAAAGCCCCTCTGAAAAAATCTTGCCAAGAAAATCCCATGACAGGTTCACCTTAGTGTTGCCATAAATTGGAAATGATATGAAGAAACACAACACACACACACAGTATGGCCAAATACATATCCTGATCTTCTGACTTGCCTATTAAATTTCAGCTCTAAAACAGCTGTTCTGGGAGAACCAGATATTGTCTTAGTCACTGTCCAAATTATTCTATAGAGCAACAAAAATAATATTTCACTGTCAAATGTGCCAAATTTCCTGACATTCAATAACAGTAGAGTTAGAAAATCATGACATTCTTCTACGTGTGAACACAGCCATGTATTATGACAGCTGGGCTTTTTTTTTTTTTTTTAAAGAAAGAACATATTTTGATCTTTGCTCTTTTATTCATTTCAGGGCTGGAAGATAATGCTAAGCATAGGTCTGGAATGGCTTTGCATCTCAATTGCAGTTCAGTCAGATACCCAGAATAGGATCTATTTTAGTTAGCTACAGTTTTCAGACTGACAGGACAAAGAAATGAGAAACCAGGGAGATTTTTGTTTGTTAGTGAGCATACCTCTGTTAATTCCTTGGTTCACTTTGTGGCAGCTGAACTGAATTTTTATTTGTCCCCGAGTACAAATAGATTGACTCCAAAAGCAAGCCAGGGCCCTGAGCAGGGCTGTTGAGGCCTGGGGCTCATGGAAGTCCCTCATTCTTAGGGTCACTAAAAGTTAAAGTCAACTTGATGGCAAATAACAACAAAGAAGGTTATATTCATACTGCCTAATTGTACCAGTTTCACACCTCTTTAACTGTCATCACTCTTTCCAACAAAATCCTGGATATTATAGTTTGATGAGGTACTTAGAATTATGTGCTAAAATATATGGCCAGAGGGAAGGTCATGCTGTCTATCTTCTCCAAACTGTAAATTATAGGGAGGGGGAGGAGATCCTTATATAATCTGCCTTCCCACTTCAGCCTATATTCTGAGCAGCAAAGACTTTGTCATATATTCAGATAAAGCTTAGGACTTTTTCGGACGGGGTTTTGTAATGGAAGCAGCCTCGTCCCCGTTGCGAGGCTGCTGCGCGGCAGTGGGTCCATTTCGGATGACGCTCTCCCCTGCCAATCCCCTGCCGATACTGTTGAGTAAGTGCTGGGATGCTGCAGCGCCATATTTGGCGATTTTCTAATCACAATCAACTTTCGTGATTAGAAAACCACCAAATGTAACGGTGCAGTGTCCCAGCACTTACGCAACAGTATCGGCAGGGGAGAGCATCATCTGAAAGGGACGCCCTGCAACGCAGCAGCCTCACAACGGGGACGAGGCTGCTTCCATTACAAAACCCCATCCGAAAAAGTCCTTAGTTACAGTGTCTGTTTCATCTCCTATAACCATTTCCCATTACAGGTGGCATCTCAGTTTACATAGGATCGGTATCCATGGTTTCACTTACCTGCTGGGAGGGGAGGCTCCTCTAGGCATCTGGAAGACCATAGAGTTGCATCTGGAGGTGGTCTCTAACCATTGGGAGGTCTTTGAGTGCAACTCTATGGTCACCTTCCACCAGAAGGTGACCATAGAGTCATGCCAGATGCCTAGAAAGGCATCCTCTCTAGGAATTTTCTAGCTCCTCCAGTGCGATTCTATGGTATTCATGGCAGTTCACTATTATACGCAGTTTCAGGTACCCACAGTAAGACATACGTCCCATGGGTACAGCGGGCGACCTGTATATAGATGTTACCAACTGGGCTGAAGGATCCTGTTTTATAGACTCTATAGGAAAGAATCCTGCCTTAAATCCTGGAGAGATATCCTGACAATACTAGGTTTGGAACATATGGACTGCGTCAGACGCTTATCCTATCTAGCATATTATTATCACCTCTGACTTGAAACAGCTCTCCCAGTCCAGATTTTTCTTCCTAGATTTTCCTGGACCAGGAGGTCCGTCGCCCTCCCTAAAAGCCTTACCATTCAAGTACTAACTAGGCCTGCCTCTTCTTAGCTTCCACAAATGGACAAGGACCAGTATTCTAGATCAGCTATTTAGTTAAGTATACTTGACTAAGGCTGCATCTGCACCACAGAAATAATCCAGTTTGACACTGCTTTAACGGCCATGGCTCAATGCTATGGAATTCTGGGATTTGTAATTTTGTGAGATATTTCACCTTCTCTGTCAGAGAGCTCTAGTGCCACAAGCTACATGCCAATTAAAGCAGTATCACAATGGATTATTTCTGCAGTGCAGATGCAGCTTAAGTAACCTCTCCTGGTCCGACCCCATCAATCCTGATGAAAATGTCATTCACCTATGTTCTGAACATTGGCAGAATGGACCACCTTCTCCCCATGCACCTGATGCCCAGTAAAGTAGGTTGTGGAGTTATGATTATGGCAATAGTGTCACAATCGTGAATAAGTAGCAATCATGAATACGGAGCAGTTGAAGATGAGTAAATTTAGGGAACTGTCCTGTGTCCACAATCACTTCTTAGTCACGGTTGTTATACTATTGCCACAATTGTAACTCCCCGCCCCCAGCAAACCTACTTAACTGGGCATCAGCTGCATGGGGGGCAGGAGGTCCATTCTGCTGGCGATTGGAGCATGATCAATTATGTTTCCATTAGGTTTGGAGAGGTCAGGCCAGAAGAGTTTAGATAGTTAAATAAATTTAAAGACATAGTCATGTTAGGGGCTTACCACACTTCAAAGAAAAGTAGCACTATAGCAGGAATGTTCCATCTTCTATGCTGCCTTACCGCATGACATTGACATTATTTTTTTATTGGTCCCTTGGGGGACTGAGGAAAAACCACATCTTTTTGCTAGCCAGAAAAACCCATTAACAAAAATTTGGGTTTACCTCGGTCCTCCATGGGACTGGAAAGAAAGAACACCAGAAGAATGATGGCATCATGTGGTAAGGCAGCACAGAAGACAGAAAATTCCTGCTACGCTGCCACTTTACTTTGGCATGTGGTAAGCCCCTTAGTCTGGAATAACAGTGTGAAAAGGGATCTTTTTGCAGCTTAGAGATGGAGGACTTTTTCAGATAGGACTTACCGCACAAGAAAACTCTGGAATAGTTATGACGCTGTCACGTGGCAGGGGGTCCATTTCAGATGCTGCCGTCCCTCTCTCGGCATCGTCTGTGTCACTTTTTGTATATGAGTGGAGGCAGCTGAACCGTATTTTACTCACGGACAACTTCCGTGAGTAAAATATGGCGTGGCTGCCTCCAATCATACAAGGAAGTGACACGGATGATCCTGAGAGAGGGATGGTGGTATCCGAAACGGACCCCCTGCCGTGCAACAGCATCGTAACTATTCCGGAGTCTTCTTGCATGATAAGTCCTGTCTGAAAAAGTCCTAACAGAGAAAGAAGTTGGAGCATAAGCATTCATAGACTTGTTGGTCTACTTCCTCAGATGCATGGAGTTAAGTAAAGTATGCTAAGTTGAGCATAACTAAGGGTGCATCTACACTGCAGAAATAATGCAGTTTGATGCCACTTTAACTGCCATGGCTCCATCCTACAGAATCCTGGGATTTGTAGCTTTGTGAAGCACTAGCACTTTTTGGCAGAGAAAGCTAAAGATCATGTAAAACTACAAATCCCAGCATTCCATAGGATGGAGCTACAGCACTTAAAGTGGTGTCAAACTGCATTGTTTCTACAGTGTAGATACACCCTAAGTTAAGTATATGTAACTAAATAGCTGATGTAGAATACTGAGCAAGACTGTGTTCAGGACAGTATAGGATTTCAGATGGACCAATGGCTTCACTCAGTACAAAGCAGCTTCCTAGATTCTTGAAAGATCGGTTTATTCCTCAAAGGCTCTCCATTTTTCTGACTGTATAATTCCTGATCCCAGGAGCCCCAGCTATTTTCTGCAAGAGCTGATATATGTACAAACAGCATTTTATCTCCTTGCCTGGTGGAAAGTGAATCGGTACAAGTTGAGTTTCATAAGCTCTACAGCGACACTCCTTCCCCCTCCAGTTTCTTTTCCTTTCTATTTAAACCTAGAAATCAGAGTGATGGGTTCGATTACTGGTTGTCAACTTTTGCTAATGCTACGGCCTGCCACTTCTGTTTTGTTAAGTGCTTTTTGTGTGTGTGGAAGGAAACAAAGAATCAGATATTAAAGCTTGGATTAAAATAGGCCACAATTTTTTAAAACTCTCTTAAACAGCAGCTAGTTGAACCAGTGTGAGGTGGATAACTCTTACACAGGGGTAACTGGCCTGATGTTGGCTGCCAAGCCGCATGCTTCCCTGAGTAAAGCTTGAAGGCAAGTAGTTTCAAACTACTAATTACTTGCAGTTAATTCCTTTTTCTCAGGAACCATTTCACACTACATAAGTATAGCACTATGATTCCACTAAAAACTCAAACTAAGGAGATTTTCACACCGGGGCTAAAAGCCCTGGTTCTGTCCCACCTCCTACTCTCCCTTTCCTGCAATGGAATGGGGGTAAATGTTTGCACACTTACCTCCATTCCACTGCAGGAACAAGCATTCTCCCTCCTTACCCAGATGGCCGTAAATGCAGCTGTCGTAAGACTGCTTTTACGACCAGCTGGGGGGAAATCCCGCTCGTTCTCACAAGAGAATGAGCAGGAGGGAAAATCAAATGTAACTCCCCCCCCCAGCTGTCAAATAAAAAAATTAAAAGCAATTAAAAAAAAATACAAGTAACCCAAGGAAGGGGGTGGGAAGGGTGGCACTTACCTGGATGTCCTGATTGTGGCAGGAAGTGCCTGCCATGGAGCTCATCCCCTGTCATTCCAGAACAGGGACGGGATCCAATTCACCCAGCCGTGATTCCGTTACAAAAATGGAACTGGGTGCTTAATGACGACTTGTTCCCATGAATAAAATATCATGGGGAGAAACAGGATAGAGACACTTTGGGCATGGAACAGGGTAAATGTATCTAAAAGGAAAATCTTTCAGTGACCCTGTTCCATTTCTGTTATGGGATAATTTGCCTGTGTGAAAATCTCCTAAGTTACATTCCATTTGTATAATTATAAATCACAATACAATCACAATCCATTTTTTTTAAAGGCTTGTCACTTCAATGAACAACATTATTTACATGGTCATATTGCATTTGCCAGAAAATAATTAGAGCTCTGTTTTGAAAAGAAAAAAAGAAAATACACATTTTTGTAATGTTAAAACAGCTCATTAGTTGTGTGCAAATAGGAGGGAAAATAATCAACAGCTTGGAAAGAACCATCATAACTGAGAATTTATGAACGGATCAGTGGTACTGACGTTGGGTACATGAGTCAGAATTAAAAAGGCAACTAAAAGCTGAAAGCTATTTATCAGGAGATTCTCTGGAGGATGGGTGGCATGCTTCATTCATCCATTCATTTTTGTTATTACAGGCTTCATTCATTTGGCAATGTATTTATTTAAATTGCATTTATTCTATTATTCATTAGTTAAACTTACATTCATTTTCATCAATCTCATTTGCTGTTGTTCCACATTATTTGTACTACAGTTCTGGTGGAGTGCAGCAAGGAAGGAGCTAATAGCAGACGTACGTCTGATACCTCCTCATGCTGTCTGATCACCTTGAAAGAGCTTGCCTGGGTTTTTTGGCCTTCAGAAGCCTTTTCTCTCAGGATTTTATCAGACCCCCCCCCAATTAATGTTCCATTGCTAGCATATTTTAACCTTTTCAATGCTGGCAAAATAACCCCCCTACCAGACCTACCTTTTCCAGTGTCAGTGAGGCAGCCAGGCAGTAACGGAGCATGTACAGAGCTGTTTACTTCCAGGGTTGAAATCTCACCAATTCTCACAAGAAGACGCTAGCACAGGAAATTTAAAAATAAAAACAAAATAAACACATAAAAAGTTCAGAAAAGCATCGAAACACACTTTGCAACTTACAAGTAAACAGGGAAGGGAGGTCATAAACAGAGTGTCCCCTACCTAGCTGTCACAATCTCACCTGGAAGTGTTCTGTCATTGACAATGTAATCACATGAGCACAGTAGCCCATGGATTCAAATGCCGGAAATGCCAGCAACAAAGCACCAGAGGAGATCTATCAAAGGCTTGGCCCATCAAAAATGAGTTTTTGACAATGTATAATCACAAAAGGATGATGTTGTTTGGTATGCCTGCCCTTTCATGATCATCAGGCATCCTTATGATGCCATATTCACATGGTCTGATAAAGTCCTCATTCCCACCACTTTCACAGGCACAGCTGCTAGAGGTGTGAGAATCTTCTCCATGGTTCCTTCTCAGCAACAGCCCCTCCTTGTTCTGCTTTTGTCAGCAGGCAAGGACGTCATTGTCATCATCATCATCATCATCATCATAATTTCTGACAGGCTTTTATTGCTGAAGATTTTTAAACAAAGGGCTTTTAAAAGGGTACTGTACAGTTGTCCCTCCATATCCACAGATTTGGTATCCATGGATTTAAGTATTCATGGCTTGAAAATATTCTTAAAAAATAATAATCCAGAAAACAAACCTTGATTTTGCCATCTTATATAAGGGACACCATTTTGCTATGCCATTACATATAATGGGACTTGAGTATTCATGGATTTTGGTATCCACGGGGGTCCTGGAACCAAACCCCAGTGAATATGAAGGGACAAATGTATTGTTTTAATTGCACTGTTTTGAAACTCTCTTTATTATTATTTTGAACTGTAAGTTTTAAATTGTTTGAATACTGCATACTCTCCAACATTTCACAGATGAAAACTGGAAGACATACAGCCAAGCAACATCAGAATCTGATCAAAATGGCAAAAGTTATTAATGAGGAAGAACACATAAGCTAGGAGAGGCTGGAACTAGAGGCTACCCTAAAAGGTGGGGAGAGACATTAGGGTCCCACCTGCAATGCCAGTGTCACATTTATATTTTGGGGAATTATTAGCCAAACAGGAGGCCTGTGAGAGGAGGGTAACTTTGAGGATCTTTTCACCTATGTATACCAGTACTAACTGTAGAGACCATCCAGTTAAAATAAAACAAAATATTTTATTGGAATAATACAGTAGGTAAACAAACATATAAGAACACACACTCTTATGAACCATAAAAGGCTATTGCAAAATAAGATAGGAAAGGTTGCATAGAAAGAAATCTGGGAAGGAGGGTGATAGTTACCAGTTTCGGAGAGAAGAGGTCCATTAAGCAGAGGAGCTCAAACAGGTGTCTGAGGGTGGCATAGCAAAGAAGAGAATGATGGGGGTCCCTCTGTGGCATGCATTGCTATGGTTGGAGCTATGATATTTATACTGTACTCTATTCTGTGCCTTGGAGGGGTGTGTTAGTAATAGCAAAGCTTGGATGGCTCTCCCATGGAACAGAGAAAAGAAACTCAAACTTAACTGATTGCTTTAATTCTGGAGAGATAGAATAGTGATGGGCTTGCAACAACCTCATAAGTTTGGATAGGAGGGGGTGTGAGGAGAGATTTCTATAGGGTGTAGAATGGGGAACAGTCACTTGATTGCTTGATTGAATCATTGCTTGAAATGCCCAGGGTTGGAGATAGCATTAGCACATACCCCTTAATGACTGGGCTGTTAGCATAAACCCATTACCTTGGAGCGGGGGCTCTCTGCATAATCCTAACTGGGCTTTCCTACCATTATTAAAGAAAGCCTATCCTAGGCTTAAAACAGGGGAGGGAGGCACAAAACATGGGAAAAATTGCCCCTCCCTGTGGCCTCTAGAGGGCACAGGGGATCTTGTTTTTGGAAATAAAATCAAAATATTTTTTTTTATTAATGATGGGGGATGCAGACCTTGAAAGTCCCATGGGAGTCCAGCACAATCCCCCAACCTCCAACAGTTGCCTACCATTATAACATGATTTAGTATTATCTGACCTATAGTTTAGAAACCACTGGCCTAATGAGCCTCATTTGAGCAGCATGTTTCAAGATTAACCCATAGATTTATTTTGCAAATTCTAATGAAAATGGGTCCCACAAACCAGCCATATGCTGTATGAAGAAATACCTTGATTTATTTTAAATCTGTTGCCCATTTCTTCACCTATTGCTTACATAACATTCACTGAGAATTTGGTATGTCACCAGACTTCATAGAATATGGGGAGAATTTCATACCACTGACAACCGAAATTTGGGGAAGACTTAACTTCAGTTTTAGAGAAATGGGCCCAAATCCAACTGCTAGTCCCAAGTGTAAGAGAGCTATTGCATCAATTGGCGGATGGTAAGTTAATCCTTATATATATTCCATGGATTCTTCCCAGGAAAGGGTACAACAAGAAACAGTTTCCTTTATATAAATGAAAATCCAGGGGAATAATAACTGCTGCTTCTATTGAGGATATATTTTAGGGGCTGGTTCTTATGTAGCAGCACAACAGCAAAACAGTTTCCTACTGCATGCTCTATTTGAAGCTCAGCAGGTTTTCATTACACTGTAGAATGCTAAATAGCATATAAATACAAGGCTGTGGATAGCTGCTGACAAGTGCAAAACCTTGAGTAACAACCACAACAATTCAGCAATTCTGAAAAGAACAAGCACCATTACGAAAATCAATTAAGAAATGCAACAGCTGTGAAGAGACA
Source organism: Gambelia wislizenii (assembly GCA_030847615.1). Classification (NCBI taxonomy): domain Eukaryota; kingdom Metazoa; phylum Chordata; class Lepidosauria; order Squamata; family Crotaphytidae; genus Gambelia; species Gambelia wislizenii. The sequence goes on from JAUMIR010000005.1 coordinate 240,918,104, forward strand.
CTATGGCTAACCATTCAAGCGTAGGTGTGCCTGTATCTTCCTTGGGACTTCGCATGTGGCTTCAAGGAAATTCTGGATGAGGCTTGGGGTGATATCTAGGAAAATCACTATATCTTCTCCACTCAGACATAAAACATGTTTCCCATACTTTCCAACATTTCAGATGCAAACCAGGATACATGTTCAAGAAACATCAGTGTGTGGTTGATAGCAAATGTTACTAATGAGAAAAAACATACAAGTTAGGAGAAGCTGAAGCAGTTTGCATTTTCCTGAGCCCACTAGGAAGGGCAATATTCTGTTGCCTCCTCTCCTCTCCCCCTGTTGAGTTAAGTGAGTCCAAACTTCTTTTGTGCTTTGAATTCAGGCGATAATCACACAAGGTTGCTTTGCTGCAGCAATAGCATTATAAAAGGCAACAGGAACATACAGCTTTGAAAATGTTGAGTATCACACCTCTCTTCTTTCGCACAACTGTGCTGCTTTGCAAACTCCGCTAGTGTGATAAGTCTCTTTTCTTCAATGCCAGCATTATAGCAGTCATGTGGCAGGACAGGGCCTGATTCTCCTCCCTCCCTTCCCCCTCATTACTTCAAAGCAGGCTAACTCCATACCTGTTGGTTTTTTATTTTTATCTTTGCTGTGTTTGCATAATTATAGCAAAAAGATTTGAAAACTCATTTTTATTTTATTTTATTATTTTGCTGTAATTACACAAGCACAGCAAAATTAATAATAATAATAAAAAAAACTGACAGGCATGGAGTTAGCCTGCTTTGGAATCGCCATGTGGAGGAGGAGGGAGGAGAATCAGGCCTCCATGACTGTTGTAATGCCAGCATTGAAATGAAGAGACTTATTGCACCAGCAAACTCCTGGAACAGTACCAATATTGGGAGTCTATTGATGAGTTTTCTGTCAAGGTGATGGGACATGCAATCACTGGATATTTATACTATAAAGAGCTGGCATAGTATAATGTGCTACAGTCTGCAGGGGCCAGCAGTGAGTTGACTAAATGCACCAGGGAGCCCTGGTGGCGCAGTGGTTAAATGCTAGTACTGCAAGTCACCATGTTGCAAGTTTGAGTCCAGTGGGCTCCAAGGTTCACTCAGCCTTCCATCCTTTTGTAGGTCGGTAAATTGAGTACCCAGCTTGTGGGGGCAATTAGCTAACACACATTGGAAACTGTTTAATGCAGTGTAGATGTGTAAATAGCTATTGCTTAAAACAATTTGTAAGCCGCTCTGATAGCCTTGTGGCTGAAGAGCGGGGTATAAATAAATAAATAAATAAATAAATAAAAATAAAAAGCTGGCTAGCATATCTAGATTAAGCCTGAGAGACAGCTGTGGGAATGGAAGTGTGGGGAGTAAATCTTATCTGTTTGGAAAATGTTTTGTAGCCCATGTGTATTCAAAACACAAACTGTACAACCCATGACTGTATTGTATCTGTATAACTTGATGATCCCACACACTGTCTCTCTACTTAGATTTTGCCCTTAGACTGTGCACATTCAGTGTAGGCTGTACAGTGCAGGATTGTACTGTACATTCTGCTGTGTTATGTAGTCTGTATGCTCAGAGTCTCAGACTCATTGTAAATATTGCTTCAACATGCTCTAGTAAAGAAAAGTAGTTTAGACACAAGCCTTTGTCTGTGTGCTCATTTCTTCAGCCTGATGATTGCAACTCTGCTACAAGAACTTATGCTGCCTGGTCCTCTTTATATGCTCAGAGCATATAAAGACTGTGACATTTTCCCCATCAATGAAAAGGAGCACCACACTGGTGTGATTACATACCAGCAACAGGACAGGGATGACGTCCTGTGAGAAGATTCAGCCATAGAGTTACTATCCTGTTTTAATTCCACTTTTTTTGTGTGCCATGTGATAATCTCCATAGTCTGCAGCAACTGAAGTAAGCTGAGGTCAAAGGAGGAAAGTGGGAACAGGAGAGAAATACTGAGACATTTTAAAAGTAGCTGAAAAAGTGGGATGAGAGCGGATTAATCAGGACTGTCTCTACCAAACTGGGATTGCTGGAGAGTATGCTTCCCCACCCTCCACCCTTGGACCTGAAGTGTTGACTTACCAGTCACAAACTGATCTGGGGTTGTTGGGTGTAAGGCCTGAGATTTTCTGGCCAACACTTGAGACCTAGGGATGTCAGCTGGTATTGTCAGGGAGATAGGCCCTGGTAATGTCACAGAGAGAAGGGAGGTAACTCATCATCATCATCATCATCATCATCATTATCTTTATTTCTATCCCACTTTTTTCCTGATTTGGGACTCAAAGCAGCGTACAATAAAAAGAGAGTGTTAAAATCAGCAAAATACAGAAGTTAAAACAGAATTAAAATACAAAAAAGTTAAAAACAGCTAAGATTTTAAACACACACAGACACATATATACCCCAGCACAACCATTAGCAGAGATCAGCAAAAGCCTGCCGAAACAGGAAAGTTTTTACTTGGCTCCAGAAAGAAGGCAGGGAGGGTGCCAATCTGACTTCTCTGGGCAGAGAGTTCTAGAGCCTGGGAGCAGCCACTGAGAAGGCCCTCTCCCAAGTTCCCACCAGATGTACCTGTGAGGGTGTTGGGACAGAGAGAGGTCTGTGCACATACCGACCCCTTGGAGCTTTTGAAAGTTGTAACAACTTGATTGAAATCAATCAAGCTTTGCAAACTGATGGAAGCTGCATGGCTGACTAGAAAAGTGCAGGAAGGAAGGAAGCATAACCACAGACACAGGGCTGGCAGAGAGCTCTTAGCAGAAGGTTTGCTTGCAGCCCTTGCCTCCTGACTGCAGCTCATCTCATGAAAGCTGGAGAATGTGCATCCCTACCTCCTGCCTGGAGCTGACCCATGAAACCGGGGCTGTCACTACAACGGAGGCATTAATTTTAGAACGTGAAGGAAAACTGCTCTCAGTGGAGTGGTTACTTGAAGAAATTCCAATTGCTTGTCCCAACTAGAATAAGAATTAGGCTTACCGGTACCTCCTCTCCCCACCCCACTTGAAGAGTGTAGGACAGGCAGATACTACTTGACCTTCTCCAAACAGGTGCTTTTTAGACATACAGCTGACAATTTCACTTGGATCATTTTTTATTAGAGCATGCCGAAATTTACAAAAAATTCTTCATAGATTGAACAGTAAGAACTTGAGATCAAGAAATGCAAATATGGGAGAAAATGAAACTGGCAGATGCATCCATCTCTTGGAACCTATAAGGTACCAGCTCCCATTAGCTTCCCAGTGCATGGAACAGGTGAAGATACCAAAACTTGAAGTAACAGGAAGGCAGGGGCTCACGTACTCACTTTTTTCCATTTTGTTGAAACTTAAAGCAGAACAGCTGAATAGCCTTTAAAGGGGCTTTTCAATCCCCTGCTTTATTCTGCAGTTTTATTGTGCATCTCTCTGTGTATGCATCCATTCACATGTTATTGTTTCAGTTGTATCATATTTTTTACTGGCTTAATGTAAAGCTACTTTAAGATGGTTGCAAAAGGCAAGGTAAAAATATCTCAAATAATTAACTAAATCACACGCCTGATTCATGTTTGCTTTGTTGTTTCTGCCCAGATTGTTCAAACTGAGCCTCTTTTTTTAGTTTTTTGAGAAGAAGCACTAATAGTAACGAGACAGATGCTACTTTAGTTATTATGTTCTTGAGATATAAGCTCAAAATGAGGAAAAATAGAGGCGTCCCCTTCAACTTCTACCATTCACTCCTACCTTTTAGCAAATCAAGGTCATAGCAAGGCCTACATGTCATTCTTGCCTTCCAAAAGTAAGGCATAAGTGGAACCTGAAGTATCACTTAATTCTCAGCTCTACTTAGAAAAGACTTTTACCTTCCATGAATTACCTCCTGGATACTGAGGTGCTTCTCTTGTATGAGTCCAAGCTGAAAGCCTGATGGGCCCTCTTGTTGGCATCTGAAAGTGGTACTTTAAGTTAAGTTTCATCCACAGCTTAGAAACAGTCCTTTTTTTTTCTTTTTTTTTTTTTTTTGGACTGTGATTCCTGATATCTCATAGCAGTGGCCATGTAATTGCTGGATTACAATTGCCATTACTCCTTTTTGAGAGGCTCTTCAGCTTTAAAATCAGTTATGACCAGGAGGTACAATATGGTCCTTTCCCTGATGGGTGAGAGTTTCAGTTCGGTTCATACTCCAGTTTACAAATGTCTTCATATTCAGATGGAAAAGAAATTGAGGTTCACAGAAATGGAATGTGGGAGAAACAGAAACTGACAGATGTCTGTCATCCATAACCCTGGCTAGAAAATATACAGGCATACCCCACTTTAAGGTTTTTGTATTAGAATGCTTTGTTAATACAGCACTTTCACTTATATGGTACAGTGCCATTTTGTTGCCCGTGCTCAGTCTGTTTACAGCATTTGTGCACTTCATGTTTCAGTGATACATTCTGGCAAAATTTCTGCATCATTTTTTTAGGCCTTGTGCTATTGCACACTTAATAAATGATAGTGTAAATATGTTTTTAGACTTTTACATGCACTGGCAAGTAAAAAAAAAAGACTGATTAACTTAAGGTGATACTTGCTTAATGGAGATGGTCTGGAACATAACCATCTGTATTAGTGAGATATGTCTATATGTGACTTATAGAAGCAGATAATCCAACAGAATCTCAGAAATCTGAGGCCCAAAATGACTGATCAGACAAAGATTTCATTCCAAGTTCCTTTGAACTTGGTCATTGCTTTCTTGACCACAATGGTTGTAAACACAGAGCCTGGTAGCTAGCCTGTGGCACAGATGCTAAAAAGTGGTACAGGCAACAGGCATTACCTGAGCAACTGCTTGGAGGGCAAACAAATCTGGCTGTGCCATACACTTCTAACTGCACCTGGACTAAGTTGTTGCTTTGAATACTGGCATACCTGAGGCAAGAGGCTAACTACTCCTAGGGTCTGTCTACACTGCAGAAATATAGCAGCTTGGCATCACTTTATCCACCATAGTTCTATCCTATGGAATCCTGGTATTTGTAGTTTGGTGAGGCACCAGAATTCTCTTGACAAAAAAGACTAAATTCTTCACAAAACTACAAACAGCAGGATTCCATGGGACAGAACTATGGTGAATATTGCAGCCCTTACTTCCTGACTGGTTGTGTATTATAAAGTTACACAGAAATATAAAGTTACACAGAAATACAGAAATACTGCTGTATATCTGCGGGGTAGACAGGCCCCAAGACCTGAAAATGGCTACATATGTACCATAGTGCCACCAGAGCAGTGCTAATATCACACTTGGGATTTGCAATCTATCACACACTTGCCAACAATTTTAACCAGTTTGCGTAGTAGGGATGTAAAGAATACTCACAATTGTTTTCATGCTTGAAGAGATACTCTTGACAAGATATGTGAAGAAACCCTGTAGAGAAAATGGTCAGTCCATGCAAAACTGTTTCCTCTCAGAAATTGTCCGAGCAATTTCTACTGAAAAAAAGTTGGCTTTGAGTGGGAAAAACGTTTTCGCATTAAAAAAAAAAGTGTATTTTGAATAAAATACACTTTTCTGGACAAAACATTTGGTTTTGCAAAAATAATAATAATAATAATAATTGCAGAAATTTTCCACAAAAGGGTCTGAAACTATGAAAAATTATCAAAAATGCCCACATTTCTCATAATCTAACCTAACAGGGAGAATGGGGGGTAAAATTAGGTGTTCATGCATCCAAGTATGAAATAAATGAAGATTTACCTCCTCTGGTACATAGCAGTTTCACTTGCTATCTAGTTTCCAATTATTTCCTTGGATCCTAAAGGAAAATCCCTCAGGGGTCCTCCTGACCAAGGTGAGATAGGACAAGAGGGGCTGCTGATTGGGAAGGAGAACAGGAAACTCTTCTTATTATTGAAGTTAACTTGACTTAGGATGCATGCCTCATTTGGGGTGATTCCCTGCTCCCACATTGATCAGGAGGCCTCTAGAGAGGTTTTAGGGTAATATTCAGGAGGCCAAGATGATGGCATTCCTTCCTTCTACAAGAGGGAGGGATATCTGTGGAATTGAGGCAAAATGGGAGGAGTGGCCGAGACAATTGCCTCTAGGCCAGGTGATTGTCTATGCCACCCTTCCAATACTGCCTGACTCCATGGTCCACTCCTGGTGACAAGATATTCAGAGAACAGGAGTCACCAGCAGCCTTCTTCTCCCACCACTTGCCACTGCCTCTTCCCATGCAAGCCCTCAGAAAACCACTGACACAACAGACAGTACCTAGATGACCAAATAGGATCCTGACCCAGGTCCACTTGTACTTGTAATACAAATTCTATGATATTTGAAGATACAATTCCCTAAGCTTAAAAGGCCAGACCAGATGTGACTTATCAAATAAGATTACTTGTCCATTTTGCACAGTATCGTTCACTTGGGAGCAGATGATTCAAGCAGAGTTCTTTTCCTATCATTGCCAATCGTTTTAACTGGACATGCTAGGAAAGGAACGTGCAACCTTTGGTATACAAAACATGTACTCTGCCACTGAGCTACAGCCACTCTTCATCTTTTGGTGTTTTTCTTTGGCTAAAAAAAGCAGATGTGCTGGTGGGGTTAACATGGCCAAAACTGGAAGACCTCAGTTAACATTTCCCCTGCATATAAACTACCCTTGTGAAGACCCACCACCAGTCTTTTCCTTGCCCGTTGCTAGTAGCAAGCTAGGAAAGAGCCGTTTAAATCTGAAAAACAACATTAAGGAGTTAAAGGACTGAATCCCCTACCCACAGCTTCATAGTCACAGTCCAGAGTCCAAAGAGAAGGGTGAGGAGATCTTTTCAGCCATAGAAAAACCCACTAGGACCCCTGATCGCTAACATGTTAGTCATTAGTATCATTTGTTGTTTGGAACATTTTTTCTTAGGTTCCTACAAGCCAGCTGGAGAGTTTCTTAGAGCATATACTGTTTCTGTTAGAGACTGTCTATATAGAGTTTCCCCAGCTAGAATCCTGTTAGTGACATATACTAGTGTAAGTGCCTTTCCACCAGTAATTGCACTTTTTAGGATGTTTCACAAGTGTCATACCCTCAGTATGATCACACAAGCAGAATTCATACCAGTGGAACCATTGTGCAAGTGGTTGTTGTGTTTTTTAAGGCCCTGCATAAGTGTGTCTCCTAGCACACTTTGAAGGCTTGTCAATGTTTGTGCAATGGCAGCATGCAGCTGCATGATGTGAGCTGTGTAATTGGTTGCAAAGTAGTATAATACAATATATGGATGTCATAATGCATCCCAGTGTAACTTTATAACACATAACCCATCTTATTGGAACGTGACTTCCTATAATCTGTAGCATACATAACATATGTGTTAATCTACCCCTCCTGACTACCCCCGTCCTTAGACACTCTGCTTAATGGCACATTAAACTTCCCAACTTGGTTTTTCTTCACTGCCTGCTGATAACTCTCTTCCATCTTCAAGGGAACTCAGAAGTGTAATGCTAACAGCAGGTGAGACCTGATTATAACTGAATCCTGCTGTTAAGTTAATCAGTTTTTTTTCCCAATTCAGTTTTCAAGTGACTTCTTTTATTTGAAAGGGTAGAAATTGTTGATCTGTTATATATGTTTGGTACCTGAGAGATTAAAATGTATTTATTTACAGTCTTTCATGTATCTATCTTTCTATATAGATTTTAATATTCTTTTAGAAAACTGCCAAGTTTTCTGTCTTGGACTCTGATGCACATGAAGATGCTTGGGGTTCATTTGCACACTGGCTTATTCATATTTCCCAATGACACAGAGATCAGGAATTTGGAATATCAATAATTCCAGACACTGATTACAGAACCTATGAAAACAGGATATGTGTACTTTTCTCCCTCAATATTGGGGTGTATGTTCTCAGAGTGTATGCAAAATGTTCAAGTATTTCCAGTGTATCAGAAAGACCATATTCTCCCGTATGAGCCTGCCCAGGTTTGAGATCTTTGGGGGAAAACCCTCTTTCAATCCTATCACTCTCACAAGCACCCTTGGGGGAGACACAACATTGGGCTTTCTTGGTGACTGCTCCCAGACTGTAGAATTCCTTACCAACCCCCCGCCATAGTGTCCTTATACCAGCATGGAAAGATCTTTGTATTTTATAAAAGGATTAATGTTGTGCTTTTTTCTCTTTTCTTTTTGTGTATGTGTGTGTTTTTAATTTTAAAAAAACTTAGGAGTGTTTTCATACTATAATTGCCTGAACAGCATGTTGGACTATATAGGCAAATCATGGGAGCTACTATAGGCTGAGCATCCCTAATCTGAAATGCTCCAAAATCCTAAACTTTTTGCCTCCAACTGCCTGCTACTGCTTTCAAGGTGACAGTGCTGGCAGCACTCCTGCTCATTCATTTGCAAAGCAGAAGCAGTCTAGTAGTGGGCTCCCCAGAGACCTCCTGTACAGAGATGTGAGGCTGGTGAGAAAGGTGAGACTAAAGAGAGATGCAAGGATCTGTGAAATGGCAGGAGGCATGGATTTGCACTGAGCATTATGCTTGGATTCCCACCATTTCACAGATTCTCAGTCTCTCTCCAGCCTCACGTCTCTCTCCAGCCTTGCAAATACAATATGTACAATGCTACTTGTGCTGTGTATTGTGTTGTGTAGTTTGAATCCACAGTTGGTTGGATAGTGACATCTTTGCTTTCTGAAGGTTCAGTGTACACAAACTTTATTTCATGCACAAAATTATTAAAAATGTTATGCATAAAATTACCATCAGGCTATGTGTATGAGGTATATGTGAAATATAAATGAATTTTGTGTTTCAACTTGTGTCCCATTCCAAGATATCTCATTATGTAAATGCAAGTACAGTCAGCCCTCTATATCCACGAATTTGGCATCCACAGATTCCACCATCCAGTGCTTGAAAATATATTTTTTAAAAATCCTAGAAGCAAACCTTGATTTTGCTATTTCATATAAGGGATACCATTTAACTATGCCATTGTATATAATGAGATCTGAGCATCTACAGATTTTGGTATCCACAGGGGGTTCTGGAACCAAACCCTGGCAGATACCAAGGGCCCACTGTATTCCAAAATCTGAAAAAAATCTGAAATCCAAAACACTTCTTGTCTGAAGCATTAGTGTGTGTGTAGTGCACTCCATAGCAATGTTGGTGTGGGGCTGGGGGGAGGAGTTTTAGTGGGTAGGTGGAAGAGGCCAGGCCAGGCAATCTCTTTCCCTGTTTCAATTTTACATTTTAGCAGTTTCTTTTTGTGTGTATGTGCATATGTAGCAGTTTTTCAGAAAAGTGCACACCAGCATACCCATATTGTTATTAGCTGTTTGTACCTCTGCTTAAGAGGATGTCCAAAGCTCCTCAATGCAGACATATGTACATTTGCGTGCCTGGGGCGAGGGGAAAACTGGATTGGCCATGGCCTTGTGATCCTGAACTTGCCTCGGTGTGTATGTGGTGTAGATAAGCCCATGTTTGCTATGGACCAGGTAAGTTGGGTTTTCCTGTTGGTGTAGACAAGCCCTGGGACTAGTCTGAAAAGTAGGAGTGAGGAACTATGGTCCTCCAGATGTTTTTGGACTGCAACTGCCATAAGTCCTCACCACTGGCTATGCCAGCTATAGCTGATGCAATTTGTTGGCCAAAACCACCTGCTGGCCAGTTGCCACTCCTGCTGTAGAACAATCCTACTCATTCCTATCACTGTTGGAGACACTGCCGTTATTGGTCTTATAGGTAGTCCCAACTAGGTAGATCCTTTGAATCAATTGCTGCATTGTAAGACAGCACTTTAGGAAATCCCATTAATGTAACAGGTCTGCTATAGTTGGGACTATCCATGGGATTTCATCCACTGACTCAGTTCTGGAGCTTATTTATCATCTTACTGCTGCTCAGTTAAGGATGGCTTCATGTTGCTCTAGTCATTCTTCAAAGTTAATTCTTAAGCTCAGTCTGACATGCTTTCTTTAATTTAAGCCTGGTCTCTCACCTTCTGTCCTAGAATGAATACCCTTCCTCCAAAGAGGTACCCTATGTCCTCCTTGCACAAACTGCATGAAGAAGATTAGAGTGAAGGGTTATGCCTGGCCAGGAGTTATCCACTAAATTTATTGACAGCAGTTATCTGAACAAGTCCAAATTCCAAATGTGTCCAAATCAGTCCAAGGATAGGCAATGTCGAGCCCCTCCAGACTCCCCAGACTTCATTCTTTCTGGCCCCAAAAAGGGTGAATTGTTTCTCCTAAGGGACCCTTTCACACTACACATTACAACACCATGATTCCACTTTAGTTGTCACAGCAATAGCTTGTGGAATCCTAGGATTTGCAGTTTACAGGAGAGCATTTGCAATTCTCAGCCAAAGATCTCTAGAGCCTCCCCAAACTTCCAATCTTACGATTCTGTAGGATAGCAATTAAAGTGGAATCATAGTAGAATCATAAAATGGAAGCCGCTATGACAGTTAAAGTGACGTGATAGTGCTGTGACTTGTGCAGTGTA